>JAYESD010000006.1:185606687-188345876 GCA_036927565.1 Tuctoria greenei
AAGTTTCTTTCTTAGGCCATATTATTTCCGGAGGAGGAGTATCAGTTGACCCAGGGAAAGTGAGAGATGTGCTTAAGTGGGAACCGCCACAGAATGTCAAGGAAATTTGGAGTTTCCTTGGAATGGCTGGATACTACCGCCGATTCATTAAGGATTTCTCCAAAATAGCCAAGCCTATGACCGAATTACTCATGAAGGGAAAGGCATTCCGATGGACTCAAGCTTGTCAGGATAGCTTTGAGGAGTTAAAGAAAAGGTTGACAACCGCGCCGGTGTTAGTATTATCAGACGTGAGCAAGAGTTTTGATATATACTGTGATGCATCAAGACAAGGATTAGGATGTGTGCTCATGCAAGAAGGCCAAGTGGTAGCTTATGCATCGAGGCAACTAAAGAAACATGAGTTGAATTATCCTACGCACGACCTTGAACTCGCAGCCGTGGTACACGCCTTGAAGATATGGAGACACTATGTTTTTGGTCACTGATGTGAGATTTATACAGACCACAAGAGTCTCAAGTACATATTTACGCAAACGGATTTGAATCTGAGGCAACGCCGATGGTTGGAGCTCATCAAGGATTATGACGTGGGAATCAACTATCACCCAGGGAAGGCCAACGTAGTGGCCAATGCTTTGAGCCGAAAAGGAGTAAGTCATCAACTCACAGTTCGAGAGCTGCCATCCGAGTTATGCAAGGAGTTTGAACGGTTGAATCTTGGATTCATAAATGAGATGGGAACGATGGAAGTCAACCCAACATTAGAGCAGGAAATATGGGAAGGACAAACAAAGGACAAGGAAATACAAAGAAATCAAGGAAAGGACCCAAGAAGGAAAGGAATTCAGATTTGATGAGGACGAACAGGGTACCTTATGGCTTGGAAAGAGGATTGTGGTACCTAATGTCAGGCATATTCGTAAAACAATATTGAAGGAGGCACATGACTCGCCTTACTCAATTCATCCCGGCTGTACAAAGATGTACAAGGACTTAAAGACATGCTATTGGTGGGCCAGCATGAAGAAGGACATAGCTGAATACGTTGCATTGTGTGATGTGTGCCAACGAGTTAAAGCTGAACATCAAAGGCCAGCAGGATTATTACAACCTTTAAGGATCCCGGAGTGGAAGTGGGAAGAGATTGGTATGGACTTTATAGTTGGATTACCGCGAACTCAGTCTGGCTATGATTCAATATGGGTTATTGTGGATCGATTAACAAAATCAGCTCATTTCATCCCCGTCAAGACCACATATACCACCACGAAGCTAGCAGAATTGTATATGGAGCACATTGTGTGTCGACACGGAGTACCGAAGAAGATAGTCTCGGATAGAGGTTCTCAATTTACCTCCAAATTTTGGCAGAAATTGCATGAAGCAATGGGAACAAGGCTGAACTTTAGTTCGGCGTATCACCCTCAAACAGATGGACAAACCGAGAGGACCAACCAAATTTTGGAAGACATGTTGAGAGCATGTGCTTTAAAGCATAGGAAAAAGTTGGGATAAAAGTTTGCCGTATGCTGAATTCTCGTACAACAATAGTTACCAAGCAAGTTTGAAAATGTCACCCTATGAAGCATTATATGGAAGGAAATGTAGGACTCCCTTGTTTTGGAATGAAACCAGAGAGAATCAAGTGTTTGGTCCCGACGTGTTACAAGAAGCTGAAAGGCAAGTCCAAATAATACAGGAAAACTTAAAGGATGCCCAGTCTCGACAGAAAGGTTATGCTGATAATAGGCGAAGGAGTTTGACCTTTGAAGTTGGAGATTTTGTATACCTCAAAGTGTCACCTATCAGAGGTCAACGACGGTTTAACGTCAAAGGAAAACTGGCACCACATTACATCGGACCATTCAAGATTCTGGACAAACGAGGAGAAGTAGCTTATCGACTTGAGCTGCCGACGTATCTCTCCGATGTACACGACGTGTTTCACGTCTCTCAACTCAATAAGTGTCTCAGGGTACCGGAAGAACAAGTGCCGATAGACGAGTTAGAACTTCAGGAGGATTTGTCCTACGTCGAGCAACCTATCAAAATTTTGGATATGAAGGAAAGGGTCACGAGAAATAAGAGGATCCGTTGGTGCAAAGTGCAATGGAAACACCATACAGAAGCCGAAGCTACATGGGAATGTGAAGAAGACCTGAAGGCAGAATTCCCTCATCTTTTCTCCACGCTATCGAATTCTCGAGGGCGAGATTCACTTTAAGGGGGGTAGGTTTGTAACACCCTAAATTTTCGCATCATGCATTGCATACATGGTCATGCATTAAACACTAGTAGAATAAAAGAAAAATAATAAAACATATATATATATATACAAATGTATGAAGCAAAAGAAGAAATAGAAAAACAATAATTATAGCCTAAAACTTGTAATAGGGAATAAGTATTAAAATAATAATAAAAATTTATATAAATATAATATAAATAATATATATAAAAATATATAAAAATATAAAAAATATATTAATAATATATGTTATAAAAATAATAAATAATAAATAATAAATATATAGTATTAATAATATATATATAAAAAATATATATAATAAATTATATAATAAAGGGAAAAATAAATAAAAAAAAGAAAAGAAAAAAAAAAGAAAAAAAATGGGCAACCCGGCGGCCAGGCCAGCGGCCCAGCCAGCCGAGCCACCCGCGCCCCACGCCCGAGGCGCTGGCCCCGCCGCCACGCACCCGCGCGGCGCGCGTCGCCCGTGCGAGCCGGCCCCGCTCCGCACCAGCGCCGAGGCGCCTGGCCCCGCCGTACCGGACGCCAGCCCCGAGGCCGCAGCCGGGCCCCGGTCCCCCCCCCCCCCCCTGACGCGACGCCGCCCGGACTCGGTCGCCCGCGCCCCGATGCTGCCTGACCGCGCCTGCGCGCTGGGTCCCGCACGCCCGATGCCCAGCGCCGTGTCCAGCCCCAACACGCGCGCCGAATCCCGCCCCCCCCCCCCCCCCCCCCCCCCCGCGATTTTCCCGCGAGCGCCCGGTCTCCCGCGCCGTAACCGCCTCTGATTCTACCGATGTCGTACCCTAGCCACGCCCCTATAAATAGGACCGAGGCCCTAGGCTTTTTCCCCACGATCCAACAGCCGCCAGCAGAGAAGAAAAGCCGCCGGAACCAAGGTCCAGAAGGCTGCGCCCAGGGAAGAAAAGGGAGGGAAAAAGAGGGGAAAAAGAGGAAGAAAAAGAGGAGGGCACCACCGTTCGCCGGAGATCGTCGCCGACATCGCGCCGCCGTCGTCGTGCCGCCGAAGGACTGCTGCACCATCTATTTCGTCTACGCGTCGCATTGTTCCGCGACCGTCAAGCCGTCAGATCTACGGTAGGACATGTTCTCGATGCGAATTTTTGCGATCATATTGAATCTAATAGGCGTAAATTGAATTTAGTTGCACCATGATTTTATTTTCAGCAGCATTAATCCACCCCAAAACCTCCGTAAACTCATATGAACACGTATGAACTAGTCGCATTTAATTAAATAACGACCGTAATAAATTAATATTAAATTGTGCATGCATGCATGTCATTGCATGTTGATTATTTTGTGTGCATTATGTTGAATTGTATATGTTTTCTTGTATGTATGATCACGCGTAGAGGAACGTGCTCAAGAGGTCGCGTACGAGGATTTCCAAAACCAAGACTTCGAAGCGCTTGAGCAACCCCATCCGCCGAAGCAAGGCAAGTGTCCTTGAAGCACATTGATCCTATTTTAAATTAAATGTTTTGTTTGCGAACTTGCATGCTTGTGTCAAATTGATGGGAATCCTATGGTAGGAAGTTTACTAGTTTTGTTTGACCACCCTTGTCACCTGGAATTATGGTAGAGAGTCGGGAAGGGTTTTTACCTTTTTTGCTTCGCTTAATTAATTGGGATGGCAAAGAACACTACATATTTAATTATGCATCAATGATATTCTGGTTAATGTGAACTGGTCAATACGATGGGTGATCTAAGCAAGCATGGTTTTGTGGATGGGTTGGTCGTTATGGTGGTTCGCTTGCTTTAGATCTAAGGACCAGTTCATGCGAGAATATGCCAGGTCAACAGTGCCACCACAAGGCCAAGTATGGGTGCGGCGTAGCTGAATAATTAGGAGCGTTGCTAGTATTGTATGGACCATTGGATGGCGTGGGGAATGGGAGTCGAGGAGGACTGCCCTGGGATCCGCATGGCACACGAGGGGGCCCGTGGGTGGGAGAATAGAGATTCAAGCCTGCCGGTGAAACCTTAGTGGGCCCGTACATACTAGTAGTCCCTTTTGAAAGGCTATTTTGTGATCTCTTGGCCACACACCTACGGAAGTGTGAGATGGCACAATGGAGGTTTCTTAGTCATCGAAAGGTGATAAAATCACAAACATGTGGGTAAAGTGGTACAACCTCTGCAGAGTGTTAAAAACTATCATGATAGCCGTGCTCCCCGGTTATGAGCGCCTGGATGACCTACATGATTAGAGTTGGAAATTGGGATTTGGGATGGTTAATGGTCTGGTAATGGTTATGGTTGGTTTATGGTTATGGTTGGTTTATGGTTATGGTTTATGGATTATGGACTTGGATAATGGTAATGTTGGCAATAATTGGATATGGTTTATATTATGTTAATATGATGGTTATGATGGGATTGTTTCACATAGACATAGTATAATGCTTTTCAAATGTTTTACTGTACTTTTCAGCACTTAGCCATTATTATTGTCGTCATTTGAATTAGCCACATGTCATACTTTCCACACTTGCTGAGTACGACATGTACTCACCCTTGCAATCCCCCCCAACAGCTACTGGAGACAATTGGGAGTACCCTGAGGATCACGTGGAGTACTAGGTTGCGTACCGCCGTCAATTGCCTGTGGATTGGAGTCGTGCTGTTTAGTTTATTTTCCGCTGCAATTATTTAGAGTTTTATTATTCGTGAACTATTGGATTATTGTAATAAAGTACTTATTTATTAGTTAAGACGTGGTTAAATTCTGTTTATCATTTGTGAATCACTCGTGTATGTGTGTTGAACATCCTGGGCACACATATGCGTTACGCTCGGTTCATATTCGGAACCGGGTGTCACACTCACTGACGTAGTAGACTGGCCGTTGGGAGGTCCGAACCCTCCCCGGGGGGTCCGGGGATCCTTGCAATGCGTCTGCATCCTAGGGAATGTGGCTCCCAGGGTCTAGCTGGGCCTCCGGGGGTTGGTACCCGTAAGGCACTTGGTCACTGGAACTCACAGCGGGGGGGGGGGGGGGGGGGGGGGGGCTCTTCTGTGTTCGGGCCTTGAGGCTCGACCTCCCCCTCTGGGGCTCCTTCTGGTGCTTGTTGCGGTAGCAGCTCCGGCCGCTCTACAACCAAGACCATGCTGACCACTTCCGTTGTTGCGGTGATGTACAACAGGAGCGGTTCACCGGATTCTGGCGCCACCATAATGGGTAGCATCGTTAGGTGTTTCTTGAGCTCCTGGAAGGCCACTTCAGCTTCCTCAGTCCACTCAAAGGGGTCTGACTTCCGGAGAATCTTGAAGAAGGGCAGGGCTCGCTCAGCCAGTCTTGAGATGAACCGACTGAGGGCTGCCAAACATCCTGCAGGCTTCTGCACGTCCTTGATGCGGGCCGGCGGCCGCATCAGCTCTATCGCCTTGATCTTCTCTAGGTTAGCTTTGATCCCTCGGTGCGATACCAAGAAACCAAGGAGCTTCCCTGCAGAGACCCCAAAGACACACTTGTCAGGGTTCAGCATCGTGCGTGTCGTGCGCAGTTTGCTGAAGACTCGGGCTAGGTTGTCTAACAGGGATGTGCTGTCCCTAATTTTTACCACGATGTCGTCGACATACACCTCTACCAGATCTCTAATGAGGTCCCCGAATGTCTTATGCATTGCACGTACAAAGGTTGGAAGAGCATTCTTGAGACCATAAGGCATGGAGACATAACAATACAGGCCGTCTACTGTTATGAAAGCAGTGTGTTCCTCATCCTCCCTAGACATGGGTATTTGGTGAAAACCGGAATACGCATCTAGGAAACACAGAAGGTCACAACCTGATGTTGAGTCTACTATTTGATCTATCCTAGGAAGAGGGAATGGATCCTAACATGCCTTATTGAGATTGGTGTAGTAGATGCACATCCGGAGCTTCTCGCCA
Source organism: Tuctoria greenei (assembly GCA_036927565.1). Taxonomy (NCBI): domain Eukaryota; kingdom Viridiplantae; phylum Streptophyta; class Magnoliopsida; order Poales; family Poaceae; genus Tuctoria; species Tuctoria greenei. The sequence continues at coordinate 185,612,860 of JAYESD010000006.1, forward strand.
GCCTTGGGAACGACAACAGGGTTGGCCAACCACCGTGGGTGGTGGACCTCTCGGATGAAACCAGCATCGAGCAGCTTCTTGATTTCTTCACGGATGAAGTTCTGCCGCTCGATGGACTATTTCCTGGGCTTCTGCTGTACTGGTCGGGCGTCGGGGTAGATCTTCAGATGGTGCTCAATCACCTCCTTGGGGATCCCGGGCATTTTTGATGGTTGCCATGCAAACACATCGACGTTGTCCCGGAGGAAGGTGATGAGCGTGCATTCCTATTTGCTGTCCAGGTTTCCCGCGATACGGGTTGTCTGGGCAGCCTCGGAGCCAATCCTGACGACCTTCATAGGGACGTCGTCGTCATTGGCACGTTGCACACGAGGTGCAGTAGTGGAGGCTCACTGTGCCGGGCCTTGCTCTGGCCAACTCTCCTTCGAGCCTCCTGGGGCCGGAGCCCTCCCCGCTGCAAGTGCTTGGAGCTGCTCCAAGGCTGACACTGCGACTTAGCGGTCCCCTCTGATCCTGAGGACACCGGAAGGCGTCGGCATCTTTAGGACGAGGTAGCCGTAGTGAGCTACAGCCATGAACCTGTAGAGGGCTGGCCTCCCGATGATTGCGTTGAAGGGGAGGTCGACGTCTGCCACGTCAAATAAAACGCTCTTCGTACGGTAGTTCTCCGGGGTCCCAAAGGTCACCGGGAGGTGTATGTTACCATACGGGAGGATCTGCCCAGGTCCGACACCCGAGAACGGGCTCGAGGGTGTGAGATGGGACATCGGTAGCTGCAGCTTTCAGAAAGCCGCCGTGGAGATGAGGTTGAGGCCCGCCCCTCCATCTATCAGCACGTGGAAGACCTTCACGTTGGCGATGGTCGAGGACACCAACAGCGGGAGCACCCCTGCCCCTGCCATGTTCTTCGGGCAGTCCGAAGCATCGAAGCTGATCGCCGTGCTCATCCACTTGTGGTGGGGAGCCGGACTTGGGGCGGGGGTCACTGCGGCCACTGCTCGACGCAGGGTTTTCACCGCGTTTCGGGACGTGGGGTCGGTGGCTCCCCTATAGATGACATGGAGGGTCTTGCGGCGCTCATTATCACTGCTGGAGTCGGAGTTGCCGCCCTCGAAGACGGCCTTTGATGAGGACATCACAACAGCAGAGACGCGCATTGAACTGCAAGGACCAATCACAAGAGCACGGGCACGGTTATTAAATCAGCAGGTGAATTCGTTCTTAACTTCTTTTGCATGTGAGTTTGAGAATAGATTGCTATGTGATGATTTAATTGTTATTAGGAATAATGGAGAAGATCAACAAGTGAAGGAAGGAGGCCTTGGGAGCGTGGACAACCACCTGGGACGTCCACAAGTAGATGGAAATAGTTTACAACTCGGACTCGAGTTCAACTCGGAGTCCAGGAGCAGTCCACCTTAAAACAGACGCCCAGGAGGCATACGGACTCCGTTTTCGACGTTCTACATATGCACGGAAAGAGGAGAAGATAAACTTTCCAATGGTTCTGGTCCCACCTAAAAATTCCTCCGGAGTCATTGGGAATCGTTGAAACAAATCGAGTCCAGATTTCTGTCCGGTGCTGCGCCACCGAATCGGGCCTTTGGGCCTTGTATCCCGTAAGAGTCCATTAGGGACGCGTCTAATCGTGTTTTGGTTGAACCCTAGCCTATAAATACTGCAGCCGCCGGTCATATTCGGTGGGTTTTGCTTAGATCAATAAAATCGCCGTTCTACGGTTTGTGAGACCCCAACTTCGCGATTTCCGATCGTGTCTTCTACGTTCTTGCTCGTGTTCTCGGTTGCACTTGCAGGGATTAGCCTTCTTGGCGAGGTCAAGCGTGTGCAGCACGGTTGATAACCAACGGAGCCGTGGTGTAGTGATTGCAGGGGTACTCGGACCGCTCGAGTGCCGCGGATCATCAACGTCGAGTTCTCCACCCCAATCGACATACCTTTCGGAAGATCGGGCCTAAACCTACTCATCAATTGGTATCAGATTTCCAGGTTGCCCGTGAGGTATCTTTGTTTTCCTTCCTTCCATTAGATCGATTTTGTTTCGTACCTAGAGTCCACAAAAAAGCCACAAAAAAAAAATTAGATCGTTTTTACCGCTTCCCAGACTATAGTGCCTGCAGTTTCGTTTTTCAGTTTGCATTGTTGAGTTTGCATTCGTGTGGTTGAGTCTTGTTGCTGGTTTAGCTTTGTGTTTTTTGGTCCTAGTCGCCCGCTGGGGTTCCTGGAACCCCATCATGCTGTCATCCTCCTTCTCAGGATCAGCCTTCTGCTTGCCCTCCCTCTGGCGGGGGGGGGGGGGGGGGTGGGGGGGGGGGGGTGCACCCTCCTGGCGCTGCAGCCTCTGTTTCATTTTGCGGAATCGTTCCGCAAATCTCTTCACTTCCCGGCACTCGCTAGCACTATGGCTATTTGTACGGTGCACCGGGCACTTGAAGTCAGGCTCCTCGGGATCAGGCGACTGCCTAGGGCGCTTGTCTCGGCGCGGTGCTCGGGCTCCACCGGGCGCCGCAGCCGCCATTGCCTGGGCTCCGGGCTTTGGCCTGTTCTTGCCACTGCCCTTCTTCTTCTTCTTGCCGCTGCTCCTCGCAGAGGCTCCTTCCTCGGTCGGGGTGGCCTCCCTTGCTTCTGAGGATGGCTGGGAGTGCCAGTTGCGCCCCTCAGCTGCCCTAGCACATCTGTCTACTAGGTAGGACAGCTCGGAGGCATCACGCACCTTGTGCGTGGCTAGCTTCTCGAGCATCTTCTTGTCCCTCACACTCTGTTTGAACGCGACGATAACCGATGCGCTAGCAACATGAGGGATGGTGTTCCGTACCAGGGAGAACCGCTGGATGAACGATTGCAGCGACTCTCCAGCGCGCTGCCTAACGGCGTGGAGGTCAAGCTCGGTGCCGGGGCGCTTGTAGGAACTGCCAAAGTTAGCCACGAACTGTCGGCACAACTCATCCCAGGAGGTTATGGACCCTTGGGGCAGGTTCATGAGCCATGACCGAGCTGGGCCGGTCAAGACGATGGGGAAGTAGTTAGCCATAATGGCCTCGTCGCCTCCTGCAGCTAGTATCGCAGTGGTGTAGATCTGCAGGAACTCGCTCGGGTTGACACTCCCGTCGTACTTCTCTGGCATGTGTGGCCGGAACTTTCGTGGCCAGACCACGAAACGGAGGTGAGGTGCTAGCGCTGCACACCCTTAGCTAGGGCTGACTGGTGCCGGCGGCGGCAGCACATACCCGGGGTGAGCAGGCGGGCCTGCATACACCTGATGCTGGGGCGGTGTTGCATACGCTTGTGGAGGAGGCGCAACGTACGCCTCGTGCGGTGGAGGCGCGACGTACGTCTGGTGTAGTGGAGGCACAGCATGAGCCTGGGGCACGGGGCCTGGCACGCTGTAATCTGCCTCGAGGTTGCGCCGACGTTCCCTCTGGCGCTCGATGGTGACTCGGCAGTCCTCTCCGGCCCTGCGGTGCTACAGCCCGGTTCTCAGATCTGTTGTTGAGATCCTGGTCGAGCGCGAGTCTGCCGTCCACCGGTAAATTGTCGGTGTTCGCGACAATGACACATGCATCAGCTGGGCATGTGCCTCCCTCGGCTAAGGCGCTTTGAGTGCGACGGTGATGAGGTGGTCGACGTCGTTGATCCACTGCTGAGCTGCTTCCTGAGGGGCATCCCCAGCAGGAGGGTTGTGGAGTAGCGCGCGCGCTGCCGCAAGAGCACTCTCTGGGCTTGCAGCCGGTGGTGCCGTGATTGCTATCACGGCTGGAGTACGCCGTGGAGTGGCGTGTCGGCCTGCAGCCGGTGAAGTAACTGCGGGGCGAGGCGAAGGTCCTGACCTTCCTGCCCTAGAGCGGTAGCCTGCCCTAGAGCGGGATGACGCCTGATCCTCCGCCACTGTCTGTCGCCGCGACTGCGCCCTGGATGATCTGGCGTTGGATTGGTCGTTCCCCATTGCTGCTGGTGAAGATCTTGACGGGGAAAAAGCCCCCTACCTGGCGCGCCAAATGTCGAAGGTCGTAAACGACACTTCCCCCAGACCTACTAAGAGAGCAGCCCACGGAGGTTCTTTGGATTCACGAGGGCTAGTCCCAGGAGATCGAACACAGCAGAATGATGAACACAGGGGATTTACATGGTTCGGGCCGCCGGAGCGTAATACCCTACGTCCACGGGAGTGTTGTGTATTGCCTTGCTTGAGCGTGTATGAGCCTTGGTCTGATTTTCCGTCCTTTGCTAAGGTCGCCCGCCGAGCCCTTTTATAGTTCAAGGACTCAGCTGTTACAAGGTGTGGCCCAGGACCCGACAGGTGGTCCTGGGGAGAGCCAAATCCTATACAAGATCTAGGATTAATTGTTATCTACTTCCCTTTGTCAGGGGCTTCAATGTGCCGTCCCGCCGCGCCGCGCGCCAGGGCTGCACATAGTTGGTGATGATGGCAGTGCACGTCTTGTCTGTCTTGTCCTCGCGGCCCATTCGTCCGTCTTGCGGTGTGGGTCTGTACCGGCTACTTGGACAAGACAGGCCACTGGAGCCTTGACTTTCGCAAGCGCGACTCAGCCTGCCTGGGGAAGGCGCGCGTGTACTTAATGCCTGTCTAAGCAGCGCACACGTTCCTTTACTGCAGCTTCCTACCGCACTGAGTTGGCCGTCCGCCACGTGGCTGCGCCGGAGCCTGCCTCTGCGGGAAGTGAATCACTTGGCGGATCAGGCCACGTGGCGCATTCGGAGCCCACCCCTATGGAGGGGTGGGGGCTCAGCCCTGCAGGACACGTGGTAGCTCCGGTGCCTTCCCTTGCGTGGACGCGGGCTTGGCCCTGAGGCCCCGATCGGCCACGTGGCAGCTCCAGAGCCCGCCTCAGTGGGGAGGCGCGGGTCCGATCCTACCAGCCACGTGGCGGCTTGGGAGCCCCCCCCCCCCCCTCCGACGGGGAGGTAGGAGCTGGTCCTTCCCTCCTCGACGTGGCAGCCTTAGATTCGACCCCTTAGGCAGGGGCGGAGTCCTTAGCGGTTTTCTCCTGTGCGCGGGGGTACCCGGTCTGCAGGGTACCGACAGTGTAGATTCAGATTCTGGAAATTGATTTCAAATTTGGTCCAGTTTCAGGTATGTTTCAATTTCAAATTTGAATTTGAATGGAATTCAATGTACCCATTCAATTAAATAGAAATTGTGCTCCAAATTTTATGAAAATTTATAGGGGTGCTAATTGGAATATTTGGAAGCTAATGGTGAACTCAGATTTTTATTTTGATTAGGTTTGAACATAAGCTTGTTTTGAATATTTGAATTACCTCCATTGAAGTTTGAATTAATTTGATTTTTTAGTTTCCATTTTGATTTATTTTTTCCATTCAAATTTTAATTCTCATCTCTGAACTTTGCACTTTGAATTCAGGGCTTTGACATTCCTACCCCCTTAAAAGAGTCTCATCTCAAGATTACAAATAAAAGAGATAGAGGTAAAAAGATTACCAGAGATGAGAGGATAATAATTCCGGATAATTTGATCGGAGATAGTCCTCGCTTTCCCATGTCGCTTCCTCAGAGGTATGGTTACTCCACAAGACTTTGTAGAAGTACATAGTCTGGTTTCTTGTGGTGCGAGTCTTTTCATAAATAATCCGGATCGGATGCTCCGAATAAGTGAGATCCGGTTGGAGAGCTTTACTGTCTTCGGTGCGGATTTCAGCTGAGGATTTTAGGCACTTGCGCAGCTGAGAGATGTGGAATACATTATGAATACCAGCAAGTAACACCGGTAACTCCAAGCGATAGGCTACGGGTTCACATTTTTAAATGATAGCAAACGAAACGATGAATCGCGAAGCAAGTTTTCCCTTCACTCCGACATGATGAATTCCTTTCATCAGAGAGACACAAAGATAAACATGGTCTCCGAGGTCGAAGTGGAGAGGTCGACGTCTCTTATCCGCATAACTTTTCTGACAAGATTGAGTAGCCTTGAGATTGGCTTGGATCATTCACACTCGTTCTTCGATTTCATTCACAAGATCAATACCGTATATCACTAGCCCGCCAGATTCACACAAGTTGAGTGGTGTGCAACATTTCCGGCCGTAGAGAGCTTCATACGGCGCCATTTTGATGCTAGCTTGATAGCCATTGTTATATGAGAACTCCACCAACAGTAAATGATCATCCCAATTTTTACCATGGTGGATGGCACAAGCGTGTAGCATATCTTCAAGAACTTGATTCACCCGTTCAATTTGACCATCGGTCTGAGGGTGATATGCAGAGCTTCGAATCAGTTTCATCCCCAACGATGCGTGCAGATGCTCCCAAAAACGAGTGATAAACAGCGCACCGTGATCTGAAATATTTGTCCGGGGTACTTTGTGCAAGCACATGATTCTTGCAATATATAACTCCGCATATTTTTTGGCAATGTACTTTGTGTGTACCGGAATAAAATGAGATGATTTGGTTAGTCAATCGACTATTACCCAAATCAAATCATGCTTGTGGAAGGTGAGAGGCAAACCGACGTTGAAATCCATACTAATATCCTCCCATTTCCACGCCGGAATTTTTAATGGTTGCAACTGTCCAGCCTTTTTTATGTGGTCGGCTTTCACCCGCCGACACATATCACATTCGGATACATACTTCACAATCTCTCTTTTCATCCGTGTCCACCAAAATCTGGTTATCAAATCTTGGTACTCTTGTTGCTGCCCGGATGAATAGAGTACTTGGACAAGTGAGCTTCGTCCAGGATTTTCTCCCGAAGTGTCATGTCACGGGTTACCATGATACGGTCTTTGAACCTACTACGTAAGAAACCCAAATAGGAGATAAATATGGGCGACACGCTCTGTCGAAGGTCGTAAATGACACTTCCCCCGGACCTGCTTAGAGAGCAGCCCGCGGAGGTTCTTTGGATTCACGAGGGCTAGTCCCAGGAGATCGTACGCAGCAGGATGATGAACACATAGGATTTACGTGGTTCGGGCCGCCGGAGCGTAACACCCAACATCCACGGGAGTGTTTGTGTATTGCCTTGCTTGAGCGTGTATGAGTCTTGGTCTAATCTTCCGATCCCTTGCGAAGGTTGTCTGCCGAGTCCTTTTATAGTTCAAGGACTCTGCAGTCACAAGGTGAGCCCCAGGACCCGACAGGTGGTCCCGGGGAGAGCCAAATCCTATACATGATCTAGGATTAATTGCTATCTACTTCCCTTTGTCAGGGGTGTCAATGCACCGTCCTGCCGCGTCGTGCACCAGGGCTACACATAGTTGGTCATGATGGTCGTGCACGTCCCGTCCGTCTTGTCCTCGCTGCCCATTCGTCCGTCTTGCGGCGTGGGTCTGCACTGGCTACTCGGACAAGACAGGACATTGGAGCCTTGACCTTCGCATGCACGACTCAGCTTGCCTGGGGAAGGCGCGCGTACTTAATGCCCGTCTGAGCAGTGCACACGTTTCTTTATTGCGGCTTCCTACCACACTGAGTTGGCCGTCTGCCATGTGGTTGCCCCGGAGCCTGCCTCTGTGGGAAGTCGAGCACTTGATGGAACAGGCCACATGGCGCATCGAGAGCCCACCTCTATGGAGGGGTGGAGGCTCAGCCCTGCGGGCCACGTGATAGTTCTGGTGCTTTTCCTTGCGAGGACGCGGTCCTGGACCTAAGGTCCCGATTGGCCACGTGGTGGCTCCGGAGCCCGCCTCAGCGGGGAGGCGAGGGTCCAGTTCTGTCGGCCGCATGGTAGCTCGGGAGCCTCCTCCGACGGATAGGTAGGATCTGGTCCTTCCCTCCACGACATGGCAGCCTCGGATTTGGCCTCTTAAGCAGAGGCGGAGTCCTTAGCGGTTTTCTCCCTGTGCGCGGGGGTACCCGGTTTGCGGGGTACCGACAGTGGCCCCCGAGCCCACCTTGGGAGAGTCATTGATACCGCAGGTGGGGTCTTCTTCCTTTTCTTCCCGCGCAACTCTTCCGGTTCCACTTCGGGGCAATTCCCCAGGCGACACGCCCCTGCCGTTGAGGCGACGTGTCCCCTTCTGGTAAGTGAAGGTGCTGAACAGGCGCCACGCGACGTGACTTCCGCCTTCAATCGTGCTTTAACTGCGGTGGTTCCCAAGGTGGCTCCTGCACTTCCGCTGCTTTTGCCCTTTCGGAAACCGCCGAGTTTCCTCCTGCATAGCTAGCCGCCCGGCTCGCCTTCTTTGTCGAGCGACCCAGACCCTCATGTCATTGCCTACGCGGGACCATTGCTCTTCTATTGAGGCTGCGGTGATTCACACTTTTGTGCCTGTTGGCCTGCAGAGGTGCATAAAAAGAGAACTTTCCCCCTGAGGGTCCTTTCTCCCGCCTCTGCACCCCTGCGCTCGTGCTTTTTGCCTCAAGCCCAGTTCTTGAGCTCTAACTCCCGATCTCCCCGTCCAGAGCCTCCTCCTCCAACCCTCATGGCGAGCATCTTGCCCAAGTCCCAGCTGTCCAGGTCCGCTGACCAAGCTCCCATGCGCCGGCTTCTCGGCTGGCATACTCCTGAGCGGGAGACGTGGCTCCGTCCTGGGAGGCTCCCGCTGAGCCTCTCTGCCAAGGAGATGGTCCTCTTCTTGTCGTACGTGCTGGCCGGCTTCGTCCCGCCAGCATCCGCTTTCCTGGTCATGCTCCTGGAGACCTTCAGCCTCTAACTCCACCACCTCGTGCCGAACTCGATCACCATGCTGGCGGTCTTCACTCACCTCTGCGAGATGTTCGTGGGGGTGATGCCGTCGGTGAAGCTCTTCCGGTACTTTTTTGTACTGAGGGCCACCGGCAGGAGCTCGAAGGAGCACCTCGGCGCCTACTACTTCCAGTGCCGGACAAAGGTCCCCACGAGGTACATTGCTTCCTTCAACTCTGCACGATGGGAGTTGTGGCGTGAAGATTGGATGATCGCCAAGGCTGAGGCCCACGACCGGATGTGCCTCCCCACCAGGATCCCCTACTCCGAGCGGCCATTCTGGGAGGAGCGCCTAGAGCTGGAGGAGGCGTTCAACCCGGTGCTGGAGAGGATCCAGATGCTGGCAGACCACGAGCTGTCGTCTGCCATGGTGCTGAGGGACTTCATGTCCCGTCGCATAGCTTTGCTCCAGCACCGCGCCCGTCCGGCATCGATGTTCACCGGCCTGTCGGACTGCACCCGGCTCGAGACCGGCCCCGACTCCAACCTGGGCGAGCAGCAGCTGCTCGACATGCTGACCCGGGTCTGCCCTGACGACATCTCCCTTGAGGCACTGGCTCTTCCGTCGGCCTGCCGCCCCTTGTGCTCGGACTCCGAGTTGAGGAGGCAGCTGCTGAAGACGATGCCAACCCTGGACGAGTCTGGGCTGGCGCAACGCCAGATCGGGGACCCGTTCCGTGGGGTCAGCATCGCCGACGGCGCTGAGGGAGGCGAGGCTCCCTTAAGCGACGACGATTCTTCAAGCGACGACTCCTCGAGTGGGCCCTAGCACCGTCCATGGGGTGGCGTCGTCGCCTCTTCCGACAAGGGGAAGGGGAAGGTGCCGGTTCCGGTGTCGGACCCAACCCCCAAGAAGCGCACTCGGTCGCCGCCGCTGGCCCCTTCTGCCCCTCGTCAAGATTACGGAGCCCCGCCGCGCTCGTCGCCAGGGGGTGCCGATGGCGCCACTTTGCCGCCCGATTCCTCCACGCGCAAGAGGGGGAGGCTCCTCAACGCCGACAGGACCCCAGCGTTCCCTCTCCGTTCAGAGGGGCGCCAGACCTCGGGGGTGCCGCCGACGCCACCACCACAGGGGCCCCCAGCACACTCAGGGGTCCCCGCCGCGGGTTCGGGGGGTCCGAACCCCCACAACCCTTTCGGGAAGCGGTGGAACTTCAACGTCCCCCGGTAAGCTTGCTCAGATTTTACCTTGGGTGTTCTTTGCTGTGCGCCTACCCTGTCATTTTCTTATGATCTGGGTTTGCTTGATTTCAGCGCCACCACAGCTACTCAACCACCCACGGACACTTCTGCTGGGGGGTTTGCCGCTCCAGCCGGCTCGTGGGGATCTTCTGCAGCATCGGGCCCTGCTCCGGTGCATCGGGCTGCTGCCACCGGGGTGCTCTGGGCCTCCGTGTCTGAGACCCCCGCGGTGACTACCGAAGCCCAGCCGCGCGAGCTGACGACCGCTGCCGTTCCCGCCAACGACTCCGCATCCACCGGCTACTCCGTGTCGGCTGATGCCGTCGCGCCCTCCGACACTGCTACATCGGTTGGCGTCACCGCCCCAGGTGCTGCCATCGGGGAGGGGGCCCTGGTCCCCGTCTCCCCAGTGGTCCTCCAAATGGAGGACGACATTGAAGAAGTGGGGAGGCAGGGGCCCGCTGCTACGGTGGAGCCTCTCCCCCTGTTCGAGGCTATGGCCATGTCCTACTCCGGCTTCCGGCAGGCCCAGGCGGCCCTCACCCAGGAGAAAGGGCGGCTCGAGGACCAGGATGACCGGCTCCGGGAATGGGCAAGGACCCTGGAGGCCCAGACCCGGCTGGCGAAGAGCCGAGCGGCCCAGCGGGAGGCGGTAGTTCGGGAGGAGATGAAGATCCTCGAGCAGGAGCGCGACCTCATCGCCCAGCTGGACACCGTCACCCAGATGCTGAAGGCAGACGCCGAGGCCATCCACGCTGAGGCAGCTCCTGCCTCCAGGTCTACAAGGACCTTCAGCACCTGATGTCCCCTCGAGAGGCTGCTCTGGCCGAACGGGAGCAGGAGCTGGCGGCGAAGCAGGCCGAGGTGGAGGCGACCTGCCACGGGCTCATCCTCCAGCAGGAAGGGGCGAGAGTCCGCGCCGCTGAGCTAGACCGCCAGGAAGCCGCCGTGGCTGAGGTGCAGCAGGCCCAGTCCGTTGAGCGCCAGGCCCTCCTGGACCGCGAGTTCAACGTCTCCCTCAAGGAGGGTGACTTGGACCGCCGCGAGAAGGGAGTCGGCGAGCGCGAGGGGGCCCTAGCGGCCAAGGAGAAGCGGTTCCTGGACGGCGGCCCCCGGGCGCTGGCGGCGGCCCAGTAGGAGGTGGAGGAGCTCCGGGCGGCACACTCCGCTGAGGCCCGGAAGGTCTGGGAGTTTCTTGGCGGTGCCGACTCGGCTCTGGTGCCGCTCGGCTTCAGCCCGGCGCGCGTGGGGGAGCCAGCGCAGGAGGTGAGCCAAGTGTTCACGGCGCTTGACTCCACCAGCTCGAGGATGCATTCGCTGGGGGCCATCCTCAACAAACAGCTGGAGGCAGAGGGACGGATGCTGGTGAAGGAGGTGGGGACACACATCCTGTCCTGCTACCGGAGCTGGTACCCCAACATCTCCCTGCAGTCGGTCCTTGAGGGGCCCATCGCCGAGAGGGAAGAGGCCACCCAGTCTGAAGTTTCGGATGCGGTGGCACTCATCACCTCAAGGTTCCAGCGGAGCGGCTGAGGGCTCCCCTGGCGCTTGTTTAAGTTTTTCTCTTTCTGCTTTTGTCTTTTGGTTGGTTGTGGTGACAAACTTTTTATTTGTGTAATAAAAAATCTATCTGTGGTGCCTTTTATACTTAACCTGTTTTTATTTCCAGCAATGTCTTCTAGCTGCTTGTTGTTCCTTAGCCTCCAGGACCTGTCATCTCCCAAAGTATGGCCCCCTGACAGGCGTGGCCAGTTGTTATGGGCTTAGGGCGGACCGGTGCAGGGGGAACCTAGGATGTGTAGGTAGCATTGCTGTAGCTGAGTATGTAGGTACGTCGACAGCGGGCCCCCTGGGGGTGCCGCTGGAGCTTCAGTCCCGCGGTGGCCACCATATTTATTGAGAGGTCGACAGCGGGCCCCCTGGGGGTGCCACCAGAGCTTCAGTCCGACGGTGCCCACCATCTTCAGTGAGAGGTCGACAGCGGGCCCCCTGGGGGTGCTGCCGGAGCTCCAGTCCGGCGGTGCCCGCCATCTTCAGTGAGAGGTCAACAGCGGGCCCCCTGGGGGTGCCGCCGGAGCTCCAGTCTGGCGGTGCCCGCCATCTTCAGTGAGAGGTCAACAGCAGGCCCCCTGGGGGTGCCACTGAAGCTCCAGTCCGGTGGTGCCCGCCATCTTCAGTGAGAGGTCGACAGCGGGCCCCTTGGGGGTGCCGCCGGAGCTCCAGTCCGGCGGTGCCCACTGTCTTCGCGGGTACTCTGACGGTGGTTTCCGGAATAACTTCCTCAAAGACCTGTACATAGATCAAAAAAGAGAAGTAATCATGTCCGCTAGTCACTTCACCCTTGCTCTTTTTGTAGTGTCGCTTGACTTACAATCCTGGGCTGACTCGTGGGGCTTGGGTAATTCAGTGCATCTGCACCTAGGACTCGTCATCCATACTACCTAAGGGTGGTCCACTTGGCCCCCAGTACTCGGCTGTAGCGCTGGGGAGGCAGAGTGCACATGCTTAGGGTACGAGACCAGGCTAAGCAGGCTGTGCCCCTGGACCTCCTGCTCGGCGTAAGCCTTTTCCGGGGGAGACCATCTGGAGACACAGGCCCCCGAGTATTGGAACATCCGAGGCCCCAGGCACATTGCAGGTACCTCAAGCAACCCCACCTGCAATCCAGACAGCAGGGCTCCCACTATTGCTAAAGCAGGGGAAAAATGACAGCGCTCATGATAGATCACGAGCTATGGCGGGCTTGCAGCAACATCATAAAAATTAAAGATAATTTTTGAATTGACAAACCCTATACCAGGCAGGACAACACTCTTTCATTGTAGTTTCTCATAAAACGGAGCAGACTTTACAAGGGGAATAACCCGGCCTGGGTGTCGGATGAAGTCGAGTGCACCTACTTAGGGTTCTGGACCAGGCTAAGCGGAATGTGCACTCGGAGCCCCATCCCCCTAGCCTAAGTGCTGTCCTGAGATAATATGTAACTTTTACAATAAAATAACATTGTCCCAACCCTGGTCTAGGGGTAGAACTTGGAGGTGCTCGAGTTTCCATGGGTTGGGTAATCGCTGTCCATCCTCCGTAGCCAGGCGGACACATCCTGGGCGGCAAACCTCTGTTACCCGGAAGGGCCCTCCCAGCTGGGGGAGAGTTTGTTAGACCCTTCCCGGGAGAGTACGCGGCGCAACACCAGGTCGTCTACCTTTAGCTCCCTACTCCGCACGGTCCTCTGGTGGTAGTGCCGGAGCGCCTGCCTGTACCGTGCATTTCGGAGAGCCGCTCGCACTCGTCCCTTGTCGTCGAGGTCCAGGTCTTCACGCTGGAGCTGGTCCTGCACGGCTTCGTCGTACCTCCGGGCACGGGGGGAGCCCATGGTAATTTCTGGGGGGAGGATGGCCTCTGCCCCGTACACCAAGAAGAAAGGCGTTTCCCCCGTGGCCCGGCTGGTTGATGTCCGGCTAGCCCACAGCGCACACGGAAGCTCATCCACCCAATTTGCACCATGTTTCTCAAGATGTGAGAATGTGCGAGTCTTGAGGCCCTTGAGGATCTCTGCATTGGCCCTCTCGACCTGCCCATTGCTCTCTGGATGAGCAGATGCATAGCAGACTTGGATCCCCAGGTCCTCGTAGTATTCCTGGAAAGCTGCACTTGTGAACTGGGTCCCGTTATCAGTGATGATTCTGTTTGGTACCCCGAACCGGCAGACGATCGACTTGATGAACTTTACTGCTGACTCCTTGTTGATGGTGACAACTAGGGCAACTTCCGGCCACTTGGTGAACTTATCTACGACGACGTAGAGATGCCGGAATCCTCCGACAGCTCTGGGAAAGGGTCCCAGAATGTCCAAGAGGGAGGGATCATCTGCAAAGCCTGAGCTGGTGTGTGGATCTGCTTGGCATGGAACTGGCATGCCTTGCATCTCTTTACCATCTCGGCGGCATCCTAGAGTGCTGTTGGACAGTAAAAGCCATGCCGAAAGGCTTTACCGACCAGCGTGCGGGAGGACGTGTGGTTCCCACACTCGCCTCCATGGATCTCTGCGAGCAAGTCGCAACCCTCCTCCCGGGTAATGCATCGCAGTAGGATGTCGTTGGCGCCACGCCGGTAGAGATTCCCTTCCACCAGCGTGTACCTTTTAGCCATGCGAACAATCCTTTCTACCAAGGCATGTTCTTCAGAAAGGATATTGTCTTTCAAGTAGTCCCGGACCTCCGAGATCCATGCATCGGGACTTGCTTAAGCCTCTGGATCTTGGGCACCCGGTAGCTCGGAGCCCCCGGTGGCACATACGATCCTTGGCGGACTCCATGGTAGTAGGGTCGCCGGGACTGCCAGCTTCGAGGTGCTGGGCTCGCCCCCTTCGCCCGGTTCGGCTGCCCGGGCGGTTGGTCGCGGTAACATCCTTGCAAAGACTCCTTGAGGCACTGGGGCCCCTATGGAGGCCTTCGTTGATAGGTCGTCTGCGACTGAGTTGTCGGCTTGGGGTACATGGCACAAGTCCAAGACTTCAAAGTCCTTTTCCAGCTTCCGGACGTGCAGCAGGTATGCTGCTAACTGAGGTTCGTTGTAGCTGCACTCTCCTTTGGCTTGCTTGATGATCAGTTGGGAATCACCTTTAGCTAGAAGCTGTCGGACATTGAGAGTCAGGGCAGTCTTTAGCCCAAAGATTGGGGCTTCATACTCTGCCATGTTGTGTGTCGCCTTGAAGTCGAGGCGCACCATGTACTTGAACTGCTCCCCAGTTGGGGTGAGGAGCAGGACCCCGGCCCCGGCCCCCTGCTTCCGCGAGGAGCCATCGAAGTAGAGCTTCTAGGGGGTCTCGATGAAAACTGGAGCCTTGGGCACCATTTCGCCGTTGTCCGGGCCCCCCGGGTTGCTTGGCGATGGGGTCCATTCGGCCAAGAAGTCCGCAAGTGCTTGGATTTTGACTGCATGTCGAGGTAAGAACTCCAGCTCGAACTCAGCCAGCTCCGCTGCCCACTTGGCAATGTTTCCAGTTGAGTTGGGGCTGTGGAGTACGGTCTTCAGTGGGAAGGAGGTGACCACTGAAACCCGATGAGCCTGGAAGTAATGTCGACGCTATGAGCACTGCATACAGTAGTTTGTGTACCCTTCATGGAGGACCTTACTGATGTAGTAGACTGGCCGTTGGGAGGTTTGAACCCTCCCTGGGGGGTCCGGGGCTCCTTGCAATGCGTCTGCATCCTGGGGAATGTGGCTCCCAGGGTCTAGCTGGGCCTCTGGGGGCTGGGCCCCGTAAGGCACTTGGTCACTGGAACTCACAGCGGGGGGGGGGGGTCTCTTCTGGGTTCGGGCCTTGAGGCTCAGCCTCCCCCTCTGGGGCTCCTCCTGGTACTTGTTGCGGTAGTAGCTCCGACCTCTCTGCAACCAAAACCATGCTGACCACCTCCGTTGTTGCGGTGATGTACAACAGGAGCGGTTCGCCGGGTTCTGGCGCCACCATAATGGGTAGCATCGTCAGGTGTTTCTTGAGCTCTTGGAAAGCCGCTTCAGCTTCCTCGGTCCACTCAAAGGGACCTGCCTTCCGCAGAATCTTGAAGAAGGGCAGGGCTCGCTCAGCCAGCCTTGAGATGAACCGGATGAGGGCTGCCAAACACCCTGCAAGCTTCTGCACGTCCTTGATGTGGGCTGGCGGTTGCATCAACTCTATCGCCTTGATCTTCTCTGGGTTAGCTTCGATCCCTCGGTGTGATACCAAGAAACCAAGGAGCTTCCCTGCAGAAACCCCAAAGACACACTTGTCGGGGTTCAGCATCATGAGTGTCGTGCGCAGCTTGCTGAAGACTTGGGCTAGGTTGTTTAATAGGGATGTGCGGTCCCTAATTTTCACCACGATGTCGTCGACATACACCTCTACCAGATCTCTAATGAGGTCCACAAATGTCTTATGCATTGCACGTACAAAGGTGGGGAGAGCATTCTTGAGTCCATAAGGCATGGAGACATAACAATACAGGCCGTCTACTGTTATGAAAGCAGTGTGTTCCTCATCTTCCCTAGACATAGGTATTTGGTGAAAACCAGAATACGCATCTAGGAAACACAGGAGATCACAAACTGATGTTGAGTCTACTATTTGATCTATCCTAGGAAGAGGGAATGGATCCTTTGGGCATGCCTTATTGAGGTTGGTGTAGTCGATGCACATCCGGAGCTTCCCGCCAGCCTTGGGAACGACAACATGGTTGGCCAACCACCGTGGGTGGTGAACCTCCCGGATGAAACTAGCATCAAGCAGCTTCTTGATTTCTTCACGGATGCAGTTCTGCCGCTCGATGGACCATTTCCTAGGCTTCTGCTGTACCGGTCGGGCGTCGGGGTAGATCTTCAGATGGTGCTCAATCACCTCCTTGGGGATCCTGGGCATTTGTGATGGTTGCCAAGCAAACACATCGACGTTGTCCTGGAGGAAGGTGATGAGCGCGCATTCCTATTTGCTGTCCAAGTTCCCCGCGATACGGGTTGTCTGGGCAGCCTCAGAGGCAATCCTGACGACTTTCACGAGAATGTCGTCATCGTTGGCTGGTTGCACACGAGGTGCAGTAGTGGAGGCTCGCTGCGCCGGGCCTTGCTCTAGCCTACTCTCCTTCGAACCTCCTGGGGCCGGAGCCCTCCCCGCTGCAAGTGCTTGGAGCTGCTCCAAGGCTAACACTGGAGCTGAGCGGTCCCCTCTGATCCTGAGGACACAAGAAGGCATTGGCATCTTCAGGACGAGGTAGCCGTAGTGGGCTATAGCCATGATCCTGTAGAGGGCCAGCCTCCCGATGATTGCATTGAAGGGAAGATCGACGTCTGCCACGTCGAACAAAACGCTCTCCGTACGGTAGTTCTCTAGGGTCCCGAAGGTCACCGGGAGGTGTATGTTACCGTACAGGAGGATTTGTCCAGGTCCGACACCCGAGAATGGGCTCGAGGGTGTGAGCTGGGACATCAGCAGCTGCAGCTTTTGGAAGGCCGTCGTGGAGATGAGGTTGAGGCCCACCCCTCCATCTATCAGCACGTGAAAGACCTTCACGTTGGCGATGGTCGGGGACACCAGCAACGGGAGCACTCCTGCCCCTGCCATGTTCTTCGGGCAGTCAGAAGCATCGAAGCTGATTGTCGTGCTCATCCACTTGTGGTGGGGAGTTGGACTTGGGGCGGGGGCCACCGCAGCCACTGCCCGTCGCAAAGTTTTCACCGCGTTTCGGGACGTGGGGTCTGTGGCTCCCCCGTAGATGACATGGAGGGTCTTGCAGTGCTCCTTATCACTGCTGGAGTCGGAGTCGCCACCCTCGAAGACGGCCTTAACCGCCCGCTGTGGTTCCTGGAACCCCATATCACTGCCATCCTCCTTCTCGGGATCAGCCTTCTACTTGCCCTCCCTCTGGCAAGGGGGTGCGCCCTCCTGGTGCTGCTGCCTCTGTTTCTGTTCGCGGAAACATTCCGCGAACCTCTTCACTTCCCGGCACTCGCTAGCACTATGGCTATTTGTACGGTGCACCGGGCACTTGAAGTCAGGCTCTTCGGGTTCAGGCGACTGCCTAGGGCGCTTATCTCGGTGCGGCGCTCGGGCTCCGCCGGGTGCCGCAGCCGCCATTGCCTGGGCTCTGGGCTTTGGCCTGTTCTTGCCACTGTCCTTCTTCTTCTTCTTGCCGCTGCTCCTCGCAGAGGCTCCTTCCTCAGCCGGGGTGGCCTCCCTTGCTTCTGAGGATGGCTGGGAGTGCCAGTTGCGCCCCTCAGCTGCCCTAGCAGATCTGTCTGCCAGGGAGAACAGCTCGGAGACATCACGCACCTCGTGCGTGGCTAGCTTCTCGAGCATCTTCTTATCCCTCACACCTTGTCTGAACGCAACAATAACCGATGCGCTAGCAACATGAGGGGTGGTGTTCTGTACCTGGGAGAACCGCTGGATGAACGATCGCAGCAACTCTCCAGCGCGCTGTCTAATGGCGTGGAGGCCAAGCTCGGTGCCGGGGTGCTTGTAGGAACTGCCGAAGTTAGCCACAAACTGTCGGCACAACTCATCCCAGGAGGTTATGGACCCCTGGGGCAGGTTCATGAGCCATGACCGAGCTGGGCCGGTCAGGACGACGGGGAAGTTGTTAGCCATAATGGCCTCGTCGCCTCCTGCAGCTAGTATCGCAGTGGTGTAGATCTGCAGGAACTCGCTCGGGTTGACGCTCCCGTCGTACTTCTCCGGCATGTGCGTCCGGAACTTTCATGGACAGACCACGAAACGGAGGTGAGGCGCTAGCACTGCACACCCTTGGCTGGGGCTCACTGGTGCCGGCGGCGGCATCGCATACCCCGGGTGAGCAGGCGGGCCTGCGTACACCTGATGCTGGGGCGGTGTAGCATACGCCTGTGGAGGAGGCGCGACGTACGCCTGGTGCGATGGAGGCGCGACACACGTCTGGTGTGGTGGAGGCACAACATGGGCTTGGGGCATAGGGCCCAGCACGCTGTAATCTGCCTCGAGGTTGCGTCGACGCTCCCTCTGGCGCTCGATGGTGACTCGGCAGTCCTCTTCTGCCCTGCGGCACTGCAGCCCGGTTCTCAAATCTGTTGTCGAGATCCTGGTTGAGCGCAAGTCTATCATCCACCGGTCGATTGTCGGCGTTCGCGACAATGACACATGCATCAGTTGGGCATGTGTCTCCCTCGGTGGAGGCGCGTTGAGCGCGGCGGTGATGAGGTGGTCGACGTCGTTAATCCACTGCTGGGCTGCTCCCTGAGGAGCGTCCCCAGCAGGAGGGTTGTGGAGTAGCGCGCGCGCTGCTGCGAGCGCACTCTCCGGGCTTGCAGCCAGCGGCGCCGTGATTGCTGTCACGACCGGAGTACGCCGTGGAGTGGTATGTCGGCCTGCAGCCAGTGAAGTGACTGCAGGGCGACGTGAAGGTCCTGACCTTCCTGCCCTAGAGCGGTAGCCTGCCCTAGAGCGGGATGACGCTTGATCCTTCGCCACTGTCTGCCGCCGCGACTACGCCCTGAATGAACTGGCGTTGGATTGGTGGTTCACCATTGCCGCTGGTGGAGATCTTGACGGGGAAAAAGCCCCCTTCTTGGCGCGCCAAATGTCGAAGGTCGTAAACGACACTTCCCCCAGACCTGCTTAGAGAGCAGCCTGCGGAGGTTCTTTGGATTCACGAGGGCTAGTCCCAGGAGATCGTACGTAGCAGGATGATGAACACAGAGGGTTTACGTGGTTCGGGCCACCGGAGCGTAACACCCTACGTCCACGGGAGTGTTTGTGTATTGCCTTGCTTGAGCGTGTATGAGTCTTGGTCTAATCTTCCGATCCCTTGCGAAGGTCTGAGTCCTTTTATAGTTCAAGGACTCTGCAGTCACAAGGTGAGCCTCAGGATCCAACAGGTGGTCCCGGGGAGAGCCAAATCCTATACAAGATCTAGGATTAATTGCTATCTACTTCCCTTTGTCAGGGGTGTCAATGCGCTGTCCCGCCGCGTCGTGCGCCAGGGCTACACATAGTTGGTCATGATGGTCGTGCACGTCCCATCCGTCTTGTCGTCGCGGCCCATTCATCTGTCTTGCGGTGTGGGTCTGTATCGGCTACTCAGACAAAATAGGACACTGGAGCCTTGACCTTTGCATGCGCAACTCAGCTTTCCTGGGGAAGGCGCGTGTACTTAATGCCTGTCTGAGTAGCACACGCGTTCCTTTACTGCGGCTTCCTACCGCACTAAGTTGGCCATCCGCCACGTGGTTGCGCCGGAGCCTGCCTCTATGGGAAGTTGAGCACTTGACAGAACAGGCCACGTGGCGCATCCGGAGCCCACCCCTATGGAGGGGTGGAGGCTCAGCCCTGCGGGCCAAGTGGTAGTTCCGGTGCCTTTCCCTGCGAGGACGTGGGCCTAGCTCTGAGGTCCCGATTGGCCATGTGGTGGCTCCGGAGCCCGCCTCAGCGGGGAGGCGAGGGTCCAGTTTTGCGGGCCGCGTGGCAGCTCGGGAGCCTCCTCCGACGGAGAGGTAGGATCTGGTCCTTCCCTCCACGACGTGGCAGCCTCGGATTCGGCCTCTTAAGCAGAGGCAGAGTCCTTAGCGGTTTTCTCCCTGTGCGCGGGGGTACCCGGTATGCGGGGTACCGACAGCGCGGGGGTACCCGGCCTGCGGGGTACCGACACGCTCAAAGGTGGCATCTCTGATAATGTTAAGCAAGACGAGCCTGCTTCAGTGAGGATCTGACATGCCTTGGCTGAAAGTACAAGGAGACGCGTTAAAACAAAGCCCATCTTAGTTAAATTGGTATCCGAGACACGCTATCCTCTCTGAAAAGTAGGAGACGCACATAAAACACAGCACATCTTCTATGACCGACGTCTCCCTCTCCTCTGCTAAAAGAGAGACGTGCTCTAATTGAAAGCGCGTCTCCGATTCCTCACGTCACCTTTACCTTCGTGATTTCTCCATTTTGCTTTGGTTCACTGTTGATATCACACATCACTAAACTCAGAGCACATTATCACTTGATACCTAAATATAATCAAATCCTTCCTTATGATACCTGAGGAACATGTGAACAAACCATAAATTCGTTCATTCACACAGTTGAAGAACACACAAGATAATATTCACACAGTTGAAGAACACACAAGATAATATTCAAGAGAATTCAGTCATTAACAATATTTAGAAAACAAAAGCTACTAAAAACAACAAAGAAAAACTAAATCCTCCTCCTCCTCCTCGTCCTCGTCCTCCTTCTCGTCGTCGTCCTCCGGCGGCGACTCCGGTGCCGGGGCAACAGGAGCCTTGGCCGGCTGCTCCGGCTGCGCCGGCTGCACCGGGGGTGCAACCCTGTGAACGAGGTTGCTCTCCGTCGCCTCCACCAGGTTTCTGCGGCCCTCGGGGCCAAGCACCTGGGCCATCGTCTCAAACAGAATGTCGAGACGATCGGCCACTCCCTGAGGTCGAAGAGGTAGTGGCCGATGGTACCCATTCCAGTAAACTGGGGAAGGGTACCCAGACCCAAGGAACTCATGGCGCGAGACGTATTGTTGTACGCCTCTTGCGCCATAAGGAGGCGCTGCTCGCTGTTGAACCTCTCGGGGGAGCTGCAACATAATTTCTTGCAGGGTGGCTCTCTCGGCGAGCTTCGCGGCGGAAGGTTGGCCATGGTGGTGGTGAGTCGTCGGGGTGGAGAAGACGATCGAAGAAAAGAAGAGATTCAAAGTGAGCGACGTGCTTGTGGAGAACTCACTGGTGATGGCGCATCTTAAATAATGTCCGCACAAAGTCATCGAGGGAGCGGTTGGTTTCCCGTGCATTGATGGAATGATGGGACACATCGATATCGCCTTGGGGAAACGAAAGGTCGCGCACAGATGTCGCACGCGTCTCTGCACCACGCCGCCGAAATTAAGTTCTTCGCAGACCTCGTGCCGCGCGTCTCCCTTTCGACAATGGAAGATGCTCTTTTGATTAACGCGTGTCTCTCTTAGTTATAGCGCGTCTCACATTTATCTCCCTCGTCTCTTCATCTCTTCGACAATGGAAGACGCTCTTTAACTTAACGCGCGTCTCGCATTTATCTCTCTCGTCTCTTCTTCGTCTCCGGTGCTTCTTTATTACTAATCGACCAACGGCCCTTTACTAATCGACCAACTCCAGTGCGATCGCCTCCTCTGTTCACCATCGCCGTTGTCATTGTCGTCGCCGTCCTCATCGTCGTTATCATCGCTGTCCTCGTCTTCGTCACCGTCGCCGTCCTCCTCGTCGTCGTCACTGTTCATGGCTGGTATCGGCTTGGCGCGTAGCCGACTGAAGGAAGAGCTCTTAGCGTGGCGCAAGAATGATCCCCATGTATGTACATATGGCACACCGGTCGCATAGTTGTATATATGTAGATCTGCAATGGACTGATGAACTTAACTATAGTTTTGTTTTTCCGTCTTGTTTTTTTTTTGTATTTTCAATTTCTCTGCGTTGGGTTTCTCTGTGAAGCCTGAATCGGGAGATTTATTGAAGTGGCAATACATTGTCCCTGGTAAAGAAGGGGTAAGTCATGAAGAACAAGCACAATATGAGTTTAACCATCATCCTTCTATTAATGAATTTCCTTTGCAGACTGACTGGGAAGGTGGTGACTACCCCCTGATAATCTCCTTCTCAGAGGACTGTCCATTGTTGCCTCCAAGATGTGCCTTTCCAAGTGGTTTCTTCCACCCAAATATCCATCGCCCAGGAGCACTTTGCATTGGGATTTTTTATCAAGAGACTGTAAGATAGACCTATTTTGCTCATGTAATTAGTATTTGTTGCCGAACTTATTTGAACTGGTTTCTTATGTTTCTTAAATTGATATTTCATAGGGGTGGTGCACTGCTTTTACAATCAAAACTATACTACTTGAAATTCAGCGTTTGCTGCATTACCCAAATGCGCTCGATGTTGAAAATGATTGCTATAATCTACTTATCAAGATTAGACACTTTGTGTTAGTGACTGTCGGTACCCCGCAAACCGGGTACCCCCGCGCACAGGGAGAAAACCGCTAAGGACTCTGCCTCTACTTAAGAGGCCGAATCCGAGGCTGCCACGTCGTGGAGGAAAGGACCAGATCCTACCTCTCCGCCGGGGGAGGCTCCCAAGCTGCCACGTGGCTGGCAGAACTGGACCCTCACCTCCCCGCTGAGGCGGGCTCTGGAGCCGCCGCGTGGTCAATCGGGACCTCGGGGCCAGGCCCGAGCCCTCGCAGGGAAAGGCACCAGAACTACCACGTGGCCTGCAGGGCTGAGCCTCCACCCCTCCATAGGGGAGGGCTCCGGATGCACCACGTGGCCTGTCCCGTCAAGTGCTCGACTCCCCATAGAGGGAGGCTCCAGCGCAACCACGTGGCGGATGGCTGACTCAGTGCGGTAGGAAGTCGCAGTAAAGGAAGGCGAGCACTGCTCAGACAGGCATTAAGTACACGCGCCTTCCCCCAGGCAAGCTGAGTCGCGCATGCGAAGGTCAAGGCTCCAGCGTCCTGTCTTGTCCAAGTAGCCGGTACAGACCCACGCCGCAAGACGGACAAATGGGCCGCGAGGACAAGACGGACTGGACATGCACTACCATCATCACCAACTATGTGTAGCCCTGGCACACGACGCAACGGAACGGCGCATTGACACCCCTGACAAAGGGAAGTAGATAGCAATTAATCCTAGATCTTGTATAGGATTTGGCTCTCCCTGGGACCACCTGTCAGTTCTTGGGGCCCACCTTGAGACTGTAGAGTCCTTGAACTATAAAAGGACTCTACAGACGACCTTCCCAAAGGATCGGAAAATTAGACTAAGACTCATACACGCTCAAGCAAGGCAATACACAAACACTCCCGTGGACGTAGGGTGTTATGCTTCGGCAGCCCGAACCATGTAAACCCTCGGTGTTGATCATCCTGCTGCGTTCGATCTCCTGGGACTAGCCCTCGTGAATCCAAAGAACCTCCGTGGGCTGCTCTCTAAGCAGGTCCGGGGGAAGTGTCGTTTACGACCTTCGACATTTGGCGCGCCAGGTAGGGGGCTTTTTCCCGTCAAGATCTCCACCAGCAGCAATGGTGAACGACCAATCCAACGCTGGTTCATCTAGGGCGCAGTGGTGGAGGACCAGGCGTCATCCCGCTCTAGGGCGGGCTACTGCTCTAGGGCAGGAAGGTCAGGACCTTCGCGTCGCCCTGCTGTCAATTCGCCGGCTACAGGCTGACATGCCAATCCGCGACGTACTCCGGCCGTGACAGCAATCACGGCGCTGCCGGCTGCAAGCCCGGAGAGTGCGCTCGCAGCAGCGCGCGCGCTGCTCCACAACCCTCCTGCTGTGAATGCCCCTCAGGGGGCAGCTCAGCAGTGGATCAACAATGTCGACCACCTCGTCACTGCCGCGCTCAACGCGCCTCCACCGAGGGAGACACATGCTCAGCTGATGCATGCGTCATTGTCACGGGTGCTGACAGTCGACCGGTGGACGGCAGACTCGCGCTCGACCAGGATCTCGACAACAGATCTGAGAACCGGGCTGCAGCGCCGCAGGGCCAGAGAGGACTGCCGAGTCACCATCGAGCGCCAGAGGGAGCGTCGGTGCAACCTCGACGCAGATTATAGCGTGCCGAGCCCTGTGCCCCAGGCCCATGTTGTGCCCCCACCACACCAGATGTACGTCGCGCCTCCACCACACCAGGCGTACATCGCGCCTCCTCCACAGGCGTATGCTACACCGCCCCAGCATTAGGTGTACGCAGGCCCGCCAGCTCACCCGGGGTATGCGATGCCGCCGTCGGCACCAGTCAGCCCCAGCCAAGGGTGTGCAGCACTAGCGCCTCACCTCCGTTTCGTGGTCTGGCCACGAAAGTTCTGGCCGCACATGCCGGAGAAGTACGACGGGAGCGTCAACCCGAGCGAGTTCCTGCAGATCTACACCACTGTGATACTAGCTGCAGGAGGCGATGAGGCCATCATGGCTAACTACTTCCCCGTCGTCCTGACCAGCCCAGCTTGATCATGGCTCATGAGCCTGCCCCAGGGGTCCATAACCTCATGGGATGAGTTGTGCCGACAGTTCATGGCTAATTTCGGCAGTTCCTACAAGCGCCCCGGCACGGAGCATGACCTCCACGCCGTGAGACAGTGCGCTGGGGAATCGTGCGATCGTTCATCCAGCGGTTCTCCCAGGTACGGAACACCATCCCTCATGTTGCTAGCGCATCAGTTATTGTTGCGTTCAGACAAGTGTGAGGGACAAGAAGATGCTCGAGAAGCTAGCCACGCACGAAGTGTGTGATGTCTCCGAGCTGTTTTCCCTGGCAGACATATGTGCTAGGGAAGCTGAGGGGCGGAACTGGCACTCCCAGCACTCCTCAGAAACAAGGGAGGCCACCCCGACTGAGGAAGGAGCCTCTGCGAGGAGCAGTGGCAAGAAGAAGAAGAAGGGCAGTGGCAAGAACAAGCCAAAGCCCGGAGCCCAGGCAATGGCGGCTGCGGCGCCCGGCGGAGCCCGAGCGCCGCGCCGAGATAAGCGCCCTAGGCAGTCGCCTGAACCCGAGGAGCCTGACTTCAAGTGCCCGGTACACCGTACAAATAGCACTAGTGCTAGCGAGTGCCGGAAAGTGAAAAGGTTCGCGGAACGTTTCTGCGAACAGAAACAGAGGTTGCAGCGCCAGGAGGGCGCACCTCCTCGCAAGAGGGAGGGCAAGCAGAAGGCTGATCCCGAGAAGGAGGATGACAGTGAGATGGGGTTCCAGGAACCCCAACGGGCGGTTAAGGCCGTCTTCGAAGGTGGCGGCTCCGACTCCAGGAGTGATAAGGAGCACCGCAAGACCCTCCATGTCATTTACAGGGGAGCCACAGACCCCACGTCCTGAAACGCGATGAAAACTCCGCGACGGGCAGTGGCTGCGGTGGCCCCCGCCCCAAGTCCGGCTCCCCACCACAAGTGTATGAGCACGGCGATCAGCTTCGACGCTTCTGACTGCCCGAAGAACATGGAAGGGGCAGGAGTGCTCCCGTTGCTAGTGTCCCCGACCATCGCCAACGTGAAGGTCTTTCACGTGCTAATAGATGGAGGGGCGGGCCTCAACCTCATCTCCACGACGTCCTTCCGAAAGCTGCAGTTGCCGATGTCCCGGCTCACACCCTCGAGCCCGTTCTCGGGTGTCGGACCTAGGCAAATCCTCCCGTACGGTAACATACACCTCCCGGTGACCTTCGGGACCCAGGAGAACTACCGTACGGAGAGCGTTTTGTTCGACGTGGTAGATGTCCGCCTACCCTTCAATGCAATCATCGGGAGGCCGGCCCTCTACAGGTTCATGGCTGTAGCCCACTACGGCTACCTCGTCCTGAAGATGCCAACGCCTTCCGGTGTCCTCAGGATCAGAGGGGACCGCTCAACTGCAGTGTCAGCCTTGGAGCAGCTCCAAGCACTTGCAGCGGGGAGGGCTTCGGCCCTAGGAGGCTTGAAGGAGAGTCGACCAGAGCAAGGCCTGGCGCAGCGAGCCTCCACTACTGCACCCCATGTGCAACCATCCAACGACGACGACGTCCCCGTGAAAGTCGTCAGGATTGGCTCTGAGGCTGCCCAGACAACCCGTATCGCGGGAAACTTGGACAGCAAATAGGAATGCGCGCTCATCACCTTCCTCCAAAACAACGTCGATGTGTTTGCATGGCAACCATCACAAATGCCCGAGATCCCTAGGGAGGTGATTGAGCACCATCTGAAGATCACCCCGACGCCCGACCAGTGTAGCAGAAGCCCAGGAAACAATCCATCGAGCGGCAGAACTTCATCCGTGAAGAAATCAAGAAGCTGCTTGATGCTGGTTTCATCCGGGAGGTTCACCACCCATGGTGGTTGGCCAACCCTATTGTCGTTCCCAAGGCTGGCGGGAAGCTCCGGATGTGCATCGTTACACCAACCTCAATAACGCATGCCCAAAGGATCCATTCCCTCTTCCTAGGATAGATCAAATAGTAGACTCGACATCAGGTTGTGATCTTCTGTGTTTCCTAGATGCGTATTCCGATTTTCACCAAATACCCATGTCTAGGGAAGATGAGGAACACACTGCTTTCATAACAGTAGACGGCCTGTATTGTTATGTCTCCATGCCTTATGGACTCAAGAATGCTCTCCCCACCTTTGTACGTGCAATGCATAAGACATTTGGGTACTGTGACGCCCGGTTCCAAAAATGAACCAAGCTAACGCATATGTGTGCCCAGGATGTTCATCACACATACACGAGTGCAATCACAAAAGGATATACAGAAAATTACCATAGAACAAGTTTAATTAACCAAATTTCATTACACAAACCATATTATCCTCAAATAGAAGCTCTAATGAATATTAATGACAAGTTCAACTAATGCAGCGGAAATAAACTAATTAAGCAACTAAAGCAACTATGCAGCATAAGCGACAGGGTATATACGCGCAGCTCCAATCAACACCACAGGCAAAGCTGACGGTAGACACGGCCTAGAACTCCGCATTATCGTCATTAAAATCCCAGTCCTGACCTGCAACTGTTGGGGTGGGGGATTGCAAGAGTGAGTACATGTCGTACTCAGCAAGTGTGGAAAGTATGACATGTGGCTTATTCAAATGTTGACAATAATAATGGTAAAGTGCTGAAAAGTACAGTAAAACATTTGAAAAGCAATACATTACATGTATGTGAAATAAACCCATCATCATCATAAGTAATATCATAATACCAAACTGAATTCATTACCATCATCAATAATTCCAGATTTCACCATCGTCAATAAACATATTAAATACCAGAAATTAATCCATAACCATCCGTAACCATTACCAGACCATAACCATCCCAAATTTCAATTTCCCTCTAATCATGGAAGTTGTCCAGGTGCTCATAACCGGGAGCACGGCTATCATGATAGTTTTAGTTAACTCTGCAGAGTTTGTACCTCTTTACCAACGTGTTCGTGATTTCATCACCTTTCGGCGACTAAGAACCTCCCTTATGCCCATGAACCGTCGGTCACATTACACACTTCCGTTGGTGTGTGGCCAAGAGATCACAAAATAGCCTTTACAAAGGGATTACTAGCCTATTTAGACCCCACTGAGGTTTCACCGGTGGCGATGCCTCCAACTGAGCACATCTTCAACCAAGGGCCCCCTCTTGAGCCATTCGGATCCCAGGGTAGTCCCACCAATCATCAACAAACCCAATCCGACTACCCCTTCCCCGAGCATCCATAATGGTCCAACCAGCACTAGCAAAGCCCTAATTAATCAGCTATGCCGCACCCATACTTGGCCTCGTGGTGGCACTGTAGTCCTGGATTATTCTCGCATGAACCGGTCCTTAGATCTAAAGCAAGCAAACCACCATAACATCCAACCCATCCACATACCAGGCTTGCTTAGATCATCCATTACCATACCATGTTTAACCAGTTCATGTTAACCATAATCTCATCCATGCATAATTAAATTGAGTGATATAGTTGTTTTCCATCCCAGTTGATTAAGCGAAGCAAAAAGGTAAAAACCCTTCCCGACTCTCTACCATAAATTCCAGGTGATAAGGGTGGTTTAGCAAATCTAGTAAACTTCCTACCATAGGATTTCCCATCAATTTGACACAAGCATGCAATTTTACAAACAAAACATTTATTTTAAAAACAGGATCAATATGCTTCAAGGACACTTGCCTTTCTCTTGCTGTTGATTAGGGTCAAAGCCGTCAAACTCTTGATGCTGTAGATCCTCCGCGGCACTCTCTAGCGCAAATCCGTCTAATCCACACAATAAACATACAAAACAAGAAACACAATCAAAGAGTGCACAAATATTACTCAACATGACATGACATGCATGATTGATGCAATGCAAGGTAGAACTTGTTACTTGATTGCTTTTGATGATCTCTAACTAGTTCTAATAGATTTTAACAAGTTTATACAGGTTTGGAGTTGATTAGGTCAAATTTTAGAATTAATTCAACACAATTTAACCAGAAAGATCGGACTAGTCCGCTAGGGACCGGACAAGGCCGCACTCTGCGAGATCGGCAGATTAGGGTTTTCTAGATCGACGTAAATTCGTAGATTAGGGGTTGAATTCACGTAAGGAAAAGAGAATAGAAGGTATACCAGGTGTTTAGAACTCCAATGAACCAATAAACTTGGAGGTAACACTTGGATCTTGATGATCTAGGTTGGTGATGAACTTGGAGAAGAATTGGTGGTGAAGAATGAAACTTAGTGGAGATCTTGATCCTCCTTCGTTTCCTCCTCTTCTTCCTCTTGCTTGGGATCTTCTCCTCCCTCCTTGATGGTGGCTCCCCACGAACTAGGGTATGGGTGGGTGGAAAAGTGGCAAATAGATGTCAAACCAAGGGGTGGAGCTGTTTATATAGAGGTGGAGGCTAGGGTTAGATGGATTTCGAGTTTTGGGATGAGTAGAGGCCGGTTTAGAGTCCCACATGGGCTCTAAAAGAGTTGGGCACGATGTCCCTAGGCCCACTTAACGTGAAACCCAAGAAACAAGTCGTAAAACAAAAGGTCAATCTCGGAGTCACGAAATATCGGACAAGTCCGGACAGGACCGGACTAGTTCGAAGTCGTCCAGAGAGAAAATTGGACAAGTCTGGCCAAAAATCGGACAAGTCCGATCTTAGTCAGAAAGGAAAACGGACAAGTCCGCTGGAACACCGGACTAGTCCAGAAAAGTCCAGGGACTTAGCAAATTTTCAAGGATTCATGGAATACCATACTAGTCCGCACAAATTCAGACAAGTCCGAAGTTGTCCAGAGGCAAATATCGGACTAATCTGCAGCAAAAACGGACAAGTCCGTTTTTAGACAGAGAGAAATCGGACTAGTCCTCAGCAAAACCGGACTAGTCCGCACTTTCCTACATTTTTAAGTGCGGTTTTGCTCTAAATCAATTTTAAACTTGTCCTCTTGTTATGGGTTAATGTTAAACATGTATATGAATGCATGCAAGGCATGATGCATGAAAATGAGGGTGTTACAAACCTACCCCCCTTAAAATGAATCTCGCCCTCGAGATTCGACACGGAAGAGAAGAGATAGGGAAATTCCTTCTTGAGATCATCTTCTAGCTCCCAAGTTGCTTCTTTTTCGGTATGGTGCTTCCATTGGACTTTACACCATCGAATCACCTTGTTCCTTGTGACTCTCTCCTTGGTTTCCAAGATTTTGACCGGTTGCTCGGCATACGTCAAATCTTCCTCTAGCTTCAATTCTTCCATTGGCACTTGTTCTTCCGGTACTCTCAAGCACTTCTTGAGCTGGGAAACATGAAAGACATCATGTACGTCTGAAAGATGGGCTGGCATCTCCAACTTATATGCTACTTCTCCCCTTTTGTCCAAAATCTTGAATGGTCCAATGTAACGAGGTGCGAGCTTGCCCCTTATGTTAAACCTCTTATGACCCCTCATTGGTGACACCTTGAGGTAAACAAAATCTCCTATTTCAAAGGCTAATTTCCTTCTCCTATTGTCCGCATAGCCTTTTTGTCTTGATTGGGCAGCCCTCAAGTTTTCACGAATCATTTGGACTTGCTTTTTGGCTTCTTGCAACACATCCGGACCAAATACTTGAGTTTCCCCTGCTTCATTCCAGAATAAAGGTGTCCTACACTTCCTCCCATAAAGCGCTTCATATGGTGACATTTTCAAGCTTGCTTGGTAACTATTGTTGTATGAAAATTCCGCGTAGGGCAAGCTTTTGTCCCAACTTTTCCCATGCTTTAAAGCACAAGCTCTTAACATGTCCTCCAAAATCTGATTGGTCCTCTCGGTTTGTCCATCCTTTTGAGGATGATATGCTGAACTAAAATTTAACCTCGTTCCCAAAGCTTCATGCAATTTTTGCCAAAATCTGGAGGTAAATTGAGAACCTCTATCCGAGACTATCTTCTTAGGGACTCCATGTCGACGCACAATATGCTCCATGTATATTTCGGCCAATCGTGCAGCTGTATACTTGGTCTTCACAGGGACAAAATGAGCTGACTTGGTTAAGCGATCCACAATTACCCAAATTGAGTCATACCCGGACTGAGTACGCGGTAACCCAACTATGAAGTCCATACCAATTTCTTCCCACTTCCATTCTGGAATCTTCAATGGTTGCAATAATCCGGCTGGCCTTTGATGTTCCGCCTTAACTCGTTGACACACATCAAACAATGCAACATATTCGGCTATGTCCTTTTTCATGCTATCCCACCAATAGCAAGTCTTCAAGTCCTTGTACATCTTCGTACAACCGGGGTGAATCGAGTAAGGCGAGTCATGTGCCTCCTTTAATATCGTCTCCCGAATATGTTTTACATTAGGCACAACGATTCTCTTTCCAAGCCATAAGGTACCATGTTCGTCCTCATCAAATCTGAATTCTCTCCCTTCCTTAGTCCTTTCCTTGATTTCATTGATCTCTTCATCTGCGGTTTGGGCCTCTCGAATTTCTTGCTCCAAGGTTGGGTTTAACTCCATCATCTCCGTCTCATTTACAAACCCGAGGTTCAACCGTTCAAACTCCTTGCATAACTCGGACGGTAACTCTCGAACTGTGAGTTGATGACTTACTCCTTTTCTACTCAAAGCATCGGCCACTACATTGGCTTTTCCTGGATGATAGTTGATCCCCAAATCATAATCTTTGATGAGCTCTAACCATCTTCGTTGCCTCAAGTTCAGATCCGTTTGTATGAAAATATACTTCAAACTCTTATGATCCGTATAAATTTCACACCTATGTCCAAGAATATAGTGTCTCCAAATCTTCAATGCATGTACCATGGCTGCAAGTTCTAAATCATGTGTTGGGTAATTCTGCTCATGTTTCTTCAATTGTCTTGACGCATAGGCGACCACTTGACCTTCTTGCATAAGCACGCATCCGAGTCCTTGTCTTGATGCGTCACAATAGATGTCGAAACTCTTGCTTACATCCGGCAATACCAAAACTGGGGCTGTTGTCAACCTCTTCTTCAACTCCTCAAAACCGTTTTGACAAGCTTCAGTCCATTGGAACGCCTTTCCCTTCATTAGCAACTCCGTCATAGGCTTGGCTATCTTGGAAAAATCTTTAATAAACTGACGGTAATATCCAGCCATCCCAAGAAAACTCCTTATTTCCTTGACGTTTTGCGGTGGTTCCCACTTCAACACGTCTCTCACTTTTCCGGGGTCAACCGATACTCCTCCTCCGGAAATAATATGGCCTAAGAAGGAAACTTCCCGTAACCAGAATTGACATTTACTGAACTTGGCGTACAATTGATGCTCCCTCAATTTCTGCAGCGTAAGCCTCAAGTGTTCCTCATGTTCCCTCTCATCCTTTGAGTAGATCATAATATCATCAATAAACACCACAACGAACTTATCTAAGTACTCCATGAAGACTTTATTCATGAGGTACATAAAGTAGGCAGGCGCATTTGTCAATCCAAAAGACATCACGGTGTACTCATAAGATCCATACCGTGTCCTAAAAGCTGTCTTGGGTATGTCCGATGGTCTAATCTTCATTTGAAAGTAACCTGACCTCAAATCAATCTTGGAGAACACACAGGCACCTTTCATCTGATCAAACAAATCCTCTATACGGGGCAAGGTATACTTGTTCTTGATTGTTACCTCATTGAGAGCTCGGTAATCCACACACATCCTTTGGGATCCATCCTTCTTGTCCACGAATAGAACAGGCGCTCCCCAAGGTGAAGAGCTAGGGCGAATAAAACCCTTCTCTAATTGCTCTTGAATTTGTTTCTTGAGCTCCGCTAATTCCATAGGAGGCATCCTATACGGCCTCTTAGCTATAGGTGCAGTTCCAGGTATTAAATCAATAACAAACTCAATGTCTCGATCGGGTGGCATACCTGGCAACTCGTCCGGAAAAACATCCAAAAATTCACACACCATCGGAATCTCCTCAATTGCGACACCGTCCATATGATTCAACTCTAATTGCTTCGGTGCATGTTGGGTTGCTTCAAATTCTACGGTGATCCCTTCTTCATTAGTCAACTTCACCGTCTTTGTGGCACATTCAATAACTCCATTGTGCTTCCTCAACCAGTCCATACCAAGTATAATATCCAACCCTTGGGAATCTAAAACAATGAGGTTGGCGGAGAAGTCTACCCCCCTTATTCTAAGGCTTACTTTTGGATATACTATATTTGTCCTCATCTCTCCTCCAGGAGACTTAACCAACAGAGTAAACTTCATATGAGAGATAGGCAAACTATACTTGGCAACATACTTCGATGCAATGAATGAATGCGATGCTCCAGAATCAAATAACATAGTCGCGGGGTTGGAGTTGGCGAGAAACATACCAATGACCACGTCATCCGCTTGTTGAGCATCCTCCGTAGAGACATGGTTCACGTTGCCACGAGCAAAATTCTGCTGTCCACGGCTTCCTTGTGGCTGTCCTCCATTGGGTCTTGGTTTTTGCCTCGATGCGTTGCTTCCTTGACCAAGGCCCGACTTAGGACATTGATGTGCAAAGTGTCCAACTTCTCCACAAGTATAGCACTTCTTAACTCCACCAGAATTATTGAGACGAGCTTGGTTTTGAACATTGGCTCCAGGAAAATCAGCACGAGGTGCATAAGGCATCGGAGGCCTAGGTGCTTGCATGACAGGACGCTGCTGCACAAACTGAGTTGGGCGCGGTGCATAACCAGGGCGCTGAGCAGGAATAGAGGAGCTGTAATGAGGCGCATTGGGCGGCGCAAAGCGAGGGCGCACATTACTTCCTTGTTGCTGTCCTTGATATGGCGCCTTCCTCTTGATTTCTTGGTCCATCTCATGGATCTTGTTCTCAACCACAATTGCTTTGTCCACAAGCTTCTGAAAATTGACATAATCACAGTTGAGCAATTGCACTTGGATCGTATTGTTCAATCCCCTCATGAACAAGTATTGCTTCCAGCTGTCCCGGCTAACATCCTCAGGCGCATATCTTGAGAGTTGAGTGAACTTATTGAGATATTCACTCACGCTTGATTTTCCTTGTCTCAAGTTCTCAAATTCTTGCCTCTTCAAGATCATAACACCTTCCGGTACATAATGAGAACGGAAACTCTCCTTGAATTCCGCCCAGGTAATTCTCTCTTGGTTCTCATGAGCATTGCAATAAGAATCCCACCAATCTGCAGCTGCTCCAATGAGTTGATGAGAAGCAAATAGCACCTTCTCCCGGTCACTGCATTGGACAATGGCTAGCTTCTTCTCCACGGACTTGAGCCAATCATCTGCATCCATAGGGTCTGCGGCTTGAGCAAAGGTTGGCGGCCTAGTCCTCATAAACTCTCCCAATCGGTTATGAGGAGGTGGGGGTGGCGGTGGAGGCATGTGGGGCTGATTGTTGATATTGCCAGCCTGCAGCTGTCCCATAGTCTGTATCATGGTCTGCATGAGCTGGTTTTGCATGGCCAATAGTTGCTCGATGTTGATACCTCCCTGAGTAGATCCTTGCCCATTGTTGTTCTGAGGCACTCCATTGTTCTCCTCTTCATCATTGCCATCCCTCTGGTTGCGAGTCCTCACCATCTGAAGAAAAGCAGTAGGTAAGAATTAGAAAATGCCCCAACTATATGCATCAAGGGATATGAAACTAAACAACTAGCTACACTAGCCTAGGTGGACATGGCAATGCTAAAGCATCCCAAAATCCTCTATTAAGCACACAAGCAACCAATATATATAGCAAACAGCACACCAAGCAAGAACACATCGATTCCTGAGTGCTCCTATGTGCTCTAAAGTGTCCATTCTATCTAAGCTGCATCCTACGGTCAACCTGGCTCTGATACCAATCTGTGACGCCCGGTTCCGAAAATGAACCAAGCTAACGCATATGTGTGCCCAGGATGTTCATCACACATACACGAGTGCAATCACAAAAGGATATACAGAAATTTACCACAGAACAAGTTTAATTAACCAAATTTCATTACACAAACCATATTATCCTCGAATACAAGCTCTAATGAATATTAATGACAAGTTCAACTAATGCAACGGAAATAAACTAATTAAGCAACTAAAGCAACTATGCAGCATAAGCGACAAGGTATATATGCGCAGCTCCAATCAACACCACAGGCAAAGCTGACGGTAGACACGGCCTAGAACTCCGCATTATCGTCATTAAAATCCCAGTCCTGACCTGCAACTGTTGGGGTGGGGGATTGCAAGAGTGAGTACATGTCGTACTCAGCAAGTGTGGAAAGTATGACATGTGGCTTATTCAAATGTCGACAATAATAATGGTAAAGTGCTGAAAAGTACAGTAAAACATTTTAAAAGCAATACATTACATGTATGTGAAATAAACCCATCATAATCATAAGTAATATCATAATACCAAACTGAATTCATTACCATCATCAATAATTCTAGATTTCACCATCGTCAATAACCATATTAAATACCAGAAATTAATCCATAACCATCTGTAACCATTACCAGACCATAACCATCCCAAATTTCAATTTCCCTCTAATCATGGAAGTTGTCCAGTGCTCATAACGGGAGCACGGCTATCATGATAGTTTTAGTTAACTCTACAGAGTTTGTACCTCTTTACCCACGTGTTCGTGATTTCATCACCTTTCGGCGACTAAGAACCTCCCTTATGCCCATGACCCGTCGGTCACATTACACACTTCCGTTAGTGTGTGGCCAAGAGATCACAAAATAGCCTTTACAAAGGGATTACTAGCCTATTTAGACCCCACTGAGGTTTCACCAGTGGCGATGCCTCCAACTGAGCACATCTTCAACCAAGGGCCCCCTCTTGAGCCATTCGGATCCCAGGGTAGTCCCACCAATCATCAACAAACCCAATCCGACTACCCCTTCCCCGAGCATCCATAATGGTCCAAACAGCACTAGCAAAGCCCTAATTAATCAGCTACGCCGCACCCATACTTGGCCTCGTGGTGGCACTGTAGTCCTGGCTTATTCTCGCATGAACCGGTCCTTAGATCTAAAGCAAGCAAACGACCAAAACATCCAACCCATCCACATACCAGGCTTGCTTAGATCATCCATTACCATACCATGTTTAACCAGTTCATGTTAACCATAATCTCATCCATGCATAATTAAATTGAGTGATATAGTTGTTTTCCATCCCAGTTGATTAAGCGAAGCAAAAAGGTAAAAACCCTTCCCGACTCTCTACCATAAATTCCAGGTGACAAGGGTGGTTTAGCAAATCTAGTAAACTTCCTACCATAGGATTTCCCATCAATTTGACACAAGCATGCAATTTTACAAACAAAACATTTATTTTAAAAACAGGATCAATATGGTTCAAGGACACTTGCCTTGCTCTTGCTGTTGATTAGGGTCAAAGCCTTCAAACTCTTGATGCTGTAGATCCTCCGCGGCACTCTCTAGCGCAAATCCGTCTAATCCACACAATAAACATACAAAATAAGAAACACAATCAAAGAGTGCACAAATATTACTCAACATGACATTACATGCATGATTGATGCAATGCAAGGTAGAACTTGTTACTTGATTGCTTTTGATGATCTCTAACTAGTTCTAATAGATTTTAACAAGTTTATACAGGTTTGGAGTTGATTAGGTCAAATTTTAGAATTAATTCAACACAATTTAACCAGAAAGATCGGACTAGTCCGCTAGGGACCGAACAAGTCCGCACTCTGCGAGATCGGCAGATTAGGGTTTTCTAGATCGACGTAAATTCGGAGATTAGGGGTTGAATTCACGTAAGGAAAAGAGAATAGAAGGTATACCAGGTGTTTAGAACTCCAATGAACCAAGAAACTTGGAGGTAACACTTGGATCTTGATGATCTAGGGTTGGTGATGAACTTGGAGAAGAATTGGTGGTGAAGAACGAAACTTGGTGGAGATCTTGATCCTCCTTCGTTTCCTCCTCTTCTTCCTCTTGCTTGGGATCTTCTCCTCCCTCCTTGATGGTGGCTCCCAACGAACTAGGGTTTGGGTGGGTGGAAAAGTGGCAAATAGATGTCAAACCAAGGGGTGGAGCTGTTTATATAGAGGTGGAGGCTAGGGTTTGATGGATTTCGAGTTTTGGGATGAGTAGAGGCCGGTTTAGAGTCCCACATGGGCTCTAAAAGAGTTGGGCACGACGTCCCTAGGCCCACTTAACGTGAAACCCAAGAAACAAGTTGTAAAACAAAAGGTCAATCTCGGAGTCACAAAATATCGGACAAGTCCGGACAGGACCGGACTAGTCCGAAGTCGTCCAGAGAGAAAATCGGACAAGTCTGGCCAAAAATCGGACAAGTCCGATCTTAGTCAGAAAGGAAAACGGACAAGTCCGCTGGAACACCGGACTAGTCCGGAAAAGTCCAGGGACTTAGCAAATTTTCAAGGATTCAAGGAATACCGTACTAGTCCGCACAAATTCGGACAAGTCCGAAGTTTTCCAGAGGCAAATATCGGACTAATTCGCAGCAAAAACGGACAAGTCCGTTTTTAGACAGAGAGAAATCAGACTAGTCCTCAGCAAAACCGGACTAGTCCGCACTTTCCTACATTTTTAAGTGCGGTTTTGCTCCAAATCAATTTTAAACTTGTTCCTCTTGTTATGGGTTAATGTTAAACATGTATATGAATGCATGCAAGGCATGATGCATGAAAATGAGGGTGTTACAGGTACCTCATTAGAGATCTGGTAGAGGTGTATGTCGACAACATCGTAGTGAAAATCAGGGCCTGCACATCCCTGTTAGACAACCTAGCCCAAGTCTTCAGCAAGCTGCGCACGACACGCACGATGCTGAACCCCGACAAGTGTGTCTTCGGGGTTTTTGCAGGGAAGCTCCTTGGTTTCTTGGTATCGCACCGAGGGATTGAAGCTAACCCAGTGTGATGCCCGGTTCCGAAAAATGAACCAAGCTAACGTATATGTGTGCCCAGGATGTTCATCACACATACACGAGTGCAATCACAAAAGAGTATACAAAAAATTACCACAAAACAAGATTAATTAACCAAATTTTATTACACAAACCAGATTATCCTCGAATACAAGCCCTAATGAATATTTATGACAAGTTCAACTAATGCAGCGGAAATAAACTAATTAAGCAAACTAAGCAACTATGCAGCATAAGCGACAAGGTATGTATGCGCAGATCCAATCAACACCACAGGCAAAGCTGACAGTAGACACGGCCTAGAACTCCGCATTATTACCATTAAACTCCCAATCCTGACCTGCAACTGTTGGGGGGGGATTGCAAGAGTGAGTACATGTCGTACTCAGCAAGTGTGGAAAGTATGACATGTGGCTGATTCAAATGACGACAATAATAATGGCAAAGTGCTGAAAAGTACATTAAAACATTTGAAAAGCAATATATTATAATTATATGAATCAAACCCATCATAATCATAAGTAATACCATAATACCAAACTGAATTCACTAACATCATCAATAATTCCAGATTTCACCATCGTCAATAACCATATTCAATACAAGAAATTAATGCATAACCATCCATAACCATCACCATAATCATTACCATAACCATTACCATAACCATTACAATAACCATTACCAATACCAAATACCCTCTAATCATGGAAGTTGTCCATGTGCTCATAACCGGGAGCACGGCTATCATGATAGTTTTAATTAACTCTGCAGAGTTTGTACCACTTTACCCACGTGTTCGTGATTTCATCACCCTTCGGTGACTAAGAACCTCCCTTATGCCCATGACCCGTCGGTCACATTACACACTTCCGTTCGTGTGTGGCCAAGAGATCACAAAATAGCCTTTACAAAGGGATTACTAGCCTATTTAGACCCCACTGAGGTTTCACCGGTGGCGATGTCTCCCGCAGAGCACATCTTCAACCAAGGGCCCCCTCTTGAGCCATTCGGATCCCAGGGTAGTCCCACCAATCATCAACAAACCCAATCCGACTACCCCTTCCCCGAGCATCCACAATGGTCCAAACAGCACTAGCAAAGCCCAAGTTAATCAGCTATGCCGCACCCATACTTGGCCACGTGGTGGCACTGTGGTCCTGGATTATTCTCGCATGAACCGGTCCTTAGATCTAAAGCAAGCAAACCACCATAACATCCAACCCATCCTCATACCAGGCTTGCTTAGATCACCCATTACCATACCATATTTAACTAGTTCATGTTAACCATAATCTCATCCATGCATAATTAAATTGAGTGGTATAGTTATTTCCCATCCTAGTTGATCAAGCGAAGCAAAAGGTAAAAAGTCCATCCCGACGCTCTACCATAAATTCTAGGTGACAAGGGTGGTTTAGCAAGTCTAGTAAACATCCTACCATAGGATTCCCATCAAATTGACACAGCATGCAGTTTTACAAACAAAACATTTATTTTAAAATAGGATCAATATGCTTCAAGGACACTTGCCTTGCTCGTGCTGTTGATTAGGGTCAAGGCCTTCAAACTCCTGGTGCTGTAGATCCTCCGCGGCACTTTCTAGCGCAAATCCGTCTAATCCACACAATAAACATACAAGACAAGAAACACAATCAAAGAGTGCACAAATATTACTCAATATGACATGACATACAGGATTGATGCAAATGCAAGGTAGAACTTGTTACTAGATTGCTTTTAATGATCACTAACTAGCTCTAATAGATTTTAACAGGTTTATACAGGTTTGGGGTCGATTAGATCAAATTTTAGAATTAATTAAACACAATTTAACAAGAAAGATCGGACTAGTCCGCTAGGGACCGGACAAGTCCGCACTCCGCGAGATCAGCAGATTAGGGTTTTCTAGATCAACGTAAATTCGGAGATTAGGGGTTGAATTCACGTAAGGAAAAGAGAATAGAAGGTATACCAGGTGTTTAGAACTCCAATGAATCAAGAAACTTGGAGGTAACACTTGGATCTTGATGATCTAGGGCTGGTGATGAATTTGGAGATGAATTGGTGGTGAAGGACGAAACTTGGTGGAGATCTCTATCCTTCTTCGTTTCCTCCTCTTCTTCTTCTTGCTTGGGATCTTCTCCTCCCTCCTTGATGGTGGCTCCCCATGAACTAGGGTTTGGGTGGGTGGAAAAGTGGCAAATAGATGTCAAACCAAGGGGTGGGGCTGTTTATATAGAGGTGGAGGCTAGGGTTAGATGGATTTCGAGTTTTGGGATGAGTAGAGGCTGGTTTAGAGTCCTACATGGGCTCTAAAATAGTTAGGAACGACGTCTCTAGACCCACTTAACATGAAACCCAAGAAACAAGTCGTAAAAAAAAAGATCAACTCAGAGTCGCGAAATATCGGACAAGTCCGGACTAGTCCGAAGTCGTCCAGAGAGAAAATCGGACAAGTCTGGCCAAAAATCAGACAAGTCTGAATTTGAACAGAGAGGAAAAACGGACAAGTCCGCTGGAACACCGGACTAGTCCGAAAAAGTCCAGGGACTTAGCAAATTTTCAAGGATTCATGGAATATCGGACTAGTCCAAAAGTTTCCAGAGCCAAAATTGGACTAGTCCGCAGCAAAAACGGACGAGTCTGTTTTTAGTCAGAGAGGAATCGGACTAGTCCTCAGTAAAATCGGACTAGTCCGCACTTTCCTACGTTTTAAGTGCGGTTTTGCTCTAAATCAATTTTAAATGCTCCGAATCAATGTTAAACTCGTTCCTCTTTATGTGGGTTAATGTTAAACATGTATATGAGTGTATGTAGGGCATGATGCATGAAAATGAGGGTGTTACAAACCTACCCCCTTAAAATGAATCTCGCCCTCGAGATTCGAGAAGAGATAGGGAAATTCCTTCTTGAGATCATCTTCTAGCTCCCAAGTTGCTTCTTTTTTGGTATGGTGCTTCCATTGAACTTTACACCATCAAATCACCTTGTTCCTTGTGACTCTCTCCTTGGTTCCCAAGATCTTAACCGATTGCTCAGCATAAGCCAAATCTTCCTCTAATTCCAATCCTTCCATTGAAACTTGTTCTTCCGGTACTCTCAAGCACTTCTTGAGCTGGGAAACATGAAACACATCATGTACGTCTGAAAGATGAGCTGGCATCTCCAACTTATATGCTACTTCTCCTCTTTTGTCCAAAATCTTGAATGGTCCAATATAACGAGGTGCGAGCTTGCCTCTTATGTTAAACCTCTTATGACCTCTCATTGGTGACACCTTGAGGTAAACAAAATCTCCTATTTCAAAGGCTAATTTCCTTCTCCTATTATCCGCATAGCCTTTTTGCCTTGATTGGGCAGCCCTCAAGTTTTCATGAATTATTTGGACTTGCTTTTCGGCTTCTTGCAACACGTCCGGACCAAATACTTGAGTTTCTCCTGCCTCATTCCAGAATAAAGGTGTCCTACACTTCCTCCCATAAAGCGCTTTGTATGGTGACATTTTCAAGCTTGCTTGATAACTATTGTTGTATGAATATTCCGCGTATGGCAAGCTTTTGTCCCAACTTTTCCCATGCTTTAAAGCACAAGCTCTTAACATGTCCTCCAAAATCTGATTGGTCCTCTCG
This sequence comes from Tuctoria greenei, assembly GCA_036927565.1. Classification (NCBI taxonomy): domain Eukaryota; kingdom Viridiplantae; phylum Streptophyta; class Magnoliopsida; order Poales; family Poaceae; genus Tuctoria; species Tuctoria greenei. Next base: position 185,653,789 of record JAYESD010000006.1, read on the forward strand.
GTTTGTCCGTCCGTTTGAGGATGATATGCTGAACTAAAATTCAACCTCGTTCCCAAAGCTTCATGCATTTTTTGCCAAAATCTGGAGGTAAATTGAGAACCTCTATCCGAGACTATCTTCTTAGGGACTCCATGTCACCACACAATATGCTCCATGTATATTTCGGCCAATTGTGCAGCTGTATATTTGGTCTTCATAGGGACAAAATGAGCCGACTTGGTTAAGCGATCCACAATTACCCAAATTGAGTCATACCCGGACTGGGTACGTGGTAACCCAACTATGAAGTCCATACCAATTTCTTCCCACTTCCATTCCGGAATCTTTAATGGTTGTAGTAATCCGGCTGGCCTTTGATGTTCTGCCTTGACTCGTTGACACACATCACACAATGCAACATATTCGGCTATGTCCTTTTTCATGCTATCCCACCAATAGCAAGCCTTCAAGTCCTTGTACATCTTCATACATCCGGGGTGAATCGAGTAAGGCGAGTCATGTGCCTCCTTTAATATTGTCTCCCGAATATGCTTTACATTAGGCACAACGATCCTCTTTCCAAGCCATAAGGTACCATATTCGTCTTCATCAAATCTGAATTCTCTCCCTTTCTCAGTCCTTTCCTTGATTTCCTTGATCTCTTCATCTGCGGTTTGGGCCTCTCGAATTTCTTGCTTCCAAGGTTGGGTTTAACTCCATCATCTCCGTCTCATTTACAAACCCGAGGTTCAACCGTTCAAACTCCTTACATAACTCGAATGGTGTAACACTCTAAATTTTCGCATCCTGCATTGCATACATGATCATGTATTAAACATTAGTAGGATAAAAGAAAAATGATAAAATATACAAATGTATGTAGCAAAAGAAGAAATAGAAAATAATAATTATATCCTAAAACCTGTAATAGGGAATAAGTATAAAAATAATAATAATAAAAATATATATAAATATATCTATAGCAATTATATATATACAAAAAATAATATATAATAATAATAATAATAATATATAAAAAGAAATATATAAATAAATTATATAATAATATATATATATATAATAATAAATAAGATAAATAAAATAAACAATATATAATAACAGAATATAAAAAAAAGAAAAGAAAAAAAAACAAAAAGGGGACCGCTGGCCAGGCGGCCGAGCCAGCCCAGCCAGCCGGCCCCGACCCCCGCTGGGCACGCGCCCCGCCGCCCGGCATGGGTCCCACCCCGCCACAACGCGCTCGCCCCGAGCCGGCCGCTCGCCCGCGCCCCGATGCCGCCTGACCGCGCCGCCTACCGCTGCAGCGCGCGCTGCGCCCGGGCCCCGCCTCGAACGCCTCCCCCGAGCCGCTCAGCCCCACGTCCCGCCCGCCGTACACGCCCGACCCCGGACTCCCGCCAGCGCCCGGCCTCCCGCATCCCGCCGACCCCACCGAAATTTCCGCCCCCCGCGTCCGATTTTCCCGCCCGCCAAAACTCCCGCCCGCGTACGTGACTCCAGCGCCCGTGCGACCCCCGGAACCGACTCGGTTCCCTGATGCCACGTTTCACCGCTTATAAAAAGGACCGTAGGTCCTAGGTTTTTTCCCCCGATCCCAGAAACGCTGCCGCCGCCAGGGGAAGGAAAGCCACGCCGCCAGGAAGAAAAGAAATAGAAGGGCACCAGGAGGCTGCACCAGGGGAAGAAAAGGAAGAAAAAAGAGGGGAAGAAGAGGAAGAAAAAGAAGAGGGTACCACCGTCCACCAGAGATCGTCGCCGTCGTCGTGCCGTCGAGGGACTGCTGCGCCATCCACTTCGTCTACGCGTCGCATTTGTTCCGCGACCGTCAAGCCGTCAGATCTACGGTAGGATTCGTTCCCGATGCGAATTTTAGCGACCGTATTGAATCTAATAGACGTGAATTGATTTTAGTTGCACCATAATTTTATTTCCAATAGCATTAATCCACTCTAAAACCCCCGTAAACTCGTATGAACACGTATGAACTAGTTGCATCTATTTAATAAACAACCGTAGTGAATTAATTATTGTACTTTGCATGCATGCATATCATCGCATGTTGATTAATGTGTGTGCATCATATTAAATTGTATGTATTTTCTTGTACGTGTGATCACGAGTAGAGGGAAGTGCTCAAGAAATCGTGTACGAGGATTTTCAGAACCAAGAATTCGAAGCGCTTGAGCAACCCCATCCGCCGGAGCAAGGCAAGTGTCCTTGAAGCATATTGATCCTGTTTTAAATAAATGTTTTGTTTGCAAAACTGCATGCTGTGTCAATTTGATGGGAATCCTATGGTAGGAAGTTTACTAGATTTGTTAAACCAACCTTGTCACCTGGAATTTATGGTAGAGAGTCGGGAAGGGTTTTTACCTTTTTGCTTCGCTTAATTAATTGGGATGGAAAAACCAACACTACACATTTAATTATGCATCAATGATATTCTGGTTAACGTGAACTGGTCAATATGGTATGATAATGGGTGATCTAAGCAAGCCTGGTATGTGGATGGGTTGGATGTTATGGTGGTTTGCTTGCTTTAGATCTAAGGACCGGTTCATGCGAGAATAAGCCAGGACTACAGTGCCACCACGCGGCCAAGTATGGGTGCGGCGTAGCTGATTAATTAGGGCTTTGCTAGTGCTGTTTGGACCATTGTGGATGCTCGGAGAAGGGGTAGTCGGATTGGGTTTGTTGATGATTGGTGGGACTACCCTGGGATCCGAATGGCTCAAGAGGGGGCCCTTGGTTGAAGATGTGCTCAGTTGGAGGCATCGCCACCGGTGAAACCTCAGTGGGGTCTAAATAGGCTAGTAATCCCTTTGTAAAGGCTATTTTGTGATCTCTTGGCCATACACCAAAGGAAGTGTAATTGGCATAAGGGAGGTTCTTTAGTCGCCGACGGGTGATGAAATCACAAACACGTGGGTAAAGTGGTACAAACTCTGCAGAGTTAATTAAAACTATCATGATAGTCGTGCTCCCGGTTATGAGCGCCTGGATGACCTACATGATTAGAGTTGGAAACTGGGATTTGGGATGGTTATGGTCTGGTAATGGTTATGGTTTGGCAATGGTTATGGTTGATATTATGATTATGGTTACGGTTATGAGATGGAATTATGGTTTATGACATCGATTATGGTTATTGGAAATGTTGAATTATGGACTGGTATTATTATGGTTACATGGTTAATGATGGGTTTACTTACACATAAATATAACATATTGCTTTTCAAATGTTTTACTGTACTTTTCAGCACTTAGCCATTATTACATTCGTCATTTGAATCAGCCACATGTCATACTTTCCACACTTGCTGAGTACGACATGTACTCACTCTTGCAATCCCCCACCCAACAGTTGCAGGTCAGAATTGTGAGTTTAATGGCGATATTGCGGAGATCTAGGCCGTGTCTACAGTCAACCTTGCCTGTTGTGTTGCATGGAGCTGCGCTATCCCCTTTTGCTTAGTTTGCTTAGTTGCTTAATTAGTTTATATCCGCTGCATTAGTTGAACTTATCATTAATATACATTAGAGCTTGTATTCGAGGATTTAATGAATTATGTAATAAGAGTACTTATTTAATAATTTGAGCTATGGTAATTATCTGTTTATCATTTGTGAATCACTCGTGTATGTGTGTTGAACATCCTGGGCACACATATGCGTTAGCTTGGTTCAATTTTCGGAACCGGGCGTCACAAATTGGTATCAGAGCCAGGTTGACCGTAGGACGCAGCCTAGATAGAATGGACACTTTAGAGCACATAGGAGCACTCAGGAATTGTGTGTTTTTGCTTGGAGTGCTGTTTGATATATATATTGTTTGCTTGTGTGCTTAATAGAGGATTTTGGGATGCCTTAGCATTGCCATGTCCACCTAGTCTAGTGTAGCTAGCTGTTTAGTTTCATATCCCTTGATGCATATAGTTGGGGACGTTTCTAAATTCTTACCTATTGCTTTTTCTCTACATGGTGAGGACTCGCAACCAGAGGGATGCTAATGATGAGGAGGAGAACCATGGAGTACCTCAGAACAACAACGGACAAGGACCTGCTCATGGAGCCATCAATATCGAGCAGCTACTAGCTATGCAAAACCAGCTCATGCAGACCATGATACAAACAATAGGACAGCTGCAGGCTGGTAATATCAACAATCAGCTACACATGCCTCCACCGCCACCCCCGCCTCCTCATAATCGATTGGGAGAGTTCATGAGGACTAGGCCGCCAACCTTTGCTCAAGCTGCTGACCCTATGGATGCAGATGATTGGCTCAAGTCCATGGAGAAGAAACTTGCTATTGTCCAATGTAGTGACCGGGAGAAGGTCCTATTTGCTTCTCATCAACTCGTTGGAGCAGCCGCCGATTGGTGGGATTCACCATGCAATGCTCATGAGAATCAAGAGAGGATCACCTGGGCGGAATTCAAAGAGAGTTTCCGTTCTCATTACGTGCCGGAAGGTGTTATGATCTTGAAGAGGCAAGAATTCGAGAACTTAAGGCAAGGAAGATCAAGCGTGAGTGAATATCTCAACAAGTTCACTCAACTCTCAAGGTATGCGCCCGAGGATGTTAGTCGAGACAGCCGGAAGCAATATTTGTTCATGAGAGGCCTCAACAATGAGATCCAAGTGCAACTACTCAACTGCGATTATGCCAATTTCCAGAAGCTTGTGGACAAAGCAATTGTGGTTGAGAATAAGATCCGTGAGATGGAGCAAGAGATTAAGAGGAAGGCGCCATATCAAGGACAACAACAAGGAAGTAGTGTGCGCCCTCGCCTTGCACCACCCAATGCACCCCAGTACAGCTCCCCTATTCCTGCTCAGCACCCTGGTTATGCACCACACCCAACTCAGTTTGTGCAGCAGCGCCCCGTTATGCAAGCAATGCCTTATGCGCCTCGTGCTGATTTTCCTGGAACCAATGCTCAAAACCAAGCTCGTCCCAATAATTCCGGTGGAGTTAAGAGGTGCTATACTTGTGGAGAAGCTGGACACTTTGCGAATCAATGTCCTAAGTCAGGCCTTGGTCAAAGAAGCAATGCGCCGAGGCAAAACCCAAGACCTAATGGAGGACAGCCACAAGGAAGCCGTGGACAACAGAATTTTGCTCGTGGCAACGTGAACCATGTCTCTACGGAGGATGCTCAACAAGCGGATGACGTGGTCATTGGTATGTTTCTTGCTAACTCCAACCCCGCGACTATGTTAATTGATTCTGGAGCATCGCATTCATTCATTGCATCAAAGTATGTTGCCAAGTATAGTTTGCTTATCTCTCATATGAAGTCTACTCTATTGGTTAAGTCTCCTGGAGGAGAGATGAGGACAAATATAGTATGTCCAAAAGTAAGCCTTAGAATAAGGGGGGTAGACTTCTCCGCCAAACTTATTGCTTTGGATTCACAAGGAATAAGAGGATCCGATGGTGCAAAGTGCAATGGAACCACCATACGGAAACCGAAGCTACATGGGAACGTGAAGAAGACCTGAAGGCAGAATTCCCTCACCTTTTCTCCACGCTATCGAATCTCGAGGGCGAGATTCACTTTAAGGGGGGTAGAATTGTAACACCCTAAATTTTCGCATCCTGCATTGCATACATGATCATGTATTAAACATTAGTAGGATAAAAGAAAAATGATAAAATATACAAATGTATGTAGCAAAAGAAGAAATAGAAAATAATAATTATATCCTAAAACCTGTAAAAGGGAATAAGTATAAAAATAATAATAATAAAAATATATATAAATATATCTATAGCAATTATATATATACAAAAAATATATAATAATAATATATAAAAAGAAATATATAAATAAATTATATAATAATATATATATAATAATAATAAATAAGATAAATAAAATAAATAATATATAATAACAGAATATAAAAAAAAAGAAAAGAAAAAAAACAAAAAGGGGACCGCTGGCCAAGCGGCCGAGCCAGCCCAGCCCCGCCGCCCGGCATGGGTCCCACCCCGCCACAGCGCGCTCGCCCCGAGCCGGCCGCTCGCCCGCGCCCCAGTGCCGCCTGACCGCGCCGCCTGCCGCTGCAGCGCGCAGCGCGCGCTGCGCCCGGGCCCCGCCCCGGTTTTCCCCCCCGCCTCGAACGCCTCCCCCGAGCCGCTCAGCCCCACATCCCGCCCGCCGTACACGCCCGACCCCGGACTCCCGCCAGCGCCCGGCCTCCCGCATCCCGCCGACCCCGCCGAAATTTCCGCCCCCGCGTCCGATTTTCCCGCCCGCCAAAACTCCCGCCCGCGTACGTGACTCCAGCGCCCGCGCGACCCCCGGAACCGACTCGGTTCCCTGATGCCGCGTTTCACCGCTTATAAAAAGGACCGTAGGTCCTAGGTTTTTTCCCCCGATCCCAGAAACGCTGCCGCCGCCAGGGGAAGGAAAGCCACGCCGCCAGGAAGAAAAGAAATAGAAGGGCACCAGGAGGCTGCGCCAGGGGAAGAAAAGGAAGGAAAAAGAGGGGAAGAAGAGGAAGAAAAAGAGGAGGGTACCACCGTCCACCAGAGATCGTCGCCGTCGCCGTGCCGCCGAGGGACTGCTGCGCCATCCACTTCGTCTACGCGTCGCATTTGTTCCGCGACCGTCAAGCCGTCAGATCTACGGTAGGATTTGTCCCCGATGCGAATTTTAGCGACCGTATTGAATCTAATAGACATGAATTGATTTTAGTTGCACCATAATTTTATTTCCAGCAGCATTAATCCACTCTAAAACCCCCGTAAACTCGTATGAACACGTATGAACTAGTTGCATCTAATTAATAAACAACCGTAGTAATTATTGTACTTTGCATGCATGCATATCATCGCATGTTGATTAATGTGTGTGCATCATATTAAATTGTATGTATTTTCTTGTACGTGTGATCACGAGTAGAGGGAAGTGCTCAAGAAATCGTGTACGAGGATTTTCAGAACCAAGAATTCGAAGCGCTTGAGCAACCCCATCCGCCGGAGCAAGGCAAGTGTCCTTGAAGCATATTGATCCTGTTTTAAATAAATGTTTTGTTTGCAAAACTGCATGCTGTGTCAATTTGATGGGAATCCTATGGTAGGAAGTTTACTAGATTTGTTAAACCAACCTTGTCACCTGGAATTTATGGTAGAGAGTCGGGAAGGGTTTTTACCTTTTTGCTTCGCTTAATTAATTGGGATGGAAAAACCAACACTACACATTTAATTATGCATCAATGATATTCTGGTTAACGTGAACTGGTCAATATGGTATGATAATGGGTGATCTAAGCAAGCCTGGTATGTGGATGGGTTGGATGTTATGGTGGTTTGCTTGCTTTAGATCTAAGGACCGGTTAATGCGAGAATAAGCCAGGACTACAGTGCCACCACGAGGCCAAGTATGGGTGCGGCGTAGCTGATTAATTAGGGCTTTGCTAGTGCTGTTTGGACCATTGTGGATGCTCGGGGAAGGGGTAGTCGGATTGGGTTTGTTGATGATTGGTGGGACTACCCTGGGATCCGAATGGCTCAAGAGGGGGCCCTTGGTTGAAGATGTGCTCAGTTGGAGGCATCGCCACCGGTGAAACCTCAGTGGGGTCTAAATAGGCTAGTAATCCCTTTGTAAAGGCTATTTTGTGATCTCTTGGCCATACACCAAAGGAAGTGTAATTGGCATAAGGGAGGTTCTTTAGTCGCCGACGGGTGATGAAATCACAAACACGTGGGTAAAGTGGTACAAACTCTGCAGAGTTAATTAAAACTATCATGATAGCCGTGCTCCCGATTATGAGCGCCTGGATGACCTACATGATTAGAGTTGGAAATTGGGATTTGGGATGGTTATGGTCTGGTAATGGTTATGGTTTGGCAATGGTTATGGTTGATATTATTATTATGGTTACGGTTATGAGATGGAATTATGGTTTATGACATCGATTATGGTTATTGGAAATGTTGAATTATGGACTGGTATTATTATGGTTACATGGTTAATGATGGGTTTACTTACACATAAATATAACATATTGCTTCTCAAATGTTTTACTGTACTTTTCAGCACTTAGCCATTATTACATTCGTCATTTGAATCAGCCACATGTCATACTTTCCACACTTGCTGAGTACGACATGTACTCACTCTTGCAATCCCCCACCCAACAGTTGCAGGTCAGAATTGTGAGTTTAATGGCGATAATGCGGAGATCTAGGCCCTGTCTACCGTCAACCTTGCCCGTGGTGTTGCATGGAGCTGCGCTATCCCCTTTTGCTTAGTTTGCTTAGTTGCTTAATTAGTTTATATCCGCTGCATTAGTTGAACTTATCATTAATATACATTAGAGCTTGTATTCGAGGATTTAATGAATTATGTAATAAGAGTACTTATTTAATAATTTGATCTGTGGTAATTATCTGTTTATCATTTGTGAATCACTCGTGTATGTGTGTTGAACATCCTGCGCACACATATGCGTTAGCTTGGTTCAATTTTCGGAACCGGGCGTCACAAATGGTAACTCTCGAACCGTGAGTTGATGGCTTACTCCTTTTCTACTCAATGCATCGGCCACTACATTGGCTTTTCCCGGATGATAGTTGATCCCCAAATCATAATCTTTGATGAGCTCCAACCATCTTCGTTGCCTTAAGTTCAGATCCGTTTGTGTGAAAATATACTTCAAACTCTTATGATCCGTGTAAATTTCACACCTATGTCCAAGAATATAGTGTTTCCAAATCTTCAATGCATGTACCACGGCTGCAAGTTCTAAATCATGTGTTGGGTAATTCTGCTCATGTTTCTTCAATTGTCTTGACGCATAGGCGACCACTTGACCTTCTTGCATAAGCACGCATCCGAGTCCTTGTCTTGATGCGTCGTAAAATTTCTTGCTCACGTCTAGTAATACCAACATCGGTGCAGTTATAAATCTCTTCTTCACCTCCTCAATGTCGTCCTAGCAAGATAGAGTCCATTTGAGAAGCTTTTCTCTTGTTAGCAACTTAGTCATGTGCTTCTCTACGTTGGAGTAGTCCTTGATGATTGGTTGGCTTTGATATTTATTGCGACGCATCAACTCCAATGCTAACTTCCTTATCACCTGTCGATTGCTTTGTCCTTGTGGCATATTGGACCACTCCATTATGCTTCCGTAGTCAATCCATGCGAAGCGTCATGTCCGATCCTTGTGAATCCAAAACAATAAGGTTGGCGAAGGATTCTACTCCCCTTATTTTAAAACTTGCTCTTGGACACACCATCTTTGTTCTCATCTTCCATACAGCTTCGTCTAAGACAGTGGATTTTCTGGTTGTGTCCTTCTTCCATTGAAGTAGAGATCGAGCGAGAAAGAAAAGAGAGATGGAACGAATTCCCAACTATATGCATTAAGGAATATGAAACTAAACAACTAGCTACACTAACCTAGGTGGACATGGCAATGCTAAGGCATCCCAAAATCCTCTATTAAGCACACAAGCAAACAATATATATAGCAAACAGCACACCAACAAAATCACATCGATTCCTGAGTGCTCCTATGTGCTCTAAAGTGTCCATTCTATCTAGGCTGCGTCCTACGGTCAACCTGGCTCTGATACCAATCTGTGACGCCCGGTTCCGAAAAATGAACCAAACTAACGTATATGTGTGTCCAGGATGTTCATCACACATACACGAGTGCAATCACAAAAGAGTATACAGAAAATTACCACAGAACAAGATTAATTAACCAAATTTTATTACACAAACCAGATTATCCTCGAATACAAGCCCTAATGAATATTTATGACAAGTTCAACTAATGCAGCGGAAATAAACTAATTAAGCAAACTAAGCAACTATGCAGCATAAGCGACAAGGTATGTATGCGCAGCTCCAATCAACACCACAGGCAAAGCTGACGGTAGACACGGCCTAGAACTCCGCATTATTACCATTAAACTCCCAATCCTGACCTGCAACTGTTGGGGGGGGATTGCAAGAGTGAGTACATGTCGTACTCAGCAAGTGTGGAAAGTATGACATGTGGCTAATTCAAATGACGACAATAATAATGGCAAAGTGCTGAAAAGTACATTAAAACATTTGAAAAGCAATATATTATAATTATATGAATCAAACCCATCATAATCATAAGTAATACCATAATACCAAACTGAATTCACTACCATCATCAATAATTCCAGATTTCACCATCGTCAATAACCATATTCAATACCAGAAATTAATCCATAACCATCCATAACCATCACCATAACCATTACCAATACCAAATACCCTCTAATCATGGAAGTTGTCCAGGTGCTCATAACCGGGAGCACGGCTATCATGATAGTTTTAATTAACTCTGCAGAGTTTGTACCACTTTACCCACGTGTTCGTGATTTCATCACCCTTCGACGACTAAGAACCTCCCTTATGCCCATGACCCGTCGGTCACATTACACACTTCCGTTGGTGTGTGGCCAAGATATCACAAAATAGCCTTTACAAAGGGATTACTAGCCTATTTAGACCGCACATAGGTTTCACCGGTGGCGATGTCTCCCGCAGAGCACATCTTCAACCAAGGGCCCCCTCTTGAGCTATTCAGATCCCAGGGTAGTCCCACCAATCATCAACAAACCCAATCCGACTACCCCTTCCCCGAGCATCCACAATGGTCCAAACAGCACTAGCAAAGCCCTAATTAATCAGCTACGCCGCACCCATACTTGGCCTCGTGGTGGCACTGTAGTCCTGGATTATTCTCGCATGAACTAGTCCTTAGATCTAAAGCAAGCAAACCACCATAACATCCAACCCATCCACATACCAGGCTTGCTTAGATCACCCATTACCTTACCATATTTAACCAGTTCATGTTAACCATAATCTCATCCATGCATAATTAAATTGATTGGTATAGTTATTTCCCATCCCAGTTGATCAAGCAAAGCAAAAGGTAAAAGTCCATCCGGACGCTCTACCATAAATTCCAGGTGACAAGGGTGGTTTAGCAAGTCTAGTAAACTTCCTACCATAGGATTCCAATCAAATTGACACAGCATGCAGTTTTACAAACAAAACATTTATTTTAAAAACAGGATCAATATGCTTCAAGGACACTTGCCTTGCTCTTGCTGTTGATTAGGGTCAAGGCCTTCAAACTCCTGGTGTTGTAGATCCTCCGCGGCACTTTCTAGCGCAAATCAATCTAATCCACACAATAAACATACAAGACAAGAAACACAATCAAAGAGTGCACAAATATTACTCAATATGACATGACATGCATGATTGATGCAAATGCAAGGTAGAACTCGTTACTGGATTGCTTTTAATGATCACTAACTAGCTCTAATAGATTTTAACAAGTTTATACAAGTTTGGGGTCGATTAGATCAAATTTTAGAATTAATTCAACACAATTTAACCAGAAAGATCGGACTAGTCCGCTAGGGACCGGACAAGTCCGCACTCCGCGAGATCAACAGATTAGGGTTTTCTAGATCGACGTAAATTCAGAGATTAGGGGTTGAATTCACGTAAGGAAAAGAGAATAGAAGGTATACCAGGTGTTTAGAACTCCAATGAATCAAGAAACTTGGAGGTAACACTTGGATCTTGATGATCTAGTGCTGGTGATGAACTTGGAGATGAATTGGTGGTGAAGGACGAAACTTGGTGGAGATCTCTATCCTTCTTCGTTTCCTCCTCTTCTTCTTCTTGCTTGGGATCTTCTCCTCCCTCCATGATGGTGGCTCGCCACGAACTAGGGTTTGGGTGGGTGGAAAAGTGGCAAATAGATGTCAAACCAAGGGGTGGGGCTGTTTATATAGAGGTGGAGGCTAGGGTTAGATGGATTTCGAGTTTAGGGATGAGTAGATGCCAGTTTAGAGTCCCACATGGGCTCTAAAAGAGTTAGGCACGACGTCCCTAGGCCCACTTAACGTGAAACCCAAGAAACAAGTCGTAAAACAAAAGATCAACTCGGAGTCGCGAAATATCGGACAAGTCCGGACAGGACCAGACTAGTCCGAAGTCGTCCAGAGAGAAAATCGGACAAGTCTGGCCAAAAATCGGACAAGTCCAAATTTGAACAGAGAGGAAAAACGGACAAGTCCGCTAGAACACCGGACTAGTCCGGAAAAGTCCAGGAACTTAGCAAATTTTCAAGGATTCATGGAATATCAGACTAGTCCGCACAAAATCGGACAAGTCCAAAAGTTTCCAGAGCCAAAATCGGACTAGTCCGTAGCAAAAACGGACAAGTCCGTTTTTAGTCAGAGAAAAATCGGACTAGTCCTCAGTAAAATCGGACTAGTCTGCACTTTCCTGCGTTTTAAGTGCGGTTTTGCTCCAAATCAATTTTAAATGCTCCGAATCAATGTTAAACTCGTTCCTCTTTATGTGGGTTAATGTTAAACATGTATATGAGTGTATGTAGGGCATGATGCATGAAAATGAGGGTGTTACACCCAGAGAAGATCAAGGTGATAGAGCTGATGCGGCCCCCGACCCGCATCAAGGACGTGCAGAAGCTTATAGGGTGTTTGGCAGCCCTCAGCCGGTTCATCTCAAGGCTGGCTGAGCGAGCCCTGCCCTTCTTCAAGATTCTGCGGAAGTCAGTTCCCTTTGAGTGGACCGAGGAAGCTGAAGCGGCTTTCCAGGAGCTCAAGAAACACCTGACGACGCTAGCCATTATGGTGGCGCCAGAACCCGGCGAACTGCTCCTGTTGTACATCACCACAACAATGGAGGTGGTCAGCATGGTCTTGGTTGCAGAGCGGCCGGAGCTACTACCACAACAAGCACCAGAAGGAGCCCCAAAGGGGGAGGCTGAGCCTCAAGACCCGAACCTAGAGACCCCCCCCCCCCCCCCCCCCCCCCCGCCCCCCGCTGTGAGTTCCAGTGACCAAGTGCCTTACGGGTCCCAGCCCCCGGAGGTCCAGCTAGACCCTGGGAGTCACATTCCCCAGGATGTAGACGCATTGCAAGGAGCCCCGGACCCCCCAGGGAGGGTTCAGACCTCCCAACAGCCAGTCTACTACGTCAGTGAGGTCCTCCATGATGCAAAAACAAGATACTTGGAGGTACACAAACTACTATATGCAGTGCTCATAGCGTCGAGGAAGCTCCGGCATTACTTCCAGGCTCACCGGGTTTCAGTGGTCACCTCCTTACCATTGAAGACCGTACTCCACAACCCCAACTCGACTGGCAACATTGCCAAGTGGGCAGTGGAGCTGGCCGAGTTCGAGCTGGAGTTCTTACCTCGACATGTAGTCAAAAGCCAAGCACTGGCGGACTTCTTGGCCGAATGGACCCCATTGCCAAGCAACCCGGGGGGCCCGGACAACGGTGAAACGGTGCCCAAGGCTCCAGTTTTCACCGAGACCCCCTGGAAGCTCTACTTCGACGGCTCCTTGCGGAAGCAGGGGGCCGGGGCCGGGGTCCTGCTCCTCACCCCGACTGGGGAGCAGTTCAGGTACATGGTGCGCCTTGACTTCAAGGCGACAAACAACATGGCAGAGTATGAAGCCCTAATCTTTGGGCTAAAGACTGCCCTGACTCTCAATGTCCGACAACTTCTGGCTAAAGGTGATTCCCAGCTAATCATCAAGCAAGCCAAAGGAGAGTGCAACTGCAACGACCCTCAATTAGCAGCATACTTGCTGCACGTCCGAAAGCTGGAAAAGGACTTTGATGTCTTGGACTTGTGCCATGTACCCCGAGCCGACAATTCAGTCGCAGACGACCTGTCAACGAAGGCCTCCACAGGGGCCCCAGTGCCTCAAGGAGTCTTTGCAAGGACATTACCGTGACCAACCGCCCGGGTAGCCGAACCGGGTGAAGGGGGCGAGCCCAGCACCTCGAAGCTGGCAGTCCCGGGGACCCTGCTGCCATGGAGTCCGCCAAGGATCGTATACGCCACCGGGGGCTCCGAGCTACCGGGCGCCCAAGATCCAGAGGCTCAAGCAAGTCCCGATGCATGGATCTCGGAGGTCCGGAACTACTTGAAAGACAATATCCTTCCCGAAGAACATGCCCTGGCAGAAAGGATTATTAGCATGGCTAAAAGGTACACGCTGGTGGAAGGGGATCTCTACCGGCGTGGTGCCAACGACATCCTACTACGATGCATTACCCGGGAGGAGGGCTGCGACTTGCTCGCAAAGATCCATGGAGGCGAGTGTGGGAACCACGCGTCCTCCCGCACGATGGTCGGTAAAGCCTTTCGGCATGACTTTTACTGGCCGACAGCACTCTAGGATGCCGCCGAGATGGTAAAGAGATGCAAGGCGTTCCAGTTCCATGCCAAGCAGATCCACACACCAGCTCAGGCGCTGCAGATGATCCCTCCCTCATGGCCATTCGCTGTATGGGGGTTGGACATCCTGGGACCCTTTCCCAGAGCCGTCGGAGGATTCCGGCATCTCTACGTCGCCGTAGATAAGTTCACCAAGTGGCCGGAAGCTGCCCCAGTTGTCACCATCAACAAGCAGTCAGCAGTAAAGTTCATCAAGTCGACCGTCTGCCGGTTCGGAGTCCCGAACAAAATCATCACTGATAACGGGACCCAGTTCACAAGTGCAGTGTTCCAGGAATACTGCAAGGACCTAGGGTTCCAAGTCTGCTATGCATCCGTATCTCATCCAAAGAGCAATGGGTAGGTCGAGAGGGCCAATGCAGAGATCCTCAAGGGACTCAAGACTCGCACATTCTCACACCTTGAGAAGCATGGTGCAAATTGGGTGGATGAGATTCCGTGTGTGCTGTGGGCTAGCCGAACATCAACCAGCCGGGCCACAGGGGAAACACCTTTCTTCTTGGTATACGGGGCAGAGGCCGTCCTCCCCCCAGAAATTACCATGGGCTCCCCCCGTGCCCGGAGGTATGACGAAGCTGCGCAGGACCAGCTCCAGCGTGAAGATCTGAACCTCGTCGACGAGGGACGAGTGCGAGCGGCTCTCCGAAATGCACGGTACAGGCAGGCGCTCCGGCGCTACCACCAGAGGACCGTGCGGAGTAGGGAGATAAAGGTAGACGACCTGGTGTTGCGCCGCATACTCTCCCGAGAAGGGTCTAACAAACTCTTCCCCAGCTGGGAGGGTCCCTTCCGGGTAATAGAGGTTTGCCGCCGAGGATGCGTCCGCTTGGCTACGGAGGATGGACAGCGATTACCCAACCCATCGAACATCGAGCACCTCCGTAAGTTCTACCCCTAGACCAGAGTTCAGACAATGTTATTTCATTGTGAAAGTTACATATTGTCTCAGGACATCACTTAGGCTAGGGGGGTGGGGCTCCGAGTGCACATTCCGCTTGGCCTGGTCCAGAACCCTAAGTAGGTGCACTCGACTTCATCTGACACCCAGTCCGGGTTATTCCCCTTGTAAAGACTGCTCCATCTTATGAGAAACTACAATGAAAGAATTTTGTCCTACCTGGTACAGGGTTTGTCAATTCAAAAATTATCTTTAATTTTTATGATGTTGCTGTAAGCCCGCCATAGCTCGTGTTCTATCATCAGCGCTGTCATTTTTCCCCTGCTTTAGCAATAGTGGGAGCCTTGCTGTCTGGATTGCAGGTGGGGTTGCTTGAGGTACCTGCAATGTGCCTGGGGCCTCGGGTGTGCCAATAATCGGGGGCCTGTGTCTCCAGATGGTCTCCCCCGGAAAAGGCTTACGCCGAGCGGGAGGTCCAGGGGCACATCATGCTTAGCCTGGTCATGTACCCTAAGCCTGTGCGCTCTGCCTCCCTAGCGCTGTAGCCGAGTACTGGGGGCCAGATGGACCACCCTTGGGTAGTATGGACAACGAGCCCTAGGTGCAGATGCACTGAATTACCCAAGCCCCACGAGTCAGCCCAGGATCGTAAGTCAAGCGACACTACAAAAAGAGCAGGGGTGAAGTGACCAACGAACAGAATTACTTCTCTTTTTTGATCTATATACAGGTCTTTGAGGAAGTTATTCCAGCAACCACCGTCAGGGTACCTGCGAAGACAGTGGGCACCGCTGGACTGGAGCTCCGGCGGCACCCCCAGGGGGGCCCGCTGTCGACCTCTCACTGAAGATGGTGGGCACCGCCGGACTGAAGCTCCGGCGGCACCCCCAGGGGGCCCGCTGTCGACCTCTCACTGAGGATGGCGAGCACCGCCAGACTGGAGCTCCGGCGGCACCCCCAGGGGGCCTGCTGTCGACCTCTCAACAAAGATGGCGGGCACCGCCGGACTGGAGTTCTGACGGCACCCCCAGGGGGCCCGCTGTCGACCTCTCACTGAAGATGGCAGGCATCGCCGGACTGGAGCTCCGGCGGCACCCCCAGGGGGCCCGCTGTCGACCTCTCAACGAAGATGGTGGCCACTGTCGGACTGAAGCTCCGGCGGCACCCCCAGGGGGCCCGCTGTCGACGTACCTGCATACTCAGCTATGGCAATGCAACCTACGCATCCTAGGCCCCCCTGCACCCATCCGCCCTAAGTCCTACGTGTATGATAGGTGTGTCCATAACAACTGGCACGCCTGTCAGGGGGCCATACTTTGGGGGACGACAGGTCCTGGAAGCGAAGGAACAACAAGCAGCTAGAAGACATTGCTAGAAATAGAAACAAGCTGAGTATAAAAGGCACCACAGATAGATTTTTTATTATACAAATAAAAAGTTTGTCACCACAACCAACCACAAGACAAAAGCAGAAAGAGAAAAACTTAAACAAGCGCCCGGGGAGCCCTCAGCCGCTCCGCTGGAACCTTGAGGCGATGAGTGCCACCGCATCCGAAACTTCAGACTTGGCGGCCTCTTCCCTCTCGGCGATGGGCCCCTCGAGGACCGGCTGCAGAGAGACGTCGGGGTACCAGCTCCGGTAGCAGGACAGGATGTGCGTTGCCACCTCCTTCACCAGCATCCTCCCCTCGGCCTCCAACTGGTTGTCGAGGATGGCCCCCAGCGAACGCATCCTCGAGCTGGTGGAGTCTAGTGCCGGGAACACCTGGCTCGCCTCCTGCACTAGTTCCCCCACGCACACCGGGCTGAAGCCGAGCGGCACCAGAGCCGAGTCGGCGCCGCTAAGGAACTCCCAGACCTTCTGGGCCTCAGCAAAGCGCGACGCCCGGAGCTCCTGCACCTCCTGCTGGGCCGCCGCTAACGCCCGGGGGCCACCGTCCAAGAACCGCTTCTCCTTGGTTGCCAGGGCCCTCTCGCGCTCGCCGACCCCCTTCTCGCGGTGGTCCAAGTCACCCTCCTTGAGGGCGACATTGAACTCGCGGTCCAGGAGGGCCTGGCGCTCAACAGACTGGGCCTGCTGCACCTCAGCCACGGCGGCTTCCCGGCGGTCTAGCTCGGCGGCGCGAACTCTCGCCCCTTCCTGTTGGAGGATGAGCCAGCGACAGGTCGCCTCCACCTCGGCCTGCTTTGCCGCCAGCTCCTGCTCCCGTTGGGCTAGAGCAGCCTCTCGGAGGGACAGCAGGTGCTGAAGGTCCTCGCAGGACTGGAGGCGGGAGATGGCCTCAGCGTGGATAGCCTCGGCGTCTGCCTTCAACTTCTGGGTGACGGCGTCCAGCTGGGCGATGAGGTCGCGCTCCTGCTCGAGGATCTTCATCTCCTCCTGGACAACCGCCTCCCGCTGGGCCGCTCGACTCTTCGCCAGCCGGGTCTGGGCCTCCAGGGTCCTCGCCCATTCCCGGAGCCGGTCGTCCTCGTCCTCAAGCCGCCCCTTCTCTCGAGCGAGGGACGCCTGGGCCTGCCAGAAGCCGGAGTAGGCCACGGCCATAGCCTCAGACAGGGGGAGAGGCTCCACCATAGCAGCGGGCCCCTGCCTCCCCACTTCTTCAATGTCGTCCTCCATTTGGAGGACCACTGGGGAGACGGGGACCAGGGCCCCCTCCCCGATGGCAGCACCCAGGGCGGTGGCGCCAACCGACGTAGCAGTGTCGGAGGGCGCAGCGGCATCGGCCGGCACAAAGTAGCCGATGGATGCGGAGTCGTTGGCGGGCACAGCAGCGGTCATTGGCGCGCACGGCTGGGCTTCAGCAGCCGCTGCGGGGGTCTTGGGCACGGAGGCCTAGGGCACCCCGGCGGCAGTAGCCCGGTGCAGCGGGGTAGGGCCCGAGGCTGCAGGATCCCCGCGAGCCGGCTGGAGCGGCAAACCCCCCAACAGAAGTGCCCGCGGGTGGAGGTGGAGTAGCAGTGGTGGCGCTGAAATCAAGCAAACTCAGATCATAAGAAAATGACAGGGTAGGTGCACAGCAAAGAACACCCAAGGTAAAATCTGTGCAAGCTTACCGGGGGACGCTGAAGTTCCACCGCTTCTCGAAAGGGTTGGGAGGGTTCGGACCCCCCGAACCCGCGGCGGGGGCCGCTGAGTGTGCTGGGGGCCCCTGTGGTGGTGGCGTCGGCGGCACCCCCGAGGTCTGGCGCCCCTCCGAACGGAGAGGGAACGCTGGGGTTCCGTCGGCGTTGAGGAGCCTTCCCCTCTTGCGCGTGGAGGACTCGGGCGACAAAGTGGCACCATCGGCGCCCTCTGACGACAAGCGCGGCAGGGCTCCGGAGTCCTGACGAGGGGCAGAAGGGGCCGGCAGTGGTGACCGAGTGCGCTTCTTGGGGGTCGGGTCCGGCACCGGAACCGGCACTTTCCCCTTCCTCTTGTCGGCAGAGGCGTCGACGCCACCCCATGGATGGTGCTGGGGCCTGCTCGAGGAGTCATCGCTTGAAGAACCATCATCGCTTAAGGGAGCCTCACCTCCCTCAGCGTCGTCGGCGATGTTGACCCCCCAGAACGGGTCCCCGATCTGGCACTGCGCTAGCCCAGACTCGTCGAGGGTCGGCATCGTCTTCAGTAGCTGCCTCCTCAGCTCGGACTCCGAGCACAAGGGGCGGAAGGCCGACGGAAGAGCCAGTGCCTCAGGGGAGATGTCGTCGAGGCAGACCCGGGTGAGCATGTCGAGCAGCTGCTGCTCGCCCAGGTTGGAGTCAGGGTCGGTCTCGAGCCGGGTGCAGTCCGATAGGCCGGTGAGCATCGACGCCGGACGGGCGTGGTGCTGGAGTGGAGCTATGCGACGGGACATGAAGTCCCTCAGCACCATGGCAGACGACAGCCCGTGGTCCGCCAGCATCTGGATCCTCTCCAGCACCGGGTTGAACGCCTCCTCCAGCTCTGGGCGCTCCTCCCAGAATGACCGCTCGGAGTAGGGGATCCCGGTGGGGAGGCACATCCGGTCGTGGGCCTCGTCCTTGGCGATCATACAATCTTCACGCCACAACTCCCACCGTGCTGAGTTGAAGGAAGCAATGTACCTCGTGGGGACCTTTGTCCGGCGCTGGAAGTAGTAGGCGCCGAGCTGCTCCTTTGAGCTCCTGCCGGTGGCCCTCAGTACAAAAAAGTACCGGAAGAGCTTCACAGACGGCATCACCCCCACGAACATCTTGCAGAGGTGAGCAAAGACCACCAGCATGGCGATCGAGTTCGGCGTGAGGTGGTGGAGTTGGAGGCCGAAGGTCTCCAAGAGCATGACCAGGAAGGCGGATGCTGGCGGGAAGAAGCCGGCCAGCACGTACGACAAAAAGAGAACCATCTCCCCGGCGGAGAGGCTCAGCGGGAGCCTCCCGGGACGCAGCCACATCTCCCGCTCAGGAGTATGCCAGCTAAGAAGCCGGTGCATGGGGGCCAGGTCAGCGGACCTAGACAGCCTGGACTTGGGCAAGATGCTCGCCATGAGGGTTGAAGGTGGAGGCTCTGGACGGGGAGATTGGGAGCTAGAGCGCAAGAGCTGGGCTTGAGGCAAAAAGCACGAGCGCAGGGGTGCAGAGGTGGGAGAAAGGATCCTCAGGGGCGAAGTTCTCTTTTTATGCACCTATGCAGGCCAACAGGTGCAAAAATGTGAATCGCCGCAGCCTCAGTAGAAGAGCAATGGTCCCGCGTAGGCAATGACATGAGGGCCCGGGTCACTCGACAAAGAAGGCGAGCCGGGTGGCTAGCTATGCGGGAGGTAACTCGACAGTTTCCGAAAGGGCAAAAGTAGCGGAAGTGCAGCAGCCACCTTAGGAACCACCGCAGTTAAAGCACGATTGAAGGCAGAAGTCATGTCGCGCGGCGCCTGTTCAGCACCACCACTTACTAGAAGGGGACACGTCGCCACAACGGCAGGGGCGTGTCGCCTGGGGAACTGCCTTGAAGTGGAATCAAAGGAGTTGCGCAGGAAGAAAAGGAAGAAGACCCCACCTGTGGTATCGATGACTCTCCCGAGGTGGGCTCGGGGGCCACTGTCGGTACCCCGCAGACCGGGTACCCCCGCGCACAGGGAGAAAACCGCTAAGGACTCTGCCTCTACTTAAGAGGCCGAATCCGAGGCTGCCACGTTGTGGAGGGAAGGACCAGATCCTACCTCTCCGCCGGGGGAGGCTCCCAAGCTGCCACGTGGCCGGCAGAACTGGACCCTCGCCTCCCCGCTGAGGCAGGCTCCGGAGCCGCCGCGTGGTCAATTGGGACCTCGGGGCCAGGCCCGCGCCCTCGCAGGGAAAGGCACCAGAACTACCACATGGCCTGCAGGGCTAAGCCTCCACCCCTCCATAGGGGAGGGCTCCGGATGCACCACGTGGCCTATTCCGTCAAGTGCTCGACTCCCCACAGAGGGAGGCTCTTGCACAACCATGTGGCGGACGGCCTACTCAGTGCGGTAGGAAGCCACAGTAAAGGAAGGTGTGCGCTGCTCAGACAGGCATTAAGTACACGCGCCTTCCCCAGGCAAGCTGAGTCGCGCATGAGAAGGTCAAGGCTCCAGTGTCCTGTCTTGTCCAAGTAGCCGGTACAGACCAACGCTGTAAGATGGACAAATGGGCCGCGAGGACAAGACGGACTGGACGTGCACTACCATCATCACCAACTATGTGTAGCCCTGGCGCACGATGCAACGAGACGGCGCATTGACACCCCTGACAAAGGGAAGTAGATAGCAATTAATCCTAGATCTTGTATAGGATTTGGCTCTCCCCGGGACCACCTGTCAGGTCCTGGGGCCCACCTTGAGACTGCAGAGTCCTTGAACTATAAAAGGACTCTGCAGACGACCTTCCCAAAGGATCGGAAAATTAGACTAAGACTCATACACGCTCAAGCAAGGCAATACACAAACACTCCCGTGGACGTAGGGTGTTACGCTCCGGCGGCCCGAACCACGTAAACCCTCGGTGTTCATCATCCTGCTGCGTTCGATCTCCTGGGACTAGCCCTCGTGAATCCAAAGAACCTCCGCAGGCTGCTCTCTATGCAGGTCTGGGGGAAGTGTCATTTACGACCTTCGACAGTGACCAACGTAGGTTATTCATTCCTCCTCCGACATTTGTCAATTTAAAGAATGTCAATATTTTTAGTATCCAGGGCAATATAAGAGATGTGTTCAGGAGCAAGCTAGACGGTACAGTTTAGATTGATTGATGGGAGCTTTAGGAATAAGTTTAGAATCGAAATTAGTTTAGAGGGCACGCAATGTATGAAATATGAAATTCATTGAGTTGCAAATTTCTCTGAATTGCAATGTCATTGCTTTTGTTTATCCCTGAATTCCAATTAATCCATGAATTGCAATGTCATTGCGTTTGTTTATCCCTACAACGGTTCACGACGTCGTGCGAGTGACAATGTGAAGAGTGCATGAGAGACGAACTTTAGTAAGGCGCTTCTCATATACCTGATATCCGGCAAATGGGAGACACGCCTTTTAGTGGCACGTCTCCGATTTACGCCAAAGATCTTTTGTCCCACCTCGGAAAGCTGAGCGCAATGCAATGATCATATAAGGCATTGCACAAAGTTGCTAGTTGGACACGTCGAAATGTCCTGGATGTTGTTCCTGGCCTGCTTCAGCACACCGTGGCGCATCTAGGACACTGGGGCATGTCGGGGCCACAAAATAATGAGAGATGCGCTTTACAATGGCGCGTCTCCGATTTACGCCGAACATACGGCCAAAACAAAATCCAAGACGCGCCTTAGGTTGAGCTCGTTTCCGATTCATTCCAAAGATTTTTGTCCCACCTCAGAAAGCTGAGCGCAATGCAACGATCATATAAGGCATTGCGCACAGTTGCTAGTTGGACACGCCAGAATGTCCTGGATGCTGTTCCTGGCTTCAGCAAATCATGGCGCATCTAGGACACTCTGGTGTGTCCGGGGCATCAAATTAATGATAGGCGCGCCTTAAATTTGCCCGTCTCCCATTTACGCCGAAAATTTTTGTCCATCGCGCGCTCTCTCCCAACATTTGGCAAAAATTTTTAGCTGTCCCGCGCTCTCTCGATCTATAAACCGTCGATCCGGAACACGCTGTCGCTGTCCCTCTTTCTCAACTCGCTCTTCGTCATTACCGCGTTGCCGGCGTCGACCCCTACCCCACCGTCAACCCCCCTTCATCATCAGAGAGTTGAGCACGCTGGAGCACGCCGTCTCGTCCCCTGTCCCCAGAGCAAGCTGCCGCCTTGACCCTAACCTCAGTAATCGATATGAGCATGCCTCCACCTTCACATAAGTGTAAATGTTCTCCCTATCCCCAGAGCATGCCGGCCTGCTGTCATCAGAGAGTTGAGGAACCGCCACTCTGGCGCCTCTGCCAGCTCGTCCCGGAGCACGCCGCCGCGTCCCTTGTCCCCGGAGCACGCCGCCACCTCGACCCTGCCCTTAGAGCATGCATTCTAGTGATTATATTGAATTTGAGGATGTCCAATCAAGGCTCATCGTTAATGAATTCATTGATCCAAAGAGAGAATTTTCATTACGGTATACATTCATCTTCCTTGTTTATGTCCAATGCAGAAGTAATGGATTATCAATGTATAATAAATTCGGATTCGTAAACCCTAGAAACTGCAGGAACTGTGGTTGACACTAGCATTTGCCATCCAACTGAGTTTGATTTCGACCTCTGCAGCCATGCTGGAATCAAGGTACCTATGCAATAATTGTTGTTTCTCTCACGAGTTTTTGATATCAGGCTATAAAAGCATCAGTGGCATGTAAATTGTTTGTTTTTTAGGGGACAAGCACACCAGCTCAGTACCATGCCCTTTACCATGAGAACAATTTCTCTGCTAATGCCTTGCAGATGCGCACCAACTGCATGTGCTACGAGTAAGCTCTGTTCTCCATTCACTAACAGTTCTTGTGTTTATTACAATTGTATACCAATTTGTTCTTGTTTTTATTACAGTTGAATTTTAGGATGTCTCAGTCAGAACATTAGAGGCTATGAAGGATCATTGTCAATGAAGTCATTGATCGGGAGAATTTTCATTACGGTATACACGATTAGATGATGACGGTTATGATGTGTGTAATTAGTTATATTGTAATCAGGATGAACAGTCTTTGTTGTGTAGTTAGTATACTTGATAACCATGTTTGACACTTTGGTAATATTTGATTGGTCATTATAATTTAACGTGTGATAATTTTGGCTATACATATGTTCATAAACAGTATGTTGCTGACACTGGTAATACAGCTGCCAAATCCTGGCTAGATCCTAATAGTGGTGTCTGTAAACAATCCGCAATGAGCTGTAGCAAAGAGCGTCTCGGATAACCTACATAAAAGAGACAAGCTTCAATAAAGCCCGTCTCACATAAGTTAATGAATCTGCGACACGCTACATAACAGAGCATCTCAGATAGTCAATATATCTGTGATGTGCTTTGTAAGGCCTGTCACACTTGTAAGCTGGTGGGAGACGCACGCCAGCGTCGTCTCCAATGACACTGTAAAGAATGTCTGTTATGACACAAAAAAGGAGACGCACTTCTATTGAGCGTGTCTCGCACCTAGTTCGATCAGCTACGCGCCTTGAAGCCCGTCTCTGATGTCACCGTAATGCGAGACGCGATGACGGAGATGCACATTTTGTTTGTCTCCCTTCTTCGTTAGGGCACATCTCGTATGAGCCTTTCTTACATAGTGACCACAGCGTACCATGTTCATCACTTCGGAAGGACTTCATTTCCCCATTCTTCATTCTCCTCCGAATGTGTGACATACCCATGTCTTTCTTTTGAGCTTCCACAATCTACTCTCATATGGTAGGGATGAGAGCAAGATTATATAATGCTCCATATAGAACCACGTATAAACTCAGCTCGTCCTCTGCCATCGGCGTAATGGACAGATTATTGACGTGAGACTTGCGGCTTAGTGCATCAACAACCACATTCACCTTGCCGGGATGGTACTAAATTTCAATCTCATAGTCTTTGATCAGCTCTAACCATCTTCGCTGGCGCATATTCAGCTCCTTCTGAGTTAAGATATATTCCAGGCTCTCGTGATCGGTGTAGAGGTGCACTAGATTTCCAAGTAAATAATGCCTCCACATTTTCAAAGCGAGCACGATGGCATCGAGCTCAAGGTCATGAGTTGGGTAATGTTGCTCATGATTTCAGAGCTGCCATGAGCCATATGCGGTCACGCGGCCTTCTTGAATTAATACGCAGCCGAGACCAATGACAGACACATCACAATAAACGTCGAAAGATTTGGTCATGTCCGGCTGAGCTAGCACTGGGGCCGTTGTGAGATGTTTCACCAATGATTGAAATGCATCCTCACATGCCTTGCTCCAAATATATTTAGTCCCCTTTTTCAGCAGCTCAGTCATTGGTTTAGCGATTTTTTAGAAGCTCGGAATGAACCTCCGATAATATCCCACTAATCCTAGAAAGCTGCAAACTTCGTGTACGGACGTTGGAGACTTCCATTTCAGCATTTGCACAATTTTGCTTGGATCAACAGGGATACCCTCCGCTGAAATAATGTGACCAAGAAATGGCACTTGGCTGATCCAAAACTCGCACTTGCTGAATTTTGCATAAAGCTTGTGATCTCGCAATCGTTGGAGCACGATATGCAAGTGTTTGACGTGTTCTTCTTCGATTTAGAATAAACCAGAATATCATCGATGAAGACCACAACAAACTTATCCAACTCCGGCATGAATACTGAATTCATCAAATACATGAAGTGAGCCAGCACGTTGGTAAGTCCGAATGACATGACGAGATATTCATAGAGCTCGTATCTCGTCGAGATTGCCGTCTTCGGTATATCCTCCGGTCGGATTTTTATTTGATGATATCCGGACCAAAGATCCACTAATTTATCAAATAAGATATTGATGCATGGTAGTGGATACTTGTTCTTGATTGTCACGGCGTTGAGCGGATGATAGTCCACACATAGACGTAACGTCTTGTCCTTCTTCTTTACAAATAATGCAGAGCAGCCCCAAGGTGATGAACTTGGGCGGATGAGACCTTTGTCCAGCAGGTCCTTCAAGTGTTCCTTTAATCCCGCCAACTCATTTGGTGCCATCTTGTACGGCCTTCGAGAAATAGGCGTGGTTCCCTAAATAAGTTCAATCTTGAACACGATGTCCCTATCCAGTGGCATACCCGGAAGGTCGTCGGGAAACACGTCTGAATACTCACGGACCACACGAATGTCCTCAAGCTCTGTTGCTTCCGTGTTGTATGTGGCTGGGATTTCTTTGATAAGGTGGTCTAGAATGAGAGTCTATGGTTCATATAGAGGAGAGTTTAAATGGATCACACGTGGAACGATGTCGAGAACAACACCATGATGGTGCAGCCACGACATTCCTAAGATGACATCGAGCTTTTGACCCTCTAATAATTAGAGAAGTCGGATAGATATTCCCACCCATCTTAAGTTGTGCTTTATGGACTTTCATGTCCGCTTCTATTTTCCCAACTGGAGAGCAAATCAAATATGGACTTTATGTGGAAGTGATAGATAATTGATTCTTGACAACATATGATTGGCTAATAAAATTATGGGTGGCACCGGAGTCAAAGAGTATGACTATGAGCTTTTGGAGTAGAGAAAACGTACCCGCGAGGACGGGTTCGCCTTCCAGCACTTCTTCGATGGCTATGTGGTGGACGTTGCCGGGTTTTGGTGCTGGTTTCTTGGGCTGGTTGCGGGGCAGAGTTGCACCCCGATATGGTGCTTGCGCACTGCCTTGTCGCTGTTTGGGACAGTCCCTTGAAAAATGCCCGACAAGGCCACACGTGTAGCACGTGTATTGTGTCGGGTTCCCACCAAGCTGCGGACGGAATCCCGGTGAACGTGGTGGAGGTCGATACGCACGCGGAACCATACTTTGCTGCTGCTGCTGCTGCTGCTGTGGAAAAGACGGTCGGAAACTTGGTGCGTTGAAAGAACGACCGTTAAGTTGCTGCGGTCGCGCTGATGGCTGCCGTCGCTGACCGGATGGTGAGCGATACACCACACGGTACTCCTGGGGACCACGACCGCTGTTGCTTGATGGCACGCTCTGTTTCCTCTAATCAGAAACGGGCTCGCGCTGAGCATCTTCCTGTACAATCGCGGCATTGACGATGCCGTTGAAGGTGCCGCGGTTGCATTGTGCAAGTTGGACCTTCATCTTAGGATTAAGGCCCCGAAAGAATATATCTTGCTTCCTATCTTCCGTCCCCACATACTGTGGCGCATACTGCGCCAAGTGATTGAATGTGTGGGAGTATTCGTGAGCACTGCTCCCGCCTTGCTTCAGCTCCAAAAATTCCTAAAGCTTTCTCTTCATTATACCGGAATGTATATGGTAGGCGCGGAACGCCTCCCGGAATTCAGTCCAGGTGACCGCATGACCAGCCGGTAGTGATGTGATGTAGTTCGACCACCAAGCACCAGCGGATCCCTGAAGTTGTTGCACTGCGAACAGCGCCTTCTGTTGTTCGGTGCATCGCAGCACCGAACTTCGCCTCGAGGGTGCGGATAAAGTTGTCTGCCTCCAGAGGCTCCTCGGCCTCCGTGAAGACCAGTGGATGCGTCGCCAAGAAGTTTGAGTACGAACTCTGTTGGGGCTGGTGTTGCCCATTGTCTTGTCGCCCCCCTTGACGGGACGAATGCTACACCAACATTCTCAGTAACTCGGTTTGCTCGTCGCGCGAGACGAGTACTGCAGCCAGAATCTCCGCGAGAGTCCTCAGAGGTTCGGGTGGTGGTGGAACTTGTTGCTGCGCTATCGTGGTTTGCTCCCGGGTCGGAGTCATCCTCATGACCCCGGCTAGATCCTCCCATCTCAGGCGTAGAGCATGTACGCACCATTCTGCATCCACATGATTTAAAAATCAGCAATATGTTTGTTTGCTTCATCCATTCTATACCATAGTAGTGCAAGTATTGACAATGTGATAATTGCATAACATTCACATATATTGATAAAGTACAAACTTTATACAAGATATATTATCTCATGACCAAGTTTACGGTAGTGAACTCAAAAATGACGGACTCCCACTACGGAAGTGCATCTCAACTATACTTGGTATCCATGAGTTGTCATACACACCTTGTCATCTCCTAAACACCCACTACTATTAATAATATGACACAAACATGGCTACAAAATAAACACAAGCAACCACTAACAATATGTTGCCCCGTGATGGCAGTAGTGATGCCCCGTCCTAATCCGATGCATCCTCATCGACGTACTCAAGTATCTCCGGATCTTCTTCCTCCTCAGAACTTGAAGGCACCTGATCACCCATGTTCAGCGGCATGTCATGAGCCGGTGGAAACATGACTGGGTGCGGCAAGTGTGCTTCAGCCTCAATCAAGTCATCCTAAAGTTGGTCTGCCTCGAACGCCCAATTCTGAGCTTCTTCGACGGCTTCATCTCGTGCCTCGGTGACTACCAACAGTTTTAGAGTACTCTCTAAACTTTCCAACCATGTGTGGTAGACCTTCTGGGGCGAAGTATACAGGAAGTTATGCGATTCCAAACTTAGTTAATTTACTGTCCAGTTCACAGTTTGAACCAGGAACTGGGTAATTTAAGTTCAAATGAAGTTTTCAAGTTTTAAATCTTGAAATCTGTGTTGGAGCTGAAAATGAAACTTGTGGATGACTTCCTCAAGTTCCCAAACCCCATGCCCGCTTATCCAAGCGACCACACGATCCATTGCAAATCTGACCATCACGCTCCAAAACAGAGATTACAAATTCAAACTTAGTCCTATGTTGGAAATATCAAGTTTGCCTTCAGTACATTCAAACTTGCTCAACAAGGATGCACACAGATTGGTCCTTGGTCGACACAGTCACAGCTACAGCTCACAGGCCCCTATGTCCTACTGCTCCTACTCCATGCCTGGTCTCATATGATTAGGACATCACTCTTATGCATATACACAACACTCCATTCAACATACAAGATGCAATCAATAGGATTCACACACACCAATTTATTTCAGAGGTGAGCTCGTTCTTATATGTTTCCTTATATATTTTTGAGAATAGATTGATACCTAATGACTTAATTGTGATTAGATCCATAGATAAGTTAAAGGAGTAATTGGAGGAAGATTTAGGGGCGTGGAGGACCAGAGATTACGTTCAAAGAGGATGGAAACCGATCCCAACTCAAAATCGTGTCCAACTCGGAGTCCAGGAGCAGTACGCACTAAAATGGACGCCCAGGACGCATACAAACTCCGTTTTAGATGTTCAAAATATGCACGAAAATGGGAGAGGATAAACTTTCCAATAGCGCTGGTCCCATGTCAAAATTCCTTCTGAGTCGACAGGAGTCATCAAAACAAAATTGAGTACAGAATCTGTCAGGGTGCTGCGCCACCGTATTGGGCTATTGGGCCTTGTATCAAGTCTAAGTCCATTATTTTCATATATTAGGGTTAGGTCAAGACCCCAACACCCCCTTGGACGTCCTCACACCTATATATACTCCATAGTATCCACCATGAACAATTGGGTTTTGCTTAGATTAATCTGTTATACACAGTTTCACCGTTCATCGGTTTGTGAGACCCCAACTTAGCAATTCAGATTGCTTCTACCTTGTTCTTGCTTGTGTTCTCGATTGCACTTGCAGGGATTAGCCTTCTTGGAAAGGTCAATCGTGTAAAGCACGGTTGATAACCAACGGAGCGGTGGTGTAGTGATTGCAGGGGCTGTTCGTGTTCTACTCGAGAGTCTCGAATCATCAACGTCGAGATCTCCACATCAATCGACTTATCCTTACCTATCGGAAGATCGGGACTCATCATTTTTTAATTATCAATGGGTATCAGATTTCCAGGTTGCCCGTTAGGTAATTCATCTATCCATTACATTAGTTTTGTTTTTCATACTTAGAGTCCACAAAAAAGCTACAAAAAACTTGCAGTTTAGTAGATCTGTTCATTACTTTGTCCAAACCACCATTGAGCCTTTGCAACTTTCGTTTTCAGTTTAGTTTTGTTGAGTTTGTGTCCGCTGTTGAGTTATATTGCTGGTTTAGAAATTATTTTTTGTCTTAGTTTGAGCTTTGCATTGTGTTGATTCATCCTCTTGAATCACGTCATCACGTCCAGATTAGATTCATCTCTGTCAAGTTTGGTAATTTCATCATATCTCACTCATACGAACTCGGATTTTGGAGTTCTTGTACTTTCTGGAAATCTTAAGAAGTTTTCTACAACTTTCATATTCATAGGTTTCCCAGTAAATAGATATATCATGGTCAAAAGTGCATTGGATCTGAATCTGTTCTCGACCTAGAATTTCTGAACAGTCTATATTTCGGGGACAATATCTCCTATTGTTCTTGTCCAAAATAGGTCTTACATATATTGAAATTAAAGAGGAGAGATATATATACAATCTTTCTGTTGTAAGTTTTTCTATTTGGAGCCTCTAAGTGTGCCTATTTGTCCTTGAAAGATTGAGCAGAAAATCTGCGACAGACACACGAGACATCTTTGATTGGTTTTTATTGTGTTCTTCTTTTGCGGCACATTCTGAGAAAAGAAAGACAAAAGAAAAAGGCAAGTGCAAAACAAGATACAAAAGCCGCACAAAAAAATAGGAGAAAAAAAACAGAAGTGCTTGCATCCTTTGTGTCATCTAGTTTTGTCTCATGTCTTGCTTGCTTGAACTACTAAGAACACATTTAGGCCAGCAACTTTGATAAGTACTTTGGACACTTATTCAACTTTACTATCTGATTGCATTGTTGCTAATCCTTGCTACATATAAAGTCCCATCCAAGCTACAGTTTACTATTGAGCAGAATTGATACACCTTTGCAATCATCCCACACTTCATTGGTTTCTTCATACCGGCCACCGTTTGCCACCTGTAGTGTTGGTAAGAACACTTGTAAGAGCGTAGTAAGACGCATGAGAGTGTGTGATTCCACTTCCACTTTGCCATTATCCTTTGTAGTTGATAGGGATAACATATTTTTTGTTGTCTTTTGTTTGCTACTAACAATGTCAGGTAAAAGCAAGAATCATGCATTATATGCTGAGATGATTGACATGATGAAGACGACGATGGAGTTGCTCACTAAAAATCAAACATCAACCAAGGATTCACATGACATTCAGACCACCTGTACAACACCTTCCACAAGAAGTAATTGCATTCTTCCATCTCTTCTTTCTTATGATGGTTTTGGTTACGATGAATATATTGCTTTGGAAATAGAGTTGGATAAAATTTTTGGACAACGACATATGTGTCAGAGGAGAAAGATCAGAAATATTGCTAGTGTGTTAGTTGATTGTGCATTAACTTGGTGGGATAACTTGAGCGATTCAGAAAAACCTCGAACATGGAAAGATATGAAAATTCTTATGCAAGAAAATTTTGCTAATGTATCTAATTGCAAAGGTGAAATACATGAACTTGAGAAGAATTTTCTTGTTGTACCTCCTCCTATGCCTAACATTTTGCAGGAACATGAACAGATACATGTAGATGTAAATAAGAATGAGGTGTTGAACAACTCTTTTGAATATTTTGATGAATCAACTCATAATGCATTTGAATTTCTTGCTGAAAATGAGATTAATGTTAATGGACATTGCTTACAGTTTACCAAGGTATGACATTTTCAGATGTGCTGAATTTTTCGACCAATCACGTGGTTGTAGAGCACCAACTTATGAAAGCTTTCATAGATTTACCTTTGTCACAAGTTAATTTTCCTACTAGTCTTTGTGATAAAGAGAAGTTCGGTGTTGATAAATTTGTTATACCTATGCTAGAACAAGTGAATGAGCTTGATACGTTATCACCCACATATTCTGAAATTAAGCATTTGATTCCCATTACTTGTAAAAATGATGAACTGAAATTGTTGTATTCTCTAAATATCTTGGAATATATTGAATTTGATACTCTTTGTTATCTAGGTATTGTAGAGAGGATAATATTTTCCCAATCTGAATTGCCTTTGTTAAGTAGAAATAATTTTCATGCTATAGGAAAATATGAACATAGTGGTACGTTTGCGGTGCATAAAGTTTACATATATTCAATTGCAAAATCTCCTTTTGTGCTACAACAACATGGTAAAGTAAATGAATGCATTAACGCTAATAATGACTTGTCAAGTTTTTCTAGTATTTTTTCCTTGCAGCAGAGACAACAAAAGCATTATTCACTGCGGTTGTGCAATATGGACAGCTCACTCTATCCCCAAAAGCCTCTTTGCTGGACATATGAGCAAGCCGAGGACGGCTTGTCATCAAGAAGGGGAGAATGATGAGATCAAGCACATTGTCATTGCACATACAAGCATGGCACGATGTTTGTTTGTTTGGGATCCTGGCTCGAGTCAATGTGCATGCGTATTTGATGAAGAATATGGAGATGGTGCACTATGTCGTCCACCACCTTGGCCTCCTCCTTTGATGCACACAAGAGGATTTGATGGTGTTGGACATATGGACTCACACATGAGAGAAGATGAACTTGAGTCGAGGACGACTCCAATTCAAGAAGGGGAGGATGATGAGGACATCACTCCTATGCATATACACAACACTCCATTCAACATACAAGATGCAATCAATAGGATTCACACACACCAATTAATTTCAAGTGTGAGCTCGTTCTTATATGTTTCCTTATATATTTTTGAGAATAGATTGCTACCTAATGACTTAATTGTGATTAGGATCCATAGAGAAGTTAAAGGAGTAATTTGAGGAAGATTTAGGGGCATGGAGAACCAGAGGATACATTCAAAGAGGATGGAAACCGACCCCAACTCAAAATCGTGTCCAACTCGGAGTCCAGGAGCAGTACGCACTAAAACGGACGCCCATGACGCATACGAACTCCGTTTTGGACGTTCCACATATGCACGGAAAGGGAAAGAGGATAACCTTTACAATGGCGCTGGTCCCATGTCAAAATTACTTTGGAGCCGACAGGAGTCGTCGAAACAAAATTGAGTACAGAATCTGTCAGGGTGCTGCGCCACCGTATTAGGCTATTGGGCCTTGTATCAAGTCTAAGTCCATTATTTTCGTATCTTAGGGTTAGGTCACGACCCCAACATCCCCTTGGACATTCTCGCACCTATATATACTCCATAGTAGCCGCCATGAACAATTGAATTTTGCTTAGATTAATCTGTTACACAGTTTCACCATTCATCAGTTTGTGAGACCCCAATTAGCAATTCAGATTGCTTCTACCTTGTTCTTGCTTGTGTTCTCGGTTGCACTTGCATGGATTAGACTTCTTGACAAGGTCAATTGTGTGAAGCACGGTTGATAACCAACAGAGCGGTGGTGTAGTGATTGCAGGGGTTGTTCGTGTTCTACTCGAGAGTCTCGGATCATCAACGTCGAGATCTCCACATCAATCGACTTATCTTTACCTATCGGAAGATCAGGACTCATCCTTCCATCATCATATTTAAAATCTCCCACTCGACCAATCCCGTGTGAACCCAATTCCTGAACTCTTGAGTAGATTCCATCTACTCGACTACTACCGAAGCAACTACAACATTAAGCATAGCATTGACACATTGAGGACTTAAACATCTACCCTGCTCTCATGGTTTCTCTGGTCATGCAAGTGGAGAACTCCAAGAATCCTAGACCAAATGCACAATACAATCTAACCCATATAGTGTGATACAAATAAAATTTAAAAATGCAGTTAAATGCAAATTGAGGCTTGCCTGGCTGTGAGACAGTGGTAAAGTTAGTCTCTAGGTTGATTACTTCCAATGTCTCCGGGGTCTCCTCGAGCTGGGCAACTATTCGATATGCAAAGAAAAATGCAATTGAATCAATATTGGTATTATTACATAGCTTAAAGGCAAGATAGTTAAGTATATTAAAATATGGCCACTGGTCCTGGAAATTTTACAGAGGAAACTAGGCACTATGGGTGAGGTTTTGGCCAAATTTGGGCTAAGTTCATGGAAGCCTCTGTTGTATAAAATTCAATGTATAAAAACCCTTCCTATAATTTTCATGGGCATGCTGTGACTTTAACTTGGCTAAAAGATGGTTATATGTTTAAAGGATCTCAAGAGTGACTAAACAAAATTGGTTTCACAATTCTCTAAGCATTCTACTATGAGATATTGAATTTAGAAGTTCGGACAAATTTCTAAAATTTTTCTGGACATTTTGGAATTTTGAGGTACATCGAGATTGAAAAAAAAATTTGGCTATTCAATTGAACTGAAGTGGACCTGAAACTTTTGAACTCAAGGGAATTATTTGGAATGATGTGGACAAATTTGAGAATTTTGAATGAATGGAGCACCAGTAATTAATTCCAAAGGCATTTTGCTTCATGGAATCATTGAGGATAATTTATGGATTTTCATACAGATCCAAGTGCACCACTTGAAAGTACAGATCATCCTGGTTCTAACAAAATTTAGTTGAGAATTTTTGGACAAGTATTCTAGGAGATATGGATTTTCCAAGTTAGAATAATTTCTGGAATAAAATTCAAATTGGAAACATTTGAATAAAGGTCGGGCCTTCAGGTTTAAGATGGGCCAGTCGCTTAGAGGAAACACGAAGGGTTACTGGGTTATCCGCGTATTCACAAATGAACCCGCCGCCACACCAGATCCGAGCGAGGTGAAGACTCACTGACCGGTGGGGCCCGCGGTCGTCTTCAACCTCCAACTGCTCACGCGCGACTGCAGCGGCGCCTCGCCGGACATCTTGCCGCCTGTCGATCCACGGCACGGTACCTCCCTAAAATCGCCGCCTAGCCATATTTGGAGGTGGTGAGCACGTCGATGGGGTTAGCGCACTCCGGCAATGGCCGGAAAAGCTTGCGCAACGGTGGCGGCGGCGGTTAGGGTTTCGACCATGTCGGCCGAGCCCTACGGTGGGCTAAAACGGTCGGGAAAACCTCAGGAAGCTTCATGGAAGCATGAGGAACAAGAATCTGGGCATAAGAAGGAGAGAAAGGGTTTGGAAGATGGTGGCGACGATGGACCGAGGAGGTGAAAATTGGCGGTTGGGGAAAAATGGTATTCCGACTCGACTTATTGATGAAACTCGATGAATCTTCTTCGAGGTGACGCGTCTTGTCGTGTAGAACAACATAGAACACGTGCACAAGGAATAATCAACGGTAGAAAAGGAATTTCACGTGCGACCTAGCTCGGCTCATAACCGAAGTTCATTAGAAGAAATGGAAATACTTTACGAGCATGTTCTACATGTTATTGCGCACCTTTTTCCTTCAAGGGCTGAGGCGAGTTGACGGCTGTATCATCTGGTCAATGATGATCAGAGAGGCGGCAAACAGGGGAGTCTTTCCGGCGGCCACAGTTTCACTTCGATTGGCGTCGGGAAGGCTCTGGCTGGGCAAGAAAATGGTCAGGGAGGTGTGCACGACCTTGGTGAGGAAGTATAGACGAAGAAAA
The DNA here is from genome assembly GCA_036927565.1 of Tuctoria greenei. Classification (NCBI taxonomy): domain Eukaryota; kingdom Viridiplantae; phylum Streptophyta; class Magnoliopsida; order Poales; family Poaceae; genus Tuctoria; species Tuctoria greenei. The sequence goes on from JAYESD010000006.1 coordinate 185,688,508, forward strand.
GAAATCAAACCCAAGTACCTTTGTTCCAAATCGGCTGGATAGAGAGGAAATCGGGGGAGAGGCAAAAATGGCGCTGGAACTTAACAGGGGAAGAAAAGGTCGAGTCAGGGACGTGGAGGGGGAGAAGGAGGAGGCTTGGCCTTGCTGGAGGCAGCTGGAGGCAACCTCAAACAGGCAAGCAACTGCCTGGACTTTGCATGGCATGTGGTGTCACTTGGAGAGCAAAAACAGCACCCCTCTTTGGATGACAAGTGGGTCCCACCTCATCGTCATCGTTGCCCCATCAATTCTACCACATAATTCATTCCAAAATTTGCTAGATATTTGTGGGATGGCTGGATTAATCATATAAAATTTGATTTTGAATTTACATAGTTGATTTGACAAAGTTTCATTTGAATTCAAACTTGAATTTGAATTTGAGTTGAATTCAATGTAGCTAATGAATTAAATAGCAAAATTACATAAAAAATTATGAAAGTTTGCAGGAGGATATTTGAAATATTTGGAATCCATTGATTAACTCAAATCTTCATGTTAACTTCATTTGAACAGTAGCTAAGTTTATTTTTTTTGATTTCCTCATTTGGAGTTTGAAATTATTTGTTTTTCTTCCTTTTTATTGCTTTTTATTATTCAAAATTTTTTGTCCTAACTTAACATTGAATTTTTGAAATTATGGCTCTTACATTCTTCCCCCCTTAAAAGAATCTCATCCCGAGATTACAAAGAGGAGATGAAAGTAGGAGAGAAATTACTGGATATGAGACAATAAGAAATCCGTATTGTTGGCGCGGAGATATTCTTCAGATTCCCAAGTTGATTCTTCAGCAGTATGGTTGCCCCATAACACTTTATAGAACTACAGCGTGCGGTTCCGTGTTGTTCGAGCCTTCTCGTCAAGAATCTGAACCGGATGTTCAGAGTATGTGAGATCCGGTTGTAATTCGCCGATTTCATCTGTGTGGACTGTAGTTGTGAACTTAAGACATTTCCAGAGTTGATATACGTGGAAAATGTCATGGATACCAGCGAGAGATGCCGATAATTCCAATCTATAAGCCACAGGTCCGCACTTTTCCATAATAGCAAACGGACCAATAAACCTGGGAGCTAGATTTCCATTTACTCCGAACCGGTGAATTCCTTTCATTGGAGACACGCGTAGGTATATGTGGTCCCCGACATCGAAGTGCAGCGGGCGACACCGCTTGTCCACATAATTCTTCTGTCGAGATTGAGCCGCTCTCAAGTTTGCTTGAATGATTTGAACTTGTTCCTTGGCTTCATTGACTAGATCAATCCCGAATGTCACTCTTTCACCGGACTCACACTGATTCAGAGGTGTGCGGCATTTCCGGCCGTAGATAGCTTCATATGGTGCCATCTTGATACTCGCTTCATAGCCATTGTTGTACAAGAATTCTGCCAACGGTAAATAATCATCCCAATTTTTACCGTGGTGGATGGCACACGCTCGCAACATGTCCTCAAGTACTTGCTTCACCCGCTCAGTTTGTCCATTGGTCTGCGGGTGATAGGCGGAGCTTCTAATCAGTTTAGCACCCAACGAGGCGTGCAGCTGCTCCCAGAAACGAGCAACGAACAGCGAGCCTTGATCTGAAATTATCGTGCGAGGAATGCCATGTAGGCACACGATTCTTGATATGTACAACTCTGCATATTTCTTGGCATTGAATTCAACATTTACCAGGTTGAAGTGTGCTGATTTAGTTAGTCGGCCGACTATCACCCAAATCGAATCATACTTTCGGAATGTGAGTGGCAATCCAACGATAAAATCCATACTCAGATCCTCCCATTTCCATGCCAGAATATTCAGTGGTTGCAGCTGTCCCGCTTTCTTCATTGACTAGATCAATCCCGAATGTTACTCTTTCACCGGACTCGCACCGATTCAGAGGTGTGCGGCATTTCCGGCCGTAGAGAGCTTCATATGGTGCCATCTTGATACTCGCTTGATAGCCATTGTTGTACAAGAAATCTGCCAATGGTAAATAATCATCCCAATTTTTACCTTGGTGGATGGCACACGCTCGCAACATGTCCTCAAGTACTTGATTCACCCGCTCAGTTTGTCCATTGGTCTGCGGGTGATAGGCGGAGCTTCTAATCAGTTTAGCACCCAACGAGGTGTGCAACTGCTCCCAGAAACGAGCAACAAACAGCGAGCCTTGATCTGAAATTATCGTGCGAGGAATGCCATGTAGGCACACGATTCTTGATATGTACAACCCTGCATATTTCTCGGCATTGAATCCGACATTTACCGGGTTGAAGTGTGCTGATTTAGTTAGTCGGTCGACTATCACCCAAATCGAATCATACTTTCGGAATGTGAGTGGCAATCCAACGATAAAATCCATACTCACATCCTCCCATTTCCATGCCAGAATACTCAGTGGTTGCAGCTGTCCTGCTTTCTTCATATCATCAGCCTTCACTCACCGACACGTATCACACTCAGATACGTACTTAGCAATCTCAAGCTTCACCCGTGTCCACCAAAACATGGTCTTCAAGTCTTGATACATTTTATTATTGTCTGGATGAATAGAATATTTAGAAAAGTGAGCTTCATCCAAAATTTTCTTTGGAAGTTCCATGTCACGGGGCACTATGATCCGATTCTTGAACCATAGAGCACCCTGCTCATCTCTTCTAAAGCACATCATGTCACCGCTGTCCATTCTCTTGAGTATGTGAGACATACCCTTGTCCTTCTTTTGAGCTTCAATAATATCATCTTGGATTGTCAGAATGAGAGCAATATTGTATAAAGATCCATATGGAACCAAGTATAGACTCGGTTCATCCTCTTCCATAGGTGTGATGGTCACATTATTGACATGAGATTTGCGACTAAGCACATCAGCAACCACATTAGCTTTGCCGGGATGATAGTGAATCTCAATCTCATAATCCTTGATCAATTCTAACCACCTTCGTGGCCTCATGTTTAGTTCCTTCTGAGTAAAGATATATTTCAAACTTTTGTGGTCGGTGTAGAGATGAACCAAATTTCCAAGCAAGTAATGCCTCCACATTTTTAGAGCAAGCACCACGGCAGCGAGCTCCAAGTCGTGAGTTGGATAATGCTGTTCATGATTACGGAGCTGCCATGATCCATATGCGACCACATGTCCTTCTTGCATAAGAACACAGCCAAGACCAATGTCGGATGCATCACAATAAACATCGAGCGGTTTCGTCCTATCCGGTTGCGCTAAAGCTGGGGTTGTTGTGAGATGCTTCACTAATGTTTGAAATGCCTTCTCACATGCTTCACTCCAATTATATTTGGTAACTTTCTTCAACAGCTCTGTCATTGGTTTAGCAATTTTCGAGAAGCTCGGGATGAACCTCCGATAATATCCTGCTAACCAAGGAAGCTTCAGACTTCATGTACGGACTTTGGAGATTGCCATTTCAGCACTTGAACAATTTTACTTGGGTCCAAAGCAATGCCCTCAGCTGAAATAATGTGTCGCAAGAATGACACTTGACTGATCCAAAATTCACACTTGCTGAATTTTGCATAGAGTTTATGGTCTCACAATCGTTGGAGTACGAGATGCAAGTGTTCAGCGTGTTCTTCCTCCAATTTGGAATAAACCAAGATGTCGTCGATGAAGACCACGATGAACTTGTCCAACTCTGGCATGAACACTGAGTTCATAAGGTACATAAAGTGGGCCGGAGCATTGGTGAGACCAAATGACATGACGAGATATTCATATAGTCCATATCGCGTTGAGAATGCCATCTTCGGTATATCTTCCATCTGAATTTTGATTTGATGCTATCCGGACCGAAGATCCATCTTGGAAAATATCTTAGCACCCACTAATTGATCGAAGAGAATGTCGATGCGAGGTAGTGGATACTTGTTCTTGATAGTCACGGCATTTAGCGGACGATAGTCCACACATAACCTCAACGTTTCATCCTTCTTCTTAACAAACAGCACGGAGAAGCACCAATGTGAGGAGCTTGGGTGATTAAATCCTTTGTCCAGCAGGCCCTTGAGATGTTCTTTTAATTCAGCTAGCTCATTGGGCGCCATTCGATAAGGTCTTCGAGAGATCGGTGTGGTCCCGGCGCAAGTTCAATCTTGAACTCGACGTCACGTTCGGGCGGCATGCCCGGTAGATCATCGGGAAACACGTCGGGGTATTCACGGACCACCGGAGTGTCTTCAAATTTAAGGGATTCAGAGTGGTACGCTGCAGCGATTTCTTGAACGGGTCGATCAAGAATGAGAGTATGTGAACTGTGTAGTGGAGAATCCAAATGAACAGTTCGAGGAACGATGTCCAAAACAACACCATGGTAATGTAACCACGACATGCCTAAAATGACATCGATCTTTTGGTCATCTAAGATAATGAGAGTGGTTGGATATATTTTCCACCCTTTCACAGTGGTGCTTTAGGAATCATACTATGAGCTGATATTTTCTCACCCGGGGAACAAATCATGTATGGATATTTAGTAGGAAATATTTGTAGTTGGTGCTTGACAACATATGAACTACTAATGAAATTGTGGGTGGCTCCAGAATCAAAAAGTATCATAATGGGGTGATCGATGAGAGTGAACGTACCCGCGAGTACGGGTTCATCTTCCGGTACGTCCTCAATGGCGATGTGGTGGACGTTGCCGGGTTTGGTATTTGGTTTCTTGGGCTGGTTGCAGGGTTGATTAGCACCCTTATACGATGCTTGTCCGCTGCCTTGCTTGTCCGGACAGTTGTAGGAGAGATGTCCGACACGTCCACAGTTGTAGCACGTGTATTGTGTCGGACCACCATAGGCCGGAGAACGGAAACCCGGTGCACGCTGCTGCTATGGGGGTGCATGAGGTACCATCCTCTGTTGCTTCTGATGTTGCTACTGTGGCAGGGGTGGTCGGAAGCTTGGTGCGTTGAACGGGCGGCCACGGAACATTGGCGGTCGTGCCGGTGGCTGCCACCTTTGACCGGACGGTGATCGGTACACCATTCGGTATTTTTGTGGAGCTCCACCACAGATGCCCTGTGGAGCACTCCTCTTCTTCTCCGTTACCAACTCGCGTGTTGCATCTTCTTGTAAAATTGCCGCATTGACAAAATCACTGATCGTGTCGCGATTGAACAAAGCGAGCTTGTCCTTCATCTTTGCATTCAAACCTCGATAGAAACAGTCCTGTTTCCTCTCCTCTGTGTTCACATGATCCGACGCATATTGCACCAAGTGATTGAAGGCCTTGGAGTACTCGTGAGGACTCCTCCCGCCTTGCTTGAGTTCAAGGAATTCTTGAAGCTTGCGTTTCATAATCCCGGGAGGTATGTGATAGGAGCGGAACGCCTCCCGGAACTCGGTCCATGTCATGGCGTGACCAGCCGGCGGAGAGGCGATGTAATTCACCCACCAAGCGCCAGCGGAGCTGTGAAGCTGCTGCACCGCGAAGAGCGCCTTCTGCTGTTCGGTGCATTGGAGCAACCCGAACATTGCTTCAGTAGTGCGGAGCCAGTTGTCCGGCTCAAGAGGTTCATCAGCCTTTGTGAAGACCGGTGGATGAGTTGCTGAGAAGTCCGAGTAGGTGGTTTATTGAGGCCGATGATTGCCTCCATCTGGACACCCCCGCTGACGGGACGTATTCTGCACGAGGGTTCACAGCAGCTCGGTCTGCTCGTCGTGTGAACCCACCATAGCTGCAATCACATCCGCCAACATAAGTGGAGGAGGAGGTGGCGGTGGCGGTGTCGGTTGTCGTTGATCATGAGTTCTCTGCTGCTGGGAGTCATCACCTCTCTGGCTCGTGCCACCAATATCAAGCGTGTTACCGGTGCGCACCATTCTGCAGTCACGACCATGAATCCAATATGAGACGTGATATTGTAAGGTCACTCCAGGATAAAAACAATAGTGTGCGTATTAATAACCAATTTGCATAACGGTAACATATATTGATAAAGTATAGATTTTATACAAAAATACATCATCCTTGGACCAATGTTACAATAGTGAGTTCCAAAATAATGAACTTCATGGGTTGAAGTTCATTTCAACTATCGTTGATCGCGACGGGACATTATGCGCGTTATCGTGCGAATACACGTTCTAATCTTCAATATGATACAAACATGGCCATAACAGAAAAGAGGTTTGAGTGGGTCGAACTCTCAGTTCCAGTGGTAAATGGTTGAGTATCAACAACTGGTCCGTTATGACACTTCTCGAAGTGAAATCGAGGACCAGATTCATAACAAGACCAAATTATGCCAAACCGATGAAGTTTCTGTTAAAACCTGACCAGTTTGTACTCAAACACAAATTTAGCCCAGTAAATTGCAGAATCAGATCTTGAGGTGAACTACAAAGTGGAAGTACACTTCAAGACCTTTCCAAAAAGTATTGGTTTTACTTCATATAATTTCGGGTTGAGAATATATGACATTGTAAACCTGACAGTTTTTCTGAAAATTTTGACAGCATCTCCTTTGTTTATGCTGATTTTGGGACACAATTTCCAGATATAAAACTTCACAATTTACAACCGCCACAGCTTACAAAATTGTAATCCAAATTACTAGGATTCCAAAATTTTCTTGCACGGTCCTGTTCGATTTTTTCTAGAAGGAGATATGGTCAAAACAGTAAGGAGTCCAGAGAGGGTTCCAGTTTCTGTCCAGTTTGGTAGATTTTGGAACATTGAAATTTTGAACAGGTTAGATGAGAATTCAGTTCTGGAGTTGAAAATAATAGTTTTAAAGTACTTCCTAAAATTTCCATCCATGTATGGTACACCTTCATTGGAGTTTTCTACTGGGAGATATGGTTTCTCAAATTCAGGTCTTTTTCTAGCAGAAAAGTGAGAACACTCTATTTTTGAATTGGTGACTTCAAAGTCTACTCCAAATTTGAAAACTTAGTTCAAACTCAGAGATCGATAGCTAATATAAGTAGTTTTACATATTCTTAGTTCCATTTTACAGAAAAGTGGTTAATGCATCAATGGAGTATATGTCGTTACTACGTGCCTCACAAAGTAAAAATTCTAAGCAGGTATTCCGGCATACGTCTCAACGGTTGCCTTAATGATGTTCACTTGCAAACGGTTTCTAAGCGCAATACGATCACGTGGTCAGTGTACCCGTCACTACACACAAACTACTTATCAATCATATGGTGTCGTACGACACAGCCCGCACGAGCGATAATTTCAACAGTCACAATATATATGAAAGTAAAAACATTTGTCCCGTATCGTCCCATAAGGGCCGCCCCGAGTTAAGCCACGTCTCGAGGTACATGACCAGGTTTTCTACCACCCGATGGGGTCCCACGTCTTTGCATAGTGCTGCACCAGTAGGAGGCGCATCAGGTTACGTCCCACCCGACGGGGGCTCCCACTAATTTTGAAGCACGCTGGGGTACCGCGTGTCATATGTTCTCCGAAACATGGAAAGTTTCAGAGACTCATATTGACTTTCCCATGCCAAGCCACAGAAACAATCACATGCTATCTCTCGCATGGTGAGCTTACCGCAATCGATCCTCTTGCAGTGGCGTACCTTACCTCTTACCTGACATTGGAGCGTCGTTACAGAATATAATAACACATAAGTTAGCTTTGCCACCTTAAGTAACTATGCTAATAATAATCCTTATGTGGGCTACTATCGATTCCTCACCGAAACCTAAATATTTTTTCTCGTAATACGATCCTTTTTAAGCGTGCTATTCCCAATGCGACTCTGATACCAGGCTGTGGGGACCCAAGTCCACACATTCCAGGAATCGCAATTGGGTGGTGTCGTGCAATGCAGCACCCAACAGCACACAGAAAAAGATACAACATATGACATAAAACAACATAGTATTATACAAGCTTTGTTTTTTTACAAATAATATACATTTAAATACACTACAGCAGAAATGAGTTCATAGCTCTTGACACTCAAGCCCAAGCTATGCAAAAGTCATTCCGTTCAGCCCTAGAACAGAATCACATTGGCAACACACAGAAAACATCACGGCGGCGTGCAGGGTTCCCACTCGGCCGTGTACCCCGACGGGGGCAACACCTCACCGGCGAAGTCTTTATCATAAACGTCATCATCTGCAGCAAAAACTTAAAATAGCAACCGTGAGCACGAAGGCTCAGCAAGACTTAACCATCTCCACTAAGCATGGAACTCTATATGCAGGATAAACGTAATATAGGCCGGCAGTTTGCAATAAAAGACTCACCTAAATGTTAGTCCTTACTTTCAGCTTTTAGCAGCAAATTAAAGCTTTACAAATCTGAAATTTAGTGAACAACCTGATCTAAACATACAAGCATCAATATATAATTATTCCATATAGCATGATTCAATAATATTCAGCTCCAAATAATTAACTACGTTATGACTCAGCGAACAAGCAGTATTCAATAACCGCGAGGGACGGCAACTTGTATCGATATACACCTGCAGGGATACCCGAATAGCACGACACATACACCCACACTCGGAGCTGCGATGACACACTCTACTCATGTTGTATGCAACAACCTTTCACCCGCTACCTACACGCTGAACCGGTCCTACCGCTACGAGCAGGAGGCCCCCACACGGAGTACGACGTACCCGCTGACAGGTTTACACCTTGCTGCTCTCAACCCACACCTATAAGGCAGTAGGGTATGCCTCGACGCTAAGGTGGACAAGTTACATCGGTTTACTGGGTCCCATATATCTAGTATGCCTTCGGTACATTCAAACTCCCTCAACAAGGCCGCACACGGATCGGTCCTTGACTGACACAGGCACAGCTACAACTCACAGGCCCCTATGTCCTGCTCCTCCTAATCCATGCCCAGTCTCATATTTAACCAAATGGTGAATATCTCACTTGGCCAATCCCGTGTGAACCCAATTCCTGAACTCGCGAGTAGATTCCATCTACTCGACTTCTACTGAAGCAACTATAACATTAAGCATAGCATGGACACATCGGGGACTTAACCATCTACCATGCTCTCATGGTTGCTCTGCTCATGCAAGTGGTAAACTCCAAGAAAACCTAGACCAAATGCACAATACAATCTAACCCATATAGTGTGATAAAATAAAATTTCAAAACACTGTTAAATGCAAACCGGGGCTTGCCTGGCTGCAAGACGGGGGTAAAGTTAGTCTACGGATTGATTAATTCCAATGGCTCTGGGGTCTCCTCGAGCTTGACAACTATTCGATATGCAATGAAAAATGCAATTGAATCAATATTGGTATTATTACATAGCTTAAAGGCAAGACAGTTAAGTATATTAAAAGATGTCCACTAGTCCTGGAAACTTTACATAGGACACTAGGCACTATGGGTTAGGTTTTGGCCAAATTTGAGCTAAGTTCATGGAAGTCTCTGTTGTATAAAATTCAATGTATAAAAACAATCCCTAGAATTTTCATGGGCAACATGGGACTTTAACATGGCTAAAAGTTGGTTTTATGTTTAGAGGAGGTCAAGAGTGACTTAACAAAATTGGTTTCACAATTTTTTTAAGCATTCTACAGAGAGATATTGAATTTAGAATTTGGACAAATTTCTGAAATGTTTCTGGACATTTTGGAATTTTTAGGTACATAGAGATTGGAAACAAAATTTGGCTATTCAATTGAACTCAAATGGACCTGAAACTGTTACTGGAACTCAAGGGAATTATTTGGAATGATGTGGACAAATTTGAGAATTTGTGAATGAATGGACCACCAGTAATTAATTCCAAAGTTATTTTGGATCATGGAATTATTGAGGATAATTTATGGATTTTCATACAGATCCAAGTGCACCACTTGAAAGTACAGATCATCCTGGTTCTAACAAAATTTATTTGGGAATTTGTGGACAAGTATTCTAGGAGATATGGATTTTCCAAGTTGGAGCAATTTCTGGAATAAAATTCCAATTGGAAACATTTGAATAATGACCCGGCCCACAGGTTTAAATTGGGCCAAACGCTGGGCGGAAACACGAAGGGTTACTGGGTTAACCACGTAGTCACAAACGATCCCACTGCGACACCAGATCCGAGCGAGGTGAAGACTCACTGACCGGTGGGGCCCGCGGTCGTCTTCAACCTCCAGCTGCTCGCGCGCGACCGTGGCGGTGCCTCGCCAGACATCTCGCCGCCCATCGATCCATGGCAGGGTACCTCCCTCAACTCGCCGCCTAGCCATATTTTGAGGTGCTGAGCATATCGGTGGGGTCAGCGCACTATGACGTTGGCCGGAAAAGCTTCCGCGATGGTGGCGGCGGCGGTTAGGGTTTCGTCCATGTCGGCCGAGCCCTACGATGGGCTAAAACGGTCGGGAAAACCTCAAGAAGCTTCATGGAAGCATGAGGAACATGAATCTGGGCATAAGAAGGAGAGAAAGGGTTTGGATGATGGTGGCGACGATAGACTGAGGAAGTGAAAACCGACGGTTGGGGAAAAATGGTATTCCGGCTCGATTTCTTGATGAAACTCGATGAATCTTCTTCAAGGTGACGCGTCTGGTCGTGTAGAACAACATAGCACACGTGCACAAGGAATAATCAACGGTAGAAAAGGAATTTCGTGCGCGACCTAGCTCGGCTCATAACCGAAGTTCATCGAAAGAAATGGAAATACGAGGGCTAGGAGGCATGACAAGGGCTGAAACTTTACGAGCATGTTCTACATGTAATTGTGCACCTTTTTCCTTCAAGGGCCAAGGCGAGTTGACATCTGTATCGTCAGGTTGACGATGATCAGAGAGGCGGCAAATAGGGGAGTCTTTGCGGTGGCCACGGTTTCACTTCGATTGGCGTCAGGAAGGCTCCGGCTGGGCAAGAAAATGGTCAGGGAGGTGTGCACGACCTTGTTGAGGAAGTATAGATGAAGAAGAGAAATCAAACCCGAGTACCTTTGCTCCAAATCGGCTGGACAGAGAGGAAATCGGGGGAGAGGCAAAAATGGTGCTGGAACTTAACAAGGGAAGGAAAGGTCGAGTCAGGGACGTGAAGGGGGATAAGGAGGAGGCTTGGCCTTGCTGGAGGCAGCTAGAGGCGACCTCAAAAAGGCAAGCAGCTGCCTAGACTTTGCATGGCATGTGGTGTCACTTGGAGAGCAAAAATAGCACCCCTCTTAGGATGACAAGTGGGTCCCACCTCATCCTCATCCTTGCCCCATCAATTCTACCACCTAATTCATTCCAAAATTTGCAAGATATTTGTGGGATGGCTGGATTAATCATATAAAATTTGATTTTGAATTCACATAGTTGATTTGACAAAGTTTCATTTGAATTCAAACTTGAATTTGAATTTGAGTTGAATTCAATGCAGCTAATGAATTAAATAGCAAACTTGCATAAAAAAATTATGAAAGTTTGCAGGGAGGCTATTTGAAATATTTGAAATCCATTGGTGAACTCAAATCTTCATGTTAACTTCATTTGAATAGTAGCTAAGTTTATTTTTTGAATTCCTCGTTTGGAGTTTGAAATTATTTGTTTTTCTCATTTCCTTTTTATTGCTTTTTATTATTTAAAATTTTTTGTCCTAACTTAACTTTGAATTATTGAAATTAGGGCTTTTACATTTCCTTATGTTGGAGCGTCATTACAGAATATAATAACACATAAGTTAGCTTGCCACCTTAAGTAACTAATACTATAATAGACCTTATATGGGCATAGTAACTAATCCTCACTCGATTACTCTTAAGTTTTCAAAATAGGCTCTTTTCGAGCGTGTTATTCCCAATGTGTCTCTGATACCAGGCTGTGAGGGTCGGGTCCACACATTCCAGGAATCGCAGAGGGTAGTGCCGTGCGATGCGGCACCCAACGGCACACACGAAAAGAATACGACAAAATACAAAGTTTTATTTATAGAAACAGCGGAAGTATTTTACAATACTTAATATATAGTGGAAGTAATATTCATAGCTAAACTCTCAGCCTAGCTATGCAAAAGTGCAGCCGCCCAACCCGAGGACGCTACACACTAGCAGCACACAACAATCACGATGGCGTGCAGGGCTCCCACTCGGCGGTATACCCCGACGGGGGCATCGCCTCATCTTCGGGCCCTTCCTCATACGTCTCACCTGCAAGCAACTTAATATAGCAACCGTGAGCATGAAGGCTTAGCAAGACTTAACCGTCTCACCTAGCATGGAACTCTACATGCAGAAATACTTAACATAGGAATAAATATAGCAGTAAATGACTCGCCTACATGTTGATACTTAATTTTTCAGGTTATTAACAACAGATTAAAGCTTCAATAAAAGTAACTTTAGTGATCATATTCTATAGCAATCCTAGTTGCAAAACAATTTTAATTCAATACATCATATTCTCCTGGATTCTTCAGTATTTACTACGTCACAACGCAGTGAACAAGCGGTACTTAAATAACCGCGAGAAACGGTGATTGCAATCAATAGACACCCGAATAACGCGTCACGTACACCCGTGCCTAAGGAGCATGCCATGCTCCTCACCATGTCATATGCATCAACCTTTCAAAAGAAACTCAAACGTCGAACCGGTCCCACCATCGCGGGCACAAGGTCCCCGCATGGAGCGTGTCTTTGCCCGCCGACCGATTTACACCTTGCTGCCCTCAACCCACCGCTATCGATAGTGGGCTATTCCTTGACATCCAAGTTGTCGGTACCCTACGTACCGGATACCCCTTGGGATTGCAAAGATCACAAGGAAACTCCATCTACCAGACTTGAAGACCTCCGAAGGCCCCACATGTCAGGCGTAACCGAACTTGCTTCCCCGACATGGTTAGTCCCAGGGCCGCCACGTGTATCATAAGACTGGAGCTACCGCCCACACACAGGAGAGCTCCGGACGGAATACCAGTATGGCACCCCCGGACATAACCCCAGACAGAGGGAAGCTCCGGTACCGACACGTGTCCAATAGCACCGGACCTCCCCGTCCACGACGGTAAGCTCCGGAGCTGCCATGTGTTCGAACCGCCGGACCTTCAACCCCAACAATCAAACTGGTGGACCCCCAATGGCTCCGAACCTTCAAGGAGCAATCAAAGACTTCAAAACCCGATTAAATGTCATTAATGCCATATTAATGACACACGATTGGATGCCCCTTAATACCGGTAATGGCTCTGTTAAGGCCCGTTACCGGGCTATTAAGGGTAATTAACCTCATTAATTGTGTATCAAGCATTTGTAACTGTCGGGGCCACATGTCAGGCCAGGCTAACGGTGTAACAACTAGTCCTTGTACTATAAAAGGACAAGCCGACGATACACAAGGGACCTCTCCAGACCTCTTCTGGACTCCCTGACCTAGGCGAGCTTCTTCTTCTCGAGCTTCTTCTAGACTCACACGCTCAATACAACACCAACACACCCCGTGGAGTAGGATATTACGCTCAGGCTGCCCGAACCACGTAAATCTTTGTGTCCACTTGTCATTCACCTTCTTGAATCTTTGCGCGCCCATTATCGAACTACAACTCCGCGATCTACCAACAATAGTATCAGGAGATCTGCCAAATCCAAACACCGACCGCTGGCGCGCCAGGTAGGGGGACGCCCGAGATTTCAAGAATGGTGAACTTAGCTGCTGGATCATCTAACGGTAATCCTGCTGTTCAACCTGCTGGGGGCAATCCCTCCAACATGCAGCAACTAGCAGGTGCCACGGCTCCAGCAGGAGTCATGCCACCGACGCCACCGCCTGCACCAGCAAATCAAGCTGGACAGCGGGATGGAGAATCCGCATCTGTTACGGCGTGGCGAATAACAACAACCCCGAACACGCGCTCCATGCAGCGCGTGCTCTTCTCCAATGCCCACCACCTCCGGGTGCATCCCAGGGCATAATGGAGCAATGGAGGGCTGATGTGGAACACTTGGTTGCAGCAGCAGCCGATCCCATCAGCAACCAAGGTCCTCCCCCCTTGGGGCGGGCCCCATCACAGCACCGGACTTTGTCGAGCAGACTTGGTCTGCACGCTTCACAAAATAGGAGGCGTGCTGCGTCCCAACAAGTGACGTCGCTGCCTTTTGGGGCGTGACGCATTCATACAGTAACGAGGCTTTCAACTCACGACCTCCGGGTGGAGCTTGATCGCCGTTATCGTCAACAGGACAGTCGCATCCATATCGAGCGAGCTCGCGAAAGGTGGGAGGCTCGAGACAGTCCTGCTCCTGAGGGAGTAGGAGGAGGCTATTCTGCTTTGGCCATGCACCTACGCATGGTCAGCTGGCCACAAAAGTTCCGGTCTCACCTGCCGGAGAAATTTGACGGGACTGTCAATCCCGCTGAGTTTCTCCAGATTTACTCCACCGCAATCCTTGCAGCCGGAGGCAACGAGGCCATAATGTCCAACTACTTCCCCGTGGCTTTAACTAGGACTGCCAGGTCTTGGTTCATGAGACTCCCACCCAACTCCATCAATAGTTGGACGGAATTGTGCCAACAGTTCACCGCCAATTTCGGGAGTTCATACACCCGACCAGGCACTGAACTAGATCTTTTTGCTGTCATGCAGAAGGGGGGAGAATCCCTGCGCTCATTTATCCAGAGGTTCTCCCAGGTATGAAACACTATTCCTTCTATCTCCAGCGCCTCTGTTATTGTGGCATTTAGACAGGGCGTACGAGATAAGAAGATGTTGGAGAAGCTGGCGATCAAGGATATCACCAGCGTCACGGAGCTCTTCAGCTTGGCAGACAAGTGTGCCAAAGCTGCGGAGGGCCGTGAAATGCACCCCAAACCACCTCTGGAGGATGGTAAGAAATCCTCCAAAGGCAAAGCCACTACCTCCGAGAGTGGCAAAAAGAAGAAAAAGTCCAACAGCAAGAAAAAGCCGTCGGCTGGCACACCTACTGCTGCAGCTGCTGCAGCTCCGGGTGGCCGGGGGCCACACCCCGAGAAACAACCTCGACTTTCATCTGAAGACGGCAGCAACACCAAAATGTGGTGTCCTAGCCATAAGTCGAATAGCCACAACTTGGAAGACTGCCGAGAGGTCCAAAACCTTGCCGACCGCTACAACA
The DNA here is from genome assembly GCA_036927565.1 of Tuctoria greenei. Lineage (NCBI taxonomy): Eukaryota > Viridiplantae > Streptophyta > Magnoliopsida > Poales > Poaceae > Tuctoria > Tuctoria greenei. Next base: position 185,703,574 of record JAYESD010000006.1, read on the forward strand.
AGCGTCGGGAAGAAGTTCCTTTCCGACAAAGGGAAGGAAAACAGAAAGTCGAAGAAGCTCCAGCTGAAGAGGAGTTAGGTTTCAGGACCCTAAAAAGGTCCTTAAGGCTGTATACACCTCCGTCGACGATGATTCCGACGTCTTCGACAATGAATGTCAGAAAACCATGAACACCACCTTTGGTGGTTCGTGGGACATCACCTCCCGCCGTGTCCTCAATACAATGTGGCGGGACATAGCCTCAGTGGCTCCTACAGCCAGGGCGGAGCCTCATCGAAAGTGGATGGACACTACCATCACTTTTGATGCTTCGAACTGCCCTCAGAACATGATCGTAGCTGGTCAACTACCTTTGATGGTATCTCCGACCATCAATAACATTCAACTCCACCATGTAATGGTGGACAGAGGTTCGGGGCTGAACCTCATAAGCTTTGAAGCTTTTGTCAAGCTTCAGCTCTGACCTTCGGACCTTCGCCCCTCTCGACCTTTCTCTAGAGTAGGTCCGGGGGTCATAACCCCACTCGGTGCCATTGCTCTCCCCGTGACCTTCGGGACTCGGGAGAATTATCGCACTGAGAAGTTGATCTTCGACGTCGCTCAGATCAACTTACCCTTCAACGCCATTCTGGGCAGACCAGCCTTATACAAGTTCATGGCTGCTGCTCATTATGGTTACCTGGTGTTGAAGATGCCGACACCAGCTGGTGTTCTCCGGATTAGCGGAGACCGCACTGCCGGAGTGACTGCTTTGGAAGAACTTCATGCGCTTGCTACAACACAGGAGGAAGAGTCCAGACAGAAACAAGCTCTGAAACCCTCGAGCATTCGTCAACGAGGCTCAACCTCTGCACCTCGCGTGCAACCAAGCGGGGACACCGACATTCCTGTCAAATTCGTCCAAATCAGTTTCGATGCCGCTCAGACCACCCGTATATCGGGACGTCTGAATGACAAATAGGAACTCGCGCTTATCACTTTCCTTCGGGCTAACATTGACGTGTTTGCCTGGCAACCGTCTCAAATGCCTGGGATCCCTAGGGAAGTGATCGACCATAATCTGAAGATTTATCCTAACACTCGGCCTGTACATCAGAAGCCTCGGAAGCAATTAGTAGAGTGACAGAACTTCATACGACAAGAAGTGAAGAAGTTGCTCGAAGCTGGATTCATCTGAGAAGTCTTCCATCCAAAATGGCTGGCAAACCCAGTCGTTGTAACCAAGGTCGGCGGAAAGCTTCGGATGTGTATTGACTACACAACACTAAATAAGGCATGTCCAAAAGATCCATTCCCACTACCTAGAATAGATCAGATAGTGGATTCCACCTCCGGGTGTGAACTACTGTGTTTCCTAGACGCATATTCTGGGTACCATCAAATCAGAATGTCTAGGGAAGATGGAGAACATACTTCTTTTATCATAGTAGATAGATTGTATTGTTATACTGCCATGCCATTTGGTCTCAAGAATGCAGCCTCAACATTTGTACGAGCTATGTACAAAACCTTTGGAGAGCTCATTAGAGACGTAGTGGAAGTGTATGTTGATGACATCGTCGTCAAAATCAAGGACAAGGAGTCACTTCTTGACACCTTGCAAGCTGTCTTCGACACGCTGTGGGTCACCCGCACAAAGCTGAACTCAGACAAGTGTGTCTTCGGGGTTAGCTCCGGAAAGCTTCTTGGATTCTTGGTGAACCACCGATGCATAGAGGCGAATCCGGCAAAGATTAAAGCTATTGAAGATATGCGGCCACCATCCCGCATCAAGGACGTCTAGAAGCTGACTGGATGTCTAGCCGCTCTCAGCCGGTTCATCTCAAGACTGGCGGAACGGGCACTACCCTTCTTCAAGCTATTGAGGAAGACCGGACCATTCCAATGGTCTGAAGAAGTAGAAAAGGCATTCCAGGAGCTAAAGCAGCTCCTCACCACTCTACCAACTTTGGTAGCTCCGAACCCTGGTGAGCCTTTACTGCTTTATATTTCAGCAACTGACGAAGTTGTCAGCATGGTCCTGGTTGCGGAGAGACCAGAACCCTCACAAGCTCAGGAATCTAGACCCCTCCGGGAGGGTCAGGAGGTTCCTGAAGGCGAGTCTAGGTACCAGCCCCCAGACTTGGATCTACAAGGAGTTACTCTTGTCGAACAAGAGGATTCGGACCCCTCCGGGAGGGTCTGGGTCACTCTCGAAGAAGCTCCGGGTTCCTTAAGCAAGGACCTGGAAGTCCACGAAGAAGGTTCGAACCCCTCCGGGAGGATCCGGGTCGATGAGGAGGAAGCTCCGGGCCCCTCCGGGAGGGTCCGGACGGTCCAACGCCCAGTGTACTTCATCAACGAAGTACTCTATGACGCCAAGACTCGATACCTAGAGGTGCATAAGATGTTATATGCAGTTCTTATCGCCTCCAGGAAGCTTCGCCATTACTTCCAAGCTCATAAGATCTCAGTGGTGACCTCTTATCCACTGTGTGCGATCTTGCATAATCCCAATTCCACTGGGAATATCGCAAAGTGGGCAGCGGAATTGCCCGAATTCGATCTTGAATTCATCCCAAGACAAGCGATCAAGAGTCAAGCATTGGCGGACTTCGTGGCGGAATGGACCCCCTCTCCATCAAACCCTGGGGGCCCTAGTGAGCAGAAGCCGGAGCTCAAGGCTCCAGTCTTCACTGAGCCTCACTGGACTCTCTACTTCGATGGCTCCATGCAAAAGCAGGGGGCTGGAGCTGTAGTCCTTCTCCTCGCTCCAACCAGGGAGAAGGTAAAATACATGGTCCACCTTGACTTCAAGGCGACCAACAACATGGCGGAGTATGAAGCACTCATTTACGAACTAAAGGTGGCACTATCATATGGTGTCAAGCAGCTGTTGGTCAAGGGAGATTCGCAGCTCATCATTAAACAGGTGAAGGGTGAATGCTCCTGCAACAATTCCCAACTAGCTGCTTACCTCCATGAAGTCCAGAGGCTTCAGAAGGACTTCGAAGTCCTGGACCTCCACCATGTCCAGCGTCTCCATAACGCTGAAGCTGACGAACTCTCGACAAAAGCATCAACTGGAGCTCCAGCTCCCGACGGAACCTTCATCCGGAGGTTGTCAAAACCCATAGCTCAGCCCGCCAAACTGAGTGAAGGGGGCGAGACCAGCATCCCGAAGCTGGCGGTCCTGATGGCCCTGTTACCATGGCAGCCATCAAGGGTCGTAGGTGCTGCCGGAAGCTCCGAGCAACCCAGCACGCAAGACTCAAATGCTCAAGCAAGCTCCAATGCATGGATCTCGGAGATCCGGAGCTACTTGAAAGACAATATCCTTCCTGACAATGATGTATCCGCAGATCGGATAGTCAGATTGGCTAAAAGATACACGTTGGTAGAAGGGGATCTCTACCGGCGCGGTGCCAACAGCATCCTAATGCAGTGCATCACAAGGGAAGAAGGCCGTGAGCTTCAAGCGGAAATACGTGGAGGCGAGTGCGGGAAACACGCGTCTTCCCGCACGTTGGTTGATAAAGCCTTCCGGCATGGCTTTTACTGGCCTACAGCGCTCCAGGATGCAACTGAGCTGGTGAAGAAATGTGAAGCATGCCAGTTTCATGCGAAACAAATTCACACACCAGCTCAGCCTCTACAAATGATACCTCCTACATGGCCTTTCGTTGTGTGGGGGATGGACATCATGGGACCTTTCCCAAGAGCCGTCAAAGGTTACAAGTTTCTGTATGTTGCCATTGACAAATTCACGAAATGGCCAGAAGCAACTCCAGTTGTGACGACAAACAAGCAATCAACTATCAACTTCTTGCAGTCCATCATATGCAGATTTGGAGTCCCAAATAAAATCATAACATATAATGGGACCCAATTCACAAGCTCTGCTTTCCAAGGATACTGGGAAGACCTCGACATTCAAGTCATCTACGCTTCCGTAGCTCACCCGGCAAGCAATGGCCAAGCCGAGAGAGCAAATGCAGAAATCCTAAAAGGACTCAAGACGCGCACTTATGAGTGCCTGAAAAAACATGGAGCCAACTGGATTGAAGAGCTTCTGCCCACTCTATGGGCCAATAGGACAACTCCAAACGGGTCAACTGGAGAGACACTCTTCTTCCTGGTGTACGGAGCTGAAGCAGTCCCTTCTCCAGAAATCACCTTGGGGTCACTCCGGGTCCGGACCTTCGACGAAGCCACGCAGGACCAGCTCCGACGTGAAGACCTAGACCTCCTTGAGGAGGGAAGGTGTCGAGTAGCTGTTCGGAATGCCCGATACCGCCAAGCTCTTCAACGCTATCACCAACGACATGTACACAACCGACAGCTCGAGGAAGGTGATCTGGTGCTACAGAGAATACAATCTAGAGAAGGGTTAAACAAACTCTCCCCCAACTGGGAAGGACCCTTCCGAGTGATCAAAGTATCCCGTCCCGGATGCATTCGCTTGGCAACTGAGGATGGGACACCTCTCCCAAATCCTTGGAACATTGAGCACCTCCGTAAGTTCTACGCTTAATATCACGAAGGTGAGTCTATAATTACATGTGATGTATGTTATAGAGTCATTGTACAAAGTCGGGTAGCTCCTCCGGGAGGGCAGCCGGACCTACCCCGTTAGGTCCGCAACGTCCATGCAACACTTGTCACAGTCTCAGAACTAAAAGTGTAGCTAGCTACCCTAGGTCAAACGAGAAATGAAACACACTTAGTCTGGTTCTGTACCCTAAGAGTGTACTTATTTCCCCTATACCACGGACCTATAATGAAAGACATCATTGTGTGAAAACAGACTCCACGTGCATTTACTTTGTACAGGCTCAATATTTTTTATTTTTCTCTTTCTTGTCTGTAACAAAGTTGTGCAGTTATTAAGAAACTTTAGCTCGACCAGTTCTTGTACAATTCGAGTTGCATTGTCTATTCTTCCGGGTCCAAACATTGTTGATGGTCTACTCGTCTGAATGTCGCCAAGCCAATCTAGGGCCGGAGTGTGCTATCAACTTAGCCTGGTCATGCACCCTAAGTACGCCACTCTACCTACACCCCGGCAGGCCGAAGTAAGGTGAGTCCAGAAACGATCGGACCTGAAGGAAACAAGACAACGCTCTTAATTATATCTAGAATTGTGTTCGACCTAAAACTTTCTCGGGAATAGTAAGCCACAATGAATTTATAGATAGGAAACAGATTTTATTGTTTTTCTTGACTTCAGTGTGCAGGAAAAATAAATATTTCATGATGATGGTGAATGAAGCCGGAGCCGCCAAAGCTCCGACATCCTCTAGGCGGCTTGTGGTCGATGTTCAAACATTGATATCGAGCGTCGCCGGAGCTACTCAACTCCGGTAAAGCTAAGGGGGCAAGCCGTCAACCTGAAGAAAAGATGGTGGAAAGACTCTATAGTGGAGTCTGTTGTCGACACACCACATGTTAACAGTGTAAGACCTATGTGTGCTGAATACATTGGCTTGTAGTGAATACACTTGGCTTTGATGATAAAAGTTTTAAATATCACCAAAACACCTTTTTGTCAAGGTCCGACTCTAGCACTGAGCTACAGCAAGGTCCGACGGTAGGTCCGGCTTGGTTTGGGTAGCTCCGGCTATGTTAGATGCTAGGTTCGGCTTCTTGGTAAGGTCCGACTAGCTTTGGTTAGCTCCGGTGAGCTTTATCTTTAGCTCCGGCATCTCTTTGTTAGCTCTGGCATGTCTTTGATAGCTCCGGCATATACTTGATAGCTCCGGCATGCTTTTGCTAAGCTCCGACGTACTTTGTCTAGCTCCGGTTTTGGGTTGACTAGTTTTGACTAGTTTTTGGTAAGCTCCGGTGCTAGGATCTACTAGTTTTGGAAAGCTCCGGCGCTAGGTTCTACTAGCTTTTGATAGCTCCGGCTCAAGCTCCGGGTTGCTCTGGCAAGGTCTGGAACTTGACCGAAGTGCTTCTGCTTTTCATTTGCATTGTTTCATACTTGCTTTACATGATTGGAAAGATTGCTTAGTATTCATTTGCTAAGTTTTTGGTGCGTTTTGGTTGAATACGGTTGATATCGTTTCTACTGTGGTTTTGCAACATGCTTATGTGAGGTTCTCACGTAAGGTGTTGTGTTCGGAACTAACTTGAGTCAAGTCGAGGACTTGGGCTCGTATGGATTGTTTGTTTGTTCATGTGCAGGTGTTGCTTGAGTTCAAGTCATGGCTGGTGACAGGATCCATTGGACTAGTCTCAGGAGGAGATGAGGTTCCAACAACCAAGTTTGGGAGGAATTGTGGTTGAGCTGATCAGGAGGTCGCGCAGGATGATTGAATCAAGGGCAGTGCATATGAAGGTTACTGGACGTCGAAGGAAGGTGTTCGCACGTATGCATGCGGTGCATGACGTGGCAACATGGTTCCGAAGATGGGATAAGGAAGGAAAGATCTGGTTGGAAGGATCGGATCGTATCGGTTGATGACTTCGGGTGCGGCGGAGTCGGTTATGGCTCATTATGGAAATATCGAGTTGGTTATGTTAGGATTTTGTGTGGGTCACGAATTTGAGTTGTTTAGGAATGTGGGATACGTTCCTAAGGTGTTTGGAAGTCTTAAGATTGATTCTATCTGCGTATAGAAGAGTCCTAAGCAATTATGGAAAGTTTCGATTGTGATCGGATTAGGATTGGAGTCCTAGTTGAGATTGGGATGGCCTAAGGGCTGGTTATATAAGCGAGGGAAGGCCAAAGCTCGTTGTAGAAGACTTTGGGGCTGTTCCTCTTGTGTTCTATTGAATAAAATTCGTAGTTTGAAGGAAGTTTTGTGTCTTGTTCGTCCGACTTGTTCCAGACAAGTTTTACTCGTCGAGTTTCTGGACAGCACTACCTTTCATCGGTGGTTTTATCATAACTCGAGTTCTACAGATCCAATTGACGTGATTCTTTTTGGGTTGTCTTCACAACTTGATTATCTATCAGATATCAAAATTTCACGGTCATTGGATTTGTGGTCTATGATCTACACGAGTTTCTTTGCAGCGTTCCAGAACTGTTTTTCTCGGGTAGGGCAGATTGACCATAGTCTGATCTTTCGATCATAACTTGAGTTTTTCTCGACGAATTTGAGTAATTATTTCTGTGTTGTCTTCGTGACTTGATTCTCTCTGATATATATCACTTTTGTCACGGTGAAACACGTTTAGATTAGTCTCATACACTATTTCTTTAACAGATCGTTTTTCTGCCGAAAGGGTTTGGGGTTTTATTATTTCCGCTGCGTAAGATTTTTAAATCTACCATTCACCCCCCCTCTGGTAGCTTTTCACGTGCTCTTCGATCCTAAAATTGGTATCAGATCCACGGTGCTCTAATCTTTGTGATTTGCATGTGTTTTTGACTAATCATCATGGAGAAGTACTCCGCCAAACCTTGTGTGTTTGCTGGTATTGATTTTCAGGTTTAGAAGGCACGCATGGAGGCTTTCATCCAGGCACAAGGCTTTGCAATATGGGAGAAGGTATACAAGCCTTAAGAAGTGCCACCTAATGATCAAGTCACGGCCACAAACCTACGGGACGTCGACAACAACAACAACAAAGCCCGAAACTTGATCATCCAAGGACTCACTCAAAGCGACTTTGATCGTGTCGCGCACCTCCGATCAGCATACGATGTTTGGAGAGCTCTCTGTGACTATCATGAAGGCTCCAACACAATCAAGGAGGTAAAACAAGATATGTTCAAAAAGGAATATATGCGTTTTGAGATGCAACCAGGTGAGTCTATCGATGATCTCTTTGCTCGTTTCAATAAAATTCTCAGCAACTTACGTAGTGTCAATGTAAATTTTTCTGATGCTGAGAATGCTAGGCTACTTCTTAGTGCATTAGATATGTCAATTTGGGAGATGAAAGTCACATCTATTCGTGAATCTACTGTCATGAGTTCTCTTACATTAGATGTACTCTATTCTAAACTAAAAACTCATGAAATTGACATCCTAGCATGTAAGAACCCAAATAAGTCTATTGCATTTGTTTCACAACGTGATATGTCTAGCTCCAGCCAATCATCATCTTGCAATACTCTTGCTTTATTGTCCTCACTAACCCTGGAGCAGATCGAAGAATTTCCAGAAGAGGAGTTGGCACTCATCTCTACTAGATTCTCAAAAGCATTGCAAAATGTGAGAACTAGAAGGAGAGGAAGCTCCGGACCTCAACGCTGTTTTGAATGTGGTAAAACAGGACACTTTCGTACAGAATGCCCTAACCTTTCAGGTCCGACCACCCGGGAAGAAAAACAAAGCAAGGTCCGGACCTCCTCTGGAAATTCCAACAAAAAGAAAAAGAAGGGTACCATAGGACGCAAGATGATTAACAGCTTCATCACTGCACTTCAAGAAATTAGTTCAAGTGATGTAGACTTTGAAAGTGATGAAGATGATGACGATCTGGCCAACTTATGCTTCATGGCGGGCAAAACAAGATCAAGATCAAGTCAGGTGGATGCAGAACACAACAGTGAAGACGATGAGGTATGTTCTACCTGCAATGAAATGTGTGATGCTATTTCTCGTGCAACTATTATTGTCAAGAAAAAGGACAAAAATATTAGGGATAATGCTACTAAAATTGAATCACTAGAATCTGAAATTAACCGTTTAAAAACTTTGATTCCTAGTGATGATGCGTGTCCCTCATGTGACTTAATCTATGAACAATCATCCACATTAAGAAGTGCACATTCCTCCACACTTGATAAACTTGAACTTGAAATTGAAAAGAACAAAAAGCTTGCTGCACTTAAAATTGGAAACTTAAAAGATGCTTCTTGTTCTACAATTGATTTGCATTGTTCTAGTTGTGATGATCTTGATAAAAAAACTGCAAGATGCTATGAATGAAATTTCTATATTGAACAATGCTTTACGTTCTCATGAAGTTAATTTTTGTTCCAATTGCAAACTAAAAGGAAAAACTTCATGTGAAAATTGCCTTGATCTGTCCAATAAACTTGACAACATGCATAGGACATTAGATCGGTTTTGTAGTGGGAATAGGAATCTAAACTTGCTGCTGAATTCTTCCAAGTCTTGCAATAATAAAACTGGTTTAGTTTTTGATTCTCATGCTCATGCTAAGGCACATCCACCTAAAATTGTAAAGTCATTAGGAAGTGGTTTGATTCAAACAGTTCCTAAACAAAAAGGAGTGTTGCCTCATGCTTGCTCATCTAGACATGAACACAAAGTTAAATTTCATTGTACCTACTGTGGTAGAGATGGTCATGTCATAGATTTTTGTTATAGACTAGCTAAACAATAGAAAATGGAAAGAAAAATTGCTAGATCTCATAACTTTCATGCAATTAGAAAAACACAACCTTCTTTAGTGAGTCAGAAATTTGAAAAGGTAGCTTTCGGACCTTCTGGTAAGAAATCCGCAAAAGCAGCTCCGATAGTTCCGATAGCTCCGAGAGCTCCCGGACCTTCTGTTGTTTCCTTTGGAACTTCAGCTTTTGTTTCCAAAACTTCAGCTTTGTCTTTTGGAACTGCTGCTTTTACCTCTGGAGCTACTGGTTCTTGTGCTAAAAGAGTTAAGAATAGAAAACCTCAAACTTCGACTCATAAACCTGCTGTTTTATCTCAGCTTTCGCGTGTTTTTCCTACTGCACGTCGTGTGACTCAGTACTGGATACCTAAATGCCTTTTGACTAACCCCAGTATTGAGTCATCGATGTATTGTGCTTCTATGTAGGTTACACGTTTGAGGAAGGAGAACATTTGGATTGTGGATTCAGGTTGCTCACGCCACATGACCGGTAACAAAGATTGGTTCTCCTCCCTCTCTTTTGTGTCACGTGTAGAAAATGTTACTTTTGCCGATAATTCTTCAACTCCTATAATTGCTAAGGGTTCGGTTAAAGTAAATGATCACTACACTTTGAAGGATGTGGCACTTGTCAAAAATTTGAAATACAACTTGCTTTCTGTTTCACAATTGCTAGATGAAAATCTAGAAATTATTTTCAATAAAAACTACTGCAAAGTTGTAGGTTCAAATAGTGAGCTTATTTTTAACATGTCTCGGTTTGGAAGAGTTTTTAAAGCTGATTTTGATATGTTTTCCTCTAAGCATAGGTGTCTAGTTGCTAATGATTCAAAGGACTTATATTTTTGGCATCGTAGACTTGGTCACGTAGGCTTTGATCACCTAACGCGTATTAGTGCTCTTGATCGCATACGTGGGCTGCCTAAGCTTAAAGGGGACAAAGAAATTGTGTGCTCTTCTTGTAGACATGCTAAGATGGTTGCAGGTTCACATACTCCTCTCACAATGATCATGACAACTGAACCATGTCAACTTTTGCATCTTGACACCGTAGGACCTTCACGTGTTCAATCCTTCGGAGGTAAATGGTATGTTCTTGTTATTGTTGATGATTACTCTAGATACTCTTGGGTTTACTTTATGGCGTCTAAGAATGAAGCTTTTAGTCACTTTAGGACTTTATTTCTTAGATTATCAATTGATCACCCAGGATCTTTAAAGGCAATTAGAAGTGATAACGGAACTGAATTTAAAAATCAATCTTTTGATCACTTTTGTGCTGAAAATGGAATAGATCGTCAATTCTCCTCACCATATGTACCTCAACAAAATGGTGTTGTAGAAAGAAAGAACAGAACCTTAGTTGAGATGGCTAGGACTATGCTTGATGAATATCAAACTCCTAGGAAATTTTGGGCTGATGCGTTAGCAACCGCTTGTTATGTCTCAAATCGTGTTTTCTTGCGTGCTAAGCTAGGTAAAACATCATATGAGCTTCGGTTTGGACATAGGCCTAGTGTTACACACTTTCGGGTCTTTGGTTGCAAATGCTTTGTTAAGAAACATGGTAATCTTGATAAGTTTGAATCTAGATTCATTGATGGCATGTTTCTTGGTTATCCATCTCATACTAGAGGCTACCGTGTGCTTTTACTTGACACTAACAAAATTGTGGAGACTTGTGAAGTGTCTTTTGATGAAGCTAGCCCAGGTACTAGCTCCGATGTTGCAGGACCAGATTCATATCCTCAGGGGAAGGGTATTTTCGAAGATGAAGAAGAGCCGGTGATACTGCCTGGTAGTTCCGAAGTTGACACATGTCCAACTCCGGACATTGAACAAGCTCCGGCTATCACCTATGCTGGTCCTGATCATCCTCAAGCCACAAGATCATCAATTTGTGATGAACACGAAGAAGAAGAAGCTTGTGAGACATCTGTTCCCCTACATTTTTACAAAGATCATCCCCCACAACAGATGATTGGAAGCTTGCACGAACGAGTCACACGGTCCAGGTTTTGCGATCCAAACTCTTATGCTCATTTTGCTTTTGTTGATTCTTTTGAACCCAAAGATATATCACACGCACTCACTAATGAATCTTGGATTATTGCCATGCAAGAAGAGTTAGAAAATTTTGAAAGAAATAATGTTTGGAAACTTGTACCTCCACCTCAAGGTGTAAGACCTACGTGTGCTGAATACATTGGCTTGTAGTGAATACACTTGGCTTTGATGATAAAAGCTTTGAATATCACCAAAACACCTTTTTATCAAGGTCAGACTCTAGCTCTGAGCTACAGCAAGGTCCGACGGTAGGTCTGGCTTGTTTTGGGTAGCTCCAGCTACGTTAGATGCTAGGTCCGGCTTCTTGGTAAGGTCCGACTAGCTTTGGTTAGCTCCGGTGAGCTTTATCTTTAGCTCTGGCATCTCTTTGTTAGCTCTGGCATGTCGTGGATAGCTCCGGCATATACTTGATAGCTCCGGCATGCTTTTGCTAAGCTCCGACGTACTTTGTCTAGCTCCGGTTTTGGGTTGACTAGTTTTGACTAGTTTTTGGTAAGGTCCGGTGCTAGGATCTACTAGTTTTGGAAAGCTCCGGCGCTAGGTTCTACTAGCTTTTGATAGCTCTGGCTCAAGCTCCGGGTTGCTCTGGCAAGGTCCGGAACTTGACCGAAGTGCTTCTGCTTTTCATTTGCATTGTTTCATACTTGCTTTACATTATTGGAAAGATTGCTTAGTATTCATTTGCTAAGTTTTTGGTGCGTTTTGGTTGAATACGGTTGATATCGTTTCTACTGTGGTTTTGCAACATGCTTATGTGAGGTTCTCACGTAAGGTGTTGTGTTCGGAACTAACTTGAGTCAAGTCGAGGACTTGGGCTCGTATGGATTGGTTGTTTATTCATGTCCAGGTGTTTCTTGAGTTCAAGTCATGGCTGGTGACGGGATCCATTGGACTAGTCTCAGGAGGAGATGAGGTTCCAACAACCAAGTTCGGGAGGAACTGTGGTTGAGCGGGTCAGGAGGTCGCGCAGGATGATTGAATCAAGGGCAGTGCATATGAAGGTCGAAGGAAGGTGTTCGCACGTATGCATGAGGTGCATGACATGGCAGTATGCTTCTAGAGACGGATTATGGAAGGAGGATCTGATCAGAAGGATCGGATCGTATCGGTTGAAGACTTAGGCTGCTAGCTGAGTCAGTTATGGCTCGGTATGGAAATATCGAGTTGGTTATGTTAGGATTTTGTGTGGGTCACGAATTTGAGTTGTTTAGGAATGTGGGATACGTTCCTAAGGTGTTTGGAAGTCTTAAGATTGCTTCTATCTGCGTATAGAAGAGTCCTAAGCAGTTATGGAAAGTTCCAATTGTGATCGGATTAGGATTGGAGTCCTAGTTGAGATTGGGATGGCCTAAGGGCTGGTTATATAAGCAAGGGAGCCCAAAGCTCGTGGGGAAAGACTTTGGGGCTGTTCCTCTTGTGTTCTATTGAATAAAATTCGTAGTTTGAAGGAGCGTTTGTGCCTTGTTCGTCCGACTTGTTCCAGACAAGTTTTACTCGTCGAGTTTCTGGACAGCACTACCTTTCGTCGGTGGTTTTATCATAACTCGAGTTTTACAGATCCAATTGACGTGATTCTTTTTGTGTTGTGTTCACAACTTGATTGTCTATCATCTGTAAAAATTGCACGGTCATTGGATTTGTGGTTTCTGAGCTACACGAGTTTCTTTGCAGCATTCCAGAAACTGTTTTTCTCGGGTAGGTCAGATTGACCATAGTCTGATCTTTCGATCATAACTTGAGTTTTTCTCGACGGATTTGAGTAATTCTTTTTGTGTTGTCTTCGTGACTTGATTCTCTCTGATATCTATCACTTTTGTCATGGTGAAACCCGTTTAGATTAGTCTCATACACGATTTCTTTAACAGATCATTTTTTGCCGAAAGGGTTTGGGGTTTAATTGTTTCCGCTGCGTAAGATTTTTAAATCTACCATTCACCCCCCCTCTGGTAGCTTTTCACGTGCTCTTCGATCCTACACAAGGTCACACTTTAATTGGAACTAAATGGGTATATAAAAATAAACAAAGTGAGGATGGGGTTGTGGTTAGGAATAAGGCTAGGTTGGTTGCTCAAGGTTTCACTCAAGTTGAAGGTCTAGACTTTGATGAAACTTTTGCTCCCATTGCTAGATTAGAAGCCATAAGAATTTTGTTAGCTTTTGCAGTATCTAAAGGCTATATCAAATGGATGTTAAAAGTGCTTTTCTTAATGGCTACATAGATGAGGAGGTTTATGTCAAAGAACCACCAGGTTTTGAAAATCCAGATTTTCCTAATCATGTTTACAAACTGTCCAAAGCCTTATACGGTCTCAAACAAGCCCCTAGAGCATGGTATGATAGGTTAAAAACATTCTTACTTGAAAAGGGGTTTACCATGGGCAAGGTTGATAAAACTCTTTTTGTGCTTAAGTATGGCAATGACTCATTATTTGTTCAAGTGTATGTGGATGATATTATCTTTGGTTGTGCTTCTCATGATCTTGTGTCCAAGTTTTCAGCAATGATGAGTTCCGAATTTGAAATGAGTATGATGGGTGAACTCACTTACTTTTTGGGGCTGCAAATCAAGCAAACCAAGGAGGGTACCTTTGTGCATCAAATGAAATATACCAAAGACCTCCTAAGGCGCTTCAATATGGACAAAAGCAAGCCTCTTAGGACACCAATGGGAACATCAACAACACTTGAACTTGATGAAGATGGTGAACCCGTGGATCAAAAGGAATATAGAAGCATGATCGGATCACTTTTGTACCTCACGGCATCAAGACCGGACATACAATTCAGCATATGTCTTTGTGCACGGTTTCAAGCTTCACCACGTGTTTCACATCATCAAGCCGTCAAAAGGATTCTCAGGTACTTACATGGAACTCAAGAATTTGGCATTTTCTTCCTTTTTCCTCAACCGTTACTTTGAAAGCTTTTTCGGATGCTGATTTTGGGGGTTGTAGGATTGATAAGAAAAGTACTTCCGATGCTTGTCATTTTCTTGGTAATTCTCTTGTTGCTTGGTCCTCTAGAAAACAAAATTCAGTTGCACAATCCACAGCCGAATCTGAATATGTAGCTGCTGCTAGTGCTTGCTCACAAATTCTTTGGATTGTTCAAATACTTAAGGACTATGGGGTTGATCCAGATAGTGTTCCACTGTTCTTTGATAACACTAGTGCCATTTGCATTGCTAAAAACCCCGTGCAACATTCTAGAACTAAGCACATTGACATTAGGTATCACTTTCTCCGAGATAATGTTGAAAAAGGAAACATTGTGCTTCACCATGTAGATACCGAACATCAATTGGCTGACATTTTTACAAAACCTTTGGATTTCACTCGTTTTTGTTTCATTCGTAGTGAAATAGGGGTTATGCATCCTCATGGCTTAAATTGAGGGGGAGTTTTTGAAACTTGGGAAGTCTATGTGTGAATCTGAAATTAAAATAATATGAGCATAGTATTTCATACATATATGACTTTGTGATTCCTTTTTACATGCTGAAAGTTCTTACTACATTACTCGTGTTATACATTTTGTAGTTTTTTCCATGTCTAGTAATTAGAATAATTACTTACACTAAAACTGGTCATGGTCGAACTTTCTTGCTGTTTTGAACTTGTTACATGTTCACAAGTGCTTTTAATCATAAAGAATTAATCAAGTAATCAACTCACATGTTGAGTTTTTATGAACAAATATAAATTGAGAAAAGATCAAGAGAATATGCATGCATCACACTTCTTCTTTTGAGATGGCTTGTCAGTGCACTTAGATATGAACTTGGAAGAAGTTGTGTATGACTAAAACCATGTCCTTAAGCTTCTGATTGTTAAATGACATAGGCTTGGCTTGGTTGGTTAGAATAAGGCAGATGCGCATATAATCTCTTGTAAATATCATATGATCTAAATTTATGTTTTGAGAAATGATAAAATGCAGCAACTAGTGTCATGCTTTCAGGTTTTTAAATAGTTAAGTTTGTGAGATCATGACTTGCTTAAATTGAAGAATTACATTTGATCTCTAGCATGGCTTACACTACCTTATGTATTTCATTGATGTGATAATGTAAGGTACTTGATAGTATAACTTGGATGAGCTTTGTTTATATGTATATGTTATAATATGCTCATAACAACTAAAGAGGGAGAGATAATTTGTTTATATGCTCATGACTTGCTGAATACATTGTCAAAGGGGGAGAGATAAGCATGAAAAGAAAGAGAATAAGGAGAGATAATAAAGGGGGAGAGATAATGACAGATAATATGGGGATAATTTTTCTTCTCATTTTATTTTTGATTTACAAAAGGGGAGAAATTTCTTTTAAAAACTTTTATGTGAATAAGCCAATGTTCGGATTTTAGATGGTGTTGTCAATGCATTCATCAAGGGGGAGATTGTAAGACCTATATGTGCTGAATACATTGGCTTGTAGTGAATACACTTGGCTTTGATGATAAAAGTTTTAAATATCACCAAAACACCTTTTTGTCAAGGTCCGACTCTAGCTCTGAGCTACAGCAAGGTCCGACGGTAGGTCCGGCTTGGTTTGGGTGGCTCCGGCTACGTTAGATGCTAGGTCCGGCTTCTTGGTAAGGTCCGACTAGCTTTGGTTAGCTCCGGTGAGCTTTATCTTTAGCTCCGGCATCTCTTTGTTAGCTCCATCATGTCTTTGATAGATCCGGCATATACTTGATAGCTCCAACATGCTTTTGCTAAGCTCCGACGTACTTTGTCTAGCTCCGGTTTTGGGTTGACTAGTTTTGACTAGTTTTTGGTAAGCTCCGGTGCTAGGATCTACTAGTTTTGGAAAGCTCCGGCGCTAGGTTCTACTAGATTTTGATAGCTCCAGCTCAAGCTCCGGGTTGCTCTGGCAAGGTCCGGAACTTGACCGAAGTGCTTCTGCTTTTCATTTGCATGTTTCATACTTGCTTTACATGATTGGAAAGATTGCTTAGTATTCATTTGCTAAGTTTTTGGTGCGTTTTGGTTGAATACGGTTGATATCGTTTCTACTGTGGTTTTGCAACATGCTTATGTGAGGTTCTCACGTAAGGTGGTGTGTTTGGAACTAACTTGAGTCAAGTCGAGGACTTGGGCTCGTATGGATTGTTTGTTTGTTCATGTGCAGGTGTTGCTTGAGTTCAAGTCATGGCTGGTGACAGGATCCATTGGACTAGTCTCAGGAGGAGATGAGGTTCCAACAACCAAGTTCGGGAGGAACTGTGGTTGAGCTGATCAGGAGGTCGCGCAGGATGATTGAATCAAGGGCAGTGCATATGAAGGTTACTGGACGTCGAAGGAAGGTGTTCGCACGTATGCATGCGGTGCATGACGTGGCAACATGGTTCCGAAGATGGGATAAGGAAGGAAAGATCTGGTTGGAAGGATCAGATCGTATTGGTTGATGACTTTGGATGCGGCAGAGTCGGTTATGGCTCGGTATGGAAATATCAAGTTGGTTATGTTAGGATTTTGTGTGGGTCACAAATTTGAGTTGTTTAGGAATGTGGAATACGTTCCTAAGGTGTTTGGAAGTCTTAAGATTGCTTCTATCTGCGTATAGAAGAGTCCTAAGCAGTTATGGAAAGTTCCGATTGTGATCGGATTAGGATTGGAGTCCTAGTTGAGATTGGGATGGCCTAAGGGCTGGTTATATAAGCGAGGGAAGGACAAAGCTCGTTGTAGACGACTTTGGGGCTGTTCCTCTTGTGTTCTATTGAATAAAATTCGTAGTTTGAAGGACCTTTGTGCCTTGTTCGTCCGACTTGTTCCAGACAAGTTTACTCGTCGAGTTTCTGGACAGCACTACCTTTCGTCGGTGGTTTTATCATAACTCGAGTTCTACATATCCAATTGACGTGATTCTTTTTGGGTTGTCTTCAAAACTTGATTATCTATTATATATCAAAATTTCACGGTCATTGGATTTGTGGTCTATGATCCACACGAGTTTCTTTGCAGCGTTCCAGAACTGTTTTTTCTCGGGTAGGGCAGATTGACCATAGTCTGATCTTTCGATCATAACTTGAGTTTTTCTCGACGAATTTGAGTAATTCTTTCTGTGTTGTCTTCGTGACTTGATTCTCTCTGATATCTATCACTTTTGTCACGGTGAAACACGTTTAGATTAGTCTCATACACGATTTCTTTAACAGATTGTTTTTCTGCCGAAAGGGTTTGGGGTTTTATTGTTTCCGCTGCGTAAGATTTTTAAATCTACCATTCACCCCCCCCCCCTCTGGTAGCTTTTCACGTGCTATTCGATCCTACAAACAGAGGTCACTACCGGAGCCACCAAGCTCCGACACCCCATAGGACTAACCGTCGATGCTTTACGCGTTGATGGAGACTACTGCCGGAGCTACTAAGCTCCAACGATGGTCAAGTCCGGAGCCACTAAGCTCCGATAATCTCAGGGGGCCTTCACTATCGAATACTTCAGACCTACATTCTACAAGTTCGAAGCACGCAAGTCTTCAACAACTGTTACATCCTCTTGGTACATGTTCACAATCAAATTGTGTACATCTACCAGGGGGCCAAGTGAGACAAAGGTGTTGAATACAAAAAATGAAATTCACAAAAAACTTGAATTTCATTCACCTGGAGACAAGAGATTACAAAATTAGGGAAGAAGAAGAGAGAATACAAGTGGGAGCTACAAAGAGATGGTCCTAGACCCTGTGGAAGAACTGGGCAACCTTCTGGGCAACCTCCGATACGCTGGATCGGGCGACTTCTCCCTCTCCTTCAATGGAGCCTTCAAGCACCGGGTCCAGGGGGAATTGAGGGTCCCGGCTGGTGTAGCACGTCAACACGAACTCTGCGACGTTCTTCGCAAGGGAATGTCCCTCAGTTTCCAGCTGGTCCACGATGACATCACCCATCTTGGTGAGCTTGTTGCCTACTGAACTCAGTGCCTCCAACGCCTGGTCCAGCTCCGGCTTCGGATCATCCGGACGCACGGGACTAAAGCCCATTGGTGTCAGCACGTCGTTGGCTTTGCCCAAGAAGTTCCAAACTTGTTGGGACTCCGCAGCCCTTTTGCCTCGCATCTCCTCCAAGGATCTTTTGGCCGCCGCAAGCTCCGAGTTCTCCTAAGCAAGACACTCCACCTCTTTGGCATTCTGCTGAATCTTTTCAACAACCTGCGTTTTGAGTTTTCCGAGCTCCTCTGTAGGATCGAAGAGCATGTGAAAATATACCAGAGGGGGGTGAATGGTAGATTTAAAAATCTTACGCAGCGGAAACAATTAAACCCCAAACCCTTTCGGCAAAAAAACGATCTATTAAAGAAATCATGTGTGAGACTAATCTAAACGTGTTTCACCGTGAAAAAGTGATAGATATCAGAGAGAATCAAGTCACAAAGACAACACAAAAAGAATCACTCAAATCCGTCAAGAAAAACTCAAGTTATGATCGAAATATCAAACAATGGTCAATCTGCCCTACCCGAGAAAAAAACAGTTCTGGAACGCTGCAAAGAAACTCGTGTCGATCATAGACCACAAATCCAATGACCGTGAAATTTTGAAAGATGATAGACAATCAAGTTTAGAAGATAACCCAAAAAGAATCACATCAATTGTATCTGTAAAACTCGAGTTATGATAAAACCACCGACGAAATGTAGTGCTGTCCAGAAACTCGACGAGTAAAACTTGTCTGGAACAAGTCGGACGAACAAGGCACAAAAGTTCCTTAAAACTACGAATTTTATTCAATAGAACACAAGAGGAACAGCCCCAAAGTCGTGCACCACGAGCTCTGGGCTCCCTTGCTTATATAACCAGCCCTTAGGCCAATCCAATATCAACTAGGACTCCAATCCTACTCAGATCACGAATCGTAACTTTCCATAACTGCTCAAGATTCTTCTATACGGAGATAGAAGCAATCTTAAGACTTCCAAACACCTTAGGAACGTATCCCACATTCCTAAACAACTCAAATTCGTGACCCACATGAAATCCTATCATAACCAACTTAAATCATTCCATATTTGAGTCAAACTCAACTCAGCCACAACCTGAGTCCATAACCTAGTCGGTTGGACCTTTCCGACCAATTCTTTACGTCCACATCTCTTCATCACGCCTCGGAACCATGTAGCCATGTCCATGAACTCCTTGCATATGTGCAAACATCTTCCAATGACGTCCACGATACCTTCATATGAATTGTTCTTGATTCAATCATGCTGCGCAACCTCCTGATCAGCTCAACCACAATTCCTCCTGAATTTGATTGTTGGAACCTCATCTCCTCCCTGAGACTAGTCCAATGGATCCCGTCACCAGCCATGTCTTGAACTCAAGCAACACCTGCACATGAATAAAAAACCAATCCATACGAGCCCAAGTCCTCGACTTGACTCAAGTTAGTTCCGAACACAACACCTTACGTGAGCACCTCACATAAGCATGTTGCAAAACCAAAGTAACACGATATCATCTATATCAACCAAAACACACCAAAAACTTAGCAAATGAATACTAAGCAATCTTTCCAAGAATATAAAGCAAGTTCAAAACTTTGCAAATGAAAAGCAGAAGTATTGCGGTCAAGTTCCGGACCATCCCACAGCAAGCCGGAGCTTGACCCGGAGCTTACCAAAACTAGTACAATGAAGCACCTGTCGGAGCTTACCAAAACTAGTAGAGACTAGCACCGGAGCTTACCAAAAACTAGTCAAAACTAGTCAACCCAAAACCGGAGCTAGACAAAGTACGTCGGAGCTTAGCAAAAGCATGCCGGAGCTATCAAATATATGTCGGAGCTATCAAAGACATGCCGGAGCTAACAAAGCCATGCCGGAGCTAAAGATAAAGCTCACCGGAGCTAACCAAAGCTAGTCGGACCTTACCAAGAAGTCGGACCTAGCATCTAACGTAGCCGGAGCTACCCAAACAAGTCGGACCTATGGTCGGACCTTGCTATAGCTTGGAGCTAGAGTCGGACCTTGATAAAAAAGTGTTTTGGTGATATTAAAAAATTTATCATCAAAGGCAAGTGTATTCACTACAAGCCAATGTATTCAACACACATAGGTCTTACAATCTCCCCCTAGATGAATGCATTGGCAACACCATTTAAAATCCGAACATTGGCTTATTCCCATAAAAGTTTTGAAGACAATTTCTCCCCCTTTGTAAATCAAAAGTAAATGAGAAGAAAAGCAAAAATTCAAAATTCAAAATTCAAAATTCATATATCTCTCCCCCTTTTATCATCTCTCCCCATGCACATTATCTTTCCCATTTTGAATGAATGTCTGATTAATCTCTCCCCCTTTGACAATGTATTCAACAAATTAAAAGAGAAATTTTAATTGTTATGAGCATATTATAACATATACATATAAAACAAAGCTCATCCAAGTCATACTATCAAGTAACTTACACTATCACATCAATGAGATACATAAAGTAGTGAAAGCCATGCTAGAGATCATATGTAATTTTCAATTTAAGCAAGTCATGACCTCACAAACATAACTATTTCATAACTTGAAAGCATGACACTAGTTGCTGCATTTTATTATTTTTCAAAGCACAAATTTAGATCATATGATATTTGCACGAGATTATATGCACATCTGCCTTATTCTAACCAACCAAGCCAAGCCTATGTCATTTGACAATCAGTAGCTTAAGGACATGGTTTTAGTCATACACAACTTCTTCTAAGTTCAAATCTAAGTGCAATGATAAGCCATCTCAGAAAAAGAAGTATGATGCATGCATATTCTCTTGATCTTTTCTCAATTTATATTTGTTCATAAAAACTCAACATGTGAGTTGATTACTTGATTAATTCTTTATGATTAAGAGCACTTGTGAACATGTAACAAGTTCAAAACAGCAAGAAAGCCATGAACAGTTTTAGTGTAAGTAATTATTCCAATTACTAGACATGGCAAAAACTACAAAATGTATAACACGAGTAATGTAGTAAGAACTTTCAGCATGTAAAAGAAATCACAGAGTCATATATATATGAAATACTATGCTCATATTATTTTAATTTCAGATTCACACAAAGACTTCCCAAGTTTCAAAAACTCCCCCTCAATTTAAGCCATGAGGATGCATAACCCCTATTTCACTACGAATGTAACAAAAACGAGTGAAATCCAAAGGTTTTGTAAAAATGTCAGCCAATTGTTGTTCGGTATCTACATGGTGAAGCACAATGTTTCCTTTTTCAACATTATCTCGGAGAAAGTGATACCTAATGTCAATGTGCTTAGTTCTAGAATGTTGCACGGGGTTTTTAGCAATGCAAATGGCACTAGTATTATCACAGAACAGTGGAACACTATCTAGATCAACCCCATAGTCCTTAAGTGTTTGAACAATCCAAAGAATCTGTGAGCAAGCACTAGTAGCAGCTACATATCCAGATTCGGCTATGGATTGTGCAACTGAATTTTGTTTTCTAGAGGACCAAGCAACAAGAGAATTACCAAGAAAATGACAAGCACCGGAAGTACTTTTCCTATCAATCCTACAACCCCCAAAATTAGCATCCGAAAAAGCTTTCAAAGTAATGGTTGAGGAAGAAGGAAGAAAAATGCCAAATTCTTGGGTTCCATGTAAGTACCTGAGAATCCTTTTGACGGCTTGACGATGTGAAACACGTGGGGAAGCTTGAAACCGTGCACAAAGACATACGCTGAATTGTATGTCCGGTCTTGATGCCGTGAGGTACAAAAGTGATCCGATCATGCTTCTATATTCTTTTTGATTCACAGATTCACCATCTTCATCAAGTTCAAGTGGTGTTGCTGTTCCCATTGGTGACCGAAGAGGCTTGCTTTTGTCCATGTTGAAGTGCCTTAGGAGGTCTTTGGTATACTTTGTTTGATGCACAAAGGTACCCTCCTTGGTTTGTTTGATTTGCAGCCCCAAAAAGTAAGTGAGTTCACCCATCATACTCATTTCAAATTCGGAACTCATCATTGCTGAAAACTTGGACACAAGATCATGAGAAGCACAACCAAAGATAATATCATCCACATACACTTGAACGAATAATGAGTCATTGCCATGTTTAAGCACAAAAAGAGTTTTATCAACCTTGCCCATGGTAAACCCCTTTTCAAGTAAGAATGTTTTTAACCTATCATACCATGCTATAGGGGCTTGTTTGAGACCGTATAAGGCTTTGGACAATTTGTAAACATGATTAGGAAAATCTGGATTTTCAAAACCCGGTGGTTGTTTGACATAAACTCATCATCTATGTAGCCATTAAGAAAAGCACTTTTAACATCCATTTGAAATAGCTTAAAACCTTTAGATGCTGCAAAAGCTAACAAAATTCTTATGTCTTCTAATCTAGCGACAGGAGCAAAAGTTTCATCAAAATCTTGACCTTCAACTTGAGTGAAACCTTGAGCAACCAACCTAGCCTTATTCCTAACCACAACCCCATCCTCACTTTGTTTATTTTTATATACCCATTTAGTTCCAATTAAAGTGTGACCTTGAGGTGGAGGTACAAGTTTCCAAACATTATTTCTTTCAAAATTTTCTAACTCTTCTTGCATGGCAATAATCCAAGATTCATTTGTGAGTGTGTGTGATATATCTTTGGGTAAAGCAGAATGAGCATGAGAGTTTGGATCGCAAAACCTGGACCGTGTGACTCATTCGTGCAAGCTTCCAATCATCTGTTGTGGAGGATGATCTTTGTATAAACGTAGGGGAACAGATGTCTCACAAGCTTCTTCTTCATTAGGTTCATCGTAGATTGATGAGCTTGTGACTTGTGGATGATCAGGACCAGCATAGGTGATAGCCGGAGCTTGTTCAATGTCCGGAGCTGGACACGTGTCAACTTCGGAACTACTAGGCAGTATCACCGACTCTTCTTCATCTTCAAAAATACCCTCCCCCTGAGGATACGGATCTGGTCCTGCAACATCGGAGCTAGTACCTGGGCTAGCTTCATCAAAAGACACTTCACAAGTCTCCATAATTTTGTTAGTGTCAAGTAAAAGCACATGGTAGCTTCTAGTATGAGATGGATAACCAAGAAACATGCCATCAATGGATCTAGGTTCAAATTTATCAAGATTACCATGTTTCTTAACAAAGCATTTGCAACCAAAAACCCGAAAGTGTGTAACACTAGGCCTATGTCCAAACCGAAGCTCATATGGTGTTTTACCTAGCTTAGCACCCAAGAAAACACGATTTGAGACACAACAAGCGGTTGCTAACGAATCAGCCCAAAATTTCCTAGGAGTTTGATATTCATCAAGCATAGTCCTAGCCATCTCAACTAAGGTTCTGTTCTTTCTTTCTACAACACCATTTTGTTGAGGTACATATGGTGAATAAAATTGATGATCTATTCTATTTTCAGCACAAAAGTGATCAAAAGATTGATTTTTAAATTCAGTTCCATTATCACATCTAATTGCTTTTAATGATCCTGGGTGATCAATTGATAATCTAAGAAATAAAGTTCTAAAGTGACTAAAAACTTCATTCTTAGACGCCATAAACTAAACCCAAGAGTATCTAGAATAATCATCAACAATAACAAGAACATACCATTTACCTCCGAAGGATTGAACACGTGAAGGTCCTACGGTGTCAAGATGCAAAAGTTGACATGGTTCTGTTGTCATGATCATTGTGAGAGGAGTATGTGAACCTGCAACCATCTTAGCATGTCTACAAGAAGAGCACACAATTTCTTTGTCCCCTTTAAGCTTAGGCAGCCCACGTATGCGATCAGGAGTACTAACACGCGTTAGGTGATCAAAGCCTACGTGACCAAGTCTACGATGCCAAAAATATAAGTCCTTTGAATCATTAGCAACTAGACACCTATGCTTAGAGGAAGACATATCAAAATCAGCTTTAAAAACTCTTCCAAACCGAGACATGTTAAAAATAAGCTCACTATTTGAACCTACAACTTTGCAGCAGTTTTTATTGAAAAGAATTTCTAGATTTTCATCTAGCAATTGTGCAACAGAAAGCAAGTTGTATTTCAAATTTTTGACAAGTGCCACATCCTTCAAAGTGTAGTGATCATTTACTCTAACTGAACCCTTAGCAATTATAGGAGTTGAAGAATTATCGGCAAAATTAACATTCTCTACACGTGACACAAAAGAGAGCAAGGAGAACCAATCTTTGTTACCGGTCATGTGGCGTGAGCAACCTGAATCCACAATCCAAATTTTCTCCTTCCTCAAATGTGTAACCTACATAAAAGCACAATACGTCATTGACTCAATACTGGGGTTAGTCAAAAGGCATTTAGGAATACAGTACTGAGTCATGCGACGTGCAGCAGGAAAAACACGCGAAAGCTGAGACAAAACAGCAGGTTTATGAGTCAAAGTTTGAGATTTTTTATTCTTGACTACTGACCTATAAGGTGTTACTTGTGTAGCACAAAAATCAGTAGCTCTGGAGGCAAACTTTGAATGTTTTTGACTCAAAACGGTAGGTTGTACATTCGGTTTAATGTGTGCAGCAAATTTTGCATGAAAGTTATGAGATCTAGCAACCATTCTTTCCCTTTTCTGTTGTTTAGCTAGTCTATAACAAAAATCTATAACATGACCATCTCTACCACAGAAGGTACAATGAAATTTGACTTTGTGTTCATGTCTAGATGAGCAAGCAATATTTTTATTTGAAACCGAATGAGGCAACACTCCTGAAGATTTGAAAACCACTCCTTTTTGTTTAGGAACTGTTTGAATCAAACCACTTCCTAATGACTTTACAATTTTAGGTGGATGTGCCTTAGCATGAGCATGAGAATCAAAACATAAACCAGTTTTATCATTGCAAGACTTGGAAGAATTCAGCAGTAAGTTTAGGTTCTTATTCCCATTATAAAACCGATCTAATGTCCTATGCATGTCATCAAGTTTATTGGACAGATCAAGGCAATTTTCACATGAAGTTTTTCCTTTTAGTTTGCAATTTGAACAAAATTTAACTTCATGAGAATGTAAAGCATTGTTCAATATAGAAATTTCATTCATAGCATCCTGTAGTTTCTTATCAAGATCATCACAAGTAGAACAATGCAAATCAATTGTAGAACAGCTAGCATCTTTCAAGTTTTTATCATTAAGTGCAACAAGCTCTTTGTTCTTTTCAATTTCTAACTCAAGTTTATCAAGTGTGGAGGTGTGCGCACTTCTTAATGAGGACAATTGTTCATATATTAAATCACATGAGGAACATGCATCATCACTAGGAATTAAAGTTTTTAAACGGTTGATTTCAGATTCTAGTGATTCAATTTTAGCAGCACTATCCCTAAGCTTTTTGTCCTTTATTCTTAACAATAATAGTGGCACGAGAAATAGCATCACACATTTCTTCGCAAGTAGGACATACCTCTTCATTGTCGCTGTTGTGTTCTACCTCCTCCATACTTGATCTTGACTTGCCCGCCATGAAGCACAAGTTTGCCAAATCATCTTCATCTTCATCACTTCCAATGTCCACGTCGCTTGAACTGAACTCTTGAAGCGCGGTGATGAAGCTGTTGATCATCTTGCGTCCTATGCTACCTTTCTTCTTCTTGTTGGAATTTCCAGAGGAGGTCCGGACCTTTTTTTGTTTTTCTTCCTGGGTGATCGGACCTGAAAGGTTAGGGCATTCTGTATGAAAGTGTCCTGTTTTACCACATTCAAAACAGCGTTGAGGTTCGGAGCTTCCTCTCCTTCTAGTTCTCACATTTTGCAATGCTTTTGAGAATCTAGTAGAGATGAGTGCCAACTCCTCTTCTGGAAATTCTTCGATCTGCTCCAGGGTTAGTGAGGACAACAAAGCAAGAGTGTTGCAAGATGATGATTGGCCGGAGCTATACATTTCACGTTGTGAAACAAATGCAATAGACTTATTGGGGTTCTTACGTGAGATTATGTCAATTTCATGAGTTTTTAACTTGGAATATAGCACATCTAAAGTAAGTGAACTCATGACAGTAGATTCACGAATAGATGTGACTTTCATCTCCCAAATTGACATGTCTAATGCACTTAACAATTTCCTAGCATTTTCAACATCTAAAAAATTAACATTGACGCTACGCAAGTTGCTGAGAATCTTATTAAAACGAGCAAAAAGGTCATCAATAGACTCACCGGGTTGCATCTCGAAGCGCATGTATTCTTTCTTGAACATGTCTTGCCTTACCTCTTTGATCGTGTTGGATCCTCGTGGTAGTCACAAAGTGCTTTCCACACATCGTATGCAGATCGGAGGTGTGCAACACGGTCGAAGTCGCTTTGTGTTAATCCTTGTATGATCAAGTTCCGAGCCTTGTTGTTGTTGTCGACATCTCTCAGATTTGTAGCTGTAACTTGATCGTTTGATGGCACTTCGTAAGGCTTGTATACCTTTTCCCATATTGCAAAGCCTTGTGCCTGGATGAAAGCTTCCATGTGTGCCTTCCAAACCTGAAAATCAATATCAGCAAACACACAAGGTTTGGCAAAGTACTTCTCCATGATGATTAGTCAAAAACACGTGCAAATCACAAAGATTAGAGCACCGTGGCTCTGATACCAATTGTAGGATCGAAGAGCATGTGAAAAGCTACCAGAGGGGGGTGAATGGTAGATTTAAAAATCTTACGCAGCGGAAACAATTAAACTCCAAACCCTTTCGGCAGAAAAACGATCTGTTAAAGAAATCGTGCGTGAGACTAATCTAAACGTGTTTCACCATGACAAAAGTGATAGATATCAGAGATAATCAAGTCACGAAGACAACACAAAAATAATCACTCAAATCCGTCAAGAAAAACTCAAGTTATGATCGAAAGATCAAACAATGGTCAATCTGCCCTACCCGAGAAAAAAACAGTTCTGGAATGCTGCAAAGAAACTCGTGTAGATCATAGACCACAAATCCAATGACCGTGAAATTTTGACAGATGATAGACAATCAAGTTTAGAAGATAACCCAAAAAGAATCACATCAATTGGATCTGTAAAACTGGAGTTATGATAAAACCACCGACGAAAGGTAGTGCTGTCCAGAAACTCGACGAGTAAAACTTGTCTGGAACAAGTCGGACGAACAAGGCAGAAAAGTTCCTTAAAACTACGAATTTTATTCAATAGAACACAAGAGGAACAGCCCCAAAGTCGTGCACCATGAGCTCTGGGCTCCCTTGCTTATATAACCAGACCTTAGGCCAACCCAATATCAACTAGGACTCCAATCCTACTCAGATCACGAATCGTAACTTTCTATAACTGCTCAAGATTCTTCTATACGCAGATAGAAGCAATCTTAAGACTTCCAAACACCTTAGGAACGTATCTCACATTCCTAAACAACTCAAATTCGTGACCCACACGAAATCTTATCATAACCAACTCAAATCTTTTCATATTTGAGTCAAACTCAACTCAGCCGCAGCCTGAGTCCATAACCTAGTCGGTTGGACCTTTCCGACCAATTCTTTATGTCCACATCTCTTCATCACGCCTCGGAACCATGTAGCCACGTCCATGCACTCCTTGCATACGTGCAAACATCTTCCAATGGCGTCCACGATACCTTCATATGCATTGTTCTTGATTCAATCATGCTGT
This sequence comes from Tuctoria greenei, assembly GCA_036927565.1. Taxonomy (NCBI): domain Eukaryota; kingdom Viridiplantae; phylum Streptophyta; class Magnoliopsida; order Poales; family Poaceae; genus Tuctoria; species Tuctoria greenei. Next base: position 185,731,544 of record JAYESD010000006.1, read on the forward strand.
GCAACCTCCTGATCAGCTCAACCACAATTCCTCCTGAATTTGGTTGTTGGAACCTCATCTCCTCCCTGAGACTAGTCCAATGGATCCCGTCACCAGCCATGTCTTGAACTCAAGCAACACCTGCACATGAATAAACAACCAATCCATACGAGCCCAAGTCCTCGACTTGACTCAAGTTAGTTCCGAACACAACACCTTACGTGAGCACCTCACATAAGCATGTTGCAAAACCAAAGTAACACGATATCATCTATATCAACCAAAACACACCAAAAACTTAGCAAATGAATACTAAGCAATCTTTCCAAGAATATAAAGCAAGTTCAAAACTTTGCAAATGAAAAGCAGAAGTATTGCGGTCAAGTTCCGGACCATCCCACAGCAAGCCGGAGCTTGACCCGGAGCTTACCAAAACTAGTACAATGAAGCACCTGCCGGAGCTTACCAAAACTAGTAGACACTAGCACTGGAGCTTACCAAAAACTAGTCAAAACTAGTCAACCCAAAACCAGAGCTAGACAAAGTACGTCGGAGCTTAGCAAAAGCATGCCAGAGCTATCAAATATATGTCGGAGCTATCAAAGACAAGGCGGAGCTAACAAAGCCATGCCGGAGCTAAAGATAAAGCTCACCGGAGCTAACCAAAGGTAGTTGTACCTTACCAAGAAGTAGTACCTAGCATCTAACGTAGCCGGAGCTACCCAAAACAAGTCGGACCTATGGTTGGACCTTGCTATAGCTTGGAGCTACAGTCGGACCTTGATAAAAAAGTGTTTTGGTGATATTAAAAACTTTTATCATCAAAGCCAAGTGTATTCACTACAAGCGAATGTATTCAGCACACATAGGTCTTACATCCTCCTCCTGGAGGTGGATCTTGTTCCGGCAGTTGACCAGGTCCTTCTCCTGGCCCCACACTTTCTTCTCCCTGGCGGCGACGGCATTCTCCTGCTTGTAGAGATCTTGCCCTCGCTCCCAGGCCTTCTTTTCCTCTTCCTCGCAATGCTCCTCCAATTTCTTGGTGCGCTCTTCGAGGCTCTTGTCAGTCAGAGCTGTCTTTTGGACAAGCTCTTCCTCCCTCTTCACGAGGTCGTCCCGCAGCTTCAGGAGTTTTTGCTCTTCATCATCGAGCTTTCTCTCCCGATACTCAAGAGCCTCTCGACACTTGATGAGACTAGCGTGAATGGCGTCGAGCCTCTCTTTGGTGATCGTCCGCTGTGCTATTAGTAGCCTTGTCCTGTTCATAAATGGCCCGAGACTGGTTGTCGAGGGATCACGTCATGCTTTCTCTCTCATCCAATAGCTTACCCCAGTACTCCAGACGGACCTTCTCCCTTTGCACCCACTCCTTGTCGTCAGCCAGCCTCGACTGCGCTAGCTTGGTCTCGAATTGGAGCCGGTTGCGCCACCTCCTAAGGGTTTGGCGCTCCTCCAGAGAGCCAGCTGGACCTAGCGAAGACTGGAGCAAGCGTTGTCAATAGACAACAATAGGGGGATCGGGTCCGGACCTACCGGGGTCCTCTCCGCTGGCTCCAGCAGGTCTTCAATGACAAAAATTAGGTCCACTCTACAAGAGCGATCCCCTGATCTTCCATGGCACTAGGGTCGTCCTCCGGGATAGCCTCGGCCGCCGCCGAGGAAGGTCCTGCAGCAGAAGTTCCAACCTCCGGAATTGGCTCCGAAGGTCCCACTGCCAAGTCATCAACAACTGGTCCCTCAGGCGGGGGGCCAGCAGCTTCATCTTGGCACCCTGGCTCAGCAGCGGGCACCTCTGGGATCACCACTTCCGAAGCAGGTGTTGAAGTTCGGTCGGAACAAAAGCTACTTCCGGCTCTGACGCAGATGCCTCCTCCACCGCTGGCTCAGGTGTTGGCGCTTCGGCCATCATGGGCTCAGGTGCCGACACCTCCGCAGCAACTGGCTTGGATGCAAGAATCTCTTCGACGACCAGCTCTACAGTCGGAACTTCTACAGCAGACAGCTCTACCATCGGAGCTTCCTCAACAACCGACTCAAGCGCCAGAGCTTCATCAACACCAGTCTCTACCTCCAGGACCTCATCAACCATCGGCTCGACTGTCGGGGCTTCAACAACATCCGGCTCTAGGGCCGGAATCGCAGCTACCTCTGGTTCTATGGCCGAAGCATTCAACATCTCAGCATCTGAGCCCGGAGCTTCAACCTCCAGGGCTGGTGCCGCTGGTACATCTTCATTCCCGTGGTCCAGTGCTACCACTAGAGCTTCTGGGGACGAGTCGAGGTCCAAGACCACGACAGTCGGCGCCGGAGCTGCCGCAGCCTCAGCCACCTCTTGGGGTGGCGCTGGGATTGGAGTCGGAGCCTCCGCCTGCACACCCTCAGCTGTTGTTGCAGGAATCGGAGCTTCAACCCTTTTCTTAGGCATGCTATGGATGAAGGACGAAGAAACTCAAAATATAGTTATAACAATAAAACAACTGACTGAGGTAAAAAATAAAAAATAACCTCAGAAGGCTTCAGCACCAGTTAGCACGGAACCTCTTTTCCGGACGCTCCGGACTGGCCCCAGCCGCCACTGCGCGTGGTAGTCCCGGAAGATCTCTTGGAGCTTGTTGTTGCTATCAGTGTTGCCTTGGTCGAGACCCCCCTCATCTGGGAAGGAACTCCAGACCCAGAGCCCTCAGCTGGCCCTGGTACTGGAGTCACATGGCCGGAGCTAGCACCCTGGGAAGATGCCGCTGCTGGAGTAGATGCTGCCGTTGAAGACCTCCCCCTCTGGGGAGAAGGAGTCGCTGTAGAAGGAGCAGGCCTGACGGACCTCCCGACGGCATGCTTCAGTTTCCTCTTGCGGCTCGAGGGCTCGGCCAACTCTTTGCCCTTGCCCACGACCTCAACTCTCTGTTCCGGGATGGAAGGGGGACCACCCTCAGAAGCTCCAGAGAACACCAACCCGGTGATCGAACGCCTCTCAACGACACCAAGGTCGTCAAGCATCGGCATCATCCATCGGAGCTCCCTGCTGAACTCCGCCTCCATGTTCAGAGGGAGAAAAGCTGCTGGTGGAGTCAAGTTGTGACCTTCGACGTCGATGCCGTGCTGAAAATTCTTGAGGTGAAACTCCAAAGTTGTACCCTCCATGTTAGACTTCAAACTGGTCTCAATCCGGTCGTCGTCCAGCACACTGTTGAGAGCCCAAGCAAGCTTCTCCCTCTTATTCATTGGAGCCCACCTGTTGGTCAGGAAGTTGCAAAACACCACCTGAGGAGTCACCCCTCCTTCCACGCACAGACGGATCCTGGTCAAAGCAGGGTTGAAGGCATCCGATAACACTAGAGCTTCACTCCAAACTGCAGTGTCGACGTTGGGGAGGCCTTCCGACAACTCCAACTTCTCGTGCTCCTCCACCCTGATGACGATCCAATCCTTCTTCCAGTCGTCCCACTTCCCAGAAGGGAACGACCGCAAGTACTTGTACGGTCACTTCTTGCGCTTCACAAAATAATAGAAGCCAAGGTACTCGTCACTCTTGCCGGTGGTCTAGACAGTGAAGAAGGTGCGGAAGAGCTCAAGGCAGGGGGGAATGCCCACCCACATCTCGCAGAAGTGGACAAAGATCAACACTAAAATAATGGAGTGGGGGCCAAGGTGGTACAGCTGCAGACCATAGAAGTCTAGCAGCATCAAGAAGAAAGAGGAGAAAGGTGGGATCAGTCCCACCATGGCGTACGCGGAGAAGTACACCATGTCGCCGTCGTGATCCTTCATGAAAGGAAGCTTGTCGGCGCAGACCAAGTGGTTGAAGAAGTCAGGGGACCACCCCATGAGGGACCGGACCTTCTTCAAATCACCATCAGTCTTCAGTCGGCTCTGTCGAAGACCCAACTCCATCGCAGCACAACGAGGCAAGAGAGGAAAAGCAAGGGAAAGTTCGAGGATTTGAGCACAAGTTTGAATTAAAGGCGTAAAGAACCCCAAACGGTGCATGATTTCCTTCTTAAGTAAGCCCCCGCAACGCTTGGATGGAAACCGCGGAGGAGCCGACGATACCATTCAAAAACTTCACCCTGCCAATGACAAAGGGGCTCGGGCCACCCCGACAATCAAGTCAAGGTCCTTACCCCAGGCGAACGGTTGTCATTATGAAAGGCGGAAAACCCGAAGGCGGCGGCCTGACAGGGCGCGCGGAACCGATACGATTTTTGTATCGAGAACCGGTGACCTTCAATTGCGTGAGATCCACACGCTAAGATCTCACCTACCGCATTCATAATATGCCACACGGCGGTGGTTTAACTGCGAACTACCGCCAACGGCACATCTGAAGACCCTTGAAGACACAGCTCAAAAATCAAAGAATGGACCCACCTCCGGCAGAATGACTTCATCCAGAAGGTCTCTCCCAGAGGTGGGCCCAGGGGGCCACTATCGGTACCCTATGTATCGGATACCCCTTGGGATTGCAAAGATCACAAGGAAACTCCATCTACCAGATTTGAAGACCTCCGAAGGTCTCACATGTCAGGCGTAACCAGACCTGCTTCCCCGACGTGGTTAGTTCGAGGGCCGCCACGTGTATCATAAGACTGGAGCTACCGCCCACACATGGGAGAGCTCTGGACGTAATACCAGTATGCCACCCCCAGACCTAACCCCAGACAGAGGGAAGCTCCGATACCGACACATGTCCAACAGCACCAGACCTCCCCGTCCACGATGGTAAGCTCCGGAGCTGCCACGTGTTCGAACCGCCGGACCTTCAACCCCAACAATCAAACTGGTGGACCCCCAACGGCTCCAGACCTTTAAGGAGTAATCAAAGACTTCAAAAACCAATTAAGTGTCATTAATGCCATATTAATGACACATGATCGGATGTCCCTTAATACTGGTAACGGCTCTGTTAAGGCCCGTTACCAGGCTATTAAGGTTAATTAACCTCATTGATTGTGTATCAAGCATTTGTAACCGCCGGGGCCACATGTCGGGCCAGGCTAACGGTGTAACGACCAGTCCTTGTACTATAAAAGGACTGGCCAACGATACATAAGGGACCTCTCCAGACCTCTTCTGGACTCCCTGACCTAGGCGAGCTTCTTCTTCTGGAGCTTCTTCTAGACTCATACGCTCAATACAACACCAACACACCCCATGGAGTAGGGTATTACGCTCAGGCGACCCAAACCACGTAAATCTCTGTGTCCACTTGTCATTCACCTTCTTGAATCTCTGCACGCCCATTACTGAACTACAACTCCGCGATCTACCAATAGTAGTATCGGAATATCTGCCGGATCAAAACACCGACACAAGTTATCAAGTTACATCAGTTTCCTGGGTTCCATATGCCCAGTATGCATGCATCCAATACAGTTTAAACTTGTCCAGCAGGGCCGCACATAGATCAGTCCTCAATCGACACAAGCAGGAATACGCACATGAGACCACGTCTCACTGCATCCTACCCGTCACTTGGTCTCAAGTTCATGTTCGTAAACCATTCTTTGATCAAATCCACCCCGTGTGATAAAATCCTATCTCGCGAGTAGATTCCAACTACTCATCTTCTACCGAATTCCTGAAAACTTAAGCATGAAATTTTCTACTCGTCAGGTTGTAGACCTACCCTATACTCCATGTGATGTGTGAGTCATGCAAGTGGAGTAACAAGCACCTTAGCTCTAATGCACAAAAATCATCCTAGACCTAAGTGATACAAACAGAAACTTTGAAATAGCACTTAAATGCAAACCAGGGCTTACCTGACTGTGAGTCAGAGGGGAAGTTAGCTTATGGTAGTATACTCTCCAAGGGTTCCGGCTCCTCCTCGATCTCGGTCACTATATGATATGCAATATATATAGTACTTGAGTGATATTGAAACTTTATAAAAAAACATTCTAAATACTGATCAGGTATGTAAATTATTTTAATTGGCTTTGGTATTTTCACAGTGGACACTAGGTTCTATGAGGAGGATCTGGACCAAAATTTGGAGATGTTCAAGGAAGCCTGTTGTCTCTAAAATTCCAACAAGTAAAAGACTTCTCTGAATTTTGGTATTAAATCTGTAGCTTTTTCATGGCTACTAGTTGTTGAATATGGCATAGGAGGTTTCATTAGTTCTAGGAATTTTTTTAATAATTTTCTGAGCCTCCTACAGGGAGAAATTGATTTTACAAGTTTTGGGAAATCCTGAAATGGTTTCTGTACATTTCACAATTTTTAAACTACATAGACATTTGAAACACTAATCCACCAAGTAAATTAAGTATAATGAACTTGAAATTTTTAATGGATATCAAGTGTATTTTGAAGAGTGTCCTGACCAAAATTGGGAATTTTCCCATTAACATAACAGGGGTAATTAATTTCCCAAGCAGTTAGCTTAAAGGAATTAATTATGAAAATTCTGGGAGTTTCATGTCCAAAAAATTGCACCACTACAAATTTGAGATCAAGATGAGTCTTCCAGAATTTATTAGGAATTATTTGAACAAGTATGCTAGGAGTAATTGAATTTAGAAGCTTGCTCAAAATTTGGAATTCTTTTCCTATTGAAAATTTTAAATTAAACTGTATGGCCCCACCCATTTGAAATGGGCCCACCACATTGGGGCCACACTGAGGGCCACGAGTTTAACCACGTAGCAGAACTTGATCCAGTGGCCACAACTGATCCCGCTGCCCATCTATTAGGCTGATAGGCGGGCCCTGCCCGGGTTGTCTTCAACCTCGGGACGGCGGTTCGGCCGCGGCGGCGCTGCGCCGGTGAGCTTACCGACTCCCCTCTTCTGGCTTTCCTTCACCCGAAAATCACCGCCTAACCATTTTCCAGGGTGCTGAGCATGATGGGGGGGGGGGGGGGGGGTCGTCTAACACCGACGATGGCCGGAAACGAGCGCACGACGGCAGCAGCGGTGGCTAGGGTTTCGCTCATGTCCAAACCGCTCGGAAATGACAAAAACACCTCGGGGAAAAGCTGGGGAGGTTCCTGGGAGCATGAGGAAGATGAATATGAGGTGGAACAGGGGTGGAATAGGCGGCAAAGTTGTCTTCGACGGTGAACCACAACGCTTTTCTAAGGCGCCATGGAAAACTCCAAATACTCCGTATGTAGTCAATTATTTTCGTCGATTCTTGATCTAGGTGATGCGCTCAGACATGTAGAGATATCCCTTAACGAGATTAGATAATATTTGAGTACAGAAATAGAATTGCATCGATGACCTAGCTCGAAGTGTAAACTTGAGCCGAGACAAAAATGAAGAATACTCGCTCGATAAAGGATGAGAAGGTTTGCGGTTTTCACTGTGAGAAAGGTGGTGCACCGACGCTCTTTTCTCCTGTTGAAGTCGAGGCTTGAAACAGCCTAGTCCGCTGGCTTCACAGTGGACAGAGGGCAACGTCCACGCAGCTCAACAGTGGAGTCCGCAAGACTTCAAAATACCGGGGTATCAGCCAAGTAAACAATGAAGGGATTGTATGAGAAACTAGACAAGGTTGTTATGCTACTTTTTGGTGCTTGGAGATCGCTCAACCGAGGGCTAGAATAGAGGCATGAAGCAAGTGATTGGAAGGCGGCAACAATGGCGGCGGTGATCTGTTTTCATGGGAGAGCGACAAAAGGTGTCGGGGAGAAGCAACCGGGGCTGAAATTGAGCGAAGGGGAGTAGTCTGGCTACACAGCTGCTTGCCCACATGCAAAGAATTGCGATGGCACCTTCTCCCGGCATTGAAGCGCAGGGACAGCAGGGAAACAGAGGCTCCGTCGGTTCCATCGAGTTGGAGAGGCTGACCAGTGGGTCTGACAGCTCCCCCTCAAGTCTATCTCTCTGGTCTCTCTGGTATTTCAATTCCCCCACCTAGATTTGTCAAAAATTCCATATTTTTGTGGAGGGGCCAATTCAAATGTGTAGATTCAGATTCTGGATTTTGATTTTGGTCCAGTTTCAGGTGAATTTCAAATTCAAATTTGAATGGAATTCAATGTACCCATTGAATTAAATAGAAATTGTGCTCCAAATTTTATGAAAATTTATAGGGGTGCTATTTGGAATATTTGGAAGCTAATGGTGAACTCAGATTTTTGTTTTGATAAGGTTTGAACGTAAGCTTGTTTTGAATATTTGAATTACCTCCATTAAAGTTTGAATTAATTTGATTTTTCAATTTCCATTTTGATTTTTTTCATTCAAATTTTAATTCTCCTCTCTGAACTTTGCACTCTGAATTTAGGGCTTTTGCAGTGCTTGGGGCACCTCTTGTGATGGAGTTGGATCACTTGGGCCTTGTTGCTCTTGAGGTCTTACATCACCAAGCGCCATCCTTCTCAACGCAACACATGGTGCCTCTTCTTCATCTAGCACACATTGATAAACTTGCTCCACTCGGGATCCATTAGTCTCATCAAACACAATGTCACGTGCAATTTCAACACAACCAGAGGTTTTGTTGAAAACACGATAGGCGTAGATGTTTGAGTCATAACCAAGCAAGAAAGCTTCATCAGCTTTCGAAGCAATCTTCAAAATTCTAGGCTTCTTGTTGAGAATATAACATTTACTACCAAAGACTCTAAAGTAGGAGATGTTTGGTTTGTTACTCGTTAGAAGCTTATATGGAGTCTTTTTCAATAGGCGATGGAGGTAGAGACGGTTTGTGGCATGGCAAGCGGTGTTTACCACTTCCGCCCAAAACCTATTGGAAGTCTTGTACTCATCAAGCATGGTTCTTGACATCTCTATTAGAGTTCGGTTCCTCCTTTCGGCCATCCCATTTTGTTCGGGTGAGTAGGGTACCGAAAACTCATGCTTGATGCCCTCCTCGTCCAAGTACTCTTCAACTTGAGTCTTCTTGAATTTGGTGCCATTGTCGCTTCTTATCTTCTTGATTCTCAAGGAGAACTCATTTTGAGCTCTCTTCAAGAAACTCTTGAGGACACTTTGCGTTTCACCTTTGTCATGCAAGAAAAACACCCAAGTGAAGTGAGAAAAGTCATCAACAATAACTAAACCATATTTGTTACCGCCAATGCATATGAAAGCAATGGGACCGAAAATGTCCATGTGCAACATCTCCAGCGGTCTTGTTGTCGTCATCACATTCTTGGCGGGATAAGCTGCTCCAACTTGTTTCTCGGCTTGGCTCACACTATAAGACCTATCTTTCTCAAAAACAACATTCTTAATACCTCAAACGTGATTGCCTTTTAGAAGTTTGTGAAGATTCCTCATACCGACATGGGCTAGATTACGGTGCCACAACCAACCCATGTTGGTTTTTGCAATCAAGCATGTGTCAAGTTGAGTTTTATCCGCGATGAAGTCCATGAGATAAAGCTTTCCCTAGAGCACACCCTTGAACGCAATTGAGTTATCAACTCTTCTATTGACAATCATACCCTCATTAGAAAACAAGCAATTATATCCCTTTTTGCATAATTGAGAAATGGATAAGAGATTATAATCTATGGACTCAACATGCATAACTTGAGCAATAGTATGTTCTGGAGAAATAGAGATTTTACCCATACCTAGTACCTTACCTTGGCTACTATTGCCAAAGTAGATACTTTGACTTGTGTCTTCATTTTCTACATACTCCACAAACATTCTTCTTGCTCCGGTCATGTGATTGGTGCAACCACTATGTAGCACCCATTTGGAACTGTCGCAAGAGTAAGCCTACAAGACAAGTTTAGGCTTTGGTTTTAGGTACCCAAGCTTGGTTGGGTCCTTTGAGGTTCGTGACAAGGAATTTAGGCACCCACACACAAGGCTTTGGACTCTTGCGGTGTGGCCCAACATATTTAGCATAAGTATAACCAAATTTGTTTCTCATTAGCACATAAGATGCATCAAAGTCATGAAACATGATTAAGTTGACATTTTTAGCATTTTTGTCAAGTTTCACTATTTCATTAGAGTTAGATGCATGATATTCATTCTTGACTTGAAATGAACCCTCCTTGACAAATTCAATTTACACCTTGTTATTCTTGAGAATTCTAGCATTTTGCTTTCCTCCCCTAGAATAACCAAGACCATCTTTGATCAAGGGAGATCTTGTGATCGAGTATGCACTACGTGCATACTTGATCTTCTCCTTGTCAAAGATGCCACCCTTAGGTGTGCTCTTTCTCTTTGCCAAGTTGAGCTCATTATTTATGTCAAGCACAAGGTTAGCACATTTGCAAGCTTTGGTGTCTGATTCCATTTTAGGCAAGTTTGAGCTTGTTGAAGGGGAAGAAGGACATTTGACTTGAGAGTTGCGAATTTTGCCTCAAGACTCTTGTGTGCTTTGTTCAAGCTCACAAGTTCATCTTGGAGCACAACATTCGAACTCTTGAGACTTGAGGAAGTCTCCTTGCATTCGCAAGTTCAAGTTCATGTGCCTTGTTCTTTTCCTTCGCAAGTTCAAGAAGCTTCTCAAGGTTAAGATTCTTTTGCCTCTCATTTACAAGCAATTCATCTCGTTCCTCGAGAAGTCCTTCCTTGTCTAAAATTTCATTGGAAAGCTTTTCATTTTAATGATAGCACTTTTACTCAAGCCTTCAAACATATATTCATTCTCACTATCACTATCAAAATACTCATCTTTAATAGAACGCAAGGAGAGTTTAGATTTAACCTTTCTTTTTCCTTCCTTGGCCATAAGATAAGTGTGGCTTGAGCTTTTCCACTCTCCCTTGTTTGGTAGAAGGGTCTTCTTCATTGTTGGCTTCTTGATGGTGACGGTTGCCACTCCCGCTTCATCATCGAAGGAGGACTCATCGTTGGAGTCCCACTCCTTGCCAACATGAGTGTGCCCATGTGATTTCTTCTTCTTGAACATTTTCCTCTCTTGAGGCTTCTCATCCTTGACCTTCTTCTTCTTGTCTTCTTCTTTTTTGTATGGGAAATTCACAATGAAGTTCCCATACTCACCACAGTTGTAGCACGCTCTCCTTGGTCTTGACTTGCTCTTGTCCTTTCCCTTACTCTCATAGTTTGACCCCCTTCTCTTCCTCATCATCATCTTGAACCTTTTGATGAAGAAGGCAATTTCCTCTTCATCCATGTTGGTGCTTTCCTCTTCTTCACTTTCTTCATCATTGCTTGAAGCTTGCACCTCTTTGCTTTTGGACTTGGGTGAAGCTTTAAGAGCAATGCCTTTCTTCTTGGAGGATGTGATCTTGGCAAGGTAGTTGACATGGTGTGCTTCTATCTCCATCATCTCGTGGTTGATGATCTTGCCAAGCACCTCATCCGGAGTCATCTTGTGGATGAGAGTGCAAAGCGTCACATTGCAAGGCATGAATGCTCTATTCATCCTCTTGACTACTTCATGTTCGATACACTTCTTGCATCTGTACGCCCGACTCCTATTGATGAGAGTCTTGAGTCGGTTGTACATCTCTTGAGGGGTCTCGCCTTCTTCCATGGCGAATGTTACAATCCCCCCCCCCTCGATCATCTCAATCTTAGCTTCCCTCACGAACCGGTTGCCTTCATGAGCAATCTTGAGAGTGTTCCAAATTTCCTTGGCTTGCTCCAACCAATCCACTTTGTCGAATTCTTCTTGGTTCAAGGCTAAGATGAGCATCGCCGCTGCTTAAGCATTGCAGTGAATGAGTTGTTCTTGTTCTGGGGTCAACTCTTCATCATCCACGGGGATATCTACACCTGTGCAAACAACATGACAAAGTGTAGGATTGAGAGAAACAATATGCAACTTCATGTTGTGCTTTCACATAGTGTAGTTAGTCGCATCAGAGTTTGGAACTTTGCCCATAGGAATAGAAAGGTAGTTTGAATGAGAATTGAGGTGCTCATAGTTAAAAGGATATCACGTGTAGTCTTCTTCGGGCTTCTTGAGCTTCTTCTCTTCTTGGCCTCATCTCTTGCCTTTTGAAGAAGGTCCGCAAAGCGCTTTACTTCTTCATCTTCATCTTCAGTTTTGCCATTGACGGGAGGAGGCTTTTCCTTGTCCTTGGAGGTGTTGACAGTCGTGTCACGCAAGGGATTGGACCCTTGGTCTCCGGTGTGGCTGTTCTCGCTGATGCTGGTGGTGTTGATGATCGGCATCTCCTTCTCACCATCTTCCCCATCTCCTCTCCAAGCGGTTAAGCTTTTAGGAGACTTAGACCCTGATACCAATTGAACGTTGCCTAAAGGGGGGTGAATAGGAGAATAGCCTGAAACTTAACTCAATAAAAGCTAATTAAACTACAGGGTGCGGACTAGTCTGACCTGAGGGCGGACTAGTCTAGTCTGGATGTCAAACTTGATCAAAAGTGATATTTTTATGTGATCTAACGGAGTAAACTCGTTGAAATGTAAAGTTTATGCTCCTAGCAATTTAGTAGATTGTGTGTACGAAGTAAAAGCAACTAGATCGAGGCGAATCACGAGACTGAAATGAAGAACGTAGATAGCCCTAACTTGATCTAGCGAAGAATGAGGAAATCAAATCAAGGACGCAAGATGCAGGATTTATCCCGTGGTTCAACCCCACAAAGGAGCCTACATCCACGTTGAGGATGTCCACGAAAGGCAGGGTTTCACTCAACCCTTTCCTCACTTAGCCACCACGAAGGCCGACTTTCTTCCACTAAATCACAAGGGTAATCACCAAATCCATGGGCCAACTCAGAACCTAAGGCTCCCACAAGTTTACAACTCAAAAAGATCGAAGATCAACACCCACGCGAACTCAAATCAATCAGTCAAACCGAGAGAATCAACCAAAGCTCAAGATCGAGCAAATCCTTCTCTCTCCTTTTCCAAACCTCACAAATCCTCAAGATTCACTCTGAGGACTCCAAGAATGGTTGATAGAGGGCTAGGATGGCTCTAGGAAGGCTATGGTGGCGCTAGGGTTCAAGAGAGGGCCTTTGTAGGCCGGGGGATCTCTTTTTATAGGGGTCCTGACAATTAGCTGTTGCTACCAGGAAAAGTGCGAACTAGTACGGTCTTTGACCCTGGACTAGTCTGGCCTGTGGGGACAAGTGATGTCATCCTTGACCAACCACAAAGCAACCCGCCACCTTTTGAATTCAAACAGTCACCAAATCACGGACTAGTCCGTCCATCAACGGAATAGTCCGACCTCACACAGAACTGTTTGTTCTGGTTGAGACCAGACTAGTCCGACACACCGGACTAGTCCAACCCTCGAGGGCGGACAAGTCCGGCTATCCAAGACTTAGTCCCAGCAGCCACCTCCAAGTCCTCAGCGGACTAGTCTGACAGGGAGAGGACTAGTCTGATCCCAGTCAGGAACTACTTTTGCAGACTAAAATGGACTAGTCTATCCCAGCAAACTAGTCCGGCCCCCCAGGGTGGACTAGTCCGATCCTTCAGGACTTAGTCCCAGAAAGACACAGACACACTCACCACGGACTAGTCCGTCCCCAAACGGACAAGTCCGAACTCACACATGATACTTTGGTTCGCCTAACATCGGATTAGTCCGATGTGGCCGGACTAGTACGACCTTCCAGCCCGGACAAGTCCAACCCTATCCTTAGGGCTGCTTCAACTCATCTCTCAATCTAGTCTAGATTGGACTATGAGCTCTTAGGTGATTCTCAACACCTGACTCATTGAAAAAACTCAAGTTAAGTAGTTGAACTCAACACAAAGAATTTTAAAAGCCTATATTCTATCATTTGAGTTCTTTGCCTTTTTCTTCTTTTTTTTTCTTTTTTTGAGTGCATTCGACGCCATCCAACTTTCAATCACCCGTGCTTACACTTGCAGAGCTCATTAGTCCCTTGCCAGCGGCTGCGGTTGGTAGCGCTGCCACCCAGGTTCGATTCCCAGGAATAGCAACTCTGGGTTTCTCACCGGGATTTATTCCCAAATAATGTTTCAGGTGCCTCTCATGCGTGAAGACACAATGGTAGAGCAACGTCCCCGTCGCACATCAGATTCTGATGGATTCTGGTGATTTCTCAAAGGACGTAGTGGTAGAAGTCGTGTGTAGTTGTAGGATGTATATGTGTGGAAGGTGTGTGTAGGTGTGCGTGGGTGGTGTGAGTGCGTGTGTATTCGCACATGAACAGATATTGCAATTTACCGATAGAGAGGCTTCAAAAAAAACCCACAGGGATTAGCCTAGATGCACATTCAATAAGAATTTCTTCTCTAAGGGCATAAGCTTCTGCCATCATAGCATCGATAACAAAATGGATCTCCTTACAGCTTGCAACAATGAATTTACTACTAAAATCACGTGTTATAACTATTACGCTTCCTCTTCCTTGATCAATACTACGGGCAACATCAACATTAATTTTTATCATACCTTCTGGAGGGCATATCCAAGACTCTTTATTCTTATTTATTGGTTTTCTCCTAGCTCTCCAATAGTTCATGACAAGGACTCCAATTGACATAGCACAACTATATGCATTCTGAATATTTTCTCCATGTGTACTTTGCCGTCTTTCCCACCAGATATACCATGTGCCCGTTAGTATTAGTTCTGCAAAACTCATATCATAGAAGTTTGGACATGTTTCCATATTTAATATGATATGCTTGAGTCCTAGGGAACCAGACCGATCAACTCTAATTGCTTAATTCAGATGACTCAATATACCAAGATTGGACTATACAAATTGAGCTCTACTGCATGTGAATAACAAATGTTTAATATCCTCACATCCCATATTGCACATAGGGCATTGACTTGTATTCCCGATATAACAGTTTGCCAAAACACCATTGCAAGGCACAAATCCATGCAAAGCGCGCCAGACAAAATTTTTAATTTTTGATGGAATATTGAGTTTCTATAATTTCTTCCATACCTGACTTTCTTGGGAGCCACAAACACTAAAATCATTTTGGTGACATCTTCCAAATTGATATTCCCAATCTAAGTGATATGCCCATCCGACCGTAAATAAGCCATTTCTCGTGAAGTGCCAAGCAACAAAATCTTGCATCCCAGAGGGTGTTAGAGGAATCTTAAGAATTCTGTTTGCATCAATACTCCAAAAATTATCTCTAATTAACTGTTCATTCCATTGTCCTGTGACTGGATTGATCAATTATGAAACCTCACAAAATAATATAGATCCTCTTGGAGTATATAATTTTCTAGTTGGACTTGAAGGGATCCGTGCATCCTCCCATATATCAATTTGATCTCCTTGCCCCACTCTCCAAATGATGCCACGATTCAAAATCTGAAGCCCGTGCATAACACTTTGCCATGTGAATGAGCTTCCACTCTTTAGTTTTGCCTTTAGCAGATTACCATATGGATAATATCTGCTTCGAAGAACTCTTGCACATAAAGAATTTGGTTCTTCTATCAACCTCCAACACCGTTTTGCTAGCATAGCTGTATTAAAAGTGTTCAGGTCTCGAAAGCCCATCCCTCCTTTCTCCTTAGGACCCATCCCTCCTTTCTCCTTAGGAAAACAAAGCTTCCACCATGCTGCTCAATGAATTTTTTTATGGTCATCCTCATCACCCCACCAGAATTGTGAAATAGCATTAGTGATTCCTTTGCAAATTTCTTTTTTCAAAATGTTGAATACTGTCATCGCAAAAACTGGTATGGCTTGAGCAACCGCCTTAATCAATGTCTCTTTTCCTCCCATTGATAAAATTTTCTCCTTCCAACCACTAATTAGTAATTTAATCCTTTCTTCAAGATATTTAAAACAATCACTTCGATCAGCTCCTACCATCGCCGGAAGACCAAGGTATTTATCATTTAGGGATTTTTTCCATATATCCAGCTTCTCGCAAACTTTCACCCTATCTTCCACTAATGTATTTGGGCTGAAATAGATACTACATCTTGGTGAACTTACAAGTTTCCCAGAGCTGGCACAATAATCATCAAGAATTTGTTTGAGAATAGTAGCATTATCTTCATTTGCTTCCATCAAAATAAGTGAGTCATCAGCAAAGAGTAAATGTGAAATCATTGGTGCTCCACGGCAAACACGAACTCATGTTAATGAACCTTCATTTTCAGCACGATTCAACAATGAAGAGAACCCCTCCGCGCATATAAGAAACAAATATGGTGACAATGGATCGCCTTGGCGGATTCCTCTGGATGGAGTAAAAAATTCAGTTTCATTAGAATTAAAACGAATCTTGTACCTGACTGAGGAAACACATGCCATCATTAAGCTCACCCAATGTGAGTGGAATCCCAATTTGATCATCATTTTCTCCAGAAAACACCGTTCAACTCTGTCATATGCTTTATGCATGTCAAGTTTGACCGCACACAAACTTTTCTCACCATTCTTCTTCCTAATTGTATGAATACATTCATAGGCAATAAGGATGTTATCCGTAATTTAATGGCCTGGAACAAATGCGCTCTGTTGTTGACTAATGATATCTGCTATTTGCCAGCATCTTAGAGATTACTTTGTATACCACGTTACATAGATTAATAGGACGGTACTGTGCGATTTTCTCAGGATTCGCAACTTTAGGTATTAGAACCACAACTGTATCATTTCAGCCTTCAGGAATTACTCACGTATTGACAGCATGTAGAACTTCTTTTGTTAATTCATCACCTAGCAAATGCCAGTACCTTTTATAGAAGACCACATGAAGACCATCATGCCCAGGTGCTTTTAAATCTCCAATTTGGAACAACGCTTTTTTAACTTCTTCCTCACTGAATTGTTTGACAAGTTCTTGATTCATCTCCTCTGTTACTCTAATATAAATCTTGTTAATTATATTTTGTCTAGTTGTAGCACTTCTGAGGTAAAAGACCCTCAAAATAGAACTTGATAAGTTACTCAACCCCTCAGGTTCATTCCGTTTTGTACCAGAGTCATCAACAATATATTTAATAGTAATTTTTTTGTTTCTAGCACTAGCAGAGTTGTGGAATAAACTTGTATTGTTGTCCATAATGAAACCAATTTGATCTACTCCTCTGCATCCAATATATTTCTTCTTGCTCCAACAACTGCTCTATTTTCATCATTCCTTTTGTTCAGACACTGAATCATCTGTTAGCGGTCCTCGGCGAAGCAGTTCCAAGTCTTTTTTAAGATTATCAATTCTGCGTCTAGGATGTTTTAGCTCTCTTCGATCCCACTTACGCAAATCAACATGTATCTCAGCAGTTTTATCTTTGAACGACAAACAACCATCATGAGCTGATGCTTTTGCCCAAGCATTTTGAACAACAAAATCCATTGTCTCCTGCAACCAGCGGGCTTCGAATCGCTTTGATGTTGTCCCAGTCATATGCGTCCTAGACAAGTACTCTGTATCCTCTAAAATTGGTCGGTTGTCGCTTTTCATCATTTCTCCATTCACCACTTTACTATGAACAAACAGATTGTTCCATTCTGCATTCGCTACAGCACAATCAAGGCGTTATCTGATTCTTCCTCACATTCAAGTAAATAAATCCCCAGAATATCCCAAATCTTCCAAATCACATTCCAATATGCAATCTTGGAAGGCTTTCATATATTGTTGAGCTCTAGGTACACCTCCCGTTTCCCAGGAGTACAATATTTCATTGAAATCACCAATAACCAACCATGGCATGCTTACCTCTGAATGAAGCTCTCTGATGTACTCCCAAGATTTATGTTTATCTTCCAGAATTTATTAGGAATTATTTGAACAAGTATGCTAGGAGTAATTGAATTTAGAAGCTTGCTCAAAATTTGGAATTCTTTTCCTATTGAAAATTTTAAATTAAACTGTATGGCCCCACCCATTTGAAATGGGCCCACCACATTGGGGCCACACTGAGGGCCACGAGTTTAACCACGTAGCAGAACTTGATCCAGTGGCCACAACTGATCCCGCTGCCCATCTATTAGGCTGATAGGCGGGCCCTGCCCGGGTTGTCTTCAACCTCGGGACGGCGGTTCGGCCGCGGCGGCGCTGCGCCGGTGAGCTTACCGACTCCCCTCTTCTGGCTTTCCTTCACCCGAAAATCACCGCCTAACCATTTTCCAGGGTGCTGAGCATGATGGGGGGGGGGGGGGGGGGGGGTCGTCTAACACCGACGATGGCCGGAAACGAGCGCACGACGGCAGCAGCGGTGGCTAGGGTTTCGCTCATGTCCAAACCGCTCGGAAATGACAAA
This sequence comes from Tuctoria greenei, assembly GCA_036927565.1. Taxonomy (NCBI): domain Eukaryota; kingdom Viridiplantae; phylum Streptophyta; class Magnoliopsida; order Poales; family Poaceae; genus Tuctoria; species Tuctoria greenei. Next base: position 185,749,613 of record JAYESD010000006.1, read on the forward strand.
AACACCTCGGGGAAAAGCTGGGGAGGTTCCTGGGAGCATGAGGAAGATGAATATGAGGTGGAACAGGGGTGGAATAGGCGGCAAAGTTGTCTTCGACGGTGAACCACAACGCTTTTCTAAGGCGCCATGGAAAACTCCAAATACTCCGTATGTAGTCAATTATTTTCGTCGATTCTTGATCTAGGTGATGCGCTCAGACATGTAGAGATATCCCTTAACGAGATTAGATAATATTTGAGTACAGAAATAGAATTGCATCGATGACCTAGCTCGAAGTGTAAACTTGAGCCGAGACAAAAATGAAGAATACTCGCTCGATAAAGGATGAGAAGGTTTGCGGTTTTCACTGTGAGAAAGGTGGTGCACCGACGCTCTTTTCTCCTGTTGAAGTCGAGGCTTGAAACAGCCTAGTCCGCCGGCTTCACAGTGGACAGAGGGCAACGTCCACGCAGCTCAACAGTGGAGTCCGCAAGACTTCAAAATACCGGGGTATCAGCCAAGTAAACAATGAAGGGATTGTATGAGAAACTAGACAAGGTTGTTATGCTACTTTTTGGTGCTTGGAGATCGCTCAACCGAGGGCTAGAATAGAGGCACGAAGCAAGTGATTGGAAGGCGGCAACAATGGCGGCGGTGATCTGTTTTCATGGGAGAGCGACAAAAGGTGTCGGGGAGAAGCAACCGGGGCTGAAATTGAGCGAAGGGGAGTAGTCTGGCTACACAGCTGCTTGCCCACATGCAAAGAATTGCGATGGCACCTTCTCCCGGCATTGAAGCGCAGGGACAGCAGGGAAACAGAGGCTCCGTCGGTTCCATCGAGTTGGAGAGGCTGACCAGTGGGTCTGACAGCTCCCCCTCAAGTCTATCTCTCTGGTCTCTCTGGTATTTCAATTCCCCCACCTAGATTTGTCAAAAATTCCATATTTTTGTGGAGGGGCCAATTCAAATGTGTAGATTCAGATTCTGGATTTTGATTTTGGTCCAGTTTCAGGTGAATTTCAAATTCAAATTTGAATGGAATTCAATGTACCCATTGAATTAAATAGAAATTGTGCTCCAAATTTTATGAAAATTTATAGGGGTGCTATTTGGAATATTTGGAAGCTAATGGTGAACTCAGATTTTTGTTTTGATAAGGTTTGAACGTAAGCTTGTTTTGAATATTTGAATTACCTCCATTAAAGTTTGAATTAATTTGATTTTTCAATTTCCATTTTGATTTTTTTCATTCAAATTTTAATTCTCCTCTCTGAACTTTGCACTCTGAATTTAGGGCTTTTGCAGTGCTTGGGGCACCTCTTGTGATGGAGTTGGATCACTTGGGCCTTGTTGCTCTTGAGGTCTTACATCACCAAGCGCCATCCTTCTCAACGCAACACATGGTGCCTCTTCTTCATCTAGCACACATTGATAAACTTGCTCCACTCGGGATCCATTAGTCTCATCAAACACAATGTCACGTGCAATTTCAACACAACCAGAGGTTTTGTTGAAAACACGATAGGCGTAGATGTTTGAGTCATAACCAAGCAAGAAAGCTTCATCAGCTTTCGAAGCAATCTTCAAAATTCTAGGCTTCTTGTTGAGAATATAACATTTACTACCAAAGACTCTAAAGTAGGAGATGTTTGGTTTGTTACTCGTTAGAAGCTTATATGGAGTCTTTTTCAATAGGCGATGGAGGTAGAGACGGTTTGTGGCATGGCAAGCGGTGTTTACCACTTCCGCCCAAAACCTATTGGAAGTCTTGTACTCATCAAGCATGGTTCTTGACATCTCTATTAGAGTTCGGTTCCTCCTTTCGGCCATCCCATTTTGTTCGGGTGAGTAGGGTACCGAAAACTCATGCTTGATGCCCTCCTCGTCCAAGTACTCTTCAACTTGAGTCTTCTTGAATTTGGTGCCATTGTCGCTTCTTATCTTCTTGATTCTCAAGGAGAACTCATTTTGAGCTCTCTTCAAGAAACTCTTGAGGACACTTTGCGTTTCACCTTTGTCATGCAAGAAAAACACCCAAGTGAAGTGAGAAAAGTCATCAACAATAACTAAACCATATTTGTTACCGCCAATGCATATGAAAGCAATGGGACCGAAAATGTCCATGTGCAACATCTCCAGCGGTCTTGTTGTCGTCATCACATTCTTGGCGGGATAAGCTGCTCCAACTTGTTTCTCGGCTTGGCTCACACTATAAGACCTATCTTTCTCAAAAACAACATTCTTAATACCTCAAACGTGATTGCCTTTTAGAAGTTTGTGAAGATTCCTCATACCGACATGGGCTAGATTACGGTGCCACAACCAACCCATGTTGGTTTTTGCAATCAAGCATGTGTCAAGTTGAGTTTTATCCGCGATGAAGTCCATGAGATAAAGCTTTCCCTAGAGCACACCCTTGAACGCAATTGAGTTATCAACTCTTCTATTGACAATCATACCCTCATTAGAAAACAAGCAATTATATCCCTTTTTGCATAATTGAGAAATGGATAAGAGATTATAATCTATGGACTCAACATGCATAACTTGAGCAATAGTATGTTCTGGAGAAATAGAGATTTTACCCATACCTAGTACCTTACCTTGGCTACTATTGCCAAAGTAGATACTTTGACTTGTGTCTTCATTTTCTACATACTCCACAAACATTCTTCTTGCTCCGGTCATGTGATTGGTGCAACCACTATGTAGCACCCATTTGGAACTGTCGCAAGAGTAAGCCTACAAGACAAGTTTAGGCTTTGGTTTTAGGTAACCAAGCTTGGTTGGGTCCTTTGAGGTTCGTGACAAGGAATTTAGGCACCCACACACAAGGCTTTGGACTCTTGCGGTGTGGCCCAACATATTTAGCATAAGTATAACCAAATTTGTTTCTCATTAGCACATAAGATGCATCAAAGTCATGAAACATGATTAAGTTGACATTTTTAGCATTTTTGTCAAGTTTCACTATTTCATTAGAGTTAGATGCATGATATTCATTCTTGACTTGAAATGAACCCTCCTTGACAAATTCAATTTACACCTTGTTATTCTTGAGAATTCTAGCATTTTGCTTTCCTCCCCTAGAATAACCAAGACCATCTTTGATCAAGGGAGATCTTGTGATCGAGTATGCACTACGTGCATACTTGATCTTCTCCTTGTCAAAGATGCCACCCTTAGGTGTGCTCTTTCTCTTTGCCAAGTTGAGCTCATTATTTATGTCAAGCACAAGGTTAGCACATTTGCAAGCTTTGGTGTCTGATTCCATTTTAGGCAAGTTTGAGCTTGTTGAAGGGGAAGAAGGACATTTGACTTGAGAGTTGCGAATTTTGCCTCAAGACTCTTGTGTGCTTTGTTCAAGCTCACAAGTTCATCTTGGAGCACAACATTCGAACTCTTGAGACTTGAGGAAGTCTCCTTGCATTCGCAAGTTCAAGTTCATGTGCCTTGTTCTTTTCCTTCGCAAGTTCAAGAAGCTTCTCAAGGTTAAGATTCTTTTGCCTCTCATTTACAAGCAATTCATCTCGTTCCTCGAGAAGTCCTTCCTTGTCTAAAATTTCATTGGAAAGCTTTTCATTTTAATGATAGCACTTTTACTCAAGCCTTCAAACATATATTCATTCTCACTATCACTATCAAAATACTCATCTTTAATAGAACGCAAGGAGAGTTTAGATTTAACCTTTCTTTTTCCTTCCTTGGCCATAAGATAAGTGTGGCTTGAGCTTTTCCACTCTCCCTTGTTTGGTAGAAGGGTCTTCTTCATTGTTGGCTTCTTGATGGTGACGGTTGCCACTCCCGCTTCATCATCGAAGGAGGACTCATCGTTGGAGTCCCACTCCTTGCCAACATGACTGTGCCCATGTGATTTCTTCTTCTTGAACATTTTCCTCTCTTGAGGCTTCTCATCCTTGACCTTCTTCTTCTTGTCTTCTTCTTTTTTGTATGGGAAATTCACAATGAAGTTCCCATACTCACCACAGTTGTAGCACGCTCTCCTTGGTCTTGACTTGCTCTTGTCCTTTCCCTTACTCTCATAGTTTGACCCCCTTCTCTTCCTCATCATCATCTTGAACCTTTTGATGAAGAAGGCAATTTCCTCTTCATCCATGTTGGTGCTTTCCTCTTCTTCACTTTCTTCATCATTGCTTGAAGCTTGCACCTCTTTGCTTTTGGACTTGGGTGAAGCTTTAAGAGCAATGCCTTTCTTCTTGGAGGATGTGATCTTGGCAAGGTAGTTGACATGGTGTGCTTCTATCTCCATCATCTCGTGGTTGATGATCTTGCCAAGCACCTCATCCGGAGTCATCTTGTGGATGAGAGTGCAAAGCGTCACATTGCAAGGCATGAATGCTCTATTCATCCTCTTGACTACTTCATGTTCGATACACTTCTTGCATCTGTACGCCCGACTCCTATTGATGAGAGTCTTGAGTCGGTTGTACATCTCTTGAGGGGTCTCGCCTTCTTCCATGGCGAATGTTACAATCCCCCCCCCCTCGATCATCTCAATCTTAGCTTCCCTCACGAACCGGTTGCCTTCATGAGCAATCTTGAGAGTGTTCCAAATTTCCTTGGCTTGCTCCAACCAATCCACTTTGTCGAATTCTTCTTGGTTCAAGGCTAAGATGAGCATCGCCGCTGCTTAAGCATTGCAGTGAATGAGTTGTTCTTGTTCTGGGGTCAACTCTTCATCATCCACGGGGATATCTACACCTGTGCAAACAACATGACAAAGTGTAGGATTGAGAGAAACAAGATGCAACTTCATGTTGTGCTTTCACATAGTGTAGTTAGTCGCATCAGAGTTTGGAACTTTGCCCATAGGAATAGAAAGGTAGTTTGAATGAGAATTGAGGTGCTCATAGTTAAAAGGATATCACGTGTAGTCTTCTTCGGGCTTCTTGAGCTTCTTCTCTTCTTGGCCTCATCTCTTGCCTTTTGAAGAAGGTCCGCAAAGCGCTTTACTTCTTCATCTTCATCTTCAGTTTTGCCATTGACGGGAGGAGGCTTTTCTTGTCCTTGGAGGTGTTGACAGTCGTGTCACGCAAGGGATTGGACCCTTGGTCTCCGGTGTGGCTGTTTCTCGCTGATGCTGGTGGTGTTGATGATCGGCATCTCCTTCTCACCATCTTCCCCATCTCCTCTCCAAGCGGTTAAGCTTTTAGGAGACTTAGACCTGATACCCAATTGAACGTTGCCTAGAGGGGGGTGAATAGGAGAATAGCCTGAAACTTAACTCAATAAAAGCTAATTAAACTACAGGGTGCGGACTAGTCTGACCTGAGGGCGGACTAGTCTAGTCTGGATGTCAAACTTGATCAAAAGTGATATTTTTATGTGATCTAACGGAGTAAACTCGTTGAAATGTAAAGTTTATGCTCCTAGCAATTTAGTAGATTGTGTGTACGAAGTAAAAGCAACTAGATCGAGGCGAATCACGAGACTGAAATGAAGAACGTAGATAGCCCTAACTTGATCTAGCGAAGAATGAGGAAATCAAATCAAGGACGCAAGATGCAGGATTTATCCCGTGGTTCAACCCCACAAAGGAGCCTACATCCACGTTGAGGATGTCCACGAAAGGCAGGGTTTCACTCAACCCTTTCCTCACTTAGCCACCACGAAGGCCGACTTTCTTCCACTAAATCACAAGGGTAATCACCAAATCCATGGGCCAACTCAGAACCTAAGGCTCCCACAAGTTTACAACTCAAAAAGATCGAAGATCAACACCCACGCGAACTCAAATCAATCAGTCAAACCGAGAGAATCAACCAAGAGCTCAAGATCGAGCAAATCCTTCTCTCTCCTTTTCCAAACCTCACAAATCCTCAAGATTCACTCTGAGGACTCCAAGAATGGTTGATAGAGGGCTAGGATGGCTCTAGGAAGGCTATGGTGGCGCTAGGGTTCAAGAGAGGGCCTTTGTAGGCCGGGGGATCTCTTTTTATAGGGGTCCTGACAATTAGCTGTTGCTACCAGGAAAAGTGCGAACTAGTACGGTCTTTGACCCTGGACTAGTCTGGCCTGTGGGGACAAGTGATGTCATCCTTGACCAACCACAAAGCAACCCGCCACCTTTTGAATTCAAACAGTCACCAAATCACGGACTAGTCCGTCCATCAACGGAATAGTCCGACCTCACACAGAACTGTTTGTTCTGGTTGAGACCAGACTAGTCCGACACACCGGACTAGTCCAACCCTCGAGGGCGGACAAGTCCGGCTATCCAAGACTTAGTCTCAGCAGCCACCTCCAAGTCCTCAGCGGACTAGTCTGACAGGGAGAGGACTAGTCTGATCCCAGTCAGGAACTACTTTTGCAGACTAAAATGGACTAGTCTATCCCAGCAAACTAGTCCGGCCCCCCAGGGTGGACTAGTCCGATCCTTCAGGACTTAGTCCCAGAAAGACACAGACACACTCACCACGGACTAGTCCGTACCCAAACGGACAAGTCCGAACTCACACATGATACTTTGGTTCGCCTAACATCGGATTAGTCCGATGTGGCCGGATTAGTACGACCTTCCAGCCCGGACAAGTCCAACCCTATCCTTAGGGCTGCTTCAACTCATCTCTCAATCTAGTCTAGATTGGACTATGAGCTCTTAGGTGATTCTCAACACCTGACTCATTGAAAAAACTCAAGTTAAGTAGTTGAACTCAACACAAAGAATTTTAAAAGCCTATATTCTATCATTTGAGTTCTTTGCCTTTTTCTTCTTTTTTTTTTCTTTTTTTGAGTGCATTCGACGCCATCCAACTTTCAATCACCCGTGCTTACACTTGCAGAGCTCATTAGTCCCTTGCCAGCGGCTGCGGTTGGTAGCGCTGCCACCCAGGTTCGATTCCCAGGAATAGCAACTCTGGGTTTCTCACCGGGATTTATTCCCAAATAATGTTTCAGGTGCCTCTCATGCGTGAAGACACAATGGTAGAGCAACGTCCCCGTCGCACATCAGATTCTGATGGATTCTGGTGATTTCTCAAAGGACGTAGTGGTAGAAGTCGTGTGTAGTTGTAGGATGTATATGTGTGGAAGGTGTGTGTAGGTGTGCGTGGGTGGTGTGAGTGCGTGTGTATTCGCACATGAACAGATATTGCAATTTACCGATAGAGAGGCTTCAAAAAAAACCCACAGGGATTAGCCTAGATGCACATTCAATAAGAATTTCTTCTCTAAGGGCATAAGCTTCTGCCATCATAGCATCGATAACAAAATGGATCTCCTTACAGCTTGCAACAATGAATTTACTACTAAAATCACGTGTTATAACTATTACGCTTCCTCTTCCTTGATCAATACTACGGGCAACATCAACATTAATTTTTATCATACCTTCTGGAGGGCATATCCAAGACTCTTTATTCTTATTTATTGGTTTTCTCCTAGCTCTCCAATAGTTCATGACAAGGACTCCAATTGACATAGCACAACTATATGCATTCTGAATATTTTCTCCATGTGTACTTTGCCGTCTTTCCCACCAGATATACCATGTGCCCGTTAGTATTAGTTCTGCAAAACTCATATCATAGAAGTTTGGACATGTTTCCATATTTAATATGATATGCTTGAGTCCTAGGGAACCAGACCGATCAACTCTAATTGCTTAATTCAGATGACTCAATATACCAAGATTGGACTATACAAATTGAGCTCTACTGCATGTGAATAACAAATGTTTAATATCCTCACATCCCATATTGCACATAGGGCATTGACTTGTATTCCCGATATAACAGTTTGCCAAAACACCATTTCAAGGCACAAATCCATGCAAAGCGCGCCAGACAAAATTTTTAATTTTTGATGGAATATTGAGTTTCTATAATTTCTTCCATACCTGACTTTCTTGGGAGCCACAAACACTAAAATCATTTTGGTGACATCTTCCAAATTGATATTCCCAATCTAAGTGATATGCCCATCCGACCATAAATAAGCCATTTCTCGTGAAGTGCCAAGCAACAAAATCTTGCATCCCAGAGGGTGTTAGAGGAATCTTAAGAATTCTGTTTGCATCAATACTCCAAAAATTATCTCTAATTAACTGTTCATTCCATTGTCCTGTGACTGGATTGATCAATTATGAAACCTCACAAAATAATATAGATCCTCTTGGAGTATATAATTTTCTAGTTGGACTTGAAGGGATCCGTGCATCCTCCCATATATCAATTTGATCTCCTTGCCCCACTCTCCAAATGATGCCACGATTCAAAATCTGAAGCCCGTGCATAACACTTTGCCATGTGAATGAGCTTCCACTCTTTAGTTTTGCCTTTAGCAGATTACCATATGGATAATATCTGCTTCGAAGAACTCTTGCACATAAAGAATTTGGTTCTTCTATCAACCTCCAACACCGTTTTGCTAGCATAGCTGTATTAAAAGTGTTCAGGTCTCGAAAGCCCATCCCTCCTTTCTCCTTAGGACCCATCCCTCCTTTCTCCTTAGGAAAACAAAGCTTCCACCATGCTGCTCAATGAATTTTTTTATGGTCATCCTCATCACCCCACCAGAATTGTGAAATAGCATTAGTGATTCCTTTGCAAATTTCTTTTTTCAAAATGTTGAATACTGTCATCGCAAAAACTGGTATGGCTTGAGCAACCGCCTTAATCAATGTCTCTTTTCCTCCCATTGATAAAATTTTCTCCTTCCAACCACTAATTAGTAATTTAATCCTTTCTTCAAGATATTTAAAACAATCACTTCGATCAGCTCCTACCATCGCCGGAAGACCAAGGTATTTATCATTTAGGGATTTTTTCCATATATCCAGCTTCTCGCAAACTTTCACCCTATCTTCCACTAATGTATTTGGGCTGAAATAGATACTACATCTTGGTGAACTTACAAGTTTCCCAGAGCTGGCACAATAATCATCAAGAATTTGTTTGAGAATAGTAGCATTATCTTCATTTGCTTCCATCAAAATAAGTGAGTCATCAGCAAAGAGTAAATGTGAAATCATTGGTGCTCCACGGCAAACACGAACTCATGTTAATGAACCTTCATTTTCAGCACGATTCAACAATGAAGAGAACCCCTCCGCGCATATAAGAAACAAATATGGTGACAATGGATCGCCTTGGCGGATTCCTCTGGATGGAGTAAAAAATTCAGTTTCATTAGAATTAAAACGAATCTTGTACCTGACTGAGGAAACACATGCCATCATTAAGCTCACCCAATGTGAGTGGAATCCCAATTTGATCATCATTTTCTCCAGAAAACACCGTTCAACTCTGTCATATGCTTTATGCATGTCAAGTTTGACCGCACACAAACTTTTCTCACCATTCTTCTTCCTAATTGTATGAATACATTCATAGGCAATAAGGATGTTATCCGTAATTTAATGGCCTGGAACAAATGCGCTCTGTTGTTGACTAATGATATCTGCTATTTGCCAGCATCTTAGAGATTACTTTGTATACCACGTTACATAGATTAATAGGACGGTACTGTGCGATTTTCTCAGGATTCGCAACTTTAGGTATTAGAACCACAACTGTATCATTTCAGCCTTCAGGAATTACTCACGTATTGACAGCATGTAGAACTTCTTTTGTTAATTCATCACCTAGCAAATGCCAGTACCTTTTATAGAAGACCACATGAAGACCATCATGCCCAGGTGCTTTTAAATCTCCAATTTGGAACAACGCTTTTTTAACTTCTTCCTCACTGAATTGTTTGACAAGTTCTTGATTCATCTCCTCTGTTACTCTAATATAAATCTTGTTAATTATATTTTGTCTAGTTGTAGCACTTCTGAGGTAAAAGACCCTCAAAATAGAACTTGATAAGTTACTCAACCCCTCAGGTTCATTCCGTTTTGTACCAGAGTCATCAACAATATATTTAATAGTAATTTTTTTGTTTCTAGCACTAGCAGAGTTGTGGAATAAACTTGTATTGTTGTCCATAATGAAACCAATTTGATCTACTCCTCTGCATCCAATATATTTCTTCTTGCTCCAACAACTGCTCTATTTTCATCATTCCTTTTGTTCAGACACTGAATCATCTGTTAGCGGTCCTCGGCGAAGCAGTTCCAAGTCTTTTTTAAGATTATCAATTCTGCGTCTAGGATGTTTTAGCTCTCTTCGATCCCACTTACGCAAATCAACATGTATCTCAGCAGTTTTATCTTTGAACGACAAACAACCATCATGAGCTGATGCTTTTGCCCAAGCATTTTGAACAACAAAATCCATTGTCTCCTGCAACCAGCGGGCTTCGAATCGCTTTGATGTTGTCCCAGTCATATGCGTCCTAGACAAGTACTCTGTATCCTCTAAAATTGGTCGGTTGTCGCTTTTCATCATTTCTCCATTCACCACTTTACTATGAACAAACAGATTGTTCCATTCTGCATTCGCTACAGCACAATCAAGGCGTTATCTGATTCTTCCTCACATTCAAGTAAATAAATCCCCAGAATATCCCAAATCTTCCAAATCACATTCCAATATGCAATCTTGGAAGGCTTTCATATATTGTTGAGCTCTAGGTACACCTCCCGTTTCCCAGGAGTACAATATTTCACTGAAATCACCAATAACCAACCATGGCATGCTTACCTCTGAATGAAGCTCTCTGATGTACTCCCAAGATTTATGTTTATCTTCCCATTTTGGCTCATTATAAAAACTAGTGAGACGCCATTTGTTATCGCCCTCCACAATGACATCTATGAATTTTTTTCCACTCTCCGACAACTAATTTTGATCTTTTTTCCACATTAATAATAAACCACCACTTCTACCATTACTGTCGAAAATAATCTACTTATTAAATCTTACCTTACGCATCAAACTTTCTGCCTTAGCTTTACCCAAGTGTGATTCAGACAGAAAAATCACATCGCGATGTAGCTGCCTCTGGACCTCCAGAAGCGACCGAACTGCCCGGGAAGTTGACATTCCCCGGCAGTTCCAGCCTAAAATTTTTATTGTTCCCGGCGGTCCTCCTCAACGGAGGCTGCATATCTCATAATTTCATCAGCTTCAACACCATCAACCACAACCTTCTTTCTTCTCTTCTTCTCTTGGGAATGTTGTGGCATATTTGACAAATCATTCTCCCCATAAGTACTTGCACCATTTTCCAATAGAAATTTGCATAGCAGCCAGTCCCCCATGAACAATCTTTCTTCTCATGAACATCATCCCCACGTTCCTCAACCACATGCCCCAGCATACCACAAAAATCACAGAAATGAGGTAGCTTTTCATATAGGACCGGATATGTACGTCTCTCCTTTAAGGTTATCGCAACAAACCTCACCAATGGTTTACTGATGTCTGGAAAGACTCGAGCACGGAGGTATTTTGATGGATTAATTGTTCCTTCTTTAACAATAATTGTGATCGGTGGATCACCCACCCTTTTAGCGATCTTCTCGGCTAGCTCTTTATTCCTCATCAGCCCATCCAGCATATTTTGAATGCGTATCCATGCCGGAATTTTTTCCAATTTGTATTCCAGAACATTTGTGAAACCATCATACTCAACAATAATAACAACCGCATTCCTGAATAACCAAGGACCGCCTTCCATGACTCTATTCCCAGTCACCCAAGCACTGAAATTGTGCTAAGAATAAATTTCATCCCAGCGACTTGAAAATCACATCTTTAGCTGATGCCCACACATTTCTCATCTGTTTAAATAGAGCAGCATGACTAAAACTTTTTGTAGTATGAACTTTGAAGAGTCCTAGCCAGCGTACTTCCTTAATCAATCCCTCTATTTCCTCTGAAAATCTAGATCAATCTCCTCTTCCCCATGTAGACTCATACTTTGAAATCTATCCTCCAGATGGATCCCCAACGGAGAATCACTCCTAACATTATCAGAGATCACATATTTATCTTTTCCAGATGTCTCTTTCTCCGTTTAGAATACTTCAATCCATCATACACTTGATCCATCTTTGAAGACTTCTTTGCATCTGCCATGAGAGAAGCAGCACTCTCCAGGACGATCGGTGGAGAAATTGATCTGAAAGATTTGACTCTGCAGTAGCAGAGGATGTGGTGACCCTAGGCCTTCCCAGGGGACTTTATTTCCTTGAAATTTGTGGCCATGCCAATGTCACCGTAGAAGTTTGACCCTGGGGGGGGGGGGGGGGGCGGAGAATATTGACCCTGACTAACCATTTTAGCTTTTACCAGAAATCCAAACTTAAGAGTTTTAATCACGAACCTCATATCACATTTGAATTCAATTGTGCAGAAATGTTGAGTTAGCTATGTAGTAATTTTTTTAGACAAGGAGTATTTTATATTTTAAAAGGAATCAAATACTGTCATTTATCAGTTAGGACTGAGACAAATCTTCGTTTGGTAAGTACCATCTGATAATGTAGAAAACAAATTTTCATTTTATTGGTGGAAAATGAGGCTTATAATAACTAAGGTTATCGATACTACAACATTAACAGATATTTAGGTTCAATGAGAGTTGCTTAAACCAAGAAACATGATAAGTTTAACCCCATGTAGGAAATAGTCCTACAACAAAATAGTATGTACTATTTTGGTGTTAAATTACTACGTTAATTTACAATCCAACCTCTTCTTAGCCTAGAGAGAAAGACAGTTTCATATCCGAAATAAACACCGCTAGAATAGTCAGAGTATATATGCACTCCTCAAATACAGAATCACACCTTATTAATCTATATCCTAATGTCCTACTTTTATATATACCAAGAATCCTCTAAAAAAACTAGTCTTTCATGGCATCATCAAAGGTGACTCGACCAGTGGTTTGCTCAGTTCCAAACCCCAATAACTAGGATACAACAAACACATGAAAAATTAAAATCATTATCATTTGAACGATCTGTAGCAAAAAATAACAATCTATATAACTAATTCAGTGTACCAAAATTTATCTACTCCAGAGCAAGGTGTGGAAACGATGGGCCTCATAATTCCACCATCTCCTCAGCCTAATCACACATACTTGGTTTTCGAAAAAAAATCACACATACTAGATACTAACTTATCTTTAGCCGTGATATACTCACTAACCTGAACCTCCATCAAAAGGCATCAAGTCAACACTTAGAGGCATCACCTATCATTGAGGCAACCAATCATTAAGATATGTGACCATAGATAAAATATTATTACACTGGCAAGTGTTGTTTGCATTAATGGTTTTCACTCAATCACAAAAGATCCATTCTTTTGGGGTTACCAACTTTCAATGGTCGTGAAGGTTACACTTGTCTTCACCTCATAAATCTTTTTAGGCTTAAACTTGTCATTGCATCCTATAAAGTGGACTTCTACTTTGTCAGTACCGACAACAATAATCTTTCTGTTAGGTTTTCACTTGATAAATCTTACAAGGAGGTCGAATAAAACTTTTCTAGATAAATATTATATAGTAAAAAATTATCTTTAAGTTATCAAACTCTAAGACAATTCTAAATTTTGATGTAACTCACATTTGCTTTCATACATTCTCAGTATCACTCTTGAGCTTTATATCAGTAAGAGTGTGAGTGACAATAAACATACATATATATATATATATATATATATACATATATATATGCATATATATATATATATATCAAATGTTTATATGTACATTATGTCAACAATAACATAATAAATGATTGATATTGTATTTCATAATATGTCACTTATAGATGGTTTCAAACCAAATGATTGTTCTCTAATTATCAATCGACCACTGTATATACTCGCTCTTCTCTTAGTACGAACATGTTCGAAAAAATAGTCTTGAATAATATATTAACATTATCATCTAGAAAATACAAAGATGCAATAATGAGGTTGAAGTATTAATCTTCTTTCCTAGCTCCTTTATGTGTCTCAACCTCACTAAATTAGCATTGTTGTGAACTAACATCATATAGACAACACTTGTATTTGATGAATTGTAGTCTCATTCCTTTTCTTTAAGGTATAACTAAATAAATTGATAATAAAAATCATTTAGTGAAATACATTGATCACAACTGTTTAAACCATATGCAATTAAGAGAATTTCACACATTTTATACAATTTAAAATTTGTCTGGGTGATATTTAACCTAATTTCTCTCGTCGAATAAAATATCTATGCAATATATCATTTTGTATGCAAGCTTCTAATTATTGTATCCTTCCTTCTTCAAGATAATTAAGACAAAATGAAAATATGTTTATATACCAAAATATGTGTTAATATCATAATTCATAAATATAGTACCAAACATTTACCGAACATAAAAAGATACTTTCTGCATGATCTCTTTAAATGTTGTCGTTATATGCAATTACATAATGCTAAGCCTCATATCAATCTAATGATAGATTCTCATGTGAGACGACTCAACAAGATAAATTTGATATTAGGATTATTTGTCATACAACTAACTCTCCATATTTGAATATATTAGACTTAGACCTTTTTAACGTTATTCAATCGATACAATACAAAACAACAGTCATGACAACAGAATAATTGATGGACTTCGTGAATAAGAAATTCGAAGATTATTCGGCATTAAAAACAAACTATTTTTTTATTACTTAAGAATGTATGAAAGAAATTATGAGAGTTAGAAATGGTAATGGGTATGATATTCCAAATATAAGGAAGTCAATGCTTGAAAGTCAAAGTCTCTTCCTTTGTAGCTCAAATATGATGTCATGTTTGTCAATAATGTAATAAAGGTGCTTGAAAGGCAAACAATTTACATATTCTATTTTATACTAATTTCAGTATAGTCATCTAAATTTTCTTTAATCATGACACGTGTAATTTTTTTATTTACTTATTCCCCTGGGATTGATATAATTTATATATACCCTGGTTTCCTACTATGTAGAGAGAATTAATAACAGTTTCTAGATAGCAATGTATGTTATGCATTATCCAGTTCTTGGTTTATCATAGGGTTTGTTTGGGTACATTGCTAGTTTTGATGGAATGGTAGACCATGTCATTAAACAATATGCATGAATAAGAAATTTATAACGGTTGCCTCCTGTAGATAAGAGTTGATATGTTGTATTGATGTAATATTTCCATCATAGTATTAATTATTTATTATTTTCAAACATGAGTGAAGTACGAGAGCTGCTACATTTTCTGTAGGGACAATCACTGGGAGATGTGGATGCTCTAAACGTACACCTGAAGAAGTATATTTGTGTTTTAATGATACTTCATCTTCTAGATTTATTATATATATATATATATATATATATATATATATATATATATATATATATATATATATATATATATATATATACTAGTTTTACCCGACCTAACTTGCTAGCAAACCGAAAGCAGTGACAAATTTAAGCGAATTAGAACATTCAACTTTCCATGAGATCGCATCATTAATCATCATGTTAGTAGCATACACCACTCAATAGTTGATGTTATGGAAGGGGAGAATCGGAGCAAATTCATAGATGCCCTTATGCTCCAAGAAGTGGATGCAATTGCTTCATTTTGGCGCATAACAACTAAGTCAGTGAACTATTGCACATAACTCATGAACAATATAGCAGAATTGATGGACATAACATTTTGGCACCTATAGCTTTGGATGCTGCTTAATTTTGATGTAGCCATATGTAGTCAATGACCCATTGCTATGTGACTCATTTAGTTTTGTCCAAACTACAGTTATTCTGAACGCTGACACTTTTCCTTCAGTGAGCTTTTACATCAACTTATCTATGGATGCATGAGTTCATAATTTACTCTCGCTTGACTAGCTATGTGATACTCCTAAGGGCAACAAGAGAAGACTTGTTATGTTAATTAGAAAAATGATACAATTATTATAATTTATAATAACTATGATTGACAATACTATTTTGTAACATTTACCTTCTACAACTCTACTAGTGGTTGGACCATTTATTATGACATGTGTAAGAGTGGTGATGACAACATAACCATCTATATGATGCGCCGTATTGATGTTTAAGTGATGTTGAATGAGAAAGCATGTGTAAGCAAGTACTTTTTTTTTATGATAAATCACATGAGAAACAATGCAATATAAACACACGCATATCAATATCATTTTATTTAAGGGCCATTGGATCAGTGACAAGCAGAGATAAATGACAAACTATGTTGTCAACACAAATGTATGTGGGGAAAGGCTACACCTTTGAAATCGAAATTGATGAAAATACCTTCTGAATTTCCATGTTTAGTAAACAAATTTGCACTCAACTAAACAACTATTGCAAAATTGACAAAAATTAGTAAGATTCAATACAGTTCTATAGTAGAGTTGTCCAAAATGCAAAGGTTCATGATCCTAACCTCTACCAACGCATCATAACACAATGTGCTAGATTATGGATTGAAAAAGGAATGTAATGAATTGAATGTGTAAAAGCCTATTCACATATCCGTTCTTTTTTATCGTAATTTCTCTTGTGTGGGCCAAGAAAAGAAGGCCAGGCCATAATCTATACATTCGATCCTTGCAAAGCTTCAGGACATGAATTGGAATGAAAAAGAAATTATCAAGGGTATCCATTCAAGGAGGAAGCTAATCCCTCCTACGGAGAAAAGTGATTAGTTGGTACTTCAATCGCAGGCCTTTAATTTAGGAATTAGATGGCCCCTCTCTAGTTTGTAAAAGAAATAGCAGAGCCTCTATCTCACAAAATAAAAAAATCATCAGGACTTAATATCGGTCTGGAACAAATTATTATGCATCCCCATATCCAATGCCAAGTCCATAACGGGGTTTATAACACTATCAATATGCTACACACTTATAAAAATTCGTATTTCCCCGTCTTACCTCACACTCGTGTGTGTCCTCGGACCCTTGTCAGACCCATCCTCTTTTCGTAAAAGTCACGGATGGGGTTGGGCCGCATTGCATGGACCTCATGATGGATAGACGTTGGGAGGTGCGGACCACGGATTGCCTCTCCTTCAGGGCCCTTTAGGCGGGCTCACCACAAGCGCTCCTTCCTCATTGAGGTGAGGTTCTCGCTAGTGTGTGTGTGTGGGGGGTGTTCCATCGGAGGGAGGCAGGGGACGGTGGCGCTGCACCGTTTGTGCCTTGAGGCTTTTGAGAGGGTCTAGAGTTTGAGCTTCGGGCAAGACAAAGAAGTGCAAGAGCGGCCGCGAGCCCAGCCACATCACCTTCTTTTGGGTCTGCTTTTGGTGGGCTGCTGTCCATGAGGGCAGGACGTGAGGCCTGGTGAGCCTAACCAGACACGTATGTTTCTCATGCACCCGCTATATTTTCCTAAAGGCGAGATCTATCATTTAGATAAAAGGATAGGGGATAGAGTTTTAGGGCTGCAATAAACCTAAGCTTCATGTACTATAATTTGGTTTGACACCACATTAGTTTCTTGCTCAACTAATTGCGAGAGGTAAGAGTTGTTGACAGTAGACTTGTTAAGGCAATTTACTGAAAACTCCGAAAAAGCCGCGAATTCGACAACAATAAACACCAGCAAGAACGAGCAAATTGCGCATACTGATTTGAAGTCGGAGGAACCGCTGTAGATGTAGTGGACGACTTGACGATGGATGGTCGATGCAGATGTTAGTGGCGATGTTGGATAACAGCGCTCAATCTCATTGATAAATGACTGTGATGAAGAATACGAGCAGCCGCGCGAAGCGCTTCCCAAAAAACTTATTCGCCCTATCTCGGTGTAGGATCGCAAAGACGAGTGGTTTCGGAGACTTGCTCTTCCAATCGTCGGTGCACGCCGGCGCTCGAGGTGGAGTAGACTAGATAGCAGCGCAAGGAACGCGAACATGGATTGATCTGATCTGACCGTGGGAGGATTTCTCCTGCCGCATACGCCCACTACTTATGGAGTCTCCGAGAGTTGATTCGGTCGCGATCTGGAGGATCCA
This sequence comes from Tuctoria greenei, assembly GCA_036927565.1. Classification (NCBI taxonomy): domain Eukaryota; kingdom Viridiplantae; phylum Streptophyta; class Magnoliopsida; order Poales; family Poaceae; genus Tuctoria; species Tuctoria greenei. Next base: position 185,767,514 of record JAYESD010000006.1, read on the forward strand.
CATCTGAACCGACTCAGTAGATGTAGATGCGCCCGTCACCACACACTACAGTAATCCCGATGATTTGCGATGGCCAAAGACATCGCAAATAAGCATCAAACTGTCGCAAATAAGCTATTTGTGACAATTTTCCTAATTTGCAAAAGTTTTCGACCATCACCCGTTTTTTGTCGCAATTTAACTAATTTGCGACGGTGACCCATGGCAATCGCAAATAAGGGCTTGGGCCCGGCAGATGGGCTGGGCTCGATAACTTGTGACAGCTGCGCTGGCCATCACAATTAAAGGCCTTATTTGCGACGACCGTCCCTGGTCGTCGCAAAATTTTAAGGTTAATTTGCGACGGCTACTAAGGCTGTTGGAAATAATATACGTCTTATTTGCGAAAGCCGTCACAAATAAGGTTTTTTTATTTTTTTAAAACATAGAAAATACTGCCCGACTCGATGGGCAGAAAAACAAAATAGATACAGTATATCATAGAACAGCAGCACAACAACATCCATACAACACATACATCACATGTACATAGCACAACGTGCTCGCATCATACTACAAAGTCAAAAAACAAACAAGAGGGCTATACGCTAGCCCCTTTACTACCTCCGGAGCTGTCGATATCCTGCAGACCGGGTATCCCCGCGTACAAGGAAGAAGAAGCTCCAGACCTGGCATCCCTGCTGAGGTGGGTCTCGGGGCTGCCACACATCCTTCGACTCCAGACCCCGCGCTCCCGCAGAGGCGGGCTCCAGGGCTGCCACGCGTCCTTCGGCTCCCCCGCTCCCGCATAGGCAGGCTTCAGCGCTGCCACTCGTCCTCTGGCTCTGAGCTCTTGCTCCTACTAAGGAGGGCTCTGGACTGCCACGCCCTCTGATTGCGGACCCTTGCTCCCACTGAGGAGGGCACCGGAGCTGCCACGCGTCCTCCAGCTCCAGATCCTTCCTCTCGCCGAGGAGGGCTCCGGAGCAACCACGCATCCTGCAACTTGCCCTGAATTATAGGTTGCAGGAGTAAATGAGCGGTGCACCTTGTCCAAGCCAGGCTTTGAAGGCATGCGCTTTCCACAGGCGCATGACGCAGCACACACCCCCTGTGAGGTACCGCTGTGTCCAATCCCATCGCAGTCAAGATGCTGCAAGGCTACACCACTCTGCCAAGTGGGTAGCTTACGGTGACAAAATAGACGGACGAGACATTCCCTGTCATCATCAATGACTATGCATAGCCACTATCATACGACGTGGCAAGACAGCAGGTCTTCAAGCCACGGTCATAGGAAGCGTACGCAAGAAGCCTAAGATCTTGTACAGGATAAGATAACCTTGGGGCCACCTGTCGGGCCCTGGACCCCACTTGTAAGGTGTCCGACCTTACTATAAAAGGATCGGGCAGCCACCATTACAAGGTGGCCAAGCTCAAGCACAAGCATCCCAGATCCACTCTTTTACACTCACACACACTCAAGCAATACAAACCTTACTGTGGGGTAGGGTATTACACTCCGATGACCTGAACCACGTAAGATCACTGTCTCACCATAGTACCTCAAACGTGCGACCTCACTGGAGACGAAGCCCCCACCTAAAAGAGAACCTCTGTGGGCTGCTCTCAAAGCGGGTCTAGGGGAAGTGTCGTTCGCACACTTCGACATTTGCGCCATTTAGGGGCCTTTTTCTCTCAAGAAGTTGCGCCTTCACCGCAATGGTGAACATCCAGCTCAACGTTGCCTCCTCTCGTCCCTCCCGTCATGGCCAGGAAGGGAAGGAGGGGGACACTCCCCGCTTCAAAATGGGCCGGTCCAGCGAAGCAAGCGGCCGTGTGGCTTCCACTTCTTCGGTAGCTACTGCTGCCACAACTTGACGACTTTTTACAGCCACAACCCGTTGTTGATGTTCCGCACATTGAGGGTAGGCGTTGCTGGAGCATCTAGCTCCAGCACCTTCTAGGCGGCCTGCCGTCGATGTTCCGCATGTTGAGGGTGGGCGACGTCGGAGCATCCAGCTCCTACACCTCCCAGGGGGCCCGCCGTTGACATTATGCACATTGAGGGTGGGCGCTGTCGGAGCATCCAGCTCCAGCACCTCCCAAGAGGCCCACAATCAACGTTCCGCAAGTTGAGGGTTGGCGCCGCCGGAGCATTCAGTCTCGGCACCTCCAAGGGGGCTCGCAATCGACATCCTGCATGTTGAGGGTGGGCGACACTGGAGCATCCAGCTACGACATTCCCATGGGGCCCGCCGTCGACGTTCCGCATGTTGATGATGAGCGCCACCAAAGCATCCAGCTCTGACACCTCCCAGGAAGCCAACCGTCGATGTTTCACACGTTGAGGGTGGGCGCCGTCAGATCATCAAGTTCTGAGACCTCCTAGGGGTCCGCTGTCGATGTTTCGCACGTTGATGATTGGCGCCGCTGGAGCATCCAGTTCCGACACCTCCCAGGGGGCCCGCCGCCGACGCTCCGCACGTTGAGCGTGGGCGCCGCCTAAGCATCCAACTCCGGCACCTCCCAGGGGCCCTTCCATCAACGTTCCACACAGTTGGTACCCTACAGACCGGGTATGTACAAGGAAGAAGAAGCTGCAGACCTGACCTCCCCTCTGATGCGAGTCCCAGGGCTGCCATGCGTCCTTTAGCTCGGACCTCACACGCTCGTAGAGGCGGGCTCCAGGGCTGCCACACGTCCTTCGGCTCCGGGCTCTTGCTGCCACCGAGAAGGGCTCTAGACTGCTATGCGTCCTCCGGCTCCGGACCCTTGCTCCCACCAAGGAGGGCTCGAGAGCTGCCATGCGTCCTCCAGCTTCGGGCCCTTGCTCCCACCGAGGAGGGCTCCAGAGCAGCCACGTGTCCTGCAACTTGCCCTAACTGGTAGGTTATGGGAGTAAATGGGCGGTGCGCCTTGTCCAAGTCAAGCTTTGAAGGCATGCGCTTTCCACAGACGCATGACGCGGTGCACACCCCCTGTCAGGTACTGTCACTACCTTACGTACTGGGTACCCCACGATACCGCAACAAGCGCAAGAAAATTCTACCCATCAGAGACGAAAGCTCTCACAGGTCCCACATGTCACGTTGCGTCGGACCTGCTCCTCTCATATGGCTGCCTCTCGGGTTAACACGTGTAAAATAAGCTCGGAACAAAACTCCCGATCGAGGGAAGCTCCGACGATTCCACGTGTACAACAGCACCAGAACTAGCCCCCGACAGAGAGGAGCTCCGGTACCGACACGTGTATGGTAATCCCGGACCTACCCTCCCGCAAGGGAAAGCTCCAGATCTGCCACGTGTGGAACCTCTAGACCTTCGTCGCCAACAGGAATACAAGCTGATCAAGACCGTTACTGACATTCAAAGATGGTTAAAGTGGCAGTTACAATGTCTAATATAGTGTTATTAATACCGTATAATAACACACGATCAACTCATCGTTAATAGGGGTAACGCTGCCATGAAGGCACGTTACCTCACTATTAATTGTACTTAATACTCTTTAGACAGTGTATTAGGTCATTAAGCACGCCAGGGCCACATGTCAGGCCGGGCCATCTTTGTAAAGGTTAGTCCTTAGAACTATAAAAAGACTACACCGCACGAACGCCAGGGGGCGATCGCAACCAGGCCTTAGCGAACGAACTCGCTCAATACAATCACACAAACCCCGTGGAGTAGGGTGTTATGCTTAGGCGGCCCGAACCACGTAAATCTCCGAGGTCACCATCTTGATATTGATCTTGTGTCCCCTAACCACAAAAGAACCTTCGCGGGCTGCTTTTCAGCGGGTCCGAGGGAAGTGTCGTATTCCACGCTTTGACATTTGGCGCGCCAGGAAGGGGGGTAGCTTTCCTGAGATTACAAGATGGTGAATTCAGTTGATGGATCATCCAATGACAATCGTGCTGAACCACCTGTTGGAGGCAACCCCTCCAATGTTCAACAGCTAACAGGTGCCAATGCCCTAGAAGGCCCTGCGGCATCATCTGCTCCAGCAAATAATGTTGGTCAACGCGATGGGGCATCCGCGTCGATCACTGCATCGACGAATAATCCTAAGCACACGCTCAATGCTGCGCGAGCCCTTCTGCAACATCCACCACCTCCAGGCGCACCCCAGGGTGCTATGGAGCAGTGGAGAGCTGATGTTGACCATCTGGTCGCAGCTGCAGCTGCAAGCATCAGTAACCAAGGTCCACCTTCTTCGGGAAGGGCACCTTCACAACGACGGACCTTGTCCGGTCGGCTTGGTCCACAAACCTCTCAGCAAAGGAGCGTGCCACCTCCCAGCAGGTGACTTCACTGCCCTCCAGGGCACGACGCACCCATATCATCACCAGAATTCCGACCCATGACCTTCGGCCGGAACTGAATTGCCGTTACCGGCAACAGGACGACTGAGTCCGCATCGAGCGTGCTCGCGAAAGGCGAGAGGCTCGGGACAACCCTGCTCCACAAGGTGTAGGAGGAGGATGTTCTGCCCTGGCCATGCACTTACATATGGTCTGGTGGCCACAGAAGTTCCGGCCTCACTTGCCGAAAAAATTCGACGGGACAGTCAACCCCGCTGATTTTTTACAAATCTACTCTACCACCATACTGGCAGTAGGGGGTGATGAGGCTGTAATGGCCAATTACTTCCCTGTGGCCTTAATCGGAACTGCAAGATCTTGGTTCATGAGTCTTCCACCTGACTCCATTAATAGTTGGGCGGAACTATGCCAGCAATTCACTGCCAGTTTTGGGAGCTCCTACACCCGACCCGACACTGAATTGGACTTGTTTGCTGTAAAGCAAACGTCGGGGGAATCGATATGGTCCTTCATCCAACGATTCTCTCAGGTACGCAATACCATTCCTTCTATCTCGACCTCTTCTGTTATTTTTGTGTTTAGACAGGGAGTTCGGGATAAGAAGATGTTGGAGAAGCTGGCAATCAAACAAGTTACCAGCGTCACGAAACTCTTCAGCCTAGCTGACAAATGTGCTAGAGCTGCGGAGGGCCGTGAAATGCACTCCAATCCAGCTTCAGAGGCCAACCAGAAGTCCTCCAAAACTGAAGCTGCTACCTCCGGCGGTAGAAAGAAGAAGAAGAAGAAGCCCAACGGCAAAAAGAAGTTGTCGGTCGGCGCTCCGGCTGCTGCTGCTGTAGCTCCTGGAAGCCGGGGGTCATGCCCCGAGAAGCGACCTTGTCCTTCATCAGAGGACGGCAACAGCTCCAAAGTGTGGTGTTCGATTCACAAGATGAATCGACACAACTTGGAAGAGTGTCGGGAGGTCCAGAACCTTGATGAGCGCTACAACAAGCACCGGGAAGAAGCTCCTTTCCGTCAAAGGGAAGGGATACAAAAAGTCGACGAAGCTCCGACTGATGAAGAGCTAGGTTTCCAGGACCGTAAAAAGGTCTTGAAAGCTGTCTACAACAGTGTCGATGACGATTTCGATGCCTCCGACAACGAATGTCGGAAAACCTTGAACACCATCTATGGTGATTTTTGGGACATCACTTCTCGTCGCATCCTTAAGACAATGCAACGGGACATGGCCATGGTAGCTCCTGCCGCTAAGGCAGAACCACATCGGAAATGGATGGACACACCCATCGTTTTTGATGCTTCAGACTGTCCCCAAAACATGATCGGGGCTGGTCAACTCCCGTTGATGGTGTCACCCACCATTAACAATATCCAAATTCACCATGTGATGGTGGATGGAGGTTCCGGGCTTAACCTCATATGCTTCAAAGCTTTTGTTAAGCTTCAGCTTTGGCCTTTGGACCTCCATCCATCCCGACCTTTCTCCTGTGAACCATCACCTTCTATTACACTCGCTCGATGGGCTTCGAGAACCATCACTCCTCTCAGTTCTATTACACTCCTGGTGGCCTTTGGGACCCGTGAGAACTATAGAACCGAGAAGTTGATCTTTGACGTTGCGCAGATCAGTCTGCCTTTCAATGCCATTTTGGGCAGGCCAGCTTTATACAAATTTATGGCTGCTGTCTGTTATGGTCATTTGGTGTTGAAGATGCCAACACCTACGGACGTTCTCCGGATCCGTGGAGATCGCACCGCAGGGGTCACAGATCTGGAAGAGAATTCTATGTGCTTACCACAGCGCAAGAGGAAGCATCTGGAAAAGAGCCAGCTGTGAATCCTCCAAGCATTCTCCATAAAGGCTCCACCTCCGCACCTCGTGTGCACCCAAGCGGCAACGCCGACGTTCTCGTCAAAGTCGTCCAAATTGGTTCCGATGCTGCTCAGACGACCTGTATATCGGGTGGTCTGAACAACAAATAAGAACTCACTCTCATCACTTTCCTCCAGGCTAATGTCGACGTGTTTGCCTGGCAACCATCACAAATGCCTGGGATCCCTTGGGAGGTGATTGAGCACAATTTAAAGATTTACCCAGGCGCCCGACCTGTACACCAGAAGCCCCGGAAGCAATCAATTAAGCGACAAAACTTCATCCGATAGGAAATCAAGAAGTTGCTCGAAGCTGGATTTATCCAGGAAGTCTTCCATCCAAAATGGCTGGCAAACCCAGTTGTTGTACCCAAGGCCGGTGGGAAGCTTCAGATGTGTATCGACTACACCACCTTAAATAAGGCATGTCCAAAAGATCCATTTCCACTACCTAGAATAGATCAGATAGTTGATTCCACCTCCGGGTGTGAATTACCGTGTTTCTTAGATGCGTATTCTGGATATCATCAAATCCAAATGTCTAAGGAAGATGAAGAGCATATTGCCTTCATAATAGTAGATGGATTGTATTGTTATACTACCATGCCATTTGGTCTCAAAAATGTTGCTTCAACATTTGTGCGAGCTATGTACAAAACATTTGGAGAGCTAATTTAGAGACTTGGTAGAGGTGTAGGTTGATGACATGGCCGTGAAGATTAAAAACAAGGAATCACTCCTTGACAACTTACAAGCCGTCTCCGACAAGCTGTGCACCACACGCACCAAGCTGAACCCGGACAAGTGTGTCTTTGGGGTTAGCTCTGGGAAGCTTTTGGGTTTCTTGGTGACTCATCAAGTAATCAAAGCAAATCTGGCAAAGATCAAGGCTATAGAAGAAATGGCCCCCAACCCGCATTAAAGATGTCCAAAAATTGACTGGATGTCTAGCCGCGCTCAGTCGGTTTATTTCAAGGCTGGCAGAACGGGCGCTACCCTTCTTCAAACTCTTGAGAAAATCTGAACCTTTTCACTGGTATGAAGAAGCAAAAAGGGCGTTTCAAGAACTGAAGCAGCTCCTCACCATACTATCAATCCTGGTAACTCCGAACCCTGGTGAGCCTTTACTGCTTTACATTTCGGCAACTACAGAAGTTGTCAGCATGGTCCTGGTCGCGGAAAGACTGGAGCCATCCCCAAATCAGGACTCTAGACCCCTCCAAGAGGGTCCAAAACTACCTTAAGGCGAGCCTGAAGATCAACCTTCAGGCACACATCCTCAAGGCGAGATGCTGGAGGATCAACATCCTTCAAATGAAGGGGTAAATGTTACTGAACAAGAAGGCCCGAACCCCTCCAGAAGGGTCCAGGATGACAAAGAGGAATCTTCGGGCCCCTCTGGGAGGGTCCAGACAGTCCAGCGCCCAGTGTACTTCATCAGTGAAGTACTCCACAACACCAAGACAAGATACCTTGAGGTGCATAAACTGCTTTATGCAGTTCTTATTGCCTCAAGAAAGCTTCGCCATTACTTCCAAGCCCACAAAATATCAGTGGTAACTTCTTTTCCACTATGTGGAATTTTGCATAACCCTAATTCTACTGGGAATGTTGCAAAGTGGGTAGCGGAGCTAGCAGAATTCGATCAAAATTCCTGTCAAGACAAGTAATTAAAAGTCAAGCCTTGGCTGACTTCATGGCGGAGTGGACTCCCTCTCCATCAAACCCAGGTGGCCACAGTGAGTAGAAACCAGAGCTCAAAGTTCTGGTATTCACAAAGCCTCACTGGATCCTCTACTTCGACGGCTCCGTGCAGAAGCAGGGGTCGGAGCTGGAGTCCTTCTCCAAGCTCCGACCAGAGAGAAGGTCAAGTACATGGTACACCTTGATTTCAAGGAAACCAACAATATGACGGAGTATGAAGCCCTCATCTATGGACTCAAGGAGGCACTATCTTATGGTGTCAAATAGCTGTTGGTGAAGGGAGATTCATAGCTCATCATCAAGCAAGTGAAAGTTGAATGCTCCTTTAACAATTCTCAATTAGTTTCTTATCTCCTTGAAGTCCAGAGGCTTCAGAAGGACCTCAAAGTCCTGGATCTCCATCATGTTCAACGCCTTCATAACTCTAAAGCCCATGAACTCTCGACGAAAGCCTCAACCGGAGCTCTGGTTTCTGATGGAATTTTCGTCCGGAGGTTATCAAAACCAACAGCTCAGCCTGCCGAACTAAGCGAAGGGGGCCAGACCAGCACCTCGAAGCTGGCGGTCCTGGTGGCCCTATTACCATGGCGTTCACCAAGGGTCGTAGGTGCCGTCGAAAGCTCCGAGCAACCCAGCACGCAAGACTTAGAAGCTCAAGTTAGCTCCGATGCATGGATCTCGGAGATCCGGAGCTACTTGAAAGACAATATCCTTCCTGACTATAGTGTATCCGCTGACCGAATTGTTAGATTGGCTAAAAGATACACGTTGGTAGAAGGGGATCTCTACCAACGTGGTGCCTACGACATCCTAATGCGGTGCATTGCAAGGGAATAAGGCCGCGATCTCCTTGCGGAAATCCATGGAGGCGAGTCTGGAAACCACGCATCTTCTCGCACGTTGGTTGGTAAAGCCTTCTGGCATGGTTTTTACTGGCCTACAACACTCCAGGATGCAGTTGAGCTAGTGAAGAAATGTGAAGCATGTCAGTTCCATGCAAAACAGATTCACACACCAGCTCAATCACTACAGATGATACCTCCTACATGGCCATTCGCTGTGTGGGGCATGGACATCTTGGGACCTTTCCCAAAAGCCATCGGAGGTTACAGGTTCCTATATGTCATCATCGACAAGTTCACTAAGTGGCTGGAAGCAACTCCAGTAGTAACAATCAACAAACTATTAGCAATCAAATTCTTCAAGTCCATTATATGCAGATTTGGAGTTCCGAACAAAGTCATAACTGACAACGGAACTCAATTCACAAGTGTTGCATTTCAAGAATACTGCGAAGACCTGGACATTCAACTCAGCTCCGCATCAGTAGCCCATCCAACAAGCAATGGCCAAGCTGAGAGATCAAATGCAGAAATCTTGAAAGGACTCAAGACACGCACATATGAGCGCTTGAAAAAGCATGGAGCTTACTGGATTGAAGAGCTTCTGCCCACATTGTGGGCAAATAGGACAACACCTAATCGGTCAACCGAGGAGACTCCATTCTTCTTGGTGTACGGAGATGAAGCAATCCTTCCTCCATAGATTACCTTGGGGTCCCTCCGGGTCCGGACCTTCGACGGAGCCATGCAGGACCAGCTTCGGCGTGAAGAACTTGACCTCATCGACGAGCGAAGGTGCCGAGCAGCTGTTCGGAATGCACGTTATCGCCAAGCGCTCCAGCGCTACCATCAAAGGCATGTGCGTGACCGTCAGCTTGAAGAAGGCGACCTGGTGCTTCAGAAGATACTAACTCGCGAAGGGATGAACAAACTTTCCCCCAGTTGGGAGGGTCCCTTCCGAGTAAGCAAAGTATCCCGACTAGGGTGCATTCGTTTGGCAAAAGAGGATGGGACCCCGCTTCCTAACCCTTGTAACATCGAGCACCTCCGTAAGTTTTATGCTTAGAATCATGGAGGTGAGTATATAATTACACACAATGCATGTTATAGAGTCATTATGCAGAGTCGATCAAGTCCTCCTGGAAAACATCCGGACCCCTCCGGGAGGGTCCGGGAAGTTCAAGTAACACTTGACACAGTCACAACACTAAAAAGTGTAACTACTTGCTCTGAGTTAGCACAAGATGTATAGCACATTTAGCTTGGTCCAGCACCCTAAGTGTGTCCTTATCTCCCCTGTAATCCGGACCTATAATGAAAAGCATTGTTGTGTGAAAACAGACTCCACTTGCATTTATTTTTGTACAAGGCTCAATATATCAAATTGTTTTTATCCCGATTGTCTATAATGAAGTTGTGCAAATATTTTTGAGTTTTGTTCCAATTAATTCACATGCATTACAAGCCTCATTGATAGTCTTTTTGGATCTTAACACCGCCACATTGTCTACTTGCCTGAATGCCAAGCCAACATAGGTCCGGAGTGTGCTATCGACTTAGCCTGGTCCTGCACCCTAAGTATGCCACTCTACCTACACCCTGGCAGGCCTCTGTAGGGTGAGTACTAAAAAGGCAAGTGGATCTAGGAAGATTCTATCAAATGCTTGTTATCATGTTGAATTTCTTCGTTCAAATAAGAACAATAAGCCACAACCAATTTATAGACATGAGGACGAATTTTACTTTCTTTCTTGACTTTAATGTGCAGGAAAAGCAAAATTTATAGCGATGATAGATGAAGCCGGAGCTACTAAGCTCCGACATTTCCCAAGATAGGTTCACCGTCAACATCCAATATGTTGACGCCGGAGCTACCAAGCTCCAACCATTTAAGGGGGCCTGTCTTCTACACTCCAAAATTGAAGACTTCAACATACTGTCATAACCTTTGGTACATGTACACAGTACCAGGGGGCCAACAAGACACGACATAGTATATTGAAGACAAAGTGAAATTCAAGGCAAAAAGGAGGATTTCATTTATCAGAAGAACTGGATTACAAAATTGAGATTACAAGGGACAAAAGGAGAAAAGTCCAAGCTACTGGAAGACCTAAGACCTGCGGAAGAACGAAGCTACTTTTTGGGCAACCTCTTGGACACTGGCTTTGGCAGCATCTTCCTCTTCAGCAACGGGACCTTCCAACACCGAGTCCAGTGGGAATTGGGGATCTCGGCTTACATAACACGTCAACACATACTTTGTGACATTTGTAGCCAGAGTTTTCCCCTCTGTATCCAACTGATCTGCAATGACGTCGCCCATTGCATCAAGCTTGCTGCCAGCGCCATTGAGGGCCACCAGCGCTCGGTCCAGATCCGGCTCCGGGTTGTCCGGATGTACTGGGCTGAAACCCAGCGGTGTCAGCGCGTCATTCGCTTGTCCGAGGAAGTCCCACAATTGAATACCTTCAATCTATTTCAAGCTTCACAGCTCCTCCAGTGACCTCCGGGCGGCCCTAAGCTCCGAGCTTTCACGAGCAAGTCGCTCAGCCAGCTTGGCATTTTGCTGCTTGACCTCAGAAACTTGCTTCTCTTGGTCAACCATCTCCATCTCCCGGAGGTGAATGCGGTTCCGCCTCTCCGCCAGGTCTTTCTCCTTGCCCTTTATTTTCTTCTCCTTAGCGGCAATTTCAGACTCTCTTTTTGAGAGCTCTTGCCCCACCTTCCAGTTCTTCTTCCTCTCTGCCACCTCCCATAGATCCATCTTTTTGCTGTGATCTGCCAAATTTTGTTCACCCAGAGTCAACTTCTGGGTGACCTCCTCCTCCCTCTTCACAAGATCCTCCTGTTGCTCCAGGAGTTTCTTTTCCCTCGCTTCTAGGTCCACCCGACGCTTTAGGAGAGTTTCATTTAACTCATTGAGTTTCTTAAAACGCTCGTCAGTAGCGTCGCGTCTCTCCTTGGCTTGCTCCAGGATTTCCCTGGAATTAGCATCGAGCGCCCGGATAGCGGCCTCCTTCTCTTCCATTAACTTGTCCCAATACTCTAACTGGGCCTTCTCCCCTTGTATCCACTCCTTCTAATCTGCCACCCTTGTCTAAGCAAGCTTGGTCTCAAAATGGAGTCTGTTGCGCCAACGCCGTAAGGTGTTGCGCTCCTCCTCCAAAGCCTTGCTCTTGTGGTCGAAGGCTTGAGCAGACGTTCTTTATGGAAAACGCCAGGGGGATAGGTTCCGGGCCTGCCAGGATCATTTCTACAGGCTCGAGTAGGTTCTCCGACACAAAAATTGGGTCCCACTCTACAATAGTGGTCCCCTGTGCCCCTACAGCGCTAGGGCTGCTCTCCTGAAGCCCTTCAGCGGCAGCAGAAGAACCCACGGGGGGAACTTCCACCTCTGGAGCAGTTGAAGGTGCCGTCTCTAGGCCCTCAGCCGATGGCTCCAAAGTCGAGGGACCAGTCGCCCCCTCTTCAGGCTGCTCTGATTCTAGCCCATGTACCTCCGGGACCGTCACTTCTGGAGCAGCCGCAGCTGGAGCTTCATCCGGGACTTTGACCGCCTCTGGTTCAGGTTCCGGTACGGCGACCACCTCCGACACAGCCGCTGGATCTCCCACCTCCGGCACAATCGCCGGACCACCAACCTCCGGCTCAGCCGCCGGATCTCTGACTACCTCCAGCTCTGCTGTCGGGTCCTCAACCATTTCCAACACAAGGGCTGGAGCCTGGGGGACCTCCGGCTCAATAGCCGGGGCTTCATCTACCTCTGGACCAACAGCTAGGACTTCGGCAATCTCCGGCTCAGAAGCAAAAACTTCTGGCATTGCCAGTGCTGGAGCATCCTCCTCTGCCGCCAGGGGCACATCTTCCACCTCCCTCCTGCAGTCCGGCGCTACCACAGAAGCTTCGAGAGAGGACTCCAAGTCCAAATTCATGACAGTTGACGTCGGAGCTGCCGCATCTCCCGCCTCCGCATGGTAAGGAAGCTCAGCAGTCGAAGCCGGAGCTTCAACAAATGCAGCCTGAGCTGTTGCAATAGGCGCTGAAGCTCCGGATCCTTTCTTCGACACCCTGGAAGCAGAAAGAAAAGAAGATTAAGAACACATCAAAAACAAGACTAGCATTTTAGAGTAAGCAATCAATGTTTACCTCGGGATGCTACCACCCTAGTCGCCTCTGAACCTCTTCTTTTGAGGTTCGGAGCTAGAGCCCACCAAATCAGTTGAGACAACTACTTTGGACCTTGGTTTAGGAATACTCGCAGCCACCGGAGTTCTTTCGGCCGGAGCTTCCCTTCGATGGGAAGAACTTCTGGGTCTGGGACTTTTAGCCGGCTCTAAGGCCGGGGTCGCTTGCCTGAAGCTTGCGCCTCTCGAAGGCGCTTGCGCTGGAGCTGGAGTTGTTCCAGAAGATCTCCCCCGTCGGGGAGAAGGAGCTGTTGTGGAAGGAGCAGGTCTGATGGACCTCCCGTCAGAGTGCTTCAACTTCCTCTTTCGGCTGGATGGCTCAACCAACTCTTTGCCCTTGCCTATAACTTCAGCTCTTTTGCTCGGGGCGGAAGCAGGACCACCCTCAGAAGCTCTGGGGATCACCAATCTGGTGGTCGGACGTCTCTCTACCTCACTGAGGTCGTCAAGCACAAGCATGCTCCTCTGGAGCTCCCTGCTGAACTCTGCCTCCATGTTCAGAGGGAGGAAAGCCGCCGGTGGAGTTAAGTCGTCGCCCTCGACATCAATGCCATGCTGGAACTTCTTGAGATGAAGCTCCAAAGCAGCGCCATCCAAATTGGACCTCAGACTAGTTTCAATCCGGTCATCATCCATCACGCTGTTAAGGGCTCAGGCAAGCTTCTCCCTCTTTTTCAGCGGAGCCCACCTGTTGACCAGGAAGTTGCAGAAGACCATCTGGGGGGGTCACCCCTCCTTCCACACATTCGCGGATCCTGGTCAAGGCAGGGTTGAGGGCCTCTGGCAGCATCGGAACCACACTCCATGAGTCAGTGTCAATATTGGGAAGACCTTCAGGCAGCTCCAACTTCTCGTGCTCCTCTACTGTGACGATAATCCAATCCTTCTTCCAGTCGTCCCACTTGCCGGAAGGAAAACGACCTCAAGTATTTGTAGGGGCATTTCTTGCGCTTCACAAAATAGTAGAAGCCAAGGTACTCTGAACTCTTGCCGGTGGTGTGGATGGTGAAGAAGGTATGGAAAAGCTCGATGCAAGGGGGAATACCCACCCACATCTTGCAGAAGTGGACAAATGTTGACACAAGAAGAATAGAATGGGGCCAAGGTGATACAACTGTAGACCATAGAAGTCTAACAGCATCAAAAGGAAAGTTGAGAAATGTGGGATCAGCCCCACCATGGCGTACGCAGAGAAGTACACCATGTTGCTGCCGCGCTTCTTCTTGAACGGGAGCTTGCCTGTGCGGACCAGATTGTTGAAGGAGTCGGTGGACCACCCCATGTAGGTCCGGACCTTCTTCAGATCGTCATCGCTCGTGAGACGGCTCTTGCGGAGACCCAACTCCATCGTAGAAAGTGGAACATAGGATGGAAAGTTAGACAGAGGTTGAGAGGCTCTGAGCGCAAAGATGATCAAAGGCGTAAAGAGTCTTCAACCTGTGCGCACTTTCCTTCTTAAGTAAGCCTCTGCGACGCTTTCATGGAAATCGCAATGAGATCAAGAGCACTTTTCAAAAATCCACCCTGTCAATGACGTGTGGACCTGGCTCTGATAGGGCGCGCGGAACCGATACGGTTTTCGTATTGGGAACCAACAACCTCCAATTGCGTGAGATCCGCACTCAAAGATCTCATCTGCCGTATTCATGATGAGCCACACGTCGAAGGCTCACCCCAAAACCGCTACTCTATTGGCGCATCAGAGGATTTTTTGGAAATCAAAGCGCGGGAATCGAGAATGGCCCCACCTCCGGTAGAACAACTTAACCCAAGGGGTTTCTCCCAGAGGTGGGCCCGAGGGCCACTGTCGGTACCTTACATACCGGGTGCCCCACGATACCGCAACAAGTGCAAGAAAATTCTACCAATCGGAGATGAAAGCCCTCGCAGGTCCCACATGTCACGTTGCACCGGACCTGCTCCTCTCATATGGTTGCCTCACGGGTTAACACGTGTAAAATAAGCTCGGAACCAAACTCCCGACCGAGGGAAGCTCCAGCGATTGCACGTGTACAACGGCCTCGGAACTAGTCCCCGACAGAGAGGAGCTCCAGTACCGACACATGTATGGTAATCCCGGACCTACCCTCCCACAAGGGAAAGCTTCGGATCTGCCACATGTGGAACCTCTGGACCTTCGTTGCCAATAGGAATACAAGCTGATCAAGACCGTTACTGACATTCCAGGATGGTTAAAGTGGTAGTTACAAGGTCTGATAATGTGTTATTAATACCATATTAATAACACACGATCAGCTCATCGTTAATAGGGGTAACGCTGCCATGAAGGCACATTACCTCACTATTAATTGTACTTAATACTCTTTAGACAGTGTATTAGGTCATGAAGCACGCCAGGGCCACATGTCGTTGATCCCTGCAATACATGTAAGTAGTTAGACATGTTTATTAGTTTGAAACTTTTTTTTGACTAGAATTGATTAAACAAGCTAGAATTGATCATATTGAGCTTACTTTAGTTAATTTGAGTTAGATTTGTCTATGTTTGATGAATTAAGACTATGTAAGACTAGAATAGCTAAGTTAAGTTAGATTTGCCTATGTTTTATAAATTAATACAAAGTAAGAACTTTTTTTATTACCTGAATAGCCGGAGAAGAAGTGTGCACCGGCGGCAGTGGCTGCACCGGTGGCGGTTGCAGCGGTGGTAGCTCGAGCTGCAGCCCCTAGACTCCACGGACTTGAAATAGTGCATGTCATTGCAGACATTATATGTTGTTACATATTATTAAGAATGCGATGCACTTAAATTACTTACCTCCATCGCCCGCCTTTGCGCCTCCATCACCTCCTGCATTTGAGGCATGCAGGCTTGCTGGTAGGTGATGGTGGCCTCCATCGCCACCATTTGCGCCTCCATTGCCACCCTCTGTGCCTCCTGCTACTCGCACCTCTCCTCAAACCGATGGGCGAGAGTCCCCACCTGCGAGAATAAGCTACTCAAGCCCACCGACGAAGCCTGCGTGGAGCTGCCTCTCGAAGATCGCGTCACCCTCAAGTCGACAACTTTATCAAATATGGCGAGCCTATAAAAAAGAATCAGTAATATGGAATTGAAATATCTTGAATTGCCAACTCACCTTCTGTGAGCTTTTCCGCCTCGGCTTGCATACACGGCTTGAGGATCGATTGGTTCATTTCTTAATCGAAGTCTTGACCATGTAACCTCCTAGCCTCCTCCCCGTACCTAGCCTAAAAAACAAGAAAACTGTGTAAGTTCAACAATCGATATAGTTAGAATTAACTTGAATGATTTTTTAAACTTACCAGGCGCTCGGCTGCAACCTGACTGCACCCCTTAGGCTGAGAAGGGTCCCTATGACCTCTCTGAATGTGGCCTAGAGGGGGGGTGAATAGGCCTTTTTAAATTTTGTCGAAACCTACAACACATAACAACCAGATCAAAACTCGAGATATCGGACTAGTCCGGTCAAGTGCGGACTAGTCCGGTGTGTGCCGTCTAGGTTAATCAAGTTTGATCGACTAATTTGATTCTAGGATGTATGCAGCGGAACTATACTGGTAATTGAAGTGTTACACGATTATGAACTAGGGTATACCACAAGTCAATCTTATATTTAATGTTTCAACGTAAAGTAAGCAAGATTGATTGAAACCCTAGATTGATATGATGTATAAGAACGATGAACGCAAAGTAAGAACACAAGCAATTTATCCCGTGGTTTGGTTCCCATAGAGGCAACCTACATCCACGTAGAGGAGTCCACAAAAGGACCGGGTCTTCTCCAACCCTACCCTCATCAGATCGCCACGAAGGACAATCCTCTTCACTTATCACAAAGGGGTAAATAACCAAATTCAGGGGGCCTTCTCACATGTTGAGGGCTCCCCAAGATTACAACAAGAACTCCACCAAGAACACACTCAAAAGAATATAATGAAAACCAGAGGAGTGTGTTAGGGAATCAAACCAAGAGCTCAATGAGTGATGAATCGTGTCTCTCCAATGTTCCAAAGTGTATCCTCAAGGGATTGATCTTTGTGGCTTTTGTTTTCGTGGAGAGATGTGTTTTTGAGGCTCTTGGGAGGTGTGACGGCGCAGGGAGTCAAGAGAGTTAAAAGTTGGGTTGTGCACATCTATTTCTATGGGGTTTCTAAAAGTGACCGTTAGGGTTTAGGAAGATCGGACTAGTCCGTGGTGGCTGTGGTGGACACCGGACTAGCCCGGTGTGCTGTGTGTAGCAAACCCTAGGTGTCTCGAAATATCGGACTAGTCCGGCTGGAAGCGGACTTGTCCGATTTCGCTTCTGGAAATCTTCGGACTAGTTCGATAATTATTGGACTTGTCCAGATCAGTGAAACCCTAAGTGAATTGGGTGACAAGTCTGCACTTGGAGGACTTGTCCGATTTAGGTCAGAAAGTTTTCGGACTAGTCCATGCCAATATTGGACTTGTCCGATTTTGATCAGAATGATATCAGACTAGTTCGTGGTGTGATCGGACTTGTCCAATTTTGTGCAACTTGTGAAGTGTTCTGAGGACTAGTCCTCATTGGGGAGGACTAGTCCGATTCTAGTCACAGAGATATCGTACTAGTCCGTGGTGATATCAGACTTGTCCGATATTATGCAGAAAGATATTGGACTAGTCCGGTGTTAGTCGGACTAGTCCGGTCCTGTATAAACTTGTGCAATGTGTGTGATTATTTGTGCTTGAGCTCTTGGGGTGTGTTTCCTTAACACACTCCATACACAATGATCTACTACACTTGTTCCTTGAGCTCTTTTGCACCTTGCTTCTCATTCTCCTGTCTTTTTGTCTCTTTGCTCATTTTCTCATAAAAACCTGTGCTCATCTCAACAAAGTAGTTAGGATCTCATTTGCTTGTCATGAATCATCCAAAACCCACAAGGGATTCCTAGATGCACTTTCAATATCACCCTTTTTGGTGATTGATGACAATAAATTGAGATTTCACAAAATATGATAAAAAGTTGAGATTTTCATAAATTGTGCACATATGAGTCTAAAATACATCAAGCAATGAAAACATGATCCATATGTGCATTCTTTATGGTGGGATGCATAACTAAGTGCATTGAAACAATGAGAATGACATAATTGACATAAACATACCAACATCAAGAATATATGTCATTCTAGGAGCAAAATCACAATTTTCATCACTTTCTTCATAAGTAGTTCAAAACATTGCATCACAGGACCGAAAGTATCATAAGAGCATATTAAAAGTTTCACAACCCACAAAATAGAAAAAAAGCATAAAAAGAAGCTCTCCTCGCATCCTACAGCTAAGACCCAAGACTCCCCCTCAATCTCTCCCAATTTGGCATCAAGACACCAAAAAGAAGGAGAGGAGGGACCTAAAGTCTTCAAGCCTCGCTGTCGGTCCTCTCACCGTCTTCATCTTCATCTTCGGGCTGATGAGGAGGAGGAGGAGGAACGGATCCACTCGATCCCCCAATGCCAAAATAGGCAAGCTCGGAGGGAATCAAGGGCCCGAGCTCGGTGTAGTCGGAGTTGGAATCTTTAGAAATTACTGGAGATCCAATGGGCTCGATCTGCGGTTTTTGACAAATCTGCTTCACATTTTCTTTGACATACTTCATGTCTTCCTTTCTTCTCTTGTTAAGCTTGTGGGCCTTCACCTCGGCCTTTCTGCAGGAGGCAAAGATAGCAGCCAGGTACTTGATGATGCCACTTGTAGATCCCTTTTGAGGAGCTGCCCTAGTGGCAGGGGCAGCTCTAGCACCGGCACTGGCTCTCGCTGGAGCCTCAGGGCTGGAGGCTGGAGATGGAGCAGCTTGTACGCTTGGCTTTTGAGGCATCTGGGGCCTCATGGGAAGGTGCTCCACATCTTTGATGAATTCGATGCCAGTGACCTTCTCAATCATGAACATCAGATAAGGAGCATAGCCACATGACCTGTTGGGTGTGCAATAGATGTTGACCATATCGTTCCAGATATAGTCAACCACATCAAACTTGCGATCCTTTCTTATGACCTTCATCAAGGTCCGGAGGTAGCCCTGCACACTCCCAGCATCCCCATCCTTGGGGGCAATTGTCTTCCTCAGGACTCTGTTCAATACCACAAAGAAAGGCTTCATGTTCTATGTAGAAGGGGGGTTAAACTTGGAGTTGGGCTCATAGAGGAACTTCATCTTGTCCTTCTCAATGACACATATGTTGTGGATGATCAAGTTGTCATTGCTTGAGGTGTCAAGGTGTAGCAGTCTTGCAAATTCTTTATAAGTTATACTGTACTTGGATCCGTGAGTCATCCAAGTCACACTCTCTTCCTCGTCACTTGAGAAATGGCAAGTTGCAAAGAACTGCGCGATGACCTCATCATTCCAATTGTTCCTAAAGGCAAAGAGATCCTTCAGGCCATGCCTCTCGACTGCCTCCACCACTTCAACAAATGGTGAGCAGCCCTTCTTCTCAAAATGCGCCCAATCGATCCATTGGCTGCGCACTACAGGTGTCTTCATTGGGAGGTATACATACTTGTAGAAATCTGCATGAAAATTGCTCCAAAATCTTCCGTCTGCAGCCTGCCTGGATTGGCTGTAGCAATCCACACTCCTGAGCTTTGCAGTTGAGTCGCTGCCCTCCCCGTTGAACCTTTCCGTTGCGGGGTCTCGAGCTCCTTGCTTCAGAGCTGACATCTTTATAGGGCCAACCGGACCCGTCGCGATCCCTTTGCCCTTGCCCTTTGCTAGGCGGGCACTTGCTGAGCTAGGGCCACCACCAGCAGAAGCCCTGGAAGCAGGCACCTTACATCGAGCCACCCTCTTTTGAGACTGAGGAGGAGAGGGGGCTAGCTCGGAGGGGCGCTTCTTGCTTTGGTCCGTCGAGGACCGAAGTGGGGCTTCTTGGTCCATATCAGCTTCGAAGTTAGAAACTTCGTCGTGAGAGTTCGACATGCCCTGAGAATGGATTGCACAACGTATTGATGAGAATAGATGACAAGGAATTGTATTGAGGGATTAATAAGTTAGGGTTGAGTTTAGAAAAATTGGACAAGTCCGGTGTACAGACATGGACTAGTCCGGGTGACCGGACTTGTCCGTGTATGGACCGGACTAGTCCGGTATTCATCCTCATGAACCCTAACTATGAGACAAATGGAGTTGCTAAATGCAAAACTAGCCTAAAAACAATGTAATACATCAAGGAAACTAGTATTAGGTGAAAGAAGCTAGGCTATTCGATCAACAATGAAGAAAATGGAGATTTCTAGGGTTTGGGGGAAAAATTACCGAAAAATCACTTGAAACTTGGAGAGGAGGGTGTTGAAGGGGGGACAAGTCTGTGAACTTCAATCCCTGAGCGAAGGAGCTTGATTTCCACCCAAACTTGGAGCTTTTTGATGGAGGAGTCGCCAAATCGCCTTGGGGAGCTCGAGTGTGGAGAGGGAAAGCTTGAGGCAAGTGTGGGGGTGAGGAAATTAGGGTTTGGCGGCGGCTAGGGTTATGGACACGAAAAATCGGACAAGTCCAAAAATGATCGGACTAGTCCGAACTTTTCTAGAGGCTATATCGGACTAGTATGTGATCTGTCGGACTAGTCCAGCCTAACCAGCGCTCTGCGGACTAGTCTACATGGGCGGACTAGTCCGGGTATCAACGGACTAGTCCATGGTCACCAGGGAAGAACTTCTTAGTCCATTCGTATATATTCAAAGGTAATTATTTTGAAAATAGGGAGGCAAATCAAATCATATAATCTTGATGAATATGATCAGTAAGCATACAACAATCAAGCAATGATCGCAATTCACCAAGATCAAGTAATTGACATAGTTTTTTCAGAGAAAATTGAGAGAGATGATTTTCACAATCCAATTATCATACTCTGAAGAATTCATACAGGTATGTAAATTTTCAAGCCACATTCCGAGCATCAAGGATATTTAGTTCATTTCGAAGCTCGTAAAAGCATTTTTCATCAAGTGGCTTGGTGAATATGTCGGCTAATTGCTTTTCAGTGTTGACATGGGAAATGGCAATATATCCTTTCATGGAGTGGTCTCTCAAGAAGTGATGTCAGATGTCTCTGTGTTTGGTTCTAGAGTGCTCAATTGGATTATGGGCAATTTTAATGGCACTCTCATTATCACAAAGGAGTGGAATACGGTTCATATTGTAACTGTAATCCCTTAGAGTTTGTCGCATCCAAAGGAGTTGTGCACGACAACTCCCGGCTACAACATACTCCACTTCGGCCGTGGATAAGGCAATGGAGTTTTATTTCTTGGAGGACCAAGAAACTAGGGATCTACCTAGGAATTGGCATGTACCAGAGGTACTTTTTCTATCTACTTTGCATCTGGCATTATCTGCATCGGTGTAACCAATGAGATTCAATTTTGAGCCTTTTGGATACCAAAGACCAAGGTTGGGTGTATGAACTAAATATCTCAAGATCCTTTTTACGACTATCAAGTGACACTCCTTAGGATTGGCTTGAAATCTTGCACACAAACATACACTCAACATAATGTCTAGCCTAGATGCACATAAGTAGAGTAAAGATCCAATCATGGAGCGATATACCTTTTGATCGACGTTTGGTCCATCTTCATTGATATCCAAGTGGCCATTCGTTGCCATGGGAGTCTTTATGGGCTTCGCCTTGCCATCCCAAACTTCTTGAGTATGTCTTGAGTGTACTTAGCTTGGCTTATGAACGTCCCTTCCTTTTGTTGCCTCACTTGGATTCCCAAGAAGTACTTTAGATCTCCCATCATAGACATCTCAAATCTACCTGTTATAATTTTACTAAATTCCTCACAAAAAAGATTTGTTAGTTGAACCAAAGATTATATCATCAACATAGATTTGACAAACAAAGAGATCATTGTCAATGTTCTTTGTAAACAATGTATAATCTACTTTACCGATCTTAAAGCCATTTTCAATTAAGAAATCTCTAAGACACTCATACCAAGCTCTAGGAGCTTGTTTGATGCCGTAGAGAGCCTTACGCAATTTAAATATGTGGTCGGGGAACTCTTCATCTTCAAACCCGGGGGGTTGCTCCACATACACCTCCTCCTTGATTGGTCCATTGAGGAAGGAACTTTTCACATCCATTTGATAGAGCTTGAAATCATGGTGAGTAGCATATGCAAGTAATATTCTAATGGACTCAAGTCTAGCTATGGGAGCAAAGGTTTCATTGAAATCCAAACCTTCAACTTGTGAATAACCTTTGGCCACAAGTCATGCCTTGTTCTTTGTCACCACCCTGTGTTCGTCTTGTTTGTTGCGGAAGACCCATTTGGTGCCGACGACGTTGGATTTGGGTCTTTCGACTAGTTCCCACACCTCGTTCCTTTTGAAATTGTTGAGTTCTTCTTGCATGGCCACCACCCAACCCGGATCCTTCAATGCATCCTCAACCCTACGGGGTTCCAAAAAGGACACAAACGAGTAATGCTCACAAAAATTAGCTATACGAGATCTAGTAGTTACTCCCTTTTGGATGTCACCGATGATGTTGTCGATTGGGTGATCCCTTTGGATGCATTGGTGTACTCTTGGGTGTGGTACTTGCTGTCTTAAATCTTCATGATCATCTTCTTCTCCCCCTAAATGGTTGCCCTCATTGACTTGTTGATCATCTTCACTTTCTTGAGGTTGATCTTGTATGGAAGCTCCCCCTTGATCATTGGTCTCTTCTTGTGGTTCGTTTTCCTCATGCATATGTAGAGGTGGCACTTGTGGTCGAACTTCGCCTAACGCCATTCTTCTCAATGCTTGACAAGGAGCTTCTTCTTTATCTAGCACATATGGATCAACTTGCTCCTTTTGGGAGCCATTAGTTTCATTGAACACTACGTCACATGCTACTTCAACAAGTCCGGAGGTCTTGTTGTGGACACGATAGGCATAAGTGTTCGAATCATAACCAAGCAAGAAACCTTCATCGTACTTTGAAGCGAACTTTGAACTCCTAGGATTCTTGTTCAATATATAGCATTTAGAACCGAAAACTCGAAAATATGAAATATTAGGCTTGTTACCGGTGCTTAGCTCATAGGATGTCTTCTTGAGTAGTTGATGAAGGTAAAGTCGATTTATGGCGTGGCAAACGGTGTTGACCGCTTCCGCCCAAAATCGATCCGAGGTCTTGTACTCATCGAGCATTGTTCTTGCCATCTCTATGAGGGTTCGGTTCTTTCTTTCGGCAACTCCGTTTTGTTGAGGGGAGTAAGGTGTTGAAAACTCGTGCTTTATGCCTTCTTCATCTAGGTACTCCTCCACATGTGTGTTCTTGTATTCCATGCCGTTGTCGCTTCAAATGTTCTTGATTATCAATGATAATTCATTTTGAGCTCGCTTGAAGAACTTCCTGAGTATTCCTTGTGTTTCTGACTTATCATGTAAAAAGTAAACCCAAGTGAAGCGAGAAAAATCATCAACAACTACTAAGCCATATTTGTTACCGCCGATTCTTATGTAAGCAATTGGACCAAATAGGTACATATGAAGTAGCTCGAGCAGTCTTGTTGTAGTCATGACGTTCTTAGCGGGATGAGGTGCTCCAACTTGCTCCCCGACTTGGCACACGCTACAAGGCCTGTCTTTCTCAAAAAAAACATCCTTCAAACCTTAGATGTGATCGCCCTTGAGGAGTTTTTGAAGATTCCTCATACCAACATGCGCTAGCCGTCTATGCCATAGCCAACCCATGTTGGTCTTTGCAATCAAGCATGTGTCAAGTTTGGCTTTATCCTTGTTAAAGTGAACAAGATAAAGCTTTCCCTTTGACATACCCTTGAATGCAATGTAACCATCACTCCTCCTAGAGACGGTCACACCCTCATTAGTGAACAAACAGTTATAACCTTTGTCACATAATTGAGATATGGACAGCAAGTTATAATCTAAGGAATCAACATGTAATACATGAGAAAGAGTGTGTTTAGATGATATGGCAATTTTACCGGTACTGAGCACCTTTCCTTGACTATTGTCTCCAAAATAGATGACCTCGCTTGGATCCTCATTTTCTTCATACTCAACGAACATCCTTCTTTCTCCGGTCATATGGTTGGCGCAACCACTTTCTAGCACCCATTTGGATCCACTGGAGGAGTAGGCCTGCAAAAACAAATTATGCTTTGGTTTTAGGTACCCAAGCTTGCTTGGGTCCTTTTAGATTAGTCAAAAGGGATTTGGGCACCCACATATGAGATTTGCTGTTCTCATGGCGTGGCCCAACATAATGAGCATAAAATTTTCCATAATTACTTCTCATTAAGACATAAGATGCATCGAAAGTTCTGAATAGCAACGGTTGTTGTTTATACACATGACTAGTCTTGGAGACCGGACTTGTCCGGACCCCGACCGGACTAGTCTGGTGATCATGCGTGTTGGATTCATTAATTTTGGATTTTCCAGTTTTAGAGAGTCTTCCCTTTACAAAGACATTGCTCTCCTTGTTATTCTTATGGCTTCTAGCATGTTGTTTTTCACCATAAGAGTAACCAATGCCATATTTGACATTTGGAGGTCTTGTGACCAAGTATGCACTACATGCATATTTGATCTTCTCCTTGTCAAATATGCCATTTTGTGAGGGATGCTTGTCCTTAGTAGAGATTGACTTGTCTTTCAAACTGGTGTCTACTTTACCACATGTACAAGTAGAAGCAACTTTCGTTTTAATGGGTTGAGAAGGTGAAATTGAAGAGGATAAAGGGTCACCTTGCTTGAGTGACTCAACTTGCACTTCAAGGATCTTTTTAACCTTGATTAGGTTAGCGAGTTCTTCCTTTATTGTAGCATTTGAGTCGCTTAACTTCAAGCAAGCTTCCTTGCTTGAAGCTAATTCAAGCTCTAGTGACTTGCTTCGCTCCTTTTCAAGTTCTAGAAGCTTGTCAAGTTCAACATATTCCTCCTTTTGGGAGATAATCATGTCTTCTTGACGATGTATCAACCTCTCCTTCTCAACAAGTTGATCAAGTAAAATTTTTGTTTTTGTGGCTGTTTTCTTATCTAGTCCAATGAGCATGTCTTCATTATCGCTAGCAATTTCACTATCACTAGAATAGGAATGTACGGAAGAGGGTTTTGTTGTTATCTTGTGTTTACCTTCCTTTGCCATGAGGCAAGTGCTGTTCCCCTTCCATGCGCCGAGTGTAGGGAAGAGAGTGGACTTCTTGGATGTCTTCTCGATGGCTATGCTAGCCATCTCTTCTTCTTCTTCCGATGATGACTCATCATTTGAGTCCCACTCTTTCCCTATATGCGCTTGTTCGGCTTGTTTCTTCTTCTTGAAGAATTTCTTGGGTTGAGGCTTGGCTTCTTTGGTCTTCTTCTTGTTCTCTTCATATGGACAATCAACTATAAAGTGGCTATACTCACCACAATTATAGCATGCCCGCCTCAACTTTGGCTTTGATCTTTCTTTGTATTTTCCTTCACTTGATTTAGCACCTTGTCTCTTCTTCATCATCTTCTTGAATTTATTCATGAATAGTATCATGTCATCTTCATCCAAGTCACTGCTTTCATCATCACCGTCTTCGTCAACCTTCTATTGGTTGTTGCTCTTGTGTACGTCTTTCATGTCCAACATGATCTCTTCGAGCGATTAGTCTCATTCTTGAAGAACCGGCTCTAATACCAATTGAATGTGGCCTAGAGAAGGGGGTGAATAGGCCTTTTTGAATTTTGTCGGAACCTACACTACTTAACAACCAGATCAAAACTCGAGATATCGGACTAGTCCGGTCAAGTGCGGACTAGTCCGGTGTGTGCCATCTAGGTTAATCAAGTTTGATCGATTAATTTGATTCTAGGATGTATGCAGTGGAAATATACTAGTAATTGAAGTGTTACACGATTATGAACTAGGGTAACCACAAGTCAATCTTATATATAATGTTTCAACGTAAAGAGAAGCAAGATTGACTGAAACCCTAGATTGATATGATGTATAAGAACGATGAACGCAATGTAAGAACACAAGCAATTCATCCCGTGGTTCGGTTCCCACAGAGGCAACCTACATCCACGTTGAGGAGTCCACAAAAGGACCGGGTCTTCTCCAACCCTACCCTCGTCGGATCGCCACGAAGGCCAATCCTCTTCACTTATCAAAAAGGGGTAAACAACCAAATTCAAGGGGCCTTCTCACATGTTGAGGGCTCCCCAAGATTACAACAAGAACTCCACCAAGAACACACTCAAAAGATTACAATGAAAACCAGAGGAGTGTGTTAGGGAATCAAACCAAGAGCTCAATGAGTGATGAATCGTGTCTCTCCAATGTTGCAAAGTGTATCCTCAAGGGATTGATCTTTGTGGCTTTTGATTTCGTGGAGAGATGTGTTTTTGAGGCTCTTGAGAGGTGTGACAGCGCAGGAAGTCGAGAGAGTTAAAAGTTGGGTCGTGCACATATATTTATATGGGGTTTATAAAAGTGACCGTTAGGGTTTAGGAAGATCGGACTGGTCCATGGTGGACACTGGACTAGTCTGGTGTGTTGTGTGTAGCCAATCCTAGGTGTCCCGAAATATCGGACTAGTCCAGCTAGAAGCGGACTTGTCCGATTTCGCTTCTGGAAATCTTCGGAGTAGTCCGATAATTATTGGACTTGTCCGGATCAGTGAAACCCAAAGTGAATTGGGCGACAAGTCGGCACTTGGAGGACTTGTCCGATTTAGGTCAGAGAGTTTTCGGACAAGTCCGTGCCAATATAAGACTTGTTCGATTTTCATCAGAATGATATTGGACTAGTCCGTGGTGTGATCGGACTTGTTTGATTTTGTGCAACTTATGAAGTGCTTTGAGGACTAGTCCGCACCTGGGAGGACTAGTACAATTCTAGTCAGAGAGATATCGGGCTAGTCTATGGTGATATCGGACTTGTCTAATCTTGTGTAGAAAGATATCGGACTAGTCCGATGTTATATCTGTCTCCAACCGGCAAAATCATGATCCTCTGTGAAGGAACCGGAGGAGGACTGACAAAGTGAGTCCTTGTTCGTCGCCTCTACTGCGGCACAACGCCTGGTGACCCAAAGGGCTCGTCACGAGTCGAGGAAGAGGGTTGAGCAGCCGATGGCTGGCTACCTGAGCGCTGGCTAGCCGAAGGGTGCTCAGGCTCAACTGCCCCCCTAGCCTCCAAGTCAGACGCGGAGTTGGTCTGCAACATTAAAATAAGTAAGTTTTATTAGAAATTGGATTTTAAGAATTTGTTAAAGACTAGTAAAATTCACCTCTGTGCGCTGCCGTAAAGGCACCGGCAAGTGACTCATCAGCTGAGAGCATCTGGTCCCAGCCGATGAGGTACCAGTGAAAGCGTTTGCTACCTTGGCGAGGAACCCCCTCACCCCTGCCACTTTCATACCCTTATTTGACGACATCCTATTTTAAGCGATGATTGGTAAATATCCAAAAAAGATATACAAAAATTATGTTACTATCATGAAGAAATGTTCCTTGTAATCACTTTCTATAGGATCAAAGAGCACGCGAGAAGCTACCAGAGGGGGGGAATGGTAGATTTAAATTTTTTTAGCGGAAGCAACAAAAAACCCTTAGCAGAAAATTGACCCGATGACGAAACCATGTGTGCAAGTGTCTTCAACTTGTTCAAACATGACAAATCAGTGTATATCGTAGATAATGAAGTCACAAAGACACGAAAACAAGAATGACGAGAAAACATTGAGTAAAACTCAAGTTATGAAGGAAACCCTAAGCAACGGTCAATCTGTTCTAATAGAGAGCAAATAGATCTTCTACGCTGCAAAGAAACTCGTGTAACTAAAAAAATCACAAATGCAATGACTGTGAAATTTTCACAAATGATAGATAATTGAGTTGTGAATATATAACAAGAAGAATCACGTTAATTGGAGTAGTAAAATGTGAGTTATGATCAAAACACTAAAAAAGGTTGGACAGTGCAGAAATTCGATGAGAAAGACTTGACGAAAACAAGTCGGACAAACAAGGCACACAAGCTCCGCTAAACTACAAATTTTATTTACCAAACATGAGAGGAACAGCCCCACAATCGTCTACCTATGAGCCTTGGCCTCCCTTGCTTATATAGCCAACCCTTAGGCCAACGCAATCCAAACTGGGACTATTACTCCTACTTGATTCAAACTCAAATTTTTTATATCTGCTTAAGACTCTTCCATACGCAGATAGAAGCAATCCTAAGACTTACAAACACCATAGGAAAGTCCTAAACCTTCCTAAAATAACTCAACTTCGTGACCCACATGAAATCTAACCAAAAATAACTCAAAACTTTCAATAAATGAACCATAACCACCTCAACCGCAGCCTGAGGCATAATCCAGCTTGTTGGACCTTTCCGACCACATCTTCACGTCCATATCTCTTCACCACAACTTAGAACAATGTAGCCACATCAATGCACCCCTTGCATACATAAAAACACTTTCCAAAATTTTTCACGATACCTTCATATGCATTGTTCTTGACCCAAATATGTTGCGTGACCTTCCCGAACAACTCAACCACAATTCCTCTCGAACTTGGTTGTTGAACCTCATCTTATCCCTAAGACTAGTTCAATGGATCCTATCACCAGCCATGTATTGACCTCAAGAAATACCTGCACATGAACAAACAACCAACTCTTTCGAGCACAAGTTCGCGACTTGACTCACGTTAGTCCGAAAAGCACAACATCGTATGCGAGCGCATCACATAAGCATGTTTCAATACATAGGAATGTTTAACCATCATAATCAGCCATAACACATCAAAAATTTAGTAAGAGAATACTAAGCAAACATTCCTTAAGCCAAAATGAAAGTTTGAAACATTGCAAGTTAAAAAACAGAGTCACCGCACAATTATTTCAGCAAATAAAATTATCGAATCAACCAAAAAGCGGCACTGTAAAAGGCAAAAGATCGGACATTCCAATCTGAAACTCATGTGCAAATCACGTGTTGGAAAGTTCGGATAATCCTAACCAAGTAAAGGGTAAACGTTACTCCCGAAAACACGTTTGTAAAGATCAACCGTGTCAATTCACGTGCAGCTCACGTGACTGAAAGTTCGGACAATCTGAATCGAGAAACACGTACAACTCACGAGAGAAAAAGTTTGGACAATCCGAAACCATCGAGGGTAACGTTACTCCCCAAAAACACATTGAAAAGATCGGATAATCCAAAACTATTGAAGGTAACATTACTCCCCAAAATGTACCAAGACTAGTTCAGACAGGGTGTATCGGGGTGTATCATGGTGTATCGGTGTAAGCTTCAAAAGTTTGCATGTCAACCCTCACATTTATTCTAATTGCCAATATATTCCATGCACATAGGTCTCACAATCTCCTCCTTGATGAATGCATTGGCAACACCACTTAGAATCCAAACATTGGCTCATTCACATGAAAAGTTTTGAAAACAATTTTCTCGCCCTTTTGAAATAAAAATCAAATGAGAAAGAAATTTCAAAAAAAAATTCTCGCCCTTAGAAGAATGTGTAAAAAACTTGTAAATGTGCAATGTGTGACATATTTCTCCTCCTTGGACAATGTATTCAGCAAGGTTCAAAAGAGAAATTTTAACTGTTATGAGCATATTATAACGTATACATATGAAACAAAGCTCCTCCAAGTCATACTATCAAGTAACTTACACTATCACATCAATGAGATACATAAAGTAGTGTAAGCTATGCTAGAGATCAAGTGTAATTTTCAATTTAAGCAAGTCATGATCTCACAAACTTTAACTATTTCAAAATCTGAAAACATGACACATGTTGCTGCATTTTTCATTTTTCATTATCGTTTAAAGCACAAATTTTGATCATATGACATTTGCAAGAGATTATAAGCCGCATCAGCTTTATTCTAACCAACCAAGTCAAGCATATGCCATTTAACAATCTGAAGCTTAATAACATGGTCTTAGTCATACACAACTTCTTCCAAGTTCATATCTAAGTGCAATGATAAGCCATCTCAAAAGAAGAAGTGCGATGCATGCATATTCTCTTGATCTTTTCTCATTTTTTTATTTGATCATAAAAGATCAACATGTGGATAGTTGATTGATTAACTTTTATTATTAAAAGCACTTCTGAGCATGCAACAAGTTCAAAACAACAAGAAAGTCCGATCATGACCAGATTTAGTGTAAGTAATTATTCCAATTATTAGTGATGGAAAAAACTATAAAATGTATAACAGGAGTAATGTAGTAAGAACTTATAGCATGTAAAAGGAATCACAGTCATATATGTATGAAATACTATGCTCATATTATTTTAAATTCAGATTCATACATAGACTTCCCAAGTTTCAATATACCCCCTCAATTAAAGACATGAGGATGCATAA
This sequence comes from Tuctoria greenei, assembly GCA_036927565.1. Lineage (NCBI taxonomy): Eukaryota > Viridiplantae > Streptophyta > Magnoliopsida > Poales > Poaceae > Tuctoria > Tuctoria greenei. The sequence continues at coordinate 185,797,797 of JAYESD010000006.1, forward strand.
CCCATATTTCACTATGAATGAAACAAAAACGAGTGAAATCCAAAGGTTTTGTGAAAATATCAGCCAATTGTTGTTCGGTGTCTACATGGTGAAGCACAATGTTTCCTTTTTCAGCATTATCACGGAGAAAGTGATACCTAATATCAATGTGCTTTGTTCTAGAGTGTTGTACGGAGTTTTTAGCAATGCAAATGGTACTAGTGTTGTCAAAAAACAGTGTAACACTATCTAAATCAACCCCATAGTCTGTAAGTGTTTGAACAATCTATAAAATTTGTGAGCAAGCACTAGCAGCAGCTACATATTCAGATTCGGTTGTGGATTGTGCAATAAATTTTGTTTTCTAGAGGACCAAGCAACAAGTGAATTACCAGGAAAATGACAAGCACCTGAAGTACTTTTTCTATCTATCCTACAACCTCACAAAATCAGTATTTGAAAAGCTTTCAAAGTAACAGTTGAGGAAGATGGAAGAAAAATGCCAAATTCTTGAGTACCATTGTAAGACCTATGTGTGCTGAATACATTGGCTTGTAGTGAATACACTTGGCTTTGATGATAAAAGTTTTGAATATCACCAAAACACCTTTGTATCAAGGTCCGACTCTAGCTCCGAGCTATAGCAAGGTCCGACCATAGGTCCGACTTGTTTTGGGTAGCTCCGGTTACGTTCGATGCTAGGTCCGACTTCTTGGTAAGGTCTGACCAGCTTTGGTTAGCTCCGGTGAGCTTTATCTTTAGCTCCGGCATGTCTTTGATAGCTCTGGCATGTCTTTGACAGCTCCGACATGTCTTTGATAGCTCCGACATGTTTTTGATAGCTCCCACATGTTTTTGCTAAGCTCATAAGTTGATTTTTCTAGCTCCGGCTTTTGGGTTTACTAGTTCTGACTAGTTCTGGTTAGCTCAGGCGCTAGGTCCTGCTAGTTTTGTAAGCTCCGGCGGGAGCTTGGTTGTACTAGTTTTGGTAAGCTCCGGTGCTAGGTTCTACTAGCTTTTGTTAGCTCCGGCTCAAGGTCCGGGTTGCTCTGACAAGGTCCGGAACTTGACCGTAGTGCTTCTGCTTTTCATTTGCAATGTTTCGTACTTGCTTTACATTGTTAGAAAGATTGCTTAGTATTCATTTGCTAAGTTTTTGGTGCATTTTGGTTGATATGGATGATATTGTGTTACTGTGGTTTTGCAATATGCTTATGTGAGGTTCTCACGTAGGGTGTTGTGTTCAGAACTAACTTGAGTCAAGTCGAGGACTTGGGCTCGTATGGATTGTTTGTTTATTCATGTGCAGGTGTTGCTTGAGTTCGAGACATGGCTGGTGAAGGGATCCACTGGACTAGTCTCAGGGAGGAGATGAGGTTCCAACAACCAAATTCAGGAGGAATTGTGATTGAGCTGATCAGGAGGTCGCGCAGGATGATTGAATCAAGGGCAGTGCATAAGAAGGATACTGAACATCGAAGGAAGGTGTTCACACGCATGCATGCAGTGCATGACGTGGCAACATGGTTCCGAAGATGGGATAAGGAAGGAAAGATCTGGTTGGAAGGATCGGATCGTACCGGTTGATGACTTTGGCTGCGGCGGAGTCGGTTATGGCTCGTTATGGAAAGTATCGAGTTGGTTATGATATGATTTCGTGTGGGTTACTAATTTGAGTTGTTTAGGAATGTGGGATACGTTCCTAAGGTGTTTGGAAGTCTTAAGATTGCTTCTATCTGCGTATAGAAGAATCTTGAGCAGTTATGGAAAGTTACGATTCGTGATCTGAGTAGGATTGGAGTCCTAGTTGGTATTGGGTTGGCCTAAGGGCTGGTTATATAAGCAAGGGAGCCCAGAGCTCGTGGTGCACGACTTTGGGACTGTTCCTCTTGTATTCTATTGAATAAAATTCGTAGTTTGAAGGAACTTTTGTGTCTTGTTCGTCCGACTTGTTCCAGACAAGTTTTACTCGTCGAGTTTCTGGACAGCACTACCTTTCATTGGTGGTTTTATCATAACTCGAGTTTTACTGATCCAATTGATGTGATTCTTTTTGGGTTATCTTAAAAACTTGATTGTCTATCATATGTAAAACTTTCATGGTCATTGGATTTGTGTTCTATGATCTACACGAGTTTCTTTGCAGCGTTCTAGAACTGTTTTTTTCTCGGGTAGGGCAGATTGACCATTGTATGATCTTTCGATCATAACTTGAGTTTTTCTCGACGGATTTGAGTGATTCTTTTTGTGTTGTCTTCGTGACTTGATTCTCTCTGATATCTATCACTTTTGTCATGGTGAAACACGTTTAGATTAGTCTCACACACGATTTCTTCAACAGATCGTTTTTCTGCTGATAGGGTTTGGGGTTTAATTGTTTCCGCTGCGTAAGATTTTTAAATCTACCATTCACCCCCCTCTGGTAGCTTTTCACGTGCCTTCGATCCTACAATTGGTATCAGAGCCACGGTGCTCTAATCTTTGTGATTTGCGCGTGTTTTTGACTAATCATCATGGAGAAGTACTCTGCCAAACCTTGTGTGTTCGCTGGTATTGATTTTCAGGTTTGGAAGGCATGCATGGAGGCTTTCATCCAGGCACAAGGCTTTGCAATATGGGAAAAGGTATACAAGCCTTACGAAGTGCCATCAAACGATCAAGTTACAGCTACAAATTTGAGAGATGTCGACAAAAACAACAAGACTCGGAACTTGATCATACAAGGATTAACACAAAGCGACTTCGACCGTGTTGCACACCTCCGATCTGCATACGATGTGTGGAAAGCACTTTGTGACTACGACGAAGGATCCAACACGATCAAAGAAGTAAGGCAAGACATGTTCAAGAAAGAATTCATGCGCTTCGAGATGCAACCCGGTGAGTCAATTGATGATTTATTTGCTCGCTTTAATAAAATTCTCAGCAACTTGCATAGTGTCAATGTTAATTTTTCAGATGCTGAAAATGCTAGGCAATTGTTAAGTGCATTAGACATGTCAATTTGGGAGATGAAAGTTACATCTATTCGTGAATCTACTGTCATGAGTACACTTACTTTAGATGTGCTATATTCCAAGCTAAAAACTCATGAAATTGATATAATATCACATAAGAACCCCAACAAGTTTATTTCTTTTGTTTCTCAATGTGATATGCCTAGCTCCGGCCAATCTTCATTTTGTAGTACACTTGCTTTGTTGTCCTCTCTAACCCTTGAACAGATTGAGGAGTTTCCAGAGGAGGAGCTAGCACTTCTCTCTACGAGGTTCTCAAAAGCATTGCAAAATGTGAGAACTAGAAGGAGAGGAAGCTCCGAACCTCAACGATGCTTCGAATGTGGTAAGACAGGACATTTTTGTTCAGATTGCCCTAACCTTTCAGGTCCTACTTCCTGGGATGAAAAGAAAACAAGAACGAAGCACTCCTCTACAAAAGATACGAAGAAAAAGAAGGGTACCATAGGACGCAAGATGATTAACAGCTTCATCACCGCACTTCAAGAACTTAGTTCAAGTGATGTAGACTTTGAAAGTGATGAAGATGATGATGATCTGGCCAACTTATGCTTCACGGCGGGCAAAACAAGATCAAGATCAAGTCAAGAGGATGCAGAACACAACAGTGAAGACGATGAGGTATGTTCTACCTGCAATGAAATGTGTGATGCTATTTTTCGTGCAACTATTATTGTCAAGAAAAAGGACAAAAAGCTTAGGGATAATGCTGCTAAAATTGAATCACTAGAATCTGAAATTAACCGTTTAAAAACTTTGATTCCTAGTGATGATGCATGTCCCTCATGTGACTTAATCTATGAATAATTATCCACATTAAGAAGTGCACACTCCTCCACTCTAGATAAACTTGAGTTAGAAATTGAAAAGAACAAAGAGCTTGCTGCACTTAATGATAAAAACTTGAAAGATGCTAGCTGTTCTACAATTGATTTGCATTGTTCTACTTGTGATGATCTTGATAAGAAACTACAGGATGCTATGAATGAAATTTCTATATTGAACAATGCTTTACGTTCTCATGAAGTTAAATTTTGTTCCAATTGCAAACTAAAAGGAAAAACTTCATGTGAAAATTGCCTTGATCTGTCCAATAAACTTGATGACATGCATAGGACATTAGATCGATTTTGTAATGGGAATAAGAACCTAAACTTGCTGCTGAATTCTTCCAAGTCTTGCAATGATAAAACTGGTTTAGGTTTTGATTCTCATGCTCATGCTAAAGCACATCCACATAAAATCGTAAAGTCATTAGGAAGTGGTTTGATTCAAACAGTTCCTAAACAAAAAGGAGTGATTTTCAAATCTGCAGGAGTGTTGCCTCATTCGGTTTCAAATAAAAATATTGCTTGCTCATCTAGACATGAATACAAAGTTAAATTTCATTGTACCTTCTGTGGTAAAGATGGTCATGTCATAGATTTTTGTTATAGACTAGCTAAACAACAGAAAAGGGAAAGAATGGTTGCTAGATCTCATAACTTTCATGCAAAATTTGCTGCTCACATTGAACCGAATGTACAACCTGCTGTTTTGAGTCAAAAACATTCAAAGTTTACCTCCGGACCTTCTGTTTTTGCCTCCAGAGCTACTGATTTTTGTGCTACACAAGTAACACCTTATAGGTCAGTAGTCAAGAATAAAAAATCTCAAACTTTGACTCATAAACCTGCTGTTTTGTCTCAGCTTTCGCATGTTTTTCCTACTGCACGTCGCGTGACTCAGTACTGGATTCCTAAATGCCTTTTGACTAACCCCAGTATTGAGTCATCGACGTATTGTGCTTTTATGTAGGTTACATGTTTGAGGAAGGAGAACATTTGGATTGTGGATTCAGGTTGCTCACGCCACATGACCGGTAACAAAGATTGGTTCTCCTCTCTCTCTTTTGTGTCACGTGTAGAGAATGTTACTTTCGCCGATAATTCTTCAACTCCTATAATTGCTAAGGGTTTGATTAGAGTAAATGATCACTACACTTTGAAGGATGTGACACTTGTCAAAAATTTGAAATACAACTTGCTTTCTGTTGCACAATTGCTAGATGAAACTCTAGAAATTATTTTCAATAAAAACTGCTGCAAAGTTGTAGGTTCAAATAGTGAGCTTATTTTTAACATGTCTCAGTTTGGAAGAGTTTTTAAAGCTGATTTTGATATGTCTTCCTCTAAGCATAGGTGTCTAGTTGCTAATGATTCAAAGGACTTATATTTTTGGCATCGTAGACTTGGTCACGTAGGCTTTGATCACCTAACGCGTGTTAGTGCTCTTGATCGCATACGTGGGCTGCCTAAGCTTAAAGGGGACAAAGAAATTGTGTGCTCTTCTTGTAGACATGCTAAGATGGTTGCAGGTTCACATACTCCTCTCACAATGATCATGACATCTGGACCATGTCAACTTTTGCATCTTGACATCGTAGGACCTTCACGTGTTCAATCCTTCGGAGGTAAATGGTATGTTCTTGTTATCGTTGATGATTATTCTAGATACTCTTGGGTTTACTTTATGGCATCTAAGCATGAAGTTTTTAGTCACTTTAGAACTTTATTTCTTAGATTATCAATTGATCACCCAGGATCATTAAAAGCAATTAGAAGTGATAACGGAACTGAATTTAAAAATCAATCGTTTGATCACTTTTGTGCTGAAAATGGAATAGATCATTAACTTTCTTCACCATATGTACCTCAACAAAACGGTGTTGTAGAAAGAAATAACAGAACCTTAGTTGAGATGGCTAGGACTATGCTTGATGAATATCAAACTCCTAGGAAATTTTGGGATGATGCGTTAACAACCGCTTGTTATGTCTCAAATCGTGTTTTCTTGCGTGCTAAGCTAGGTAAAACACCATATGAGCTTCGGTTTGGACATAGGCCTAGTGTTACATACTTTCAGGTCTTTGGTTGCAAATGCTTTGTTAAGAAACATGGTAATCTTGATAAATTTGAACCTAGATCCATTGATGGCATGTTTCTTGGTTATCCATCTCATACTAGAGGCTACCGTGTGCTTTTACTTGACACTAACAAAATTGTGGAGACTTGTGAAGTGTATTTTGATGAAGCTAGCCTAGGTACTAGCTCCGGTGTTGCAGGACCAGATCCGTATCCTCAGGGGGAGGGTATTTTCGAAGATGAAGAAGAGCCGGTGATACTGCCTGGTAGTTTCGGAGTTGACACGTGTCCAGCTCCGGACATTGAACAAGCTCCGGCTATCACCTATGCTGGTCCTGATTGTCCACAAGTCACAAGCTCATCAATCTACGATGAACCTAATGAAGAAGAAGCTTGTGAGACATCTGTTCCCCTTACGTTTTTACAAAGATCATCCCCCACAACAGATGATTGGAAGCTTGCACGAACGAGTCACACGGTCCAGGTTTTGCGATCCAAACTCTCATGCTCATTCTGCTTTTGTTGCTTCTTTTGAACCCAAAGATATATCACACGCACTTACTAATGAATCTTGGTTTATTGCCATGCAAGAAGGGTTAGAAAATTTTGAAAGAAATAATGTTTGGAAACTTTTACCTCCACCTCAAGGTCACACTTTAATTGGAACTAAATGGGTATATAAAAATAAACAAAGTGAGGATGTGGTTGTGGTTAGGAATAAGGCTAGGTTGGTTGCTCAAGGTTTCACTCAAGTTGAAGGTCTAGATTTTGATGAAACTTTTGCTCCTGTCGCCAGATTAGAAGCCATAAGAATTTTGTTAGCTTTTGCAGCATCTAAAGGTTTTAATCTATATCAGATGGATGTTAAAAGTGCTTTTCTTAATGGATACATAGATGAGGAGGTTTATGTCAAACAACCACCGGGTTTTGAAAATCCAGATTTTCCTAATCATGTTTACAAACTGTCCAAAGCCTTATACGGTCTCAAACAAGCCCCTAGAGCATGTTATGATAGGCTAAAAACATTCTTACTTGAAAAGGGGTTTACCATGGGCAAGGTTGATAAAACTCTTTTTGTGCTTAAGCATGGCAATGATTCATTATTCATTCAAGTGTATGTGGATGATATTATCTTTGGTTGTGCTTCTCATGATCTTGTGTCCAAGTTTTCAGCAATGATGAGTTCTGAATTTGAAATGAGTATGATGGGTGATGTCACTTACTTTTTGGGGCTGCAAATCAAGCAAACTAAGGAGGGTACCTTTGTGCATCAAACGAAGTATACCAAAGACCTCCTAAGACGCTTCAACATGGACAAAAGAAAGCCTCTTTGGACACCAATGGGAACAGCAACTACACTTGAACTTGATGAAGACGGTGAACCCGTGGATCAAAAAGAATATAGAAGCATGATCGGATCACTTTTGTACCTCACAGGCATCAAGACCGGACATACAATTCAGCGTATGTCTTTGTGCACGGTTTCAAGCCTCCCCACGTGTTTCACATTGTCAAGCCGTCAAAAGGATTCTCAGGTACTTACATGGAACCCAAGAATTTGGCATTTTTCTTCCTTCTTCCTCAACTGTTACTTTGAAAGCTTTTTCGGATGCTGATTTTGGGGGTTGTAGGATTGATAGGAAAAGTACTTCCAGTGCTTGTCATTTTCTTGGTAATTCTCTTGTTGCTTGGTCCTCTAGAAAACAAAATTCAGTTGCACAATCCACAGCCGAATCTGAATATGTAGCTGCTGCTAGTGCTTGCTCACAAATTCTTTGGATTGTTCAAACACTTAAGGACTATGGGGTTGATTTATATAGTGTTCCACTGTTTTGTGATAACACTAGTGCCATTTGCATTGCTAAAAACCCCGTGCAACATTCTAGAACTAAGAAAATTGACATTAGGTATCACTTCTCCGAGATAACGTTGAAAAAGGAAACATTGTGCTTCACCATGTAGATAACGAATAACAATTGGCTGACATTTTTACAAAACCTTTGGATTTCACTCGTTTTTGTTACATTCGTAGTGAAATAGGTGTTATGCATCCTCATGGCTTAAATTGAGGGGGAGTTTTTGAAACTTGGGAAGTCTATGTGTGAATCTAAAATAAAAATATTATGAGCATAGTATTTCATACATATATGACTTTGTGATTCCTTTTACATGCTGAAAGTTCTTACTACATTACTCGTGTTATACATTTGTAGTTTTTGCCATGTCTAGTAATTGGAATAATTACTCACACTAAAACTGGTCATGGTCGAACTTTCTTGCTGTTTTGAACTTGTTACATGTTCACAAGTGCTTTTAATCATAAAGAATTAATCAAGTAATCAACTCACATGTTGAGTTTTTATGAACAAATATAAATTGAGAAAAGATCAAGAGAATATGCATGCATCGCACTTCTTCTTTTGAGATGGCGTATCATTGCACTTAGATATGAACTTGGAAGAAGTTGTGTATGACTAAAACCATGCCCTTAAGCTTCTGATTGTCAAATGACATAGGCTTGGCTTGGTTGGTTAGAATAAGGCAGATGCGCATATAATCTTTTGCAAATATCATATGATCTAAATTTATGCTTTGAAAAATAATAAAATGCAGCAACTAGTGTCATGCCTTCAAGTTATGAAATAGTTAAGTTTGTGAGATCATGACTTGCTTAAATTGAAAATTACATTTGATCTCTAGCATTGCTTACACTACTTTATGTATTTCATTGATGTGATAGTGTAAGTTACTTGATAGTATGACTTGGATGAGCTTTGTTTATATGTATATGTTATAATATGATCATAACAACTAAAGTTGGAGAGAAAATTTGTTTATATGCTCATGCCTTGTTGAATACATTGTCAAAGGGGGAGAGATAAGCATGAGAATATGTGCATAAGGAGAGATAATAAAGGGGGAGAGATAATATGGAATAATTTTTCTTCTCATTAATTTTTGACTTACAAAGGGGGAGAAATTGTCTTCAGAACTTTTATGTGAATAAGCCCATGTTTGGATTTTAAATGGTGTTGCCAATGCATTCATCAAGGGGGAGATTGTAAGACCTATGCGTGCTAAATACATTGGCTTGTAGTGAATACACTTGGCTTTGATGATAAAAGTTTTGAATATCACCAAAACACCTTTTTATCAAGGTCCGACTCTAGCTCCGAGCTATAGCAAGGTCCGACTATAGGTCCGACTTGTTTTGGGTAGCTCCGGTTACGTTTGATTCTAGGTCCGACTTCTTGTTAAGGTCCGACTAGCTTTGGTTAGCTCCGGTGAGCTTTATCTTTAGCTCCGGCATGTCTTTGATAGCTCCGGCATGTCTTTGACAGCTCCGACATGTCTTTGATAGCTCCGACATGTTTTTGATAGCTCCGACGTGTTTTCGCTAAGCTCATAAGTTGATTTTTCTAGCTCGGGCTTTTGGGTTTACTAGTTCTGGTTAGCTCCGGTGCTAGGTCCTGCTAGTTTTGTAAGCTCCGGCGGGAGCTTGGTTGTACTAGTTTTGGTAAGCTCCGGTGCTAGGTTCTACTAGCTTTTGTTAGCTCCGGCTCAAGGTCCGGGTTGCTTGGCAAGGTCCGGAACTTGACCGTAGTGCTTCTGCTTTTCATTTGCAATGCTTCGTACTTGCTTTACATTGTTGGAAAGATTGCTTAGTATTCATTTGCTAAGTTTTTGGTGCGTTTTGGTTGATATGGATGATATCGTGTTACTGTGGTTTTTCAACATGCTTATGTGAGGTTCTCATGTAGGGTGTTGTGTTCGGAACTAACTTGAGTCAAGTCGAGGACTTGGGCTCGTATGGATTGGTTGTTTATTCATGTGCAGGTGTTGCTTGAGTTCAAGACATGGCTGGTGACGGGATCCATTGGACTAGTCTCAGGGAGGAGATGAGGTTCCAACAACCAAATTCAGGAGGAATTGTGGTTGAGCTGATCAGGAAGTCGCGCAGGATGATTGAATCAAGGGCAGTGCATATGAAGGATACTGAACGTCAAAGGAAGGTGTTCGTACGTATGCATGCGGTGCATGACGTGGCAACATGGTTCCGAAGATGGGATAAGGAAGGAAAGATCTGGTTGGAAGGATCGGATCGTACCGGTTGATGACTTTGGCTGCGGCGGAGTCGATTATAGCTCGTTATGGAAAGTATCGAGTTGGTTATGATATGATTTCGTGTGGGTCACTAATTTGAGTTGTTTAGGAATGTGGGATACGTTCCTAAGGTGTTTGGAAGTCTTAAGATTGCTTCTATCTGCGTATAGAAGAATCTTGAGCAGTTATGGAAAGTTACGATTCGTGATCTGAGTAGGATTGGAGTCCTAGTTGGTATTGGGTTGGCCTAAGGGCTGGTTATATAAGCAAGGGAGCCCAGAGCTCGTGGTGCACGACTTTGGGGCTGTTCCTCTTGTATTTTATTGAATAAAATTCGTAGTTTGAAGGAACTTTTGTGTCTTGTTCGTCCGACTTGTTCCAGACAAGTTTTACTCGTCGAGTTTCTGGACAGCACTACCTTTCATCGGTGGTTTTATCATAACTAGAGTTTTACTGATCCAATTGACGTGATTCTTTTTGGGTTCTCTTCACAACTTGATTGTCTATCATCTGTCAAAATTTCACGGTCATTGGATTTGTGGTCTATGATCTACACGAGTTTCTTTGCAGCGTTCCAGAACTTTTTTTTTCTCGGGTAGGGCAGATTGACCATTGTATGATCTTTCGATCATAACTTGAGTTTTTCTCGATGGATTTGAGTGATTCTTTTTGTGTTGTCTTCGTGACTTGATTATCTCTGATACCTATCACTTTTGTGGGTGAAACACGTTTATATTAGCCTCACATACGATTTCTTCAACAGATCATTTTTCTGCCGAAAGAGTTTGGGGTTTAATTGTTTCCGCTGCGTAAGATTTTTAAATCTAGCATTCACCCCCCCACCTCTGGTAGCTTTTCACGTGCTCTTCGACCCTACAACTATGTAAATACTTGAGAATCCTTTTGACAGCTTGACAATGTGAAACACGTGGGGAAGGTTGAGATCTTGCACAAAGACATACATTGAATTGTATGTCCGGTCTTGATGTTGTGAGGTACCAAAGTAATCTGATCATGCTACAATATTCTTTTTGATAAACGGGTTCACCCTCTTCATCAAGTTAAAGTATCGCTATTGTTCCCATTAGTGCCCAAAGCGACTTGCTGTTTTCCATGTTGAAACGCCTAAGAAGATCTTCCGTGTACTTCGTTTGATGCACAAAGGTTACCTCCTTAGTTTGCTTCACTACGTAAGAAAACCAAATAGGAGACAAAGATGGGTGACACGCTCAAAGGTGGTCGTCTCTCATAATCTTAAGCGAGACGATCCCACTTCAGCGAGGATCAGATATGGCTCGGTTGAACACTCAAGGAGACGCATTACATTACAGCCCATCTCAATTAAATATGGATCCGAGACTGTGACACTCGGTTCTGAAAATGAACCAAGTGATCGCATATGTGTGTCCAGGACGTTCAACACAGATACACAAGTGCAGTCATAAAAGAGTATACAAAAAATTACCATAGAACAAGATTAATTAAGCTCCTTTATTACACAAACCATATTATCCTCGAATACAAGCTCTAATGAATATTAATGACAAGTTTTAACTAATGCAACGGAAATAAACTAAACTGAGCAAACTAAGCAAAGGGATACCGCAACTCCAACACTCCACAGGCAAAGCCGACGGCAGACATGACCTAGAACTCTGCATTATCATCGTAAAACTCCCAATCCTGACCTGCAATTGTTGGTGGGGGAATTGCAAGAGTGAGTACATGTCGTACTCAGCAAGTGTGGAAAGTATGACATGTAGCTGATTCAAATGACGAATGAAATAAAGGCTAAGTGCTGAAAAGTACATACAAACATTTGAAAAGTAATATATTATATGTATGTGAAGTAAACCCATCATGAACCATAATTAATATCATAGTACCAGTCCATATTCCATATTCATCATCCGTATACCAGATTTATCCATTACCAATAACCATAATCACTATCAGAATTTAATTCATAACCAACCATAACCATTTCATTAACCATAATCATTACCAAACCGTCCCAATACCAAGTTTCCTCTAATCATGTGAGGGTCCAGGTTGCTCATAACCGGGAGCACGACTATCATGATAGTTTTAGACACACTCTGTAGAGGTTGTACCACTTTACCCACATGTTTGTGATTTCATCATCTTTCGATGACTATAGAATCTCAATTATGTCGTTTCACACTTCCTTAGGTGTGTGGACAAGAGATCACAAAATAGCCTTTACAAAGGAATTACTAGCCTATTTCGACCCCACTGAGTTTTCACCGGTGGCGATGCCTCCAACTGAGCACATCTTCAACCAAGGACCTCTCTTGAGCCATTCGGATCCAATGTAGTCCCACCAATCATCAACAAACTCAATCCGACTACCCCTTCCCCGAGCATCCTTAATGGTCCAAATAGCACTAGCAAAGCCCTAATTAATCAGCCACGCCGCACCCATACTTGGCCTCGTGGTGGCACTGTAAATCCTGGATGGTCGCTCCACAAACCGGTCCTTAGATGTAAAGCAAGCGAAACCACCATAACATCCAACTCCACATACCAGGCTTGCTTAGATCACCCTTTACAATATCATATTGACTAGTTTGTACTAACCACAATCTCATTAATGCATAATTAAATGTGTAGTGTTGTTTTTCTATCTCAATTAATTAAGCAAAGCAAAAAGGGTAAAAAACCCATCCTGATTCTCTACCATGTATTCCAGGTGACAAGGGTGGTTATACAATGCTAGTAACTTCCTATCATAGGATTCCCATCAAATTGACACAAGCATGCAGTTTGGAAACAAAACATTTATTTTAAAAACAGGATCAATATGCTTCAAGGACACTTTCCTTGCTCTTGGGATTGGTTCGGGTCAAAGTCTTCAAACTCTTGGTGCTGTAGATCCTCCATGGCACTCTCTAGCACAAATCTGTCTAATCCACACAATAAACATACAAGACAAGAAACACAATCAAAGAGTGCACTATATTACTCAATATGACATGACATGCATGATTAATGCAAATGCAAGGTGGAACTTGTTAATGAGTTGCTTTTAATGATCACTAACTAGTTCATAGCTTTTAACAAGTTTATACATGTTTGTATTTGATTCCAAACAATTTTAGAATCAATTCAACACAATTTAGCCAGGAAAATCGGACTAGTCTGCTAGGGACCGGACAAATCCGCACTTTGCAAGAACTGCACATTAGGGTTTTCTAGATCGACGTGAATTTGGAGATTTGGGGTTGAATTCATGTAAGGAAAAGAGAATAGAAGGTATACCAGGTGTTTAGGACTCCAATGAATCAAGGATCTTTGAGGAAACACTTGGATCTTGACGATCTAGGGTTGATGAACAACTTGATGGTGAATTGTTGACGAAGAACACAAAGTTGATGGAGATCTTGATCCTCTTTTGTTTCCTCCTCTTCTCCTCCTTGCTCTAGATCTCCTTCTCCTTCCTTGGTGGTGGCTATTCACGAGCCAGGGTTTGGGTGTGGTGGAAAAGTGTCAAATACATGTCAAACCAAGGGGTGGGGTTGTTTATATAGAGGTGGAGGGTAGGGTTAGATGGAGTTCGAGTTTGAGATGAGTAGAGGCCGGTTTAGAGTCCCACATGGGCTCTAAAAGAGTTAGATACGACATCCCAAGGCCCACTTAAAGTAAAACCCAAGAAACAAGTCGTGAAACAAGAGATCAATTCCGAGTCGCGATTTATCGGACAAGTCAGAAAAGGGCCGAACTAGTCCGAAGTTAGATAGAGAGATATCAGACAAGTCTGGACTGGGTATCGGGCAAGTTTGAACATATCCAAAGGGGAAAACAGACAAGTCTGGCCAAAATCGGACAAGTTCGACTTTAGTCAGAGGGAAAAACGGACAAGTCCGCTGGAATACCAGACTACTCCGGACAAGTCCAGGGACTTAGCGAAATTTCCAAGGAATTGGAATACCGGACTAGTCCGCTATGGGCTGTACAAGTCTGAAAATGTCCAGAGGGAAAAACAGACCAGTCCACAGCAAAACAAACAAGTCCGTTTGAAGTCGGAGAGAAATCGGACTAGTCCGCACGGAAATTGGACTAGTTCACACTTTCCAGAATTCTTAATTGCGGTTTCACTTCTAGTTCATTTTAAACTTATTTCTTTTTATGTGTATTAATGTTAGACATGTATTATAATGTATGCAATGCATTATGGATGAAAATGAGGGTGTTACAAACCTACCCCCCTTAAAATGAATCTCGCCCTCGAGATTTGACGCGGAAGAAAAAAGATAGGGAAATTCCTTCTTGAGATCATCCTCCAACTCCCATGTTGCCTCTGATTCCGTGTGATGCTTCCATTGAACTTTACACCATCTAATAACGTTGTGACTCTTTCCTTGGTTTCCAAGATTTTGATCGGTTGCTCGGCATAAGTCAAATCTGCCTCTAGTTCCAATTCTTCCATTGGCACTTGTTCTTCCGGTACTCTCAAACACTTCTTGAGATGGGAAATATGAAACACATCATGGACATTTGAAAGATGAGCTGGCATCTCCAACTTATATGCTACTTCTCCTCTTTTGTCCAAAATCTTGAATGGCCCAATGTATCGAGCTGCTAGCTTGCCTCTTATGTTAAACCTCTTATGACCTCTCATTAGTGACACCTTGAGGTAAATGAAGTCTCCCACTTCAAAGGCTAGTTTCCTTCTTCTATTGTCCATATAGCCTTTTTGTCTTGATTGGGCAACCCTCAAATTTTCATGAATAACCTGGACTTTTTTTTCAGCTTCTAGCAACACATCCGGACCAAATACTTGAGTTTCTCCTGTCTCATTCCAGAACAATGGTGTTCTACACTTCCTTCCATACAGTGCTTCATAAGGTGACATTTTCAAGCTTGCTTGGTAACTATTGTTGTATGAAAATTTTACATATGGCAAGCTCTTGTCCCAACTTTTCTCATGCTTCAAAGCACAAGCTCTTAACATGTCCTCCAAAATCTGATGGTCCTCGCAGTTTGTCCATCCGTTTGAGGGTGATATGCTAAGCTAAAATTTAACCTTGTTCCCAATGCTTCATGCAATTTCTGCCAAAACCTAGAGGTAAATTGAGAACCTCTATCCGATACTATCTTCTTTGGAACTTTATGCAAACATACTATCCTTCCCATATATAGTTCAGCCAACTTCTCTCCATTAAATGTGGTCTTGACGGGAATAAAATGAGCTCACTTGGTCAATCAATCCATGATTACCCAAATGGAGTCATAACCGGACTGAGTACGCGGTAAACCAACTATAAAGTCCAGGCTGATTTCTTCCCACTTCCACTCTGGAATCTTCAATGGTTGCAATAATCCAGCTGGCCTTTGATGTTCTGCCTTGACTCGTTGGCACACATCACACAACACTACATATTCAGCTATGTCCTTCATGCTAGCCCACCAATAGCATGTCTTCAAGTCTTTGTACATCTTTGTACAACCGGGGTGAATCGAGTAGGGTGAGTCATGTGCCTCCTTTAGTATTGCCTCCCGAATATGATTTACATTGGGCACAACAATCTTTTTTCCAAGCCATAGAGTGCCATGTTCGTCCTCGTCAAATCTGAATTCTCTCTCTTCTTGGGTCCTTTCCTTGATTTCTTGGATTTCCTCATCCTTTGTTTGACCCTCTCGAATTTCTTGCCCCAAAGTCGGATTTAACTCCATCATCCCCATCTTATTTACAAATCCAAGGTTCAACTGTTCAAATTCCTTGCATAGCTCGAATGGCAGCCCTCGAACCGCGAGTTGATGACTTACGCCCTTCCTGCTCAAGGCATCGGCCATTACATTGGCTTTTCCCGGATGATAATTGATTAACAAATCATAATCTTTGATAAGCTCCAACCATCTTCGTTGACTCAAATTTAGATCCATTTGTGTGAAAATATACTTAAGACTCTTATGATCCGTGTAAATTTCACACCTATGTCCAAGGATATAATGTCTCCAAATCTTCAATGCGTGTACCACAGCTGCAAGTTCCAAATCATGTGTTGGGTAATTCTGCTCATGTTTCTTCAATTGTCTTGATGCATAGGCGACCACTTGACCTTCTTGCATTAATACACATCCAAATCCTTGTCTCGATGCATCACAATAAATATCAAAGCTTTTGCTTACATCCGGCAAAACAAAAACTGGGGCTGTAGTTAACCTCTTCTTTAGCTCCTCAAAACTGTTTTAACAAGCTTCAGTCCATCGAAAAGCTTTCCCCTTCATTAGCAATTCCGTCATTGGTTTGGCTATCTTGGAAAAGTCCTTGATGAACCTACAGTAATATCCAACCATTCCAAGAAAACTTTGGATCTCCTTAACATTCTGCGGGGGTTCCCATTTCAACACATCCCTCGCTTTTCAAGGGTCGATCGATACTCCTCCTGAGATGATATGACCCAAAAAAGACACCTCCTTCAACCAAAACTGGCACTTGCTGAACTTGGCATATAATTGGTGCTCCCTCAATTTCTGCATGTGAGCCTCAAGTGTTCCTCATGCTCTATCTCATCCTTCAAGTAGATCATAATGTCATCAATGAACACCACGACAAACTTATTCAAGTACTCCATGAAGACCTTATTCATGAGGTACATATAGTAGGCAGGTGCATTGGTCAATCCAAAGGACATCACGGTGTACTCATATGATCCATACCGTGTCCTAGAAGCTGTCTTGGGTATGTATGATAGTCTAATCTTCATTTGAAAGTATCCCGACCTCAAATCAATGTTAGAGAAGACACAAGCACCCTTCATCTGATCAAACAAGTCCTCTATACGGGGCAAGGTATACTTGTTCTTGATGGTTACCTAGTTGAGAGCTCGGTAATCTACACACATCCTTTAGGATCCATCCTTCTTGTCCACAATTAAACGGGCGCTCCCCAAGGTGAAGAGCTTGGGCAAATAAAACCTTTCTCTAGTTGCTCTTGAATCTGCTTCTTGAGCTCCTCTAATTCCTTAGGAGGCGTCCTATATGGCCTCTTAGCTATAGGTGCAGTTCCAGGTATTAATTCAATAACAAACTCAATGTCTCAATCAGGTGGCATACCTGACAACTCATTCGGAAACACATCAAAAAATTCACACACCACCGAAATCTCCTCAATTGCGGCACCGTCCATGTGGTTCAACTCCAATTGCTTTGGTGCGTGTTGAGATGTTTCAAATTCTACAGTTATCCCTTCCTCATTGGTCAACTTCACCGTCTTCGTGGCACCCTCAGTAACTCCGTTGTGCTTCCTCAACCATTCCATACCAAGTATAATGTCCAATCCTTGGGAATCCAAGACAATGAGATTGGCAAAGAAGTCTACCCCCCTTATTCTAAGGCTTACTTTTGGACATACTATACTTGTCCTCATCTCTCCTCCAGGAGACTTAACCAATAGAGTAAACGTCATATGAGAGATAGGAAAACGATACTTGGCAACATATTTCGATGCAATGAATGAATGCGATGCTCCAGAATCAAATAACATAGTCGTCGGTTGGAGTTTGCGAGAAACATACCAATCACCACATCATCCGCTTGTTGAACATCCTCCGTAGAGACATGGTTCACGTTGCCACGAGCAAAATTCTGTTGTCCATGATTTCCTTGCAGCTATCCTCCATTGCGTCTTGGATTTTTCCTCGGCGCACTACTTCCTTGACCAAGGCCTAACTTAGGATATTGATGTGCAAAGTGTCCAGCTTCTCCACAAGTATAACACTTCTTTGCTGCCCCAGAATTATTTGGGCGAGCTTGATTTTACACATTTGCACCAGGAAAATTAGCACGAGGTGCAAAAGGCATTGGAGGCCTAGGTGCTTGCATGACAGGGCGCTGCTGCACAAACTGGGTTGGGCGCGGTGCATAACCAGGGCGCTGTACAGGAGGAGAGGAGTTGTAATATGGCGCATTGGGGGCGCAAAGCAAGGACGCACATTACTTCCTTGTTGTTGTCCTTGATATGGCGCCTTCCTCTTGTTGTCTTTCTCCATCTCACGGACATTGTTCTCCACAACAATTGCTTTGTCCACAAGCTTCTGGAAGTTGGCATAATCACAGTTGAGCAATTGTATTTGGATCTCATTGTTAAGGCCCCTAATGAACAAGTATTGCTTCCGGCTGTCCCGACTCACATCCTCAGGCGCAAACCTTTAAAGTTGAGTGAATTTGTCGATATATTCACTCACGCTTGACCTTCCTTGCCTCAGGTTCTCAAATTCTTGCCTCTTCAAAATCATAAATCCTTCTGGCACATAATGAGAACGGAAACTTTCCTTGAACTCAGCCCAAGTAATTCTCTCTTGATTCTCATAAGCATTGCATAAGGAATCCCACCAATCGGCAGCTGCTCCAACAAGTTGATGAGAAGCAAATAGAGCCTTCTCTCGGTCACTGCATTGGACAACAACTAGCTTCTTCTCCATGGACTTGAGCCAATTATCAGCATCCATAGGTTCAACGACTTGAGCAAAGGTCGATGTCCTAGTCTTCATAAACTCTCCCAACCGGTTATGAGGAGGTGGGGATGGCGGTGGAGGCATGTGGGGCTGATTGTTGACGTTACCAGCCTGTAGGTGTCCCATTGTTTGTATCATGGTCTCCATGAGCTGGTTCTGCATAGCCAAAAGCTGCTCAATGTTGATAGCTCCATGAGCAGGTCCTTGTCCACTATTGTTCTCAAGCACTCCATTAATCTCCTCCTCATCATTGCCGTCCCTCTGGTTGCGAGTCCTCACCATCTGAAGAAAAGCATGAGATAAGAATTTAGAAATGACCACAACTATGTGCATCAAGGGATATGAAACTAAGCAACTACCTACACTAGCCTACGTGGACATGGCAATGCTAAAGCATCCCAAAATCATCTATTAAGCACACAAGCAAACAATATATAGCAAACAGCACACCAAGCAAAAACACATCGATTCCTGAGTGCTCCTATGTGCTCTAAAGTGTCCATTCTATCTAGGCTGTGTCCTATGGTCAACCTGTAGCTCTGATACCAATTTGTGACACCCAGTTTTGAAAATGAACCAAGTGAACGCATATGTGTGCCCAGGACGTTCAACACACATACACGAGTGCATTCACAAAAGAGTATACAGAAAATTACCACAGAACAAGATTAATTAAGCTCCTTTATTACACAAACCATATTATCCTCAAATACAAGCTCTAATGAATATTAATGACAAGTTTCAACTAATGCACCGGAAATAAACTAAACTGAGCAAACTAAGCAAAGGGATAGCGCAGCTTCAACACTCCACAGGCAAAGTTGATGGCAGACATGGCCTAGAACTCTGGCATTATCATCGTAAAACTCCCAATCCTGACCTGCAACTATTGGTGGGGGAATTGCATGAGTGAGTACATGTCATACTCAGCAAGTGTGGAAAGTATAACATGTAGCTGATTCAAACGACGAATGAAATAAAGGCTAAGTGCTAAAAAGAACATAATAACTTTTGAAAAGCAATGTATTATATGTATGTGAAGTAAACCCATCATAAACCATAATTAATATCATAGTACCAGTCCATATTCCTCATCCATATACCAGATTTCTCCATTACCAATAACCATAATCACTATTAGAATTTAATTCATAACCAACCATAACCATTTCATTAACCATAACCATTACCAAACAATCCCAATACCAAGTTTCCTCTAATCATGTGAGGGTCCAGGTTGCTCATAATCGGGAGCACGACTATCATGATAGTTTTAGACACACTCTGCACAGGTTGTACCACTTTACCTACGTGTTTGTGATTTCATCATATTTTGATGACTATAGAATCTCAATTATGCCGTCTCGCACTTCCTTAGGTGTGTGACCAAGAGATCACAAAATAGCCTTTACAAAGGGATTACTAGCCTATTTAGACCCCACTGAGGTTCCACCGGTGGCGATGCCTCCAACTGAGCACATCTTTGACCAAGGGCCCCCTCTTGAGCCATTAAAATCCCAGGGTAGTCCCACCAATCATCAACAAACCCAATCTGACTACCCCTTCCCCGAGCATCCTTAATGGTACCAATAGCACTGGCAAAACCCTAATTAATCAGCTATGCCGCACCCATACATGGCTTCGTGATGGCACTATAAATCTTGGATGGTCGCTCCACGAACCGGTCTATAGATCTAAAGCAAGCGAAACCACCATAACAGCCAACCCATCCACATATCAAGCTTGCTTAGATCAGCCTTTACCATATCATATTGACCAGTTTGTATTAACCATAATCTCATTAATGCATAATTAAATGTGTAGTGTTGTTTTTCCATCCCAATAAATTAAGCGAAGCAAAAAGGGTAAAAAGCCCATCCCAACTCTCTACCATGTATTCCAGGTGACAAGGGTGGTTATACAATGCTAGTAAACTTCCTATCATAGGATTCCCATCAAATTGACACAAGCATGCAGTCTGCAAACAAAACATTTATTTTAAAAACAGGATCAATATGCTACAATGACACTTGCCTTGCTCTTGGGATTGGTTCGGTCAAAGCCTTCAAACTCTTGGTGCAGTAGATCCTCTGCGGCACTCTCTAGCACAAATCTGTCTAATCTGCACAATAAACATACAAGATAAGAAACACAATCAAAGAGTGCACATATATTACTCAAATGACATGACATGCATGATTAATGCAAATGCAAGGTGGAACTTGTTAATGAGTTGCTTTTAATGATCACTAACTAGTTCTAATAGCTGTTAACAAGTTTATACAGGTTTGGATTTTATTCGAAACAATTTTAAAATCAATTCAACACAATTTAGCTAGGAAAATCGGACTAGTCCGCTAGGGACCAAACAATTCCGCACTGTGCAAGAACAACATATTAGGGTTTTCTAGATTGACGTGAATTTGAAGATTTGGGGTTGAATTCATGTAAGGAAAACAGAGTAGAAGGTATACCAGGTGTTTAGGACTCCAATGAATCAAGGATCTTGGAGGCAACACTTGGATCTTGACGATCTAGGGTTGATGAAGAACTTGATGGTGAATTTTTGACGAAAAATGTGAAGTTGGCGGAGATCTTGATCCTCTTTTGTTTCCTCCTCTTCTCCTCCTTGGTCTAGATCTCCTTCTCCCTCCTTGGTGGAGGCTAGTCACGGGCTAGGGTTTGGGTGTGGTGGAAAAGTGGCAAATACATGTCAAACCAAGGGGTGGTGTTCTTTATATAGAGGTGGAGGCTAGGGTTAGATGGATTTCGAGTTTGAGATGAGTAGAGGCCGGTTTAGAGTCCCACATGGGCTCTAAAAGAGTTAGGTATGACATCCCTAGGCCCACTTAAAGTAAAACCCAAGAAACAAGTCGTGAAACAAGAGATCAATTCGGAGTCGCGATTTATCGGACCAGTCAGAAAAGGGCCGAACTAGTCCGAAGTTGGACAGAGAGATATCAAACAAGTCTGGACTGGATATCGGGCAAGTCTGAACATATCCAATGGGGAAAACAGACAAGTCTGGCCAAAATCGGACAAGTTAGACTTTAGTCAGAGGGAAAAACGGACAAGTCGGCTGGAATACCGGACTAGTCCGGACAAGTCCAGGGACTTAGCGAAATTTCCAAGGAATTGGAATACCAGACTAGTCCGCTATGGGCCACACAAGTCCGAAAATGTCCAGAGGGAAAAACAGACCAGTCCGCAGCAAAACGAACAAGTCCGTTTGAAGTCAGAGAGAAATCGGACTAGTCCGCACCGAAATTGGACTAGTTCACACTTTACAGAATTCTTAAGTGCGGTTTCACTTCTAGTTCATTTTAAACTTATTTCTTTTTATGTGTATTAATGTTAGAAATGTATTATAATGTATGCAATGCATGATGGATGAAAATGAGGGTGTTACAGAGACGGGCCTACTCTCTGGACAAATGGGAGACACACTTCTAACACAACGCGTCTCCTATAAGTGAGTGAAATGAGACATTCTTTACTGAAAGACTGTCTCCTTTGTCTTCGCTTACAGACATACATGAACACGACTTTGAACAATGACCACATTCATTCATAGTTGAACACACAAAATATTCATCACATAGATGAGCACATATAACACATTCAATCATTCACTCAATTGATCACAAGTAACAAATATATTACAAAGCATAAGAAAGAAGTACAAGATACAAGAAAAGAAAAATATCAACTAAAAAACAACAATAGAAACCTAAATCCTACTCATCCTACCCCTCCTCCTCCTCCGGCTGCTCCGCCAGTTGCTCTGGTTGCTCTGTCTGCTCCGCTGGTTGCTCCGGCTACTCTGGTTGCTCCGGCTGCTCCGCCGCTTGCTCCAGCTAGTCCAAATCCAGTGATGGAACCTTGCCCTGAGGTTCCTCGCCATTGCCGCCACTAGGATACTTCGGCCCTCGGCACTGAGCACCTCGGCTATCGTCTCGAGCAGCCTCTAGAACCGGTCAAACAACCTGTCGAACAACATCTCGAGCAGACCTTTTTTGAGCCTCTTGGGGGAGCGACAACACTGTTTCTTGCAGGGTGGCTCTCTCTGCGGGCTTGGCAGCGGAACGTTGGCCATGGTGGGTTGTTTGAGCGGAACGAAGTGAAGAGGAGAGACTGATGGCGCCTTATATAAGGTCTGTGCTGTAACGCAAAATGGAGACGAGCTTCGTTGCAAAGCGCGTCTCCTATGACCGACATCTCCCTCTCCTCTGCAAAAAGAGAGACGTTCTCTAACGGAAAGCGCATCCCCAATTTCACACGTCACCTTTAGCTTCGTGATTTTCTCCATTTTGCTTCGGTTTACTGTTGATATGACACATCTCACTTGATAACTAAATCATTCTCTTGTCCCGAATATAATCAAATCCTTCCTTATGATACCTAAGGAACACGATGAACACACTACACATTCATTCATTCACACAGTTGAAGAACACACATGATAATATTCAATCACATAGACAAACAAAGAGAGATTTCATTTATTAACAATATTTACAAAACAGAAGTAACTAAAAACAACAAAGAAAAATTAAATCTACTCCTACTCCTCCTCCTCCTCCTCCTCCTCCTCATCCTCCGGCGGTGACTTCGGCACTGGTGCAACAGGAGCCTAGGCCAGCTGCTCCGGCTGCACCGGCAGTGCAACCCCAAGAACGAGGTTGCTCTCCGTCGCCTCCACCAGGTTTCTGCAGCCCTTGGGGCCAAGCATCTGGGCCATCATCGCGAACAGAATGTCGAGACAATCGGCAACCCCCGTGAGGGCGAAGAGGTAGTGGTCGATGGTACCCATTTCGGTAAACTGGGGAAGGATACCCAACCCCAAGGAACTCATGGCACGAAATGTATTGTTGTACGCCTCTTGTGTCATAAGGAGGCGCTGCTCGATGTTGAACCTCTCGGGGGAGCTGCAACACAGTTTCGTGCATGGTGGCTCCCTCAGAGGGCTTGTGTGACACTCGGTTCCGAAAATGAACCAAGTGCAGTATATGTGTGCCCAGGATGTTTAACACACATATACAAGTGATTCACAATTGATAAACAAATTTTTCACAGAGCAAGATTAATTAACCAAATTCTATTACGCAATTCATATTATCCTCGAATACAAGCTCTAATGATTTTTAATGACAAGTTCAACTAATGCAGTGGAAATACTCTAATTATGCAAACTAAGCAAAAGGGATAGCGCAGCTCCAACACTCCACAAGCAAAGTTGACGGTAGACACGATCTAGAACTTCGCATTATTAACGTAATACTCCCAATCCTAACCTGCAACTGTTGGGGGGGGGGGGGTTGAAAGTATGACATGTAGCTGATACAAATGACGACAATGATAACGGCGTGTGCTAAAAAGTACATTAAAATATTTGAAAAGAAATATGTATTATGTATGTGAAGTAAACCCATCATATCCCACAATGATTATTATAGTATAAGTCCATAATCCATATCCATCACCATTATACTAGATTTCACCATTACCAATAACCATATTCAATAATAGAATTAATCCATAACCAGCCATAACCAATACCAAACCATAACCATCCCAAATCCCAATTTGCCTCTAATCATGGAAGTTGTCCAGGTGCTCATAAATAGGAGCACGACTATCATGATAGTTTATTTAGACTTTGCAGAGTTTGTACCACTTTACCCATGTGTTCATGATTTCATCACCTTTCGGTGACTAAGAACCTCCCTTATGCCCATGACCCATCGGTCACATTACACACGTTCGTTGGTGTCTGGCCAAGAGATCACAAAATAGCCTTTACAAAAGGATTACTAGCCTCTTTAGACCCCACTGTGGTTTCACCGGTGGCGATGTCTCCTACAGAGCAGATTTCAACCAAGGGCCCCCTCTTGAGCCATTCGGATCCCAGGGTAGTCCCCCCAATCATCAACAAACCCAATCCGATTACCCCTTCCCCGAGCATCCTTAATGGTCCAAATAGCACTGGCAAAGCCCTAATTAATCAGCTACGCCGCACCCATACTTGGCCTCAAGGTGGCACTATAGTCCTGGCTTATTCTCGCATGAACCGGTCCTTAGATCTAAAGCAAGCAAACCACCATGACATCCAACCCATCCACATACCAGGCTTGCTTAGATCACCCATTATCATATCATATTGACCAGTTCACATTAACCAGAATATCGTTAATGCATAATTAAATGTGTAGTGTTATTTTCCCATCCCAATTAATTAAGTGAAGCAAAAAGGTAAAAAGCCCATCCCGACTCTCTACCATAATTCCAGGTGACAACGATGGTTAAACAAATCTAGTAAACTTCCTACCATAGGATTCCCATCAAATTGACACAAGCATGCAATTTTGCAAACAAAACATTTATTTTAAAAAAGGATCAATATGCTTTAAGGACACTTGCCTTGCTCCGACGGATAGGGTTGCTCAAGTGCTTCGAAGTCCTTGTTCTGGAAATCCCCGTACACGACCTCTTGAGCACTTCCCTCTACTCGTGATCACACATACAAGAAAATACATACAAATCAACATGATGCACACATATTAATCAATATGCAAAGACATGCATGCATGCAAAGTTCAATTATTAATTAACTATGGTTGTTTATTGATTAGATGCAACTATCTCATACGTGTTTATGCGAGTTTACGGGGGTTTTAGCAAGAATTAATGCTGCTGAAAATAAAAAGATCGTGCGACTACGATCAAATTATGTCTATTGGATTTAATCGTTCGCTAAAATTTGCATCGGAAAACGAATCCTACCATAGATGCGATGGCTTCGAAGATTGCGGGACGAAGGCGACGTGTAGACGAAGTAGATGGCGCAGCGGTCATCTAGCGGCACGACAACGACGACGATCTCTGGCGGATGACGGCACCCTCCTCTTTTTCTTCCTCTTTTGTTCTCTTCTTTTTCTCCTCCTGGCGGCGCCTATGTCCTTCTCTTTTTTTTTCTACCGAGCTAGGGCTTCTGGTGTCTCTGGCGGCACTGCGGTTTTTGGTGTCGATCAAAACATGAGCCCTCTGGTCCTTTATATAGGCGGCGGCAGTACTGATCGAGAGACCGGCTCGGTCTTGGCCGAACGCGGCGCTGGCAGGCGGCTTGGGCGCGCGGTGCATGCGCGGACTCGCACGTAGGCAGAACCCGCCGGGCGGCTCCACCACGGGGCGCGGGGCGCGTGGACCCGGGCGGGGCGTGTGGACCCAGGCGGCGCACGTGGCGTGTGCGAGCGAAGGCGCAGGAGGTGCGGGGGCAGGCGCGGTGCGGGGATGGGCCGGCCTCTCGGCCTGGCGGGCGGGGCGGTTGTTGTTTTTTTTCTTTTTCCCTTTTTATATTATTATTTATTTACTTATATTTTCTTTCTTCTTTTATTTTTTCATTATTATATATATATATATTTCTAATATGTGTTTTATATTTCTATTCTATTTTCTTCTTTCCTACACATAGTTTGTATATATGCTCCATCTTTTATTTTTCTTCCTTCATTCTACTAGTGATTAATGCATGATCATGTATGCAATGCATGATGCAAAAATTGAGGGTGTTACAAACCCACCCCCCTTAAAGTGAATCTCGCCCTCGAGATTAGATAGCATGGAGAAAAGATGAGGGAATTCTGCCTTCACGTCTTCTTCACATTCCCATGTAGTTTCGGCTTCCGTATGGTGGTTCCATTGCACTTTGCACCAACGGACCCTCTTATTCCTCGTGACCCTTTCCTTCACGTCCAAGATCCTGATAGGTTGCTCGACATAGGACAAATCCTCCTGAAGTTCTAACACGTCCATCGGCACCTGTTCTTTTGGGACCTTGAGACACTTCTTGAGTTGAGACACGTGAAACACATCGTGTACATTGGAGAGATACGCTGGCAGCTCAAGTTGATAGGCGACTTCTCCTCGCTTGTCCATAATCTTAAATGGCCCGATATAGCGAGGTGTCAATTTTCCTTTGACATTAAATCGGCGTTGCCCTTGAATAGGTGACACTTTGAGGTATACAACATCGCCTACTTCAAATGCCAAATTCCTTCGCCTATTATCCGCATAGCCTTTTTGCCGCGACTGAGCAGCCCTTAGGTTTTCACGAATTATTTTAACTTGCCTTTCAGCATCTTGTAACACATCAGGACCAAATACTTGGTTCTCTCCTGCTTCATTCCAAAACAAAGGTGTCCTACACTTCCATCCGTATAGTGCTTCATAGGACATTTTCAAACTTGTTTGGTAACTATTGTTGTATGAAAAGTCTGCATATGGCAAGCTCTTGTCTCAACTTTTCCCATGCTTCAAAGCACAAGCTCTTAACATGTCTTCCAAAATTTTATTGGTCCTCTCGGTTTGTCCATCCGTTTGAGGGTGATATGCTGAACTGAAGTTCAACCTTGTTCCCAATGCTTCATGCAATTTCTACCAAAATCTAGAGGTAAACTGAGAACCTCTATTCGAGACTATCTTCTTTGATACTCCATGTCGACACACAATATGATCCATGTATATTTCAGCCAATTGTGCAGCTGTATATTTGGTCTTCACAGGGACAAAATGAGCTGACTTGGTTAAGCGATCCACAATTACCCAAATTGAGTCATAATCGGACTGAGTATGTGGTAACCCAACTATGAAGTCCATTCCAATTTCTTCCCACTTCCATTCCGGTATCTTCAATGGTTGCAATAATCCAGTTGGCCTTTGATGTTCCACCTTGACTCATTGACACACATCACACAATGCTACATATTCAGCTATGTCCTTTTTCATGCTATCCCACCAATAACAAGCCTTCAAGTCTTTGTACATTTTTGTACAACCGGGGTGAATCGAGTATGACGAGTCATGTGCCTCCTTTAGTATTGTCTCCCGAATATGCTTTACATTAGGCACAATGATTCTCTTTCAAAGCCATAAGGTACCATGTTCGTCTTCATCAAATCTAAATTCTCTCCCTTCTTTGATCCTTTCTATGATTTCCTTGATCTCCTTATCCGTGGTTTGTGCTTCTCGAATTTCTTGCTCCAAGGTTGGATTTAACTCCATTATTACCATCTCATTCACAAATCCGTGGTTCAACCATTCGAATTCCTTACATAGCTCAGATGGTAACTCTCGAACTGTGAGTTGATTACTTACTCCTTTCCGGCTCAAGGCATCAGACACCACATTAGCCTTTCCTGGGTTAGTTGATTCCCAAGTCACAATCTTTAACGATCTCCAATCATCTCCATTGCCTCAAATTCGGATCCGTTTGTGTGAAAATATACTTAAGACTCTTGTGATCCGTATAAATTTCACACCTATGACCAAGGATATAGTGTCTCCAAATCTTCAACGCATGTACCACGGCTGCAAGTTCCAAATCATGCATTGGATAATCCTGCTCATGTTTCTTCAATTGTCTCGATGCATATGCAACTACTTGACCTTCTTGCATAAGCACACATCCAAGTCCGTGTCTTGATGCATTACAATAAATATCAAAACTCTTGCTCACATCCGGCAGTACCAAAACTGGGGCTGTTGTCAACCTCTTCTTCAACTCCTCAAAACTGTTTTGACAAGCTTGAGTCCATTGGAAAGCCTTTCCCTTCGTTAGAAATTCCGTCATTGGCTTGGCTATCTTGGAAAAGTCCTTGATGAATTAACGGTAATATCCAGCCATTCCAAGAAAACTCCTTATTTCCTTTACGTTTTGCGGGGGTTCCCATTTCAACACGTCCCTCACCTTTCCGGGGTCAACCGATACTCCTCCTCCTGAGATGATATGACCCAAAAACGTCACCTCTTTCAACCAAAACTGACACTTGTTGAACTTGGCATACAATTGATGCTCTCTTAATTTCTGCAGTGTAAGCCTCAAATGTTCCTCATGTTCCTTCTCATCCTTTGAGTAGATCATAATGTCATCAATAAACACCACGACGAACTTATCCAAGTACTCCATGAAGACCTTATTCATGAGATACATAAAATAGGCAGGTGCATTTGTCAGTCCAGAGGACATCACGATGTACTTATAAGATCCATACTGTGTCCTAAAAGCTGTCTTGGGTATGTCCAACGGTATAATCTTCATTTGAAAGTATCCTGACCTCAAATTAATCTTAGAGAAGACACAAGCACCCTTCATCTGATCAAATGTGTCTTCTATGCGTGGCAAGGTGTACTTGTTCTTGATGGTCACCTCGTTGAGAGCTCGGTAATACACACACATCCTTTGTGATCCATCCTTCTTGTCCACAAATAGAACGGGCGCTCCCAAAGGTGAAGATCTTGGGTGAATAAAACCCTTCTTTAGTTGCTCTTGAATCTGCTTCTTGAGCTCTGCTAATTCCATAGGAGGCATCCTATGTGGCCTCTTAGCTATAGGTGCAGTTCTAGGTATTAAATCAATAACAAACTCAATGTCTCGATCAGGTGGCATACCTAGCAACTCATCCGGAAAAACATCAAAAAATTCACACACCACTGGAATTTCCTCAATTGCGGCACCGTCCATATGACTTAGCTCGAATTGTTTCAGTGCGGTTTGAGATGCTTCAAATTCTACGGTGATCCCTTACTCGTTAGTCAACTTTACCATTTTTGTGGCACACTCAATAACTCCATTGTGCTTCCTCAACCAGTCCATACCAAGTATAATGTCCAATCCTTGAGAATCCAAGACTATAAGGCTGACAAAGAAGTCTACCCCCTTATTCTAAGGCTTACTTTTGGACATACTGTATTTGCCCTCATCTCTCCTCCAGGAGACATAACTAATAGAGTAAACTTCATATGAGAGATAGGGAAACTATACTTGGCAATATATTTCGATGCAATGAATGAATGCGATGCTCCAGAATCAAACAACATAGTCGCGGGGTTGGAGTTGGAGAGAAACATACCAATGACCACGTCATCCGCTTGTCGAGCATCCTCCATAGAGACATGGTTCTGAATGTGGCCTAGAGGGGGGTGAATAGGCCTTTTTGATTATTGTCGGATCCTGCAACACTTAACAACCAATTCAAAACCAGAGAAATCGGACTAGTCCGGTAAAGTGCGGACTAGTCCGGTGTATACGGACTAGACTGATTGGGTTTGATCGATTAACTTTATTTTTCAATATATGCAGCGGAAATATACGATTAAACAAAGTGTTACAAGGTTATGAATCAGGTTATATAACAATTCAATCTTATACTTGATATTTCAATGTAAAGTAATCAAGATCAATTGTAACCCTAGATTGATATAATGTAAAAGACAATGAACACAAAAGAGGAACACAAGAGATTTATCCTGTGGTTCGGTTCCCACTAAAGCAACCTACATCCACGTTGAGGAGTCCACAAAAGGATCGGGTCTTCTCCAACTCTACCCTCGTCGGATCGCCACGAAGGCCAATCCTCTTCCACTTATCTCAAAGGGGTGAATAACCGAATTCAAGGGGCTTTCTCACACGTTGAGAGCTCCCTTGGATTACAACACGAAATACCACCAAGAACACACTCAGAAGATTACAATTAAATCACAGGAGTGTGTTAGAGAATCAAACCAAGAGCTCAATGTGGTGTTGAATGTGTCTCTCCAATGAACTAGAGTGAATCCCCAAGGGATTGATCTTTGTTGCACTTAATTTCGTGGAGAGATGTAATTTTTGAGGCTCTTGGGAGGTTTGACAGCGCTAGGGTTCGAGAGAGAGCAAAATATGGTCGTGCAACTCTATTTATATGGGTTTCTAAAAGTGACTGTTAGGGTTCAGAAAGATCAGTCTAGTCTGTGGTGGTCACCGGACTAGTCTGATGTGCTGTGCGTAGCAAACCCTAAGTGTCCCGAAATATCGGACTAGTCCGGCTAGGAACGGACTTGTCCGATTTTGCTACTCGAAATCTTCGGACTAGTCCAATAGTCATCGGACTTGTCCGAACATGTGAAACCCTAAGTGTATAGGATGAAAAGTCCACATTTGGAGGAATTGTCCGACTTAGTTCAGAGGGTATTTCAGACTAGTCCGTGCAAATATCGGACTTGTCCGATTTGAATCAGAGAGAATATCGGACTAGTTCGGTTGTGATCGGACTTGTCTAATTTTGTGTGACTTGTGAAGTGTTTTGAGGACTAGTCCGCACTGGGGAGGACTAGTCCAATTCTAGTCAGAGAGGATATCAGACTAGTCCGATGGATATCGGACTTGTCTGATTTTGTGCAGAAAGGATATCGAACTAGTCCGGTGTTAGTCGGACTAGTCCGGTCCTGTGTAACTTTGTGCAATGTGTGTTTTTAACTTTGATTGAGCTCTTGGGATGTGTTTTCTTAACACACTCCATATACAATGATCTACTATTCTTCTTCCTTGAGCTCATTTCCACCTTGCTCCTCATTCTTCCTTCTTTTTGGCACTTTGCTTATTTTTCTATTAAAATCCTGCACTCATCTCAACAAAGAGGTTAGGATCCCAATTGCTTGTCATAAATCATCCAAAACCCACAAGGGAGTCCTAGATGCACTTTCAATCTCCCCCTTTTTGGTGATTGATGACAACCAATTGAGATTTCACAAAATATGATAAAAATTGAGATTTTCATAAAGTATGCACATATGAGTCCAAAATACATCAAGTAGTGAAAGCATAGTCCATATGTGCATTCTTTATGGTGGGATGCATAACTAAGTGCACTGAAACATTGAGAATGACATAATTGACATAAATCACCCAATAGCAAGCATATATGTCATTCTAGAGCAAAATCACAGTTTTCATAAATACTACTCAAAAGATCAAATCATTGCACCACAGAACCATAATTAACTTAAGATCATTGTTAAAATTTTACAAGCCACAAAAGAGTTAAAAACATAGCATAGAGATCTCTCCTCGCAAACTACAGCTAGAACTAAGACTCCCCCTCAATCTATCCCCCTTTGGCATCAAGACACCAAAAAGAGGAAGAGGAGGGTCCTAAGGTCTTCACTCTTCGCTGTCGGTCCTCTCATCGTCGTCTTCATCATCTTCATCTTCAGCTTGATGAGGAGGAGGAGGAGGAGGTGCAGAGGTACTCGAGCCCCCAATGCCACAGTAGGCAAGCTCGGAGGGGGTCAAGGGACCGAGCTCAGTGAAATTAGAATTTGAGTCTTCAGAGATTGTTGGAGACCCAATTGGATCAATCTCCAGTTTCTGGCAAATTTGCTTCACATTTGCATTGATATACTTCATGTCCTCCCTTCTTTTCATGTTGAGCTTATGGGCCTTCACTTCGGCCTTTTTGCAGGAGGCAAAGATTGCAGCCAGGTACTTGAGAATTCCACTGGCTGAACCTTTTTGAGGGGCTGCACTAGAAGCAGGGGAAGCCCTAGCATCTTCTCTTGATCTTGCCAGTGCCTCAGGACTGGAGGCCAGTGAGGGAGCAGCCTGCACACTCGGAGTTTGAGGCATTTGAGGCCTCAAAGGGAGATGCTCCACATCTTTCACAAACCCAATCCTGGTGACTTTTTCAATCACGAACATTAGATAAGGAGCATATCCGCAAGACCTGTTGGGAGTGCAAGATATGTTCACCATATCATTCCAAATGTATTCTGCCACATCAAATGGGCGGTCCTTGCTTATGACCCTCATCGGAGTCCGGAGGTATCCTTGCACACTCCCAGCATCTCCATCCTTGGGAGCAATTGTCTTCCTCAACACTCTGTTCAGCACCACAAAGAATAGCTTCATGTTTTTGGTGGAAGGAGGGTTGAACTTTAAGTTTGGCTCATATAGGAACTTCATCCTATCCTTGTCAATGACACCTATGTTGTGTATGACCAAGCAATCAGATCTTGTGGTGTCAAGGTGAAGCAGGTTAGCAAACTCTTCTTGAGTAATACTGTACTTGGATCCATGGGTCATCCAAGTGACACTCTCCTCATCCTCACTAGAGAAGTGACATGTTGCAAAGAACTGTGCAATCACTTCATCATTTCAGTTATTCCTGAAAGCAAAAAGATCTCTCAGTCCATGCTTCTCAATGGCTCTCACTACATCAGTGAACGGTGAGCAGCCCTTCTTCTCAAAATGTGCCCAGTCAAGCCACTGACTGCGCACAACTGGTGTCTTCATTGGGAGATACACTGATTTGTAGAAATCAACATGGAAGTTGCACCAGAACCTTCCATCAGCCGCTTGCTTCAGTCATCCATACCAATCGATGCTTCTAAACTTGGCCACCGAGTCACTTCCCTTCCCGTTGAACTTCTCTTCATTGGGTCCCCGGACCCCTTCGCTTGGAGCATGAAGTTTCAACAGGCCAACCGGGCCTGTTGCTATTCCTTTGCCTTTGCCTTTTGCTAGGCGGGCACTTGCCGCGCTAGGGCCACCGCAGGTGGTAGCCCTAGAAGCAGGCACCTTGGAGGATTGCTTCTTAGCTAGCACTTTCCTCTGAGCCTGTGGAGGAGACTGAGCTGGCTCGGACGGTCTTTCTTGACGCTTCTTTACAAGACCCGTCGAGGTCTGAGGTGCCACCTCATGGTCCATCTTAGCCTCAAAGTCGGAGACATCATTGCCGAAGCTCGACATGACCTGAGAATGAGTGACATGAATGATAATGAATGATACAAGGCATAGGTGTGAAGGGATAGCAAGGAATTGCATTGAGGAATGGAAGAGTTAGTTTTTGAGTTCAGAAACATCAGACTTGTCCGGTGCATAGGCACGGACCAGTCCGGGGTACCGGACTTGTCCGTGCAAGGACCGGACTAGTCCGGTGTTCATCCTCAAAAACCTAAGAGGCTGGACAAAAGTTGATTTCTAATGCACAACAAGTGTAGCATACACGTAATACATCAAGGAGGCATGTATATAGTGAAATATGCTAGGCTATTTGATCAAGAATGAAGAAATTTGGAATTTCTAGGGTTTTAGCAAAAATTACCGAAAGAATTGCTTGAAACTTGGAGTTGAGGGTGTTGAAGGCCGGACAAGTCCGCTAGCTTCAATCCTCAAGTGGACAAGCTTGATTTCCGCCCAAATGCGAAGGTTTTTGGTGGAGGGAGCAAGAAATCGCCTTGGGAGCTCGAGCACGAAGAGAGAGAACGCGTGAGGCAAGAGTGGAAGTGAAGAAATTAGGGTTTGGCGGCGGCTAGGGTTATGGACACAAAAAATCAGACAAGTCCGGAGATGACTGGACTAGTCCGAACTTTTCCAAGGGCTATATCGGACTAGTCCGTTGTCTACCGGACTAGTCCGGCATAACCGGCACTCTACAGACTAGTCTGCATGGGCGGACTAGTCCGTGGTCACAAGGCAAGAATTTGCATAGCCCATTGATATATATTTGAAGGTACATATTTAGAGAATAGAGAGGCAAAACAAATCAAATAATCTTGATGAATATGATCAGTAAGCATACAACAATCAAGCAATGATCATAATTCACAAAGATCTAGTAATTGACATAGTTTTTCGGAGAAAATTGAGAAAGATGATTTTCACAATCCAATCAACATATTTTAAAGAATTCATACATGTATGCATCATTTCAAGCCACACTCCTAGCATCAAGGATATTTAGTTCATTTTGGAGTTCACAAAAACGCTTTTCATCAAGTGGCTTGGTGAATATGTCGACCAATTGCTTTTCAGTATTGACATGTGAAATGGCTATGTCTCCTTTCATGGCATGATCTCTCAAAAAGTGATGTCTTATGTCTATGTGTTTAGTTCTGGAGTGCTCAACTGGGTTGTGGGTAATTTTAATGGCACTCTCATTGTCACAAAGGAGTGGAATATGGTTCATATTGTAACCATAGTCCCTTAGAGTTTGTCACATCCAAAGGAGTTGTGCACAACAACTCCCGACTGCAACATACTCCGCTTCGGCTGTGGATAAGGCAATAGAATTTTGTTTCTTTGAGGACCAAGAAACTAAGGATCTCCCTAGGAATTGGCATGTACCGGAAGTGCTTTTTCTATCTACTTTGCACCCGACATTATCTGCATCGGAGTAACCAATGAGATTGAATTTTGAGCCTTTTGGGTACCAAAGACCAAAGTTGGGTGTATGAACCAAATATCTCAAGATCCTTTTTACGGCTGTCAATTGACATTCCTTAGGATTGGCTTGAAATCTTGCACACAAACATACACTCAACTTAATATCTAGCCTAGATGCACATAAATAGAGTACAGATCCAATCATGGAGCAATATACCTTTTGGTCGACGCTAGGTCCATCTTCATTGAGATCTAGGTGGCCATTCGTTGCCATGGGGGTTTTTATGGGCTTCGCCTTGTCCATGCCAAACATCTTAAGTATGTCCTGCGTGTACTTGGTTTGGCTTAGGAACATCCCTTCCTTCCATTGACGCGCTTGGAATCCCAATAATTACTTTAATTCT
The DNA here is from genome assembly GCA_036927565.1 of Tuctoria greenei. Taxonomy (NCBI): domain Eukaryota; kingdom Viridiplantae; phylum Streptophyta; class Magnoliopsida; order Poales; family Poaceae; genus Tuctoria; species Tuctoria greenei. The sequence continues at coordinate 185,832,660 of JAYESD010000006.1, forward strand.
CCCATCATTGACATTTCAAACCTGTGTGTCATGATTTTACAAAATTCTTCACAAAAAGATTGGTTAGTTGACCCAAAGATTATATCGTCAACATAAATTTGACAAATAAAAAGATCATTATCAAAAATTTTCGTAAATAGTGTATAATCAACTTTGCCAATCTTAAAGCCATTTTCAATTAAGAAATCTCTAAGACACTCATACCAATCTCTAGGAGCTTGTTTGAGGCCGTAGAGAGCCTTATGCAATTTAAATACGTGGTCGGGGAACTCTTCGTCTTCAAACCGGGGTGGTTGCTCCACGTACACCTCTTCCTTGATTGGTCCATTGAGGAAGGCGATTTTCACATCCATTTGATACAGCTTGAAATCATGGTGAGTAGCATATGCAAGTAATATTCTAATAGATTCAAGCCTAGCTACTGGAGCAAAGGTCTCATCGAAATTCAAACCTTCGACTTGTGAATACCCTTTGGCCACAAGTCGTGCCTTGTTCCTTGTCACCACCCTGTGTTCATCTTGTTTGTTGCGGAAGACCCACTTGGTGCTGACGATGTTTGCATTGGGTCTTGCCACAAGTTCCAACACCTTGTTCTGCTTGAAGTTGTTCAATTCTTCTTGCATTGCCACCACCCAGTCCGGATCTTTTATTGCATCTTCAAGCCTGCGTGGTTCCAAAAAAGATACAAACGAATAGTGCTCACAAAAGTTAGCTATGCGAGATCTAGTGGTTACTCCCTTTTGGATGTCACCGATGATATTGTCGATTGGGTGATCCCTTTAGATGCATTGGTGTACTCTTGGGTGTGGCACTTGAGGAGTTGTATCTTCATGATCATCTGCTTCTCCCCCTAAGTGATTGCCTTCGTTGACTTGTTGATTATCTTCGTATTCTTGTAGTTGATCTTGTGTTGAAGCTCCCCCTTGATCGTTGGTCTCCTCTTGTGGTTCATCTTCCTCATGTACATGTGGAGGTGGATCTTGTGGTCGAACCTCACCTAGAGCCACTCTTTTCAATGCTTGACAAGGAGCTTCTTCTTTACCTAGTTCACATGGATCAACTTGCTCCTTTTAGGAGCCATTAGTTTCATCGAACACTACGTCACGTGCTACTTCAACAAGTCCGGAGGTCTTGTTGAAAACACGATAGGCGTAAGTGTTCGAATCATAACCAAGCAAGAAACCTTCATCGTACTTCGAAGCAAACTTTGAAGTCCTAGGCTTCTTGTTCAAGATATAACATGGAGAACCGAAAACTTGAAAATATGAAATATTTGGTTTGTTACCGGTGAGTAGCTCATATGATGTCTTCTTGAGTAGTCGATGAAGATAGAGTCGATTTACGGCGTGGCAAGCGGTGTTAATCGCTTCTGCCCAAAATCGATCCGATGTCTTGTACTCATCGAGCATTGTTATTGCCATCTCTATGAGTGTTCGATTCTTTATTTCGGCAACTCCGTTTTGTTGTGGGGAGTACGGCACTGAAAATTCGTGCTTGATGCCTTCTTCATCAAGGTACTCCTCCACTTGCGTGTTCTTGAACTCCGTGCCGTTGTCGCTTTGAATATTCTTGATTGTCAATGAGAATTCATTTTGAGATCGCTTGAAGAACTTCTTAAGTGTTTCTTGTGTCTCTGACTTATCATGCAAAAAGAAAACCCAAGTGAAGCGAGAAAAATCATCAACGACAACTAAACCATATTTGTTACCGCTAATGCTTATGTAGGCTATTGCACTAAACAAGTCCATGTGTAGTAGCTCGAGTGGTCTTGTTGTAGTCATAACGTTTTTGGCGGGGTGAGGTGCTCCAACTTGCTTCCCGGCTTGGCACGCGCTACATGGCCTGTCTTTCTCAAATACAACATCCTTTAAACCTCGGATGTGATCACCTTTGAGGAGTTTTTGAAGGTTCCTCATACCAACATGCGCTAGCCATCTATGCCACAGCCAACCCATGTGGGTCTTTGCAATCAAGCATGTGTCAAGTTCAGCTTTATCCTTGTTGAAGTCAACAAGATAGAGCTTTCCCTTTAACATACCCTTGATTGCAACGGGACCATCACTCCTCCTAGAAACGGTCACACCCTCGTTAGTGAACAAGCAATTATAACCTTTGTCGCATAATTGAGATATGGACAGCAGGTTATAATCCAGAGATTCAACATGTAAAACATGAGAAAGTGTGTGTTTAGAGGATATTGCAATTTTACCGGTACCGAGCACTCTTCCTTGACTATTATCTCCAAAGTAGATGCCCTCGTTTGGGTCCTCATTCTCTTCATATTGCACGAACATTCTTCTTTCCCCGGTCATATGGTTGGTGCAGCCACTGTCTAGCACCCATTTAGATCCACCGGAGGAATAGGCCCGCAAAAACAAATCATGCCTTGGTTTTAGGTACCCAAGCTTGCTTGGGTCCTTGGAGGTTAGTTACAATACATTTGGGCACCCACACATGAGACTTGGTGTTCCCATGGCGTGGCCCAACATAATGAGCATAAACCTTGCCAAAATTATTTCTCATTAACACAAAGGAGGCATCAAAAGTTTTAAACAATAGCTGTTTTTGTTTATGTACAATACTAGTCTGGGGGGTCGGACTTGTCCAGAGGACCGGACTTGTCCGGACACCGACCGGACTGGTCCGGTGTACCTGTGCAGTTACAGTCTTAATCTGTGACTTTCCAGTTTGAGAGGGCCTTCCTTTTACAAAGGTAATCCTCTCCTTGTTATTCTTATGGCTTCTAGCATGTTGCTTTTCGCCATAAGAATAACCAATGCCATATTTGACATTTGGAGGTCTTTTGACCAAATATGCACTACGTGCATATTTGATCTTCTCCTTGTCAAATATGCCACTTTGGGCAGAATGTTTATCCTTTGTAGAGGTTGGCTTATCCCTCAAACTGGTGTCACCTTTCCTACATGTGCAAGCATGAGCAAAATCAGTTTTAGTGGGTTGAGAAGGTGAACATGAAGAGGAGGAAGGTTCACTCATCTTGAGTGACTCAATCTGCACTTCAAGGATCTTGTTAACCTTGATCTGGTCAGCAAGTTGGTCCTTGATTGTAGCATTTGAGTCAGTTAACTCCAGGCATGTTTCCTTGCTTGAAGCTAACTCAAGCTCGAGTGACTTGCTTCGTTCCTTTTCAAGTTCTAGAAGTTTGTCAAGTTCGACATGTTCCTCCTTTTGGGAGATGATCATGTCTTCTTGACGATGTATTAACCTCTCCTTCTCAACAAGTTGATCAAGTAAAAATTTCATTTTAGTAGCTTTTTCCTATCTAGTCCAATAAGCATGTCCTCATTATCACTATTGAGTTCATCATCGCTAGAATAGGAATGCACGGAGGGGGGTTTAATGGTTACCTTGCGTTTACCTTCCTTTGCCATAAGGCAAGTGCCATCTCCCTTCCATGCGCCAAGTGTAGGGAAAAGGGTAGACTTCTTGGATGTCTTCTTGATGGCTATGCTAGCCATCTCTTCTTCTTCGGACGATGAGGACTCATCATTTGAGTCCCATTCTTTCCCAATGTGTGCTTGTTCGGCTTGTTTCTTCTTCTTGAAGAATTTCTTGGGTTGAGGCTTGGCTTCTTTGGTCTTCTTCTTGTTATCCTCATATGGGCAATCAACTATAAAGTGGTTATATTCACCACAATTATAGCATGCCCACCTCAACTTTGGTTTCGTTCTTTCCTTGTACTTTCCTTCGCTTGACTTTGTACCTTGTCTCTTTTTCATTATTCTCTTGAATTTCTTCATGAACAAAATCATGTCTTCTTCATCCAATTCACTGCTCTCGTCGTCACTATCTTCCTCTAGTTGTGCTTCTCTAGCTTATTTGGATAGGGGCTTGAGAGTGGATTTCAAAGCAACCCCTTTCGTCGTCACTATCTTCCTCTAGTTGTGCTTCTCTAGCTTCTTTGGATAGGGGCTTGAGAGTGGATTTCAAAGCAACCCCTTTCTTCTTTGCCGATGTGAGGTCGGCAATCTCCTTGACATGTTTTGCTTGTTTTTCCATCATCTCGAAGTTGATGATTTTTCCAAGCAGTTCATCCGGAGTCAACCTTTTGTATCCGGGGCTTTCTCTGATCATGGAGCATAGTGTGACGTTGCGAGGCATAAAAGCTATAAGGATGAGCTTTATTACCTCGTAGTCATTCCATTTCTTGCTTCCGTATGATCTGACCATGTTGACGAGTGTCTTTAATCGATTGTACATGTCTTGGGGTGACTCGTCTTCTTCAATCTCAGATCTTCCTAGCTCGCCTTCAATCATCTCGATTTTTGCTTCACGCACATGTCGGTCACCTTCATGTGCAGTTTGTAGTGTGTCCCATATATCCTTTGCAATTTAGAGTCCATACACCTTGGTGAACTCGTCCCGACTGAGTGAAGAGGTTATTACGGCCGCGGCTTGAGCATTTTGGTGAATTGCCTGCTCTTGGCTGGGGGTGAGCTCTTCGTCGTCGTCCGGGATATCTATCCCTGTGCACACAATATGCCACAAACTTGGATTGAGGGAAATTAGATGCATTTTCATATTTTGCCTCCACATTGAGTAATCACTTTCATCGAATTGTGGGGCTTTTCCAAGTGGGATAGATAAATAATGATTGCTATTGGAATTGAGACGATCATAGTTAAAAGGATATCGGGAGTAGTCGGTGTGACTACTCCCCATCTTCTTCTCTTCAACTTTTACTTTCCCTTTGGAAAGTGTCTTCTTTCTTAGGAGCACCTTTAGCTCCAGTGTCTCCTCATCGTCGTCCTCGAAGTCTTGAATGGCTTCAAGGAGCTTCTCCACCTTGAGGTTCTTTTCATCATCAACCTTCTCTTGGTTGTTGCTCTTGTGGGTGTCCTTCATGTTCGACATGATCTCCTTCGAGCGATTAGTCTCTTTCTTGAAGAACCTGCTCTAATACCAATTGAAAGTGGCCTAGAGGGGGGGGGGGTGAATAGGCCTTTTTGAATATTGTCGGATCCTGCAACACTTAACAACCAGTTCAAAACCAGAGAAATCGGACTAGTCTGGTAAAGTGCAGACTAGTCCGGTGTATACGGACTAGACTGATTGGGTTTGATCGATTAACTTTATTTTTCAATATATGCAGCGTAAATATACGATTAAACAAGGTGTTACAAGGTTATGAATCAAGTTATATCACAATTCAATCTTATACTTGATATTTCAACGTAAAGTAATCAAGATCAATTGTAACCCTAGATTGATATAATGTAAAAGACAATGAACACAAAAGAGGAACACAAGAGATTTATCCCGTGGTTCAGTTCCCACAGAGGCAACCTACATCCACGTTGAGGAGTCCACAAAAGGACCGGGTCTTCTCCAACCCTACCCTCGTCGGATCGCCACAAAGGTCAATCCTCTTCCACTTATCTCAAGGGGGTGAATAACCGAATTCAAGGGGCTTTCTCACACGTTGAGAGCTCCCTTGGATTACAACACGAAATACCACCAAGAACACGCTCAAAAGATTACAATTAAATCGCAAGAGTGTGTTAGAGAATCAAACCAAGAGCTCAATGTGGTGTTGAATGTGTCTCTCCAATGAACTAGAGTGAATCCCCAAGGGATTTATCTTTGTTGTACTTAATTTCGTGGAGAGATGTGGTTTTTGAGGCTCTTGGGAGGTGTGACGGCGCTAGGGTTCGAGAGAGAGTAAAATATGGCCATGCAACTCTATTTATATGGGTTTCTAAAAGTGACCGTTAGGGTTCAGAAAGATCAGACTAGTCTGTGGTGGTCACCAGACTAGTCCGATGTGCTGTGCGTAGAAAACCCTAAGTGTCTTGAAATATCAGACTAGTTCGGCTAGGAACGGACTTGTCCGATTTCGCTATTGGAAATCTTCACTAGTCCGATAGTCATCAGACTTGTCCGGACATTGAAACCCTAAGTTTATAGGATGACAAGTCTGCACTTGGAGGACTTGTCCGATTTAGTTCAGAGGGTATTTCGGACTAGTCCGTGCAAATATCAGACTTGTACGATTTGGATCAGAGATAATATCGGACTAGTCCGGTTGTGATCGGACTTGTCCGATTTTGTGTGACTTGTGAAGTGTTTTGAGGACTAGTCCGCACTGGGGAGGACTAGTCCGATTCTAGTCAGAGAGGATATCGGACTAGTCTGATGGATATCGGACTTGTCAGATTTTGTGCAGAAATGATATCGGACTAGTCCGGTGTTAGTCGGACTAGTCCAGTCCTGTGTAACTTTGTGCAATGTGTGTGTTTAACTTTGATTGAGCTCTTGGGATGTGTTTTCTTAAAACACTCCATACACAATGATCTACTATTCTTCTTCCTTGAGCTCATTTCCACCTTGCTCCTCATTCTTCCTTTTTGGCACTTTGCTCATTTTTCTATTAAAATCATGCACTCATCTCAACAAAGAGGTTAGGATCCCAATTGCTTGTCATAAATCATCCAAAACCCACAAGGGAGTCCTAGATGCACTTTCAGGTTCACGTTGCCACGAGCAAAATTCTTCTGTCCACGGTTCCCTTGTGGTTGTCCTCCATTGGGTCTTGGGTTTTGCCTCGACGCATTGCTCCCTTGACCAAGTCCTGACTTCGGACATTGATGTGCAAAGTGTCCAGCTTCTCCACATGTATAGCACTTCTTAACTCCACCAGAATTTGGACAAACTTGATTCTAAACGTTTGCACCAGGAAAATTAGCACGAGGTGCATATGGCATTGGAGACCTAGGTGCTTGCATAACAGGGCGATGCTGCACAAACTGAGTTGGGCGTGGTGCATATCCTGGGCGATGAGCAGGCGCAGAGGAGCCAAAATAAGGAGCATTAGGTGGTGCAAAGTGAGGGCGCACATTACTTCCTTGTTGCTGTCCTTGATATGGCACCTTCCTCTTATTGTCTTGCTCCATCTCACAGACCTTATTCTCCACCACAATTGCTTTGTCCACAAGCTTCTGTAAGTTGGCATAATCGCAGTTGAGCAATTGCACTTGGATCTCAATGTTGAGGCCTCTCATGAACAAATATTGCTTCCGGCTATCCCGACTAACATCCTCAGGCGAATATCTTGAGAGTTGAGTGAATTTGTTGAGATATTAACCCATGCTCGATCTTCCTTGCCTCAAGTTCTCAAATTCTTGCCTCTTAAAGATCATAACTCCCTCGGGCACATAATGAGAACGGAAGTTCTCCTTGAATTCTGCCCAAGTGATCCTCTCTTGATTCTCATGAGCATTGCAATAAGCATCCCACCAATCTGCAGCTGCTCCAACGAGTTGATGAGAAGCAAATAGCACCTTCTCCCGGTCACTGCATTGGACAATAGCAAGTTTCTTCTCCACGGACTTGAGTCAATCATCGGCATCCATAGGGTCGGCGGCTTGAGCAAAGGTCGGTGGCCTAGTCCTCATAAACTCTCCCAATCGGTTATGAGGAGGCGGGGGTGGCGGTGGAGGCATGTGGGGATGATTGTTGATGTTACCAACCTGCATTTGTCCCATAGTCTGGATCATGGTCTGCATGAGCTGGTTTTGCATAGCCAGTAGCTGCTCAATATTGATAGCTCCATGAGCAAGTCCTTGTCCATTGTTGTTTTGAGGTACTCCATGGTTCTCCTCCTCATCATTGACATCCCACTGGTTGCGAGTCCTCACCATTTGAAGAAAAGCAATAGGTAAGAATTTAGAAACATCCCCAACTATATGCATCAAGGGATATGAAACTAAACAACTAGCTATACTAGCCTCGGTGGACATGGCAATGCTAAAGCATCCAAAAATCCTCTATTAAGCACACAAGCAAACAATATATATATATATATATATATATATATATATATATATATATATATATATATATATATATATATATATATATATATATATATATATATATAGCAAACAACACTCCAAGCAAAAACACATCGATTCCTAAGTGCTCCTATGTGCTCTAAAGTGTCCATTCTATCTAGGCAGCATCTTACGGTCAACCTGTGGCTCTGATACCAATTTGTGACACCCGGTTTCGAAAATGAACCAAGTGCAGTACATGTGTGTCCAGGATGTTTAACACACATATACAAGTGATTCAAAAATGATAAACAAAAATTTCAACGGAGCAAGATTAATTAACCAAATTTTATTACACAATTCTTATTATCCTCAAATATAAGCTCTAATGATTATTAATGACAAGTTCAACTAATGCAGCGGAAATACTCTAATTAAGCAAACTAAGCAAAAGGGATAGCGCAGCTCCGACACTCCACAAGCAAAGCTGACGGTAGACACGACCTAGAACTCCGCATTATTAACGTAATACTCCCAATCCTGACCTGCAACTATTCGGGGGGGGGGGGGGGGGGGGAGGATTGCAAGGGTGAGTACATGTCGTACTCAACAAGTGTGGAAAGTATGACATGTAGCTGATACAAATAATGACAATGATAATGGCTAAGTGCTGAAAAGTACATTAAAATATTTGAAAAGCAATATGTATTATGTATGTGAAGTAAACCCATCATATCCCACAATGATTGTTATAGTATAAGTCCATAATCCATATCCATCACCATTATACCATATTTTACCATTACCAATAACCATATTCAATAACAGAATTAATCCATAACCAGCCATAACCAATATCAAACCATAACCATCCAAATCTCAATTTCCCTCTAATCATGGAAGTTGTCCAGGTGCTCATAACCAGGAGCATGGCTATCATGATAGTTTATTTAGACTCTGCAGAGTTTGTACCACTTTACCCACGTGTTCGTGATTTCATCACCTTTCGGTGACTAAGAACCTCCCTTATGCCCATGACCCATCGGTCACATTACACACGTCCGTTGGTGTGTGGCCAAGAGATCACAAAATAGCCTTTGCAAATGGATTACTAGCCTATTTAGACCCCAGTGAGGTTTCACCAGTGGCGATGTCTCCTACAGAGCACATCTTCAACCAAGGGCCCTCTCTTGAGCCATTCGGATTTCAGGGTAGTCCCACAAATCATCAACAAACCCAATCTGACTACTTCTTCCCCGAGCATCCTTAATGGTCCAAATAGCACTGACAAAGCCCTAATTAATCTGCTACGCCGCACCCATACTTGGCCTCGTGGTGTCACTGTAGTCCTGGCTTATTCTCGCATGAACCGGTCCTTAGATCTAAAGCAAGCAAACCTCCATGACATCCAACCCATCCATATATCAGGCTTGCTTAGATCACCCATTACCATATTATATTGACCAGTTCACATTAACTAGAATATCGTTAATGCACAATTAAATATGTAGTATTGTTTTCCCATCCTAATTAATTAAGCGAAGCAAAAATGTAAAAAGCTCATCTCGATACTCTACCATAATTCCAGGAGACAAGGGTGGTTAAACAAATCCAGTAAACTTCCTACCATAAGATTCCCATAAAAATTGACACAAGCATGCAATTTTGCAAACAAAACATTTATTTTAAAACAGGATCAATATGCTTCAAGGACACTTGCCTTGCTCCGACGGATAGGGTTGCTCAAGCGCTTAGATGTCTTGGTTCTGGAAATCCCCATACATGACCTCTTGAGCACTTTCCTCTACTCGTGATCACATATACATGAAAATACATACAAATCAACATGATGCACACATATTAATCAACATGCGATGACATGCATGCATGCAAAGTTCAATTATTAATTAACTATGGTTGTTTATTGATTAGATGCAACTAGTTCATACATATTTATGCGAGTTTACGGGGGTTTTAGCCAGAATTAATGCTGCTGAAAATAAAAAGATGGTGCGACTACGATCAAATTACGTCTATTAGATTTAATACGTTCGCTAAAATTCGCATCGGAAAACGAATCCTACCATAGATGCGACGGCATCGAAGAATTCGGGACGAAGGCGACGCTTAGACGAAGTAGATGGCGCAGCGGTCCTCCGGCGGCACGACGACGATGACGATCTCCGGCGGATGACGGCACCCTCCTCTTTTCTTCTCTTCTTTTTCTCCTCCTTGCGGCACCTCTGTCCTTCTCTCTTTTTTTTCTACCGAGCTAAGGCTTCTGGCGTCTCTGGCGGCGCTGCGGTTTCTGGTGTCGATCAAAACACGAGCCCTCCGGTCCTTTATATAGGCGGCGGTTGCACCGATCTAGAGACCGGCTCGGTCTCGGCCGAACACGGCGCTGGCGGGTGGCTTGGGCGCGCGGTGCGCGCGCGGACTCGCCGTAGGCGGAACCCACCGGGCGGCTCGGCCACGGGGCACAGGGCGCGTGGACCCAGGGGGCGCGCGTGGCGCGAGAGGCGCGGGGGCAGGCGCAGTGCGGGGATGGGCCGGCCGCTCGGCCTGGCCGCCGAGGCGGTTGTTGTTTTTTTCTTTTTTTCCTTTTTTATATTATTATTTATTTAATTATATTTTTTCATTATTATATATATATATATTTTCTAATATGTGTTTTATATTTCTATTCTCTTTTCTTCTTTCCTACACATATTTTGTATATATGCTCCATCTTTTATTTTTCTTCCTTCATTCTACTAGTGATTAATGCATGATCATGTATGCAATGCATGATGCGAAAATTGAGGGTGTTACAGCTTGCCGACGGAAGGTCGGCCATGGTGGTGGTCGGTCGTCAGGGCGGAGAAGACGAAGAAAAGAAGAGGATTCAAAGTGAGTGACACGCTTGTGGAGAACTGACTGGTGATGGCGCGTCTTAAATAAGGTCCGCGCGGAGTCGTCGAGGGAGCGGTTGGTTTCCCGCGCATTGATGGAATGAGGGAACGCATCGATACTGCCTCGGGGAAACGAAAGGTCATGCAAGGATGTCGCACGCGTCTCTGCACCACGCCACCGAAATTAAGTTCTCCGCAGATCTCGTGCCGCGCGTCTCTCTTTCGACTGGAAGACGCGCTTTAGATTCAAGCATGTTTCTCTTTGTTATAGCACATCTCGCATTTATCTCCCTCGTCTCTTTGTCTCTTCGACAAAGGAAGACGCTCTTTAACTTAACACATGTCTCACATTTATCTCTGTTGTCTCTTCTTCACCTCCGGTGCTCCTTTATTACTAATCGACCAATGATCCTTTACTAATCGACCAACTGCAGTGCGACCGCCTCCTCTGTTCGCCATCGCCGTTGTCATCATCGTTGTTGTTGCCGTCCTCGTCATCGTCATCGTCACCGTCCTCATTGTCATTGTCGTCGCCTTCCTCCTTGTCGTCGTCACTGTTCATGGCTGGTATCGGCTTGGCGTGTAGCCGACTGAAGGAGGAGCACATGGCGTGGCGCAAGAATCATCCCCATGTATGTACATATGGCACACCGGTCGCATAGTTGTATATATGTAGATCTTTAATGGACTGATGAACTTAACTTTGGTTTTGTTTTTCCGTTTGCGTAGGGTTTCTCTATGAAGGCTGAATCGGAAGACCTATTAAAGTGGCAGTGCATCTTCCCCGGTAAAGAAGGGGTAAGTCATGAAGAACAAGCACAATATGAGTTTAACCATCGTCCTCCTATTAATGATTTTTCTTTGTAGACTGATTGGGAACGTGGTTACTACCCCCATGACAATCTCCTTCTCAGAGGACTATCCATTGGTGCCTCCAAGATGCGCCTTTCTAAGTGGTTTCTTCCACCCAAATGTCCATCGCTTAGGAGCACTCGGCATTGGAATTCTTGGTCAAGAGACTGTAAGATAGACCTATTTTGCTCATGTAATTAGTAATTGTTGCCGAAATTATTTGAACTAGTTTCTTATGTTGCTTAAATTGATATTTCGTAGGGTTGGTGCACTGGTTTTACAATCAAAACTATACTACTTGAAGTTCAGCGTTTGCTGCATCACCCAAATGCGCCCAATGTTGAAAATGATTACTATAATCTACTTATCAAGGTTAGATACTTTGTGTTAGTGAGAAACATAGGTTATTCATTCCTCCTTCGACATTTGTTAGTTTAAATAATGTCAATATTTTCGGTATCCAGAGCAATATAAGAGACGTGTTCGGGAGCAAGCTAGACGGTACAATTTAGATTGATCGATAGGAGCTTTAGGAATAAGTTTAGATTCAAAATTAGTTTAGAGGGCACGCAATGTATGAACTATGAAATTCATTGAGTTGTAAATTTTCTATGAATTGCAATGTCATTGCATTTGTTTATCCTTGAATTCTAGTTAATCCATTAATTGCAATGTTATTGCGTTTGTTTATCACTGCAACGGTTCACGATGTCGTGCGAGTGGCAATGTGAAGAGTTTATGAGAGACAAACTTTAGAAGGGAGCGTCTCAAATACCTGAGATCCGGCAAAAGGGAGATGGGCCTTACACGGGCCAGTCTCTGATTTGTTCTGAAAATCTTTTGTCCCACCTCGTAAAGCTGAGCACTTTGCAATGATTGTATAAGACATTGCGCACAGTTGCCAGTTCGACATGCCCGGATGCCAAAGATGTTCCTGGCTCAAGTACACTGTGGCGCATCTTTGACATACGGCATGCCCGTTCGACCACAAATTAATGCGAGACGCGCCTTCTGTTGGCTTGTCTTTGATTTACGCCGAAGATTTTTTGTCCCACCACAGAAAGCTAAGCGTGTTGCAACGATCATATAAGGCATTGCGCACAGTTGCAGTTGGCCAGCATCCAGTATGCAAAACATGTTCCTTGCTTCAGCACATCATTGCACATCTTTCACATACTGGATGCCCGTTCTACCAAGAAATAGTGCGAGACGGGTACGCCTGTCTCCGATTCTTGACGCCCGTGTCAGAAGAGCTAATGCAAGACGTGCATTATATATGTCCGTCTCCAATTGTTGTTCCTGGCTTCAGCAAACAGAATGTCCTGGATGTTGTTCCTGGCTTCAGCAAACCATGGTGCGTCTAGGACACTCCATCGTGTCCATTAATGCGAGATGCACTTTCCACTAGCACGTCTCCGATTTACGCCGAATATCTTTTGTTCTACCTCGTAAAGCTGAGCGCAATGCAATGATCATATAAGGCATTATGCACAGTTGCCGGTTGGACACGTCGTAATGTCCTAGATGTTGTTCCTGGCTTTAGCACACCGTGGTGCATCTAGGACACTGCAGCGTGTCCAGGGCCACAAAATAATGACAGACACACCTTAAACTTGCGCGTCTCCGATTTACGCCAATAATTTTTGTCCATCGCGCGCTCTCTCCCAACATTTATCGAAAATTTTAGCTGTCGCGCGCTCTCTCGACCTATAAACCGCATATCCTGAGAATGCCGCCGCCGTCGACCCCAACCTTCGCGTCATCAGAGAGTTGAGCACGCTGGAGCACGCCGCCTCATCCCCTATCCCTGGAGTACGCCGCCGCCATCCCTCTTTCTCAACTCGCTCTTCATCATTATCGCACTGCCGGCATCGACCCCTCCCCCGCCGTCAACCCCGACCTTCGTCATCAGAGAGTTGAGCATGCTAGAGCACGCCGCCTCGTCCCGTGTCCCCAGAGCACGCCGCCGCCTCGACCCCTACCTCGGTAATCGTTATGAGCACGCCGCCACCTTCACATAAGTGGAAATGTTCTCCCTGTCCCCGGAGCACACCGACCTGCTGTCATCATAGAGTTGAGGAACTGCCACTCCGGCGCCCCCGCCAGCTTGTCCCGGAGAACGCCGCCGCGACCCCTATCACCGGAGCACGCCGCCGCGTCGCCCCTGCCCTCAGAGCGTGCATTCTAGTGATTTTATTGAATTTGAGGATGTCCAATGAAGGCTCATCGTTAATGAAGTCATTGATCCAAAGGGAGAATTTTCATTACGGTATACATTCATCTTCCTTGTTTATGTCCAATGCAGAAGTAATGTATTTGTTTTGAATATCAGTGTATCTAATGAATTCTGATTCGCAAACCCTTGAAATTGCAGGAACTGTGGTGGACACTAGCATTTGCCATCCCAGTGAGTTTGATTTCTACATGGAATCAAGGTACCTATGCTGGAATCAGGCTATAAATGCATCAGTGGAATGTAAATTGTTTGTTTTTTTAGGGGACAAGCACACTAGTTCACTACCATGTCCTTTACCATGACAACAATTTCTCTGCTAATGCTTTGCAGATGCTCACCAACTGCCTGTGGTACAAGTATGCTCGGTTTTCCATTCACTAATAGATATTTGCTACCTTATGTGACTGGTTAAGCGAATGTGATTGCAATTTGATAATGTTTTATATGATTTCAGTGATTTTATTGAATTTGAGGACGATGTCTAAGTCGGAGCATTAGAGGCTATGAAGGCTCATCATTAATGAAGTCATTGATTGGGATAATTTTCATTACAGTATACAAGATTAGATGATGACGGTTATGATGTGTGTAATTAGTTACAATGTAATTAGGATGAACTTTTTTTGTTGTGTGATTAGTATACTTGATAACAACGATTGACACTTTGGTAATATTTGATTGGTCAATATAATTTAACATGTGATCATTTTGACATATGTTCATGAATAGTATGTTGCTGACACTGGTAATACGACTGCCAAATCCTGGCTAGCTCCTAATAGTAGACCCTGCCTGTAAACAATCTGCGATGAGCTATAGCAGAGAGCATCTCGGATAACCAACATAAAGGAGACAAGCTTCCATAAAGCCTGTCTCACATAAGTTAATAAATCTGTGACACGCTACAACATAGGACGTCTTGGATCAATCATTTTATCTGCAACGGGCTTTGTAAGGGCTTGTCACGAATGTACGCTGATGGGCGATGCGCGCTAGCGGCTTCTCCAATGAACCCGTAAAGGTCGTATTTTATGACACAAAGAAAAGAAACACTCTTGTTTTGAGCGTGTCTCGCACCTAGTTTGATCGGCGACGCGCCTTGAAGCCCGTCTCTGATGCCATCGTAATGCGAGACACGACAACGGAGACGCACAATTTGTTTGTCTCCATACTTCATTCGTGCCCGTCTCGTATGAGCCTTTCTTACGTAGTTCTTGATTTGCAGCACAAAAAGTACGTGAGTTCCCATCATACTCATCTCAAATTCTGAACTCATCATAGCTAAAAACTTGGACAAAAGATCATTAGAAGCACAACCAAAGATAGTATCATCCACATAAAGTTGAACGAATAATGAGTCATTGCCATTCTTAAGCACAAAAATAATTTTATCAATCTTGCCCATGGTAAACCCCTTTTCAAGTAAGAATATTTTTTAACCTATCATACCATGCTCTAGGGGCTTGTTTGAGACCGTACAAGGCTTTGGACAATTTAGAAACATGATTAGGAAAATCTGGATTTTCAAAACCCGGTGGTTGCTTGACATAAACTTCCTCATCTATGTAGCCATAAGAAAAGCACTCTTAACATCCATTTGATATAACTTGAAACCTTTGGATGTAGCAAATGCTAACAAAATTCTTATAGCTTCTAATCTAGGAACGGGAGCAAACGTTTCATCAAAATCTAGACCTTCAACTTGTGTGAAACCTTGAGCAACCAACCTAGTCTTATTCCTAACCACAACCCCATCCTCACTTTGTTTATTTTTAAACACTCATTTAGTTCCAACTAAAGTGTGACCTTGTGGTGAAAGTACAAGTTTCCAAACATTATTTCATTCAAAATTTTCTAACTCTTCTTGTATGGCAATAATCCAAGATTCATTAGTGAGTGCGTGTGATATATATTTGGGTTCAAAAGAAGCAACAAAAGCAGAATGAGCATGAGAATATGGATCGCAAAACCTAGGCCGTGTGACTCATACGTGCAAGCTTCCAATGATTTGTTGTGGAGGATGACTTTTGAGGACGCGGAGGGGAGTAGACACTTCACAAGATTCTTCTTAATTTTCATCACAAATCATTGAGCTTGTGACTTGAGGACGATTTGGACCAGCAATGGTGGTCACCGGTGCTAGTTGTCAATCAAAATCAGGAGCTAGAACGATGTCATTAGCTACTGAATTTTTGGGCAGCAGCACCACTTCTCCTGTGGATATGCATCTTGACCTGCAATCTTAGATCTAGTACCTGGGCTAGCTTCATCAAAAGAAACCTCACAAGTCTCCACAATTTTGTTAGTGTCAAGTAAAAGCACATGGTAGCCTCTTGTATGCGATGAATAACCAAAAAACTTGCCATCATCAAATCTAGCTTCAAATTTATCAAGATTACCATGTTTCTTAACAAAGCATTTGCATCCAAAGACCCTAAAGTGTGTGACACTAGGCCTATGTCCAAACCGAAGCTCATATGGGGTCTTTCCTATCTTAGTACGCATGAAAACTCGATTCAAGACATAACAAGCGGTTGCAATTGCATCAGCCCGAAACTTTTTAGGAGTTTGATATTAATCAAGCATAGTCCTAGCCATCTCAACTAAGGTTTTGTTCTTTCTCTCTACAACACCATTTTGTTGAGGTACATATGATGAAGAAAATTGATGATCTATTCCATTTTTAGCACAAAAGTGATCAAATGATTGGTTTTTAAATTCTGTTCCATTGTAACTTCTAATCGCTTTCAAAGATCTTGGATGGTCAAGTGAAAGCCAAAGAACCAAACTCCTAAAGTGACTAAAAGCTTCATTCTTAGATGTCATAAAGTAAACCCAAGAGTATCTAGAATAGTCATCAACAATTACAAGCACATACCACTTACCTCGAAAAGATTGAAAACGTGAGGGACCTACGGTGTCAAGGTGTAAAAGTTGTGCTGGTGCTATTGTCATAGTCATTGTGAGTGGAGCATGTGAACCTACAACCATTTTAGCATGTCTATAAGAAGAGCAAACAATTTCTTTGTCCCCTTTAAGCTTAGGCAGCCCACGTATGCAATCAAGAACACTAACATGTGTTAGGTGATCCAAGCCTACGTGACCAAGTATACGATGCCAAAAATATAAGTCATTTGAATCATTAGCAACTAGACACCTATGCTTAGAGGATGACATATCAAAATTAGATTTAAAAACTCTTCCAAACCGAGACATGTTAAACATAAGCTCACCATTATAATCTACAACCTTGCAACAATTTTTATTAAAAATAATTTCAAGGTTTTCATCGAGCAATTATGAAAAAGAAAGCAAGTTGTATTTCAAATTTTTAACAAGTGCCACATCTTTCAAAGTGTAGTGACTATTAACTCTAACCAAACCCTTAGCAATTATAGGAGTTGAAGAATTATCAGCAAAAGTAACATTCTCTACATGTGACACAAAAGAGAGAGAGAGAGGAGAACCATTTTTTGTTACCGGTCATGTGGCATGAGTAACCTGAATCCACGAGTTAGATGTTCTCCTTCTTCAAGTGTGTAACCTACAAAGAAGAACAATACATCGATGACTCAAAACTGAGGTTAGTCAAAAGGCATTTAGGAATCTAGTACTG
Organism: Tuctoria greenei; assembly: GCA_036927565.1. Classification (NCBI taxonomy): domain Eukaryota; kingdom Viridiplantae; phylum Streptophyta; class Magnoliopsida; order Poales; family Poaceae; genus Tuctoria; species Tuctoria greenei. Next base: position 185,850,048 of record JAYESD010000006.1, read on the forward strand.
AGTCACACGATGTCCAACAGGAATAACACGCGAAAGCTGAGAAATTACAGCAGGTTAATGAGCCAAAATTTGAGGATTTTTGTACCCAACTACTAACCTATGAGGTGTTACATGTGTAGCATAAAAAACTGTAGATTTGGGAGCAAACTTTGCATGTTTATGACTTATTACAGCAGGTTGCATGTTCCTAACATTCGGTTTTATGTGATCTAGCAATCATTCTTCCCTTTTTCTGTTGTTTAGCTAATCTATAACGAAAATTTATGACATGACCATCTCTACCACAGTAGGTACAATGAAATTTAACTTTGTGTTCATGTATAGATGAGCAGGGAACATGTTTATTAGAAACCGAATGAGACAATACTCCTGTAGATTTGAAAACCACCTTTTTTTTTGTTTAGGAATCATTTGAATCAAACCTCTCCCTAATGATTTTACAATTTGAGGTGGATGTGCCTTAGCATGAGCATGAGAACCAAAACCTAAATCAGTTTTATCATTGCAAGAATTAGATGAATTCAACATCAAGTTTAGGTTCTTATTTGCATTACAAAATCGATCTAGTGTCCTATGCATGTCATCAAGTTTATTGGACAGATCAAGGCAATTTTCACATGAAGTTTTTCCTTTTAATTTGCAATTAGAACAACAATTAACTTCATGAGAACGTAAAGCATTGTTCAAAACAGAAATTTCATTCATAGCATCATGCAATTTCTTATTAAGATCATCCCATTTAGAACAATGCAAATCAATTGTTGAACAACTAGCATATTTCAAGCTTTTTATCATTAAGTACAGCAAGCTTTCTGTTCTTTTCAATTTCAAACTCAAGTTTCAAGTGTGGAGGTGTGTGCACTACTTAAAGAGGACAATTGCTCACATATTAATTCACGTGAGGAACAAGAATCATCACTAGGAAGCAAAGATTTTAAACAATTAATTTCAGATTCTAGTGATTCAATTTTAACAGCATTGTCCATAAGTTTTTTGTCCTTTTTCTTAATTATAACAGTGGCACGAGAGAAAGCATCACACATTTCTTCGCAAGTAGACATACCTCTTCATCGTTGATGTTGTGTTCTACTTCCTCCATACTTGATCTTGAGTTGCCCGCCATGAAGCACATTTTTGCCAAATTCTCATCATCTTCGTCACTTCTGATGTCCACATCGCTTGAGCCAAGTTCTTGAAGTGCGGAGAAAAAACTATTTACCAATTAGTGACTTGTAAAACCCTTCTTCTTGTTGTTGTTTGCAGATGAGGACTTGAACTTTGTTTGCTTCTCATTATGAGGAGTAGAACCTGAAAGGTTAGGGAAATTTGTACGAACATGTCCAAACTCACTGGATTCAAAGCACTGTTGAGGTCCACTATTTCCTCTCCTTCTAGTTCTCATATTTTGCAATGCTTTTGAAAACCGAGTAGAGAGAAGTGCTAGCTCCTCCTATGGAAACTCATCAATCTGTTCAAGGGTTAGAGAGGACAACAAAACAAGTGTATCACATGATGAAGATTGACTAGAACTAGGCATGTCAAATTGTGAAACAAATGCAAGAGACTTGTTAAGGTTTTTACGTGATATTATGTCAAGTTCATGAGTTTTTAACTTGTAATATAGCACATCTAGTGTAAATGTACTCATGACAGTAGATTCACAAATAGATATAACTTTCATCTCCCAAATTGACATGTCTAATGCACTTAACAATTGCCTAGCACTCTCAGCATTTGAAAATTTAATATTGACACTACGCAAGTTGCTGAGAATTTTATTAAAGCGAGCAAAGAAGTCATCAATTGACTCACCTTGTTGCATCTCAAAATGCATGTACTCTTTCTTAAACATATCTTGACATACCTATTTAATTTTGTTGGATCCTTCGTGGTACTCACATAAAGCTATCCACACGTCGTATGTTGATCGGAGATGTGCAACACGATCGAAGTCGCTTTGAGTCAATCCTTGTATGATCAAGTTCCGCGTCTTGTTGTTGTTGACATCTTTTATATTGGCAGCCATTACTTGATCATTTGATGGCATGTCGAAGTACTTGCAGGGCCGTCTCTAAGCCTAGGCGGAAGGGTCGACCGCCTAAGGCCCAGGCCAACAGGGGGCCCATAGCAGCTGCAGTGACGAGACTTGGATTGCTGCCATGTCCTTTCGCATAGCGCCCCTGCACGGCCCTAGGTCTATCGGCGCCTCAAGCACCCGATCGGCACTCACGGCTTCTGTATGTAGCTAGGGTCCCAGGAGACGACGTTTAGGTTTTTGCTACAGATATCTCAGGCTCGACTTCTACTCCCTCTGCTACAAAATAGTTGTTGTCCAGACAGGTGCAACTAGTTAATTTTTAGTTCATTTCTTTATCTGAAACGAGGGTGTTTATGAAACGGACGGAGTATATGAATCCATCATAGCACTCGGCTCCCAGGGCAATTAGCTACGCCATTGTTCTACCGCCGCCAGGATCGTCATCCTTAGCTGTACGTAGTAGTCGTCATGGAGTCTGACTCATTTGTATATAATGTCGTCGTAGCAGCCGGCCGGCATGGATGCTGATGCATCATTCACTGATCCCGCCCTAGCATTTTGCATGGAGGTTCGACCACACTTTTATTCTTGCTGCTGCAAGCAATCACACTACACACTTTTAGGCCTGGTAGTAGGTCGAAAACCGAACCAAAACCCAACCCACACCATTAAGAAAAAAAAACATCTTGCAAACTCAAACCAGCCCACCAGTCCAAATATTGAAACCAGATCCGACTGAACTAAAAAAAAACTCGGCCCAAACCAAACTGGCCCAAAGCTGCAACCATGGTTTGGAACCGGTTCCAAACCATGGTTTGCATCTGTTTCATTGATTCTGATCTGAATTGTTAACCAGGTAGTACGTTTTCTTCAAAAACACATTTTCTACATTTTTAAAAAATTAAATATTTTCATAACTATAAAAATAGTTTTTTATAAGGAATCAGTTTAAAAGCAATTTATTCTAACAGTTCACAAAAATCATGTAATATTCATGGTGGCTCTAAATTTGTCAGGTCAAGCTAAAAAACTCAAATAGAGTTGTCAGCATAATGGAAAAGAGATTCACATTGCAAACGTCTGCAAAACAAATAGTGCACCTCATCTCACTAACTGCCAATTAAAATACAAACAACACACAAACAAATCATTTGTTGCCAGTCTGCATCACTGTATCAGAGTACTGTTATGTTATGGCACTATGGCAGATATCCAAAAGTAGATGCAGCCCAATAAAAATAATCAAAGCAGTTCATGCCAAACTCTACAGACGAAACCAGAACCTGTTGAGACACAGATGCATAATAAGAAGACAATGGCATGAAATATTACAACACAACTGTCGTCTCGTCATTACTAGCAGACTCTAACATCCAGCAAAACAGGACCTGACAACTTCCTCAAGCAGTTACATGTGAGTCACTGAAGAGCTTGTGTAAGGGGTGCAGTCCATATCCTTTCCAAGAATAGAGCTTTGCCATGGCACGAAGTTGAAACCTGCATAAGTGACACAAAGGATTAATCTGGTATACAACAACCTGACTGATCATTTTTTAGCTAGAAGCAATTAAACTGTTGTTGCCATTTTCAGCTTGAGTATCAACACACAACACATAAACCTATATAGGATCTAAACATACAACAAATAACTTGACATGAAGGAAAATCAATGATATAGCAACTGTTATATAACAATGCATCAAACACACTTACAAGAAGTAGTGTCACATCAGCCTTAGGAAGAGTAGCTAAGAGGTAAATATTACTATTTAACATTGATTGTTCTGGAAATTATTAAAAACATGGTCATCCTAGAACAGAACAGAAACTAACATATATAACACAAGCACCAAGATATGAAGCCTAAAATAAGCTATGGAGGCCTGAAAGGTAGATACCAATACCCCCCCCCCCCCCCCCCTCCCCCCAACAAGTAAGATCAACTACTACTGCTGTCCATTTCGGCCCCCCTTTGACGATATGATGAACCGGATATGCAATAAAAGAACTGAATTAGCTATCAGAAAAAACACTCATGGACGAACCTTGCACACAGCCTTCAAAAAGCCTTAATGGCGGTCTGAACTCTGACCTGCAAATGATTAGTTTGCTGAAACTAGATAAATTTATGAAGTTCTAATTATCTTACCTTCATTACCAATCAGCCTAGGCTTGTAAAGCCAGTCTTTTGTGCAAATAAGAGCTTCAAGCATCTGGTGGCTGAGAGAACTTCTTGTGTCTCCAAGTATCCTACCACCACAACTAAGAGTTGATTCTGAAGCTACAATGCTAAGAGGAATTGCAAGGAAATCACGAGCCATGGCTGATAACACTGCTAACTTTTCTGCATGCCGCTTCCACCATAACAATATATCAAAGTCATCGCTGTCCTCCTCAGTCACTTCTTCCAAATATATATCAATTTCAGATTTTTGTGTCTGTGAATATCTCCTTCGTGACTTGTGTTGTGCAAACTCTTGTTCAAGCTTCCTTTTCCCAACAATTGGTGAACTCACATTAATGTTGTGCTCACAAGAATGTTGAGATAGGCTTGGAGTACTTGTCCTTAAAAGTTGCTGGTACTCATCAAAGTATTTTCTCATACACTTTAGAGCAGAATCGATGAATTGAGGGATCTCATCAAAATTGTTAGCCACCCTTTCATAAAAGAATTCCAAATACACATCTTTCCTCCTTGGATCTAATATGTTGGTAATGACTAGTGCAATATTAAATTCAATATTGTAGTTGTTCGTAGGAGGATATGAGAAATCGTCATAAGGGTCTCAATATTTATCAAGCTTATCTTGCATAGTTGCATCCAAATTTCTCAACACACTACTAGTACTTTGCCAACGTGGATCTCTCAAAGCATGGCATACGCAAAGCAATATTGGCAGAAACTTGTGAGAAGTGGGTCTTCTGTGAGCTGAAACTGCAATTGTGAGTTCTTCAAATGCTTTTAAAAATTCACAAATTGATTCTGCTTTTTCCCACTCTACCTCACTAGGGGAAACCTCAAGATGCTGATTTGCATAACAATTAAGAACTGACTTATAATCTAGTGCCTCTCTAATCATCTTAAATGTTGCATTCCAATAGTTCGGCACATCTATATAGATACCATGCTTTGTTGGCAATCCATCAGCATTTGCAAGAGAGTTAAAAGTTTGCAAACGTGAGGGAGAAGAATCAATGTGTTTCCGAAGATCATGTATTCTATTGATGGATGCATGAATTATTTTCATCCCATCTTGAACAAGGATGTTAAGGATATGAGCACAACACCTGATATGGAGGTGTTCACCTTCACACAACAACTGACTTTTGTTGATTCTGACTAGCTCCTCAAGAGCGGAAGTGTTGTTTGATGCATTGTCCACTGTAACAGTAAATAGTTTTCCTCTTATGCCCCAATCAGTTAACGAGCTCTCTGTTGCTTCTTCTATAGCATACCTAGTGTGAGGATACTTAACTTCTTCAAAAGATATCACTTTTTTCTGCAACTTAAAATCTGCATCAATGTAATGTGCAGTAACAGCCATGTATCCTAAATTTTGGGATGAGGTCCACATATCCGATGTTATACACACACGAGAATTCAGGTTATCTAGTTCTTGTTGAACATCCTCCTTCATTTTATTGTACTTTTCAAGACAATCCTTTCTAATTGTTTGCCGACTTTTAACTTTAAAAGATGGTTGCAATGAATCTAGCCAAGGCTGCAAATAAGGGTCCTCAAACTTATTGAAAGGTATCTCAGCATGGATACAAAAGTCTATCATCCTTGCACGGCTGACTTCAGGATCAAAGATAAATGAACCTTCAGGTGGTTGTTTTTTCATTGTTAAGATAAAGTGCTTCCTCACATCCTCATCAATTCTACGACAAGATTCAGCTATGTGACCCCTCAAACTGCTAGTGCCAGACTTAGTGTGTAACATTTGTTTGCAATATTTGCACATTGCCTTCCAATCACCATCTACATTTATTAAATCATGTTCAAAATGCTCCCAGACCTTAGACCTTCTACCACGAGATATTTGAGTAGATATATGATCATTTAATGAATCACCTGTTGTTGAGTCCTCAGAAATATTAAGAGACATGTTTGCAAGCCTAAACAAATAGAAATGTATATACTTAGAAATAGTACAAGACCAAACAAGGTGATACACAACAATCTGACTAATCATTTTTAGCAAAACCAGCGCATAAACTAGGAATGATGTCAACACATGACACATCTTGAAACAGTAAGCAAAACCAGCGCATATAGATAGAAGTTCTCACCTTGTACTGCTCAACTGTTGGATGAGGTAGAGCGCGAAACACCAAGTCGATGCTCTTGTTGTAGCTGCAACAGCATGCCCAAAACTATGGCACACTTCACCTAAAGAAAAAATATATTGCTTATACAGTTAGAGGCTCAACAGAAGTACCCACCTTGTACACTATTACACTGTCCAATTGCTGGATGGAGCAGAGAATGAAACACCAAGTCAATGCTCAAAGCATAGCTTGCAGTTGCACCCAAGAACTTGTGAGGCAACAGCAAACCCCCTTCTTCTCTTCTCTTGTTAATTCTGCAAAAAATGTGGCCTGTCTTTCAGTATTTATTTCAATAATAGACTATATTGTGTGTTCATAAGATAAAACACTACTAACAATGTATATTGCCGGTAGCATGGCAGAGCAACATTATAAAGCCTAAGATGATGCAATAAACAACCATCCAAGAACACAATACGAACTACAACGAGAGCTGTAGCCATTCGGTTTATTGCAAAACCCACAAGAAAATACATATACAACCTTACAGAAAGATCTCTTCAAACAGCACAGACATCTACCAACACACTTCAAAACAATTAGGCATAAGTATTCAATATACAGAAAGATGCAGCTATGACTAAAAATTAAGAACTGCTGTGGAGAGATTAAACCAGCTAGATTCAAGTTGAAATAGTCGGGAGTGAAAGCATGTGTTAGCTTATTTACTATACTGAAATTATTGTCCGTTTCACAGGACAGCTTTCTAGGACTGAAAAGCTAGCCGGCTACACCAGCTAAGCATTCAGCCATATATAAGGTAAGACTATGACGTCCTAACCATGCTCATAAACCAAATGTCTAAACATCATACAAAAAGCTCGTAAACAGGACATTACGAGGACAACTAAGACATTTTTGGATGGAACACATTTGGAGTGACAGGCTATTCAAGATATCTTCTCTGCTCCCAATAATTGCATTGCTCCCAAGAATCTCATTACAGACAATAGGGGGGAAAGGGAACAGGCCACGACTGACACACCTGGAGATAGGGCAGCAGGGCGATGGTGGATCTGCCTTAGTAGCAGTGACGACAGCGGACAATCTGAGGAGTCGGCGGCGGCGGATGAGCGGAGGAGTCGGCGGCGGCGAGGACGAGCGGAGTCGGCGGCGACGGACGAGCGGAGGAGTCGGTGGCGGTGGGGACGAGCGGAGTCGGCGGTGGCGGATGAGCGGAGGAGTCAGCGGCGGCGGGGACGAGCGGAGTCAGCGGTGGCAGACGAGCAGAGGAATCAGTGGCGATGCGGATGAGCGGAGTCGACGGCAGCGACGGAGGAGCAGCTGCTAGGTTTCAACGAAGTGCGAACGCGTAGGCATAGAAGGTATTGGGTGGCTTGTTACTATCGGACCACTGGGCCAGTCGGCGGGGTCAATTGGGCCAGACAGCTATAGTAACCGGTTGGAAGCCCAAATGTCAAACCGTTTGGAACCAAACTGTTAGAGCTCAAACCAAACTGAACCCAACCCATTTAATCTTGCAACCAAACCAAACCAACCCATTCTAAGTTTTGACCCATTTTAACCCCATCCAAATTAAAACCAAAGCACAAACTGAAGTTTAAAACCGGTTTGTACCAAACCATTCTCAGCGCTACACACTTTCTAGGTTCTAATGCACACGTGAATATCACTAGTACAATAAGCCTTATCGCAGGCGGCTCCAAACCTATTATCACACGCGGTTTTTAAAACCGCCTGAAACGAGGAGTCTGTGATAATCCGCAATTTCACAGGCGGAGAAGTGATACCGTCTGTGAAGAAACATTATCACAAGTGGTTTTTACTTATGCTAGCCGCCTGTGGAGATAAGTCATCACAGGCGGGTCGTGCAGCATATATACCCGCCTGTGATAATTGTCTTATCACAAGCGGGTCTTGCAGCATATCTAACCGCTTGTGATAATGATTTTATCACAGGCGGATGTTGACCTACATCAAGCCGCCTGTGAAGACTTTTTACCACAGCCGGTTTCTACCATAACAGTAACCGCTTGTGATAATTAGATTGTCATAAATGGTTCTTTACCTATATCTAGCCGCCTGTGATAATTGTTTTTCACAGGCATGCTTAGTCGTTGGTAAATAACCGCCTATGATAAGGTATAACCTATGTAGTACTACTGTTGTTATTTCTAATTTCCAGGTCAATTCAATATAATCACAGAACAAAAGTCAACAATATCATCACAGAACAGAAGTCAACAATATTATCATCACAGAAGTCATCTCACAGAAGTCAATTTCACTAAAATAATATACATATGTACAAGTTACACATATAATTCATCTCATAGTTTACAAGTTTTCACGAAAAACTGTTTCTATTGGCATAGTTGCAAAGTTCTGGCACATCAGCTATTGCACCATTCTCATCAAAGAACTCTCCACTTTTGTGCAAAATTTCGCAACGAATGAATTGACAGAGTTCAACAGCAATCTTGTCGGCTCCTCCACCAGGAATACTTCTACAAACCGGTCATTCTTCGTTCAGATTCTTTGTGTGCTGCAATATAACACATAACAAGGTTTAGAATTTGTTGGTTTGAACAATCTCAAAGTATAGATCAAAGTGAGAGTATACAGGAATTTAGTTGGTATTTTTGGAGCAGTTGTACTATGAGTAATTGAATTTTGAAGTTGGAATGAAAATATGAAAATAATTTTTCTGGTGATATTGAACAGCAGAGAATATAAGTATTAAACTATGCTAGTTACAATGAAAATGAAACTCAAAAGTAAAAAAATAAGGTATCGACATTAAGAATAACTTACATCCTCACGATTCACTCTATATACGCCGGCGGTCCGAAGATGCTCGCATACATAATACCCGCATAAGACACTCCCAGCAGGCTGCTTCGAACAAGCATAATACGTTTTAATGTCCAATGCATTCGTATTGGAAGGTCTCTCATCGCCAAGCTATTCCGTGTAAAACCGCCAAGCGCTGTAATCCAAGAAATATCATATAAAACTTGTCAACACATTCTAAATGTGTGTAAATTAAAATTATTAAATAAATGTACAGTTTCAAAATGGAAAGGAAACCTTTGTAACGATCTGGTGGGAAATCGGCCAAGTCCAAGACTGTTGCCATCCCCTGCATTGGCTTGATGAAGATCATTATGTAGTGATCACTGCAAACATACAAACACACGTGTCTCGATCCGCCTTGACGTCGAATAGCGCCTTTGCAATCCTAGTAGGGTCAAGGATACCTGTCTTGCGCTCCAACTTTTCATTATCCATGTATTGCATCCTATTGAAGAAGTCCAGAATTGATATAATCTCATGAAATGCGTATGCGTGTAGTAAGAAAAGCAAATTCAAAATATTAGAGGCACTTACAAGCACCAAACGAGCAGCAGGTTGATTTCGAGCATGCCCCGATAGAAAAGGGGATGCAACTTTTCAAATAAAATGACTCATCTACCTTCTCCAGTGCTCCATAATGCTTCTTTTGGAATACGAAATGTGACGCAAGAAAGAACATATTTTGTGCTAGCAAGGTTGTACCACTCATGCATTCTTTTGAGCGGCACGAGTTGTTTGCTAAGTTGTACGGATGTCATGAACGACTTCCCATTCTCAAATTCAGGAGGAACATCCTCAAGCTTGTATATTGGATGTTCAACTGATTGCTCTTTACTCCCAGCAGTTGGCTCTAGTACTACTTCAAGTTGTTGCTCAATTGGTTGCTCTTTTCTAGCAACAGCTTGCTCTGGTACTGCTTGAAGCTGTTGTCCAACTTGTTGCTCTTGGATATCTTTACTAGCAAGGTTACTATCATCCTTGCTGAGACATAGGGGGAGTGGATCTTCCTGGACTCGGAGTGGATCTTCATGCACTTTCGCCTTAGAAGATGGGGTTGCAGTATTTTGAGATGCGACAGGGCTAGAAATTGGCTCATCGTCCAACACGATATCACGTCGGTGCCAAAGGATTAATCGGTTGAAAGCCTGCCCCAGAGTCGCGATCCCCTCAGGTGTGACGTGGTCTATTTCATAATCTTCATAATCATTATCAATGATCTGAAGAACTTGCACCACTGTATAATACAACGGAAGTGGATTCCCGTTGAAGTCACGATCAGGCTTTGCCATAGCAGTGGCAACCTGTTTGGTTTTATTCACTGCTCTGCAATCGGGACAAGAAGACAACAAGATTTGTCGTTAGCAATATCATCGACAGGGAACTTATGGGTTGACCCTGAGCCTGGCACAGAACCAACACTGCTAGGGTAGGCAGTTTGAGATACTAATTGCTCCTTTTGCACCAGAACCATCGCTGTACTCGGTGCCACTAATTGTCCCGATTGTCTAAGTTGTTCCATTATTTCTTGCATATTTTCTTTGACCTTTTGAGCAATCGTTTCATCAAGTGTTTTCTTAAACTTCTCACGTCTTCTATATATGTCTTTATATTTAGGGAAACCATCTAGCCAAGACATTTGAGAAGAGACTGCTCGAACCCGTCCGCTGTGTTCAGGGTTTCCTAAGATAGCGGTAAGTTGGTCATTCTCCCTCTTCGGCTTGAAGAGACCCTTCTGTTGCTTTTCAATTACTTCTTTTATTCTATCCTCTACTTCATTCACAAAGTCGGGCTTTTCAAGTTTGCCCTCGCTGGTCAAACCTGACCGGGCAAAGTCCCACTGCTGAGTTCGCTCACCACAGCCTTCTAATGGGTGAGGATTGCCCTTACTGGTAATTTCGTCTAATATCTTATTCTATTTCTGGACTTTGGGGGCATATCCGATAGACGCCAAGCGATGATGGTATTTGTTCTTTTTTGCAAGCTCTGACCTAGTTGCACTTAGAGCTTTAGCATCAGGTGTGGTCTTTTGACAAACAAACTCTTGCCACTGAGCTTGTGTGATTTTTCCCATCTTCCTCGGGCTAGGGACCTTATCGGCCTTAACATAAGCATTCATTTCGCTCTTCCAGCCACGAAACTTCTTGCTGCAAGAGACCAATGTTGCTTTCTTTACAGCTTCTTCTGTGCCTTTCGGGAACTTGAATTGTTTCTATTCTTGGTTTGCTCAGGTAATTTCGTCCAATTCTCGGTCGTGATCAGCACGAGCTCCCTAACAAGAAAACCTCATGCATTACGGTACTTGGTAACTGAATCTAGTGGTTCTTGTGGAAGCCCACCTGGACCAACCCTTGTTATGTACATGATGCGGTCCAATGGACCCTTATTGGGACCTCGTTTCCCTCGTTTCCGCTTTAGTGAAGCTGAGGATTCATCCATTGGGGAACCTTCTGCGGTTTTAGGAGCCGAAGTCACCTCGTTGTCTTCGGGATTAATCTAGGTAGAAAAGAATTATAAGACTTTGTATAATTGGCAACCAACATTAACTTGAACTGCTGAAGTTAAGATTCGTGATCCATACCTCGTCGGTAGGATCATATTTCGGGTCGAGATCCTCTGAAGTCTTTTTAGTTTTTATATTAGGAAAAGGATCCGATGGACTGTGAAGGGAGCCTGAACTGCTAGAGTCAGTAAACTCCATATTGTCTTCTTTATAGTTACTACTAGCACCAGTCTTCTTAGGGCTTTCCATGCTAGAACTAATAAGACAAAAAATATAATAAATGGCATATTAACTCTACATGAATTGTTGCATGAAGAAAAAGATGAAAGCATTCTACGATTTGATAAGGCATTCTAGGGTTTAAGGCAACTGACCAAAAGGTTCCTATACATTGCGAGGGTGACAAGCATGTTAATGTTGCTCACCAGCAATGGCAATTTTATCTTCTTATTCTAAATAGGCAGCTACTTGTATCTGTTTTCTGAGCACAAGCGATGTTCAACAGCCGTATGCGAGCACATTGCTTTGTTTGGCAAAAGGATAGCGACACCAATCTCGAAGGAGCACAACCCTGTGAGATGAAGTGCGGGACGGCTACACTCTATTTTCAGTACATATTCTACTATTCACTCATGTTACCACCAAGTTCCCAGATTTTGAAATGAAATTTGACAAAGCTTCCTTTGTATATTGCTGATTTTGTCTACAATTTTCAAATAGAGAACATTGATATTTGCAAAAACAATATTTGAAAACTTGTTACATAAATCCTCAGGATTCCATAAATGTAAATTATGAAGTCTTTTGATGATCCTACTAGAAATTATGATCCAAACAGCAACTGAATACATAACTGTCCAGATTCTGCACTATTACGACACCTAAAATGATACTTCAATTTAGACCTAGTTATTGCATGTTTTAGCCTTAGCGTTGAATTGGAAATTGATAGAGGACTCTTTAAGCTTTCCAGATATGTATATATATGCATAGGTTGCTTTTCTAATTTAAGAATTATGGCTGTTCAAAGTTCAGAAATTTTGTAGTTGTTTCAAATAACACTGTACACAGGTACTAACTTCAACTCCAGTTTCTAATTAGTTCTAAACCGAATTTGAGGTAACAATGAATAGAAAAGTTGTAGAATAGCTCTTCCCCGTTCAAAAAATGTATCACAATAGACTAGAAGAGCTTTCTACAGATAATTATGGCAAAAATTCAGATTCTTGTTCATACAATTTCAATACAGTTACATCACAACTTGACAGTTTTTCGAATTCCACCGAACCCTAACCTGCCTACCCTTTTTGAATTCCCGAACCCTAACCAAGGATATGCAAGGCAGCGGAGAGGGCGGGGAGGGAGGCGGCACGGCGACGGAGGATGGAAGGTCGAAGGGTTTAGGGTTTACCATGAAGCTCGGCGGCGACGGCAATGGCTTCGCTTGGCATACCTAGAAGTGATGAGGGCAAAGCTTGGCGGCGACGGCGAAGCTCGGCGACGATAGTGGCGAACACTTGGCGGCAAATGAAATTTTGGCAGCCTAACGGCGTCTAAGTGTTTCGCTCGGGTTAGGTTTTTCCAACGCTGTTGAGGGGTATATATAGACTCATATTTTCTCAGGCGGATTTTAAGTACCGACCGCCTGAGAAGATGCTTACCTCAGACGGGTTTTACATACCAACCGCCTGAGAAGATACAATTATCTCAGGCGGTTCGTAAGTAAAACCTGCCTGAGATAATCATCTTCTTAGCCGGTTATTAAGTACCAACCGCCTTTGAAGATCTTTACTTCTTATTAATTAATATTCTTGATTAAATGTGGGTCCTTTAAAAAGGAAAAATTCCACTTTCTTGTAATATTATTGATAAGTAAAGGTTACCATTAAATTTCACTTCATAAATCCTTTGAAATTGGTCAGAACATAACAAACATATAACAATTGCTATTTTTCATTTTTCTATCTTGATGAATATAATGCTTTTTTCATTTATTTTTCTAGTGGGCATTTTTTTATTCATCATACCAACCTCTATGAATTTTTTCAGATTTTTTAAATTTTTTTTGAATCAATGTGTGTTCATAATTTGATGAATGCCTCATATGTATATGAGCATTTAGTTAGAATGATGGATAATTTGAAGCTTGACATGTTGGAATGCTTTTAAAAAAATTAAAAAAATTCATACATGTATAAATAATACAAATATGCTCATACAAACAAATTTAAGTGAAGGATCCTTTTTTTATGAGATACATAAATGTGAATAATATGTCAGTAGAAATTAATTTGATATTTACCAAAATATTACAATGTCAGCTATACAAGTTTTAAAATATTTGGTTCAGGTGGTAGATGTTAATTTTATACAAATATAGAAGAAAGAATCATCGAATTTAGACACAATTTGCAGAATCTAAACATGTTTGAGTATTTATATTAGAATCTAAATAAAAAAGAAGCAAGGGAAAATGAAACTGAAGAACAGTATCGGGCATTATCTCAGGCGGTTGGTAAGTAAAACCTGCCTCAGATAATCATCTTCTCAGGCGGTTATTAAACTCCAACCGCCTATGAAGATCTTTACTTTTTCTTAATTAATATTCTTGATTGAATGTGGGGCCTTTAAAAAGGCAAAATTCCACTTTCTTGTAATATTATTCATAAGTAAAGGTTACCATTAAATTTCACTTCATAAATCCTTTGAAATTGGTCAGAACATAAATAACATATAACAATTGCTATTTTTCATTTTTCTATCTTGATGAATATAATGATTTTTTCATTTATTTTTTCAGTGGACATTTTTATTCATCATACCAACCTCTACGAATTTTTTCAGATTTTTTTAAATTTTTTTGAATCAATGTGTGTTCATAATTTGATGAATGCCTCATATGTATATGAGCATATAGTTAGAATGATGGATAATTTGAAGTTTGACATGTTGGAATGCTTTTAACAAAATTAACAAAATTCATACATGTATAAATAATACAAATATGTTCATACAAACAAATTTAAGTGAAGGATCCTTTTTTTATGAGATACACAAATGTGAATAATATGTGAGTAGAAATTAATTTGATATTTACCAATACTTTACAATGTCAGCTATACAAGTTTTAAAATATTTGGTTCAGGTGGTAGATGTTAATTTTATACAAATATAGAAGAAAAAATCATCGAATTTGGACACAATTTGCAGAATCTAAATATGTTTGAGTATTTATATTGGAATCTAAATAAAAAAGAAGCAAGGGAAAATGAAACTCAAGAACAGTATCGGGCATTATCTTAGGCGGTTAATAAGTAAAACGCGCCTGAGATAATCATCTTCTCAGGCGGTTATTAAACTTCAACCGCCTGTGAAGATCTTTACTTCTTCTTAATTAATATTCTTGATTGAATGTGGGGCCTTTAAAAAGGCAAAATTCCACTTTCTTGTAATATTATTGATAAGTAAAGGTTACCATTAAATTTCACTTCATAAATCCTTTAAAATTGGTCAGAACATAAATAACATATAACATTTGCTATTTTTCATTTTTCTATCTTGATGAATATAATGATTTTTTCATTTATTTTTTCAGTGGACATTTTTATTCATCATACCAACCTCTATGAATTTTTTCAGATTTTTTTTTAAATTTTTTTGAATCAATGTGTGTTCATAATTTGATGAATGCCTCATATGTATATGAGCATATAGTTAGAATGATGGATAATTTGAAGTTTGACATGTTGGAATGCTTTTAAAAAAATTAACAAAATTCATACATGTATAAATAATACAAATATGTTCATACAAACAAATTTAAGTGAAGGATCCTTTTTTTATTAGATACACAAATGTGAATAATATGTGAGTAGAAATTAATTTGATATTTACCAAAACATTATAATCTCAGCTATACAAATTTTAAAATATTTGGTTCAGGTGGTAGATGTTAATTTTATACAAATATAGAAGAAATAATCATTGAATTTGGACTCAATTTGCAGAATCTAAACATGTTTGAGTATTTATATTGGAATCTAAAAAAAAGCAAGGGATAAATAAACTGAAGAGCCTCGGGCATTATCTCAGGCGGTTTGTAATGAATAACCGCCTAAGATAATCGTTTTCTCATGCGGTTATTAATCACCAACCGCCTGTGAAAAATTTAAAAACCGCCTGTGAAAAACTGACGCCTATATAAAGACCCCTCGCCACAGCCGAAACGTAACCCTGGAGAGTTTTCCACCGTCGCAAGGCTGCCGAAATTACCCACCACCACGCCGCCGCCCAGCCTGCACCACCGCGCTGCCGCTCAGCCCGCACTGCCGCGCAGCCGTTCAGCCCGCACTGTCGTGCCGTCGCCCAGCCTGCACTATCGCACCGCCGCCCAGCCATGCGGAGGCACGCCTCTGCCCAGTCCCACATCGCACCATAAGGTACCTAAGTAAATTCTCATAGTTTCCTTTCTATACATTGCATGCTACCTTTTTCTTTGTATATTTTCATAAGCTGCTAGTTTTGTGTGTTGGTATATGGATTGTGTCCTTTTGCATGTGTGTACATATGCGTTTGGACTCAATAATTTGGAAGTTTGGTCTTTTAGATTGTGAAGTATGGACTATATTATAATAATCTTATTGTAGTTTGTACCTATTTTGTGATATGAATATGATGTTTAATTAATAGATGATATTGTAATATATATAAGATGCATGAAGTTTATCCGAACTTGTAATTGTAGTTTTATGTGTTTTCTTTTTCAATATGTTACTTGTGTGTGCGTACCTCTTGCTTGCATATATTTCGAATGAGTGATTAGGGTTAGCTTTCTAGGGAGATGGTTTTATAACTCATCCATTTAGTTACCATCATTGGATGGGATCCGACGTCAAGATATAACGGACCGGATCCCACCCAGACCTAGCGCATGCTACTGGGCCTGTTTGCCCCACGACTTCAATACTTCACCCCCGCTTGCTGCTCCCGACGCCTTCGACTCCGTTCGCCTTAGGACATCGCCCGTCTCCTCTAGAACCCGCTCGACACCGCCGCCTCCTGTCCGCCACGCTTTCTGTTCATCGCCGATCTTAGAGTCTTATTTGACGTTGCTGCCGCTCTCCTACGTGCCACCTCTCTCTACAAATCTATATCGACTTGGTATTACCGTAAAAACCTTGAGGATGACTGGACATCGATTAGCCATCGACTAGGGTCGATTAGTCGCCCTAATGAACAGACCTATATTAGTCGCCCTAATCATACTTGTTATGTCTCTGTAAATTCATTTTATAGAAGACCTTTAGGGAATATTTATGGCCAAATTTTGTAAATCTAACAAAAATTCTATTATTGAAGCATGGACCGTCGAGCGTAGATGTATAACATGCCAAGACCCGATCCTACGTACATTCATAATGTTGCAAATTTTATTGAAGCATCCAGGAGACATGCAAAGTTGCAAAAGATAGATGACATATTATGTCCATGTATCGACTGCAAAAATAAGAATGCTTGGATGGATACTATAGTAATCCAATCTCATTTGGTGAAAAGAGGTTTCAAAAAAAACTACACAATATGGACAGAGCATGGTGAGTTAGATACACATGATGTGGATAAAGATGATGAGAGAGGTTCAGATGATGATAATGTTCATATCGATAATGGTAGTGACAATCAAGATGGTGATGATGATGATGAGTTCGATTGTGAGGAGATGTTGCGTCACATTGAACCATATGTATTGACTTCTATGGGAGCAAGCGAAGGTTTAAGTAAAATGGAGACATTGTAGAATGCAGCGACATAATTTTTATATGATGAATCAAACGGTTGTGATAAAGAGTTTACTACATTGCGTGCAGTCCTAGAACTACTAAAGTTGAAAGCTATGCACGGATGGTCCGATTGTAGTTTCTCTGATCTTTTGAATCTTATGGCAGAAATTCTTCCAAATCCAAATAAACTGCCCAGAAGCACTTATAAAGCGAAGAAACTTCTTTGCCCGATGGCACTAGGTGTGACAAAAATACACGCTTATGTGAACCATTGTATTCTGTATCGCAAAGAGCATGAGCTCGCAACCAGATGCCCCATTTGTGGTGTCAGTAGATATAAGAAGGACTACAATCACCAGTATGTTACCAACATGAAAAAGTCTCAGAAGAATAAGAAGTTTCTTATTGATCCTGAAGGTGACGATGATGATACTTCTGGCGATGCAGACGGGAAGAATAAGAGAAAAATTCCTGCCTTGGTGATGTAGTACCTTCTGGTAGTTGATCGCTTGAAGCATTTGTTCTCAAACCCTAGGGAGGCTGAACTTATGCGTTGGCATTTCGAGCAATGCAAGAAGAATGAAAAAACATATACGATACCCTGGTGATGCAACGCAGTGGAAAAATTTTGGTATTCAGTATCCAGAATTTGCAAAGGAAATAAGAAATGTGAGGTTTGCCTTGGATATAGACGGAATGAACCGTTTGGTGAAAAAAGGAGCATACAAAGCACATGGCCCGTGGTCTTAACGATGTACAAACTACCGACGTGGTTGTGTCACAAAAGGAAATATATCTTGTTATCTGTTCTTATCCAAGGTCCAAAACAACCCGACATCGAAATTGATGTGTTCTTGGAACCTTTAATGGAAGATATGACGAAATTGTGGAATGAAGGGGTACATACATGGGATGAGTACAAGCGGGAGTATTTCATGCTAAGAGCAATGATATTCGTTACCGTGCATGATTATCCCGGATTGTTTACATTATCGTGACAAATGAAAGGGAAGAAAGGTTGTGTAAGGTGCGCGGATAGAACTGGATTTCTATACCTCACTTCATCCAGAAAGACGGTGTACATGAGACACCGACAGTTCTTGACAGATACACACAAGTATAGGAAGATGAAAGAACAATTTGATAACAAAATCAAAAAAGATACTGCACCAAAACCTTACAGTTGAAAACTTGTGTTTGAAATGGTCAAGAACATTCATATTGCTTTCGGTAAGGGCAAAAATCGTAAAGGAATTAAGAGAAAGAAAAGTACATCTTCGGATGATACAACTGACATGACTTTCAAGAAACAATCAATTTTTTTCATGTATCTTCCGTATTGGAAGAATATGAAATTTTGCCATAGTATTGACTTGATGCACGTTACAAAAAATGTATTTGACAGCATCATTGGGACCTTGCTGGACATGCCGAGGAAAACAAAGGATGGATTAAATTCACGTATGGACCTAGTAAATCTTGATTTGAGACCAGGGCTTCATCCAGTAGAAAAGGTGAACGGGGAACATTACCTTCCCCCAGCCAGCTACAACTTGATGCTAGAAGAGAAAAAAGCAATTTGCAAATGCTTGCGTGGGATCAAAGTGCCCACAAGTTTCTCATCCAATATCCGCAAACTAGTCTCGATGAAAGACTTGTCTTTATTCTGTTATAATTCTCATGATTGTCACATGATGATGACAGTTTTCCTTGCCAATTCAATAAGAGTCATCAAACCTGAGCATATAAAAGTTGTCATCACACGTTTGTGTTAGTTCTTCAATGCAGTATCGCAAAAGGTGATAGCACGTGAAGATTTAGACTATCTGAAAACATACATCGTCGAGACTATGTGCAAGCTTGAGATGTGTTTCTCACCATCCTTTTTCGATATGTAAGTACACCTAATTATACATCTTGTTGATCAGATAAAAGCATTGGGGCCACTATATTTACATCATATGTTTCGTTGGAGAGATATTTAGGAGTATTAAAAGTTATGTGTGGAACCGTGCTCACCCAGAGGGTTCAATTATGGAAGGATACACCACTGAAGAAGTGATTGAGGGTTGCGCTGATTACATCAAAGATGGAAAATCGATAGATGTGCCTATACCAGTACATGAGGGTAGACTACGTGGGAGAGGCAAAGTGGGTAAGAAAACTTTTATCGTTCAAGATTACAAGAATGTACTCCATGCACATTTTGGTGCACTGCAACAACTCGCAATAGCTGAGTTGTACATAGAGGAACACCAAATTGAGCTTCGTGATAAAAACCAAGACCGCACAGAGGACTGGATCATGAAAGAGTACAGAAGATGTTTCACTGAATGGTTAATGGACAAAAATATACCGTACGGAAACACTATAGAAGAGGCAACAATGAAGAAGTTAGCTTCTGGCCCATCTGCTTTGGTGACATCGTGGCAAGCATATGACATCAATGGTTACACATTTTACACTAAAGAAAAAGACGATAAGACTGTTGCACAAAATAGTGGTGTTCATATTAAGGCTTATGATTCACAAGGGCAAAAGACCACATACTTCAGGTTCATAGAGGAAATATGGGAACTCGATTATGGCGAAAGAATGGTAATGCCCGTATTTAAGTGACAATGGGTCAAACATCCTGATGGTGTGAAAGTGGACAATTACGGGCTCACAATGGTAGACTTGAATAAAGTGGGTTATAAAGATGATCTATGGGTTCTCGCCGATAGTGTTGCACAAGTTTTTTATGTTCAAGATCCAGAAACTGAGAAGATGCACGTAGTTGTTTCTGGAAAGCAAAATATTGTTGGGATGAGAATGTGGGAGATAATGAAGAGGAATATAATCAGTATGAAGAGATGTACCTTTTCACTGAACCAGAAAACATCAAGCGCGTAGAGAGAAGCATTAAAAAGAATTTGAAACCCTATATGCCAGAAGATGTCAATGCTGGAAAAAATGTATATAGCAATGCGAGATGATATATATTGTATATATTTGTATCTTCTGAAATCAACTTAGGACAACGCTCTATTTCAGCTTTAGATAGCATGTTTTGAACATTATTAAATTCAGCTTCTGTTTTGAACATTATTAAATTCAGTATGTGTATATAAATTTCTTCTGACCTATGATGATCAGGCTTACCTTCCAACAGCTCGGTTTCAAACAACATCTAGAAGCACAACTCTTGAAGCTCTTGTCAAGCTAATCCCTTCACAGCAAGCTCTTGTAGATGCAAGTAACACCCGAGACTCATCATTTGGATTGTTAAAAGCTTCAATTGAAGTTTGGCGATACTTCCCGTCCATTTGAGGGCTTGTTTGGATAGGAGTGGATCCACTTCAATATAAGTGGCTTGAGGTGGATTGAGGAGAAAATTAGTTCATTCTTCACTTCAATCCACTTCAATCCAATTAGATTGAGTACACCCAAACAAGCCCTGCAAGATTTATTTTTCTTCTCTCCATTTTGAAAACTTACGAAGATGCTACTTTATCAGTTCTAATGGCTGATTATATTGACTACATATCAGTATCATCTCTCTTAGTGCTTTACACAAGCGACGAAGCGTACAACTTCAATCACAAATCTTGTTTTTACCATTTTCATAAGAATTTGACCTTAATATTTCAAGCATAGATTTATCAATAATTGAAGCTTCTTCATCAGACATGTTAATGGCAGTTACAAGTGAAGGGTGTGTCGAAGCTAACGAAATCTCAATGGGACTAAAGACAAAGAGATGCTGCATATGAGTGACAGTGTCCAGGTTAGACAACATGAAGCTATGATGACAGCCTTCAACAACATGAAAAGTGATGCCAAGGTTATGCTTGCATCAACCAAGACATGTTGTGAGGATATAACACTTGTTGGGGCAAACATAACCTTGGCCAAAATCAAAAATCACGCCATCGTGGATTACTCTGAAGCCGCCATGGATTACTCTGAAGTTTACCGAGCATGCACGGAGAAAACTTCAGAGTAATCCATAGAAGCTTCAGAGTAATCCACGGTGGCGTGATTTCAGATTTAGGCCAAGGTTATGCTTGCCCTAACAAGTGTTATACCCTCACAACATGCCTTGGTTGATGCAAGCATAACCTTGGCACCACTTTTCATGTTGTTAAAGGTTGTCATCATAGCTTCACGCTGTTTAACCTGGACATTGTCACTCATATACATGATCTCTTTATCTTCAATCCAATTCAGATTTCGTTAGCTTCGACAAATCCTTCACTTATAACTGTCATTAACATGTGTGATAAGGAAGCTTCACGTATTTGATAAATCTATGCTTAAAAGATTAAGGTTAAATTCCTATGAAAGTGTAAAAACAAGATTTGTGATTGAAGTTGTTCACTTACTCGCTTGTGTAAAGCACTAAAAAAGTAGGTACTTATTTCTAGTCAATATATTTATGCATTAAAACTGAGAAAGGAACATCTTTCTAAGTTTTCAAATGGACAGGAGGGAAAGAAATTGTTCAAATAGATGGGAAAATCCTTCCAAGGATCGTCAGGCTTCAAATTGATGCTTTCAACAATTCAAGTGATGAGCCACGGGTGTTACTTGCATCTACAAGAGCTTGCTGTGCAGGGATTAACTTGACAGGAGCTTAGCAGCATCACAGGCGGTTCTTAAACAACAACCGCCCGTGGAAAAAAGGTATTTTCTCAGGCGTTGGTTAATTAAGAATCGCCTGTGATGTTAGCTACATCACAGGCGGTTCTTAATTAATAACCGCCTGAGAAAATATATGATTTCCATGGGCAGTTGTTGTTTAAGAACCGCCTATGATGTTCTGTCATCACAGGCGGTTATTGTATCATTCGCCATTACAGTCGCATTTTTTTACTGACCGCCTTTGTTTGAAAAATTCAGGCGCCTGTGAAAATGCTTTTTGTAGTAGTGTATAGTGAAGCACATGTATGTAGATTGAGAGACGCCCTTGGTACAAGAACGATTGACCATTTGTTTTTGTACAGGAAAACATCCATACAGTTCCCATACACGTGGTGCAATCCATCCTAACCAAGTCAGTTTGCACAATGGCCTCCTCTACGTTTCATTGTTGGAACTGAATTTTTCCGAATTAACATTATTTTGAATCCATTTTCTATTCAACTTGGAACTCTGGAAAACTGTTTAAAATATAATGACCAAATCTCAAATTTTGTTTAGATAATGGATTAAACCGACCTTCCCCTCAAATCAAGTTATGGCCAAAGAGTTACAAACCAAACCTCATATTTTTAATACATCATGTTATTTCAGAACCTCCAGCTGGTCTATATGTAATGCAAATAATAGCATTGTCATACAGAATATTTAGAAAAATTATTGTAGGATGCACTAAATATGTGTCTAAAATATATCTAAAGGCCCATGTTACCGACTTCGCCCTAGGACCCTCTAAAACATAGAGTCGG
Source organism: Tuctoria greenei (assembly GCA_036927565.1). Classification (NCBI taxonomy): domain Eukaryota; kingdom Viridiplantae; phylum Streptophyta; class Magnoliopsida; order Poales; family Poaceae; genus Tuctoria; species Tuctoria greenei. Next base: position 185,872,947 of record JAYESD010000006.1, read on the forward strand.
CCCTGAGTGCTTGAAGGCCTTTTCTCAGATGGTGAAGTCTTGTTCTTGTATGTAAGCCTTCATACGCGCCTTCCAAATCTAAGGACGTATTTGGCGTGGCTCCACTCTCCAGAAGAGCTAACACTAGAGGTGTTTGGCTGGAATATGATTTTCAGCTCTAAAAATAAGAGATATTTGGATGAAATTTTTGTTTTACCCCTCTCTTTGTTGGGTTTGTACTGAGCTGACTTGTTAGGAATGCCACATACTACTTACGTTGCTGGTCGTGACGTTTTTCTTTTTGCTTTTTTTTTTTGTTTCTGCAGTACACGATCTGGACGTGGTGTTTCAGTAGGTTTTCCATTTGTTTTCGTTTTAACATTACTACTCTACGTACATAATGTGGTGTTTCAGTTTTTTTTTTTTTTGCCTTTTTGGTTGCGGAGTATGTGGTGCTCTTGTTTTTTTTGCTTCTTTCGGTGTTCCACAAACAAAAAATTGAATGTACGTGGTGTTCCAGTATGTACGTGGTGTTGCATTATATTTTTTCTTCTTTTGGTGTTCCAGTATATGTACGTGGTGTTCCACAAACATTAGACTTTGTTTGGCAATCTAGAAAAAAACACACTTGTGAGTTAACCCACTCCGGAATTGGATCAAACATTAGGCTTTGTTTGGCAATCTAGAAAAAAAAACACACTTGTGAGTCAACCCACTCCGGGATTGGGTTGGCACCCAATTCAGGTCGGTGGATACACACCGGACTTTTTTTCTTTGTTCATTTGGGTGGACGAGTGGTTCGTTCCACACCAGATTCAGCAACGGTCAATGCACATTTTCTGACTGGATAATGGAAAGTATTATTGAACTATGCTATAAAATATATGATTTATTTCAAAAATAGAAAAAATGAAAAAAAGAAAGATTTTTCAAAACAATTGTGTTTGCCAGTATGAAAAATAAAATACAATGTGGAATTAAAAATGAGAAAAACAAAAATTCTTTAACATGACATATGCTTTGTAGTACATGAATTCACAAATAAGGTTTCAAGATCATCATATTGAATGGAAAGAAAACAATATTCCATAGTAACAGAAAGTACAGCTTTTGTAACTTCAAAGAGCATATCCACAACCAAGCTGACAACAAACAAATGATCACAATGGTCTAATAATGTAAAAATAGCACCGACAAACTTTGATCTTTGACTACCATCTAACTTGAGTTGATCTGCCTCTGCAAAAAATTGACAACTAGATGGTTAAAAAAAAATACCATTATATATTTCAGATTACGCACATTACGAAAATCATATATTTCAGATTACGAAAATCATTTCACACAATTTAGAGATCAAAATCATTGGGGGAACTTCAGTATAATCTTGCAGTAAATCTAGTAAACATGAATTAAACCATGTGCACTGAGATGTTTCAGGTTATTGACCAGATATGACAAGTGAATAATTCATCCCAACTAATGGATCACTACCCATTGTCGGTAACCATGTATGCTCCAGGCCCAATATAGTACCACTACAAACTACATAGGAGGATTCAGTAAATAGTGCATACACATAAAAAAACACAAGTGAATAGCATATCACAATCAATATCCACGTCAAGCAAAAGGCAATGTTTATAAACAGGTGAAATAGCTGGAATTCGTAAACAGTGAAACAATCAGCTAACATGCTTGCCAATACCAGGATATAGAGCAAAGTTAAATCGGCAAAGTTAAAGGGAAAAGAGCCACAAATGCATGAGATGAATTATGCAATTATCAAAACCAGGGTCTAGAGCAAAGTTAAATCGGCAAGGAGACGCTGAAACATGAAAGAGACGGCTTGCTCTGATGAACCTATAGTTAAACGCTCATGTATGCACCAAGATAGCTATTTGCTAACATGCTGTGTTAATTTAGTACATACTGTTCCAATCAAGCCAAGAAAAGGAAGACTAGGACAAAGTTCCTTGCCAAGGCATTAACACGGAACAGTCAAGTAAATGTTATGGAAATTTTCATTTTGCAAGTCAGACTTAACTATCCCACAAAATTGAACAAACTTACTATTTCTTTCTTCAGCCATATTAGGCAGGATGTAGCATTAGCCATAATGAAAATCTCTCTGTTTTGAGCGTCCTTGAAAACATCATACGCATCCGCCCTCTCTTCACCTGATAATTCTTCTATTGTAAATAGTAAAGTGATGCAGTTCTTGATGGAGAAACCAGCAGCCTCCGCCTTCTCTCTAGCTCTTCCTTGCTCTGCAACCTCCTCCTCTGTTTGCTTTGTCTTCAATTCAAGGTACCTTTCCATCATCTCAGCAACATTTGCATTTTGCTTGTGCTTTGAAAGTCGCCTAGAGGGGGGTGAATAGGCAATAAGACCTGAAATGGCTTAATCAAACGAGATTAAATTACTGAGGCTGGACTAGTCCGCTCAGCACAGGGTGAAAACCTAAAAACATGATTTCTACAAGTTATTTGAGGAATTTAAGTTCACCAAAGATGTAGGTAATGTGTAGTAACCTAGTACAACTTAGATTGACAATTGTAGGCAAATAGGTTACAAGATTCCAACAAGATCAAAGTGAAGAGCAATATGAACCCTAAAAGCAATTCTAATGATTATCAAACCCACCAGTACAACCCCGAACTAGTCCGACCCTTCACCACAGACTAGTTCGGCCCTCTGGGACCATCGAAAATTTCACGTCATCGATCAAAAAAATAGATGACGTGTGCGTCAATGTTTGAATTTCAAACATCCACTGACAACACGGACTAGTCCGGTTCACAACGGACTAGTCCAAAGTAGGACATAAATGTTTGATCCATCACAAAACGGACTCAACTGGGTAGGCCCGGACTGGTCCGACCACATTGGGCGGACTAGTCCGACCCTCTAGGGTTTGCTCGGTTTCTCTCGCACTAAGTCTCAAATAGACTAGTCCGTACCACCACGGACAAGTCCGAACTTCTCCAGAGAGCTTTGGTCCGTTCCCAAATGGACAAGTCCGGTTTTCGGGGACTTAGCTCCAACTCCACTAAGGGATGAACGGACTAGTCTGTACACATACGGACAAGTCCGAATTCATCCAGAGACCTTTAGTCCGTCCCAAAATGGACTACTCAGACTGGCTGGACTAGTCTGGCCCTGAGGCCCGGAGTCCGACCTCCTATGGTTTTTCCTCATTTTGGCTTCTCACTTAGGTTTTTGTCTCAACCACCACTTTGATCCCTCTAGAATGATCTCAATGCACATAATACATCCACCCTCACACAAGATACAACTCATTTAAGATCAAGACCATAGAAACCCTAATTTCTACGTTTGAGTCTTTGACGCCCATTTCGACCTTTTCCTTTTGAGGGATTTTGTCTCATTTCAACCATCACACCTGTGCTTAGGATCAACTCAGCTCATTAGTCTCTTAATTTTCATCATCAATCATCCAAAACCTATGGGGATGCCTAGATGCACTTTCAATCTCTCCCTTTTTGGTGATTTATGACAACACATTAAGAATTCAATAAAAATGATAATAATTTGTTTTTATAACATGTATTTGTATGAGTGACTCCCCCTCAATGTATGCATCATGAGTAAGAGAAATTGAGAGTTTTCTCATACATATACATGTTATGGTGGGGGTGCCTAAGTGATGTGCTCATAAATTGTGACAAGTCAACAAATATGCAAGATAAACATGTAATTGAGGCAACACATCACACTTTAAACAAAATACGAGAACATAGATTAAGTCTTACAACAACTTGAAATGAGAGTTTTAAAAACATAAGTCCATAGTGGATCAATCTCTCGCCTCATCACAATTTAGACAAAATACATGAGAACATAGATTAAGTCTTACAACAACTTGAAATGAGAGTTTTAAAAACATAAGTCCATAGTGGATCAATATCCCGCCCCATCACAATTTAGACAAAATACAAGAACATAGATTAAGTCTTACAACAACTTGAAATGAGAGTTTTAAAAACATAAGTCCATAGTGGATCAATCTCTCTCCCATAGAACTATCTAAGTACCATCTTTCCACCCCTTCCAACCCCCTTCCAATCTCTCCCCCTTTAGCATCAAGACACCAAAAAGGAAAAGAGAGAAAGAAGAGTCCTAAGATCTACTCCTCCTCATCATCAGCGTCATCGTCGTCATCTCCTCCACCTTGATACCCGCTGTCGCTCTCCGTGGCTTTTGGGTCATCATGGTCATCATCTTCTGATGGAGCCGTCTTGGAGGTACCAGCTTCACCGAATTGAGCAAGCTCCTCGACGGTGAATTCCGGGAATGGAGTCATCTCCCCATCACTCTCCGCGGCGGGAGACATAGGGATGTCCAGCTTGTCGCACATCGCCTTGTGATACTTCTCTTAATGACGCTCCATGCGATGTTGCTGAACCTCCGCTTTATGGCAAGAGGAGGAGATGGTTTAAAGCATTTGAGGAAACCAGTGCCACATCATGATGAAGGAGGTGGTGGAGGAGGTGATGGCACAGAGTGAGAAGAAGAAGCGGGAGGATCCCCAGTCTTCCTTCTAGGGCAGCAGGCTCCGGAGGAGGGATTTGAGGACGAAGCCGTCAGTGAGTGATGTCCTTCTTGAAGGTGAGTTCAAACACCTTCTCGATCATGTACATGATGTAAGGAGCATATCCACATGATCGGCTTGGAGTATGCGATATGTTGAAGATGTCATCAAAGATGTAGTCCACCACATTGAAATAGACATCTCCATCAATTAGAACCATGAAGTGCCTTAAATTTCCTTGAATGATCCCCGCATATCCACCCTTGGGGGCAATAGTCTTCTGGAGCAAACGGTTGAGGACACTATAGAAGGGCTTGATGTTCCTTATGTGCCTCACCTCAAAAGGTACATGAATTGGATACATGTACTCCAAAGTGTCTCGATCAACTGGTCTTGGGTTGGAAATGATGATATCATTCTTCAGTTGACCCTCCAGGTCTAGTAGCTGAGGAAACTCCCAGTAGGTGGTGGATTATTGCTCTCCATGTGTCATCCAAGTGATCCTCCTCTCCCCGTCAGTGTGGAAGTAGACAGTGGAGTAAAATTTAGCAATGACCTCCACATTCCAATCATACTGAAATGCCATGAACTTCTTCAAGCCATGTCTCTCTATGGCCTTAATCATAGCATTGATATCCACGTGATCCTTCTGGGCCATGTAGTCCCATTCGATCCACTGAGCATCTATGACTGGAGTCTGCTTGGACATGTAGACTGTCCTATAGTAGTCACAGTGGAAGTCACACCAAAAGCAGGGATCTACTGTGCTCCTCTCCCTTTGGTAGACATTGACCTTTCTGAGCTTCCTAGACTTCTCAGCCCCTCTGCCTTTGAAGATGTTGGCATCGAAGGCAGCTGCACGATTGGGGTTCCATGCAGGTGAAGACATCGTCAAGGGACCTATGGGTTGAGATACTCCCTTCTTGGCCTTGCTTGTAGGATTCTTTGCAACAAGGACCCTCTTCTTGGGTGCAGCATCCACTGGTGCCTTGCCCTTGTCCTTGGAGGTCCTTGCCTCCTGGGATTTTGCCTTCTCCCCCAAAGTCACAAGTCTTTTCTTCTTGGGAGTTGCCTCAACTGCAGCTGTGTTGTGGGCTTCCCTCTGCTGTTTCTTTGCTTTCCTTGCCTCGGACTGGGATTCGAGATATGCCATGACAAGCTCGTCCTCCTCGCGCTTTCATCGGTATAGCCTTAGCTTCGGAGTCGGAAAGTTGAACATACTCCGAATCTGACATTGTTGCTGATAAGAGATGCAAAGGAATGTGCATAAGTCCAAGGAAGTAGAGACATGTCATTAGAATTCAGAAAATTGATCAAGGTCATGATTTTCACTATGTAACCCGTACTTGTCCGCCCAGGGGCCGGACTAGTCCGTACCAAGGCAGACTTGTCTGCCCTATGGTCGGACTAGTCCAGTTCACACAGCAAGAACCCTAATCTAGAGAAATTTTGCAAAATCTACAGATCCTACCACCAAAATTTAGGTAAATGATCACAATGATGTGAACAACAACATTTGTGAAGAGGTTTATATCAATAGACCTAAAAGAATTGAATTTCGAAGGTTTTGGGGTTAGGTCAAGAATACCTCTTCAAATCATTGATTCGACAAAATGTGGGTGAGGAATCGGCCTTCGATGATTGGGGACGAGTTCCCACGCACCCTAGGGTTTCAATCCACGGAATGGAATCAAGATTTGGTTGTTGGAATAAAAAATTGCCGATTTGGGGGCAGTTTTGGTGCGTTTTGAAAAGAGAGACTGTGTGGGTAAGAGTGAAGAGGTCGAGGGCTTCTTGGGGAGGTTAAGTCCCCAAGGGTCGGACTAGTCTGGTTGGAGACCTGGACTTGTCCGGCCAGTGGACTGGGTCCGGAATATTCTGAACCACCGGACTGGTCCGGTCTGATGGGCGGACTAGTCCGGTCCTAAGACTGAAAACTCCTATATATTGAGTTTTCTGTGGAGATTTGATCCTTTTGTACTATATTTTCACAAAAGATCTTTGTAAACATGGTTAGTAAGCAATCAACAATCAAACTATGACCATACTTCACAAAGATTCATTAATTTCAAAATAATTTGTAGAAAATTGAGGAGGATGAGTTTTTTGCAAGCATGTGTGAATTTTGAATATAACAATCAGATGTGCTAGGCTCAAGCCACATTTCAAAAATCTAAGATATTGAGCTCACTCCTAAGTTCACAAAATCTTTTCTCATCTAGGGGTTTGGTAAAAATATCAGCCAATTGTTTTTTGGTTCTCACATGGGAGATTGCAATTTCTCCTTTGATGGAGTGATCTCTCCAGAAGTGGTGGCGGATATTGATGTGTTTGGTCCTTGAATGCTCAACTGGATTGTGGACTATTTTGATGGCACTCTCATTGTCACATAGGAGGGGGATATGGCGCAAGTTTATACCATAGTCCCTAAGAGTTTGTCGCATCCAAAGAAGTTGTGCACAACAACTTCTGACGGCAGCATACTTTGCTTCGGCTGTGGAAAGAGCAATGGAGTTTTGTTTCTTTGAGGACCAAGACACTAGATATCTACCAAGGAATTGGCTAGTTCCAGAGGTGCTCTTCCTATCAACTTTGCACCCCGCATAGTCCGCATTGGAATATCCAATGAGATTAAACTTAGAGCCTATGGGGTACCAAAGTCCTAGGCTTGGTGTGTGAACCAAATATATAAGAATTCTCTTAACGGCGGTCAAATGACACACCTTAGAAGCAGCTTGAAATCTACACACATACACACACTAAGCATGATATCAGGCCTAGATGCACATAAGTAAAGCAATGAACCTATCATGGAACGATATACCTTTTGGTCCACACTTGGACCATCTTCATTAAGATCGAGATGCCCATTGGTTGCCATAGGAGTCTTGATGGGTTTGGCCTTGTACAGTCAAACTTGTTGAGTATATCTTGTGTGTACTTTGTTGGACAAATGAACGTGCCCTCCTTGAGTTGCTTTACTTGAAAACATAGGAAGAACTTCAACTCCCCCATCATGGATATCTCAAATCTTCCCGTCATTATCTTAGAAAACTCAACACAAAATGCTTTGTTAGTAGAACCAAATATAATGTCATCGACATATATTTGGCAAACAAACAAATCATCATCAAAGTGCTTAGTGAATAGAGTGCAATCCGCCTTTCCAATTTTGAAACCATTTTGAGTTAGAGAGTCTATAAGGCCCTCATACCAACCTCTAGGAGCTTATTTGAGGTCATAGAGAGCCTTACGCAATTTGTACACATGGCTTGGGAATTCTTCATCTTCAAAACCGGGGGGTTGCTACACATACACTTCTTCCTTGATTGGACCATTGAGGAATGCACTCTTGACGTTCATTTGATATAGCTTAAAATCATGGTGAGTAGCAAAGGCGAGTAATATACGAATTGATTCAAGCCTAGCTACGGGAGCAAAGGTTTCATCAAAATCCAAACCTTCAAATTGTGAATACCCTTCGGCCACAAGTCGTGATTTGTTCCTTGTAACCACCCCGTGCTCATCTTGTTTGTTGCGGAACGCCCACTTTGTGCCCACAACATTTGCATTAGGCCTCTTCACGAGCTCCCAAACTTGATTTATTTCAAAGTTGTTGAGCTCTTCTTGCATGGCCATCATCCAATCCTGATCTCGTAGTGCTTCTTCAATATTGTGAGGCTCCAAGGAAGAAACAAAAGAGTAATGTTCACAAAAATTTGCAACACGAGATCGAGTAGTTACCCCCTTGGAGATGTCCAAGTATATTGTCAACGGGATGGTCTTGTTGAACGCTTTGGTGCACTCTTGGGTGAGGCGCTTGAGGTCTTGAATATTCATCTTCGTCTTCCTCATTTTCATTGTCTCCGCTTTGATTGATGCCTCCATTTTCATCTTCTTGGAGCACATCTTAGGGGACTTGATCTTTATCATTTGAGTAAGAGCTTGCTTGATGTGTAAGATGGTCACTTAAATCTTGAGATTGTTCTTCTGGTCGTATATCTCCAAGCGCCATCCTTCCTATCACCACTTGTGGAGCTTCTTCTTGATCTAGCACATGACGATCAACTTGCTCCACTTGGGAGCTGAAAGTGCATCTAGGCATCCCTTGTGGGTTTTGGTTGATTTATGACAAACAAATAAGATCCTAATAAAATTGTTGAGATGAGTGTAGGTTTTAATGAAATTATAAAGAAAACACAAAAAGAAAGAAGAATGAGGATCTATATGGAAAAGAGCTCAAGAGCTGAATATAATACTTTATTGTGTATGGAGTGTGTTGGAGAAACATACCCCAAGAGCTCAAGCACAAGAAATCACCCTCACTGCAAAAATTTTCACAGGTCCGGACTAGTCCGATATTCACCGGACTAGTCTGATATCTCTCTGTCCAGAAACGGACAAGTCCTCCCAGTGCGGACTTTTCCGCAAAAAGTCCAGGTTCCACAACACCAGACTAGTCCGATAATACCAAGGAGTAGTCTGATATCTTTCTGGCTAAAAATGGACAAGTCCGCCCCAGTGCAAACTTGTCCTCAAGACATCACACTTTACACAAAAACAGACAAGTCCGATATCACCACAGACTAGTCTGAAAACTCTCTGACTAAAATCGGACAATTCCTCCAAGTGCAGACTTGTCCTCAATTCTACATGAGCTTCACCACACCAGACTAGTCCGATATGTGCCAGACTAGTTCGAACTTTTCCAGAGCCCAAATCGGACTAGTTCGCATATTTCCGGACAAGTTTGATATCTCAGGATACTTAGGGTTTCCCACAAGCCGCACACCGGACTAGTCCGGAGTCCACTACGGACTAGTTCGGACATCGCAAACCCTAACAGTAACTTTTGGAAACCCTAGTATAAATAGAGGTGTACGGACTTACAACCAAGGCACTCAACCCACTGCGCCGTCACACCTCCCAAGAGCCCAAAATACGCGACTCTCCACAGAACCTAACCCTAGAAAGATCAAATCTTTGAGCATTAGCAATTGATCAAAGGAGAGACTCGTTCTACACGTCTTGAGCTCTTGGGTTTGATTCTCTCGCACACTCTTATTGTTTATTGCTTATCATTTGAGTGTGTTTGGTGGTGTTCTCAATTGTAAATCTTGGAGAGCCCTCAACTTGTGAGAAGGCCCCATGAACACGGTTATTTGCCCCTTTGTGGTTAGTGGAAGAGAATCGGCCCCTGTGGCAATTCGACGAGGTTAGGGTTGGTGAAGACCCGATCCTCCGTGGACTCCTCAATGTGGATGTAGGTTTCCCTCGTGGGAATTGAACCATGGGATAAAATCTTGTGTCGCATACATTTGTTCTTATTGTTCATCACATTCTAGGGTTTACTCAATCTTGTATAACCTACGTTGAAACATTGTAATCAAAGTTAATTTTAGCCACACAAAGTTTCATTGTCGTGATACATTTAAATTACGACTTACTTTCTGCTGCATAGAGTACTTGACATGAATTCTACGATCAAACTTGATCGTTCTAGTCCGCACACACCGGACTAGTCTGCACCATACCGGACTAGTCTGATTTCACTGTATTTGATCAAGTTGTTAAGTGTTTTAGGATATGACGAAAGTTCAAGAAGCCTATTCCCCCCCCTCTAGGCTACATTCAATTGGTATCAGAGCGAGGTTTCTTCAAAAGAGACTCACTGCTCGAAGAGAAGATGTCAGACATTAAGGATGTACACAAGAACTTCAACAAAGAGAAGGGTGACGATGAAAAGACTCAAAAGATGGAGAAGCTCCTCGACTCCATCCAAGACTGCGAGGATGATGATGAGGAGATGCTAGAACTAAAGGCACTCCTAAGGAAGAAGTCTATATCCCCAAAAGGGAAGATGAAGATCGAGGATGAAAATAAGAAGAATGGGAGTAGTCACACTGACTATATATCCTTTAAACTATGATCGGTTAAATTCAAACAATAATCACTACTTGTCAATTCCTCTAGGGAAAGCACCTTTCTTCGATTGCAATGATTCTTCTATGTGGAGACAAAATATGAAAATGCATCTCATATAACTTAACTCCAGCTTGTGGCATATAGTATGTACATGAATAGATATCCTGGATGACGATGAAGAGCTCACACCAAGTCAAGAACAAGCTATTCATCAGAACGCTCAAGGTGCAACTGTCATAACATCGTCACTGAGCCGAGATGAGTTCACCAAGATGGATGGACTCGAAATCGCAAAGGAGATATGGGACACTTTACAAACCGCACATGAAGGTGATCATCATGTGCGAGAAGCAATGATTGAAATGATTGAAGGCGAATTGGGAAGATTCTCTATAGAAGAAGATGAGTCTCCGCAAGATAGGTACAATCGATTGAAGAGTCTCATCAACAAAGTTCGAGCATATGGAAGCAAGAAGTGGAATGATCACGAGGTCGTGAAGCTAATTCTTAGAGCTTTCATGCCTCGCAATGTAACCCTATGCTTGATGATTAGAGAAAGCCCCGGGTATCGGAAAATGACCCCGGTCGAACTTCTTGGGAAGAATATCAATTTTGAGATGATAGAGAAACAAGCAAAGCACATCAAAGAGATTGCCGACCATACCTCGGCAAAGAAGAAAGGAGTTGCTTTGAAGTCCACCTGTAAACCTATATCAAAAGAAGCTCGAGAAGATCAAGAGGAATACGACAACAACGATGAAAGCAGTGATATAGATGAAGAAGATATGATCCTATTCATGAAGAAATTCCAGAAAATGATGAAAAGAAGACAAGGTGGTAGACCAAATGAAGGAAGACAAAGGGACAAGCCAAGACCAAAAATGAGACGCGCTTTCTATAACTGTGGAGAATACGACCATTTCATAGTTGATTGTCCTCATGAAGAAATCAAGAGAAAGACCAAGGACAACAAGCCTCAACCCAAGAAGATGTTCAAGAAGAAGAAGCAATTCGGACAGGCACATCTAAGGAAGAAGTCGGACTCCAATGATGAGTCCTCATCTTACGAGGAAGAGGAGATGGCTACCATAGCCATTAAGAAGACAACCAAGAAATTCACCCTCTTCCCAAACATGGGCGCATGGAAGGACAACGACAACACATGTCTAATGGCGAAGGAAGGTAAAAGAAAGGTAACAACTTAATCTTCCACCACATATTCCTTTTTTAGTGATGGTGATAACTCTAGTGAGGATGATAGTTGTGATGAAAATGAATCCTTGCTTAGTGGTTTAGATAAGAAAACTGCTGCTAAGAATAATTTTTTAATGGATAAGCTTGTTGATAAGGAGGAGCTAGTTGATTGTCAAGAAGATATGGTCATCCTACAAAAGGAAGAATATCTTAAGATCAAAAAGCTCCTTGATCTTGAAAAGGAGCGAAGCAAGTCACTAGAACTTGAGTTAGCTTCAAGCAAGGAAGCTTGCTTCAAGTTAAGTGACTCAAATGTAACCATGAAGGATGAACTTGCTAACCTAATCAAAGTTAACAAAATCCTTGAGGTACAAGTTGAGTCACTCAAGCAAAGTGGCTCTTCATCCTCTTCAAGCTCATCTTCTCAACATCTAAAATCAGAAACTACTATTGCTTGTACATGTGCTAAAATTGACACTAATTTGAAAGAAAAGCCAACCTTGACGAAGGACAAGCAACCTTACCACAGTGGCATATTTGACAAGGAGAAGGTCAAGTATGCACATAGTGCATACTTGATCTCAAGACCTCCAAATGTCAAATATGGCCTTGTATGTTCTTATGGTGAAAAGCAAAATGCTAGAAGCCACAAAAATAACAAGGAACACATTGTCTTTGTCAAGGGAAACTCTTCTCAAGTTAGAAAACTTAATAATGTTGATAAGTATAACATTGTGAACTCACATGAACAACAAGTTTTGTTTAAAACATTTGATGCATCATATGTTTTTATGAAAAGTAATCTTGGTAGAGTGTATGTTAAACATGTTGGGCCATGCCATGGGAACACAAGTCTCATGTGTGGGTGCCCAAATCACTTATGACTAACCTCAAAGGACCCAAGCAAGCTTGGGTACCTAAGACCAAGGCATAATTTGTTTTTGTAGGCTTATTCCTCCGGTGGAGCAAAATGGGTGCTAGATAGTGGATGAACCAATCACATGACCGGAGAAAGAAGGATGTTCGTTGAACATGAAGAAAATGAAGATCCAAGCGAATGCATTTATTTTGGCGATAACAGTCAAGGAAGGGTGCTTGATACCAGTAAAACAGCAATTTCATCACAACATACCCTTTCTCATGTTTTACATGTTGATTTCTTAGATTATAACCTTTTGTCCATATCTCAGTTGTGTTACAAGGGTTATAATTGCTTGTTCACTAATAAGGGTGTGACCGTCTCTAGAAGGAGTGATAACTCGATTGCATTCAAGGGTGTGTTAAAGGGAAAGCTATATCTAGTTGACATCAACAAAGATAAAGTCGAACTTGACACATGCTTGATGGCAAAGACCAACATGGGTTGGCTGTGGCATAGACGGCTAGCACATGTTGGTATGAGGAATCTTCAAAAACTCCTTAAGGGCGATCACATCCGATGTTTGAAGTATGTTGTTTTTGAGAAAGACGGGCCTTGTAGCGCGTGCCAACCCTAAAAGCAAGTAGGAGCACCCCATCTCGCGAAGAATATCATGACAACAACGAGACCGCTCGAGCTACTTCACGCGGACCAATTTGGTCCAATTGCTTACATAAGCATCAACATTAACTATTGGTACCCTGCGTACCGGGTACCCCAAGATACCGCAAGAAGTGCAAAAGAGTTCCACCTGTCAAAGTTGAATGCTTCCTGAGGCCCCACGTGTCACATGACACTGGACCCGCCTCTCTCTTATGGGTAGCTCCAAGACTGCCACGTGTAATGTAAGACCGGAGCTGAACTGCTAACATAGGAAAGCTCCGAGGTTGACACGTGTATAATGACCCCAGACCTAACCCCCCGTAGAGGGAAGCTCCGGTGCCACCACGTGTGTAACAGCTCCGGACCTATCTCTCCACGAGGGGAAGCTCCAGAGCTGCCACATGTGGAACCTTCAGACCTTACACCAACAAAGATATTGGCGGATATCCAACAGCACGAACATTCAGGGGACAGTTAAAGAGACAATTACAAGACCTGATTGCATGTCATTAATGCTATATTAATGACACACGATCAGTGGGTTGTTAATAGGGGTAACACTGCCATTAAGGCGCATTATCACACTGTTAATTACGCTTAATACTCATAGATCGTGTATTAGGATCTTAAATACGCCAGGGCCACATGTCGGGCCAGGCAAGTGATGTAACGATCAGACCTTAGACTATAAAAGGACTGTGCTGCACGATACATAGAATCCAAGCTCATACGCACACTAGCACTACTACAATCCTCAATACAATACGCACATAACCGCATAGTAGGGTATTACGCTCAGACAGCCCGAACCACGTAAATCCTCTATGTCATCATCTTGTTTATGATCTCCGCGCGCCCAAACCGATACAAGAACCTCCGGGGGCTACATTTAGTAGTACCGGAGGAAGTGTCGTTAGTACCTTCAACATTTCGCGCGCCAGGAAGGGGTGCCTGAGATCACAAGATGGTGAACTCTGCCGCAAGATCATCCAACGGCAACAACACTGCGCAACCTATTGGAGGGAATCCTTCCAACATGCAGCAAACAACGGGCGTTGTTGTTCCTGTCGGCGTCGCACCACCACCACCACCATTTGCTCTGGTAAACAATGTTGGTCGGCAGGATGGGGTACTTGTGTCGATCACAACATCGGCACACAACAACCCGGAGAACGCGCTAAGTGTTGCGCGAACTCTGTTGGAGCGCCCACAAGCGCCTGGAGCACCTCAGGGTGCGATGTAGTAGTGGCGCGCTGATGTGTAGCACCTGGTTGTAGCCGCAGCCGATGCCATCAGCAACCAAGGTCCTCCCCCTTCGGGGCAGGCACCAGCTCAACGTAGGACCTCATCTAGAAGACTTGGTCCTCGCGTGTCACAACACCGAAGGCATGCTGTATCTCAACAAAAGACGTCGCTGCCTTCTGGGGCGCATCGCACCCATACCATGTCAAGACTTTCGACACATGATCTGCGGTCAGATTTTAACCGCCGCTACCGACAACAAGACGGTTGTGTCCATATCGAGCGTGCTCGCGAGAGGCGAGAAGCTCGGGACAACCCTGCTCCAGTGGGAGTAGGAGGAGGTTGTTCTGCCTTGGCCATGCACCTACGCATGGTCCGTTGGCCACAAAAGTTCTGGACTCATCTGCCAGAGAAGTTCCACGGGACTATCAACCCCGCCGAATTCCTTCAAATCTACTCCACTGCTATACTAGCACCGGGGGACAATGAGGCCGTGATGGCCAATTACTTCCCGGTGGCTCTGACTGGGACCTGGTTCATGAGTCCTGGTTCATGAGTCTTCCTGGTGGTCCTGGTTCATGAGTCTCCACCCGACTCCATCAATAGTTGGGCGGAACTATGCCAATAGTTCACTGCCAACTTCGGGAGTTCTTACACCCGGCTCGGCACTGAACTGGACTTGTTTGCTATGAAGCAAAAAATAAGGGAATTGTTGCAATCTTTTATCTAGTGGTTTTCTCAAGTACGCAATACCATCTCTTCTATCTCGAACGCTTCTATTATTGTTGCATTTAGATAGGGCGTCCGACACAAGAAAATGTTGGAGAAGCTGGCGACTAAAGAAGTCACCAGCATCACAGAGTTGTTTAGCCTGGCTGACAAGTGTGCCCGGGCCGCCTAGGGCCGAGAAATGCACTCAAAGCCAGCTCCGGAGATTAACAAAAATCCTTCCAAAGCTGAAGCCACTACCTCCGGCAATGGCAAAAAGAAGAAGAAGTCCAAAGGCAAGAAGAAGCTGTCGGTCGGTGCACCTACTGTTGTGGCTGCTGCAGCTCTAGGTGGCCATGGGCCACGCCTCGGAAAATGACCTCGACCCTCATTAGAGGATGGCAACAGTTCCAACATGTGGTGTCCGATCCACAAGACGGGCAACCGCAATCTGGAGGATTGCTGAGAGGTCCAAAACCTTGTTGAGCGCTACAACAAGCACCGAGAAGAAGCTCCTTTCCGTCAACGGGAAGAAAAACAGAAAGTTGACGAAGCTCTGGCTGAGCCGGAACTAGGCTTTCAGGATCCCAAGAAGGTTCTGAAGGTTGTCTACAACACAGTAGACGATGATTCTAACGTCTCTGACAATGAGCGTCGGAAGACCCTAAACACCATTTATGGTGGTTCCTGGGACATTACTTCTTGTCATGTCCTCAAGACAATGCGGTGGGACATGGCTGCCGCAGCTCCGACTGCCAGGGCGGAACCTCATCGAAAGTGGATGGACACTCCAATCACCTTTGATGCTACAGAATGCCCCCAAAACATGATCGGAGTTGGTCAATATTGTTGATGGTGTCACTTACCATCAATAATGTCCAACTCCACCATGTTTTGGTGGATAAAGGAGTGGGGTTAAACCTCTTAAGCTACAAAGCCTTCGTCAAGCTCCATCTCCGAGCCTCGGACCTTCATCCATCATGACCTTTTTCGGAGTAGGTCTGGGATCTATCAGCCCTCTTGGATCCATTACACTCCCGGTGACATTCGGAACTCAGGAGAAATATAGGACCGAGAAGCTGGTCTTTGACATCGTGCAAATCAGCTTATCATTCAACGCCATTCTAGATAGGCTTGCCTTGTATAGGTTCATGGCTGCAGCTCACTACGGCTACGTGGTGTTGAAAATTCCAACACCCTCCAGCGTTCTCCGCATCCGTGGATACAGTACTGCAGGAGTCACCACGCTGGAATAACTCCACACACTTGCACCAGCGCAGGAGGAGGCATCCAACAAAGAGCAAGCTCATCTACCTCCGAGCACTCGTCATCGAGGATCAACCTCTGCACCACGTGTGCAACAAAGCGGCGACACTGACATTCCCGTCAAAGTCATCCAAATCGGTTCTTATGCTGCTCAGACTACCCGTATATCGGGAGGTCTGAACAACAAATAGGAACTCGTGCTCATCACTTTCCCCCAGGCGAATGTTGACGTGTTTGCCTAGCAACCATCACAAATGCCTGGGATCCCTAGGGAGGTGATTGAGCATAATCTGAAGATTTATCCTGATGCACGGCCTGTACATCAGAAGCCCCAGAAGCAGTCCATCAAGCGACATAACTTCATGCGACAGGAGATCAAGAAGTTGCTCAAAGCAGGTTTTAGGTGGGAAGCTTTTCATCAAAAATGGCTGGCAAACCCAGTCATTGTACCCAAGGCCGGTGGGAAACTTCGGATGTGTATTGAGTACACCACCTTAAATAAGGCATGTCCAAAAGATCCATTTCCACTACCTAGGATAGATCAGATAGTGGACTCCACCTCCGGGTGCGAGCTATTGTGTTTCTGAGATGCATATTATGGATATCACCAGATCCAAATGTCTAAGGAAGATGAAGAGCATATTGCCTTCATAACAGTAGACGGATTATATTGTTATACTGCCATGCCCTTTGGTCTTAAAAATGCTACTTCAACTTTTGTTCGAGCTATGTACAAAAAATTTGGAGTGCTAATTAGAGACTTAGTGGAGGTGTACGTCGATGACATCATTATGAAGATCAAGAACTAGGAGTCACTCCTTGACAATTTACAAGCCGTCTTTGACAAGCTGCGCATCACGCGCACCAAGCTGAACCCGGACAAGTGTGTCTTTGGGGTTAGCCCTGGGAAACTCCTTGGTTTCTTCGTGAATCACCGAGGAATAGAAGCAAACTCGGCGAAGATCAAGGCTATAGAAGACATGCAACCTCCAGCCCGCATTAAGGACGTCTTGAAGCTAACTGGGTGTCTAGCTGCGCTCAGCAAATTCATTTCAAGACTAGCAGAGCGGGCACTTCCCTTCTTCAAGCTATTGAGGAAGACCGGACCATTCCATTGGTCTGAAGAAGCAGAAAAAGCATTTCAAGAGCTGAAGCAGCTCCTCACCACCCTACCAATCTTGGTAGCTCCAAACCTTGGTGAGCCTTTACTGCTTTACGTTTCTGCAACTACGGAAGTTGTAAGCATGATTCTGGTCGCGGAAAGACCGGGGCCACATCCAGTTCAGGAGCCTAGACCCCTCCGGGAGGGTTCGGAGCTACCTGAAGGCGAGTCTGGGTCCCAGCCCCCAGACATGGATCTTCAAGACAGAGTGCTAGAAGATCAACCTCTCTCATCCGAGGGAGTTTTAATTGCTGTTCAAGAATATCCAGACCCATCAAGGAGGGTCCGAATTGAACACGAAGAAGTTCCGGACCCCTTCGGGGGGGGGGGGGGGGGTCTGGAAAACTCAACAAGAAGATCCGGACCCCTTTGGGAGGGTCCGAGTTGGTGGAGAAGAAGTTATGGGGCCCTGTTAGAGGGTTCGGACCGTCCAACACCCAATGTACTTCATTTGTGAAGTACTCCATGACGCCAAGATCAGATACATCGAGGTGCATAAGCTTCTTTACGCAGTTCTTATTGCCTCAAGGAAGCTTCATCACTACTTCCAAACCCACAAGATATCAGTGGTAACTTCTTATCCACTGTGAGCAATATTACATAACCCCAATTCTACTAGCAATATTGCAAAGTGGGCAGCGGAGTTGGCCGAGTTTGACCTCGAATTTGTGCCACGACAAGCAATCAAGAGTCAGGCTTTGGCTGACTTTATGGTGGAATGGACTCCATCTCCATCTAATCCTGGGGGCCCTAGTGAGCTGAAGTCAAAACCTAAGGTCCCGGTCTTCACCGAACCTCACTGGACTCTCTACTTCGACAGCTCTGTGCAGAAGCAGGGGGCCAGCGCTAGAATCCTTCTCCTCGCTCCGACTGGGGAGAAGGTCAAATACATGGTTCACCTTGACTTCAAGGCAACCAACAACGTGGTGGAGTATGAAGCTCTCATCTACGGGCTCAAGGTAGCACTATCCTATGGTGTCAAACAGCTGTTGGTGAAGGGTGATTTGCAACTCATCATAAAACACGTCAAAGGTGAATGCTGCTGCAACAACCCCCAACTAACCGCCTATCTCCTTGAAGTCTAGAGGCTTCAGAAAGACTTCAAAGTCCTGGATCTCCACCATGTTCAGCATCGTCATAACGCTAAAGCCGATGAACTCTCGACGAAGGCTTCAACTGGAGCTCCAACTCCCGATGGAATCTTCATCCGGAGATTATCAAGACCAACAACTCAGTCTAACAAACTGAGCGAAGGGGGCAACACCAGCACCTCAAAGCTGGCGATCCCAGTGGCCCTGTTACCATGGCGTCCACCAAGGGTCGTAGGTGCTGTCGGATGCTCCGAGCAACCCAGCACGCAAGACACAGAAGCTCAAGTTAGCTCTGATGCATGGATCTCAGAGATTCGGAGCTACTTGAAGGACAACATCCTTCCTGAAGACAGTGTATCCGCTAACGGATCATCAGATTGGCTAAAAGATACACACTGGTAGAAGGGGATCTCTACCGTCATGGTGCCAATGACGTCCTAATGCGATGCGTTGCAAGGGAAGAAGGCCACGAGCTCCTTGCGGAAATCCATGAAGGCGAGTGTGGGAACCACACATCTTCCTGCACGTTGGTTGGTAAAGCCTTCCGGCATGGCTTTTACTGGCCTACAACACACCAGGATGCAGTCGACTAGTGAAAAAATGTGAAGCGTGCCAGTTCCACGCAAAACAAATTCACACACCGGCTCAATCACTGCAAATGATACTTCGTACATGGCCATTCGCAGTGTGGGGTATGGACATCTTGGGACCATTCCCAAAAGTCGTCAGAGGTTATAGGTTTCTGTATGTTGCCATCGACAAGTTCACCAAGTGGCCGGAAGATATACCAGTTGTGACAATTAACAAGCAATCGGAAATCAAGTTCTTGAAGTCCATAATATGTAGATTTGGAGTTCCGAACAAAGTCATAATTGACAATGGAACCCAATTTACAAGTACTGCATTCCAAGAATATTGAGAAGACCTCGTCATTCAAGTCAGCTACGCATCAGTAGCTCACCCAGCAAGCAACGGTCAAGCTGAGAGAGCAAATGAATAATTTTTAAAAGGACTCAAGACACGCACATATGAGTGCCTGAAAAAGCATGGAGCCAACTGGATTGAAGAGCTTCCGCCTACACTTTGGGCGAACAGGACAACACCTAACTGGTCAACTTGGGAGACACCTTTATTTATGGTGTACGGAGCTGAAGCAGTCCTTCCTCCGGAGATCACCATGGGGTCGCTTCGGGTCCGGACCTTCAACGAAGCCATGCAGGACTAGATCCGGTGGGAAGACCTTAACCTCGTCAACGAGGGAAGGTGCCAAGCAGCTGTTCGGAATGCACGCTATCACCAAGCAATCCGGCGCTATCATCAAAGGCATGTGCGCAACCGACAGCTCGAGGAAGGCGATCTGGTGCTACGGAAAATATTAACTCGTGAAGGGATGAACAAACTTTCCCCCAGTTGGGAAGGTCCCTTTCGAGTGATCAAAGTATCCCATCCCGGATGCGTTCGCTTGGCAACTGAGGATGGGACTCCGCTTCCTAATCCTTGGAACATCGAGCACCTGCATAAGTTTTATACTTAGAATCACGGAGGTGAGTCTATAATTACACACAATGTATGTTATAGAGTCAATATACAGAATCGGGTAAGTCCTCCAGGAGAGCATTCGGACCCCTCCGGGAGGGTCTGGGAAGCTCAAGTAACACTTGATACAGTCATAGTACTAAAAGTGTAGCTACCTGCCCTGGGCTAGTACAAGATGTATAATGCACTTAGTATGGTCCTGTACCCTAAGTGTGTCCTTGTCTCCCCTGTAATCTGGACCTATAATGAAAGACATTGTTGTGTGAAAACAAACTCCACATGCATTTATTTTTGTACAAGGCTCAGCATTTTGAATTATTATTTTTATCTTTATTGTCTATAATGAAGTTGTGCAATTCCATTTAAGTTTTAGTCCAAGTTATTTATATGTGTTACAAGTTATATTGTTGGTCTTTTTGGATCTGAACATTGCTACATAGTCTACTTGCCCGAACGCTAAGCCAACATAGGTCTGGAGTGCACTATCGACTTAGCCTGGTCCTGCACCCTAAGTACGCCACTCTACCTATACCCCGACAGGCTTCAGTAGGGTGAGTACTAAAAAAGCATATGGGTCTAGAAAGATTACATCAATATGCTTGTTATCATATTGAATTCCTTTGGATATAAAACTAAAATAAGAACGATAAGTCACAAACAATTTATAGACAAGAGGACAAATTTTACTCTTTTTCTTGTCTTTAATGTGTAGGAAAAACACAGCGATGGTGGACAATGCTAGAGCTGTTTAGCTCCGACAACCCCAGGGGGCCTGCCATCGACATTCTATGCATTGATAGTGGGTGTCGTCGGACCTACCAAGCTCCGACAACCCTAGGGGGCCCGCTGTCGACGTTCTATGCGTTGATAGTGGGTTTTGTCAGACCTACCAAGCTCCGACAACCCCAAGAGGCCCGTCGTCAATGTTCTATGCGTTGATAGTGGGTGCCATCGGATCTATCAAGCTCTGACAACCCCAGGGGCCCCGCTGTCGATGCAACAAAGGGCTTCCGAAAGTATCGGAGTTAAAGACTTCATACCTAAAATCTACAAGCTCGAAGCGCTCAAGTCATCAACATACTGTCAAAATCTTTTTGTATATGTTCACAATCAAATTGTGCACATATATCAGGGGGCCAACACGACAAAGCACAGTATATTAAAGACAAAGTGAAATTCATGGTAGAAACAATGGATTTCATTCATTCAAAGTACTGGATTACAAAATCAGGGTTACAACAAAAGACAAAAGGAAAAGGTCCTAGCTACTGGAGGATCTAAGTCCTGTGGAAAAACGAAGCAACCTTCTCGGCAGCCTCTTGGACAATAGATTTGGCGGCATCCTCCTCTTCGGCAATGAGTCCTTCAAAGACTGGATCGAGAGAAAATTGGGGGTCTCGGCTTCGGTAACACGCCAAGACATACTCGGCGACATTTTTGGCTAGAGATTTCCCCTCTGTATCTAGCTAATCAGCGATGACATTACCCATTGCATCGAGTTTGCTGCCAGAAGAGCCAAGCACCACTAACGTCCAGTCCAGCTCCTGCGCTGGGTCCTCCGGGCGCACTAGACAGAAGCCAAGAGGCACAAGGGCCATGTCCGCACGTCCCAGAAAATCCCATACCATCAGGGATCCGGTTGCCCTCCAGCTTCGCAACTCCTCCAGTGACCTTCGTGCGGCCGCTAGCTCCGAACTCTCCCGAGCGAGGTGCTCAACCGCTTTGGCATGTTGCTGCATATTGTCAGCTACTTGCTTTTCATGGTCGGCTATCTCCGTCTCTCGGAGGTGGATGCGGTTCCGCCGTTTCGCCAGGTCCTTCTTCCTTGCCCTCACTTTCCCTTCTCTGGTGGCAACATCAGCTTCTCGTTTTGAGAGCTCCTGTCCCAGTTTCCAGTACTTCTCCTTTTCTTATGCACTCTACAGATCCAACTTCTTAGTGCGATATGCCAAATTTTGCTCAGCTAGAGTCAATTTCTGGGTGAGCTCCTCCTCTATCTTCAAAACATCCTCCTGCTCTTCCAGGAGCTTCTCTTCTCTTGCATCAAGGTCTGCCCGATGCTTCATGAGGACCTCTTTTAATTCATTAAGGTTTTCGTGACACTCATCAGTAGCATCACTCCTTTCCTTGGCTTGCTCGAGGATCTTCCGAGAATTAGCGTCAAACGCCCTGATAGCTGCCTCCTTGTCTTCTAGCAGTATGCCCTAGTATTCCATCCGGGTCATTTCCCCCTTCATCCACTCCTTCTGATCAGCAAGCCTCGTATGTGCAAGCTTGGTCTCGAAGTGGAGCCTGTTGCGCCAATGCCTCAAAGTGTGGCGCTCCTCTTCAAGGACCTTACTTTCATGGTAGAAGGCAAGCTGAACTTGTCGGAGGCTCGAGGAGGCATTGTCTATGGACAATGCCAAGGGGATAGGCTCCGGACCTGCTGGGGTCATCTCTGCTGGTTCTAGAGGATTCTCCATAACAAAAATATGGTCCCGCTCTACAAGTGAGGCCCCCTGAGCTTCTGCGGCACTAAGGCCACCCACCGGAAGCTCCTCAACAACCTTTGAGGAAGGGTCCACTGGGAGAACTTCTACCTCCTGAGTTGAAACCAAAGGTCCTGCCCCTGGGTCTTCTGTCGCTGGCTCCATAGGTGGAGAGCCTGCCACCGTCTCTTCATGGTGTTCTGGCTCCAACATGGATACCTCCAGAGCCATTACCTTTGAGGCGTTTACTGGAGCTCCCTCTGGAGCCCCTACCACCGCCGGCTCAGACGACGGTACATCAGCCAATTCCGGTTCAACAGTTGGAGCTTCAAGCACCTCCGGCTCGGTAAGCGGACCTTGAACAACTTCTGGCTCGAGGGTTGGAGTTCCAACTAACTCTAGCTCAGTGACCGGAGCTTCGATCATCTCCGGTTCAGCGGCCAGGGCTTCAATGACTTCAGGCTCAAGGGACGGAGCTTCTGGCACCACCGGCCCCATAACAACTTCTGGTGCAGGAATCGGAGCCTCGGTAACTTCTCACTCAAATGCCAGAGCTTCTGACAACCCCAACTGCCGCACAGAAGCCTCAACCTCCGACTCTGTTACTGGTGGTGCATCTTCAACTTCCTCCCCATGGTCTGGTGCTACCACGGGAGCTTCTGGCGATGACTCTGAATCCAGATCCGCGACAGCTAGCGCCGGAGTTGTCGTGACCTCAGCCACCACTTGAGGAGGCACGGGGGTTGAAACTAGAGTTTCCGTCTGCACTTTTTTGGCCATTGCGATGGAGGCCGGAGCTTTAGACCCCGACTTTGACGCCCTGCAGTCAAAAAATTGGAAGATTCAAAACATGACGAATATAAGAGTAGCAAATCAAGGTGAAAAATCAAAACTTACCTTGGGAAGCTACCGCTCCAATCGGCGCGGAACCTCTTCGCCGGAGGCTCAGAGCCGGAACTTGCCGTGGTTGGCATGGAGGGAGCTCCGGAATGTCGCTCGGAGCCTACCACCATCGTTGGTGTTGCCCCAGCTGAGGTCTTCCTTGGCTAGGAAGGACTACCGGACCTGGAGCCCGTAGTTGGCACTTGAACCAGAGTCAATTTTAAAGAACTGGTGCCTCTTGAAGACGCTTGCACTGGAGGAGGTGTAGCCGCAGAAGATCTCCCTCACCGGGGAGAAGGGGCAGTCGTAGACGGGGCAGGCCTGACGGACCTCCCATTAGCATGCTTTAGTTTTATTTTCCGGTTGGAAGATTCGGCTAGCTTCTTGCCCTTGCCCTTGTCGATGTCTTCAACCCACTGGCTCGGAGCAGGGGTGGTCACCTCCTCGGAAGCTCCAGGGATTACAACCCTGGAGGTCCGGCGCTTCTCCATCTCACAGAGGTCGCCTAGCGTCGTCATCTTCGTCCGGAGCTCCCTGCTGATCTCTGGAATCATGTTTAAAGGCAGGAAAGCAGCCGGCGGAGCTAAGGCATCGTGGTCGATAAGCACATGCTGAAATTTCTTGAGATGAAACTTCAAAGCTTTGTCATCCAAGTTGGATTTCAAACCGATTTCAATCTGGTCGTCATCCATTACGCTATTAAAATCCTAGGCGAGCTTCTACCTCCTCCTCAGCGAAGCCCACCTGTTCATCAAGAAATTTCCAAAGACCATATGGAGGGTCACTCCACCCTCCACACACTCTCGGATCCTAGTCAGGACAGGGTTGAATGCATCCAATAGCTTCAGAACTACGTTCCAGGCATCGGTGTCGATGTTGGGGAGTCCTTGGGGCAGCTCCAACCTGTCATGCTCATCCACTGCAATGATGACCCAATACTTCTTCCAATCATCCCATTTGCTGGAGGGGAAAGACTTCAAGTACTTGAAGGGGCAGTTCTTGCGCTTCACGAAGTAGTAGAAGCCAAGCAACTCAGTCTCTTTGCTGGTGGAATGGGCTGTGAAGAAGGTTTGGAACAAGTCGATGCACGGAGGCACGCCCACCCACATATCACAGAAGTGGACGAATGTGGCCACGAGCAGAAGGGAGTGCGGGCCGAGGTGATGCAGTTGGAGGTCGTAGAAGTCCAACAGCATCAAAATGAAGCTCGAGAAAGGTGGGATCAGTCCCATCATGGCGTACGCCCAGAATTACACCATCTCCCCACGACACTCCTTCTTGAAAGGGAGCTTTACGACACGAACCAAGTGGTTGAAGGAGTCGCAGGACCATCCCATGAAGGTCCGAACCTTCATCAGATTGTCTTTGCTCTGGATGCGGCTCTTGGGAAGACCTAACTCCATCGCAGCAAAGTGGAGCAAAAGAGGAGAAAGCTAGGCAAAGTTTGGGAGGTTCTGAGTGCGAGTTTGATCGAAAGCGTAAAGAGTCCTCAAGCCGCACGTGCTTTCCTTCTTAAGTAAGCCTCCACGCCGCTTGGATGGAAACCGTAACGAGAGCAAGTCCACACTACAAAGAACCTACCCCGTCAATGACGAATGGGCCTGGGACCACCTCGCTGAAGAGGTTGAGGTTATCACCCCAGGCGAACCGTTGTCATGATGGTCAGCAGGAAACCCAAAGGCGACAGTCTGACAAGGTGCTCGGAACCGATACGGTTTTCGTATTGGGAGCTGACGATCTTCAATTGCGTGAGATCCGCACTCAAAGATCTCATCTGCAGCATTGAAGACAAGCCACATGGCGACGGTTTAACCTCAGACCATCAGCCCAATGGTACATTAGAAGACCTTTAAAGTTGCAGCACGGCAATCGAGGATGGCCCCACCTCCGGTAGAATAACTTGACCCAAAAGGTTTCTCCCATAGGTGGGCCCGGGGGGCATTGTCGGTACCCTGCGTATCGAGTACCCCAAGATACCGCAAGAAGTGCAAAAGAGTTCCACCTGTCAGAGTTGAAGGCTTCCTCAGGCCCCACGTGTCACACGGCACTGGACCTACCTCCCTCATATGTGTAGCTCCGGGACTGCCACATGTAATGTAAGACTGGAGCTAAACTACTAACATAGGGAAGCTCCAGGGTTGACACGTGTATAATGACCCTGGACCTAACCCCCCGTAGAGGGAAGCTCCGGTACCGCCACGTGTATAATAGCTCCAGACATATCTCTCCACGAGGGGAAGCTCCGGAGCTGCCACGTGTGGAACCTTCAGACCTTACACCAACGAAGATGTTGGCGGATCTCCAACAGCACAGACATTCAGGGGACAGTTAAAGTGACAATTACAATAACTGATTACGTGTCATTAATGCTATATTAATGACACACGATAAGTGGGTTGTTAATAGGGGTAACACTGCCATTAAGGCGCATTATCACACTGTTAATCATGCTTAATACTTGTAGATCGTGTATTTGAAAGTGTATCTAGGAATCCCTTGTGGGTTTTGGATGATTTATGAATAGCAAATGAGATCCTAACTACTTTGTTGAGATGAGCACGGGTTTTAATGAGAAAATGAGCAAAGAGCCAAAAAGAAATGAGAATGAGGAGCAATGTGGAAAAGAGCTCAAGAAACAAGTGTAGTAGATCATTGTGTATGGAGTGTGTTAAGGAAACACAACCCAAGATCTCAATCATAAATAACCTGACACACTGCACAAATTTATACAGGACCGGACTAGTCCGACTAACACCGGACTAGTTCGATATCTTTTTGCACAAGATCGAACAAGTCCGATATTCCTACAGACTAGTCCGATATCTCTCTGACTAGAATTGGACTAGTCCTCCCCAGTGCGAACTAGTCCACAAAACACTTCACAAGTTGCACAAAATTGGACAAGTTCGATCACACAACGGACCAGTCCAATATCTTCTGATGTCAATTGGACAAGTCCGATATTTGCACGGACTAGTCCGAAAAACCCTTTGACCTAAATCGGACAAGTCCTCCAAGTGCGGACTTGTACCCAATTCACTTAGGGTTTCACTTTTTAGGACAAGTCTGATATCCATCAGACTAGTCTGAAGATTTCCAGAACCAAAATCGGACAAGTCCGCTCTCAGCCGGACAAGTCCGATATTTCGAGACACCTAGGGTTTGCTACACACAGCACACCGGACTAGTCCGATATTCCTAAACCCTAATGGTAACTTTTGGGAATCCCATATAAATAGGTGTACATGGTCCATCTTTCATAACTCTCGATCCCCTGCATCGTCACACCTCCCAAGAGTCTCCAAAACACATCTATCCACGAAATCAAACGCAACAAAGATCAATCCCTTGAGGATACACTTTGGATCATTGGAGAGACACGGTTCATCACTCATTGAGCTCTTGGTTTGTTTCCCTAACACACTCCTGTGGTGTTCATTGTGATCTTTCGAGTGTGTTCTTGGTGGTGTTCTTGTTGTAATCTTGGGGAGCCCTCAACATGTGAGAAGGCCCCTTGAATTCGGTTATTTGCCCTTTGTGATAAGTGAAGAGGATTGGCCTCCGTGGTGATCTGACGAGGGTAGGGTTGGAGAAGACCTGATCCTTTTGTGGACTCCTCAACGTGGATGTAGGTTGCCTCTGTGGGACCGAACCATAGGATAAAATCATTGTGTTCTTCGTTTGTGCTCATTGTTCTTACATTTCATATATATATCTAGGGTTTCGATCAATCGTGTTCACTTTACGTTGAAACAATGAGTTTAAGATTAAATTGTGATACACCCTAGTTTATAGTTGTGCAACACTTAAATTACAAGTATAATTCTGCTGCATACATCCTAGAATCAAATTAATCGATCAAATTTGTTTAACCTACTCGGTACACACCGAACTAGTCCGCACTTGACCGGACTAGTCCGATATCTCGAGATTTGATCTGGTTGTCAAGTGTTGTAGGTTCCGACAAAAAATCAAAAAGGCCTATTCACCCCCCCTCTAGGCCACATTCAATTGGTATCAGAGCGAGGTTCTTCAAAAAGGAGACTAATCACTCGAAGAGATCATGTAGGACATGAAGGACATACACAAGAGAACAACCAAGAGAAGGTTGATGAAGACAAGAACCAAAAATTGGAGAAGCTCCTCGAGGCCATTCAAGACTTCGAGGATGACGATGAGGAGACGCTAGAACTCAAGGCGCTCCTAAGGAAGAAAACCCTTTTCAAGGGAAAGGTAAAAACCGAAGATGAGAAGAAAAAGAAGGGGAGTAGTCACAACGACTACTCCCGATATCCTTTTAATTATGATCGCCTAAATTCTAACTACAATCATTATCTATCTATTCCACTTGGAAAAGCACCACACTTTGACGGCAATGACTACTCAATGTGGAGGCAAAATATGAAAATGCATTTGATTTCTCTCAATCCAAGTTTGTGGCATGTAGTATGCACAGGAATAGATATCCCTCATCATGATGAGGAGCTCACACCTAGTCAGGAGCAAGCGATCCATCGAAATGCCCAAGCTGCTGTAGTCATTACTTCATCACTCAGTCAAAATGAGTTTACAAAGGTAGATGGACTCAATATCGCAAAGGAGATATGGGATACATTGCAAACCGCACATGAAGGCAATCGTCATGTGCGAGAAGCGAATATTGAGGTGATTGAAGGCAAGCTGGGAAGGTTCACAATCGAAAAAGATGAGTTGCCACAAGACATGTACAACTGATTAAAGACGCTCATCAACAAAGTGCGAGCATACAAAGTGAAGCTCATTGTTAGAGCTTTCATGCCTCGCAATGTCACTTTATGCTCGATGATATGAGAAAGTCTCGAGTACAAGAAGATGACTCCGGATGAGCTACTTGGAAAATCATCAACTTTGAGATGATGGAAAAGAAGGCCAAGCATGTTAAGGAGTTTGCTGATCTCACCTCGGCAAAGAAGAAAGGGGTTGCATTGAAGTCCACCCTCAAGCCCTTGTCTAAAGAAGCTCGAGAAGCTAAACTAGAAGAAGACAATGATGATGAGAGTAGTGACTTGGATGAAGATGACATGATACTATTCATGAAGAAATTCAAGAAAATGATGAAGAAGATACAAGGGGCTAAATCGAGTGAAGGGAAGTACAAGGAGAAATCAAAACCAAAGTTGAGGCGGGCATGCTATAATTGTGGTGAGTATAGCCAATTTATAGTTGACTGTCCATATGAAGAGAATAAGAGGAAGACCAAAGAAGCGAAGCCTCAACCCAAGAAGTTCTTCAAGAAGAAGAAGCAAGCTGAACAAGCGCATCTTGGGAAAGAATGGGAATCAAATGATGAGTCCTCATCCGAAGAAGAAGTGGAGATGGCTAGCATAGCCATCGAAAAGGCATCCATGAAGTCCACTCTCTTCCCCACTCTTGGCGCACGAAAGGGGAAGGGCACTTGCCTCATGGAAAAGGAAGGTAAATGCAAGGTAACTACCAAATCCTCTTCCGTGCAGTCCTATTCTAGTGATAGTAAAATTAATAGTGATAATGAAGATATGCTCATTGGATTAGGTAAGAAAACAGCCACAAAAATGAACTTTTTACTTGATCAACTTGTTGAGAAGAAGAAGTTGATACATCGTCAAGAAGACATGATTATCTCCCAAAAGGAGGAACATGTTGAACTTGACAAGCTTCTAGAACTTGAAAAGGAGCGAAGCAAGTCACTAGAGCTTGAGTTAGCTTCA
Organism: Tuctoria greenei; assembly: GCA_036927565.1. Classification (NCBI taxonomy): domain Eukaryota; kingdom Viridiplantae; phylum Streptophyta; class Magnoliopsida; order Poales; family Poaceae; genus Tuctoria; species Tuctoria greenei. The sequence continues at coordinate 185,902,206 of JAYESD010000006.1, forward strand.
AGCAAGGAAGCTTGCTTGGAGTTAAACGATCCAAATGCTACAATCAAGGATAAACTTTCTAACCTAATCAAGGTTAACAAGATCCTTGAAGTACAAGTTGAGTCACTCAAGCAAGGTGACCCTTCATCCTCTTCAAGCTCACCTTCTGAACCACTTAAATCTGAAACTATCATTACTTGTTCATGTGGCAAAGTTGACACTAGCTTGAAAGACAAGTCAACCTCTACCAAGGATAAGCATCCTGCCCAAAGTGGCATATTTGACAAGGAGAAGGTCAAATATGCACGTAGTGCATACTTGGTCACAAGACCTCCAAATGTCAAATATGACTTTGGTTACTCTTATGGTGAAAAGCAACATGCTAGAAGCCATAAGAATAACAAGGAGAGCATTGCCTTTGTAAAGGGAAGGCCCTCTCAAACTGGAAAGTCCAAAGTTAATACATCAAACACACATGAACACCGGACTAGTCCGGTCGGGGTCCGGACAAGTCCGGTCCTCTGGACAAGTCCAATCTCCCAAACTAGTCCTGTTTATAAACAAGTTACTATTTAGAACTTTCGATGCATCTTATGTGTTAATAAGAAGTAATATTGGTAAGATTTATGCACATTATGTTGGGCCACGCCATGAGAACACCAAATCTCATGTGTGGGTGCCTAAATCCCTTATGACTAGCCTAAAAGGACCCAAGCAAGCTTGGGTACCTAAAACCAAGGCATAATCTGTTTTTGCAAGCCTATTCCTCCGGTGGATCTAAATGGGTGCTAGACAGTGGCTGCACCAATCATATGACCGGAGAAATAAGAATGTTCATAGAGTATGAAGAAAATGAGGATCCAAACGAGGGCATCTATTTTGGAGACAATAGTCAAGGAAAGGTGCTCGGTACCGGTAAAATTGCCATATCATCTAAACATACTCTTTCCCATGTATTACATGTTGATTCCTTAGATTATAATCTGCTGTCCATATCTCAATTATGTGACAAAGGTTATAATTGCCTGTTCACTAACGAGGGTGTGACCGTCTCTAGGAGGAGTGATAGTTCCATTGCATTCAAAGGTATGTTAAAGGGAAAGCTTTACCTTGTTGACTTCAACAAAGACAAAGCCGAACTTTACACATGCTTGATTGCAAAGACCAACATGGGTTGGTTGTGGCATAGACAACTAACACATGTTGGTATGAGGAATCTTCAAAAACTCCTCAAGGGCGATCATATCTGAAGTTTGAAGGATGTTGGTTTTGAGAAAGACAAGCCTTGCAGTGCGTGCCAAGCCGGGAAGCAAGTTGGAGCACCCCATCCGCGAAGAATGTCATGACTACAACAAGACCGCTCGAGCTACTTCACATAGACTTATTTGGTCCAATTGCCTACATAAGCATCGGCGGTAACAAATATGGTTTAGTAGTTGTTGATGATTTTTCTTGCTTCACTTGGGTTTTCTTTTTAGATGATAAGTTAGAAACACAAGGAACACTGAAGAAGTTCTTCAACCGAGCTCAAAATGAGTTTTCATTGACAATCAAGAACAATCGAAGCGACAACGGCACGGAGCTCAAGAACGCACAAGTTGAGGAGTACCTAGACGAAGAAGGCATAAAGCACGAGTTTTCAGCACCTTACTTCCCTCAACAAAATGGAGTTGCCAAAAGGAAAAACTGAACCCTCATAGAGATGGCAAGAACAATGCTCGATGAGTACAAGACCTCAGATCGATTTTGGGCGGAAGCGGTTAACACCGCTTCCCACGCCATAAATTGGCTTTATCTTCATCGACTACTCAAGAAAACATCCTATGAGCTACTCACCGGTAACAAACCTAATATTTCATACTTTCGAGTTTTCAGTTCCAAATGCTACATTTTGAACAAGAAGCCTAGGACTTCAAAGTTCGCTTCAAAGTCCGATGAAGGTTTCTTGCTTGGTTATGATTCGAACACTTACGCATATCGTGTCTTCAAAAAGACCTCCAGACTTGTTGAAGTAGCACATGATGTAGTGTTCGATGAAACTAATGGATCCCAAAAGAAGCAAGCTGATCCATGTGTGCTAGATAGAGAAGAAGCTCCTTGTCAAGCATTGAGAAGAATGGCGTTAGGCGAAATGTGACCACAAGAGCCACCTCTACATATGCATGAGGAAAATGAACTACAAGAGGAGGCCAATGATCAAGGGGGAGCTTCCATACAAGATCAACCTCAAGAAGACGAAAATGATCAACAAGTCAATGAGGGAAACCATTTAGGGGGAGAAGAAGATGATCATGAAGATTCAAGACAGCTAGTGCCACACCCAAGAGTGCACCAATGTGTCCAAAGGGATCACCCAATCGACAACCTCATTGGTGACATCCAAAAGGGAGTAACTACTAGATCTCGCATAGCTAATTTTTGTGAGAATTACTCATTTGTGTCATTTTCGGAACCACACAGGGTTGAGGATGAATTGAAGGATCCGGATTGAGTAGTGGCCATGCAAGAAGAACTCAACAGGTTCAAAAGAAACGAGGTGTGGGAACTAGTCGAAAGACCCAAATCCAACGTCGTCGGCACAAAATGGGTCTTCCGCAACAAACAAGACAAAAACAGGGTGGTGACAAGGAACAAGGCACGACTCGTGGCCAAAGGGTATTCACAAGTCGAAGGTTTGGATTTTGATGAGACCTTTGCTCCCGTATCTAGAATTGAGTCCATTAGAATATTACTTGCATATGCTACTCACCATGATTTCAAGCTCTATCAAATGGATGTGAAAAGTGCCTTCCTCAACGGGCCAATCAAGTAGGAGGTGTATGTGGAGCAACCCCCCGGGTTTGAAGATGAAGAGTTCCCCGACCACGTATTTAAATTGTGTAAGGCTCTCTACGGCCTCAAACAAGCTCCTAGAGCTTGGTATGAGTGTCTTAGAGGTTTCTTACTTGAAAATGGTTTTAAGATTGGTAAAGTAGATTATACATTGTTTACAAAGAACTTTGACAATGATCTCTTTGCGTGTCAAATTTATGTTGATGACATAATCTTTGGTTCGACTAACAAATCTTTTTGTGAGGAATTTAGTAAAATTATGACAGATAGGTTTGAGATGTCTATGATGGGAGAGCTAAAGTACTTCTTGGGATTCCAAGTGAGGCAACAAAAGGAAGGGACATTCATAAGCCAAACCAAGTACACTCAAGACACACTCAAGAAGTTTGGAATGGACAAGGCGAAGCCCATAAAGACTCCCATGGCAACGAATGGCCACTTGGATCTCAATGAAGATGGACCAAACGTCGATCAAAAGGTATATCGCTCCATGATTAGATCTCTACTCTACTTATGTGCATCTAGGCCAGATATTATGTTGAGTGTATGCTTGTGTGCAAGGTTTCAAGCCAACCCAAAAGAGTGTCATTTGACAGCCGTTAAAAGAATCTTGCGGTATTTAGTTCATACACCCAACCTAGGCCTTTGGTATCCCAAAGGTTCCAAATTCAATCTCATTGGCTACTCCGATGCAGATTATGCCAGATGCAAGGTAGATAGAAAAAGTACCTCCGATACATGCCAATTCCTAGGGAGATACCTAGTTTCTTGGTCCTCCAAGAAACAAAACTCCATTTCCCTATCCACGGCCGAAGCGGAGTATGTTGCGGCTGGGAGTTGTTGTGCACAACTCCTTTGGATGCGACAAACTTTAAGGGATTACGGTTACAATATGAACCGCATTCCACTCCTTTGTGACAATGAGAGTGCCATTAAAATTGCCCATAATCCCGTTGAGCACTCTAGAACCAAACACATAGACATCCAGCATCACTTTTTGAGAGACCATTCAATGAAGGGAGATATAGCAATTTCACATGTCAATACCGAAAAGCCACTAGCCGATATTTTTACCAAGCCACTTGATGAAAAACGCTTTTGTGAACTCTGAAATGAACTAAATATCCTTGATGCTCAGAGTATGACTTGAAATCTTGTATACCTGAATGAAATCTTCATAAATCATTGATTGTGTTGTGAAAATTATCTCTCTCAATTTTTCCGAAAAACTATGTCAATTACAAAATCTTGGTGAATCATGATCATTGCTTGATTGTTGTATGTTTACTGGTCATATTAATCAAGATTATTTGATTTGATTTGCTTGCCTCTTTTCTTATTAAGTACCTTTGAATATATATGAATGGGCTAGCTAATCTTGTCTGGTGACCATGGACTAGTCCGTGGTTACCCAGACTAGTCCGCACGTGCAGACTAGTCTGCAGAGCACCGGTTAGGCCGAACTAGTCCGACAGACCATGGACTAGTCCGATATAGTCTCTGGAAAAGTTCGGACTAGTCCGATCATTTTCGGACTTGTCCGAAATTTTCGAGTCCATAACCCTAGCCGCCGCCAAATCCTAATCTTTCTCACCCCCCATCCTTGCCTCAAGCTTTCTCTCTCCACGCTCGAGCTCCCCAAGGCGTTTCGACGATTTCTCAATCAAAAATCTCCAAGTTTGGGTGGAAATCAACCTCCTTCGCTTATGGATTGAAGACCACGGACTTGTCCGCCCTTCAACCCCCTCTTCTCCAAGATTCAAGTGATTTTTCAGTAAATTTTCCCCCAAACCCTAGAAATCTCCGTTTTCTTCATTGTTGATCGAATAGCCTAGCTTCTGTCACCTAATACAAAGTATCCTTGATGTATTACATTGTTGTTAGGCTAGTTTTGCATTGAGAAACTCCATTTGTCTCATAGTTAAGGTTCTTAAGGATGAATATTGGACTAGTCCGGTCCATGCACGGACAAGTCCGGTCATCCGGACTAGTCCATGCCTGTACACCGGACTAGTCCGATTTTTCTGAACTCAACCCTAACTTCTTAATTCCTCAATGCAATTCCTTGTCATCTATTCTCATCAATACCTTGTGCAATCCATTCTCAGGGCATGTCGAACTCACATGACAAAGTTTCCGACTTCGAGGCCGAGATGGACCACGAAGCAGTGCTTCGGTCCTCGACAAGCCTAAGCAAGAAATGCCAAGAGTGCCCCTCCGAGCCGGCATCTTCACCTCCCCAGGCTCAAAGGAAGGTGCTCGCAAATAAGCCAGCATCCAAGGCTTCTGTAGGAGGTGGCCCTCGCCAAGCCAAGGGCAAGGGCAAAGGAATTGCAACGGGCCCGATTGGCCCCCTAAAGCTGTCAGCTCCAAGGGAAGGGGCTAGTGATCCCGCAGAGGAGAGATTCAACGGAAAGGGCAGTGACACGGTAGCCAAGTTCAGAAATGTTGATTGCTACAGCGGTCCCAAACAAGCTGCTGATCGGAGGTTTTGGAGAAATTTTCATGCGGACTTCTACAAGTCTGTATATCTCCCAATGAAGACGCCCGTGGTGCGCAGCCAATGGATAGATTATGCACATTTTGAGAAGAAGGGCTGCTCACCTTTTGTGGAAGTGGTTGAGGCAGTTGCAAGACATGGCTTGAAGGATCTCTTCGCCTTTAGGAACAATTGGAACGATGAGGTGATTGCCCAGTTTTACTCTACTTGCCACTTCTCAAGTGACGAGGAAGAAGGTGTGACTTGGATGACTCATGGATCCAAGTACAACATAACTTATGAGGAATTTGCAAGATTGCTCCATATTGACACCTCAAGCAATGATAACTTGATCATCCACAACATTGGTGTCATTGAGAAGGACAGGATGAAGTTTCTTTATGAACCCAACTCCAAGTTCAACTCCCCTTCTACCAAGAACATGAATCCCTTCTTTGTGGTGTTGAATAGGGTTCTAAGGAAGACAATTGCCACCAAGGATGGGGATGCAGGAAGTGTGCAGGGTTATGTCAGGACTTTGATGAAGGTCATTAGCAAAGACAGAAGATTTGATGTCTTTGACTATATTTGGAACGACATGGTGAACATCTCCTACACATTGAACAGGTCCTGTGGCTATGCTCCTTATCTGATGTTTATGATTGAAAAGGTCACTGGCATAGAGTTTGTCAAGGTTGTGGAGCACCTACCCTTGAGCCCTTGATGCCTCAAAAGCCAAGTGTTCAAGCTGCTCCGTCTCTGGCCTCCAGCCCTGAGGCTCCTGCGAGAGCCAGTGCCGGTGCTAGGGCTTCTCCCGCCACTAGGGCCCCTCCTCAAAAGGGGTCCCCAAGTGGCATCTTGAAGTACCTGTCTGCTATTTTTGCCTCATGCAAAAAGGCCGAGGTGAGGGCCCACAAGATCAACAAGAGGAGAAATGCTAACATGAGATATGTCAAGGAAAATGTGAAACAGATTTGCCAAAAGCTGGAGATCGAGACCATTGGATCTCCAGTAATTTCTGATGACTCCAACTCTGATTACACCGAGATCAGGCCCCTGACTCCCTCCGAGCTTGTCTATTTTGGCATTGGGGGCTCGAGTGGCTCCGTTCCTCCTCCTCCTCCTCATCAGCCAAAAGATGAAGATGAAGACGATGAGAGGACCAACAGCGAGGCTTGAAGACTTTAGGTCCCTCCTCTCCTTCTTTTTGGTGTCTTGATGCCCAAGGGGGAGAGATTGAGGGGAAGTCTTAGGTTTTAGCTGTAGGATGCGAGGAGAGCTTCTCTTTATGCCTTTTGTCTATTTTGTGGGTTTTAAAACTTTTAATATGCTCTTATGATGCTTTTCGGTCCTGTGATGCAATGTTTTGAACTACTTATGAAGAAATTGATGAAATCTGTGATTTTGCTATAAGAATGACATATATGCTTGATGATGATGTGTTAATGTCAATTATATAATTCTCATCATGATTATTGCTTCTATACACTTAGTTTTGCATCCCACCATAAAGAGTGCACATATGGATCATGTTTTCATTGCTTAATGTGTTTTAAACTCATATGTGCACACTTTATGAAAATCTCAACATTTCATCATATTTTGTGAAATCTCAATTAGTTGTCATCAATTATCAAAAAGGGGGAGATTGAAAGTGCATCTAGGAATCCCTTGTGGGTTTTGGATGATTTATGACAAGCAATTGAGATCCTAACTACTTTGTTGAGATGAGCACAGGTTTTGATGAGAAAATGAGCAAAGAGCCAAAAAGAAAGGAGAATGAGGATCAATGTGGACAAGAGCTCAAGAAACAAGTGTAGTAGATCATTGTGTATGGAGTGTGTTAAGGAAACACAACCCAAGAGCTCAATCACAAATAACCTGACACACTGCACAAATTTATACAGGACCGGACTAGTCCGACAAACATCGGACTAGTCCGATATCTTTCTACACAAGATCGGACAAGTCCGATATTCCCACAGACTAGTCTGATATCTCTCTGACTAGAATCGGACTAGTCCTCCCCAATGCGGACTAGTCCACAAAACACTTCACAAGTTGCACAAAATCGGACAAGTCCTATCACACAACAGACTAGTCCGGTATCTTTCTGATGTCAATCGGACAAGTCCGATATTTGCACGGACTAGTCCAAAAAACCCTCTGACCTAAACCAGACAAGTCCTCCAAGTGCCGACTTGTCCCCAATTCACTTAGGGTTTCACTTTTCCAGACAAGTTCGATATCCATCGGACTAGTCCGAAGATTTCCAGAACCAAAATCGGACAAGTCCGCTCTCAGCCAGACAAGTCCAATATTTTGGGACACCTAGGTTTTGGTACACATAGCAAACCAAACTAGTCCGGTGTCCAGCACGGACTAGTCCGATATTCCTAAACCCTAACAGTAACTTTTGGGAATCCCATATAAATAGGTGTACACGGCCCATCTTTCATAACTCTCGACTCCCTGCGCCGTCACACCTCCCAAGAGCCTCAAAAACACATCTCTCTACGAAATCAAACGCAACAAAGATCAATCCCTTCAGGATACACTTTGGATCATTGGAGAGACACGGTTCATCACTCATTCAGCTCTTGGTTTGTTTCACTAACACACTCCTGTGGTGTTCATTGTGACCTTTTGAGTGTGTTCTTGGTGGTGTTCTTGTTGTAATCTTTGGGATCCCTCAACGTGTGAGAAGGCCCCTTGAATTTGGTTATTTGCCTTTTGTGATAAGTGCAGAGGATTGGCCTCCGTGGCGATCTGATGAGGGTAGGGTTGGAGAAGACCCGGTCCTTTTGTGGACTCCTCAACGTGGATGTAGGTTGCCTCTATGGGAACCGAACCATGGGATAAAATCATTGTGTTCTTCGTTTGTGCTCATTGTTCTTACATTTCATATATATATCTAGGGTTTCGATCAATCATGTTCACTTTACGTTGAAACGTTGAGTTTAAGATTAAATTGTGATACACCCTAGTTTATAGTTGTGCAACACTTAAATTACAAGTATAATTCCGCTGCTTACATCCTAGAATCAAATTAATCGATCAAATTTGATTAACATAGTCGGCACAAACCAGACTAGTCCGCACTTGACCAGACTAGTCCGATATCTCGAGATTTCATCTGGTTTTCAAGTGTTGCAGGTTCCGACAGAAAATCAAAAAGGCCTATTCACCCCCCCCCTCTAGGCCACATTCAGTATTAGGTTCTTAAATACACCAGGGCCACATGTTGGGCCAGGCAAGTGATGTAACGGTCAGTCCTTAGACTATAAAAGGACTGTGTCACACGGTACATAGAATCTAACCTCATAAGCACACCAGCACTACTACAATCCTCAATACAACACACACATAACCGTGGAGTAGGGTATTACGCTCAGGCGGCCCGAACCACGTAAATCCTCTATGTCATGTTTAAGATATCCGCACGCCCAAACCGATACAAGAACCTCCGCGGGCTACATTTAGTAGTACCGGAGGAAGTGTTGTTAGTACCTTCGACCGTAACAAATATAGTTTAGTAATTGTTGATGATTTTTCGCGCTTCATGTGGGTTTTCTTTTTTCATGATAAGACAGAAACTCAAGGAACCCTCAAGAAGTTTCTCAAGCGAGCTCAAAATAAATTGTCATCGACGATCAAGAACATACGAAGTGACAACAGAACAGAGTTTAAGAATACCCAAGTTGAGGATTATCTAAACGAAGAAGGGATAAATCATGAGTTTTCAGCACCTTATTCTCCTCAACAAAATGGAGTAGCCGAAAGGAAGAATCGAACAGTCATTGAGATGGCGAGGAGAATGCTCGATGAATACAGGACTTCGGACTTGTATTGGGCTGAAGTGATCAACAACGCGTGTCACGCCATAAACTGACTCTATCTTAATCGCCTACCCAAGAAAACGTCGTATGAACTACTAACCGGTAACAAACCGAATATTTCCTATTTTCGAGTCTATGGTTCTAAATGTTATATCTCGAACAAGAAGCCTAGGACTTCAAAGTTTGCTTCAAAGTCCGATGAAGGTTTCTTGCTTGGCTATGATTCGAACTCTTACGCCTATCGTGTCTTCAGCAAGATCTTCGGACTTGTTGAAGTAGCACGTGACATAGTGTTTGATGAAACTAATGGCTCTCAAGGAGAACAAGTTGATCAATGTGTGCTAGATAGAGAAGATGCTCCATGTCAAGCATTGAGACGAATGGTGTTGGGCGATGTTCGACCACAAGCGCCACCTCCAATTGCTAATGAGGAAGATGAACCACAAGTGCAGGAAAATGATCAAGGGGGAGCTTATACACAAGATCAACCTCATGAAGATCAAGGTGATCAACACATCAATGAGGGCAACCATCCAAGGGGAGAGGAAGATGATGACAATAAAGACTCAAGACCACAAGTGCCACACCCAAGATTACATCAATGCATCCAAAGAGATCACCCTGTCGACAACATAGTCGGTGACATCCAAAAGGGAGTAACAACTCGATCTCGTATAGCTAATTTTTGTGAACATTACTCATTTGTATCCTCTTTGGAACCACACAGGGTTGAAGATGCTTTAAAGGATCCATATTGGGTGGTGGCGATGCAATAAGAATTGAACAACTTCAAAAGGAACGAGGTGTGGGAACTTTTTGAAAGACCCAAGTTCATGTCGTCGGCACTAAATGGGTCTTCCGCAACAAGCAAGACAAACACGGGGTGGTGACAAGGAACAAGGCACAACTTGTGGCCAAAGGGTATTCAAAAGTTGAAGGTTTGGATTTCGACGAGACTTTTGCTCCTGTAGCTAGGATTGAATCAGTTAGAATATTACTTGAATATGCTACTCACCATGATGTCAAGCTTTATCAAATGGATGTGAAAAGTGCCTTCCTCAAAGGACCGATCAAGGAGGAGGTGTAAGGCCCACCGGGTTTGAAGATCAAGAGTTCTCCGACCATGTGTTCAAACTGTGTAAGGCTCTCTATGGCCTCAAACAAGCTCCTAGAGCTTGGTATGAGTGCCTTAGAGATTTTTTTATTGAAATTGGATTTAAGATTGGTAAAGCTGATTACACTTTGTTTACTAAGCATTTTGATAATGATCTATTTATCTGTCAAATTGATGTTGATAATATTATATTTGGTTCAACTAACCAATCTTTTTGTCAAGAATTTAGTAAGATCATGGCAGATAGATTTGAGATGTTCGTGATGGGAGAATTGAGATATTTCTTGGGATTCCAAGTGAGGCAACAAAAGGAAAGGGACGTTCATAAGCCAAACAAAGTACACTCAAGACATACTTAAGAAGTTTGGAATGGACAAAGCAAAGCCTATAAAGACTCCCATGGCGACAAATGGACACTTGGATCTCAACGAAGACGGACCAAACGTGGATCAAAAGGTATATCGCTCCATGATTGGGTCCCTACGTTATTTATGTGCATCTAGGCCTGATATTATGTTGAGTGTATGTTTGTGTGCAAGATTTCAAGCTAATCCTAAGGAATGTCATTTGACAGCTGTAAAGAGGATCTTGCGATACTTAGTTCATACACCTAACCTAGGCCTTTGGTATCCTAAAGGTGCAAAGTTCAATCTCATTGGATACTCCGATGCAGATTATGCCGGATGCAAAGTAGATAGAAAAAGTATATCTGGTACTTACCAAAAAAAGTACCTCCGGTACTTGCCAATTCCTAGTTAGATCCCTAGTTTCTTGGTCCTCCAAGAAAAAAAACTCCATTGCCTTATCCACGGTCAAAGCAGAGTATGTTGCTGCCGGGAGTTGTTGTGCACAACTCCTTTGGATGCGACAAACTCTAAGGGACTACGGTTACAATATGAGCCGTATTCCGCCCCTTTGTGATAATGAGAGTGCCATTAAAATTGCCCATAACCCTGTTGAGCACTCTAGGACCAAACACATAGACATCCGGCATAACTTTTTGAGAGATCACTCAATGAAAGCAGACATAGCCATTTCCCATGTAAACACTGAAAAACAACTAGCCGATATCTATACCAAGCCACTTGATGAAAAACGTTTTTGTGAGCTTTGAAATGAACTAAATATCCTTGATGCTCATAACATGGCTTGAAAGATTGCATACCTGTATGCCATCTTCAAAATCTATTGATTGTGTTATGAAAATCATCTCTCTCTATTTTTCTCTGACAACTATGTTAGTTACTTGATCTTGGTGAATTATGGTCATAACTTGATTGTTGTATGTTTACTGATCATATTCATCAAGATTATTTGTGCATTTTGCCCCCTATTTTGTTAGTAAGCACCTTCGAATATATATGAATGGTATAACTGTTTCTGTTCTAGTGACCACGGACTAGTCCGTGGTTGTCGGACTAGTCCGTACAATGCAGACTAGTCCGCAGAGTTCCGATAGTCCGGACTAGTCCGGTCGACCACGAACTAGTCCGATTTTTTGACTCCATAACCCTAGAGCCGCCAAAACCTAATCTTCTTCATCCTCACAACATACCTCACGTTCTATCTCCTCACTCAAGTGCCCCCAAGGTGATTTGACAAGTTCTCCACCAAATATCCTCGAATCTCTATGGGAAATGATCTTCATTGCAAGGGGATCGAGGACCCCGAACTTGTCCGCATCAAAAACTCCTCTAACTCCACGAATCAAAGGATTCGTTAAAGTTTCTCTCCAAACCCTAGAACCTTCGATTTCTCTTGTTTTTGCTCAAATAGCTTAGTTCCTCCTGTTAATGCATGATTCCTTGTTGTATTACAACTACATTGAGCCACTTGTGCATTAAGAAACACCATTGCTTTGCTAGTTAGGGTTCAAACAGCTGAATATCGTACTAGTCCATTCTCAGTGCGGACAAGTCTGGTACTCTGTACTAGTACGCACTTGAGCACCGGACAAGTTTGATTTCTGACTGGACACAAACCTAATTTCCTTCTACTCAATGCATTCCCTTGCCATCAATCCTTATCTATGTCTTGTATAATCTTCTTGTCAGGACAATGTCGAGCTCAAACGATGAGATTTCTGACTTTGAGGTCAAAATGGAACAAGACAATTTGCCTCGTGCTTCGATGAGGCAAAGCAAGAAGAGGCAAGGTCGTGCTGCTGACCCTTCGCCCACTCCACCTAAGGTGTGACGAAAGCTTTTGGCCAAGAAACCTGCATCCAGAGCAAAAGATGCAGCTGGCCCTAGCTCGGCAGCTCCTCACCAAGCTAAGGGCAAAGGAAAAGGGCTCACCTCTGGCCCGATTGGCCCTCTCAGGATGAGTGCTCCAGGACAGGGGAACAAGTTTCCCTCGGAAGAGAAATTCAATGGCAAAGGGAGCGATGTAGCTTCAAAGCTGAGGATGATTGATGGTTATGGTAGTGCTAAGAAGGCAGTTGATCCAAGATTCTGGAGCAACTTTCACGCATACTACTATAGTGATGAGTAGGTTTAGGCCCGATCTTCCAAAAGGTATTTCGATTGGGGTGGAGAACTCAACGTTGATGATCTGCGGCACTCAAGCAGTTCGAGTACCCCTGCAATCACTACACCACGGATTTGTTGATTATCAACCGTGCTGCACACACTTGACCTCACCAAGAAGTCTAATCCCTGCAAGTGCAACCGAGAACACGAGCAAGAACGTCGAAGACACGATCTGAAATCGCGAAGTTGGGGTCTCACAAACCGTAGAACAGCGATATTACGGATCTAAGCAAAACCCACCGAATATGACTGGCGGCTGCAGTATTTATAGGCTAGGGTTCGACCAAAACACGATTAGATGCGTCCCTAATGGACTCTTATGGGATACAATGCCCAAAGGCCCGATTTGGTGGCGCAACACCAGACAGAAATCTGGACTCGACTTGTTTCGACGAATCCCAATAACTCCAAAGGAATTTTGAGGTGGGACCAGAACCATTGAAAAGTTTATCTTCTCCTGTTTACGTGCAAATGTGGAATGTCGAAAATGGAGTCCTTATGCCTCCTGGGCGTACGTTTTAAGGTGAACTGCTCCTGGACTCTGAGTTGAACTCGAGTCCGAGTTGTAAACTATTTCCATCAACTTGTGGACGTCCCAGCTGGTTCTCCAGGCTCCCAAGGCCTCTTTTCTTCACTAGTTGATCTTCTCCATTATTCCTAATAACAATTAAATCATCATATAGCAATCTATTCTCAAACTCACATGCAAAAGAAGTTAGGAACGAATTCACCTGCTGATTTATTAATCGTGCTTGTGCTCTTGTGATTGGTCCTTGCAGTTCAATGTGCGTCTCCGCTGTTGTGATGTCCTCATCATATGATAATGCATCACGATCAGAAACAATGGTATTTGGCACACCATGTAAACAAACAATTTCCATCATAAATAAATCAGCAATGTGTGAGGCATTATCATTCTTATGACAAGGTATAAAGTGTGCCATTTTGGAAAAACGATCAACAACTACAAAAATACTATCCCTCCCCCTCTTAGTCCTAGGCAATCCCAAAACAAAGTCCATAGAAATATCCTCCCAAGGTACACTAGGAACAGGAAGAGACATATAAAGACCATGTGAGTTAAGGCGAGACTTAGCTTTGTTGCAAGTAGTGCATCATGAAACGTAGCGCTCGACATCACGCCTCATCTTTGGCCAAAAGAAGTGTGTGTACAGCACTTCTTCAGTTTTCTTCACTCCAAAATGTCCCATCAAACCTCCTCCATGTGCCTTCTGCAAAAGTAATAGAAACGGAGCTAGCTGGAACGCATAGCTTGTTAGCACGATAGAGGAGACCCTCTCACAGCACATATTATTCCAAGTTCTTCCTTATCTACAATTTTCAAAAGCATCTTTGAAGTTTAAATGAGTAGGATATAATGCTTTTATTGTTTCCAAACCAAAGATTTTATGATCAAGTTGGGACAGCATGGTATAACGCCTAGATAATGCATCGGCAATGATATTTTCCTTCCCTTTCTTATCCTTAATGATGTATGGAAACGACTCTATGAACTCAATCCATTTAGCATGTCGTTTATTCAGATTGGTTTGACACTTAAGATACTTCAATGATTCATGATCGGAATGTATGACAAACTCCTTAGACCAAAGATAATGTTGCCAAGTTTGTAATACATGCACTAAGGCATACAATTCCTTATCATAAGTAGAAAAATTCAGAGAAGGACCATGAAGTTTTTCACTAAAGAAAGCAATGGGTTTACCTCCTTGTATGAGAACGCCACCAATACCAATGTCGCTTGCGTCGCATTCTAGCTCAAAGGTCTTGTCAAAATCAGGAAGTTGTAGCAATGGTGCTTGTGTAAGCTTCGATTTGAGAGCATCAAAAGCGTGTTGCTGCTGTTAGCCCCATCGAAATGACACTCCCTTCTTTTTTAGCTCATGTAGAGGTGCTGCAATGGTGCTGAAATCCCGCACAAAGCACCGATAAAAACCTGCAAGACCAAGAAAACTACGAACCTGTGTGACGCTTGTTGGGGCTGGCTAGCTGGTGATTGCTTCAATTTTTGCCTCATCCATCTCAATTCCCTACGAGGAAATGACATAGCCAAGAAACGAGACTCGATTGGTGCAAAAGACGCACTTTTCGAGGTTACCAAACAAACGTGCATCTCTCAAAACAGTAAAAACAGCACGTAAATGATCAAGATGTTCATCATATGACTTGCTGTAAATGAGGATATCATCGAAGTAAACCACCACAAATTGTCCAATGAAAACACGTAAAACCTCGTTCATTAATCGCATAAAAGTGTTGGGTGCATTAGTTAAACCAAAAGGCATGACTAACCACTCATAAAGTCCAAACTTGGTTTTAAATGCAGTTTTCCATTCATCTCCTAGTGCCATTCTAATTTGGTGGTAACCACTACGCAAGTCAATTTTTGTGAAGATGATAGCACCACTCAATTCATCAAGCATGTCATCTAAGCAAGGAATAGATAACGATATCGAATGGTGATGTTATTAATCGCTCGACAATCAACACACATGCGGCAACTACCATCTTTCTTAGGAACCAAAAGAACAGGAACGGAACAAGGGCTAAGGCTTCCACGAATGTACCCGCGGTCCGAAATATCTTGGACTTGTCGCTGAATTTCCTTAGTTTCTTGTGGATTCGCCCTGTATGCTGCACGATTTGGCAAACTTGCTCCTGGAATCAAATCAATCTTGTGTTCAAGGCCTCTCATCGGTGGTAAACCAGAGGGTATCTCGGAGGCAAACACATCCTCAAACTCCTGCAAAAAGTTAGCAACAGCAGGGGGCAATGCAATAGACAATTCATGAAGTGAAAACATGGCTTCTTTGCATACTAAAGCATAGCACATCCCCTTAGTATCAAATAAATCAACAAGGTCAGATTTAGTTGCGAGCAACGATGGTGATTTTAACTTAATGACTTGTTGTTTTTCAGATTCTAGTTTTGTTGATTTGCCATCACGAACTTTACTCTTCTCAAAATGCACAATTTCAGCAGGAGTCATGGGGAGCAAAGTGATTTTCTTTCCCTTATGCATGAGAGTATATTTATTAATTCTACCATGATGAATAGCATCTGTATCAAATTCCCATGGTCGACCCAATAAAAGAGAACAAGCATCCATAGGAATGACATCGAAATCAGCAAAATCATGGTAAGAACCAATTGAAAAATGTATTCTCGCTGTTTGTGTTACCCGAACCTTACCGCTGTTGTTGAACCGTTGAATGTGGTATAGATGAGGGTGTGCTCTTGTTGTCAAACCAAGTTTCTTGACGACGTCCATGTTCACCAAGTTATTGCAGCTACCTCAATCAATTATAGTGTGTACATGGCAGTCCTTGACAACGAGAAACATGCGGAAGAGGTTGTGTCGTTGTAGCTTGTCGTCGGTCTCCACTTTGAAGCTCAAGGCACGCTGCACAATGATGCTCCTATAGTTCTCCATCGCCGCTGTACCAAGTACCTCTTCGTCGGCGTGTTCATCATTTGGATCTGTAAAGTTAGTAGCAAGAGAATATTCATCTTCAACATCCGAAGTACTATCATACCCGCCATAGTCGCGTGCTATGTATGCTCGTTTGCTCGGGCAATCTCTCATCATATGACCAAGTCCCTGCAGCAGTGACACTTAATGTCGGAAGAACGACCCGTAGAAGGAGTGGACGACGAAGGCTTGAATGATGTCGCCTTGCTGCCCTCCGGCACACGAGAAGGTGGAGCAGCAGGTATAGTTCGTTGGCCGCCATTGGATGGTGTAGTCGCTGCACGGGGGGTCAAAGATGGTGCTGGTTTGGATGGTGCGGGCGTCGAACGCGGCGTGAAGTTGCTCCTTGTGCGTTGTTGCTGTTGTTGTCGGCCCTGAAATTCTTTTTCTGCCAACATAGCAAGCTGAAACAATCTGTTAACAGTATCATATTCCTTGTAATCAACAATATTCTGAATTTCATGCCTCAACCCCCCATAAAAACGAGCTATTTTATCATCCATGTCTTCTACTACCCCACAACGCAGCATACCCTTTTGTAACTCTTTGTAAGACCTATGTGTGCTGAATACATTGGCTTGTAGTGAATACACTTGCTTTGATGATAAAAGTTTTGAATATCACCAAAACACCTTTTTATCAAGGTTCGACTAGTTTTGTAAGCTCCGGCGGGAGCTTGGTTGTACTAGTTTTTGTTAGCTTCGGCTCAAGGTCCGGGTTGCTCTGGCAAGGTCCGGAACTTGACCGCAATGCTTCTGTTTTTCATTTGCAATGTTTCATACTTGCTTTACATCTCTGGAAAGATTGCTTAGTATTCATTTGCTAAGTCTTTGGTGCGTTTTTGGTTGACATGGATGATATCGTGTTACTGTGGTTTTGCAACATGCTTATGTGAGGTTCTCACGTAAGGTGTTGTGTTCGGAACTAACTTGAGTCAAGTCGAGGACTTGGTCTCGTATGGATTGGTTGTTTATTCGTGTGCAGGGGTTGCTTGAGTTCAAGACATGGATGGTGACGGGATCCATTGAACTAGTCTTAGGGAGAAGATGAGGTTCAACAACCAAGTTTGGGAGGAATTGTGGTTGAGTTGATCGGAAGGTTGCGCAGCATGTTTGAATAAGAACAATGCATATGAAGGTATCGTGGACGTCGTTGGAAGATGTTTGCACGTGTGCAAGGACGTAAAGAGTTGGTCGGAAAGGTCCAACCGACTAGGTTATGGACTCAGGCTGCGGCTGGGTCGGGTGTGACTCAAATATGGAAATATTTGAGTTGGTTATGATAGGATTTCGTGTGGGTCACAAATTTGAGTTGTTTTAGAAATATGGGATATGATCCTAAGGTGTTTGGAAGTCTTAATTCTTCTATCTGTGTATAGAATAATCCTAAGCAGTTATGGAAAGTTACGATTCATGAACAGCGTAGGATTAGGTTCCTGGTTTGAGTTGAGTTGGCTTTCGAGCTGGTTATATAAGCAAGGGAGCCCTGAGCTCGTCGTGAACGACTTTGGAGCTGTTCCTCTTGTGTTCTATTGAATAAAATTCGTATTTTGAAGGAACTTTTATGCCTTGTTCGTCCGACTTGTTCCAGACAAGTTTTACTCGTCGAGTTTCTGGACAGCACTACCTTTCGTCGGTGGTTTTATCATAACTCGAGTGTTGACATGATTCTTTTTGAGTTGTCTTCACAACTTGATTATCTATCATCTGTCAAAATTTCATGGTCATTGGATTTGTGGTCTATGATCTACACGAGTTCCTTTGCAGCGTTGAGTAGGGCAGATTGACCTTTGTTTGATCTTTCGATCATAACTTGAGTTTTTCTCGACGGATTTGAGTGATTCTTGTTGTGTTGTCTTTGTGACTTGATTCTCTCTGATATTTATCACTTTTTAATGGTGAAACACATTTAGATTAGTCTCACACACGATTTCTTTAACAGATCGTTTTTCTGCCGAAGGGGTTGGGGTTTAATTGTTTCCGCTGCGTAAGATTTTTAAATCTACCATTCATCCCCCCCTCTGGTAGCTTTTCACGTGCTCTTCGATCCTACACTCTTGATAATACTCCTCTACGGACATGTTACATTGGTCTAAACGCTGCAATTTTTGCGAAGGTCCCACTGAAAAGATGGAGGAACAAATCGAACATGCATAACTTCCTTTAATCTATCCCATGTTGGAGGATAAGTTCTAGTTTTAACAAGTTCATTTCACCATATGATAGCAAAGTCCTTAAACTCACTAGTGGCTTGACGAACTCTATGTTGTTTAGGAACAAGATGGGAATTAAATTTTTGCTCTACTGTCATCTCCCAATCAAGATAAGCCTCAGTATCATAAGCACCAGAAAAATAGGGTATAGTAAATTTCACTTTAGCAAAAGGATCATCAGGAGGACGATTATAATTGTTATGATTATTACCTCCCATACCTCGACGATAAAGTGGCAGTCTTGGCTGATTGTTGTGATCTTCCAGTTCATCATAAGCATTGTCTTCTTGTCTTCTAGCGAGAGGCAACTAAGCCTCAAAAGTATTCATCCGAAGAGCAAGGTCATCAAGTTGGCAAGTCAAGTTCGCCAATGAATCCTCCGTTGCTATGTTGTATTTGGCGAACATATCTGTCATGGTCTTCATCATATCACGTAACTTAGCATGTTGAACACATTCGTCATCATTGTCTTCTCCTACCATTGTTAGTAGGAAACAAAAGACAACAAAAAATATATTATCCCTATCAATTACAGTGACAATGTAAAAGGTGGAAGAAAACAACCTCTCTCGCTCAAGCGTCTTACAACGCTCTTACAAGTATTCTTACCGACACAGCAGGTGGTGTGGACGGTGAGATGAACCAATGAAGCGTGGAGTGATTGCAAAGGTACCTGTTATGCTCAAGAGAAAGGTGGAGCTTGGATGGCACAATATGGTGTCTAATAAGCAGAAAATCGTTAACAGCTAAACAAAGTTGAATAAGTATTTAATGTAGGAAACTGTTTCTGGTCAACCAAGTGCCCTAGGGCCTAGCACAACATAAGGAAGTATCAAGGCAAAATAAAGACAGAATGATATAGCCAACAAAACAGCACCAAGTGGTATAGGCCAATTGCTTTAATATACGTGCTCTTCACTATTTTTTTCTTTTTTGTAATATTTTTTGATATTTTTTCTTTACTCAGGAGAACAAATATAGTAAGCACCAAAATTTGCAGCTCAATTGTATGTAATATGCGGCCTATAGAAAATCAAGAAGATTCTTTAAATTTCATGCTAAAACTTCGGAGGCCGGATAGCCTATCTTCTGAGGGGAATTTGGGCAATCTAATTTCGCCGAACGCAGCTATGTGGTGGAAAATCAGATGCAAAATTTTGCGTAGGTGAATTTGAAAAAAAAATCGCCCGATTTCGAGTTCGTATGGGAAAGTTATGGCCGTTTTAAGGTAGGCTGTCCGAGTTACGTTTTTTTTGATGTTGATTCCAACTCGGTTTGAGAACAGAACTCGCAATCGGATATGAAAATGATCTGGAATTAGCACAGCAACTAATGGGGTCATGTGTGATGATTCAAGGATGAGTGGCACAAAGGTTTGTCACCTAATCTAGGGTTGGCGATGCGGGAGTTCACGCAAGGCGGCTAGCTAGGGCAAACCGATGAACGTGGTGTATCAGTTTGTTATTTAGGGATTCTGGAATAGGTGTCGAACAGCAAGAAAACAAGGACGAAACACAATAACTAGGACCCAAAACAGAAAGCTAAACCAGCAACAAGACTCGACCACATGAATGCAAACTCAACAATGCAAACCGAAAAACAAAACTGCAGGCACTATAGTCTGGGAAGCGGTAAAAACGATCCAATTTTTTTGTGGCTTTTCTGTGGACTCTAGGTACGAAACAAAATCGATCTAATGGAAGGAAAACAAAGGTACCTCACGGGCAACCTGGAAATCTGATACCAATTGATAAGTAGGTTTAGGCCCGATCTTCCGAAACATATGTCGATTGGGGTGGAGAACTCGACGTTGATGATCCGCGGCACTCGAGCGGTTCGAGTACCCCTGCAATCACTACACCACAGCCCCGTTGGTTATCAACCTTGCTGCACACGCTTGACCTCGCCAAGAAGGCTAATCCCTGCAAGTGCAACCGATAACACGAGCAAGAATGTTGAAGACACGATATGAAATCGTGAAGTTGGGGTCTCACAAACCGTAGAACGGCGATATTATTGATCTAAGCAAAACCCACCAAATATGACCGGCGGCTGCAGTATTTATAGTCTAGGGTTCAACCAAAATAAGATTAGACGTGTCCCTAATGGACTCTTACAGGACACAAGGCCCAAAGGCCCGATTCGGTGGCGCAGCACTAGACAGAAATCTAGACTCGACTTATTTTGACGATTCCCAATGACTCCGGAGGAATTTTGAGGTGGGACCAGAACCATTGAAAATTTTATCTTCTCCTCTTTCCGTGCAAATGTAGAACGTCGAAAACGGAGTCTGTATGCCTCCTGGGTGTCCGTTTTAAGGTGGACTTCTCCTGGACTCCGAGTTGAACTTGAGTCCGAGTTGTAAACTGTTTCCATCAACTTGTGGACGTCCCAGCTGGTTCTCCAGGCTCCCAAGGCCTCTTTCCTTCACTGGTTGATCTTCTCCATTATTCCTAATAACAATTAAATCATCACATAGCAATCTATTCTCAAACTCACATGCAAAAGAAGTTAGGAACGAATTCACCTACTGATTTATTAACCGTGCTTGTGCTCTTGTGATTGGTGTAGGATCGAAGAGCACGTGAAAAGCTACCAGAGGGAGGGGGGTGAATGGTAGATTTAAAAATCTTACGCAGCGGAAACAAATAAAACCCCAAACCCTTTCGGCAGAAAAACGATCTGTTAAAGAAATCGTGTATGAGACTAATCTAAACGTGTTTCACCGTGACAAAAGTGATAGATATCAGAGAGAATCAAGTCACTAAGACAACACAAAAAGAATTACTCAAATCCGTCGAGAAAAACTCAAGTTATGATCGAAAGATCAACCAATGGTCAATCTGCCCTACCCGAGGAAAAACCAGTTCTGGAACGCTGCAAAGAAACTCGTGTAGATCATAGACCACAAATCCAATAACCGTGAAATTTTGACATATGATAGACAATCAAGTTGTGAAGACAACTCAAAAAGAATCACATCAAGTGGATCTGTAAAACTCGAGTTATGATAAAACCACCGACGAAAGGTAGTGCTGTCCAAAAACTAGACGAGTAAAGCTTGTCTGGAACAAGTCAGACGAACAAGGCACAAAAGTTCCTTCAAACTACGAATTTTATTCAATAGAACACAAGAGGAACAGCCCCCAAGGTCGTCTACAACGAGCTTTGGCCTTCCCTTGCTTATATAACCAGCCCTTAGGCCATCCCAATCTCGACTAGGACTCCAATCCTAATCCGATCACAATTGGAACTTTCCATAACTGCTTAGGACTCTTCTATACGCAGATAGAAGCAATCTTAAGACTTCCAAACACCTTAGGAACGTATCCCACATTCCTAAACAACTCAAATTCGTGACCCACACAAAATCCTAACATAACCAACTCAATATTTCTATACCGAGCCATAACCGACTCAGCTAGCAGCCTAAGTCTTCAACCGATACGATCCGATCCTTCCGATCAGATCTTCCTTCCATAATCCGTCTCTAGAAGCATATTGCCACGTCATGCACCTCATGCATACGTGCGAACACCTTCCTTTGACCTTCATATGCACTGCCCTTGATTTAATCATCCTACGCGACCTCCTGATCAGCTCAACCACAGTTCCTCCCGAACTTGGTTGTTGGAACCTCATCTCCTCCCTGAGACTAGTCCAATGGATCCTGTCACCAGCCATGACTTGAACTCAAGCAACACCTGCACATGAACAAACAAACAATCCATACGAGCCCAAGTCGTCGACTTGACTCAAGTTAGTTCCAAACACAACACCCTACGTGAGAACCTCACATAAGCATGTTGCAAAACCACAGTAACACGATATCATCCATATCATCCAAAACACACAAAAAACTTAGCAAATGAATACTAAGCAATCTTTCCAACAATGTAAAGCAAGTACGAAACATTGCAAATGAAAAGCAGAAGCACTTAGGTCAAGTTCTGGACCTTGCTAGAGCAACCCGGAGCTTGAGCCGGAGCTAACAAAAGCTAGTAGAACCTAGCGCTGGAGCTTTCCAAAACTAGTAGATCCTAGCACCGGAGCTTACCAAAAACTAGTCAAAACTAGTCAACCCAAAACCGGAGCTAGACAAAGTACGTCGGAGCTTAGCAAAAGCATGCCGGAGCTATCAAGTATATGCCGGAGCTATCAAAGACATGCCGGAGCTAACAAAGACATGCCGGAGCTAACAAAGACATGCCGGAGATAAAGATAAAGCTCACCGGAGCTAACCAAAGCTAGTCGGACCTTACCAAGAAGCCAGACCTAGCATCTAACGTAGCCGGAGCTACCCAAAACAAGTCGGACCTACTGTCGGACCTTGCAGTAGCTCAGAGCTAGAGTCGGACCTTGACAAAAGGTGTTTTGGTGATATTTAAAACTTTTATTATCAAATCCAAGTGTATTCACTACAAGCCAATGTATTCAGCACATATAGGTCTTACAATCTCCCCCTTGATGAATGCATTGGCAACACCATCTAAAATTCGAACATTGGCTTATTCACATAAAAGTTTTGAAAGCAATTTCTCCCCCTTTGTAAATCAAAAGTAAAATGAGAAGAAAAATTATCCCACATCTGTCATTATCTCTCCCCCTTTATTATCTCTCCTTATTCTCTTTCTTTTCATGCTTATCTCTCCCCCTTTGACAATGTATTCAGCAAGTCATGAGCATATAAACAAATTATCTCTCCCTCTTTAGTTGTTATGAGCATATTATAACATATACATATAAACAAAGCTCATCCAAGTCATACTATCAAGTACCTTACATTATCACATCAATGAAATACATAAGGTAGTGTAGGCCATGGTAGAGATCAAATGTAATTTTTCAAGTTAAGCAAGTCATGATCTCACAAACTTAACTATTTAAAAACCTGAAAGCATGACACTAGTTGCTGCATTTTATTATTTTTCAAAGCATAAATTTAGATCATATGATATTTGCAAGAGATTATATGCGCATCTGCCTTATTCTAACCAACCAAGCCAAGCCTATGTCATTTGACAATCAGAAGCTTAAGGACATGGTTTTAGTCATACACAACTTCTTCCAAGTTCATATCTAAGTGCAATGACAAGCTATCTCAAAAGAAGAAGTGCGATGCATGCATATTCTCTTGATCTTTTCTCAATTTATATTTGTTCATAAAAACTAAACATGTGAGTTGATTACTTGATGTATTCTTAATAATTAAAAGCATTTGTGAGCATGCAACAAGTTCAAAACAGCAAGAAAGTTCGACCATGAACAGATTTAGTGTAAGTAATTATTCCAATTACTAGACATGGCAAAAACTACAAAATGTATAACACGAGTAATGTAGTAAGAACTTTCAGCATGTAAAAGGAATCACAAAGTCATATATGTATGAAATACTATGCTCATATTATTTTAATTTCAGATTCACACATAGACTTCCCAAGTTTCAAAAACTCCCCCTCAATTTAAGCCATGAGGATGCATAACCCCTATTTCACTACGAATGCAACAAAAACGAGTGAAATCCAAAGGTTTTGTAAAAATGTCAGCCAATTGATGTTCGGTATCTACATGGTGAAGCACAATGTTTCCTTTTTCAACATTATCTCGAAGAAAGTGATACCTAATGTCAATGTGCTTAGTTCTAGAATGTTGCACGGGATTTTTAGCAATGCAAATGGCACTAGTGTTATCACAAAACAGTGGAACACTATCTAGATCAACCCCATAGTCCTTAAGTGTTTGAACAATCCAAAGAATTTGTGAGCAAGCACTAGCAGCAGCTACATATTCAGATTCGGCTGTGGATTGTGCAACTGAATTTTGTTTTCTAGAGGACCAAGCAACAAGAGAATTACCAAGAAGACAAGCACCGGAAGTACTTTTCCTATCAATCCTACAACCCCCAAAATCAGCATCCGAAAAAGCTTTCAAAGTAACGGTTGAGGAAGAAGGAAGAAAAATCCCAAATTCTTGAGTTCCATGTAAGTACCTGAGAATCCTTTTGACGGCTTGACGATGTGAAACACGTGGGGAAGCTTGAAACCGTGCACAAAGACATACGCTGAATTGTATGTCCGGTCTTGATGCCGTGAGGTACAAAAGTGATCCGAACATGCTTCTATATTCTTTTTGATCCACGGATTCACCATCTTCATCAAGTTCAAGTGTTGTTGCTGTTCCCATTGGTGTCTGAAGAGGCTTGCTTTTGTCCATGTTGAATCGCCTTAGGAGGTCTTTGGTATACTTCGTTTGATGCACAAAGGTACCATCCTTGGTTTGCTTGATTTGCAGCCCCAAAAAGTAAGTGAGTTCACCCATCATACTCATTTCAAATTCGGAACTCATCATTGCTGAAAACTTGGACACAAGATCATGAGAAGCACAACCAAAGATAATATCATCCACATACACTTGAACAAATAATGAGTCATTGCCATGCTTAAGCACAAAAAGAGTTTTATCAACCTTGCCCATGGTAAACCCCTTTTCTAGTAAGAATGTTTTTAACCTATCATACCATGCTCTAGGGGTTTGTTTGAGACCGTATAAGGCTTTGGACAGTTTGTAAACATGATTATAAAAATCTGGATTTTCAAAACCCGGTGGTTGTTTGACATAGACCTCCTCATCTATGTAGCCATTAAGAAAAGCACTTTTAACATCCATTTGATATGGCTTAAAACCTTTAGATGCTGCAAAAGCTAACAAAATTTTTATGGCTTCTAATCTAGCGACAGGAGCAAAAGTTTCATCAAAATCTAGACCTTCAACTTGAGTGAAACCTTGAGCAACCAACCTAGCCTTATTCCTAACCACAACCCCATCCTCACTTTGTTTATTTTTAAATACCCATTTAGTTCCAATTAAAGTGTGACATTGAGGTGGAGGTACAAGTTTCCAAACATTATTTCTTTCAAAATTTTCTAACTCTTCTTGCATGGCTATAATCCAAGATTCATTAGTGAGTGCATGTGATATATCTTTAGGTTCAAAAGAAGCAAAAAAAGCAGAATGAGCATGAGAGTTTGGATCGCAAAACCTGGACCGTGTGACTCGTTCGTGCAAGCTTCCAATCATCTGTTGTGGGGGATGATCTTTGTAAAAACGTACGGGAACAGATGTCTCACAAGCTTCTTCTTTATTAGGTTCATCTTAGATTGATGAGCTTGTGACTTCTGGACGATCAGGACTAGCAGAGGTGATAGCCGGAGCTTGTTCAATGTCCGGAGCTGGACACGTGTCAGCTTCGGAACTACCAGGCAGTATCACCGGCTCTTCTTCTTCTTCGAAAATACCCTCCCCCTGAGGATACGGATCTGGTCCTGCAACACCGGAGCTTGTACCTGGGCTGAATTCATCAAAAGACACTTCACAAGTCTCCACAATTTTTTTAGTGTCAAGTAAAAGCACACGGTAGCCTCTAGTATGAAATGGATAACCAAGAAACATGCCATCAATGGATCTAGGTTCAAATTTATCAAGATTACCATGTTTCTTAACAAAGCATTTGCAACCAAAGACCCGAAAGTGTGTAACACTAGGCCTATGTCCAAATCGAAGCTCATATGGTGTTTTACCTAGCTTAGCACGCAAGAAAACACGATTTGAGACATAACAAGCGGTTGCTAACGCATCAGCCCAAAATTTCCTAGGAGTTTGATATTCATCAAGCATAGTCCTAGCCATCTCAACTAAGGTTCTGTTCTTTCTTTCTGCAACACCGTTTTGTTGAGGTACATATGGTCAAGAGAATTGATGATCTATTCTATTTTCAGCACAAATGTGATCAAAAGATTGATTTTTAAATTCGGTTCCATTATCACTTCTAATTGCTTTTAATGATCTTGGGTGATCAATTGATAATCTAAGAAATAAAGTTCTAAAGTGACTAAAAACTTCATTCTTAGATGCCATAAAATACACCCAAGAATATCTAGAATAATCATCAACAATAACAAGAGCATACCATTTACCTCCGAAGGATTGAACACGTGAAGGTCCTACGGTGTCAAGGTGCAAAAGTTGACATGGTTCAGTTGTCATGATTATTGAGAGAGGAGTATGTGAACCTGCAACCATCTTAGCATGTCTACAAGAAGAGCACACACTTTCTTTGTCCCTTTTAAGCTTAGGCAGCCCACGTATGCGATCAAGAGCACTAACACGCGTTAGGTGATCAAAGCCTACGTGACCAAGTCTACGATGCCAAAAATATAAGTCCTTTGAATCATTGGCAACTAGACACCTATTCTTAGAGGTAGACATATCAAAATCAGCTTTAAAAACTCTTCCAAACCGAGACATGTTAAAAGTAAGCTCACTATTTGAATCTACAACTTTGCAGCAGTTTTTATTGAAAATAATTTCTAGATTTTCATCTAGCAATTGTGCAACAGAAAGCAATTTGTATTTCAAATTTTTTACAAGTGCCACATTTTTCAAAGTGTAGTGATCATTTACTCTAACCGAACCCTTAGCAATTATAGGAGTTGAAGAATTATCGGCAAAAGTAACATTCTCTACACGTGACACAAAAGAGAGGGAGGAGAACCAATCTTTGTTACCGGTCATGTGGCGTGAGCAACCTGAATCCACAATCCAAATGTTCTCCTTCCTCAAACGTGTAACCTACATAGAAGCACAATACGTCGATGACTCAATACTGGGGTTAGTCAAAAGGCATTTAGGTATCCAGTACTGAGACACACGATGTGCAGTAGGAAAAACACGCGAAAGCTGAGAAAAAACAGCAGGTTTATGAGTCAAAGGTTGAGGTTTTCTATTCTTAACAGTTGATTTAGAAGTTGTTACTTGTTTAGAGTGAAAACCAGTAGCTCCGGAGGTAAAAGCAAAAGGTCCGGAGGCAAAAACTGAAGCTCCGGAGGGAACAACAGAAGATCCGGGAGCTCTCGGAGCTATCAGATCTATCGGAGCTGCTTTTGCAGATTTCTTTCCAGAAGGTCCGGAAGCTACCTTTTCAAATTTCTGACTCACTAAAGCAGGTTGTGTTTTTCTAATTGCATGAAAGTTATAGGATCTACTAATTTTTCTTTCCTTTTTCTGTTGTTTAGCTAGTCTATAACAAAAATCTATGACATGACCATCTCTACCACGGAAGGTACAATGAAATTTAACTTTGTGTTCATGTCTAGATGAGCAAGTAATATTTTTATTTGAAACCAAATGAGGCAACACTCCTGCAGATTTGAAAACAACTCCTTTTTGTTTAGGAACTGTCTGAATCAAACCACTTCCTAATGACTTTACAATTTTAGGTGGATGTGCCTTAGCATGAGCATGAGAATCAAAACCTAAACCAGTTTTATCATTGCAAGACTTGGAAGAATTCAGCAGCAAGTTTAGGTTCTTATTCCCATTACAAAACCGATCTAATGTCCTATGCATGTTGTCAAGTTTATTGGACAGATCAAGGCAATTTTCACATGAAGTTTTTCCTTTTAGTTTGCAATTTGAACAAAATTTAACTTCATGAGAACGTAAAGCATTGTTCAATATAGAAATTTCATTCATAGCATTCTGTAGTTTCTTATCAAGATCATCACAACTAGAACAATGCAAATCAATTGTAGAACAAGAAGCATCTTTTAAGTTTTTATCACTAAGTGCAGCAAGCTTTTTGTTCTTTTCAATTTCTTCATCAAGTCTCTCTAGAGTGGAGGAATGTGCACTTCTTAGGGAGGACAATTGTTCATAGATTAAGTCACATGAGGGACATGCATCATCACTAGGAATCAAAGTTTTTAAACGGTTAATTTCAGATTCTAGTGATTCAATTTTAGCAGCATTATCCCTAAGCTTTTTGTCTTTTTTCTTGATAATAATAGTTGCACGAGAAATAGCATCACACATTTCATTGCAGGTAGAACATACCTCATCGTCTTCACTGTTGTGTTCTGCATCCTCCTGACTTGATCTTGATCTTGTTTTGCCCGCCATGAAGCATAAGTTGGCCAGATCGTCATCATCTTCATCACTTTCAAAGTCTACATCACTTGAACTAAGTTCTTGAAGTGTAGTGATGAAGCTGTTAATCATCTTGCGTCCTATGGTACCCTTCTTCTTCTTGTTGGAGTTTCCAGAGGAGGTCCGGACCTTGCTTTGTTTTTCTTCCCGGGTGGTCGGACCTGAAAGGTTAGGGCATTCTGTACGAAAGTGTCCTATTTTACCATATTCAAAACAGCGTTGAGGTCCGGAGCTTCCTCTCCTTCTAGTTCTCACATTTTGCAATGCTTTTGAGAATCTAGTAGAGATGAGTGCCAACTCCTCTTCTGGAAATTCTTCGATCTGTTCCAGGGTTAGTGAGGACAACAAAGCAAGAGTATTGCAGGATGATGATTGGCCGGAGCTAGACATATCACGTTGTGAGACAAATGCAATAGACTTGTTTGGGTTCTTACGTGCTAGGATGTCAATTTCATGAGTTTTTAGTTTAGAATAAAGTACATCTAATGTAAGAGAACTAATGACAGTTGATTCACGAATGGATGTTACTTTCATCTCCCAAACTGACATGTCTAATGCACTTAGCAATTGCCTAGCATTTTCAGCATCTGAAAAATTAACATTGACACTTCGCAAGTTGCTGAGAATTTTATTAAATCGAGCAAAAAGGTCATCAATAGACTCACCTGGTTGCATCTCAAAACGCATATATTACTTTTTTGAACATATCTTGTTTTACCTCCTTGATTGTGTTGGAGCCTTCATGATAATCACAGAGAGCTCTCCAAACATCGTATGCTGATCGGAGGTGTGCGACACGATCAAAGTCGCTTTGAGTGAGTCCTTGGATGATCAAGTTTCGGGCTTTGTTGTTATTGTCGACGTCCCGTAGGTTTGTGGCCGTGACTTGATCATTAGGTGGCACTTCGTAAGTCTTGTATACCTTCTCCCATATTGCAAAGCCTTGTGCCTGGATGAAAGCCTCCACGCGTGCCTTCCAAACCTGAAAATCAATATCAGCAAACACACAAGGTTTGGCGGAGTACTTCTCCATAATGATTAGTCAAAAACACGTGCAAATCACAAATATTAGAGCTCCGTGGCTCTAATACCAATTGTAGGATCGAAGAGCACGTGAAAAGCTACCACAGGGGGGTGAATGGTAGATTTAAAAATCTTACGCAGCGGAAACAATTAAAACCCCAAACCCTTTCGGCAGAAAAACGATCTGTTAAAGAAATCGTGTATGAGACTAATATAAACGTGTTTCACCATGACAAAAGTGATAGATATCAGAGAGGATCAAGTCACTAATACAACACAAAAAGAATTACTCAAATCCGTCGAGAAAAACTCAAGTTATGATCGAAAGATCAACCAATGGTCAATCTGCCCTACCCGAGGAAAAACCAGTTCTAGAATGCTGCAAAGAAACTCGTGTAGATCATAGACCACAAATCCAATGACCGTGAAATTTTGACATATGATAGAAAATCAAGTTGTGAAGACAACCCAAAAAGAATCACGTCAATTGGATCTGTAAAACTCGAGTTATGATAAATCCACCGACGAAAGGTAGTGCTATCCAGAAACTAGACGAGTAAAGCTTGTCTAGAACAAGTCGGACGAACAAGACACAAAAGTTCCTTCAAACAACGAATTTTATTCAATAGAACACAAGAGGAACAGCCCCCAAGGTCGTCTACAACGAGCTTTGGCCTTCCCCTGCTTATATAACCAGCCCTTAGGCCATCCCAATCTCGACTAGGACTCCAATCCTAATCCGATCACAATCGGAACTTTCCATAACTGCTTAGGACTCTTCTATACGCAGATAGAAGCAATCTTAAGACTTCCAAACACCTTAGGAACGTATCCCACATTCCTAAATAACTCAAATTCATGACCCACACGAAATCCTAACATAACCAACTCGATATTTCTATACCGAGCCATAACCGACTTAGCTAGCAGCCTAAGTCTTCAACCGATACGATCCGATCCTTCCGATCAGATCTTCCTTCCATAATCCGTCTCTAGAAGCATATTGCCACGTCATGCACCTCATGCATACGTGCGAACACCTTACTTTGTCCTTCATATGCACTGCCCTTGATTCAATCATCCTGCGCGACCTCCTGATCAGCTCAACCACAGTTCCTCCCGAACTTGGTTGTTGGAACCTCATCTCCTCCCTGAGACTAGTCCAATGGATCCCGTCACCAGCCATGACTTGAACTCAAGCAACACCTGCACATGAACAAACAAACAATCCATACGAGCCCAAGTCCTCGACTTGACTCAAGTTAGTTCCAAACACAACACCCTACGTGAGAACCTCACATAAGCATGTTGCAAAACCACAGTAACACGATATCATCCATATCATCCAAAACGCACCAAAAACTTAGCAAATGAATACTAAGCAATCTTTCCAACAATGTAAAGCAAGTACGAAACAATGCAAATGAAAAGCAGAAGCACTTAGGTCAAGTTCTGGACCTTGCCAGAGCAACCCGGAGCTTGAGCTGGAGCTAACAAAAGCTAGTAGAACCTAGCGCCGGAGCTTTCCAAAACTAGTAGATCCTAGCACCGGAGCTTACCAAAAACTAGTCAAAACTAGTCAACCCAAAACTGGAGCTAGACAAAGTACGTCGGAGCTTAGCAAAAGCATGCCAGAGCTATCAAGTATATGCCGGAGCTATCAAAGACATGTCGGAGCTAACAAAGACATGCCGGAGCTAACAAAGACATGCCGGAGCTAAAGATAAAGCTCACCGGAGCTAACCAAAGCTAGTCGGACCTTACCAAGAAGCCAGACCTAGCATCTAACGTAGCCGGAGCTACCCAAAACAAGCCGGACCTACCGTCGTACCTTGCAGTAGCTCAGAGCTAGAGTCGGACCTTGACAAAAGGTGTTTTGGTGATATTTATAACTTTTATCATCAAAGCCAAGTGTATTCACTACAAGCCAATGTATTCAGCACATATAGGTCTTACAATTGGTCCTTGCAGTTCAATGTGCATCTCCGCTGTTGTGATGTCCTCATCATATAGTACCGTGTATCTCCCAATTAAGACTCCAGTGGTCCGCAACCAATGGATCGACTGGGCACACTTTGAAAGAAAGAGTTGCCAAGACTTTAATGAAGTGGTAGAAGCTGTGGAGAGACATGTCCTCAAGGAATTGTTTGCTGTCAGATATAACTGGAATGATGAGGTCATCGCTTAGTTCTATGCAACTTGCTACTTTGCCAGCGATGAAGAAGAGAGAGTGACTTGGATGACACACAGATCCAAGTATACAGTGACTTATGATGGGTTTGCAAGACTGCTGCATCTTGAGGACACTAGCAGCAATGAGCTCATCATTCACAACATCGATGTCTTGGAGAAGGATAAGATGGAGTTCCTCTATGATACTCGCTTGAAGTACAACCCTTCATCAACCAAGAACACGAAGCCCTTCTTCATGGTTCTCAATACAGAGCTTCAGAAGACCATTGCTCCAAAGGATGGAGATGCAGGGAGTGTGCAAGGTTACGTAAGAACCTTGATGAAAGTGATTAGCAGGAAGAGAAAGTTTGACATCTTTGACTACATTTGGAATGACATGGTGAACATCTCCTGCACACCAAACCACTCCTGTGGCTATGCACCATACTTGATGTTTATGGTTGAGAAAGTCACAGTAATTGAGTTTGTGAAGGATGTAGATCATACTCCTCCAAGGCCTCAAAAGCCTCCTCAAGCCTCTCTTCCAACTGCTCCATCTCATGTTTCAAGTGAAGAGGCTCCGAGGAAGCTCAAGGAGATGCAAGGCCTACCTCTAACACTATGGCCCCTCCTCACAAAGGGTCTCCTAGTGGCATTATGAAGTACTTGGCTGCCATCTTTGGTTCTTGCCGCAATACTGAGGTGAATGTCCATAAAATGAAGAAGACAAGAAAACAGGAAATGCGGTACATGAAGGACAATGTCAAAGCCATATGCCAGAAGCTGGAGATTGAGCCTATTGGGTCTCCAGTTATTTCCGGGGACTAAGCTTCTGACTTTTCGGAACTTCCTCCCCTTTCTCCTTCCGACCATGCCTACTTTGGCATTGGGGTCTCGACAAGTGGTTCTCATCCTCCTCCTCCTCAGCCTGATGGTTAAGACAACGAGAGGACCGACTGCGAGGAGTGAGTCGGCGACGGCGTTTAGGTCCCTCCTCTCCTTCTTGGGAGAGATTGAGGGGGAGTCATTAGGTTGTAGCACTAGATGAGAGATGAGAGCTCTATTTGTGTCTTTTACTCTTTGTTATGCTTTTGGTATTGTAAGACTGATTTTGGTGCTATGACTTTTATTATGTTTCTAGATGAGATATGATCTATGTTCATGCTTGATATGATCTATGTTTATGGTTTGAAATTGACATACATGTTTGATGTTGATATGACTATGTCATTTACCTTATTCTCATCACGATTATTGCTCACAAACACATAGTTTTTGCACCCCACCATAAAGAGTGCACATATGTCTTATGTTTTCATTGCTTAATTTGTTCCAAGCTCATATGTGCACACTTTATTAAAATCTGATTTTTTTTTCATTTTTGCAAAATCACAATTGGTTGTCATAAATCACCAAAAAGGGGGAGATTGAAAGTGCATCTAGGCATCCCTTGTGGGGTTTGGTTGATTTATGACAAACAAATGAGATCCTAACAAAATTGTTGATATGAGACAGGTTTTAATGAAATTATGAAGAAAGCGAAAAAAGAAAGCAGAATGAGGATCTATATGGAAAAGAGCTCAAGAGCTTAATAGAATACTTTATTGTGTATGGAGTGTGTTGGAGAAAGACACCCCAAGAGCTCAAGCAAAATAAATCACCCTCACTACACAAATTTTTACAGGTCTGGACTAGTCCGATATTCACTAGACTAGTTTGATATCTCTCTGTCCAGAAACAGACAAGTCCTCCCAGTGCGGACTTGTCCGCAAACAGTCCAGGTTTCATAGCACCGGACTAGTCCGATAATACCAAGGACTAGTCCGATATCTTTCTTACTAAAAACGGACAAGTCCTCCCTAGTGCAGACTTGTCCTCAAGACATTACACTTTACACAAAAATGGAGAAGTCCGATATCACCAGGACTAGTCCAAAAACTCTCTGACTAAAATCGGACAAGTCGTCCAAGTGCAGACTTGTCTTCAATTCAACATGAGCTTCACCACACCGGACTAGTCCGATATGTGCCTGACTAGTCCAAACTTTTCCAGAGCCCAAATCGGACTAGTCCGCATATTTCTGAACAAGTCTGATATTTCAGGATACTTAGGGTTTCCCACACGCCGCACACCGGACTAGTCCGGAGTCCACCACGGACTAGTCCGGACATCGCAAACCCTAATGGTAACTTTTAGAAACCCTAGTATAAATAGAGGTGTACAGCCCTACAACCAATGCACTTGACCCTCTGCGCCGTCAAACCTCCAAAGATCCCAAAATATGCGACTCTCCACACAATCTAACCCTAGAAAGAACAAATCTTTGAGGATTAGCAATTGATCAAAGGAGAGACTCATTCTACACGTCTTGATCTCTTGGGTTTGATTCTCTCGCACACTCTTATTGTTTATTTCTTATCATTCGAGTGTGTTTGGTGGTGTTCTCAATTTTAAATCTTGGAGAGCCCTCAACTTGTGAGAAGGCCCCTTGAACACGGTTATTTGCCCCTTTGTGGTTAGTGGAAGAGAATTGACCTCCATGGCAATTCGACGAGGTTAGGGTTGGTGAAGACCCGGTCCTCCGTGGACTCCTCAACATGGATGTAGGTTTCCTTCGTGGGAATCGAACCACGGGATAAAATCTTGTGTCACATACTTTTGTTCTTATTGTTCATCACATTCTAGGGTTTACTCAATCTTGTATAACCTACGTTGAAACATTGAAATCAAAGTTAATTGTTGCCATACATAGTTTCATTGTCGTGATACATCCAAATTACAACTTACTTTCCGCTGCATAGAGTACTTGACGTGAATTCTTCGATCAAACTTGATCATTCTTGTCCGCACACACCGGACTAGTCCGCACCATACTGGACTAGTCTGATTTCTCTATATTTGTTCAAGTTGTTAAGTGTTTTAGGATCCGATGAAAGTTCAAAAAGCCTATTCACCCCCCCCCCCTCTAGGCTACATTCAGGAGTCATTAGTCTCATCAAACACTATGTCTCGTGCTACTTCAACAATTCTGGAGGATTTGTTGAAGACACGATAGGCGTAAGTGTTTGAGTCATCACCAAGCAAGAAACCCTCATCGGACTTATAAGGGAACTTTGAAGTCCTAGGCTTCTTGTTGAGAATATAGAATTTTCTCCCAAAAACACGAAAGTAAGAAATGTTAGGCTTGTTACCGGTTAGGAGCTCATAGGACATCTTCTTGAGTATGCGGTGAAGATATAACCGGTTTATGGCATGGCAAGCGGTGTTAAGCTCTTCCACCCAGAACCGGTCCGACGTCTTGTACTCATCAAGCATGGTTCTTGATATCTCAATTAGAGTTCTATTCTTCCTCTCGGCCACCCCATTTTGTTGAGACGAGTAAGGGGATGAGAACTCATCCTTGATGCCTTCTGCATCCAAAAACTCATCAACTTGAGTATTCTTGAATTCGGTGCCGTTGTCACTCCTTATGGTCTTGATACTTAAGGAGAACTCATTTTGAGCTCTCTTCAAATATTTCTTGAGGACACCTTGAGTCTCACTTTTATCATGCAAAAAGGTTACCCAAGTGAAACGTGAAAAATCAACAACAATAACAAGACCGTATTTGTTACGACCAATACTTATGTAGGCGATTGGACCGAAGATATCCATGTGTAGAAGTTCCAATGGTATTTTTGTTGTCATAATGTTCTTGGATGGATGTGGAGCTCCAACTTGCTTTCCGGCTTGGCATGCGCTACATGGCCTATCCTTTTCAAACACAACATTCTTTAAACCACGGATGTGCTCGCCCTTAAGGAGTTCTTGCAAGTTTCTCATCCCAACATATGCTAGCCTTCTATGCCAAAGTCATCCCATGTTAGTTTTTGCAATTAAGCATGTATCAAGTTGGGCTTTATCCGCGGAGAAATCCACTAGATAAAGCTTTCCCTTGAGTACACCCTTAAAAGCAATTGAGTCATTGCTTCTCCTTGTGACGGTCACATCCTCATTATTAAAGAGACAATTACAACCTTTGTCAGACATTTGTGATATGTACAAGATGTTATAATCAAGTGAGTCAACATGCAGAACATTTGAAAGTGTTTCATTAGGAGATATTGAAATTTTACCGGTGCCAAGGATTTTTCCTTGGCTATTGTCCCCAAAATTGATTCTTTCACTTAGATCTTCATTTTACTCATACTCCACAAACATGTTCCTCTCTCCGGTGATATGGTTGGTGCATCCACTATCAAGAACCCATTTAGTTCCACCGGAGGAGTATGCCTAGAAGAAAGATTTAAGCCTTGGCTTTAGGTACCCAAGCGGTGTTGGGTCCTTTGATGTTAGTCAAGAGGCACTTGGGCACCCACGGGCAAGGTTTAGGACTCTTGTGGTGTGGCCCAACATACCTAGCATAAGCTTTACCAATTTGTTCCTTAATAACACATATGAAGCATCAATGTCATGGAATAATGGATGAGGTTCTTTCTTAGGCATTTTGGGTGATGTAGCGATGTTATCTCCCTTATTGTTGTATGAGCCTCCTTTGACAAAAACAATCAAGTCTTTGCCATTCTTGGGAGTTTTGGCATTTTGCCTCATCTCCTTAGAATAACCAAGACCATCCTTGACAAGGGGATGTCTTGTGTTGGCGTATGCACTGCGTGCATATGCCATCTTCTCCTTGTCAAAGATGCCACCCTTTGGTGCTTGATTGGTTTGTGCCAACTTAAGCTCATCTTTAAGTTTCATAATCAAGTTTGAGCATTTGCAAGGTTGAGGCGCTTCGGATTTGACATTTGTGGAAGGTGATCTTGTAGAGGAAGAAGGGGCATTAACCTTGAGAGTCTTCACTTGTGATTCAAGGATCTTGTTAGCTTGTGTCAAACTAACAAGTTCATCCTTGAGCACAATTGTAGTGTTCTCAAGGTTTGAGCAAGTTTCCGTGCTCAAAACGAGTTCACGCTCAAGTGCCTTGCTTCTTTCTCTTTCAAGCTCCAAGAGCTTCTCAACCTCTTGACATCTCTCCTTTTGTTGGATGAGCATGTCCTCTTGACGGTTGATGAGCTCTTCCTTGTCAAATATCTCATCTGTCAACAACCTCAATCTTTTCAAGGTACATTTACTCATAACCATAAGCATATGTTCATTTTCACTACTACTATCAAAATCATCATGCGAAGAAATTGAAGAGGAGGATTTAGATTTAACCTTCTTTCGTCCCTCCTTGGCCATGAGGCAAGTTGACCTTGATTTCTCCAAGTTGGGGAAGAGCTTGTTCTCCACGGTTGTTTTCTTCATAGCAATGGTTGCTATCTTCTCCTCTTCATCGGAGGAGGATTCCTCATTTGAATCCCACTCCTTTCCAAGGTGGGCATGCCCCGATTGCTTCTTCTTCTCGATGTACTTCTTCTCTTTCGACTTGCCCTCCTTCTTCTTCTTGTTTTCCTCATGTGGGCAATCCACAATGAAGTGGCCATACTCCCCACAATTGTAGCAAGCCCTCTTTGATCTTGTCTTGGGCTTGTCTTTGCTCTTGCTTTCATGATGGTAGCTCCCTCTCCTTCTTCTAAACATCCTCTTGAAGTTGCTGATGAAGAGTCCCTCTTCCTCATCGGTGTTGGGTCTCTCTTCATCACTCTCTTCCTTTTCCTGTGATCTTGAGGATGTTTCCTTGAATGCAACATCCCTTTTCTTTGAGGAGGAGAGCTTTTTTAGATCATTGTAGAACATAGCTTCTTGCTCCATCATCTCATGGTTGATGATTGTCCCAAGCACTTCTTCGGGAGTCATCTTGTGAAAACCCGGACTCTCACGAATTAGTGAGCAAAGAGTGATGTTTTGAGGCATGAATGCTCGAATCATCCTCTTTACCACCTCATGGTCGGTCCACTGGGTGCTTTCATAAGACCGACTCTTGTTGATGAGAGTCTTGAGGCGGTCATACATGTCTTGGGGAGATTCACCATCCATGATAGTGAATCTCCCAAGTTCTCCTTCAATCATCTCTATCTTGGCCTCCCTAATGACACAGTTGCCCTCATGTGCCGTCTTGAGGGTGTCCCATATCTCCTTGGCAACCTCCAACCCTTCAATGCGGTTGAACTCTTCTCGAGTCAATGAGGAGGTAATCACTCCAACAGCTTGAACATTGGGATGGAGGAGGATGGCTTGCTCCGGAGTGATGTCTTCCTCATTCTTGGGAAGATGTACACCTGTCATAACAATTGGCCACAGACTAGGGTTTAAGGAAATGAGATGCATCTTCATATTATGCTTCTACCTAAAGTAATCATTTCCATCAAATTGTGGTGGTGTGCAAATAGGGATAGATAAATAGTGATTGCTTGCAGTTAGTTGCTCATAGTTGTAAGGATACCGGGAGTAGTCTTGTGAACTACTCTCATTGTCGATGTTGATCAGAGCAATTGGCTTGATCTCCTTCTTGGACACATTGAGCTTCTCATGGAGCCTTGCCTTGAGCATACAAACTTCTTTGTCATCATTTGGATCATCTTGAAGAACACTGATGTTCTTCGCCTTGGTGTCATCAACAATCACCGAAATCTCATTGTCACACCTTCCGGCCATTTCTTCTTCGAGTTGTTAGATTCTTGGTGGAGAAGCCTGCTCTGATACCAATTGAAAGTCACCTAGAGGGGGGGTGAATAGGCAATAAGATCTAAAATGTCCTAATCAAACGAGATTAAATTACTGAGCCTGGACTTGTCTAGACAGGGCCGGACTAGTCCGCTCAGCACGGGGTGAAAAACTAAAAACTTGATTTCTACAAGTTATTTGTGGAATTTAAGTTCACTAAAGATGTAGGTAATGTGTAGTAACCTAGTACAACTTAGATTGACAATTGTAGGCAAATAGGTTACAAGAATCCAACAAGATCAAAGTGAAGAGCAATATGAATCCTAAAAGCAATTCTAGTGATTATCAAATATAAGGTGATAGGAGAGACACAATTTATCTCATGGTTCAGCTCCACGAAGAAGCCTACATCCATGTTGAGAAGTCAACACAAGGACCGGGTCTCACATGACCCTTCTTTCACCAAGCCACCACAATGGTCGGCTTGGTTTCCACTATATCAATGGGTAATCACCAAGTTTGAATGGGGCTGCTCACAAGTTGAGGCTCCCACAAATCAATACAATGAGGAGCACACGAAGCTCAACTCGCACAAGCCACAAAACACAACTCAATGCGCAAGAGATCAAACCGAGAGCCCAAGCGAGATGATGTTCCTTCACTCTCCTCCCCAAACCCTAATCACTTCAAGATTTGGTCTTAGAGGGATAGTAGGACGAGTGGAAGGCTTTGGAAGACTCTAGGTCACTTGTGGCGACGCTAGGATTCAAGAGTTGTCAAATAGGGGTCGGGTTCCCCTTTTTATAGGGGTCCCGAGAACTAACCATTGCCACCAGGACAACCCCGGACTAGTCCGACCCTTCGCCATGGACTAGTCCAGCCCTCTGGGACCACCGAATATTTCACATCATCGATCAATAAAATATATGACGTGCGCGCCAACGTTCGAAGTCAAATGGCCACCGACAACACGGATTAGTCCGGTTCACAAAGGACTCGTCCGAAGTAGGACAGAAAGGTTTGGTCTGTCCCAAAACAGACTCAACTGGGTAGGCCCAGAACTGCCTAGCCACAGGGGGCGGACTAGTCTGGCCCTCTAGGGTTTGATCGGTTTCTCTCGCACTAAGTCTCAAACGGACTAGTCCGTACCACCACGGACAAGTCCGAACTCCTCCAGAGAGCTTTGGTCCGTTACCAAACGGGCAAGTCCGGTTTTCGGGGACTTAGCTCCAACTCCAGTAAGGGATGATCGGACTAGTTCATACCCATACAAACAAGTCCGAATTCATCCAGAGACCTTTAGTCCGTCCCAAAGCGGACTACTCAGACTGGCCAGACTAGTTCGGCCCTGAGGCCCGGACTAGTCCGACCTCCTATAGTTTTTCCTCATTTTGGCTTCTCACTTAGGTTTTTATTTCAACCACCACTTTGAGCCCTCTATAATGATCTCAATGCACATGATACATCCACCCTCACACAAGATACGGCTCATTTAAGCTCAACACCATAGAAACCCTAATTTCTACGCTTGAGTCATAGACGCCCGTTTGGACCTTTTCCTTTTGAGGGATTTGTCTCATTTCAACCATCACACCTGTGCTTATGATCAACTCAGCTCATTAGTCTCTTAATTGTCGTCATCAATCATCCAAAACCCACGGGGATGTCTAGATGCACTTTCACGCTTTTGTCCACTCTTTTTCCTAAAAAAATAGTCACAACAGGTCAAAACTGGAAAAATAGTATTTTTATTGAAATCTAATAATAACAGTATCAAAACGGTATGGTTTAGCTAGAAATTGTATGGTTTCCTCATTTATAAATCAGATTAAGTGTTTTTCGTGCTATTCGCACCAGCATTTCAGCACAGAGTATTCCAGATGAACCTTACATTCAAGATGACTCTATCTTGTTCATTTGTGATGATGTTCGTTTGAAGCAGGAATAATCTCGAGGAATGCATCATCGTCACAATAAAAAAAGAAAGATAACATGCTTAAGCTGAATGAAGATGCAAGCAGAAAAAATGCACAACAATTGGCGATTTAATGTACAAGTTAATGAATATAAACAATTAATGAATTATA
Organism: Tuctoria greenei; assembly: GCA_036927565.1. Lineage (NCBI taxonomy): Eukaryota > Viridiplantae > Streptophyta > Magnoliopsida > Poales > Poaceae > Tuctoria > Tuctoria greenei. Next base: position 185,942,539 of record JAYESD010000006.1, read on the forward strand.
ATCTGGTAGTGAACTCAGGATTTTCCAGGTAGTTGCTATAATATTCTACTAGTTCAGTGATTACACACTTCCTAAATCAGGAGAACACGAGAAAGAAAAGAAGAAAGATATATAGGCTAGCGACATACATTGACGATTTCATCATATTTCATCGCACGTCTATCATATGGTAATATCAATACTGAACCATTCTTCTCTCAAAAAACCTAGTACTAAAATAACTCATATAGATGATTTCCAGTAGTTGCAAGTTGCATAGCTTATATTAGCAACATTATTTTTTTTCACTTCGATGTTGAGCCTTCGCCCCTCGACGACCATGATAATTTACCTTGTAGTGGAGCAGTTTTCAGCAGGGTTTTCAACTCTTTTAGCAGCACCCCTTGACGACTATCTTTCAGCAGCACCCCTTGATGACTCAGATGCATCCCTTGATGATTTAACATCACATATCCTCACATAATCGTCATCATCTTCTTGACCATCATTGTAGCGAGAAAGGATATCCAGACTTCCAATGGTTAATTTGTACCGCGTGTCACTTGTTGCATTGGTGGTTCAATGATCCTCACATTATCATCATCTTTTGGCTCGAGAGAGATGAAAGCCATCTTTCCATCCACTATTTTACCTACACGAAAGAGTAAGGTACATAAATACATTGACAATAACAACATTCCACTGTTAAAGTTAATATGAAAGTAAAAGTTTCAACAATGGGAATTTACCTTCATATAATTTCTCTAAATCATCATATAGAGGAAAACCCTGCCTATAAATTTTGCTGGCTTTAGGACGGAACTGCAACATACAAAATGAGTTAAACATAAGAATTGAAGGGTGAAAAATGATATATAGTATTGAAATACAAGATTTTCTTTTACCAAAATGATGTTATCCCAAATTGGAGGTTCTGTCATTATCATACACAACTTGTCATCCCAATGAACCCCGCTTTGTTTACGAGCCTCCTTGAGCACCTTGAAATCCCTATTTAGTTCCTTCTCTTTATCCATAATTTGATCCTTGGAAAATGATACATATGGAAATTGTTCATGAAACTTTTGGACCATACGGTTCCATGTCTCCGTTGACCACCCATTTTGGCCCCTATAACAATCATTATCATGATCTCGGAGTATCTGAACCAGTCTCTTCTCCAACCTAGGGTTCCAATTCGCCCTAGAAGTTTTCACTGCACAAAAAGTTCAAAAACACCACTTAGATTGAAAACTAATATGCAACAGTTAAAAAACTAGAATAAATACCTTTTGGTGACCTCTTCTTTCGTTTACCACCATTCCTCGGTGAGGAATAACTTTGTGATGAGTAGGGTTAGGCCCGATCTTCCGAAAGGTATGTCGATTGGGGTGGAGAACTCGACGTTGATGATCCGCGGCACTCGAGCGGTTCGAGTACCCCTGCAATCACTACACCACGGCTCCGTTGGTTATCAACCGTGCTGCACACGCTTGACCTCGCCAAGAAGGCTAATCCCTGCAAGTGCAATCGAGAACACGAGCAAGAACGTAGAAGACACGATCGGAAATCGCGAAATTGGGGTCTCACAAACCGTAGAACGGCGATTTTATTGATCTAAGCAAAACCCACCGAATATGACCGGCGGCTGCAGTATTTATAGGCTAGGGTTCGACCAAAACATGATTAGACGCGTCCCTAATGGACTCTTACGGGATACAAGGCCCAGAGGCCCGATTCGGTGGCGCAGCACCGGACAGAAATCTGGACTCGACTTGTTTCGACGATTCCCAATGACTCCGGAGGAATTTTGAGGTGGGACCAGAACCATTGGAAATTTTATCTTCTCCTCTTTCCGTGCATATGTAGAACGTCGAAAACGGAGTCCGTATGCCTCCTGGGCGTCTGTTTTAAGGTGGACTGCTCCTGGACTCCGAGTTGAACTCGAGTCCGAGTTGTAAACTGTTTCCATCTACTTGTGGACGTCCCAGGTGGTTGTCCACGCTCCCAAGGCCTCCTTCCTTCACTTGTTGATCTTCTCCATTATTCCTAATAACAATTAAATCATCACAAAGCAATCTATTCTTAAACTCACATGCAAAAGAAGTTAAGAACGAATTCACCTGCTGATTTAATAACCGTGCCCGTGCTCTTGTGATTGGTCCTTGCAGTTCAATGCGCGTCTCCGCTGTTGTGATGTCCTCATCATTCTCCCCCTCTTGAATTGGAGTCGTCCTCGACTCAAGTTCATCTTCTTCTCCCAAGTACGGTCGCAAATCTGAAATGTTAAATGTAGGACTAACCCCAAAATCGGGAGGCAATTCAAGCTTATATGCATTATCATTAATCTTTTCAACGATCTTAAAAGGACCAGCAGCTCGTGGCATAAGTTTAGATTTTCTCAAGTCGGGAAATCGCTCTTTTCTCAAATGTAACCACACCAAATCGCCCGGTTCAAGTTTTACTTCTTTTCTACCTTTACTACCTGCAATCCTATACTTCTCATTCATCATTTCAATATTTTTCTTTGTAGTTTCATGCATCTTAAGAATGAATTCAGATCGTTGTGTAGCATCCAAATTTATAGTTTCAGAAGGAGGCAAAGGTAGTAAATCAATAGGAGCACGGGGATTGAAACCATACACTACCTGGAATGGACTTACCTTTGTCGTGGAGTGAACGGATCTGTTGTAAGCAAATTCTATATGTGGTAAACACTCCTCCCACAACTTCAAATTTGTTTTCAAGACAGCCCGTAACATAGTGGATAAAGTACGATTAACTACCTCGGTCTGTCCATCCGTTTGTGGGTGACATGTAGTTGAAAACAGCAACTTGGTTCCCAATTTATACCACAAAGTTCTCCAAAAATGACTTAAAAATTTTGCATCACGATCAGAAACAATGGTATTTGGCACACCATGTAAACGAACAATTTCCGTCATAAATAAATCAGCAATGTGTGAGGCATTATCATTCTTATGACAAGGTATAAAGTGTGCCATTTTGGAAAAACGATCAACAACTACAAAAATACTATCTCTCCCCCTCTTAGTCCTAGGCAATCCCAAAACAAAGTCCATAGAAATATCCTCCCAAGGTACACTAGGAACAGGAAGAGGCATATAAAGACCATGTGGGTTAAGACGAGACTTAGCTTTGTTGCAAGTAGTGCATCGTGACACGTAGCGCTCGACATCACGCCTCATCTTTGGCCAAAAGAAGTGTGTGGACAGCACGTCTTCGGTTTTCTTCACTCCAAAATGTCCCATCAAACCTCCTCCATGTGCTTCCTGCAAAAGCAATAGACGAACGGAGCTAGCTGGAACGCATAGCTTGTTAGCACGATAGAGGAGACCCTCTCGCAGCACATATTTATTCCAAGTTCTTCCTTCTCTACAATTTTCAAAAGCAACTTTGAAGTCCAAATCAGTAGGATATAATGCTTTAATTGTTTCCAAACCAAAGATTTTATGATCAAGTTGGGACAGCATGGTATAACGCCTAGATAATGCATCGGCAATGATATTTTCCTTCCCTTTCTTATGCTTAATGATGTATGGAAACGACTCTATGAACTCAATCCATTTAGCATGTCGTTTATTCAGATTGGTTTGACACTTAAGATACTTCAATGATTCATGATCGGAATGTATGACAAACTCCTTAGACCAAAGATAATGTTGCCAAGTTTGTAATACACGGACTAAGGCATACAATTCTTTATCATAAGTGGAATAATTCAGAGAAGGACCATGAAGTTTTTCACTAAAGAAAGCAACGGGTTTACCTCCTTGTATGAGAACGCCTCCAATACCAATGCCGCTTGCATCGCATTCTAGCTCAAAGGTCTTGTCAAAATCAGGAAGTTGTAGTAATGGTGCTTGTGTAAGCTTCGATTTGAGAGCATCAAAAGCTTGTTGCTGCTGTTCGCCCCATCGAAATGGAACTCCCTTCTTCGTTAGCTCATGTAGAGGTGCTGCAATGGTGCTGAAATCCCGCACAAAGTGCCGATAAAATCCTGCAAGACCAAGAAAACTACGAACCTGTGTGACTGTAGTTGGGGCTGGCCAGCTGGTGATTGCTTCAATTTTTGCCTCATCCATCTCAATTCCCTGCGAGGAAACGACATAGCCAAGAAACGAGACTCGATTGGTGCAAAAAACGCACTTTTCGAGGTTACCAAACAAACGTGCATCTCTCAAAACAGTAAAAACAGCACGTAAATGATCAAGATGTTCATCATATGACTTGCTGTAAATGAGGATATCATCGAAGTAAACCACCACAAATTGTCCAATGAAAGCACGTAAAACCTCGTTCATTAATCGCATAAAGGTGTTGGGTGCATTAGTTAAACCAAAAGGCATGACTAACCACTCATAAAGTCCAAACTTGGTTTTAAATGCAGTTTTCCATTCATCTCCTAGTGCCATTCTAATTTGGTGGTAACCACTACGCAAGTCAATTTTTGTGAAGATGATAGCACCACTCAATTCATCAAGCATGTCATCTAATCGAGGAATAGGATAACGATATCGAATGGTGATGTTATTAATCGCTCGACAATCAACACACATGCGCCAACTACCATCTTTCTTAGGAACCAAAAGAACAGGAACGGAACAAGGGCTAAGGCTTTCACGAATGTACCCGCGGTCCAAAAGATCTTGGACTTGTCGCTGAATTTCCTTAGTTTCTTGTGGATTCGCCCTGTATGCTGCACGATTTGGCAAACTTGCTCCTGGAATCAAATCGATCTTGTGTTCAATGCCTCTCATCGGTGGTAAACCAGGGGGTATCTCGGAGGGAAACACATCCTCAAACTCCTGCAAAAGGTTAGCAACAGCAGGGGGCAATGCAATAGACAATTCATGAAGTGAAAAACATGGCTTCTTTGCAAACTAAAGCATAGCACATCCCCTTAGCATCGAATAAATCAGCAAGTTCAGATTTAGTTGCGAGCAATGATGGTGATTTTAACTTAATAACTTGTTGTTTTTCAGATTCTAATTTAGTTGCTTTGCCCTCACGAATTTTACTCTTCTCAAAATGCACAATTTCAGCAGGAGTCATGGGGAGCAAAGTGATTTTCTTTCCCTTATGCATGAGAGTATATTTATTGGTTCTACCATGATGAATAGCATCTGTATCAAATTCCCAAGGACGACCCAATAAAAGAGAACAAGCATCCATAGGAACAACATCAAAATCAGCAAAATCATGGTATGAACCAATTGAAAAATGGATTCTCGCTGTTTGTGTTACCCGAACCTTACCGCTGTTGTTGAACCATTGAATGTGGTACGGATGAGGGTGTGCTCTTGTTGTCAAACCAAGTTTCTTGACGACGTCCGTGTTTACCAAGTTATTGCAGCTACCTCCATCAATTATAGTGTGTACACGGCAGTCCTTGACGACGAGAAACATGTGGAAAAGGTTGTGTCGTTGTAGCTTGTCGTCGGTCTCCACTTTGGAGCTCAAGGCACGCTGCACAATGATGCTCCTATAGTTCTCCGTCGCCGCTGTACCAAGTACCTCTTCTTCGGTGTGTTCATCATTTGGATCTGTAAAGTCAGTAGCAAGAGAATATTCATCTTCAACATCCGAAGTACTATCATACCCGCCATCATCGCGTGCTATGTATGCTCGTTTGCTCGGGCAATCTCTCATCATATGACCAAGTCCTTGGCAGCGGTGACACTTAATGTCGGAAGTACGACCCGTAGAAGGAGTGGACGACGAAGGCTTGAATGATGTCGCCTTGCTGCCTTCCGGCACACGAGAAGGTGGAGCAGCAGGTATAGTTCGTTGGCCGCCATTGGGTGGTGTAGTCGCTGCACGGGGGGCCGAAGATGGTGCTGTTTTGGACGGTGTAGTTGCTGCACGCGGCGTGAAGTTGCTCCTCGTGCGTTGTTGCTGTTGTTGTCGGCCCTGCAATTCTTTTTCTGCCAACATAGCAAGCTGAAACAATCTGTTAACAGTATCATATTCTTTGTAATCAACAATGTCCTGAATTTCACGCCTCAACCCCCCATAAAAACGAGCTATTTTATCATCCATGTCCTCTACTACCCCACAACGCAGCATACCCTTTTGTAACTCTTGATAATACTCCTCTACGGACATGTTACCTTGGTCTAAACGCTGCAATTTTTTGCGAAGGTCCCGCTGAAAAGATGGAGGAACAAATCGAACACGCATAGCTTCCTTTAATCTATCCCATGTTGGAGGATCAGTTCTAGTTTTAACAAGTTCATTCCACCATATGATAGCAAAGTCCTTAAACTCACTAGTGGCTTGACGAACTCTATGTTGTTCAGGAACAAGATGGGAATTAAATTTTTGCTCTACTGTCATCTCCCAATCAAGATAAGCCTCAGCATCATAAGCACCAGAAAAAGAGGGTATAGTAAATTTCACTTTAGCAAAAGGATCATCAGGAGGGCGGTTATAATTGTTATGATTATTACCTCCCATACCTCGACGATAAAGTGGCAGTCTTGGCTGATTACTGTGATCTTCCAGTTCATCATAAGCATTGTCTTCTTGTCTTCCAGCGAGAGGCAACCGAGCCTCAAAAGTATTCATCCGAAGAGCAAGGTCATCCAGTTTGCGAGTCAAGTTCGCCAATGACTCCTCCGTTGATGCGTTGTATTTGGCGAACATATCACGTAACTCAACATGTTGAACACATTCGTCATTATTTTCTTCTCCTGCCATTGTTAGTAGGAAACAAAAGACAACAAAAAAAATGTTATCCCTATTAACTACAGTGACAATGTGGAAGGTGGAAGAAAACAATCTCTCTCGCTCAAGCGTCTTACCACGCTCTTACAAGTGTTCTTACCGACACAGCAGGTGGTGTGGACAGTGAGATGAACCAATGAAGCGTGGGGTGATTGCAAAGGTACCTGTTATGCTCAAGAGAAAGGTGGAGCTTGGATGGCACAATATGGTGGCTAATAAGCAGAAAATCGTTAACAGCTAAACAAAGTTGAATAAGTATTCAATGTAGGAAACTGTTGCTGGTCAACTGAGTGCCCTAGATCCTAGCACAACACAAGGAAGTATCAAGGCAAAAGAAAGACAGAATGATATAACCAAACAAACAGCACCAAGTGGTATAGGCCAATTGCTTTAATATGCGTGCTCTTCACTATTTTTTTTTTCTTTTTTGTAATATTTTTTTGATATTTTTTCTTTTCTCAGTAGCAGAAATATAGGAAGCACACAAATTTGCAGCTCAATTGGATGTAATATGCGGCCTATAGAAAATCAAGAAGGTTCTTTAAAATTCGTGCTGAAACTTCGGAGGCCGGATAGCCTATCTTCCGAGGGGAATTTGGGCAATCTAATTTCGCCGAACGCGGCTATGCCGCGCGGCTATGCCGCGGAAAATCGGATGCGAAATTTCGCGTAGATGAATTTGAAAAAAAAATTCGCCCGATTTCGAGTTCGTATGCGAAAGTTATGGCCGTTTTAAGGTAGGCTGTCCGAGTTACGTTTTTTTGGATGTTGATTTCAACTCGGTTTGAGAACAGAACCCGCAAACGGATACGAAAACGATCGGGAATTTGCACAGCAACTAATGGGGTGGTGTTTGATGATTCAAGGATGAATGGCACAAAGATTTGTCACCTAATCTAGGGCTGGCGATGCGGGAGTTCACGCAAGGCGGCTAGCTAGGGCAAACCGATGAACGTGGCGGATCGGTTTGTTATTTAGGGATTGTGGAATAGGTATCGACTAGCAAGAAAACAAGGACGAAACACGATAACTAGGACCAAAAAACACAAAGCTAAACCAGCAACAAGACTCAACCACACGAATGCAAACTCAACAATGCAAACTGAAAAACGAAACTGCAGGCACTATAGTCTGGGAAGCGGTAAAAACGATCTAATTTTTTTTGTGGCTTTTTTGTGGACTCTAGGTACGAAACAAAATCGATCTAATGGAAGGAAGGAAAACAAAGATACCTCACGGGCAACCTGGAAATCTGATACCAATTGATGAGTAGGGTTAGGCCCGATCTTCCGAAAGGTATGTCGATTGGGGTGGAGAACTCGACGTTGATGATCCGCGGCACTAGAGCGGTTCGAGTACCCCTGCAATCACTACACCACGGCTCCGTTGGTTATCAACCGTGCTGCACACGCTTGACCTCGCCAAGAAGGCTAATCCCTGCAAGTGCAATCGAGAACACGAGCAAGAACGTAGAAGACACGATCGGAAATCGCGAAATTGGGGTCTCACAAACCGTAGAACGGCGATTTTATTGATCTAAGCAAAACCCACCGAATATGACCGGCGGCTGCAGTATTTATAGGCTAGGGTTCGACCAAAACATGATTAGACGCGTCCCTAATGGACTCTTACGGGATACAAGGCCCAAAGGCCCGATTCGGTGGTGCAGCACCGGACAGAAATCTGGACTCGACTTGTTTCGACGATTCCCAATGACTCCGGAGGAATTTTGAGGTGGGACCAGAACCATTGGAAAGTTTATCTTCTCCTCTTTCCGTGCATATGTAGAACGTCGAAAACGGAGTCCGTATGCCTCCTGGGCGTCTGTTTTAAGGTGGACTGCTCCTGGACTCCGAGTTGAACTCGAGTCCGAGTTGTAAACTGTTTCCATCTACTTGTGGACGTCCCAGGTGGTTGTCCACGCTCCCAAGGCCTCCTTCCTTCACTTGTTGATCTTCTCCATTATTCCTAATAACAATTAAATCATCACATAGCAATCTATTCTCAAACTCACATGCAAAAGAAGTTAAGAACGAATTCACCTGCTGATTTAATAACCGTGCCCGTGCTCTTGTGATTGGTCCTTGCAGTTCAATGCGCGTCTCCGCTGTTGTGATGTCCTCATCACTTTGTGCAGATGAAACTTGCATTCAATTAATCTTTGGGGAGCCTCTTCCAAACATCCCTGCAGCATAAAGCATTTAAATGCAGAAAATAAATATATAACATAATAAACAAGAGGTTAGTTTTTTTTTCCAAACACCGTGATTGAATAAAAACACAGGATTATCACATCATGTCCATAAGTATTACATTTTATTACAAAAAAAGTGCAAATTACATCATCATTGATTCTGAGAGTAATCCTCCCACATATGCAAAGCAATTACGTCTCGAACAACATTTTCATTTTCAATTTGACTACTAAGAGAGGCCACATCATTGTTGTAGCTAGTGTCTCCTCTGGGAAGGTCAACAAATGATGAAGGTGTTATGTTATCTGATTGGTTATCCAACCATCCATCATCTCCATGATTCATACGGATAAGATTGTGGAAGACTGCAACCACCGCCGGTATCTTCACTTAGTTTTTCATCGGATGGTGTGTTCCAACTTTTAAAATAGGAAAACGTTTCTTCAACACTTCTATCACCCTCTCTATGTGATTTCTAAGTATTGCATGGCGGTGTTAAACAACTCTTTGTAGTTGTTTGGTCGTCGGTGACCACGCCCAAACTCCTTCAAATGATATCGGACACTATGATAAGGAGCAAGGAAAGATGGTGTGTTTGCATAGCCTCCATCAACAAGGAAGTATTTTCCTTCTGGAACACGAAAACCACTAAGTATAGAAGACATTAAAACCCTAGCATCAGTTGCAGATCCTTCCCAACCGCAAGAGATGAAAGTGAAGTTAAGATCAAAATCGCAAGCTAACATAACATTTTGGCTTAGTGTGCCCTTTCTGTTCCTATATGGAGCTTGCTTGTCCTCAGCTATATTGATTGGAATATGAGTGCCATCAATAGCACCAATGCAGTTCTCAAAAAAAAAAAATGTGGATGTGAGTTATATACTTAAGGAGATTGTGAGACCTATATGTGTTGAATACATTGGCTTTGAAGATAAAAGTTCTAAAATACAGCTAAAACACCTTTTTAGCAAGGTCTGACTCTAGCTCTGAGCTTTTGCAAGGTCCGACGATAGGTCCAACTTGTTTTGGGTAGATCTGACAAGGTCCGACTTGTTTTGGGTAGATCCGGCAAGGTCCGACGTTAGGTCCGACTTGTTTTGCTAGGTCTGACTAGCTTTGGTAAGCTTCAGCGCTAGGTCTGACTAGCTTTGATAAGCTCCGACGCTAGGTCCGACTAGCTTTGGTAAGCTCCGGTTCAAGCTCCGGTTAGCTTTGGCAAGATTCGGAGCTGGGATCGCAATGTTCCTGCTTTTAACTTGTAATATTTCAAACTTGCTTTATATTCATGGAAATACTGCTTAGTATTCATTTGCTAAGTTTCTGGTGCATTTTTGTTGATATGGCTGATATCGTTTTGCTATGCTTTGCAACATGCTTATATGAGGTGCTCACGTAAGGTGTTGTGTTCAGAACTAACTTGAGTCAAGTCGCGGACTTGGGCTCGTACGAATTGGTTGTTTGTTCATGTGCAGGTGTTGCTTGAGTTCAAGTCATGGCTAGTGACAGGATCCTTTGGACTAGTCTCACGGAGGAGATGAGGTTCCAACAACCAAATTCAGGAGGAATTGTGGTTGAGCGAGTGAGGAGGTCGCGCAGGATGATTGAGTCAAGGGCAGTGCATGTGAAGGTTACTGAACGTCGAAGGAAGGTGTCCGAACGTATGCATGCAGTGCATGACGTGGCAACATGGTTCCAAAGATGGGCTAAGGAAGGAAAGATCTGGTTGGAAGGATCAGATCGTATCGGATAATGACTTCGGCTGTGATGGAGTCAGTTATGACTCGGTATGAAATGTATCGAGCTGGTTATGGTAGTTTTTGTGTGGTACACGAAGATGAGTTGGTTTAGGAATGTGGGATACATTCCAAAGGTGTTTTGAAGTCTTAAGATTGCTTCTATCTGCGTATAGAAGAGCCTTGAGCAGTTATGGAAAGTTACGATTCGTGAATTGAGTAGGATTAGAGTCCTAGTTAGATTTGGGTTGGCCTAAGGGCTGGTTATATAAGCAAGGGAGGCCAGAGCTCATGGTGCACGACTTTGGGGTTGTTCCTCTGGAATTCTATTGAATAAAATTTGTAGTTGAAAGGAACTTTTGTGCCTTGTTCGTTCGACTTGTTCCACACAAGTTTTACTCGTCGAGTTTCTGCACACTTTTCGTCGGTGGTTTTATCATAACTCGAGTTTTACAGATCCGATTGACGTGATTCTTCTTTGGTTGTCTTAAAAACTTAATTTTATATCATCTATAAAAATTTCACGGTCATTAGATTTGTGGTTTCTAATCTACACAAGTTCCTTTGATGATAAACAGAACTGTTTTTTACTCGGTAGGACAGATCGATATTAGTTCAATCTTTTGATCGTAATTTGAGTTTTTCTTGACGGATTTGAGTGATTCTTGTTGTGTCGTCTTTTTGACTTGATTCTCTCGGATATATATCACTTTGTAATGGTGAAACACGTTTAAGATCATGTGCACACACGGTTTATCAATAGTTTGATTTTCTACTGAAGAGGTTGGGATTTAATTGTTTCCGTTGCGTAAGATTTTTTTAATCTACCATTCACCCCCCCTCTAGTAGCTTTTCGCGTGCTCTTTGATCCTACAGAGATATAGGTTGATAATAGGTAAAATACTATTTGAATTTATTCACCTTAGAGAATGGAAATAAGCGTGTCGTATTGGTTGTAATCTTCCAATGTGTTTCGGTTGTAAGGGTTGGCTTCAGGAATCGGTAGGTGAGAGCAGGAACGATTTCAAAAACTGCTTTAATATCTCGATGGATTGTTTCTCCAGTATGCTTGAATTCATATTGTAGATCCTCATAGCTGGCATTATGCGATAGCATAAACATGAACATTCATAACTGCTCCTCCACTCTCACACCTACTGTCCTTCTCATGTCCATTGAGAATTTCTTTCATGAGTTCCTTCCCGGTGTGACTAGATGTGTGCCTTGGTTTCTTCTTTGTGCTGGTGCTGCTACTACTGCTACTACTATCCAGCAGATACAAACTTGGTAGAAGAAAGAGCATCAATTCATCACCATATTCTTTTCTCCTAATTATGCGTTCCTCTCTCAAACCCATTCTGCTACCAAGTAATCAATATTTATTATTCGTCAAAAAAATAAGATTATATATATATATATATGAATTATTAAAAGTATCACACATGGTTTCACAAAAACTTATGCCAAAAGAACATCCACAAAAACTTATGCCAAAAGAACAGGTACATGGTGTCACAAAAACTTATGCCCACAAAAACTTTTTCCAGCATAAATTCAGTATACCTACCCAAAGTTTTCACATCTGTCCAGGGTTTTAAAATGTGAACTAAGAGATGCAGCATCTATCATTGATAAAGGACATGACATACTTTCCAAGAAAAAAAGATGTATCACATTTTGATGATAATATAATTGATGAAAACCATGACATAATCAGTAAACTTAAGTTCAGAGAGTGAACTGGGCATTATAGTGCGCAAGTTAAGTAAACATTTTCATGAGTAAACCATTGACTCAAGATTCTGGGCAAATAACAACAGCATGAACATGGAGGAACACTGAGCCAGGTGCTGTTGGTTCCTTCAGGGAACTTAAGGACCAGCATGCAATGATCAATAATATCTACTGTAAGGCCAAGTCCCCTTCTTGCCTAAACAATGAAGATAGTTAAGAAGCAAGATAAAGCGCAACAGAAGCCACAAAATAAGCCAGTCCGTATACATTGGCAAAGGAATTCTTGTTAGCATGATTAGAAGTTTGCATAGAAGAACGGAGCACAAAAGTGAAACAAGTTGATTTCGTTACGATCCAGATGTGCATGAAGACCTGGTAAGATTGGGTGTTGGGGGGAGGGGGCAGAAACGATCGCGGGCATGCATCACACACTGCTGAACACGGGACTGCAACCCCGCAAGCTCGCGCATGTCGTCGGCGTCCGAACCCAGCTTTTTCCTGCCCGCCCCCTGCGGAAGAGCCGAATCCGTTAGCAATGGCTAGGGTTTGGGAATGGGGGAAGAGACGGAATGTGGGGAGGGACGTACAACCCGGGGCGGCGAAGAAGGACGACTAGATGGAGAGGACGGCGAGGCAGAAGGCGAGCGCCAGGAGGAGGGTGGCGGCAGCGGCGGCAACTACTGGACGAGGGTGCCGGCGGCGGTGTTATCGCGAGAGGAGTCCGGATGGAGTGGATCGGGAGTCGGACCGGTCGATCCAAGCGGTATCCAAATGAAAATTCGGCCCACGACGAGTATTTTAGATGAGTGTATTTTAATCAAAGTGGATTGGGCCTAGATCCACTCCAATACGGGTCTTTCCAAACGAGGCCTTAGTGGGAATGACTAGTATGTAATCAGACTTATGGTGCAGTCATGCAATCATGCAATCATCCATCACTAACCATTGGATGTTCATCCTAGAGTGGTTATGTTTTTTTCACTTAACCCCCTCCACCACATGGGGGGAGTTAAGTGAAAAAACGCAACCACCCTAGAATGGACATCCAATGGTTGGGAGTGGATGATTGCATAATTACACTATAAATATAAATCAGATTGCATACTAGTCATTCTCAACATTAGTACAATGAAACGTAGATGCCTAACATCATTTTTTTGTTTGCAACTTTACAGGTGCAATTACTTTTTTTTTAACAATGCCCTTAATTTTGTTCACTGTAGTGCAGCCGCAGCCAATGTCAGGGCCTCATGATTAATTAATGGAGTAATACAATCATACAATTGCAGCGAATGACAAAATACATGAGCCGCAATCTTCATCGTTTGCTGCCCATGGAATAAAAATAGCCACAAACATGGAAGCATACCTGCACCATTACTGGCATTTGATATCATTTTGATTATTTTTATTTATTAGTGAAAAAAGTATAGCCAGATTTCTCTGTTTCTGACTGATGGCATCATCTGTCATTTGTCAAACTCTGTGATGCATGGTACTGATACCATTGATAATCAAATAAACACTAATAAAAAATCAATGCATAATACTGCAAAAAATGCACTCAATTTAAACAACATATTCATGAAATTGAATTCATTCCTTGATTAATTAGAAGAACCGGCTTTGTTCAGTTACCTTAAGGCGGCAGATGCAGAAGACAAGAATCCAAGAAAACGGATCGTTAACTGCGGCTTAGCTGTAATTATCAATGAAGATCCGGATGAAATCAATCGCTCACCCCCGACAGAGAATGAGGTTACAGCATCGTTTACATTCGGCGGCGCAGCCCTAGGTTGTGGCGGTGTTCCAAGTGCGGGCCCCTCCCGACGCTGAGAAGACTTGCTGCGGGGAGTCCAGCCGGCGCTGCGGGAGTTGCCTCGTCTAGGCGCGGCACCGCTCTCTCGCCTGCGGGATCGCACTCGGGGCCGCGCCGCTCGTCTGCGGTGCCGCTCGCCCTGCGCGTCACGTGCTTTGACCGATAGAAGAAAGAAAGAAAAAAACGATTCGCATACTGTAACGAGGTGGTATTGCAGGTAATAACCCCACAGCTCTACGTCTACTTCTTTTTGGATCTGTTGTGAAGTAGGGAAAGAGGTACTCTGAAAAAATGAACTAGGGTTCCAAAAAATCTATGGAGTTGGACTCCCTCATAGAGTTTTGGAGTTTGGGTGTTCGGCAACATTTTTTCTGCTCTTCCACAAAGTTTGGCTCTGGAGCCATGCCAAACACACCCTAAAAATCAATGTCATCAAACACATAAGGTTTTGTGGAGTGTTTCTCCATGTTGATTAGTCAGAACACGTGCAAATAAATAAGATTAGAACATCATGGCTTTGATACCAATTTTAGGATCAAAGAGCACGTGAAAATCTAGCAGAGAGGGTGAATGGTAGATTAAAACTTTTTTAGCAGAAGCAACAAAAATCTCTCGGCAAAAAATCAACCCGATAAAGAAACCATGTGTGCAAGTATTTACAATGTGTTCAAACATGAAAAATCAGTGTAGATGATAGATAATCAAGTCACGAAGACACGATGACAAGAATCATGAGAGAACGTCGAGTAAAACTCAAGTTATGACCAAAATCCTGAACAACGGTCAATCTGTTCTAACAGAGAGCAAACAAATTTGCTATGTTGCAAAGAAACTTGTGAAACTAAAAAACCACAAATCAAATGACCATGAAATTTTAACAGATGATAGATAATTGAGTTGTGAAGATAGCACAATAAGAATCATGTCAATTGGAGTAGTAAAACACGAGTTACAATCAAAATACTAAAGAAAGGTCAGACAGCGCAGAAACTCGATGAGAAAGACTTGACGAAAACAAGTCGGATGAACAAGGCACAAAAGCTCCTCTAAGAAACAAATTTTATTCATCAAAACAAAAGTGGAATAACTACAAAGTCACCTACCTACGAGCCTTGGCCTCCCTTGCTTATATAACCATCCCTTAGGCCAACTCAATCAAAATTAGGACTCCTACTTCTACTTGGATTCAAACTTTAACTTTCTATAACTTCTTAAGACTCTTTCATATGCAGATAGAAGCAATCTTAAGACTTCCAAACACCTTAGTAACGTCCTAAACATTCCTAAAATAACTCAACTTTGTGACCCACATGAAATATAACCAAAACAAACTCGAAACATTCCATAAACAAATCACAACCACCTCAGTCGTAGTCGGAGGCATAATCTAGCCAGTTGGACCTTTCCGGCCACATCTTCACGTCCATATCTCTTCACCATGCCTTGGAACAATGTAGTCACATCTATGCACCCCTTGCATACACGCAAACACTTTCCAAAACGTTCACGATACCTTCATATGTATTTTTCTTGACCCAAACATGTTGCGCGACCTTCCCGATCAACTCAATTACAATTCAGCCTGAACTTGGTTGTTGAACCTCATCTTCTCCCTATGACTAGTTCAATGGATCCTGTCACCAACCATGTCTTGACCTTAAGCAACACCTGCACATGAACAACAACCAAATTTTCCGAGCACAAGTCTACGACTTCACTCAAGTTAGTCTGAGAACCACAACGCCTTACATGAGCACCTCACATAAGCATGTTTCAAATCATAGCAATGTTTGACCACCATAATCAGCCATAACACATCAAATGCTTAGTAAGAGAATACTAAGCAACCATTCCATAAGCCAAAAAGAAAGTTTGAAACATTGCAAGTTAAAAAATAGAGTCGCCGCATAATTATTTTAGCAAGTAAAATTATTGGATCGACCAAAAGCGGCATTGCAATATAAAGGCAAAAGATCGGACATTCGAATTCAAAACTCACATGCAAATCATGTGTTTGAAAGTTCAGACAGTCCTAACCAAGTAAAGAGTAAATGTTACTCCTGAAATCACGTTTGTAAATATCAACTGTGTCAACTCACATGCAGCTCACGTGACTGAAAGTTCGGACAATCCGAATAGAGAAACATGTGCAACTCACGTGAGAAAAAGTTCAGACAATCTGAAACCATCAAGGGTAACGTTACTCCCAAAAACACATTGAAATGTTCGGACAGTCCAAAACTATCGAAGGTAACGTTACTCCCCAAAATGTACCCAGACAACTTCGGACAGTGTGTATCGGGGTGTATCATGGTGTATCGGTGAAAGCCTCAAAACTTTGCATGTCAACCCTCACTTTTATTCTAATTGCCAATCTATTCAGCACACATAAGTCTCACACTTTCAAAATTCATCTACATCATTATCATGTGTCCTTCTCCTTAAACCAGCCCAATGATCTTCCATCGGGACTTGTTCTCATTTCCATTTTCACATATCAGCTGTCTATGCATTTTCAACATCTCCAACTAATTGATTGAGTTCTGCACCAGGCTCAACGATAAAAGTGTCTAGCAACTCTTCTTCTTAGTAAACTTCTTCAACCTCTTCACTATCATGGTAACCATCATCTCTAGGAGTATATAACCGCTCACGAGGATTCACTTTATTTACCACCCACCAAGCACTGAGCTTTGTGCATGGATAAGTTAGATAATACACTTGCTCTACTTTGTGTGCAAGAACAAATATGTCGTAACATCATTATTGGTCCTTGTGTTTGACTTCCGTCATGCCAAATTGGTTTTCTCGAGTTCAATGATTGCTACCAAACCAATCACACTCAAAGAAGACAACTCGAAGTTTCTTATTTACATAAAAGTAAATTTAAGGATTTTGTTAATGATCCCATAGTAATTGGTTTCATGCCCTTGAGAGTAAGTTGCTCTCGTCACAACTCTGGAATTTGATGTTGCCGCGAGAGGACGAAGAGCTTCAAATTGAGTTGTACGGGATCGGAAGCCATTTACGTCTTATAGACCATAGCTTCTAACTTTCACCAATCCAGAAGATAGCTGCCGCAAATCTTGATGGACATCGTGAGTCACACACTGTCCAAAATGATCATAAGTTATAAGAATATTTCTTTAATAACCCTATGTTATAATATAAAGAAGACGAGGGAGTATTACATAATCTTCAAACCAGGATAGGAAATTTAGCCCTCCATTTAATCCATCTCATCGCATGACTTCTACTTGTTTGCTTGTAGGTGTATGCCTATGTGGCCAATTTTGCCTGTGGTACTCGCTGAATGGAAGAAACACTTTTTAGAATATATGTGTAGGAAAATATGTTGATTAGCATAAATGTAGGACAAACACTTACTCGAAATATTTGTCCATGACATCTGTATTTGTGTACATATAGAGTAAAGCAGTCGTTCTTTCACGTTCGGGTAGGTCGTAGGTCATGTAGCTAGCAACGGTAGTGCCTCTCATTTGAAAAAATGGAGCGGTCACTACAAGGGGGTGTTTCGTCCATATTGTACCACATCGCCGAAGTATTGACATTGTATTCTTC
Organism: Tuctoria greenei; assembly: GCA_036927565.1. Classification (NCBI taxonomy): domain Eukaryota; kingdom Viridiplantae; phylum Streptophyta; class Magnoliopsida; order Poales; family Poaceae; genus Tuctoria; species Tuctoria greenei. Next base: position 185,960,331 of record JAYESD010000006.1, read on the forward strand.
TGCAAAATAGACACTTGAAAATTATCCTACTTCTTTGAGAGTAAATGCTTCAGCGATGCACCCATCCACCATTGCCCTGTTGCCAATAATTGATTTCAGATATCATACCGCTCTTTCAATTTGATACATCCACATGTATTGCACAGGACAGCTAACTTTAGCTTTGAATGGAAGATGAATAAGCATATGTTGCATTGGATTGAAGAAACCCGAAGGAAATTTTTTTCCATCTTACATAATAGTACCGGTATCTTCTTCTCTAACTTATCTATCAACCCAATCTTTATTTCTTTAGCACAGAGCTGTTTACAAAAATAGCTAATCTCGGCTAAAATCTTTCACACCACATCATCGAGATAGCCCCAAAACATAAAACGTAGGAGTCTTTCCATGATTATGTGATAATCATGAGTCTTCAACCCAGTGAGCTTTCCAATGTTTACATTCACAGTTCGTTTCAGGCTAGCTGTGTAACCATCTGGGAATTTCAAAGTTTTCAACCATTTCCTGAATTCTTTATTTTCTTTAGGTCGAAGAAAGAAAGAAGCACATGGCTTACCTTCACTTTTAGATATTTCAAGAGTTGGATGGTTACAAATCTCTGCCTAATTCAGTCTAGCTTTTATATTGTCTTTCGTTTTGCCCGTCATATCCATGCATGTGCTTATGATACTTTCGCCCATGTTACACTTCTGATGCATGACATCAATGTTGTGCATTAGAATCAACGACTTCACATAGTGTAGCTCCGAAAGTTGACATATGTGAGTCCAATTATGTTTCTCTCTGTAACCTAACAAATATCCAAGACGACCTTCATCTGGCACCATTTTCTCTAACATATCATATATTTTTGCCCCGTTAAGATGTTTGAGTGGTCCTTTAGTGAAAACGGCATTGTTTCTGAAGACATGCATCTGTTGCCTAAACACGTGATTTAGAGGCAGCCAACATCTATGGCAATCGAAGTAAGATATCTTGCCTCTATGAGTAAGTCGAAAGCAATCTGTGTCTGAAGCACATATCAGATGCGTCACATGACTGTGAGTGCTCCATCCAGAAAACATGGCGTATGCCGACAAATCATGGACGAACACCAAATAAGAAACCCGAAGGTTGAATTTCTGCTTCTTGTAACAGTCGTACTCTTTGACTCCTATCTACAACATTTTTAATTCTTCAATCAACGGTTTTAACATCACGTTGAGACGTGACCCAGGATGATTTGACCCAGGCACAATGAGGCCGAGGAACATGAACTCATACTTCATACAAAAAGCTGGTGGCAGGTTGTACAGAATGACAAAGATGGGCCAACAGGTACAGAATGACAAAGACAGGTCAACGGGAATATGGCGTGGCGTTTGTACTAAACAGTAAGAATCCATCTGTCACTAATCCGATGCGAAGATTTCTCGCATCACAAGCAAAATCTGGATTGAAACGGTCCAACTCCTTCCATGCATCACAGTCGGACGAGTGCGTCAACAATTCCTTGTTCTCACATACACCTTCTTTGTGCCATCTCATGTGTCTTGCAGTTCTTTTTGAAAGAAATAATCACTTCAACCGAGGTGTCATGAGCAAGTAACGAAGCTGCTTATGTGCAACATCTGTCATCACATTATCGCCATCATCATTAACAACTTCGACATACCCCGGTTTATCACATTTCAAACACCTATTCTCATTGACGTGCTCATTCCAGAATAGCATGAAGTTGTCAGGACACACATCAATTTTCTCATAGTTCATACCGAGACCAGATATTAATTTATCGACTGATACATATCTTTAAGCACTTTGTGGGATTGCAAAAGGATATCGCTGATTAATTTAATAAAATCGTTGTAGCAGTTGTTGGAGAAAGAATACTTAGAGTTAATTGTCATAAATCTAGTCATGAAAGCATGGATGGTCACATTCCTGTGTTCATGCAACGGCTGTTCGGGTGCATTAAGAAGCTTGAAGAACTCGTCTGCCTCCATTGTAGGAGGATCCTCCTGAATGTGGCCTAGAGGGGGGGGTGAATAGGACTTTTTGAATTTTAGTTGGAACCTACAACACTTAACAGACTGATCAAATCCTGAGATATCAGACTAGTCTGGTAGAGTGCCGACTAGTCCGGTGCATGCGGAATAGATCGATCAAGTTTGATCGATTATCTCGATCCTAGACCCTATGCAGCAGAAATATACTTGTAAATAGAGGTAATACTTCTATAAAACTGAGTGTTGCACAAGTTAATCTTATACTCAATATTTTAACGTAATGTGGACAAGATCAAGTGAAACCCTAGATAGCAATGAAAAGTAATAACAATGTGCACAAAGTGAAGACACAAGATTTTATCCCATGGTTCGGTTCCCACAAAGGCAACCTACATCCACGTTGAGGATCCCATGAAAGGATCGGGTCTTCACTGACCCTAACCTCGTCAAATCGCCACGAAGGCGAATTCTCTTTCTCTATCACAAGGGTAAATCACCAAGTTTAGGTGGCCTTCTCACAAGTTGAGGGCTCCCCAAGATTACAAATCAAACACCACCAAGAACACACTCTTAAGATCAACAATGAAATAATAGGAGTGTGTTAGAGATCAAACCCAAGAGCTCAAACGTGTGGAATCGTGTCTCTCCTTTGATCCAAAGTGAATCCTCAAGGGATTGATCTTTCTTGCATTGGATTGCGTGGAGAGATGTGTTTTCTAAGCTCTTGGAGGGTGTGATGGCGCAGAGGGTCGAGAGCGTTAAAAGTAGGGTCGTGCACATCTATTTATGTGGTGTTTCCAAAAGTTACCATTAGGGTTTCGAGGGTCCGGACTAGTCTGTTGTGGAGTCCAGACTAGTACGGTGTGCGGCGTGCAGGAAACCCTAAGTTGTCAGGAAGATCGGACTTGTCTGACATAGGGCGGACTAGTCCGATTTAGGCTCTGGAAAAGTTCGGACTAGTCTGGTGGTTTTCGGACAAGTCCGACTGTGGTGATCTCCTTAGTGAATTGGGACATGTGCACATTTAGAGGACTTGTCCGATTTTAGTCAAAGAGGTTATTGGACTAGTCCGTGGTGATTTCAGACTTGCCCGATTTTGTGCAAATCTGTGAAGTGTAGAGGACTAGTCCGCACTGGGGAGGACTAGTCCGATTTTAGTTAGAAAGATATCGGACTAGTCCGTGGTGATATCGGACTAGTCCGGTCTGTGCAGACTCGGACTGTGTAGACAAGTCCGCATTGGGAGGACATGTCTGATTTTGAACAGAGGGGTTATCGGACTAGTCCGGATATTATCGAACTAGTCCGGACCTGTATAAATTGGTGCAGCGAGTGAGTTTTCTTGTGATTGAGCTCTTGGGGTGTGTTTCTCCAACACACTCCATACACAATGATCTAATCTATTTAGCTCTTGATATCTTTTCCATATAGACCCTCATCCTCCTTTCTTTTTGGCGCTTTCTTCATTCTTTCATTAAAACAGGCGCTCATCTCAATAATTTGGTTAGGATCTCATTTGTTTGTCATAAATCAACCAAAACCCACAAGGGATGCCTAGATGCACTTTCAATCTCCCCCTTTTTGGTGATTGATGACAACCAATTGAGATTTCACAAAGTATGATAAAAATTGAGATTATCATAAAGTGTGCACATATGAGCTTGAACACATTTAGCAATGACAACATAAGGCATATGTGCACTCTTTATGGTGTGATGCAAAACTAAGTGAGTGTGAACAGTAATCATGATGACAGTAAAATAATTGACATCAATATATCAACAACAACCATATATGTCAATTTTAGAGCAAAATCACAGATTTCATAAATATGAGCATAAATAGTTCATAGCATTGCATCACAAGACCAAAGTATCAAAAGAGCATAAAATGAAGTCTTACAACCCAAAAGAGAGAAAAATATGCATAAATGAAGCTCTCATCTCTCAACCTATAGCTAAGACCTAGTGACTCCCCCTTAATCTCTCCCCCTTTGGCATCAAGACACCAAAACGAAGGAGAAGAGGGATCTAGTGGCTCATTCCTCGCTGTTGATCCTTTCTTCGTCTTCATCTTCATCGGCAGGTTGGGTAGGAGGAGGAGCGGATCCACTCAAAGTGCCCCCAATGCCAAAGTAGGCAAGCTCGGAGGGAGTCAAAGGTCCGAGCTTAGTGAAATCAGAGTTTGAATCTTCAAAAATAACCGGGGACCCAATAGGCTCGATCTCCAGCTTCTGGCAAATGTGTTTGACATTTTCTTTGACATACCGCATATCAGCCTTCCTCGCCTTGTTCAGCTTGTGAGTGTTCACTTCGGCTTCTTGCATGAGGCAAAGATTGCTGCCAAGTACTTCAGGATTCCACTAGGAGACCCTTTTTGGGGAGGGGCCCTAGTGGAGGGGGCAGTCCTCTCATCTCCTCTAGATCTCCTCGGAGCCTCTTCACTCGACACTGGAGACGGGACAGCTTGGACTGTGGCTCGAGGAGGCTTTTGGGGCCTTAGAGGAGTGTGCTCTATGTCCTTCATGAACTCGATCCCTGTGACCTTCTCAATCATGAACATCAAGTAGGGGGCATAGCCATAGGACCTGTTCGGCATGTAGGAGATGTTGACCATATCATTCCAGATATAGTCAAAGATGTCAAACTTTTTCTTCTTGCTTATAACTTTTATCAAGGTCCTCAAGTAACCTTGGACACTTCCAGCATCCCCATCTATTGGTGCTATTGTCTTTCTCAGCACCCTGTTGAGCACCATGAATAAAGACTTCATGTTCTTGGTTGAGGGAGGATTGAACTTCAGGCTTGTGTCATAGAGGAAGTCCATCTTGTCTTCTCCTAAGACACCGATGTTGTGGATGGTCAACTCATTGTTGCTGGTGTCTTCTAGATGAAGGAGTCTTGCAAACTCATCATAAGTGATAGTGCACTTGGATCCATGAGTCATCCAAGTCACCCTTTCCTCCTCATCACTGGCAAAGAAACAAGTAGCATAGAACTGAGCTATAACCTCATCATTCTAGTGATATCTGAAGGCAAATAACTCCTTCAGTCCATGCCTCTCCATTGCATGTAAAACCTCATCAAATGCTGAACAACTTTTCCTCTCAAAGTGATTCCAGTCGATCCACTGGCTGCGGACCATCAGAGTCTTCATGGTAAGGTAAAATGAGCTATAGAAGTCTGCATAAAAATTGCTCCAAAACCTAGCATCAGCAGCCTCCTTGGAATGGTTGTAGCAATCAACAAATCTGAGTTTGGAACCAGTGTCGCTTCCCTTGCCGTTGAACTTCTCCTTGGAGGGATCTCTGTTTCCCTGCCTCAGAGCATGCATCTTGAGAGGGCCGACTGGGCCCGATGCAATTCCCTTCCCTTTGCCCTTCACTTGGCGAAGAGTCGCCGAGCTAGAGCCAACTGCGTCGTTGGCATTGGATGCAGGCTTCTTGGCAAGCACCTTGCACCGCACCTGAGGTGGGGAAGGTGCAGGCTCGGAGGGGCGCTCTTGCCTCTTCTAAGCCCGAGACTCCGAAGCTCGCGGCAACAGGTCTTGTTCCATTTCATCTTCAAAGTCGGAGATGTTCACATTCGACATTGTCCTGAGAGAGCATTACACAATGTATGGATAAGAATGATGACAAGAAAGTGCATTGAGAAATGAGAAATTAGGGTTGAGTTCAGGAAAAATTGGACTTGTCCGGGTATAGGTACGGACTAGTCCGGGGGTACGGGACTTGTCCGTACATGAACTGGACTAGTCCAGTGTTCATCATCTCAAACCCTAACTATACGACAAATGGTGATTCCCAATGCAAAACTATTTCAAGGTAAATGTAATACAACAAGGAGGCATGTATTAACCGAGAGGAACTAGGCTATTTAGTCATCAATGGAGAAAATCACGATTTCTTGGGTTTGGGAGGAAATTTTACCGAAAATCCTTGATTCTTGGAGATGGAGGGGTTGAAGGTGCGGACAAGTCCGTGGTCTTCAATCCCTATGTAATAGAGATCGTTTTCCACCCAAACTTGAAGGGATTCGATGGAGAACGGAGGAAATCGCCTTGGGAGCACTCGAGTGAGGATAGAGAGTGTGGGGCAAGTTGTGAGGATGAAGAAGATTAGGTCTTGGCGGCGGCTAGGGTTATGGAGTCGAAAAATTGGACTAGTTCGTGGTTGGTCGGACTAGTCTAGACTACCAGACACTCTGCGGACTAGTCTGCAGTGTGCAGACTAGTCCGGATAACCACAGACTAGTCCGTGGTCACCAGAACAAATTAAATTAGCCCATTCATATATATTTGAATGTTCTTATAAAGAAAACATGGGGGCCAAAACAATCAAGTAATCTTGATGAATATGATTAGTAAGCATACAACAATCAAGCAATGATCATAATTCATCAAGATCGAGTAGTTGAAATAGTTTTTGGAGAAAATTGAGAAAGATGATTTTCGCAACTCAAACAATATATTTTGAAGAGTCTATAAAGGTATGCAAGTTTTCAAGCCACATTCCGAGCATCAAGGATATTGATTTCATTTCGGAGCTCGCAAAAATGTTTTTCATCAAGAGGCTTGGTAAATATATCGGCTAGTTGTTTTTCGGTGTTGACATGGGAAATAGCTATGTCTCCTTTCATTGAGTGGTTTCTCAAAAAGTGGTGTTGGATGTCTATATGTTTGGTCCTAGAGTGTTCAACAGGGTTATGGGAAATCTTAGTAGCACTCTCATTATCACAAAGGAGTGGAATACGGCTCATATTGTAATCGTAATCCCTTAGAGTTTGTCGCATCCAAATGAGTTGTGCACAACAACTCCCTGCTACAACATACTCCGCTTCGGCCGTGGATGAGGAAATGGAATTTTGTTTCTTGGAGGACCAATACACTAGGGATCTACCTAGGAATTTGTAGGATAGAAGAGCACGTGAAAAGCTACCAGAGGGGGGTGAATGGTAGATTAAAAAACCTTACGCGGCGGAAACAATTAAATCCCAACCCCTTCAGCAGAAAAACGGTCTGTTAAAGAAATCGTGTGTGAGACTAATCTAAACGTGTTTCACCATGACAAAAGTGATATATATCATAGAGAATCAAGTAACGAATACGACACAACAATAATTACTCAAATCCGTCGAGAGAAACTCAAGTTACCATTGAAAGATCGAACAAAGGTAAATCTGTCCTATTCGAGAAAAACAGTTCTGGAACGCTGCAAAGAAATTCGTGTAGATCAGAAACCACAAATCCAATGACCGTGAAATTTTGATAGATGATAGATAATCAAGTTGTGAACAACCCAAAAAGAATAACGTCAATTGGATCTGTAAAACTTGAGTTATGATAAAACCACCGAAGAAAGGTAGTGTTGTGCAGAAAACTCGACAAGAAAAACTTGGCTGGAACAAGTCGGACGAACAAGGCACAAAAGTTCCTTTCAACTACGAATTTTATTCAATATAACACAAGAGGAACAGCCCCAAAGTCGTCTCCCACGAGCTCTGGCCTCCCTTGCTTATATAACCAACCCGGAGCCCAACTCAACTCAAACTAGGACTCTAATCCTACTCAAAGCATGACTCGAAACTTTTCATAACTGCTTAGGACTCTTATATACGCAGATAGAAGCAATCTTAAGATTTCCAAACACCTTAGGAACGTATCCCACATTCCAAAAACAACTCAAATTCGTGAACCCACGAAATCCTATCATAACCAACTCAAAACTTTCCATATTTCAGTCAAAACCGACTCAGCCGCAGCCTGAGTCCATAACCTAGTCGGTTGGACCTTTCCGTCCAATTCTTTACGTCCACATCTCTTTATCACGCCTCGGAACCATGTAGCCACATCCATGAACTCCTTACATACGTGCAAACATCTTCCAATGATGTCCACGATACCTTCATATGCATTGTTCTTGATTCAAACATACTGCGCAACCTCCCGATCAACTCAACCACAATTCCTCCCAAACTTGGTTGTTGAACCCCATCTTCTCCCTAGGACTAAATCAATGGATCCCGTCACTAGTCATGTCTTGAACTCAAGCAACACTTGCACATGAATAAACAACAAATTCGTACGAGCCCAAGTCTGCGACTTGACTCAAATTAGTTCCAAACACAACACCTTATGTCAGCACCTCACATAAGCATGTTGCAAAAACACAATGAAACAATATCAGCCATATCAACAAAATTGCATAAAAACTTAGCAAATGAATACTAAGCAATCTTTCCAACAGTGTAAAGCAAGTTCAAAACATTTCACAAGAAAAGCAGGAACATTGCGATCAAGCTCCAAATCTTGCCAAATTTAACCGGAGCTTGAGCTGGAGCTTACTAAAGCTAGTACAACCTAGTGCCGTAGCTAACCAAGGCTAGTCGGACCTAGCATCAGAGCTTATCAAAACTAGTCGGAACTAGTCATCCCAAAAGCCGGACCTAGAAAAACATGCCGAAGCTAAAGACAAAGCTCACCGGAGCTACACAAAAACATGTTGGACCTTGAAAAATCAAGTCGGACCTATCGTCGGACTATGCCGGAGCTAACCAAAATAAGCCGTACCTATCATCAGACCTTGATCATAAAGGTGTTTTGGTATTATTCAAAACTTTTATCGCCATAGCCAATGTATTCAGCATACATAGATCTCACAATCTCCCCCCTGATGAATGCATTGGCAACACCATTTAAAATTCAAACATTAGCTTATTCAAATTAAAAGTTTTGAAAAAAATTTCTCATTGTCAATATGTGCAATGTGTAATCAATTTCTTCCACTTGCATACTTATCTTTAAAAATTCACATATTATCTATTATCTCTCCCCCTTTGACAATGTATTCAGCAAGGTTCAAAAGAAAAATTTTAGTTATCATGAGCATATTATAACATATACATATAAAACAAAGCTCATCCAAGTCATGCTATCATGTAACTTACACCATCACATCAATGAGAAACATAAAGTAGTGTAAGCCATGCTAGAGATCAAATGTAATTTTCAATTTAAGAAAGTCATGATCTCACAAACTTAACTATTTCAAAACCTGAAAGTACGACATATGTTGCTGCATTTTATTATTTCAAAGCACAAATTTAGATCATATGATATTTGCAAGAGATTATATGCGCATTTGTCTTATTCTAACCAACCAAGCCAAGCCTATGTCATTTGACAATCAGAAGCTTAAGGACATGGTTTCAGTCATACACAACTTCTTTCAAGTTCATATCTAAGTGCAATGATAAGCCACCTAAAAAGAGGAAGTGCGATGCATGCATATTCTCTTGATCTTTTCTCAACTTATATTTGTTCATAAAAACTCAACGTGTGAGTTGATTACTTGATTATTTTTTTATTATTAAAAGCACTTGTGAACATGCAACAAGTTTAAAACAGCAACAAAGTTCGACCATGACCAGATTTAGTGTAAGTAATTATTCCAATTACTAGACATGGAAAAAACTATAAAATGTATAACACGAGTAATGTAGTAAGAACTTTCAGCATGTAAAAGGAATCACAAAGTCATATATGTATGAAATACTATGCTCATATTATTTTAATTTTAGATTTACACATAGACTTCTCAAATTTCAAAACTCCGCCTCAATTTAAGCCATGAGGATGCATAACCCCTATTTCACTACGAATGAAACAAAAACGAGTGAAATCCAAAGGTTTTGTAAAAATGTCAGTCAATTATTGTTCGGTATCTACATGGTGAAGTACAATGTTTCCCTTTTCAACATTATCACAGAGAAAGTGATATCTAATGTCAATGTGCTTAGTTCTAGAATGCTGCATGGGGTTTTTAGCAATGCAAATGGCACTAGTGTTATCACAAAACAGTGGAACACTATCTAGATCAACCCTATAGTCCTTAAGGGTTGGAACAATCCAAAGAATTTGTGAGCAAGCACTAGCAACGACTACATATTCAGATTCAGCAATGGATTGTGCAACTAAGTTTTGTTTTCTAGAGGACCAAGCAACAAGTGAATTACCAAGAAAATGACAAGCACCCGAAGTACTTTTCCTATCAATCCTACAACCCCCAAAATCAGCATCGAAAAAAGCTTTCAAAGTAATGGTTGAGGAAGAAGGAAGAAAAATGTCAAATTCTTGAGTTCCATGTAAGTACTTGAGAATCCTTTTGAGGGATTGACGATGTGAAGCACGTGGGGAGGCTTGAATCCGTGCACAAAGACATACGCTGAATTGTATGTCCGATCTTGATGTCGTGAGATACAAAAGTGATCCGATCATGCTTCTATATTCTTTTTGATCCACGGGTTCACCATCTTCATCAAGTTCAAGTGTTGTTGTTGTTCCCATTAGTGTCTGAAGAGGCTTGCTTTTGTCCATGTTGAAGCGCCTTAGGAGGTCTTTTGTATACTTCATTTGATACACAAAGGTACCCTCCTTGGTTTGCTTGATTTGCAGCCCCAAAAAGTACGTGATTTCTCCCATCATACTCATCTCAAATTCTGAACTCATCATAGCTGAAAACTTGGACACAAAATCATGAGAAGCACAACCAAAGATAATATCATCCACATACACTCGAACGAATAATGAGTCATTGCCATGCTTAAGAACAAAAAGAGTTTCATCAACCTTGCCCATGGAAAACCCCTTTTCAAGTAAGAATGTTTTTAACCTCTCATACCATGCTCTAGGGGCTTGTTTGAGACCGTACAATGCTTTGGCCAGTTTGTACACATGATTAGGAAAATCTGGAGTTTAGAAACCCGGTAGCCATTAAGACATAAACCTCCTCATGTATGTAGCCATTAAGAAAAGCACTTTTAACATCCATTTGATATATCTTAAAACCTTTAGATGTAGCAAAAGCTAACAAAATTCTCATGGCTTCTAATCTAGCAAAAGGAGCAAAAGTTTCATCAAAGTCTATACCTTCAACTTGAGTGAAACCTTGAGCAACCAACCTAGCCTTATTCCTAACCACAACCCCATCCTCACTTTGTTTATTTTTAAACACCCATTTAGTTCCAATTAAAGTGTGACCTTGAGGTGGAGGTACAAGTTTTCAAACATTATTTCTTTCAAAATTTTCTAACTCTTCTGCATGGCAATAATCCACGATTCATTAGTGAGTGTGTGTGATATATATTTGGGTTCAAAATAAGCAACAAAAGCAGAATGAGTATGAGAGTTTGGATCACAAAACCTGGACCGTGTGACTCACTCGTGCAAGCTTCCAATAATTTGTTGTGGGGGATGACTTTTGAGAACCCGGAGGGGAGTGGACACTTCACAACCTTCTTCTTCTTCATGTTCATCACAAATTGATGAGCTTGTGACTTGAGGAGGATCTAGAACAGAAATGGTGGTCGTCGGTGCTGGCTATGAATCAAAATCAGGAGCTGGAACAATATCATTAGCTGCTGACTTTTTGGCGAGCAGCACCACTTCTTCCTCATCTTCAATGAAAATGCTCTCCCCCTGCGGATATGGATCCGGACCTGCAATGTTTGAGCTAGTACCTGTGCTAGCTTCATCAAAAGACACCTCACAAGTCTCCACAATTTTGTTAGTGTCAAGTAAAAGCACATGGTAGCCTCTAGTATGAGATGGATAACCAAGAAACATGCCATCAATGGATCTAGGTTCAAATTTATCAAGATTACCATGTCTCTTAACAAAGCATTTGCATCCAAAGACCCGAAAGTGTGTAACACTAGGCCTATGTCGAAACCGGAGCTCATATGGTGTTTTACCTAGCTTAGCGCGCAAGAAAACACGATTTGAGACATAACAAGCAGTTGCAATAGCATAAGCCCAAAATTTCCTAGGAGTTTGATATTCATCAAGCATAGTCCTAGCCATCTCAACAAAGGTTTTGTTCTTTCTTTCTACAACACTGTTTTATTGAGGTACATATGGTGAAGAAAATTGATGATCTATGACAAGAGGATGAGTCCCGATCTTCCGAGAGGTATGGTCAACTTGTTTGGGTGGAGATCTCGACGTTGATGATCCAAGGCTTCGAACGAACGAAACCCCGCAATTACTACACCACTGCTCCGTTGGTTATCACCCGTGTCACACGAATGACCTCGCCACGAAGGCTTATCCCTGCAAGCGCAATCAAGAACACAAGCAAGAACAGAGAAGATGCAATCAAAACTGAATTGATCATGAATTTGGGGTCTCACAACCGATGATCAGCAACAATGTTCAATGACAGATTGTATCTAAGCAAAACCCGACCCTAATGTGGTGACGGCTGCTGTATAAAAAGGAGTTTAGGGGCGTGCAATACTCCTGGATGCAACCCTAATGGGCTTCTGCACAATACACGGGCCAGCAGCCCAAAAGACGGTGGCGCAGCACCGGATAGATTCTGGATGCCCACTTGTTTCGCTGATTCCAGTAAACTTGGAAGGAATTTGGAAGTGGGTTTAGTTCCATTGGAAGATTTATGAAATCACGGTTCCAACCATATATAGAGCGTCCAAATCCGACTCCGTATGTGGCCAGGACGTCAGTTTTGGTGAAGGCAGCTCCTGGAACCCGAGGTGGAGTCGAAGTCGAGTTGTAGTTGGGTTCCTCCCTGGTGTGCACGTCCTATCTCCTCCTCCCTGATTCCTTGGACTCCTCCAAGCCCTTGCTGGTCCTCTCCATTGTTCCTAATCAATAAAACATGCATGGAAACAAGTGTAAGTTCTGAAAAACAATTGACAAGGTTAGAACGTACCTGGAGGTCCAATTGTCGTGCACGTGCTCTAGTGATTTGTCCTTGCATTGTATGCAAAGGAGAGATGTCCTCATCATCCTCTCCCTCTTGAATTCGAGTTGTCCTCGACTCAAGCTCATCTTCCTCACCCAAGTATGGCTTCAAATCTGAAATGTTAAATGTGGGACTAACCCCAAACTCAGGTGGCAACTCAAGTTTATATGCATTGTCATTTATCTTCTCAAAAACCTTAAAAGGTCCAGCAGCATGTGGCATGAGTTTGGACTTTCTCAAATCTGGGAACCTATCTTTTCTCAAATGAACCCACACCAAATCACCGGGTTCCAATTTTACCTCCTTCCTACCTTTGCTAGCAGCAATGCAATACTTTTCATTCATTTTTTCAATTTGTAACTTAGTAGTTTCATGCAACTTAAGAATAAAAATTCAGAACGTTGTGTAGCATCCAAGTTCACAATTTCAGTATGTGGTAAAGGTAGCAAATCAATTGGAGCACGAGGATTGAAACCATAGACTACCATAAACGGACTTAACTTGGTTGTGGAGTGAATATACCTGTTATAAGCAAACTCAATATGTGGCAAACAATCCTCCCACAATCTCAGATTGTCTTTCGAAACGGCCCACAATAGTAGATAAGGTACGATTAACTATCTCCGTTTGCCCATCAGTTTGTGGATGAAAAGTAGTAGAAAACGGCAACTTTGTTCCCAATTTATACCATAAAGTTCTCCAAAAGTGACTCAAAAACTTAGCATCCATATCAGAAACAATAGTATTGGGAACACCATGCAAACGCACAACCTCATTAAAGAACAAATCAGCAACATGTGAAGCATTATCAGTCTTGCGACAGGGTATAAAATGAGCCATTTTAGAGAAACGATCAACAACCACAAAGACACTATCCCTCCCCCTCTTTGTTCTAGGCAATCCTAAAACAAAGTCCATAGAAATATTCTCCCAAGGCGCACTAGGAACCAGAAGAGGCATATAAAGACCATGTGGGTTAAGTCGAGACTTAGCTTTGTTGCATGTCGTGCAACGTGAAATGTAGCGCTCCACATCACACCTCATCCGTGGCCAAAAGAAGTGAGCGGCCAGCACATCCTCTGTCTTTTTAACACCAAAATGTCCCATCAAACCACCTCCATGCACTTCCTGCAACAACAAAAGACAAACGGAGGTAGTTGGAACACACAGCTTGTTAGCACGGTAGAGAAGGCCTTCACGTAGCAGGAATTTTTTCCACGTTCTTCCCTCTCCACAATTTTCAAAGGCATATTTGAAGTCCAAATCAGTAGCATATAAACTCTTTATGGTTTCCAAACCAAAGATTTTATGAGAAAGTTGGGACAGCATGGTATAACGTCTAGATAAAGCATCGGTAATCACATTGTCTTTCCCTTTCTTATGTTTAATGATGTAAGGAAATGATTCTATGAACTCAAACCATTTAGCATGAAGTTTGTTCAGATTATCTTGTCCTTTAAGATACTTCAAAGACTCATGATCTGAATGTATGACAAATTCTTTAGACCATATTGCCAAGTTTGCAAGACACACACTAAAGCATAAAGTTCTTTGTCATATGTAGGATAATTCAGCGAAGGCCCATGCAATTTTTCACTAAAGAAGGCAACAGGTTTACCTCCTTGAATTAGCACTCCTCCAATGCCAATGCCGCTTGTGTCACATTCAAGCTCGAAGGTCTTCTCAAAATCAGGAAGTTGCAGCAATGGTGCTTGTGTGAGCTTCGACTTGAGAACATCAAAAGCTTGTTGTTGTGCTGGTCCCCATCGAAACGGCACTCCATGCTTTGTGAACTCGTGGAGAGGTGCCGCAATGGTGCTGAAATCCCACACGAAACGCCGGTAGAAACCTGCGAGACCAAGAAAACTCCAAACCTGCGTGACTGGAGTCGGAAGTGGCCAGCTCGTGATGGCAACAATCTTTGCCTTGTCAACCTCAATGCCCTGCGAAGTAACAACATAACCAAGAAAAGACACACGATCGGTGCAAAAGGTGCACTTCTCGAGGTTACCATATAAATGTGCATCGCGCAAGACATTAAAAATAGCACGCAAATGTTCAAGATGCTCATCATATGACTTGCTGTAAATAAGGATATCATCAAAGTAAACCACCACAAATTTACCAATGAAAGCACTTAAAACCTCATTCATGAACCTCATGAAAGTGATGGGCGCATTAGTTAAACCAAATGGCATGACTAACCATTCATAAAGTCCGAATTTAGTTTTAAAAGCAGTTTTCCATTCATCACCTAAAGCCATACGAATCTGATGATATCCACTACGAAAATCAATCTTGGAGAAAATAACAAAACCACTCAACTCATCAAGCATGTCATCCAATCTAGGAATAGGATAGCGATAACGAATGGTAATGTTATTGATGGCTCTACAATCAACACACATGCGCCAAGTGCCATCTTTTTTTGGAACCAAAAGAACAGGAACAGAATAAGGACTAAGGCTCTCATGAATGTACCCGCGGTCCAGAAGATCTTGGACTTGTCGCTGAATTTCATTCGTCTCATCGGGGTTGGTCCTGTAGGCAGCACGGTTTGGCAAGCTCGCCCCTGGAATCAAATCAATCTTGTGCTCAATGCCTCGCACAGGTGGTAATCCAGGGGGTATCTCTGATGGAAAAACATCCATATATTCCTGCAAAAGGTTAGCGATAGCAGGTGGCAAGGCAATGGATGTATCCTCAATGGAATATAAAGCAGGTTTGCACACTAAAGCATAGAAAGTTCCATTAGAGGCATATAAATCTTCAAGATCAGATTTAGTTGCAAGCAAAATAGGATTTTTCAACTTAATAGGTTGCTGAATTTCAGAATTGAAAACACCCTTTTGCATAGAATTATTCTTTTTCTCCTGCTCAAATTGCACAATTTCAGTGGGACTCATAGGAAGCAACACAATTTTCTTGCCCTTATGCATGAGAGTATACTTATTAGATCGACCATGGTGAATAGCATCAATATCAATCTCCCAAAAGACGTCCCAATAAAACAGAACAAGCATCCATAGGTACCACATCAAAATCAGCAAAATCATGATAAGAACCAATAGAAAAATGTATCCTTGCTGTTTGTGTTACCTTTACATTACCATTGTTGTTAAACCATTGAATGTGATAAGGGTGGGGATGCTCCCGTGTAGTCAAGCCAAGCTTCTTGACCACCTCAACATTCACCAAATTATTGCAGCTACCACCATCAATGATGGTATGTACGCGGCAATCCTTGACAATGAGAAACATGTTGAAAAGGTTGTGACGTTGACGGTTGTCGTCCTCTCGAAGCGTGGCACTCAAAGCTCGCTGCACAATCAAAGTCCTATAGTTGTTGGTCGCAGATGTACCAAGAACCTCCTCAGCACCATCATCTGAACCTGAAATGTTAGTTGCAATAATATTTTCATCTTTAATATCAGAAGCACTAACATACCCACCATCAGCAGTGGCAATGATCGCCCGTTTGCTGGGGCAATCTCGTTGCATATGGCCAAGTCCCTGGCAGCGGTGGCACTTGATGTCGGAGGTGCGACTTGTCGAAGTGTTGGGGGCAGCCGCCTTTGCTGCAACACCTTGAGGCATATGGGACTTGCTGTTATCTTGTCCCCGTGATGTAGAAGGTGCGGTGCTGCTGCGTACAACACCGGTGGAGGGTGGTGCAGAAGCACATACGCTCGAGGAGGGCGCTGCTTTGGACGATGGCACCAGAAACTATCATGGCGTGAAGGTGTTGTTCCACCGCTGCTGTTGGTGACCCTGCACTTCTTTTTCTGCTAACATAGCAAGGTGAAATAAACGTTGAATAGAATGATATTCCTTGTAGTCAACCATGTCCTGGATCTCACGCCGCAAGCCCCCATAGAACCTAACAATTTGGTCTTCCTGATCCTCAACTACCCCACAATGAAGCATACCTTTCTGCAACTCTTGGTAGTACTCTTGGACAGTCATGTCACCCTGATCAAAGCGTTGCAATTTCTTAAGAAGATCACATCTATATGAAGGAGGAACAAACCTAGCACGCATCTCTTCTTTTAACGCAACCCATGTCTGTGGTGCATTACGTGTATTGACAATTTCATTCCACCAAATTATAGCAAAATATTTAAACTCACTAGTAGCTTGTCTAACTCTATGTCGCTCAGGAACAAGATGAGATCTAAATTTTTGTTCTACCGTCATCTCCCAATCTAAGTAAGTCTCAGCATCATAAGATCCATAAAATGGTGGAATAGAAAACTTAATCTTAGTGTAAGGATTATTATCTTGTTAGGGAGCATGAGGACGAGGTCTACCTCCCATACCTTGACAATTTCATCGAGGGCGACGGCGCTGCTGTGCATCACCCTCATCGTTATTGAAGTCATCCTCTGTGTCGTAGTGAGCATGTGCATCAGCATCAAGGATGATAGAGGGTGTATCTTGTTGGGGAAGACGAGTCTCCATCTCGTCCAACCGTGTGGTCAGACCGGCAACACTTGTATGGAGCCTCTGAAAGGTGGCTGTTGTAGTGGTCTGGTAATTGTTGAAAGCTTCGGTCATCACCCGCATCATGTCCCTTAGTTCCATATGGGACACACACTCATCATCATCCGAAGGTGTAGAACCATAGGTTTTATCCATAGGCTTCTTTCCTGTCATTGTTAGTACAAAATAGAAACGGAGACAAAAAGATCGTGAAGAACCCTATTACTACGCTCTCTGAAGTGGAAGTGGGAAATGTAAGATGCGTCTTATCCCACTCTTACAAGTTTCTTACCAGCACTACAGGTGGCCAACAGTGACTGGTGTGAAGAAAGCAGAGAGTGGGTGTGATTGCAGAGGTTACCTGTTCTGCTCAAGAGAAGGTGGAGCTTGGAAGGCTCAAATGCAGTATATGTATGTGGCACACAAGTTAGTAACAGATAGCAATGCTGAATAAGTGTCCAAAGAATTTCACCTAGTTGCTGGCCTAAGAATGTATTAGAACAGTTGTGGCAACAAGCAAGGACAAGGATGAATGATGATTAACATCAAGGATAATATCAGCAAGTATCCAACACTCACACAGGAACAACACAACTAGAAAAACCCTTGGCCTCCTGTTTCTGTCTTGAAGCACTAGTAGAAATCAAAATTGTTTTTTTTTCTCTTTATTTTTTGATATTTTTTCTCAACCAGGGGAACAAGAATAGAAACAACACCAAGTATTAGCTCAAACTGATGAAAGATGTGATCGGGACAAATTCAGGAGCGATTGAAAAAACTAGTGCCAGAACTTCGGGGTTTGAAACGAGGGCCTTCATAATTTTTTTATATATTTTTTTGAAAACGTCGTGACCAGCATAGCCGGTGTATCGTATGTGGATTTTTTTGAGACCTTTCCTGGGAAAAAAATGCGCCTCAATCGAGGTTCCAAGCGAAAATTTATGCCCGCTTTAAGGAGGAGACCTCGAATCAGGTTTTGGTGGTGCTGAAACTGCAACAGAAACGAATCGATGGATGGAATTTCTTTATAGATTGGTTTTTTGTAGATGGCAGTGGATGGAAGAAACAAAACTGAACCAAAACACATCTAAACCAGCAACCAGACACAGCCTAGGACACGAACTCAGAACTACGGACTCCAAAACTAAATTGTGCAAAAGGCTGAGTGGAGATTGTAGGTCAGGGAAGGTAAAAAAAATTTGTGGCTTTTTGTGGATGATAGGATTGAAACAGAATAAATCTAAAGGGCACACAAGTATACCTCACGGTGAACCTGGAAATCTGATACCAATTGATAGGAGGATGAGTCTCGATCTTCCAAGAGGCATGGTAAATTTGATTGAGTGGAGATCTCGACGTTGATGATTCAAGGCTCCGAACGAATGAAAATCCGCAGTCACTACACCACTGCTCCGTTGGTTATCACCCGTGTCACACGAATGACCTCGCCACGAAGGCTTATCCCTTCAAGCGCAATCAAGAACACAAGCAAGAATAGAGAAGTTGCAATCAAAACTGAATTGATCACGAATTTGGGGTCTCACATCCGATAATCGGCGACACTGTTCAATGACAGATTGTATCTAAGCAAAAATCAACCCTAATGTGGTGACAGCTGCTGTATAAAAAGGATTTTAGGGGCGTGCAAGACCCCTGGACGCAACCCTAATGGGCTTCCACACGATATACGGGCCAGCAGCCCAAAAGACAGTGGTGCAGCACCGGACAGATTTTGGACGCCCACTTGTTTTGCTGATTCCCATAAACTTAGAAGTAATTTGGAGGTGGGGCTGGTTCCATTGGAAGATTTATGAAATCACAGTTCCAACCATATATAGAGCATCCAAATCCGACTCCGTATGTTGCCGGGACATCAGTTTTGGTGAAGGCAGCTCCTGGAACCCGAGGTGGAGTCGAAGTCGAGTTGTAGTTGGGTTCCTCCTTGGTGTGCACGTCCTATCTCCTCCTCCTTGATTCCTTGGACTCCTCCAAGCCCTTGCTGGTCCTCTCCATTGTTCCTAATGAATAAAACATGCATGAAAACAAGCATAAGTTCTGAAAAATAATTGACAAGGTTAGAACATACCTGGAGATCCAATTGTCGTGCACGTGCTCTAGTGATCGGTCCTTGCATTGTATGCAAAGGAGAGATGTCCTCATCAATCTATTCCATTTTCAGCACAAAAGTGATAAAAAGATTGATTTTTAAATTCGATTCCGTTATCACTTCTAATTGCTTTTAAAGATCCTGGTTGATCAATTGATAATCTAAGAAATAAAGTTATAAAGTGACTAAAAGCTTCATTCTTAGATGTCATAAAGTAAACCCAAGAGCATCTAGAATAATCATCAACAATCACAAGAACATAACATTTACCCCCGAAGGATTGAACGCGTGAAGGTCCTACGGTGTCAAGGTGCAAAAGTTGACCAGGTTCAGTTGTCATGATCATTGTGAGAGGAGTATGTGAACCTGCAACCATCTTAGCATGTCTACAAGAAGATCACACAATTTCTTTGTCCCTTTTAAGCTTAGGCAGCCCACGTATGCGATCAAGAGCACTAACATGCGTTAGATGATACGTGACCAAGTCTACGATGCCAAAACTATAAGTCCTTTGAATCATTAGCAACTAGACACCTATGGTTAGAGGAATACATATCAAAATCAGCTTTAAAAACTCATCCAAACCAGACATGTTAAAAATAAGCTCACTATTTGAATTTACAACTTTGCAGCAATTTTTAGTGAAAATAATTTCCAGATTTTCATCTAGCAATTGTGAAACATGAAGCAACTTGTATTTCAAATTTTTAACAAGTGCCACATCCTTCAAAGTGTAGTGATTATTTACTCTAACCGAACCCTTAACAATTATAGGAGTTGAAGAATTATCGGCAAAAGTAACATTCTCGACACGTGACACAAAAGAGAGGGAGGAGAACCATTCTTTGTTACCGGTCATGTGGCGTGAGCAACCTGAATCCACAATCCAAATGTTCTCCTTCCTCAAGCGTGTAACCTACATAGAGGAACAATACGTCGATGACTCAATACTGGGGTTAGTCAAAAGGCATTTAGGAATCCAGTACTGAGTCACACGACGTCCGGCAGGAATAACATGCGAAAGCTGAGACAAAACAGCATGTTTATGAGCCAAAGCTTGAGGATTTTTGTACCCAACTATTTTTCTACGATATGTTACATGTGTAGCACAAAAAACAGTAGGTTTGGGAGCAACCTTTGCCTGTTTTCGACTCATTACAGTAGATTGCATGTTCCTATCATTCGGTTTAGCAAGTGCAACAAATTTTGTATGAAAGTTATGAGATCTAGCAATCATTCTTTCCATTTTCTGTTGTTTAGCTAGTCTATAAAAAAAATCTATGACATGACCATCTCTACCACATTAGGTACAATCAAATTTAACTTTGTGTTCATGTATAGATGAGCAAGCAACATTTTTATTTGAAACCGAATGAGACAACACTCCTGCAAATTTGAAAACCACTTCTTTTTGTTTAGAAACTGTTTGAATCAAACCACTTTCTAATGACTTTACAATTTTAGGTGGATGTGCCTTAGCATGAGCATGAGAATCAAAACCTAAACAAGTTTTATCATTGCAAGACTTGGAAGAATTCAGCAGCAAGTTTAGGTTCTTATTCCCAGTACAAAACCTATCTAATGTCCTATGCATGTTATCAAGTTTATTGGACAGATCAAGACAATTTTCACATGAAGTTTTTCCTTTTACTTTGCAATTGGAACAAAATTTAACTTCATGAGAATGTAAAGCATTGTTCAATATAGAAATTTCCTTCATAGCATCTTGTAGTTTCTTATCAAGATCATCACAAGTAGAACAATGCAAATTAAATGTAGAACAGCTAGCATCTTTCAAGTTTTTATCACAGCAAGCTCTTTGTTCTTTTCAATTTCTAACTCAAGTTTATCAAGTGTGGAGGTGTGCACACTTCTTAATGAGGACAATTGTTCATATATTAATTCACATGAGGAACAAGAATCAACACTAGGAATCAAAGATTTCAAATGATTAATTTCAGATTCTAGTGACTCAATTTTAACAGCATTGTTCCTAAGCTTTTTGTCCCTTTTCTTAACTATAACAGTGGCACGAGAGATAGCATCACACATTTCTTCGCAAGTAGGACATACCTCTTCATTGTCGCTATTGTGTTTTGCATCCTCCATACTTGATCTTGATTTGCCCTCCATGAAGCACAAGTTTACAAAGTCATCTTCATCTTCGTCACTTCCAATGTCCACATCGCTTGAGCCAAGTTCTTGAAGTGCGGAGATAAAACTGCTCACCAATTGATGTCCTGTAAAACCCTTCTTTTTCTTTTTATCGTTTGCAGAGAAGTGCTTCGTCCTTGTTTGCTTTCCATTCTGGGAAGTAGGACCTAAAAGGTTAGGGCAATCTGAACTAAAATGTATTGTCTTACCACATTCGAAACATCATTGAGGTCTGGAGCTTCCTGTCCTTCTAGTTCTCACATTTTGCAATGCTTTTGAGAACCTAGTAGACAGAAGTACTAGCTCCTCCTCTGGAAACTCCTCAATCTGTTCAAGGGTTAGAGAGGACAACAAAGCAAGTGTACCACAAGATGAAGATTGACCGGAGCTAGGCATGTCACGTTGAGAAACAAAAGCAATTGACTTGTTGCGGTTCTTACATGATATTATGTCAATTTCATGAGTTTTTAACTTGGAATATAGCACGTCTAAAGTAAGTGTACTCATGACAATAGATTCACAAATAGATGTGACTTTCATCTCCCAAATTGACATATCTAATGCACTTAACAATTGCCTAGCATTTTCAGCATCTGAAAAATTAACATTGACACTACGCAAGTTGCTGAGAATTTTATTAAAGCGAGCAAAAAGATCATCAATAGACTCACCGGGTTGCATCTCGAAGCGCATGCATTCTTTCTTGAACATGTCTTGCCTTACCTCCTAGATCGTGTTGGATCCTTCGTGGTAGTCACAAAGTGCATTCCACACATCGTATGCAGATCGGAGGTGTGCAACACGGTCGAAGTTGCTTTGAGTTAGTCCTTGTATGATCATGTTCTGAGCCTTGTTGTTGTTGTCGACATCTATCAGATTTGTAGCTGTAACTTGATCATTTGATGGCACTTCATAAGGCTTGTATACCTTCTCCCATATTGCCAAGCCTTGAGCCTGGATAAAGGCTTCCATATGTGCCTTGCAAACCTAAATATCAATACCACTAAAGACACAAGGTTTTGCGGAGTATTTCTCCATGATGATTAGTCAAAATACGTGTAAATCACAAAGATTAGAGCACCATGGCTCTGATACCAATTGCAGAATCGAAGAGCACGTGAAAAGCTACCAGAGGGGGGGGGGGTGAATGGTAGATTAAAAAATCTTACGCAACGGAAACAATTAAATCCCAACCCCTTCGGCAGAAAAACGATCTATTAAAGAAATCGTGTGTGAGACTAATATAAACGTGTTTCACCATGACAAAAGTGATAGATATCAGAAAGAATCAAGTCACAAAGATGACACAACAAGAATTACTCAAATATGTCGAGAGAAACTCAAGTTACGATTGAAAGATTGAACAAAGGTAAATCTGTCCTATCCGAGAAAAACAGTTCTGGAATGCTGCAAAGAAACTCGTGTAGATCGGAAACCACAAATCCAATGACCGTAAAATTTTGACAGAGGATAGATAATCAAGTTTTGAAGAAACCCAAAAGAATCACATCAATTGGATCTATAAAACTCGAGTTATGATAAAACCACCGAAGAAAGGTAGTGTTGTGCAAAAAACTCGACGAGAAAAACTTGTCTGGAACAAGTCGGACGAACAAGGCACAAAAGTTCCTTTCAACTACGAATTTTGTTCAATAGAACAAAAGAGGAACAGCCCCAATGTCGTCTCACACGAGATCTGGCCTCCCTTGCTTATATAACCAGCCCGGAGGCCAACTCAACTCAAATTGGGACTCTAATCCTACTCAAATCACGAATCGAAACTTTCAATAACTGCTTAGGACTCTTCTATACGCAGATAGAAGCAATCTTAAGACTTCCAAACACCTTAGGAACGTATCTCACATTCTTAAAACAACTCCAATTCGTCACCCCCATGAAATCCTATCATAACCAACTCAAAACTTTCCATATTTGAGTCAAAACTGACTCAGCCGCATCCTGAGTCCATAACCTAGTCGGACCTTTCCGACCAATTCTTTACGTCCACATCTCTTCATCAAGCCTGGAACCATATAGCCACGTCCATGCACTCCTTGCATACATGCAAACATCTTCCAGCGACGTCCACGATACGTTCATATGCATTGTTCTTGATTCAAACATGTTGCGCAACCTCCCGATCAACTCAACCACAATTCCTCCCGAACTTGGTTGTTGAACCTCATCTTCTCCCTAAGACTAGTTCAATGGATCCTGTCACCAGCCATGTCTTAAACTCAAGCAACACCTGTACATGAATAAATAACCAATCCGTACGAGCCCAAGTCTGCGACTTGACTCAAATTAGTTCCGAACACAACACCTTATGTGAGCACCTCACATAAGCATGTTGCAAAAACACAGTGAAACAATATCGGCCATATCAACCAAAATGCATAAAAACTTAGCAAATGAATACTAAGCTATCTTTCCAATAGTGTAAAGCAAGTTCGAAACATTTCAAAGAAAAAGGAGGAACATTGTGATCAAGCTCCGAATCTTGCCAAAACTAACCGGAGCTTGAGCCTGAGCTTACCAAAGCTAGTACAACCTAGCGCCGAAGCTAACCAAGGCTAGTCGGACCTAGTGTCGGAGCTTATCAAAACTATTTGGAACTAGTCATCCCAAAAGCCGGAGCTAGAAAAACATGTAGGAGCTAAAGACAAAGCTCACCTGAGCTACCCAAAAACATGTTGGACCTTGACAAAGCAAGTCGGACCTATCGTCGGACTATGCCGGAGCTAACCAAAATAAGCCGTACCTATCGTCGAACCTTGATCATAAAGGTGTTTTGTTAGTATTCAAAACTTTTATCGCCATAGCCAATGTATTCAACACATATCGATCTCACAAAATTGGCAGGTGTTGGAGGTATTTTTTCTATCTACTTTGCATCCGGCATAGTCTGCATCGGAGTATCCAATGAGATTGAACTTGGAACCTTTCGGATACCAAAGGCCTAGGTTGAGTGTATGAACCAAATATCTCAAGATCCTTTTAACGGCTATCAAATGACACTCCTTAGGATTGGCTTGAAATCTCGCACACAAACATACACTCAACATAATATAAGGCCTAGATGCACATAAGTAGAGTAAGGATCCAATCATGGAGCGATATATCTTTTGATCCACGCTTGGTCCATCTTCATTGAGATCCAAGTGTCCATTAGTTGCCATGGGAGTCTTGATAGGCTTCGCTTGTCCATCCCAAACTTCTTGAGTATGTCTTGAGTGTACTTGGTTTGTCTTATGAGTGTCCCTTCCTTTTGTTGTCTCACTTGGAATCCCAAGAAGTACTTCAGCTCTCCCATCATAGACATCTCAAACGTATCTGTCATAATCTTACTAAATTCTTCACAAAAGGATTTGTTAGTTGAACGAAAGATAATGTCATAAACATAGATTTGACAAATAAAAAGATCATTGTCGAAGTGTTTTGTAAATAATGTATAATCTGCTTTACCAATATTAAAACCATTTTAATTAAGAAATCTCTAAGACACTCATACCAAGCTCTAGGAGCTTGTTTGAGGCCGTAGAGAGCCTTATGCAGTTTAAAGATGTGGTTGGGAAACTCTTTATCTTCAAATCCGGGAGGTTTCTACACGTACACCTCCTCCTTGATTGGACCGTTGAGGAAGGCGCTTTTCACATCCATTTGGTAGAGCTTGAAATCATGATGAGTAGCATATGCAAGCAATATTCTAATAGATTCAAGTCTAGCTAGAGGAGCAAATGTTTCATCGAAATCCAAACCTTTGACTTGTGAATACCCTTTTGCCACAAGTCGTTCCTTGTTCCTTGTCACCACCCCGTGTTCGTCTTGTTCGTTGCGGAAGACCCATTTGGTGCCGACGATGTTCGCGTTGGGTCTTTCGATAAGTTCCCACACCTCGTTCCGTTTGAAGTTGTTCAGTTCTTCTTGCATCGCCGCCACCCAGTCCGGATCTTTCAATGCATCCCTAATCCTTTGTGGTTCCGAAAAGGATACAAAAGAGTAATACTCACAAAAATTGGCTATGCGGGATCTGGTTGTTACTCCCTTTTGGATTTCACCGATGATGTTGTCGATTGGGTGTTCTCTTTGGACGCATTGGTGTACTCTTGGGTGTGGCACTTGCAGTCTTGTATCTTCATGATCTTCTTCTCCCCCCCCCTCCCGTAGATAGTTGCCCTCATTGACTTGTTGATCATCTTCGTCTTCATGAGGTTGATCTTGTGTGGAAGCTACTCCTTGATCATTGGTCTCCACTTGTGGTTCATCTTCCTCATGCACATGTAGAGGTGCCTCTTGTGGTCGAACATCGCCCAACGCCATTCTTCTCAATGCTTGACAAGGAGATTCTTCTCTATCTAGCACACATGGATCAACTTGCTCTTTTTGAGAGCCGTTAGTTTCATCGAACACTACGTCACGTGCTACTTCAACAAGTCCAGAGGTCTTGTTGAAGACACGATAGGCGTAGGAGTTCGAATCATAGCCAAGCAAGAAACCTTCATCGGACTTCAAGGCGAACTTTGAAGTCCTCGGCTTCTTGTTCAAAATATAGCATTTAGAACCGAAAACTCAAAGATAAGAAATATTTGGCTTGTTACCGGTGAGTAGCTCAGAGGATGTCTTCTTGAGTAGTCGATGAAGATAGAGTCGATTTATGGCATGGCAAGCTGTGTTAACCGCTTCAGCCCAAAACCGATCCGAGGTCTTGCATTCATCGAGCATTGTTCTTTCCATCTCTATGAGAGTTTGGTTCTTCCTTTTGGCAACTCTGT
The DNA here is from genome assembly GCA_036927565.1 of Tuctoria greenei. Lineage (NCBI taxonomy): Eukaryota > Viridiplantae > Streptophyta > Magnoliopsida > Poales > Poaceae > Tuctoria > Tuctoria greenei. The sequence goes on from JAYESD010000006.1 coordinate 185,986,599, forward strand.
TTTGTTAAGAGGAATAAGGTGCTGAAAACTCATGCTTTATCCTTTCTTCGTCTAGGTACTCTTCAACTTGAGTGTTCTTGAACTCCGTGCTGTTGTCGCATCGAATGTTCTTGATCTTCAATGAGAACTCATTTTGAGCACGCTTGAAGAACTTCTTCAGGGTTCCTTGAGTCTCTGTCTTATCATGCAAAAAGAAAACCCAAGTGGAGCGCGAAAAGTCATCAACATTACTAAGCCATATTTGTTACGGTCGATGCTTATGTATGCAATTGGACCAAAAAGGTCCATGTGAAGTAGCTCGAGCGATCTTGTTGTAGTCCTGACATTCTTCATGGGATGAGGTGCTCCAACTTTCTTCCTGGCTTGGCATGCGCTACAAGGCCTATCTTTCTAAAAAGCAACATCCTTCAAACCTCGGATGTGATCCCCCTTGAGGAGTTTTTGAAGATTCCTCATACCAACATGCGCTAGCCGTCTATGCCACAACCAACCCATTGTTGTCTTTGCAATCAAGCATATGTCAAGTTCGACTTTATCTTTGTTGAAGTCAACAAGGTAAAACTTTCCCTTTAACACACCCTTGAATGCAATGGAACCATTACCCCTTCTAGAGACGGTCACACCTTCATTAGTGAACAAGCAATTATAACCTTTGTCACATAATTGAGATATGGACAACAGGTTATAATCTAAGGAATCTACATGTAACACATGAGAAAGAGTATGTTGAGATGATATAGCAATTTTACCGGTACCGAGCACCTTTTCTTGACTATTGTCTCCAAAATAGATGCCCTCATTTGGATCCTCATTTTCTTCATACTCAATGAACATCCTTCTTTCTCCGGTCATATGGTTGGTGCAACCACTATATAGCACCCATTTCGATCCACCAGAGGAATAGGCCTGCAAAACAAATCATGCCTCGGTTTTAGGTACCCAAGCTTGCTTGGGTCCTCTGAGGTTAGTTACAAGAGATTTGGGCACCCACACATGAGACTTGGTGTTCCCATGGCGTGTCCCAACATAATGAGCATAAACTTTACCAAAATTACTTCTCATTAGAACATAGGATGCATCAAAAGTCCTGAATAATAGTTGTTGTTTTTTATGAACAGAACTAGTCCGGGAAACCAGACTTGTCCGGAGGACCTGACTTGTCTGTGCGGATATCGGACTAGTCCAGTGCTCATATGTGTTGACTTTAGGCTTTCTAGCTTGAGAGGAGTTTCCCTTCACAAAGGCAATGCTCTCCTTGTTATTTTTATGGCTTCTAGCATATTGCTTTTCACCATAAGAATACCCAATGCCATATTTGACATTAAGAGGTCTTGTGGCCAAGTATGCACTACGAGCATATTTGATATTCTCCTTGTCAAATATGCCACTTTGGGAAGGATGCTTGTCCTTGGTAGAGGTTGACTTGTCTTTCAAGCTAGTGTCAGTTTTAGCACATGAACAAGTAATAGTAGCTTCAGTTTTAAGGGGTTGAGAAGGTGAGCTTGAAGAGGATGAGGGGTCACTTTGTTTGAATGACTCAATTTGTACCTCAAGATCTTGTTAACCTTGGATAGGTTAGCAAGTTCGTCCTTGATGGTAGTATTTGAGTCGCTTAACTTGAAGCAAGCTTCCTTGCTTGAGGCTAACTCAAGCTCCAATGAATTGCCTCGCTCCTTTTCAAGTTCGAGAAGCTTGTCAAGTTCAAGATATTCCTCCTTTTGGGAGATAATCATATCTTCTTGACGGTTGATCAACTTCTCCTTCTCAACAAGCTGATCAAGTAGAAATTTCATTTTCACAGCTATTTTCTCATCTAAGCCAACGAGCATGTCTTCATTATCACTAGCGACTTCACTATCACTAGAATAGGAATGCAAGGAAGAGGATTTGGTTGTTACCTTTCGTTTACCTTCCTTTGCCGTGAGGCAAATGTCGTTGCCCTTCCATGCGCCGAGAGTTGGGAAGAGGGTGGACTTATTGGATGTCTTCTCGATAGCAATGCTAGCCATCTCCTCTTCCTCTTCGGATGAGGAATCATCATTTGAGTCCCACTCCTTTCCTAGATGCGCTTGTCCAGCTTGCTTCTTCTTCTTGAAGAATTTCTTGGGTTGAGGCTTAGTTTCCTTAGTTTCCTTCTTGTTTTCTTCATACGAGCAATCAACTATAAAGTGGTCATATTCACCACAGTTATAGCACGCCCGCCACGAATTCGGTCTTGATTTTTTTTTGTGTTTCCCTTCACTCAATTTACCCCCTTGTCTTCTCTTCATCATTCTCTTGAATCTCTTCATAAATAGGATCATGTCTTCCTCATCTATGTCGCTGCTCTTCTCATTGCTGCACTCTTCTTGTTGAGCTTCTCGAGCTTCTTTTGACAAGGGTTTGCAAGTGGACTTCAAAGCGACCCCTTTCTTCTTCACCAAGGTGAGGTCGGTAGTCTCCTTGACATGCTTTGCTTGCTTTTCCATCATCTCGAAATTGATGATTTTCCCAAGCAGCTCATCCGGGGTCATTTTCTTGTACCCGGGGCTTTCTCTAATCATCGAGCACAAGGTGATGTTGCGAGGCATGAAAGATCTAAGGATGAGCTTCACCACCTCGTGATCGTTCCACTTCTTGCTTCCGTATGCTCGAAACTTGTTGATGAGCATCTTTAACCGGTTGTACATGTCTTGTGGTGACTCATCTTCTTCTATGGCGAATCTTCCCAATTCGCCTTCGATCATTTCGATCTTCGCTTCTCGCACATGATGACCACCTTCATGTGCAGTTTGCAATGTATCCCATATTTCTTTCACAATCTCGAGCCCATCCACCTTATCGAACTCGTCCCGACTTAGAGAGGATGTAATGACTGCTACAGCTCAAGCATTCTGATGAATTGCTTGCTCTTGACTTGGTGTAAGCTCTTCATCATCGTCCGAGATATCTATTCTTGTATGCACAATATGCCACAAGCTGGGATTGAGTGAGATTAAGTGCATTCTCATGTTCTGCCTCCACATTGAGTAGTCATTGCCGTCGAAGTGTGGGGCTTTTCCTAGAGGAATAGATAAGTAATGGTTATTGTTAGAATTAAGACGATCATAGTTGAAAGGATATTGGGAGTAGTCGGTGTGACTACTCCCCTTCTTCTTCTTCTCGTCCTCGACCTTCACTTTCACTTTCGAGAGGGCTTTCTTCCTTAGGAGCGCCTTGAGTTCAAGCGTCTCCTCATCGTCATCCTCGAAGTCCTGGATGGCGTCAAGGAGCTTCTCCAATTTTTGAGCTTTTTCGTCTTCAACCTTCTCTTTGTTGAGACTCTTGTGCACATACTTCATGTCCGACATGTTCTCTTCGAGCGATTAGTCTCTTGTGAAGAGTCTAGCTCTGATACCAATTGAATGTGACCTAGAGGGGGGTGAATAAGCCTTTTTGAATTTTAGTCAGAACCTGCAACACTTAACAGACTGATCAAATCCCAAGATATCAGACTAGTCCGGTAGAGTGCGGACTAGTCCGGTGCGTGCGGACTAGATCAATCAAGTTTGATCGATTATCTCGATCCTAGACTCTATGCAGCAGAAATATACTTGTAAATAGAGGTAATACTTCTATGAAACTGAGTGTTGCACAAGTTAATCTTATACTCATTGTTTTAACGTAATGTGGACAAGATCAAGTGAAAACCTAGATAGCAATGAAAAGTAAGAACAATGTGCACAAAGTGAAGACACAAGATTTTATCCCGTGGTTCGATTCCCACAAAGGCAACCTACATCCACGTTGAGGAGCCCACGAAAGGACCGGGTCTTCACTGACCCTAACCTCATCAAATCGCCATGAAGGCCAATTCTCTTTCTGTATCACAAGGGTAAATCACCAATTTCAAGGGGCCTTCTCACAAGTTGAGTGCTCCCAAAGATTACAAATTGAACACCACCAAGAACGCACTCTTAAGATCAACAATGAAACAACAGGAGTGTGTTAGAGATCAAACCCAAGATATCAAACGTGTGGAATCGTGTCTCTCCTTTGATCCAAAGTGAATCCTCAAGGGATTGATCTTTCTTGCATTGGATTGCATGGAGAGATGTGTTTTCTAAGCTCTTGGAGGGTGTGACAGCGCAGAGGGTCGAGAGCATTAAAAGTAGGTCCGTGCACATCTATTTAAATGGTGTTTCCAAATGTTACCGTTAGGGTTTCGAGGGTCCAGACTAGTCCGTGGTGGAGTCCGGACTAGTCCCGTGTCCTGCGTGCAGGAAACCATAAGTTCTTAGGAAGATCGGACTTGTCTGACATAGGGCATACTAGTCAAATTTATGCTCTGGAAAAGATCGGACTAGTCTGGTGATTTTCGGATAAGTCCGGTTGTGGTGATATCCTTAGTGAATTGGGACATGTCCGCATTTAGAGGACTTGTCCGATTTTGTGCAAATCTGTGAAGTGTAGAGGACTAGTCCGCACTGGGGAGGACTAGTCCAATTTTAGTCAGAAAGATATCGGACTAGTCCGTGGTGATACCAGACTAGTCCGGTCTGTGTAGACTCGAACTGTGCAGACAAGTCCGCACTGGGAGGACTTGTCTGATTTTGAATAGAGGGGTTATTGGACTAGTCCGGATATTATCGGACTAGTCTGGACCTGTATAAATTGGTACAGTGAGTGAGTTTTCTTGTGATTGAGCTCTTGGGGTGTGTTTCTCCAACACACTCCATACACAATGATCTAATATATTTAGCTCTTGAGCTCTTTTCCATATAGATCCTCATCATCCTTTATTTTTGGCGATTTCTTCATTATTTCATTAAAACCTGCGCTCATCTCAATAATGTGGTTAGGATCTCATTTGTTTGTCATAAATCAACCAAAACCCACAAGGGCTGCCTAGATGCACTCTCACCTCCGTTTCGATAGCTTCTAGCATCTCATCCATCCTATCAAGCCCCGTGCTATCATCATCCTCATCCACTTCTTCTACAACTCGAGATTTAGTCTCGCCGTGCAAGGTCTACACCTCATAATGTGTCATGTAACCGTTTCAACACAAGTGTAGAAAGTTCCATTCTGTCCAAAAACTTGGTGTTTCAACATTTCGTAAATGGGCACCGGACCATATCATTCATTGACAACAGAAATGCTCGATCCTAAAAATTGATCTGTCTTGGTGTAGGATCGAAGAGCACGTGAAAATCTATCAGAGGTGGGGGTGAATGGTAGATTTAAAACTTTTTCAGCGGAAGCAACAAAAACCCCTCGGTAGAAAATCAATCTGTTAAGAAATCTTATGTGCAACTAATCTAAACGTGATCAATCATGAAAAAAACCAGTATAGATTGTGGAGAATCAAGTCACGAAGACACGTAAACAAGAATCATAAAAAACCGTCAAGAAAAACTCAAGTTACGATCAAAAGATTGAACGAAGGTCAATCTGTTCTACCCAAGAAAAACAAGATCTACAATACTGCAATGAAACTAGTGTAGATCCAAAACCACAAATCCAATGACCATAAACTTTTTACAGATGATATATAATCAATTTTTGAAGACAACCCAAAAAGAATCACATCAATTACATTTGTAAAACTCGAGCTATGATAAAACCACTGAATCAAAGTACTGTTGTGCAGAAACTCGATGAGAAAAACTTATTTGAAACAAGTCGGACAAACAAGGCACAAAAAAATCACTTAGACTACAAATTTTATTGATCAAAACATAAGAGGAACAGCCACAAAGTCGTGCCCTACGAGTTCTGGCCTCCCTTTCTTATATAACCAGCCATGAGGCTAACCCAAACCAAACTAGGACTCGTATCCTACTCAGTTTCCACCAAAACTTTCCATACCTGCTCAAGACTCTTCCATACACTGATAGAAGCAATCTTAAGACTTTCAAACACCTTAGGAACGTATCCCACATTCCTAAAACAACTCAACTTCGTGCTCACCATGAAATCCTAATGTAACCAACTCAAATCATTCCATAATTGAGTCAAACCCGACGCAGGCGCAGCCCGGGTCCATAACCTAGTCGGTTGGACCTTTCCGACCAATTCATTACGTCCACAGCTCTTCATAACGTCTTGGAACCATATATCCACGTCCATGCACTCCTTGCACATGTGCAAACATCTTCCAACGACGTCCATGATACCTTTATATACATTATTCTTGATTCAAACATGTTGCGCAACCTCCCGATCAACTCAATCACAATTCCTCCTGAACTTGGTTGTTGAACCTCATCTTCTACCTAAGACTAGTTCAATGGATCCCGTAACCAGCCATGTATTGAACTCAAGCAACACATACACATGAATAAACAATTGATACTTCCGGGCACAAGTCCTCAACTTGACTCTCGTTAGTTCCGATAACCACAACACCTTACGTGAGGACCTCACATAAGCATGTTGCAAACCATAGCAAAATGATATCAGCCATAACCACCAACACACACCAAAAACTTAGTAAAATATTACAAAGCAAGCTTTCCATAATCCAAAAAGCAAGTTCGAAACATTGCAAATTAAAAGCATAACCATTCCAATCTATCACCAGACCTTGCCAAAGCTAACCGGACCTTGAGACAAAGCTTACAAAAGGCAGCAGGACCTAGCTCCGGAGCTTACCAAAGCTCGTCAGACCTAGCGCTGGAGCTTACTAAAGCTAGTCAGACCTAGCACTGGAGCTGACCAAAGCTAGTCGGACCTAGCCACAGCAAGTCAGACCTAACCAAAGAAGTCGGACCTAGCCAAAATAAGTTAGACCTAGACAAAGAAGTCGTACCTAGCCAAAGAAAGTCAGACCTTACGTAGGACCTTGCTGGAGCTACCCAAAACAAGCCAGACCTATCATCGGACCTTGCAAGAACTCGGACCTAGAGTCGGACCTTGATGAGATGGGTGTTTTGGCAAAATTCAAAACTTTTATGGTCATAGCCAATGTATTCACCACACATAGTCTCACAATCTCCCGCTTGATAAATGCATTGGCAACACCACTTAAGATCTGAACATTGGCTTATGAAAAGTTTTGAAAACAATCAAATGAGAAAGAAAGAAATTTCAAAACAAATATTTCATATTTCTCCCCCTTTGTAAATCAGAAATAAAATGAGAAGAAAAACAATAATTCTCCCCATGAGAAGAATCGTGCCAAAACACTTGTGAATGTGTGCAATGTATAATCAATTACTCTCCCTTTGACAATGTATTCAGCAAGGTTCAAAAGAGAACTTTCAATTGTTATGAGCATATTGTAACACATACATATAACACAAAGCTCATCCAAGTCATATTATCAAGTAACTTAAACTATGACATCAATGAAATACATAAAGTAGTGTAAGCCATGCTAGAGATCAAGTGTAATTTCCAATTTAAGCAAGTCGTGATCTCACAAACTTAACTATTTCGAAACCTGAAAGCATGACACTTGTTGCTGCAATTTTTATTTTTCAATATTATTTAAAGCACAAATTATGATCATATAACATTTGTAAGAGATTATATACCGCATCTGCCTTATCCTAACCAACCAAGCCAAGCCTATGTCATTTGACAATCAGAAGCTTAAGGTCATGGCTTTATTCATACACAACTTCTTCTAAGTTCATATCTAAGTGCAATGAAAAGCCATCTCAAACGAAGAAGTGTGATGCATGTATATTGTGAGACATATGTGTGCTGAATACATTGGCTATGGCGATAAAAGTTTTGAGTACTACCAAAACACCTTTATCATCAAGGTCCGACGCTAGGTCCGAGCTCCAGCAAGGTCCGACGATAGGTCTGGCTTGTTTTGGGTAGCTCCGGCAAGGTCCGAAGTAAGGTCCGACTAGCTTTGGTTAGCTCTGGCTCTAGGTCCGACTAGCTTTGGTAAGCTTCGGCACTAGGTCCGACTTGCCTTGGTTAGCTCTGGAGCTAGGTCCTGCTAGCTTTGGTAAGTTCCAGCGCTACATCCTGTTAGTTTTGGTAAGCTCCGGTTCAAGGTCCGGTTAGCTTTGGCAAGATTCGGAGCTTGATCGATGTGGTTCTACTTTTAACATGCAATGATTCCTACTTGCTTTACATTGATGGAAAGTTTGCTAAGTAATCTTTTATAATTTTTGGTGTGTTTTTGTGGTTATGGTTGATATCGTTTTTGCTATGGTTTGCAACATGCTTATATGAGGTGCTCATGTAAGGTGTTGTGCTTTCGAAACTAACGTGAGTCAAGTCGAGGACTTGTGCTCGAAAGTATTGGTTGCTCATTCATGTGCACGTGTTGCTTGAGTTCAAGACATGGCTGGTGACGGGATCCATTGAACTAGTCTTAGGGAGAAGATGAGGTTCAACAACCAAGTTCGGGAGGAATTGTGGTTGAGTTGAACGGGAGGTCGCACAACATGTTTGAATCAAGAACAATGCATATGAAGGTATCATAGACATCGTTGGAAGATGTTTGCACATGTGCAAGGAGTGCATGGACGTGGCTACATGGTTCCAGGGCGTGATCAAGAGATGTGGACATAAAAAATTGGTCGAAAAGGTCCAACCGACTAGGTTATGGACTCAGACTGCAGCTGAGTCGTGTTGGACTCAAATATGGAAAGTTTTGAGTTGGTTATGATAGTATTTAGTGTGGGTCACGGATTTGAGTTGTTTTAGGAATGTGGGATACATTACTAAGGTGTTTTGAAGTCTTAAGATTGCTTCCATCTGCGTATATAAGAGTCTTGAGCAGTTATGAAAAATTTTGATTCATGTGTTGAGTAGGATTAGAGTTCTAGTTAGTTTTGGGTTGGCCTAAGGGCCGGTTATATAAGCAAGGGAGGCAAAACCTCATGGTGCACGAATTTGGGGCTGTTTCTCTTGTGGTTTGATCAATAAAATTCATAGTTTGAAGGAACTTTTGTGCCTTGTTCATCCGACTTGTTTTCAGACAAGTTTTTCTCGTCGAGTTTCTACACAGCACTACCTTGCTTCGGTAGTTTTATCATAACTTGAGTTTTACAGATCCAATTGATGTGATTCTTTTTGTGTTGTCTTCACAACTTGATTTTCTATCATCTGTGAAAATTTCACGGTACTTGGATTTGCGGTTTCTGATCTACATGAGATTCTTTGCAGTGTTCTAGAACTGTTTTTTTCTAGGGTAAGACATATTGACCTTTGTTCGATCTTTCGATCGTAACTTGAGTTTCTCTCGACGTATTTTCGTGATTCTTGTTTTCATGTCTTATTGACTTGATTATATACAATCTATACAAGTTTTTAGATTAGTCGCACACATGGTTTCTTTAACAGATCGGTTTTCTGCCGAGGGGTGTTTCGTTGCTTCCACTAAAAAGTTTTAATCTGCCATTCACCCCCCCTCTGTTAGATTTACACATGCTCTTCGATCCTAAACATATTCTATTGATCTTTTCTAATTTTTATTTCATCATAAAAGCTCAATATGTCGATAGCTGATTGATTAATTTTTCATTATTAAAAGCCTTGTGAGTATGCAACAAGTTCAAAACAGCAAGAAAGTTCGATCATGACCAGATGTAGTGTAAGTAATAATTCCAATTACTATTCATGGCAAAAACTACAAATGTATAACATGAGTAATGTAGTAAGAACTTTCAACATGTAAAAGAAATCACAAAGTCATATATGTATGAAATACTATGCTCATATTATTTTAAATTCAGATTCACACATAGACTTTCCAAGTTTGAAAACTCCCTCTCAATTTAAGCCATGAGGATGCATAGCCCCTATTTCACTACGAATGAAACAAAAATAAGTGAAATCCAAAAATTTTGAAAAAATACTAGTCAATTGTTGTTCGGTATCTACATAGTGAAGCACAATGTTTCCTTTTTAACCATTATCACAGAGACGGTGATACCTAATGTCAATGTGCTTTGTTCTCGAATGTTGCACAAGATTTTTAGCAATGTAAATGGCACTAGTGTTATCAAAAAACAGCGGAACACTATCTAGATCAATCCCATAGTCCTTAAGTGTTTGAACAATCCAAAGAATTTGTGAGCAAACGCTAGCAGCAGCTACATACTCATATTCGACTGTGGATTGTGCGACTGAGTTTTGTTTTCTAGCGGACCAAGAAACAAGAGAATTACCAAGAAAATGACAAGCACCCGAAGTACTTTTCCTATCAATCTTACAACCCCCAAAATCAGCATCCGAAAAAACTTTCAAAGTAACAGTTGAGGAAGTAGGAAGAAAAATGTCAAATTCTTGAGTTCCATGTAAGTACCTGGGAATTCTTTTGATGGCTTGACGATGTGAAGCATGTGGGGAAGCTTGAAATCGTGCATAAAGACATACACTGAATTGAATGTCCAGTCTTAATGCTGAGAGGTACAAAAGTGATTCGATCATGCTTTTATATTCTTTTTGATCCACGGGTTCACCATCTTCATCAAGTTCAAGTGTCGTTGCTGTACCCATTGGTGTCCGGAGAGGATTTCTTTTGTCCATGTTGAAGCGCTTAAGAAGGTCTCTTGTATACTTTGTTTGATGCACAAAGGTACCTTCCTTGGTTTGCTTGATTTGCAGCTCCAAAAAGTACGTGAGTTATCCCATCATACTCATCTTGAATTCTGTAGGATCGAAGAGCACGTGTAAAGCTACCAGAGGGTGGCTGAATGGTAGATTAAAACTTTTCAGCGGAAGCAACGAAGACACTCCTTGGCAAAAAAACCAATCTGTTAAAGAAATAGTGTGTGCGACAAATCTACACATGTTCAACTGTGACAAAACTAGTATAGATTGTAGATAATCAAGTCATGAAGACGTCACAACAAGAATCATGAAAATCCGTCGAGATAAACTCAAGTTGTGATCGAAAGATCGAACAAAGGTCAATCTGTCCTTCCAGGGAAAACAGTTCTGGAACACTGCAAAAAAACTCGTGTAGTATAGAAATCACAAATACAGTGATCGTGAAATTTTCACAGATGATAAAAAAGAAGTTCTGAATACAATCCAAAAAGAATAACGTCAATCGCATCTGTAAAACCCGAGTTATGATAAAACCACCAAAGCAAGGTAGTGGTGTGTAGAAACTCGACGAGAAAGACTTGAACAAAACAAGTCGGACGAACAAGGCACAAAAGCTCCTTTCGACTATGTATTTTATTGATCAAAACTCACAAGGAACAGCCCCAAAGTCGTCTACCACGAGCTCTAGCCTCCCATGCTTATATAACCAGCCCGAAGGCCAACTCAACTCAAACTAGGATTCTAATCCTACTCTGATCACGAATCGCAGCTAACCATAACTGCTCAAGATCTTCCTATTCGCAGATAGAAACAATCTCAAAACTTCTTAACAAACTCAAGAACATATTACACATTAATAAAACAACCTAACTTTGTGTCCCACACGAAAACTATCATAACCAACTCAATACATTCCATATCCAAGCCAAAACCGACTCCGCCGCAGTCGAAGTCATCATCCGATACGATCTGACCCTTCCAACCAGATCTTTCCTTCCATAACCCGTCTTCGGAACCATGTTGCCACGTCATGCACCAAATGCATACGTGCAAACACCTTCCTTCGACATACAGCTTCCTTCATATCAATTGTCCTTGATTCAATCACCCTGTGTGACCTCCTCATCAGCTCAACTAGAGTTCCTCCCAAACATGATTGTTGGAACCTCATCTCCTCTCTGAGACTAGTCTAATGGATCCCGTCACCAGCCATGTCTTGAACTCAAGCAACACCTGCACATGAATAAACAACCAATACTTCTGAGCACAAGTCCTCGACTTGACTCTCGTTAGTTCTGATAACCACAACACCTTACGTGAGAACCTCACATAAGTATGTTGCAAACCTTAGAAAAAAGATATCAACCATAACCACCAAAACACACAAAAAACTTAGTAAAAGATTACTAAACAAACTATCAGTGTAAAGCAAGTACAAATCATTACAAGTTAAAAGCAGAACCAATGCGGTCAAGCTTTGAACCTTGCCAAAGCTAACCGGACCTTGAACCGGAGCTAACCAAAGCTAGCAGGACCTAGCACCGGAACTTACCAAAGCTAGTTGGACCTAGCATCAGATCTAACCAAAGCTAGTCGAACCTAGCGCCGGAGCTAACCAAGGCTAGTCGGACCTAGCGCCAGAGCTAACCAAAGCTAGTCGGACCTAGCTTTGGACCTTGCTGGAGCTCGGACCTAGAGTCGGACCTTGATGATAAAGGTGTTTTGATAGTATTCAAAACTTTTATCGCCATAGCCAACGTATTCAACACACATAGGTCTCACAATCTCCCCCTTGATGAATGCATTGGCAACACCACTTAAAATCCGGACATTGGCTTATTCACTTGAAAAGTTTTGAAAACAATTTCTCCCTCTTTTTGAAAATCAAATGAGATAGAAATAGATTTCTCCCACTATACATATTTCTCCCCCTTGCATACTTCTCTCCCTTTTACAATGTATTCAGCAAGGTCCAAAAGAGACATTTTAATTTTTTATGAGCATATTATAACATATACATATAGAACAAAGCTCATCCAAGTCATATTATCAGATGACTTACACTATCGCAACATGAGATACATAAAGTAGTGTAAGTCATGCTAGAGATCAAATGTAATTGTCAATTTAAGCAAGTCATGATCTCACAAACTTAACTATCTCAAGACCTGAAAGCATGACACTTGTTGCTGCAATTTTTTCTTTTAAGCACAAATTTTGATCATATGAAATTTGCAAGAGATTATATGCGCATCTGCCTTATTCTAACCAACCAAGCCAAGCCTATGTCATTTGACAATCAGAAGCTTAAGGACACGGTTTTACTCATACACAACTTCTTCCAAGTTCATATTTAAGTGCAATGATAAGCCATCTCAAAAGAAAAAGTGTGATGCATGCATATTCTCTTGATCTATTCTCATTTCTTCATTTGAACATAAAAACTCAACATGTGAGTTGCTTACTTGATTAATTCATTTAAAAGCACTTGTGAGCATGCAACAGGTTCAAAATAGCAAGAAAGTTTGATCATTACCAGATTTAGTGTAAGTAATTATTCCACTTACGAGTCACAGCAAAAACTACAAAATGTATAACACGAGTAATGTAGTAAGAACTTTCAGCATGTAAAATGAATCACAAAGTCATATATGTATGAAATATTATGCTCATATTATTTTTAAATTCAGATCCCAAATTTGAAAGCTCCCCCCTAAATTTAAGCCATGAGGATGCATAACCCCTATTTCACTACGAATGTAACAAAAACAAGTGAAATCCAAAGGTTTTATAAAAATGTCAGCCAATTGTTGTTCGGTATCTACATGGTGAAGTACAATGTTTCCTTTTTCAACATTATCACAGAGAAAGTGATACCTAATATCAATGTGCTTAGTTCTAGAATGTTGCACGGGGTTTTTAGCAATGCAAATGGCACTAGTGTTATCACAAAACATTGGAACACTATCTAGATTAACCCCATAGTCCTTAAGTGTTTGAACAATCCAAAGAATTTGTGAGCAAGTACTAGCAGCAACTATATATTCAGATTCAGCTGTGGATTGTGCAACGGAACTTTGTTTTCTAGAGAACCAAGAAACAAGTGAATTACCAACAAAATGTCAAGCACCGGAAGTACTTTTCCTATCAATCCTACAACCTCCCAAATCAGCATCCGAAAAAGCTTTCAAAGTAATGGTTGAGGGAGAAGGAAGAAAAATGCCAAATTCTTGAGTTTCATGTAAGTACGTGAGAATTCTTTTGATGGCTTGATGATGTGAAGCACGTGGGGAAGCTTGAAACCATGTACAAAGACATACACTAAATTGTATGTCTGGTGTTGATATCGTGAGGTACAAAAGTGATCTGATCATGCTTCTATATTCTTTTTGATCCATGGGTTCACTATCTTCATCAAGTTCAAGTGTTGATGTTGTTCCCAATGCTGTCCGAAGAGGCTTGCTTTTGTCCATGTTGAAGCGCTTGAGAAGGTCCCTTGTATACTTCATTTGATGCACAAAGGTACCTTCCTTGGTTTGCTTGATTTGCAGCCCCAACAAGTAAGTGAGTTCACCCATCATACTCATTTCAAATTCTGAACTCATCATTGCTGAAAACTTGGACACAAGGTCATGAGAAGCACAACCAAAGATAATATCATCCACATACACTTGAACGAATATGAGTGATTGTCACGCTTAAGCACAAAAAAGTTTTATCAACCTTGCCCATGGTAAACCCCTTTTCAATTAAGAATGTTTTTAACCTATCATGCCATGCTCTAGGAGCTTGTTTTAGACTATACAGGGCTTTACTCAGTTTGAAAACATTATTAGGAAAATCTGGATTTTCAAAAATAGGTGGATGCTTAACATAAACCTCCTCACCTATGTAGCCATTAAGAAAAGTACTTTACATCTATTTGATATAACTTGAAACCTTTAGATGGAGCAAAAGCTAACAAAATTCTTATGGCTTCTAACCTAGCAACAAGAGCAAAAGTTTCATCAAAATCTAGACCTTCAATTTGTGTGAAACCTTGAGCAACCAATCTAGCCTTATTCGTAATTACAACCCCATCCTGACTTTGTTTATTTTTAAACACCTATTTAGTTCCAATTAAAGTGTGATCTTAAGGTGGAGGTACAAGTTTCCAAACATTATTTCTTTCAAAATTTTCTAACTCTTCTTGCATGGCAATAATCCAAGATTCATTAGTGAGTGCGTGTGATATATCTTTAGGTTTAAAAGAAGCAACAAAAGCAGAATGAGCATGAGAATTGGGGTTAGAAAACCAGGATCTTGTAACTCGTTCATGCAAGCTTCCAATTATCTGTTGCGGGGGATGATTCTTGTAAATCCGTAGAGGAACATATGTCTCACAAGCTTCTTATTCATCAGGTTCATCTCAGATTGATGAGCTTGTGTCTTGTGGACGATCAGGACCAGTAGAGATGGTAGTTTGGAGCTTGTTCAAGGTTCGGAGCTGGACACGTGTCAGCTTCGGAAGTAAAAGGCAATATCATTGACTCTTCTTCTTCTCTTCTTCTTCGTCTTCTTCTTCTTCTTCTTCTTCTTCTTCTTCTTCTTCTTCTTCTTCTTCTTCTTCTTCTTCTTCTTCTTCTTCTTCTTCTTCTTCTTCTTCTTCTTCTTCTTCTTGCTTCTTCTTCTTCTTCTTCTTCTTCTTCCTTCTTCTTCTCTTCTTCTTCTTCTTCTTCTTCTTCTTCTTCTTCTTCTTCTTCTTCTTCTTCTTCTTCTTCTTCTTTCTTCTTCTTCTTCTTCTTCTTCTCTTCTTCTTCTTCTTCTTCTTCTTCTTCTTCTTCTTCTTCTTCTTCTTCTTCTTCTTCTTCTTCTTCTTCTTCTTCTTCTTCTTCTTCTTCTTCTTCTTCTTCTTCTTCTTCTTCTTCTTCTTCTTTCTTCTTCTTCTCTTCTTCTTCTTCTTCTTCTTCTTCTTCTTCTTCTTCTTCTTCTTCTTCTTCTTCTTCTTCTTCCTTCTTCTTCTTCTTCTTCTTCTTCTTCTTCTTCTTCTTCTTCTTCTTCTTCTTTCTTCTTCTTCTTCTTCTTCTTCTTCTTCTTCTTCTTCTTCTTCTTCTTCTTCTTCTTCTTCTTCTTTCTTCTTCTTCTTTTCTTCTTCTTCTTCTTCTTCTTCTTCTTCTTCTTCTTCTTCTTCTTCTTCTTCTTCTTCTTCTTCTCTTCTTCTTCTTCTTCTTCTTCTTCTTCTTCTTCTTCTTCTTCTTCTTCTTCTTCTTCTTCTTCTTCTTCTTCTTCTTCTTCTTCTTCTTCTTCGAGAATACCCTCCCCCCTGAGGATATGGATCCGGACCTGCAATATTTGAGCTAGTGCCTGGGCTAGCTTCATTAAAAGACACCTCACAAGTCTCCACAATTTTGTTAGTGTCAAGTAAAAGCACACGGTAGCCTCTAGTATGAGATGGATAACCAAGAAACATGCCATCAATGGATCTAGGTTCAAATTTATCAATATTACCATGTTTCTTAACAAAGCATTTGCAACCAAAGACCCGAAAGTGTGTAACACTAGGCCTATGTCCAAACTGGAGCTCGTATGGTGTTTTACCTAGCTTAGCGCACAAGAAAACATATTTTGAGACATAACAAGCGGTTGCTATCGCATCAGCCCAATATTTCCAAGGAGTTTGATATTCATCAAGCATAGTCCTAGCCATCTCAACTAAGGTTCTGTTCTTTATTTCTACAACACCGTTTTATTGATGTACATATGGTGAAGAAAATTGATAATCTATTCCATTTTCAGCACAAAAGTGATCAAAAGATTTATTTTTAAATTCAGTTCCGTTATCACTTCTAATTGCTTTTAAGGATCCTGTGTGATCAATTGATAATCTAAGAAATAAGTTCTAAAGTGACTAAAAGCTTCATTCTTAGATGCCATAAAGTAAACCCAAGAGTATCTAGAATAATCATCAATATCACAAGAACATACCATTTACCTCTGAAGGATTGAACACGTGAAGGTCCTATGGTGTCAAGGTGCAAAAGTTGACTCAGTTCAGTTGTCATGATCATTGTGAGAGGAGTATGTGAACCTGCAACCATCTTAGCATGTCTACAAGAAGAGCACACAAATTCTTTGTCCCCTTTAAGCTTAGGCAGCCCACGTATGCGACCAAGAGCACTAACACACGTTAGATGATCAAAGCCTACGTGACCAAGTCTAAGATGACAAAAATATAGGTCATTTGAATCATTAGCAACTAGACACATACGCTTAGAGGAAGACATATCAAAATCACCTTTTAAAACTCTTCCAAACCGAGACATGTTAAAAAATAAGCTCACTATTTGAATTTACAACTTTGCAACAATTTTTAGTGAAAATAATTTCTAGATTTTCATCTAGCAGTTGTGAAATAGAAAGCAAGTTCTATTTCAAATTTTTAACAAGTGCCACATCCTTCAAGGTGTAGTGATTATTTACTCTAACCCAACCCTTAGCAATTATAGGAGTTGAAGAATTATCGGCAAAAGTAACATTCTCTACACGTGACACAAAAGAGATGTAGGAGAATCATTATTTGTTACCGGTCATGTGGCGTGAGCAACCTGAATCCACAATCCAAATGTTCTCCTTCCTCAAGCGTGTAACCTACATAGAAGAACAATTTGTCGATGACTCAATATTGCGGTTAGTCAAAAGACATTTAGGAATTCAGTACTGAGTCACATGATGTTCAGCAAGAAAAACAAGCGAAAGCTGAGATAAAACAACAGGTTTATGAGTCAAGGGTTGAGGTTTTCTGTTCTTAACAACTGATTTAAAAGTTGTTACTCGATTAGCACGAAAACCAGTAGCTCCGGAGGTAAAAGCAGTAGTTCTAAAGGGAAAAGCTGAAGCTCCGGATGCAAAAATTGAAGTTCCAAAGGGAACAAAGAAGGTTTGGGGGCTCTCAGAGCTATCAGAACTACCGGAGCTGCCTTTGCAGATCTCTTACCAGAAGATCCTTTAGCTACCTTTTCAATTTCCTGACTCATTAAAGCAGGTTGCATGTTTCTAATTTTAGGTAAAGCATGCATAGCAGATTTAGCATAAAAGTTATGAGATCTAGTAGATATTTTATCCTTTTTAATTTGTTTAGCTAGTCTATAACAGAAATCTTCTACATGACCATCTTTATCATAGTAAGTACAATGAAATTTAATTTTGTAATCATGTCTAGATGAGCATTCAATATTAGAAACAGAATTAGAAAACACTCCTGCAGATTTAAAAATCACATCCTTTTGTTTAGGGACAATTTTGATCAAACCTCTTCCAAAAGATTTTACAACTTTAGGTGGATGTGTTTTAGAATAAGCATGGGAATCAAAACCTAAACCAATTTTATCATTGCTCGATTTGGATGAATTCAGTAGCAAGTTTAGATTTTTGTTCCCAATACAAAACTGCTCTAGTGTCCTATTCATATCATCAAGTTTCTTAGACAATTCTACATAGTTTTCACATGAAGTTTTTCCTTTTAATTTGCAATTAGAACAATATTGAACTTCATGAGCATGTAAAGCATTGTTCAGTATTGAAATTTCATTCATAGCATCTTTTAGTTTCTTTTCAAGATCATTACAGATAGAACAATGCAAATCAATTGTAGAACAAGAAGCATCTTTTAATTTTCTATCATTAAGCGCAGCAAGCTTTTTGTTCTTTTCAATATCTAACTCAAGTTTATCAAGAGTGGAGGAGTATGCATTTCTTAAGGAGGACAATTGTTCATATATTAAATCGCATGAGGAACAAGAATCATCACTAGAAATCAAGGTTTTCAAACGATTAATTTCAAAATCTAGTGATTCAATTTTAACAGCATTGTCCCTAAGCTTTTTGTCCTTCTTCTTAACAATAACAGTTGCACGGGAAATAGCATCACACATTTCATTACAAGTAGGACATACCTCTTCGTTGTCACTGTTGTGTTCTGCATCCTCCATACTTGATCTTGATTTGCCCACCATGAAACACAAGTTTGCAAGATCATCTTCATCTTCGTCACTTCCAATGTCTACATCACTCGAGTCAAGTTCTTGAAGTGCAGTGATGAAATTGTTTATCAGTTTGCATCTTGTAAATCCCTTCTTTTTCTTATTGATGTTGCCAGAAGAGGACTTGACTTTATTCTGATTTTTATCATGAGTAGAAGGACCTGAAAGGTTAGGGAAATCTGTACGAAAGTGTCTTGTCTTACCACATTCAAAGCATTGTTGAGGTCTGGAGCTTCCTCTCCTTCTAGTTCTCACGTTTTGCAATGCTTTTGAGAACCGAGTAAAGGTGAGTGCTAGCTCCTCTTCTGGAAATTCTTCAGTCTGTTCTAGGGTTAGTGAAGACAGCAAAACAAGTGTATTGCTAGATGAAGATTGGCCGGAGCAAGGCATATCACATTGAGAAACAAACGCAAGAGACTTGTTGGGGTTCTTACGTGAGATTATGTCAATTTCATGAGTTTTCAATTTAGAATATAGCACATCTAATGTAAGTGTACCCATGACAGTAGATTCACGAATAGATGTGACTTTCATCTCCCAAATTGACATATCTAATGCACTTAACAATTGCCCAGCATTTTCAGCATCTGAAAAATTAACATTGACACTACGTAAGTTGCTGAGAATTTTATTAAAGCAAGAAAAAAGTTCATCAATGGGCTCAGCGGGTTACATCTCGAAGCGCATGTATTTTTTCTTGAACATATCTTGCTTTATGTCCTTGATCGTGTTGGATCCTTCGTGGTAGTCACAAGTGCTCTCCACACATCGTACGCCGATCGGAGGTGTGCAACACGGTCGAAGTCGCTCTGAGTTGGTCCTTTGATTATCAAGTTGCGGGCTTTGTTGTTGTTGTCGACATCTCTTAAGTTTGTAGCAGTGAATTGATCATTCAGTGGCACGTCGTAAGGATTGTACACTTTTTCCCATATTGCAAAGCCTTGCGCCTGGATAAAAGCTTTTATGCGTGCCTTCCAAACCAGAAAATCAATACCAACAAACAAACAAGGTTTTGCAGAGTATTTCTCTATGAGGATTAGTCAAAAGCACGTGTGAATCATAAATATTAGAGTTTTGTGGCTCTGATACCCATTATAGGATCGAAGAGCACGTGTAATGCTACCAGAGGGGGTGAATGATAGATTAAAACTTTTCAGCAGAAGTAACGAAAACACCCCTTGGCAGAAAACCAATTTGTTAAAGAAATAGTGTGTGTGACCAATATAAATGAGTTCAAATGTGAAAAAACTAGTATAGATTGTAGAGAATCAAGTCTCGAAGACGTCACAACAAGAATCACGAAAATCCGTCGAGATAAACTCAAGTTACGATCGAAAGATCGAACAAAGGTCAATTTGTCCTACCCGAGAAAAACAGTTCTAGAACACTGCAATGAAACTCGTGTAGATCAGAAACCACAAATCCAATGACCATCATAGATGATAAAAAAACAAGTTATGAAGATAACCCATAAATAATCACGTCAATCGGCTCTGTAAAACCCGAGTTATAATAAAACTACCAAAGCAAGGTAGTATTGTGCTGAAACTCGACGAGAAAGACTTGAACAAAACAAGTCGGACGAACAAGGCACAAAAACTCCTTTAGACTACGAAATTTATTGATCAAAACTCACAAGGAACAGCCCCAAAGTTGTCTACCATGATCTCTGGCCTCCCTTGCTTATATAACCAGCCTGAAGGCCAACTCAACTTAAACTAGGATTCTAATCCTACTCTAATCACGAATCGCAACTAACCATAACTGCTCAAGATATTCCTATTCGCAGATAGAAATAATCTCAAGACTTCCTAACAAACATAGGAATGTATTCCACATTCATAAAATAACCTAACTTCATGTCCCACACGAAAACAATCATAACGAACTCGATACTTTTCATATCCAAGCCAAAACTGACTCCACCGCAGCCGAAGTCATCATCCGATCGATCTGATCCTTCCAACCAGATCTTTCCTTCTATAACCCATCTTCGGAACCATGTTGCCACATCAGGTGCCGCATGCATACGTGCAAACACCTTCTTTCAACATACAGCTTCCTTCATATGCACTGTCCTTGATTCAATCACCCTGTGTCACCTCCTAATCAGCTCAACCACAGTTCCTCCCAAACTTGGTTGTTGGAACCTCATCTCCTCCCTAAGACTAGTACAATGGATCCCATCACCAGCCGTGTCTTGAACTCAAGCAACACCTGCACATGAATAAACAACCAATACTTCCGAGCACAAGTCCTTGACTTGACTCTCGTTAGTTCTGATAACCAAAACACATTACGTGAGAACCTCACATAAGTATGTTGCAAACCTTAGCAAAAAGATATCAACCATAACCACCAAAACATACCAAAAAATTATAAAAAGATTACTAAGAAAACTTTCCATCAATGTAAAGCAAGTATGAATCATTGCAAGTTAAAAGCAGAACCACTGCGATCAAGCTCTGAACCTTGCCAAAGCTAACCGGGCCTTGAACCGGAGCTAACCAAAGCTAGCAGGACCTAGCGCCAGAACTTACCAAAGCTAGTCGGCCCTAGCGCTGAAGCTAACCAAAGCTAGTCGGACCTAGCACCGGAGCTAACCAAGGCCAGTCAAACCTAGCGCCAGAGCTAACCAAAGCTAGTCGGACCTAGCGTCGGACCTTACTGGAGCTCGAACCTAGAGTTGGACCTTGATGATAAAGGTGTTTTGGTAGTATTCAAAACTTTTATCGCCATAGCCAATGTATTCAACACACATAGGTCTCACAAATTCTGAACTCATCATAGCTGAAAACTTGGACACAAGATCATGAGAAGCACAACCAAAGATAAATCATTCACATACACTTGAACAAATAATGAGTTATTTCCATGCTTAAGCACAAAAAGAGTTTTATCGACCGTGCCCATGGTAAACCCCTTTTCATGTAAGAATGTTTTTAACCTCTCATACCATGCTCTAGGGGCTTTTTTGAGACTGTACAAGGTTTTGGACAGTTTGTAAACATGATTAGACAAATCTGGATTTTCAAAACCCAGTGGTTGCTTGACATAAACCTCCTCATCTATGTAGCCATTACAAAAAGCACGTTTAACATCCATTTGATATAACGTGAAACCTTTAGATGTAGAAAAAGCTAACAAAATTCTTATGGCTTCTAATCTAGCAGCAGAAGCAAAAGTTTCATCAAGATCTAAATCTTCAATTTGTGTGAAACCTTGAGCAACCAATCTAGCCTTATTCCTAACCACAACCCCATCCTCACATTGTTTATTTTTAAACACCTATTTAGTTCCAATTAAAGTGTGACCTTGAGGTGGAGGTACAAGTTTCCAAACATTATTTCTTTTAAAATTTTCTAACTCTTCTTGCATGGCAATAATCCAAGACTCATTAGTGAGTGTGTGTGATATATCTTTGGGTTCAAAAGAAGCAACAAAATCAGAATGAGCGTTAGAGTTTGGATCACAAAAACCTGGACCGTGTGACTCATTCGTGCAAGCTCCCAATGATTTGTTGTTGAGGATGAATTTTGAGGATTCGAAGGGGAGTAGACACTTCACAAGCTCCTTGTTCTTTATGTTCATCACAGATCGAAGAACTTGTGGCTTGAGGACGATCTATACCATTTGCAGTAGTTGTTGGTGCTGGTTGTGATGCAAAATCAGGAGCTGAAACAATGTCATTAGCTGCTGAATTTTCGGGCAGCAGCACCTCTTCTTTCTCATCTTCAATGAAAATACTCTCCCCCTGCGGATATGGATCCGAACCTGCAATATTTGAGCTAGTACCTGGGCTAGCTTCATAAAAAGAAACCTCACAAATCTCCAAAATTTTGTTAGTGTCAAGTGAAAGCACACGGTAGCCTCTAGTATGAGATGGATAACCAAAAAACATGCCATCAACAGATCTAGCTTCAAATTTATCAAGATTACCATGTTTCTTAACAAAGCATTTGCAACCAAAGACCCTAAAGTGTGTGACACTAGGCCTATGTCCAAACCGAAGCTCATATGATGTTTTTCCTATCCTAGCACGCAAGAAAACACGATTTGAAACACAACAAGCGGTTGCAATTGCATCTGCCCAAAACTTTCTAGGAGTTTGATATTCATCAAACATAGTCATAGCCATCTCAACTAAGGTTCTGTTCTTTCTCTCTACAACACCATTTTGTTGAGGTACATATGGTGAAGAAAATTGATGATCTATTCTTCTTTCAACACAAAAATGATCGACGGATTGATTTTTAAATTCAGTTCCATTATCACTTCTAATTGCTCTTAAAGATCCTGGGTGATCAATTGATAATCTAAGAAATAAAGTTCTAAATTGACTAAAAGATTCATTCTTAGATGTCATAAAGTAAACCCAAGGGTATCTAGAATAATCATCAACAATCACAAGAACATACCATTTACCTCTGAAGTATTGAACACGTGAAGGTCCTACGGTGTCAAAGAGCAAAAGTTGACCTAGTTCAGTTGTCATGATCATTGTGAGTGGAGTATGTGAACCTGCAACCATCTTAGCATGTCTACAAGAAGAGCACACAAATTCTTTGTCACCTTTAAGCTTAGGCAACCCACGTATGCGATCAAGAGCACTAACACGCGTTAGATGGTCAAACCCTACGTGACCAAGTCTATAATTCCAAAAATATAAGTCCTTTGAATCATTAGCAACTAGACACCTATGCTTAGAGGAAGACATATCAAAATAAAATTTAAAAACTCTTCCAAACCGAGACATGTTAAAAATAAGATCACTATTTGAACATACAACTTTGCAGCAATTTTTTTGAAAATAATTTCCAGATTTTCATCTAGCAATTGTGAAAGAGAAAGCAAGTTGTATTTCAAATTTTTGACAAGTGCCACATCCTTCAAGGTGTAGTGATCATTTACTCTAACCGAACCCTTAGCAATTATAGAAGATAAAAAATTATCGACAAAAGTTACATTCTCTACACGTGACACAAAAGAGAGGGAGGAGAACCATTCTTTGTTACCGGTCATGTGGCGTGAGCAAACTGAATCCACAATCCAAATGTTCTCCTTCCTCAAGCGTGTAACCTACATAGAAGCACAATACTTCGTTGACTCAATACTGGGGTTAGTCAAAAGGCATTTAGGAATCCAGTACTGAGTCACACAACGTCCAGCAGGAATAACATGCGAAAGTTGAGATAAAACGGCAGGTTTATGAGCCAACGCTTGAGGATTTTTGTACCCAACTACTGACGTACGAGGTGTTACATGTGTAGCACAAAAAAAATAGGTTTGGGAGCCAACTTTGCATGTTTTTGACTCATTTCAGCAGGTTGCATGTTCCTATCATTCGGTTTAGCACGTGCAACAAATTTTGCATGAAAGTTATGAGATCTAGCAATCATTCTTTCCTTTTTCTTTTGTTTAGCTAGTTTATAACAAAAATCTATGACATGACCATCTCTACCACAATAGGTACAATGAAATTTAACTTTGTGTTCATGTCTAGATGAGCAAGCAACATTTTTATTTGAAACCAAATGAGACAACACTCTTGCAGATTTGAAAACCACTTCTTTTTGTTTAGGACTGTTTGAATCAAACCACTTCCTAATGACTTCGCAATTTTAGGTGGATGTTTCTTAGCATGAGCATGAGTATGAGAATCAAAACCTAAACCAGATTTATCATTGCAAGATTTAGAGGAATTCAGCAGCAAGTTTAGGTTCTTATTTGCATTACAAAACCGATCTAATGTCTTATGCATGTCATCAAGTTTATTTGACAGATCAAGGCAATTTTCACATGAAGTTTTTCCTTTTAATTTGCAATTGGAACAATATTTAACTCATGAGAATGTAAATCATTGTTCAATATAGAAATTTCATTCATACCATCTTGTAGTTTCTTATCAAGATCATGACAAGTAGAACAATGCAAATCATTGTAGAACAGCAAGCATCTTTCATATTTTTATCATTAAGTGCAGCAAGCTTTTTGTTCTTTTCAATTTCAAGTTCAAGTTTATCATGTGTGGAGGTGTGTGCACTTCTTAGAGAGGACAAATTTTCATATATTAAATCACATGTGGAACAAGAATCGTCACTAGGAATCAAAGATTTCAAACGATTAATTTCAGATTCTAGTGACTCAATTTTAACAGCATTGTCCCTAAGCTTTTTTTCCTTTTTCTTAACTATAACAGTGGCACAAGAAATAGCATCACACATTTCTTCGCAAGTAGGAAATACATCTTCATTGTTGCTATTGTGTTATGCCTCCTCCATAATTGATCTTGAATTGTCTGCCATGAATCACAAGTTTGCCAAATCATCTTAATCTTCGTCACTTTCGATGTCCACATCGCTCGAGCCAAGTTCTTGAAGTGCAGAGATAAAACTATTCACCAATTGGCATCCTATAAAACCCTTCTTTTTTCTTGTTGTTGTTTGCAGAGGAGTGTTTTGTACTTGTTTGCTTTTCATCACAGGAAGTAGCACCTGAAAGGTTAGGGCAATCCGTGCGAAAATGTCCTGTCTTGCCACATTCTAAGCAACATTGAGGTCTGGCAATTCCTCTCCTTCTAGTTCTCACTTTTGCAATGCTTTTGAGAACAGAGTAGAGATGAGTGCAAGTTCTTCCTCTGGAAACTCTTCAATCTATTCAAGGATTAGAGAGGACAACAAAACAAGTGTTCTACAGGATGAAGATTTGTCCGGAGCTAGGCATGTCACATTGAGAAACAAATGCAAGAGACTTGTTGGGGTTCTTACTTGAGATTATGTGAATTTTATTAGTTTTCAATTTAGAATATAGAACATCTAAAGTAAGTGTACTCATGACAGTAGATTCACGAATAGATGTGACTTTCATCTCCCAAATTGACATGTCTAATGCACTTAGTAATTGCCTAGCATTCTCAGCATCTGAAAAATTAACATTGAAGCTACGCAAGTTGCTGAGAATTTATTAAAACAAGCAAAGAAATCATCGATGGACTCACTTGGTTGCATCTCAAAGCGCATATATTCTTTTCTGAACATATCTTGCTTTACCTCATTGATTGTGTTGGATCCTTCGTGGTAGTCACAAAGTGCTTTCCACACATCGTACACAGATTGGTGGTGTGCAACACGATCGAAGTCGTTTTGAGTTAATCCTTGTATGATCAAGTTCTAAGCCTTGTTGTTGTTGTCAACATCTCTCATATTTGTAGCCATAACTTGATTGTTTGTCAGCACATCGTAGGACTTGTACACATTTTTCCCATATTGCAAAGCCCTGCGCCTGGATGAAGGCTTCCATACGTGCCTTCCAAACCTGAAAATCAATACCACTAAACACACAAGGTTTTGCGGAGTATTTTTCCATGATGATTGGTCAAAACAGGAGCAAATTCAAAGGTTAGAGCACCATGGCTCTGATACCGATTGTAGGATCGAAGAGCATGTGAAAAGCTACCAGAGGAAGGGTGAATGGTAGATTTAAAACCTTTTTAGCGAAAGCAACAAAAACCCCTCAGTAGAAAATCAATTGTTAAGAAATCGTGTGTGCGACTAATCTAAACATGATAAATCGTGACAAAACCAGTATAGATTGTGGAGAATCAAGTTAAGACACGACAACAAGAATTATGAAAATTCGTCGAGCAAAACTCAAGTAACGATCGAAAGATTGAACGAAGGTCAATCTGTTCTACCCAGAAAAACCAGATCTGCAACAGTGCAATGAAACTCATGTAGATCCAAAACCATAAATCCAATGAACATAAATTTTTTAAGGATGATAGATAATCAAGTTGTTAAGAGAACACAAAAAAAATCATGCCAATTAGATCTGTAGAACTCGAGTTATGGATAAACCACCAAAGCAATGTACTGTTGTGGAGAAACTCGACGAGAAAAACTTGTCTGAAATAAGTCAGACGAACAAGGCACAAAAGCTCCTTTAGAATACAAATTTTATTGATAATAAAAAAAATGAGGAACAGCCCCAAAGTCGTGCCCAACGAGCTCTGGCCTCCTTTGCTTATATAACCAGCCATGAGGCCAACCCAAACAAAACTAGGACTCGTATCCTACTCAGTTTCCACCGAAACTTTCAATAACTGCTCAAGACTCTTCCATACGCAGATAGAAGAAATCTTAAGACTTCCAAACACATTAGGAACGTATCCCACATTCCTAAAACAACTCAACTTCATGTTTACCACAAAATCCTAATGTAACCAACTCAAATCTTTCCATAATTGAGTCAAACCCGACTCAGCCGCAGCCTGAGTCCATAACCTAGTCGGTTGGACCTTTCCAACCAATTCTTTACGTCCACATCTCTTCATCACACCTTGTAACAATGTATCCACGTCCATGCACTCCTTGCACACGTACAAACATCTTCCAACGATGTACACAATACCTTCATATGCATTGTTCTTGATTCAAACATGTTGCGCAACCTTCTGATCAACTCAACCACAATTCCTCCCGAACTTGGTTGTCGAACCTCATCTTCTCCCTAAGACTAGATCAATGGATCCCGTCACCAGCCATATCTTGAACTCAAGCAACACCTGCACACGAATGAACAACCAATACTTCTGTGCACAAGTCCTCGACTTGACTCTCGTTAGTTCCAATAACCACAACATCTTACGTGAGCACCTCACATAAGCATATCAAAAATAGCATAAATAATTTTATTCTAAACATAAAAATAAAAAATGTATGCATCACCTAAACATAAGCAATTTTATCACCTAAACATAAACATAAGCAAATGTATGCCTCACCTAAACATAATCAATTTATAAGCATCACAAATTCTATGCATCGATCACAATTCATAAGCATCACATAAACAATTCATAAGCATAAACAAATGGAGTAAATTTCTTCTCTAGTTCTGTTGATACCCTGCATACCAGGTATCCCTTCGTACCAGGAGAAGATGTGTTGAGTTCCACCTTCCAGTGTTGTGGACTTCCGAAGGCAACATGTGTCCTGCAGTACTGGACCTGCCTCTCTCCTTAGGGAAGCTCCAGCGCTACCACATGTCCCGCAGTGCCGGACCTGCCTCCCTCCTTAGGTTGCCTCCAGCGCTACCACGTGTCTCGCAGTGCCGGATTTGCCTCCCTCCTTAAGTTGGCTCCAACGCTGCCATGTGTCCCGCAGTGTTGGACCAGACCCCTTCCTTAGGGTGGCTCCGGCGCTGCCACGTGTCCCGCTGTGTCAGGCCTGTATCTCTCCTTAGGATTGCTCCGGCGCTACCACGTGGCCCGTAGTGCTGGATCTGCCTCCCTCCTTAGGGTGGCACCGGCGCTACCACGTGTCTAGTAGCTTCGGACCTACCTCCCTCTTCAAGGTGACTCCGGTGATGCCACGTGTCCAGTACCTTTGGACCTAACTCCCTCCTCAGGGTGGCTCTGGTGCTGCCATGTGCACCTGGGTATCGGACTTGCCTCCCCTACAAGGGAAGCTCCAGTACTGCCACGTGTCCAGTAGCATTGGACCTATGTCTATAAGGGGAAGACATCGGGATCTCCAACGGCATTGACATTCAAGGGCTATCAGTTGGTCGTTACAAGACATGTTTAATGTGTCATTAATGCCATATTAATTATGCACAATCATAGGACTATCAAGACCGATAACGCTGCTATTAAGGCGTGTTATCACGCTATAAACCCCTCTTAACACCCGTTGATCGTGTATAGGGTGTTTATTACAGCCAGGGTCACCTGTCAAGCCACGACACATACTTTAACAGCCAGTCTTTGGCATATAAAAGGATTGTGCTGCATAGTAGAAGAGAAGTCATTACTACTAGCTCACCAGCATACTCTCTCAAAGCAATCCAAAACACAAACACCCCGTGGAGTAGGGTATTACGCTCAGGCAACCTGAACCATGTAAAACTCTTTGATTCACCTCGCTCTTGTATCATGATTTTTCTCCTTGCCTAAATACGAACCTTCACGAACTACTTCTTAGTAGTACCGGGGGAAGTGTCGTTGGAACACTTCGACATTTGGCGCGCCAGGTAGGGGGGCACTCAAGATCTCCTAGATGGTGAACTCAGCTGCCGCATCGAAAGAACTGGTTGGACAAGCAGTTGGTGGAAATCCCGCCAATGCGCAACAACCGGCCAATGTCGTCCACCATGATGAGGACATCACAACAGCAAAGACGCGCATTGAACTGCAAGGACCAATCACAAGAGCACGGGCACGGTTATTAAATCAGCAGGTGAATTCGTTCTTAACTTCTTTTGCATGTGAGTTTGAGAATAGATTGCTATGTGATGATTTAATTGTTATTAGGAATAATGGAAAAGATCAACAAGTGAAGGAAGGAGGCCTTGGGAGCATGGAGAACCACCTGGGACGTCCACAAGTAGATGGAAACAGTTTACAACTCGGACTCGAGTTCAACTCAGAGTCCAGGAGCAATCCACCTTAAAACAGACGCCCAGGAGGCATACGGACTCCGTTTTCGACGTTCTACATATGCACGGAAAGAGGAGAAGATAAACTTTCCAATGGTTCTGGTCCCACCTCAAAATTCCTCCGGAGTCATTGGGAATCGTCGAAACAAGTCGAGTCCAGATTTCTGTCCGGTGCTGCGCCACCGAATCGGGCCTTTGGGCCTTGTATCCTGTAAGAGTCCATTAGGGACGCGTCTAATCATGTTTTGGTCGAACCCTAGCCTATAAATACTGCAGCCGCCGGTCATATTCGGTGGGTTTTGCTTAGATCAATAAAATCGCCGTTCTACGGTTTGTGAGACCCCAATTTCGCGATTTCCGATCGTGTCTTCTACGTTCTTGCTCGTGTTCTCGATTGCACTTGCAGGGATTAGCCTTCTTGGCGAGGTCAAGCGTGTGCAGCACGGTTGATAACCAACGGAGCCGTGGTGTAGTGATTGCAGGGGTACTCGAACCGCTCGAGTGCCGCGGATCATCAACGTCGAGTTCTCCATCCCAATCGACATACCTTTCGGAAGATCGGGCCTAAACCTACTCATCAATAGTGAAGAGCACGCATATTAAAGCAATTGGCCTATACCACTTGGTGCTGTTTGTTTGGTTATATCATTCTGTCTTTCTTTTGCCTTGATACTTCCTTGTGTTGTGCTAGGCTCTAGGGCACTCAGTTGACCAGCAACAGTTTCCTACATTGAATACTTATTCAACTTTGTTTAGCTGTTAACGATTTTCTGCTTATTAGCCACCATATTGTGCCATCCAAGCTCCACCTTTCTCTTGAGCATAACAGGTACCTTTGCAATCACCCCACGCTTCATTGGTTCATCTCACCGTCCACACCACCTGCTGTGTCGGTAAGAACACTTGTAAGAGCGTGGTAAGACGCTTGAGCGAGAGAGATTGTTTTCCTCCACCTTCCACATTGTCACTGTAGTTGATAGGGATAACATTTTTTTTGTTGTCTTTTGTTTCCTACTAACAATGGTAGGAGAAGAAAATAATGACGAATGTGTTCAACATGTTGAGTTACGTGATATGTTCGCCAAATTCAACGCATCAACGGAGGAGTCATTGGCGAACTTGACTCGCAAACTGGATGACCTTGCTCTTCGGATGAATACTTTTGAGGCTCGGTTGCCTCTCGCTGGAAGACAAGAAGACAATGCTTATGATGAACTGGAAGATCACAGTAATCAGCCAAGACTGCCACTTTATCGTCGAGGTATAGGAGGTAATAATCATAACAATTATAACCGCCCTCCTGATGATCCTTTTGCTAAAGTGAAATTTACTATACCCTCTTTTTCTGGTGCTTATGATGCTGAGGCTTATCTTGATTGGGAGATGACAGTAGAGCAAAAATTTAATTCCCATCTTGTTCCTGAACAACATAGAGTTCGTCAAGCCACTAGTGAGTTTAAGGACTTTGCTATCATATGGTGGAATGAACTTGTTAAAACTAGAACTGATCCTCCAACATGGGATAGATTAAAGGAAGCTATGCGTGTTCGATTTGTTCCTCCATCTTTTCAGCGGGACCTTCACAAAAAATTGCAGCGTTTAGACCAAGGTAACATGTCCGTAGAGGAGTATTATCAAGAGTTACAAAAGGGTATGATGCGTTGTGGGGTAGTAGAGGACATGGATGATAAAATAGCTCGTTTTTATGGGGGGTTGAGGCGTGAAATTCAGGACATTGTTGATTACAAAGAATATGATACTGTTAACAGATTGTTTCAGCTTGCTATGTTGGCAGAAAAAGAATTGCAGGGCCGACAACAACAGCAACAACGCATGAGGAGCAACTTCACGCCGCGTGCAGCAACTACACCATCCAAAACAGCACCATCTTCGGCCCCCCGTGCAGCGACTACACCACCCAATGGCGGCCAACGAACTATACCTGCTGCTCCACCTTCTCGCGTGTCGGAAGGCAGCAAGGCGACATCATTCAAGCCTTCGTCGACCACTCCTTCTACGGGCCGTACTTCCGATATTAAGTGTCACCGCTGCCAGGGACTTGGTCATATGATGAGAGATTGCCCGAGCAAACGAGCATACATAGCACGCAACGATGGCGGGTATGATAGTACTTCGGATGTTGAAGATGAATATTCTCTTGCTACTGACTTTACAGATCCAAATGACGAACACACCGAAGAAGAGGTACTTGGTACAGCGGCGACGGAGAACTATAGGAGCATCATTGTGCAGCGTGCCTTGAGCTCCAAAGTGGAGACCGACGACAAGCTACAACGACACAACCTCTTCCACATGTTTCTCGTCATCAAGGACTGCCGTGTACACACTATAATTGATGGAGGTAGCTGCAATAACTTGGTAAACACGGACGTCGTCAAGAAACTCGGTTTGACAACAAGAGCACACCCTCATCCGTACCACATTCAATGGTTCAACAATAGCGGTAAGGTTCGGGTAACACAAACAGCGAGAATCCATTTTTCAATTGGTTCATACCATGATTTTGCTGATTTTGATGTTGTTCCTATGGATGCTTGTTCTCTTTTATTGGGTCGTCCTTGGGAATTTGATACAGATGCTATTCATCATGGTAGAACCAATAAATATACTCTCATGCATAAGGGAAAGAAAATCACTTTGCTCCCCATGACTCCTGCTGAAATTGTGCTTTTTGAGAAGAGTAAAATTCGTGAGGGCAAAGCAACTAAATTAGAATCTGAAAAACAGCAAGTTATTAAGTTAAAATCACCATCATTGCTCGCAACTAAATCTGAACTTGCTGATTTATTCGATGCTAAGGGGATGTGCTATGCTTTAGTTTGCAAAGAAGCCATGTTTTCACTTCATGAATTGTCTATTGCATTGCCCCCTGCTGTTGCTAACCTTTTGCAGGAGTTTGAGGATGTGTTTCCCTCCGAGGTACCCCCTGGTTTACCACCGATGAGAGGCATTGAACACAAGATCGATTTGATTCCAGGAGCAAGTTTGCCAAATCGTGCAGCATACAGGGCGAATCCACAAGAAACTAAGGAAATTCAGCGACAAGTCCAAGATCTTCTGGACCGCGGGTACATTCGTGAAAGCCTTAGCCCTTGTTCTGTTCCTGTTCTTTTGGTTCCTAAGAAAGATGGTAGTTGGCGCATGTGTGTTGATTGTCGAGCGATTAATAACATCACCATTCGATATCGTTATCCTATTCCTCGATTAGATGACATGCTTGATGAATTGAGTGGTGCTATCATCTTCACAAAAATTGACTTGCGTAGTGGTTACCACCAAATTAGAATGGCACTAGGAGATGAATGGAAAACTGCATTTAAAACCAAGTTTGGACTTTATGAGTGGTTAGTCATGCCTTTTGGTTTAACTAATGCACCCAGCACCTTTATGCGATTAATGAACGAGGTTTTACGTGCTTTCATTGGACAATTTGTGGTGGTTTACTTCGATGATATCCTCATTTACAGCAAGTCATATGATGAACATCTTGATCATTTACGTGCTGTTTTTACTGTTTTGAGAGATGCACGTTTGTTTGGTAACCTCGAAAAGTGCGTTTTTTGCACAAATCGAGTCTCGTTTCTTGGCTATGTCGTTTCCTCGCAGGGAATTGAGATGGATGAGGCAAAAATTGAAGCAATCACCAGCTGGCCAGCCCCAACTACCGTCACACAGGTTCGTAGTTTTCTTGGTCTTGCAGGATTTTATCGGCGCTTTGTGCGGGATTTCAGCACCATTGCAGCACCTCTACATGAGCTAACGAAGAAGGGAGTTCCATTTCGATGGGGCGAACAGCAGCAACAAGCTTTTGATGCTCTCAAATCGAAGCTTACACAAGCACCATTACTACAACTTCCTGATTTTGACAAGACCTTTGAGCTAGAATGCGATGCAAGCGGCATTGGTATTGGAGGCATTCTCATACAAGGAGGTAAACCCGTTGCTTTCTTTAGTGAAAAACTTCATGGTCCTTCTCTGAATTATTCCACTTATGATAAGGAATTGTATGCCTTAGTCCGTGTATTACAAACTTGGCAACATTATCTTTGGTCTAAGGAGTTTGTCATACATTCCGATCATGAATCATTGAAGTATCTTAAGTGTCAAACCAATCTGAATAAACGACATGCTAAATGGATTGAGTTCATAGAGTCGTTTCCATACATCATTAAGCATAAGAAAGGGAAGGAAAATATCATTGCCGATGCATTATCTAGGCGTTATACCATGCTGTCCCAACTTGATCATAAAATCTTTGGTTTGGAAACAATTAAAGCATTATATCCTACTGATTTGGACTTCAAAGATGCTTTTGAAAATTGTAGAGAAGGAAGAACTTGGAATAAATATGTGCTGCGAGAGGGTCTCCTCTATCGTGCTAACAAGCTATGCGTTCCAGCTAGCTCCGTTCGTCTATTGCTTTTGCAGGAAGCACATGGAGGAGGTTTGATGGGACATTTTGGAGTGAAGAAAACTGAAGACGTGCTGTCCACACACTTCTTTTGGCCAAAGATGATGCGTGATGTCGAACGCTACGTGTCACGATGCACTACTTGCAACAAAGCTAAGTCTCGCCTTAACCCACATGGTCTTTATATGCCTCTTCCTGTTCCTAGTGTACCTTGGGAGGATATTTCTATGGACTTTGTTTTGGGATTGCCTAGGACTAAGAGGGGGAGGGATAGTATTTTTGTAGTTGTTGATCGTTTTTCCAAAATGGCACACTTTATACCTTGTCATAAGAATGATAATGCCTCACACATTGCTGATTTATTTATGACGGAAATTGTTCGTTTACATGGTGTGCCAAATACCATTGTTTCTGATCGTGATGCAAAATTTTTAAGTCATTTTTGGAGAACTTTGTGGTATAAATTGGGAACCAAGTTGCTGTTTTCAACTACATGTCACCCACAAACGGATGGACAGACCGAGGTAGTTAATCGTACTTTATCCACTATGTTACGGGCTGTCTTGAAAACAAATTTGAAGTTGTGGGAGGAGTGTTTACCACATATAGAATTTGCTTACAACAGATCCGTTCACTCCACGACAAAGGTAAGTCCATTCCAGGTAGTGTATGGTTTCAATCCCTGTGCTCCTATTGATTTACTACCTTTGCCTCCTTCTGAAACTATAAATTTGGATGCTACACAACGATCTGAATTCATTCTTAAGATGCATGAAACTACAAAGAAAAATATTGAAATGATGAATGAGAAGTATAGGATTGCAGGTAGTAAAGGTAGAAAAGAAGTAAAACTTGAACCGGGCGATTTGGTGTGGTTACATTTGAGAAAAGAGCGATTTCCCGACTTGAGAAAATCTAAACTTATGCCACGAGCTGCTGGTCCTTTTAAGATCGTTGAAAAGATTAATGATAATGCATATAAGCTTGAATTGCCTCCCGATTTTGGGGTTAGTCCTACATTTAACATTTCAGATTTGCGACCGTACATGGGAGAAGAAGATGAACTTGAGTCGAGGACGACTCCAATTCAAGAGGGGGAGGATGATGAGGACATCACAACAGCAAAGACGCGCATTGAACTGCAAGGACCAATCACAAGAGCACGGGCACGGTTATTAAATCAGCAGGTGAATTCGTTCTTAACTTCTTTTGCATGTGAGTTTGAGAATAGATTGCTATGTGATGATTTAATTGTTATTAGGAATAATGGAAAAGATCAACAAGTGAAGGAAGGAGGCCTTGGGAGCGTGGAGAACCACCTGGGACGTCCACAAGTAGATGGAAACAGTTTACAACTCGGACTCGAGTTCAACTCAGAGTCCAGGAGCAGTCCACCTTAAAACAGACGCCCAGGAGGCATACGGACTCCGTTTTCGACGTTCTACATATGCACGGAAAGAGGAGAAGATAAACTTTCCAATGGTTCTGGTCCCACCTCAAAATTCCTCCGGAGTCATTGGGAATCGTCGAAACAAGTCGAGTCCAGATTTCTGTCCGGTGCTGCGCCACCGAATCGGGCCTTTGGGCCTTGTATCCTGTAAGAGTCCATTAGGGACGCGTCTAATCATGTTTTGGTCGAACCCTAGCATATAAATACTGCAGCCGCCGGTCATATTCGGTGGGTTTTGCTTAGATCAATAAAATCGCCGTTCTACGGTTTGTGAGACCCCAATTTCGCGATTTCCGATCGTGTCTTCTACGTTCTTGCTCGTGTTCTCGATTGCACTTGCAGGGATTAGCCTTCTTGGCGAGGTCAAGCGTGTGCAGCACGGTTGATAACCAACGGAGCCGTGGTGTAGTGATTGCAGGGGTACTCGAACCGCTCGAGTGCCGCGGATCATCAACGTCGAGTTCTCCATCCCAATCGACATACCTTTCGGAAGATCGGGCCTAAACCTACTCATCACACCACCTGCTATAGCAGCAAATATATGGTGGAGTGGCCACTCATGTTGCAGCCTCATTTGCAGGAGAAATATGATGGGACAGTCAACCTTGTCGAATTTCTTCATATCTACTCCACCGCTATCCTTGCGGCAGGAGGGAATGAGACTATCATGGCCAATTACTTCCCATTTGCTTTGAGTGGGACCGCTAGGTCTTGGTTTATGAGCCTGCCCCCTGACTCCATCTACAGTTGGGAGGAATTATGTCGCTAGTTCACTGCCAACTTTGGGAGCTCCTACACCTGGCCCGACAACGAGCTGGACCTTTTTGCTATATAACAAAAGATGGGAGAGTTGCTACGATCCTTCATTCAAAGATTCTCTCAGGTACTTAATACAATTCATTCATCTCAAATGCCAGCGGGAAGGTAAAAAAAAGTTGACGAAGCTCTGAATGATTAGGATTAGACTTCCAAGACGCCAAGAAGGCATTAAAGGCGGTCTACAACACTGTCGATGACTCAAACACCAACTCTGACAACGAACATCGTAAGAGTCCCCATATTATGTATGGAGGGTCCTAGGACATTACCTCTCGGTGCATTGTAAAAACTTTGCAACGGGAGATGGCTGTTGCTGCTCCCACCTCCAAGGCGGAGCCCCATCAGAAGTGGATGGACACTCGCATCACCTTCGATGCTTCGGACTGTTCGAAGAACATGGCAGGAGATGGACAATTGCCCCTGATGGTCTCCCTAACTATCAACAATATCTAGCTCTTCCATGTTGTGGTAGATGGTGGCGCACCTCTCAATTTGATCAGCTTCGCAGCCTTTGTGATGCTCCAGCTCATCCTTTGGGATATGAGGCCCTCGTGCCCATTATTCGGAGTGGGTCCAGGAGCTATAACACCCCTCGGCTCTGTTACTCTCCTGATGACCTTCAAGACACAAGAGAACTACCGGTCTGAGAAGCTGGTATTTGATGTGACACACATCAACTTACCCTTCAACGCCATCCTAGGTAGGCCAGCCCTGTATAAGTACATGGTGGTGGCCCACTATGACTACCTTGTGTTGAAGATGCCAACTCCATCAGGCGTCCTCCGTATTCGAGAGGATCGCACTGCTGGAGTCACAACGCCGAAAAAGCTTCTTGCGCTCGCAGCAGTGCAAGAAGTTGAATCTGGCAAGGAGCAATCTGCTCAGCAACCTCCGAGCTCGCGTTAGCGTGGCTCAACCTCTGCACCTCATATACTGGGAGGTCTAGGTGACAAATAGGAAATCGCGCTCATCACTTTCCTCCGGGTAAATGTCAATGTGTTTGCATGGCAACCGTCACAAATGCCTGGGATCCCCGAAGAAGTGATCGAGCACCATTTGAAGATCTACCTCGACGCACGGCTTATACAGCAGAAGCCCCAAAAGCAATCTATTAAGCTCAAAACTTCATCCGAGAAGAAGTCAAGAAGTTTTGTGACGTTGGATTCGATCGGGAGGTACATCATCCACGATGGCTGGCAAACCCAGTCGTCGTGCCAAAGGTCGGCGAGAAGCTTTGGATGTGCATCGACTACACCACTTTGAATAAGGCATGTACAAAAGACCCCTTTCCACTACCAAGAATAAATCAAATAGTGGATTCTACCTCTGGTTGTGAGCTTTTATGTTTCTTAGATGCATATTCTAGTTTCCATCAAATTCCAATGTCTAAGAAAGATGAGAGCACACTGCTTTTATTACGGTAGATGGTATCTATTGTTGCACAATAATGCCTTATGGACTCAAAAATGCACTCTCCACTTTTGTGCTAGCTATGCAAAAAACCTTTGGGGAGCTCATTTGGGACCTAGTGGAAGTCTACATCGATGACATCATTGTCAAAGTGAAGAACAAAGACTCACTCCTCGACAATCTCCAATCTCCAATCTGTCTTTGACAAGCTGTGCCTGATGCGCACAAAGTTCAACCCTAACAAGTGTGTCTTCGGGGTTTCCTCCGGAAAGCTTTTAGGATACTTGGTGACTCACCTAGGAATTGAAGCAAATCTGGCAAAGATTAAAAGCCATTGAAGTGATGCGACCTCCTGCCCATGTCAAGGACGTCCATAAGCTTATTGGCTGTCTAGCTTCGCTCAGCGGTTCATCTCAAGGCTGGCAGAGTGAGCGCTTCTCTTCTTCAAACTATTGAGGAATTCCGAACCATTCCATTGGTCTGAAGAAGCAGAGAAGGTGTTCCAAGAGATCAAGTAGCTCCTCACAACACTACCAATCATGGTAGCTCCAGAACCTTGTGAGCCTCTTCTGCTTTACATCACTGCAACTACGGAGGTTGTCAGCATGGTCCTGGTTGCGGAAAGACTAGAGACATCTTCAACTCGGGAGCTCAGACCCCTCCGGGAAGGTCTGAAGCTACCTTAGGGTGAGTTTGGGTCCCAGCCCCCAGGCACGGATCCTAAAGGCAAGGTTTTAAGATAATGGGATTAAACCCGAACTTCCCCTCATACGAGGTTATGGCCAGAGAGTACAACTTATTCTTACAATCTAGAAAATAGTGCAGTAAAATAAAACACACTAGTCTGTTCTATCGCAACCTGAAAAATTTTATTCTATTGCTATTCTGTAATTAAAATTCCAACCATATTGGGCGAAGACTTCCATGGTTGTGGTCTCCAGTGTGGTAGATGCCACCCTCATCATGTTGGTCTTCTCATCTTTTTGCAGCAATGACCAAGTGCGACACCAATAAGTACTCCTGAAAAGTACATGCATATACGTTTTCATTGGACAGATATCAATAACAACATCATTCCTACATAACCATAACATCCAACATATTGCCGCTGTAACACCCTCATTTTCATGCATCATGCCCTACATACACTCATAAACATGTTTAACATTAACCCACAACAAGAGGAACGAGTTTAAAATTGATTTGGAGCATTTAAAATTGATTTGGAGCAAAACCGCACTTAAAACGCAAGAATGTGCGGACTAGTCCGATTTTACTGAGGACTAGTCCGATTTCTCTCTGACTAAAAACAGACTTGTCCGTTTTTGCTGCGGACTAGTCCGATTTTTCGCACTGGAAACTTTCGGACTTGTCCAATTTTGTGCGGACTAGTCCGATATTCCAAGAATCCTTAAAAATTTGCTAAGTCCTTGGACTTTTTCGGACTAGTCCGGTGTTCCAGCGGACTTGTCCGATTTCCTCTCTGTTTAAAGTCGGACTTGTCCGATGTTTGGCCAGACTTGTCCGATTTTCTCTCTAGACGACTTCGGACTAGTCCGGTCCTTTCCCGACTTGTCCGATATTTCGCGACTCCGAATTGATCTTTTGTTTTACGACTTGTTTCTTGGGTTTCACATTAAGTGGGCCTAGGTACGTCATGCCTAACTCTTTTAGAGCCCATGTGGGACTCTAAACCCGCCTCTACTCATCCCAAACTCGAAATCCATCTAACCCTAGCCTCCACCTCTATATAAATAGCCCCACCCCTTGGATTCACAACTATTTGCCACTTTTCCACCCACCCAAACCCTAGTTCATGGAGAGCCACCATCAAGGAGGGAGGAGAAGATCGCAAGCAAGAAGAAGAAGAGGAGGAAACGAAAGAGGATCAAGATCTACACCAAGTTTCGTTCTTCACCACTAATTCATCCCCAAGTTCATCACCAACCCTAGATCATCAAGATCCAAGTGTTACCTCCAAGTTTCTTGATTCATTGGAGTTCTAAACACCTGGTATACCTTCTATTCTCTTTTCCTTACATGAATTCAACACATAATCTCCAAATTCACGTCGATCTAGAAAACCCTAATCCGCTGATCTCGCAGAGTGCGGACTTGTCCGGTCCCTAGCGAACTAGTCTGATCTTTCTGGTTAAATTGTGTTGAATTAATTCTAAAATTTTATCTAATCAACTCCAAACTTGTATAAACTTGTTAAAATCTATCAGAACTAGTTAGTGATCATTAAAAGCAATCAATTAACAAGTTCTACCTTGCATTTGCATTAATCATGCATGTCATGTCATAATTAGTAATATTTGTGCACTCTTTGATTGTGTTTCTTGTCTTGTATGTTTATTGTGTGGATTAGACGGATTTGCGCTAGAGAGTGCCGCGGAGGATATCCAGCACCAAGAGTTTGAAGGCTTTGATCCTAATCAACCGCAAGAGCAAGGCAAGTGTCCTTGAAGCATATTGATCCTGTTTTAAAATAAATGTTTTGTTTGCAAATTGCATGCTGTGTCAATTTGATGGGGAATCCTATGGTAGGAAGTTTACTAGATTTGTTAAACCACCCTAGTCACCTGGAATTTATGGTAGAGAGTCGGGAAGGGTTTTTACCTTTTACTTCGCTTAATCAACTGGGATGGGAAACCAACTATACCACTCAATTTAATTATGCATGGATGAGATTATGATTAACATGAACTGGATAACATGATATGGTAATGGGTGATCTAAGCAAGCCTGGTATGTGGATGGGTTGGATGTTATGGTGGTTTTGCTTGCTTTAGATCTAAGGACCGGTTCATGCAAGAATAAGCCAGGACTACAGTGCCACCACGAGGCCAAGTATGGGTGCGACATAGCTGATTAATTAGGGATTTGCTAGTGTTGTTTGGACCACTAAGGATGCTCGGGGAAGGGGTAGTCGGATTGGGTTTGTTGATGATTGGTGGGACTACCCTGGGATCCGAATGACTCAAGAGGGGGCCCTTGGTTGAAGATGTGCTCTGCGGGAGACATCGCCATCGGTGAAACCTCAGTGGGGTATAAATAGGCTAGTAATCCCTTTGTAAAGGCTATTCTGTGATCTCTTGGTCACACACCAACGGAAGTGTGTATTATGACCGACGGTTCATGGGCATAAGGGAGATTATGAGTCACCGAAAGGTGATGAAATCACGAACACGTGGGTAAAGCGATACAAACTCTGCAGAGTATTAAAACTATCATGATAGCCGTGCTCCCGGTTATGAGCACCTGGACAACTTCCATGATTAGAGGGAACTCGGTATTGGGATGGTATTTGGGATGGTTATGGTCAGTATTATGGTTATGGATAAATTTCTGGTATTGAATATGGTTTTTGGAAATGGTGAAATCTGGAATTATTGATGATGGTAATGAATTCAGACTGGTATTATGATATTACTTATGATTATGATGGGTTTACTTCACATACATATAATATATTGCTTTTCAAATGATTTAATGTACTTTTCAGCACTTTGCCATTATTATTGTCGTCATTTGAATCAGCCACATGTCATACTTTCCACACTTGCTGAGTACGACATGTACTCACTCTTGCAATCCCCCCCCCCCAACAGTTGCAGGTCAGGATTGGGAGTTTAATGGCGATGATGCGGAGTTCTAGACCGTGTCTACCATCAGCTTTGCATGTGGTGTTATTGGAGCTGCGCTATCCCTTATGCTTAGTTTTCTTAATTAGTTTATTTCCGCTGCATTAGTTGAACTTGTCATAAATATTCATTAGAGCTTGTATTTGAGGATAATCTGGTTTGTGTAATAAAATTTGGTTAATTAATCTTGTCTTGTGGTAATTATCTATATATCGTTTGTGATTGCACTCGTA
Organism: Tuctoria greenei; assembly: GCA_036927565.1. Classification (NCBI taxonomy): domain Eukaryota; kingdom Viridiplantae; phylum Streptophyta; class Magnoliopsida; order Poales; family Poaceae; genus Tuctoria; species Tuctoria greenei. The sequence continues at coordinate 186,027,530 of JAYESD010000006.1, forward strand.
TATGTGTGTTGAACATCCTGGGCACACATATGCATTAGCTTGGTTCATTTTTCGGAACTGGGCGTCACAGATTGGTATCAGAGCCGCAGGTTGACCGTAGGATGCAGCCTAGATAGAATGGACACTTTAGAGCACATAGGAGCGCTCAGGAATCGATGTGTTTTTGCTTGGAGTGTTGTTTGCTATATATATTGCTTGCTTGTGTGCTTAATAGAGGATTTTGGGATGCTCTAGCATTGCCATGTCCACCTAAGCTAGTGTAGCTAGATGTTTAGTTTCATATCCCTTGATGCATATAGTTCGGGACGCTTTCTAATTCTTATCTATTGCTTTTCTTCAGATGGTGAGGACTCGCAACCAGAGGGATGGCAATGATGAGGAGGAAAACAATGGAGTGCCTCAGAACAACATTGGACAAGGATCTACTCAGGGAGCTATCAACATTGAGCAGCTATTGATTATGCAAAACCAGCTCATGCAGACCATGATACAGACTATGGGACAGCTGCAGGCTGGCAACATCAACAATCAGCCCCACATGCCTCCACCGCCACCCCCACCCCCTCATAACAGATTGGGAGAGTTCATGAGGACTAGGTCGCTGACTTTTGCTCAAGCTGCCGACCCTATGGATGCGGATGATTGGCTCAAGTCCGTGGAGAAGAAACTTGCTATTGTCCAATGCACTGACCGGGAGAAGGTCTTGTTTGCTTCTCATCAACTAGTTGGAGCAGTTGCGGATTGGTGGGATTCTTATTGCAATGCTCATGAGAACCAAGAGAGAATCACCTGGGCGGAATTCAAGGAGAGTTTCCATTCTCATTATGTGCCGGAAGGTGTTATGATCTTGAAGAGGCAAGAATTTGAGAATTTAAGGCAAGGAAGATCAAGCGTGAGTGAATATCTCAATAAGTTCACTCAACTCTCAAGGTACGCGCCTGAGGATGTTAGTCGGGACAGCCGGAAGCAATACTTGTTCATGAGGTGCTTGAACAATGAAATCCAAGTGCAATTGCTCAATTGTGACTATGCAAATTTCCAGAAGCTTGTGGACAAAGCGATTGTGGTTGAGAACAAGATTCGTGAGATGGAGCAAGACAATAAGAGAAAGGCGCCATATCAAGGATAGCAACAAGGAAGTAATGTGCGCCCTCGCTTTACGTCGCCCAATGTGCCTCATTACAGCTCCTCTATTCCTGCTCAACGCCTTGTTTATGCACCATGCCCAACTCAGTTTGTGCAGCAGCGCCCTGTTATGCAAGCACCTAGGCCTACGATGCCTTTTGCACCTCGTGCTAACTTTCCTGCTGCAAATGTTCAAAACCAAGCTCGTCCCAATAAGTCTGGTGGAGTTAAGAAGTGTTATACTTGTGGAGAAGCTTGACACTTTGCGCATCAATGTCCTAAGTCAGGCCTTGGTCAAGGAAGCAATGCACCGAGGCAAAACCCAAGACCCAATGGAGGAGCGCCACAAGGGAACCGTGGACAGCAGAATTTTGCTCGTGGCAACATGAACCATGTCTCTACGGAGGATGCTCAACAAGCGGATGACGTGGTCATTGGTATGTTTCTCGTCAACTCCAACCCCGCGACTATGTTATTTGATTCTGGAGCATCGCATTCATTCATTGCATCGAAGTATGTTGCCAAGTATAGTTTGCCAATCTCTCATATGCAGTTTACTCTGTTGGTTAAGTCTCCTGGAGGAGAGATGAGGACAAATATAGTATGTCCAAAAGTAAGCCTTAGAATAAGGGGGGTAGACTTCTCCGCCAGCCTCATTATTTTGGATTCTCAAGGATTGGACATTATACTTGGTATGGACTAGTTGAGGAAGCACAATGGAATTATTGAGTGTGCCACGAAGACGGTGAAGTTGTCCAATGAGGAAGGGATCACCATAGAATTTTAAGCATCTCAAACTGCACCGAAGCAATTGGAGCTGAATCATATGGACGGTGCCGCAATTGAGGAGATTCCGGTGGTGTGTGAATTTTTGGATGTTTTTCCGGACGAGTTGCCAGGTATGCCACCTGATCGAGACATTGAGTTTGTTATTGATTTAATACTTGGAACTGCACCTATAGCTAAGAGGCCGTATAGGATGCCTCCTATGGAATTAGCAGAGCTCAAGAAGCAAATTCAAGAGCAACTAGAGAAGGGTTTTATTCGCCCTAGCTCTTCACCTTGGGGAGCGCCCGTTCTATTTGTGGACAAGAAGGTTGGATCCCAAAGGATGTGTGTGGATTACCGAGCTCTCAACAAGGTAACAATCAAGAACAAGTATACCTTGCCACGTATAGCGGACTTGTTTGATCAGATGAAGGGTGTGTCTTCTGCAAGATTGATTTGAGATCGGGATACTTTCAAATGAATATTAGACCATCAGACATACCCAAGACAGCTTTTAGGACACGGTATGGATCTTATGAGTACACCGTGATGTCCTTTGGATTGACAAATGCACCTGCGTACTTCATGTACCTCATGAATAAGGTATTCATGGAGTACATGGACAAGTTCGTCGTGGTGTTTATTGATGATATTATGATCTACTTGAAGGATGAGAAAGAATATGAGGAACACTTGAGGCTTACGTTGCAGAAATTGAGAGAGCATCGATTGTATGCCAAGTTCAACAAGTGTCAGTTTTGGTTGAGAGAGGTGTCGTTTTTGGGTCATATAATTTCAGGAGGGGGAGTATCAGTTGACCCCAGAAAAGTGAGAGACGTGTTGAAATGGGAACCGCCGCAAAATGTAAAGGAAATAAGGAGTTTTCTTGGAATGGTTGGATATTACCGTAGATTCATCAAGGACTTTTCCAAGATAGCCAAGCCAATGACGGAGTTGCTAATGAAGGGAAAGGCATTCCAATGGACTCAAGCTTGTCAAGAGAGTTTTGAGGAGTTGAAGAAGAGGTTGACAACAGCCCCAGTTTTAGTATTGTCGGATGTAAGCAAGAGTTTTGATATCTATTGTGATGCATCAAGACAAGGACTCGGGTGTGTATTGATGCAAGAAGGTCAAGTGGTCGCCTACGCATCAAGACAACTGAAGAAACATGAGCAGAATTACCCCACGCACGATTTGGAACTCGCGGCCGTGGTACACGCATTGAAAATTTGGAGACACTATATTCTTGGACATAGGTGTGAAATTTATACGGATCATAAGAGTTTGAAGTATATTTTCACACAAACGGATCTGAACTTGAGGCAACGGAGATGGTTAGAGCTCATCAAAGATTATGATTTGGGGATCAACTATCATCCGGGAAAATCCAATATAGTGGCCGATGCTTTGAGTAGAAAAGGAGTAAGTCATCAACTCACGATTCGAGAATTGCCATTCGAGTTATGTAAGGAGTTTGAACGGTTGAACCTCGGGTTTGTAAATGAGATGGAGATGATGGATTTAAACCCAATCTTGGAGCAAGAAATTCGAGAAGCACAAACCACAGATGAGGAGATCAAGGAAATCAAGGGAATGACCAAAGAAGGGAGAGAATTCAGATTTGATGAAGACGAACATGGTACCTTATGGCTTGGGAAGAGAATCGTTGTGCCTAATATGAAGCATATTCGGGAGACAATATTAAAGGAGGCACATGACTCGCCGTACTCAATTCATCCCGATTTTACGAAGATGTACAAGGACTTGAATACATGCTATTGGTGGGCCAACATGAAGAAGGACATAGCTGAATACGTAGCATTGTGTGATGTGTGCCAACGAGTCAAGGCGGAACATCAAAGGCCAGCTGGACTATTGCAACCATTGAAGATCCAGGAATGGAAGTGGGAAGAAATCGGTATGGACTTCGTAGTTGGGTTACCACGTACTCAGTCTGGGTATGACTCAATTTGGGTAATTGTGGATCGCTTAACCAAGTCAGCTCATTTTGTCCCTGTCAAGACCAAATATACAGCTGCACAATTGGCCGAGATATACATGGAGCAGATTGTGTGTCGACATGGAGTACCGAAGAAGATAGTCTCGGATAGAGGTTCTCAATTCACTTCCAGGTTTTGGCAAAAGTTGCACGAAGCTTTGGGAACGAGGTTGAATTTTAGTTCAGCATATCATCCTCAAACAGATGGACAAACCGAGAGGACCAATCAGGTTTTGGAGGACATGTTAAGATCTTGTGCCTTGAAGCATGGGAAAAGTTGGGACAAAAGCTTGCCATACGCAGAATTTTCATACAACAATAGTTACCAAGCAAACTTGAAAATGTCACCATATGAAGCGCTTTATGGAAGGAAGTGTAGGACACCTTTATTCTCGAATGAAGTAGAGGAAACTCAGGTATTTGGTCTGGATGTGTTAAAAGAAGCCGAAAAGAAAGTCCAAATAATTCGTGAAAACTTGAGGGCTTCCCAATCAAGGCCAAAAGGCTATGCGGACAATAGGAGAAGGAAATTAGTCTTTGAAATAGGAGATTTTGTTTACCTCAAGGTGTCGCCGATAAGAGGTCATAAGAGGTTTAACATAAGAGGCAAGCTCGCACCTCATTATATTGGACCATTCAAGATTTTGGACAAAAGAGGAGAAGTAGCGTATAAGTTGGAGATGCCAGCTCATCTTTCGGATGTCCATGATGTCTTTCATGTTTCCTAGCTCAAGAAGTGCTTGAGAGTACCGGAAGAACAAGTGCCAATGGAAGAATTGGAACTAGAGGAAGGTTTGACTTATGCCGAACAACCGGTCAAAATCTTGGAAACTAAGGAGAGGGTCACAAGGAACAAGGTGATTCGATGGTGTAAAGTTCAATGGAAGCACCACACAGAAAAATAAGCAACGTGGGAATTGGAGGATGATCTCAAGAAGTAATTTCCCTATCTCTTCTCTTCCGCGTCGAATCTCGAGGGCGAGATTCATTTTAAGGAAGGTAGGTTTGTAACACCCTCTTTTTCTTGCATCATGCCCTACATACACTCATATACATGTTTAACATTAACCCACAACAAGAGGAACGAGTTCAAAATTGATTTGGAGCATTTAAAATTGATTTGGAGCAAAACCGCACTTAAAACGTAAGAAAGTGCGGACTAGTCCAATTTTACTGAGGACTAGTCTGATTTCTCTCTGACTAAAAACAGACTTGTCCGTTTTTGTTGCGGACTAGTCTGATTTTTTGCACTGGAAACTTTTGGACTTGTCCGATTTTGTGCGAACTAGTCCGATATTCCAAGAATCCTTGAAAATTTGCTAAGTCCTTGGACTTTTCCGGACTAGTCCGGTGTTCCAGCGGACTTGTCTGATTTCCTCTCTGTTTAAAGTCGGACTTGTCCGATGTTTGGCCAGACTTGTCCGATTTTCTCTCTGGATGACTTCGGACTAGTCCGGTCCTTTTCGGACTTGTCCGATATTTCGCGACTCTGAATTGATCTTTTGTTTTACGACTTGTTTCTTGGGTTTCACATTAAGTGGGCCTAGGGTAGTCGTGCCTAACTCTTTTAGAGCCCATGTGGGACTCTAAACCCGCCTCTACTCATCCCAAACTCGAAATCCATCTAACCCTAGCCTCCACCTCTATATAAACAGCCCCACCCCTTGGATTGACATCTATTTGCCACTTTTCCACCCACCCAAACCCTAGTTCATGGAGAGCCACCATCAAGGAGGGAGGAGAAGATGCCCAGCAAGAAGAAGAAGAGGAGGAAACGAAAGAGGATCAAGATCTCCACCAAGTTTCGTTCTTCACCACTAATTCATCCCCAAGTTCATCACCAACCCTAGATCATCAAGATCCAAGTGTTACCTCCAAGTTTCTTGATTCATTGGAGTTCTAAACACCTGGTATACCTTCTATTCTCTTTTCCTTACATGAATTCAACACATAATCTCCAAATTCACATCGATCTAGAAAACCCTAATCCGCTGATCTCGCAGAGTGCGGACTTGTCTGGTCCCTAGTGGACTAGTCTAATATTTCTGGTTAAATTGTGTTGAATTAATTCTAAAATTTGATCTAATCAACTCCAAACTTGTATAAACTTGTTAAAATCTATCAGAACTAGTTAGTGATCATTAAAAGCAATCAATTAACAAGTTCTACCTTGCATTTGCATTAATCATGCATGTCATGTCATAATTAGTAATATTTGTGCACTCTTTGATTGTGTTTCTTGTCTTGTATGTTTATTGTGTGGATTAGACGGATTTGCGCTGGAGAGTGCCACGGAGGATCTCCAGCACCAAGAGTTTGAAGGCTTTGATCCTAATCAACCGCAAGAGCAAGGCAAGTGTCCTTGAAGCATATTGATCCTGTTTTAAAATAAATGTTTTGTTTGCAAACTGCATGCTGTGTCAATTTGATGGGGAATCCTATGGTAGGAAGTTTACTAGATTTGTTAAACCACCCTAGTCACCTGGAATTTATGGTAGAGAGTCGGGAATGGTTTTTACCTTTTACTTCGCTTAATCAACTGGGATGGGAAACCAACTGTACCACTCAATTTAATTATGCATGGATGAGATTATGATTAACATGAACTGGATAACATGATATGGTAATGGGTGATCTAAGCAAGCCTGGTATGTGGATGGGTTGGATGTTATGGTGGTTTTGCTTGCTTTAGATCTAAGGACCGGTTCATGCGAGAATAAGCCAGGACTATAGTGCCACCACGAGGCCAAGTATGGGTGCGACATAGCTGATTAATTAGGGCTTTGCTAGTGTTGTTTGGACCACTAAGGATGCTCGGGGAAGGGGTAGTCGGATTGGGTTTGTTGATGATTGGTGGGACTACCCTGGGATCCGAATGACTCAAGAGGGGGCCCTTGGTTGAAGATGTGCTCTGCGGGAGACATCGCCACCGGTGAAACCTTAGTGGGGTCTAAATAGGCTAGTAATCTCTTTGTAAAGGCTATTCTGTGATCTCTTGGCCACACACCAACGGAAGTGTGTATTATGACCGACGGTTCATGGGCATAAGGGAGATTCTGAGTCACCGAAAGGTGATGAAATCACGAACACGTGGGTAAAGCGATACAAACTCTGCAGAGTATTAAAACTATCATGATAGTCATGCTCCCGGTTATGAGCATCTGGACAACTTCCATGATTAGAGGGAACTCGGTATTGGGATGGTATTTGGGATGGTTATGGTCAGTATTATGGTTATGGATAAATTTCTGGTATTCAATATGGTTTTTGGAAATGGTGAAATCTGGAATTATTGATGATGGTAATGAATTCAGACTGGTATTATGATATTACTTATGATTATGATGGGTTTACTTCACATACATATAATATATTGTTTTTCAAATGATTTAATGTACTTTTCAGCACTTTGCCATTATTATTGTCGTCATTTGAATCAGCCACATGTCATACTTTCCACACTTGCTGAGTGCAACATGTACTCACTCTTGCAATCCCCCCCAACAGTTGCAGGTCAGGATTGGGAGTTTAATGGCGATGATGCGGAGTTCTAGGCCGTGTCTACCGTCAGCTTTGCATGTGGTGTTATTGGAAGTTCGCTATCCCTTATGCTTAGTTTGCTTAATTAGTTTATTTCCGCTGCATTAGTTGAACTTGTCATAAATATTCATTAGAGCTTGTATTCGAGGATAATCTAGTTTGTGTAATAAAATTTTGTTAATTAATCTTGTCTTGTGGTAATTATCTGTATATCGTTTGTGATTGCACTCGTATATGTGTGTTGAACATCCTGGGCACACATATGCATTAGCTTGGTTCATTTTTCGGAACTGGGCGTCACAGATTGGTATCAGAGCCACAGGTTGACCGTAGGATGCAGCCTAGATAGAATGGACACTTTAGAGCACATAGGAGCGCTCAGGAATCGATGTGTTTTTGCTTGGAGTGTTGTTTGCTATATATATTGCTTGCTTGTGTGCTTAATAGAGGATTTTGGGATGCTCTAGCATTGCCATGTCCACCTAAGCTAGTGTAGCTAGCTGTTTAGTTTCATATCCCTTGATGCATATAGTTCGGGACACTTTCTAATTCTTATCTATTGCTTTTCTTTAGATGGTGAGGACTCGCAACCAGAGGGATGGCAATGATGAGGAGGAAAACAATGGAGTGCCTCAGAACAACATTGGACAAGGATCTACTCAGGTAGCTATCAACATTGAGCAGCTATTGGCTATGCAAAACCAGCTCATGCAGACCATGATACAGACTATGGGACAGCTGCAGGCTGGCAACATCAATAATCAGCTCCACATGCCTCCACCGCCACCCCCACCCCCTCATAACAGATTGGGAGAGTTTATGAGGACTAGGCCGCCGACTTTTGCTCAAGCTGCCGACCCTATGGATGCGGATGATTGGCTCAAGTCCGTGGAGAAGAAACTTGCTATTGTCCAATGCACTGACCGGGAGAAGGTCTTGTTTGCTTCTCATCAACTAGTTGGAGCAGTTGCGGATTGGTGGGATTCTTATTGCAATGCTCATGAGAACCAAGAGAGAATCACCTGGGCAGAATTCAAGGAGAGTTTCCGTTCTCATTATGTGCTGGAAGGTGTTATGATCTTGAAGAGGCAAGAATTTGAGAATTTAAGGCAAGGAAGATCAAGCGTGAGTGAATATCTCAATAAGTTCACTCAACTCTCAAGGTACGCGCCTGAGGATGTTAGTCGGGACAGCCAGAAGCAATACTTGTTCATGAGGGGCTTGAACAATGAAATCCAAGTGCAATTGCCCAATTGTGCCTATGCAAATTTCTAGAAGCTTGTGGAAAAAGCGATTGTGGTTGAGAACAAGATTCGTGAGATGGAGCAAGACAATAAGAGAAAGGCGCCATATCAAGGACAGCAACAAGGAAGTAATGTGTGCCCTTGCTTTATGTCGCCCAATGTGCCTCATTACAGCTCCTCTATTCCTGCTCAACGCCCTGGTTATGCACCATGCCCAACTCAGTTTGTGCAGCAGCACCCTGTTATGCAAGCACCTAGGCCTACGATGCCTTTTGCTCCTCGTGCTAACTTTCCTGCAGCAAAAGTTCAAAACCAAGCTCGTCCCAATAATTCTGGTGGAGTTAAGAAGTGTTATACTTGTGGAGAAGCTGGACACTTTGCGCATCAATGTCCTAAGTCAGTCCTTGGTCAAGGAAGCAATGCACCAAGGCAAAACCCAAGATCCAATGGAGGAGCGCCACAAGGGAACCGTGGACAGCAGAATTTTGCTCGTGGCAACATGAACCATGTCTCTACGGAGGATGCTCAACAAGCGGATGACGTGGTCATTGGTATGTTTCTCGCCAACTCCAACCCCGCGACTATGTTATTTGATTCTGGAGCATCGCATTCATTCATTGCATCGAAGTATGTTGCCAAGTATAGTTTGCCAATCTCTCATATGCAGTTTACTCTGTTGGTTAAGTCTCCTGGAGGAGAGATGAGGACAAATATAGTATGTCCAAAAGTAAGCCTTAGAATAAGGGGGGTAGACTTCTCCGCCAGCCTCATTATTTTGGATTCTCAAGGATTGGACATTATACTTGGTATGGACTGGTTGAGGAAGCACAATGGAATTATTGAGTGTGCCACGAAGACGGTGAAGTTGTCCAATGAGGAAGGGATCGCCATAGAATTTTAAGCATCTCAAACCGCACCGAAGCAATTGGAGCTGAATCATATGGACGGTGCTGCAATTGAGGAGATTCCGGTGGTGTGTGAATTTTTGGATGTTTTTCCAGACGAGTTGCCAGGTATGCCACCTGATCGAGACATTGAGTTTGTTATTGATTTAATACTTGGAACTGCACCTATAGCTAAGAGGCCGTATAGGATGCCTCCTATGGAATTAGCAGAGCTCAAGAAGCAAATTCAAGAGCAACTAGAGAAGGGTTTTATTTGCCCTAGCTCTTCACCTTGGGGAGCGCCTGTTCTATTTGTGGACAAGAAGGATGGATCCCAAAGGATGTGTGTGGATTACCGAGCTCTCAACGAGGTAACAATCAAGAACAAGTATACCTTGCCACGTATAGAGGACTTGTTTGATTAGATGAAGGGTGCTTGTGTCTTCTGCAAGATTGATTTGAGGTTGGGATACTTTTAAATGAATATTAGACCATCGGACATACCCAACACAGCTTTTAGGACACGGTATGGATCTTATGAGTACACCGTGATGTCCTTTGGATTGACAAATGCACCTACGTACTTCATGTACCTCATGAATAAGGTCTTCATGGAGTACTTGGACAAGTTCGTCGTGGTGTTTATTGATGATATTATGATCTACTTGAAGGATGAGAAAGAACATGAGGAACACTAGAGGCTTATGTTGCAGAAATTGAGGGAGCATCGATTGTATTCCAAGTTCAACAAGTGTCAGTTTTGGTTGAGAGAGGTGTCATTTTTGGGTCATATAATTTCAGGAGGGGGAGTATCAGTTGACCCCAGAAAAGTGAGAGACGTGTTGAAATGGGAACCGCCGCAAAATGTAAAGGAAATAAGGAGTTTTCTTGGAATGGCTGGATATTACCGTAGATTCATCAAGGACAAGCCAAGCCAATGACGGAGTTGCTAATGAAGGGAAAGGCATTCCAATGGACTCAAGCTTGTCAAGAGAGTTTTGAGGAGTTGAAGAAGAGGTTGACAACAGCCCCAGTTTTAGTATTGTCGGATGTAAGCAAGAGTTTCGATATCTATTATGATGCATCAAGACAAGGACTCGGGTGTGTATTGATGCAAGAAGGTCAAGTGGTCGCCTACGCATCAAGACAACTGAAGAAACATGAGCAGAATTACCCCACGCACGATTTGGAACTCACGGCCGTGGTACACGCATTGAAAATTTGGAGACACTATATTCTCGGACATAGGTGTGAAATTTATACGGATCATAAGAGTTTGAAGTATATTTTCACACAAACGGATCTGAACTTGAGGCAACGGAGTTGGTTGGAGCTCATCAAAGATTATGATTTGGGGATCAACTATCATCCGGGAATATCCAATATAGTGGCCGATGCTTTGAGTAGAAAAGGAGTAAGTCATCAACTAACGATTCGAGAATTGCCATTCGAGTTATGTAAGGAGTTTGAACGGTTGAACCTTGGGTTTGTAAATGAGATGGAGATGATGGATTTAAACCCAATCTTGGAGCAAGAAATTCGAGAAGCACAAACCGCAGATGAGGAGATCAAGGAAATCAAGGGGAGGACCAAAGAAGGGAGAGAATTCAGATTTGACGAAGACGAGCATGGTACCTTATGGCTTGGGAAGAGAATCGTTGTGCCTAATATGAAGCATATTCGGGAGACAATATTAAAGGAGGCACATGACTCGCCGTACTCAATTCATCCCGATTTTACAAAGATGTACAAGGACTTGAATACATGCTATTGGTGGGCCAACATGAAGAAGGACATAGCTGAATACAAAGCATTGTGTGATGTGTGCCAACGAGTCAAGGCGGAACATCAAAGGCCAGCTGGATTATTGCAACCATTAAAGATCTTAGAATGGAAGTGGGAAGAAATTGGTATGGACTTCGTAGTTGGGTTACCACGTACTCAGTCTGGGTATGACTCAATTTGGGTAATTGTGGATCGCTTAACCAAGTCAACTCATTTTGTCCCTGTGAAGACCAAATATACAGCTGCACAATTGGCCGAGATATACATGGATCAGATTGTGTGTCGACATGGAGTACCGAAGAAGATAGTCTCGGATAGAGGTTCTAAATTCACTTCCAGGTTTTGGCAAAAGTTGCACGAAGCTTTGGGAACGAGGTTGAATTTTAGTTCAGCATATCATCCTCAAACAGATGGACAAACCGAGAGGACCAATCAGGTTTTGGAGGACATGTTAAGATCTTGTGCCTTGAAGCATGGGAAAAGTTGGGACAAAAGCTTGCCAAACGCGGAATTTTCATACAACAATAGTTACCAAGAAAGCTTGAAAATGTCACCGTATGAAGCACTTTATGGAAGGAAGTGTAGGACACCTTTATTCTCGAATGAAGCAGAGGAAACTCAGGTATTTGGTCTGGATGTGTTGCAAGAAGCCGAAAAGCAAGTCTAAATAATTCGTGAAAACTTGAGGGCTGCCCAATCAAGGCCAAAAGGCTATGCGGACAATAGGAGAAGGAAATTAGTCTTTGAAATAGGAGATTTTGTTTACCTCAAGGTGTCGCCGATAAGAGGTCATAAGAGGTTTAACATAAGAGGCAAGCTCGCACCTCGTTATATTGGACCATTCAAGATTTTGGACAAAAGAGGAGAAGTAGCGTATAAGTTGGAGATGCCAGCTCATCTTTCGGATGTCCATGATGTCTTTCATGTTTCCTAGCTCAAGAAGTGCTTGAGAGTACCGGAAGAACAAGTGCCAATGGAAGAATTGGAACTAGAGGAAGGTTTGACTTATGCCGAACAACCGGTCAAAATCTTGGAAACTAAGGAGAGGGTCACAAGGAACAAGGTGATTCGATGGTGTAAAGTTCAATGGAAGCACCACACAGAAAAATAAGCAACGTGGGAATTGGAGGATGATCTCAAGAAGTAATTTCCCTATCTCTTCTCTTCCGCGTCGAATCTTGAGGGCGAGATTCATTTTAAGGAAGGTAGGTTTGTAACACCCTCATTTTCTTACATCATGCCCTACATACACTCATATACATGTTTAACATTAACCCACAACAAGAGGAACGAGTTTAAAATTGATTTGGAGCATTTAAAATTGATTTGGAGCAAAACCGCACTTAAAACGTAGGAAAGTGCGGACTAGTCCAATTTTACTGAGGACTAGTCTGATTTCTCTCTGACTAAAAACAGACTTGTCCGTTTTTCCTGTGGACTAGTCCGATTTTTTGCACTGGAAACTTTTGGACTTGTCCGATTTTGTGCGGACTAGTCCGATATTCCAAGAATCCTTGAAAATTTGCTAAGTCCTTGGACTTTTCCGGACTAGTCCGGTGTTCCAGCAGACTTGTCTGATTTCCTCTCTGTTTAAAGTCGGACTTGTCCGATGTTTGGCTAGACTTGTCCGTTTTTCTCTCTGGACGACTTCGGACTAGTCCGGTCCTTTCTGGACTTGTCCGATATTTCGCGACTCTGAATTGATCTTTTGTTTTACGACTTGTTTCTTGGGTTTCACATTAAGTGGGCCTAGGGTAGTCGTGCCTAACTCTTTTAGAGCCCATGTGGGACTCTAAACCCGCCTCTACTCATCCCAAACTCGAAATCCATCTAACCCTAGCCTCCACCTCTATATAAACAGCCCCACCCCTTGGATTGACATCTATTTGCCACTTTTCCACCCACCTAAACCCTAGTTCGTGGAGATCCACCATCAAGGAGGGAGGAGAAGATCCCAAGAAAGAAGAATAAGAGGAGGAAGCGAAAGAGGATCAAGATCTCCACCAAGTTTCGTTCTTCACCACCAATTCATCCCCAAGTTCATCACCAACCCTAGATCATCAAGATCCAAGTGTTACCTCCAAGTTTCTTGATTCATTGTAGTTCTAAACACCTGGTATACCTTCTATCCTCTTTTTCTTACGTGAATTCAATACCTAATCTCCAAATTCACGTCGATCTATAAAACACTAATCCACTGATCTCGCAGAGTGCGGACTTGTATGGTCCCTAGCGGACTAGTCTGATCTTTCTGGTTAAATTGTGTTGAATTAATTCTAAAATTTGATCTAATCAACTCCAAACTTGTATAAACTTGTTAAAATCTATTAGAACTAGTTAGTGATCATTAAAAGCAATCAATTAACAAGTTCTACCTTGCATTTGCATTAATCATGCATGTCATGTCATATTGAGTAATATTTGTGCACTCTTTGATTGTGGTTCTTGTCTTGTATGTTTATTGTGTGGATTAGACGGATTTGCGCTAGAGAGTGCTGTGGAGGATCTCCAGCACCAAGAGTTTGAAGGCTTTGATCCTAATCAACCGCAAGAGCAAGGCAAGTGTCCTTGAAGCATATTGATCCTGTTTTAAAATAAATGTTTTGTTTGCAAACTGCATGTTGTGTCAATTTGATGGGGAATCCTATGGTAGGAAGTTTACTAGATTTGTTAAACCACCCTTGTCACCTGGAATTTATGGTAGAGAGTCGGGAAGGGTTTTTACCTTTTGCTTCGCTTAATCAACTGGGATGGGAAACCAACTATACCACTCAATTTAATTATGCATGGATGAGATTATGATTAACATGAACTGGATAACATGATATGGTAATGGGTGATCTAAGCAAGCCTGGTATGTGGATGGGTTGGATGTTATGGTGGTTTTGCTTGCTTTAGATCTAAGGACTGGTTCATGCGAGAATAAGCCAGGACTACAATGCCACCACGAGGCCAAGTATGGGTGTGGCGTAGCTGATTAATTAGGGCTTTGCTAGTGCTGTTTGGACCATTAAGGATGCTCGGGGAAGGGGTAGTCGGATTGGGTTTGTTGATGATTGGTGGGACTACCCTGGGATCCGAATGGCTCAAGAGGGGGCCCTTGGTTGAAGATGTGCTCTGCGAGAGACATCGCCACCGATGAAACCTCAGTGGGGTCTAAATAGACTAGTAATCCCTTTGTAAAGGCTTCTGTGATCTCTTGGCCACACACCAACGGAAGTGTGTAATATGACCGATGAGTCATGGGCATAAGGGAGATTCTTAGTCACCGAAAGGTGATGAAATCACGAACACGTGGGTAAAGTGGTACAAACTCTGCAGAGTATTAAAACTATCATGATAGCCGTGCTCCCGATTATGGGCACCTGGACAACTTCCATGATTAGAGGGAACTCGGTATTGGGATGGTATTTGGGATGGTTATGGTCAGTATTATGGTTATGGATAAATTTTTGGTATTGAATATGGTTTTTGGCAATGGTGAAATCTGGAATTATTGATGATGGTAGTGAATTCAGATTGGTATTATGATATTACTTATGATTATGATGGGTTTACTTTACATACATATAATATATTGCTTTTCAAATGTTTTAATGTACTTTTCAGCACTTTTCCATTATTATTGTCGTCATTTGAATCAGCCACATGTCATACTTTCCACACTTGCTGAGTACGACATGTACTCACTCTTGCAATCCCCCCCCCAATAGTTACAGGTCAGGATTGAGAGTTTAATAGCGATAATGCGGAGTTCTAGGTCGTGTCTACCGTCAGCTTTGCCTGTGGTGTTATTGGAGTTGCGCTATCCCTTATGCTTAGTTTGCTTAATTAGTTTATTTCTGCTGCATTAGTTGAACTTGTCATAAATATTCATTAGAGCTTGTATTCGAGGATAATCTGGTTTGTATAATAAAATTTGGTTAACTATCTTGTCTTGTGGTAATTATCTGTATATCGTTTGTGATTGCATTCGTATATGTGTGTTGAACATCCTGGGCACACATATATGATAGCTTGGTTTATTTTTCGGAACCGGGCGTCACAGCTGCCACCCCCACAAAAATCGGTTTCCTATCTTTCAGACGAAAAGTGCACATCCATTCATTTAGCATATGAGTAACAGAGGATGGGATTGTAACATTGAAAGTAATACTAACAATTCTCCATATATATTTAGCATAATGACAATCAAAGAAAAGATGTTGTATTGTTTCATTGTGCATTCAAAAAAGACATTTTATCTCCCTTCCAATTTTGTTGTAGGAGATTATCCTTTGTTAATATTACTCCATGGTCTAAATGCCACATAAATATTTTTATTTTAAGTGGTAACTTGGATATCCACAGCCTGCTGTTACACCTAACAATGCCATTGGATATGAGTGCTTTGTACATTGAACTAGTAGTAAACATTCGTGTTGATGTAGATTCCATGTGAATACATCTTACATATTATTCAGACGGATATGTGCTATTGTTGCCACTAGTCTGTACCATCGCTCCAGGTTATCATCAACCAAACCTCTCCTGAACGAAATATTAATCGGTATAGTACTAAAAACATTGGCAACAGTAACATGTTTGTGTCTAGTAATATTGTATAGAGCAAGGAACTTTTCTTTCAGAGTGTAATTACCTAACCATGAGTCCTCCCAAAATCTAATACTTTCCCCATTATTTACCATGAATTTTCCGAAGCTTAGGAATCTATCCTTTACTTTCATCAAACTGGCCAAAAAATGAGAGTCGCCCGATTTCTTCTGAACATGTCCTAATGTTTTATTCTTGATATAATTTTTTAAGATCTTTTGCCACAAACCTTCTTTGTTTATCAATTTAAAAAGCCACTTGTTTAGTAGACACCGATTTTGTATTTCAATATTCAGTATACCCAGTCCGCCTTGATCTTTCGGCTGACATACAATGCTCCATTTTGCAAGTCTATATTTTTTTCTGGTGACTATCATTCTGCCAATAAATCTCGATCTATAATAATCTAGTTTCTATAATACACCTCTAGAGACCACAAAAAAAGACATCATGAACATTACCAAATTTGTTAATACAGTGTTAATCAATACAAGTCGGCTGCCAACTGATAAGTGTTTACCCTTCTAACTACTCAATTTCTTCTCAAATTTCTCCTCGATCACTTTCCAATCACTATTATTCAACTTTATGTAGTGCATTGGTATCCCCAAGTACTTGTATGGATATGTTCCTGGTTTGCAACCAAATAAACTAGAATATTGTTGTTCTACCAATTTTGCCTCCCCAAAGCAAAATAATTCACTTTTGTGGAAATTAATCTTTAACCCAAAGAGTTGTTCAAAAGCACATAGTACCAGTTTCAGATTTTTGGCCTTTTCCAGATCGTGGTCATTAAAGATGATTGTATCGTCTGCATATTGTAGAATCGATGGACCATCCTCGACTAGATGTGGGACTACACCTGAGATCATACCATTCTCCTTAGCTCTATTTATCATTATGGCTAACATATCAACCACTAATGTTAAATAAAATACGATATAAAGGATCACCTTTTATAATTCCCTTCTTTGTCTGGAAATTTTTACTGATACTATTGTTTACTTTGACACCAACATGACCCCCTTTCACTACCGAATCTATCTAATCACATCACTCTGGTGAAAATCCCTTCATACGTAAGACCTGTATGACAAAACACCAGTTGAAGTTATCGTACACTTTTTCAAAGTCTATTTTCAAAATGACACCATTTTGTTTCTTTTTATGTAGCTCATGTATGGTTTCGTGTAAGATTACCACTCCCTCCATTATATTACGCCCTGGTAAGAAAGCAGTTTGCATAGGGCTTATAACTTTTTGAGCAATTGTCAGAATTCTATTCGTGAACACTTTAGTAATGATCTTAAAACTAACATTTAGAAGGTAAATGGGTCTATACTGTTTGATTGTAGACGCATCCACACTCTTTGGTAATAAAATAGTACCAAAGTAAGCCTATATAAGACTCTATTTCCTGACTGAAACTCATTAAATAAAGCCATAAGGTTGTTTTTAATTATCTCCTAGAAAGGCTGATAGAATTCCGCATGAAAACCATCAGGACCGGGAGCTTTGTTGTGCTCCATCTGAAAGATTGCTCTCTTGACTTTATCCTCTGTGAACTTTGCAACTAGGCATTCATTTTCTTGACTTGATACTTGGGAATATTATCCCTTCTTGTCTCATCCAAATGGAATGTATTGCCCTCCAATGGACCAAAGAGGTTTTTATAAAACTTTGTTATGTATTTACTAAGTTCTACATCTCCACTTATCTCCTTATCCCCTTCGTAAAGCTGATATATTAACCTTTTTCTGTGTTTACCATTGGCAATTAAATGGAAATATGTGGTGTTTGAGTCACCCTCTAATAAATCCTTTGTCTTTGCTCTGTGGTACCATTTAACTTCTTCCTCTCTTAATAATCACGCCAGTCTGTCCTGTAAAGTTTGCTTTAATTTAATCTCTTCACTTTGTAATGGGGTCGACTCTGCTTTTTTATCTAACTCATCTACCTTGTCTAGAATTTCCATCTTCTCCTTTTTATATTGACCACTAACATTTTTTGACCAACCCCTTAGGTCTTTTCTAAGTTTGCGTATTTTAGCTTGACATATGTCCATCGGGGACTGGCTGCTTTTTTTTCTCCTCCCATATTGCCTGCACCATCTCCTTGAACCCACCCCTCAATAACCATCCTAATTCGAACTTAAATGCCGATGAAAGGGTACTAAAGAATGTGCCACCTGAGTCCAGCAAAAGGGGAGTATGGTCTGACACCTATCTTGTCAGAGTCATTACTGTTGCTAGCGGATGCTTTTGTTCCCACTCCGTAGAAATTAGGATACAATCCAACTTTTCATACGTTGGGTTTTGTAGAGCATTCGTCCAAGTAAATCGTCGACCAAACATCTCCAATTCTTTCATGTTTAGTCCATCAATTACCGCATTAAAAAGAGTTGGTCATCTATAATTGAAGTTCCCTTTATTTTTCTCATTTGGATGTCTCATTATATTGAAATCACCACCAATGAGTACTGGGAGGTTTTCTTTTGAGCACACATTTACTAACTCCGCTAAAAATTTCTCTTTAAATTGTGGTTGCGCAGGACCATAGACAAGAAAGAGCGCCCACTTGAAGTTGTCTGATTTGTTGCAGAGGTGAAATTTCACATAAGTCACCTTCATGTATCGCTCCAATGTGGAATGTATTAGGATCAACCCCTAGCAACATCCCACCAGATCTTCCTTGTGGATCTTTACAATGCCATATGAATTCCCTACCAGCACATAATCTATTAAAGAAAGACGGATTAAAATTATTTGCCCCATCTCCGACATACCAATGAAACTCAAATTATATTCTTTAGTCATATCTGATACAAAACGATGTTTCTTCTGGTCTCTAAAACCATTACTATGCCAAAAATTTCCTTTCATTTTATTTGTTTTGTTGTGTTTTATTCTTTCGCTTTTTTGACCTCTAGAACTGGACTTGCTTAACACATCAGCAGTACGATCTTCTAGATCACTACGCGTGTCTATTACCTCACCCATATTATCAGTGCATATGTGGTTGAGAATAAAATTATCCAGTTCCTCTTCGTCTTCTACTTGCTTTTCCTCCCTTTCCAAATCATCTAATTTAGTGTCAATAATTATACTATTTAACATCCTGGGTGCCTCTATTTTTTTAAACAGCCTATTGCCTTCGAGACAGTCTGCTCATCTGTCGCAGCTCTAACCCCCATAATATCAAATTTTGCAATGATATCATTATTTGGAAAACTTAAAAAGGAGCCAGGATCCACACCTTTGTCATTATCTGCTGCTGCCATCACATCACTCATCTGCAGTGCGTTTTCTACCCTCAGATCCCTCTTATTGCTTGATGGATTGACCAGGGTAAGCGCCCTCCCAGGAGAGGCGTTCCTGGCAACCACACGCCTTGTCAGGTCATCATCCTCAACACTAGTATATATGATCGGATCTTCTTTGGTGGAGCCTGCAAGAATATTATCAAGACCTGCAGTTTCCATTTCCACCTCCTGCAACCCCGTTGTATTCGCATCATCAATATTAGAATTATCAACAGCATGTTTAACATGGTCTTGCTTACATAATCCCATATTATTATTTATTACAGTTGGTTGATACGATCGTACCTCCGACTGTACCCCGAACGCCGTCCCCTCTGGTACCATATCACAGTTTAGGTGCTGTTGTGAACGCCCATGCTGGGAGTTAGTATTTGAGCCTTCCTTGGCTATTCCACTCCCGTTGCCAGGTTCTGCACCAATATCATTACCCCTTTCACGGTTGATCTGAGAATCTCTCCCATGTTCAGCATCCTCATCACCTAACAAATCTCCATCATCAAAATTATCTATGTCCATTGGGTCGGGTTGATTCTTAGCACCCTCAGCCTCTACTCTGAATTTTAATTCATAGAGATATTCCCCAATGACCACATCAACTGTGTAGGGTATTGAATTTGGATCTAGCACCAGAGCCTGCAAATGGCCAGTCTCATTTCTTCTTGTGTGAATCATGTCAACATCTACTGTAACACCAACAATAGTGTCAACCACCCATATTATCAAAAATTCTCGTAATTCTTCCGGTAATCCCGAAACCTGAATCCATACCTTGGAAAGTTTAGCTTTGGCCCCTACTCCGATCTTCTCTTCAATCTTTAGGTTAGCATTTCCGAATCTAGTTTGAACGGCCCCATCCTGCGGAGTTCAACCCTTGATGGAAAGATTGTGCTGAACGCATTCTCTCCCATTGCTTCTAGTTGCCAATTCCACTTTCCTGGAATCAAGCGCTCAAGTTCAGAAATTACACTTGTAGCCAAAAGATGCCCACCAGTAACTCTTATCACTGCTGCCCTTGATTCCACCATTTTTCTCTGCGATGGAATATACGGTACGTGATAAAAACCCAGGCCATCGACTGCAGCTCCACATATTGTTGCATGTTGTCTTGCATCCATATAGATAGGACACCGAGATTTATTGTGTTGGGTAGTATCACATATTTCACAGTATAGCTCTCTCATGCAATCCTCTACCTTATGCCCCTTTGTATAACACCTATGCCAGTATGGTCTGTCATTAGTGTCCCTGATGCTTCTTGCAGATGACTCAAGGGTTTCAACGGCAGTAGACTTCGAGAACTTTGCAATTTGTTGCGCCTTGAATAACGATTTACCATTTTTGCTCCCTTCATGTTCCATCGATTCTTTATTTTTTTTAGCCCTTTCAGTTGCTTCAACCGTCACCGATTCAAAGGCTTTCTGTAGAAGCTCAGCAGCTTGTATGGGCAGGTTAAATTGCACATTCCCTCCATGAGAGGCTTGCGCATGTCCTATCCCTTGCATATACGGAACATGACTGTTTCCATTGCCCTGCATTGGAGGAACCTGCATCTGTGTAGAACCATACCCGTGCTGCACTTGTGGACTATTGCCACGCACGTGACCAGTCACATGCAGTTGCGGCGAGTCCACATACCTAGGACCATACGCTTGTTGATTTGTACATGGATTGCCAGACCCAAGCACCTGACTACTTCTTGGATGAGATGGGTTACCTTGATATCCAGGGAAACC
This sequence comes from Tuctoria greenei, assembly GCA_036927565.1. NCBI lineage: Eukaryota > Viridiplantae > Streptophyta > Magnoliopsida > Poales > Poaceae > Tuctoria > Tuctoria greenei. The sequence goes on from JAYESD010000006.1 coordinate 186,048,523, forward strand.
CCGGCCACCTTGCGTGTTGGATGAGCCTCTAGCATGGATCCCTCTGCCTCCATAGTTTCTTCCACCATAACCCTTGCCTCCATACGTGCCCCTAGAACCTCTTCCGCCATGGTTCCCACCGTCGAATCCTGAATTGAACCTCGTGGACAACCAGTTCCTGTTGATGAAACTCCCTTGGCCATTGGTTGCCCTGTCCTTCGGTTCTGGAATCCATCACGTTGCACTCCCTGATGACCGCCCTGCCTATCCATTATCTCGTGCTAATGAACGGCATCTGCGTACGACAGGTAGAAGGCGGTCGCTGGGTGAACACACGGAGCCCTTGCAAAAGATACTGTAAGACCTATGTGTGCTGAATACATTGGCTTTGATGATAAAAGTTCTGAAATTCTGCTAAAACACCTTTTTAGCAAAGACCAACTCTAGCTCCGAGCTTCTGCAAGGTCCGACATAAGGTCCGACTTGCTTTGTCTAGGTCCAACATGATTTTGGGTAGCTCTGGTAAGCTTTGTCTTTAGCTTTGGCATGACTTTGATAGCTCCGGCATGTCTTTTTTAAGCTCGGGCTTTTGGGTTGAGTAGTTTCGACTAGTTTTGGTCAGCTTCGGCGCTAGGTCCGACAAACTCTGGTTATCCTCGTTGCTAGGTCCTGCTAGTTTTGATAAGCTCCGGTGCTAGGTTGTACTAGCTTTGGTAAGCTCCGGCGCTAGGTTGTACTAGCTTTGGTAGGCTCCGGCTCAAGCTCTGGTTAGCTTTGGCTAGGTTCGGAGCTTGATCGCAATGATCCTGCTTTTACTGTAAAATGTTTCAAACTTGCTTTATATTCTTAGAAAGATTGCTTAGTATTCATTTGCTAAGTTTTTGGTGAGTTTTGGTTGATATGTCTTATATCGTTTTGATATGCTTTGCAACATGCTTATGTGAGGTGCTCACGTAAGGTGTTGTGTTTGGAACTGACTTGAGTCAAGTCGCGGACTTGGGCTCGTGCGGATTGGTTGTTTGTTCATGTGCAGGTGTTGCTTGATTTCAAGTCATGTCTGGTGACAGGATCCTTTGGACTAGTCTTAGGGAGGAGATGAGGTTCCAACAACCAAATTCAAGAGGAATTGTGGTTGAGCGGGTCAGGAGGTCGCGCAGGATGACTGAATCAAGGGTAGTGCATATGAAGGTTATTGGACGTCGAAGGAAGGTGTTTGCATGTATGCATGCGGTGCATGACATGGCAACATGGTTCCAAAGATGGTTTATGGATGGGAAGATCTGGTTGGAAGGATCGGATCGTATCGGTTGATGACTTTGGCTGTGGCGGAGTCGGTTATGGCTCGGTATGGAAAGTATCGAGTTGGTTATGATAGGATTTTGTATGGGTCACGAATTTGAGTTGTTTTAGGAATGTGGGATACGTTCCTAAGGTGTTTGGAAGTTTTAAGATTGCTTCTATATGCGCATAAAAGAGTCCTAAGCAGTTATGGAAAGTTTTGATTCGTGATCTGAGTAGGATTAGAGTCCTAGTTGAGATTGGGTTGGCCTATGGGCTGGTTATATAAGCAAGGGAGGCCAAAGCTTGTGGTGCACGACTTTGGAGCTGTTCCTCTTGTGTTCTATTAAATAAAATTCATAGTTTGAAGGAACTTTTGTGCCTTGTTTGTCCGACTTGTTCCGGACAAGTTTTACTCGTCGAGTTTCTGGACAGCACTACCTTTCGCCAGTGGTTTTATCATAACTCGAGTTTTACATATCTAATTGACTTGATTCTTTTTGGGTTGTCTTCAAAACTTGATTATCTATCATCTTTCAAAATTTCATGGTCATTGGACTTGTGGTTTCTGATCTACACAAGTTTCTTTGCAGCATTCCAAAACTGTTTTTCTCGGATAGGACAGATTGACCTTTGTTCGGTCTTTCGATCATAACTTGAGTTTCTCTCAATGGATTTGAGTGATTATTATTGTGTTTTCTTCTTGACTTGATTCTCTCTGATATATATCACATTTGTCCCAGTGAAACACGTTTAGATTAGTCTCACACGCGATTTATTTAACAGAACGTTTTTCTGCCAATGAGGTTGGGATTTAATTGTTTCCGCTGCGTAAGATTTTAAATCTACCATTCACCCCCCCTATGGTAGCTTTTCACGTGATCTTCGATCCTACAATTGGTATCAGGGCCACGGTGCTCTAAGCTTTGTGATTTGCACGTATTTTGACTAATCATCATGGAGAAATACTCCGCAAAACCTTGTGTCTTTAGTGGTATTGATATTCAGGTTTGGAAGGCACGCATGGAGGTTTTCATCTAGGCGCAAGGCTTCGCAATATGGGAGAAGGTGTACAAGCCTTACGAAGTGCCACCTAATGATCAAGTTACGGCTACAAACCTATGGGACGTCGACAACAACAACAAAGCCCGAAACTTGATCATCCAATGACTCACTCAGAGCGACTTCGACCGCGTTGCACATCTCCGATCGGTGTACGATGTATGGAGAGCACTTTGTGACTATCACAAAGGATCCAACACGATCAAGGAGGTAAGGCAAGACATGTTCAAGAAAGAATACATGCGCTTCAAGATGCGACCTGGTGAGTCCATCGATGATCTCTATGCTCGCTTTAACAAAATTCTCAGTAACTTGCGTAGTGTCAACGTTAATTTTTTTGATGCTGAAAATGCTAGGCAACTTCTTAGTGCATTAGACGTGTCAATCTGGGAGATGAAAGTTACATCTATTTGTGAATCTACTGTCATGAGTACACTTACTTTAGATGTGCTTTACTCTAAACTCAAAACTCATGAAATTGACATCTTATCACGTAAGAACCCAAATAAGTCTATTGCATTTGTCTCACAACGTGATATGCCTAGCTCCGGCCAATCATCATCTTGCAATACTCTTGCTTTGTTGTCCTCACTAACCCTGGAGCATATCGAGGAATTTTCAGAGGAGGAGCTAGCACTTCTTTCTACTAGGTTCTCAAAAGCATTGCAAAATATGAGAACTAGAAGGAGAGGAAGCTCCGGACCTCAACGATGCTTCGAATGTTGTAAGACGGGACACATTCAACCAGAATGCCCTAATCTTCAGGTTCTACTTCCCGAGAAGAAAAACAATCAAGGACGAAGCACTCCTCAACAAATAATAATAAGAAGAAGAAGAAGGGCTTTACAGGTCGCCAACTGGTGAACAGCTTTATCTTCGCACTCCAGGAACATGGCTCAAGCGACGTGGACATTGGAAGTGACGAAGATGAAGATGATTTGGCCAACTTATGCTTCATGGCGGGCAAAACAAGATCAAGATCAAGTCAGGAGGATGCAGAACACAACAGTGACGACGATGAGGTATGTTCTACCTGTAATGAAATGTGTGATGCAATTTCTCGTGCAACTATTATTGTTAATAAAAAGGACAAAAAGCTTAGGGATAATGCTGCTAAAATCGAATCACTAGAATCTGAAATCAACCATTTGAAAACCTTGATTCCTAGTGATGATTCTTGTCCCTCGTGTGATTTAATCTATGAACAATTGTCCACATTAAGAACTGCACATTCTTCTACTCTAGATAGACTTGAACTTGAAATTGAAAAGAACAAAAAACTTGCTGCACTTGACATTGGCAACTTAAAAGATGCTTCTTGTTATACAATTGATTTGCATTGTTCTAGTTGTGATGATCTTGAAAAGAAACTAAAGGATGCTATGTTTGAAATTTCAATATTGAATAATGCTTTACGTTCTCATAAAGTTAAATATTGTTCCAATTGCAAATTAAAAGGAGAAACTTCATGTGAAAATTGCCTTGATCTGTCCAATAAACTTGATAACATGCATAGGACATTAGATCGATTTTATAATGGGAATAAGAACCTAAACTTGCTGATGAATTCTTCCAAGTCTTGCAATGATAAAACTGGTTTAGATTTTGATTCTCATGCTCATGCTAAGGTACATCCACCTAAAATTGTAAAGTCATTAGGAAGTGGTTTGATTCAAATAGTTCCTAAATAAAAAAGTGGTCTTCAAATCTACAGGAGTGTTGTCTCATTCGGTTTCAAATAAAATTATTGCTTGCTCATCTAGACATGAACACAAAGTTAAATTTCATTGTACCTACTGTGGTAGAGATGGTCATGTCATAGATTTTTGTTATAGACTAGCTAAACAACAGAAAAGGGAAAGAATGATTGCTAGATCTCATAACTTTCATGCAAAATTTGCTACACATATTAAACTGAATGCCAGGAACATGCAACCTGTTGTTATGAGTCAAAAACATTCAAAGTTTACCTCCGGACCTTCTGTTTTTGCCTCCGAAGCTACTGATTTTGTGCTACACAAGTAACACCTTATAGGTCAGTAGTTAATAATAAAAAAGCTCAAACTTTGACTCATAAACCTACTGTTTTATCTCAGCTTTCACGTGTTTTTCCTACTACACGTCGTGTGACTCAGTACTGAATACCTAAATGCCTTTTGACTAACCCCAGTATTGAGTCATCGATGTATTGTGCTTCTATGTAGGTTACATGCTTGAGAAAGGAGAACATTTGGATTGTGGATTCAGGTTGCTCACGCCACATGACTGGTAACAAAGAATGGTTCTCCTCCCTCTCTTTTGTGTCACGTGTAGAGAATGTTACTTTTGCCGATAATTCTTCAACTCCTATAATTTTTAAGGGTTCGGTTAGAGTAAATGATCACTACACTTTGAAGGATGTGGCACTTGTCAAAAATTTGAAATACAACTTGCTTTCTGTTTCACAATTGCTAGATGACAATCTGGAAATTATTTTTAATAAAAACTGCTGCAAAGTTGTAGGTTCAAATATTGAGCTTATTTTTAACATGTCTCGGTTTGGAAGAATTTTAAAGCTGATTTTGATATGTCTTCCTCTAAGCATAGGTGTCTAGTTGCTAATGATTCAAAAGACTTATATTATTTGCATCGTAGACTTGGCCACGTAGGCTTTGATCACCTAACGTGTGTTAGTGCACTTGATCACATACGTGGGCTGCCTAAGCTTAAAGGGGACAAAGAAAGTGTGTGCTCTTCTTGTAGACATGCTAAGATGGTTGCAGGTTCACATACTCCTCTCACAATGATCATGACAACTGAACTGGGTCAACTTTTGCACCTTGACACCGTAGGAGCTTCACGTGTTCAATCCTTCGGAGGTAAATGGTATGCTCTTGTTATTGTTGATGATTATTCTGGATACTCTAGGGTGTACTTTATGGCGTCTAAGAATGAATATTTTGGTCACTTTAGAACTTTATTATCAATTGATCACCCAGGATCTTTAAAAGCAATTAGAAGTGATAACGGAACTGAATTTAAAAATCAATCTTTTGATCACTTTTGTGTTGAAAATGGAATAGATCATTAATTTTCTTCACCATATGTACCTCAACAAAACGGTGTTGTAGAAAGAAAGAACAGGACCTTAGTTGATATGGCTAGGACTATGCTTGATGAATATCAAACTCCTAGGAAATTTTGGGCTGATGCAATTGCAACCACTTGTTATGTCTCAAATCGTGTTTTCTTGCGCGCTAAGCTAGGTAAAACACCATATGAGCTTCGGTTTGGACATAGGCCTAGTGTTACGCACTTTCGGGTCTTTGGATGCAAATGCTTTGTTAAGAAACATGGTAATCTTGATAAATTTTAACCTAGATCCATTGATGGCTTGTTTCTTGGTTATCCATCTCATACTAGAGGGTACCGTGTGTTTTTACTTGACACTAACAAAATTGTGGAGACTTGTGAAGTGTCTTTTGATGAAGCTAGCCCAGGTACTAGCTCAAACATTGCAGGTTCAGATCCATATCCGCAGGGGGAGAGCATTTTTGTTGAAGATGAGGAAGAATTGGAGCTACTGCCCGAAAATTCAGTAGCTAAAGACTTTGGTTCAGCTCCAGATGTTAATTCTCAACCAGCATCGACAACCATCAATGCTGATTCAAAACGTCCTCAAGTCACAAGCTCATCGATTTGTGATGAACATGAAGAAGAAGCTTGTGAGACATCTGCTCCCCTACGGTTTTACAAAGATCATCCGCCGCAACAGATTATTGGAAGCTTGCACAAACGAGTTACATGGTCCAGGTTTTGCAATCCAAACTCTCATGCTCATTCTGCTTTTGTTGCTTCTTTTGAACCCAAAGATATATCACATGCACTCACTAATGAATCTTGGATTATTGCCATGCAAGAAGAGTCAGAAAATTTTGAAAGAAATAATATTTGGAAACTTGTACCTCCTCCTCAAGGTCACACTTTAATTGGAACTAAATGGGTGTTTAAAAATAAACAAAGTGAGGATGGGGTTGTGGTTAGGAATAAGGCTAGGTTGGTTGCTCAAGGTTTCACTCAAGTTGAAGGTCTAGATTTTGATGAAACTTTTACTCCTGTTGCTAGATTAGAAGCCATAAGAATTTTGTTAGTTTTGCTGCATCTAAAGGTTTTAAGCAATATCAAATAGATGTTAAAAGTGCTTTTCTTAATGGCTACATAGATGAGGAGGTTTATGTCAAACAACCACCGGGTTTTGAAAATTTAGATTTTCCTAAACATGTTTACAAACTGTCCAAAGTCTTGTACGGTCTCAAACAAGCCACTAGAGCATGATATGATAGGTTAAAAACATTCTTACTTGAAAAGGGGTTTACCATGGGCAAGGTTGATAAAACTCTTTTTGTGCTTAAGCATGGCAATGACTCATTATTCATTCAAGTGTATGTGGATGATATTATCTTTGGTTGTGCCTCTCATGATCTTGTGTCCAAGTTTTCAACTATGATGAGTTCGGAATTTGAGATGAGTATGATGGGAGAACTCACGTACTTTTTGGGGCTGCAAATAAAGCAAACCAAGGAGGGTACCTTTGTGCATCAAATGGAGTATACAAAAGACCTCCTAAGGCGCTTCAACATGGACAAAAGCAAGCCTCTTCGGACACCAATGGGAACAACAACAACACCTGAACTTGATGAAGATGGTGAATCCGTGGATCAAAAAGAATATAGAAGTATGATCGGATCACTTTTGTAACTCACGGCATCAAGACCGGACATACAATTCAGCGTATGTCTTTGTGCACGGTTTCAAGCCTCCCCACGTGCTTCACATCGTCAAGATGTCAAAAGGATTCTCAGGTATTTACATAGAACTCAAGAATTTGGCATTTTTCTTCCTTCTTCCTCAGCCGATACTTTGAAAGCTTTTTCCGATGCTGATTTTGGAGGTTGTAGGATTGATAGGAAAAGTACTTCCGGTGCTTGTCATTTTCTTGGTAATTCACTTGTTGCTTGGTCCTCTAGAAAACAAAATTCAGTTGCACAATCCACAGCCGAATCTGAATATGTAGCTGCTGCTAGTGCTTGCTCACAAATTCTTTGGATTGTTCAAACACTTAAGGACTATGGGGTTGATCTACATAGTGTTCCACTGTTTTGTGATAACACTATTGCCATTTGCATTGCTAAAAACTCCGTGCAACATTCTAGAACTAAGCACATTGACATTAGGTATCACTTTCTCTATGATAATGTTGAAAAAGGAAACATTGTGCTTCACCATGTAGATACCGAACAACATTTGGCTGATATTTTTACAAAACCTTTGGTTTTCACTCGTTTTTGTTTCATTCGTAGTGAAATAGGGGTTATGCATCCTCATGACTTACATTGAGGGGGAGTTTTCAAACCCTAGAAGTCTATGTGTGAATCTGAAATTAAAATAATATGAGCATAGATTTCATACATATATGACTTTGTGATTCCTTTTACATGCTGAAAGTTCTTACTACATTACTCGTGTTATACATTTTGTAGTTTTTGCCATGTCTAGTAATTGGAATAATTACTTACACTAAATCTGGTCATGGTTGAACTTTCTTGCTGTTTTGAACTTGTTGCAGGCTCACAAGTGTTTTTGATCATAAAGAATGAATCAAGTAATCAACTCACATGTTGAGTTTTTGTGAACAAATATAAGTTGAGAAAAGAACAAGAGAATATGCATGCATCGCACTTCTTCTTTTGAGATGGCTTATCATTGCACTTTGATATGAACTTGGAAGAAGTTGTGTATGACAAAAACCATGTCCTTAAGCTTCTGATTGTCAAATGACATAGGCTTGGCTTGGTTGGGTAGAATAAGGCAGATGCACATATAATCTCTTGCAAATATCATATGATCTAACAAAGGACAGATTGACCTTTGTTCGGTCTTTCGATCATAACTTGAGTTTCTCTCGACGGATTTGAGTGATTCTTCTTGTGTTTTCTTCGTGACTTGATTCTCTCTGATATATATCACTTTTGTCCCAGTGAAACACATTTAGGTTAGTCTCACACACGATTTCTCTAATAGATCGTTTTTTTGCCGAAGGGGTTGGGATTTAATTGTTTCTGCTGCATAAGATTTTTAGATCTGCCATTCACCCCCCCCCCCTCTGGTAGCTTTTCACGTGCTCTTCGATCCTACAGATAGGGTAGTCCCTACCCTAAAGAGAATAGCCATCATACCTTCTACGGGCCGATAAGGGATTGCTGGGCCTAACTGGAACCGTCTTGGGCTTTTCCTGATGGAATTCCTTTTAATCAACTTTGAATTACAGACTTGATCCGGTAACCTCGCCTCTAGTCCGCTGAAATCGTTATCCAGGAATGCTGCTCCTGGTACCGTTCCCTTTCCCTTCGCTTGCATGATCGCTGGAAGGATCTTAGCTGGACCAGATCTAAGGACCGATTCCTCATCAACCTCAAGTTCATCTCCCATATTCGCAGAAGATAGAAATCTGTTATTGTTGGGTTTCTCCTCCACTCCATTGACTCTCTTAGGCCTTGAGGTAGCCGCAATGGCGACTTCTATTGCCCTGGCTATTTTTCTGCGCTTAAACGATCATCTTCCTGCATCTCTGAATTTTTGGCCGGTGCCAGCGTTAGCCGACAAATTTGTAAACTGCGATTGATCTTACCCGTTGCTTCTAAACATATATTTCAACAGACGAAATGTAATTGAGGATTGCCGTGAGTGGCTACAGTGCCATGCACACAGCCAATCACACCAGATGACAGAATCGGTACCCGAATCAAATTGTGATGAGTACAGTGTTACCAGCTAATGTAGAATTCCAGATGTTGAAAAATCACCATCTTCGAGTGGCCTAAATCTTGCTGGAGTTGCCCTCCCTCTGGAGTCGCCCTCAGGAGTCAGCCTTCCAGCCAAACTACTAAGTTGTTCCTCCCCATCCTAAAGGCAAGATGTCTGTGGATCAACCTCTCTCATCCGAGAGAGTATATACCACTCAAGAAGAAGATCCAGACCCCTCCTGGAAGGTCCAGATTGATGAAGAAGAAACTTTGGACCCCTCTGGGAGGGTTCGAACTATTAGCGTCCAGTATACTTCATCAGTGAAGTACTTCATGATGCCAAGACTCGATATATTGAGGTGCATAAGCTATTATATGCAGTTCTTATTGCCTCAAGGAAGCTACGTCATAACTTCCAAGCCCACAAGATATCAGTGGTAACATCTTATCCACTGCGCGCTATTTTGCATAATCCAATTTGAGCGGGAAATATCACCAAGTGGGATGCAGAGCTGGTGGAGTTCAATCTCGAATTCCTGCATAGATATGCAATCAAGAGTCAGACACTGGCTGACTTCATAGCGGAGTGGCACCTTCTCCATCAAGATCGGGGGGTCTCAGCGAACAGAAGCTGGAACCTAAGGTACCAGTCTTCACTGAGCCTCACTGGACTCTCTACTTTGATGGCTCCGTGCAGAAGCAGGGGGGCAGAGCTAGAATCCTTCTCCTCGCTCCGATCGAGAGAAGGTCAAGTACATGGTACGTCTTGGCTTCGAGGCGACCATCAACATGGCACAATATTAAGCTCTCATCTTTGGACTCAAGGCGGCGCTATCATTTGTCGTCTGAAAGCGCTTGGGAAGGGAGATTCACAACTCATCATCAAACAAGTTAAAGATGAATGTAGTTGCAATAACCCTCAGCTTGCTGCATATTTGCTTGAAGTCCAGAAGTTGGAAAAGGAGTTTTGGGTCCTTAACCTAAGCCATGTCCAGTGTGTCAACAACGCTGAAGCTGACAATCTCTCAATGAAAGCTTCAACCAGGTCACAAGCACCTGATGGAGTTTTTGTTAGGAGATTACCGTCAACTACTGATCAGCTTGCCGAACTGAGTAATGGGGGCGAGACCAGCACCTCGAAGCTGGCGGTTCCAATGGCCCTGTTACCATGGCTTCCACCAAAGATTGTAGATGCTACAGGAAGCTCCGTGCAACCAAGCGCGCAAGATCTAGAAGCTCAAGTAAGTTCTGATGCATGGATCTCAAAGGTCCGGAACTACATGAAAGACAACATCATTCCTGAAGATGGTGTGTCCGCTGAGCGAATAGTCAGATTGGCTAAAAGATACATGTTGGTAGAAGGGGATCTCTATCGATGTGGTGTCAACAACATTCTAATGTGGTGCATTTCCTGGGAAGAGGGTTGCGAACTTCTCACATATATCCATGAAGGTGAGTGTGGGAACCACGCATCATCCTGCACACTGGTCGGTAAGACCTTCCGACGTGGTTTTTACTGCCTATAGCACTTAAGGATGCAGTTGAACTGGTCAAGAAGTGTGAGGCATGCCAGTTCCACGCGAAGAAAATTCATACACTGGCGCAATCACTGTAAATGATTCCTCCCTCAAAGTTATTCGCTATGTGAGGGTGGATATTTTGGGACCATTCCCAAAAGCCGTCGGAGGGTACCGGTTCTTATACGTCACCATCCACAAGTTCAGAAAGTGGCCAGAAGCAACCCCAATTGCCACAATCAACAAACAATCTGCATCAAGTTCTTGAAGTCCATTGTTTGTAGATTTGGAGTTCTGAGCAGAGTCATCACTGACAACAGAACCCTCAACTATACATCAGTAACTCATCCGGCAAGCAATGGCCAAGCCGAGAGATCGAACGCAGAAATTCTCAAGGGACTCAAGACACGCACTTATGAGCGCTTGAAGAAGCATGGTGCCAACTGCATAGAAGAGCTTCCATCTGCATTGTGGTCAAGTCGGAAAACACCTAGTCGGGCAACAGGAGAAACACCCTTCTTCATGGTGTACGGAGCCGAAGATGTCATTCCTCCAGAAATTGCCATGGGGTCTCTCCAAGTCCGGACCTACGATGAAGCCACGCAGGACCAGCTCCAGCGTGATGACTTAGACCTTGTTGACGAGGCAAGGTGTCGAGTAGCTGTCCGAAATGCACGATATCGCCAGACGCTCTAGCGCTATCATCAAAGGCATGTGTGCAATCAGTAGTTGGAAGAAGGCGATCTAGTGTTGTGGCGAATACTCACTCGAGAAGGGTTGAACAAACTTTCTCCCAGCTGGCTGGGTCCCTTCCGAGTTATCAAAGTTTCCCGCTCCGGATGCGTTCGCTTGGCAACAAAGGATGGGATACCACTTCCCAATCCCTAGAATATATAGCATCTCCGTAAGTTCTATACTTAGTAGCACGGAGGTGAGTATGTATTTGTATAAAATGTATCTCATAGAGTTTATGAATAGAGTCAGGTTGGTTCAAGATGTATAACACACTTAACCTTGTCATGTACTTTAAGTGTGTCCTTGCCTTCCCCTGTTATTCATACCTATAATGAAATACATTTATATGAAAACAGATTCTACGTGCATTTTACTTTGTGCATGCTCATTATTTTCCTTCTTATACCTTCTTGTCAATAGTGATGTTGCGCAATCCACTTGAAAGTTAGTCCTAAAGATTCATGTGATATATACATATGTTTTATTGGTAATCTTCTATTGGATCCTAGTATTGGATGGCCTACTCGCCTGAAAACCAATGCCAATGACACGTCCGGAGTGCACTATCGACTTAGTCTGGTCCAGCACCCTAAGTACGCCACTCTACCTATTCTGGTAGGTCTCAGTAAGGCGGGTTCGGACAACACACGGACCTATGAAAGTTTAATATCAGTATACTTAAATTGTCACAATGAGTTTATTAGGACCTAAATTTCAAAGAAGAATAATAAGCGGCAAATAAGCTATAAGCAAGAGGACGAATTTTACTGCTTTTCTTGTCTCTCATGTGCAGGAAAAAAGAATAATTGACAGTGACCAGCACGTTGATGGTGGGTGCCGCCAGATCACCTAGCTTCGACATCACCCAGTGGGTCCGCCATTGACGTTTCATACGTTGACATTGGGTGCCGTTGAAGCACCTAAGCTCCAACAACTTACAGGGGGCCCACCGTCGATGTCAAATATGTGGTGAAGGGTCGAATACAGGACTCGGACCTCAGAGCTATCACAGTAGCTACGAGTTTGGAGGAATAAAAAATTCATGACATTGTCAAATTCTTTATGGTAGATGTCCTCAGGATAAATCAATTGAGCACATCTACCAGGGGGCCAACAAGATAAAGGCAATGATACATTAAAGACAAAAATGAAGTTCAAAATGATTTTGTTCATTCAAAATTTGAAGATCTGCAAAATGAAGGTACAAAAGGGAAGGCTCTTAGCTACTGGAGTTCCGCTGGAAGTACGTAGCAACCTTATGGCGGCTTCTTGGATGATTGCTTTGGCAATTTCCTCCACCTCGGCGATGGGTCCCTCAATCACTGGAGCTAGAGACATAGAGGGATCCCGACTGCGGAAGCATGTCACCACATATTTTGCGACATTTTTTGCTAAGGATTTTCCATCGGTCTTGAGTTGGTCGCTGATCACATCTTCCAGTGAATCCAGCTTAGCTCCGGCAGAGTTGAGCGCCACCACAGCTTTGTCCATCTCTGGCTCCGGGTCAACCTGTCAGACCAGATTGAACCCCAGTGGCATCATAGCATCTTCTGCTCACCGAAGGATGTCCCTGACCTGTTGGTACTCTATTGCCCTCGTACTCTGGAGCTCTTCCAGCGACATTCTTGCAGATGATAGCCCCGCAGAGCCCTCATTCGAGAACCGCTTGACCTCTTTAGCATGCTATTGAATCCATTCAGCCAGCTGCCTCTCTTGGTCAGCGATTTGCTTCTCCTCGAGGTTCAAGCAGTCTTGCTTCTCCGCAAAGTCCCTCCCCTTAGCCTTCACCTTAGCTTCGCTGACTCCTTCTCCCTTCAGCCATATTTGCTGCTTCTCAGCTTCGCGCCAGGACATAAATTTTTCCTCGCAGATGGCCAGGTCCTGTTCGCCGCGTGCTAGCTTCTGGGAGATTTCGTCTTCTCTCTTCTGGAGCTCTTGCTACTTATTTTCTAATGCATCTCGGCACTTGAGGAGTTTTTTCCTCAAAGCATTGAGACTCTCCGAGCTATCATCTACCAATTCACTCACTTTCGCATGCTCGTAGATCTCCTGAGCTTTGTCATCGAGGGCTTTTATTGCAGCCTATCTTTCATCTAGTGCCTTGTTCAGACGCGTCTTCCGAGCTTTCTCGGCCTCGAGCCAATCTCTTAGGTCAGCGAGCATAGACTATGTCAACTTCGTCTTGAAGTATTGCAGCATGCGCCAGCGCCTTAGAGTGTCACGCTCATCCTCTAGGACCTTGCGCTCGTAGTCAAAGGCGAGCTGAACTTGGCGGAGGCTCGAGCAGGCGTTCTCAATTGACATGCCCAGAGGTATTGGCTCAGGACCTGTTTGAGGTTCCTTTGGTTCCCCCAAATCTTCCAGAACAGTTGTCGGGGCCCATGGCACGAGCATGGACTCCAACAACTCAACGTCTGCAGTGCTGAGTTCTGGAAACTTGTCGACTTCTAGCGCGGATGTTGATGAACCTGGAGCTGGATCTGCAGACACCGAGTCAGGCACCATCGTAGCGTCAACTGGCTGCTCCGGTGCAGCATTTGCTGGCTCAGGCATGGCAACCTCTGGCATAGCAACATCAGCCAAGGGCACCGATACCACCGGTGCTGATGCTGGTACCTCCGCTGCTGTCTCCGGGGCAGTTGAAGCTTGCTCCAGCAATTCTCCTTCGTGGTTTGACGTGACCACGACTTCTTCAACTGCTAGCACCAAGGTCATCTCGACGTCAGTTGGTGTCAGAACTGTCGTGTTGTCCACCAGGACCATAGGAGAACCCATACCATTAGTGGGGGCTCTGGTGGGCACAGTTTCTATGGCTGCAGCGCTGGCTTGGTCGATTGCATGTGTCGTAGCATTAAATCCTCCTTTTGATACCATGGAAACAAAGGAATAGAAAATTGAAGGAAAAGCAAAAAAAAACAAAAAAAAACACAAGTTCAAGTGCTGATCAATACCTGGGGATGCTGCCGCTCCAGTCGGCACAAATCTTCTTCCTTGGACGTCTGGAGTCAGAACCCGCCGTCGCCGTGAGGTAAAAGCTCTGGTCTTCATCCCAGAAGTCATGGCAGCAACCAGCGTCACTATAGCCAGGATCTCCATCGTCTGAGAAGACACTCCGTACCTAGAGCCCACTGCTGGCACCAGGATTGAAGTAGACATACCGGACCTAGTGTCTACCATAGGCACTGGATCCGAAGATGATTTGGCTTACCTTGGCCATCAGAGCCAGGGTTGCCGTTGCTGGAGGCACAACCAGCAATGACTTGAGGGTCAAGCGGGGAAGTGGCACCGCTTGCATTGGAGCTGTTCTGACAGAGCTGCCATCAGTTTTTGTCAACTTCCTCTTCCAACTAGAGGCGTCGACAGGCTTTTTGCCTTTGCCCCGACTTGAGTAAGACTTCTTATGACTTGGTTCTGCGGGAGCCTTGCCTTTTCCACTGACAGGTGTAGAGTCAGATCCTCCATGTGAGTAGGGGGTCGAAGCTCTGGGGATAACAATCCCTGCTGACGGAGTGCTCCTTTGTCGCACCGCAAGACCTGTATTGTCAAGGAGCAGCATCACCTTCTGCAGCTCCCTCCTGACCTCCAGAACTACACATAGAGGCAAAGAACTCTGCCGAAGGTACAAGGTCATCTCTTGATAAAGATCCAGTGTACAACTTTTGCAGATGGAGTTTAAAGGCATGCTCATCTAAGTTGGTTCCCTGACCAACGTCAATCTGGAGGAAATCCATTTCTCCGGAGTACGACCAAGTTGCAAATTCTCAATGAGCCTAGCGATTGGTCAGGAAGTTGTTGAGGACCATCAGAGACGTCAATCCTCCGTCGACCAAGTTTCGGATTCTTGATAGCACGAGGTTGTACTCTTTTGTCAGCTTTGGGAGCTCCTCCCAGGAGTCGGACTCCGTCGTCGGAAATCCTTCTGGCAGCTCCAGCCGGTCGTGACGGTCCAACCAGATAACTACCCAATCAGTCTTCCAAGTCTCCCACTTTCCGAAAGTAAAGGACTTTATCTACTTGTATGGGGGGTTCCTACGCCTTACAAAGTAGTAGAATCCCAATAGGTTGTTACCTTTGCCTATCGCCCGGATGTGAAGAAGGTCCAGAACAGCGGCACGCAGGGTGGCACGCTTACCCACATATTGTAGAAGTGGATGAAGATCGCCACCAGCAAGATCGAATGAGGACTGAGATGTTGCAGTTGGATCCTGTATGACTCCAGCAGCATCAGCAAGAAGCTAGATACTAGTGGAACCAGCCCAACCATGGCGTACGATGAGAAGTAGACAATCTCGTTGGGGGACTCCTTCTTGAACGGGAGCTTGCCGCAGCGAATAGCATTGTTGAAAGAGTCGCTCTGCTAGCCCATCAGCTTTGAAACTCTTCTAAGATCCTTCTCGCTGACAATCTTGCTGGGTGGAAGTCCGATTTCAATCGTCACAAAGTGGAGCAAAAGAGGGAGCATGATGCAAGGGTTCAAGAGGACAACTCTATGAGCAAGAACAGATTGGTGCCTAAGAGTTCTCTCCCCTTGTAAATCCTCTCCTGTTATTAAGCCCCTGCAACGATTGGATGGCAACTACATCTGGACCTTGATCACACTCAACAAAGTTACCTCGTCAATGACAAGGGGACCTGGGTCCACTTCACCAAAAAAGTTGCACCAGGTGAACCGCTGTCATGATGAGAAGTTGAAAGCTCGAGAGCGGCAGCCTGACGGAGCTACAAAGATTGCTCTGGGAACCGATACAGAAATCCTATTGGGAACCAGCGTCCTTCAATTGTGTGAGATCCACACGTCATGTATCTCACCTACCAAATCAAGAAGGGTTGCATGTCCCAAAAGGAAAGCTAAAGCAGTAGTGCGGGAGAGATAATGGCCCCACCTCCGGCATCAAAACCTCACAATCTCACCAGAGGTAGTCCCGGGGGCCACTGTCGATATCCTGCATACAGTTATCCCTTCGTACTTGAAAAGACGCGGTTAGTTCCACCTTCAAGTGTTGTGGACTTACAGAGGTAACACGTGTCCTGTAGTGCCGAACCTGCCTCCCTCCTTAGGGAAGCTCTAGTGCTACCACGTGTCCTACAGTGTTGGACCTGCCTCCCTCCTTAGACTGGCTCCGGCGCTGCCACGTGTCTTGTAGTGCGGAACCTGCCTCCCTTCTTAGGGTGGCTTTGGAGTTGCCACGTGTCCCACTATGCTGGACCTGCCTCCCTCCTTAGGGTGGCTCCACACTGCCACATGTCCAGTAGCTCCGGACCTACCTCCCTCCTCAGGGTGACTCCGGCGCTGCCACATGTCCAGTAGCTCCTGACCTACCACCCTCCTCAGGATGGCTCCGATGCTGCCACGTGCACCTGCGTACTGGACTTGCCTCCCCTACAAAGGAAGCTCCGGTGTTGCCACGTGTCCAGTAGCTCTGGGCTATGTCAATGGGAAAACACCGGGTTCTCTAATGGTGTGGACATTCAAGGGCTATAATTTGGTTGTTACAAGACCTGGTTAGCATGTCATTAATGACATATTAATGACGCATGATCAAAGGACTATTAAGACCTATAACGCTGCTATTAAGGTGTGTTATTACACTATTAACCCCTCTTAACACCCGTAGATCGTGTGTAGGGTGGTTATTACAACCAGAGCCACCTGTCGGGCCATGGCACATACTGTAACAGCCAGTATTTGGCATATAAAAGGACTGCGTTGCACGGTAGAAGAAAAGTCATTCATACTAGCTCACTAGCATACTCTCTCAAAGCAATCCAGTACACAAACACCTCGTGGAGTAGGGTATTACGCTCAGGCGGCTCGAACCACATAAAACTCTTTGTGTTACCTCGCTCTTGGAATTTGATTTTGCTCCCTGCCTAAATACGAACCTCCGCGGACTACTTCTTAGTAGTACTGGGGGAAGTGTCGTTGGAACACTTTGTCAAATTCTATGCAAATCATAAGCATAAACAAATCAATCACAATTCATAAGCATAAACAAATTAAGGATCATAAGCATTTACAATGCGTAAGCATAAACAAATTGACCACAATTCCATGCAAAAGTACATTTATCCTCCAATTCTATGCATCAAAATTTGAGGATCACAAATGGAGTAAAATGAAGGAATGAAGAAGAATATTTAACCTAGGTGGCGGCCACGGGAGAGCTAGCTGGCGGCTTGTGCTTGGGGATGCGGCCGGCGGCCACAGGACGGCGCTGACAGGAGAGCGTGCACGGCCACGGGAGGAGTGTAGCGTCACCGATGTCAGGAGCTCAGTGTCCGCAGCTCGGTGGCGGCAGCGGAGGGAGCGCGGCGGTAGGAGCGCAAGGCGGGAGCGGCTGCGCGGCGGTGGGAGTGCGAGGCGTGAAGCATGGCGGCGGCGTTAGGGCGTGAGTGCGAGTCGGGCCAAGTGGGATAGGGGTATATCCTCTTTATTTGAGATGACCTTAGGGTTGGCCGTCGCAAATTAATTTACTTGTGATGGTATTAGCTTCTGCCGTTGCAAGCAAGATCATATTTGCAACGGTTAAATTACGTGCGATGGCATATGGACTGACCATCGCAAATTAATCATTTGCGACGGCTTTTGACTTTTGCGACGGTCGAGTGCGGGTCGTCGCGATACTCTATTTATGACGGTCGACCGTCGCAAATATTTTTAGTCATCACAAATGATCGTGTTTCCTGTAGTGACAAATTATACTCAGTCCAACTCGGGAGCCCAAAAGCCCAATTAAATTTTCTGAAGCAAATAATAAAAATTGAACTCAACTCGAATTCACACGAATACGCGCGTGGCAGGGCGAGGCGAGGCGAGCGAGGGAGGGAGGATGGCGAGCGCGTATGGGCCACCCCTCTTATCTCTCTCTTACAGAGTGAAAAATAACATCCCTTATATGTAGAGGTTGCTCTTCTCCAACTCCCCATGTGAGTTAAACTATTAGTATTCTAATGGGTATTTTAGATTTATTTGAAATTATTGTGAGTTTCTGCATGGACCTCACATATGGACCCAAATTCCAATAAGACCCGTGTGGCATAGGAATGACCTTTAAGATGGTTCACAATTTCCTCTCCAGAAAATATGGTTAATAATTTGCAAAATAAAAAAGAGTAAAGTGCATCATTTGTCCTTAAACTTGTCTAAGTGTGTCATTTAGGTCCGCGAACTTTTAAAGTGTATATTTGGTTCCATAAACTTGTTAAAGTGTGTCATTTAGGTCCAAAACTCCAAAAATACCCTGATGTCTATTGTTATAACAGCTGTTGGTACCCTGCGTACCGGGTACCCCATGATACCGCAAGAAACACCGAAGAGTTCCACCCGTCCGAGTTGAAGACCTCCGAAGGCTACACGTGCTATACAGCACTGGACCCGCCTTCCTCGTTTGGCTAGCTCCAACACTGCCACGTGTAATGCGAGGGTGGAGCTAACTCCCCCTGTAGGGAAGCTCCGGTCTTGCCACATGTCCAATGACCCCGGACCTAACCCAGAGTAGAGGGAAGCTCCGGTGTTGCCACGTGTATAGTGGCTCTAGAGCTGCCTCCACGTGACGGGAAGCTCCAGAGCCACCACGTATCAAGCCTCTGGACCTAAGACGGCAACGAAGAGACTAGCGGATCTCCAATGGTGCGGAAATTCAAGGGGCAGTTAAACCTACAGTTAAAAGACCTGATTGCGTGTTATTAATGTCAAATTAATGACACACGATCGGAGGGATCTTAACAACAATAATGCCTCCATTAAGGCGTGTTATCATACTGTTAATTGTTCTTAATATTCAGAGATTGTGTCTTAGGCAATTAACTACCGCCAGGACCACATGTCGAGCCAGGCTGATGTAACAGCTAGTCCTTGGACTATAAAAGGGTTGCGCTGCACGATACTTGACAACTAAGCTCACACGCTCAATAGCGCCATACACATACTTACAACAACACAACCCGTGGAGTAGGGTGTTACACTCAGGCGGCCCGAACCATGTAAAATCTCTTGTGTCACTGTCTTGTCCAAATCTCAAGTGCCCCAACCAATCAAGAACCTCTACGGGCTACGATCTAGTAGTACTGGGGGAAGTGTTGATTGCACACTTCGACATTTGGCATGCCAGGTAGGTGGTGCATTTGAGATTTCAAGATGGTGAACTCCGACGCAGGATCATCCAACGGCAATACTGAGCAACCTGGGGGGAGCAAGGGAATCCCTCCAACGTGGCAACAACCAGTCGGTGATGTTGTCCCAGCGGGCATTGTACAACCACCACCACCATCTGCTCAGGCATCTGCTCTGGCTAACAATGTTGGACAGCAGGATGGGGTCTCGGCGTCAGTCACTACATCGATGCACAACAATCCAGAGAACACGCTAATTGCTACGCGTAGTCTTCTCCCATGCCCATCACCGTCAAGAGCACCTCAAGGTACCATGGAGTAGTGGTGTGCTGATGTGGAACATCTGGTTGTAGCTACAGCCAATGGCCTCAACAACTAAGGTCCTCGCCCTTCGGGGCAGACACCATCTCAGGATCGGATCTTGTCTGGAAGACTTGGTCCACAGCATCGGAGATGTTCTGTGTCTCAGCAAGTGACATCGTTGCCTTCCGGGGTGCGTTGCACCCACACCGTGTCGAGACTTTTGATGCACGATCATCAGTCGGAGCTCAACCGACGATACAGACAGCAGGAAGGCCGCGTCCATATCGAGCGCTCGCGAGAGGCAAGAAGCTCGGGACAACCCTTCTCCTTTGGGAGTAGGAGGCGGCTGTTCATCCCTGGCCATGCACCTTCGCATGGTCCGATGGCCGCAGAAGTTTCGGCCTCATCTGCCAGAGAAGTTCGACGAGACTGTCAACCCCACCGAGTTTCTCCAAATCTACTCCACCGCTATTCTTGCGGCAGGGGGCAATGAGGTCGTGATGGCCAACTATTTTCCAGTGGCTCTGACTGGGACCGCCAGGTCCTTGTTCATGAGTCTGCCGCCTGACTCCATAGTTGGGTGGAACTTTGTCGACAGTTCACTGCCAACTTTGGGAGTTCCTACACTCGGCCCGGCACTGAACTGGACTTTTTTGTTGTACAGCAAAAGTCGGGAGAATCGTTGCGATCCTTCATCCAGTGGTTTTCTCAAGTACGAAACACCATCCCTTCTATCTCCAATGCTTCTGTCATCGTGGCATTCAGATAGGGTGTCAAAGACGAGAAGATGTTGGAGAAGCTGGCGACGAAAGAGGTCACCAGTGTCACGGAGTTATTCAGCATGGCTGACAAGTGCGCCCGGGCCGCAGAGGGTCAGGAAATGCACTTCAAGCCAGCTCCGGAGGCTAACAAAAAGTCCTACAAAGCTGAAGCCACTACCTCCGGTAGTGGAAAGAAGAAGAAAAAGTCCAACAACAAGAAGAAGCCGTCGATCGGCACACCTACTGCTGCGGCAGCTGCAGCTCCGGTTAGCTAGGGGCCACGCCCCAAAAAGTAATCTCGACCTTCATCAGAAGACGGCGGTGGTCCAAAGATGTGGTGTCCGTTCCACAAAACGGACAAACACAGTCTAGAAGACTGTCGAGAGTTCCAGAACCATGTCGAGCGCTACAACAAGCGCCGAGAAGAAGCTCCTTTCCGTCAATGGCAAGGAAAACAAAAGGTCGATGAAGCTCTGGCTGATACGGAGCTAGGCTTCCAGGACCCCAAGAAGGTCCTGAAGGTTGTGTACAACACAGTCAATGATGATTCTAATGTCTCCAACAACGAGCGTCGGAACACCCTCAACACCATATATGGAGGGTCATGGGATATCACTTCCCACCGCATCCTCAAGACTATGCGGCCAGAGATGGCTGTCGCAGCTCCTACCTCCAAGGCAGAACTGCATCAGAAGTGGATGGACACTCCCATCACTTTTGATGCTATAGACTGCCCCAGGAAATGATCGGGTCTAGTCAACTGCCATTGATGGTGTCTCCAACCATCAAGAATGTCCAGCTCTACCATGTCCTGGTAGACGGAGGAGTGGCGCTCAACCTCCCAAGCTATGAGGTGTTCGTGAAGATCCAGCTTCGACTCTCGGACCTTCGCCCCTCACGTCCATTCTCAGGGGTAGGTCCGGGGTCCATTAGCCCTCTTGGATCCATTACACTCCCAGTGACCTTCGGGACGCGGGAGAAGTACAGGATCGAGAAGCTAGTATTTGATGTTGCACACATCAGCTTGCCCTTCAATGCCATCCTAGGCAGGTCTGCCCTGTATAGGTTCATGACCGCGGCTCACTACGGATATCTAGTGTTGAAGATACCGACACCTTCAGGTGTCCTCCAGATCTGCGGGGATCGCACTGCGGGAGTCGATGCACTGGAAGAACTCCACGCGCTTGCTATAGCGTGGGAGGGAACCTCGGGCAAAGAGATAGCTGCTCAACCTCCGAGCACTCGTCATCGAGGCTCAACCTCTGCACCACGTGTGCAGCCAAGCGGCAACACCGACGTTCCCATCAAAGTCGTCCAAATTGGTTCCGATGCCGCCTAGACTACCCGTATATCGGGAGGTCTGGACAACAAATAGGAACTCGTGCTCACCACTTTCCTCCGGGTGAATGTGGACGTGTTTGCTTGGCAACCATCACAAATGCTTGGGATCCCTGGGGAGGGGATTGAGCACAGCCTAAAGATTTATCCTGACGCACGAATAGTACACCAAAAGCCCTAAAAGCAATCAGTCGAGCAGAACAACTTCATCCGATAGGAAATCAAGAAGATGCTCGAAGCTGGTTTAATCCGGGAGGTTCACCATCCAAAATGGCTGGCAAACCCAGTCGTTGTACCCAAGGCCGGTGGGAAGCTTCGAATGTGTATCGACTACACCACCTTGAATAAGGCATGTCCAAAAGATCCATTTCCACTACCTAGAATAGATCATATTGTGGACTCCACCTCCGGGTGTAAATTATTGTGTTTCCTAGATGCATATTCTGGATACCATCAAATCTAAATGTCTAGGGAAGATGAAGAGCCTACTGCCTTCATAACAGTAGATGGATTGTATTGTTACACTGCCATACCATTTGGTCTTAAAAACGTAGCTTCAAATTTTGTGCGAGCCATGCACAAAACATTTGGAGAGCTCATCAGGGAGTTGGTGGAGGTGTATGTCGATGACATCGTAGTGAAAGTCAAGAACAAGGAGTCACTCCTTGACAACCTACAAGCCGTCTTTGACAAGCTGCGCATGACGCACACAGAGCTGAACCCGGACAAATGTGTCTTCGGGGTTAGCTCCGAGAAGCTCCTCGGATTCTTTGTGACCCACCGAGGAATTGAGGTAAACCCGGCGAAGATCAAGGCTATAGAAGCTATGCGGCCCCCAGCCCGCATCAAGGATGTCCAGAAACTAACTGGATGTCTAGCTGTGCTCAGTCGGTTCATCTCAAGACTGGCGAAGCGGGCACTTCCCTTCTTCAAGCTATTGAGGAAGACCGGGTCATTCCATTGGTCCGAAGAAGCATAAAAAACATTCCAAGAGCTCAAGCAGCTCCTCACCACACTACCAATCTTGGTAGCTCCGAACCCTGGTGAGCCTCTATTGCTTCACATTTTTGTAACTACAGAGGTTGTCAGCATGGTCCTGGTCGCAGAAAAACCAGAGCCATCTCCAGTTCAGGAGCCCAAACCCCTCCGGGAGGGTCCAGAGCTACCTGAAGGTGAGTCTGGGTCCCAGCCCCCAGGGATGGATCTTCAAGGCGAAATGCTAGAGGATCAACCTCTCTAATCTGAGGGAGTTCACACGGCTGATCAAGAAGATCCGGATCCATCCAGGAGGGTTTATATTGAACAAGAAGAAGTTTCGGACCCCTCCGAGAGTGTCTGGGAAGATCAACAGGAAGGTCCAGACCCCTCCAGGAAGGTCCGGGTTGGTGAAGAAGAAGTTATGGGCCCCTCTGGGAGGATCTAGACCGTCTGGCGCCTAGTGTACTTCATTAGTGAAGTACTTCACGATGCCAAGACTCGGTACATTGAGGTGCATAAGCTGCTTTATGCAGTTCTTATTGCCTCAAGGAAGCTTCATCACTACTTCCAAGCCCACAAGATATCAGTGGTAACCTCCTATCCACTGCGAGCCATACTACAGAATCCAAATTCTACTGGGAACATTGCCAAGTGGGCAGCGGAGTTAGCAGAATTCGATCTCGAATTCCTGCCACGACAAGCTATCAAGAGTCAAGCCTTGGCTAATTTTTTGGTGGAGTGGACCATTCTCCATCAAATCCTGGGGGCCCTGGTGAGCAGAAGCCAGAACCCAAGGTCCCAGTCTTCACTGAGTCTCACTTGACCCTCTACTTCGACGGCTCCGTGCCGAAGAGAGGGCCAGAGCTGGAATACTTCTCCTCGCTCCGAGCGGGGAGAAGGTCAAATACATGGTGCACCTTGATTTCAAGGCGACCAACAACATGATGGAGTATGGAGCTCTCATTTATGGGCTCAAGGTGGGGCTTTCATAAGGCGTCAAGCAAATGCTAGTGAAGGGTGACTCACATCTCATCATCAAGCAAGTCAAAGGTGAATGCAACTGTAACAACCCTCAACTCGCTGCCTACTTCTTGAAGTACAGAAGCTCCAACAGGACTTTGACGTCCAAGATCTCTGCCATGTCCAGCGTCTCAACAACGCTGAGGATGACGAACTCTCGACGAAGGCTTCAACCGGAGCTTCGGCTCCCGACAGAGTTTTTGTTCGAAGATTTTCAAGACCAACCGCTCAGCCTACTGAACTGAGTGAAGGGGGTGAGACTAGCACCTCGAAGCTGGCAGTCCCGGTGGCCCTGTTACCATGGCGTCCACCAAGGGTCTTAGGTGCTGCAGGAAGCTCCAAGCAACCCAGCACGCAAGACTCAGAAGATCAAGTTAGCTCTGATGCATGGGTCTCAGAGATCTGGAGCTACTTGAAAGACAATATCCTTCCTGAAGACATTACATCCACTAACCAGATCATCAGATTGGCTAAAATATACACGTTGGTAGAAGGGGATGTCTACCGGCGCGGTGCCAATGGCGTCCTAATGCAGTGTATCGCAAGGGAAGAAGGTTGTGATCTCCTCACGGAGATCCATGGAGGCGAGTGTGGGAACCACGGTCTTCCCGCACGCTGGTCAGTAAAGCCTTTCGTCATGGATTCTACTGGCCTACAGCACTCAAGGATGCAGACGAGTTGGTAAAAAAGTGTGAAGCATGCCAGTTTCATGCGAAAAAAATTCACATTCCGGCTCAATCACTGCAAATGATACCTCCCACATGGTCATTCGCTGTGTGGGGGATGGACACTTTGGGACCTTTCTCAAAAGCCGTCGGAGGTTGCAGGTTCCTGTATGTCGCCATCAACAAGTTCACCAAGTGGTCCGAAGCTACTCCAGTTGTGACAATCAACAGGCAGTCTGCTATCAAATTCTTGAAGTCCATAGTCTGCAGATTTGGAGTTCTGAATAGAGTCATCAATGACAACGGAACCCAATTCACAAGTGCAGCATTCCAAGAGTATTGTGAAGACCTCATCATTTAAGTAAACTATGCATCATTAGCTCACCCGGTAAGTAACGGCCAAGCCGAGAGAGCAAATGCAGAAATATTGAAAGGACTCAAGACGCGCACATATGAGCGCTTGAAAAAACACGGCACCAACTGGATTGAAGAGCTTCCGTTTGCACTGTGGGTGAGCAGGACAACACCTAGCCAATCAACTAGAGAGACCCCCTTCTTCCTGGTGTTCAGAGCTGAAATGGTCCTTCCTCCAGAGATCACCATGGGGTTGCTTTGGGTCCGGACCTTCGACGAAGCCACACCGGACCAGCTCCAGCGTGAAGACCTTGACCTCGTCAACAAGGAAAGGTGCCAAGTAGCTGTTCAGAATGCACGTTATCGCCAAGCGCTCTGACGCTATCATCAAAGGCATGTGCATAACCGACAGCTCGAGGAAGGCGATCTGGTGCTGTGGAGAATACCAACTCTTGAAGGGATGAACAAACTTTCCCCCAGCTGGGAAGGTCCCTTTCGAGTGATCAAAGTATCCCGTCCTGGATGCGTTCGCTTCGCAACTGAGGATGGGACCCCACTTCCTAATCCTTGGAACATCGAGCACCTCCGTAAGTTTTATGCTTAGTTACACGGAGGTGAGTCTATAATTACATGCAATGTAAGTTATAGAGTCTATACACACAGTCGGGTAGGTCCTCTGGGAGAACATCCGGACCCCCCCCCCTCCCGGAGGGTCCGAGCAGTTCAAGCAACATTTAACTCGACCCCTATACTAAAAATGTGGCTCACCTACCCTGGGTTAGAACAAGATGTATAGCACACTTAGCTTGGTTCCGTACTCTAAGTGTGTCCTTGTAACCCTGTAATCTGGACCTGTAATGGAAGACATTATTGTGTAAAAGAAGACTTAACATAAATTAATTTTGTACAGGCTCATTTTCTTTTATATATCTTCTCCTTCTTGTCTATAACGAAGTTGTGCAATTCTTTTTGACCTTTAGTCCAAGTTGTTCATATGTTGTACAAGTTATATTATGGTTTTTTCGGATCTTAGCATTGCTAGACGGTCTACTCGCCTGAACGCCAAACCAACACAGGTCCAGAGTGTGCTATCGACATAGCCTGGTCCAGCACCCTAAGTATGCCACTCTACCTACATTTCGGCAGACCTCAGTAGGGCGGGTCCTAAAGGCATTCAGATCTAGAAAAATTACATCAATGTACTTGTTATCATATCGAGTTTCTTCGGATCTAAAATTCAAATAAGAATAGTAAGTCACAAAAGAGTTATAGACGAGAGGACGAATTTTACAGTTTTTCTTGTCTTTGATGCGCAGGAAAAATGAAAACTCATAACGATGGTGGATGATGTCGGAGCAATTAAGCTCCAACATCCCCCAAGGGGGCCCGCCGTCGACGTTTAAGACGATGAAAGTGGGTGCCGTCGGAGCTAACAAGTTTCGACAAATCCCATGGGGGCCGCTGTCGACGTGAAGCATAATGGAAATTAAAGTGAAGATGGTGAAACCACCCTGAGGGGATTCGCTGTCAACGTATTCTACGTTGATGGTGGATATCATCGAAGCCGGGAAGCTCTGACAACCCCAGGGGGGCCTGCCGTCGACGTTTTACGCGTTGATAGCGGGTGCCAACGGACCTACCAAGCTCCGACAACCCCTGGGGGCCCGCCGTTGACATTTTACGTGTTGACAGTGGGTGCCGTCGGACCTACCAAGCTCTGGTGTTGGGTTCTTCGTGTGTACCGGACTGAAGCCAAGAGGCACCAAGGCTCTATCGGCATGCCCCAAGAAATCCCACACCTGATGGGACTCAGTTGCCCTCGAGCTTCGCAACTCCTCCGGTGACCTTCTAGCCGTCGCAAGCTTCGAAATCTCCCGGGAGATGCGCTCGACCTCTTTGGCATGTTGTTGAATGCTTTCAGCCACTTGCTTTTCATAGTCAGCAAGCTCCGTCTCCCGGAGGTGGATGCAATTTCACCGTTCGGCCAGGTCCTTCTCCCTGCCTCTCACTTTTCCCTCTTTGGTGGCAACATCAGCTTCTCTTCTAGAGAGCTCCTGCCCCAGCTTTCATTGCTTCTCTTCCTCCTGCTTGCACCGCTGTTCAAATTTTCTGGTGTGGTCTACCAAGTTCTGCTCTCCCAGAGTCAGCTTCTGGTCGAGCTCCCACTCAATTTTCAAAATATCCTCCAGCATCTCCAGGAGCTTCTCTTCCCTCTCATCGAGGTCCGCTCGGTTCTTCAGGAGAATCTTGTTCAGCGTGTTGAGGTTGTCGTGACGATTGTCAGCAGCCTCACTGCTTTTCCTGGCATGCTCGAGAATCTCTGAGACTTAGCGTCGAGGGCCCTGATGAAGGCCTCCCTTTCCTCCAGCAGCTGGCCCCAGTATTCCATCTAGGCCTTCTTCTTCTCGACCCATTCTTGTTGGTCGTCAAGCCTTGTTTGTGCCAGCTTGGTCTCGAATTGAAGTCTGTTGCGCCAACGCCTCAAGGTCTGGCACTCTTCTTCGAGAGCCTTGTTGTTGTAGTCGAAGGCGAGCTAGACTTGACAGAGACTCGAGCAGGCGTTATCAATAGACAACGCCAAGTGAATAGGCTCCGTAGCTACCGGGGTCATCTCCGTTGGTTCCAAGGGGTCTTCTAGTACAGAAATTGGGTCTCGTGCCACAAAGGTTGTCCCCTGCGGTCCTACGGCACTAGGGTTGCCCCCCGAAAGCTCTTCTGCTTCTGCTGCTGCCGAAGAGGGTCCCACCGTGGGAACATCATCCTCCGGGGCTGACAGCGAAGGTCCCCCCTCCAGATCTTCAACCGACGGCTCTGCAGGTAGAGGGCCCGCCGCTGACTCCTCTGGGTGTTCCGGCTCAGACATGTGCGCCTCCATAGAAATTGCCTCTGGGGAGGACGTTGGAGCTTCGTCCAGAGCCCCCACCATTGTCGACTCTAGCGTCAGCACTTCTACTGCAACCGGCTTGGGTGCTGGAGCTTCAATGACTTCTGGCACAGAAACCGAGACTTCAGGCACCTCCGGCTCGATCGCCAGCTCTTCAAAAACTTCTGGCACAGGCGTCGGAGCTGTGGTTGCCTCCAACTCAAATGCTGGTGTTTCATCTCTGTATCCTGAGCTGGAGCTTCAGTTGCTAGCGCTGCTGCTGCTGGCGCATCTTCACAAATGTCTCCCCCGTGGTCCGGCGCTACCACGGGAGCTTCTGGTGTCGCTTCGGGATCCAAATCCATGACAGCTAGTGCCAGAGCTGTCGTGACCTCAGCCACCACTTGCGGAGGCACAAGGGTCGGAGCTAGAACTTCCACCTGCACAGCCTCAATCACTGTGGCGGGTGCCGGAGCTTCCATGCTTTTCTTTGTTGCCCTGTAAACAAAGAATTGAAAGATTCAATACAACAACAACAACAACAAAAACCAAGCCTTTGTCCCAAACAAGTTGGGGTCAGCTAGAAATGAAACCCAACAATTTTGAAGAAAAGTAATAGAAAATAAGATGAAAGTAAAAAAAAAATCTACATTTTATTTATTCTAGAAATGGGTTAATAAGAAAGAAGATAAGAGTAACAAATTACGAATAAACTAAGATTATGGCACATGAATTGCTAATTTCCATGCAGTCCTATCATGAGCCAAATCTCTAGGTATGTCCCACTCCTTTAAATCTCGTTTCATCGCCTCCTGCCATGTCAACCTTGGTCGACCTCTACCCCTCCTAAAATTTTCTCCACTCTTTATAATCCCACTGTTAACCGGTGCGTCTGGAGGTCTCCGCTGGATATGCCCAAACCACCGTAGGCGATGTTGGACTAGCTTCTCCTCAATCGGTGCCACCCCTACCCTATCACGTATTACTTCGTTCCTAATTTTGTCTCTTCTTGTGTGACCGCACATCCACCGTAGCATGCGCATCTCCGCAACACTCATTTGTTGGACATGTTGCCTTTTAGTTGGCCAACATTCTGCTCCATACAGCATCGCAGGTCTGATCACCGTCCTATAGAATTTTCCTTTCAATTTTTGTGGAACTTTCTTATCACATAAGATTCCATATGCTTGTCGCCACTTCATCCACCCGATCTTGATCGTGTGGCAAACATCTTCATCAATATCACCATTGCTTTGTAACATTGATCCTAAATATCGAAATGTGTCCCTCCTAGGTACTACTTGTCCTTGTAAACTAACATTACCATCCTCGCACCCGACATCACTAAAGTCGCATCTCATATACTCGCTCTTGGTTCTACTAAGTCTAAACCCCTTAGACTCTAAGGTCTGCCTCCATAGCTCCAATTTTCAATCAACACCATCCCTAGTTTCATCTACCAACACTACATCATCAGCAAAGAGCATACACAAAGGGATATTCCCTTGTATATCCTTCGACACCTCATCCATCACTAAGGAAAAGATGTAAGGACTTAAGGCTGATCCTTGGTGTAACCCTATTGTGATAGGAAAAGTGTCGGTCTCACTATCTCTTACGTGCACACTTGTCACCACATTATCGTACATATCCTTGATAAGGTTGTGACACCCGGTTCCGAATATGAACCAAGCGTAACGCATATGTGTGCCCAGGATGTTCAACACACATACACGAGTGATTCACAAATGATAAACAGAATTTAACCACGTCTTAACTAATAAATAAGTACTTTATTACAATAATCCAATAGTTCACGAATAGTAAAACTCTAAATAATTGCAGCGGAAAAATAAACTAAACAGCACGACTCCAATCCACAGGCAATTGACGGCGGTACGCAACCTAGTACTCCACGTGATCCTCAGGGTACTCCCAATTGTCTCCAGTAGCTGTTGGGGGGGGGGATTGCAAGGGTGAGTACATGTCGTACTCAGCAAGTGTGGAAAGTATGACATGTGGCTTATTCAAACGATGAATGTAATAATGGCTAAGTTCTGAAAAGTACAGTAAAACATTTGAAAAGCATTATACTATGTCTATGTGAAACAAATCCCATCATAACCATCATATTAACATAATATAAACAATATCCAATTATTGCCAACTTTACCATTATCCATGTCCAATTACCATAACTCAAATTCATATCCATGACCATAATCCATAGACCATGACCGTTACCAAACCATAACCATCCCAAATCCCAATTCCAACTCTAATCATGTAGGTCATCCAGGCGCTCATAACCGGGAGCACGGCTATCATGATAGTTTTTAACACTCTGCAGAGGTTGTACCACTTTACCCACATGTTTGTGATTTTATCACCTTTCGATGACTAAGAAACCTCCATTGTGCCATCTCACACTTCCGTAGGTGTGTGGCCAAGAGATCACAAAATAGCCTTTCATAAGGGACTACTAGTATGTACGGGCCCACTAAGGTTTCACCGGCAGGTTTGAATCTCTATTCTCCCACCCACGGGCCCCCTCGTGTGCCATGCGGATCCCAGGGCAGTCCTCCTCGACTCCCATTCCCCGCGCCATCCAATGGTCCATACAATACTAGCAGCGCTCCTAATTATTCAGCTACGCCGCACCCATACTTGGCCTTGTGGTGGCACTGTTGACCTGGCATATTCTCGCATGAACCGGTCCTTAGATCTAAGGCAAGCAAACCACCATAACGTCCAACCCATTCACAAAACCATGCTTGCTTAGATCACCCATCGTATTGACCAGTTCACATTAACCAGAATATCATTGATGCATAATTAAATGTGTAGTGTTGTTTGCCATCCCAATTAATTAAGTGAAGCAAAAAGGTAAAAACCCTTCCCGACTCTCTACCGTAATTCCAGGTGACAAGGGTGGTCAAACAAAACTAGTAAACTTCCTACCATAGGATTCCCATCAATTTGACACAAGCATGCAAGTTCGCAAACAAAACATTTAATTTAAAATGGGATCAATATGCTTCAAGGACACTTGCCTTGCTCCGGCGGATAGGGTTGCTCAAGCGCTTCGAAGTTTTGGGTTTGGAAATCCTCGTATGCAACCTCTTGAGCACGTTCCTCTATGCGTGATCATACATACAAGAAAACATATACAATTCAACATAATGCATACAAAATAATCAACATGCAATGACATGCATGCATGCACAGTTTAATAATTAATTTACTACGGTCGTTTATTAATTAGATGCGACTAGTTCATACGTGTTCATATGAGTTTACGGGGTTTTAGGGTGGATTAATGCTGCTGAAATAAAATTTATGGTGCAACTAAAATTAATTTACGCCTATTAGATTCAATACGGTCGCTAAAATTCGCATCGGGAACGAATCCTACCGTAGATCTGACGGCTTGACGGTCGCGGAACAAATGCGACGCGTAGACGAAATAGATGGTGCAGCAGTCCTTTGACGGCACGACGACGGCGGCGCGATGTCGGCGACGATCTCCGGCGAACGGTGGTGCCCTCCTCTTTTTCTCCCTCTTCTTCCCCTTCTTTTTCTCTTTTTTTCTTCCCTGGGCGCACCCTTCTGGACCTTGGTTCCGGCGGCTTTTCCTTCTCTGCTGGCGGCTGTTGGCTCGTGGGAAAAAGTCTAGGGACCTCGGTCCCTTTTATAGGCGCCAGCTAGGGTACGGCATCGGTATCCGGCTCGGTTGGGAGTCACGCGGGAACCGGGAATCGCGGCAGGGCGTTGGCGGGAGACGTATGGCGGCGGGAGACCGCGGAGGCGGGAGCCGAGTCGGGGCGGGACCGGATGCGGGCGAGCGGGAGACCGCGGAGGCGGGGCCGTACGACGCGGGAGGCGGGATCGGCGCCCGGGCGGCGTCGCGTGCGGGGGGGCCGGGCGCGTGCGCGTCGCGTCGGGGGTGGGGCCCGGCTGCAGCGCGTGGCGGCGGGGAGTCAGGCGCCTCGGGGCGCTGGGGCGGAGCGGCTCGGCTGGCTGGGCCACTGGCCTGGCCGCCGGGTTGCCCATTTTTTTTTCTTTTTTTTCTTTTTTTTTATACTTACTTTTTTTTATAACTTATTATATATATTTTTTATATATATATTATTAATATTATATATTTATTATTTATTACTTATTATTTTTATAACATGTATTATTTTTTTCTATTTTTATATATTGTTATATATATTATTTATATATATATTTATATATATTTTTATTATTATTTTTATACTTATTCCCTATTACAAGTTTTAGGCTATAACTATTATTTTCTATTTCTTCTTTTGCTACATACATTTGTATATATATGTTTTATTATTTTCCTTTTATTCTACTAGTGTTTAATGCATGATTATGTATGCAATGCATGATGCGAAAAATTAGGGTGTTACAAACCTACCCCCCTTAAAGTGAATCTCGCCCTCGAGATTCGATAGCGTGGAGAAAAGATGAGGGAATTCTGTCTTCAGGTCTTCTTCACGTTCCCATGTAGCTTCGGCTTCTGTATGGTGTTTCCATTGCACTTTGCACCAACGGATCCTCTTATTTCTCGTGACCCTTTCCTTCATATCCAAAATTTTGATAGGTTGCTCGACGTAGGACAAATCCTCCTGAAGTTCTAACCCGTCCATCGGCACTTGTTCTTCCGGTACCCTGAGACACTTCTTGAGTTGAGAGACGTGAAACACGTCGTGTACATCGGAGAGATACGTCGGCAGCTCAAGTCGATAAGCTACCTCTCCTCGCTTGTCCAAAATCTTGAATGGTCCGATGTAACGTGGTGCCAGTTTTCCTTTGATGTTAAACCGTCGTTGACCTCTGATAGGTGACACTTTGAGGTATACAAAATCTCCAACTTCAAAGGTCAGACTCCTTCGCCTATTATCAGCATAACCTTTCTGTCGAGACTGGGCAGCCTTTAAGTTTTCCCGTATTATTTGGACTTGCCTTTCAGCTTCTTGTAACACGTCGGGACCAAACACTTGATTCTCTCCGGTTTCATTCCAAAACAAGGGAGTCCTACATTTCCTTCCGTATAATGCTTCATAGGGTGACATTTTCAAACTTGCTTGGTAACTATTGTTGTACGAGAATTCAGCATACGGCAAACTTTTATCCCAACTTTTCCTATGCTTTAAAGCACATGCTCTTAACATGTCTTCCAAAATTTGGTTGGTCCTCTCGGTTTGTCCATCTGTTTGAGGGTGATATGCCGAACTAAAGTTCAGCCTTGTTCCCATTGCTTCATGCAATTTCTGCCAAAATCTGGAGGTAAATTGAGAACCTCTATCCGAGACTATCTTCTTTGGAACTCCATGTCGGCACACAATATGCTCCATATACAATTCTGCTAGCTTCGTGGTGGTATATGTGGTCTTGACAGGAATGAAATGAGCTGATTTTGTCAATCGATCCACAATAACCCATATTGAATCATAGCCAGACTGAGTTCGTGGTAATCCAACTATAAAGTCCATACCAATCTCTTCCCACTTCCACTCTGGGATCTTTAATGGTTGTAGCAATCCGGCTGGCCTTTGATGTTCAGCTTTAAATCGTTGGCACACATCACAAAGTGCAACATATTCGGCTATGTCCTTTTTCATGCTGGCCCACCAGTAGCATGTCTTTAAGTCCTTGTACATCTTCGTACAGCCAGGATGAATTGAGTAAGGCGAGTCATGTGCCTCCTTCAATATTGTTTCTCGAATATGCCTGACATTAGGTACCACAATCCTCTTTCCAAGCCATAAGGTACCCTGTTCGTCCTCATCAAATCTGAATTCCTTTCCTTCTTGGGTCCTTTCCTTGATTTCTTGTATTTCCTTGTCCTTTGTCTGTCCTTCCCGTATTTCCTGCTCTAATGTTGGGTTGACTTCCATCGTTCCCATCTCATTTATGAATCCAAGGTTCAACCGTTCAAACTCCTTACATAACTCGGATGGCAGTTCTTGAACTGTGAGTTGATGACTTACTCCTTTTCGGCTCAAGGCATCGGCCACTACGTTGGCCTTCCCTGGGTGATAGTTGATTCCCACGTCATAATCCTTGATGAGCTCCAACCATCGGCGTTGCCTCAGATTCAGATTCGTTTGCGTAAATATGTACTTGAGACTCTTGTGATCTGTATAAATCTCACATCGGTGACCAAAAACATAGTGTCTCCATATCTTCAAGGCGTGTACCACGGCTGCGAGTTCAAGGTCGTGTGTAGGATAATTCAACTCATGTTTCTTTAGTTGCCTCGATGCATAAGCTACCACTTGGCCTTCTTGCATGAGCACACATCCTAATCCTTGTCTTGATGCATCACAGTATATATCAAAACTCTTGCTCACGTCCGGTAATACTAACACTGGGGCGGTTGTCAATCTTTTCTTTAACTCTTCAAAGCTATCCTGACAAGCTTGAGTCCATCGGAATGCTTTTCCCTTCATGAGTAATTCGGTCATAGGCTTGGCTATTTTGGAGAAATCTTTAATGAATCGGCGGTAGTATCCAGCCATTCCAAGGAAACTCCGAATTTCCTTGACATTCTGTGGCGGTTCCCATTTAAGCACATCTCTCACCTTCCCTGGGTCAACTGATACTCCTCCTCCAGATATAATATGTCCTAAGAAAGAAACTTCTCGTAACCAAAATTGACATTACTGAACTTGGCATACAATTGATGCTCCCTCAATTTCTGCAGCGTAAGCCTCAAGTGTTCCTCGTGTTCCTTCTCATCCTTCGAGTAGATCATAATATCATCGATGAACACTACAACGAACTTATCCAGATATTCCATGAAGACCTTATTCATGAGATACATAAAGTACGCAGGCGCGTTCGTCAACCCAAATGACATGACGGTGTACTCATAAGATCCATATCGTGTCCGAAATGCTATCTTGGGTATATCCGATGGTCTAATCTTCATTTGGAAGTATCCTGACCGCAAGTCGATCTTGGAGAAGATACAGGCACCCTTCATTTGGTCGAACAAATCCTCTATACGGGGCAGTGAGTACTTGTTCTTAATTGTCACTTCATTGAGAGACCTATAGTCCACACACATCCTCTGGGTTCCATCCTTCTTATCTACGAAGAGCACTGAGGCTCCCCACAGGGATGAACTTGGGCGTATAAAACCCTTCTCTAGCTGCTCTTGAATTTGCTTCTTGAGCTCTGCTAATTCCTTAGGAGGCATCCTATACGGCCTCTTAGCTATAGGTGCAGTTCCGGGTATCAACTCAATGGCGAATTCTATGTCACGATCAGGTGGCATACCTGGCAACTCATCTGGAAACACATCCGGGTACTCGCGAACGATCGGAATGCTTTCCAATGTCACTTCTTCCACGTGATTCAGCATCGCTTTCCCTCTTGCAGGTTGGGCTGCTTCAACTTCGATGCGTGTACCATGTTCACTTGTCAACTGCACAATCCTCTCGGCACATTGAATGACTCCATTATACTTGCTCAACCAGTCCATTCCAAGTATTATGTCTATTCCTTGGGAGTCCAATACTATGAGGTTTGCGAGAAAGTCTACCCCCCTTATTTTAATGCTTACTTTCGGACATACTATATTTGTCATCATCTCTCCGCCAGGAGAACTTACTAGCATAGTTCGCTTCATATGAGATATAGGCAAATTGTACTTGGCAACATACTTTGATGAGATGAATGAATGAGATGCTCCTGAATCAAATAAAACAGTCGCGGGGTTGGAGTTGGCGAGAAACATACCAATCACGACGTCATCAGCTTGCTGGGCTTCCTCAGTAGAGATATGATTGACATTGCCACGAGCAAAATTCTGCTGTCCACGGTTGCCTTGTGGTGCTCCTCCATTTGGTCGCGGGTGATTTGGCCTTGGTGCATTGTTCATAGGACCATTGTTTCTCCTGGGGCATTGACTTGCAAAGTGTCCGGGTTCTCCACATGCATAGCATGTCTTACCACCCGTAGCATTAGGGAAGTTTGGGCGCAACTGGTTTTGAGCATTTGCCGCCATGTTAGGACGCGGCGCAGGTGGCACAGGATTGTGAGGCGCTTGCATGGCGGGGCGTTGCTGCGGTGGCTGATTTGGGCGGGGCGGATAAGCAGTGCGGTATGCAGGAGCAGAGGGGTTGTATTGTGGTGCAGTAGGTGGTGCATAGCGGGGGCGAACATTGCTTCCTTGTTGCGGTCCATGATGTGACATCTTCCTTTTGTTGTCCTGCTCCATCTCACGAATTTTGTTCTCAACCACAATAGCCTTGTCAACCGGCTTTTGGAAGTTTGGATAATCGGTATTGAGCAACTGGACATGAATTTCATTGTTGAGACCCCTCATAAACAGATATTGCTTCCTACTATCAGTTTTGATGTCTTCTGGGGCATATCTTGATAATTGAGTGAATTTGTTGAGATACTCACTCACACTCATCCTTCCTTGCCTAAGATTTTCAAAGTCTTGTCTCCTCAGTATCATAACTCCTTCAGGTACATAGTGGGAACGGAAACTCTGTTTAAACTCAGCCCAAGTGATTGTCTCCTGATTATCATGAGCGTTGCAAAGAGCTTCCCACCAGTCAGCGGCTGCTCCAACTAGTTGATGTGATGCAAAGAGAACCTTCTCCCTGTCAGTGCACTGGACAATAGCAAGTTTCTTCTCAACGGACTTCAGCCAATCATCAGCTTCCATTGGGTCTGTGGCTTGTGCAAAGGTGGGCGGTCTGGTCCTCATGAACTCTCCCAAACGGTTGTGATGTGGCGGGGGTGGCGGTGGAGGCAGGTGGGGCTGATTGTTGTTGCTAGCTTGCAGCTGTCCCATGGTCTGTATCATGGTCTGCATGAGCTGGTTCTGCATAGCTAATAGTTGTTCAATATTGATAGCTCCATGAGCATGTCCCTGGTTGTTCTGAGGTACTTCATTGCACTCCTCTTCATCGTTGGCATCCCTCTGGTTACGAGTTCTCACCATCTGTTGGCGAAGGAAAGGTGGGGACAGAAGGATTTAGAATTTGGAAGGAAACGTCCCAACTATATGCATCAAGGTATGTGACACTAAATAATCCTTTATTAATATAGACCTATATTATGAGGATGTGGACAATTGCCGAAGCATCCCACAACTCTCTACTAAGCACACAAGCACTCAAAAAAGCACCAAACGGAATTTACAAAGATCCTAAAAGAAGTAATACAACTCAAGGTCACACAAGTATATCTATATCGCTCTTATTTACTAATGGGGATGTGCTTATCCTTGAGTCGTGGCATAGGTTGAGGACTACTCGTCGTCGAGCGGGAACTCATCCGGGTCCTCGTCGTCGTCGTCGTCGGGGTCCTCGGGGTCCTGTGGGTCCTGGGGTGGTGAGGCAGCAGGCGGCGGTGGTGCGGTAGACGCCACACTGGAAGGCTCCTCGTCAGAGGACTCCTCAGAAGACGACTCACGCTGACCGTTGCGACGGTCTGGAGAGTCTGGGGTCCACATCGGGGTGTCGGACGCGTAGTCGTCCGGGTCCTCGTCGGTGATCCGACGATACCTCCTGATTATCGCCTCGTGGCGCTGGGCGAGGTCACGTCCATCCTGGATCTCCTGCTGCGCCCTCTGAAGTCGGGCACTGAGCTGGGCCACGTCGTCAACAGTCTGACGAGACTGCGGGAGGTCCAGGGGTCCCTCCACGTGCCTGGAGACGAAGCGCGCAGTGCCACTGGGACGCTGCGGGACGAAGGCGTGAACCGTGTCCTCCAGACGGAAATGGCGGGCGTGGCTCCAAAAAGTGGCTGCTTCCCAGCTAGCATCCTGCTCTGCAGATCGGCGGGAGCTCCTCCAAGCAGGGCTGCTGTGGGTCTTCACCAACTCGTCACCGTAGTAGATATAGATTTTGCAGCTCCACTCCTTCCTGCCGGGGCGCTGCACTCCAGTGGTGTGGTAGGAGAGCGAGAGGCTATGGTGACGGTAGCCAGCCTCACGGAGTAGGGCACAGAGACGGTGACGCAGTTGTCCTGCGGCTCTGCCGTCAGAACGGATCACCACGGGGTGATGGGGGTCGACGGTCGGAGAGCGACTAGCCAACCTACGCGGGGGCACAAGTCCACCGGTTGACTTACGGGGGGTTGTCTTGGTGCGCGCCATCTACAAGAAACAAGAATATATTAGAAAAATAATGAAAAACAAATCTGAAAATTTCAGCAGCTAAACGGCGGACAAAGAGCAGTGCAGCGGTTCCAAAAGAACGAAAAATAAAGAGAAAAATTACAGCAATCAACACAATAATTTTACCCAGACATAATAGCAGCAAAACACACCGTTTTCGCGAAAATTTATACAGCAAAACAGCAGCACTTAATATTGCTCACTTCTGAAAATTTTTATCAAAACGCAGCAGCGATCAATACTTTTTGCAGCTGAAAATAAGGGAAACAAAACAGCAGCAAAAAATTTCGAAAATAGCATATTAGAAGAGTGTTCCTAAGTGCTCTAGAGTGTCCATTCTACCTAGGCTTGCGTCCTACGGTCAACGCGGCTCTGATACCAATTTGTGACACCCGGTTCCGAATATGAACCAAGCGTAACGCATATGTGTGCCCAGGATGTTCAACACACATACACGAGTGATTCACAAATGATAAACAGAATTTAACCACATCTTAACTAATAAATAAGTACTTTATTACAATAATCCAATAGTTCACGAATAGTAAAACTCTAAATAATTGCAGCGGAAAAATAAACTAAACAGCACGACTCCAATCCACAGGCAATTGACGGCGGTACGCAACCTAGTACTCCACGTGATCCTCAGGGTACTCCCAATTGTCTCCAGTAGCTGTTGGGGGGGGGGGGATTGCAAGGGTGAGTACATGTCGTACTCAGCAAGTGTGGAAAGTATGACATGTGGCTTATTCAAACGACGAATGTAATAATGGCTAAGTGCTGAAAAGTACAGTAAAACATTTGAAAAGCATTATACTATGTCTATGTGAAACAAATCCCATCATAACCATCATATTAACATAATATAAACAATATCCAATTATTGCCAACTTTACCATTATCCATGTCCAATTACCATAACTCAAATTCATATCCATGACCATAATCCATAGACCATGACCGTTACCAAACCATAACCATCCCAAATCCCAATTCCAACTCTAATCATGTAGGTCATCCAGGCGCTCATAACCGGGAGCACGGCTATCATGATAGTTTTTAACACTCTGCAGAGGTTGTACCACTTTACCCACATGTTTGTGATTTTATCACCTTTCGATGACTAAGAAACCTCCATTGTGCCATCTCACACTTCCGTAGGTGTGTGGCCAAGAGATCACAAAATAGCCTTTCATAAGGGACTACTAGTATGTACGGGCCCACTAAGGTTTCACCGGCAGGCTTGAATCTCTATTCTCCCACCCACGGGCCCCCTCGTGTGCCATGCGGATCCCAGGGCAGTCCTCCTCGACTCCCATTCCCCGCGCCATCCAATGGTCCATACAATACTAGCAGCGCTCCTAATTATTCAGCTACGCCGCACCCATACTTGGCCTTGTGGTGGCACTGTTGACCTGGCATATTCTCGCATGAACCGGTCCTTAGATCTAAGGCAAGCAAACCACCATAACGTCCAACCCATTCACAAAATCATGCTTGCTTAGATCACCCATCGTATTGACCAGTTCACATTAACCAGAATATCATTGATGCATAATTAAATGTGTAGTGTTGTTTGCCATCCCAATTAATTAAGCGAAGCAAAAAGGTAAAAACCCTTCCCGACTCTCTACCGTAATTCCAGGTGACAAGGGTGGTCAAACAAAACTAGTAAACTTCCTACCATAGGATTCCCATCAATTTGACACAAGCATGCAAGTTTGCAAACAAAACATTTAATTTAAAATGGGATCAATATGCTTCAAGGACACTTGCCTTGCTCCGGCGGATAGGGTTGCTCAAGCGCTTCGAAGTCTTGGGTTTGGAAATCCTCGTATGCAACCTCTTGAGCACGTTCCTCTACGCGTGATCATACATACAAGAAAACATATACAATTCAACATAATGCATACAAAATAATCAACATGCAATGACATGCATGCATGCACAGTTTAATAATTAATTTACTACGGTCGTTTATTAATTAGATGCGACTAGTTCATACGTGTTCATATGAGTTTACGGGGTTTTAGGGTGGATTAATGCTGCTGAAATAAAATTTATGGTGCAACTAAAATTAATTTACGCCTATTAGATTCAATACGGTCGCTAAAATTCGCATCGGGAACGAATCCTACCGTAGATCTGACGGCTTGACGGTCGCGGAACAAATGCGACGCGTAGACGAAATAGATGGTGCAGCAGTCCTTTGGCGGCACGAAGACGGCGGCGCGATGTCGGCGATGATCTCCGGCGAACGGTGGTGCCCTCCTCTTTTTCTCCCTCTTCTTCCCCTTCTTTTTCTCTTTTTTTCTTCCCTGGGCGCAGCCTTCTGGACCTTGGTTCCGGCGGCTTTTCCTTCTCTGCTGGCGGCTGTTGGCTCGTGGGAAAAAGTCTAGGGACCTCGATCCCTTTTATAGGCGCCAGCTAGGGTACGACATCGGTATCCGGCTCGGTTGGGAGTCACGCGGGAACCGGGAATCGCGGCAGGGCGTTGGCGGGAGACGTATGGCGGCGGGAGACCGCGGAGGCGGGAGCCGAGTCGGGGCGGGACCGGATGCGGGTGAGCGAGAGACCGCGGAGGCGGGGCCGTACGGCGCGGGAGGCGGGATCGGCGCCCTGGCGGCGTCGCGTGCGGGGGGGGCGGGCACGTGCGCGTCGCGTCGGGGGTGGGGCCCGGTTGCGGCGCGTGGCGGCGGGGAGTCAGGCGCCTCGGGGCGCTGGGGCGGAGCGGCTCGGCTGGCTGGGCCACTGGCCTGGCCGCCGGGTTGCCCATTTTTTTTCTTTTTTTTTCTTTTTTTTATACTTACTTTTTTATATAACTTATTATATATATATTTTTTATATATATATTATTAATATTATATATTTATTATTTATTACTTATTATTTTTATAACATGTATTATTTTTTTCTATTTTTATATATTGTTATATATATTATTTATATATATATTTATATATATTTTTATTATTATTTTTATACTTATTCCCTATTACAAGTTTTAGGCTATAACTATTATTTTCTATTTCTTCTTTTGCTACATACATTTGTATATATATGTTTTATTATTTTCCTTTTATTCTACTAGTGTTTAATGCATGATTATGTATGCAATGCATGATGCAAAAAATTAGGGTGTTACAAAGGTTAATGTACTTTGTTGGGACTTTGTGTTTCTCTAGTGCCCACCACATGACCGGTCTTGGTACCTTATCGTATGCCTTCTCCAAGTCAATGAACACTAAATGTAGATCCTTCTTTTGCTCCCTATACCTCTCCATAAGCTGACGGAGTAAGAAAATCGCCTCCATAGTGGACCTCCCAGGCATAAAACCAAACTGGTTTTTAGTGACATTGGTCACTTTCCTCAAGCGGTGTTCAATCACTCTCTCCCAGAGCTTCATAGTATGACTCATGAGCTTAATTCCTCGATAATTAGTACAACTTTGAACATCTCCTTTATTTTTGAAGATGGGTACTAAAATACTTTTCCGCCACTCTTCAGGCATTTTGTTTGACTGAAAAATGTGGTTGAATAGTTTAGTGAGCCATACTATTGCTACATCCCCTAGACATCTCCACACCTCAATGGGGACATCATCGGGGTCGTGGGCCTTTCCTCCTTTCATCCTTTTTAGGGCCTCTCTAACCTCGAACTCTTGTATCCTCCGCACAAATCGTCTGTTGATGTCATCAAATGAGTCATCCAACTCGAACCTAATACTCTCATTCCCGTCATTGAATAGTCCATTGAAGTAGTCCCGCCATTTGTCCCTAATTTCTTCCTCCTTCAATAGAATTTGGCCTGCCTCATCCTTAATGCATTTGACTTGGTTGAGATCTCTCACCTTTCTCTCGTGAAGTTTCGCCATCTTGTATATATCCTTTTCGCCTTCCTTTGTCCCTAGCATCTCATATAGCGCATCATAGGCCTGCCCCCTTGCTTTACTCACAACACGCCTAGCATTTTTCTTAGCCTCTTTATACTTCGCCATGTTACTTGCACTTCTCTCATGATGCCAGCCCTTATAAGACTCCTTCTTCTCCTTAATAGCTTTTTGTACATCTTCATTCCACCACCAAGTGTCTTTATCTACAAGTTTCTTACCTTTTGTCCACCCAAGCACCTCCCTAGCCGTCTTCCTAATGTAAGTCGCCATCTTCTCCCACATACTATCTGCATCTTCCTCTTCGTTCCAAGGTCCTTCTGCGATCATCCTCCTTTTGAATGATTGTTGCGCTTCATCCTTCAACTTCCACCACTTTGTTCTCGTGGTTTTAACACCTTTGTCTCGTGACACACGCACGTGGAAACGAAAGTCGGCTACCACAAGTTTATGTTGTCGAACAACACATTCTCCAGGAATCACCTTACAATCTAAACATGCCCCTCTCTCCCTTCTCCTGGTGAGGATATAGTCGATTTGACTAGAATGTTGGGCACTAGTAAAGGTCACTATGTGAGATAGCCTCTTTTTAAATAGGGTGTTAGCTACCAATAGGTCATAGGCTACGGCAAAGTCTAGGATATCCTTACCCTCCTGGTTTCTATCGCCACACCCAAAACCTCCGTGTACCCCCTCAAAACCTACGTTAGTTGTACCTACATGACCATTGAGATCTCCTCCTATGAAGAGCTTCTCGCTTATCGGTACACTACTAACCATATCCTCCAAGTCCTCCCAAAATTGTCTCTTAGTGCTCATGTCAAGCCCAACTTGTGGAGCATAAGCACTAATGACATTCAAGATAAGGTCACCCACAACTACCTTGACTAGGATGATCTTATCCCCTCGTCTACAGACATCCACTACTCCATCCTTGAGGCTCTTATCTATTAGGATGCCTACGCCTGAAAGATTCAATACATGACAAAAATAAAAACAGCAACTCAGGGTGTGGATATAATGTTTACCTTGGGAGGCTACCATTCCAGCTGGCACGGAACTTCTTCACCGGGCGATTGGAGTCAGAGCCCACTGTGGTTGGTGTGGCTGGAGCTCTGGACTGCTGCTCGGGACTTGTGGTTGTCTTCGGTGTCGCCTCAGCCAGGACCTCTCTCGGCTGGAAAGGACCTCCGAATCTGGAGCCCACGCCTGGCGCTGGGACCGGAGTTGATCTGCCAAAGCTAGTGACCCTTGAGGACACGTGCACCGAAGGAGGCATGGCTGCCGAAGATCTGCCTCACTGGGGAGAAGGGGCAGTTGTAATCGGAGGTGACCTGACATGGCTCCCGTCAGCGTGCCTCAACTTCCTCTTTCGGCTGGAAGATTCGGACGACTCCTTGCCTTTGCCCTTGCCCTTGCCGATGTCATCAACTTTCTGGCTCGCGACAGGGGTAGCAACTCTCTCTGAAGCTCCGAGGATTGCAAACCCAGAGATATCATGTCTCACCACCATGCCTAGGTCATCCAATGCTGGCATTATCCTCTAGATCTCCCCGCTAACCTCTGGAACCATGTTCAGAGGTAAGAAGGCAGCCGACAGAGCCAGGGCGTCGCAGGAGATACCTCCATTTTGAAATTTCTTGAGATGGATCTTCAAAGCTTCATCATCAAATTTGGTGTTCAAACCGACTTCAATTCATTTATGATCCATCTCACTATTGAACGCCCATGCGAGCCACTCCCTAGTCTTCAGCGGAGCCCACCTGTTCACCAAGAAATTGCGGAAG
Organism: Tuctoria greenei; assembly: GCA_036927565.1. Taxonomy (NCBI): domain Eukaryota; kingdom Viridiplantae; phylum Streptophyta; class Magnoliopsida; order Poales; family Poaceae; genus Tuctoria; species Tuctoria greenei. Next base: position 186,092,106 of record JAYESD010000006.1, read on the forward strand.
AACATTTGGGGGGTTACTCCTCCCTCTATGAATTCTTCGATTCTTTCTAGGATGGGCTTGTATGCATCTGACAGCTCCGGAACTATGTTCCTGGCGTTGGTGTCGACATTGGGAAGTCCCTTGGGCAGCTCCAGCCTCTCGTGCTCCTCCACAATGATGATCACCCAATACTTCTTCCAATCGTCCCACTTGCCGGAATGGAAGGTATTCAAGTACTTGAAGGGGAAATTATTCCGCTTCACGAAGTAGTAGAAGTCGATGAGCTCTGCCCCCTTGCCGGTGGTTTGGACTGTGAAGAAGGTCCGAAACACATAGCAGAAGTGGACAAAAGTCGCCACTAGCAAGAGGGAGTGGGGGCCGAGATGATAAAGCTGGAGGCCGTAGAAATCCAGCAGCATCAAGAGAAAGCTTGAGAAAGGCGGGATGAGACCCACCATGGCGTACGCAGAGAAGTACACCATCTCCCTTGTGCGCTCCTTCTTGAATGGGAGCTTGCCAAAGTGGATGTCCTTGTTGCAGGAGTCGCTGGACCACCCCATGTAGGTCCGGACACTCGCCATCTCTTTTTTGGTCTTGACCTTTCTGCGGGAAAGACCCAACTCCATCATGGCAAAGTGGAGTGAAAGTTGGAAGGCTACGCGAAGGTTGGGAGGCTCTGAGCGCAAGTTCGGTCGAAAACATAAAGAGTCCTCAAACCGTGCTGGCTTTCCTTCTTAAGTAAGCCTCCACAATGCTTTGATAGAAATCACAATTGGATCGAGATCACATTTTCAAAAATCTACCCTGTCAATGATGAGTGGACCCAGGTACACTCTGGCGGAAAGGCCGAAGTTATTACCCCAGGTGAATTGTTGTCATGATGGGAAGTTGGAAGCCCGAGGGTGGCGGCCTGACAAGGCGCGCAGAACTGATACAGTTTCTATATTGGGAACCGGCGACCTTCAATTGCGTGAGATCCTCACGCAAGGATCTCACCTGCCGCATTCAAAAGAATCCACACGACGATGGTTTAACAGAGAACCGTTGCCCCAATGGCATATCAGAAGACCTTTGAATCCAGAACGCGGGAATCGAATATGGCCCCACCTCTGGTAGAATAACTTAACCCAAAGGGTTTCTTCCAGAGATGGGCCTGGGGCCCATTATCGGTACCTTGCGTACCGGGTACCCCACGATACCGCAAGAAACACCGAAGAGTTCCACCCGTTCGAGTTGAAGACCTTCGAAGGCTACACGTGCTATACAGCATTGGACACGCCTCCCTCGTTTGGCTAGCTCCGGCACTGCCACGTGTAACGCGAGGCCGGAGCTAACTCCCCCTGTTGGGAAGCTCTAGTCTTCCCACGTGTCCAATGACCCAGGACCTAACCCACAGGAGAAGGAAGCTCCGGTGTTGCCACGTGTATAGTGGCTCCAGACCTACCTCCACATGACGGGAAGCTCCGGAGCTTCCATGTATCAAGCCTCCAGACCTAAGACGCCAACGAAGAGACTAGCGGATCTCCAACGGCGCGAACATTCAAGGGGCAGTTAAACCTACAGTTACAGGAACTGATTGCGTGTCATTAATGCCATATTAATGACGCACGATCGGAGGGCTCTTAACAACGGTAATGCCGCCATTAAGGCATGTTATCACACTGTTAATTGTGCTTAGTATTCACAGATCGTGTATTAGGAAATTAACTACCGTCGGGGCGACATGTCGGGCCAGGTTGATGTAACAGCCAGTCTGTAGACTATAAAAGGGTTGCACTGCACGATACTTGACAACTAAGCTCACATGCTCGCAAGCGCCATACACATACTTACAACAACACAACCCGTGGAGTAGAGTGCTACGCTTAGGCGTCCCGAATCACGTAAAATCTCTCATGTCACTGTCTTGTCCAAATCTCACACGCCCCAACCAATCAAGAACCTCTGCGGGCTACGATCTTGTAGTACTGGGGGGAGGTGTCGATCGCACACTTCGACAACAGCTATTTGAGCGTTAATTTTCATTTTTTTGCACTTTAAATCGGCGTTGTTAGCCTTCAATATGAATTATGATAACAACGTTGATCTAGGGAGAGATCAAATATGAAAAAATTAGCTTTAGAAATAGTTATATCAATAATCATAGGGGTATTTTTGATACTTTGGACCTAAATAACACACTTTAACAAGTTTACGGACCCAGATATGCACTTTAAATTTTGTGGACCTAGATGACACACTCATACAAGTTTATGAACCGTTGATGCACATTACTCAATAAAAAAAAGGAAAATGAACAATGGTTCATAGAAACAACCGAAAAATACACCTCTTCATCTGATCCGATGAATACATACTTCAGAAAGTAGTTGTTCCAGGTTCTATACGTGTAACATGTGTTCTGCAGACTCAGTGGCGGACACAAAAACTTTTTAAAGGATATGCCACTAAAAACTTATATGCAACTCAATATACTATTTACTAATATGGTAAGAAACTGGGAATTTCGTAGTATAATTTGGTATACGAACAACAAAAAACATGATAAATCTTAAGTTTCAAAAAAATACAATAGAAATAGTTCAAAAATATAGATAAAATTGACTTTCAATAATACTTGTCTGATTTCCTGTCAATGTTTTTTAAATGCTATGAATGTATTGATTATGTCATCTTCATTCACTTTGAATTGCATCTTGATCAAACAAAATAATTTTAAATATGCTTCCTTTCATCTATATCATGAAGGATATTGTTGGTACCCTAAGTACCGGGTACCCCACGATACCGCTAGAAGTGAAAGAGAGTTCTACCTGTCAAAGTTGAAGGTCTCCTCAAGCCCCACATGTCACACTACATCGGACCCGCACCCTTCATATGAGAAGCTCCGAGGTTGACACGTGCAATGTAAGTCCGGAAATAAACTCCTAATATAGGGAAGTTCCGTTGTTAACACGTGTACAATAACCCCGGACCTAACCCCCAGCAGAGGAGAGCTCTGGTGCGGACACGTGTATAGTGGTTCTGGAGCTACCTCCCCGTAGGGGGAAGCTCCGAAGCGGCAACGTGTGGAGCCTCCGGACCTTCATCACCAACAAATATGTTGGCGGATCTCCTCTAGCACGGACATTCAAGGGACAGTTAAAGCGGCAGTTACAAGATCTGATTACGTGTCATTAATGTTGTATTAATGACACACGATTAGAGCACTGTTAATATAGATAACGCAGCCATTAAGGCACGTTATCACACTATTAACCATGCTTAATGCTCATAGATAGTGTATTAAACTATTAAATATGCCAGGGCCACATGTCAGGCCAGGCAAATGATGTAACGGTCAGTCCTTGGACTATAAAAGGACTGAGCCACATGATACAGAGGGGAAGATCCAAGCTGAGCCAGACACTATGCTTCCTAGTGATTCTCAATACAACAACACACACCCCGTGGAGTAGGGTGTTACGCTCAGGTGGCCCGAACCACGTAAATCTCTCGTGTCACCATCTTGTTCTTGATCTCTGCATGCCCCAACCAAAACAAGAACCACCACAGACTACATTTGGTAGTACCGGGGGAAGTGTCGTTGCTACACTTTGTGACGCCCGGTTCCGAAAATGAACCAAGCTAACGCATATGTGTGCCCAGGATGTTCACCACACATACACGAGTGAAATCACAAAAGGATATACAGAAAATTACCACAGCTCAAATTATTAAATAAGTATTCTTATTACACAATTCATTAAATCCTCGAATACAAGCTCTAATGAATATTAATGACAAGTTCAACTAATGCAGCGGAAATAAACTAATTAAACAACTAAGCAAACTAAGCAACTATGCAGCATAAGCGACAGGGTATGTATATGCGCAGCTCCAATCAACACCACAGGCAAAGCTGACGGTAGACACGGCCTAGAACTCCGCATTATCGCCATTAAAATCCCAGTCCTGACCTGCAACTGTTGGGGTGGGGAATTGCAAGAGTGAGTACATGTCGTACTCAGCAAGTGTGGAAAGTATGACATGTGGCTGATTCAAATGACGACAATAATAATGGTAAAGTGCTGAAAAGTACGGTAAAACATTTGAAAAGCAATATATCTTATGTATGTGAAGTAAACCCATCATAATCATAAATGATATCATAATACCAAATCTGAATTCATTACCATCATCAAAAAAAATTCCAGATTTCACCATTGCCAATAACCATATTCATTACCAGAGATTAATCCATAACCATCCATAACCATTATCAAACCATGACCATCCCAAATTCCAATTTCCCTCTAATCATGGAAGTTGTCCAGGTGCTCATAACCGGGAGCACGGCTATCATGATAGTTTTAATTAACTCTGCAGAGTTTGTACCTCTTTACCCACGTGTTTGTGATTTCATCACCCTTCGGCGACTAAGAACCTCCCTTATGCCCATGACCCGTCAGTCATATTACACACTTCCGTTGGTGTGTGGCCAAGAGATCACAAAATAGCCTTTACAAAGGGATTACTAGCCTATTTAGACCCCACTGAGGTTTCACCGGTGGCGATGTCTCCCGCAGAGCACATCTTCAACCAAGGGCCCCCTCTTGAGCCATTCGGATCCCAGGGTAGTCCCACCAATCACCAACAAACCCAATCCGACTACCCCTTCCCCGAGCATCCACAATGGTCCAAACAGCACTAGCAAAGCCCTAATTAATCAGCTACGCCGCACCCATAACTTGGCCTCGTGGTGGCACTGTAGTCCTGGCTTATTCTCGCATGAACCGGTCCTTAGATCTAAAGCAAGCAAACCACCGTAACATCCAACCCATCCACATACCAGGCTTGCTTAGATCACCCATTACCATACCATATTTAACTAGTTCATGTTAACCATAATCTCATCCATGCATAAATAAATTGAGTGATATAGTTGTTCCCATCCCAGTTGATTAAGCGAAGCAAAAGGGTAAAAACCCTTCCCGACTCTCTACCATAATTTCCAGGTGACAAGGGTGGTTTAACAAGTCTAGTAAACTTCCTACCATAGGATTCCCATCAATTTGACACAAGCATGCAGTTTTGCAAACAAAACATTTATTTTAAAACAGGATCAATATGCTTCAAGGACACTTGCCTTGCTCTTGCTGTTGATTAGGGTCAAAGCCTTCGAACTCTTGAGGTTGTAGATCCTCCGTGGCACTCTCTAGCGCAAATCCGTCTAATCCACACAATAAACATACAAAACAAGAAACACAATCAAAGAGTGCACAAATATTACTCAACATGACATGACATGCATGATTGATGCAATGCAAGGTAGAACTTGTTACTAGATTGCTTTTAATGATCACTAACTAGTTCTAATAGATTTTAACCAGTTTATACAGGTTTGGAGTTGATTAGATCAAATTTTAGAATTAATTCAACACAATTTAACCAGAAAGATCGGACTAGTCCGCTTGGGATCGGACAAGTCCGCACTCTGCGAGATCAGCGGATTAGGGTTTTCTAGATCGACGTGAATTTGGAGATTAGGGGTTGAATTCTCGTAAGGAAAAGAGAATAGAAGGTATACCAGGTGTTTAGAACTCCAATGAACCAAGAAACTTGGAGGTAACACTTGGATCTTGATGATCTAGGGTTGGTGATGAACTTGGGGATGAATTGGTGGTGAAGGACGAAACTTGGTGGAGATCTTGATCCTCCTTCGTTTCCTCCTCTTCTTCTTCTCGTTTGGGATCTTCTCCTCCCTCCTTGATGGTGGCTCCCCACGAACTAGGGTTTGGGTGGGTGGAAAAGTGGCAAATAGATGTCAAACCAAGGGGTGGGGTTGTTTATATAGAGGTGGAGGCTAGGGTTAGATGGATTTCGAGTTTTGGAATGAGTAGAGGCCGATTTAGAGTCCCACATGGGCTCTAAAAGAGTTGGGCACGACGTCCCTAGGCCCACTTGACGTGAAACCCAAGAAACAAGTCGTAAAACAAAAGGTCAATCTCGGAGTCACGAAATATCGGACAAGTCCGAACAGGACCGGACTAGTCCGAAGTCGTCCAGAGAGAAAATCGGACAAGTCTGGCCAAAAATCGGACAAGTCCGATCTTAGTCAGAAAGGAAAACGGACAAGTCCGCTGGAACACCGGACTAGTCCGGAAAAGTCCAGGGACTTAGCAAATTTTCAAGGATTCATGGAATATCGGACTAGTCCGCACAAAATCGGACAAGTCCGAAAGTTTCCAGAGCCAAAATCGGACTAGTCCGCAGCAAAAACGGACAAGTCCGTTTTTAGTCAGAGAGAAATCGGACTAGTCCTCAGTAAAATCGGACTAGTCCGCACTTTCCTGCGTTTTAAGTGCGGTTTTGCTCCAAATCAATTTTAAATGCTCCGAATCAATTTTAAACTCGTTCCTCTTGTTGTGGGCTAATGTTAAACATGTATATGAGTGCATGTAGGGCATGATGCATGAAAATGAGGGTGTTACAAACCTACCCCCCTTAAAATGAATCTCGCCCTCGAGATTCGACGCGGAAGAGAAGAGATGGGGAAATTCCTTCTTGAGATCGTCTTCTAGCTCCCAAGTTGCTTCTTTTTCTGTATGGTGCTTCCATTGGACTTTACACCATCGAATCACCTTGTTCCTTGTGACTCTCTCCTTGGTTTCCAAGATCTTGACCGGTTGCTCGGCATACGTCAAATCTTCCTCTAGTTCCAATTCTTCCATTGGCACTTGATCTTCCGGTACCCTCAAGCACTTCTTGAGCTGGGAAACGTGAAACACATCATGTACGTCTGAAAGATGAGCTGGCATCTCCAACTTATATGCTACTTCTCCTCTTTTGTCCAAAATCTTGAATGGTCCAATATAACGAGGTGCGAGCTTACCCCTTATGTTAAACCTCTTATGACCTCTCATTGGTGACACCTTGAGGTAAACAAAATCTCCTATTTCAAAGGCTAATTTCCTTCTCCTATTATCCGCATAGCCTTTTTGCCTTGATTGGGCAGCCCTCAAGTTTCCACGAATTATTTGGACTTGCTTTTCGGCTTCTTGCAACACGTCCGGACCAAATACTTGAGTTTCTCCTGCCTCATTCCAGAATAAAGGTGTCCTACACTTCCTCCCATAAAGCGCTTCATATGGCGACATTTTCAAGCTTGCTTGGTAACTATTGTTGTATGAAAATTCCGCGTATGGCAAGCTTTTGTCCCAACTTTTCCCATGCTTTAAAGCACAAGCTCTTAACATGTCCTCCAAAATCTGATTGGTCCTCTCGGTTTGTCCATCCGTTTGAGGATGATATGCTGAACTAAAATTCAACCTCGTTCCCAAAGCTTCATGCAATTTTTGCCAAAATCTGGAGGTAAATTGAGAACCTCTATCCGAGACTATCTTCTTAGGGACTCCATGTCGACACACAATATGCTCCATGTATATTTCGGCCAATCGTGCAGCTGTATACTTGGTCTTCACAGGGACAAAATGAGCTGACTTGGTTAAACGATCCACAATTACCCAAATTGAGTCATACCCGGACTGAGTACGGGGTAACCCAACTATGAAGTCCATACCAATTTCTTCCCACTTCCATTCCGGAATCTTCAACGGTTGCAATAATCCGGCTGGCCTTTGATGTTCCGCCTTGACTCGTTGGCACACATCACATAATGCTACATATTCAGCTATGTCCTTTTTCATGCTATCCCACCAATAACAAGTCTTCAAATCCTTGTACATCTTCGTACAACCAGGGTGAATTGAGTATGGCGAGTCATGTGCCTCCTTTAATATTGTCTCCCGAATATGCTTTACATTAGGCACAACGATTCTCTTTCCAAGCCATAAGGTACCATGTTCATCCTCGTCAAATCTGAATTCTCTCCCTTCTTCGATCCTTTCCTTGATTTCCTTGATATCCTCATCCGTGGTTTGTGCTTCTCGAATTTCTTGCTCTAAGGTTGGATTTAACTCCATCATCTCCATCTCATTTACAAACCCGAGGTTCAACCTTTCAAACTCCTTACATAACTCGAACGGTAACTCTCGAACGGTAAGTTGATGACTTACTCCTTTCCTACTCAAAGCATCGGCCACTACGTTGGCTTTTCCCGGATGATAGTTGATCCCCAAATCATAATCTTTGATGAGCTCTAACCATCTTCGTTGCCTCAAGTTCAGATCCGTTTGTGTGAAAATATACTTCAAACTCTTATGATCCGTATAAATTTCACACCTATGTCCAAGAATATAGTGTCTCCAAACCTTCAATGCATGTACCACGGCTGCAAGTTCTAAATCATGCGTGGGGTAATTCTGCTCATGTTTCTTCAATTGTCTTGACGCATAGGCGACCACTTGACCTTCTTGCATCAATACACATCCAAGCCCTTGTCTTGATGCATCGCAATAAATGTCAAAACTCTTGCTTACATCCGGCAATACCAAAACTGGGGCTGTTGTCAACCGCTTCTTCAACTCCTCAAAACTCTCTTGACAAGCATGAGTCCATTGGAATGCCTTTCCCTTCGTTAGCAACTCCGTCATAGGCTTGGCTATCTTAGAAAAATCCTTGATAAACCGACGGTAATATCCAGCCATCCCAAGAAAACTCCTTATTTCCTTGACGTTTTGCGGTGGTTCCCACTTCAACACGTCTCTCACTTTTCCGGGGTCAACCGATACTCCTCCTCCTGAGATTATATGACCCAAAAATGGCACCTCTTTCAACCAAAACTGGCACTTGTTGAACTTGGCATACAATCGATGCTCCCTCAATTTCTGCAGCGTAAGCCTCAAGTGTTCCTCATGTTCCTTCTCATCCTTCGAGTAGATCATAATATCATCAATAAACACCACAACGAACTTATCTAAGTACTCCATGAAGACCTTATTCATGAGGTACATAAAGTAGGCAGGTGCATTTGTCAATCCAAAAGACATCACGGTGTACTCATAAGATCCATACCGTGTCCTAAAAGCTGTCTTGGGTATGTCCGATGGTCTAATCTTCATTTGAAAGTATCCCGACCTCAAGTCAATCTTAGAGAAGACACAAGCACCCTTCATCTGATCAAACAAGTCTTCTATGCGTGGCAAGGTGTACTTGTTCTTGATTGTTACCTCGTTGAGAGCTCGGTAATCCACGCACATCCTTTGGGATCCGTCCTTCTTGTCCACAAATAGAACGGGCGCTCCCCAAGGTGAAGAGCTTGGGCGAATAAAACCCTTCTCTAATTGTTCTTGAATTTGTTTCTTGAGCTCCGCTAATTCCATAGGAGGCATCCTATACGGCCTCTTAGCTATAGGTGCAGTTCCAGGTATTAAATCAATAACAAACTCAATGTCTCGATCGGGTGGCATACCTGGCAACTCATCCGGAAAAACATCCAAAAATTCACACACCACCGGAATCTCCTCAATTGCGACACCGTCTATATGATTCAATTCCAATTGCTTCGGTGCGGTTTGAGATGCTTCAAATTCTACAGTTATCCCTTCCTCATTGGTCAACTTCACTGTCTTTGTGGCACATTCAATAACCCCATTGTGCTTCCTCAACCAGTCCATACCAAGTATAATATCCAACCCTTGAGAATCTAAAACAATGAGGTTGGCGGAGAAGTCTACCCCCCTTATTCTAAGGCTTACTTTTGGACATACTATATTTGTCCTCATCTCTCCTCCAGGAGACTTAACCAACAGAGTAAACTTCATATGAGAGATAGGCAAACTATACTTGGCAACATACTTCGATGCAATGAATGAATGCGATGCTCCAGAATCAAATAACATAGTCGCGGGGTTGGAGTTGGCGAGAAACATACCAATGACCACATCATCCGCTTGTTGAGCATCCTCCGTAGAGACATGGTTCACGTTGCCACGAGCAAAATTCTGCTGTCCACGGCTTCCTTGTGGCTGTCCTCCATTAGGTCTTGGGTTTTGCCTCGATGCATTGCTTCCTTGACCAAGGCCCGACTTAGGACATTGATGTGCAAAGTGTCCAGCTTCTCCACAAGTATAGCACTTCTTAACTCCACCAGAATTATTGGGACGAGCTTGGTTTTGAGCATTGGCTCCAGGAAAATCAGCACGAGGTGCATAAGGCGTCGGAGGCCTAGGTGCTTGCATGACAGGGCGCTGCTGCACAAACTGAGTTGGGCGCGGTGCATATCCAGGGCGCTGAGCAGGAATAGAGGAGCTGTAATTAGGCGCATTGGGTGGCGCAAAGCGAGGGCGCACATTACTTCCTTGTTGTTGTCCTTGATATGGCGCCTTCCTCTTGATTTCTTGCTCCATCTCACGGATCTTGTTCTCAACCACAATTGCCTTGTCCACAAGCTTCTGAAAATTGACATAATCACAGTTGAGCAATTGCACTTGGATCGTATTGTTCAATCCCCTCATGAACAGGTATTGCTTCCGGCTGTCCCGGCTAACATCCTCAGGCGCATATCTTGAGAGTTGAGTGAACTTATTGAGATATTCACTCACGCTTGATTTTCCTTGTCTCAAGTTCTCAAATTCTTGCCTCTTCAAGAGCATAACACCTTCCGGCACATAATGAGAACGGAAACTCTCCTTGAATTCCGCCCAGGTAATTCTCTCTTGGTTCTCATGAGCACTGCAATAAGAATCCCACCAATCTGCAGCTGCTCCAACGAGTTGATGAGAAGCAAATAGCACCTTCTCCCGGTCACTGCATTGGACAATGGCTAGCTTCTTCTCCACGGACTTGAGCCAATCATCAGCGTCCATAGGGTCAGCAGCTTGAGCAAAGGTTGGCGGCCTAGTCCTCATAAACTCTCCCAATCGGTTATGAGGAGGTGGGGGTGGCGGTGGAGGCATGTGGGGCTGATTGTTGATATTGCCAGCCTGCAGCTGTCCCATAGTCTGTATCATGGTCTGCATGAGCTGGTTTTGCATGGCCAATAGCTGCTCGATGTTGATAGCTCCCTGAGCCGGTCCTTGTCCATTGTCGTTTTGAGGCACTCCATTGTTCTCCTCTTCATCATTGCCATCCCTCTGGTTGCGAGTCCTCACCATCTGAAGAAAAGCAGTAGGTAAGAATTAGAAAACGCCCCAACTATATGCATCAAGGGATATGAAACTAAACAACTGGCTACACTAGCCTAGGTGGACATGGCAATGCTAAAGCATCCCAAAATCCTCTATTAAGCACACAAGCAAGCAATATATATAGCAAACAGCACTCCAAGCAAAAATACATCGATTCCTGAGTGCTCCTATGTGCTCTAAAGTGTCCATTCTATCTAGGCTGCATCCTACGGTCAACCTGTGGCTCTGATACCAATCTGTGACGCCCGGTTCCAAAAATGAACCAAGCTAACGCATATGTGTGCCCAGGATGTTCACCACACATACACGAGTGAAATCACAAAAGGATATACAGAAAATTACCACAGCTCAAATTATTAAATAAGTATTCTTATTACACAATTCATTAAATCCTCGAATACAAGCTCTAATGAATATTAATGACAAGTTCAACTAATGCAGCGGAAATAAACTAATTAAACAACTAAGCAAACTAAGCAACTATGCAGCATAAGCGACAGGGTATGTATATGCGCAGCTCCAATCAACACCACAGGCAAAGCTGACGGTAGACACGGCCTAGAACTCCGCATTATCGCCATTAAAATCCCAGTCCTGACCTGCAACTGTTGGGGTGGGGAATTGCAAGAGTGAGTACATGTCGTACTCAGCAAGTGTGGAAAGTATGACATGTGGCTGATTCAAATGACGACAATAATAATGGTAAAGTGCTGAAAAGTACGGTAAAACATTTGAAAAGCAATATATCTTATGTATGTGAAGTAAACCCATCATAATCATAAATGATATCATAATACCAAATCTGAATTCATTACCATCATCAAAAAAAATTCCAGATTTCACCATTGCCAATAACCATATTCATTACCAGAGATTAATCCATAACCATCCATAACCATTATCAAACCATGACCATCCCAAATTCCAATTTCCCTCTAATCATGGAAGTTGTCCAGGTGCTCATAACCGGGAGCACGGCTATCATGATAGTTTTAATTAACTCTGCAGAGTTTGTACCTCTTTACCCACGTGTTTGTGATTTCATCACCCTTCGGCGACTAAGAACCTCCCTTATGCCCATGACCCGTCAGTCATATTACACACTTCCGTTGGTGTGTGGCCAAGAGATCACAAAATAGCCTTTACAAAGGGATTACTAGCCTATTTAGACCCCACTGAGGTTTCACCGGTGGCGATGTCTCCCGCAGAGCACATCTTCAACCAAGGGCCCCCTCTTGAGCCATTCGGATCCCAGGGTAGTCCCACCAATCACCAACAAACCCAATCCGACTACCCCTTCCCCGAGCATCCACAATGGTCCAAACAGCACTAGCAAAGCCCTAATTAATCAGCTACGCCGCACCCATAACTTGGCCTCGTGGTGGCACTGTAGTCCTGGCTTATTCTCGCATGAACCGGTCCTTAGATCTAAAGCAAGCAAACCACCGTAACATCCAACCCATCCACATACCAGGCTTGCTTAGATCACCCATTACCATACCATATTTAACTAGTTCATGTTAACCATAATCTCATCCATGCATAAATAAATTGAGTGATATAGTTGTTCCCATCCCAGTTGATTAAGCGAAGCAAAAGGGTAAAAACCCTTCCCGACTCTCTACCATAATTTCCAGGTGACAAGGGTGGTTTAACAAGTCTAGTAAACTTCCTACCATAGGATTCCCATCAATTTGACACAAGCATGCAGTTTTGCAAACAAAACATTTATTTTAAAACAGGATCAATATGCTTCAAGGACACTTGCCTTGCTCTTGCTGTTGATTAGGGTCAAAGCCTTCGAACTCTTGAGGTTGTAGATCCTCCGTGGCACTCTCTAGCGCAAATCCGTCTAATCCACACAATAAACATACAAAACAAGAAACACAATCAAAGAGTGCACAAATATTACTCAACATGACATGACATGCATGATTGATGCAATGCAAGGTAGAACTTGTTACTAGATTGCTTTTAATGATCACTAACTAGTTCTAATAGATTTTAACCAGTTTATACAGGTTTGGAGTTGATTAGATCAAATTTTAGAATTAATTCAACACAATTTAACCAGAAAGATCGGACTAGTCCGCTTGGGATCGGACAAGTCCGCACTCTGCGAGATCAGCGGATTAGGGTTTTCTAGATCGACGTGAATTTGGAGATTAGGGGTTGAATTCTCGTAAGGAAAAGAGAATAGAAGGTATACCAGGTGTTTAGAACTCCAATGAACCAAGAAACTTGGAGGTAACACTTGGATCTTGATGATCTAGGGTTGGTGATGAACTTGGGGATGAATTGGTGGTGAAGGACGAAACTTGGTGGAGATCTTGATCCTCCTTCGTTTCCTCCTCTTCTTCTTCTCGTTTGGGATCTTCTCCTCCCTCCTTGATGGTGGCTCCCCACAAACTAGGGTTTGGGTGGGTGGAAAAGTGGCAAATAGATGTCAAACCAAGGGGTGGGGTTGTTTATATAGAGGTGGAGGCTAGGGTTAGATGGATTTCGAGTTTTGGAATGAGTAGAGGCCGGTTTAGAGTCCCACATGGGCTCTAAAAGAGTTGGGCACGACGTCCCTAGGCCCACTTGACGTGAAACCCAAGAAACAAGTCGTAAAACAAAAGGTCAATCTCGGAGTCACGAAATATCGGACAAGTCCGAACAGGACCGGACTAGTCCGAAGTCGTCCAGAGAGAAAATCGGACAAGTCTGGCCAAAAATCGGACAAGTCCGATCTTAGTCAGAAAGGAAAACGGACAAGTCCGCTGGAACACCGGACTAGTCCGGAAAAGTCCAGGGACTTAGCAAATTTTCAAGGATTCATGGAATATCGGACTAGTCCGCACAAAATCGGACAAGTCCGAAAGTTTCCAGAGCCAAAATCGGACTAGTCCGCAGCAAAAACGGACAAGTCCGTTTTTAGTCAGAGAGAAATCGGACTAGTCCTCAGTAAAATCGGACTAGTCCGCACTTTCCTGCGTTTTAAGTGCGGTTTTGCTCCAAATCAATTTTAAATGCTCCGAATCAATTTTAAACTCGTTCCTCTTGTTGTGGGCTAATGTTAAACATGTATATGAGTGCATGTAGGGCATGATGCATGAAAATGAGGGTGTTACACACTTTGACATTTTGGCGCGCCAGGTAGGGGGACCCAAGATCTCAAGATGGTGAATTCTGCCGCAGGATCTTCCAACGGCAATCGCGCTGAACAACCTACTGGAGGCAATCCCTCCAATGTGCAGCAGCCAGAGGGTGCCATTGTTCCGGCAGGCACTATGGCACCATAGCCGCCATCGGTTCTGGCAAACAATGCAGGGCAACAAGATGGGGCATCTGCGTCGATCACTGCATCGATGAACAACAATCCTGAGCATGCGCTCATTGCCACGTGAGCTCTTCTACAACATCCACCACCTCTAGGGCACCCCAGGGTGCTATGGAACAGTGGAGAGCTGATGTTGACCATCTGGTTGCAGCTGCAGCCGCTGGCATCAGCAATCAAGGTCCTCCCCCTTTGGGGTGAGCACCATCACAATGACAGACCTTGTCGGGCCGACTTGGTCCCCAAGTCTCGCAGCATAGGAGACGTGGTGCATCCCAGCAGGTGACTTCCTTGCCTCCCGGGGCATGACGCACCCACACCATCACTAGGATTCTGACTCACGACCTGCGGTCAGAACTTGATCGCTGTTACCGGTAACAGGACGGTCGCGTCCATATCGAGCGTGCTCGCGAGAGACGAGAAGGTCGAGACAACCCTGCTCCTCAGGGAGTAGGGGGAGGTTGTTCTGCCCTGGCTATGCATTTACGCATGGTCAGATGGCCATAGAAGTTTCAGCCTTACTTGCCAGAAAAATTCGACGGGACTGTCAACCCCGTCGATTTCCTTCAAATCTAGTCCACTGCTATACTGGCAGCAGGGGGCGATGAGGTCGTGATGGCCAACTACTTCCCAGTGTCTCTAATTGGGACTGCAAGGTCCTATTTCATGAGTCTTCCACCCAACTCCATTAATAGTTGGGCAGAGCTATGCCAACAATTCACTGCCAACTTCGGGAGTTCTTACACCTGGCCTGGCACTGATTTGGATCTGTTTGTTGTAAAGCAAACAAAAGGGGAATCGTTGTGATCCTTCATCCAGTGGTTTTCTCAGGTACGGAATACTATCCCTTCAATCTCGAGCTCTTCTGTTATCTTTGCATTCAGACAAGGTGTTCGAGATAAGAAGATGTTGGAGAAACTGGCAACCAAAGAAGTCACCAGTGTCACGGAACTCTTCAGCTTGGCAGACATATGTGCCAAAGCTGCGGAGGGACGTGAAATGCATTTTAAACCACCTCCGGAGGCCAACAAGAAATCCACCAATATTGAAGCCACTACATCCGGAGGTGGCAAAAATAAAAAGAAGCCCAACGGCAAGAAGAAGTCGTCGGCCGGTGCACCTGCCGCCTCGGTTGCTGCAGCTCCGGGTGGCCGGGGGCCATGCCCCGAGAAACGAGCTCGACCATCGTCAGAAGATGGTGGTAGCTCTAAAGTGTGGTGTCCGATCCACAAGATGGATTGACATAGTCTGAAAAATGTCGGGAGGTCCAGAACCTTGCCGAGCGCTATAACAAGCGCTGGGAAGAAGCTCCTTTCTGTTAGCGGGAAGGAAAACAAAAGGTCGATGAAGCTCCGACTGAGGAGGAGATAGATTTTCAGGACCCCAAGAAGGTCCTGAAAGTTGTCTACAACATCGTCGGCGACGACTCTGACATCTTTGACAACGAGTGCCAAAAGACCCTCAACACCATTTATGGTGGTTCTTGGGACATCACCTCTCTCCGCATCCTCAAGACAATGCGGCAGAACATGGCTATTGCCGCTCCCACCGCTAGGGTGGAGCCTCATCGGAAGTGGATGGATACTCCCATCATCTTCGACGCTTCGGACTACCCCGCAACCTGATCGGAGCTGGCCAACTCTTGTTGATGGTGTCTTCAACAATTAACAATGTCCAACTTCACCATGTAATGGTGGACGGAGGTGCAGGGCTAAAACACATAAGCTTTGAAGCCTTCATCAAGATCCAGCTCTGACCTTCGGACCTTTGCCCATCTCGACCTTTTTCTGGGGTAGGTCCAGGGGCCATTACCTCTCTCGGCCCCATTACACTCCCAGTGACCTTCGGGACTAGGGAGAACTACAAAACCGTGAAGTTGGTCTTCGACGTTGCGCAGATCAGTCAGTCGTTCAATGCCATTTTGGGCAGGCCAGCCTTGTACAAGTTCATGGATGCCGCCCATTATGGTTACTTAGTGTTGAAGATGCCAATACTTGCGGGCGTTCTCCGAATCCGCGGAGATCACACTACAGAAGTCACTGCTTTAGAAGAACTCTATGCGCTTACTACAGCGCAAGAGGAAGCATCCGGTAAGGAGCCAGCTCCAAACCCTCCGAACATTCGTCATCGAGGTTCTACCTCCGCACCCCATGTGCAACCAAGCGGCGACACCGACGTTTCCATCAAAGTCGTCCAAATTGGTTCCGATGCTGCTCAGACTACCCGTATATCGGGAGGTCTGAACAACAATAGGAACTCGCACTCATCACTTTCCTTCGGGCTAATGTCGACGTGTTTGACTAGCAACCATCGCAAACACCTGGGATCCCTAGGGAGGTGATTGAGCATAATCTGAAGATTTATCCCGACGCACGGCCTGTACACCAGAAGCCCCGGAAGCAATCAATCGAGCGGCAAAACTTCATCCGACGGGAGATCAAGAAGTTGCTCGAAGCTGGTTTCATCCGGGAAGTGTTTCACCCAAAATGGTTGGCAAACCCAGTTGTGGTGCCTAAGGCTGGCGGGAAACTTTGGATGTGTATCGACTACACCACCTTAAATAAGGCATGTCCAAAGGATCCATTTCTACTACCTAGGATAGATCAGATAGGGACTCCAGCTCCGGGTGTGAGCTATTGTGTTTCTTAGATTCATATTTTGGATATCATCAAATCCAAATGTCTAAAGGAAGATGAAGAGCATACTACCTTCACAACAGTAGATGGATTGTACTGTTATACTGCCATGCCCTTTGGTCTCAAAAATGTTGCTTCAACATTTGTGCGAGCTATGTGCAAAACATTTGGAGAGCTAATCAGAGACTTGGTGGAGGTGTACGTTGATGACATCGTCGTGAAGATCAAGAAAAAGGAGTCACTCCTTGACAATTTACAAGCTGTCTTCGACAAGCTGCGCATCACACGTACCAAGCTAAACCAAGACAAATGTGTCTTCGGGGTTAGCTCCCGGAAGATTCTAGGTTTCTTAGTGAATCACCGAGGAATTGAAGCAAATCCAGCGAAGATCAAGGCTATAGAAGATATGCGGCCCCCAGCCCGCATCAAGGATGTCTAGAAGTTAACTAGATGCCTAGTTGCGCTCAGCCGGTTCATCTCAAGACTGGCAGATCGGGCACTTCCCTTCTTCGAACTCTTGAGGAAGTCCGGACCATTTCATTGGTCTGAAGAAGCAGAAAAGGCGTTTCAAGAGCTGAAATAGCTCCTCACCACACTACCAATTTTGGTAGCTCCAAATCCTGGTGAGCCTTTACTGCTCTATATTTCTGCAACTATCGAAGTTTTCAGAATGGTTCTGGCTGCGGAAAGACCGGAGCCATGTCCAGTCCAGGAGGCCAGACCCCTCCAGGAGGGTTCGGAGTTACCTGAAGACGTGTCTGGGTCCCAACCCCCAGTCACGAAACCTAACTCTACCGGGAACATTGCAAAGTGGGCAGCGGAACTGGCCGAGTTCGATCTCAAATTCGTGTCATGACAAGCAATCAAAAGTCAAGCTTTGGATGACTTCGTAGCGGAATGGACTCCCTCTCCATCAAACCCTGGGGGCCACAGTGGGCAGAAACCAGAATCCAAGGTTCCGATATTCACTGAGCCTCACTGGACTCTCTAATTTGATGGCTCTGTGCAGAAGCAGGGGGCCGGAGCTAGAATCCTTCTCCATGCTCTCACTGGGGAGAAGGTAAAATACATGTTTCACCTTGATTTCAAGGTGACCAATAATATGGCAGAGTATGAAGCTCTCATCTACGGACTCAAGGTAGCACTATCTTATGGTATCAAACAGTTGTTGGTGAAGGGTGATTCACAACTCATCATCAAACAAGTCAAAGGTGAATGTTGTTGTAACAATCCCCAACTAGCTGCCTATTTCCTTGAAGTCCAGATGCTCCATAAGGACTTCGAAGTCCTGGATCTCCACCATATTCAGCGCCTTCATGACGCTGAAGCTGATGAACTCTCGACGAAGGCCTCAACTGGAGCTCCGGCTCCTGACGAAATATTTGTCCGAAGGTTGTTGTGAGACCTATGTGTGCTGAATACATTGGCTTGTACTGAATACATTGGCTTTGACAATAAAAGTTTTGAATGATGCGGTAACATCTTTTTAGTAAGGTCCGACTCTAGCTCTGAGCTTCTGCAAGGTCGACGTAAGGTCCGGCTTGCTTTGTCTAGGTCCTACATGTTTTTGGGTAGCTCCGGTGAGCTTTGTTTTTAGCTCTGGGATGTCATTGTTAAGCTCTGATACGTTTTGCTAGGTCCAACTTATGTTGGTTAGCTCCAACATGTTTTTCTAGCTCCTACTTTTGGGATGACTAGTTTTGACTAGCTTTGGCAAGCTCCAGCACTAGGTCCGACTAGCTTTTATAAGCTTCGGCGCTAGGTTGTACTAGCTTTGGTAAGCTCCGGCGCTAGGTCCTGCTAGCTTTGGTAAGCTCCGGCTCAAGGTCCGGTTAGTTTTAGCAAGGTCCGGAGCTAGTTTGCGATGGTTCTGCTTTTATTTTGAATTGATTCGAACCTTCTTTACATCTATGGAAAGTTAGCTTAGTATTTGTTTACTAATTTTTTGGTGTGGTTTGGTGGTTATGGTTTACATCGTTTTGCTATGCTTTGCAACATGCTTATGTGAGGTGCTCACGTAAGGTGTTGTGTTCGGAACTGACTTGAGTCAAGTCGCGGACTTGGGCTCGTACGGATTGGTTGTTTGTTCATGTGCAGGTGTTGCTTGAGTTCAAGACATGGCTGGTGACGGGATCCATTGAACTAGTCTTAGGGAGAAGATGAGGTTCTACAACCAAGTTCGGGGGGAATTGTGGTTGAGTTGATCGGGAGGTTGCGCAGCATGTTTGAATCAAGAACAATGCATATGAAGGTATCGTGGACGTCATTGGAAGATGTGTGCACGTTTGCAAGGAGTGCATGGACATGGATACATGGTTCTGAGGCGTTATGAAGAGATGTGGACGTAAAGAATTGGTCGGAAAGGTCCAACCGACTAGGTTATGGACTCAGGCTGCGGCTGAGTCGTGTTTGACTCAAATATGGAAAGACTTGAGTTGGTTATGATAGGGTTTCATTTGGGTCACGAATTTGAGATGTTTTAGGAATGTGGGATATGCTCCTAAGGTGTTTGGAAGTCTTAACATTACTTCTATCTACGTATAGAAGAGTCCTAAGCAGTTTTGGAAAGTTTCAATTCGTGAACGGAGTAGGATTAGGGTCCTGATTTGAGTTGAGTTGGCTTTCGAACTGGTTATATAAGCAAGGGAGGCCATATCTCGTGGTGCACGACTTTGGGGCTGTTCCTCTTGTGTTATATTGAATAAAACTCATAGTTTGAAGGAACTTTTGTACCTTGTTCGTCCGACTTGTTCTAGACAAGTTTTACTCATCGAGTTTCTGGACAGCACTACCTTTCGTCGGTGGTTTTACCATAACTCGTGTTTTACAGATCCAATTGACGTGATTCTTTTTTTTTGTCTTCACAACTTGATTATCTATCATCTGTCAAAATTTCACGGTCATTGGATTTGTGGTTTCTTATATACACGAGTTTCTTTGCAAGCATTCCAGAACTATTTTTCTCAGGTAGGACAGATTGACCTTTGTTCGATCTTTCGATCCTAACTTGAGTTTCTCCCGACGGATTTGAGTGATTCTTCTTGTGTTTTCTTTGTGACTTGATTCTCTCTAATATCTATCACTTTTGTCACGGTGAAACACGTTTAGATTAGTCTCACACATGATTTCTTTATCAGATTGTTTTTTCGCCAAAGGGGTTGGTATTTAATTGTTTCCGCTGCGTAAGATTTTTCAATCTACCATTCACCCCCCCCCCCTCTAGTAGCTTTTCACATGCTCTTCGATCCTACAATTGGTATCAGAGCCACGGTGCTCCAATCATTGTGATTTGCACGTGTTTTTGACTAATCATCATAGAGAAATACTCTGTCAAACCTTGTGCGTTTGCTGGTATTGATTTTCAGGTTTGGAAGGCACGCATGGAGGCTTTCATCCAGGCGCAAGGCTTCGCAATATGGGAGAAGGTGTACAAGCCTTACGAAGTGCCACCTAACGATCAAGTTACGGCTACAAACCTACGAGACGTCGACAACAACAACAAAGCCCGAAACTTGATCATCCAAGGACTCACTTAGAGCTACTTCGACCGCGTTGCACATCTCCGGTCGGCATACGATGTATGGAGAGCACTTTGTGACTATCACGAAGGATCCAACATGATCAAGGAGGTAAGGCAAGACATGTTCAAGAAAGAATACATGCGCTTCGAGATGCAACCCGGTGATTCCATCGATGATCTCTTTGCTCGCTTTAATAAAATTTTCAGCAACTTGCGTAGCGTCAATGTTAATTTTTCAGATGCTAAAATGCTAGGCAATTGTTAAGTTCATTAGACATGTCAATTTGGGAGATGAAAGTTACATCCATTCGTGAATCTACTGTCATGAGTACACTTACTTTAGATGTGCTATATTCCAAGTTAAAAACTCATGAAATTGACATAATATCACGTAAAAACCCCAACAAGTCTATTTCTTTTGTTTCACAATGTAACATGTCTAGCTCCGGTCAGTCTTCATCTTGCAACACTCTTGCTTTGTTGTCCTCACTAACCCTGGAGCAGATCGAGGAGTTTCCAGAGGAGGAGCTAGCACTTCTCTCTACTAGGTTCTCAAAAAGCATTGCAAAATGTGAGAACTAGACGGAGAGGAAGCTTCAGACCTCAACGATGTTTTGAATGTGGTAAGACAGGACATTTTTGTTCAGATTGTCCTAACCTTTCAGGTCCTACTTCCCGGGATGAAAAGCAAGCAAGGACAAAGCACTCCTCTTCAAAAGATACGAAGAAAAAGAAGGGCTTTACAGGACGTCAATTGGTGAGCAGTTTTATCTCCGCACTTCAAGAACTTGGCTCAAGC
Organism: Tuctoria greenei; assembly: GCA_036927565.1. Lineage (NCBI taxonomy): Eukaryota > Viridiplantae > Streptophyta > Magnoliopsida > Poales > Poaceae > Tuctoria > Tuctoria greenei. The sequence continues at coordinate 186,113,428 of JAYESD010000006.1, forward strand.
GATGTGGACATTGGAAGTGTTGAAGATGAAGATGATTTGGCAAACTTTTGCTTCATGGCGGGGAAGTCAAGATCAAGTGTGGAGGAGGCTGAACACAATAGCGACAATGAAGAGGTATGTCCTACTTGCGAAGAAATGTGTGATGCTATTTCTCGTGCCACTGTGATAGTTAAGAAAAAATGACAAAAAGCTTAGGGACAATGCTGTTAAAATTGAGTCATTAGAATATGAAATTAATTGTTTAAAATCCTTGATTCTTAGTGATGATTCTTGTTCCTCATGTGATTTAATATATGAACAATTGTACACATTAAGAATTGCACATTCCTCTACTCTAGATAGACTTGAACTTGAAATCGTAAAGAACAAAAAGCTTGCTGCACTTGACATTGGAAACTTAAAAGATGTTTCTTGTTCTACAATTGATTTGCATTGTTCTAGTTGTGATGATCTTGAAAAGAAACTAAAAGATGCAATGAATGAAATTTTAATATTGAATAATGCTTTACGTTTCCATGAAGTTAAATATTGTTCCTAGTGCAAATTAAAAGGAAAAACTTAATGTGAAAGTTGTCTTGATCTATCCAAAAAACTTGATAACATGCATAGGACATTAGATCCATTTTATAATGGGAATAAGAACCTAAACCTGCTGTTGAATTCTTCCAAGTCTTGCAATGCTAAAACTAGTTTAGGTTTTGATTCTCATGCTCATGCTAAGGCACATCCACCTAAAATTATAAAGTCATTAGGAAGTGGTTTGATTCAAACATTTCCTAAACAAAAAGAAGTGGTTTTCAAATCTGTAGGAGTGTTGTCTCATTCGGTTTCAAATAAAAATATTGCTTGCTCATCTATACATGAACACAAAGTTAAATTTCATTGTACCTACTGTGGTAGAGATGGTCATGTCATAGATTTTTGTTATAGACTAGCTAAACAACAGAAAAAGGAAATAATGATTGCTAGATCTCATAACTTTCATGCAAAATTTGCTGCACATATTAAACCGAATGTCAGGAACATGCAACCTGCTGTTATGAGTCAAAAACATTCAAAGTTTACCTCTTGACCTTATGTTTTTGCCTCCGTAGCTACTGATTTTGGTGCTACTCAAGTAACATCTTATAGGTCAGTAGTTTAGAGTAAAAAACCTCAAACTTTGACTCGTAAACCTGTTGTTTTATCTCAGCTTTCGTGTGTTTTTCCTGCTGCACGTCGTGTGACTCGGTACTGGATTCCTAAATGCGTTTTGACTAACCCCAGTATTGAGTCATCGAAGTATTGTGCTTCTATGTAGGCTACACGTTTGAGGAAGGAGAACATTTGTATTGTGGATTCAGGTTGCTCACGCCACATGATCGGTAACAAAGAATGGTTCTCCTCCCTCTCTTTTATATCACGTGTAGAGAATGTTACTTTTGCCGATAATTCTTCAACTCCTATAATTGCTAAGGGTTCGGTTAGAGTAAATGATCACTACACTTTGAAGGATTTGGCACTTGTCAAAAATTTGAAATACAACTTGCTTTCTGTTTCACAATTGCTAGATGAAAATCTGGAAATTATTTTCAATAAAAACTACTGCAAAGTTGTAGGTTCAAATAGTGAGCTTATTTTTAACATGTCTCGGTTTGGAAGAGTTTTTAAAGCTGATTTTGATATGTCTTACTCTAAGCATAGGTGTCTAGTTGCTAATGATTTAAAGGACTTATACTTTTGGCATCGTAGACTTGGTCACGTAGGCTTTGATCACCTAACGCGTGTTAGTGCTCTTGATCGCATACGTGGGTTGCCTAAGCTTAAAGGAGACAAAGAATTTGTGTGCTCTCCTTGTAGACATGCTAAGATGGTTGCAGGTTCACATACTCCTCTCACAATGATCATGACAACTGAACCGGGTCAACTTTTGCACCTTGACACCGTAGGACCTTCACGTGTTCAATCCTTCAGAGGTAAATGGTATGTTCTTGTTATTGTTGATGATTATTCTAGATACTCTTGGGTTTACTTTATGGTGTCTAAGAATGAAGCTTTTAGTCACTTTAGAACTTTATTTCTTAGATTATCAATTGATCACCCAGGATCTTTAAAAGCATTTAGAAGTGATAACGGAACCAAATTTAAAAATCAATCTTTTGATTACTTTTGTGCTGAAAATGGAATAGATCATCAATTTTCTGCACCATATGTAGCTCAATAAAATGGTGTTTTAGAAAGAAAGAACATAACCTTAGTTGAGATGGCTAGGACTATGCTTGATGAATATCAAACTCCTAGGAAATTTTGGGCTGATGCGATTGCAACCACTTGTTATGTCTCAAATCATGTTTTCTTGCGCGCTAAGCTAGGTAAAACACCATATGAGCTCCGGTTTGGACATAGACCTAGTGTTACGCACTTTTGGGTCTTTGGTTGCAAATGCTTTGTTAAGAAACATGGTAATCTTGATAAATTTGAACCTAGATCCGTTGATGGCATGTTTCTTGGTTATCCATCTCATACTAGAGGCTACCGTGTGCTTTTACTTAACACTAACAAAATTGTGGAGACTTGTGAAGTGTCTTTTGATGAATCTAGCCTAGGTACTAGCTCAAACATTACAGGTCCAGATCCATATCCGCATGGGGGGAGCATTTTCGTTGAAGATGAGGAAGAGGTGGAGCTACTGCCCAAAAATTCAGCAGCTAATGACATTGGTCGAACTCCTGATTTTGATTCACAGCCAGCACCGACGACCACCATTGCTGGTCCAAATCCTCCTCAAGTCACAAGCTCATTGATTTGGAACATGAAGAAGAAGAAGCTTGTGAAGTGTCAACTCCCCTCCGGGTTCTCAAAATTCATCCTCCGCAACAGATTATTGGAAGCTTGCACGAACGAGTTACACGGTCCAGGTTTTGCGATCCAAACTCTCATGCTCATTCTGCTTTTGTTGCTTCTTTTGAACCCAAATATATATTGTAACACCCTAAATTTTCGCATCATGCATTGCATACATGTTCATGCATTAAATATTAATAGAATAAAAGAAAAATGATAAAACATACATATATGGTGTAGCAAAAAGAAGAAAGAGAAAATAATAATTATAGCCTAAAACTTGTAATAGGGAATAAGTATAAAAATAATAATATATATAATAATATATAAAATATAAAATATAAATAATATAATATATTATAATAATATATAAAAAGAAATGTAAATAAATAAATTATATATAATAATAAATATATATATATATAATAAAATGAATAAGATAAATAAAATAAATAAAATATAAATAATGATATAATAATATAAAAAAAGAAAAGAAACAAAAAAGAAAAAAAAAGGAGAAGAAAAAAAAACAAAGCAGCCCACCGGCCAGGCCACGGCCCAGCCAGCGAGCGCGCTCAAGTGCCCCGACCGCGTGTTGACCGCGGCCGCCAGCAACCGCGCGACCCCGTTGGCCCCGCTCGCCCGTACCGCTCCCGCCCCGCCGCCTGGGTCCCACCGCGCCGCCCACTCCCGCACCGACCCGCCCAATTCCCGTGCCCCGGCCTTCCCGCGCGCTAGCGCCCTCCCGCCGCGTAGCGCCCTGCTGGGCCCCGCTCCCACCCCGCCCCGCCTGCCCCGCACCGCGGCCCCAGCGCCCCGACCGACCGCACAGCGTCCCGACGCACCGAGCACGCGCTCCCGCGTCCCGCGCCACGGTGCCGCCCGCGCCGGCCCTAGCTCCCGAGAGCCCGGCTATATAAGGCATCGTAGGGATTCGTTTCTCTCTCGACAACACCAGCGCTGCAGTCCCAAAAGCCATAGCCGCTAGCTACGGAAGAAAAATAGAAGCAGCCAGGAACCCTAGCCGCCAGCAAGAGAAAAAAAGGAGACCAGAGCAGCCGCCAGGGAAGAAAAGAGAGGGAAAAAGAGGAGGAAGAGGAAGAAAACGAGGAGGGTGCTGCCATCCGCCGGAGATTGTCGCGTCGTCGTCGTCGTGCCACCGAAGGACTGTTGTTCCATCCACTTCGTCTATGCGTCACCTTCGTCCCTCGATCTTCGAAGCCATCGCATCTATGGTAGGATTCGTTTTTCCGATGCGAATTTTAGCGACGTATTAGATCTAATAGACGTAAATTGATTTTTGTTGAATTGCCTTTTTATTTTCAGTCGCATTAGTTCTCGCTAAAACCCCCGTAAACTCGTATGAACACGTATGAACTAGTTGCATCTAATTAATAAACAACCATAGTTAATTAATAATTGATCTTTGCATGCATGCATATCATCGCATGTTGATTAATGTGTGTGCATCATGTTGATTTGTATGTATTTTCTTGTATGTGTGATCACGAGTAGAGGGAAGTGCTCAAGAGATCGTGTACGAGGATTTTCAAAATCAAGATTTCGAAGCGCTTGAGCAACCCTATTCGCCGAAGCAAGGCAAGTGTCCTTGAAGCATATTGATCCTGTTTTTAAAATAAATGTTTTGTTTGCGAAACTGCATGCTTGTGTCAAATTTGATGGGAACCATATGATAGGAAGTTTACTAGCTTTGTTAACCACCCTTGTCACCTGGAATATATGGTAGAGAGTCGGGAAGGGCTTTTTACTTTTTGCTTCGCTTAATCAACTGGGATGGGAAATAACTATACCACTAATTTTAATTATGCATGGATGAGATTATGGTTAACATGAACAGGTTAAATATGGTATGGTAATGGGTGATCTAAGCAAGCCAGGTATGTGGATGGATTGGATATTATGGTGGTTTGCTTGCTTTAGATCTAAGGACCGGTTCATGCGAGAATAAGCCAGGACTACAGTGCCACCACGAGGCCAAGTATGGGTGTGGCGTAGCTGATTAATTAGGGCTTTGATAGTGCTGTTTGGACCATTGTGGATGCTCGGGGAAGGGGTAGTCGGATTGGGTTTGTTGATGATTGGTGGGACTACCCTGGGATCCGAATGGCTCAAGAGGGGGCCCTTGGTTGAAGATGTGCTCAGTTGGAGGCATCGCCACCGGTGAAACCTCAGTGGGGTCTAAATAGGCTAGTAATCCCCTTGTAAATGCTATTTTGTGATCTCTTGGCCACACACCAACGGAAGTGTGTAATATGACTGACGGGTCATGGGCATAAGGGAGGTTCTTAGTCGCCTAAAGGTGATGAAATCACGAACACGTGGGTAAAGAGGTACAAACTCTGCAGAGTTAATTAAAACTATCATGATAGCCGTGCTCCCGGTTATGAGCACCTGGACAACTTCCATGATTAGAGGGAAATTGGAATTTGGTGATGGTTATGGTTGGTTATGGATTTATTTCTGGTATTGAATATGGTTATTGGCAATGGTGAAATCTGGACTTATTGATGATGGTAATGAATTCAGTTTGGTATTATGGTATTACTCGTGATTATGATAGGTTTACATCACATATATATGATATATTGCTTTTCCAAATGGTTTTACTGTACTTTTCAGCACTTTGCCATTACTATTGTCGTCATTTGAATCAGCCACATGTCATACTTTCCACACTTGCTGAGTACGACATGTACTCACTCTTGCAATCCCCCCCAATAGTTGTAGGTCAGGGTTGTGAGTTTAATGGCGATAATGCGGAGTTCTAGGCCGTGTCTACCGTCAGCTTTGCCTGTGGTGTTGCATGGAGCTGCGCTATCCCTTTTGCTTAGTTTGCTTAGTTGCTTAATTAGTTTATTTCCGCTGCATTAGTTGAACTTGTCATTAATATTCATTAGAGCTTGTATTCGAGGATAATATGGTTTGTGAAATAAAATTTGATAATTAATCTTGTTTTGTGGTAATTTTATGTATACTCTTTTGTGATTGCACTCGTGTATGTGTGTTGAACATCCTGGGCACACATATGTGTTAGCTTGGTTCAGCTTTTGGAACCGGGCGTCACAGATTGGTATCAGAGCCACAGGTTGACTGTAGGACGCAGCCTAGATAGAATGGACACTTTAGAGCACACAGGAGCACTCAGGAATCGATGTGTTTTTGCTTGGAGTGTTGTTTGCTATATATATTGGTTGCTTGTGTGCTTAATAGAGGATTTTGGGATGCTTTAGCATTTCCATGTCCACCTAGGCTAGTATAGCTAGTTGGTTAGCTTCATATCCCTTGATGCATATAGTTGGGGACGTTTCTAAATTCTTACCTATTTCTCTTCTTCATATGGTGAGGACTCACAATCAGAGGGATGTCAATGGTGAGGAGGAGAACCATGGAGTACCTCAGAACAATACTGGACAAGGACCTACTCATGGAGCCATCAATATCGAGCAGCTACTAGCTATGCAGAACCAGCTCATACAGACCATGATACAGACAATGGGACAGCTGCAGGCTGGCAGTAACGTCAACAATCAGCCCCACATGCCTCCACCGCCACCCCCGCCTCCTCATAACCGATTGGGAGAGTTTATGAGGACTAGGCCGCCAACCTTTGCTCAAGCCGCAGACCCTATGGATGCAGATGATTGGCTCAAGTCCGTGGAGAAGAAACTTGCTATTTTCCAATGCAGTGACCGAGAGAAGGTCCTATTTGCTTCTCATCAACTCGTTGGAGCAGCTGCAGATTGGTGGGATGCTTATTGCAATGCTCATGAGAATCAAGAGAGGATCACTTGGGCAGAATTCAAGGAGAATTTTCGTTCTCATTATGTGTCGGAAGGTGTTATGCTCTTGAAGAGGCAAGAATTTGAGAATTTAAGGCAAGGAAGATCAAGCGTGAGTGAATATCTCAACAAGTTCACTCAACTCTCAAGGTATGCGCCTGAGGATGTTAGTCGGGACAGGCGGAAGCAATATTTGTTCATGAGAGGCCTCAACAATGAGATCCAAGTGCAACTACTCAATTGTGATTATGTCAATTTCCAGAAGCTTGTGGACAAAGCGATTGTGGTTGAGAACAAGATCCGTGAGATGGAGAAAGAAATCAAGAGGAAGGCGCCATATCAAGGACAGCAACAAGGAAGTAATGTGCGCCCTCGCCTTGCACCACCCAATGCGCCTCATTACAGCTCCTCTATTCCTGCTCAGCGCCCTAGTTATGCACCGCGCCCAACTCAGTTTGTGCAGCAGCGCCCTGTTATGCAAGCACCTAGGCCTCCAATGCCTTATGCACCTCGTGCTGATTTTCCTGGAGCCAATATTCAAAACCAAGCTCGTCCCAATAATTCTGGTGGAGTTAAGAAGTGTTATACTTGTAGAGAAGCTGGACACTTTGTGCATCAATGTCCTAAGTCAGGCCTTGGTCAAGGGAGCAATGCGCTGAGGCAAAACCCAAGACCCAATGGAGGACAGCCACAAGGGAACCGTGGACAGCAGAACTTTGCTCGTGGCAACGTGAACCATGTCTCTACGGAGGATGATCAGCAAGCGGATGACGTGGTCATTGGTATGTTTCTCGCCAACTCCAACCCCGCGACTATGTTATTTGATTCTGGAGCATCGCATTCATTCATTGCATCGAAGTATGTTGCCAAGTATAGTTTGCCTATCTCTCATATGAAGTTTACTCTATTGGTTAAGTCTCCTGGAGGCGAGATGAGGACAAATATAGTATGTCCAAAAATAAGCCTTAGAATAAGGGGGGTAGACTTCTCCGCCAACCTCATTGTTTTGGATTCTCAAGGATTGGACATTATACTTGGTATGGACTGGTTGAGGAAGCACAATGGAGTTATTGAGTGTGCCACAAAGACGGTGAAGTTGACTAATGAGGAAGGGATCACCGTAGAATTTGAAGCATCTCAAACCGCACCGAAGCAATTGGAGCTGAATCATGTGGATGGTGCCGCAATTGAGGAGATTCCGGTAGTGTGTGAATTTTTGGATGTGTTTCCAGACGAGTTGCCAGGTATGCCACCTGATCGAGACATTGAGTTTGTTATTGATTTAATACCAGGAACTGCACCTATAGCTAAGAGGCCGTATAGGATGCCTCCTATGGAATTAACGGAGCTCAAGAAGCAGATTCAAGAACAACTACAGAAAGGTTTTATTCACCCAAGCTCTTCACCTTGGAGAGCGCCCGTTCTATTTGTGGACAGGAAGGATGGATCCCAAAGGATGTGCGTGGATTACCGAGCTCTCAACGAGGTAACAATCAAGAACAAGTACACCTTGCCCCGTATAGAGGATTTATTTGATCAGATGAAAGGTGCCTGTGTATTTTCCAAGATTGATTTGAGGTCAGGTTACTTTCAAATGAAGATTAGACCGTCGGACATACCCAAAACGGCTTTTAGGACACGGTATGGATCTTATGAGTACACCGTGATGTCTTTTGGATTGACAAATGCTCCTGCCTACTTTATGTACCTCATGAATAAGGTCTTCATGGAGTACTTGGATAAGTTCGTTGTGGTGTTTATTGATGATATTATGATCTACTCGAAGGATGAGAAGGAACATGAGGAACACTTGAGGCTTACGCTGCAGAAATTGAGGGAGCATCAATTGTATGCCAAGTTCAGCAAGTGCCAATTTTGGTTGAAAGAGGTGCCATTTTTGGGTCATATAATCTCAGGAGGAGGAGTATCGATTGACCCCGGAAAAGTGAGAGACGTGTTGAAGTGGGAGCCGCCGCAAAATGTCAAGGAAATAAGGAGTTTTCTTGGGATGGCTGGATATTACCGTCGATTTATCAAGGATTTTTCCAAGATAGCCAAGCCTATGAAGGAGTTGCTAATGAAGGGAAAGGCGTTCCAATGGACTGAAGCTTGTCAAAACAGTTTTGAGGAGTTGCAGAAGAGGTTAACAACAGCCCCAGTTTTGGTATTGCCGAATGTAAGCAAGAGTTTTGATATTTATTGTGACGCATCAAGACAAGGACTCGGATGCGTGCTTATGCAAGAAGGTCAAGTGATCGCCTATGCGTCTAGACAATTGAAGAAACATGAGCAGAATTACCCAACACATGATTTAGAACTTGCAGCCGTGGTACATGCATTGAAGATTTGGAGACACTATATTCTTGGACATAGGTGTGAAATTTACACGGATCATAAGAGTTTGAAGTATATTTTCACACAAACGGATCTGAACTTGAGGCAACGAAGATGGTTGGCGCTCATCAAAGATTATGATTTGGGGATCAACTATCATCCAGGAAAAGCCAACGTAGTGGCCGATGCCTTGAGTCGGAAAGGAGTAAGTAATCAACTCACAGTTCGAGAGTTACCGTCCGAGTTATGTAAAGAGTTTGAACGGCTGAACCTTGGGTTTGTAAATAAGATGGAGATGATGGAATTAATCCCAACCTTGGAGCAAGAACTTCGAGAGGCCCAAACCGCAGATGAAGAGATCAAGGAAATCAAGGAAAGGACTGAGGAAGAGAGAGAATTCAGATTTGATGAGGAAGAACATGGCACCTTATGGCTTGGAAAGAGAATCGTTGTGCCTAATGTAAAACATATTCGGGAGACGATATTAAAGGAGGCACATGACTCGTCTTACTCGATTCACCCCGGTTGTACGAAGATGTACAAGGACTTGAAGACTTGCTATTGGTGGGATAGCATGAAGAAGGACATAGCTGAATACGTAGCATTGTGTGATGTGTGCCAACGAGTCAATGCGGAACATCAAAGGCCAGCCAGATTATTGCAACCGTTGAAGATTCCGGAATGGAAGTGGGAAGAAATTGGAATGGACTTCATAGTTGGGTTACCACGTACTCAGTCCGGGTATGACTCAATTTGGGTAATTCTGGATCGCTTAACCAAGTCAGCTCATTTTGTCCCTGTGAAGACCAAGTATACAGCTGCACAATTGGCCGAAATATACATGGAGCATATTGTGTGTCAACACGGAGTCCCTAAGAAGATAGTCTCGAATAGAGGTTCTCAATTTACCTCCAGATTTTGGCAGAAATTGCATGAAGCAATGGGAACAAGGTTGAATTTTAGTTCGGCGTATCACCCTCAAACGGATGGACAAACCGAGAGGACCAATCAAATTTTAGAGGACATGTTAAGAGCTTGTGCTTTAAAGCATGGGAAAAGTTGGGATAAGAGCTTGTCATATGCAGAATTTTCATACAACAGTAGTTACCAAGACAGCTTGAAAATGTCACCCTATGAAGCACTATACGGAAGGAAGTGTAGGACACCTTTGTTCTGGAATGAGGCAGGAGAAACTCAAGTATTTGGTCCGGACGTGTTTCAAGAAGCTGAAAAGAAAGTCCAAATAATTCGTGAAAACTTGAGGGCCGCCTAATCAAGACAAAAAGGCTATGCGGACAATAGGAGAAGGAAATTAGCCTTTGAAATAGGAGATTTTGTTTACCTCAAGGTGTCACCTATGAGAGGTCATAAGAGGTTTAACATAAGAGGCAAGCTCGCACCTCGTTATATTGGACCATTCAAGATTTTGGACAAAAGAGGAGAAGTAGCATATAAGTTGGAGATGCCAGCTCATCTTTCAGACGTACATGATGTGTTTCATGTTTCCCAACTCAAGAAGTGTCTTAGGGTGCCGGAAGAACAAGTGCCGATGGACGAGTTAGAACATTAGGAGGATTTGTCTTATGTCGAGCAACCTATCAAGATCTTGGACGTGAAGGAAAGGGTCACGAGAAATAAGAGGATCCGTTGGTGCAAAGTGCAATGGAAACACCATACGGAAGCCGAAGCTACATGGGAACGTAAAGAAGACCTGAAGGCAGAATTCCCGCATCTTTTCTCCACGCTGTCGAATCTCGAGGGCGAGATTCACTTTAAGGGGGGTAGGTTTGTAACACCCTAAATTTTCGCATCATGCATTGCATACATGTTCATGCATTAAATATTAATAGAATAAAAGAAAAATGATAAAACATACATATATGGTGTAGCAAAAAGAAGAAAGAGAAAATAATAATTATAGCCTAAAACTTGTAATAGGGAATAAGTATAAAAATAATAATATATATAATAATATATAAAAAATAAAATATAAATAATAAAATATATTATAATAATATATAAAAAGAAATATATATAAATAGATTATATATAATAATATATATATAATAAAATGAATAAGATAAATCAAATAAATAAAATATAAATAATAATATAATAATATAAAAAAAGAAAAGAAAAGAAAAAGTGAAGAAAAAAAACAAAGCAGCCCGCCAGCCAGGCCACGGCCCAGCCAGCGAGCGCGCTTACGTGCCCCGACCGCGCGTTGACCGAGCCGGCCGCCAGCAACCGCGCGACCCCGCTGGCCCCGCTCGCCCGTACCGCTCCCGCCCCGCCGCTTGGGTCCCACCGCACCGCCCACTCCCGCACCGACCCGCCCGATTCCCGCGCCCCGGCCTTCCCGCGCGCTAGCGCCCTCCCGCCGCGCAGCGCCCCGCTGGGCCCCGCTGCCACCCCACCCCGCCTGCCCCGCACCGCGGCCCCAGCGCCCCGACCGACCGCACAGCGTCCCGACGCCCCGAGCATGCGCTCCCGCGTCCCGCGCCACAGTGCCGCCCGCGCCGGCCCTAGCTCCCGAGCGCCCGACTATATAAGGCATCGTAGGGATTCGTTTCTCTCTCGACAACACCAGCGCTGCAGTCCCAAAAGCCCTAGCCGCCAGCTATGGAAGAAAAACAGAAGCAGCCAGGAACCCTAGCCGCCAGCAAGAGAAAAAAAGGAGACCAGAGCAGCCACCAGGGAAGAAAAGAGAGGGAAAAAGAGGAGGAAGAGGAAGAAAAAGAGGAGGGTGCTGCCATCCGCCGGAGATCGTCGCGTCGCCGTCGTCGTGCCGCCGAAGGACTGCTGCGTCATCCACTTCGTCTACGCGTCACCTTTGTCCCTCGATCTTCGAAGCCATCGCATCTACGGTAGGATTCGTTTTTCCGATGCGAATTTTAGCGACGTATTAGATCTAATAGACGTAAATTGATTATTGTTGCATCGCCTTTTTATTTTCAGCCGCATTAATTCTCGCTAAAACCCCCGTAAACTCGTATGAACACGTATGAACTAGTTGCATCTAATTAATAAACAACCATAGTTAATTAATAATTGATCTTTGCATGCATGCATATCATTGCATGTTGATTAATGTGTGTGCATCATGTTGATTTGTATGTATTTTCTTGTATGTGTGATCACGGGTAGAGGGAAGTGCTCAAGAGATCGTGTACGAGGATTTTCAGAATCAAGATTTCAAAGCGCTTGAGCAACCCTATTCGGCGAAGCAAGGCAAGTGTCCTTGAAGCATATTGATCCTGTTTTTAAAATAAATGTTTTGTTTGCAAAACTGCATGCTTGTGTCAAATTTGATGGGAACCCTATGATAGGAAGTTTACTAGCCTTGTTAACCACCCTTGTCACCTGGAATATATGGTAGAGAGTCGGGAAGGGCTTTTTACTTTTTGCTTCGCTTAATCAACTGGGATGGGAAATAACTATACCACTCAATTTAATTATGCATGGATGAGATTATGGTTAACATGAACTAGTTAAATATGGTATGGTAATGGGTGATCTAAGCAAGCCAGGTATGTGGATGGGTTGTATGTTATGGTGGTTTGCTTGCTTTAGATCTAAGAACCGGTTCATGCGAGAATAAGCCAGGACTACAGTGCCACCACGAGGCCAAGTATGGGTGCGGCGTAGCTGATTAATTAGGGTTTTGCTAGTGCTGTTTGGGCCATTGTGGATGCTCGGGGAAGGGGTAGTCGGATTGGGTTTGTTGATGATTGGTGGGTGTCGACTGTTGGAGTCGGCAGATCCCCTGACACTACTAAAGTGTTGAAGGAGTTTGTAGTTCGGTTTGGGCGCGCGGAGACTCAAGAAGGTGAAACGCGATTGGACTCGAGTGACACAGTGGTTTACGTGGTTCGGGCCGCCTGAGCGTAATACCCTACTCCACGGGTGTGTGTGTGTTGTATTAACTTGTGAGCTTGAGTGTGTTCCCCCCGTGTATCGTCGGTTTGTCCTTTTATAGTACAAGGACAAACCGTTACAAATCAGCCTGACCCGACATGTGGCCCTGGCGGTTACTAGTATTGATACACGAGATTAATTGTTGTTAATAACCCTGTAACGGCTCCGAAAGTGCCGTTACAGGTGTTAAGATCGTCCGATTAAGTGTCATTAACGTGGAATTAATGATAATTAATCGGGTCTTGAAGTCCGCGGCTGTCCTTTGGAGATCCGGAGCCGTTACAATGTCTCCCGGGGGTTTGAAGCGGCCAACTCCGACGTATGGACACGTGGCAGCTCCGGAGCTTGCTTGTGGGAAGCGGGAAGCTCCGGGGTGGCCTGGCACGTGTCAGGTCCGGAGCTTCTCTCGGTCAGGGGTTAAATCCGGAGGTGCCGTTTCGGTACCTAGCCCGGAGCTTCGCCCTTGTGGGTAGTAGCTCCGGTCTGACGGTACACGTGGCAACCTAGGGGTTAACCATGTTGGAGAAGCAGGTCCGGTTATGTTTGACAAGTGGGCCCCCGAGGGTCTTCAATTTGAGTAGATGTCCTTCCCTTGAGATCTTTGTAACCTCAGGGGGTGTATGGTTTTTAGGGTAACGACAGTGGCCCCCTGGACCTACCTCCGGGGAAGGCCAACGGGGTGAAGTCATTCCGCCGGAGGTGGGTCCACACTTGCGACTCTTGAACTGGGTCTTCAAGGGTCTTCGGAGGTGCCTTTGGCGGGACTTTACGGTTAAATCCCGACGCGTGGCGCACCTCAGGCGGCAGATAAGATCTTTGACGTGCGGATCTCTCGCAATTGAAGGTCGCCGGTTCCCGATACAAAAACCGTATCGGTTCCGCGCGCCTTGTCAGTCCGCCGCCTTTGGGTTTCCCGCCTCGTGATGACAACTGTTCGCCTGGGTAAGAACCCCGACTTGATCGTCAGGGTGGTCCTGGGCCCTCTTGTCATCGGCAGGGTTGAATTCTTGAGTAATATCCTTGACTCTCCTGCAGTTTCCATCCAAGCGTTGCGAGGGCTTACTTAAGAAGGAAAGCGCACCGTCGGGAGTTCTTTACGCTTCCCATCTGTTCTTGCGCTCAAACTCCCGACTTGTACTTTGCTCCTCTTCTCTTGCCTAACTGTGCTGCGATGGAGTTGGGTCTGCGTGAGAGTCGTTTGAAGACGGAAAGCGATCTGAAGAAGGTCCGAGCCCTCATGGGGTGGTCGTCGGACTTCTTCAACCGTTCGGTCCGCGCCGGCGGAGAGCTTCCCTTTAAAAAGGAGCACTCCGGCGAGATGGTGTATTTTTCCTCGTACGCTATGGTGGGGCTGATCCCACCGTTTTCTTCTTTCTTCTTGATGCTGCTGGACTTCTATGGTCTGCAGCTATACCACCTTGGCCCTCACTCCATTCTTCTTGTGTCCATCTTTGTCCACTTCTGCGAGATGTGGGTGGGCATCCCTCCCTGCATCGAGCTCTTCCGAACCTTCTTCACCGTCCAAACCACCGGCCGAAGCGACGAGTACCTTGGCTTCTACTACTTTGTGAAGCGCAAGAAGTGCCCGTTCAAGTACCTCCGGTCATTCCCTTCCGGGAAGTGGGATGACTGGAAGAAAGATTGGGTAGTCGTCCGGGTGGAGGAGCATGAGCAGTTGGAGTTGCCAGACGGTCTACCCGGCATTGACACGTCGGTGTAGAGCGAAGTTTCGGTGCTGGCGGCAGCTTTCGACCCCGTCCTGACCAGGATCCGCCAATGTGTGGAGGGAGGATTGAATCCCCAGGCGGTGTTCTGCAACTTCTTGTCCAACAGGTGGGCGCCGCTGAAGAGGAGGGAGAAGCTTGCCTGGGCCCTCAACAGCGTGATGGACGAGGACCGGGTTGAAACCGGGTTGAAGTCCAGCATGGTGGGGAAGTCCTTGGAGTTTCACCTCAAGAAATTCCAGCACGGCATCGATGTTGACGGAGAGTATTTGACTCCGCCGCCGGCTTTCCTCCCCCTGAACGTGGAAGTTGAGTTCAGCAGGGAGCTCCGGCGGAAGATGCCCGCGCTTGATGACCTTGGCGTCGTCGAGAGAAGATCAACCGCCCGGTTGGCGATCCCCGGGTTGTCCGAAGGCGGCTCCGCCCCTGTCTCTCAGCCAAGAGCTGAGGTCATCGGCAAGGGCAAGGAGCTGGCGGAGGAGCCGGAGAGCCGGAAGAGAAAGCTGCGACATGCTGACGGAAGGTCCGTCGGGCTTGCCACCTCCCCCCCAGTTCCCCGTCCTCAGGAAGGAAGATCCTCCGCCGCCGTGGCGGCTGTCCCCGTGGTGGGGTCTTTTCGGAGCGCTACTGTTCCGGCGGTGGGATCCTCCCGGAGTGCGACTGTCCCCGTGGTGGATCCCTCCGGAGGTGCCAGCTCCGGGCAGGCGACTCCGGCGCGAGAAGCGGTGAGGGCCTCCAGGTCCAGGAGTTCCTCCCGATCAAGGAGAGCTCCGACCCGGGAAACGCCCGCGGTCACGGCAAGTCCTGGGAGTCCTCCCGGAGCTCCTACGCCGACCGTGGCCAGCCCGGAACGTCCGGGAAAGAGGTTCCGCGCAAGCTGGTGCGTGAGCCTCCCAAGGTAATTTTTCTTTCTTACCTCGATTAACTTTTAATTGTAGCATCTATTTGCTCAATTTCTTCGTTCTTTATCTGCAGCGTTCCCAAGAAAGGGAGTGAAGCTCCGCCCTCAGCCACAGTGTCTGAGGCTGCGGGGGCTTCTGCTCCAGCTCCGGTGCCGCCCCAAGCGGAGGCTGCGACAGCTCCGGCACCGGCTGTCGTGGTCATGGACCTCGACTCGTCTCCAGAAGTTCCCGTGGTAGCGTCGGACCATGGGATTGAAGATGCGCCAGCGGCACCCGTTCCGGAGGTAGAAGCTCCGGGTCCTGGTGCTGCAGAAGTAAAAGTTCCGACTATTGAGTCGGAGGAAGTAGCAGTCCCGGCTTCGGAGCCGGAAAGTGCTGAAGCCCCGGCGGTTGAGCCGGAGGTAGCTGAAGCCCCGGCATGCGAGCCGGAAGTTGAAGTAGTTCCGGTAGTTGAGTCGGTTACTTCTGAAACTTCGGTCGCAGAGCCAGTAATTATTGGAGCGCCGGCTGCAGAGCCGGTGATTGTTGGAGCGCCGGCCGCAGAGCCGGCGGCTGAAGAGGTGAGGGAGCTGGAGCCTCCCTCAGAGGAAGTGTCCCGGCCGGAGCCAGTGGAGGCAACGACGTCAATGGTACCTGTGGCAGAGCCAGAGTGCCTGAACGAAGTCGCCGGCCCCCAGCCTGTGGGGGCAGATGAAGACTTGGTGGCGGGACCTCCTTCGATGGCGACTGAGGCCATCCCGGAGGAGGGCCCTAGCGCTTTGGAAGCTCGGGGTTCCACTCTCGTAGAGTGGGACCCAATTTTTGTAAATGAAGACCCGCTGGAACCAGCGGAGGAGATCCCAGAAGGTCCGGAGCCCATCTCGCTGTCGATGTCCATCGACAACGCCTGCTCCAGTCTACGTCAAGTCCAACTAGCCTTCTTCCACGACAGCAAGGCTCTTGAAGAGGAGCGCCAAACCCTTAGGCGGTGGCGTAATCGACTCCAATTCGAGACCAAGCTGGCGCAGTCGAGGCTTGCGGATGACAAGGAATGGATTAGGCGGGAGAAGATCCGCCTGGAGCTCTGGGGTGAGCTGCTGGATGAGAGGGAGAGCATGACTCATGCCCTCGACGCTCAATCCCGGGAGTTCCATGACCAAGCTAAGGCTGCTAACGACGCGGCCAACGCTCGGTTCGATCAACTCGAGGCCATCAGCACCGCACTCATCAAGCGCCGAGAGGCACTTGAAGGAAGGGAAAGGCGGCTCGAGGATGAGGAGCAAAAACTCCTGGACCTACGGGATGACGTCTTGCGACGGGAGGAAGAGCTCGCCGAGAAAACAGCTCTGGCAGACAAGGGCCTCGAGGAGCGCACTAAAAAATTGGAAGAGCGCTGCCTCGAGGAGGAGGAGAAGACCTGGGTGCGGGGGCAGGAACTCTACGAGTACGAGTGTGCCCTTATCGCCCGGGAGAAGAAAGCGGAGGCTAGGGAGAAGGACCTGGTTGACCGCCGGAACAAGATCCACCTCCGGGAGGAGGAGCTCGGAAGACTTGAGAAGCGGGTTGCTGCGAAAATCCAGCAGAACGCCAAAGAAGTTGAGCGCCTCTCCCGCGAGAATTCGGAGCTGACGGCGGCCCGGAGATCCCTGGAAGAGGTGAAGAACCTGAGGAAGGCGGACTCCCTGCAAATTTGGGAGTTCCTGAGCAAGGCCGACGATGCGCTGGCGCCGATGGGTTTCAGCCCCGTGCTCCCGGATGATCCGGAGCCGGAGCCGAACCTTGCGTTGCAAGCGTTGAGCACTGCGGGCAGCAAGCTCTCCAAGGTGGGCGACGTCATCGCGGACCAACTGGAGGTCGAGGGGCAATCCCTGGCTAGGAACGTCACAGAATATGTGTTGACGTGCTACACCAGCCGGAACCCTCGATTTCCTCTGGACCCGGTGCTTGAAGGCCCCGTCGAAGGGGAAGGTGAAGCTACCCGAGCCAGCGTGTCGGAGGTCGCCCAGAAGGTCGCCGAGTTCTTCCATAGTGTCTAGGACCATCTCTCTTATCCTTTACTTGTATCTTCTCTTCTTCCTCAATTTTGTAATCCCTTGTCTCCAGATGTAATCTCCGGTCTTCTGATGAAATGAAATCCCTAATTTTTCGTGAATTTCATTTTTTTGTCTTCAACATCTTTGTCTTCACTTGGCCCCCTGGTAGATGTGCACAATTTGATTGTGGACATGTACCAAAAGGATGTTGAGTTTTGTTGAAGACAAATTTGCTTCGAACTCGTATAATTTAGGTCCGAAGTTTTCGATAGTGAAGGTCCCTTGAAGTCGTCGGAGCTTAGAAGCTCCGGCACTGTCCATCGCTGGAGCTTAGTAGCTCCAGCAATAGCCTCTATCAACACGTTGAGCGTCGATAGTTAATACTCCAAGGTGTCGGAGCTTAGTAGCTCCGGCGATGACCCTTGCCACACTTGGTTTGTTGGTAACAGACTCCAGTGACGGGGTCTTCTCACCATCTTTTAGTCAACGCCGACGGTTGACGCCCTGGTGGGAGTCGGAGCTTGGTTAGCTCCGGTTTTTCTCCCTCAACTTTGGTTCATTTTTCCTGCACACTTAAGCCAAGAAAAATAGTAAAATTCGTTCCTTATCTATAACTTCGTCGCGGCTTACGGTTCTCAAGAGAATTTTAAGTTGAACACGATTTTTAGTACGACTGGATGAATTGTCTTTTCTTTTAGATCCAATTGTCCATGGACCCACCTTACTTTGGCCTGCAGGGATGTAGGTAGAGTGGCGTACTTAGGGTGCTTGACCAGGCTAAGTCGATAGCGCACTCCGGCCCTAGAATGGCTTGGCGGCTTTCAGGCGAGTTGGCCACAGACGATATTTAAATCTAAAAAATCCGACAATTCGACTCGAATCGTACGTAAACCGGTCAAACTAGAATTTCTTAAGAATTGCACGTTTCTGTTATAGACAAGAAAGAGAAAAATAAAAATGTCGAGCCTATGCAAAAATGAATGCACGTGGAGTCTATTTCACATGAAGATGTCTTTCATTATAGGTCCGGGGTACAGGGGAAACAAGTACACTCTTAGGGTACGGAACCAGGCTAAGTGTGTTTGGTTTCTCGTTTGACCCAGGGTAGTTAGCCACACTTCTAGTCCGGAGACTGTATCAAGTGTTGCATGAGCTTTCCAAACCTTTCGGGAAAGGTCCGGCTGCTCTCCCGGAGGAACTACCCGACTCTGTACAATGACTCTATAACATACATTTCAAGTTACTTAAGACTCACCTCCGTGGAATTAAGTGTAAAACTTACGAAGGTGCTCGATGTTCCAAGGATTTGGGAGAGGTGTCCCATCCTCAGTAGCCAAGCGAACGCTTCCGGGACGGGATACTTTGATCACTCGGAAGGGCCCTTCCCAGCCGGGGGAAAGTTTGTTTTGCCCTTCTCTGGATAGTATTCTCCGTAGCACCAGATCGTCTTCCTCGAGCTGTCGGTTGTGTACATGCCGCTGGTGATAGCGCCGTAGAGCTTGGCGGTATCGGGCATTCCGAACAGCTGCTTGGCACCTTCCCTCCTCAAGGAGGTCTAGGTCTTCACGCCGGAGCTGGTCCTGCGCGGCTTCGTCGAAGGTCCGGACTAGGAGGGAACCCAAGGTGATTTCCGGAGGAAGGATCGCTTCAGCTCCGTACACCAGGAAGAAGGGTGTTTCTCCGGTTGCCCGACTTGGAGAAGTCCTGTTGGCCCATAGAGTGGGCGGAAGCTCTTCGATCCAATTGGCTCCGTGCTTTTTCAAACGCTCATAAGTGCGCGTTTTGAGTCCTTTAAGGATCTCTGCGTTTGCTCTCTCGGCTTGTCCATTGCTGGCAGGATGAGCTATGGAAGCGTAGCAAACTTGTATGCCGAGGTCTTCGCAATATCCTTGAAATGCGGAGCTTGTGAATTGAGTCCCATTATCAGTGGTGATCTTATTTGGGACTCCGAATCTGCTCACGATAGATTGTAGAAAATTGATTGCAGATTGTTTGTTGATCGTCACAACAGGAGTAGCTTCCGGCCACTTGGTGAACTTGTCGATGGCGACGTACAGGAACTTGTAACCTCCGACGGCTCTTGGGAAGGGTCCCAAGATGTCCATCCCCCACACAGCGAAAGGCCATGTAGGAGGTATCATTTGTAAGGACTGAGCAGGTGTATGAATTTGCTTTGCATGAAATTGGCATGCTTTGCATTTCTTCACTAGCTCAGTGGCATCCTGGAGCGCTGTAGGCCAGTAGAAGCCGTGCCGAAAGGCTTTTCCGACCAGCGTGCGGGAAGATGCGTGGTTCCCACACTCACCTCCATGGATTTCTGCGAGGAGCTCGCAGCCTTCTTCCCTTGTGATGCACCGCATTAGGATGCCGTTGGCACCGCGCCGGTAGAGATCCCCTTCTACCAACGTGTATCTTTTAGCCAATCTGACTACCCGGTCAGCGGATACATCATCGTCAGGAAGGATGTTGTCTTTCAAGTAGTTCCGGATCTCCGAGATCCATGCAACGGAACTGACTTGAGCATTTGAGTCTTGCGTGCTGGGTTGCTCGGAGCTTCCGGCAGCACCTACGACCCTTGATGGCTGCCATGGTAACAGGGCCATCGGGACCGTCAGCTTCGGTATGCTGATCTCGCCCCCTTCGTTCAGTTCGGCAGACTGAACTGTGGGTTTTGACAACCTCCGGACAAAGGTTCCGTCAGGAGCCGGAGCTCTGGTTGACGCCTTGGTCGAGAGTTCGTCAGCTTCAGCGTTGTGAGCACGCTGAACATGGTGAAGGTCTAGGACTTCGAAGTCCTTCTGAAGCCTCTGGACTTCAAGGAGGTAAGCAGCCAGCTGGAGATTATTGCAGGAGCATTCACCCTTCACCTGTTTGATGACAAGTTGTGAATCTCCTTTGACCAGCAACTGCTTGACACCATATGATAGTGCCACCTTTAATCCATAGATGAGTGCTTCGTACTCCGCCATGTTGTTGGTTGCCTTGAAGTCAAGGTGTACCATGTATTTCACCTTCTCCCCGGTTGGTGCGAGGAGAAGGATTCCAGCTCCGGCTCCCTGCTTCTGCATGGAGCCGTCGAAGTAAAGGGTCCAGTGAGGCTTAGTGAAGGCTGGAACTTGAGGTTCCGTCTTCTGCTCGCTGGGGCCCCCAGGGTCTAATGGAGAGGGAGTCCATTCTGCCACGAAATCTGCCAACGCTTGACTCTTGATTGCTTGTCTTGGAATGAATTCAAGGTCGAATTCAGCCAATTCCGCTGCCCACTTTGCAATATTCCCAGTTGAATTGGAATTATGCAGGATCGCTCGAAGTGGATATGAGGTCACCACCGAGACTTTGTGAGCTTGGAAATAGTGTCGAAGCTTCCTTGAGGCAATAAGAACTGCATAAAGCAGTTTATGCACCTCTAGGTATCGAGTCTTGGCATCATGTAACACTTCACTGATGAAGTATACCGGGCGTTAAATGGTCCGGACCCTCCCGGAGGGGTCCGGAGCTTCCTCTTCATTGATCCGGACCCTCTCGGAGGGGTCCAGACTCTCTTCGGGGACCTCCGGGTTCTGGGTGGAGGAACCCGGAGCTTCTTCAGGAATGACCTGGATCCTCTCGGAGGGATCCGGGTCCTCTGAAGTGGCTTCTTGTGGGTTCAAGTCTGGGAGCTGGGACCCAGACCCGCTTTCAGGAACCTCCGGACCCTCCCGAAGGGGTCTGGATTCCTGAGTATTGGGTAGTTCCGGTCTCTCCGCAACCAGAACCATACTGACGACTTCGTCAGCAGCTGAAATGTAAAGCAATAAAGGCTCACCAGGGTTCGGAGCTACCAAGACTGGTAGGGTGGTGAGGAACTGTTTCAGCTCCTGGAATGCCTTCTCTGCTTCTTCAGACCATTGGAATGGTCCGGACTTCCTCAGTAACTTGAAGAAGGGAAGTGCCCTTTCCGCCAGTCTTGAAATGAACCGGCTGAGGGCTGCTAGACATCCAGTTAATTTTTGGACGTCTTTGATGCGGGTTGGTGGCCGCATGTCTTCAATGGCTTTTATCTTCGCCGGATTAACCTCTATGCCCCGGTGACCTACCAGGAAACCAAGAAGCTTTCCGGAACTAACCCCGAAGACGCACTTGTCTGGGTTTAGCTTCGTGTGGGTGGCCCGCAGCTTATCGAAGACAGCCTGCAAGGTGTCCAAGAGGGACTCCTTGTTTTTGACTTTGACCACGATGTCATCGACGTACACTTCCACTATGTCTCTGATGAGTTCTTCGAAAGTTTTGTACATAGCTCGTACAAAAGTTGAAGCTGCATTCTTGAGACCAAAAGGCATGGTTGTGTAACAATACAATCCGTCCACTGTGATGAATGAAGTATGCTCTTCATCCTCCCTAGACATCCTGATTTGATGATATCCAGAATATGCGTCTAGAAAACACAGTAACTCGCACCCGGAGGTGGAATCCACTATCTGATCTATTCTAGGTAGTGGGAATGGATCTTTTGGACATGCCTTATTCAGTGTGGTGTAGTCGATGCACATCCGAAGTTTCCCGCCGGCCTTGGGCACAACGACTGGGTTTGCCAGCCATTTTGGATGGTAGACTTCTCGGATGAATCCGGCTTCGAGCAACTTCTTCACTTCTTGTCGGATGAAGTTCTGTCGCTCTACAGATTGCTTCCGAGGTTTCTGATGCACAGGCCGAGCGTCGGGGTAAATCTTCAGATTGTGCTCAATCACTTCCCTGGGGATCCCAGGCATTTGTGACGGTTGCCAAGCAAACACGTCAACGTTAGCCCGGAGGAAAGTGATGAGCGCGAGTTCCTATTTGTCGTTCAAGCCACCCGATATGTGGGTAGTTTGAGTGACATCGGAACCAATTTGGACGACTTTGACGGGAATGTCGGTGTCGCCGCTTGGCTGCACACGGGGTGCAGAGGTCGAGCCTCGTTGACGAATGCTCGGAGGTTGTGGATCTTGCTTCTGTCTGGAGTCCTCCTCTTGAGTTGTGGTGAGTGCGTGGAGTTCCTCCAGAGCAGTTACTCCGGCAGTGCGATCTCCGCGGATCCGGAGAACGCCTACTGGTGTTGGCATTTTCAACACCAGGTATCCATAATGAGCAGCTGCCATGAATTTGTACAGGGCAGGTCTACCCAAGATGGCGTTGAATGGTAAGTTGATCTGAGCGACGTCGAAGACCAACTTCTCGGTGCGATACTTCTCCCGGGTCCCGAAGGTAACGGGGAGAGTAATAGCTCCGAGTGGAGTAATGGCCCCCGGACCTACTCCGGAGAAAGGTCGAGAGGGCTGGAGGTCCGAAGGTCGGAGCTGAAGCTTAGTGAAAGCTTCGAAGCTGATGAGGTTAAGCCCCGAACCTCCGTCTACCAGGACATGATGGAGCTGGATGTTGTTGATGGTGGGAGATACCATCAAAGGTAATTGGCCAGCTCCGACCATGCTTTGAGGACAGTCCGAAGCATCAAAAGTGATGGGTGTGTCCATCCACTTCCGATGTGGCTCCGGTCTAGCTGTAGGAGCTACAGCAGCCATATCCCGTCGCATAGTCTTGATGACACGACGAGAAGTGATGTCCCATGATCCACCAAAGATGGTGTTCATGGTTTTTCGACGCTCGTTGTCGGAGACGTCGGAGTCATCGTCGACGGAGGTGTAGACGGCTTTCAGAACCTTTTTGGGGTCCTGAAACCCTAACTCCTCTTCAGCCGGAGCTTCATCGACCTTTTGTTTTCCCTCCCTCTGTCGGAAGGGAGACCCTTCCCGGCACTTGTGGTAGCGCTCGGCAAGGTTTTGGACCTCCCTGCAGTCCTCCAGTCTGTGGCTGCTCGTTTTGTGAATGGGGCACCACATCTTGGATTTGCCACCGTCTTCAGAAGACGGTCGAGGTCGCTTCTTGGGGCGTGGCCCCCGGCCACCAGGAGTTGCAGTGGTTGCAACGTTGGATGTGCCGGCCGACGGCTTCTTCTTGCCGTTGGTCTTCTTTTTCTTCTTGCCACTCCCGGAGGTAGCGGCTTCTTCTTTGGAGGATTTTTTATGATCCTCCAAGGCTGGTTTGGAGTGCATTTCACGGCCCTCCGCAGCTCTGGCACATTTGTCTGCCAAGCTGAAGAGCTCTGTGACGCTGGTGATCTCTTTGATCGCCAGCTTCTCCAACATCTTCTTGTCTCGCACACCCTGTCTGAATGCCACAATGACAGAAGCGCTTGAGATAGAAGGGATTGTGTTACGTACCTGAGAGAATCTCTGGATGAATGACCGCAAAGATTCTCCTCCTTTTTGCACGACCGCAAAAAGGTCCAGTTCAGTGCCCGGTCGGGTGTATGAACTCCCGAAGTTGGCAGTGAACTGACGGCACAGCTCCTCCCAACTGTCAATAGAGTTGGGTGGAAGGCTCATAAACCAGGACCTAGCGGTCCCAGTTAAGGCCACTGGAAAGTAATTGGCCATTACGGCCTCGTTTCCTCCAGCTGCTAGGATCGCAGTGGAGTATATCTGCAGAAATTCTACGGGATTGACAGTCCCGTCGAATTTTTCCGGCAAATGTGGCCGGAACTTCTGTGGCCATCTAACCATGCGCAGGTGCATGGCTAGGGCGGAACAGCCTCCTCCTACTCCTTCCAGAGTAGAAAGGTCTTGAGCATCTCATCTTTCTCGAGCTCGCTCGATGTGGACACGGCCATCCTGTTGACGGTATCGGCGATCAAGCTCCGCCCGGAGGTCATGTGTCGAAAGCCGAGATGCGGTATGGGTGCGTCGTGCCCCAGAGGGCAACGACGTCACTTGCTGTGACGCAGCTCGTCTTCGGTTCTTGGAGACATGCGGACCAAGTCTTCCACACAACGTCCGTCGCTGCGACGGGGCCCGCCCTGAAGGAGGTGGACCCTGGTTGTTGAGGCGTTCGGCCGCTGCTGCGACCAAATGCTCAACATCAGCGCTCCATTGCTCCATGGCACCTTGAGATGCATCCGGAGGTGGTGGTCGCTGGAGAAGAGCACGCGCTGCATGGAGCGCGTGTTCTGGGTTGTCACGACTTGCCGGCGCAGAATGTGACGCCGGTGCACCATCATGTTGTCCGGCATGTCTTGCCGGAGAAGATGGTGGTGGTGGGAGTGTGACTCCTGCTGGTGCTGAGGCTCCTGCCGGTGGCTGCATGTTGGAGGGATTGCCTCTGACAGCCTGAGCAGCAGGTTGCCCGTTGGATGATCCAGCCGCAGAATTCACCATTCTTGAAGATCTCAGGCGCCCCTACCTGGCGCGCCAACTGTCGACTGTTGGAGTCGGCAGATCCCCTGACACTACTAAAGTGTTGAAGGAGTTTGTAGTTCGTTTTGGGCGCGCGGAGACTCAAGAAGGTGAAACGCGATTGGACTCGAGTGACACAGTGGTTTACGTGGTTCGGGCCGCCTGAGCGTAATACCCTACTCCACGGGTGTGTGTGTGTTGTATTAACTTGTGAGCTTGAGTGTGTTCCCCCCGTGTATCGTCGGTTTGTCCTTTTATAGTACAAGGACAAACCGTTACAAATCAGCCTGACCCGACATGTGGCCCTGGCGGTTACTAGTATTGATACACGAGATTAATTGTTGTTAATAACCCTGTAACGGCTCCGACAGTGCTGTTACAGGTGTTAAGATCGTCCGATTAAGTGTCATTAATGTGGAATTAATGATAATTAATCGGGTCTTGAAGTCCGCGGCTGTCCTTTGGAGATCCGGAGCCGTTACAATGTCTCCCGGGGGTTTGAAGCGGCCAACTCCGACGTATGGACACGTGGCAGCTCCGGAGCTTGCTTGTGGGAAGCGGGAAGCTCTGGGGTGGCCTGGCACGTGTCAGGTCCGGAGCTTCTCTCGGTCAGGGGTTAAATCCGGAGGTGCCGTTTCGGTACCTAGCCCGGAGCTTCGCCCTTGTGGGTAGTAGCTCCGGTCTGACGGTACACGTGGCAACCTAGGGGTTAACCATGTTGGAGAAGCAGGTCCGGTTATGTTTGACAAGTGGGCCCCCGAGGGTCTTCAATTTGAGTAGATGTCCTTCCCTTGAGATCTTTGTAACCTCAGGGGGTGTATGGTTTTTAGGGTACCGACAGTGGGACTACCCTGGGATCCGAATGGCTCAAGAGGGGGCCCTTGGTTGAAGATGTGCTCAGTTGGAGGCATCGCCACCGGTGAAACCTCAGTGGGGTCTAAATAGGCTAGTAATCTCTTTGTAAAGGCTATTTTGTGATCTCTTGGCCACACACCAACGGAAGTGTGTAATATGACTGATGGGTCATGGGCATAAGGGAGGTTCTTAGTCGCCGAAAGGTGATGAAATCACGAACACGTGCGTAAAGAGGTACAAACTCTGCAGAGTTAATTAAAGCTATCACGATAGCTGTGCTCCCGGTTATGAGCACCTGGACAACTTCCATGATTAGAGGGAAATTGGAATTTGGTGATGGTTATGGTTGGTTATGGATTTATTTCTGGTATTGAATATGGTTATTGGCAATGGTGAAATCTGGAGTTATTGATGATGGTAATGAATTCAGTTTGGTATTATGGTATTACTCGTGATTATGATGGGTTTACTTCACATATATATGATATATTGCTTTTCCAAATGGTTTTACTGTACTTTTCAGCACTTTGCCATTATTATTGTCGTCATTTGAATCAGCCACATGTCATACTTTCCACACTTGCTGAGTACGACATGTACTCACTCTTGCAATCCCCCCCCAACAGTTGCAGGTCAGGGTTGTGAGTTTAATGGCGATAATGCGGAGTTCTAGGCCGTGTCTACCGTCAGCTTTGCCTGTGGTGTTGCATGGAGTTGCGCTATCCCTTTTGCTTAGTTTGCTTAGTTGCTTAATTAGTTTATTTCCGCTGCATTAGTTGAACTTGTCATTAATATTCATTAGAGCTTGTATTCGAGGATAATATGGTTTGTGAAATAAAATTTGATAATTAATCTTGTTCTGTGGTAATTTTCTGTATGCTCTTTTGTGATTGCACTCGTGTATGTGTGTTGAACATCCTGGGCACACATATGCGTTAGCTTGGTTCAGCTTTCGGAACCGGGCGTCACATATATCACACGCACTCACTAATGAATCTTAGATTATTGTCATGCAAGAAGAGTTAGAAAATTTTGAAAGAAATAATGTTTGGAAACTTGTACCTCCACCTCAAGGTCACACTTTAATTGGAACTAAATGGGTGTTTAAAAATAAACAAAGTGAGGATGGGGTTGTGGTTAGGAATAAGGCTAGGTTGGTTTCTCATGGTTTCACTCAAGTTAAAGGTCTAGATTTTGATGAAACTTTTGCTCATGTTGCTAGATTAGAAGCCATAAGAATTTTGTTAGCTTTTTGCATCTAAAGGTTTTAAGTTATATCAAATGGATGTTAAAAGTGCTTTTCTCAATGGCTACATAGATGAGGAGGTTTATGTCAAATAACCACCGGGTTTTGAAAATTCAAATTTTCCTAATCATGTTTACAAACTGTCCAAAGCCTTGTACGGTCTCAAACAAGCCCTAGAACATGGTATGATAGGTTAAAAACATTCTTACTTGAAAAGGGGTTTACCATGGGCAAGGTTGATAAAACTCTTTTGTGCTTGAGCATATTATTTCATACATATATGACTTTGTGATTCCTTTTACATACTAAAAGTTCTTACTACATTACTCGTGTTATACATTTTGTAGCTTTTGTCATGTCTAGTAATTGGAATAATTACTTACACTAAATCTGGTCATGGTTGAACTTTCTTGCTGTTTTGAACTAGTTGCATGATCACAAGTGTTTTTAATCATAATGAATTAATCAAGTAATCAACTCACATGTTGAGTTTTTGTGAACAAATATAAGTTGAGAAAAGATCAAGAGAATATGCATGTATCGCACTTCTTCTTTTGAGATGGCTTATCATTGCACTTAGATATGAACTTAGAAGAAGTTGTGTATGACTAAAACCATGTCCTTAAGCTTCTGATTGTTAAATGACATAGGCTTCGCTTGGTTGGTTAGAATAAGGCAGATGCGCATATAATCTCTTGCAATTATCATATGATCTAAATTTGTGCTTTGAAAAATAATAAAATGCAGCAACAAGTGTCATGCTTTCAGGTATTGAAATAGTTAAGTTTGTGAGATCATGACTTGCTTAAATTGAAAATTACATTTGATCTCTAGCATGGCTTACACTACTTTATGTATCTCATTGTTGTGATAGTGTAAGTTACTTGACAGTATGACTTGGATGAGCTTTGTTTTATATGTATATGTTATAATATGCTCATAACAATTAAAATTTCTCTTTAGAACCTTGCTGAATACATTGTCAAAGGGGGAGAGATAATATGGTGAATTATGCAAGGGGGAGAAATATGTATAGGGGGGAATTTATTTCTATATCAATTTATTTCTATCTCATTTAATTTTCAAAAAGGGAGAAAATTGTTCTCAAAACTTTTCATGCCAATGTTCGGATTTTAAATGGTGTTGCCAATGCATTCATCAAGGGGGAGATTGTGAGACCTATGTGTGTTGAATACATTGGCTTGTACTGAATACATTGGCTTTGACAATAAAAGTTTTGAATGCTGCGGTGACATCTTTTTAGCAAGGTTTGACTCTAGCGCTGAGCTTCTGCAAGGTCCGACGTAAGGTCCGGCTTGCTTTGTCTAGGTACGACATGTTTTTGGATAGCTCCAGTGAGCTTTGTTTTTATCTCTGGCATGTCTTTGTTAAGCTCCGATATGTTTTGCTAGGTCCGACTTATGTTGGTTAGCTCCGACATGTTTTTCTAGCTCCGACTTTTGAGATGACTAGTTTCGACTAGCTTTGGTAAGCTTCGGCACTAGGTCCGACTAGCTTTGATAAGCTCTGGCGCTAGGTTGTACTAGCTTTGGTAAGCTCCGACGCTAGGTCCTGCTAGCTTTGGTAAGCTCCGGCTCAAGGTCCGGTTAGTTTTGGCAAGGTCTGGAGCTAGTTTGCGATGGTTCTGCTTTTATTTTGAATTGATTAAATCTTCTTTACATCTGTGGAAAGTTAGCTTAGTATTCGTTTACTAAGTTTTTGGTGTGTTTTGGTGGTTATGGTTGATATCGTTTTGCTATGCTTTGCAACATGCTTACGTGAGGTGCTCACGTAAGGTGTTGTGTTCGGAACTGACTTGAGTCAAGTCGCGGACTTGGGCTCGTACGGATTGGTTGTTTGTTCATGTGCAGGTGTTGCTTGAGTTCAAGACATGGCTGGTGACGGGATCCATTGTACTAGTCTTAGGGAGAAGATGAGGTTCAACAACCAAGTTCGGGAGGAATTATGGTTGAGTTGATCGGGAGGTTGCGCAGCATGTTTGAATCAAGAACAATGCATATGAAGGTATCGTGGACGTCATTGGAAGATGTTTGCACATGTGCAAGGAGTGCATGGACGTGGCTACATGGTTCCGAGGCGTGATGAAGAGATGTGGACGTAAAGAATTGGTCGGAAAGGTCCAAACGGCTAGGTTATGGACTCAGGCTGCGGCTGAGTCGTGTTTGACTCAAATTTGGAAAGATTTGAGTTAGTTATGATAGGATTTTGTTTGGGTCACGAATTTGAGTTGTTTTAGGAATGTGGGATATTCTCCTAAGGTGTTTGGAAGTCTTAATATTGCTTCTATCTGCATATAGAAGAGTCCTAAGCAGTTATGGAAAGTTTCGATTCGTGAACAGAGTAAGATTAGGGTCCTAATTTGAGTTGAGTTGGCTTTCGAGCTGGTTATATAAGCAAGGGAGGCCAGAGCTCATGGTGCACGACTTTGGGGCTGTTCCTCTTGTGTTCTATTGAAATAAAATTCGTAGTTTGAAGGAATTTTTGTGCCTTGTTCGTCCAACTTGTTCCAGACAAGTTTTACTCGTTGAGTTTCTGGACAGCACCACCTTTCGTCGGTGGTTTTATCATAACTCGAGTTTTACAGATCCAATTGATGGGATTCTTTTTGGGTTGTCTTCACAACTTGATTATATATCACCTTTCAAAGTTTCACGGTCATTGGATTTGGCGTTTCTGATCTACATGAGTTTCTTTGCAAGCGTTCTAGAACTGTTTTTCTCGGGTAGGACAGATTGACCTTTGTTCGATCTTTCGATCATAACTTGAGTTTATTCCAACGGATTTGAGTGATTCTTCTTGTTTTTTCTTCGTGACTTGATTCTCTCTGATATATATCACTTTTGTCACGGTGAAACATGTTTATATTAGTCTCACACACGATTTCTTTATCAGATCATTTTTCTGCCAAAGGGGTTAGGATTTAATTATTTCCGCTGCGTAAGATTTTTTAATCTACCATTCACCCCCCTCTGGTAGCTTTTCAAATGCTCTTCGATCCTACAGTTATCAAGACCAATAGCTCAGCCTGCCGAAATGAGCGAAGGGGGCGAGGCCAGCACTGCGAAGCTGGCAGTCCCGGTGGCCCTGTTACCATGGCGTCCACAAAAGGTCATAGGTGCTGCCGGAAGCTCCGAGCAACCCAACACGCAAGACTAAAAAGCTCAAGTTAGCTCCGATGCATGGATCTCGGAGATCCGAAGATACTTGAAAGATAATATCCTTCCTGAAGACAGTGTATCCGCTGATCGGATTGTCAGATTGGCTAAAAGATACACGTTGGTAGATGGGGATCTCTACCGGCGCGGTGCCAACGGCATCCTAATGCGGTGCATTGCAAGGGAAGAAGGTCGCGAACTTCTTGCAAAAATTCATGGACGTGAGTGTGGGAACCATGCTTCTTCCTGCACGTTGGTCAGTAAAGCCTTCCGACAAGGCTTTTACTGGCCTACAGCACTCCAGGATGCGGTTGAGCTAGTGAAAGAATGTGAAGCGTGCCAGTTCCATGCAAAACATATTCACACACCAGCTCAATCACTACAAATGATACCTCCTACATGGCCATTCGCTGGGTGGGGCATTGACATCTTGGGACCATTCCCAAAAGCCGTCGGAGGTTACAGGTTCCTATATGTCGCCATCGACAAGTTCACCAAGTGGCCGGAAGCAACTCCAGTGGTGACAATCAACAAGCAAGTTCCTGAAGTCCATTATATGCAGATTTGGAGTTTCAAACAAAGTTATAACTGATAACGGAACCCAATTCACAAGTGCTGCATTCCAAGAATATTGTGAAGACCTCGACATTCAACTCAGTTACGCCTCAGTAGCTCACCCAACTAGTAATTGCCAAGCCAAGAGAGCAAATGTAGAAATTTTAAAAGGACTCAAGACGCGCACGTACGAGCTCCTGAAAAAGCACGGGCCAACTGGATTGAAGAGCTTCCATCCACATTGTGGGCGAACAGGACAACACCTAACCGGTCAACTGGAGAAACTCCCTTCTTCCTAGTGTACGGAGCTGAAGCAGTCCTTCCTCCGGAGATCACCTTAGGGTCCCTCTGCGTCCGGACCTTCGTCGAAGCCACGCAGGACCAGCTCTGGCGTGAAGACCTTGACCTCGTCGACGAGGGAAGGTGCCAAGCAGCTGTTCGGAATGCAAGTTATCGCCAAGCGCTCTGGCGCTATCATCAAAGGCATGTGCGCAACCGACAGTTTGAAGAAGGTGATCTGGTGCTTCGGAAGATACTAACTCGTGAAGGGATGAACAAACTTTCCCCCAGCTGGGAAGGTCCTTTCCGAGTGATCAAGGTATCCTGACCTGGATACGTTCGCTTGGCAACTGAGGATGGGACTCCACTTCCTAATCCTTGGAACATCGAGCACCTCCGTAAGTTTTATGCTTAGAATCACGGAGGTGAGTTTGTAATTACATACAATGTATGTTATAGAGTCAATATACAGAGAAGGGTAGGTCCTCCGGGAGAACATTTGGACCCCTCTGGGAAGGTCCGGGAAGTTCAAGTAACACTGCATATAGTCATAGTACTAAAAGTGTAACTACCTGCCCTGGGCTAGTACAAGATGTATAGTGCACTTAGCTTGATCCTGCACCCTAAGTGTGTTCTCGTCTCCCCTGTAATCCGGACCTATAATGAAAGACATTGTTGTGTGAAAATAGACTCCACGTGCATTTATTTTTGTACAAGGCTCGATCTATCAAATTATTGTTTTTAACCTTCTTGTATATAATGAAGTTGTGCAATTCTTTTTTAGTTTTTGCCCAAGTTATTCATATGTGTTACAAGTTATATTATTGATCTCTTTGGATCTTAACATGTTGTATAGTCTACTTGCCTGAACGCCAAGTCAACATAGGTCCGGAGTGTGGTATCGACTTATCCTGGTCCTGCACCCTAAGTACGCCACTCTACCTACACCCCGGCAGGCCTCAGTAGGGAGTGTACTAAAAAAGCATATGGGTCCAGAAAGCATATATCAATATGCTTGTTACCATATCGAGTTTCTTCGGATTTAAAACTCAAATAAGAATGATAAGTCACAAATGATTTATAGACAAGAGGACGAATTTTACTCTTTTCTTGTATTTAGTGTGCAGGAAAAACAGAAATTCATAGCGATGGTGGACAACGTCGAAGCTATTAAGCTCCAACATCCTCCAAGGGGGCCCGCCATCGACGTTTAATATGTTGACAGTGGGTGACGTCGGAGCTACAAAGCTCCGACAACCCCTGGGGAGCCTACTTTCAAACGATTCATGTGTTGACATTGGGCGCTACCGAACCTATCAGGCTCCGACAAAACCTATGGGGGCCGCCATCGACGTTTTATACGTTGATGGTGGGTACCGTCGGAGCTACCAAGCTCCGCCAATCCCAGGGGGCCTACCGTCGACGTGTCAAAAATAAAGACTTCGGACCTAAAATCTACAAGTTCGAAGCGTTCAAGTCATCAACATGCTGTCAAATCCTTTTGGTACATGTACCCACTATAGTTGTGCACATATACCAGGGGGCCCAAGACAGAGCATAGTATATTGAAGACAAAACAACAATAAAGCGAAATTCATGGCAAAGTGGATTTTATTAATTCGAAGCACTAGATTACAAAATTGGGATTACAGCAGAAGGTAAAAGGAAAAAGTCCTAGCTACCGGAGGTACTAAGTCCTGCAGAAGAAAGAGGCGACTTTCTTGACAACTTCTTGGACGCTGGCCTTGGTGGTGTCCTCCTCTTTAGCAACAGGACCTTGGAGCACCAGGTCCAGCGAGAATTGGGGGTCTCGTCTCACATAGCACGTCAGCACATATTCCGCGACGTTTGTAGCTAAAGACATTCCCTCCATATCCATCTGGTACGCAATGACATCACCCATCGCGTCGAGTTTGCTGCCAGCAGCATTGAGGGCCACTAGCGCTCGGTCCAAGTCGAGCTCCGCATTGTCTGGACGTACAGGACTGAAGCCTAGTGGCGTCAGCGCGTCTTTGGCTCGCCCCAAGAAGTCCCACACTTGAATGGACTCTGTCTCCTTCAAGCTCCGCAGCTCCTCCAGTGACTTCCAGGCGGTTGCAAGCTCCGAACCTTCCCGAGCAAGGTGCTCGACCAATTTGGCATGCTGCTGCATATTCTCAGCAACTTGCTTCTCGCGATCGGTCAGCTTTGTCTCCTGGAGGGGGATGCGGTTCCGCCTTTCTGCCATGTCTTTTTCCCTGCCTCTCACTTTTCCTTCCCTCGTGGCAACATTAGCTTCTCTTTTCGAGAGCTCCTGTCCCAGTTTCCAGTACTTCTCCTTTTCCTCCTTACTCCATAGATCTAGATTTTTGTTGCGATCTGCCAAATTCTGTTCATCCAGAGTCAACTTCTGGGTGGCCTCTGCCTCTCTCTTCAAAATATCCTCCTGCTGCTCCAGGAGCTTCTCTTCCCTCGCCTCCAGGTCCGCTCGGCACTTCATGAGAACCTCATTCAATTCATTGAGGTTTTCATGATGCTCATCGGCAGCATCATGCCTCTCCTTGGCTTGCTCAAGGATCTCCCTAGAGTTAGCATCGATCGTCCCGATGGCAGCTTCCTTCTCCTCCAGCAGCTTGTCCCAGTATTCCATCCGAGCCTTTTCCCTCTTGATCCACTCCTTCTGGTCAGCAAGTCTTGTCTGAGCAAGCTTGATCTCAAAATGGAGCCTGTTATGCCAACGCCTTAAGGTGTTGCGCTCCTCCTTCTGGGCTTTGCTCTCATGATCAAAGGCGGGTTGAAATTGTCGGGGACTTGAGCGGGCATTGTCTATGGACAATGCCAAGGGGATAGGCTCCGGACCCACTGGGATCAACTCCGCTGGCTACAGGGGGTTCTCCATTACAAAAATAGGGTACCACTCTACAAATGTGGTCCCCTAAGCTTCTGCGACACTAGGGCCGCTCTTTGGAAGCCCTTCAGCAGCAGTAGAGGAAGAACCCACTGGGGGAACTCCCACCACCAGAGCGGAAGTTGAAGGCGCTACTTTTGGGTCTTCAGTTACCGGCTCCAAGGGTGGAGGACCTGCCATCACCTCTTCATGTTGCTCCGGCTCTGGTCGAGACACCTTCGAGGCAGCTACCTCCGGGGCAACGATTGAGGCTTCATCCGGTGCCTCTGCCACCACTGGCTCTGGAGGTGGCACGTCAGCTACTTCCGGTTCAGCAACTGGAGCATCAAGTCTTTCCCGACTCAACAGTTGGACCTTCAATAATTTCTGGCCCAAGGGCCGGAGCTTCAACCATCTCCGGCTCGATGGTCGGGGCTTCAATTGTTTCTGGCTCAGCAGCCAGGGCTTCAATGACTTCCGGCTCAAAGTCCGGAGCTTCTGACATCTCCAACTCCGGCATTGGAGCATCATCCTCCGACAATGTTGCCAGAGGTACATCTTCAACTTCTCCCCCGTGGTCTGGCGCTATCACGGGAGTTTCCGGCGAGGACTCTGAATCCAAATCCACGACAGCTGGCGCTGGAGCTGCCGTGACTTCTGCCACCACTTAAGGAGGAGGCTCGGTGGTCGAAGACGGACCTTTAGCATGCGCAGCCACGGTCGCTGCAACAGATGCCAAAGTCCTTGACTCCTTTCTCGACACCCTGGAAAAAAGGGATGAAAAGATTAAAGACACAGCAAAAACAATACTAGCATTTTAAGGCAAGCACTCGATGCTCACCTAGGGATGCTACCGCCCCAGTCACCGCAAAACCTCTTCTTATGAGGTCTGGAGCCAGAGCCCACCAAGTCTGGTGAGACAACGACTTCGGACCTTAGTGGGGTCCACTTGCGGCAGTCGGAGTCCTCTCGATCGGAGCTTCTCTTGGTCGGGAAGAACTCCCAGGTCTTGAGCTCTTAGCCAGTACTGAGGCCGGTGTTGACTGTCCGGAGCTAGCGCCTCTCGAAGACGCCTGCGCCAGAGAAGGTGCAGCTGCAGAAGACCTCCCTCGCCGGGGATAAGGAGCCGTCCTAGAGGGAGCAGGCCTGACGTACCTCCCATCAGCATGCTTCAGCTTCCTCTTCCGGCTAGAGGGTTTTGCTGGCTCTTTGCCCTTGCCATTGCTGATGTCTTCAACCCTTTGGCCCGGGGCAGAGGTGGGCACTCCTTCAGAAGCTTTGGGGATCACGAT
Organism: Tuctoria greenei; assembly: GCA_036927565.1. NCBI lineage: Eukaryota > Viridiplantae > Streptophyta > Magnoliopsida > Poales > Poaceae > Tuctoria > Tuctoria greenei. The sequence continues at coordinate 186,148,454 of JAYESD010000006.1, forward strand.
CCCAGAGGTCTGATGCCTCTCCACCTCACCAAAGTCATCAAGCATCGGCATCTTCCTCCGGAGTCCTCTATTGAACTCTGGCTCCATGTTCAGAGGAAGGAAAGCAGCCGGTGGAACCAAGTCATCGCTTCGACGTTTATCCCATACTAAAATTTCTTGAGATGAAGCTTCAGAGCTTCGTCATCCAAGTTGGACTTCAGACCGGTTTTAATCCGGTCATCATCCATCACACTATTGAGGGCCCAGGCGAGCTTCTCCCTCTTCCTCAGTGAATCCCAACTGTTGACTAAGAAATTTCCGAAGACGATTTGAGGGGTCACTCCACCCTCCACGCATTCTCAGATCCTAGTCAAGACAGGGTTAAAGGCATCCGACAGCTCCGGAACTACACTCCAGCTGTCGGTATCAACATTGGGGAGTCCTTGGGGCAGCTCCAACCTCTCGTGCTCCTCTACCGCAATGATGACTCAATCCTTCTTCCAGTCGTCCCATTTGCCGAAAGGGAATGACTTGAAATACTTGAAGGGGCAGTTCTTGCGCTTCAAAAAATACTAGAAGCCAAGAAGCTCAGTCCCCTTGCCGGTGGTGTGGACCGTGAGAAGGTACGAAATAGCTCGATGCAGGGGGCAACATCCACCCATATCTCGCAGAAGTGGACGAAGGTTGCCACTAGCAGAAGAGAATGGGGGCCAAGATGATACAGCTGAAGACCGTAGAAGTCCAGCAACATTAAGAGAAAGCTTGAAAAAGATGGGATCAATTACACCATGGCGTACGCTCAGAAGTACACCATGTCGCCATTACGCTCCTTCTTGAATGGGAGCTTGCCGGCGTGGATCAAGTGGTTGATGGAGTCACTGGACCACCTCATATAGGTTCGAACCTTCATCAGATCATCCTTGCTCTTGAGGCGGCTCTTGGGAAGACCCAACTCCATCGCGGCAAAGTGGAGCGAAGAAAGGGAAAGCTAGGCGAAGTTTGGTAGGCTCTGAGCGCAAGTTTGATCGAAAGCATAAAGAGTCCTCAAACCGCGCATACTTTCCTTCTTAAGTAAGCCTCCGCGACGCTTGGATGGAAACCGCAACAAGAGTGGGGTCACATTTCAAAAATCTACCTCGTCCATGACGAATGGGCCTGGGGTCACCCCGACGAAGAGATCGAGGTTATTACCCTAGGCGAACCGTTGTCATGATGGGCGGCGGGAAACCCAAAGGCGGCACCCTGACAAGGCGCTCGGAACCGATACGGTTTTTGTATTGGGAACAGACGACCTTCAATTGCATGAGATACGCACTCAAAATATCTCGCCTACCGCATTCATAACAAGCCGCGCGACGAAGATTTAATCCCGGACCATCGCCCCAACGACACATCAGAAGACTTTTGAAGTCGAAGCGTGGGAATCAAGGATGGTCCCACCTCTAGTAGAATAACTTAGGGTTCCTCCCAGAGGTGGGCCCGAGGGCCACTGTCGGTACCCTGTATATCGGGTACCCCACGATACCGCAAGAAGTGCAAGAGAGTTCTACCTGTCAAAGTTGAAGGTCTCCTCAGGCCCCACATGTCACACTACACCGGACTCGCACCCTTCATATGGGAAGCTCTGGGGTTGACACGTGCAATGTAAGTCCGGAAATAAACTCCCAATATAGGGAAGTTTCGCTGTTAACACGTGTACAATAACCTCGGACCTAACCCCCAGCAGAGGGGAGCTTCGGTGCCGACACTTGTATAGCGATTCCGGAGCTACCTCCCCGTAAGGGGAAGCTCCAAAGCTGCCATGTGTGGAGCCTCCGGACCTTCATCACCAACGAATACATTGGCGGATCTCTTCTAGCATGGACATTCAAGGGACAGTTAAAGCGGCGGTTACAAAACCTGATTACGTGTCATTAATGTTGTATTAATGACACACGATCAGAGCACTATTAATAGAGGTAACACAGTCATTAAGGCACGTTATCACACTATTAACCATGTTTAATGCTCATAGACAATGTATTAGGCTATTAAATACGCCAGGACCACATGTCGGGCCAGGCAAATGATGTAACGGTCAGTCCTTGGACTATAAAAGGATTGAGCCGCACGATACAGAGAGGCAGATCCAAGCCGAGCCAGACACTACGCTTCCTAGTGATTCTCAATACAACAACACACACCCCATAGAGTAGGGTATTACGCTCAGGCGGCCTGAATCACGTAAATCTCTCGTGTCATTATCTTGTTCTTGATCTCTACATGGCCCAACCAAAACAAGAACATCTACAGGCTACATTTGGTAGTACCGGGGAAAGTGTCGTTGCTACACTTCGACAGATATGGTTGATATCATAAACCAACAGCGGTGATGACGATGGGGGTGATGGTGTGGCAACGACAACTCATAATTTCTTCAATTTCTCTCTTGCTCCTAAGGCCATCCGCAATAGTACGTTGTAAAGCGTATTAGAAAATTTTTGTGAGTGCACATACTGAAAGTAAAGAGTATATATGATATGATTTAAAAGATAGAGTATGTTTTAGAGATTGTTGGTGCCGATAGTCGAAGCCTGCTCATCTACAACCGTTTCAACCAGATACGGGTCAGGATTTGAAGCAGCAGTTACCATTTTCTTGGCTGCATGTCTTTGAAAAAATATCACTCGTGTTAGATTTGTTCCAGCAAGAATCTGAAAAATATCACTCGTGTTTTTAGAGAAGCCACTACTAGCAGTGGCTACTGATAAGAGGTCTTGGGGAGTCGTTGTTGTCGCTGCTACGTAGTTGGCGTCTTCCTCGCTCGGTGATTCAGCATACCCATGACAACGACGATTACCAGCCATAATGAGCAGCTCAGCTGAACTTTTTCGTGTTCTCCATCATATCGCAGCCGGCGAGCCCACTCTGCCTAGTGGCGAGTGATTGCGGTTGTTAGTGCTGCCGACCCGTCTAACTTCCATTCCCAGAAATCGAACTCAGGGTTTCTCAATGAAATTTATTCTCAAATAATAGATATTTTCTCGAACATCAGATTTTAGTCGACTCTGCTGATTCGAAAGACGCAGTAGTATAAGTCATGTATAGTTATAGACTATACATGTGTGAAGGTGTCAGGTGTGCATTGGATAGCGTGTGTGCATATATATTCACATGTCAACAAATACTACAGCTGTATCTATAGAGTGACTTAAAAAAAACTAGCCTAGAAAAATCTCTTCTACTTGTACAACTTTGCCAAAAAAAATATCTTCCACTCCAAGTATCTCCCCCACGCCTCACGTGATCAGGCCCACGTGACAGAAGCTGTGTCCCGCCTGCAAACACTTGTCCCCGAAGCGTCGTTATTTATGCGGCCCAAGACATCTTTAAAAGAGTTCTATAAGTGTATTTTTTTTCTTCTACTTCTCTAACAATTTTTCTGTGAATAAATTTTGAAATAATTTAAATTGGATCACATCAGTATTTGAGGCCGCAACAACTTTACTTTTATCACGAGAAAATAAATTAGACTTGTAATCAGACTTTTTCTAACTTAAATTTAATAATTAACTTTAAGAGAAAATTTAATTCATCTTTAGAGATACTCCATGAGCCATCCCACTAGCTCGCTCCACGCCACGCCGGCAGACGGGCCTTCCCACGTGACCGCCCCCATCGATCTTATCCACGCCCATCTAACTCGCGCCACGTCCTCCCTTCCGCCCCCCGCAATGTGCCACGACTGACGTGCATTCCTCGCTTGTGGCCCATATGCATCTGGACAGAGGTCCACGGACCATGTCCACGAGATGTCCTGGTGACCCGCCCAACGCCCAGCTGCCGTATAAATACGACTGCCCTGCTTCGCTTCCGATTCTTCTCCTTCAGATCCGGAAGTGTCGGGAAAGCTTGACGGGATTGGCGCTCTCAGCCAGCAGTGGGGGTTGTGTGATTACGAAGGAGAGGAATGGGTCTCCTCGACCAGCTGTGGGACGACATCGTCGCGGGGCCCCGCCCGGACACCGGCCTCGGCCGCCTCCGCAAGCAGGCCGTGCGCCCCGCGGCAGTCAAGATCAATGGTAAGTGCGCTGGAGAAATTACGCCCGTACCACTGCCAATTTGCCGCGCTGCTGCCATCGAAACTGACTGGTTTTGGGGTCGCGTATGTCGTGCAGATCCGTCCGGAGAGCCTGCGGCGTCGTTCGTCCCGCCGTCGCCGGCGTCGGGCGGAGAAGAGACGCCGGTGAAGGTGACTCGCAGCATCATGATCAAGCGGCCCGCTGGGTACCCGGCGTCGCCGAGGAGCGCGGCCAACACACCACCGGCATCGCCCGCGGGGTCCACGCCGCCCATTTCGCCGTTCTCCGGCGCCGGTGAGTGCCCCAGGAAACCTCCCTCTCCCATTCCTGCATTCATTTATTTGACCGTGATTGGAACGTGATGTTTGGCTTTCGCTTGCGTGGCTTTGTCGTCCAGTTCGGAAGCGTCTAGATGGGGAGTACTGGGGCAGGGGCGTTTTGGACATTTCGTCCTAGTGGGCGCTTTTAGCTCTCGGGTCGCTATCGCGGATTCATAACTGGATCTTATCGTATTAATAACAATTTGATAGGTTATCGTTTTATGCCGTGAAATGCAGCACTGTCGGATAAACGTAGCTATCATAAGTGTTGCCGTGGGGTAGCCTTCAAGTGGAAAATACTTTATAAACAATCCAACAAGAAATTTTTTATTTATTTATCTGTATTGCGTACGGACATGCTTTATCTTATTTTCTGACTGGTTTGCTGACTCGCCATGTACATCAGAATTTGTTCTTTTGCTCATGGCCTAATTTAAGCAACAGTAGATGTTACATATATTAGATGATTATAGAGCTGAAGAATTAACCTCAAGTCAAGATACCGCCACCATTTCAAAGCCGTTGGAGAATCAGTAATGAGAATCACAAAAGAACATAATCTTGTCATGAAAAATTGGTATCAAGTGACTGTTCTCATGCTCTGGATTGATGTCTTCTTTCGCAGTTTGTGAAACATAATCTTTCTTTAGCAATAAGGTATTTGAACCTAGAACATAGTATTTAAAGATCCCTCCTGCAAAGAAGAGTGTAAATTACACAGGAAATGGGTGTCTTCTGACACACCGAATGATACTTGGAATAATATCAGTGTGTTTGATTCCAGATTGAAAACAAGCAACATCATTGTGATTGGCAAATTCCAAATTGAGATTTAATTCCCCCAGTTGATGTTACTATTTTTATTGATCCACTCTCGGGAATAGTGAACTGGGTGCTGATAACATTTATTAATTATTAGTGTGAATAGCTAACCTGTGACACAGTTGGTTTCACTCCCTAGCTTAGTGATATTGAGTACTATGTAATAAACAATGCATACTTTTTTGAAGTGGCTATCCGTATCATCTTATGCTTTTTATTGACTGAATCTTGCCTAACCTTTAGGACTAAATTCATTAGGTGGTCGCTTCAGAAGGATATCTTCTGATGCATATGAGAGGGGAACACCACCAGGGACAACCAGCCACCCTCCTAACTTCGAAGTGTGAGCCTCCGACATGTTTCACACTCCTTGCTCCTGACCAGCATCTACTCCACATATAGTAGAGGAGGAGAAGAGAGGGTCATGAGAGAAGTTTCAGGCTGTCTTTATCCTACCTCTATTGTGATGTAATGTAGGCGCCACAACGTGTAGTGCTGTACTGTTTTCCATCTATCACCACTACTATGTGTCGTGGAGGTATGTATTTGCCTGTGTAAAGAGTCGACAGACTATGTCGAAAACTCATGTTGCTGTGATGTTTGTGACTCTGTTAATAACATGCTATGAGCATAGAGCGACTCTGGCTGCGTGGAGCTTTGCCACGGCCTGCAGCTCGTCGCGTGGTGTTTATGTTTCCTCTACTGCTGTGTCTGGTGGACGGTGTGTGGAGGATGGAGTTGTGCTTGTAATGTTAGAAGGTTTTCAGGTGAACTACTTGTAATTTGCCTGATGTATATGTATGGTATCTAGTACCTGAAGGTGTTTTGCTTCAATTTCCTGTGATATTGGACACACTGTCTAGTTTAGACTGTTGTTGATCCTGCAATGTGCACTGGACACGTTGATTATTGGTTTACAGAGACTCTAAACGGTTTGTAACACAGAATTGTAAATATGTTGATGTATAAATAGTGTATTTGTAGGGGAGCTGTCTGCATATATGCATAATAAAAACAGGGAATGTTACTTGAGCTAGTTATAAATCGACCCATCAACCATTCTTCAGAAAAAAAAAAAAAAACTGAGACTTGCATCCCTATGTGGTGGTACCATCTCTTGCTGAGCCTTTCTACCTCCGCTGCTATGTTAGATTATGGTCTGTGGCTGGCTGCCTGGAAGTAGCAGAGGTTCAGGCCGAGTGGCTGACTGCGTGATAGTATTCAGTTTTGTTGAGCCACGAACTAGTTCAACAAAACTGAATAAGTTTACTCGCAGTTGTTTGAGGCTGCATAATCTGTGTACCCCGTACAGTTTATTTATTACTTGCGTGTTTGTGTCTTCTGCTGCTGTGTCAAACAGTATTGTGGTCCTGTTTGGCATAACTTCTACTGCAGCTTCTTTATAAAAATAAGATGAGGATGTGCTAAAAAAAAACTTCTATAACAGTTTATTAGTTTAACTGCTTCTTAGAATAAACTAAAAATAAGACATAAGCAGAAGCTACTTTCCACCAGTTTTTTAAACAAGTTGTGCTTTTGTAACAAATTTCAGTTGTCCAAAACAGGGTTGTGTGAAGGATGATGGGGGCCGTACACGTAATCCTGTTTGACGCAAGGAGTATTAGATGCTCTTGATAAGATTGCTAGGCTCATTGGTTGTTCTATGTGCACTCTTCCTCGCTTGATGTGCCGGTTCAAAGGCTGGAAACGGTCTCTAAGCACCAAAGGAATCGAGAAATTTTCCCAGCATTGTTACTTTGATAGTGGTGCCTTATGTACAGAACACTTGTTTAATTTAATTTGTTTACCTGAAGCAACATTCTCCAGAGGCAAAGAGTGCTAGTCATAACCTTAAGCAAACTGATTTGCTTCTCCGAGCAACACCCTACCATGTTATATGTAACGCAGAATAGACATAGGAAACTTGGTGCATAATCAAAACGAAACGGTGTTTTAAGCTATCTACATCAGCGCTCTCTAAAAGCATACTCTATACATTATTCTTCTTCTATTTTTACAGCACATACTCTAAATAATACTGTGAAACAATGTATTCAGTATGTTTTATAGTGTGCCACTACGGACGGTCTTACACAGAAATGAGTTTGCGAAACATAAACCAGAAACGTGCATTCTTTCTCAGTATGATTTAGTAGGCTGACATCCAAATACAATATTAGGTTGAATTTTACAATTCTGAATCTATGTACTCTACAGGTGAAAGCGTAATTAAAAAAATGAAAGGGCGAACATGATGTGATCGGTAATACCAGTCTATGGTGTCCTATTCACAGGAGTGTATTTAACTATCCAGTTATTGTCATATTATTCTAGATAATAGGATTGTAAGTGTCTACATTTGTATTCGATTGTAGTAATTTGAACATAGCTTTTTGGAAATAAAGGTCGGGACTTTCACTCGTGATTAAAAAAATACAAATACAAAGTATGCCTCAAGGGTACTAAACACACATTTACAGTTGACAACTATATGAATCTGCACTTTGATACTCCAAAAGATAGAAAATCTATTGAGATAAGTAGCAATAGATTTTTTTACATTGGGAATCTAAAAGGCCCAATTAATGGACAGGTTCCATTTCCATTTACACGCTTGCTCACGAGAAAGGTGCAACTATGCTCATGTGAAATATAACTGTCGAAGTGTGAACTAGGACACTTCTCCCGTTACTATTAAAAAGTAGTCCGCGAATGTTCGTATTCGGATGGAGCGCTAATCAAAATTAAGAACAAAAGGTGAACACAGAGAACTTTACGTGATTCGGGCCGCTTGAGTGTAATACCCTACTTCACGGGGTGTGTGTTGATTGTATGAGTATGAGTGTGTATGACCTTGGACGCGTATGAGATGAGTTGTCCTTTCTACCGTGCAGCACAACCCTTTTATATGCCAAAGACTGGCTGTTACAGTGTATGATTGGCCTGACAGGTGGCCTCAGCTGTAATCACTACTCTATACATGATCTATGGTGTTAATAATAGTTAATAGTGTGATTACATGTCTTAACAACAGCGTTACTAGTCTTGATAGTCCTTTGATCGTGTATCACTAATATAGCATTAATGACGTGTTAACTAGTTCTTGCAACGGCCAATTGATAGCCCTTGAATGTTCGCACCGTTGGAGATTTTGCTGTCTTCCCGTTGCAAACTTAGGTCTGGTCACGTGACACATGGAAGCTCCGGAGCTTCCCTCTACTAGAGGATAGGTCCGGTACTACTGGAGACGTGACAGCACCGGAACTATCCAAACGAGGGAAGCAGGTTCGGCTCTTCTGAACACGTGGCAACACAGGAGCCACCCTATGAAGGGAGGCTGATCCGATACTGCGGGTGATACTGCGTGTCGGTGGTTTTGATCCGGCAGATCTACTGACACTACTAAAAGTGTTTGCGGAGTTTGAAGTTCGGTGTGGACGCGCGGAGATTCAAGAAGGTGAAATGTAAAATGACACAGGAAACACAGAGATTTACGTGGTTCGGGCCGCCTGAGCGTAATACCCTACTCCACGGTGTGTGTTGGTGTTGTATTGGATGTATGAACTCAACTCAGTTGACGTGAGTTGAGAGCGCGTGTGAGCCGATCAGATCATCTCTATGTATCGTCGGCCTGTCCTTTTATAGTACAAGAACAAGCCGTTACAAGTTGGCCTGGCCCGACATGTGGCCCTGGCGGCTACTAATATTGATACATATTTAATGCGCTTAATTACCCTTAATGACCGAGTTACGGGCTTTGACAGCGCCGTTACTGGTAATAAGGGTCGTCCGATCGTGTGTCATTAACATAGTATTAATGACACTTAATCGGGTCTTGAAGTCCTTGATTCCCCTTTGAAGATCTGGAGCCGTTGTGGATTCTACCGGAGGTTTGAGGCTGAAGATCCGACGGTTGGACACATGTCAGCTCCAGAGCATACTGTGGGGAACAGATAGGTCCGGTGCCACCAGACACGTGTCAGTTCCGAAGCTTCCCTCGGTCTGGGGTTAGGTTCGGGGGTGCCGTTATGGTACATAGCCCGGAGCTTCCCCCTTGTGGGCGGTAGCTCCGGTTCGATGGTACACGTGACGACTCTGGGACTAACCATGTTGGGGAAGCGGGTCCGGTTATGTCTGACATGTGGGCCTCTGAAGGTCTTCAAATCAAGTAGATGACATTTCCTTGAGATCTTTGCAATCTCAAGAGGTATACGGTACCCAGGGTACCGAAAGTGGCCCCCTGGGCCCACCTCTGGGGAAGACCCCTTGGGTGAAGTCATTCCGCCGGAGGTGGGTCCATCCTTCGACTTTTGAGCCGAGTCTTCAAAGGTCTTCAGATGTGCTGTTGGCGATAGTTTTGGAGTTAAATCCTCGCCGTGTGGCATATCTCGGGTGCGGCAAATGAGATCTTTGGCGTGCGGATCTCACACAATTGAAGGTTGCTGGTTCTCGATACGAAAATTGTATCGATTTCGCGCGCCTTGTCAGGATGCCGCCTTCGGGCTTCCCGCCTTTCATGATGACAACCGTTCGCTTGGGTAAGAACCTCGACTTGATCGTCGGGGTGGTCCCGGGCCCTCTTGTCATCGGCAGGGTGAAATTTTTGAATAGTATCTTCGGCTTCCATGCGGTTTCCATCCAAGTGTTGTGGGGGCTTACTTAAGAAGGAAAGTGCGCACCGTCTGGGGTTCTTTACGCCTCTCATCTGAACTTGCGCTCGAACTCCCAAACTTGCGCTTGCTTTTCCTCCCTTACCTCGTTGTGCTGCGATGGAGTTGGGTCTCCGCAAGAGCCGCTTGAAGACCGAAAGTGACCTGAAGAAGGTTCGGGCCCTCATGGGGTGGTCCTCGGACTTCTTCAACCACCTGGTCCGCGCCGGGGGAGAGCTCCCATTCGAGAAGGAGCACGCCGACGAGATGGTGTACTTTTCTGCGTACGCCATGGTGGGGTTGATCCCACCTTTTTCCTCCTTTTTCTTGATGCTGCTAGACTTCTATGGTCTGCAGCTGTACCACCTTGGCCCCCACTCCATTCTTCTAGTGTCTGTCTTCGTTCACTTCTGTGAAATGTGGGTGGGCATCCCCCCTGCATTGAGCTTTTCTGGACCTTCTTCACTGTCCATACTATCGGAAAGGGTGATGAGTACCTTAGCCTCTACTACTTTGTGAAGCGCAAGAAGTGCTCATTCAAGTACCTCCGGTCGTTTCCCTCTGTAAAGTGGGACGATTGGAAGAAAGACTGGATAGTCATTCGGGTGGAGGAGCACGAGAAGCTGGAGCTGCCCGAAGGCCTCCCCAACATCGACACTGCAGTCTGGAGTGAAGCTCCGGTGCTGTCGGATGCCTTCAACCCTGCTGTGACCAGGATCCGCCAATGTGTGGATGGAGGATTAACTCTTCATGCGGTATTTTGCAATTTCCTGGTCAACAGGTGGGCACCGCTGAAGAGGAGAGAAAAACTCGCTTGGTCCCTCAACAGTGTGATGGACGACGACCGGATCGAGACCGGGCTGAAGTCCAACATGGAGGGGGCGACCTTGGAGTTTCATCTCAATAAGTTCCAACACGGCATCGACGTCGCGGGTGATGACTTGACCCCGCCACCAGCTTTCCTCCCTCTGAACGTGGAAGTACAGTTCAGCAGGGAGCTTCGGCGGACGATGCCGGTGCTTGACGACCTCGGTGTCGTCGAGAGACGATCGACTTTCAGGGTGGTGATCCCTGAGGCTTCTGAAGGTGGCTCTGATCCTGCCCCGAAGCCAAGGACCGAAGTCGTCAGCAAGGGCAAGGAGCCGGTGGTCGAACCCTCGAGCCGGAAGAGGAAGCTAAAGCATGCCGACGGAAGGTCCGTCAGGCCTGCATCCTCTGCAGCAGCTCCTTCTCCCCAGAGGGGGAGGTCTTCTACAACGGTGGCGACTGCATCTGCAGCAGTGTCTTCCCGGGATGCTAGCTCCGGGCATGTGAATCTAGTACCAAGGCTAGCTGAGGTCTCTGGGTCCGGAGGTCCTTCCCGGTCGAGGGGGGCCTCGACTAAGGAAATGCCCGCGGCTGCAACAAGTTTCGGGGGGCCTTCAGGAGCTACCACGCCGGCGGCGGCCATGGTCAGTCCAGAACGCCCGGGAAAGAGATTTCGTGCAAGCTGGTGTGGAAGCCTTCCGAGGTAATTTTTAATCTTTACCTCAGACAGTTGTTTTGTTGTAGTAACTGTTTTTTTAAGTTTCTTCATCCATCATTTGCATGGCTCCGATCCTGCCCCGAAGCCAAGGACCGAAGTCGTCAGCAAGGGCAAGGAGCCGGTGGTCGAACCCTCGAGCCGGAAGAGGAAGCTAAAGCATGCCGACGGAAGGTCCGTCAGGCCTGCATCCTCTACAGCAGCTCCTTCTCCCCAGAGGGGGAGGTCTTCTACAACTGTGGCGACTGCATCTGCAGCAGTGTCTTTCCAAGGTGCTAGCTCCGGGCATGTGACTCTAATACCAGGGCTAGCTGAGGTCTCTGGGTCCAGAGGTCCTTCCCGGTCGAGGGGGGCCTCGACTAAGGAAATGCCCGCGGCTGCAACAAGTTCCGGGGGGCCTTCAGGAGCTACCACGCCGGCGGCGGCCATGGTCAGTCCAGAACGCCCGGGAAAGAGATTTCGTGCAAGCTGGTGCGGAAGCCTTCCGAGGTAATTTTTAATCTTTACCTCAGACAGTTGTTTTGTTGTAGTAACTGTTTTTTTTTAAGTTTCTTCATCCATCATCTGCAGCGTCCCCAAGAAGAGGAGTGAGGCTCCGCCCTCAGCCACAGCAGCTGAAGCTGTGAGGGCGAAGGCTTCTGCTCCTGTCCCGGTGCCGCCCCAAGTGGTGGCTGAAGCTGCGGCAGCTCTGGTGTCAGCTGTCGTGGTCATGGACCTCGACTCATCCCCCGACTCCCGTGGTAGCGCCGGACCACGGGAGAGAAGATGCACCAGCGGCACCTGCCCCGGAGGTTGAAGCCCCGGGTCTTGATGCTGAGATGTTGGAAGCTTCGGCCGCTGAGTCGGAGGAAGCAGTGATTCCGGCCCCAGAGCTGGAAATTGTCGAAGCCCCAGCGGTTGAGCCGGAGGTTATTGAAGTCCCGGCGAGCGAGCCGGATGTTGAGGAAGCCCCGGCGGTTGAGCCGGATGTTGAGGAAGCCCCGGCGGTTGCGCCGGCTACCTCCGAAGCTCTGGCCTCAGAGCCGGTTGCCACTGAAGCTCCGGCTGCAGAGCCGGTTGCAGTTGAAGACCTTCCGGTGCCTGAGCCGGTTGGGTTGAAGCTCTGGCCTCAGGACCGGTTATTGCGGAGGCATCAGCACTCGAACCCATGATGGTCGAGGCGCCAACACCCGAGCCACCAGCAGAGGAGGAGTCCAGGCCGGAGCCGGAAGTAGCCCCTGCTCCGGAAGTGATGACGGCGGAGGTGCCTGCTGCTGAGCCAGGGTGCCCTGATGAAGTCACTGGCCCCCTGCCTGAGGAGGCAAATGAAGACCTGGCGACAGGGCCTTCGGAACCACTTTCGGAGGTCGGAACTTCTTCTGCGGGACCCTCCTCGGTGGCGATTGAGACTATCCCAGAGGACGGCCCTAGTGTCGTGGAGGCTCAGGGGACCACTCTTGTGGAGTGAGATCTAATTTTTGTAAGCGAGAACCCGCTGGAACCAGCAGAGGAGACCCCAGCAGGTCCGGACCCTATTCCCCTGTCGTTGTCCATTGACAACGCTTGCTCCAGTCTGCGTCAAGTCCAGCTGGCGTTCTACCACGACAGCAAGGCTCTTGAAGAGGAGCGCCAAACCCTTAGGCGGTGGCGTAATCGGCTCTACTTCGAGACCAAGCTGGCGCAGTCGAGGCTAGCAGACGACAAGGAGTGGATCAAACAGGAGAAGGTCCGCTTGGAATACTGGGGCAAATTATTGGATGATAGGGAGAGTTTGACTCGTGCCCTCGACACTCAATCTCGGGCCATTTATGAGCAGGCCAAGGCAACTAAATAGTGCGGCTGATGATCGCCAAGAAAGGCTTGAAGCCATTAACACTAGCCTCATCAAGCGCCGGGAGGCACTTGAGGAGAGGAAGAAGAAGCTTGAAGACGAAGAGCAACAACTCCTAGAGCTGCGGGATGATGTCTTGAAGAGGGAGGAGGAGCTCGCCGAAAAGGTGGCTCTGGCTGACAAGGGCCTCGAGGAACGCACCAAGAAGTTGGAGGAGCGTCGCGTTGAGGAGGAGGAGAAGGTCTGGATGCGAGGGCAGGAACTCTACAAGCAAGAGTGTGCCATCGCTGCCAGGGAGAAGAAAGTTAGGAGCCGGGAGAAGGACCTGGTCGACCGCCAGAACAAGATCCACCTCTAGGAGGAGGAGCTCGGAAAACTCGAGAAGCAGGTTGCTGAAAAGATTCAGCAAAATGCCAAAGGGGTTGAGCGCCTTGCTCGTGAGAATTCTGAATTGGCGGCGACCAAAAGATCCTTGTAGGAACTGAAGGGCTTGAGGACTGCGGACTCCCTACAGGTTTGGGAGTTCCTGAGCAAAGCCAACGACGCGCTGATACCAATGTGCTTCAGTCCCGTGCGTCCAGATGATCCGGAGCCGGAGCCGGAGCCGGACCTGGCATTGCAAGCGTTGAGCTCGGCGGGTGACAAATTCTCCAAGGTGGGTGACGCTATCGCGGACCAGTTGGAGGCTGAGGGGCAGTCCCTGGCGAAGAACGTCGCAGAGTATGTGCTGACGTGCTACACTAGCCGGGATCCCCAATTTCCTCTGGACCCGGTGTTTGAAGGTCCCATCGAAGGAGAAGGTGAAGCCACCCGAGCCAACGTGTCAGAGGTTGCTCAGAAGGTCGCCCAGTTCTTCCATAGGGTATAGGACCATCTCTGTAGCTCCCACTTGTATTCTCTCTTTTTCTTCCCCAATTTTGTAATCCCTTGTCTCCAGATGAATGAAATCCACAATTTGTTAATGAATTTCATTTTTTGTCTTCAACACTTTTGTCTTCACTTGGCCCCCTGGTAGATGCACACAATTTGATTGTGAACATGTACCAAAAGGATATTGTATTTTGTTGAAGACTCGTTTGCTTCGAACTTGTAGAGTGTAGGTCTGAAGTCTTGGATAGTGAAGGCCCCCTGAGGTTGTCGGAGCTCAGAAGCTCCGGCATTGACTACCGTCGGAGCTTAGTAGCTCCGGCAATAGTCTCTATCAACACGTAGAGCATCGATAGTTAGCCCTCCGGGGTGTCAGAACTTAGTAGCTCCGGCAGTGACATTTGCCAACGCATAGCTTGTCGGCAGCAGACTCCGCTTGTGGGGTCTTCTCACTATCTTTTATTCTGCGTCGACGGCTGGCCCCCCTAGCTTTGCCGGAGCTTGTTTGCTCCAGTAATGCTCGTTTTCAATGTTTAACATCGATCACAAGCCACCTAGGGGGAGTCGGAGCTTTGTTAGCTCCAGCTTTTCTCCATCAACGTGGATTCTTTATCTTTCCTGCACACTGAAGCCAAGAAAAATAGTAAAATTCGCTCCTTGCCTATAACTTCGTCGCGGCTTACGATTCCCAAGAAAGTTTTAGGTCAAACACAATTCTGAATACAACCGAATGCATTGCCTTCTCTCTTCCAGATCCAATTGTACTTGGACCCGCCTTACTTCGGCCTGCCGGGGTGTAGGTAGAGTGGCGTACTTAGGGTGCTTGACCAGGCTAAGTCGATAGCACACTCCGGCCCTAGATTGGCTTGGCGGCATTCAGGCGAGTGGGTCATGAACAATATTTGAATCCAAAAGAATTGACAATACAGCTCGAATTGTACATGAACTGGTCGAACTAAAATTTCTTAAGAATTGCACAAATTTGTTATAGACAAGAAAGAGAAAAATAAAAAATGTTGAGCATGTACAAAATAAATACACGTGGAGTCTGTTTCATATGAAGATGTCTTTCATTATAGGTCCGAGGTACAGGGGAAACAAATACACTCTTAGGGTACGGAACCAGGCTAAGCGTGCTTCATTTCTCGTTTGACCCAGGGTAGCAAGCCACACTTTTAGTTCTGAGACTGTGACAAGTGTTGCATGAACTTTGCGGACCTTCCCGAAAAGGTCCGGCTGTTCTACCGGAGGAACTACCCGACTTTGTACAATAACTCTATAACATACACCTCAAGTTACCACAGACTCACCTCCATGATATTAAGTGTAGAACTTACGGAGATGCTCAATATTCCAAGGATTTGGGAGAGGTGTCCCATCCTCGTTAGCCAAGCGAACGCTTCCGGGACGGGATACTTTAATCACTCGGAAGGGTCCCTCCCAGCTGGGGGAGAGTTTGTTTAAACCTTCTCTGGATTGTATTCTCCGTAGCACCAAATCGCCTTCCTCGAGCTGTCGGTTGTGTACATGCCGCTGATGATAGCGTCGAAGGGTTTGGCGGTATCGGGCATTTCGAACAGCTGCTTGGCACCTTCCCTCCTCAAGGAGGTCTAGGTCTTCACGCCGGAGCTGGTCCTCCGTGGCTTCGTCGAAGGTCCGGACCCGGAGTGACTCCAAGGTGATTTTCGGAGGAAGGATTGCTTCAGCTCCGTACACCAGGAAGAAGGGTGTCTCTCCAGTTGACCGGTTTGGAGTTGTCCTGTTGGCCCATAGAGTGGGCGGAAGCTCTTCAATACAGTTGGCTCCATGTTTTCTCAAGCGCTCATAGGTGCGCGTTTTGAGTCATTTCAGGATTTCAGCATTTGCTCTCTTGGTCTGGCCATTGCTTGTCGGGTGAGCTACGGAGGCGTAGCAAACTTGAATGTCGAGGTCTTCGCAATATCCTTGAAATGCAAAGCTTGTGAATTGAGTCCCGTTATCAGTAATGATTTTGTTTGGGACTCCAAATCTGCATACAATGGACTGCAAAAAGTTGATAGCAGATTGCTTGTTTATTAACACAACTGGAGTTGCTTCCGACCACTTGGTGAACTTGTCAATAACGACATAAAAGGAACTTGTAACCTCCGACGGCTCTTGGGAAAGGTCCCAAGATGTCCATCCCCCACACAACGAAGGGCCATGTAGGAGGTATTATTTGTAGAGACTGAGCTGGTGTGTGAATTTGCTTTGCATGAAATTGGCATGCTTCGCATTTCTTCACCAGCTCAATTGCATCTTGGAGTGTTGTATGCCAGTAGAAGCCATGCCGGAAGACTTTACCGACCAGCGTGCGGGAAGACGCGTGGTTCCCACACTCGCCTCCATGGATTTCTGCGAGGAGCTCGCAGCCTTCTTCCGTTGGCACCGCGCCGGTAGAGATCTCCTTCTACCAACGTGTATCTTTTAGCCAATCTAACTATCCGATCAGCGGATACATCATTGTCAGGAAGAATGTTGTCTTTTAAGTAGCTCCAGATCTCCGAGATCCATGCATCGGAGCTAACTTGAGCATTTGAGTCTTGCGTGTTGGGTTGCTCGGAGCTTCCGGCAGCACCTACGACCCTTGATGGCTGCCATGGTAACAGGGTCATCGGGACCGTCAGCTTCGGGATGCTGATCTCGCCCCCTTCACTCAGTTCGGCAGGCTGAGCTGTGGGTTTTGACAACCTCCGGACAAAAGTTCCATCGGGAGCTGGAGCTCCGGTTGACGCTTTCGTCGAGAGTTCGTCGGCTTCAACGTTGTGGACACGCTGGACGTGGTGGAGGTCTAGGACTTCGAAGTCCTTCTGAAGCCTCTGGACTTTAAGGAGGTAAGCAGCTAGTTGGAGATTATTGCAGGAGCATTCACCCTTCACTTGTTTAATGATGAGTTGTGAATCTCCCTTGACTAGCAGCTGCTTGACACCGTATGACAGTGACACCTTTAGTCTGTAGATGAGTGCTTCGTACTCTGCCATGTTGTTGGTCGCCTTGAAGTCAAGGTGTACCTTGTATTTTACCTTCTCCCCGGTTGGTGCGAGGAGGAGGATTCCAGCTCCGGCCCCCTGTTTTTGCATGGAGACGTCGAAGTAGAGGATCCAGTGAGGCTCGATGAAGACCGGAGCTTTGCGTTCCGTCTTCTGCTCACTGGGGCCCCCAGGATTTGATGTAGAGGGAGTCCATTCCGCCATAAAATCTGCCAATGCTTAACTCTTGATTGCTTGTCTTGGAATGAATTCGAGATCGAATTCGGCCAATTCCGCTGCCCACTTTGCAATATTCCCAGTTGAATTGGGATTATGCAAGATTGCTCGAAGTGGGTAAGAAGTCACCACTGAAATCTTGTGAGCTTGGAAGTAATGGCGAAGTTTCCTGGAGGCGATAAGAACTGCATAGAGCAGCTTATGCACCTCTAGGTATCGAATCTTGGCGTCATGAAGTATTTCACTGATGAAGTACACTGGGCGCTGGATGGTCCGGACCCTCCCGGAGGGGCCCGGAGCTTCCTCTTCATTGACCCGGATCCTCCCGGAGGGATCCGGACCTTCTTCGGGGACCTCCGGGTCCTTGTTGGAGGGACCCGGAGCTTATTCAGAAGCGACCTGGACCCTCCCGGAGGGGTCTGGGTCTTCTGAAGTAACTTCTTGTGGACTCAAGTCTGGGAACTGGGACCCAGACTCGCTTTCAGGATCCTCCGGACCCTCCCGGAGGGGTCTGGATTCCTGAGCATGGGATGGTTCTGGTCTCTCTGCAACCAAGACCATACTGACGACTTCGTCAGTTGCTGAAATGTAAAGCAGCAAAGGCTTACCAGGGTTCGAAGCTACCAGAGTTGGTAGGGTGGTGAGGAGCTGTTTTAGCTCCTGGAACGCCTTTTTTGCTTCTTCAGACCATTGGAATGGTCTGGACTTCCTCAATAACTTGAAGAAGGGAAGTGCCCGTTCTGCCAGTCTTGAAATGAACCGGCTGAGGGCTGCTAGACATCCAGTCAGCTTTTGGACACCCTTGATGCAGGCTGGTGGCCGCATGTCTTCAATGGCTTTAATCTTCGCCGGATTAGCCTCTATGCCCCTGTGATTTACCAGAAAACCAAGAAGTTTTCCGGAGCTAACCCCGAAGACACACTTGTCTGGGTTTAGCTTTGTGCGGGTGACCCGCAGCTTGTCGAAGACAGCCTGTAAGGTGTCAAGGAGTGACTCCTTGTTCTTGAACTTGACCACGATGTCATCGACGTACACTTCCACTATGTCTCTAATGAGTTCTTCAAAAGTTTTGTACATAGCTCGTACAAAGGTTGAAGCTGCATTCTTGAGACCAAATGGCATGGCTGTATAAGAGTACAATCCATCTACTGTGATGAAAGAGGTATGCTCTTCATCTTCCCTAGACATTCTGATTTGATGATACTCAGAATATGCGTCTAGGAAACACAGTAATTCACACCCGGAGGTGGAATCCACTATCTGATCTATTCTAGGTAGTGGGAATGGATCTTTTGGACACGCCTTATTTAGTGTTGTGTAGTCAATACACATCCGAAGCTTCCCGCCGGCCTTGGGCACAACAACTGGGTTTGCCAGCCATTTTGGATGGAAGACTTCTCGGGTGAATCCTGCTTCGAGCAACTTCTTCACTTTTTGTCGAATGAAGTTCTGTCGCTCCACGGATTGCCTCCGAGGTTTCTGATGCACGGGTCGGGTGTTTGGGTAGATCTTCAAATTGTGCTCAATCATTTCCCTGGGGATCCCAGGCATTTGTGACGGTTGCCAAGCAAACATGTCGACATTAGCCCGGAGGAAAGCAATGAGCGTGAGTTCCTATTTGTCATTCAGTCCCCCCGATATACGGGTGGTCTGAGCGGCATCGGAACTGATTTGGACGACTTTGACGGGAATGTTGGTGTCGCCGCTTGGCTGCACACGAGGTGCAGAGGTCGAGCCTCGCTGAGGAATGCTCGGGGGGTTTTGGAGCTTGCTCCTGCCTGGAGTCCTCCTCTTGCGTTGTAGTAAGCGCATGAAGTTCTTCCAGAGTGGTTACTCCGGCAGTGCGATCTCTGTGGATCCGGAGAACGCCTACTGGTGTTGGCATCTTTAACACCAGGTAGCCATAATGAGCAGCTGCCATGAATTTGTACAGGGCAGGCCTACCCAAGATGGCATTGAAAGGTAAGTTGATCTGATCAACGTCAAAGACCAACTTCTCAGTGCGATACTTCTCCCAGGTCCCGAAGGTAACGGAGAGAGTAATAGCACCGAGTAGGGTAATGGCTCCCGGACCTACTCCGGAGAAAGGCCGGGAGGGGTGAAGATCCGAAGGTCGGAGCTGAAGCTTGGTAAAAGCTTCGAAGCTTATGAGGTTCAGCCCCGAACCTCCGTGTATCATAACATGGTGGAGCTGAATGTTATTGATGGTAGGAGATACCATCAAAGGTAACTGGCCTGCTCCAACCATGCTTTGAGGGCAGTCTGAAGCATCAAAAGTGATGGTTGTGTCCATCCACTTTCGATGAGGCTCCGCCCTGGCTGTAAGAGCTACAGCGGTCATGTCCCGACGCATTGTCTTGAGAACGCGGCGGGAGGTGATGTCCCATGATCCACCAAAAATGGTGTTCATGGTCTTCCGACGCTCGTTGTCAGAGACGTCAGAATCGTCGTCGACGGAGGTGTAGACAGCCTTCAGGACCTTTTTAGGATCCTGAAAACCTAACTCCTCTTCAGCCGGAGCTTCGTCAACTTTTTGTTTTCCTTCCCTCTGTCGGAAAGGAACTTCTTCCCGGCGCTTGTTGTAGCGCTCGGCAAGGTTTTGGACCTCCCGACAGTCTTCCAAACTGTGGATGTCCATCTTATGAATTGGACACCACACCTTGGGTTTGCCACCGTCTTCAGAAGATGGTCGAGGTCGCTTCTCGGAGCGTGGGCCCCGGCCACCCGGAGCTGCAGCAGCTGTAGCATTAGATGCGCCGGTCGACGGCTTCTTCTTGCCGTTGGTATTTTTCTTCTTTTTGCCACTCCCGGAGGTAGTGGCTTCGCCTTTAGAGGATTTCTTGCGATCTCCCGGAGGTGGTTTGGAGTGCATTTCACGGTCCTGCGCAGCTCTGGCACATTTGTCGGCCAAGCTGAAGAGTTACGTGACACTGGTGATCTCCTTGATCGCCAGTTTCTCCAACATCTTCTTATCCCGTACGCCCTGTCTAAATGCCACAATGACAGAAGCGCTAGAGACAGGAGGGATAGTGTTTCGTACCTGAGAGAATCTTTGGATGAATGATCGCAGGGATTCTCCCCCTTTTTGCACGACTACAATAAGGTCCAGTTCAGTGTCTGGTCGGGTGTATGAACTCCCGAAGTTGGCGGTGAACTATCGGCACAACTCTTCCCAACTGTTGATGGAGTTGGGTGGAAGGCTCATAAACCAGGATCGGGCGGTCCCAGTTAAAACCAATGGAAAATAGTTGGCCATTACGGCCTCATTTCCTCCAGCTGTCAGGATAGCAGTGGAGTAAATCTGAAGAAATTTGACAGGATTAACGGTCCCGTCAAACTTCTCCGGCAGGTGAGGCCGGAATTTCTGTGGCCATCTGACCATACGCAGATGCATGGCCAGGGTTGAACAGCCTCCTCCTACTCCTTCAGGAGCAGGAATGTCCTGAGCTTCTCATCTTTCACGAGCACGCTCGATATGGACTCGGTCGTCTTGTTGACGGTATCGGCGATCAAGCTCCGCCCGAAGGCCATGTGTTGAAAGCCTTGATACCGTGTGAGTGCGTCGCGCTCCGGAGGGCAACGACGTCACTTGCTGTGACGCAGCACGTCTCCTATTGTTGGAAACGTGCGGACCAAGTCTGCTAGACAAGGTTCGTCGCTGCGACGGGGCCCGTCCTGAAGGAGGGGGATCCTGGTTACTGATGCGGTCGGCTGCTGCTGCAACCAAGTGTTCCACATCGGCCCTCCACTACTCCATTGCATCCCAGGATGCATCCGAAGGTGGTGGGCGCTAAAGGAGAGCACGTGCTGCATGGAGCGCGTGTTCCGGGTTGTCATGATTCGCCGACGCATTGATTGACGCCGGTGCACCATCGCGCTGCCCAGCTTGATTTGCTGGTGGAGGCGGCGGTGGTGGAAGTGTGACTCTTGCTAGAACTGAGGTTCCTGCTGGTGGCTGCATATTAGAGGGATTGCCCCCAGCAGCTTGAACAGCAGGATGACCATTGGATGATTCAGCAGCTGAGTTCATCATTCTTGAAATCTCAGGCGCCCCCCTGCCTGGCGCGCCAACTGTCGGTGGTTTTGATCCGGCAGATCTCCCGACACTACTAAAAGTGTTTGCGGAGTTTGAAGTTCGGTGTGGGCACGCGGAGATTCAAGAAGGTGAAATGTAAAATGACACAGGAGACACAGAGATTTACGTGGTTCGGGCCGCCTGAGCGTAATACCCTACTCCACGGGGTGTGTTGGTGTTGTATTGGATGTATGAACTCAACTCAGGTGACGTGAGTTGAGAGCGCGTGTGAGCCGATCAGACTAGATCAGATCAGATCATCTCTATGTATTGTCGGCCTGTCCTTTTATAGTACAAGGACAGACCGTTACAAGTTGGTCTGGCCCGACATGTGGCCCCAGCGGCTACTAATATTGATACACATTTGATGCGCTTAATTACCCTTAATGACCGAGTTACGGGCTTTGACAGCGTCGTTACTAGTAATAAGGGTCGTCCGATCGTGTGTCATTAACATAGTATTAATGACACTTAATCGGGTCTTGAAGTCCTTGATTCTCCTTTGAAGATCTGAAGCCGTTGTGGATTCTACTGGAGGTTTGAGGCTGAAGATCCGACGGTTGGACACATGACAGCTCGGGAGCATACTGTGGGGAACAGATAGGTCCGGTGCCACCAGACACGTGTCAGTTCCGGAGCTTCCCTCGGTCTGGGGTTAGGTCTGGGGGTGCCGTTATGGTACATAGCCCGGAGCTTCCCCCTTGTGGGCGGTAGCTCCGGTTCGATGGTACACGTGGCGACTCTGGGACTAACCATATTGGGGAAGCGGGTCCGGTTATGTCTGATATGTGGGCCTCCGAATGTCTTCAAATCAAGTAGATGACATTTCCTTGAGATCTTTGCAATCTCAAGAGGTATACGGTACCCAGGGTACCGACACTGCGGGACGCGAATCTCCTTCGGACGTCTGCCATCTGGATATAGAAACTCTATAACTTTGTTTACAGTACTAAGGGATACGTACACAGGGTACTGATAATGACCATGCGGCATATCTTTATTTTCTTCATATTATCATCTACGGACACCAAATAATACCTGGTATATGCTTTATTCTGCAAGTATGTGGCTGGATCAAACATTTTCATTTCCAGCATCTAATATTCTTGCAATAGATCCTACCAATTGTTGCATGACAAGAGATATACCTGAATAAACTTGCCTGTAGGGTTTTGGATCATCAAGTGCTTGGACACTGTTAAATGGTCTGTCATGTAAAATACGTAGACTGTAGCATAGCATGTGTCGGCATTCACCTGAAAACGGCTACCGATAAGATGTCCTTATTCCATTTAAGCTTCACGAAGAGCACACACTCGTTCCTGAATTAACCTCCTCTCCCAATCTGCAATTCCCTCGAAAGCATGCTCCGGCAGACTCTCAAAAGGCTCTTTGGATGGATCATTCTTAGCTAGATCATAGGTTGCAGCACGAATAGCTCTTTTATTGGGGCCACAGGGCCTTATAGAGGTTAGATTGTCATAAGCTGTGTTAAGCTGCATGTAATGATAGAAAGTAAGTTCTCCTAAAAAGTAATAGATGGTAAGAATTCATTTGTAGCACTGTCTGTGCATGATAATGTGAAGCAAACTCACATCCATATTCTTGAACCAAAACATGTAAGCAATGGCAACAGCAGGTGCTCTTCCAAGTCCAGCAGTACAATGAACGTAAACTCGACCTTTGCATTGTGATATAGCCCATTCTAGAGCAGAAACTGCCTTTGGCAACTGTGCCCTCAATGAATCCGGATTGAAGTCAACTGCCTGCAAACAAGCAACTTTAAGCATAGGCAAGAGGCCAAATACAATGGGGTACAAATCGCACTTACAATGGATTAATCAATAACGAGCGCTATACAAATTAGATTACCATTAATCAAATGAAATTATACAAGCTCAATGGGTAAATATCTCACCGGTCTTCTTATGTGCTGAATGCCAAGTTCTTTGCACCTACTGACAACAGCTTCAAAATCAATGCCCCAATATTCAATGTCCTTGTCCTGCTGTAAACAAAGAATGTAGGCCACCTTCTCTTCATTTTTCAAGTGATCAATATCTTCAGGCGTCTGAGGTTGTGAGCCAACAATCAGGTTATCAGTTATAACAGCGTAATTCATACCTGCGTTCAACAAGTAAGAATTAATTCTTCGATGAAGAAACTCAACAAAGGACATCTTATTCTGTCCAATTTGCAGCTAGAACAGCAACTTATTTAATATAAAGTTAAATGGCAGATTCATATCATAAAGTATTGATACAATGAAATGTAAAGTCAATTTATACTGTCCATCCATATTCAAAGAAATATAGATGAGCATAATAACTACAACCCCAAAATGCATTTAACCTCAAAAGCACCAAATATTTAGGATGCCAGGTGATAATTGTTCAGATACCTGTAAGCAGAGCAATACAGTATTCTCTAAAAATATCAGTTTAAAGATTATCTGATGTGGTAATCTCGAAAATAATTACTGCTACAGAAAGGTCGAGAAAAGGCTATGCACGCACCAACGTGCAATTTTTAAGCAAACCCAACAACAATTTCACCCAAAAACGCATAGATTATGTGCCATTACTGCGACCATAATAGTACCATTACCAATCGCAGAAAAATAAGTTCCATCAATCAACATCCGTGAGCAAGGAAATGCATACATAGCTACCCATTTCCAATGCCAGTAGCTACCAGGGGATTCAGGACAGGGGGGCTATTGCAATTCAAAGGAGGCAGATAATTGGTCGAGAGATACCAAGATCATGGTGGTACTCGTAGGGGTTGCGCATCATCCTCTTCATGGCGGTGTTGTAGTCTTCCATCCTCCTGCCCCCTTGGGCTCCAGTAGTGGAGGAGGAGCGGCACAGGACAAGCCCGACGCCGCTCCTCCGGCGCCTCCTGTTGCCGTCGGCAGAACATCTGGTGGAGGCCACGGCTGGCCTTCTACTCCCGGTGTTGATGCCGCCGGACGGGAGGACGCATGAGGTGGGGAGACTAGAGGTGTACGCCATGGCCGCCGTGATTGCAGGATCTTGCTTGTGGTGTGGTGCGGGGAGGAGGCCGTGGTGGCGAGCGAAATGGAACAGAAGAGTGGGCCAGGACCTGGCTACTTGTCTCGGTCCGCAAAACCGAAGGCCTCAGGCTTTCTCCAACAGCAACACGCAAAAAGATGCCTCATTTGAGGTAGAGGTGGCAATTGGGCCGGTCAGGCACGGTCCGTTTATGTTTTGGACCGTTGTAATCTGTTGCACAAAAGCCCGACGGGTCGCGTCGTGTCGGGCCAGTCGGATCGGCAGCCAAAAATCTCGGTCCAAGCACGACCCATGACACGACAAACCGCCTTCGGGCCGTGTCAGGCTCGAGCACGGCCCACTGTTGTGATTTCAACACACAGACAATTAAAATTGGAACAAAACCCATGTTTTTATAAAATACATGGACATAATAAATCCGAAAAATAAGAAAAAGTATTGAAACGGCAGATAATATTTTTTGAAAAATTTAGAAAAAATCATCAAATTTGGACCAAATTTGAGGAAAATATACAAGTTTGAATCAAATATAAAAATCAGTCTCAGCTGCAGCAGCCCAGCTGCGCATGCAAGGCCTAACAGCATGTTTAGAAGTTGATTTTGAGGAGAAATTTGAGTAGAATACATTGACAAAAAAAACTTCAAAAAATATAAAAAATAGAGAAGGTTAAGGGACATTAATTACATGTTCCTACCGAATTTGACATTAATAATAATAATATATTGTTGGGAATGAAAAAACAATGAAAATGAATATTGTCTTTTTTGTATCTCAAAGAATATATCGAATTTCAACATGAATTTTTTGATGCAATTGTTAAATAACAATATGAACCTATGTGATTTTTTGAGATTCTTTTTAACAATATTTCTATCAATGTATGTTCAAATTTTAAAGGATAGTTCATATGTTTAAGAGCACATAAATCAAAATGGGGGGTAATTTGAACTTTTATCATGTTGGAGTGTTTAAAAAATTGTACAAAATTCATACAAGTAGACATAAATAGTATGTACACACATGCCAAATTTGAGTTTAAGATACATTTATTTTGAAGTATATAAAAAGGAACAATATGTACATATGAATTATTTTGAAGTTTACCAAAATATACAAAAGATACATTTATAAGTTTGCTAATAGTTGATCCAGGTGGTAGACAATGATTTTTGAAGAATATATAAAAAAAGAATCATCAAATTTGGACGTAATTTGTGAAATCTATACATGTTTGAATATTTTGATTGGAATCTAAATAAAAAAATCAAGGACGAGGAAACTCAAGAACAGACGTTGGTGGGCCCCACAAGCCAGTGATGGTCCGGTGCCAATGGGGTGCACGTGCTCAACCCAGCGTGTGCGGCCGGCCGTTTGGGCCCCTCCTGCCATTGACCGGTTGCCCGTGGTGCACAGGTGAGTTTTTAGTCCCACATCGCGAAATTGAGGTTTGGCTGGCTAGGTTATAAGCCGTGGTGCGTTTGTCTCTGTGAACTCTTGTTAACTCTCGCGGGCCGTTGTGGCGTGGTTTCTTTGGGTCGTCTTTGATACTGTCTGTATCCCTGTCTATTCCTTTGGGCCACTGGCGCACACTAGCCAGATTTTCTTCGCGATTCAAGCTTAACCGTGCCTTTTCCAGACCTCATGCCTGTTTTGGCCCTTCGGATCATTATCAGGTCGTGCCGCCCCCCGTGCCTGAGTTCCAAGCACGGCACGGCCCGAGGTCTTGTGTCGGGCCAGCACGACCCGAATCTTCGTCGTGTCAAGCGGGGCCGTGCTGGGCTTCGTGCCGTTAGGTCATGCTTCGGGCTGCCCGTTTTCAGCTCGGCTCAATTGCCACCTCTACCCATTTGTCCATTTGAGTTCTGATACAGTAACTTTTACGTACCTCATTTTTTCGTGTCTCCAACAGTAAAACCCAAATTCATCGGCCTTCCACCCAATGTCAGTTCATTCGCCGAAGTTTTTCGTGTACCGGTGCCGACGATCGCTCTTCTCAGCAACGTGCGGTGAAGATGGAGACCTGTCATGCCGTTACACTCCTCCCTGTCCTCCTGTCGCATTCATCTCCTAGAAGATCCGGTCACCAGTGTGGTTTTGGCGACTTGTCGTTGTGGTTCTTCCTCTGCTTGTGCCAATCAAAGC
Source organism: Tuctoria greenei (assembly GCA_036927565.1). Classification (NCBI taxonomy): domain Eukaryota; kingdom Viridiplantae; phylum Streptophyta; class Magnoliopsida; order Poales; family Poaceae; genus Tuctoria; species Tuctoria greenei. The sequence continues at coordinate 186,174,961 of JAYESD010000006.1, forward strand.
TTTCTGCTTTCTCTTTGCCCATTACATTCCATTCTCGCCTCTGCTCTGGCCCCGCTCTGCTGCGCATCATTCACAACCGATGAGGACAACCCGAGTCCATGCCCTAGCAAGGAGCGAGGGTGGTGGCACGTGGACGAGGAGCAAGGGCAACGACCCATGGACGAGGACCAAGGGTTGCAGCGCGAGGACGAGAAGGGAGGGCGGCGGCGTAGGGGCGAGGAGCTAGGGCGATAGCTCAGGGGCGAGAAGGAAGGGCAGCGGTGCGAGGACGAGTAGGGAAGGCAGCCTCGGCAGCGAGAGGATATAGAGGAAGAAGACATGCGTGACAATAAAATATAATGGAGTGCGTGTCATGTGTTGCCAGATGTGGGGTGCGGCCGGACAACAATCCAAAATGAGCTCTCTATATGGGCTCCTTGTTGGAGACGTTTGGATTCCTCTTGGAAGACCAAACTGAGTTTGGGTTGCCTTTTAGGCTACCCATTGGAGATAGCCTCATCTCGCAGCCAAAGCAAGCGCTGGCAGCCATCAGCTCACTACTAACGTTTCTTACGTCATAGATAAAAATCCGCAAGCACACGAAAACTATCGATGTAGCATTTTCCCTTTAAGAGTATTCACAAGGGCGTCATTTATATTTTTCCAAAGGAAGGCTAAGTGGAAGCATAGCAGTCATCAAATGAAAATGGTAGAATGGTCTAGGTAAGGTTCTAGTGAGGATGGATAATAGATATGTAGAGGTAGTGTGACACACATAAGAGTATTCTATTCTCAGGGGGATAAATGGGTCAAAGAGGGAATAGACTAAGAGTTGGGAAGTTGCTCCTACAGTGTTTCTAATACACATATACATAGCCTAGGTTAGATACTAATAAACATGTCAATGGTGAATTCTTTGCTAAGTTGTTCAACACATCGGACACAGGTTTACCCCTAGCAATACTAGAATGACTCCCGCAAAGAGCATGTGGCATAGCCAAATGTGGAAGATTACAAATGACAAATAGGGCTATCACCACCTACTGTCTACCTCTTCAATCTGTGGGTCTACGAGACATCCAACGCTACTTAACTATCCTAACACCATGCTAGCATATTAAGTAAATACTTTAGGAGCCTAGGAACAAGCCATCCTAATGCAATGACTAACCTAAACTTTGTTGAACCAATGTTGGAACATAACATAAGTTATATATATTAATATGGTCATGTCATAACTAATTAGACTATAGTAGGGGTTTGTAGTGTTTATGATGATATAATGAGAATGATATGGCATAATCATAAATACTACTCCTACCACATACATGGAATCTACAATCAAACAAGAAACACTTCATCCAAGTATATGAATAAAAGAAGACTAAAGGTTACATCTTTATTAAGAACAAAGTCACAAATGCAAAGAGGAATATAAATGTAGCCTAGAGGGGGGTGAATGGGCTTTTTGAACTTTTGTCGGACTCTGAAACACTTAACAAACTGATCAAATACAGACAGATCGGACTAGCCGGTACTGTGCAGACTAGTCTAGTATTTGCGGACTAGAAAGATCAAGTTTATTCGATAATTTCACTTCTAGTATCCTATGCAGCGGAAAGTAAATAGCAACTTGGATGTATTAGAGTAGTGAAACAGTGCATGACAAGGATCAATTTTAATTCCAATAGTTTAACGTAAGTTACACAAAATTATATAAACCATAGATTGAGATGAACAATGAAACAAAAGTGCACAAGACACGATTTTATCCCTTGGTTCGATTTCCACAATGGAAACCTACATCCACGTTGAGGAGTCCACTGAGGATTGGGTCTTCACCAACCCTACCCTCGTCAAATCACCACGAAGGCCGATTCTCTTCCACTAACCATAAAGGGGCAAATAACCGAGTTCAAGGGGCATTCTCACAAGTTGAGGGCTCCCCAAGATTTACAATGAAGAAAACCATGAAACACACTCCAAAGATATGAAATAAACAACAAGAGTGTGCGAGAAATTCAAAAACCCAAGAGCTCAAGATCGTGTGAAACAAGTGTCTCCTTTTGATCAATGCTAATCCTCAAGGATTTGATCTTTCTAGGGTTAGAATGTGTGGAGAGATGTGTATTTTGGGCTCTTAAAAGGTGTGACGATGCAGGGAGTCGAGTGATTTGGTTGTAGGACCATACACCTCTATTTATACTAGGGTTTCCAAAAGTTACCATTAGGGTTTGCGATGTCCGGACTAGTTCGGTGTGCGGCATGAAGAAAACTCTAAGTGTTCAGATATATCAGACTTGTCCAGACATCTGCGGACTAGTGCGATTTGGGCTCTGGAAGTGTTTGGACTAGTCCGGCACAAATCAGCCTAGTCCGGTGTGGTGAACCTCATGTTGAATTGAGGACAAGTCCGCACTTGGATGACTTGTTCGATTTTAGTCAGAGAGTTTTCGGACCCGTCCGTGGTAATATCGGACTTGTCTGGTGTCGTGAAAAATTGTGGGGCTAATGGACAAGTCCGGACTTGGAGGACTTATCCAAATTTAGCCGGAGAGATATCGGACTAGTCTATGGTGATATCGGACTAGTCCGGAGCTGTGTAAACTGGAACACTTGCGAACAAGTCCGCACTGGGGAGACTTGTCCGTTTCTAGTAAGAGACATATCAGAATAGTGCGGTGTATATCGGACTAGTCCGGTTTCCCTGTGAAGTGAGTTAAATTGTTTGTTAACTTGAGCTCTTGGGGTGTGTTTCTCCAACACACCCCATACATAATGATCTAATCTTTTCAGCTCTTGAGCTTTTTTTCCTTTAGATCCTCATTCTCCTTCCTTTTTGTGCTTTTTTCCTAATTTCTTTAAAGTTTGCGCTCATCTCAACAATTTTGTTAGGGTCTCATTTGTTTGTCATAAATCAATCAAAACCCACAAGGGATGCCTAGATGCACTTTCAATATCCTCCTTTTTGGTGATTGATGACAACCAATTGAGATTTACACAAATATGATAAAAGTTCAGATTTTCATAAAGTGTGCACATATGAACTTGGAACAAAATAGGCAATGCAAACATAGGACATATGTGCACTCTTTATGGTGGGGTGCAAAGCTATGTGTGTGTGAGCAATAATCATGATGTGAATGAGGTAAATGGCATAATCACAACAGAATGAAGATTATCAAGTATGAATACCAAATTCAGTGCATAAAACATAGATCATAAGCATAACATAGTCATCATTTCACAACACATGTCTATAAGCATAATGCGAGCATAACTAAAGATTTACAGCACCAAAAGAAATACAAATGGAGCTCTCATCTCTCAACCTACTGCTAGGACCTAAGACCCCCCGTCAATCTCCCCCCTTTGGCATCAAGGCACCAAAAAGAAGGAGAAGAGGGATTTAAACAATGTCGCAGGCTCACTCTGCGCTGTCGATCCTTTCATCATCTTCATCTTCAGGCTGAGAAGGAGGAGGATGAGTGCCACTCGTCTTGCCCCCAATGCCAAATTAGGCAAGCTCGAAAGGTGAAAGAGGAGGAAGCTCCGAGAAGTCAGAGGCGGAGTCCTCTGGGATGACTCGAGACCCAATAGGCTCAATATCCAATTTTTGACAAATAGCTTTGACATTGTTTTTCATGTATCTCATTTTCTCTTTTCTTGCCTTTTTCATCTTGTGAACCTTCACCTCAGTTTTGCGGCAAGAGCCAAAAATAGATGTCAGGTACTTCATGATCCCACTGGATGATCCTTTGTTAGAAGGGGGGGGGCCTAGTGCCACAGGATGGCCTTGTATCTTCTTGAGCTTTTTCTAGATGTTCCTCACTTGAGGCAGGTGAGGGAACAGTCGGGAGAGAGGCTTCAGGAGGCTTCTGAGGCCTTAGAGGAGTTGTGAGGTAGAATAAGATTACGGTTGTGCCGTTCCTAGGGTTATAGAGTCGAAAAATCATACTAGTCTGTGGTCTGACCGGACTAGTCCGGTCTAGCGGACACTCTGCAAACTAGTTTGCAATGTGGAAACTAGTCCAGGGCAATGACAGACTAGTCTGTGGTCACCAAGACAGAAACAAATAGACCTTTTGTATATATTTGAAGGTGCTTAAAAGAAAATAGGGGCAAAAATACACAAATATTCTTGATGAATATGATCAGTAAACATACAACAATCAAGCTATGACCATAATTCACCAAGATCAAGTAATTAACATAGTTTTTCAGAAAAAATAGAGAGAGATACTTTTTCAACACAATCAACATGATTTTGAAGGTGGCATACAGGTATGCAAGTTTTCAAGCCACGTTCCGAGAATCAAGGATATTTAATTCATTTTAAAGCTCACAAAAGCGTTTTTCATCAAGTGGTTTGGTAAAGGTATCGGCTAGTTATTTTGCAGTGTTGACATGGGATATGGCTATGTCTCTTTTCATTGAGTGATCTCTTAAAAAGTGATGTCGGATATCTATGTGTTTGGTTCTTGAGTGTTCAACAGGATTATGGGCAATTTTAATAGCACTCTCATTGTCATAAAGGAGTGAAATACGTCTGATATTGTAACTGTAATCCCTTAGAGTTTGTCGCATCCAAAGGGGTTGTGCACAACAACTCCCGGCTGCAACATACTCCATTTCAGCTGTGGATAAGGCAATGGAATTTTGTTTCTTGGAGGACCAAGAAACTAGGGATCTACCTAGGAATTGGCAAGTACCGGAGGTACTTTTTCTATCTATCTTGCATCCGACATAATCAGCATCGGAGTATCCAATGAGATTGAATTTTGAACCTTTAGGATACCAAAGGCCTAGGTTGGGTGTATGAACTAAATATCGCAAGATCCTTTTTACGGCTTTCAAATGACATTCCTTAGGATTGGCTTGAAATCTTGCACACAAACATACACTTAACATGATATCAGGCCTAGATGCACATAAATAAAGTAAGGAGTCAATCATGGAGCGATATACCTTTTGATCCATGTTTGGTGCGTCTTCATTGAGATCCAAGTGTCCATTTGTCACCGTGAGAGTCTTTATGGGCTTTGCTTTGTCCATGCCAAATTTCTTGAGAATCTCTTGAGTGTACTTTGTTTGGCTTATGAATGTCCCTTCCTTTTGTTGCTTCACTTGGAATCCCAAGAAGTATTTTAGCTCTCCCATCATGGACATCTCAAATCTATCTGTCATAATCTTACTAAATTCTTGACAAAAAGATTTGTTAGTTGAACCAAATATAATATCGTCAACATAGATTTGACAAATGAATAGATCATTATCAAAATACTTAGTAAACAAGGTGTAATCAGCTGTACCAATCCTAAAACCATTTTCAATCAAAAAAATCTCTAAGGCACTCATATGAAGCTCTAGGAGCTTGTTTGAGGTCATAGAGAGCCTTACGCAGTTTGTATACATGGTCGGGGAACTCTTGATCTTCAAACCCGGGGGTTGCTCCACATACACCTCCTCCTTGATTGGTTCGTTGAGGAAGGCGCTTTTCACGTCCATTTGATAAAGCTTGAAATCATGTTGAGTAGCATATGCACGTAATATACAAATCGATTCAGGCATAGCTACGGGAGCAAAAGTCTCGTCGAGATCTAAACCTTCGACTTGTAAATATCCTTTGGCCACAAGTTGTGCCTTGTTCCTTGTCACCACCCCGTGTTCGTCTTGCTTGTTGCGGAAGACCCATTTGGTGCCGACGATGTTGAACTTGGGTCTTTCAACAAGTTCCTATCGACGGCTGTTATATACCAATTTCATCCATCAATTTAACTCAATTATGTGAAGGATTTGTAATTTCTTGCACACATCACCTTTCTATCTAACCCAATTCCACTTGGACTTGGAGAAATATGTGTATACAACATTTCATGTAGGAAATGAGGAAATGTAGAGGGACCAATCCTATAAAATATCATCCCAGCCAATCAGGCGACGACACGTGCCATCCCATGGATCAAAATGGCCCACAAACAGAAGTATCCGAGGAGATCCAATGGTGTATCACCCATATACATCAATGGGACCCACCTGGCAGCCACCTGGAGAAAGCACACAAGAAATGGTGCAATGACCAGGTCGGCCGACCTGGTCTTTGCACCAAAGTCGGTCAACCTCCACGTGTTGGCTCCTCCCGGCTCCCTGGAGTCACTGGTGACTGATTCGCGCTTTTGGTGGCGGGAACCAACCTCAACACTAATATAAATAGGACCCCCTACCCCTCACTTCAACACACACCACTTGAGCTTCATCTCTATTGTATACACTATCATCCATAGTCTTAGAGGAGTTAGGTTGTAGAGAGGAGAGTCTCTAGTCCCAAGTCCAAATTGGGAAAGGAGTAAGGAGTCTCTCTCTTCCCAATCCTACATTGGGAAAGGTATGGCTCATGTATTCTTTCTTGTATTTGTGACTTTATGCATAATAAAGATAGTATATTTAGTCTCAACTTGTACATATACTTGGGCAAAACGTTTCTGGTTTGATTGTGGAGTCCATGTATGTGGAAGGTATAGCTTCTATGACTATTTCATCAAGAACACATCTCATTATCATAGAACCTATAGACCCCAACTATAGTCTAGTTAATTACAACATAACTAGGTTAGTATGGATAATTATGTTGTGTATCAACATTGGTTCAATGATGATTCAATTCATTGCCTTAGGATGGATTGTTCCTAGGCTCTTAAGGTAATTACTTAATATGCTAGCATGGTGCTAGGATAGCTAAGTAGCATTGGATGTTGCGTAGACCCACGGATTGAAGAGGTAGGCAGTAGGTGGTGACAGTCCTATCTGTCCTCCACGTTCGGCTATGCCACAGGCTCTTGGCGGGAGTCGCCCTAGTATTGCTAGGGGTTAGCCCATGCCTGATGTGTTGAACCACATAGCATAAGTATTCACTATTAACCTAGCTTATGGATAATTAGTTTAGGCTATGTATATGTACAATAGAGCATAGTAGGAGTACCTCCATAACTCTCAACCTTAACTAACCTCTAGGATCCTCTTACCCCCCTTAGACTTGAAAGCTTTTGTGTGTGTCACACTACCTTCACTATTATTTTATCCATCCTTACTAGATTCTTACCTAGACCTTTCTACCCTTTCCACTTGATGATTGTTATATCTCTCCCCTGCCTTCCTTTGGGATCAAATAAATGACACCCTTGGGAATATTCTTAAGGGGAAATGCTACAATGATATCTCCATGCGCTTGTGGAATTAACTCTGTGATCCAATAGAACCACTAACAAGCAATTCTGACACATCAGTTGGAGATGTTTAGTTAATGGTGCATAAGTAATACCCACAAGAATTTCTGGCACCGTTGTCGGGGACGATTTGTTAGTATATCTTAGGAGCCATCAACAAGCATTTCTGGCGCTGTTGCTGGGGAAGGCAAATAGATATATAACATAACTAATGAAATAGGATAGAACACTGGGTAGGATTTTAGTAGGATAACCATTCTTTGTTTTCGCATTTTAAATGTGAAAACAGGGTAGTGTATGTCTAGTTTCCGCCTGCCGGAAAACTTTGTTGAAGATCCCAAATCTCTTCTGAGAGACCGACCTCGTGTCGTTACTCCTCAGAAGATTCGAGCGACAAAGCAAGCCAGCATTTTTGCACCAACAATCCAAACGGCAATGGCCCAGAAGACCCTTCGTGAGTTCTCAGCTCCCTCTGCTAACAATGTGCCTATTGGGCCCACTGTTAACACAGGAGATGTGAACTTTGAGATCAAAACTGGCCTTATCACTATGGTGCAAGCCAACCCATTCTGTGGGAAGGCTAACGAGGATGCAAGTGCTCACATGCAACAATTCATCGAGATCTGCAACACTAAGATCAATGACGTGTCTCCAGATGCGGTCTGTCTGAGACTGTTCCCATTCTCTCTCTTTGGGAGAGAGAAATAGTGGTTCTACACGAACCGAAGTGATGTAGACACTTGGGATAAGTGTTCTACGACATTCCTCACCAAATTCTTCCCATTGGGCAACACCAATGCTCTACGTGGAAGGATTTCCAGCTTTCAACAAGAGCTCAAGGAATTTATTCCCGAAGCATGGAAAAGGCTTCAGGAGTACATCCTAGCCTGTCCCCACCATGGGATGGATGACTGGCTCCTTATTCAGAATTTCTATAACGGGCTGATCCCATCAGCTCGTGACCATTTGGATGCTGCTGCTGGAGGAGCCTTCTTCTCATTGATGGTGCCAAAAGCTAAAGATCTTATTGAGAGTATGGTGTCCAACATGGGATGCAACGATGAGCGTCTCCATACCCGACAGTGAGGCATGCACACCTTGAAGAAGGTGGACATGATCACTGCAAAATTGGACCTCTTAATGAAGAAAATAGATGGACAAGCCGGTGGTGAAGTGTCTGGCAATGCCTATGCCCTAGACTCTCACATCACGTGTGAAGTCTGTGGCGACACGGGTCATATGGGCAATGATTGCCCAAAAACTCATGAGGATGCCCTATACCTCGCCAACAACGAGAATTTCAACAACAACAATGTCTATCGTCCAGGAGGTCAAGGGTGGGGTCAACAACGCCCATTATTTAAAGGATGGTACAACAACAACGGCAACCCTGAAAATCAGCCCCACTTGAGAGAACTTGCCATTATCCAGCTCAAGATCAACGATGCCCTATCCAAGAAGTTGTCAGCTAATGACAAAACCCTGAATTTCGGGGCAGCTAGAAGCCCCAGTGGAGAACGTCAATGCAGTGGTTACGACAGGAGGAAAGACCACTCGTGACCCACCATATCCCACACAAGAAAAGAGGACAATTGAGCCTGAAGACGGAGGAATGTCCATCTCAATCGGACGGTGGTGAGACCTACGCCAATGGGTTAAATTGGTAGTTATCCCACTTTGTTTTTCTTTCTTTCTTTTTTCCACCCCATTTGGATTTTTCCCATTGCATATTTGATTTTTCCTAGCAAGTTAAGAATCTTATATTCTCAACTATCATTTTTCTTTCTTTCTTTTCAAAAGAAATTTTTTTATTGGATTTGAAAAAAAGTTTTATTTGAAAAACAATTTTTTCTGAGCTGCACATGTGGCATTTCACCAACGTGCTAACTTTATAGCCGTTGGGGAGCCACTTGCCAAAAGGGGAACAAGGGGGGCCACCTGTCAGGTCGGCCGAACCCCCTGGTCGGCCGAACAGGGAGTGGAGCCAAATTGGCTCCCCTTCCTCCAATGGCTATATTTTGAACCCCAAGTGACCGTTGGAGGGTGCACCCTATAAATTGTGGCCGTGAGGAGCACCTCTCTTCACACACCACATCATTTTACACCTCTCCAAGTCACTCTCTAGCTCACCTTGTTTTTCTTGCAACACTCTTGCTCAAATCCATCCCCAAAAAGATTTTCTTTTGTTTGCATTTGTATTTTACACTCAAGCTTTTAAGAGGAGAAAATTCGTTAAGAGTTTTGTTTTCCAAACATTGCTTCTTTTCAGATTTTTCTTGCCTTGTTTTTTTCTTGCTTGTTGAACTCAAAAAGACATGAAGAGGTTGTTCAGAAAGAGGAAGGAGGCTGCAAGCTCAAGCCATAGTGAAGGTTCCAGTGCACGCCTCTCTTCCATGGGTACAAGCCCAAGGGAGGAGAAGTGTGTGTGAGGACACTCCCATGGAAGAGAGAAGAAACCCACACCAACTTATTCATGACAACGACCTCGACATATGAAGCGAAGTTGAAGATCAAGCACGCAGGCTTCTCCAAGATCGTGAGTTCCGCCACACTAAGGCTTACGCTCCACATTTGATCTCCAAAATAGGTATGGACTCCGAATTTCTTTCCATTTGGCATGCAATTGGATTTGATGACTTTGCTCACATAGAGGAGAAAGGTTCACGCCTTCTCACTATCCAATTCCTTTGCACGCTAAGAATAGGATTTGATGGTATTACTTTTAAATTATTTCAAAAAGAATACAACATCCTATGGAAAGAATTAGGTAGCATCCTAGGCTTCCATAAACGGTGTTTGCTAGATTTAGACAATTTGCCTAAGTTTAACAAAAAAAGTTTTTGGCATGAGCTAACTAGTGAGGTCACATGTAGGGCTCCTAGGAATAGCCACATCCAAAACCCTACCTTACGCTTCATGCATAGATGGGTGGCTATGACTTTGTTCCCTAGAGGAGATGTTAGGGTTGTGCAAGATGATGAATTGAAAATTTTGTTTGCCATGACTAAAAAGATAAAAGTTTCTCCAGCCAAAGTCATGATGACACAATGGTTAGATTACATTTCAAAATCAGGACCAACTGAATGCACTTCATTGATTACTCATATTGTTGATAGGGTACGAGCACTTAAATACTCTTCATTTGAATATATTGAAACTGAAAGAGAATTAATTGATGAAGACTATTTAGTGCAAGGACATACCCTTAAGCATGATCATGATGGCTCCTTGATATTTTTTTATCCCGGCTTTGTCAATGAAATTCTGTTAACTAACCCAGATTTTCATTTGTACAAATGCCGGAGGCTAACCATTAATCTTCTTCCCCTTGAGGAAGCAAGAAGAAGTAGTTTCTCTAGCAGGATAACAAGGAATCGTGCGAGGACTGCAGCCACAGGCATGCCACCGATAATCTCTCCGGCCCATGAATACCAAGAGGAAGATAACCCAACAGGTTATGCGCCCGGATGGACTCAACATCCGACGTATGAGACTGGGGGATCATATTGGCAAGAATGGCAAAGGGATCCACCCTTATCCACTTCAATCTCTAGCAGCTTGCCCCCAACGTCCATGAGAGGACGTCGTTCCTCTTTGGCTAGAAGTCATCATGACTATAGCCAAGGAATGACGGACCTCACAAGACATATGGGAGAACTTGAAGTGAGAATGGGTGACATCTACATCACACTCCAAGAGCATGTTCAAGGTACCCAGGATTGGCAACAACACATGGATGCTCAATTTACCAACTTCAACACGGCGCTACAACAACAATAAGCCGATCTTGCAGCGTACTTCCGACATCAAGGGTTCAACCCTTATCACGGAGGTAGTTGAAGAACAATCTTGGGGGAGGACCCCCACTTGAGGTAACATGTATCACATTCCTTGCATATTTATTTTCCATCCATCCATCATCCACCTTGCATCTAAAAAAATATAAAAATAAGTTAGATTTACTTTCATCAAATAAAGATGTGCGGTAAGAATGATTTAGAATTCACATAGATGAAATGATGAAAAGTTGCTATGTTTTATTTTCCTAAGTCTCTAGTTTACAACTTGTTACTCTCCGAATATTGCTTTCATTGGTTTGAAATAATTTTACCTTAATTTGGAAGTTGTGGGTAGCAAAAGCTTAATCTAATTCTAGGTTGTTGCAAAATTAGAATTGGTAACAGGGCTGCTAGTCCTAGTTTGAAAGTAAAACTTAGATTTCTGGAGAAATTCTAAAAAGATTTAAATTTCCCTCAATTGGTTGGAAATACCTACCAAAGCCATATGATGTTCATACATAGACAAAACCTTATGCATATGCTATTTGCTTTCACATTGAGCCTAGTCAAACAAGTATAGACCTATGTGAGAAATCATTCAACTCTCTTTGAATTCAAGACTTCACTTGCACATGCTATACTTGTACACTAGAAGTAAGCAAAACGTCCATCATATCCACCATACCACAACAAAAAGAGAAACTTCATGTTATTCATGTTTATCACTCTCTTCAAAATTTATTGTAAAGAAAGGGAGTAGAAGACATGGCTACAAAAAGAAAATGAAAAAAAGGCATGCTTACATCATAAGCATGAGAAAAAAAAAGAAAAAGAAAAGTAGCCATGTTTCATCCCTACAAAAGAAAGAGAGATTATATCAAAAAGGAGTTATCTCAAGTATCCACATCCACTTTCACTCCATCACACATGCACTAGTCTTGAATCAAAAAGGTTTGATTTGAATTCTCCTAAGGCTTACTCTTTTGACTTAGCAATATATGTGATACAAATATGCTACTTACTTTCCTTACCAAGCTCCACATACAAGCCATATTCAATGAGTAGGAATAGTAGAGGCACAATGCTTTGGTGAGGAAATATTTCCACTATCCACAAAGGAGTGATTGAGAGAATCAAATTGAGGTACTTAATATCTAAATTGAATTTTCCAAGATTTAAGTGGAACTTGATTTCTAGGCTATGTTTGCTCCATTTGCTATTCTACCTTTCAACTACTCATGAAAATGAAAAAGCATAAGCCCCATGATAACTTAAGAACGGTAGAGTATCATAGCCAATTCCTGCAATACTAGGTAGAGTATCTTGTTGTGCATTAGATACTTCTGAAAATAAGACATTGTAGCAACTCCTGATCATCAACCTAAAGTCTTGACTTTGCTCGGGACGAGCAAAGGATAAGCTTGGAGGAGTTTGTAGACGGTTGTTATATACCAATTTCATCCGTCAATTTAATTCAATTATGTGAAGGATTTGTCATTTCTTGCACACATCACCGTTCTATCTAACCCAATTCCACTTGGACTTGGATAAATATGTGTATGCAGCATTTTATACAGGAAATGAGGAAATGTAGAGGGACCAACCCTATAAAATATCATCCCAGCCAATCAGGCGATGACACGTGGCATCCCATGAATCAAATGGCCCACAAACAGAAGTATCTAAGGAGATCCAACGGTGTATCACCCATATACATCAATGGGACCCACCTGGCAGCTACCTAGAGAAAGCACACGAGAAACGGTGCAATAACCAGGTTGGCCGAACCAGGGGGTCGGCCGACCTGGTCTTTGCACCAAACTCGGTCAGCCTCCACGTGTTGGCTCCTCCCAGCTCCCTGGAGTCAATAGTGACTTATTCTTGCGCTTTTGGTGGCGGAAATCGACCTCAACACTAGTATAAATAGGATCCCTTACCCCTCACTTCAACAACCACCACTTGAGCTTCATCTCTATTGTATACACTATCATCCATAGTCTTAGAGGAGTTAGGTTGTAGAGAGGAGAGTCTCTAGTCCCAAGTCCAAATTGGGAAAGAAGTAAGGAGTCTCTCTTTTCCCAATCCTACATTGGGAAAGGTATGGCTCATGTATTCTTTCTTGTATTTGTGACTTTATGCATAATAAAGATAGTATCTTTAGTCTCTACTTATACATATACTTGGGCAAAGCGTTTTTTTTTATTGTGGAGTCCATGTATGTGGAAGGTATAGCTTCTATGACTGTTTCATCAAGAACACATCTCATTATCATAGAACCTATAGACCCCCACTATAGTTTAGTTAATTATAACATAACTAAGTTAGTATGGATAATTATGTTGTGTATCAATATTGGTTCAATGATGATTCAATTCATTGCCTTAGGATGGATTGTGCCTAGGCTCTTAAGGTAATTACTTAATATGTGAGCATGGTGCTAGGATAGCTAAGTAGCATTGGATGTCTCGTAGGCCCATGGAATGAAGAGGTATGCAATAGGTGGTGACAGCCCTATCTGTCCTTTGTAATCCTCCATGTTCGGCTATGCCACATGCTCTTGGCGGGAGTCGCTCTAGTATTGCTAGGGGTAAGCCCATGCCTGATGTTTTGAACCACATAGTATAAGTATTCACTATTAATCTAGCTTATGGATAAATAGTTTAGGCTATGTATATGTACAATAGAGCATAGTAGGAGTACCTCCATAACTCTCAACCTTAATTAACCTCTAGGATCCTCTTATTCCCCTTAGACTTGAAATCTTTTGTGTGTGTCACACTACCTCCACTATTATTTTATCCATCCTTACTAGATTCTTACCTAGACCTTTCTACCCTTTCCACTTGATGATTGTTATATCTCTCCCCTGCCTTCCTTTGGGATCAAATAAATGACACCCTTGGGAATACTCTTAAGGGGAAATGCTACAATGATATCTCCGTGCGCTTGCGGAATTCACTCTGTGATCCAATAGAACCATTAACAAGCATTTCTGACACATCAATTGGAGATGTTTAGTTAATGGTACATAAGTAATATCAACAAGCATTTCTGGCACCGTTGTCGGGGATGATTTGTTAGTATATCTTAGGAGCCGTCAACAGTGGGCTCCCGGAAAAGAAGGTATACCTTGGTGGTATGAGTTATTCTATCAATCCTATTAAGCCTTGAGTCTATGGCATAGCCGAACGTGGAGGATTACAAGGACAGATATGGTTGTTACCACCTACTTCCTACCTCTTCAATCCGTGGGTCTACGAGACATCCAATACTACTTAACTATCCTAGCACCATGCTAGCATATTAAGTAAATACCTTAGAAGCCTAGGTACAAGCCATCCTAAGGTAATGACTACCTAAACATCGTGGAACCAATGTTAGAACATTGTATAAGTTATTCATATTAACATGGTGATATCATAACTAATTAGACTGTAGTAGGGGTTTGTAGTGTTTATGATGATATAATGAGAATGATATGACATAATTATAAATACTACTCCTACCACATACATGGAATCACCAATAAAATAAGAAACGCTTCATCCAAGTATATGAATAAAAAAAGACATCTTTATTAAGAACAAAGTCACAAATACAAAGAGGAATATATGAGCCATACCTTTCTTAATTTGGAATTGGGAAGAGAGAGACTCCTTCTACTCCTTCCTAACTTGGACTATTGACTAGAGACTCTCCTCTCTACAGTCTAAACTCCTCTAATAGTGGATACAATAGAATGAATACTCAAGTGGTGTGTGTGAGAAGTGAGGGTAGAGGGTCCTATTTATAGCTGAAGAATGGTCGGTTCCCACCACCAAGGGTGCGCGAATCAGTCTTCATCGTGATCAGGGCACCATAGGGAGTCGACACGTGGAAGTTAACTGAGTTTGGCGTCAGGAAGGCTTCGGCCGCACCCTGACTTTAGCTGACCAGAAAGTTGAACCAATTCTAGTGTGCTTCCTCGGGGTGACTTCCAAGTGGGTCCTATTGACTGATATGAGTGATACACCGTTGGATGGTCTTAGATACTTCTGTTTGTGGGCCATTTGGTCCATATGATGCCACATGCCGACCTTTGATTGACTGAGATGATATTTTATAGGATTGCTCCCCCTCTTTTACCTCATTTTTCTGCAATAAATGCTTGCATGTATTATTTCTTCAAGGACAAGTGAAAATATGTTAAATAGAAAGGTGATATGTGCAAAAAATGATATTTCCTTCACATAACTGAGTTATATTGACAGTTGAAATTAGTATATAACACCCGCCAACATCCGACCGTAACAGAAAACTAACATGGCGTCCAAGCCCACCACCATGCACAGCCAAGGAAGGCCACACAATGTAGAGGTCTTTTATTTCAAAACAAATTTAAATGAGATAAAACCAGCGGTGGATCTAGAATTTTGTCAAAGAGTATCGTACAAAATTATTCATATGCAATTCACCAAAACTACTTATCAATTTAGTAAAAAAATTATAAAATTTGTAATATAGTTCAATATACAAACAATAAATAGTTCGAATGTAAAATTGATGGTTCAAAATATAGGCATAAGAGAATTAGAATATTGTTTGAAACAATCTCTAATCCAGCTCTAGTGTCCCTCTTATTGATACACAAATTACTCATAAGAATGCGTATGAGAGAAAAAACATAAATAGTTCAACAAATTACAACAAACAAAATGCATATAATGAGAATAATACGAAGAGAAATTCTACCGGTCCTTGTCGATTCGAGACAACATTTGTATCTAGATCGGAGCTATTGCGTACAGTGGGGGAGTGCTCACAGAGATGACAGGTAGGCTGTACTCTTAAGGAACATTGGGTGGTCGGCTGATAGAAGATTAAAAGACGCGATTGTGAGATGGCCACCACATTTCATTTGGAACTATTTGTATACGTTGTCGTCGTTCACCTGCCCTACTCACGAATGGAGTGAATAGAATTGTTTTTTGCTCTATGATGGCCAGCTCAATTAACGCAACATACGCTGGTCAACCTAGTTAACACCGCGTGCATAGTGTGTACGCCAGAAACCAGAATCAAATCATCCAAATATCAATTAGCTTGACGTCTTGGCTGGCCGCAGGTATGTCGGGACCTACCTGTCAATACCCATTGGCTACGCCCCTCACAAAACTAGGCCTTACCAAAATGATATGCTACAAAGTGTAAGATTCATGTGAACATCATATGAGTCATAATTCATATGTAAAGATTAGCAGATTAATTCGCTCATTTATTTGGATGGATGGACACAATGACAAACTGAATAGGTTACCGCTTCCTAAAGGTGTTGAATTTACCCTTTCATTTGGACGAGCCACAATTTTATGTTACTGTAATCCAATAAAATTCATCCGTACTTAGCGTGTCATAAGATTACTTTGGCCCCGTCGCCGTCGGGTTGCCCTCTGTTCTTCCGCCGCTTTTTTTTCTAGTCGATATAGGGGTGAGTGGTGGGAGGAGGTCACGAGAAGATTGGGACCGCGCTGCTTTCACCCCGCGCCGGCGCCGGCGCGCCCGCTTCCCTGCGCCGCTCGTCTTTTCGTCGCTTTTGGCTACCTGCGCTGCTCGCCTCCCACTGCCTTGCTCGCCGTCCGGCACCATTCTCCCGGCCCGTCGTGCATGCATTGCTGATTGAATCTTCTACTCCCTCTGGTTCCTATTAGTTGTCGCTCCGGACAACTAAAAAAAATAGGAAAATAACTGGTCATCCTTGTCTGAACGACAAATAAATGGATACCGGAAGTAGTATAATACTTCCTCCGTTCTTTTTTATTCGTCGTTTCAGACAAATAAAATACACTAAAATGAACTAGCTTTAGTTGTCTGAACGACAACTATTTCAACACCGGAGGTAGTACTTGCTGGGTCCAAGTTTAGAACGGGGTGTGCTAGCGCCTTCTTCGATTTCGTTGGAAGGTGAAGATGCATCTCGGCCACTCAGCATTACACACATTTGGCTCAGAGGCAGGTACGCCAAGGAAAACGAGCGGAGCAGGCGCCCTGAAGTCATGGAACGTGACACACGCGGTGACGCGGAGCACGAATCCGTGGAGCCAACAGCCACCGATAGATGTTAGTGATGATTGTTCATCATTAATTCTGCAGTCCCGATCTCGAGTGTTTGCTGCATGTCCATGTCTGCGATCTGCGCTACTGCAGTGCATCATTTCAGTGATGCTGAGAAGGCAGGACGGCCACAGAATGGGACGGCGTGCAACACGGCTCATGGTGGAGGTGGAGCAGACACTACTTGCTGACATCGGCAATACACTCGCTTTGCCCAAGTAAAGCCACTCTCCTTCGACTTTGTTTTTTTTTTAAATAAAAGAGGGGAGGAGGACTGTCATTCATTAAGAAGAGTAATAGGGATACATCCTAAGACAAAGGAGTTCTAAAGCCTGCATGAGTCACAGGCCCCGACCAGAGGCATACCCCCAGGTTGGATTACAACAAAAGGTCACTGAGCTTGAAAGACCGACTAGTTATCTAAGAACAGTGATATCTTATCTGCCGTTTTTGCTGCCACTTGAGAAGGGAACACAGTAAGGTTTTGGAAGGTCTCCTGATTTCTCTCTTTCCACAGTAACCACCAATAGTACATTAAAATGCCCGCAATAGTCTGGAGTTGTGTCTTCCGTATCGTAGTCGATAGTGATAAGAGGGAGGTCTGTATTGACCCGTGGAGTGAGTGCGGGATAACAAATTGCCGGTGGAGTTTGTGGAACAGTGTTTGCCATGTTTCCTTTGCAAATGTGCAGTCAATCAGCATGTGGTTGGCATTTTCCGAGTGTTGATAGCACAACTTACAAACATGATCCACCGCCATACCTTTCAGATTTAGGACGTCCGCTGTCAGTGCCTTGTTCTGAGCCACAAGCCATGTGAAGAATTTGTACTTCGGCTCTGTTCGTGCTTGCCACAGGATTGGAAAATGGTCCTGTGGGACTAAACCGAGAAACTGCACCTCATATGCCGTCTTTGTGGAAAACTTACCCGACCCCGTCCACTTCCAAGTTATAGTGTCATTCATATCATTGAGTTGAATTGTGGAGACCGTAGCATAAAGGAGGATGAATTCATCTAGCTGCTCTCTGGAGTCGATGGTTCTGAGATTTCTTATCCAGTTGAGATTGGTGAGTTCATGATTAACTGACCTGAATTTGTTGCGTGCTAGTTGATATAGCTTTGGTGCAATCAGCTTCGGGGAGGAGCCGTGAAGCCAGCGAGCTTCCCAAAAGGGGGTGTTTCTACCATCTCCTATTTGGATCAGTGTTGAGGCAAAAAACAGGTCTCTATAAGTCTTTTCTTTGGCTTTCAATAGCGGCTTCCAAGGTCGAGCAGGTGAACTCCATCGTAGCCAGAGCCATCTCAGTCTAAGAGTCCTTCCAAAACGCTCCAGGTCCTTTATACCCAATCCTCTGTACTTCTTCGGTGTAGTACATTTTGTCCATCTCACAAGACAGCGGGTATTCGAGGTTTGGTTTGGGCCGTCTCCCTTCCATAAAAAATTGTGTCTATATCCATCGATTTTCTTGATTGCCCATTTGCGGAGTTTGAAAACTGTTAGGAAGTATGTCGGTATCGCTGATAGCACTGCCTTGATTAAAATCTCTCTACCGAAGTACGAAAGCAGTCTTCTCTTCCACCCTGGGAGCTTGTCTGCGATCTTCTGCACCAGCGGCTGGATGTCACTTTTCGGCATTCTTCTAAAGTGCAAAGGAAGGCAAAGATACAAGGTAGGGAGGTCCTTGAGGGTTGCTTGGCCTGGTATTACTGTAGATAGGTCAATGTTGTTGCAGGCTACTGGGAAGATTTATGTTTTTTGCATATTGACCCGTAAGCCCGATGCGTCTCTGAACAGTTCTAAGATTGCCATTGCCACCTTGAAGTCCTGTTCCCGGGGTTTGATGAAAACTGCCGCGTCGTATGCGTAAAGGGAAACCCTGAAATTCAGGCAATATTTATGAATGGGCAAGAGCATACCGAGTGACTGCGCTTTGTTGAACATTCTATGCAAAGGTTCCATTGACAAGAGGAACAACATTGGTGATAGCGGGTCGCCTTGTCTAACTCCCCGAGCGTGTGGAATGAAGGTCCCTGGTTCTCCATTCAAGATAAATGCCGAGGAGGAGGTAGCCCAAAGATTGGAGATCCAGTTGCACCAACGTCTCCCAAACCCCAGGAAGGTCATGATGTCTAATAGATACGGCCAACTTACCGTGTCAAATGCTTTGGATATGTCTAGTTTAATGAATAGCGTTGGCATTTTTCGGCGGTGAACTATCTTGATCAGCTCTTGCACATAGACAAAGTTGTCATGTATGCTTCTTTGCTTTATGAAAGCATTCTGGTTTACTGAGATGAGGTGATGCAGCTCCGGGGCCAATCTGTTTGCAAGTATCTTTGACACTAGTTTTGTGAAACTATGAATGAGGCTAATAGGTCTGAAGTTTCCAATATTGATAGCACCTTCCTTCTTCGGTACCAGAACCACAAAAGAGGAGTTTAAATTATGAAGCTCTTGATGGTTCGTTGTATAGAAGTACCGAATAGCCTCCATGAAATCGGTCTTTATGATGTCCCAGCATGATCGAAAGAATTTCCCGGTGAAACCATCTGGCCCCGACAATTTCTCCTTCGGCATATCCTGAATTATTCTCTCAACCTCTTGTTCTGTGAAAGGGGTCTCCAAATGTTTGAGGGGTCGTGGTTGCCAGTCCAGGCTTGCCAGGTCTAGAGAACGGGGTCTCTGCATTGGTGTACCTAAATGCATATGAAAGTGTTGGTAGATTGCCCTGGCTTTATCTCTTTGGTCTATAAGAAGTCCCTCTACCATTTGCAGGGAGTGAATAAAGTTCTTCTTTTCCGCCCATTTGCGATGGTGTGGAAATACTTGGTGTTGATGTCGCCCTTTTTAACCCAAGATAGTCTGGACCTCCGTTTCGCTCGTGATTTCTCAATAGCGGCTAGACCCAAAAGTCTAAATTTCAGCAACTTCCGGAGATCACACTCCCTGTCAGTCAACAGTCTCACCTCTTGCGCCACGTCTAACTGGGCAATGACCTCACGCAGATTGCAGCCGCTAGCTTGCCTTGAGGGATTAGTGTTTTGGACCAAGTGACCAGTGCTTTGGCCGTGCGCTTCAGTTTATGGTGGAGCTTCAGGAGTGGGTTATGGTCAGCATGAGTAGGTCCCGTCCACACCGTCTTGATGCAGTCAAGGTAACCCTCCATCGAAGGCCAATGTGTTTCAAAGCGAAAAGTGTGTCGGAAGGATGGACGAGATAGAGCCTGCAGCATCAGTGGGGCATGATCCGAGATCAAAGTTGAAAGGGGGTGTAAAACCGGATTCGCATAGAGTTCTTCCCAGTTAGGGTTGTAAACATTCTATCTATTCTTGTAAGTGTCGGCTCTAGTCTATCATTGGACCAGGTAAATTGTCTTTCGAGCAACGATACTTCCTTGACCTCAAGATAATTCAGAGCTCTTCTGAATCTTCACATGAGTCTCCTGTTAAGTCGGTTGTTGTTTTTGTCTTGCTCTTGGTACATAAGATTAAAGTCACCCATTATCGCCCAGGCTGGTCTAACCAGATCCTTGAGTTGCTTTAACTCTCTGATGAATTGTTTCTTATCGGCTTCCAATTGCGGCCCATAAACCCCCATTACCGTCCATTTGGTTATGGAGTTCACATCTGACACCTTAGCAGATATGGTATATCCAGTCCTGTGGACCTCATCAAGACATAGCCTATGTTCTCTCACCACAATAAGAATACCCCCTCTGGAGCCAGAAGCCGGGAGGAAGCAGAACTGGTCCGCATAGTCCCTGCCAAGGACGTTCCTGACAATCTGTTGAGTGATGTTTTCTAGCTTCGTTTCCTGAAGGCAGACCAACAACGGTTTGAATTGTTGCATCAATTGTCTCACCTCCTCTTGTCTCGCTATACTGTTAAGACCCCTCACATTCCATGTCAAGGATAAGTAGTTAGTAGAAGAATCATTCATCGTAGAAACTAGCATTCCACTGACAAGATAGGAAGAGGTAGCAGCTGAAACAACAAACTGATATTCCGAGAGACGTCATCAATACCATCCAAATAGGAAGCAAGTGCATTGTCAGCTTACACAGTAAGTGCATTGTCAGCTTACACAGTAAGTGCATTGTCAGCTTACACAACAATCCTAAACACAAAATCCAACCACCATGGCCACCAACAACCCAGACCAAGCATGGACTGAACCAGCACAAAATATTACTCATTGACATAGAACCAAAATACTGACGATCAGCATAACAAACCATCCCTAATTCACAGCCCCCATGGCTGGCTCCCCGCTAACTTCAGTACGACGCTTCTTGTTCGGCTTCTTTTCTGCTTGCATTGTCTGCTTCTTGAGTTTCTTGCTCTTCTTGTTCGCTACCGCCACTTCAGTGAGTTTTGTTATAGCTTTAGCAGCTGTCTCCGATAGCGATTTCTTGTAGATATCCAGATATTCCTGTAAGGTGTTTTCATCAAGGTCTTCGTTGTCTTCTATGATGCCCCACTTTTTGGCCAGAATCTCCTGGGCCTTCCTGAAACAAGATTTTGGGTCTTTATCCCTGTTATTTAGCCTTGGGCTGCTCCTGAGCGGCATTGCTGGAACTTCCTTGTTCTTTGCACGAGGCATCTCCTGCACTGTTGGATTCTGGAGAATTGGCTGTTTGATGGGGAGAGCAATCGCTTTGGTTAGTTCTGTTGAGGGACTATCACAGGTACAGGTGATCTCAGCCCTCTCCTGCTCCTGTAGGTTTTGATCTGCTTGGAACACTAGCTTTGTATGTGAGTAGTTCGCAGGCCCAAGATCCCTGCTGCTTCCCCTATCTGCAGAGGGAGACAAAGCTGGCAAATCTGGCTGCAAGGATTGGTTAGTGGGTACTGCCGGTGCAACTCCTTGCGACATGGCATTGCATATTTCTCTCGCCTTGCTCAGAGCCTTCCTAAACTGTGGAGAGTCCAGGAGTGGTATTACCACTAAGTCAGCTGTAGGCCGGGAAGTAGGAAACTTGTCACCCGGAATATCCCCCATCACTAGTGTTTCAGGCCCCACTTGCCCCTGTGCAACTCCTGCTGCAGATGAAGGGGTACAAGCCTTCGTTACTGGGGTTTTCCAAACCACTTGGCCATTGGCCACCAGGGTAATTTCATCCGTCTCCGCTTCAGCTTGAGTGGATGGGTGGCTCTGTGGCAGACTATCTTGAGGTTCCATTGGGATGATCTGAATAGCCTCAGAGATTAGAAAGCCTGGCTCGAGAGTCAGGATACTCGACCTCTTTGTACTTGGAGCCCCAGAGTTCACGGAGAGCCCTTCTCTCAACAGGCGGACTGCTATCTCACGAGGGTGGAGGGGAGTGACTCCGGTAGTTTGGGTGGCGTCTATTGGGGGTCTCCCCTCTGTACCGGCCATTAAGGTGATTTCTTGCTGGCACCACATGCCTTCCTCTAGCCTGGTTATCCATCCACCTGGCTACTTGTCCCCTGACATTACGGGGTCTAAAATTAGGACCACCTCTGTCATCTTCATCCTCATCTCGTGGGCGCCGATGAGAATCATTGTCGTGGGCAGTAACACATCACACAATGCCACATATTCAGCTATGTCCTTCTTCATGCTATCCCACCAATAGCTAGTCTTCAAGTCTTTGTACATCTTCGTACAACCGGGGTGAATCGAGTATGGCGAGTCATGTGCCTCCTTTAATATTGTCTCCCGTATGTGCTTCACATTAGGCACAACAATCCTCTTACCAAGCCATAGGGTACCATGTTCATACTCATCAAATCTAAATTCTCTCCCTTCTTCGGTCCTTTCCTTGATTTCCTTGATCTCTTCATCCGTGGCCTGTGCTTCTCGAATTTCTTGCTCCAGGGTTGGGTTTAACTCCATCATCTCCATCTCATTTACAAATCTAAGGTTCAAACTTTCAAACTCCTTACATAACTCGGATGGTAACTCTCGAACTGTGAGTTGATGACTTACTCCCTTTCTACTCAAAGCATCGACCACTACATTGGCCTTTCCCGGATGATAGTTGATCCCCAAATCATAATCTTTGATGAGCTCCAACCATCTTCGTTGCCTCAAGTTGAGATCCGTTTGTGTGAAAATATACTTTAAACTCTTATGATCCGTATAAATTTCACACCTATGTCCAAGAATATAGTGCTTCCAAATCTTCAATGCGTGTACCACGGCCGCGAGTTCCAAATCGTGTGTGGGGTAATTCTGCTCATGTTTCTTCAATTGTCTTGATGCATAGGCGACCACTTGACCTTATTGCATCAATACACATCCAAGTCCTTGTCTTGATGCATCGCAATAAATATCAAAACTCTTGCTCACATCCGGCAGTACCAAAACTGGGGCTGTTGTCAACCTCTTCTTCAACTCCTCGAAACTGTGTTGACAAGCTTGAGTCCATTAGAAAGCCTTTCCCTTCATTAGCAACTCCGTCATTGGCTTGGCTATCTTGGAAAAGTCCTTGATGAATCGACGGTAATATCCAGCCATTCCAAGAAAACTCCTTATTTCCTTTACATTTTGTGGTGGTTCCCACTTCAACACGTCTCTCACTTTTCCAGGGTCAACCGATATTCCTCCTCCTGAGATGATATGACCCAAAATGGCACCTCTTTCAACCAAAACTGACACTTGTTGAACCTGACATATAATCGATGCTCCCTCAATTTCTGCAACGTAAGCCTCAAGTGTTCCTCGTGCTCCTTCTCATCCTTCGAGTAGATCATAATGTCATCAATAAATACCACAACAAACTTTTCCAAGTACTCCATGAAGACCTTATTCATGAGGTACATAAAGTAGGCAGACGCATTTGTTAATCCAAAGGACATCACGGTGTACTCATAAGGTCCATACCGCGTCCTAAAAGTTGTTTTGGGTATCTGATGGTCTAATCTTCATTTGAAAATATCCCGACCTCAAATCAATCTTAGAGAAGACACAAGCACCCTTCCTCTGATCAAACAAGTCTTCTATGCATGGCAAGGTGTACTTGTTCTTGATTGTTACCTCGTTGAGGGCTCGGTAATCCACACACATCCTTTGGGTTCCATCCTTCTTGTCCACAAACAGCACGGGCGCTCCCCAAGGTGAAGAACTAGGGTGAATAAAACCTTTTTCTAGTTGCTCTTGAATTTGTTTCTTGAGCTCCGCTAAATCCAAAGGAGGCATCCTACACGACCTCTTAACTATAGGTGCAGTTCCAGGTATTAAATCAATAACAAACTCAATGTCTCGATCAGGTGGCATACCTGGCAACTCATCCGAAAAAACATCCAAAAATTCACACACCACCAGAATCTCCTCAATTGCGGCACCGTCCATATGATTCATCTCCAATTGTTTTGGTGCGGTTTGAGATGCTTCAAATTCTATGGTGATCCCTTCCTCATTGGTCAACTTCACCGTCTTTGTGGCACACTCAATAACTCCATTGTGCTTCCTCAACCAGTCCATACCAAGTATAATGTCCAATCCTTGAGAATCCAAAACAATGAGGTTGGCGGAGAAGTCTACCCCCTTATTCTAAGGCTTACTTTTGGACATACTATATTTGTCCTCATCTCTCCTCCAGGAGACTTAACGAGATAGGCAAACTATACTTGGCAACATACTTCAATGCAATAAATGAATGCGATGCTCCAAAATCAAATAACATAGTCGCGGGGTTGGAGTTTGCGAGAAACATACCAATGACCATGTCATCCGCTTGTTGAGCATCCTCCGTAGAGACATGGTTCACGTTGCAACGAGCAAAATTCTGCTGTCCACGGTTCCCTTGTGGCACTCCTCCATTAGGTCTTGGGTTTTGCCTCGACGCATTGCTTCCTTAACCAAGGCCTGACTTAGGACATTGATGTGCAAAGTGTCCAGCTTCTCCACAAGTATAGCACTTCTTAACTCCACTAAAATTATTGGGACGAGCTTGGTTTTGAACACTTGTAGCAGGAAAGTTAGCACGAGGCGCATAAGGCATTGGAGGCCTAGGTTCTTGCATGACAGGGCGCTGCTGCACAAACTGAGTTGGGCGCGGTGCAAATCCAGGGCGTTGGGCAGGAATAGAGGAGCTGAAATGAGGCGCATTGGGCGGCACAAAACGAGGGCGCACATTACTTCCTTGTTGCTGTCCTTGATATGGCACCTTTCTCTTATTGTCTTGCTCCATCTCACGAATCTTGTTCTCAACCACAATTGCTTTGACCACAAGCTTCTAAAAATTTGCGTAGTCACAATTGAGTAGCCGCACTTGGATTTCATTGTTGAGGCCCCTCATGAACAAGTATTATTTTCAGCTGTCCCGACTAACATCCTCAGGCGCATATCTTGAGAGTTGAGTGAACTTATTGAAATATTCACTCACGCTTGATCTCTCTTGCCTTAAGTTCTCAAATTCTTTCCTCTTCAAGATCATCACTCCCTCCGGCATAAAATGAGAACGGAAATTATCCTTGAATTCGGCCCAAGTAATTCTCTCTTGGTTCTCATGAGCATTGCAATAAGAATCCCACCAGTCCGCAGCTGCTCCAACTAGTTGATGAGAAGCAAACAAGACCTTCTCCCGGTCACTGCATTGGACAATGACTAGCTTCTTCTCCACGGACTTGAGCCAATCATCCGCATCCATAGGGTCAGCGGCTTGAGCAAAGGTTGGCGGCCTAGTCCTCATAAATTCTCCCAATCAGTTATGAGGTGGCGGGGGTGGCGGTGGAGGCATGTGGGGCTGATTGTTGATATTGCCAGCCTGCAGCTGTCCCATAGTTTGTACCATGGTCTGCATGAGCTGGTTTTGCATAGCCAAAAGCTGCTCAATGTTGATAGCTCCCTGCGTAGATCCTTGTCCAATGTTGTTCTAAGGCACTCCATTGTTCTGCTCCTCATCATTGCCATCCCTCTGGTTACGAGTCCTCACCATCTGGAGAAAAGCAATAGGTAAGAATTAGAAAACGTCCCCAACTATATGCATCAAGGGATATGAAACTAAACAGCTAGCTACACTAGCCTAGGTGTACATGGCAATGCTAAGGCATCCCATAATCCTCTATTAAGCACACAAGCAAGCAATATATAGCAAACAACACACCAACAAAAATACATCGATTCCTGAGTGCTCCTATGTGCTCTAAAGTATCTATTCTATCTAGGCTGCATCCTACAGTCAACATGTGGCTCTGATACCAATCTGTAATGCCCGGTTCCAAAAAAAGAACCAAGCTAACGCATATGTGTGCCCAGGATGTTCAGCACACATACACGAGTGCATTCACAAAAGAGTATACAGAAAATTACCATAAGACAAGATTAATTAACCAAAATTTATTACACAAAATATATTATCCTCGAGTACAAACTCTAATGAATATTAATGACAAATTCAACTAATGCAGCGGAAATGAACTAATTAAGCAACTAAGCAAACTAAACAGCTAGGCAGCATAAGCAATAGGGTATAGCGCAGCTCCAATAACACCACAAGAAAAGCTGACGGTAGACACGACCTAGAACTCCGCATTATCACCATTAAACTCCCAATCCTGACCTGCAACTGTTGGGGGGATTGCAAGAGTGAGTACATGTCGTACTCAACAAGTGTGGAAAGTATGACATGTGACTGATTCAAATGACGACAATAATAATGGCTAACTGCTGAAAAGTTCATCAAAACATTTGAAAAGCAATAGATTACATGTATGTGAAATAAACCCATCATAATCATAAGTAATATCATAATACCAGTCTGAATTCACCACCATCATCAATAATTCCAGATTTCACCATTTGCCAATAACCATATTCAATACCAGAAATTAATCCATAACCATAATACCAACCATAACCATCCCAAGTACCATCCCAATACCGAGTTCCCTCTAATCATGGAAGTTGTCCAGGTGCTCATAACTGGGAGCACGACTATCATGATAGTTTTAGACACACTCTGCAGAGTTTGTACCTCTTTACCCACGTGTTTGTGATTTCATCACCTTTCGATGACTAGAACCTCTATTATGCCGTCTCACACTTCCGTCGATGTGTGGCCAAGAGATCACAAAATAGCCTTTACAAAGGGATTACTAGCCTATTTAGACCCCACTGAGGTTTCACCGGTGGCGATGCCTCCAACTGAGCACATCTTCAACCAAGGGCCCTCTCTTGAGCCATTCGGATCCCAGGGTAGTCCCACCAATCATCAACAAACCCAATCCGACTACCCCTTCCCCGAGCATCCATAATGGTCCAAATAGCACTGACAAAACCCTAATTAATCAGCTACACCGCACCCATACTTGGCCTCGTGGTGGCACTGTAGTCCTGGCTTATTCTCGTATGAACCAGTCCTTAGATCTAAAGCAAGCAAACCACCATGACATCCAACCCATCCACGTACCAGGCTTTCTTAGATCAACCATTACCATATAATATTTAACCAGTTCATGTTAACCATAATCTCATCCATGCATAATTAAATTAAGTGATATAGTTGTTTCCCATCCCAGTTGATTAAGCGAAGCAAAAGGTAAAAAGCCCTTTCTCGACTCTCTACCATATATTCCAGGTGACAAGGGTGGTTTAGCAAATCTAGTAAACTTCGTACCATAGGATTCCCATCAAATTGACACAAGCATGCAATTTTGCAAACAAAATATTTATTTTAAAAACAGGATCAATATGCTTCAAGGACACTTGCCTTGCTCTTGCAGTTGATTAGGGTCAAAGCCTTCAAACTCTTGGTGCTGTAGATCCTCCACGACAATCTCTAGCGCAAATCCGTCTAATCCACATAATAAACATACAAGACAAGAAACACTCTCAAAGAGTGCACAAAAATTACTCAATATGACATGACATGCATGATTAATGCAAATGCAAGGTAGAACTTGTTACAAGATTGCTTTTAATGATCAATAACTAGTTCTAATAGCTTTTAACAAGTTTATACAGGTTTGGAGTTGATTAGATCAACTTTTGAATTAATTCAACACAACCAGAAAGACCGGACTAGTCTGCTAGGGACCGGACAAGTCCACACTCTGCGAGATCAGCAGATTAGGGTTTTCTAGATCAATGTGAATTTGGAGATTAGGGGTTGAATTCATGTAAGAAAAAGAGAATAAAAGGTATACCAGGTGTTTAGAACTCCAATGAACCAAGAAACTTGGAGGTAACACTTGGATCTTGGTGATTTAGGGTTGGGGATGAACTTGGAGATGAATTGGTGATGAGGAACGAGAGCTTGGTGGAGATCTTGATCCTCTTTCGTTTCCTCCTCTTCTCCTTGCTTGAGATCTTCTCCTCCCTCATTGGTGGTGGCTCTCCACGAACTAGGGTTTGGGTGGGGTGGAAAAGTGTCAAATAGATGTCAAACCAAGGGTGGGGTTGTTTATATAGAAGTGGAGGCTAGGGTTAGATGGATTTAGAGTTTGAGAGGAGTAGAGGCCGGTTTTAGAGTCCCTCAAGGGCTCTAAAAGAGTTAGGCACAACGTCCCTAGGCCCACTTAGCGTGAAACCCAAGAAACAAGTCGTAATACAAAAGATCAATTCGGAGTCACGAAATATCGGACAAGTCCGGAAAGGACCGGACTAGTCCGAAGCTGTCCAGAGAGAAAATCGGACAAGTCTGGCCAAAAATCGGACAAGTCCGACTTTAGTCAGAGAGGAAATCGGACAAGTCCGCTGGAACACCGGACTAGTCCGGAAAAGTCCAGGGACTAATTTCAAGGATTCTTGAAATATCAGACTAGTCTGCACAAAATCGGACAAGTCCGAAACTTTCCAGAGGCAAAATCGGACTAGTCCGCACTTTCCTGCATTTTAAGTGCGGTTTTGCTCCGAATCAATTTTTAATGCTCCGAATCAATTTAAACTCGTTCCTCTTGTTGTGGGTTAATGTTAAATATTAATATGAGTGTATGTAGGGCATGATGCATGAAAATGAGGGTGTTATACGACGTCTGGTGACCGCATCAACGTGGTGAACAACACAATGGTCACACAGAATTGTGCCTACTATGTCCTTGTTCCAGGCAAACTGTGGGAGCCCCTCAATACACATCTTAATGTGGTAGGGAATGCACATCCGCTCACCAAATCTATCACTATGCCAAGAATGGAAATGTAAAGCAAAAGGTCCATCATTGATACTGCCTTTGTCAAAGACCCTATCCCTGTTTGCTCTTTCAGTGAATATGAGGATGAATGGCTGCGGGGAGGAGCGACACAAGTGAAACTCGTACCGTCGTAGCCCAAACTTGTGGCAGAGAGCCGCTGCCACTTCTTCCTTGGATGTGACCCCCGCCGTACCTTCCTCCGTAACCAGGAGCGCATGCCTCTCCAACATCTCCCGCCTCAGGATCATGTCTTCAGTGTTCCAGGACATCACTTCCGTGAGTCTCGGACGGAGCCGCATGTTGCTTAGGTAGAGGCTCGCCATTCCACGGTCATCACCCTCTAGGCGGTGTGGCTCCATAGCCCGGTGACGCCCAGGCCCCTCCGTCGAGCTTCCAAGCGAGCATCTTCTCTCCATGGTGAGCGGGTGCAGTTGGGCAGGCGGGGGTGGTGACGGCAAAGTGCTCTGACCTCTCTTTGAAGTAGAGGAGCGCATACAGTGAGCTGCACGATGGCCACTTCTCTTACAGCGCAGGCAGGTTGGTGGATCCCTACATTGGAATTTATAAGGTGATCCCGGGCCAGACAGTTGAAACATCGGCTAGCTAGCCGGTCTTTAAAGTTTTGCAGGCAATTAGTTGAGGGGAAGCGGCGCTGCTGACTGATATGTCCCTTCTGTTGCCTCCACTAGTACTTTTTTCTAACTATTTGCCAGTCATTGGATAAGCTCTGATTCGATATTTCAGGTTCAGTGACAACTCGCCTTCGCGTGTCTTTCTGTCTCTCATTGAAGGATGCATCTATTTCCAATGCAAGATACCCTGACAAGAAATCTGAGTGAGGTCTGTGGGTGGCAGTCCTTGGGCCCTGTCTTGTAGTGGTGCATGGGCCTCGCGGGCTAGTATCACAACCCAATAAGCAAGCCAGTGGTGAGGATTGCTCGAAGAGAACTATGTCTGCAACCTCCCGAAAATGAACTCGCCGTCGTCGGTCCGCCGGCGGCGAGGTCATGCAACTCCTGGAATTATGATAATGCAGGCCAACAAGGAGAGCATCGGCGTAGGATTTGAGCTGTTTACCTGGGGGCTGCAGAGTTTGGAGTTGTTGGTGGAGTTTCTCTGCTCGCTTGAGCGGGAGACTTCTGGAACTTCATCAAATCGCCAAGGGCTCTGAGGAACAGCCGTTGTTGCTTCCTGGAACGCCTCATGTCCTGTTGCAAGGTTTCCCCTTTCTTGCCAGATCTTGTTCCGCCCTAAGCCGAACACTGGACGAACCGACTTTTCTTTGGGACTGTGGAGGAGAGGATGCTGATTGATCGACCCAGGATTGGATCGATCTAGACTGGACTTCTGAGAGGATTTTTGGTTGGATTTGGTGGTGGGATTTGATCTTCTGAGGATGGAGCGAGGGATCGCCCTTGCGTCGCCTTCTCCCCGCTCTAGTCGACCGTTGGAAGTCATCTCGTCCCCTGCAGCAATGACTTTCCTCTCCTTCAACTTTGTGTGGTGCAGATAGAGCTAGGCGTGCGCGACCGGTTCAAAAAGGGGAGAACGCTTTCAACATCAAATCATTCTCACGCATGAGAGAACGGAGAATTAAGTAGGGATGTCACAACGTTTGCCGTAAATGGGGGCATGATGGAATGATTAAATATTGGTCTTTAGTGATATAAATCAGGTTTCCAATTTCTCCAGCAACAGCATTCACCTGATCAAAACGCACGACGCCCACAACAGCTCCCGGACGGATGGGTCGAGTCTATAAATAGGGTGCCTCTCGTCTCGACTATCACACATTCACACAACAGCTAGCGGTGCAAGCGTGAGAGAGCTCTCGGGCGCCTCTAAGGCCATTGTTGCCGCGCTGCAGTGTAGTACACGGATCTCCCATCCGGATCCAGCTCGCGCGATTAATGGCGCCTAGAACGGCCGTTCTCCTTCTCGCCGTCGCCGTGGGCGTCGCGGCGTGCTCGCCTGCCTCTGCGCAGACGAGCAGGCTCGGCAAGCTCGTCGTCAACGGCATCGTGCCGTGCAACACCGGCACTCTGATCGACGTCGCCACCTCTCCCGTGTTCCCAGGTAGATCATGCTGCTATCACTATATAAGTTAATTAACTGCACTAGCCTGCGCATGCGTGACCTCTTCAGCTGACGCGTGACGGTACCACAACGTTTGCCGCCGCTGCTCCGTGCGCCTCTGGTCTATTTTTGCAGATGCGAAGGTGGAGCTCCGGTGCGCGGCAACGTGGTGGCGGCCGCGACGACGAGCCGCAATGGGTCACTCGCGATCAAGACGGACATGACCAGCGCGCTGGCGGCGCTCGTGGGGGCCTGCGAGCTGGTGGTGGACACGCCGCTGGTCAAGTGCAATGCCACGCTGCCGGCGGCAGGGACTCTGGCGTCCAGCCTACAGGGACCGCTCGCAGGGATGCTCAGCGGCGTCTTCCGGCTCGCACCCGCCGGCTTCTCCCTCCGCACATGAACAGATATATACGTTTGCCACGTGAAATAAGCGGGGAACCTGGACGAACTACGTACTCCCATCCGCCATCAAGACATTTGATGATGGGTGCAATAGGGCAACCTTATGGTGATGATGAACATTAGTCCATTAACACACCCATTGTAACATAAAGTTCCAAAAATAAGGGTACAATTATATGCATATATTATCGTTTTTAATTTCACTACCTTTGTCGACGCTCAAATTTCACTGGCTTTTAGCGTGGAACTTCTCTGATGAATTTTTATGTACTCTGGTCTCAGAAGGGGGCTTCGTGGGTAATTTACAAAGTAAAAGAAAAACCAAAGTAAATATAATTAACTAATAAATAAATAAAAAGAAAGGAAAGTAATGCGTAGAATTCATAGAAATCATTTAAAATAACTTCATGTTGGGTGATAGTTTGTGAAAACTTTAATTTGAAAATGTCTTAGAAAATTCTATGAAATTGAAACTTACAAAAAACAAAGGAAAAAATAAGAAAAGATTAATAAATAAAAAGAAAACCTCAACAGGCCAAAACCATTCCCGACCCATCTCTCCCTTCCCCTCTTTTTCCTTTCTCTCCCGCCAGCCCAACTCGCAGCCTCGGCCCAAGCCCACTCGCGTGCCCCCTCCCTTCTCTCACTTCCACGCGGGCCCCACCTGTCAGCCTTGTCTTCCCCAACAGCAACTGCCGCCGCCACTCTCTCCCTCTCTTCCACGCTCGAGCACGCCTTGCCCATGGCAACCGTCGCCCACACTCGCGTCCCTTGCCCCCCTCACAACCACCCCATCTTCAAATAACCCTACCGCGCCCACTTCCCATTCTTCCCCCGCCCACACTCGCACAAACCCTAGCCGCAACAGGCGCCATTGCCACACCTTGGGAGCTCGCCACTCTGCCGCATGGAGGCCGCCACAACCCCATCCGACCTGATGGTGGGAAGACCAACACCATACCGCCCCTGGTAGGCCCATCCGCGGCAAGCAATCGTCGCCCGAGACCCAACCCGACATCGCCGATGCCCATGCGCCGCTCCCTGTCGGCGTGCACCCATCCCCGGCCACCTTCGACTCCAATCAACCACGCGGTGAGCTTCTCCACCTTCTTCACTCTTGTTTACATCAAAACCCGCTAAATTTGGGCCACCGGAGCGCCATTCCAGCGATACTCAAGCGAGCCCACGGTGGCGCCGCCGCCGCTGGTGGCCTCTGGCCGCCGCCCACTCCGGTCGGATCCCCTGGGCCGTTGGATCTTGAATCCACTTTCCAGATTTAAACACTCCGAAGGTGTAGGTCCCTGGTCCACCATGGACCATGGGCCACACCCTCACCCTGGGTCCACGTATTTTAGTGTAGAAAAATAAATCAGAAGAGAAATAAGAAATTGCAATTAAGCCCCTGCACCTTTAAAAGAAATCACAGTTAGGTCCTCTAGTTTATGAAAAAGCCCCTGAAATAATTAGAATTTATGTCAGCATGGCAAAATGTGTAAAACTTGCATGAAAACCCCTGTTAGCTCAGTAATTAATATTTTTAGCCTCTATAATTTGTGAAACAGCCCATGAATCTTAAGGAAATTAGTTTAGACTTTATATTATTACAATTTTTATAGGAAATTCCCAGTAAATATAATTAATTTGTAGAAAAATATATTTAATGCATGGAAAAAGTCTTTAATGATATAATAAATGTAAAAAGTGTAGAAAAATAGGTTATAAATCTTTTTAGGCTAAAATAAATTATAGAGTGGATATACAATATAATTTTATGATGCAAAACTTTTAATAAAAATGTTCTTAGCTATAAATAAATACTGAAAGTGGAAAATAAATGTAGGAAAAGTGGGGAAATTATTTATAAAACCATTTAAGATAAAATAAAATAATTAAGAGCATATAAAATATATTTTGGACTGTGGAAGACTCATTAAAAATGTTTTTAGCCTATAAATAAGTATAAAAATGGAAAATAAGTGGTAAAAGCATTTCTTTGACTATGAAAAGTAATATTAAGATGTGGAAAATATAAATTGACTAATAAAATATATTTTACCACTTCAATAATTAGTATAGTTACACTATTTAACATCATAAAATCACTCATAACATTTGTTTAAGCTATTATTACGCCAAACCCCTATTTCATCGATATATATCCAATCCTAGTAGTTTGTATAATTTGATGTATATGTTTGGTGTATTGCTCTTGATTGCTCTTTACCTTGCAGTAGTTTATGTGTATTCGTGTCATGATCAAGAAGCAACACGAAGAGTATGGAGATCAAGAGTTCAATGAAGAAGAACTAAGCAGCTATATAAAAACAGGCAAGTGCCCTTTACCATCTTCCACCTTTTATAAGGATTTAGTTAGTTGCATGTTAATTTAATATGAATCCTATGCTATATCTTGTTGCTTTACCTTATTACCTTGTCGCTTGGGGTATGGTAGTGTGGTATTTGAGATTTACTTTACGCTTAGCCATGCAAAGTAGATGGGTGGGAAAACATTGAATCACATTTACTACTTATGACTTATGATTATGATTACGATGTTAGAAAATGAATTGTAGTAAATAGGAATTTGGCCGGTTGGTTTCTATGGTATGGTGCAGTACACACGAGACCCGGGATTGGAGTTTGAACCTTGCCGGATTCTAAGGACCACTTTATAGAGTAGCCACTAAGCTATACAGATCGCCACAAGACTGAGTATGGGGCAACTTGGTCAATTAATTAGGCCTCTCCCGGCTTAGTGCTGGTAGTCGGACGGTGCAGAGAATTGGTTTAGTGTATTTGCCTTGGGGTCCGCATGGCTCAAGAGGGGGCTTCTCCTAGCGAAGGTAAAATGGACTCTAGGAGCTGGAGTGATGAAACCTCAGAGGATCGGTTACTAGTCAGGAGGAACTTTGTAAAGACCTCATAGTGATCTCCTGGCCGCACACCTACGAAAGTGTGTAATGTACCGTCGGGTCACGAGCATTAGAGAAGTTTACTTAGTCCACCTGGCAATAGGGGATGAAATTACAGCTTGTGGGTAAAGGACACATTCTCTGCAGAGATTGGAAAACTGTCATGACAGCCGTGCTCACAGACAAGAGCGGCTTGGTGTCGTATTCATAATTAGTCAGTGGTTGGAATGGTGGTTTGGAATGGACATTGGTATTGGTTCTGTATTTATTATTCTATTATAGTTGGAATTATTCACCTAGATGTAGGTGGCTAATGAAAGCTAAGAGTAGGTTTAATGCTTAGTTCTTAAACGACTATCAACCTTTCCTCTTTGATTTGCCTTCATGTCATCTATTTCCCACACTTGCTGAGTACTCTATGTTCATGCGTTTGCTTTTGTGGTTTTTATAAATGCTTCTCAGTGAAGAGAAGATCTAATGAGGACAGTGACAAGTGAAGATGGTGCATAGGTCGCGTTGCTGCCAGTCGATTTGCCTGTAGTTGATCAAGAGTTTTTCCTCTTCCGCTGCTACTTCAAAACTCTTTTGAAGGTATAAATGTTGTTTGCATGTGATATAAAATTATTTATCACTATTTGTCATACATGTATGGTGAAACTGATCTTGGCAGACATGTATTTTGCAGCTGGTTTTATTTTTAATAAAACTGGGTGTGACAGTGGGTGGCAGGTTGGCTTGACAATGGTGACAGGAGAGAGGGATGGTGGAAGTGAAAGCAGTGGAGATGAGAACCGGCCTCTGACCAGGTGGTTCAACTGTCCAGGTGAGACGCGCGACCGTCTGGGTTGGATCTCTGGAATCGCCCGTAGCTCACTCTCCTCTCTTAATGTATCCGAGCGTTACCCAGTGTCTTAAAAAACCCAGTGGAGATAGGGTTAATATAGGCCACAGTGGTAGAGAACCACAATAAAACACTACAAGAAAACGAAAGATTTTCGTGAGCCCCACAAAATTAATGATATTTTCGTGGGCCAGTAGTAGCTCACGAAAAGACCATGTATTTTCGTCGATCTTTGTAATCAACACAGTAATTTGGTCGGCCAGTTAAACTAATTCACAGGACACATTATCACAATTTGTATCGTTAACAACTAATTCAGAAGAATACATGTTTTAAACTTGTACTCTCACTGGCAACTAAATAGTGTGCTCTACCCTCCACCTTGGTATTACCATAGTACAAACTAACCCCAACATGAGTCTTACACCAGAATGCACAACCACATGTCATAGTCTCTAGTCACCTGTACATTTAAGATGTACTGCACAAACTCTAGCACGAACATTTTGTTAGCTTTACTGTAGAGCATGCCCGGAAAGGAGTTAATACCAAAAAAATGTTTTGTCAATATTCTGACCAGTAGAACACTTGAAACTTTCATAAGATATGATTCATACAGTGGTCAGGGAGTTATGTTTGGTGTACTTAGTTTCAACATTCAGCATTTGTCAATGCTAAGTGTTCTCAATGACAAAAGAAAGGGATCCAAATCGATAAAATAAATAATGGAGGTTAGCTAATGTAAGACCTATGTGTGCTGAATACATTGGCTTGTAGTGAATACACTTGGCTTTGATGATAAAAGTTTTAAATATCACCAAAACACCTTTTTGTCAAGGTCCGACTATAGCTCCGAGCTATAGCAAGGTCCGACCATAGGTCCGACTTGTTTTGGGTAGCTCCGGCTACGTTAGATGCTAGGTCCGGCTTCTTGGTAAGGTCCGACTAGCTTTGGTTAGCTCCGGTGAGCTTTATCTTTAGCTCTGGCATGTCCTTGTTAGCTCCGGTATGTCTTTGATAGCTCCGACATATACTTGATAGCTCCGGCATGCTTTTGCTAAGCTCCAACGTGCTTTGTCTAGCTCCGGTTTTGGGTTGACTAGTTTTGACTAGTTTTTTTGGTAAGCTCCGGTGCTAAGATCTACTAGCTTTGGTAAGCTCCGGCGCTAGGTTCTACTAGCTTTTGTTAGCTCCGGCTCAAGCTCCGGGTTGCTCTGGCAAGGTCCGGAACTTGACCGCAGTGCTTCTGCATTTCATTTGCATTGTTTCATACTTGCTTTACATGATTGGAAAGTTTGCTTAGTATTCATTTGCTAAGTTTTTGGTGCGTTTTGATTGATATGGATGATATCGTGTTACTGTGGTTTTGCAACATGCTTATGTGAGGTTCTCACATAAGGTGTTGTGTTCAGAACTAACTTGAGTCAAGTCGAGGACTTGGGCTCGTATGGATTGTTTGTTTATTCATGTGCAGGTGTTGCTTGAGTTCAAGTCATGGCTGGTGACGGGATCCATTGGACTAGTCTCAGGGAGGAGATGAGGTTCCAACAACTAAGTTCGGGAGGAACTGTGGTTGAGCTGATCAGGAGGTCGCGCAAGATGATTGAATCAAGGGTAGTGCATATGAAGGTCGAAGGAAGGTGTTCGCACGTATGCATGTGGTGCATGACGTGGCAATATGCTTCTAGAGACGGATTATGGAAGGAAGATCTGATCGGAAGGATTGGATCGTATCGGTTGAAGACTTAGGCTGCTAGATGAGTCGGTTATGGCTCGGTATGGAAAGTATCGAGTTAGTTATGTTAGAATTTCGTGTGGGTCACAAATTTGAGTTGTTTAGGAATGTGGGATATGTTCCTTAAGGTGTTTGGAAGTCTTAAGATTGCTTCTATCTGCGTATAGAAGAGTCCTAAGCAGTTATGGAAAGTTCCGATTGTGATCGAATTAGGATTGGAGTCCTAGTTGAGATTTGGATGGCCTAAGGGCTGGTTATATAAGCAAGGGAAGGCCAAAGCTCGTGGCAGACGACTTTAGGGCTGTTCCTATTGTGTTCTATTGAATAAAATTCATAGTTTGAAGGAACTTTTGTGCCTTGTTCGTCCGACTTGTTCCAGACAAGTTTTACTCGTCGAGTTTCTGGACAGCACTACCTTTCGTTGGTGGTTTTATCATAACTCGAGTTTTTATGATCCAATTGACGTGATTCTTTTTGGGTTGTCTTCACAACTTAATTGTCTATCATCTGTCAAAATTTCACGGTCATTGGATTTTTGGTTTTTGATCTACACGAGTTTCTTTGCAGCATTCCAGAAACTGTTTTTATCGGGTAGGTCAAATTGACCAGTGTTTGATCTTTTGATCATAACCTGAGTTTTTCTCAACGGATTTGAGTAATTCTTTTTGTGTTGTCTTCGTGACTTGATTCTCTCTGATATGTATCACTTTTGTCACGGTGAAACACGTTTAGATTAGTCTCACACACGATTTCTTTAATAGATCGTTTTTCTGCCAGAAGGGTTTAGGGTTTTATTGTTTCCGCTGCGTAAGATTTTTAAATCTACCATTCACCCCCCCTCTGGTAGCTTTTCACGTGCTCTTCGATCCTACAATTAGTATTAGAGCCACGGTGCTCTAATCTTTGTGATTTGCACGTGTTTTTGACTAATCATCATGGAGAAGTACTCCGCCAAACCTTGTGTGTTTGCTGGTATTGATTTTCAGGTTTGGAAGGCACGCATGCAGGCCTTCATCCAGGCGCAAGGCTTCGCAATATGGGAAAAGGTGTACAAACCTTATGAAGTCCCGCCTAATGATCAAGTTATGGCTACGAACCTCCGGGACGTCGACAACAACAACAAAGCACGAAACTTGATCATCTAAGGACTCACTCAAAGCGACTTTGATCGTGTCGCACACCTCCGATCAACATACGATGTTTGGAGCGCTCTCTGTGATTACCATGAAGGCTCCAACACACTCAAAGAGGTAAAACAAGATATGTTCAAAAAGGAATATATGCGTTTTGAAATGCAACCCGGTGAGTCTATAGATGACCTCTTTGCCCGTTTCAATAAAATTCTCAGCAACTTGCGTAGCGTGAATGTTAATTTTTCAGATGCTGAAAATGCTAGACAACTCCTTAGTGCATTAGACATGTCAATTTGGGAGATGAAAGTAACATCTATACGTGAATCAACTGTCATGAGTTCTCTTACATTAGATGTACTTTATTCTAAACTAAAAACTCATGAAATTGACATCCTAGCACGTAAGAACCCAAATAAGTCTATTGCATTTGTCTCACAACGTGATATTTCTAGCTCCGGCCAATCATCATCTTGCAATACTCTTGCTTTGTTGTCCTCGCTAACCCTGGAACAGATCGAAGAATTTCCAGAAGAGGAGTTGGCACTCATCTCTACTAGATTCTCAAAAGCATTGCAAAATGTGAGAACTAGAAGGAGAGGAAGCTCCGGACCTCAACGCTGTTTTGAATGTGGTAAAATAGGTCACTTTCGTACAGAATGCCCTAACCTTTCAGGTCCGACCACCTGGGAAGAAAAATAAAGCAAGGTCCGGACCTCCTCTGGAAACTCCAACAAGAAGAAGAAGGGTACCATAGGACGCAAGATGATCAATAGCTTCATCACCGCACTTCAAGAACTTAGTTCAAGTGATGTAGACTTTGAAAGTGATGAAGATGATGACGATCTGGCCAACTTATGCTTCATGACAAGCAAAACAAGATCAAGATCAAGTCAGGAGGATGCAGAACACAGCAGTGAAGACGATGAGGTATGTTCTACCTGTAATGAAATGTGTGATGCTATTTCTCGTGCAACTATTATTGTCAATAAAAAGGACAAAAAGCTTAGGGATAATGCTGCTAAAATTGAATCACTAGAGTCTGAAATTAACCGGTTAAAAACTTTGATTCCTAGTGATGATGCATGTCCCTCATGTGACTTAATCTATGAACAATTGTCCACATTAAGAAGTGCACACTCCTCCACTCTAGATAGACTTGATAAAGAAATTAAAAAAACAAAGAGCTTGCTGCACTTAATGATAAAAACTTGAAAGATGCTAGCTGTTCTACAATTGACTTGCATTGTTCTACTTGTGATGATCTTGATAAGAAACTAAAAGATGCAATGAATGAAATTTCCATTCTGAACAATGCTTTACAATCTCATGAAGTTAAAAATTGTTCAAATTGCAAACTAAAAGGAAAAACTTCATGTGCAAACTGCCTAGACTTGTCTAAGAAACTTGATGACATGAATAGGACACTAGGCCGGTTTGTAATGGGAATAATAATCTAAACTTGCTGCTGAATTCTTCCAAGTCTTGCCAAGATAAAACTGGTTTAGGTTTTGATTCTCATGTTCACGCTAAGGCACATCCACCTAAAATTGTAAAGTCATTAGGAAGTGGTTTGATTCAAACAGTTTCTAAACAAAAAGAAGTGGTTTTCAAATCTGCAGGAGTGCTTTCTAATTCTGTTTCTAATATTGCTTGCTCACCTAGACATGAACACAAATTTAAATTTCATTGTACCTTCTGTGGTAGAGATGGTCATATCTTAGATTTTTGTTATAGACTAGCTAAACAACAGAAAAAGGAAAGAAAAATTGCTAGATCCTATAACTTTCATGCAATTAGAAAAACACAACCTGCTTTAGTGAGTCAGAAATTTGAAAAGGTAGCTTCTGGACCTTCTGGTAAGAAATCTGCAAAAGCAGCTCCGATAGTTCCGATAGCTCCGAGAGCTCCCAGATCTTCTGTTGTTCCCTCCGGAGCTTCAGCTTTTGCCTCCGGACCTTTTGCTTTTACCTCCGGAGCTACTGGTTTTCACTCTAAACAAGTAACAACTTCTAAATCAACTGTTAAGAACAGAAAACCTCAAACTTCGACTCATAAACCTGCTGTTTTATCTCAGCTTTCGTGTGTTTTTCCTACTGCATGTCGTGTGACTCAGTACTGGATACCTAAATGCCTTTTGACTAACCCCAGTATTGAGTCATCGACGTATTGTGCTCCTATGTAGGTTACACGTTTGAGGAAGGAGAACATTTGGATTGTGTATTCAGGTTGCTCACGCCACATGACCGGTAACAAAGATTGGTTCTCCTCCCTCTCCTTTGTGTCACGTGTAGAGAATGTTACTTTTGCCGATAATTCTTCAACTCCTATAATTGCTAAGGGTTCGGTTAGAGTAAATGTTCACTACACTTTGAAAAATGTGGCACTTGTCAAAAATTTGAAATACAACTTGCTTTCTGTTTCACAATTGCTGGACGAAAATCTAGAGATTATTTTCAATAAAAACTGCTGCAAAGTTGTAGATTCAAACAGTGAGCTTATTTTTAACATGTCTCAGTTTGGAAGAATTTTTAAAGCTAATTTTGATATGTCTTCCTCTAAGCATAGGTGTCTAGTTGCTAATGACTCAAAGGACTTATATTTTTGGCATCGTAGACTTGGTCACGTAGGCTTTGATCACCTAACGCGTGTTAGTGCTCTTGATCGCATACGTGGGCTGCCTAAGCTTAAAGGGGACAAAGAAATTGTGTGCTCTTCTTGTAGACATGCTAAGATGGTTGCAGGTTCACATACACCTCTCACAATGATCATGACAACTGAACCATGTCAACTTTTGCATCTTGACACCGTAGGACCTTCACGTGTTCAATCCTTCGGAGGTAAATGGTATGTTCTTGTGATTGTTGATGATTATTCTAGATACTCTTGGGTTTACTTTATGGCGTCTAAGAATGAAGCTTTTAGTCACTTTAGGACTTTATTTCTTAGATTATCAATTGATCATCCAGGATCTTTAAAGGCAATTAGAAGTGATAACGGAACTGAATTTAAAAATCAACCTTTTAATCACTTTTGTGCTGAAAATGGAATAGATCATCAACTTTCTTCACCATATGTACCTCAACAAAACGGTGTTGTAGAAAGAAAGAACAGAACCTTAGTTGAGATGGCTAGGACTATGCTTGATGAATATCAAACTCCTAGGAAATTTTGGGCTGATGCGTTAGCAACCGCTTGTTATGTCTCAAATCGTGTTCTCTTGCGTGCTAAGCTAGGTAAAACACCATATGAGCTCCGGTTTGGACATAGGCCTAGTGTTACACACTTTCGGTTTTTTGGTTGCAAATGCTTTGTTAAGAAACATGGTAATCTTGATAAATTTGAACCTAGATCCGTTGATGGCATGTTTCTTGGTTATCCATCTCATCCTAGAGGCTACCGTGTGCTTTTACTTGACACTAACAAAAATGTGGAGACTTGTGA
Organism: Tuctoria greenei; assembly: GCA_036927565.1. NCBI lineage: Eukaryota > Viridiplantae > Streptophyta > Magnoliopsida > Poales > Poaceae > Tuctoria > Tuctoria greenei. The sequence goes on from JAYESD010000006.1 coordinate 186,216,674, forward strand.
AGTGTCTTTTGATGAAGCTAGCCCAGTTACTAGCTCCAGTGTTGCAGGACCAGATCCGTATCCTCAGGGGGAGGGTATTTTCGAAGATGAAGAAGAGCCGGTGATACTGCCTGGTAGTTCTGAAGCTGACATGTGTCCAGCTCCGGACATTGAACAAGCTCCGGCTATCACCTCTGCTGGTCCTGATCGTCCAGAAGTCACAAGCTCATCAATCTATGATGAACCTAATGAAGAAGAAGCTTGTGAGACATCTGTTCCCCTACGTTTTTACAAAGATCACCCCCCACAACAGATGATTGGAAGCTTGCACGAACGAGTCACACGGTCCAAGTTTTGCGATCCAAACTCTCATGCTCATTCTGCTTTTTTTTGCTTCTTTTGAACCCAAAGATATATCACATGCACTGACTAATGAATCTTGGATTATTGCCATGCAAGAAGAATTAGAAAATTTTGAAAGAAATAATGTTTGGAAACTTGTACCTCCACCTCAAGGTCACACTTTAATTGGAACTAAATGGGTATTTAAAAATAAACAAAGTGAGGATGGGGTTGTGGTTAGGAATAAGGCTAGGTTGGTTGCTCAAGGTTTCACTCAAATTGAAGGTCTAGATTTTGATGAAACTTTTGCTCCTGTCGCTAGATTAGAAGCCATAAGAATTTTGTTAGCTTTTGCAGCATCTAAAGATTTTAAGCTATATCAAATGGATGTTAAAAGTGCTTTCCTTAATGGCTACATAGATGAGGAGGTTTGTGTCAAACAACCACCGGGTTTTGAAAATCCAGATTTTCCTAATCATGTTTACAAACTGTCCAAAGCCTTATACGGTCTCAAACAAGCCCCTAGAGCATGGTATGACAGGTTAAAAACATTCTTACATGAACAAGGGTTTACCATGGGCAAGGTTGATAAAACTCTTTTTGTGCTTAAGCATGGCAATGACTCATTATTCGTTCAAGTGTATGTGGATGATATTATCTTTGGTTGTGCTTCTCATGATCTTGTGTCCAAGTTTTCAGCAATAATGAGTTTCGAATTTGAAATGAGTATGATGGGTGAACTCACTTACTTTTTGGGGCTGCAAATCAAGCAAACCAAGGAGGGTACCTTTGTGCATCAAACGAAGTATACCAAAGACCTCCTAAGGCATTTCAACATGGACAAAAGCAAGCCTCTTCGGACACCAATGGGAACCAAGAACACTTGAACTTGATGAAGATGGTGAACCCGTGGATCAAAAAGAATATAGAAGCATGATCGGATCACTTTTGTACCTCACGACATCAAGATCGGACATACAATTCAGCGTATGTCTTTGTGCACGGTTTCAAGCCTCCCCACGTGTTTCACATCGTCAAGCCGTCAAAAGGATTCTCAGGTACTTAAATGGAACTCAAGAATTTGGCATTTTTCTTCCTTCTTCCTCAACCGTTACCTTGAAAGCTTTTTCGGATGCTGATTTTGGGGGTTGTAGGATTGATAGGAAAAGTACTTCCGGTGCTTGTCATTTTCTTGGTAATTCTCTTGTTGCTTGGTCCTCTAGAAAACAAAATTCAGTTGCACAATCCACAGCCGGATCTGAATATGTAGCTGCTGCTAGTGCTTGCTCACAAATTCTTTGGATTGTTCAAACACTTAAGGACTATGGGGTTGATCTAGATAGTGTTCCACTGTTCTGTGATAACACTAGTGCCATTTGCATTGCTAAAAACCCCGTGCAACATTCTAGAACTAAGCACATTGATATTAGGTATCACTTTCTCCGAGATAACGTTGAAAAAGGAAACATTGTGCTTCACCATGTAGATACCGAACATCAATTGGCTGACATTTTTACAAAACCTTTGGATTTCACTCGTTTTTGTTTCATTCGTAGTGAAATAGGGGTTATGCATCCTCATGGCTTAAATTGAGGGGGAGTTTTTTGAAACTTGGGAAGTCTATGTGTGAATCTGAAATTAAAATAATATGAGCATATTATTTCATACATATATGACTTTGTGATTCCTTTTACATGCTGAAAGTTCTTACTACATTACTCATGTTATACATTTTGTAGTTTTTGCCATGTCTAGTAATTGGAATAATTACTTACACTAAATCTGGTCATGGTCGAACTTTCTTGCTGTTTTGAACTTGTTGCATGCTCAGAAATGCTTTTAATCATTAAGAATTCATCAAGTAATCAACTCACATGTTGAGTTTTTATGAACAAATATAAATTGAGAAAAGATCAAGAGAATATGCATGCATCGCACTTCTTCTTTTGAGATGGCTTGTCATTGCACTTAGATATGAACTTGGAAGAAGTTGTGTATGACTAAAACCATGTCCTTAAGCTTCTGATTGTCAAATGACATAGGCTTGGCTTGGTTGGTTAGAATAAGGCAGATGCGCATATAATCTCTTGCAAATATCATATGATCTAAATTTATGCTTTAAAAAAAATGCAGCAACTAGTGTCATGCTTTCAGTTTTTTAAATAGTTAAGTTTGTGAGATCAGGACTTGCTTAAATTGAAAAATTACATTTGATCTCTAGCATGGCTTACACTACCTTATGTATTTCATTGATGTGATAATGTAAGGTACTTGATAGTATGACTTGGATGAGCTTTGTGTATATGTATATATTATAATATGCTCATAACAACTAAAGAGGGAGAGATAATTTGTTTATATGCTCATGACTTGCTGAATACATTGTCAAAGGGGGAGAGATAATCATGAAAAGAAAGAGAATAAGGAGAGATGATAAAGGGGGAGAGATAATGACAGATAATATGGGATAATTTTTCTTCTCATTTTACTTTTGATTTACAAAGGGGGAGAAATTGCTTTCAAAACATTTATGTGAATAAGCCAATGTTCGGATTTTAGATGGTGTTGCCAATGCATTCATCAAGGGGGAGATTGTAAGACCTATGTGTGCTGAATACATTGGCTTGTAGTGAATACACTTGGCTTTGATGATAAAAGTTTTAAATATCACCAAAACACCTTTTTGTCAAAGTCCGACTATAGCTCCGAGCTATAGCAAGGTCCGACCATAGGTCCGACTTGTTTTGGGTAGCTCCGGCTACGTTAGATGCTAGGTCCGGCTTGTTTTGGGTAGCTCCGGCTACGTTAGATGCTAGGTACGGCTTCTTGGTAAGGTCCGACTAGCTTTGGTTAGCTCCGGTGAGCTTTATCTTTAGCTCCGGCATGTCCTTGTTAGCTCCGGTATGTCTTTGATAGCTCCGGCATATACTTGATAGCTCCGGCATGCTTTTGCTAAGCTCCAACGTGCTTTGTCTAGCTCCGGTTTTGGGTTGACTAGTTTTGACTAGTTTTTTTGGTAAGCTCCGGTACTAGGATCTACTAGCTTTGGTAAGCTCCGGCGCTAGGTTCTACTAGCTTTTGTTAGCTCCGGCTCAAGCTCCGGGTTGCTCTGGCAAGGTCCGGAACTTGACCGCAGTGCTTCTGCATTTCATTTGCATTGTTTCATACTTGCTTTACATGATTGGAAAGTTTGCTTAGTATTCATTTGCTAAGTTTTTGGTGCGTTTTGGTTGATATGGATGATATCGTGTTACTGTGGTTTTGCAACATGCTTATGTGAGGTTCTCACATAAGGTGTTGTGTTCAGAACTAACTTGAGTCAAGTCGAGGACTTGGGCTCGTATGGATTGTTTGTTTATTCATGTGCAGGTGTTGCTTGAGTTCAAGTCATGGCTGGTGACGGGATCCATTGGACTAGTCTCAGGGAGGAGATGAGGTTCCAACAACCAAGTTCGGGAGGAACTGTGGTTGAGCTGATCAGGAGGTCGCGCAAGATGATTGAATCAAGGGCAGTGCATATGAAGGTCGAAGGAAGGTGTTCGCACGTATGCATGTGGTGCATGACGTGGCAATATGCTTCTAGAGACGGATTATGGAAGGAAGATCTGATCGGAAGGATTGGATCGTATCGGTTGAAGACTTAGGCTGCTAGATGAGTCGGTTATGACTCGGTATGGAAAGTATCGAGTTAGTTATGTTAGGATTTCGTGTGGGTCACGAATTTGAGTTGTTTAGGAATGTGGGATACATTCCTTAAGGTGTTTGGAAGTCTTAAGATTGCTTCTATCTGCGTATAGAAGAGTCCTAAGCAGTTATGGAAAGTTCCGATTGTGATCGGATTAGGATTGGAGTCCTAGTTGAGATTTGGATGGCCTAAGGGCTGGTTATATAAGCAAGGGAAGGCCAAAGCTCGTGGCAGACGACTTTAGGGCTGTTCCTCTTGTGTTCTATTGAATAAAATTCATAGTTTGAAGGAACTTTTGTGCCTTGTTCGTCCGACTTGTTCCAGACAAGTTTTACTCGTCGAGTTTCTAGACAGCACTACCTTTCGTCGGTGGTTTTATCATAACTCAAGTTTTTATGATCCAATTGACGTGATTCTTTTTGGGTTGTCTTCACAACTTAATTGTCTATCATCTGTCAAAATTTCACGGTCATTGGATTTTTGTTTTTTGATCTACACGAGTTTCTTTGCAGCAATCCAGAAACTGTTTTTCTCGGGTAGGTCAGATTGACCAGTGTTTGATCTTTTGACCATAACCTGAGTTTTTCTCAACGGATTTGAGTAATTCTTTTTGTGTTGTCTTCGTGACTTGATTCTCTCTGATATCTATCACTTTTGTCACGGTGAAACACGTTTAGATTAGTCTCACACATGATTTCTTTAACAGATCGTTTTTCTGCCGGAAGGGTTTGGGGTTTTATTGTTTCCGCTGCGTAAGATTTTTAAATCTACCATTCACCCCCCCTCTGGTAGCTTTTCACGTGCTCTTCGATCCTACAGTTAAAATTCAGAATTCTCTTTTATTTGTTCATATTCATATGTGCAGTTACCCTTTTTAGTTCATATTCATTGATCCAATAAAAAAGGACAGACCCAGTGCGGAAGCTCCCACGCAAGATGGGACCTTGGGAAGGATTATACGAGGTCAGTCTTACCCCTGCAATATGCAGTGCAGAGAGACGGCGTGGAACCCAGAACCTCCTTGCACCAGTGGGCAATGGGATGACTTCACCACTGCACTAGGCATGTCCTTCTTATTCATTAATTCAATCAGTTTTCGAAATTTAAAAATATTGCATTAGCATCCTTTTTATGCAATAGCATTCATAGAATACTAAATTCTTGTTCGTCTGCAGGTTGTAAAACTATCTCGATGCCCTAATGTTGGTGAAATTCTAAAAGTTATTTGGAGCACCGGGCAAACAAATATAACATGTAAGTACACTGGTTGACATGGTTTCTGTATTATGAAAAACTATATTTTCATGTCATTGATGGTATCATGGAAGTGCTTTAGCTGAACTAAGAATATTCTTTCGTTATTTCATAGCTTGTGTTGTGTTATGCCTCCCGTTCTTCGACTCGCCTGTGTTGTGTGCATCACTGCCTGGTTTACAGTCTTAGCTGTAGGTAATTTAGAAAATATATTATTTCTCTACTTTGTTGTCTAGTTTTATTCATGCTTTGTCCATGAGTAACGCAACATATGCGTCCCCCGTTCTGAACTGGCATATCTCACATGCGTTATGCATGTAAGGTGTGTAGGTTCAGACTTATCCTTTTTGGTACAGTCTGAGAGTGGCCGAGCGAGCGCGCTTATGACGATACGCGAGATCTAGATCCGGACGTTATTTTGACAGCATAACCCCAGCGTTCTCCACTGCAACATTTTCAGGTGTGCAGTTAGAGAATAGAGGGGTTATGCTGCCAAAATTTTGTTCTGATCCAAATCTTGTGTTTCGTCATAAACACGCTCTTTCGATCACTCTTGGGTGGGTTTAGGACCTATCCTTTCTAGTAGATGTAGGAGCACCATAAGCATGCATATTTCTTAGTTCTTTGTTCTTTTATTGTGTAGTCTGAACGATAGGTGATGATAGACGATGGATGTATGATGCTTGGCACAAGAATGTAGTGCCTTCGAATGAATGGGCCATCAATACTAAGGCCTTTATCAGTTGTGCATTCTCTTTATCAACAAACCATTTTGTCAAATGTCCATGCACCAAGTGTCGTAACTTTTTTTTGCAAGGAGAATGTCGATACCCTGCAGATCGGGTACCCCACACACAAGCTAGAAGCAGCCAAGGACCCTACCTCCCTACAGAGGCGGGCTCCAGAGCTACCACGTGTCTAGCGGGTCCAAACCCTGCCCCTCAGAGGTGGGCTCCGACACCACCACGTGTCTTGCAACCCTGGGTCTGACCTTTTGCAGAGGCGGGATCCGGTGCTACTACGTGTCCAGCGCGACCGGACCCTGCCTCTCCTCAAAGGCAGGCTACGGTGCCGCCACATGGCCCGCAGCTTCAGACCAAGCCTGCTCGCAGAGGCGGGCTCCGGTGTTACCACGTGTCCAGCGAGTCTGGACCCTACCTCTCCTCAGAGGTGAGTCCGACACCGCCACGTGGCCTGCAGCTCCAGACTCGACCTTCCCCGCAGGGCGGGTTTTGGTGCTGCTATGTGCTCTGCAGCCCGCTCTGGGCGGTAGGTCACAGGAGAAAAGAGCGACCTGCCCTGTCCTGTCGTGCATTCAAGACTCGTGCCTTCCCTAGGCGCACGGGCGCTGCACATGTCTCTGCCAGGTGGTACTATGCCCAATCACATCACAGTGAAGGTGCAACAGAGCTCCACCACACTGCTGATGGAGCAGGTTGCTGCGACACGACGGATGGGACATTCCCTGCCCTCATCAACATCTATGCTTAGCCTTTGGCATTCGGCACGGCAGGACGACGAGTCTTCAAGCCGTGGTCAGAGGGAGAAACAAGTAGCCATAATGCCCTAGATTTTGTGCAGGGCTAAAATCCCCTCGGGCCACCTGTCGGGCCTCGTGTCCCACTTGTAACTGCTCGTCCTTGGACTATAATAGAACAAGGCAGCCATTGACTAAGACAGGCATCATTTGAGCTTACACAAGCGCATAGACATCTCACACACACAAGCAAGAGCAATACAACACACTCCCGTGGACGTAGGGTATTGCGCTCTAACGGCCCGAACCAAGTAAATCTCATGTCTTCACCATCCTCACCTTCTCCTTTTTGTTCAACTGCTTCATAAGTCATTAGCCCCTATGATAAAAGAAACTCTGCGGGCTGCTTCATAGCAGGTCTGGGGGAAGTGTTGTTTCCACACTTCGAAAGAGAAGTTTGAGATGGACGAGATCTTTGTAGATTTGGGTTTATGCCACGTTATGAAACATGGTATGAGCATGGTGAGTTATACCAGAGCAATGTTGTTATTGATGAGAGAGATGGTGAAAATGAGGACATAATGGAAGACATGGTTGAAACACTAGATCGTGGTTGTGGTGCAGATGGATCTAAGGAAAATCCTGGACTCGAAGTTGAGAGTTATATAGAATTCACTCAACATCTCATGAAGAGTTACATGAGCACAATAAAGTGCCCGCTCTTATGACCGTGACTTGGATCATGTCCATAAAGTCAAAGTATAGTTTGGCAAACAAGTGCTACGATGATCTCATCAACTTGATCTCACACATTCTTCCAGTAAATCATAAGTTGCCAAGAGACATGTATCGATCCAAGAAATTATTAGCACGCTTGGTATGAAGTGTGAAAAGATTGATTGCTGTCTTAACAACTGTATGCTTTTCTAAAAGGAGATGCAAATGTGACACATTGCTTGGTTTGATTGCTCTGTGCATGAAAATGTGGCAGGAGCTGTTTGGCACGACTTCTGGGTATGATTTTTCTAGATTGCATTTTGTTTAACTCTATAATATTGTTTCTAATAGATGTAACGTTGTTTTTGTAGGAACAATATCGCTTGCTTGAAGACCATGACGTTGTCCTCGATGCACGAGATGCACGAGCATGCAAAGTTTTTCATGTAGCAACGCGCAAAGTGGTGAATGACATGATGAACAATGTGAGAATCACGTATGTGTGCTTGTACTACAAGGAGAAGCTTGGATGGATGATGAAGAAGAGTATGGGGGCTTCAAAAATATACCTAGAGGCGGATCAGTATCGTCAGATAATTATTCCTTGGATGGTTAAGTGCCCTAATTCTTATCATGATTTATATGCTTACTGGGCGTCGAGGGAGTATCGAGAGAAATCTAACTCAAAGAGGCTCAACCGTGAGTTCGGTGATGACGTTCTCCATCGTTACGGTGGAGATGGTCATATTCATCTTGCAAAACAAATGGTGATTTTAGTACATGTAGAATTTGTTCATATTATATTGTTTTTTTGCATTCATGTTTCTGTTATCTCTGTAGGCTGTTCAAAGTGGCAAGGAACCCTCTTTTGTTGATGCTTATATAAGAGGGCATAGGGGTACCACAAACAATCAACTGTGCACTCCGACAACGACTCAGAACTTGATGTGTCATACTAGTCAAATATGTTGTATAGTTTAGTACATGTACTTGATTAAGCAATTAAATTGTTCTACAGTTGTTTGACAATTATTTTTTGATGTAGAGAAATATGCTCAAGAGGTGGTCCGACGTCACGGAGATGGTTATGATTGGAGAAAGGAGGACGTCGACGTCGTGGCTTTGTACAACTCCAGCGGAGGAAAGCATCATGGGAGGTGAAATTGTCCCTCTCATATAACTTTTTTCTCATACTTCATTAGTTTTCAACGGTCAACTTCTAATTATGAAATATCACTTCTGTAGGTACTCGATGTTCAATGATATCTTTAACACCAATGATGTCCTCTCCCAGTCACGGTCAACATAGAGCGGAGAGGGTTTGTCTCGATGTAAGCGTGCAAGAGATGAGTCCATGTTGCATCAAGTGCAGGCTTGCATGAGACAAAACATTGAGAGCATGAATGACTACTTCTCAGGCATGGTAACATGGCATTAACAGATTCATGTACATGTTCAAGTATTCATGTGATCAATTTAGTGAACAAACATGCTAAACAATTTGGAAATACTTTAAGGATACCTTTCTCAGCTTGGACTACACCTCGTCCTCTTGGAACACAGGTATATATAATACACTCGTTATGATCTCTTTCAATTTTTGTAAACCGTTAGTATACTTATAACATGTATTATTTTTATCATTAAGGATCATCGTCAAGAGCACAAAACCTTCACACTCCTGTCTCCAGGAGGAGAGGGTGGAGGAGATGACTCCGTCGATCACTTCTTAGCTCCGGTGGTATAGCAACTAGTATAATGTAAGTGTTGTAGTTTATAGCTTCTAGGATTAGTAATCTCACATGCATTTTGCCGCTCAATATTTCTAAGAAGCTCATTAATCCGGGCAGTCTCATGGTCATGATGGCAGCTGCAGATTTTAGACCCAATAATGATACTCTAACTTTAAGCTATTGTACATCTGAAGTTTGGCAAGAAGAAACAAACCTGTGCCCAGATAGTGTAGCTTGGTTGCATTCAACATTAATCTTGAACTCAGCTGTATCATTCAAAAAAATAGTATTTTCAGAACAAATTGTAAGGCTCACTTAAGCTTCACATGCAGAAAAATTCTGAAATATCTCAACCCAGACCTTATATAAATTCTACAGGCCGTACCCCACAACATGGTCCAACTACATCAGACTGTTTTAATTAGAATATTGGAAGAAATAATCCAGACCGTACTAAACTTGTACTAATGGTTCCCTTATTCTTAATGAAAAGCGTGCTCAAACATATTCTTGACAAAAAAATCCTAAACATGGCAAATTTTACAGGCTTGAATTTTACAGTTTTGCAATTTGATCTGTGGCTAGACACAATGCATTGTCCTTTATACAAAAGCTTAACACCCTTGTCCATTTGTGGTTTTGCTGGGCATTTAAGATTGGAGGCCGGAGGCACAATGGCATGGACCCATGGTTCAGTTTGGATAGGGGAATGGGGAATGCCAATTCTGTGTACTATCGTGCTGTGACACTGGCAGTAATATTTGGATATGAAGTCATATGATTGTGCAGAAGAAATTTGTTATCTCATCATGTATGCCCTAAAATGTGATAATCATATTTATCTCTGCAATAAAGCATAATTTCAAGGAACAAGAATGATGGCCCTTGTCTTGCTAGTTTGCCACATCCTTTCTTACAAGATTGGGGAACCACAACAGTCTTCCTTTTTTCACAACTACTTACAATCGCTAACTATTTCCTGGGTACATTTACAAGCTGCAAACTGCAACCTGCTAACTAATTTCCCGCAGAAGCTGCTGCACAATATACCTCTAATGACAACAGATTTCACAGTTGCATCTAAAAAATTTACAACTGATTTGTATGCAGATATGCAGTAATAGTTTCTCAACAAAACCAGTTAATGGACTGCCAGGAAATGTTTCTTTGCTATATTGTTTCAGACATGAGATTCTTAATATGTATATTGTTTATTTTTCTGTACAGGAGGATGAGTTCTACTCACTTACTTGGATTTTGATGGAGAGACTTGCAGAGGTTGCAGAAAGTGTTTATCAATTATGTAATGTGGATGCGAACAAATTTGAATCGTCGTGCATGTGAATTACGTAATGTGGACAAATTTGAACCAATATGGATGTGAACTATGTAATTTTAACTTGTTTGTGAACTATAGTGACTTGATCGTATTTATGAGACAAATGAATGTGAATTTGCTTATATGAACTGATTGTTATGTGAAACTGGTTGTGGTGTTGATTGTGTACATGTGAATCAAAATAGCAGCCAGGTTTTCGCTACTGGATTACATAGTTTTGTGGGCCAGTTAGAGGACCACGAAAATGATACCAATATATTTTTGTGGGTGCTGCAAGACCGACGAAAATATGGCTATTTTTATGGGTTTGGAAAAACAGTCAAAAATATGACCAAAACAATTTCACATCACATGCAAGCCGACAAAATTAGGTTATTTTTGTGGGCTCTTATTGGCCGTCGAAATTATTTGTTTCGTCAGTTCTTTACTGGCCGACAAAATCAGAGTTATATTCGTGGGCTCATATTGGCTGACGAAAATATCCGTAATTTGGTGGTGGTGGTGGTGGGGGTGGGGGGGGCAATGAAAATAGTTGTAATTTCGACATCGCATCTGCATGCGCTTGAAACCGACGAAAAATAAGGATAGGGCCCACGGAAATAACAATTTTTGTCGGCTTTTCCTTTATTTTCGTGTGCATTTGGCCACGAAAATATTCTGAATTCCTATAGTGAAAGTAGGTTCGCTCTGTCCCATCCCACTTTATCCCATCTACCAAACGCACCCCAATGAGTTAGCATGGTAGGGAAAAAGGTATATGGACCCGGTGGTATGATTGGAGAAGGGTGGGAGGCAGGGGAGCATGCTCTAGAATGTCACATGCAAAAGAGAAACGGCTGGAGGTTGCAGAAGTTGATTTCAAATCTAACGACTCACATTCATCGATTGAAGAGACACTTTGTGAGTTTGATGTATTGGTTGCGATCCATGTAAATAAACGAGAAAATATCATTCTTGTTTGACCCGTGTCAGGCTCTGTATGATCCTCTCTCTCATACACACACACTACTCAATCATATCTCTTTATCTTATTACTGAAGCCATTAAATTGAAGTGGCATTGCTTATGTTAGTACTTTTCAGTTTGTTAAGCATGTTTAATTTCTTCAAAATAATCAGGGCATGTGTGAGCCAAGGGGGTGTCTTGTGCCGAACGTTGCCGCACCAGTTTGCGTCGTGCAGCGTGGTCACCGTGTCTGGTGCGCACGCGCGTAGTGTTAGGGTAGTGCCCGGGTCTTGTGCATCTGCACGATGATCGTCGAGGGAACGACGGACGTGCAGAAGTGGCTGAAGACGCGGGCCAGTTTGTTACTTACCGTTGTAATCATTTCACTATTTAATCAATGTAAAAATGAGGAGATATTCAGTGCTGCTCGACACTGCTGTTCATTGAGGCCATTCACACTCGCGCTCGTCGAGTTCTCTGCGAGTTCGTGAGTGCAATACGCAACAATTGGCATCAAATCCAGGTTCAACACCTGGAACCGTGACGACGCAGTTGAGTGGGCACTCATGTTGCGTCGATGTTCATCCTTGCCCGCACGACGCTCGTGGAGAGACGTCACGCCGCCAGGAGGCACCGGCAGGAACGGAGGCGGTACGCAGCGTTGGTGATTCATCGCATCACCAAGGAAGCTAGCAGCAGGGGATCTTTCCCGATGCTCACAAAGTCAAACTACCACGACTAGGTGGAGCGCATGAGGGTGATGCTACAGGCCAGGGGCTTGTGGGTCGCCATGAGCCTCAACACCGATGATTGCATTTAAGATCGGATGGCTTTGGAGGATCTTACCAAGGAGGTGCCCCCAGAGCTGGTTGGGAGCATTGCAGTGAGGGTGACGGCTAAGCTTGCATGGGACACACTCAAGCTGCGCAACATTGGTGCTGACCACACGCGTAAGGCAAGAGCAAGCATGTTGCGTTGACAGTTTGACACACTCAAGTTTTGCGATGGCGAGATAGTGGATGAATTTGGCGTTTGCATTAGCCAAATCACGTCTCAACTTGCGGCACTGAGAACGAGTGCACTGAGGAGGAGATAGTTCGTAAGTTCCTGCAAGCGGTGCCACAGAAGTTCGAGCAAATCGCAGCCTCCATCGAACCCTGCTCGACCTGAGTGAGGTGACTGTGGATAAGTTGATCGGTGGGCTCAAGGCGACCGAGGAGAGGCTCAGAACAAGTAATGGTGAAAGCGACGTGGAAGGAAAGCTGAACCTGACGAATGATGAGCTACTTGCTCGTCTCTCGTCACACCTGAAGATGAGTAGCAACGGCGCCCACGAACGCCCCAAGGACTTGTCAAACAAGAAGGACGTAGTCGTGGCTGTGGAAACCGTGGTGACGGGAGCACCGGACGCAGTGTGGCTAGTGACGAATGTCGCTATTGCGGGAAGAAAGGGCATTGGACAAGAGAATGCAGAAAAAAGAAGGATGAGGAGGTGAACACAGCCCAAGTCGATGACGGGTTCGAAAATAGCTTGTTGGTGGCGTGTGCCAGCGCCAAGGTGGAGCCGAAGACATCCTCCCATGATGTTCACCTTGAATAGGACAAGCTGTTCATTCAACTAGGCGACAAAGAGGGAGGAGGAACCACACGCTGGATACTCGGCTCCGGTGCTACAAACTATATGACGGGTGAGCGAGGTATGTTCTCCGAGCTTGACGGCAGCGTGCACGGGAGTGTGCGGTTTGGCGTTGGTTCTGTGACCGGAATCGAAGGGCGCGACAAGGTTGTGTTTCAGTGCAAGGATGGGGGGGCACAAGGTACTGAATGGCGTCTACCTCATCCCAAGACTCAAGGCGAATATCATCAGTTTGGGCCAGCTTAAGGAAGAGGTTCATCAGATCTTGATGGTGGATGGCTTTGTCAATATCTGGGACACGGATGGAACACAAAAGGGGTGCAAATTGCCTGTACACTCTAGAGCTCAACGTGGTGCAACCTACGTGCATGATGGCATAAGGCCGCAACGCGACATGGAGGTGACGCGCACGGATGGGGCACCAAAATTTTTGTAACCTCAAAAAAGTGACCGAAGGAACAATGGTGCATGGTCTGCCGATGCTTGCCCATACGGAGGAGATCTGTGATGGCTGCCTTGCCGGGAAGCAACGACGACATCCATTCCCAGGCGTGGCAAGCTTCAGGGCGACGAACAAGCTGGAGTTGGTGCACGGGGACCTTTGTGGTCCAGTGATGCCGGTGACCCCGAGAGGCAACAAGTTCTTTTTCTTGTTGGACGACGATCTTAGCCGGTACATGTGGGTATCCTTGATCAGTACCAAGGATCAGGCCATGGACATTTTCATGGCGTTCCAAGCATGCGCTGAAGCTGGAAGGAAGATCGGAACACTCCGCACAGACTGTGGTGGAGAGTTCACAACAAAGGTGTTTGTCGAACACTGCACCAAGGAAGGCATCCAACGCCACTTGACTACCCCATACTCTCCAGAGCAAAACGGGGTGGTCGAGTGTCAAAATCAGACAATCATGGGGATGGCTCGAAGCATGCTTAAGTTGATGAAGATGCCCAGTTGGTTATGGGGAGATGCAGTGACAATGGCGCTTTATGTGCTCAACCGCTGTCCCACTCAAAGCATCGAACGTCGAACCCAATATGAGGTATGGCCTGGCAAGAAACCTAGTGTCCATCATATGCGCACATTCGGGTGTGTTGCCCTTGTCAAGTAGGGGAGCAAGAGATTGAACAAGCTTGAGGACTGAAGCACTCCCTTGCTGTTTATTGGGTACGAGAAGGGGAGCAACACATGGCATTTCTATAACCCTGACACTGAACGTGTTTGCGTGTCACGAGACGCCGTGCTCAAAGAAGACCGACCATGGAGTTTGGAAGAAAATGGTGCAAGCACACTGGCGGAAGACAATGACATTTTCAGAGTGGAGTACATCATCCGTGGTGCACGTCTTGTGAGTGTTGGTAACACGACACCATCACCTGCGACGCCAGTTCATGGCGATGTAACACCACAAGAGGAAGGTCATCCAGGGTCAGGCGCAACATCTCCTACTCCAGCGATGGTGGAGTTCGTGTCACCACCAGACACGACACCAGACCTGGACGATGAAGCTGAAGATGCACCACGATGTTTTTGCACCGCCGAAAACATTATGGAGATAACACCCGTCTATGAGCATCAGAACAAAGATGTCGAAGAGCTACTCGCTGCCATTGGTGAAGAACCATGCACGACGGAAGAAGCCTTGAAGATCAAGGAGTGGCGTGCAACCATGATAGAGGAGCTAACATTCATTGAGAAGAATGGCACTTGGACGCTGGTGCATCCTCCAGAAGGGCACCGCGCCATTGGGCTAAAGTGGGTCTTCAAGTTGAAGAAGGACGAGCTCGGCAATGTCGTGCGCCACAAAGCAAGACTCGTCGCCAAGGGGTATGTCTAAAAACAGGGCATCGAATTTGAGGAAGTGTTCGCGCTTTTCGTAAGAATGGAGTCCGTATGGATTGTGCAGGCCGTCGCAACACATTTTGGGTGGCACGTTCATCATACGGACGTTAAGTCCACATTCTTGAATGGGAATCTCGCGGAAGAGGTCTATGTTGTTCAACCGTCGGGCTTCACTGCTGAAGGCAAGGAGAAGATGGTTCTCAAACTTCAGAAGGTGCTATATGGCCTGCACCAGGCTCCTTGTGCGTGGAATTGCAAACTCGATGAGAGCCTCAGCCAACTCGTTTTTAACCGGTGTAAAATAGAGCATGGCCTATACACTAAGTGAAAGTGCATCTAGGCATTCCCATGTGGGTTTTGGATGATTGATGACAAATAAATGTGATCCTAATGAATTTGTTGAGATGAATGTGGGTCTACAAAGACTAGAACTTATGGTGCACTAAAAAAGGTGAAAAATGAGGAGTGAGAAAATGAAAAAGCCCAAATGATCAAGGAAGTGCAAAGTAGATATTAATGTATAGGATGTGTGTGAGAGACACATCCCAAGAGATTATATCTTTGCTAGAGGGTAAGGGCTAAAATCAATTAATTAAGCATTACACTGAAGCATCGGACAAGTCTGTTCACCAGCGGACTAGTCCGATCAACTTTCTGTTCTAACACGAACAAGTTCGGAACAGCACTACTCGAAGAGACAAATGGCCACCGACAAGAACAACGAGATCCCGGAAATGCCCATCATTGGAGATGAACAAGACTCCAAGGCGTTCAATGTGCTCAAGGAGCACGAACATGATAATGAAGAAGTGCATGAACTCAAGGTGCTTCTAAGGGAGAATATTCTAAGCCAGAAGGGCAAGAAGGAGGATGAAAAACCAAAAGGGGGTAGTCATAAAAAATACTCCCAATATCCTTTTAATTATGAGAAGCTTAACAACTACAATCATTATTTTTCTATTCCCATGGAAAGACCTCCACAGTTTGATGGCAATGATTAATCAATGTGGAAATACAATATGAAGATGCATCTTATATCACTTAATCCTAGTCTTTGGCATATAGTTTGTACAAGTATAGATATCCCAAACACTAATGATGAACTCACCCCAGAGCAAGAACAAGCAATTCACCGCATTACACAAGCTGTTGCGATGATCATTGCATCCTTGAGATGAGAAGAGTTCACCAAGGTGGACAGACTTGAAGTTGCCAAAGACATATGGGATACACTCAAGACTGCTCATGAAGGGAACCGCTCTGTCCGCGAAGCGAAGATTGAGATGCTTGAGGGAGAATTGGGGAGATTTGCCATAGAAGATGGTGAAACTCCTCAAGATATGTACAACAACCGCTTGAAGGCACTCATCAACAAGATTCGTGCATAGGGAAGCAAGAAGTGGACTGATCATGAGATTGTGAAGAGAATGATAAGAGCTTTTATGCCTCAGAATGTCACCTCGTGTTCCATGATAAGAGAAAGCCCAGAGTTTCACAAAATGACCCCCGATGAAGTCCTTGGAAAAATTATCAATCACGAGATGATGGAGAAAGAAGCTAAATATATCAAAGACTTAGCTGAACTTACCTCATCCAATAAGAAGGAGGTCGCCCTCAAGGCAACTTACAAGCCCAAAGAGAAGGAGACTCATGAGACATATGAAGAAGAAGACACTGACGATGTAAGCACAAATATGGATGATGAAGAGATGGTGCTCTTCATGAAAAGATTCAAGCACATGATGTGAAGAAGAAGAGGCAGCAACCCAAGACTCGATGTACTTGCTACAGCTATGGCGAATACGGACACTTTATGGTTGATTGTACGTATGAGGAAAACAACAAGAAGAAAGAAGCGAAGTCGCAAGAGAAGAAAACTTTCAAGAAAAAGAAGCAAGCACATCAAGCGCACATCGGCAAGGAGTGGAACTCAAACGACGAGTCCTCCTCGGATGGTGAAGATGAGATGGAAACAATTGCCATCAAAAAGCCAACCAAGAAGTCTACACTCTTCCCAAACATGGGAGGAAGGGAGAACCACAACCACACTTGCCTCATGGCTAAGGAAGGCAAGAAGAAGGTTCAACTTACACCCCCTCCTTACATTCCTCCAATGATGATTTTAATAGTTCTAGTGAAAATGAGGAAATGCTTAAAGGATTGAGCAAAACTGCACTAAGAAAAATGAAGATGTTGTCGGATGAAATCTTTGAGAAGGAGGAGCTTGTTAACCGCCAAGAAGATATTCATCTGTAAAAGGAAGAGATATCAAGAGGTTGAAAAGCTTCTTGAGCTTGAAAAGGAGAAAAGTAAGACACTTAAGCTTGAGCTTGCTTTGAGTAAGGAAACCTTAATCAAAACTAGAAGACTCACACATTGCAGTCAAGGACGAACTTGCTAACTTGACGAAAGTTAACAAAATACTTGAAGTGCAAGTGGAGTCAGTCAAGCAAAGTGACGCTTCCTCCTCTAAAAGCTCACCTTCTCAAGATGTCAAGTTCACAACTATTAAAACTTGCACATGATCTAGTAAGAAGGCTAATGTAACAAATGAATCCAATGCTACACAAGCTAAGCATCCATCCCAAAGCGACATCTTTGACAAAGAAAAAAAATCAAATATGCACATAGTGCATATATGGTCACAAGACATCCTAATGTCAAAGATGGTCTTGGGTATGCAAGAGGTAAGAAACAATTCACTTGTGGTCAAAATAAGAATCATGTTGCCTTTGTTAAAGAGAAATCACATGAATCTGAACTGCAAACGTTATTTCATACTTTTGATGCATCTTATGTCCTCATGAAAAATAAATTTGGATATGTTTATGCTAAATATGTAGAGACACACCACAAGAGACCCAAAGCTTGTGTGTGGGTGCCTAAAACACTTGTGACTAACCTTTGAAGACCCAAGCAAACTTGGCTACCTAAAACCAAGACATAGATCTGTTTTGCAGGACTACTCCTCCGGTGGATCAAAATGGGTGCTAGACAGTGGATGCACAATCACATGATCAGAGAAAGGAGAATGTTTGCACAATATGAGTGAAACACAACTTCAAGTGAATGAATTTATTTGGAAGACAACAACCAAGGAAAGTCCTTGGCAACGGTAAAATTGATATCACCTCTCAACACACTCTTTTCAATGTTTTACATGTTAATTCTTTAGATAATAATCTTTTGTCCATATCTCAGCTATGGGAAAAAGGATTCAACTATTTATTCACTAATGAGGGTGTGACAGTCTTTAGAAGAAGCCATAACTCAATTGCATTCAAGAGAATGTTGAAGGGAAAACTTTATCTTGTTGATTTCAACAAAGATAAAGCTGAACTCAACACTTGCTTGGTTGCAAAAACTAACATGGTATGGCTGTGGCATAGACAACTAGCCCATGTTGAGATGAGAAATCTCCAGAAACTTCTAAAGGGTGGTCACATCCGAGGTTGGAAAAGATGTTGTGTTTAAGAAAGACAGGCCACGTGGCGCATGCCAGGCGGGAAAACAAGTTGGAGCACCACATCCTACAAAAAACGTGATGACTATATCAAGACCACTAGAACTTCTTCATATGGACCTCTTCGATCCAATTGCTTATATAAGCATCAGCGATAACAAATACGGTTTAGTCATTATTGATGATTTTTCTATTTACTTGGGGTATTTTTCTTGTATGATAAATTAGAGACCCAGGGGATTCTCAAGAAGTTCTTGAATAGAGCGCAAAATTAATTCTCCTCAACTGTCAAGAATATTAGGAGTGACAATGGAACAAAGTTCAAAATACTCAAGTTGAGTAGTACCAAGATGAAGAAGGAATAAAACATGAGTTTTCGACACCCTACTCCCCTCAACAAAATGGGGTGGCTGAAAGGTAGAATAGTACGCTAATTGAGATGGCGAGGACAATGCTAGATGAATACAAGACTTCCGACTGGTTTTGGGCTGAAGTGGTAAACACCGCTTGTCACGCCACGAACCGGCTATATCTTTACCAACTCTGAAGAAAATGCCATATGAGTTCCTCACTGGTAGCAAACCAAATGTCTCATATTTCATAGTATTTGGAAGTAAATGATTTATTTTAAATAAGAAACCGAGGACTTCGAAGTTCGTTTAAAATATGATGAAGGGTTCTTGCTTGGTTATGATTCGGACGCCTATGGTTATCGTGTTTTCAACAAAGTCTCTAACATTGTTGAAGTGGCACGTGACGTAGTGTTCGATGAGACTAATGGCTCCCTAGTGGAGCAAGTTGATAAGTGTGTGCTAGATCAAGAAGAAGCCCCATGTCAAGCGTTGAGGAGGATGAAACTTGGTGATATTCGACCTCAAGAGCAATCACAAGACGCAAGTGCTCAAAATGTACTTCAACAAGAGAGCAATGATCAAGGGGGATCTTCAGCACAAGATCAACATAAGTAGAATCAAGAAGATCAATATATGCATGGAAGCAATGATCTAAGGGGAGACATTGACAATGAATATAATGAAGAGCAAATGACCTCACAAGTGCCTCACCAAAGAGTACATAAGAGTATACAAAGAGATCATCCCGTCGACAAACATCATTGGAGATATTGCAAAGGGAGTAACTACTAGATCTCGTATTGCTAATTTTTGTTAACATTACTCTTTTGTCTCATCTCTGGAACCATACAGAGTTGAAGAAGCATTAAAAGATCTATATTGGGTGACCTCCATGCAAGAGGAACTGAACAACTTCAAAAGAAATGAAGTATGGGAGATTTTTGAAAGACCAGAGGCAAACGTCGTGGGCACCAAATGGGTTTTTCGGAACAAGCAAGATGAACATAGAGTTGTAATGAGAAACAAGGCACGACTTGTGGCAAAAGGTTACTCACAAGGTGAAGGTTTGGATTTCGATGAAACCTTTGCTCCCGTAGCTAGACTTGAGTCCATTTGTACTTTATTAGCCTATGCTACTCACTACGATTTTAAGTTGTATCAAATGGATGTCAAGAGTGCATTTCTCAATGGTCCTATCAAGGAAGAGGTGTACGTGGAGCAGGCACCAGTATTTGAAGATCAAGAGTACCCCAACCATGCGTACAAACTGTGTAAGGCTCTCTATTGCCTCAAACAAGCTCCACGAGCTTGGTATGAGTGCCTTAGGGACTTTCTCACTCAAAATGACTTTAAAATAGGAAAAGTTGATTATATTTTGTTTACAAAGTATTTTGATGGTCATTTATTCGTATGTCAGATTAACGTTGATGACATCATTTTTGGTTCTACTAATAAATCTTTTTGTGAATAATTTAGTAAAATTATGACAAAACGATTCGAGATGTCAATGATGGGCAAGTTGAAGTTCTTTTTGGGATTCCAAGTGACGCAGCTGAAAGAGGGCACTTTCATTTGCCAAAATAAGTACATCCAAGACATCCTTAAAGAGTTCAATATGGACAAAGCCAAGCCCATTAAGACCCCCATGGAAACTAATGGACATCTCGACCTCAACGAAGACGGTCCAGATGTGGATCAAAAGGTATATGGATCTATGATTGGTTCACTGATTTATTTATGTGCATCTAGGCTTGATATTATGCTTCGTGTGTGTATGTGTGCAAGGTTTCAAGCTGCACCTAAAGAGTGTCATTTAATAGCTATAAAAAGAATTTAAGATACCTTGTGCACACACCTAACTTGGGCCTTTGGTATCCTAAAGGATCCAAGTATAACCTTATAGGATATTCCGATGCCGACTATGCAGGCTGCAAAGTCGATAGGAAGAGCACCTCATGAACCTGCCAATTTCTTGGCAGATCCTTCGTTTCATGGTCCTCAAAGAAACAAAATTCCATTGCTCTTTCCAAAACCAAAGCGGAGTATGTTGCAGCCGGTAGTTGTTGTGTACAACTACTTTGAATGCGACAAACTCTAAGGGATTATGGTTACAATCTGAACCATATTCCACTCCTATGTGATAATGGAAGTGCCATAAAAATTGTACACAATCCAATAGAGGACTCAAGAACCAAGAACATAGACATACATCATCATTTTTTAAGAGATCATTCATTAAAAGGTGATATAGTAGTCTCACATGTTAGAACTAAAAAACAACTAGCGGACATATTCACCAAGCCACTAGATGAAAAGAGATTTTGCAAGCTTAGAAATGAATTAAAAATACTTTATGCTTGAAATGTGGCTTGAAATATTGCATAGCTGATTGTTTCTTCAAAGTTTGCTTACTCTTGCGAAAATTCATGCCTTATCTCAATTTTCTCTCAAAAACTATTTCAATTATTGAATATTGGTGAATTATGGCCATTGTATGATCGTTGATGGCTTACTGGTCATGTTCATCAAGATTATTTGTAAAATGTCGTCCTTTAGATCAATATTAGATCAAATTCCCAAAAATCTCTTTGTTCTAATCCTAAACTTTCCATCTAACCCGGACTAGTCCGTGGTCAGCATCGGACTAGTCCGTGGTCAGCACCGGACTAGTCCGTTGCTGGTGACTAGTCTGGCTCTTGTTCGGTGTACCGGACTAGTGCGGTCCCTATGCGAACTAGTTTGTTACTATCGGGCTTAACCATAGGCAGCCGCCAAGACCTCCCTTCTTCCTCCTCACAATCGCCTTAACACTCTCTCTCCTCAAGCTCGAGCTCCCAAGGCGATTTCCACTTTGAACCACCAAAATCAAAGGTTTCACCACGGGAATCTCCCCCCTCAGCGCGAGGCATCCCTCCTCTGGACTAATCCAGAACCTGCTCCGCTCCCCCATCCTCAAATCTTTGATTTTCGGTAAAAATCCTCAAACCCTAACTCTAGTTCTCAACTTTCCTCAATTCTTGCTTACTTTTCTTGATTCCTAGGGTATACATTGCATTGTTGTATGGATTCCTATTGTCCTCCTACCTTTTTGCATTAATCTCAGTGAGATTTGTTGGAATAAGAAGTTAGGATTCATAGGTCAAACCGGACTAGTCCGGTGCTTGGTGCGGACAAGTCTGCACCCTGAAATCATACAAGTCTGGCCCCTTGACAATTCGAACCTCAAAATTTCTGTCTCCACAAAGTCTAATTCCCATTCTTATCACACCTTGTCACCCTGTGTCAGGCACGATATCGTCCGCATCAGATGGCATTATGTTTGATTATGAAGCTGAGTGTGACCGCGAGAGAGTGGCCAAGGCAAAAGATCTAAGAAGCAAGAAGCGCCATGAGTACGATGCAAATGATTCTCTTTCTGATGATGTGCTCCCAAGAAAGAGGAAGGTGGTAGTAAAGAAGCCATATAGCAAGGATGGTGCAGCTACCAGCCCAACAACACCAAGGAGAAGCACTAGCAAGGGAAAAGGACTTGCAAGTGGACCCATTGGTCCAGTAAAGATGAAACCTCCTGTATAGCGCAATAGTCAGCCCTAGAAGATGATTCCATGGGCAAAAGAAACGACTTAGCTAACAAGCTCAGAACTATTGAAGTCTATGAGCAGCTAAAGCAATCAGCTGACCCGAGGTTCTGGAGCCACTTCCATGCTAATTATTATGAGTATGTCTACAGGAAGATGAGAAATCCAGTGGTTGTTAGTCAATGGGCGGAAATGACTTATCTACAATCCGAGAATTGTCAAGTATATCATGAAGTCTTGGAGGCATTGGAGAGGCATGGCTTGAAGGATCTTCTATCCTTCTGATATAATTGGAACATTGAAGTCATCACTCAATTTTACTCCACTCTGTACTTCTCCTATTATGATGGGGATGAGATGATTTGGATGACACAAGGATCCAAGTATAGTGTCACTAATGAGGAATTTGCCAGGATACTCCATCTCAAAGGCACTTTGAAAAATGAGCTTGTGATTCACAACTTGAAGCCTTTGGAGAAGGATGATCTAGCCTTCCTCTATGCCACAAGAATGCCATACAAGGCACCTACCACAAAGTACTTGAAGCCATTCTTTGCCGTGCTTAACAAAATTTTGGGGAAGACTATTGCTCCAAAGGACGGAGATGCATGGACAATTCAAGGAACTCTAAGGACCTTGATGAAAGTGATAAGCAAGAAAATGACCTTCAATGTTTTTGAATATATCTATAATGATATTGTGAACATTTCAATCACTCCAGATAGGTCCAGTGGCTATGCACCTTACATCATGTTCATGATTGGGAAGGTAATCAACTTTGAGTTTGTCAAAGATGTTGAGCATGTCGGCCTCAAGCCTCAGAAGCCACCAGTCTACAATATTCCCAATGCTCCTACCTCACCTACAGTAGAACAAAGATCAAAGCAAGCAAATAAAGGCACAAGGAGTCCAGCTGCTACCTCTACTCCTCCATCCTCTAAAGAGTCCTCTAGTGGTGTATTGAAGATGCTTTCCTCTATCTTTGCATCCTTCCAAAGTGGAGGTTAAGCAACACAAGGAAAGCTTGGCCAGGAAGAGGCACCAGAGGTATATGAAGGCAAACATCAAAGCAATCTTTGAGAAGCTTGATATTGAGCCAGTGGGATCTCCTCAAATTTCAAAGGATTCCGAAGAAAATATCACAGAGATGGCACCTCTCATAGAACAATAATTGGCCTCCTTTGGACTTGCAGATGTCACTGTTCCTCTTCCTCCTCAGCATGCTCATGAGTCTGAAGATGAAGGTGAAGATGAAGACATGACTAAGAGTGAGAGAGCGAGTGACGGAGAGTGATTCCTCTCAATTTTTCCCTTTTTGGTGCCTTGATGCCAAAGGGAGAGAGATTGAGACTCGTAGTCTATTTTGAGCCTTAAGGACTAGTGATCATGGACATGTGTCTTTTGTGTTTGTTAAGTTTCAAACTATTGTAGTCTCCATTTGGATGCCTAGTTTGTTTAAATATGAATGTGAGTTGCTCAATCTATTCTTGTGATCATAATTGCTGTATATTTCATTATGCACATCACAATATCTGCTCACACACACTTGTTAGACACCCATAAAGAGTGCATATATATGAGAATTTTTTGTTGTTCATATGTCATTCTCATATATGCACACTTTATGAAAATCAATATTTACTCTTAATTGTGAAATATCAATTGGTTGTCATCAATCACCAAAAAGGGAGAGATTGAAAGTTCATCTAGGTATTCCCTTGTGGGTTTTGGACGACTGATGACGAACAAATTAGATCCTAATGAATTCGTTGAGATGAATGTATGCCTACAAAGACTATAACTTATGATGCACTAAAAAAGGTGAAAAATAAGGAGTGAGAAAAGGAAAAGCCCAAATGATAAAGGAAGCGCAAAGTAGATATCAATGTATAGGATGTATGTGAGAGACACATCCCAAGAGCTTATATCTTTGCATAAATGGTAAGGGATAAAATCAATTAATTAAGCAATACACTGAAGCACTAGACAAGTCGTTCACCAGCGGACTAGTCTGATCAACTCTCTGTTCTCACACAAACAAGTCTGTAACAGCACTAGACAAGTCCGTTCA
This sequence comes from Tuctoria greenei, assembly GCA_036927565.1. Lineage (NCBI taxonomy): Eukaryota > Viridiplantae > Streptophyta > Magnoliopsida > Poales > Poaceae > Tuctoria > Tuctoria greenei. The sequence continues at coordinate 186,241,086 of JAYESD010000006.1, forward strand.
ACTCACTGACCTCACTCGGACAAGTTCAGACATGTGCCAAACAAGTCCGTTTAACTTTCTGTTATTCACTCAACACATATCATCTTGCACCGGAAAAGTCCGTCATGTTGCGGACTAGTCCGATTGAGTCTCTGTACTCATCACGGACTAGTCCGGATAACTTTCTGTTCCAATACGACAAGTCCGGTACACCCCACACAAATTAGGGTTTTAGGTGTGCTGCACAATTCACGCAAATTTTACACAGCACACCGGACTAGTCCGGTCCCCTGAGCGGACTAGTCCGGCCGTTGGGATCCCTAACAGTAACTTTTTTGGAAACTCTAAAAATAAGTGATCCACAATCTAACAAAATAGATACCATACAAAACATTGAATAACTAAGAACCCTAGCGCCACCACTCGTCCTAAGAGCACATAAATGTCTCTTCCCACACATCTAAAGCACTTAAAGTTAAATCTTTTACGAATCCAGATTTGGGATAGGGAGATCATCTTCTACGCATTGCTAAGCTCTTAGGGTTTGATCTCTTATACACTCTTGCATCTCTTGTAAATCTTTTGAGTGTATTCGGTCAGTTTTCTCTCTGTAATTTTTGTGGGAGCCCTTAGCGTGTGAGGTTGCCCCACCGACTTGATGATTGCCCCCGTGATAGTGGAATTCAAGTTGGCCTTCATGGTGACTTGGTGAGGTAAAGGGTTGATTGAGACCCGACTCTCTATGGGCTCCTCAACGAGAACGTAGATATCTTTGGTGAGATCGAACCTTGGTAAAAATCCTTTTTCGTGTTCTTGTTATTTACTTATGTAATCATCATCTAGGGCATAGGGTTGATTAACATTGCAACTTATATTAATCTTATATTCCTTGTTCAAATTAATCATCCTAAAACATACACAAGTTGTTAGGATAATTTACTTTATTCCGCTGCTACAACATTTCAGGAGAATACATTAAACAATCTATTTTTTCGTCGTTATAACTAGCATACCGAACTAGTCCGTACCGAAACCGGACTAGTTCGGCCCTCCTGTATTTGACGAATTCGTTAAGTGTTGCACGAAAAGTTTTCAACGCCTATTCACCCCCCCTCCCCTGGCTACATTCACTAAGTTTGGAGGAGAGGCAAGATTCATCATGGGAGTTTATGTCGATGATTTGCTAGTTGTGGGGGAGAACATGGAAGGAATCAGACGGTTCAAGGAGAAGATGAAGAAGAGGTTTCGAATGAGTGATCTGGGATGCCTGTCATACTATCTCGGCATTGAAGTGAAGCAAGGAAGGCATGGTATTGAACTATGCCAGGGCACTTATGCTTCAAGGCTGCTGGAACCAAGCAGCATGGGAACTTGCAATGGGTGTGCAACGCCCATGGAGACTTGTTTGAAGCTGAGCAAGAGAAGCACGACACCACTGACCGACGCCACCACATATCGTAGGAAGATCGGAGGACTCAGGTACCTGCTGCACACCCGACCTTATCTAAGCTTCGGTGTTGGATACTTGAGTCGATTCATGGTCGAACCTCAAGAGGAACACATGGTGGCACTGACACATCTGTTGTGTTACATGGAAGCCACAATGAGGTATGGTCTGTTTTATACTCGAGGTGAAGGAGCTTTTTTGTTGAAAGGTTATAGCGACAGTGACTTTGGAGGAGATGTGGATGATCGATGAAGCACAACGGGTGTCATCTTCTTGCTCGCCAAGAATCCAGTCAGCTGGATGTCACACAAGCAAAAGGTCGTGGCAAAATCCACATGTGAAGCCGAGTACATGGTGAGCGCAGCAGCGGCTACCCAGGCAGTTTGGCTTCGACGTGTCCTTGAAGAAGTGACTAGAATTCAAGTTCCAGCACCTGTGATCAAGATGGACAACACAGCAGCAATCACACTCGCCAAGAATCCGGTCCTGCATGATCGGAGCAAACACATTGACATCAAATTCCACTTTGTCAGGGAGTGTGTAGACCGTGGCAAAATCATTCTGGAGCATGTTGGGACGTGGGACGAGCTCGCTGACATCCTCACCAAGTTGTCGGGACATCTTCAGTTTCAAGAGCTTCATGATAAGATTGGGGTTATTCAGTTCAAACCTCAGAAGTAAGGGGAGATTGTTAGTACTTCTGATTTTGTTAAGCATGTTTAATTCCCTCAAAATAATCAGGGCATGTGTGAGCCAAGGGGGTGTCTTGTGCCGCATGTTGCTGCACCAGTTCGCGTCGCTTGACGTGGTCACCATGTCTGGCACGCACGTGCATAGTGTTAGGGTTGTAGGATAGAAGAGCACATGAAAATCTACTAGAGGGGGGGGGGTGAGTGGTAGATTTTAAAATCTTACACAGCGGAAACATTTAAAACCCAACCCCTTCGGTAGAAAATCAATCAGTTAAGAAATTGTGTGTGTGCAACTAATCTAGATGTGATCAATTGTGACAAAAAATAGTATATATTGTAGAGAATCAAGTCATGAAGACATCACAACAAGAATCACAAAAATCCGTTGAGAGAAACTCAAGTTACGATCAAAAGATCAAACAATGGTCAATCTGTTCTACTGAGTAAAAAACAGATCTGCAATACTACAAAGAAACTCGTGTAAATCCAAAACCACAAATCCAATAACTGTGAAATTTTTACAGATGATAGATAATCAAGTTGTGAAGATAACCCAGAAATAATCACATCAATCAGATCTATAAAACTCGAGTTATGATAAAAACCACCGAAGAAAGGTAGTGCTGTGCAGAAAACTCGACGAGAAAAACTTGTCTGGAACAAGTCAGACGAACAAGACACAAAAGTTTCTTTAAACTACGATCTTTATTCAATAGAACACAAGAGGAACAACTCAAAAGTCGTCTACCACAAGCTCTGGCCTCCCTTGCTTATATAACCAGCCCTTAGGCCAACCCAAACCTAATTAGGACTCTAATCCTACTCAATTCACGAATCATAACTTTCCATAACTTCTCAAGACTCTTCTATATGCAGATAGAAGCAATCTTAAGACTTCCAAATACCTTAGGAAAATATCCCACATTCCTAAAACAACTCAAATTCGAGACCCACACAAAATCCTATCATAACCAACTCGATACTTTCCATACCGAGCCATAACCGACTCCGCCGCAGCCGAAGTCATCAACCGATATGATCCGATCCTTCCAACCAGATTTTTCCTTCCTTAACCCATCTTTGGAACCACGTTGCCACGTCATGGACCGATGCATACGTGTGAACACCTTCCTTCGATGTCCAGTAATCTTCATATGCACTGCCCTTGATTCAATCATCATGCACGACCTCATGACCCGCTCAACCACAATTCCTCCTGAATTTGGTTGTTGGAACCTCATCTCCTCTCTGAGACTAGTCCAAAGGATCATGTCACCAGCCATGACTTGAACTCAAGCAACACCTGCACATGAAAAAACAACCAATTCGTACGACCCCAAGTCTGTGACTTGACTCACGTTAGTTCTGAAACTACAACATCTTACGTGGGCACCTCACATAAGCATGTTGCAAACCATAGCAAAATGATATCAACAATTACTACCAAAACACACCAAAACTTAGTAAAAGAATACTAAGCAAACTTTCCATAAGTGTAAAGCAAGTTTGAAATATTACAAGATAAAAGCAGAACTACTACGATCAAGCTTCAAACCTTGCCAAAGCTAACCAAAACATGCCGGACCTATCATCGAATCTTGATAAAAAGATGTTTTGGTAGTATTCAAAACTTTTATCGCGATAGCCAATTTATTTAGCACACATAGGTCTCACAATCTCTCCCTTGATGAATCCATGGGCAACACCATTAAAATCCCAAACATTTGGCTTATCCACATGAAAAGTTTTGAAAAAAATTTCTCCCCCTTTTTTGAAAATCAAATGAGATAAAAATAAATTCCCCCCGGTATTTATTTCTCCCCCCTGAGAAGAATCATGCCAAAAACACTTGTGAATATGTGCAAGGTGTGATCAATTTCTCCCCCTTTGACAATATATTAAGCAAGGTACAAAAGAGAATTTTTAATTGTTATGAGCATATTATAACATATACATATAAAACAAAGCTCATCCAAGTCATACTATCAAGTAACTTACACTGTCACAATAATGAGATACATAAAATAGTGTAAGCCATGCTAGAGATCAAATGTAATTTTCAATTTAAGCAAGTCATGATCTCACAAACTTAACTATTTCAATACCTGAAAGCATGACACTTGTTGTTACATTATTATTATTTTTCAAAGCACAAATTTTGATCATATGATATTTGCAAGAGATTATATGCGCATCTGCCTTATTCTAACCAACCAAGCCAAGCCTATGTCATTTGACAATCAGAAGCTTAAGGACATGGTTTTAGTCATACACAACTTCTTCCAAGTTCATATCTAAGTGCAATGATAAGCCATCTCAAAAGAAGAAGTGCGATGCATGCATATTCTCTTGATCTTTTCTCAATTTATATTTGTTCATAAAAACTCAACATGTGAGTTGATTATTTGATTAATTCTTTATGATTAAAAGCACTTGTGAGCATGCAACAAGTTCAAAATAGCAAGAAAGTTCGACCATGATCAAATTTAGTGTAAGTAATTATTCCAATTAACTATAAAATGTATAACACGAGTAATGTAGTAAGAACTTTCAACATGTAAAAGGAATCACAAAGTCATATATGTATGAAATACAATGCTCATATTATTTTTAAATTCAAATCCCAAATTTGAAAGCTCCCCCTCAATTTAAGCCATGAGGATGCATAACCCCTATTTCACTACGAATGAAACAGAAACGAGTGAAATCCAAAGGTTTTGTTAAAACGTCATCTAATTGTTGTTCGTAATCTACATGGTGAAGCACAATGTTTTTTTTCAACATTATCACAGAGAAAGTGATACCTAATGTCAATTTGCTTAGTTCTAGAATGTTGCACGGGTTTTTTAGCAATGCAAATGGCACTAGTGTTATCACAAAACAGTGGAACACTATCTAGATAAACCCCATAATCCTTAAGTGTTTGAACAATCCAAAGAATTTGTGAACAAATGCTAGCAACAGCTACATATTCAGATTCAGTTGTGAATTGTGCAACTGAACTTTGTTTTCTAAAGGACCAAGCAACAAGTGAATTATCAAGAAAATGACAAGCACCTGAAGTACTTTTCCTATCAATCCTACAACCTCCAAAATCAGCACTGGAAAAAGCTTTCAAAGTAACGATTGAGGAAGAAGGAAGAAAAATGCCAAATTCTTAAGTTCCATGTAAGTACCTGAGAATTCTTTTGATAGCTTGACGGTGTGAAGCACGTGGGGAGGCTTGAAACCATGCACAAAGACATACGCTGAATTGTATGTCCGGTCTTGATGCCGTGAGGTACAAAAGTGATCCGATCATGCTTCTATATTCCTTTTGATCCACGGGTTCACCATCTTCATCAAGTTCAATTGTTGTTGTTGTTCCCATAGGTGTCCGAAGAGGCTTGCTTTTGTCCATGTTGAAGCGCCTTAGGAGGTCTTTTGTATACTTCGTTTGATGCACAAAGGTACCCTCCTTGGTTTGCTTTATTTGCAGCCCCAAAAAGTACGTGAGTTCTCCCATCATACTCATCTCAAATTCTGAACTCATCATAGCTGAAAACTTGGACACAAGATCATGTGAAGCACAACCAAAGATAATGTCATCCACATACACTTGAACGAATAATGAGTCATTGCCATGCTTAAGCACAAAAAGAGTCTTATCAACCTTGCCCATGTTAAACCCCTTTTCAAGTAAGAATGTTTTTAACCTATCATACCATGCTCTAGGGGCTTGTTTGAGACCGTACAAGGCTTTGGACAGTTTGTAAACATGATTAGGAAAATCTGGATTTTCAAAACCCGGTGGTTGTTTGACATATTCCTCCTCATCTATGCATCCACTAAGAAAAGCACTTTTAACATCCATTTGATATAGCTTAAAACCTTTAGATGCAGCAAAAGCTAGCAAAATTCTTATGGCTTCTAATCTAGCAACAAGAGCAAAAGTGTCATCAAAATCTAGACCCTCAACTTGAGTGAAAGCTTGAGCAACCAACCTAGCCTTATTCCTAACCACAACCCCATCCTCACTTTGTTTAGTTTTAAACACCCATTTATTTCCAATTAAAGTGTGACCTTGAGGTGGAGGTACAAGTTTCCAAACATTATTTCTTTTAAAATTTTCTAACTCTTCTTGCATGGAATTAATCCAAGATTCATTAGTGAGTGCGTGTGATATATCTTTGGGTTCAAAAGAAGCAACAAAAGTAGAATAAGCATAAGAGTTTGGATCGCAAAACCTGGACCGTGTGACTCGTTCATGCAAGCTTCTAATAATTTGTTGTGGAGGATGAATTTTGAGAACCCGGAGGGGAGTGGACACTTCACAATATTCTTCTTCTTCATGTTCATCACAAATCGATGAGCTTGTGACTTGAGGAGGATCTGGACCAGCAATGGTGGTCGTCGGTGCTGGCTGTGAATCAAAATCAGGAGCTAGAACATTGTCATTAGCTACTGAATTTTCGGGCAGCGGCACCACTTCTTCCTCATCTTTAACGAAAATGCTCTCCCCTGCGGATATGGATCCGAACCTGCAATGTTTGAGCTAGTACCTGCGCTAGCTTCATCAAAATACACTTTACAAGTCTCCACAATTTTGTTAGTGTCAAGTAAAAGCACACGGTAGCCTCTAGTATGAGATGGATAACCAAGAAACATGCCATCATTTGATCTAGGTTCAAATTTATCAGGATTACCATATTTCTTAACAAAACATTTGCAACCAAAGACCCGAAAGTGTGTAACACTAGGCCTATGTCCATACCGGAGCTCATATTGTGTTTTACCTAGCTTAGAGCGAAAGAAAACACGATTTGAGACATAACAAGTGGTTGCAATCGCATTAGCCCAAAATTTCCTAGGAGTTTGATATTCATCAAGCATAGTCCTAGCCATCTCAACTAAGGTTTTGTTCTTTCTTTCTACAACACCGTTTTGTTGAGGTACATGTGGTGATGAAAATTGATGATATATTCCATTTTCAGCACAAAAGTGATCAAAAGATTGATTTTTAAATTCGGTTCCGTTATTTAAAGATCCTGGATAATCATTTGATAATCTAAGAAATAAAGTTCTAAAGGGACTAAAAACTTCATTCTTAGATGCCATAAAGTAAACCCAACGGTATCTAGAATAATCATCAACAATAACAAGAACATACCATTTACCTCCAAAGGATTGAACACGTGAAGGTCCTATGGTATCAAGGTGCAAAAGTTGACCCGGTTCAGTTGTCATGATCATTGTGAGAGGAGTATGTGAACCTGCAACCATCTTAGCATGTCTACAAGAAGAGCATACAATTTCTTTGTCCCCTTTAAGCTTAGACAGTCCACGTATGCGATCAAGAGAACTAACACGCGTTAGATGATCAAAGCCTACGTGACCAAGTCTACGATGCCAAAATATAAGTCCTTTGAATCATCAGCAACTAGACACCTGTTCTTAGAGGAAGACATATCAAAATCAGCTTTAAAAACTCTTCCAAACCGTGACATGTTAAAAATGAGCTCACTGTTTGAATTTACAACTTTGCAACAATTTTTAGTGAAAATAATTTCCAGATTTTCATCTAGCAGTTGTGAAACAGAAAGCAAGTTGTATTTTAATTTTTTAACAAGTGCCACATCCTTCAAAGTGTAGTGATCATTTACTCTAACTGAACCCTTAACAATTGTAGGAGTTGAAGAATTATCGGCAAAAGTAACATTCTCTACACGTGACACAAAAGAGAGGAAGGAGAACCATTCTTTGTTACCGGTCATGTGACGTGAGCAACCTGAATCTACAATCCAAATGTTCTCCTTCCTCAAGCGTGTAACCTACATAGAAGAACAATACGTCGATGACTCAATACTGGGGTTAGTCAAAAGGTATTTAGGAATCCAGTACTGAGTCACCCGACGTGCAACAGGAAAAACACGCGAAAGCTGAGACAAAACAACAGGTTTATGAGCCAAAGCTCGAGGACTTTTGTACCCAACTACTGTCCTACGAGATGTTACATGTGTAGCACTAAAAACAGTAGGTTTGGAAGAAAACTTTGTATGTTTTCGACTCATTACAGCAGGTTGCATGTTCCTATCATTCGGTTTAGCATGGGCAGCAAATTTTGCATGAAAGTTATGAGATCTAGCAATCGTTCTTTCCTTTTTCTATTGTTTAGCTAGTCTATAACAAAAATCTATGAAATAACCATCTCTACCACAGTAGGTACAATGAAATTTAACTTTGTGTTCATGTCTAGATGAGCAAACAACATTTTTATTTGACACCGAATGAGACAACACTCGTGCAGATTTGAAAACCACTTCTTTTTGTTTAGGAACTGTTTGAATCAAACCACTTCCTAATGAATTTACAATTTTAGGTGGATGTTCCTTAGCATGAGCATGAGAATCAAAACCTAAACCAGTTTTATCATTGCAAGACTTGGAAGAATTCAGCAGCAAGTTTAGATTCTTATTCCCATTACAAAACCAATCTAATGTCCTATGCATATCATCAAGTTTATTGGACAGATCAAGACAATTTTCACATGAAGTTTTTCTTTTTAATTTGCAATTGGAACAATATTTAACTTCATGAGAACGTAAAGCATTGTTCAATATAGAAATTTCATTCATAGCATCTTGTAGTTTCTTATCAAGATCATCACAAGTAGAATAATGCAAATCAATTGTAGAACGGCTAGCATCTTTCAAGTTTTTATCATTAAGTGTAGCAAGCTCTTTGTTCTTTTCAATTTCTAACTCAAGTTTATCAAGTGTGGAGGTGTGCACACTTCTTAATGAGGACAATTGTTCATATATTAAATCACATGAGGAACAAGAATCATCACTAGAAACCAAGTATTTCAAACGATTAGTTTCAGATTCTAGTGACTCAATTTTAACAACATTGTCCATAAGCTTTTTATCCTTTTTTCTTAACTATAACAGTGGCACGAGAAATAGCATCACACATTTCTTCGCAAGCACAAGTGTTCAACCTCCTCCATACTTGATCTTGACTTGCCCACCATGAAGCACAAGTTTGCCAAATCATCTTCATCTTTGTCACTTCCAATGTCCACATCGCTTGAGCCAAGTTCTTGAAGTGCGGAGATAAAACTGCTCACCAATTGACATCCTGTAAAATCCTTCATTTTCTTCGTATCTTTTGCGGAGGAGTGTTTCGTCCTTGTTTGCTTTTAATCTCGGGAAGTAGGACCTGAAAGGTTAGAGCAATCTGAATAAAAATGTCCTGTCTTACCACATTCGAAACATCGTTGAGGTCCGGAGCTTCCTCTCCTTCTAGTTCTCACATTTTGCAATGCTTTTGAGAATCTAGTAGAGAGAAGTACTAGCTCCTCCTCTGGAAACTCCTCAATCTCCTAGATCGTGCTAGATCCTTCGTGATAGTCACAAAGTTCTTTCCACACATCATATGCAGATCAGAGGTGTGCAACACGGTCGAAGTCGCTTTGAGTTAATCATTGTATGATCAAGTTTCGAGCCTTGTTGTTGTTGTCGACATCTCTGAGATTTGTAGCTGTAACTTGATCGTTTGACGGCACTTCGTAAGGCTTGTATACCTTCTCCCATATTGTGAAGTCTTGTGCCAGGATGAAAGATTCCATACGTGCCTTCCAAACCTGAAAATCAAAACCACTAAACACACAAGGTTTGGCGGAGTATTTCTCCATGATGATTAGTCAAAAATATGTGCAAATCACAAAGATTAGAGCACCGTGGCTCTGATACCAATTGTAGGATTGAAGAGCAGATGAAAATCTACTAGAGGGCGGGGGGAGTGAATGGTAGATTTAAAAATCTTACATGGCGGAAACAAATAAAACCCAACCCCTTCGGTAGAAAATCAATCTATTAAAAAATTGTGTGTGTCTGACTAATCTAGATGTGATCAATTGTGAAAAAACCAGTATAGATTGTAGAGAATCAAGTCACGAAGACGTCACAACAAGAATCACGAAAATCCGTCGAGAGAAACTCAAATTACGATCAAAAGATCGAACAAAGGTCAATCTGTTCTACCGAGTAAAAAACAGATCTGCAATACTGTAAAGAAACTTGTGTAGATAAAAAACAAAAAATCCAATGACCGTAAAATTTTGACACATGATAGATAATCAAGTTTTGAAGACAACCCAAAAAAATCACATCAATCGGATCTATAAAACTCGAGTTATGATAAAACCACCAAAGAAAGGTAGTGCTGTGCAGAAAACTCGACGAGAAAAAACTTGTCTGGAACAAGTCAGACGAACAAGGCACAAAAGTTCCTTTAAACCACGATCTTTATTCAATAGAACACAAGAGGAACAGCTAAAAGGTCGTCTACCACGAACACTGACCTCCCTTGCTTATATAACCAGCCCTTAGGCCAACCCAAACCTAACTAAGACTCTAATCCTACTCAATTCACGAATCGTAACTTTCCATAACTGCTCAAGACTCTTCTATACACAGATAGAAGCAATCTTGAGACTTCCAAACACCTTAAGAACATATCGCACATTCTTAAAACAACTCAAATTCGTGACCCACAGGAAATCCTATCATAACCAACTCGATACTTTCCATACCGATCCATAACCGACTCCGCTACAGCTGAAGTCATGAACCGATATGATCCGATCCTTCCAACCAGATCTTTCCTTCCTTAGCCCATCTTTGGAACCATGTTGCCACATCATGCACCGCATGCATACGCGCGAACACCTTCCTTCGACGTCCAGTAACCTTCATATGCACTGCTCTTGATTCAATCATCCTGCGCGACCACCTGACCCGCTCAACCACAATTCCTCCTGAATTTGGTTGTTGGAACCTAATCTCCTCCGTGAGACTAGTATAAAGGATCTTGTCACCAGCCATGACTTGAACTCAAGCAACAGCTGCACATGAACAAACAACCAATTCGCACGAGCCCAAGTCCGCGACTTGACTCACGTTGGTTCCGAAACTACAACATCTTACGTGAGCATCTCACATAAGCATGTTGCAAACCATAGCAAAATGATATCAGCAATTACCATCAAAACACACCAAAAACATAGTAAAAGAATACTAAGCAAACTTTTTATAAGTGTAAAGCAAGTTTGAAATATTGCAAGATAAAAGCAGAACCACTACGATCAAGCTTTGAACCTTGCCAAAGCTAACCAAAACATGCCGGACTTATCGTTGAATCTTGATTAAAAGATGTTTTGGTAGTATTCAAAACTTTTATCGCCATAGCCAATGTATTCAGCACACATAGGTCTCACAAGGGTGGCGCCTGAGTCTTGCGCATCTGCACGATGATCGTCGAGGGAACGAACGATGTGCAAAGAGGCTGAAGACGTGGGCCAGTTTGTTGCTTACCATTGTAATCGCTTCACTATTTAATCAATGGAAAAACGACGACCTATTCAGCGTTGCTCAACACCGATGTTCATCCAGGCCATTCGCACCCGCGTTTGTCGAGTTCTCTGCGAGTTCGTGAGTGCAATCCGCTACAGCTTATCTCTCTCGAACTGCATAAAGTAATGGTTCTGAACTGTATTTTGGCTACTAATCCTAATCGTTTTCTCTCTGAGAAGGAAATAAAGAAAGCCATTTTTGAGAGCTACCCTGAAGGAGACCCTGGTCCTAATCAGCTGATGGGATCTCTTCTTTGTTTTACCAAGTTTTTAGGATCTTAGGCTGACTCCAACGGAGTAGCCATATGGTTACCAAAACCGGATATAGGTAGTCTGATGCTAATTTAACATCTCCAACAGGATTGCTATACTAGAAACCAATTTTTCGTATCCACCTGCGGACGACGGAAACATCGGTCTCCATTACGCGGCTACCGAACACTGTTTGAAGCGTGGGTGCAGAGCATGCAGCGGTTTCGCGCAGCGGAGCGAGCACGCTAGCATGGAGCGCTGGCGTGAAGGGCGCACACGCAGAGTTTTTATTTTTGGCACGGAGGCACAAGCACGACAGCATGCTGGTGGGAGAAAAGTTTTGTGGCGCTGGAAAAGTTTCGGTCACTCAGTTTGCATCGTCCGTTGGAGACGTCGATTTTGTGTCTGCAGTTCACAAGTGTGGACATAACCTAAAAAGCCAAATCAGTACCGTAGTATCGGTATCCTTGTTGGGCTCAGCCTTATATTAAAGGAGATTTAATAAATATGTTTGAGGCTTTTGATAAACGGGAGCTAGTTATTTTTAGAATCAATTTTGTGGTTCTGTCTCTAATCACAAAAGAAAATGGTGCTAGACAAATGAGTAAATCTAGACCTATCAGCCTTCTCAATTATAGTCATTAAATGTTTACCAAGCTATTAACTAATAGACTTGGCTTTGTAATTGATAGAGCAATTGGAAGAAATCAAGCTGCTTTTATCGAGGGTAGATATATACGAGAGGGTGTATCTACACCCGTGGGGTAATCCATAGTGTCTGTAAAGGGAAACAGAAGGGTTGTATGCTCAAATTAGACTACAAAAAGATTTATGATAAAATTATCTGGTCTTTTCTCCTAGACATCTTCGAGAAAAGAAGTTTTGGACCGAAATGGAGAAAATGGGTAGAGTTGATTCTTCATGGAAGCTTTGTTGGAGTCTCAATTAAAAATGTGGATAGTGATTTCTTTCATACTAACAAGGGTCTCAGACAAAGGGACCCTTTATTTCAATTTAGTGGTTGATGGTTTTACTAAAATGGTGCAGAAAGTAGCAGAGAATAATTTGAGTAGGGGTGTAGCCACAAATGATATTCCACAAGGAGTGATTAACAAACAATACACTGATGATACTTCTATTATTGATAGCTATTTAGATCGAGCAGAAAATATAAAATGGATTATGACCACCTTTGAGCTCATGTCGTGTATGAGGATAAACTATCATGAAAGTGAGGCTATACCCATAAACCTATATACTGAGGAGATTACTGGCTTTTATTTGAACTTTTTGGTTGGCCTATGGGGACTTTTCGAATTAAATACTTGAGGGTCCCTCTTCACCATGATAAATTGAGTGGAGAGGACTTGCAACCCTTATGTTAGTTGAACCGGACTTGTCTTCCCTTATGGCCGGACTAGTCCGGTGTAGTCCAGCTTCAATAATCGGACTAGTCCGGCCTCGGACCGGACTAGTCCGATCATTTCAGCAAATGACAGTTTGAACTCGAAATTGACATGCGATTAACACACCTAGAGAAGAACATGGGAAAACTGAATGTAGCCTAGAGGGGGGGGGGGGGTGAATAGGCTATTTGATTCTTTGTCGATCCCTGAAATACTTAACAGATTGATCAAATACAGAGAGATCGGACTATTCCGATACACTGCGGACTAGTCTGGTATGCGTAGACTAGAAAGATCAAGATTGATCGATAATTTCACTTCTAGTACCCTATGCAGCGGAAAGTAATTGGCAACTTGGATGTATTCCAACAATGAAACAATGTATGGCAAATATCAATTTTAATTCCAATGTTTCAACGTGAGTTACACAAGATTATGCAAACCCTAGAATATGATGAACGATGAAACAAAAGTGCGCGAGACAAGATTTTATCCCGAGGTTCGATTCCATGGAGGAAATATACATCCCCGTTGAGGAGTCCATGGAGGGCCGAATCTTCACCAACCCTACCCTCGTCGAATCACCACGGAGGCCGATTCTCTTCCACTAATCGCAAAGGGGAAAATAACTCGTTCAAGGGGCTTTCTCACAAGTTGAGGGCTCCCAAAGAATTACAATTAATGAACACCACCAAACACACTCAAAAGATATACAATAAAACAATTAGAGTGCGCGAGAGATCAAACCCAAGAGTTCACGATGTGTAGAACAAGTCTCTCCTTTGATCAATTGCTAATCCTCAAAGATTTGATCATTTTAGGGTTAGAATGTGTGGAGACATGTGAATTTTGGGCTTGGGAGGTGTGACAGCGCAGGGGGTCGAGAGTGTTGGTTGTATGGCCGTATACCTCTATTTATACTAGGGTTTTCAAAAGTTACCGCTAGGGCTTGCGATGTCTGGACTAGTCCGGTGTGCGGCGTGTGGAAAACCCTAAGTATTGATAGATATCGGACTAGTCCGTTAAGGTGCGGACTAGTCTGATTTTAGTTAGAAACTTTTTTGGACTAGTCCGGTGGATATTGGACTAGTCCGGTGTGATGAGCACCGTGTAGGGCTAAGGACAAGTCTGCACTTGGAGGGACTTGTTTTATTTTAGTCAGAGAGTTTTCGGACTAGTCCGGTCAATATCGGACTTGTTCGGTGTTGTGCAAATGTAAAGGGCTGCGGACAAGTCTGCACTGGGGGAGGACTTGTCTATTTTTAGTCAGAGAGATATCATACTAGTCCGGTGTATATCAGAATAGTCCGCCCTTCCTGTGTAATGTGCAGTGAGTTGAATTATTTGTTCACTTGAGCTCTTGGGGTGTTGTTCTACAACACACTCCATACAAAATAATCTAATCTTTTCAGCTCCTGAGCTCTTTTCCCTTTAAATCCTGATTCTCTTTCCTTTTTGTGCTTTCTTTCTCATTTCTTTAAAACCTGCGGTCATCTCAACAATTTTGTTAGGATCTCATTTGTTTGTCATTAATCAATCGAAACCCACAAGGGATGCCTAGATGCACTTTCAGAAATGCCTCCTATCAACATTCTTCTTGCGGCCTCGCCTTGTTGGCTCGATGGCTGTTGACGGTTGTTATATCCAATTTCACCAGTCAATATAGCTTAGTTATGTGAAGGAAATACCTTTTCTTGCACACATCACCTTTATATTTAACCTATTTCCACTTGTCCATGGAGAAATAGTGCATGCAGACATTTATTGCAGCAAATGAGGTAAAAGAGGGGGGAGCAATCCTATAAAATATCATCCCAGCCAATCAAGCGCCGACATGTGGCAGCATATGGATCAAATGGCCCACAAACAGAAGTATCCCAAGCCATCCAATGGTGTATCACCTATATCAGTAAAGGAGACCCACATGTCAGTGATCTGGAGAAAACACAACCCCAACGGTGCACTGACTAGGTCGGCCGACCCCCCTAGTTGGTTAACCTGGTCCTGGCGCCAAACTTAGTCAATCAACACGTGTTGGCTCCTCCCTATTTTATGAAGATGATGATGACTAATTCACGCGCTTTTGGTGGTGAGAACTGACCCTTCTCCACCTATAAATAGGACCCCTACCCTCACTTCACACACACACACACCACTTGAGTATTCGTTCTATTGTATCCACTATTCTCCATAGAATTAGAGGAGTTTAGGGTATAGAGAGGAGAGTATCTAGTCCTTAGTCCAAGTTAGGAAGGAGTAGAAGGAGTCTCTCTCTTTCCAATTCTAAATTGCAAAAGGTATGACTCTTATATTCCTATTTGTACTTGTGACTTTGTTCTTAATAATAATGCTATCTTTAGTCTTCTTTTATCATATACTTGAATGAAGCGTTTCTTGTTTGATTGTAGATTCCATGTATGTGGTAGGAGTAGTATTTATGATTATGCCATATCATTCTCATTATATCATCATAAACACTACAAACCCCCACTACAATCTAATTAGTTATGACATGACCATGTTAATATGAATAACTTATGCTATGTTTAAACATTGGTTCAACAATGTTTAGGTTAGTCATTGCCTTAGGATGGCTTGTGCCTAGGCTCCTAAGGTATTTACTTGATATGATAGCATGGTGCTAGGATAGTTAAGTAGCGTTGGATGTCTCGTAGATCCACGGATTCAAGAGGTAGGTAGTAGGTGGTGACATCCCTATCTGTCCTTGTAATCCTCCACGTTCAGCTATGCCACATGCTCTTTGCGGGAGTCGCCCTAGTATTGTTAGGGGTAAACCCGTGCCCGATATGTTCATTACCATATGTATCTAACTTAGGCTATGCATATGTATACTAGAAGCATAGTAGGAGTAACTCCCTAACTCTTAGCCTAATCCCTCTTTGACCCATTTATCCTCCTTAGAATAGGATGCTCTTGTGTGTGTCACACTACCTCACTTATCTATTACCCATCCTCACTAGAACCGTACCTAGACCATTCTACCTTTTCTATTTGATGATTGCTATGCTTCCACTTAGACTTCCTTTGGGAAAATATAAATGACACCTTTGGATTACTCTTTTATGGAGAAATGCTACATCGACAGTTTCCGTGCGATTGTAGATTTTTATCTGTGGCATAAGAAACGTCATCAAGCATTTCTTGCACCATTGCCGGGGAAGGCAACTGAAGTATTGCATGATTGAGTGAATATGATAGGACCCTGGGTAGGTGTATGTCTGGTTTCCACTTGCCAGAAAACTTTGTTGAAGATCCCGAATCTCTTCTGAGAGATCGACCTTGTGTCCTTACTCCTCAGAAGCTTTGTGCGGCAAAGCAAGCCAACTCTACTGCACCAACAACCAAAATGCCAATAGCCCAGAAGACCCTTTGTGATGTTTTCGGCTCCCTCTGCTAACAATGTGCCTGTTTGTCCCACTGTTAACACGGGAGACGTGAACTTCAAAATTAAGACTTGCCTGATCATTATGGTGCAAGCCAACCCATTTTATGGGAAGGCTAACGAGGATGCAAGTGCTCACCTGTAAAAATTCCTTGATATCTACAATACTTTTAAGATATGCCGTCTGTCTTAGGCTGTTTTCGTTCTCCCTTCTTGGGAGGGCGAACTAGTGGTTTTACGCGAACCGAAGTGCTGTAGACACTTAGGAGAAGTGTTCTATGGCATTCCTTGCTAAGTTCTTTCCGTTGGGCAAGACCAATGCCCTGCGTGGAAGAATTTCTTGCTTCGAGCAAGATGCCAATGAGTCTATTCCCGAGGCTTGGGAAAGCTTCAGAAGTACATCCTGGCTTATCCCCACCATGGGATGGACGACTGGCAGATTATCTAAAACTTCTAAAACGGGTTGATCCCTTCCGCCCGTGACCATTTGGATGCTGCCGATGGAGGTGTCTTCTTCTCATTGACAGTGTCCAAAGCCAGAAACTTAATTGAGAAGATGGTATCAAATATGGGTTGGAGCGACAAGCATCTCCATACCTGTCAATGAGGCATGCACACCTTAAAGGAGGTGGACATGATCGCTGTCAAATTGGACCTCATCATGAAGAAGATTGATTGACAAGACAACGGAGGCATGTGTGGCAATGCCTATGCTTTAGACTGTCACATCCCATGTGAAGTCTGTGGCAACATGAGCCATTTTGACAATGACTGCCCAGAAACCCATGAGGACGCGTTATACGTAGCCAACAATGGGAACAACAATGGCTATCATCCAGGGGGTCAATGGTGGGGCCACCGTGCCCATTCTTTTGAGGAGGGTACAACAATAATGAAAATAATGGAAATCAACTCAACTTGAGAGAGCTTGCCATTAGCCAACTGAAGATCAATGATTCCTTATCAAATAAGTTGTGGGCTAATGACAAGACCCTAGATAATATCAATGCAAACATTGAAGGACTATCCTCGGCCTTCAAAAATCAACTATGTGTGAGACCTATGTGTGATGAATACATTGACTTTGTTGATAAATATTTTGAATACTTCCAAAACACCTTTTTCAACAACGTCTGACTCTATGTTCGAGGTCTAGCAAGGTCCAACAATAGGTGCGACTCATTTTGGGTAGCTCTGACAAGGTCCGACGTAAGGTCTGACTTGCTTTGACTAGGTCCAACTTCTTTGTCTAGGTCCGACTTTCTATGGCTAGGTCCGACATGTTTTTGATAGCTCCGGCGCTAGGTCCAAATAGCTTTGGTAAGCTCCAACTCAAGGTCCGGTTATTTTTGGCAAGATCCAGAGCTAGATTGCAATAGTTCTGCTTTTACTTTGAATTGATTTGAACTTGCTTTACCTCTATGAAAAGTTTGCTTAGTATTATTTTACTAAGTTTTTGGTGTGTTTTGGTGGTTATGGTTGATATATTTTTGCTAAGGTTTGCAACATGCTTATGTGATGTGCTCACATAAGGTGTTGTGGTTTTTGAACTAACGTGAGTCAAGTCAAGGACTTGTGCTCGGAAGTATTAGGTTGTTTATTCATGTGCAGGTGTTGCTTGAGTTCAAGACATGGATTGTGATGGGATCCATTGAACCAGTCTTAGGAAGAAGATGAGGTTCAACAACTAAGTTCGAGAGGAATTATGGTTGAGTTGATCGGGAGGTTGCGCAATATGTTTGAATCAAGAACAATGCATATGAAGGTATTGTGGATGTTGTTGGAAGGTGTTTGCACGTGTGCAAGTATTGCATGGACGTGGCTACATGGTTCCGAGGCTTGATGAAGAGACACGAACGTAAAAAATTGGTCGGAAAGGTCCAACCAACTAGGTTATGGACTCAGGTTGCGGCTGAGTCGGGTTTGACTCAAATATTGAAAGATTTGAGTTGGTTATAATAGGATTTCGTGTGGGACACAAATTTGGGTTGTTTTAGGAATGTGGGATACGTTCCTAAGGTGTTTGGAAGTCTTAAGATTGCTTCTACCTGCATATGGAAGAGTCTTGAGCAGTTATGGAATGTTTCGGATGAATCTTAGTAGGATTTGAGTCCTAGTTAGGATTGGGTCGGCCTAGGGTCTGGTTATAAAAGCAAGGGAGGCTAGAGCTCGTGGTGCATGACTTTGGGGCTGTTCCTTTTGAGTTTTTATCAATAAAATTCGTAGTTTAAAGGAGCTTTTATGCCTTGTTCGTCCGACTTGTTTTCATCAAGTCTTTCTCGTCGAGTTTTTGCACAGCACTACCTTGCTTTGGTGGTTTTATCATAACTCGAGTTTTACAGATCCAATCGATGTGATTCTTATTGGGTTGTCTTCACAACTTGATTATCTATTATATGTGAAAATTTCACGGTCATTGGATTTGTGTTTTTGGATCTACACGAGTTTCATTATAGTGTTACAGATCTGGTTTTTCTCGGATAGAACAGATTGACCTTTGTTCAATCTTTCGATCGTCACATGAGTTTTTCTCGATGGATTTCAGTGATTCTTGTTTTCATGTCTTCATGACTTGATCCTATATAATATCTATCACTTTGTCACAGTTGAACCCGTTGAGATTAGTTGCACACAAGATTTCTTTAACAGATCAATTTTTCGCCAAGGGGTTTTTGTTGCTTCTGCTAAAAAAGTTGTAATCTACCATTAACCCCCATCTGGTAGCTTTTCACCTGCTCTTCGATCCTACAATTGGTATCAGAGCCACAGTGCTCTAATCTTTGAGATTTGCATATCTTTTTGACTAATCATCATGGAGAAATACTCCGTAAAATCTTGTGTCTTTAGTGATATTAATTTTCAGGTTTGGAAGGCACGTACGAAAGCTTTCATCTAGGCACAAGACTTCACAATACGGGAAAAGGTGTACAAGCCTTACGATGTGCCGTCAAACGATCAAGTCATGGCTACAAATATGAGAGATGTCGACAACAACAACAAGGCTCGCAACTTGATCATACAAGGATTAACTCAAAGCGACTTCGACCATGTTGCTCACCGCCGATCTGCATATGATGTGTGGAAAGCACTCTACCACTACCATGAAGGATCCAACATGATCAAGGAGGTAAGGTAAGACATGTTCAAAAAGGAGTAATGCGCTTTGAGATGCAACCAGGTGAGTCCATCGACAATCTCTTTGCTCGCTTTAATAAAACTCTGAGCAACTTGCGTAGCGTCAATGTTAAATTTTTAGATGCTGAGAATGCTAGGCAATTACTAAGTGCATTAGACATGTCAATTTTAGAGATGAAAGTGACATCTATTCGTGAATCTACTATCATGAGTACACTTACTTTAGATGTTCTATATTATAAATTGAAAACTCATGAAATTGACATAATCTCACCTAAGAACCCCCAACAAGTCTCTTGCATATGTTTCTCCATGTGACATGCCTAGCTCCGACTAATATTCATCTTGTGGTACACTTGTTTTGTTGTCCTCTCTAACCCTTGAACAGATTGAGGAGTTTCTAGAGGAGGAGCTAGCACTTCTCTCTACTAGGTTCTCAAAAGCATTGCAAAATGTGAGAACTAGAAGGAGCGGAAGCTCTGGACCTCAACAGTGTTTCGAATGTGGTAAGACAATACATTTTTGTTCAGATTGTCCTAACCTTTCAGGTCCTACTTCTTGGGAAGAAAAACAAACAAGGATAAGGCACTCCTTTGCTAATGATAAAAAGAAGAAGGGTTTTACCGGTCGCCAACTGGTAAACAACTTTATCTCCACACTTCAGGAACTTGGCTCAAGCGACGTGGACATTGGAAGTGATGAAGATGAAGATGATTTGGCAAACTTGTGCTTCATGACGGGCAAATCAAGATCAAGTATGGAGGAGGCAGAACATAACAATGACAATGAAGAGTTATGCCCTACTTGCGAAGAAATGTGTGATGCTATCTCTCGTACCACTATTATAGTTAAGAAAAAGGACAAAAAGCTTAGGGATAGTGCTGCTAAAATTGAATCACTAGAATCTGAAATCAACCGTTTAAAAACTTTGATTCCTAGTGATGATGCATGCCCCTCATATGATTTAATGTATGAACAATTGTCCTCTCTAAGAAGTGCACACACCTCCACACTTGATAAACTTGAACTTGTGAAAAGAAAAAAAAGCTTACTGCACTTAATAATAAAAACTTAAAAGATGCTTGTTGTTCTACAATTGTTTTGTATTGTTTAACTTGTGATGATCTTGATAAGAAACTACAAGATTCTATGGATGAAAATTTTGGTTTGAAGAATGCTTTACGTGCTCATGAAGTTAAATATTGTTCCAATTGCAAACTAGAAGGAAAAACTTCATGTGTAAATTGCCTAGAATTGCCTAAGAAACTTGATGACATGAATAGGACACTAGAGCAGTTTTGTATTGGGAACAAAAATCTAAACTTACTGTTGAATTCATCTAAATCCTGCAATGATAAAATTGGTTTATGTTTTGATTCCCATGCTCATGCTAAGGCACATCCACCTAAAATTATAAAGTCATCAGGAAGTGGTTTGATTAAAACAATTCCTAAACAAAAAGTAGTAGTTTTCAAATCTGCAGGATTGTTGTCTCATTCAGCTTGTAATAAAAATGTTGCTTGCTCATCTAGACATGAACACACAGTTAAATTTCATTGTACCCACTATGGTAGAGATGGTCATGTCATAGATTTTTGTTATAGACTAGCTAAACAACAGAAAAAGGAAAGAATGCAAGCTAGATCTCATAACTCTCATGCAACATTTGCTGCACATGCTAAACATAATATCAAGAACATGCAACCTGCTGTTATGAGTCAAAGACATGCAAAGTTTGCTCCCAAACCTACTATTTTTCGTGCTACACATGTAACATCTCGTAAGTCAGTAGTTGGGTACAAAAATCCTCAAACTTTAGCTCATAAACCTATTGTTTTGTCTCAGCTTTCACGTGTTATTCCATCTGGACATCGTGTGACTCAGTACTGGATTCCTAAATACCTTTTGAATAACCCCAATAACGCGTGTTAGTGCTCTTGATCGCATACGTGGGATGCCTAAGGTTAAAGGGGACAAAGAAATTGTGTGCTCTTCTTGTAGACATGCTAAGATGGTTGAAGGTTCACATACTCCTCTCACAATGATCATGACAACTGAAACAGGTCAACTTTTGCACCATGACGCCGTAGGACCTTCAGGCATTCAATCCTTCAGAGGTAAATGGTATGTTCTTGTGATTGTTGATGATTATTCTAGATACTCTTGGGTTTACTTTATGGCATCTAAGAATGAAACTTTTAGTCACTTTAGAACTTTATTTCTTAGATTATCAATTGATCATCCAGGATCTTTAAAATCAATTAGAAGTGATAACGGAACCGAATTTAAAAATCAATCTTTTGATCACTTTTGTGCTGAAAATGGAATAGATCATCAATTTTCTTCACCATATGTACCTCAACAAAACGGTGTTGTAGAAAGAAAGAACAGAACATTAGTTGAGATGGCTAGGACTATGCTTGATGAATATCAAACTCCTAGGAAATTTTGAGCTGATGCAATTGCAACTGCTTGTTATGTCTCAAATCGTGTTTTCTTGTGCGCTAAGCTACCTAAAATACCATATGAGCTCCAGTTTGGACATAGGCCTAGTGTTACACACTTTTGGGTCTTTGGATGCAAATGCTTTGTTAAGAAACATGGTAATCTTGATAAATTTGAACCTAGATCCATTGATGGCATGTTTCTTGGTTATCCATCTCATACTAGAGGCTACCGTGTGCTTTTACTTGACACTAACAAAATTGTGGAGACTTGTGAGGTGTCTTTTGATGAAGCTAGCACAGGTACTAGCTCAAACATTGCAGGTCCGGATCCATATCTGCATGGGGAAGAGCATTTTTGTTGAAGATGAGGAAGAAGTGGTGCTGCTGCCCAAAAATTCAGCAGCTAATGACATTGTTCCAACTCCTGATTTTGATTCACAGCCACCACCGACGACCACCATTGCTGGTCCAAATCCTCCTCAAGTCACAAGCTCATCGATTTGTGATGAACATGAAGAAGAAGAATATTGTGAAGTGTCCACTCCCCTCCAGGTTCTCAAAATTCATCCTCCACAACAAATTATTAGAAGCTTGCATGAACGAGTCACACGGTCCAGGTTTTGCGATCCAAACTCTTATGCTTATTCTACTTTTGTTGCTTCTTTTGAACCCAAAGATATATCACACACACTCACTAATGAATCCTGGATTATTGCCATGCAAGAAGAGTTAGAAAATTTTGAAAGAAATAATGTTTGCAAACTTGTATCTCCACCTCAAGGTCACACTTTAATTGGAACTAAATGGGTGTTTAAAAATAAACAAAGTGAGGATGGGGTTGTGGTTAGGAATAAGGCTAGGTTGGTTGCTCAAGGTTTCACTCAAGTTGAAGGTCTAGATTTGATGAAACTTTTGCTCCTGTTGCTAGATTAGAAGCCATAAGAATTTTGTTAGCTTTTGCTGCACTTAAAGGTTTTAACTATATCAAATGGATGTTAAAAGTACTTTTCTTAATGGCTACATAGATGAGGAGGTTTATGTCAAACAAACACCGGGTTTTGAAAATCCAGATTTTCCTAATCATGTTTACAAACTGTCCAAAGCCTTGTACGGTCTCAAACAAGCCCCTAGAGCATGGTATGATAGGTTAAAAACATTCTTACTTAAAAAGGGGTTTACCATGGGCAAGGTTGATAAAACTATTTTTGTGCTTAAGCATGGCAATGACTCATTATTCGTTCAAGTGTATGTGGATGATATTAACTTTGGTTGTGCTTCTCATGATCTTGTGTCTAAGTTTTCAGCTATGATGAGTTCAGAATTTGAGATGAGTATGATGGGAGAACTCACGTACTTTTTGGGGCTGCAAATCAAGCAAACAAAGGAGGGTACCTTTGTGCATCAAACAATGAATACAACAGACCTCCTAAGGCGCCTCAACATGGAAAAAAGTAAGCCTCTTCGGACACCAATGGGAACAACAACAACACTTGAACTTGATGAAGATGGTGAACCAATGGATCAAAAAGAATATAGAAGCATGATCGGATCACTTTTGTACCTCATGGCATCAAGGCCAAACATACAATTCAGCGTATGTCTTTGTGCACGTTTTCAAGCCTCCCCACGTGCTTCACATCGTCAAGCCATCAAAAGGATTCTCAGGTACTTACATGGAACTCAAGATTTTGACATTTTTCTTCCTTCTTCCTCAACCGTTACTTTGAAAGCTTTCTCGGATGATGATTTTGGGGGTTGTAGGATTGATAGGAGAAGTACTTCTGGTGCTTGTCATTTTCTTGGTAATTCACTTGTTGCTTGGTCCTCTAGAAAACAAAACTCAGTTGCACAATCCACAGCTGAATCTGAATATGTAGCTGCTGCTAGTGCTTGCTCACAAATTCTTTGGACTGTTCAAGCACTTAAGGACTATGGGGTCAATCTAGATAGTGTTCCACTGTTTTTTGATAACACTAATGCCATTTGCATTGCTAAAAACTCCGTGCAACATTCTATAACTAAGCACATTGACATTAGGTATAACTTTCTTCGTGATAATGTTGAAAAAAGGAAACATTGTGCTTCACCATGTAGATACTGACTGACATTTTTACAAAACCTTTGGATTTCACTTGTTTTTGTTTCATTCATAGTGAAATAGGGGTTATGCATCCTCATGGCTTACATTGAGGGGGAGTTTTCAAACTTGAGAAGTCTATGTGTGAATCTGAAATTAAAATAATATGAGTATAATATTTCATACATATATGACTTTGTGATTCCTTTTATATGCTGAAAGTTCTTACTATATTACTCGTGTTATACATTTTGTAGTTTTTGCCATGTCTAGTAATTGGAATAATTATTTACACTAAATCTGGTCATGGTCGAACTTTCTTGCTGTTTTAAACTTGTTGCATGCTCACAAGTGCTTTTAATCATAAAGAATTAATCAAGTAATCAACTCACATGTTGAGTTTTTATGAACAAATATATATTGAGAAAAGATCAAGAGAATATGCATGCAATGCACTTCTTCTTTTGAGATGGCTTATCATTGCACTTAGATATGAACTTGGAAGAAGTTGTGTATGACTAAAACCATGTCCTTAAGCTTCTTATTGTCAAATGACATAGGCTTGGTTGGTTAGAATATGACAGATGCACATATAATATCTTGCAAATATCATATGATCTAAATTTGTGCTTTGAAAAATAATAAAATGTAGCAACAAGTGTCATGCTTTCAGGTTTTGAAATAGTTAAGTTTGTGAGATCATGACTTGCTAAATTGGAAATTACATTTGATCTCTAGCATGGCTTACACTACTTTATGTATTTCATTGATGTGATAGTGTAAGTTACTTGATAGTATGACTTGGATGAGCTTTGTTTTATATGTATATGTTATAATATGCTCATGACAATTAAAATTTGTCCTATAAACCTTGCTGAATACATTGTCAAAGGGGGAGAGATAATATGTGAATTTTTAACATTTTTAAAAATAAGTATGCAAGGGGGAAAAATTGACATATTCACAATTGTTTTGGCATGATTCTTCTCAGGGGGAGAATTTGTTTTTCTTCTCATTTTATTTCTGTTTTACAAAGGGGGAGAAATTGTTTTTTAAAACTTTTAATGTGAATAAGCCAATGTTCGGATTTTAAGTGCTGTTGCCAATGCATTCATCAAGGGGGAGATTGTGAGACCTATGTGTGTTGAATACATTGGCTTGTACTAAATACATTGGCTTTGATGATAAAAGTTCTGAAATTCTGCTAAAACACCTTGTTAGCAAAGTCTAACTCTAGCTCCGAGCTTCTGCAAGGTCTGACAATAGGTCTGACTTGCTTTGTCAAGGTCCGACATGTTTTTGGGTAGCTCCGGTGAGCTTTGTCTTTAGCTCTGACATGTCTTTGATAACTCCGACATGTCTTTGTTAAGCTCCGATATGTTTTGATAGGTCCGACTTATGTTGGTTAGCTCCGACATGTTTTTCTAGCTCCGACTTTTGGGTTGACTAGTTCCGACTAGCTTTGGTTAGCTCCAGCGCTAGGTCTGGCTAGCTTTGGTAAGCTCCGGTTCAAGGTCCGGTTAGCTTTGGCTAGGTTCGGAGCTTGATCGCAGTGTTTCTGCTTTTATCTTGCAATGTTTTGAACTTGCTTTACACTTATGGAAAGGTTGCTTAGTATTCTTTTACTAAGTTTTTGGTGTGTTTTGCTGGTTAAGGCTGATATCATTTTGCTATGGTTTGCAACATGCTTATGTGAGATGCTCACGTAAGATGTTGTAGTTTCGGAACTAACGAGAGTCAAGTCAAGGACTTGTGCTTAGAAGTATTTGTTGACTATTCTTGTGCAGGTGTTGCTTGAGTTCAAGACATGGCTGGTGACGGGATCCATTGAACTAGTCTTAGGGAGAAGATGACGTTCAACAACCAAGTTCGGAAGGAATTGTGGTTGTGTTGATCGGAAGGTCGCACAACATGTATGAATAAAAAACAATGCATATGAAGGTATTATGGACGTCGTTGGAAGATGTTTGAATGTGTGCAAGGAGTGCATGGACGTGGCTGCATGGTTCCAAGGCGTGATGAAGAGATGTGGACGTAAAGAATTGGTCGGAAAGGTCCAACCGACTAGGTTATTGACTCATGCTGCAGCTGAGTCGGGTTTGACTCAAATATGGAAAGATTTGAGTTGGTTATGATTGTATTTAGTGTGGGTCACAAATTTGAGTTGTTTTAGGAATGTGGGATACGTTCCTAAGGTGTTTGGAAGTCTTAAGATTGCTTCTATCTGCGTATAGAAGAGTCCTAAGCAGTTATAGAAAGTTTCGATTCGTGATTTGAGTAGGATTAGAGTCCTAGTTGAGATTGGGTTGGCCTAAGGGCTGGTTATATAAGCAAGAGAGGCCATAGATCGTGGGAGACGACTTTGGGGGGGCTGTTCCTATTGTGTTCTATTGAATAAAGATCGTAGTTTAAAGGAACTTTTGTGCCTTGTTCGTCCGACTTGTTCCAGACAAGTTTTTCTCGTCGAGTTTTCTGCATAGCACTACCTTTCTTCGGTGGTTTTATTATAACTCGAGTTTTACAGATCTAATTGACATGATTCTTTTTGAGTTGTCTTCAAAACTTGATTATCTATCATCTGTCAAAAGTTCACGGTCATTGGATTTGTGGTTTCTGATCTACACGAGTTTCTTTGCAGCATTCCAGAACTGTTTTTCTCGGGTAGGACAGATTGACCTTTGTTCGATCTTTCAATCGTAACTTGAGTTTATCTTGACGAATTTGAGTGATTCCTGTTGTGTCGTCTTCGTGACTTGATTCTCTATGATTTCTATCTCTTTTGTCAAGGTGAAACATGTTTAGATTAGTCTCACACACGATTTATTTAACAGATCGTTTTTCTTCCGAAGGGGTTGGCATTTAATTGTTTCTGCTGCGTAAGGTTTTTTAATCTACCATTCACCCCCCCTATGGTAGCTTTTCACGTGCTTTTCGATCCTACGCAAATGATCTGACTCCTCCGGCGGATTTCCTTCCCTTAAACATGGTGTCGGAGATCAGAAGGGAGCTGTGGAAGAAGATGCCAACTCTTGATGACTTGGGCCTTGTGGACAAGCATCGAAGCGCTCCATCGACCGGGATTGCTATATGAATGTGGACTAGAGGGGGGGGGGGGTGAATGGGCTTTTTCTGAAATTTAGTCGGAACCTGCAACACTTAATAGACTGATCAAATCCAGAGATATTGGACTAGTCCGGTAGAGTGCGGACTAGTCCGGTGCGTGCGGACTAGATCGATCAAGTTTGATCGATTATCTCGATCCTAGACTCTATGCAGCGGAAATATACTTGTAAATAGAGGTAATACTTCTAAGAAACCGAGTGTTGCACAAGTTAATCTTATACTCAATGGTTTATCGTAATGTGGACAAGATCAAGTGAAACCCTAGATAGCAATGAAAAGTAAGAACAATGTGCTAAAAGTGAAGACACAAAATTTTATCTCGTGGTTCGGTTCCCACAAAGGCAACCTACATCCACGTTGAGGAGCCCACGAAAGGACCGGGTCTTAACTAACCCTAACCTCGTCGAATCGCCACGAAGGCCAATTCTTTTTCACTATCACAGGGGTAAATCACCAAGTTCAAGGGGCCTTCTCACAAGTTGAGGGCTCCCCAATATTACAAATCGAACACCACCAAGAACACACTCATAAGATTTACAATAAAATAGCAGGAGTGTGTTAGAGATCAAACCCAAGAGCTCAAACGTGTGGAATCGTGTCTCTCCTTTGATCCAAAGTGAATCCTCAAGGGATTGATCTTTCTTGCATTGGATTGCGTGGAGAGATGTGTTTTCTAAGCTCTTGGAGGATGTGACGGCACAGGGTGTCGAGAGAGTTGAAAGTAGGGCCATGCACATCTATTTATATGGTGTTTCCAAAAGTTACCGTTAGGGTTTCGAGGGTCCGGACTAGTCCGTGGTGGATTCCGGACTACTTCGGTGTGCGGCGTGCAGGAAACCCTAAGTTCTCAGGAAGATCAGACTTGTCCGACTAAGGGCGGACTAGTCCGATTTAGGCTCTGGAAAAGTTCGGACTAGTCCAATTATTTTTGGATAAATCTGGCTGTGGTGATGTCCTTAGTGAATTGGGAAAAGTCACATTTAGAGGACTTGTCCTATTTTAGTCAGAGAGGTTATCAGACTAGTCCGTGGTGATTTCGGACTTGTCCAATTTTGTGCAAATCTGTGAAGTGTAGAGGACTAGTCCGCACTGGGGAGGACTAGTCCGATTTTAGTCAGAAAGATATTGGACTAGTTTGTGGTGATATCGGACTTGTACGGTCTGTGTAGACTCGGAATGTGCAGACAAGTCTGCATTGGGAGGACTTGTGCAATTTTGAACAGAGGGGTTATCGGACTAGTCTGGATATTATCGGACTAGTTCGGATATTATCAGACTAGTCTGGACCTGTATAAATTAGTGTAGTGAGTGAGTTTTCTTGTGATTGAGCTCTTGGGGTGTGTTTGTCCAACACACTCCCTACACAAAGATCTAATCTGTTTAGCTCTTGAGCTCTTTTCCATATAGATCCTCATTCTCCTTTCTTTTTGCGCTTTCTTCATAATTTCTTTTAAGAACTGCGCTCATCTCAACAATTTGGTTAGGATCTCATTTGTTTGTCATAAATCAACCAAAACCCACAAGGGATTCCTAGATGCGCTTTCAATCTTCCCCTTTTTGGTGATTGATGACAAGCAATTGAGATTTTACAAAATATGATAAAAATGCAGAATTTTCATAAAGTGTGTACATATGAGTTAGGTATAAGTTAATCAATGAAAACATAGGTCATATGTGCACTCTTTATGGTGGGGTATAAAACTACATGAGCGTGAGCAATAATCGTGATAAGAACGAAGTGATTGACATTGAAATACCAATATCAAGCATATATGTCAATTTCAAGGCAAAACACAAATTTCATAACATAAGCAAAGTCATTCCATCACACCACAAAACCAAAGATAGAAATAACAGTATTAGAGTTTTAGAACCCAAGGGAGACACAAAAAGATACACAAATGAAGTTATGAAGCTCTCATCTCTCAAACTACAGCTAGGACGAGTGATTCCCCCTCAATCTCCCCCTTTGGCATCAAGACACCAAAAAGAAGGAGAAAAGGGATCTAGTGGCTTATTCCTCATTGTCAGTTCTCTCCTCATATTCATCTTCATCTTCCGGCTGGGTAGAAGGAGGAGGAGCAGACCCACTCGAAGTGCCCCTAATGCCAAAGTAGGCAAGCTCGGAGGGAGTCAAAGGCCCGAGCTCAGTTAAATCAGAGGCTGAATCGTCAAAGATGACTGGGGATCCAATAGGCTCAATCTCCAACTTCTGGAAAATGTGACATTTTCTTTGACATATCTCATATCTGCCTTCCTCGCCTTGTTCAACTTGTGAGTATTCACTTCGACCTTCTTGCATGAGGCAAAGATTGCTACTAAGTACTACAAGATTCCACTAGGAGACCCTTTTTGGGGAGGGGAACTAGTTGAGGGAGCAGTCCTCTCATCCTCTCGAGCTCTCCTTGGTGCCTCTTCACTAGACACTGGAGAAGGAGCAACTTGAGTTGTGGCTTGAGGAGGCTTTTGGGGCCTCAAAGGGGTGTGCTCCACGTCCTTCACGAACTCGATGCCTGTGACCTTCTCGATCATGAACATTAAGTAGGGGGCACAACCACAGGATCTGTTCGGCATGCAGGAGATGTTGACCATATCATTCCAGATATAGTCAAAGATGTCAAACTTTCTGTTCTTGTTTATTACTTTCATCAAGGTCCTCAAGTAACCTTGGACACTTCCTGCATCCCCATATTTTGGTGCTATTGTCTTCATCAACACCCTGTTGAGCACCATCAATAAAGGCTTCGTGTTCTTGGTTGAGGGAGGATTGAACTTCAGGATGGTGTCATAGAGGAAGTCAATCTTGTATTTTCCTAAGACACCGATGTTGTGGATGGTCAACTCATTGTTGCTGGTGTCTTCTAGATGAAGGAGTCTTGCAATCTCACCATAAGTCATAGTGTACTTGGATCCAGTGTCATCCAAGTCACCCTGTCTTCATCATCACTAGCAAAGAAACAAGTGGCATAGAACTGGGCAATGATCTCATCATTCCAGTGATATCTGAAGGCAAATAGGTCCTTCAGTCCATGCCTAGCAGCAGCTTCCACCACTTGATCAAAGGCTCCACAAATCTTCCTCTCAAAGTGATTCCAATCGAATCACTTGTTGCGGACCACCGGAGTCTTCATAGTAAGATACACTGAGCTGTAGAAGTCTGCATGAAAATTTCTCCAAAACCTTGCATCAGCAGCCTTCTTGGGTCAGCCGTAGCAGTCCACGAATCTAAGTTTGGAAGCAACATCGCTTCCTTTGCCGTTGAAATTCTCCTCGGAGGGATCTCTGTTTCCCTACCTCAGAGCATGCATCTTGAGAGGGCCGACTGGGCCCGATGCAATTCCCTTCCCTTTGCCCTTCACTTGGCGAAGAGCCGTCAAGCTGGAGTTAGCTGCGTCCTTGGCCTAGGACGCAGGCTTCTTAGCAAGCACCTTGCACCGCACCTAAGGTGGGGAAGGTGCAGGCTCGGAGGGACACTCTTGCCTCTTTTGAGCGTGAGACTCCGAAGCTTGCGTCAACAAGTCTAGTTCCATCTCATCTTCAAAGTCGGAGATGTTCTCGTTCGACATTGTCATGAGAGAGCATTGCACAATGTAGGGATAAGAATTGATGACAAGGAAGTGCATTGAGGAATGAGTAATTAGAGTTGAGTTCAGGAAAAATCGGACTTGTCCGGTGTACAGGTACGGACTAGTCCGGAGGTACCGGACTTCTCCGTACATGGACCGGACTAGTCTGGTGTTCATCATCTCAAACCCTAACTAGACGACAAATGGTGATTCCCAATGCAAAACTGGTTCAAGGTAAATGTAATACAGCTAGGAGGCATGTATTAACCGAGAGGAACTAGGCTATTTAGTCAACAATGAAGAAAATCATGATTTATAGGGTTTGGGAGGAAATTTGACCGAAGATCCTTGATTCTTGGAGATGGAGGGGTTGAAGTTGCGGACAAGTCCGTGGTCTTCAATCCCTATACAATGGAGATCTTTTTCCACCCATACTTGAAGGGATTCAATGGAGAACGGAGGAAATCGCCTTGGGAGGACTCGAGCGAGGAGAGAGAGCGTGGGGCAAGTTGTGAGGATGAAGAAGATTAGGTCTTGGCGGCGGCTAGGGTTATGGAGTCGAAAAATCGGACTAGTCCGTGGTTTACCGGACTAGTCCGGACTACCGGACACTCTGCGGACAAGTCTGCATGGGTGGACTAGTCCGAGTAACCACGGACTAGTCCATTGTCACCAGAAAAGAAGTGCTTAGCCCATTCGTATATATTCGAAGGTACTTATTAAGAAAATAAGGGGCAAAACAAATCAAATAATCTTAATGAATATGGTCAGTAAGCATACAACAATCAAGCAATGACCTTAATTCACCAAGATCGAGTAATTGAAATAGTTTTTTTTCGGAGAAAATTGAGAAAGATGATTTTGACAACACAATCAACATATTTTGAAGAAACCATACAGGTATGCAAGTTTTCAAGCCACATTCTGAGCATCAAGGATGTTTAGTTCATTCCGGAGCTCGCAAAAACATTTCTCATCAAGTGGCTTGGTGAATGTATCGGCTAATTGTTTTTCACTGTTGACATGGGAAACGGATATGTCTCCTTTCATTGAGTGGTCTCTCAAAAAGGTGATGTTGGATGTCTATGTGTTTGGTTCTAGAGTGCTCAACTGGATTATGGGCAATTTTAATGGCACTCTCATTATCACAAAGGAGTGGAAAACGGTTCATATTGTAACCGTAATCCCTTATAGTTTGTCGCATCCAAAGGAGTTGTGCACAACAACTCCCGACTGCCACATACTCTGCTTCGGTCGTGGATAAGGCAATGAAATTTTGTTTCTTGGAGGACCAAGAAACTAGGGATCTACCTAGGAATTGGCAGGTGCCGAAGGTACTTTTTCTATCTAGTTTGCATCCAACATAATCTACATCGGAGTATCCAATGAGATTGAACTTGGAACCTTTGGGATACCAAAGGCCTAGGTTGGGTGTATGAACCAAATATCTCAAGATCCTTTTAACGGCTGTCAAATGACACTCCTTAGGATTGGCTTGAAATCTCGCACACAAACATACACTCAACATAATATCAGGCCTAGATGCACATAAGTAATGTAAGGATCCAATCATGGAGCGATATACATTTTGATCCACGCTTGGTCCATCTTCATTGAGATCCAAGTGTCCATTAGTTGCCATGGGAGTCTTGATAGGCTTCGCCTTGTCCATCCCAAACTTCTTGAATATGTCTTGAGTGTACTTGGTTTGGCTTATGAATGTCCCTTACTTTTTTTGTCTCACTTGGAATCTCAAGAAGTACTTCAGCTCTCCCATCATAGACATCTCAAACCTATCTGTCATAATCTTACTAAATTCTTCACAAAAGGATTTGTTAGTTGAACCAAAGATAATGTCATCAACATAGATTTGACAGATAAAAATATCATTGCCGAAGTGTTTTGTAAATAATGTATAATCTTCTTTACCAATCTTAAAACCATTTTCAATTAAGAAATCTCTAAGACAGTCATACCAAGCTCTAGGAGCTTGTTTGAGGCCGTAGATAGCTTTACACAATTTAAAGACGTGGTCGGGGGACTCTTTATCTTCAAATCCGAGAGATTGCTCCATGTACACCTCCTCCTTGATTGGACCGTTGAGGCAGGCGCTTTTCACATCCATTTGGTAGAGCTTGAAATCATGGTGTAACACCCTCATTTTCATGCATCATGCCCTGCATACATTCATATACATGTTTAACATTAATCCACATAAAGAGGAATAAGTTTAAAACTGATTTGGAACAAAACCGCACTTAAAAGTTATGAAAGTGCGGACTAGTCCGATTTTGGTGCGGGCTAGTCCGATTTCTCTCTGACCTCGATCGGACTTGTTCGTTTTTGCTGCGGACTAGTCTGTTTTTGCCTCTGGACACTTTCGGACTTGTCCGGTCCTATGCGGACTAGTCCGGTGTTCCAAGAATCCTTGAAAATTTGCTAAGTCCCTGGACTTGTCCAGACTAGTCCGGTGTTTCAACGGACTTGTCCATTTTCCTCTCTGACTAAAGTCGGACTTGTCTGATTTTCATCCAGAGTTGTCCAATTTCTTTCTGACTAACTTCGGACTAGTCTGGCCCTTTTCGGACTTGTCTGATATTTCGCGATTCTGAGTTCATCTTTTGTTTTACGACTTGTTTCTTGGGTTTCACGTTAAGTGGGCCTAGGGACTTCGTGCCTAACTCTTTTAGAGCCCATGTGGGACTCTAAACCGGCCTCTACTCATCTCAAACTCGAAATCCCTCTAACCCTAGCCTCCACCTCTATATAAACAACCCCACCCCTTAGCTTGACATCTATTTGCCACTTTTCCACCCCACCCAAACCCTAGTTCGTGGAGAGCCACCATCAAGGAGGGAGGAGGACATCCCAAGCAAGAAGAAGAAGAGGAGGAAACAAAAGAGGATCAAGATCTCCATCAAGTTTCGTTCTTCATCACCAATTCATCTCCAAGTTCATCACCAACCCTTGATCATCAAGATCCAAGTGTTACCTCCAAGTTTCTTGATTCATTGGAGTCCTAAACACCTGGTATACCTTTTATTTCCTTTTCTTTACGTGAATCGAACCCTAATCTCCAAATTCACATTGATCTAAAAAACCCTAATCTCCGATCTCGCAAAGTACAGACTTGTCCGGTCCCTAGCGGACTATTCCGATTTTCCTGGTTAATTTATTTTGAATTAATTCTAAAATTTGATCAAATCTACTCTAAACCTGTGTAAACTTGTCAAAAACTATTAGAACTAATTAGTGATCATTAAAAGCAATCTATTAACAAGATCCACCTTGCATTTGCATTAATCATGCATGTCATGTCATCTTGAGTAATATTTGTGCACTCTTTGATTGTGTCTCTTGTCTTGTATGTTTATTGTGTGGATTAGACAGATTTGCGCTAGAGAGTGTTGCAGAGGGTCTCCAGCACCAAGAGTTTGAAGGCTTTGACCCGAATCAATCCTAAGAGCAAGGCAAGTGTCCTTGAAGCATATTGATCCTGTTTTTAGTAAATGTTTTGTTTGCAAAATTGCATGCTTGTGTCAACTTGATGGGAAATCCTATGGTAGGAAGTTTACTAGATTTGTTTAACCACCCTTGTCACCTGAAATTATGGTAGAGAGTCGGGATGGGCTTTTTACCTTTCTGCTTTGCTTAATTAATTGGGATGGGAAAACAACACTATACATTTAATTACGCACTAATGATATTATGGTTAATGTGAATTGGTCAATATGATATGGTAATGGGTGATCTAAGCAAGCTTGGTGTGTGGATGGGTTGGATGTCACAGTGGTTTGCTTGCTTTAGATCTAAGGACTGGTTCATGCGAGAATAAGTCAGGACTACAGTGCCACCACAAGGCCAAGTATGGGTGCGGCGTAACTAATTAATTAGGGCTTTGCCAGTGCTATTTTGACCAATAAGGATGCTCGGGGAAGGGGTAGTCGGAATGGGTTTGTTGATGGTTTGCGAGACTACCCTGGGATCCGAATGGCTCAAGAGGGGGCCCTCGGTTGAACATGTGCTCAGTTGGAGGCATCGCCATCGGTGAAACCTCAGTGGGGTCTAAATAGGCTAGTAATCCCTTTGTAAAGGCTATTTTGTAATCTTTTGGCCATACACCAAAGGAAGTGTAATTGGCATAAGGGAGGTTCTTTAGTCGCCGACGGGTGATGAAATCACAAACATGTGGGTAAAGCGGTACAAACTCTGCAGAGTGTAATTAAAACTATCATGATAGCCGTGCTCCAGGTTATGAGCACCTGGACAACTTACATGATTAGAGGGAACTTGGTATTGGGATGGTTTTTGGGAAGGTTATGGTTTGGTACTGTTCATGGGATAGTATTATGGTTTATGGCAATGGTTATGATTAATCGTAAAGTGAAATCTCGAATATGGATGATGGTAATGAATATGGATTGGAATTATGATGATTACATGGTTTATGATGGGATTACTTAACATATATATAATATATTGCTTTTCAAATGTTTTAATGTACTTTTTAGCACTTAGCCTTTATTATATTCATCATTTGTATTAGCTACATGTCATACTTTCCACACTTGCTGAGTACGACATGTACTCACCCTTACAATTCCTCCAAACAGTTGCAGGTCAGGATTGGGAGTTTAACGATGATAATACGGAGTTCTATCCCGTGTGTGCCGTCAGCTTTGCCTGTGGTGTTGCATGGAGCTGCGCTATACCCTATTGCTTAGCTGCATAGTTACTTATTTAGTTTAATTTTGCTGCATTAGTTGAACTTGTCATTAATATTCATTAGAACTTATATTCGAGGATAATATGGTTTGTGTAATAAAAAATTGTTAATTAATCTTGTTCTGTGGTATTTTTCTGTATACTCTTTTGTGAATGCACTCGTGTATGTGTGTTGAACATTTTGGGCACACATATGCATTCACTTGGTTCATTTTCGAGACCGGGTGTCACAAATTGGTATCAGAGCCACAGGTTGACCGTAGGACGCAACCTAGATAGAATGGACACTTTAGAGCACATAGAAACACTCAAGAATTGATGTGTTCTTGCTTGGTGTGTTTTTTGCTATATTTGCTTGCTTGTGTGCTTAATATAGGATTTTGGGATGCTTTAGCATTGCCATGTCCACGTAGGCTAGTTAGTTGTCTAGTTTCATATCCCTTGGTGCATATAGTTGGCGATGTTTCTAAATTCTTATATCTTGCTTTTCTTCAGATGGTGAGGACTCGTAACCAGGGGGATGGCAATGATGGAGAGGAGAACAATGGAGTACCCCAAAACAACAATGGGCAAGGATCTGCTCATGGAGCTATCAACATTGAGCAGCTTTTGGCTATGCAAAACCAGCTCATGCAGACCATGATACAAACTATAGGACAACTGCAGGCTGGCAATAACAACAATCAGCCTCACATGCCTCCACCGCCACTCCCACCTCCTCATAGCTGGTTGGGAGAGTCCATGAGGACTAGGCCTCCAACCTTTGCTCAAGCCGCTGACCCTATGGATGCGGATGATTGGCTAAAGTCCGTGGAGAAGAAGCTAGCTATTTTCCAATGTAGTGACAGGGAGAAAGTGCTTTTTGCTTCTCATCAACTAGTTGGAGCAGCTGCCGATTGGTGGGATTCCTTATGCAATGCTCACGAGAACCAAGCGAGAATTACTTGGGCCGAATTCAAAGAGAGCTTCCGTTCTCATTATGTGCCGGAAGGAGTTATGATCTTGAAGAGGCAATAATTTGAGAACTTGAGGCAAGAAAGATCAAGTGTGAGTGAATATCTCAACAAATTCACTCAACTCTCAAGATATGCGCCCGAGGATGTTAGCCAGGACAGCCGGAAACAATACTTGTTCATGAGGGGCTTGAACAATGAAATCCAAGTGCAACTACTCAACTGTGATTATGCCAACTTCCAGAAGCTGGTGGACAAAGCAATTGTGGTGGAGAATAAGGTCCGGGAGATGGAGCAAGACAACAAGAGGAAGGCACCATATAAAGGACAACAACAGGGAAGTAATGTGCGCCCTCGCTTTGTTCCACCAAATGCGCCATATTACAGCCCTCCTGCTCCGGTTCAGTGCCCTGGTTATGCACCGCGTCTAGCTCAGTTTGTGCAGCAGTGCCCTGTTATGCAAGCACCTAGGCCTCCAATGTCTTATGCATCTCGTGCCAACTTTCTGGGTGCAAATGTTCAAAATCAAGTCCGTCCCAATAATTCTAGTGCAGCAAAGAAGTGCTATACTTGTAGAGAAGTTGGACCTTTTGCCCATCAATGCCCAAGTCAGGCCTTGGTCAAGGAAGCAATGCACTGAGGCAAAACCCAAGACCCAATGGAGGGCAGCCACAAGAGAACCATGGACAACAGAATTTTGCTCGTGGCAACGTGAACCATGTCTCTATGGAGGATGCTCAACAAGCGGATGACATGGTCATTGTTATGTTTCTCGCAAACTCCAACCCCGCGACTATGTTGTTTGATTCTGGAGCATCGCATTCATTCATTTCATCAAAGTATGTTGCCAAGTATAGCTTGCCTATCTCTCATATGAAGTTTACTCTATTGGTTAAGTCTCCTGGAGGAGAGATGAGGACAAATATAGTATGTCCAAAAGTAAGCCTTAGAATAAGGGGGGTAGACTCCTCTGCCAACATCATTGTTTTGGATTCTCAAGGATTGGACATTATACTTGGTATGGACTGGTTGAGGAAGCACAACGGAGTTATTGAGTTTGCCACGAAAATGGTAATGTTGACCATTGAGGAAGGGATCACTGTAGAGTTTGAAGCATCTCAAACCGCACCAAAGCAATTGGAGCTGAATCATATGGACAGTGCTGCAATTGAGGAGATTCCCATGGTGTGTGAATTTTTGGATGTTTTTCCGGACGAGTTGCCAGGTATGCCACTTGATCGAGACATTGAGTTTGTTATTGATTTAATACCTGGAACTGCACCTATAGCTAAGAGGTCATATAGGATGCCTCCTATGGAATTAGCGGAGCTCAAGAAGCAAATTCAAGAGCAACTAGAGAAGAGTTTCATTCGGCCCAGCTCTTCACCTTGGGGAGCGCCCATTCTATTTGTGGACAAGAAGGATGGATCCCAAAGGATGTGCGTAGATTACCGAGCTCTCAACGAGGTGACCATCAAGAACAAGTATACCTTGCCACACATAGAAGACTTGTTTGATCAGATGAAGGGTGCTTGTGTCTTCTCTATGATTGATTTGAGGTCGGGATACTTTCAAGTGAAGATTAGACTATCGGACATACCCAAGACAGCTTTTAGGACACAGTATGGATCTTATGAGTACACCGTGTTGTCTTTTGGATTGACAAATGCGCCTGCCTACTTTATGTACCTCATGAATAAGGTCTTCATGGATTACCTGGATAAGTTCGTTGTGGTGTTCATTGATGACATTATGATCTACTCGAAGGATGAGAAGAAATATGAGGAACACTTGAGGCTTACACTGCAAAAATTAAGGGAGCATCAATTGTATGCCAAGTTCAACAAGTGTCAGTTTTGGTTGAGAGAAGTATTGTTTTTGGGTCATATCATTTCAGGGGGAGGAGTTTCGGTTGATTCAGGAAAAGTGAGGGACGTGTTAAAATGGGAGCCACTGCAGAATGTAAAGGAGATCAGGAGTTTTCTTGTCATGGCTGGATATTACGGTCGATTTATCAAGGACTTTTCCAAGATAGCCAAGCCAATGACGAAATTGCTAATGAAGGGAAAGGCTTTCCAATGGACTCAAGCTTGTCAAAACAGTTTTGAGGAGTTGAAGAAGAGGTTGACAACAACCCCAATTTTGGTACTGCCGAATGTGAGCAAGAGTTTTGATATTTATTGCGAAGGTGCGAGACAAGGACTTGGATGTGTATTGATTAAAGAAGGTCAAGTGTTCGCCTATGCATCAAGACAATTGAAGAAACATGAGCAGAATTACCCAACCTATGATTTGGAACTTGTAGCCTGTGACACCCGGTTCCGAAAATGAACCAAGTGAACGCATATGTGTGCCCAGGATGTTCAACACACATACACGAGTGCATCACAAAAGAGTATACAGAAAATTACCACAGAACAAGATTAATTAACCAAATTTTATTACATAAAACATATTATCCTCAAATACAACCTCTAATGAATATTTATGACAAGTTCAACTAATGCAGTGGAAATAAACTAATTAAGCGACTAAGCAAACTAAGCATAAGGGATAGCGCAACTCCAATAACACCACATGCAAAGCGGACGGTAGACATGACCTAGAACTCCGCATTCTCACCATTAAACTCCCAATCCTGACCTGCAACTGTTGGGGGGGGGGGAATTGCAAGAGTGAGTACATGTCGTACTCAGCAAGTGTGGAAAGTATGACATGTGGCTGATTCAAATGGCGAATATAATAATGGTTGAGTGCTAAAAAGTACATTAAAAACATTTGAAAAGCAATATATTATATGTATGTGAAGTAAACCCATCATAATCATAAGTAATATCACAAAACCAATCTGAATTCACTACCATCATCAATAATTCCAGATTTCACCATTGCCAATAACCATATTCAATACCAGAAATAAATCCATAACCAGCCATAACCATTACCAAACCATAACCATCCCAAATACCATCCCAATACCGAGTTCCCTCTAATCATGGAAGTTGTCCAGGTGCTCATAACCGGGAGCACGGCTATCATGATAGTTTATTAGACTCTGCAGAGTTTGTACCACTTTACCCACGTATTTCTGATTATCACCCGTCGGCGACTAAAGAACCTCCCTTTCGCCAATTACACTTCCTTTGGTGTATGGCCAAGAGATCACAAAATAGCCTTTACAAAAAGATTACTAGCCTATTTAGACCCCACTAAGGTTTCACCGGTGGCAATGGCTCCCACTGAGCACATCTTCAACCAAGGGCCCCCTCTTGAGCCATTCGGATCCCAGGGTAGTCCCACCAATTATCAACAAATCCAATCCGACTACCCCTTCCCCGAGCATCCATAATGGTCCAAATAGCACTGGCAAAGCCCTAATTAATCAGCCACGCCGCACCCATACTTGGCCTCGTGGTGGCACTGTAGTCCTGGCTTATTCTTGCATGAACCGGTCCTTAGATCTAAAGCAAGCAAAACCACCATAACATCCAACCCATCCACATACCAGGCTTGCTTAGATCACCCATTACCATATCATATTTAACCAACTCATGTCAACCATAATCTCATCCATGCATAATTAAATTGGGTGGTATAGTTGTTTTCCCATCCCAGTTGATTATGCGAAGCAAAAAGGTAAAAATCCCATCCCGACTCTCTACCATATATCTCAGGTGACAAGGGTGGTTAAACAAAGCTAGTAAACTTCCTATCATAGGATTCCCATCAAATTGACACAGGCATGCAGTTTTGCAAACAAAACATTTATTTTAAAACAGGATCAAGATGCTTCAAGGACACTTGCCTTGCTCTTGCGGTTGATTAGGGTCAAAGCCTTCAAAATCTTAGTGTTGTAGATCCTCCACGGCACTCTCTAGCGCAAATCCATCTAATGCACACAATAAACATACAAGACAAGAAACACAATCAAAGAGTGCACAAATATTACTCAATATATCATGACATGCATGATTGATGCAAATGCAAGGTAGAACTTGTCAATAGATTGCTTTTAATGATCAATAACTAGTTCTAATAGCTTTTAACAAGTTTATACAGGTTTGGATATGATTAGATCATACTTTTTGAATCAATTCAACTCAATTTAACCAGGAAAATCGGACTAGTCCGCCAGGGACCGGACAAGTCCGCACCTTACGAGATCAGCAAATTAGGGTTTTCTAGATTGACATAGATTTGGAGATTAGGTGTTGAATTCACGTAAGGAAAATATAATAGAAGGTATACCAGGTGTTTAGGACTCCAATGAATCAAGAAACTTGGAGGTAGCACTTGGATCTTGGTGATCTAGGGTTGGGGATGAACTTGGAGATGAATCGGTGATGAAGAACAAAAACTTGGTAGATATCTTGATCCGCTTTCATTTCCTCCTCTTGTTCTTCTTGCTTGGGATCTTCTCCTCCTTCCTTGATGGTGGCTCTCCACGAACTAGGGTTTGGGTGGGGTGGAAAAGTGGCAAATAGATGTCAAGCCTAGGGGTGAGGTTGTTTATATAGAGGTGGAGGCTAGGGTTAGATGGATTTCGAGTTTGGGATGAGTAGAGGCCGGTTTAGGGTCCCTCATGTGCTCTAAAAGAGTTAGACACGACGTCCGTAGGCCCACTTAACATGAAACCCAAGATTCAAGTCGTAAAACAAAAGATCAACTCGGAGTCGCGAAATATCGGACAAATCCGGAAAGGACCGAACTAGTCTGAAGTTGTCCAGAGAGAAAATCGGACAAGTCTGGCCTAAAATTGGACAGGTCCAACTTTAGTCAGAGAGGAAAATGGACAAGTCCGCTGGAACACCAGACTAGTCCAGAAAAGTCTAGGGACTTAGCAAATTTTCAAGGATTCTTGGAATATCGGACTAGTCCGCACAAAATTGGACAAGTCCGAAAGTTTCCAGAGGCAAAATCGGACTAGTCCGCAGCAAAAACGGAGAAGTCTGTTTTTAGTCAGAGAGAAATCGGACTAGTCCTCAGTAAAATCGTACTAGTCCACACTTTCCTGCATTTTAAGTGCGGTTTTGCTCCAAATCAATTTTAAATGCTCCAAATCAATTTTAAACTCGTTCCTCTTTATCTGGGTTAATGTTAAACATGTATATGAGTGCATGCAAGGCATGATGCATGAAAATGAGGGTGTTACAAACCTACCCCCCTTAAAATGTATCTCGCCCTCGAGATTCGACGCGGAAGAGAAGAGATAGAGAAATTCCTTCTTGAGATCATCCTCCAATTCCCACGTCGCTTCTTTTTCTGTGTCGTGCTTCCATTGAAATTTATACCATCTAATAACCTTGTTCCTTGTGACCCCCTACTTAGTTTCCAAGATTTTGATTGGTTGCTCGGCGTAAGTCAAATCTTCTTCTAGTTCCAATTCTTCCATTGGCACTTGTTCTTCTGGTGCTCTCAAGCACTTCTTGAGTTGGGAAACATGAAAGACATCATGAACATTTGAAAGATGAGTTGGCATCTCCAACTTATAAGCTACTTCTCCTCTTTTGTCCAAAATTTTGAATGGTCCAATGTAGCGAGGTGCGAGCTTGCCTCTTATGTTAAACCTCTTATGACCTCTCATTGGTGACACCTTGAGGTAAACAAAATCTCCTATTTCAAAGGCTAATTTCCTTCTCCTATTGTCCGCATAGCCTTTTTGTCTTGATTGGGCAGCCCTCAAGTTTTCACGAATTATTTGGACTTTCTTTTTGGCTTCTTGCAACACATCCAGACCAAATACTTGAGTTTCTCCTGCCTCATTCCAGAATAAAGGTGTCCTACACTTCCTTCCATAAAGCGCTTCATACGGTGACATTTTCAAGCTTGCTTGGTAACTATTGTTGTATGAAAATTCTGCATATGGCAAGCTTTTGTCCCAACTTTTCCCATGCTTCAAAGCACAAGCTCTTAACATGTCCTCCAAAATATGATTGGTCCTCTCGGTTTGTCCATCCGTTTGAGGATGATATGCTGAACTAAAATTCAACCTCGTTCCCAAAGCTTCATGCAATTTTGGCCAAAACCTGGAAGTAAATTGAGAACCTCTATCCGAGACTTTCGTCTTAGGGACTCCATGGTGACACACAATATGCTCCATGTATATTTCAGCCAATTGTGCAGCTGTATATTTGGTCTTCACAGGGACAAA
Organism: Tuctoria greenei; assembly: GCA_036927565.1. NCBI lineage: Eukaryota > Viridiplantae > Streptophyta > Magnoliopsida > Poales > Poaceae > Tuctoria > Tuctoria greenei. The sequence goes on from JAYESD010000006.1 coordinate 186,283,836, forward strand.
ATGAGCTGACTTGGTTAAGCGATCCACAATTACCCAAATTGAGTCATACCCGGACTAACTACGTGGTAACCCAACTATGAAGTCCATACCAATTTCTTCCCACTTCCATTCCGGGATCCTCAATGGTTGCAATAATCCAGCTGGCCTTTGATGTTCCGCCTTGACTCGTTGACACACATCACACAATACCACATATTCAGCTATGTCCTTCTTCATGCTATCCCACCAATAGCTAGTCTTCAAGTCTTTGTACATCTTTGTACAACCAGGGTGAATTGAGTAAGGTGAGTCATGTGCCTCTTTTAATATCGTCTCCCGAATATTCTTCACATTAGGCACAACGATTCTCTTTCCAAGCCATAAGGTACCATGTTCGTCTTCATCAAATCTGAATTCTCTCCCTTCTTTGGTCCTGTCCTTGATTTCCTTGATCTCTTCATCCGCGGTTTGTGCCTCTCGAATTTCTTGCTCCAAGGTTGGGTTTAACTCCATCATCTCCATCTCTTTTACAAATCCGAGGTTCAAACTTTCAAACTCCTTACATAACTCGGATGGTAACTCTCGAACTGTGAGTTGATGACTTATTCCTTTTCTACTCAAAGCATCGGCCACTACATTGGCTTTTCCCGAATGATAGTTGATTCCCAAATCATAATCTTTGATGAGCTCCAACCATCTTCGTTGCCTCAATTTCAGATCCGTTTGTGTGAAAATATACTTCAAACTCTTATGATCCGTATAAATTTCACACCTATGTCCAACGATGTAGTGTCTCCAAATTTTCAATGCATGTACCACGGCTGCAAGTTCTAAATCATGTGTTGGGTAATTCTGCTCATATTTCTTCAGTTGTCTCAAAGCATATGCAACCACTTGACCTTCTTGCATCAATACACATCCAAGTCCTTGTCTTGATGCATCGCAATAAATATCAAAACTCTTGCTCACATCCGGCAGTACCAAAACTGGGGCTGTTGTTAACCTCTTTTTCAACTCCTCGAAACTATTTTGACAAGCTTGAGTCCATTGGAAAGCCTTTCCCTTCATTAGCAACTCCGTCATAGGCTTGGCTATCTTGGAAAAGTCCTTGATGAACCGACAGTAATATCCAACCATCCCAAGAAAACTTCTTATTTCCTTGACAGTTTGCGGTGGTTCCCACTTTAACACATCTCTCACTTTTCCAGGGTCAACCGATACTCCTCCTCCTGAGATGATATGACCCAAAAATGGCACCTCTTTCAACCAAAACTGACACTTGTTGAACTTGGCATACAATCGATGCTCCCTCAATTTCTGCAATGTAAGCCTCAAGTGTTCCTCATGTTCCTTCTCATCCTTCGAGTAGATCATAATATCATCAATAAACACCACAACAAATTTATCCAAGTACTCCATGAAGACCTTATTCATGTGGTACATAAAGTAGGCAGGCGCATTTGTCAATACAAAAGACATCACGATGTACTCATAAGATCCATACCATGTCCTAAAAGCTGTCTTGGGTATGTCCGATGGTCTAATATTCATTTGAAAATATCCCGACCTCAAATCAATCTTAGAGAAGACACACGCACCCTTCATCTGATGAAACAAGTCTTCTATGCATGGCATGGTGTACTTGTTCTTGATTGTTACCTCGTTGAGAGCTCGGTAATCCACACACATCCTTTGGGATCCATCCTTCTTGTCCACAAACAGCACAGGCGCTCCCCAAGGTGAAGAACTAGGTCGAATAAAACCTTTCTCTAGTTGCTCTTGAATTTGTTTCTTGAGCTTTGCTAATTCCAAAGGAGGCATCCTATACGACCTCTTAGCTATAGGTACAGTTCCAGGTATTAAATCAATAACAAACTCAATGTCTCGATCAGGTGGCATACCTTGCAACTCGTCCGGAAAAACATCCAAAAATTCTCTCACCACCGGAATCTCCTCAATTGTAGCACCATCCATATGATTCAACTCCAATTGCTTCGGTGCGGTTCGAGATGCTTCAAATTCTACGGTGATCACTTCCTCATTGGTCAACTTCACCATCTTTGTGGCACACTCAATAACTCCATTGTGCTTCCTCAACCAGTCCATACCAAGTATAATGTCCAATCCTTGAGAATAAAAAACAATGAGGTTGGTGGAGAAGTCTACCCCCCTTATTCTAAGGCTTACTTTTGGACATACTATATTTGTCCTCATCTCTCCTCTAGGAGACTTAACCAATAGAGTAAACTTCATATGAGAGATAGGCAAACTATATTTGGCAACATATTTTGATGCAATGAATGAATGCAATGCTCCAGAATCAAATAACATAGTCGCGGGGTTGGAGTTTGCGAGAAACATACCAATGACCACGTCATCCGCTTGTTGAGCATCCTCTGTAGAGACATGGTTCACGTTGCCACGAGCAAAATTCTGCTGTCCACGGTTCCCCTATGTCTGTCCTCCATTGCGTCTTGGGTTTTGCCTCGGCGCATTGCTTCCTTGACCAAGTCCTGACTTAGGACATTGATGCGCAAAGTGTCCAGCTTCTCCACAAGTATAGCACTTCTTAACTCCACCAGAATTATTGGGACGTGCTTGGTTTTGAACACTTGCAGCAGGAAAGTTAGCACGAGGTGCAAAAGGCATTGGAGGCCTAGGTGCTTGCATGATAGGGCGTTGCTGCATAAACTGAGTTGGGCGTGGTGCATAACCAGAGCGTTGAGCAGGCGCAGAAGGGCTGAAGTAAGGCGCTTTGGGCGGCGCAAAGCGAGGGCGCACATTACTTCCTTGTTGCTGTCCTTGATATGGCGCCTTTCTCTTATTGTCTTGCTCCATCTCACGAATCTTGTTCTCAACCACAATTGCTTTGTCCACAAGCTTCTGAAAATTTGCATAATCACAATTGAGTAGTTGCACTTGGATTTCATTGTTCAAGCCCCTCATGAACAAGTATTGTTTCCGACTGTCCCGACTAACATCCCCAGGCACATATCTTGAGAGTTGAGTGAACTTATTGAGATATTCACTCACGCTTGATTTTTCTTGCCTTAAATTCTCAAATTCTTGCCTCTTCAAGATCATAACACCCTCGGGCACATAAAGAGAACGAAAGCTCTCCTTGAATTTGGCCCAAGTAATTCTCTCTTGGTTCTCATGAGCATTGCAATAAGAATCCCACCAATCCACAGCTGCTCCAACTAGTTGATGAGAAGCAAACAAGACCTTCTCCCGGTCACTGCATTGGACAATAGCTAGCTTCTTTTCCACGGACTTGAGACAATCATCCGCATCCATTGGGTTAGCGGCTTGAGCAAAGGTCGGTGGCCTAGTCCTCATAAACTCTCCCAATCGGTTATGAGGAGGCGGGGGTGGCGGTGGAGGCATGTGGGGCTGATTGTTGATGTTGCCAGCCTGCAGCTGTCCCATAGTTTGTATCATGGTCTGCATGAGCTGGTTTTGCATAGCCAAAAGTTGCTCAATATTGATAGCTCCCTGAGTAGATCCTTGTCCAATGTTGTTCTGAGGCACTCCATTGTTCTCCTCCTCATCATTGCCATCCCCCTTGTTGCGAGTCCTCACCTTCTGGAGAAATGCAATAGGTAAGAATTAGAAAACGTCCCTAACTATATGCATCAAGGGATATGAAACTAAACAACTAGCTATACTAGCCTAGGTGAACATGGCAATGCTAAAGCATCCCAAAATCCTCTATTAAGCACACAAGCAAGCAATATATATAGCAAACAGCACTCCAAGCAGAAACACATCGATTCCTAAGTGCTCCTATGTGCTCTAAAGTGTCCATTCTATCTAGGCTGCATCCTACGGTCAACCTGTGGCTCTGATACCAATCTGTGACACCCGGCTCCAAAAATAAACCAAGTGAACGCATATGTGTGCCCAGGATGTTCAACACACATACACTAGTGCATCACAAAAGAGTATACAGAAAATTACCACAGAACAAGATTAATTAACTAAATTTTATTACACAAAACATATTATCCTCAAATACAACCTCTAATGAATATTTATGACAAGTTCAACTAATGCAGAGGAAATAAACTAGTTAAGCGACTAAGCAAACTAAGCATAAGGGATAGCGCAGCTCCAATAACACCACATGCAAAGCTGACGGTAGACACGGCCTAGAACTCCGCATTCTCACCATTAAACTCCCAATCCTTACCTGCAACTGTTGGGGGGGAATTGCAAGAGTGAGTACATGTCGTACTCAGCAAGTGTGGAAAGCATGACATGTGGCTGATTCAAATGGCGAATATAATAATGGTTGAGTGCTAAAAAGTACATTAAAAACATTTGAAAAGCAATATATTATATGTATGTGAAGTAAACCCATCATAATCATAAGTAATATCATAAAACCAATCTGAATTCACTACCATCATCAATAATTCCAGATTTCACCATTGCCAATAACCATATTCAATACCAGAAATAAATCCATAACCAGCCATAACCATTACCAAACCATAACCATCCCAAATACCATCCCAATACCGAGTTCCCTCTAATCATGGAAGTTGTCCAAGTGCTCATAACCGGAAGCACGACCATCATGATAGTTTATTAGACTCTGCAGAGTTTGTACCACTTTACCCACGTGTTTGTGATTTCATCAAACGTTGGCGACTAAAGAACCTCCCTTTCGCCAATTACACTTCCTTTGGTGTATGGCCAAGAGATCACAAAATAGCCTTTACAAAGGGATTACTAGCCTATTTATACCCCACTGAGGTTTCACCGATGGCGATGTCTCTCACAGAGCACATGTTCAACCAAGGGCCCCCTCTTGAGCCATTCGGATCCCAGGGTAGTCTCACCAATCATCAACAAACCCAATCCGTCTACCCCTTCCCCGAGCATCCATAATGGCCCAAATAGCACTGGCAAAGCCCTAATTAATCATCCACGCCGCACCCATACTTGGCCTCGTGGTGGCACTGTAGTCCTGGCTTATTCTCGCATGAACCGGTCCTTAGATCTAAAGCAAGCAAAACCACCATAACATCCAACCCATCCACATACCAGGCTTGCTTAGATCACCCATTACCATATCATATTTAACCAGTTCATGTCAACCATAATCTCATCCATGCATAATTAAATTGGGTGGTATAGTTGTTTTCCCATCCCAGTTGATTAAGCGAAGCAAAAAGGTAAAAATCCCATCCCGACTCTCTACCATATATCCCAGTTGACAAGGGTGGTTAAACAAAGCTAGTAAACTTCCTATCATAGGATTCCCATCAAATTGACACAAGCATGCAGTTTTGCAAACAAAACATTTATTTTAAAACAGGATCAATATGCTTCAAGGACACTTGCCTTGCTCTTGCGGTTGATTAGGGTCAAAGCCTTCAAACTCTTGGTGCTGCAGATCCTCCGCAGCACTCTCTAGCGCAAATCCATCTAATCCACACAATAAACATACAAGACAAGAAACACAATCAAAGAGTGCACAAATATTACTCAATATGTCATGACATGCATGATTGATGCAAATGCAAGGTAGAACTTGTTAATAGATTGCTTTTAATGATCAATAACTAGTTCTAATAGCTTTTAACAAGTTTATACATGTTTGGATGTGATTAGATCAAACTTTTAGAATCAATTCAACTCAATTTAACTAGGAAAATCGGACTAGTCCGCCAGGGACCGGACAAGTCTGCACTTTGCGAGATCAGCAGATTAGGGTTTTCTAGATCGACATAAATTTGGAGATTAGGTGTTGAATTCACGTAAGTAAAAGATAATAGAAGGTATACCAGGTGTTTAGGACTCCAATGAATCAAGAAACTTGGAGGTAGCACTTGGATCTTGGTGATCTAGGGTTGGGGATGAACTTGGAGATGAATTGGTGATGAAGAACGAAAAGTTGGTGGAGATCTTGATCCTCTTTCGTTTCCTCCTCTTCTTCTTCTTGCTTGGGATCTTCTCCTCCCTCCCTGATGGTGGCTCTCCACAAACTAGGGTTTGGGTGGGGTGGAAAAATGGCAAATAGATGTCAAGCCAAGGGGTGGGGTTGTTTATATAGAGGTGGAGGCTAGGGTTAGATGGATTTCGAGTTTGGGATGAGTAGAGGACGGTTTAGAGTCCCTCATGGGCTCTAAAAGAGTTAGGCACGACGTCCCTAGGCCAACTTAACATGAAACCCAAGATTCAAGTCATAAAACAAAAGATCAACTCGGAGTCGCGAAATATCGGACAAGTCCGGAAAGGACCGGACTAGTCCGAAGTTGTCCAGAGAGAAAATCGGACAAGTCTGGCCTAAAATCGGACAAGTCCAACTTTAGTCAAAGAGGAAAACGGACAAGTCCACTGGAACACTGGACTAGTCTGGAAAAGTCCAGGGACTTAGCAAATTTTCAAGGATTCTTGGAATATTAGACTAGTCTGCACAAAATCAGACAAGTCTGAAAGTTTCCAGAGGCAAAATTGAACTAGTCCGCAGCAAAAACGGACAAGTCCATTTTTAGGTAGAGAGAAATCGGACTAGTCCTCAGTAAAATCGGACTAGTCCGCACTTTCCTGCATTTTAAGTGTGGTTTTGCTCCAAATCAATTTTAAATGCTCCAAATAGATTTTAAACTCGTTCCTCTTTATGTGGGTTAATGTTAAACATGTATATGAGTGCATGCAAGGCATGATGCATGAAAATGAGGGTGTTACACAACTGTAGTACACGCATTGAAGATTTGGAGACACTATATCCTTGGACATAGGTGTGAAATTTATACGGATCACAAGAGTCTTAAGTATATTTCCACACAAATGGATCTGAATTTGAGGCAACGGAGATGGTTGGAGCACATCAAAGATTATGATTTGGGGATCAACTATCATCCGGGAAAAGCAAATGTAGTGGTCGCTGCTTTGAGTATAAACGGAGTAAGTCATCAACTCACAGTTCGAGAGTTACCATCCGAGTTATGTAAGGAGTTTGAACAGTTGAACCTTGGATTTGTAAATGAGATGGGAATGATGGAGTTAAATCCGACCTTGGAGCAAGAAATTAGAGAGGGCCAAGCGAAGGATGAGGAAATACAAGAAATCAAGGAAATGACCCAAGAAGGGAGAGAATTCATATTCGATGAGGATGAACATGGTACCCTATGGCTTGGAAAAAGGATAGTCGTGCCTAATGTGAAGCATATTCGAGAGACAATATTAAAGGAGGCACATGACTCACCTTACTCAATTCACCCCGGTTGTACGAAGATGTACAAAGACTTGAAGACTTGTTATTGGTGGGATATCATGAAGAAGGATATAGCTCAATATGTAGCTTTATGTGATGTGTGACAACAAGTTAAGGCGGAATATCAAAGGCCAACCGGACTATTGCAACCATTGAAGATTCCAGAATGGAAGTGGGAAGAAATCGGAATGGACATTATAGTTGGGTTACCACATACTCAGTCCGATTACGACTCAATTTTGGTAATCGTGGATCTCTTAACCAAGCCAACTCATTTTGTCCCTGTGAAGATCAAGTACACAACACAATTGGCCGAACTATACATGGAGCATATCGTGTGTCAACATGGAGTTCCAAAGAAGATAGTCTCGGATAGAGGTTCTCAATTTACCTTCAGATTTTGGCGAAAATTGCATGAAGCATTGGGAAGAAGGTTGAATTTTAGCTCAGCAAATCACCCTCAAACGGATGGACAAACCGAAAGGACTAATCAAATTTTGGAGGACATGTTAAGAGCTTGTGCTTTAAAGCATGGGAAAAGTTGGGACAAGAGCTTGCCATATGCAGAATTTTCATACAACAATAGTTACCAAGCAAGTTTTAAGATGTCACCTTATGAAGCACTATATGGAAGGATGTGTAGGACACCTTTGTTCTGGAATGAGACAGGAGAAACTCAAGTATTTGGTCTGAATGTGTTGCAAGAAGCCGAAAAGCAAGTCCAAATATTTCGTGAAAACTTGAGGGCTGCCCAATCAAGACAAAACGGCTATGCGGACAATAGGAGAAGGAAATTAGCCTTTGAAGTGGGAGATTTTTTTTTACCTCAAGGTGTCACCGATGAGGGGTCATAAGTGGTTTAACATAAGAGGCAAGCTAGCACCTCGCTACATTGGACCATTCAAGATTTTGGACAAAAGAGGAAAAGTAGCGTATAAGTTGGAGATGCCAGCTCATCTTTTGGATGTCCATGATGTCTTTCATGTTTCCCAGCTCAAGAAGTGCTTGAGAGTACCAGAAGAACATGTGCCAATGGAAGGATTGGAATTAGGGGCAAATTTGACTTATGCTGAACAAACAGTCAAAATCTTGGAAACCAAGGAGAGGGTCACAAGGAACAAGGTTATTAGATAGTGTAAGGTTTAATGGAAGCACCACACAGAAAAAGAAGCAACATGGGAATTGGAGGATGACCTCATGAAGGAATTTCCCTATCTCTTCTTTCCGCGTCGAATCTCGAGGGCGAGATTCATTTTAAGGGGGGGAGGTTTGTAACAACCTCATTTTCATGCATCATGCCCTGCATACATTCATATACATGTTTAACATTAATCCACATAAAGAGGAATAAGTTTAAAATTGATTTGGAACAAAACCGCACTTAAAAATTTTGGAAAGTGCGGACTAGTCTGATTTTGGTGCGGACTAGTCTGATTTCTCTCTGACCTCGATCGGACTTGTCTGTTTTTGCTGCAGACTAGTCTGTTTTTGCCTCTGTATACTTTTGGACTTGTCCGGTCCTATGCGGACTAGTCCGGTGTTCCAAGAATCCTTGAAAATTTGCTAAGTCCCTGGACTTGTCCGTACTAGTCCGATGTTTCAGCGGACTTGTCCGTTTTCCTCTCTGACTAAGGTCGGACTTGTCCGATTTTTGGCCAGAGTTGTCCGATTTCTTTCTGACTAACTTCAAACTAGTCCGGCCCTTTTCAGACTGTTTGATATTTCGTGACTCTGAGTTGATCATTTGTTTTATGACTTGTTTCTTGGGTTTCACGTTAAGTGGGCCTAGGGACGTCGTGCCTAACTCTTTTAGAGCCCATGTGGGACTCTAAACCGGCCTCTACTCATCTCAAACTCGAAATCCATCTAACCCTAGCCTCCACCTCTATATAAACAACCCCACCCCTTAGCTTGACATCTATTTGCCACTTTTCCACCCCACCCAAATCCTAGTTCGTGGAGGGCCACCATCAAGGAGGGAGGAGGAGATCCCAAGCAAGAAGAAGAAGAGGAGGAAACGAAAGAGGAACAAGATCTCCATCAAGTTTTGTTCTTCATCACCAATTCATCTCCAAGTTCATCACCAACCCTAGATCATCATGATCCAAGTGTTACCTCCAAGTTTCTTGATTCATTGGACTCCTAAACACCTGGTATACCTTCTATTTCCTTTTCCTTATGTGAATTCGACCCCTAATCTCCAATTTCACGTCAATCTAGAAAACCCTAATCTGCTGATCTCATAAAGTGCGGACTTGTCCGGTCCCTAGCGGACTAGTCCGATTTTCCTGATTTATTTCTTTTGAATTAATTCTAAAATTTCATCAAATAAACTCTAAATCTGTGTAAACTTGTCAAAAACTATTAGAACTAATTAGTGATCATTAAAAGCAATCTATTAACAATATCCACCTTTCATTTGCATTAATCATGCATGTCATGTCATCTTGAGTAATATTTGTGCACTCTTTGATTGTGTCTCTTATCTTGTATGTTTATTGTGTGGATTCGATGGATTTGCGCTAGAGAGTGTCGCGAAGGATCTCCAGCACCAAGAATTTGAAGGCTTTGGCCCGAATCAATCCCAAGAGGAAGGCAAGTGTCCTTGAAGCTTATTGATCCTGTTTTTAAAGTAAATGTTTTGTTTGTAAAATTGCATGCTTGTGTCAACTTGATTGGAAATCCTATGGTAGGAAGTTTATTAGATTTGTTTAACCACCCTTGTCACCTAGAATTATGGCAGAGAGTCTGGATGGGCTTTTTACCTTTTTGCTTTGCTTAATTAATTTGGATGGGAAAACAACACTATACATTTAATTACGCATTAATGATATTATGGTTAATGTGAACTGGTCAATATGATATGGTAATGGGTGATCTAAGCAAGACTGGTATGTGGATGGGTTGGATGTCATGGTGGTTTGCTTGCTTTAGATCTAAGGACCGGTTCATGCGAGAATAAGCCAGGACTACAGTGCCACCACGAGGCCAAGTATGGGTGCGGCGTAGCTGATTAATTAGGTCTTTGCTAGTGTTATTTGGACCATTAAGGATGCTCACTGAAGGGGTAGTCAAATTGGGTTTGTTGATGGTTGGCGGGACTACCCTGGGACTACCCTGGGATCCGAATGGCTCAAGAGGGGGATCTCACGAATCTTGTTCTCAACCACAATTGCTTTGTCCACAAGCTTCTGAAAATTTGCATAATCACAATTGAGTATTTGCACTTGGGTTTCATTGTTCAAGCCCCTCATGAACAAGTATTGTTTCCGACTGTCCCGACTAACATCCCCAGGCACATATCTTGAGAGTTGAGTGAACTTATTGAGATATTCACTCACGCTTGATTTTTCTTGCCTTAAATTCTCAAATTCTTGCCTCTTCAAGATCATAACACCCTCGGGCACATAAAGAGAACGAAAGCTCTCCTTGAATTTGGCCCAAGTAATTCTCTCTTGGTTCTCATGAGCATTGCAATAAGAATCCCACCAATCCGCAGCTGCTCCAACTAGTTGATGAGAAGCAAACAAGACCTTCTCCCGGTCACTGCATTGGACAATAGCTAGCTTCTTTTCCACGGACTTGAGACAATCATCCGCATCCATTGGGTTAGCGGCTTGAGCAAAGGTCGGTGGCCTAGTCCTCATAAACCCTCCCAATCGGTTATGAGGAGGCGGGGGTGGCGGTGGAGGCATGTGGGGCTGATTGTTGATGTTGCCAGCCTGCAGCTGTCCCATAGTTTGTATCATGGTCTGCATGAGCTGGTTTTGCATAGCCAAAAGTTGCTCAATGTTGATAGCTCCCTGAGTAGATCCTTGTCCAATGTTGTTCTGAGGCACTCCATTGTTCTCCTCCTCATCATTGCCATCCCCCTTGTTGCGAGTCCTCACCTTCTGGAGAAATGCAATAGGTAAGAATTAGAAAACGTCCCCAACTATATGCATCAAGGGATATGAAACTAAACAACTAGCTATACTAGCCTAGGTGGACATGGCAATGCTAAAGCATCCCAAAATCCTCTATTAAGCACACAAGCAAGCAATATATATAGCAAACAGCACTCCAAGCAGAAACACATCGATTCCTAAGTGCTCCTATGTGCTCTAAAGTGTCCATTCTATCTAGGCTGCATCCTACGGTCAACCTGTGGCTCTGATACCAATCTGTGACACCCGGCTCCGAAAATAAACCAAGTGAACGCATATGTGTGCCCAGGATGTTCAACACACATACACGAGTGCATCACAAAAGAGTATACAGAAAATTACCACATAACAAGATTAATTAACTAAATTTTATTACACAAAACATATTATCCTCAAATACAACCTCTAATGTATATTTATGACAAGTTCAACTAATGCAGAGGAAATAAACTAGTTAAGCGACTAAGCAAACTAAGCATAAGGGATAGCGCAGCTCCAATAACACCACATGCAAAGCTGACGGTAGACACGGCCTAGAACTCCGCATTCTCACCATTAAACTCCCAATCCTTACCTGCAACTGTTGGGGGGGAATTGCAAGAGTGAGTACATGTCGTACTCAGCAAGTGTGGAAAGCATGACATGTGGCTGATTCAAATGGCGAATATAATAATGGTTGAGTGCTAAAAAGTACATTAAAAACATTTGAAAAGAAATATATTATATGTATGTGAAGTAAACCCATCATAATCATAAGTAATATCATAAAACCAATCTGAATTCACTACCATCATCGATAATTCCAGATTTCACCATTGCCAATAACCATATTCAATACCAGAAATAAATCCATAACCAGCCATAACCATTACCAAACCATGACCATCCCAAATACCATCCCAATACCGAGTTCCCTCTAATCATGGAAGTTGTCCAAGTGCTCATAACCGGAAGCACGACCATCATGATAGTTTATTAGACTCTGCAGAGTTTGTACCACTTTACCCACGTGTTTGTGATTTCATCAAACGTTGGCGACTAAAGAACCTCCCTTTCGCCAATTACACTTCCTTTGGTGTATGGCCAAGAGATCACAAAATATCCTTTACAAAGGGATTACTAGCCTATTTATACCCCACTGAGGTTTCACCGATGGCGATGTCTCTCACAGAGCACATGTTCAACCAAGGGCCCCCTCTTGAGCCATTCGGATCCCAGGGTAGTCTCACCAATCATCAACAAACCCAATCCGACTACCCCTTCCCCGAGCATCCATAATGGCCCAAATAGCACTGGCAAAGCCCTAATTAATCAGCCACGCCGCACCCATACTTGGCCTCGTGGTGGCACTGTAGTCCTGGCTTATTCTCACATGAATCGGTCCTTAGATCTAAAGCAAGCAAAACCACCATAACATCCAACCCATCCACATACCAGGCTTGCTTGGATCACCCATTACCATATCATATTTAACCAGTTCATGTCAACCATAATCTCATCCATGCATAATTAAATTGGGTGGTATAGTTGTTTTCCCATCCCAGTTGATTAAGCGAAGCAAAAAGGTAAAAATCCCATCCCGACTCTCTACCATATATTCCAGTTGACAAGGGTGGTTAAACAAAGCTAGTAAACTTCCTATCATAGGATTCCCATCAAATTGACACAAGCATGCAGTTTTGCAAACAAAACATTTATTTTAAAACAGGATCAATATGCTTCAAGGACACTTGCCTTGCTCTTGCGGTTGATTAGGGTCAAAGCCTTCAAACTCTTGGTGCTGCAGATCCTCCGCAGCACTCTCTAGCGCAAATCCATCTAATCCACACAATAAACATACAAGACAAGAAACACAATCAAAGAGTGCACAAATATTACTCAATATGTCATGACATGCATGATTGATGCAAATGCAAGGTAGAACTTGTTAATAGATTGCTTTTAATGATCAATAACTAGTTCTAATAGCTTTTAACAAGTTTATACATGTTTGGATGTGATTAGATCAAACTTTTAGAATCAATTCAACTCAATTTAACTAGGAAAATCGGACTAGTCCGCCAGGGACCGGACAAGTCTGCACTTTGCGAGATCAGCAGATTAGGGTTTTCTAGATCGACATAAATTTGGAGATTAGGTGTTGAATTCACGTAAGGAAAAGATAATAGAAGGTATACCAGGTGTTTAGGACTCCAATGAATCAAGAAACTTGGAGGTAGCACTTGGATCTTGGTGATCTAGGGTTGGGGATGAACTTGGAGATGAATTGGTGATGAAGAACGAAAAGTTGGTGGAGATCTTGATCCTCTTTCGTTTCCTCCTCTTCTTCTTCTTGCTTGGGATCTTCTCCTCCCTCCCTGATGGTGGCTCTCCACAAACTAGGGTTTGGGTGGGGTGGAAAAATGGCAAATAGATGTCAAGCCAAGGGGTGGGGTTGTTTATATAGAGGTGGAGGCTAGGGTTAGATGGATTTCGAGTTTGGGATGAGTAGAGGACGGTTTAGAGTCCCTCATGGGCTCTAAAAGAGTTAGGCACGACGTCCCTAGGCCAACTTAACATGAAACCCAAGATTCAAGTCATAAAACAAAAGATCAACTCGGAGTCGCGAAATATCGGACAAGTCCGGAAAGGACCGGACTAGTCCGAAGTTGTCCAGAGAGAAAATCGGACAAGTCTGGCCTAAAACCGGACAAGTCCAACTTTAGTCAAAGAGGAAAACGGACAAGTCCACTGGAACACTGGACTAGTCTGGAAAAGTCCAGGGACTTAGCAAATTTTCAAGGATTCTTGGAATATTAGACTAGTCTGCACAAAATCAGACAAGTCTGAAAGTTTCCAGAGGCAAAATTGAACTAGTCCGCAGCAAAAACGGACAAGTCCATTTTTAGGTAGAGAGAAATCGGACTAGTCCTCAGTAAAATCGGACTAGTCCGCACTTTCCTGCATTAAGTGCGGTTTTGCTCCAAATCAATTTTAAATGCTCCAAATAGATTTTAAACTCGTTCCTCTTTATGTGGGTTAATGTTAAACATGTATATGAGTGCATGCAAGGCATGATGCATGAAAATGAGGGTGTTACACAACTGTAGTACACGCATTGAAGATTTGGAGACACTATATCCTTGGACATAGGTGTGAAATTTATACGGATCACAAGAGTCTTAAGTATATTTTCACACAAATGGATCTGAATTTGAGGCAACGGAGATGGTTGGAGCACATCAAAGATTATGATTTGGGGATCAACTATCATCCGGGAAAAGCAAATGTAGTGGTCGCTGCTTTGAGTATAAACGGAGTAAGTCATCAACTCATAGTTCGAGAGTTACCATCCGAGTTATGTAGGGAGTTTGAACAGTTGAACCTTGGATTTGTAAATGTGATGGGAATGATGGAGTTAAATCCGACCTTGGAGCAAGAAATTAGAGAGGGCCAAGCGAAGGATGAGGAAATACAAGAAATCAAGGAAATGACCCAAGAAGGGAGAGAATTCATATTCGATGAGGATGAACATGGTACCCTATGGCTTGGAAAAAGGATAGTCGTGCCTAATGTGAAGCATATTCGAGAGACAATATTAAAGGAGGCACATGACTCACCTTACTCAATTCACCCCGGTTGTACGAAGATGTACAAAGACTTGAAGACTTGTTATTGGTGGGATATCATGAAGAAGGATATAGCTCAATATGTAGCTTTATGTGATGTGTGACAACGAGTTAAGGCGGAATATCAAAGGCCAGCCGGACTATTGCAACCATTGAAGATTCCAAAATGGAAGTGGGAAGAAATCAGAATGGACTTTATAGTTGGGTTACCACATACTCAGTCCGATTACGACTCAATTTTGGTAATTGTGGATCTCTTAACCAAGACAACTCATTTTGTCCCTGTGAAGACCAAGTACACAACACAATTGGCCGAACTATACATGGAGCATATCGTGTGTCAACATGGAGTTCCAAAGAAGATAGTATCGGATAGAGGTTCTCAATTTACCTTCAGATTTTGGCAAAAATTGCATGAAGCATTGGGAAGAAGATTGAATTTTAGCTCAGCAAATCACCCTCAAACGGATGGACAAACCGAAAGGACTAATCAAATTTTGGAGGACATGTTAAGAGCTTGTGCTTTAAAGCATGGGAAAAGTTGGGACAAGAGCTTGCCATATGCAGAATTTTCATACAACAATAGTTACCAAGCAAGTTTTAAGATGTCACCTTATGAAGCACTATATGGAAGGAAGTATAGGACACCTTTGTTCTGGAATGAGACAGGAGAAACACAAGTATTTGGTCCGAATGTGTTGCAAGAAGCCGAAAAGCAAGTCCAAATATTTCGTGAAAACTTGAGGGCTGCCCAATCAAGACAAAACGGCTATGCGGACAATAGGAAAAGGAAATTAGCCTTTGAAGTGGGAGATTTTTTTTACCTCAAGGTGTCACCGATGAGGGGTCATAAGTGGTTTAACATAAGAGGCAAGCTACCACCTCGCTACATTGGACCATTCAAGATTTTGGATAAAAGAGGAAAAGTAGCGTATAAGTTGGAGATGCCAGCTCATCTTTTGGATGTCCATGATGTCTTTCATGTTTCCCAGCTCAAGAAGTGCTTGAGAGTACCAGAAGAACATGTGCCAATGGAAGGATTGGAATTAGGGGCAAATTTGACTTATGCTGAACAAACAGTCAAAATCTTGGAAACCAAGGAGAGGGTCACAAGGAACAAGGTTATTAGATGGTGTAAGGTTTAATGGAAGCACCACACAGAAAAAGAAGCAACATGGGAATTGGAGGATGACCTCAAGAAGGAATTTCCCTATCTCTTCTCTTCCGCGTCGAATCTCGAGGGCGAGATTCATTTTAAGGGGGGGAGGTTTGTAACACCCTCATTTTCATGCATCATGCCCTGCATACATTCATATACATGTTTAACATTAATCCACATAAAGAGGAATAAGTTTAAAATTGATTTGGAACAAAACCGCACTTAAAAATTTTGGAAAGTGCGGACTAGTCTGATTTTGGTGCGGACTAGTATGATTTCTCTCTGACCTCGATCGGACTTGTCTGTTTTTGCTGCAGACTAGTCTGTTTTTGCCTCTGGATACTTTTGGACTTGTCCGGTCCTATGCGGACTAGTCCGGTGTTCCAAGAATCCTTGAAAATTTGCTAAGTCCCTGGACTTGTCCGTACTAGTCCGATGTTTCAGCGGACTTGTCCGTTTTCCTCTCTGACTAAGGTCGGACTTGTCCGATTTTTGGCCAGAGTTGTCCGATTTCTTTCTGACTAACTTCAAACTAGTCCGGCCCTTTTCAGACTGTTTGATATTTTGTGACTCTGAGTTGATCATTTGTTTTATGACTTGTTTCTTGGGTTTCACGTTAAGTGGGCCTAGGGACGCCGTGCCTAACTCTTTTAGAGCCCATGTGGGACTCTAAACCGGCCTCTACTCATCTCAAACTCGAAATCCATCTAACCCTAGCCTCCACCTCTATATAAACAACCCCACCCCTTAGCTTGACATCTATTTGCCACTTTTCCACCCCACCCAAATCCTAGTTCGTGGAGGGCCACCATCAAGGAGGGAGGAGGAGATCCCAAGCAAGAAGAAGAAGAGGAGGAAACGAAAGAGGAACAAGATCTCCATCAAGTTTTGTTCTTCATCACCAATTCATCTCCAAGTTCATCACCAACCCTAGATCATCATGATCCAAGTGTTACCTCCAAGTTTCTTGATTCATTGGACTCCTAAACACCTGGTATACCTTATATTTCCTTTTCCTTATGTTAATTCGACCCCTAATCTCCAATTTCACGTCAATCTAGAAAACCCTAATCTGCTGATCTCATAAAGTGCGGACTTGTCCGGTCCCTAGCGGACTAGTCCGATTTTCCTGATTTATTTCTTTTGAATTAATTCTAAAATTTCATCAAATAAACTCTAAATCTGTGTAAACTTGTCAAAAACTATTAGAACTAATTAGTGATCATTAAAAGCAATCTATTAACAATATCCACCTTTCATTTGCATTAATCATGCATGTCATGTCATCTTGAGTAATATTTGTGCACTCTTTGATTGTGTCTCTTATCTTGTATGTTTATTGTGTGGATTAGATGGATTTGCGCTAGAGAGTGTCGCGAAGGATCTCCAGCACCAAGAATTTGAAGGCTTTGGCCCGAATCAATCCCAAGAGGAAGGCAAGTGTCCTTGAAGCTTATTGATCCTGTTTTTAAAGTAAATGTTTTGTTTGTAAAATTGCATGCTTGTGTCAACTTGATTGGAAATCCTATGGTAGGAAGTTTACTAGATTTGCTTAACCACCCTTGTCACCTAGAATTATGGCAGAGAGTCTGGATGGGCTTTTTACCTTTTTGCTTCGCTTAATTAATTTGGATGGGAAAACAACACTATACATTTAATTACGCATTAATGATATTATGGTTAATGTGAACTGGTCAATATGATATGGTAATGGGTGATCTAAGCAAGACTGGTATGTGGATGGGTTGGATGTCATGGTGGTTTGCTTGCTTTAGATCTAAGGACCGGTTCATGCGAGAATAAGCCAGGACTACAGTGCCACCACGAGGCCAAGTATGGGTGCGGCGTAGCTGATTAATTAGGTCTTTGTTAGTGTTATTTGGACCATTAAGGATGCTCACTGAAGGGGTAGTCAAATTGGGTTTGTTGATGGTTGGCGGGACTACCCTGGGATCCGAATGGCTCAAGAGGGGGCTCTTGGTTGAAGATGTGCTCAGTTGGAGGCATCGCCACCGATGAAACCTCAGTGGGGTCTAAATAGGCTAGTAATCCCTTTGTAAAGGCTATTTTGTGATCTCTTGGCCATACACCAAAGGAAGTGTAATTGGCATAAGGGAGGTTCTTTAGTTGCCGACGGGTGATGAAATCACAAACACGTGGGTAAAGCGGTACAAACTCTGCAGAGTGTAATTAAAACTATCATGATAGTCATGCTCCCGGTTATGAGCACCTGGACAACTTCCATGATTAGAGGGAACTTGATATTGGGATGGTTTTTGGGAAGGTTATGGTTTGGTACTGGTCATGGCATAGTATTATGGTTTATGGCAATGGTTTTGGTTAATGGTAATGTGAAATCTCGAATATGGATGATGGTAATGAATATGGATTGGAATTATGATGATTACATAGTTTATGATGGGATTACTTCACATATATATATATAATACATTGCTTTTCAAATGTTTTAATGTACTTTTCAGCACTTAACCTTTATTATATTCGTCATTTGTATCAGCTAGATGTCATACTTTCCACACTTGCTGATTACGACATGTACTCACCCTTGCAATTCCACCAAACAGTTGCAGGTCAGGATTGGGAGTTTAATGATAATAATGCGGAGTTCTAGGCCGTGTCTGCCGTCAGCTTTGCCTGTGGTGTTGCATGGAGCTGCACTATACCCTATTGCTTAGCTACATGGTTACTTATTTAGTTTATTTCTGCTGCATTAGTTGAACTTGTCATTAATATTCATTATAACTTGTATTCGATGATAATATGATTTGTGTAATAAAAATTCGTTAATTAATCTTGTTCTGTGGTAATTTTCTGTATACTCTTTTGTGAATTCACTCGTGTATGTGTGTTGAACATCCTGGGCACACATATGCGTTCACTTGGTTCATTTTCGAGAACGGGTGTCACACATGGTGAGTGGCATATGCAAGCAATATTCTAATTGATTCAAGTCTAGCTACGGGAGCAAAGGTTTCAGCAAAATCTAAAACTTTGACTTATGAATACCCTTTGGCTAGAAGTCGTGCCTTTTTCTTGTCAGCACCCCGTGTTGGTCTTGTTTGTTGTGGA
The DNA here is from genome assembly GCA_036927565.1 of Tuctoria greenei. NCBI lineage: Eukaryota > Viridiplantae > Streptophyta > Magnoliopsida > Poales > Poaceae > Tuctoria > Tuctoria greenei. The sequence continues at coordinate 186,302,826 of JAYESD010000006.1, forward strand.
AGACCCATTTGGCGCCAACGACGTTCGCGTTGGGTCTTTCGATGAGTTCCCACACCTCATTCTGTTTGAAGTTGTTCAGTTCTCCTTGCATCGCCACCACCCAATCCAGATCTTTCAATGCATCCTCAATCATGTGTGGTTCCAAAAAGGACAGAAAAGAGTAATGCTCACAGAAATTAGCTATGCGAGATCTAGTTGTTACTCCCTTTTGGATGTCACCAATGATGTTGTCGATTGGGTGATCCCTTTGGACGCATTGTTGTACTCTCGGGTGTAGCACTTGCGGTCTTGTATTTTCATGATCTTCTTCTTCTCGCCCTAGATGGTTGCCCTCATTGACTTGTTGATCATCTTCGTCTTCTTGAGGTTGATCTTGTGTGGAAGCTCCCCCTTGATCATTGGTCTCCACTTGTGGTTCATCTTCCTCATGCACATGTAGAGGTGGCTCTTGTGGTCGAACATCGCCCAACGCCATTCTTCTCAATGCTTGACAAGGAGCTTCTTCTCTATCTAGCACACATGGATCAACTTGCACTTTTTGAGAGCTGTTAGTTTCATCGAACACTACGTCACATTCTACTTCAACAAGTACGGAGGTCTTGTTGAAGACACGATAGGCGTAGGAGTTCAAATCATAGCCAAGCAAGAAACCTTCATCAGACTTCGAAGTGAACTTTGAAGTCATCGGCTTCTTGTTCAAAATATATCATTTAGAACCGAAAACTCAAAAATAAGAAATATTTGGCTTGTTACCGGTGAATAACTCATAGGATGTCTTCTTGAGTAGTCGATGAAGATAGAGTCGATTTATGGCGTGGCAAGCGATATTAACCGCTTCCGCCCAAAACAGATCCGAGGTCCTTGCAGGATCGAAGAGCATGTGAAAAGCTACCAGAGGGGGGTGAATGGTAGATTAAAAAATCTTACGCAGTGGAAACAATTAAATCCCAACCCCTTTGGCAGAAAAACAATCTATTAAAGGAATCATGTGTGAGACTAATATAAACGTGTTTCACCATGACAAAAGTGATAGATATCAAAGAGAATCAAGTCACAAAGACGACACAATAAGAATTACTCAAATCCGTCGAGAGAAACTCAAGTTACGATCAAAAGATCGAACAAAGGTAAATCTATCCTACCCGAGAAAAATAGTTCTGGAACGCTACAAAGAAACTTGTGTAGATCAGAAACCACAAATCCAATGACCGTGAAATTTTCACATATGATAGAAAATCAAGTTGTGAAGACAACTAAAAAAGAATCGCGTCAATTGGATCTGTAAACTCGAGTTATGATAAAACCACCGTAGAAAGGTAGTGCTGTGCAGAAAACTCGACGAGAAAACTTGTCTGGAACAAGTCGGACGAACAAGGCACAAAAGTTCCTTTCAACTACGAATTTTATTCAATATAACACAAGAGGGACAACCCCAAATTCGTGCACAACAAGCTCTGGCCTCCCTTGCATATATAACCAGCCCATAGGCCAACCCAATCTCAACTAGGACTCTAATCCTACTCAAATCATGAATCGAAACATTCCATAACTGCTTAGGACTCTTCTATACGCAGATAGAAGCAATCTTAAGACTTCCAAACACCTTAGGAACGTATCCCACATTCCTAAAACAACTCAAATTCGTGACGCACATGAAATCCTATAACCAACTCAAATCTTTCCATATTTGAGTCAAACCCGCCTCAGCCGCAGCTTGAGTCCATAACCTAGTCGGTTGGACCTTTCCGACCAATTCTTTATGTCCACATCTCTTCATCTCGTCTCGGAACCATGTAGCCACGTCCATGAACTCCTTGCATACGTGCAAACATCTTCCAACGATGTCCACGATACCTTCATATGCATTATTCTTGATTCATACATGCTGCGCGACCTCCCAATCAACTCAACCGCACAATTCCTCCCGAACTTGGTTGTTGAACCTCATCTTTTCCCTAAGACTAGTTCAATGGATCCCGTCACCAGCCATGTCTTGAACTCAAGCAACACCTGCTCATGAACAAACAACCAATACTTTCGAGCACAAGTCCTCGACTTGACTCTCGTTAGTTCTGAAACTACAACATCTTACGTGAGCACCTCTCATAAGCATGTTGCAAAACATAGCAAAATCATATCAGCCATATCATCCAAAATGCGCCAAAAACTTAGCAAATGAATACTAAGCAATCTTTCCGACAATGTAAAGCAAGTTCGAAACATTTCATAGTAAAAGCAGGAACATTGTGATCAAGCTCCGAATCTTGCTAAAGCTAACTGAACCTTGAACCGGAGCTTACCAAAGATAGCAGGGCCTAGCACCGGAGCTAACCAAAGCTAGTCGGACCTAGAGTTGGAACTTGATGATAAAGGTGTTTTGGTAGTATTCAAAACTTTTATCGCCATAGCCAATGTATTTAGCACACATAGGTCTCATAGTCTTGTATTCATCGAGCATTGTTCTCGCCATCTCTATGAGGGTTCGGTTCTTCCTTTTAGCAACTCCGTTTTGTTGAGGGGAATAAGGTGCTGAAAAGTCATGCTTTATCTCTTCTTCGTCTAGGTACTCTTCAACTTGAGTGTTCTTGAACTCCGTGCCATTGTCGCTTTTAATGTTCTTGATCTTCAATGAGAATTCATTCTGAGCACGCTTGAAGAACTTCTTCAGTGTTCCTTGAGTCTCTATCTTATCATGCAAAAAGGAAACCCAAGTGAAGCGTGAAAAGTCATCAATAATTACTAAGCCATATTTGTTACTGCTGATGCTTATGTAAGCAATTGGACCGAAAAGGTCCATGTGAAGTAACTCGAGCGGTCTTGTTGTAGTCATGACGTTCTTCATGGGATGAGGTGCTCCAACTTGCTTCACGGCTTGGCACGCGCTACAAGGCCCGTCTTTCTCAAAAACAACATCCTTCAAACCTCGGATGTGATCGCTCTTGAGAAGTTTTTGAAGATTCCTCATACCAACATGTGCTAGCCGTCTATGCCACAACCAACCCATGTTGGTCTTTGCAATCAAGCATGTGTCAAGTTCGGATTTATCTTTGTTGAAGTCAACAAGATAAAGCTTTCCCTTCAACACACTCTTGAATGCAACCGAGTCATCACTCCTTCTAGAGATGGTCACACCCTCATTAGTAAACAAGCTATTATAACCTTTGTCACATAATTGAGATATGGACAACAAGTTATAATCTAAGGAATCGACATGTAAAACGTGAGAAAGAGTATGTTGAGATGATATTGCAATTTTACCGGTACCGAGCACCCTTCCTTGACTGTTGTCTCCAAAATAGATGCCCTCGCTTGGATCCTCATTCTCTTTGTACTCAATGAACATCCTTGTTTCTCCGGTCATATGGTTGGTGCAACCACTATCTAGCACCCATTTCGATCCATCGGAGGAATAGGCCTACAAAACAAATCATGCCTTGGTTTTAGGTACCCAAGCTTGCTTGGGTCCTCTGAGGTTAGTTATAAGAGATTTGGGCACCCACCCATGAGACTTGGTGTTCCCATGGAATGGCCCAACATAATGAGCATAAACTTTACCAAAATTACTTCTCATTAGAACATAGGATGCATCGAAAGTCCTGAATAGTTTTTGTTGTTTATGAACAGAACTAGTCCGAGAAACCGAACTTGTCTGTGCGGATACCAGACTAGTACGATGCTCATATGTGTTGACTTTAGGCTATCTAGCTTGATGGGAGTTTCCCTTCACAAAGGCAATGCTCTCCTTGTTATTTTTATGGCTTCTAGCATATTGCTTTTCACCATAAGAATACCCAATGCCATATTTGACATTAGGAGGTCTTGTGGCCAAGTTTGCGCTACGTGCATATTTGATCTTCTCCTTGTCAAATATGCCACTTTGGGAAGGATGCTTGTCCTTGGTAGAGGTTGACTTGTCTTTCAAGCTAGTGTCCATTTTAGCACATGAACAAGTAATAGTAGCTTCAGTTTTAAGAGGTTGAGAAGGTGAGCTTGAAGAGGATGAGGGGTCACTTTGTTTGAGTGACTCAACTTGTAGCTCAAGGATCTTGTTAACCTTGGATAGGTTAGCAAGTTAGTCCTTTATGGTAGATTTGAGTCACTTAACTTCAAGCAAGCTTCCTTGCTTGAGGCTAACTCAAGCTCCAGTGACTTGCCTTGCTCCTTTTCAAGTTCGAGAAGCTTGTCAAGTTCAAGATATTCCTCCTTTTGGGAGATAATCATATCATCTTGAAGGTTGATCAACTTCCCTTCTCAACAAACTGATCAAGTAGAAATTTCATTTTCACAGCTGTTTTCTTATCTAAGCCAACGGGCATGTCTTCATTATCACTAGCGACTTCACTATCACTATAATAGGAATGCAAGGAAGAGGATTTGGTTGTTACCTTTCGTTTACCTTCCTTTGCCATGAGGCAAGTGTTGTTGCCCTTCCATGCGCCGAGAGTTGGGAAGAGGGTGGACTTCTTGGATGTCTCCTTGGTGGCTATACTAGCCATCTCCTCTTCCTCTTCCGATGAGGACTCATCATTTGAGTCCCACTCCTTTCCTAGATGCGCTTGTCTAGCTTGCTTCTTCTTCTTGAAGAATTTCTTGGGTTGAGACTTAGTTTCCTTGGTTTTCTTCTTGTTTTCTTCATACGGGCAATCAACTATAAAGTGGTCATATTCACCACAGTTATAGCACGCCCGCCGCAACTTCGGTCTTGATTTTTCTTTGGGTTTTCTTTCACTCGATTTACCCCCATATCTTCTCTTCATCATTCTCTTGAATCTCTTCATAAATAGGATCATGTCTTCCTCACCTATGTTGCTGCTCTCATTATCGTTGTCCTCTTCTTGTTGAGCTTCTCGAGCTTCTTTTGACAAGGGTTTGCAAGTGGACTTCAAAGCGACCCCTTTCTTCTTTGCCGAGGTGAGGTCGGCAATCTCCTTGACATGTTTTGCTTGCTTTTCCATCATCTCGAAATTGATGATTTTCCAAAGCAGCTCATCCGGGGTCATTTTCTTGTACCCGGGGCTTTCTCTAATCATGGAGCACAAGGTGACGTTGTGAGGCATGAAAGCTCTAAGGATGAGCTTCACCACCTCGTGATCGTTCCACTTCTTGCTTCCGTATGCTCGAACCTTATTGATGAGTGTCTTTAACCGGTTGTACATGTCTTGTGGCAACTCATATTCTTCTATGGCGAATCTTCCCAATTCGCCTTCGATCATTTCAATCTTCGCTTCTCGCACATGATGATCGCCTTCAAGTGCAGTTTGCAATGTATCCCAGATTTCTTTTGCAATCTCGAGCCCATCCACCTTGGTGAAATCGTCTCGACTTAGCAAGGATGTAATGACTGCTGCAGCTTGAGCATTACGATGAATTGCTTGCTCTTGACTTGGTGTAAGCTCTTCATCATCGTCCGGGATATCTATTTCTGTACACACAATATGCCATAAACTGGGATTGAGTGAGATTAAGTGCATTTTCATGTTTTTCCTCCACATTGAGTAATAATTGCCGTCAAATTTTGGGCTTTTCCTAGGGGAATAGACAAATAATGATTATTATTAGAATTTAATTGATCGTAGTTGAAAGGATATCGGGAGTAGTCGGTGTGACTACTCCCCTTCTTCTTGTCCTTGATCTTCACTTTCCCTTTGGAGAGAGCTTTCTTCCTTAGGAGCGCCTTGAGTTCAAGCGTCTCCTCATCGTCATCCTCAAAGTCCTAAATGGCGTCGAGGAGCTTCTCCAATTTTTGAGCTTTGTCATCTTCAGCCTTGTCTTGGTCGAGACTCTTGTGCACATCCTTCATGTCCGACATGTTCTCTTCGAGCGATTAGTCTCTTGCGAAGAGTCCTGCTCTGATACTAATTGAATGTGGCCTAGAGGTGGGGGGGGCGAATAGGCATTTTTTGAAATTTAGTCAGAACCTGCAACACTTAACAGACTGATCAAATCCCAAGATATCGGAATAGTCCCGTAGAGTGCGGACTAGTCCGGTGCGTGCAGACTAGATTGATCAAGTTTGATTGATTATCTCGATCCTAGACTCTATGCAGCGGAAATATACTTGTAAATAGAGGTAATACTTCTATGAAATTGAGTGTTGCACATGTTAATCTTATACTCAATGTTTTAACGTAATGTGGACAAGATCAAGTGAAACCCTAGATAGCAATGAAAAGTAAGAACAATGTGCACAAAGTGAAGACACAAAATTTTATCCTGTGGTTCGGTTCCCACAAAGGCAACATACATCCACATTGAGGAGCCCACGAAAGGACCGGGTCTTAACTGACCCTAACCTCGTCGAATTGCCATAAAGGCCAATTCTCTTTCACTATCACAGGGGTAAATCACCAAGTTCAAGGGGCCTTCTCACAAGTTGAGGGCTTCCCAAGATTACAAATCGAACACCACCAAGAACACACTCGTAAGATTTACATTAAAACAACATGAGTGTGTTAGAGATCAAACCCAAGAGCTCAAACGTGTGGAATCATGTCTCTCCTTTGATCCAAAGTGAATCCTCAAGGGATTGATCTTTCTTGCATTGGATTGCGTGGAGAGATGTGTTTTCTAAGCTCTTGGAGGGTGTGACGGCACAGGGGGTCGAGAGAGTTGAAAGTAGGGCCGTGCACATCTATTTATATGGTGTTTCCAAAAGTTACCGTTAGGGTTTTGAGGGTCCGGACTAGTCCGTGGTGGAGTTCGAACTAGTCCGGTGTGCGGCGTGTAGGAAACCCTAAGTTCTCAGGAAGATCGTACTTGTCCGACTAAGGGCGGACTAGTCCGATTTAGGCTCTGGAAAAGTTCGGACTAGTCCGATTATTTTCGGATAAGTCCGGCTGTGGTGATCTCCTTAGTGAATTGGGACAAGTCCGCATTTAGAGGACTTGTCCGATTTTAGTCAGAGAGGTTATCAGACTAGTCCGTGGTGATTTTGGACTTTCCCGATTTTGTGCAAATCTGTAAAGTGTAGAAGACTAGTCCGCATTGGGGAGGACAAGTCCGATTTTAGTCAGAAAGATATCAGACTAGTCTGTGGTGATATCAAACTAGTCCAGTCTGTGTAGAAAGATATCCGCACCGGGTGGACTTGTCCAATTTTGAACAGAGGGGTTATCGGACTAGTCTGGATATTATCGAACTAGTCCGAACCTGTATAAATTAGTGCAGTGAGTGAGTTTTCTTGTGATTGAGCTCTTGGGGTGTGTTTCTCCAACACACTCCCTACACAAAGATCTAATCTATTTAGCTCTTGAGCTCTTTTCCATATAGATCTTCATTCTCTTTTCTTTTTGCGCTTTCTTCATAATTTCTTTTTAAGACCTGCGCTCATCTCAACAATTTGGTTAGGATCTCATTTGTTTGTCATAAATCAACCAAAACCCACAAGGGATGCTTAGATGCACTTTCACTATCCCCGGAGTTCCTTGCTCCCAAGAAAGCTCCAGACCTGTGCCGATCAGTAGCAAAGGCAAAGTCTCGCTGCTTCCCCTTCGAAAAATGGGAGCAGAGTAAGGGAAGCTCCGAAGAAGTGACCCCTCAACCTCGGATTAGGTCCGTGGTGATCGTGCCTCCGGCTTCGGCTGATTCTTCGACTCCAGCATCTGGAGAAGGCGCTGGCTGTGGCAAGTCCACTCTGGCCCCAGTGCCAATTGGTGGCTCTGGGTCCGGGGTACAACTCCTGATGAAAGAGGTCCCAGAGGTGGCAGTGCCTGTTGCCGCCTCAACTCTGGGTTCGGGTGTTGGAGCACCCGCCACACTAGCGACGGCGGGCTCTAGCTCCCAACGTCCGAAGAAGAGGATCCGTGCTGATTGGAGCGGCAATACACCAAGGTAAGGATCAGCTCTTCAACTTTTGTTTTGATTTTGCTCTTTGCTTTGTCTTGAATTCCCTACTTTCTGTTTCTCGAATGTTGAGGACGAGCACAACGACTCCGGCACCTACTGCGGCTCTGGAAGTTGCCTTGGTTGAAGCTCCTCCACCAGCTCCTACCTCTCCTCCAGTGGAGGTGGCAGATGACACGACATCTCTGGCGCCAGCTGTCGTTGAGACAGATATAGTGCCAGCAACCGAAGCTCTGGTGGGAGTGCCAGACCACATAGAGGAAGAATTTGTTGATGCTCCGACAGTTCCGGAGCCTGCTGTAGAAGCTCCGGCATCAGTGCCGAAAGTAAATGAAGCTCCGGCAAGGGCCTCAGTGCCAACTCCGGAGGTGACAACTCCACACGTACTTATGTCTGAATCAGGGCAACTAGAGGATCCGTATGCAGGTCCTTCAACTTCTGAGCCAATAATGGAAGATATGGTTGAGGGACCTTCTTCATCAGCCCCTGAGGTCGAAGCTCCTGCAGCGGGACCTTTTTCTGATGTGGTTAATACTGATGACCTCCCGGAGATCGGCCCCGACATTGTGGAGCTGTTGGATAACGTGCTCACGTCGTGGGAGTCGATTGTGATTTTGGAAGACCCACTGGAGCCCGCTAAGGCGCGACAGGTGGGCCCGAAGCTGATCCCCTTGGCGTTGTCTATCGACAATGCTTGTTCAAGTCTCCACCAGGTCCAACTCGCCTTCGACCATGAAATCAAGACTCTCGAAGAAGAGCGCAACACCCTAAGGCGTTGGTGCAACAGACTTCACTTCAAGACGAAGCGGATGCAGTCTCGGCTAGCTGACGAGAAAGAGTGGGTGGCCAAGGAGAAGACTCGGTTGGCACTGTTGGACCGCGTGCTCAATGAAAGAGAGGCCATGATCAAGGCCCTCTATGAGAAAACTCGGGAGGTGTTCGAGCATGCCAAGGAGACCAACAAGGCAACTGATAACCGCTCGAACAACCTCGACGAGTTAAATGAGGTACTCCTCAAGCACTGGGAAGCTCTCGAACAAAAGGAGGATAATCTCCTGGAGAAAGAGGAATACCTCATGAAGAGGGAGGAGGAGCTCACCCAGAGGTTGTCGCTGGGAGAGCAGAGCTTGGCTGATTGTGCCAAATAGTTTGAATTGTGGTGCGTTCAAGAGAAGGAGCGGATATGGCAGGTGGGAGAAGAAGTCCTTAGAAGAGAGATCGATATCTCCACCAGGGAGGATAAGGTGAAGGCCAAGGAAAAGGACTTGGCAGAGCGAAGGAACCGTATCTACCTCTGGGAGAAAGAGCTCAGCGACCAAGAAAAGCAGATGCATGAAAGTATTCAACAACACGCTAAGGAAGTTGAGCGCTTCTCCAAGGAAGGTTCTGCGGAACTTTCAGCTGCCAGGAAGTCACTGGAGGAGCTAAGGAGCTTGAGAGCAGTTGAATTCCATCAATTCTGGGATTTCTTAGGGCATGCCAGTGAAGCTCTGGTGCCGTTTGGTTTCAGCCCGGTACGTTCAGCTCACCTGGAGTCGAAGATGGACAAGGCTTTGGTGGCATTGACCTCCGCCGGCAAGAAGCTTGAAGCCGTGGGTGACATGGTCATCAATGAATTGGAGACAGAAGGAAGGACTCTGGCTAAGAACGTTGTTGAATATGTGTTGACATGTTTTAAGAGCTGGGACCCCTAGATGTCCTTATCTCCGGTGCACGAAGGACCCGTTGTCGAGGAGGAGGAAGCTGTCAGGGCCAGCGTCCAAGAAGCTGCCCAAAAAGTTGCCTCATTCTTCAATAGAAGCTCCAGTAGCTAGGACTTTTTTTTTGCCTTCGCTTTGTAATCCTCATTTTGAACGAATGAAATCTGAAATCCTTCCGAATTCCGAATTCCATTTTTTGTGCCTTCAATGCATTGCCTTTTATATTGTTGGCCCCTTGGTATATGTTTAATGAGTTGAAGGCATTTACCATGAGGATTCACACAATGTCTTGAAAACTCGATAGCTCCGAATTCGTTGCTAGTATGTTAGCTCCGACTTCCGAGTCTTGCCTCCGATATCTCCAAGGACTCTTTGTTACGTTGACAGCGGGCCCCTGGGAGTCGTCGGAGCTTGGTAGGTCCGACGACACCCACTATCAACATTTAGAACGTCGACGGCAGGCCTCCTAGGAGTTGTTGAAGCTTGGTAGATCCGACGGCACCCATTGTCAACCCGTAGTACATCGACGGTGGGCCCTCTGGGAGTTGTTGGAGCTTGGTAGGTCCAATGGCACCTACTGTCAACATGTAGAACGTCGACGGCGGGCCCCCTGGGGGTGTCGGAGCTTGGTAGGTCCAAAAGCGCCCACTGTCAACGCTTAGAACGTCGACGGCGGGCCCCCTCGGAGTTGTCAGAGCTTGGTAGGTCCGATGGTGCCCACTATCAATGCTTAGAACGTTGACGGCGGGCCCCCTGGGAGTTGTCCGAGTTTTGTAGGTCCGACAGTGCCAACTATCAACACTTAGAACATCGACGGCAGGCCTCCTGAGAGTTTTCGGAGCTTGGTAGGTCCGACGGTGCCCACTATCAACATTTAGAACGTCAACGGCGGGCCCCCTGGGGGTTGTTGGAGCTTTGGAAGTACGACAGCGCCCACTGTCAATGCTTAGAACGTGAACAGCGGGCCCCCCGGGGGTTGTCGGAGCTTGATAGGTTCGACGGTGCCCACTATTAATGCCTAGAACGTCGACGGCAGGCCCCCTGGAGGTTGTTGGAGCTTGGTAGATTCGACGACGTCCACTATCAACATTTAGAACATCGACGGTGGGCCCCTTGGAGGTTGTCACAGCTTGTGCTCCGACAACATCCACTATCACCGAGCCACTTGCCATCAAATGTTTGTTTTTCCAGTGCATAAAAACAAGATAAATAGTAAAATTCGTCCTCTTGTCTATAATTTATTTGCGGCTTATTATCCTTCTTTGAATTTTAGATCTTGAGGAATTTAACATGACGACATAAGTGTATTGATTGAACCTCTTTTAGGTCCAAGTGCCTTCTGAACCCACCCTACTGGGACCTGCCAGGATATAGGTAGAGTGGCGTACTTAGGGTGCCTGACCTATCTAAGTCGATAGCACACTTCGGACCTGCCATTGGCTTTGGTTTTCATGCGAGTAGACCATACGTCAATGCTAAAACCCAAAAGAAGATTACCAATACCACTTATATATCACATAAATACCCTGGACAAAATTTCAAAGGGATTGCACAACATTATTATAGACAAGAAGGTAAAAAAGATATGACCCTGTACTAATGAAGCATGTAGAGTCTGTCCGTATAAAATATTTCTCATTAAGGTTCAAATTACAGGGGAAGACAAGGACACACTTAAAGTACAATGACCAAGTTAAGTGTGCTATTCGTCTTGATCTATCCCAGGGTGGGTAAAGACACACCTAGAGTACAGGACCATGTTAAGTGCACTAGGACCCTTTCCGACTCTGTCCATGGACTACAAGATACGCAATTTATACAAACAGAATCACCTCTGTGTATCTAAGCGTAAAACTTATGGAGGTCCTCGATGTTCCATGGATTGGGAAGAAGAGTCCCATACTTTGTTGCCAAGCAAACACATGAAGGGCGGGACACTTTGATAACTCGGGAGGGTCCTTCCAAGCTTGGGGATAGTTTGCTCATCTCTTCACGAGTCAATATTCTCCGCAGCACTAGATCGCCTTCTTCTAGTTGCTGGTTACGCACAAACCTTTGTTGATAGTGTCGGAGCGCCTGGCGGTATCGTGCGTTCCGAACAGCCGCTTGGCACCTTGCCTTGTCTACGAGGTCCAGGTCTTCGCGCCGGAGCTTGTGCTGCATGGCTTCGTCGAAGGTCCGGACTCGAAGAGATCCCATGGTGATCTTCGGAGGAAGGACTGCTTCAGCTCCGTACACCAAAAAGAAAGGTGTCTCTCCGGTTGCTCGACTAGGTGTTGTTCTTCTTGCCCACAATGCACATGGAAGCTCCTCTATCCAGTTGGCACCATATTTTTTAAGGTGCTCATAAGTGCGCATCTTGAGTCCCTTGAGTATTTCTGCATTAGCTCTCTCAGCTTGGCCATTGCTTGCCGGGTGAGCTACTTATGTGTAGCTGACTTGTATACCGAGATCTTCGCAGTACTCTTGGAATGCTGCACTTGTAAATTGGGTTCCATTGTCAATAATGACTTTGTTCAGAACTCCAAATCTGTAGACTACAGACTTCAGGAACTTGATAGCTGATTGCTTGTTGATTGTCACAATTGGGGTAGCTTCCGACCACTTGGTGGACTTGTCGACGGCGACATATAGGAACCTGTACCCTCCTACGGCTTTTGGGAAAGGTCCCAAAATGTCCATCCCCCACACAACGAATGGCCTCGTGGGAGGTATCATTTGCAGTGACTGAGCCGGTGTATGAATCTGCTTTGCGTGAAACTGGCACGCTTCACACTTCTTTACCAACTTGACTGTATCGTGGAGTGTTGTAGGCCAGTAAAAGCCACGCCGGAAGGCTTTACCGACCAATGTGTGAGAAGACGCATGGTTCCCACACTCGCCTCAATGGATCTCCGTGAGAAGATCGCGGCCTTTTTCCTGGGTAATGCACTGCATTAGAACGCCGTTGGCACCATGACGGTAGAGATTCACTTCTACCAACATGTATCTTTTTAGCCAATCTGACAATTTGATCAGCGGAAGCACCGTCTTCAGGAAGGATATTGTCTTCCAAGTAGCTCCTGATCTCCAAGATCCATGCATTGGAGCCAACTTGAGCTTCCGGTTCTTGCGCGCTGGGTTGCACGGAGCTTCCTACAGCGCCTACGATCCTTGGTAGATGCCATGGTAACATGGCCACAGGGACTGCCAGCTTTGAGGTACTGGTCTCGCCCCCGTCACTCAGTTCGATGGGCTGAGTGACAGATCTTGATAGTCTTCCGACAAAGACTACGTCTGGAGCTTGAGCTCCTGTTGAAGCCATCGTCGAAAGATCATCAGCTTCAACATTGTTGAGACGCTGGATATGACAGAGATCCAAGACGCGGAAGTCCTTCCACAGCTTTTGGACTTCATGTAAATAAGCAGCAAGTTGGGGATTGTTGCAACTTCATTTACCTTTGACTTGTTTGATAATGAGTTATGAATCGCGCTTCAGCAGTAGCTGCTTGACGCCATATGATAGCGCCACCTTGAGTCCATAGATGAGAGCTTCGTACTCCGCCATGTTGTTGGTTGCCTTAAATTCAAGGTGTACCATATATTTGACCTTCTCCCTGGTTGGCGCGAGGAGAAGGATTCTAGCTCTGGCCCCCTGCTTCTGCATGGAGCCGTCGTAATAGAGTGTCCGGTGAGGCTCAGTGAAGACCGGGACCTTAGGTTCCGAAGGCCCCCTGGCGTTGACGAAGAAGGAGTCCACTCTGCCATGAAGTCAGCCAGCGCCTGACTCTTGATAGCATGTCGAGGCGGGAATTCGAGGTTGAATTCTGCCAGCTCCGCAACCCATTTGGCAATGTTTCCAGTTGAATTTGGATTATGCAATATAGAACGTAGTGGAAAGGATGTCACCACCAATATCTTGTGGGCCTGGAATATAGCCTCTTTTATGCAATATAACCTCTTGCCTTTAGGATCCGTCCCTAGGGGCTGGGACCCAGAGTCGCCTTCTGGTAGCTCTGGACCCTCCCAGAGGGGTCTAGGCTCCTGAGTTGAAGTTGGCTCTTGTCTCCCCGTGACCAAGACCATGCTAACAACCTCCGTAGTTGCCGAAATATAAAGCAGTAGAGGCTCACCAAGTTCTGGAGCTACCATAACTGGTAATGTGGTAAGGAGCTGCTTAAGCTCTTGCAATGCCTTCTCTATGTCTTTGGACCAATGAAATGGCCCAGATTTTCTCAATAGCGTGAAGAAGTGAAGTGCCCACTCTGCTAGCCTTGAAATGAATCGGTTGAGCGCAGCTAGACATCCAGTTAGCTTTTGGACGTCCTTGACATGGGCTGGGGGCCGCATCTCTTCAACTGCCTTGATTTTGGCCTGATTTCCTTCAATTCCTCCGTGAGTCACCAAGAAACCAAGGAGCTTTCCGGAGTTAACCCCGAAGAGGCACTTGTCCGGGTTGAGCTTCGTTCGCGTCAAGCGTAGCTTAGTCGATGATGGCTTGTAGATTATCAAGGATTGATTCTTTTTTCTTCACCTTGATGACGATGTCATCGACATAAACCTCCACCATGTCCCTGATGAGCTCTCCGAATGTTTTGTGCATTGCTCACACAAAAGTTGAAGCAGCTTTTTTGAGGCTGAAAGGCATGGCAGTATAACAATACTACCCATCTACTGTAATGAAGGCAGTATGCTCTTCATTTTCCCTAGACATTTGAATATGATGATATCCAGAATATGCATCTAGGAAACACAGTAACTCACATTCGGAGGTAGAATCCACTATCTTATCTATTCTAGGAAGTGGAAATGGGTCTTTTGGGAATGCTTTATTCAAGGTGGTGTAGTCCATGCACATCCGAAGCTTCCCGCCGGCCTTTGGTACAACTACTGGGTTTGCCAACCACCGTGGATGATGAACTTCCTGGATGAAACTAGCATGGAGCAGCTTCTTGATTTCTTGTCTAATGAAGTTTTGCCGCTCGATGGATTGCTTCTGGGGCTTCTGATGTACTAGTCATGCGTCAGGGTATATCTTCAAGCTGTGCTCGATCACCTCCCTAGGGATCCCAGACATCTGTGACGGTTGCCATGCAAACACGTCGACATTCGCCCGGAGGAAAGTGACGAGCGCGAGTTCCTATTTGTCATCCAGACCTCCTGATATGCGAATGGTTTGGGCAGCTTCGGAACCAATTTGGACAACTTTGACGGGGATGTAAGTGTTGCCGCTTGGTTGCACACGAGGTGCAGAAGTTGAGCCACGCTGACATGAGCTTGAAGGTTGTTGAGCTGGTCGCTCCTTGCCATATTCTTCTTCTTGCACTATGAAGTTCCTCCAGCGCAGTAACTCTAGTAGTGCGGTCCCCATGAATCCGGAGGACGCCTGAAGGAGTGGGCATCTTCAATACCAGTTAGACGTAATGAGCTACGACCATGACCCTATACAGGGCTTGCTTGCCTAGGATGGTGTTGAAGAGAAGGCTGATGTGTGCCACATCAAACACTAGCTTCTTGGAGCTATAATTGTCCCTGGTCCCGAAGGTCACTAGGAGCATAATTGATCTGAGAGGACTAATAGCTTCCGGACCTACTACGGCGAAAGGACATGAGGGCCTAATGTCTGATAGGCTGAGTTGGAGCTTCGTGAAAGCCGCGAAGCTGAGGAGGTTGAGTGTCGCGCCTCCGTCCACCAGGACATGATAGAGCTAGATGTTGTTGATGGTTGGAGATACCATCAAGGGGCACTGACCAGCTCCGATCATGTTCTTCGAGCAATCCGAAGCATCAAAAGTGATGGCAGTGTCCATCTACTTCCAATAAGGTTCTGCCTTGGCGGTAGGAGCTGCGGTAGCCATCACCTGATGCATAGTCTTGAGAATATGCCGGGAGGTAATATCCTAGGACCTTCCATATATCATATGAAGAGTCTTCCGATGTTCATTGGCGGAGGTGTTGGAGTTGTCGTCCTTCGTGTTGTAGACGGCCTTCAAGGACTTCTTGGCATCCTGGAAGCCATGCTCCTGTTCCGACGGCTCTTCCATGACTTTCTGTTTCCCCTCGCGTTGGCGGTATGGGGCTTCTTTTTTACTCTTGTTGTTACGTTCAACAAGCCGCTGGACCTCGCGATAGTCTTCAAGGCTGTGGGTGTTTGATTTGTGGATCAGACACCACATGTTTTCACCGTTTCCGTCCTCGGTTGATGGTCGTGGGCGTTTTAGGGGGCATGGCCCCCGACCACCTGGAGCTGCAGTAGCAGCAGCAGCAGTAGGTGTGCCTGCCAACGACTTTTTCTTATCGTTGGACTTCTTCTTCCCACTGCCATAAGCAGTAGCTTCAGACTTGGAGGTAGATTTACTAGCATGCGCAGGTGGTTTGGAGTGCATCTCTCGGCCCTCCGCAGCCCTAGCACATTTGCGGCTAGGCTGAAGAGCTCTGTGATGCTGCTAACATCTTTGGTTGCCAGCTTCTCCAACATCTTCTTGTCTCTAACTCCCTGTCAGAATGCAATGACGATAGAGGCGTTGGAGATAGAAGGAATAGTGGTTTGTACCTGAGAAAACCACTAGATGAATGATCGTAGTGATTCTCCCGCCTTCTGTTGAACGGCGAACGGGTTCAGCTCCGTGCTAGGTCGGGTATAGGAGCTCCTGAAGTTGGCAGTGAACTGGCGATAAAGTTCCTCCCAACTGTAGATAGAGTTAGGAGGTAGACTCATGAACTAGGACCTTGTTGTCCCGGTTAGAGCCACAGTGAAGTAGTTGGTCATCACAACCTCATTGCCTCTAGCCGCAAGGATGGCGATAGAGCAAATTTGAAGAAATTTGACGGGGTTAACTGTCCGTCGTACTTCTTCGGCAGATGAGGGTGAAACTTAGGTGGCCAGTTGGCCATGTGAAGATGCATGTCAAGGGCTAAACAGCCCCCCCCCCCCCCCCCCCCACCACACACACACTCCAAAGGAGAAGGGTTTTCCCAAGCCTCCCGCCTCTTGCGGGCGCGCTCCATAAGGACGCGACCGTCTTGCCTCATGTAACGGCGGTCAAGCTCCAATTGGAGATCATGCATTGAGAGCCTTGATGTCGTAAGACTACGACGTGCCACGGAGGGCATTGATGTCAATTGCTGGGAGGGCGCACGTCTCCTGTATTGCGACACCTGAGGACCAAGTCTGCCAGACAAGGTCCTGTTCCTTGAAGGTGCCTGCCCAACAGGGACGGACCTTGATTGCTAATGGCATCGGCTGTGACTACAACCAAATTCTCCACATAAGCGCGCCACTGTTCCATCGCACCCTGAGGTGCTCTGGGTGCCAGTGGACACTGAAGAAGAGTTCGCGCCGCGTTTAGTGCGTTCTCAGGATTGTTCGTCGATGTAGTGACCGACGCGAATACACCATCTCGCTGATATGGTGGAGGTGGTGGTGGAACAATACCCCTCGGGACAAAGGTGTTGGCTGGCTGCTACATGTTGGAGGGATTTCCTCTAACAGGCTGGTCAACCAAGTCGTTGGACGAAGCTGCGGTGGAGTTCACCATCTTGAGATCTTAGCGCCCCTACCTGGCGCGCCAAATGTCGAAGTGTAGCAACGACACTTCCCCCGGTACTACTAAAGCATAGTCCGCGGAGGTTCCTATTTGGATTGGGCATGTAAGATCAAGAGCAAGATGGAGACACGAGAGTTTTTACGTGGTTCGAGCCGCTTGAGCGTAATACCCTACTCCACGGGGTGGTTGTTGATTGAGTATGTGTGTCTGTGGCGAGTATCTGAGTATGCTAGAGTGCTTGTGAGCTTAGTCCTTCTCTATCGTGTGATGCATCCCTTTTATATGTCAAGGACTGGTCGTTACAGTGATTGCGTGGCCCGACAGGTGGCCCCAGTTGTAATTAACCACCTATACACAATCTACAAGCATAATTGTGATTAAGAGTGTGATAACGTACCTTAATGGCGGCGTTACCAGTCTTGATAGTTCACTGATCGCATGTCATTAATACTAAATTAATGATACATTAATCAGGTCTTGTAACGGCTATTTAATAGCCTCTTGAATGTCCACGCTGTTGGAGGTCCCATAGTCTTCCCGTTGCAGGCTTAGGTCTGGAGGTTCTACACGTGGCAGCTCCAGAGCTTCCATCTGCGGGGAGGCAGGTTCGGAGCCACTTGACATGTCGCAACACCAAAGCTTCCCTCTACTGGGGGTTAGGTCCAGGGTTGTTGGACACGTGGCGGTATCAGAGCTTCCCAATGAAGGGACGTAGGTCCAGTCCCGCAAGACACGTGGTACCACCGGAGCTACCCAAATGAGGGATGCGGGCCTAGTGCCGTCAGACGTGTGTTGCCTTCAGAAGTCCTCAACTCAGACGTAAGAACTCCATAGTTTTAAGTGCGGTATGGTAGCGACAACTTAAGTTTAATAAACAAAGTTTTTGGCCTGAATTGACTAGTGAGGTCAGATGTAGTGCTCCTAGGAATAGCCACTTGCATAATATTACTTTACGCTTCATGCATAGGTGGGTGGCTATGACTATGTTCCCTAGAGGAGATGTTAGAATAGTGCGCGATGATGACCTGCAAATTTTATTTTCCATGATTCAAAAGATAAACGTTGCACCAATTTTTGCTATGATGACACAATGGTTAGATTACATTTCAAGGACAGGGCCAGTTGAATGCACTTCATTGATTACCCACATTGCTACTAGGGTAGGAGCACTAGAGTATACTTCATTTGAATATATTGAAAATGATCGAGAATAAATTAATAAAAATTATCTAGTGCAAGGACATATCCTTAAGCATGATCAAGATGGCTCTTTGATATTTTATTATCCCAACTTTGTCAATGAAATTTGGTTACCTAACTTGGATTATCATTTGTACAAATGCAGAGGCTAACCATTGATCTTCTTCCCATCGAGGAAACCCTAAGAAGTAATGTCTCTGGCAGGGTAACTAGAAGCCGTGCAAAGAGAGCGGCCATCGGCCATGCCTACGACAACCTCCACGGTCCATGAGTACGAAGAGGAAGAGGACCCAATGGTTGATGCACCCGGATGGACTCAACCTCCATCATATGAGACCAAAGGTCCGTCTTGGCTTGGATGGCCAGGAGCCGCGTGGCAGCCACCCCTATCCACTTTAAGCTCTAGCAGCTTTCCTTCAACGTCCATGAGAAGATGTCATTCCTATTCGGCAAGAAGTCATTTCTATTCGGCTAGAAGTCATCATGACTATAGCCAAGGAACGACATATCTCACTAGATGTATGGAATACCTTGAAGTGAGGACGGGTGACATCTACAACACTCTCCAAGAGCATGTCCAAGGTACCCAAGATTGGCAACAACACATGGACGCTCAACTCACCTACTTCAACTTCACGCTACAACAACAACAAGCCAATCTTGCGGCATACTTCCGTTATCGAGGGTTCAACCCTCATCATAGAGGTAATTGAAGAACAAGCTTGGGGGAGGACCCCCACTTGAGGTAAATTATATCTCACCCCTTGCATATTTATTTTCCATTCATCCACCATTCACCTTGCATATTAAAAAAATAGAGTAGATTTGCTTTCAAATAAAATAAAATATGTGTGGTTAGAATGGTTAAGAATTCTTGTCGGTACCCTATGTACCGGGTACCCCACAATACCGCAACAAGAGTAAGAAAGTTCCACCTGTCAGAGTCGAAGGCCCTTGCTGGTCTCACATGTCACGTTGCACCGGACCCGCTCCCCTCATATGACTGGTTCCCGGGTTAACACGTGTAAAATAAGCCCGGAACAGAACTCCCAACCAAGGGAAGCTCCGGTGACTACACGTGTACAACGGCCCCCGGACCTAGCCCCCGTCAGAGAGGAGCTTTGGTACTGACACGTGTACAGCAACCCCGACCTGCTCTCCCGCAAGGGAATGCTCCAGATCCGACACATGTGGAGCCTCCGGACATTCATCACCAACGGAAATACAAGCCGTACAAGACCATTGCAGACATTCAAGGATGGTTAAAGCGGCAGTTACAAGGTCTGATAATGTGCCATATTAATGACACACGATTAGTGTACCGTTAATAGCAGTAACACTGCCATGAAGGCACGTTACCACACCATTAATTGTACTTAATACTCTTTAGACAGTGTATTAGGTCATTAAGCACGCCAGGGCCACATGTCGGGCCAGGATAGCTATGTAACGGTCAGTCCTTAGAACTATAAAAGGGCTGCACCGTGCGAGTACGGGAGGAGGGGCGAGACGTTCGCAACCTGACCATAGCGAACTCGCTCAATACAATTACACAAACCCCGTGGAGTAGGGTGTTACGCTTAGGCGGCCCAAACCACGTAAATCTCTAAGGTCACCATCTTGATATTGATCTTGAGCTCCCTAACCACAAAGGAACCTCCGCGAGCTATTTCTCAACGGGTCCGGGGGAAGTGTCGTATTCCACACTTCGACATTTGGCGCGCCAGGTAGGAGGGATTTGATCCAGAGATCACAAGATGGTGAGTTCAGCTGCTGGATCATCCAACGGCAATCATGTTGAACAACCTGTTGGAGGCAACCCCACCAACATTCAGCAACCAGCAGGTGCCAATGCTCCGGCAGGCACTGCAGCACCACCTGTTCTGGCAAACAATGCCGGTCAATGATATGGGGCATCTGCATCTGTAGGATCGAAGAGCACGTGAAAAGCAACCAGAGGGGGGGTGAATGGTAGATTTAAAAATCTTACGCAGCGGAAACAATTAAATCCCAACCCCTTCGGCAAAAAAATGATCTGTTAGAGAAATTGTGTGTGAGACTAATCTAAACGTGTTTTACCATGACAAAAGTGATAGATATTATAGGGGATCAAGTAACGAAGACAACTCATCAAGAATCACTCAAATCCGTCGAGAGAAACTCAAGTTACGATTGAAAGATCGAACAAAGGTTAATCTGTCCTACCTGAGAAAAACAGTTCTGGAATGCTGCAAAGAAACTCGTGTAGATCAGAAAACACAAATCCAATAACCCTGAAATTTTGACAGATGATATATAATCAAGTTTTGAAGACAACTCAAAAAGAACCACGTCAATTGGATCTGTAAAACTCGAGTTATGATAAAACCACCGACAAAAGGCAGTGCTGTCCACAAACTCGACGAGTAAAACTTGTCTTGAACAAGTCGGACGAACAAGGCACAAAAGTTCCTTCAAACTATAAATTTTTTTCAATAGAACACCAGAGGAACAGCCCCCAAAGTCGTGCACCACGAGCTCTGGGCTCCCTTGCTTATATAACCAGTCCTTAGGCCAACCCAATCTCAACTAGGACTCTAATCCTACTCAGATCACGAATTGAAACTTTCCATAACTGCTTAGTACTCTTCTATACGCAGATAGAAGTAATCTTAAGACTTCCAAACACCTTAGGAACCTATCCCACATTCCTAAAACAACTCAAATTCGTGACCCACACGAAATCCTATCATAACCAACTTGATACTTTCCATACCGAGCCATAACTGACTCCGCCGCAGCCAAAGTCATCAACCGATACGATCCGATCCTTCCAACCAGATCTTCCCATCCATAAACCATCTTTGGAACCATGTTTCCATGTCATGCACCACATTCATAAATGCAAACACCTTCCTTCGACGTCCAGTAACATTCATATGCATTGTGCTTGATTCAATCATCCTGCGCGACCTCCTGACCCGCTCAACCACAATTCTTCCTAAATTTGGTTGTTGGAACCTCATCTCCTACCTGAGATTAGTCCAAAGGATTCTGTCACCAGCCATGACTTGAACTCAAGCAACACCTGCACATGAATAAACAACCAATCCGTATGAGCACAAGTCCATGACTTGACTCAAGTCAGTTCCAAACACAACACCTTACGTGAGCACCTCACACAAGCGTGTTGCAAAGCATAGCAAAACGATATAAGCCATATCAATCAAAACGCACCAAAAACTTAGTAAAAGAATACTAAGCAAACTTTCCAACAATGTAAAGCAAGTTCGAAACATTTCACATGAAAATTTGGAACATTACGATCAAGCTCCGAACCTTGCCAAAGCTAACCAGAGCTTGAGCTGGAGCTTACCAAAACTAGTACAACCTAGCACCGGAGCTTACCAAAACTAGTCGGAACTAGTCATCCCAAAAGTCAGAGCTAGAAAAACATGTCAGAGCTAACCAACATAAGTCCGACCTAGCAAAACATATCGGAGCTTAACAAAGACATGCTGGAGCTATCAAAGACATGCCGGAGCTAAAGGCAAAGCTCACCGGAGCTACCCAAAAACATGTCGGATCTTGCAGAAGCTCAGAGCTAGAGTCGGACCTTGCTAAAAAGATGTTATGGCAGCATTCAAAACTTTTATTGTCAAAGCCAATGTATTCAACACACATAGGTCTCACAATCTCCCCTTGATGAATGCATTGGCAACACCATTTAAAATCCGAACATTTGCATGAAAAGTTTTGAGAACAATTGCCCCCTTTTTGAAAATCAAATGAGATATAAATAAATTCCCCCCTATACATATTTCTCCCCCTTGCCTAATTCACCATATTATCTCTCCCCCTTTGACAATGTATTCAGCAAGGTTCAAAAGAGAATTTTCAAAATGTTATGAGCATATTATAACATATACATAGAAACAAAGCTCATCCAAGTCATACTATCAAGTAACTTACACTATCACATCAATGAGATACATAAAGTAGTGTAAGCCATGCTAGAGATCAAGTGTAATTTTCAATTTTAGCAGGTCATGATCTAACAAACTTAACTATTTCAGAACCTGAAAGCATGACACTTGTTGCTGCATTTTATTATTTTTCAAAGCACGGATTTAGATCATATGATATTTGCAAGAGATTATATGCGCATTTGCCTTATTCTAACCAACCAAGCTAAGCATATGTCATTTGACAATCAGAAGCTTAAGGACATGGTTTTAGTCATACACAACTTCTTCCAAGTTTATATCTAAGTGCAATAATAAGCCATCTCAAAAGAAGAAGTGTGATGCATGCATATTCTCTTGATCTTTTCTCAACTTATATTTATTCATAAAAACTCAACATGTGAGTTGATTACTTGACTAATTCTTTATGATTAAAAACACTTGTGAGCATGCAACAAGTTCAAAACAGCAAGAAGGTTGAACCATGACCAGATTTAGTGTAAGTAATTATACCAATTACTAGTCATGGCAAAAACTACAAAATGTATAACATGAGTAATGTAGTAAGAACTTTTAGCATGTAAAAGGAATCACAAAGTCATATATGTATGAAATACTAGGCTCACATTGTTTTAAGTTCAGATTCACACATAGACTTCCGGAGTTTCAACCCCCCCCCTTCAATTTAAGCCATGAGGATGCATAACCCCTATTTCACTATGAATGTAACAAAAACGAGTGAAATCCAAAGGTTTTGTAAAAATGTCATCCAATTGTTGTTCGGTATCTACATGGTGAAGCATAATGTTTCCTTTTTCAACATTATCACAGAGAAAGTGATACCTAATATCAATATGCTTAGTTCTAAAATGTTGCACAGGGGTTTTAGAAATGCAAATAGCACTAGTGTTATCACAAAACAGTGGAACGCTATGTAGGTCAACCCCATAGTCCTTAAGTGTTTGAACAATCCAAAGAATTTGTGAACAAGCGCTAGCAGCAGCTACATATTCAGATTTGGCGGTGGATTGTGCAACTGAACTTTGTTTTCTGGATGACCATGCAACAAGTGAATTACCAAGAAAATGACAAGCACCGGAAGTACTTTTCCTATCAATCCTACAACCCCCAAAATCAGCATCGGAAAAAGCTTTCAAAGTAACGGTTGAGGAAGAAGGAAGAAAAATGCCAAATTCTTGAGTTCCATGTAAGTACCTGAGAATCCTTTTGACGGCTCGACGATGTGAAGTATGTGGGGAGGCTTGAAACCGTGCACAAAGACATATGCTGAATTGTATGTCTGGTCTTGATGCCGTGAGGTACAAAAGTGATCCGATCATGCTTCTATATTCTTTTTGATACACGGGTTCACCATCTTCATCAAATTCAAGTGTTGTTGTTGTTCCCATTGGTGTCCGAAGAGGCTTGCTTTTGTCCATGTTGAAGCGCCTTAGGAGGTCTTTTGTATACTTCGTTTGATGCACAAAGGAATCCTCCTTAACCTGCCCTATTTGCAGCCCCAAAAAGTACGTGAGTTCTCCCATCATACTCATCTCAAATTCTGAACTCATCATAGCTGAAAACTCGGACACAAGATCATGAGAAGCACAACCAAAGATAATATCATCCACATACACTTGAACGAATAATGAGTCATTGTCATGCTTAAGCACCAAAAGAGTTTTATCAACCTTGCCCATGGTAAACCCCTTTTCAAGTAAGAATGTTTTTAACCTATCATACCATGCTCTAGGGGCTTGTTTGAGACTGTACAAGGCTTTGGACAGTTTGTAAACATGATTGTTTGACATAAACCTCCTCATCTATGTAGCCATTAAGAAAAGCACTTTTAACATCCATTTGATATAGCTTAAAACCTTTAGATGCTGCAAAAGCTAACAAAATTCTTATGGCTTCTAATCTAGCAATAGGAGCAAAAGTTTCATCAAAATCGAGACCTTCAACTTGACTGAAACCTTGAGCAACCAACCTATCCTTATTCCTAACCACAACCCCATCCTCACTTTGTTTATTTTTAAACACCCATTTAGTTCCAATTAAAGTGTGATATTGAGGTGGAGGTACAAGTTTCCAAACATTATTTCTTTCAAAATTTTCTAACTCTTCTTGCATGGCAATAATCCAAGATTCATTAGTGAGTGCGTGTGATATATCTTTGGGTTCAAAAGAAGCAACAAAAGCAGAATGAGCATGAGAGTTTAAATCGCAAAATCTGGACCGTGTGACTCGTTCATGCAAGCTTCCAATAATCTGTCATGGGGGATGATCTTTGTTAATCCATGAGGGAACAGATGTATCACAAGCTTCTTCTTCATTAAGTTCATCGCAGATTGATGAGCTTGTGGCTTGTGGACGATCAGGACCAGCATAGGTGATAGTCGGAGCTTGTTTAATGTTTGGAGCTGGACACGTGTCAGCTTCGAAACTATCAGGCAGTATCACTAGCTCTTCTTCTTCTTCTTCTTTGAAAATACCCTCCCCCTGAGGATATGGATCTGGTCCTGCAGCACCGGAGCTAGTACTGGGCTAGCTTCATCAAAAGAAACTTCACAAGTATCCACAATTTTGTTAGTTCCAAGTAAAAGCACACGATATCCTCTAGTGTGAGATGGGTAACCAAAAAACATTCCATTGATGGATCTAGATTCAAATTTATCAAGATTACCATATTTCTTAACAAAGCATTTGCAACCAAAGATCCTAAAGTGCATAACACTAGGCCTATGTCCAAACCGGAGCTCATATGGGGTTTTATCTAGCTTAGTGTGCAAGAAAACACGATTTGAGACATAAAAAGCGGTTGCAATTGCATCAGCCAAAAATTTCCTAGGTGTTTGATATTCATCAAGCATAGTCCTAGCCATCTCAACTAAGGTTCTGTTCTTTCTTTCTACAACACCGTTTTGTTGAGGTACATATGGTGAAGAAAATTGATGATCTATTCCATTTTCAGCACAAAAGTGATCAAAAGATTGATTTTTAAATTTAGTTCCGTTATCATTTCTAATTGCTTTTAAAGATCCTGGGTTATCAATTGATACTCTAAGAAATAAAGTTCTAAAGTGACTAAATGCTTCATTCTTAGATGCCAGAAATTAAACCGAAGAGTATCTAGAATAATCATCAACAATCACAAGAACATACCATTTACCTCCGAAGGATTGAACACGTGAAGGTCCTACGGTGTCAAGGTGCAAAAGTTGACCCAGTTTAGTTGTCATGATCATTGTGAGAGGAGTATGTGAACCTGCAACCATCTTAGCATGTCTACAAGAATAGAACACAATTTCTTTGTCCCCTTTAAGCTTAGGCAGGCCACGTATGCGATCAAGAGCACTAACACGGGTTAGGTGATCAAAGCCTACGTGACCAAGTCTACGATGCCAAAAAATATAAGTCCTTTGAATCATTGGCAACTAGACACATATGCTTAGAGGAAGACATATCAAAATTAGCTTTAAAAACTCTTTTAAACCGAGACATGTTAAAAATAAGCTCACTATTTGAACCTACAACTTTGCAACAGTTTTTATTGAAAATAATTTCCAGGTTTTCATCTAGAAATTATGAAACAGAAAGCAAGTTGTATTTCAAATTTTTGACAAGTGCCACATCCTTCAAAGTGTAGTGATCATTTACTCTAACCGAACCCTTAGCAATTATAGGAGTTGAAGAATTATCGGTAAAAGTAACATTCTCTACACGTGACACAAAAGAGAGGGAGGAGAACCATTCTTTGTTACCGGTCGTGTGGTGTGAGCAACCTGAATCCACAATCCAAATGTTCTCCTTCCTCAAGAATGTAACCTACATAGAAGCACAATACGTCGTTGAATCAATACTGGGGTTAGTCAAAAGGCATTTAGGAATTCAGTACTGGGTCACACGATGTGCAGCAAGAAAAACACGTGAAAGCTGAGATAAACCAACAGGTTTACGAGTCAAAGTTTGAAGTTTTTTACTCTTAACTACTGACCTATAAGATGTTACTTGAGTAGCACAAAAATCAGTAGCTCCGGAGGCAAAAACAGAAGGTCCGGAGGTAAACTTTGAATGTTTTTGACTCATAACAGTAGGTTGCATGTTCGTGGCATTCGGTTTAATATGTGCAGCAAATTTTGCATGAAAGTTATGAGATCTATCAATCATTCTTTCCATTTTATGTTGTTTAGCTAGTCTATAACAAAAATATATGACATGACCATATATACCACAGAAGGTACAATGCAATTTAACTTTGTGTTCATGTCTAGATGAGCAAACAACATTTTTATTTGAAATTGAATGAGACAACACTCCTGTAGATTTGAAAACCACTTCTTTTTGTTTAGGAACTGTTTGAATCAATCCACTTCCTAATGACTTTACAATTTTGGTGGATGTTCCTTAGCATGAGCATGAGAATCAAAACCTAAACCAGTTTTATCATTGCAAGACTTGGAAGAATTCAGCAGCAAGTTTAGGTTCTTGTTCCCATTACAAAACCAATCTAATGTCCTATGCATGTTATCAAGTTTATTGGACAGATCAAGGCAATTTTCACATGAAGTTTTTCCTTTTAATTTGCAATTGGAACAATATTTAACTTCATGAGAATGTAAAGCATTATTCAATATTGAAATTTCATTCATAGCATCTTTTAGCTTCTTTTCAAGATCATCACAACTAGAACAATGCAAATCAATTGTGAAACAAGAAGCATCTTTTAAGTTTCCAATGTCAAGTGCAACAAGCTTTTTGTTCTTTTCAATTTCAAGTTCAAGTCTATCTAGAGTGGATGAGTGTGCATTTCTTAGTGTGGACAGTTGTTCATAGATTAAATCACATGAGGGACAAGAATCATCACTAGGAATCAAGGTTTTCAAACGGTTGATTTCAGATTCTAGTGATTCAATTTTAGCAGCATTATCCCTAAGATTTTTATCCTTTTTCTTAACAATAATAGTTGCACGAGAAATTGCATCACACATTTGATTACAAGTAGAACATACCTCATCGTCATCACTGTTGTGTTCTGCATCCTCCTGACTTGATATTGATCTTGTTTTGCCCGCCATGAAGCATAAGTTGGCCAAATCATCTTCATCTTCGTCACTTCCAATGTCCACGTCGCTTGAGCCAAGTTCCTGGAGTGCGGAGATAAAATTGTTCACCAGTTGGCGACCTGTAAAGCCCTTCTTCTTCTTATTATTATTTGTTGAGGAGTGCTTCGTCCTTGCTTGTTTTTCTTCTCGGAAAGTAGAACCTGAAAGGTTAGGACATTCTGTACGAAAGTGTCCTGTCTTACCACATTTGAAGCATCGTTGAGGTCCGGAGCTTCCTCTCATTCTAGTTCTCACATTTTGCAATGCTTTTGAGAACCTAGTAGAGAGAAGTGCTAGCTCCTCCTCTGGAAATTCCTCGATCTGCTCCAGGGTTAGTGAGGACAACAAATGCAATAGACTTATTTGGGTTCTTACGTGATAAGATGTCAATTTCATGAGTTTAGAGTAAAGCACATCTAAAGTAAGTGTACTCATGACAGTAGATTCACGAATAGATGTAACTTTCATCTCCCAGATTGACATGTCTAATGCACTAAGAAGTTGCCTAGCATTTTCAACATTAGAAAAATTAACGTTGACACTACGCAAGTTACTGAGAATTTTGTTAAAGCGAGCAAAGAGATCATCGATGGACTCACCGGGTTGCATCTCGAAGCGCATGTATTCTTTCTTGAACATGTCTTGCCTTACCTCCTTGATAGTGTTGGATCTTTCGTGATAGTCACAAAGTGCTCTCCATACATCGTATGCCGATCGGAGATGTGCAACGCGGTCGAAGTCGCTTTGAGTGAGTCCTTGGATGATCAAGTTTTGGGCTTTGTTGTTATTGTCGACGTCCCGTAGGTTTGTAGCCGTAACTTTATTGTTAGGTGGCACTTCGTAAGGCTTGTACACCTTCTCCCATATTGCGAAGCCTTGCGCCTGGATGAAAGCCTCCATGCCATGCGTCCCTTCCAAACCTGAAAATCAATACCAGCAAACACACAAGGTTTGGCGGAGTATTTCTCCATGATGATTAGTCAAAAACACGTGCAAATCACATCGTGGCTCTAATACCAATTGTAGGATTTAGGAGAACATGAAAAGCTACCAGAGGGGGGTGAATGGTAGATTGAAAAATCTTACACAGCGGAAACAATTAAATCCCAACCCCTTGAGCAGAAAAATGATCTGTTAGAGAAATCGTGTGTGAGACTAATATAAACGTGTTTTACCATGAAAAAAAGTGATAGATATTAGAGAGAATCAAGTCACGAAGACAACACATCAAGAATCACTCAAATCTGTCGAGAGAAACTCAAGTTACGATTGAAAGATCGAACAAAGGTTAATCTGTCCTACCTGAGAAAAACAGTTCTGGAACACTGCAAAGAAACTCGTGTAGATCAGAAACCACAAATCGAATGACCGTGAAATTTTTAAAGATGATAGATAATAAAGTTGTGAATACAACCAAAAAGAATCACGTCAATTGGATCTGTAAAACTTGAGTTATGATAAAACCACCGACGAAAGGTGGTATTGTCCAGAAACTCGACGAGTAAAACTTGTCTGGAACAAGTCGGACGAACAAGGCACAAAAGTTCCTTAAAACTATGAATTTTATTCAATAGAACAACAGAGGAAAAGCCCCCAAAGTAGTGCACCACGAGCTCTGGGCTCCCTTGCTTATATAACCAGCCCTTAGGCCAACCCAATCTCAACTAGGACTCTAATCCTACTCAGATCACGAATCGAAACTTTCCATAACTGCTTAGGACTCTTCTATACGCAGATAGAAGTAATCTTAAGACTTCCAAACACCTTAGGAACCTATCCCACATTCCTAAAACAACTCAAATTCGTGACCCACATGAAATCCTATCATAACCAACTCGATACTTTTCATACCGAGCCATAACCAACTCCGCCGCAGCCAAAGTCATCAACTGATACGATCCGATCCTTCCAACCAGATCTTCCCATCCATAAACCATCTTCAGAACCATGTTGCCACGTCATGCACAACATGCATATGTGCAAACACCTTCCTTCGACGTCCAGTAACCTTCATATGCACTGCCCTTGATTCAATCATCCTGCGCAACCTCCTGACCCGCTCAACCACAATTCCTCCTGAATTTGGTTGTTGGAACCTCATCTCCTCCCTGAGACTAGTCCAAAGGATCCTGTCACCAGCCATGACTTGAACTCAAGCAACACCTGCACATGAATAAACAACCAATCTGTACGAGCCCAAGTCCACGACTTGACTCAAGTCAGTTCCAAACAGAACACCTTACGTGAGCACCTCACATAAGCATGTTGCAAAGCATAGCAAAACGATATCAGCCATATCAACCAAAATGCACCAAAAACTTAGTAAAAGAATACTAAGCAAACTTTCTAACAATGTAAAGCAAGTTTGAAACATTTCACATGAAAATTTGGAACATTACGATCAAGCTCCAAACCTTGCCAAAGCTAACCGGAGCTTGAGCTGGAGTTTACCAAAACTTAGTAAAAGAATACTAAGCAAACTTTCCAACAATGTAAAGCAAGTTCGAAACATTTCACATGAAAATTGGAACATTACGATCAAGCTCCGAACCTTGCCAAAGCTAACTGGAGCTTGAGCCGGAGCTTACCAAAACTAGTACAACCTAGCACCGGAGCTTACCAAAATTAGTCATCCCAAAAGTCGGAGTTAGAAAAACATGTTGGAGCTAACAAACATAAGTCGGACCTAGCAAAACATATCGAAGCTTGACAAAGACATGCCGAAGCTATCAAAGATAGGCCGGAGCTATCAAAGACATGCTGGAGCTAAAGACAAAGCTCACCGGAGCTACCCAAAAACATGTCAGGTCTAGACAAAGAAAGTCGGACCTATTGTCAGACCTTGCAGAAGCTCGGAGCTAGAGTCGGACCTTGCTAAAAATATGTTATGACAGCATTCAAAACTTTTATTGTCAAAGCCAATGTATTCAGCACACATAGGTCTCACAGCATCAATCACTGCATCAGCAAACAACAACCCCGAGCACGCACTCATTGCCGCGCGAGCTCTTCTGCAACATTCACCACCTCTAGGAGCACCCCAGGGTGCTATGGAGCATTGGAGGGCTGATGTTGACCATCTGGTCGCAACTGCGGCTATAGGCATCAGTAACCAAGTTCCACCTCCTTCGGGAAGGGCACCTTCACAATGACGGACCTTGTCCGGTCGGCTTGGTCCACAAGCCTCTCAACAAAGGAGGCGTGCCACCTCCCAACAGGTGACTTCGCTACCCCCTGGGGCACGACGCACCCATACCATCACCAGAATTCCGACCCATGACCTTCGGTCAGAACTGGATCGCCGTTACCGGTAACATGACGGTTGAGTCCACATCGAGCATGCTCGTGAAAGGTGAGAGGCTCAGGAAAACCCTGCTCCTCAAGGAGTAGGAGGAGGTTGCTCTGCCCTGGCCATGCACTTACGTACAGTTGGGTGGCCACAGAAGTTCCAGCCTCAGTTGCTGGAAAAATTCGATGGGACTGTCAACCTCGCCGAATTTCTACAAATCTACTCTACTTCCATACTGGCAGCGGGGGGTGATGAGGCTATAATGGCCAATTACTTCCCGGTGGCCTTAACCGGGACTGCAAGATCCTGGTTCATGAGTCTTCCACCTGACTCTATCAATAGTTGGGCGGAACTATGCCAGCAATTCACTGCCAATTTCGGGAGCTCCTACACCGACCCGGCACTGAACTGGACTTGTTTGCTGTAAAGGAAACGTCGGGGGAATCACTACGGTCCTTCATCCAGCGATTCTCTTAGGTACGCAATACCATTGCTTCAATCTAAAGCTCCTCTGTTATTGTTGCATTCAGACAGGGTGTTCGAGATAAGAAGATGCTAGAGAAGCTGACTATTAAGGAAGTTACTAGCGTCACGAAACTCTTTAGCCTAGCCGACAAATGCTCTAGAGCTGCAGAGGGCCATGAAATGCACTCCAAACCAGCTCCAGGAGGCCAACCAAAAGTCCTCCAAAACTGAAGCTACTACCTCCAATAGTGGCAAGAAGAAGAAGAAGCCCAATGGCAAAAAGAATTTGTCAGCCGGCGCTCCAGCTGCCGTTGCTGCAGCTCCTGGAGGCCGAGGGCCACGCCCCGAGAAGCGACCACATCCTTCATCAGAAGACGGCAATAGTTCCAAAGCATGGTGTCTGATTCACAAGATGAATCGACACAACTTGGAAGAGTGTCGGGAGGTCCAGAACCTTGCCGAGCGCTACAACAAGCGTCAGGATGAAGCTCCTTTCCATCAAAGGGAAGGAGAACAAAAAGTCGATGAAGTTCTGGCTGATGAAGAGCTAGGTTTCTAGGACCCTAAAATGGTCTTGAAAGCCGTCTATAACACTGTCGATAATGATTCCGACGCCTCCGACAACGTATGTCGGAAAAACCTGAACACCATCTATGGTGGTTCTTGGGACATCACTTCTCATCGCATCCTCATGACAATGCGGCAGGACATGGCCATGGTAGTTCCTGCTTCTAAGGCAGAACCACATCAGAAGTGGAATGACACACCCATTGTTTTCGATGCTTCGGAATGTCCCTGAAACATGATCGGGGCTGGTCAACTCCCATTGATGGTGTCACCCACCATTAACAATATCCAAATTCACCATGTGATGGTGGATAGAGGTTTCGAGCTTAACCTCATAAGCTTCAAAGCTTTTGTTAAGCTTCAGCTTTGGCCTTCGGACCTCTGTCCATCCCGTCCTTTCTCTGGAGTAGGTCCGGGAACTATCACTCATCTTGGTTCTATTACACTCCCGGTGACCTTTGGGAACCGGGAGAATTACAGAACCGAGAAGTTGATCTTCGACGTTGCGCATATCAGTCTGCCTTTCAATGCCATTTTAGGCAGGCCAACTTTATACAAGTTTATGGCTACTGCCCATTATGGTTATTTGGTGTAGAAGATGCTAACTCCTATGAGCGTTCTCCGGATCCGTGGAGATCGCACCGCAGGAGTCACTACTTTGGAAGAACTCTATGCGCTTACCACAACGCAAGAGGGAACATCTGGAAAAGAGCAAGTTGTGAATCCTCCAAGCATTCGCCATAAAGGCTCCACATCCGCACCTCGTGTGCACCCAAGCGACGACGTCGACATTCCCGTCAAAGTCGTCGAAATCGGTTCCAACGCTGCTCAGACTACCCGTATATCGGGGGGTTTGAACAACAAATAGGAACTCATGCTCATCACTTTCCTCCGGGCGAATGTCGATGTGTTTGCCTGGTAACCGTCACAAATGCCTGGGATCCCTAGGGAGGTGATTGAGCGCAATCTGAGGATCTACCCAGATGCCCGACATGTACACCAGAAGCCCCAAAAACAATCAATTGAGCGGCAAAACTTCATCCGACAGGAAATCAAGAAGTTACTCGAAGCTGGATTCATCCGGGAAGTCTTCCATCCAAAATGGCTGGCAAACCCAGTCGTTGTACCCAAGGCCGGAGGGAAGCTTCGGATGTGTATCGACTACACCACCTTAAATAAGGCATGTCCGAAAGATCCACTTCCATTACCTAGAATAGATCAGATAGTGGATTCCACCTATGGGTGCGAACTACTTTGTTTCTTAGATGCATATTCTAGATATCATCAAATCCAAATGTCTAAGGAAGATGAAGAGCATACTGCCTTCATAACAGTAGATGGATTGTATTGTTATACTACTATGCCATTTGGTCTCAAAAATGCCGCTGGCGAGCTATGTACAAAACATTTGGAGAGCTAATTAGAGACTTGGTGGAGGTGTATGTTGATGACATCGTCGTGAAGATTAAAAACAAGGAATCACTCCCTTGACAACTTACAAGCCATCTTCGACAAGTTGCGTACTACACGCACCAAGCTGAACCCAGAAAAGTGTGTCTTCGGGGTTAGTTCCGGGAAGATTTAGGGTTTCTTGGTGACTCATCGAGGAATCGAAGTAAATCCGGTGAAGATCAAGGCTATAGAAGAAATGTGACCCCCAACCCACATTAAAGACGTCCAAAAGTTGACTGGATGTCTAGCTGCGCTTAGTCAGTTTATCTCAAGACTGGAAGAACGAGCACTACCCTTCTTCAAAATCTTGAGGAAGTCCGGGCCATTTCATTGGTCTGAAGAAGCAGAAAAGGCGTTTCAAGAGCTAAAGCAGCTCCTCACCACACTACCAATTCTGGTAGCTCCGAACTCTGGTGAGCCTTTACTGCTTTACATTTCGGCAACTACAGAAGTTGTCAATATGATCCTGGTCGCAGAAAGACCGGAGCCATCCCCAAATCAGGACTCTAGACCCCTCCAAGAGGGTCCGGAACTACCTGAAGGTGAGTCTGGGGACCAACCCTCAGACACAGATCCTCAAGGCGAGATGCTGGAGGATCAACCCTCCTTCAAACAAAGGAGCAACTGCTGCTAAACAAAAAGATCTAGACCCCTCTGGGAGGATCCAGGTCACTCCTGAAGAAGCTCCGGGTTCCTTTGGAAGGGACCAAGAAATTCCAGAAGAAGGTCTGGACCCCTCCGGAAGGGTCCAGGTGGATGAAGAGGAAGCTCCGGGTCCCTCCAGGAGGGTCCAGACAGTCCAGCGCCTAGTGTACTTCATCAGTGAAGTACTCCACGACGCCAAGACAAGATACATTGAGGTGCATAAACTACTTTATGCAGTTCTCGTTGCCTCAAGAAAGCTTCGTCATTATTTCCAAGCCCACAAAATATCAGTGGTAACTTCTTTTCCACTACGTGCAATTTTGCATAACCCTAATTCTATTGGGAATATTGCAAAGTGGGTAGTGAAGCTGGCAGAATTTGATATAGAATTCGTGTCAAGACATGCAATTAAAAGTCAAGCCTTGGCTGACTTTGTGGCGGAATGGACTACCTCTCCATCAAACCCTGGAGGCCACAGTGAGCAGAAACCAGAGCTCAAAGTTCCGGTATTCAAGGAGCCTCACTGGACCCTCTACTTCGACGACTCCGTGCAGAAGCAGGGGGCCGGAGCTGGAGTCCTTCTCCTATCACCAACCGGAGAAAAGGTCAAGTATACGGTATACCTTGACTTCAAGGCAATCAACAATATGGCGGAGTATGAAGCCCTCATCTATGGACTCAAGGTGGCACTATCTTATGGTGTCAAGAAGCTGTTGGTGAAGGGACATTTACAACTCGTCATCAAACAAGTGAAAGGTGAATGCTCTTGCAACAATTTTCAATTAGATGCTTATCTCCTTGAGGTCCAAAGGCTATAGAAGGACTTCGTAGTCCTGGACCTCCATCATGTTCAGCGCCTTCATAACTCCGAAGCTGATGAACACTCAACGAAAGCCTCAACCAGAGCTCCGGCACCTGACGGAATCTTCGTCTGGAGGTTGTCGAAGCCAACAGCTCAGCCTACTGAACTGATCAAAAGGGGCGATACTCGCACCTCAAAGCTGGCGGTCCCGGTTGCCCTATTACCATGGCGTTCACCAAGGGTCGTAGGTGCTCTCGGAAGCTCCGAGCAACCCAGCACGCAAGACTCAGAAGCTCAAGTTAGCTCCGATGCATGGATCTCGGAGATCCGGAGCTACTTGAAAGACAATATCGTTCCCGAAGACAGTGTATCTGCTGACTGGATTGTCAAATTGGCTAAAAGATACACGTTGGTAGAAGGGGATCTCTATCAACGTGGTGCCAATGGCATCCTAATACGGTGCATTGCATGGGAAGAAGGCCACAATCTCCTCGCGGAAATCCATGGAGGCAAGTGCGGGAACCACACATCTTCACGCACGCTGGTCGGTAAGCCTTCTGACATGGTTTCTACTGGCCTACAGTACTCCAGGATGAAGTTGAGCTGGTGAAAAAATGTGAAGCATGTCAGTTCCATGCAAAACAGATTCATACACCGGCTCAATCACTGCAGATGATACCTCCTACATGGCCATTCGCTGTGTGGGGCATGGACATCTTGGGACCTTTCCCAAAAGCCGTCGGAGGTTACATGTTCCTATATGTCGCCATCGACAAGTTTACCAAGTGGCCGGAAGTAACTCCAGTAGTAAAAATCAACAAACAATTAGCAATCAAGTTCTTGAAGTCCATTATATGCATATTTGGAGTTCCAAACAAAGTCATAACTGACAATGGAACTCAATTCACAAGTGTTGCATTCCAAGAATATTGTGAAGACCTCGACATTCAACTTAGCTATGCTTCAGTAGCTCATCCAGCAAGCAATGGCCAAGCCGAGAGAGCAAATGCAGAAATCTTAAAAGGACTCAAGACGCGCACATATGAGCGCTTCAAAAAGCACGGAGCTAGCTGGATTGAAGAGCTTCCATACACACTTTGGGCGAATAGGACAACACCTAATCGGTCAACTGGGAGACTCCATTTTTCCTGGTGTACGGAGCCGAAGCAGTCCTTCCTCCGGAAATAACCTTCGGGTCCCTCCGGGTCCGGACTTTCGACGAAACCATGCAGGACCAGCTCCGGCGTGAAGACCTTGACCTCGTCGACGAGGGAAGGTGCCAAGCAGCTGTTCAAAATGCACGTTTTCGCAAAGCGCTCTGGCACTACCATCAAAGGTATGTGCGTGAACGACAGCTCGAAGAAGGTGACCTGGTGCTCCGAAAGATACTAATTCGTGAAGGGATGAACAAACTTTCCCCCAGCTGGGAGGGTCCTTTCCGAGTCATTAAAGTATCCCGACCAGGCTGCGTTTGCTTGGCAAGTGAGGATGGGATCCCACTCCCTAATCCTTGGAACATCGAGTACCTCCGTAAGTTTTATGCTTAGAATCACAGAGGTGAGTCTGTAATTACACACAAAGCATGTTATAGAGTCATTATACAGAGTCGAGCAAGTCTTCCGGGAGGGTCCGGAAAGTTCAAGTAACACTTGACACAGTCACAATACTAAAAGTGTAACTACTTGCTCTGGGCTAGCACAAGATGTATAACACATTTAGCTTGGTCCAGCACCCTAAGTGTATCCTTGTCTCCCATGTAATCCGGACCTATAATGAAAAGCATTGTTGTGTGAAAACAGACTCCACATGCATTTACTTTTGTACAAGGCTCAATATGTTAAATTATTTTTACCCTGCTTGTCTATAATGAAGTTGTGCAAGTCTTTTTGAATTTTGTTCCAAGTAACTCACATGCATTACAAGCCTTTTTGATAGTCTTTTCGAATCTTAACACCGCTACACAGTCTACTTGCCTGAACGCCAAGCCAACCTAGGTCCAGACTGTGCTATCGACTTAGCCTAGTCCTGCACCCTAGGTACGCCACTCTACCTACACCCCGGCATGCCTCAGTATGGTGAGTACTAAAAAGGCACGTGGATCTAAGAAGATTCTATCAAAACGCTTGTTATCATATTTAGTTTCTTTGAATCTAAAAGTTCAAATAAGAACAATAAGTCACAACCAATTTATAGACAAGAGGACGAATTTTACTTTTTCTCTAGCCTTTAATGTGCGGAAAAAAAATTCATAGTGATGATGGACAACACCGGAGCTACTAAGCTCTGACATCTCCCAAGATAGGTCTGTCGTTGACATCCAATATGTTGACACCGGAGCTACCAAGCTCCGACCATTCCAACGGGCCTGTCTTCGATGTTTCAAAATTGAAGACTTCAACATACTATCATAACCTTTGGTACATGTACACACCTCAACTGTACACATGTACTAGGGGGCCAACAAGACACAACATAGTATATTGAAGACAAAGTGAAATTCAAGGCAAAAAGGAGGATTTCATTTATCATAAGAACTGGATTACAAAATTGCGATTACAAGGGACAAAAGGAGAAAAGTCCAAGCTACTAGAAGACCTAAGACCTGCAGAAGAACGAAGCTACTTTTTGGGCAACCTCTTGGACGCTAGCTTTGGCGGCGTCTTCCTCTTCAGCAACGGGACCTTCGAGCACCGAGTCCAGTGTGAATTGGGGATCTCGGCTTACATAACACGTCCGCACATAGTCTGCAATGTTTGTAGCCAGAGTTTCTCCGTCTGTCTCCAGCTGATCCGTGACGACGTCGCCCATTGCATCAAGTTTGCCACCAGTACCATTGAGGGCCACCAGCGCTCGGTCCAGATCCAGCTCCGGGTTATCCGGACGTACTAGACTGAAACCCAGCAGTGTAAGCATGTCATTCGCTCATCCGAGGAAGTCCCATACTTGAATAGCTTCGGTCTCCTTCAAGCTGCGCAACTCCTCTAGTGACCTCCTGGCGGCCGTAAGCTCTGAGCTTTCACGAGCAAGTCACTCAGCCAGCTTGGCATGCTGCTGCTTGACCTCAGCAACTTGCTTCTCCTGGTCAGCCAGCTCCGTCTCCCGGAGGTGAATGCGGTTCCGCCTCGCAGCTAGGTCCTTCTCCCTGCCCTTGACTCTCTCCTCCCTAGCGGCAATGTCAGACTCTCTCTTCGAGAGCTCTTGCCCCACCTTCCAGTTCTTCTTCCTCTCTTCCTCCTTCCATAGATCCAGCTTTTTGTTGTGATCCGCCAAAATTTTCTCACCCAGAGCCAACTTCTGGGTGACCTCCGCTTCCCTCATCACCACATCCTCCTGCTGCCCCAGGAGTTTTTCCTCCCTCGCCTCTAGGTCCGCTCGACGCTTCATGAGAGTTTCATTCAACTTTGCAAGCTTTTTGTAATGCTCGTCAGCAGCGTCACATCTCTCTTTGGCTTGCTCCAAAACTTCCCTGGAGTTAGAATCGAGTGCCCGGATGGCGGCCTCCTTCTCCTCCATCAACTTGTCCCAGTACTCTAACCGGGCCTTCTCCCCTTGTATCCATTCCCTCTGGTCAGCCAGCCTTGTCTGAGCAAGCTTGGTCTCAAAATGGAGTCTGCTGCGCAAACGCCTTAAGGTGTTGCGCTCCTCCTCCAAAGCTTTGCTCTCATGGTCGAAGGCTAGCTAGACCTGTCAAAGGCTTGAGCAGGCGCTGTCTATGGACAACGCCAGAGGGATAGGTTTCAGGCCTGCCAGGATCATTTCCGCAGGCTCAAGCGGGTTCTCCATAACAAAAATGGGGTCCCACTCAACAATAGTGGTCCTGATACTCCTGCAGCGCTGGGACCGCTCTCCTGGAGCCCTTCAGTGGCAGCATAGGAACCCATGGGGGAAACTTCCGCCTCCGGAGCAGGTGAAGGCACCATTTCTGGGTCTTCAGTCGACAGCTCCAATGTTGAAGGACCTATCGCCAGTCCTGCGAGCTGCTCTGGCTCAGGCACTGGTACCTCCGGGACCACCACTTCTGGAGCGGTAGCAGGATCTTCAACTGGTGCCCCGACCTCCACTGGTTCGGGTCCCGGTACAGCAACTACCTCTGGCACAACTGCCAGACCTTCAATCACCTCCGGCACAATTGCCGGACCTCCATCCTCCTCCAGCTCAGCAGCCGGACCCTCCACAATTTCCGGCTCTGCTGCCAGGTCTTCAACTGTTCCAAGCATAAGGGCCGGAACCCTGACAATCTCCGGCTCAACAGTCGGGACTTCAGCTACCTCTAGCTCAACAGCCAGGGCTCCGGCAACTTCAAGCTCGGAAGCTGGAACTTCTGGCGTTGCCAGTGATGGAGTGTCAGCCTCTGTCGCCAGGGGCACCTCTTCAACTTCCTTCCTGCGGTCTAGCGCTACCACAGGAACCTCAGGTGAGGACTCCATGTCTAGGCTCATGACAGCTGGCACTGGAGCTGCCATGACCTCCACCTCCGCTTGACGAGCTCAACAATCAAAGCCGGAGCTTCAGCAAAATCAACCTTAGCCGTTGCAACAGGCGTTGAAGCTCCAGGTCCTTTCTTCGACACCCTGTAAATAAAAGGAAGAGAAGATTAAATACACATCCAAAAGCAGGATTAACATTTCAGAGTGAGCAATCAATGCTTACCTTGGGATGCTACCAACCCAGTCGCCTCGGAACCTCTTCTTCTGAGGCCCGGAGCTAGAGCCCACCAAATCTGGTGAGACAACTGCTTTGGACCTCGGTTGAGGAACACTTGCAGCCACCGGCGTCCTCTCAGCCGAAGCTTCCCTTCGACGGGAAGAACTTCTGGACTTGGAGCTCCTAGCGAGCATTGCAACCGGAGTTGACTGCCTGGAGCTGATGCCTCTTGAAGGGCTGGCACCAAAGCAGGGGTAGTAGCAGAAGACCTCCCCCTCCAGGGAGAAGCAGCCATCGTGGAAGGAGCAGGCCTGACAGACCTCCCGTCAGCATGCTTCAACTTCCTCTTCCGGCTGGAAGGCTCAGCTGGCTCTTTGCCCTTGCCTTTGCCAACGTCTTCAGTCCTTGGGCTTGGGGCAGGGGCAGGACCACCCTCGGAAGCAACAGGGATCGTCAATCTGGTGGTCGGAAGCCTTTCCACCTCACCAAGATCGTCAAGCGCCAGCATACTCCTCCGGAGCTCCGTGCTGAACTGCGCCTCCGTGTTTAGAGGGGGGAAATCCGCCGACGGAGTTAAGTCGTCGCCTTCGACGTCAATTCCATGCTGGAACTTCTTGAGATGAAGCTCCAAAGCTGCACCATCCAAGTTGGATTTCAGACCAATTTCAATCCGGTCTTCATCCATCACCCTGTTGAGGGCCCACACAAGCTTCTCCCTCTTCTTCAGCAGAGCCCACCTGTTTACCAGGAAGTTGCAGAAGACCATCTGGGGGGTCACTCCACCTTCCACGCATTCGCGGATCCTGGTCAAAGCAGGGTTGAAGGCCTCTGACAGCATCGGAACCACACTCCATGCGTCAGTGTCAACATTTGGGAGACCTTCGGGCAACTCTAACTTCTCGTGCTTCTCTGCTGTGATGATGATCCAATCTTTCTTCTAGTCGTCCCACTTGCTGGAAGGAAACGACCTCAAGTATTTGAAGGGGCATTTCTTGTGCTTCATGAAATAGTGGAAGCCAAGAAATTCGGACCCCTTCCCGGTGGTGTGGATGGTGAAGAAAGTGCGGAAGAGCTCGACGCAGGGGGAATACCCACCCACATCTCACAGAAGTGGACAAATGTTGACACAAGAAGAAGAGAATAAGGGCCAAGGTGGTACAGCTACAGACCATAGAAGTCCAGCAGCATCAAAAGGAAAGTTGAGAAAGGTGGGATCATCCCCACCATGGCATATGTAGAGAAATACACCATGTCGCTGTTGCGCTCCTTCTTGAACGGGAGCTTGTCGACGCGGACCAGATGGTTGAAGGAGTCGCTGGACCACCCCATGTAGGTCCAGACCTTCTTCAGATCATCATCGCTCTTGAGGCGGCTCTTGGGGAGACCCAACTCCATCGCGACAAAGTGGAGCAAAAGATGGAAAGTTAGGCAGAGTTTGGGAGGTTCTGAGCGCAAAGATGATCGAAGGCATAAAGAGTCCTCAACCCGTGCAAACTTTCCTT
The DNA here is from genome assembly GCA_036927565.1 of Tuctoria greenei. Lineage (NCBI taxonomy): Eukaryota > Viridiplantae > Streptophyta > Magnoliopsida > Poales > Poaceae > Tuctoria > Tuctoria greenei. The sequence goes on from JAYESD010000006.1 coordinate 186,343,509, forward strand.
CTTAAGTAAGCCTCTGCGAATCTTGGATGGAAACCGCAATGAGATCAAGAGTACTTTTCGAAAATCTACCCCGTCAATGACGAGTGGGCCTGGGGCCACCCCGACGAAAAGGTCTAGGTCCTTACCCAAGGCCAACTGTTGCCATGATGAGTGGCGGGAAACCCAAAGTTGGCGCTCTGACAGGGCGCACGAAACCGATACGGTTTTCGTATTGGGAACCGGCGACCTTCAATTGCGTGAGATCCGCACTCAAAGATCTCATCTGTCGTATTCATGACAAGTCACACGTCGAAGGTTCACCCCCGAACCGCAACTCTATCGGTGCATCACAGGACTTTTTGAAAATCGAAGCGCGGGGATCAAGAATGGCCCCACCTCTAGCAGAACAACTTAAACCAAGGGGTTTCTTCCAGAGGTGGGCCCGGGGGCCACTGTCGGTACCCTACGTACCGGGTACCCCACGATACCACAACAAGGGTAAGAAAGTTCCACCCGTCAGAGTCGAAGGCCATTGCTGGTCTCACATGTCACGTTGCACCGGACCCGCTCCCCTCATATGACTGGTTCTCGAGTTAACACGTGTAAAATAAGCCCGGAACAGAACTCCCAACCAAGGGAAGCTCCGGCGACTACACGTGTACAACGGCCTGGGGACCTAGCCCCCGTCAGAGAGGAGCTCTGGTACTGACACGTGTACAGCAACCCCGGACCTGCTCTCCAGCAAGGGAAAGCTCCGGATCTGACACGTGTGGAGCCTCCGGACCTTCGTCACCAACGGAAATACAAGCCGGACAAGTCCATTACAGACATTCAAGGATGGTTAAAGCGGCAGTTACAAGGTCTGATAATGTGCCATTAATACCATATTAATGACACACGATCAGTGTACTGTTAATAGCAGTAATGCTGCCATGAAGGCACGTTACCACACCATTAATTGTACTTAATACTCTTTAGACAGTGTATTAGGTCATTAAGCACGCTAGGGCCACATGTCGGGCCAGGCTAGCTTTGTAACGGTCAGTCCTAGAACTATAAAAGGGCTGCACCACGCGAGCACGGGAGGAGGGGCGAGACAATCGAAACCTGACCATAGCGAACTCGCTCAATACAATTACACAAACCCCGTGGAGTAGGGTGTTACGCTTAGGCGACCTGAACCATGTAAATCTTTGAGGTCACCATATTGATATTGATCTTGAGCTCCCTAACCACAAAACAACCTCTGCAGGCTGTTTCTCAACGGGTCCGGGGGAAGTGTCGTATTCCACACTTTGACAATGCTATTCCTAGTTTGTGAGTTAAACTTAGATTTCTTGAGAAATTCTAAAAAAATTTAAGTTACTCTCATTAGATTGGAAATACCTATCAAAGCCATATGATATTTTACATTGATAGACCATATGCATATGTTATTTGTCTTCACATTGAGATTAGTCAAACTAGTATACACCTATGTGAGAATTCATTCGTTTCTTTTTAGTTCAGGACTTCACTTGCACATGCTATACTTCTACACTAGAAGCAAGCGAAATTCCATCATACCATCATTCCACAATAAAAAGAGAAACTCCATACCCTTCATGCTTAGTACTCACTCCATGTTTATTGCATTAGAAGGGAGTAGAAGACATGGCTACAAGAAAAAAAAAGATGTGTGGTAAGAATGGTTTAGAATTCACATAGATATAAGTTTGCTTCAAGACAAGGACTTGGATGTGTGCTTATGCAGGAAGGTGAAGTGGTCGCCTAGGCATCGAGGCAATTGAAGAAGCATGAGCAGAATTACCCAACACATGATTGGGAACTTGCAGCTGTGGTACATGCATTGAAGATTTGGAGACACTATATCCTTGGACATAGGTGTGAAATTTATACGGATCATAAGAGTCTCAAGTACATATTCACACAAACGGACATGAATTTGAGGCAACACAGATGGTTGGAGCTCATCAAGGATTATGATGTGGGGATCAATTATCACATAGGAAAGGCTAATGTAGTGGCCGATGCTCTAAGTAGAAAAGGAGTAAGTCATCAACTCATGGTTCGAGAGCTGCCATCTGAGTTATGTAAGGAGGTTGAATGGTTGAACCTTTGATTTGTAAATGAGATGGGGATAATGGAGTTAAATCCGACCTTGGAACAAGAAATTCGGGAAGGCCAAACCAAGGATGAGGAAATTCAGGAAATCAAGGAAAGTACCCAAGAAGGGAGAGAATTCAGATTTGATGAGGATGAACATGGTACTCTATGACTTGGTAAAAGGATTGCCGTGCCTAATATCAAGCATATTCGGGAAACAATATTAAAAGAGGCGCATGACTCGCCATACTCAATTCACCCCGGTTGTACAAATATGTACAAGGAATTGAAGGCTTGTTATTGGTGGGCTAGCATGAAAAAGGACATAGCTGAATATGTAACTTTTTGTGATGTATGCCAACGGGTGAAGGCAGAACATCAAAGGCCAGCTGGATTATTGCAGCCATTAAAGATTCCGGAATGAAAGTGGGAAGAAATCGGCATAGATTTTATAGTTAGATTGCCATGTACTCAGTCCGGGACTCCATATGTGTAATTGTGGATCGGTTAACCAAGTCAGTTCACTTTATTCCCGTCAAAACCACCTTTAATGGAGAGAAATTGGCGGAACTGTACATGGGAAGAGTAGTATGCTTGCATGGAGTTCCAAAGAAGATAGTGTCAGATAGAGGTTCTCAATTTACCTCCAGGTTTTGGCAAAAGCTGCATGAAGCATTGGGTACAAGGTTGAATTTCAGTTCAGCATATCATCCTCAAACGGATGGACAAACTGAGGGGACCAATCAGATTTTGGAGGACATGTTAAGAGCTTGTGCCTTAAAGCATGGGAAAAGTTGGGACAAGAGCTTTACATATGCGGAATTCTCATATAACAACAGTTATCAAGCAAGCTTGAAGATGTCACCTTATGAAGCACTATATGGAAGGAAGTGTAGGACACCTTTGTTTTGGAATGAGACAGAGGAAAATCAGGTGTTTGGACCTGAAATGTTGTAATAAGCTGAGAAACAAGTCCAGATTATTCGTGAAAACTTGAGGGCTGCTCAATCAAGGCAAAAAGGCTATGTGGATAATCGGCGAAGAAACCTAACCTTTGAAGTAGAAGATTTTGTTTAATTCAAGGTGTCACCAATGAGATGTCATATGAGGTTTAACATAAGAGGCAAGCTAGCACCTCGATATATTGGACCATTCAAGATTTTGGGCAAAAAAGGAGAAGTAGCATATAAGTTGGAGATGCCAGCTCACTTAGCAGATGTTCATGATGTCTTTCATGTTTCCCATCTCAAGAAGTGCTTGAGAGTGCCAAAAGAACAAGTGCCAATGGAAGAATTGGAATTAGAGGCAGATTTGACTTATGCCGAGCAACCGGTCACTATCTTGGAAACCAAGGCGAGAGTCACAAGGAATAAGGTGATTAGATGGTGTAAAGTTCAATGGAAACATCACACAGAATCAGAGGCAACCTGGGAGTTGGAAGATGATCTCAAGAAGGAATTTCCCTATCTTTTCTCTTTCGCATCGAATCTCGAGGGCGAGATTCATTTTAAGGGGGTTAGGTTTGTAACACCCTCATTTTCATCCATCATGCATTACATACATTCTTATACATGTTTAGAACTAAGAAACATAAAAAGGAATGAGTTAAAAATGAATTAGAAGCAAAATAACACTTAAAAGTCTATACAAGAGCGGACTTGTCTGGTTTGTACCCCGGACTAGTCTGGTTTCCCTCTCTGTTGCCCTCCGGACTTATCCGTTTTTGCACCGGACTAGTCAATTGACTATCTGTTCCGTTCCGGACTTGTCCATGGTTGAGAGCGGACTAGTCCGATCTTTGGTCCGGTTTTCCAATAAGTTGCCAAAACCCCGGACTTGTCCATTTAATGTCAGGACTTGTCCGTTTTGCTCCCTAAAAAAGACTGGACTTGTCCGGACCTTCTACTGGATTTGTCCGATATTGTTTCTTTTGCAAAAATGACTAGTCCGGTCCATTGTGCGGACTAGTCCGGCCTGCTAATTTCCACTCAATTTATGTTATTTCCTCACGATTTGTTTTTTGGTAACCGCCTTATTTGGGACCAAGGACGTCGTGTACTAACCTCTTTGGAGCCCATGTGGGACTCCACACCGGCCTATACCCACCTTAGACTCGAATTCCATCAAACCCTAGCCTCTACCTCTATATAAACAACCCCACCCCTCAACTCTACATCCTTTTGCCTCAATTGGAAGACCAGAAACCCTAGTTCGTGCAGAGCCGCTATCAAGGAGGGCGAAGGAGATCCCGAGCAAGGAGAAGAAGAGGAGGAAACGAAAGATGATCAAGTAATCAAGATCTTCATCAACTTTGCGGTCTTCATCGCCAATTCACCCTCAACTCTTCATCATCAACCCTAGATCGTCAAGATTCAAGTTTCATCTTCAATTCTTGATCTTTGGAGTTCTAAAAACGTGGTATTCCTTCTACTTTCTCTTTTTCCACATAAATTCAACCCCAATTCTCCAAATTCTCATAAATCAAGAAAACCCTGATTGCAGTCTGTCCAGGGTGGACTAGTTCGGCCTATGAAACCGGACTTGTTCGGCCTCTGAACCTGAGTTGTGCTGAACTAATTCCAAATTGACTCGAATCAATTCCAAACCTGTCCAAACTTGTTAAAAACTATTAGAACCAGTTAGTAAACATTAATAGTAACTTATTAACAAGTTTCACTTCATAATTGCATTAATCATGCATGATATGGCATATTGAGTACTATATGAGCATTATTTGATTGAATTGTGTGTTTTGTATGTTTGTCGCTCGGAATAGAAGGTGTTGCACTAGAGAGTGTTGCGGAGGACCTCCAGTACAAGAATTTTGAATACTTTGATCCAAACCAAGCCCAAGAGCAAGGCAAGTGTCCTTGAACATATTGATCTTATTTTGACAATAAACATTTTGTTTGCAAAACTGCATGCTTGTGTCAATTTGATGGAAATCCTATCATAGGAAGTTTACTAGATTTGTTTAACCACCCTTGTCACCTGGAATACATAGTAGAGAGTCGGGAAGGGATTCTTACCTTTTTGCTTCGCTTAATTAATCTGGATGGAAAAACAACTATACCATTTAATTATGCATTAATGAGATTATGGTTAATATGAATTGGTCAATATGACATGGTAATGGGTGATCTAAGCAAGCATGGTATGTGGATGGTTGGATGTTATGGTGGTTTGCTTGCTTTAGATCTAAGGACCGGTTCGTGGAGCGACCATCCAGGATTTATAGTGCCACAATGAGGCCAAATATGGGTGCGGCATAGCTGATTAATTAGGGTATTGCTAGTATTGAGCGGATCATTTGGCGCACCAGGGAAGGGGAGTCAGATCGGATTTTCATATGGTTGGTGGGACTCCCTGGGATCCAAATGGCACAAGAGGGGGCCCTTGGTTGAAGATGTTGCTCAGTTGGAGACATCACCACCAGTGAAACCTCAGTGGGTCCGTACATGCTAGTAGTCCCTTTGTAAAGGCTATTTTGTGATCTCTTGGCCATACACCTATGGTAGTGTTTTGGCATAATGGAGGTTTTCTTTAGTTGCCGACGGGTGATGAAATCACAAACACGTGGGTAAAGCGGTACAACCTCTACAGCGTGTCTTAAAAACTATCATGATAGCCGTGCTCCCGGTTATGAGCAACCTGGACCCTCACATGATTAGAAGGAAATTGGGATTTGGGATGATATTTGGGATGGTTTGGTACTGGTCATGGTTGGTAATATGGTTATGGACTGATTATGGCAATGGATATGGTCAATGGTAATGAGAAATCAGGAATATGGATGATGGTAATGAATACGGACTGGTATTGCGATAACTACATTGTTTATGATGGGTTTGCTTCACATATATAATATATATTGCTTTTCAAATGTTTTAATGTACTTTTCAGCACTTAGACATTATTATATTCGTCATTTGTATCAGCTACATGTCATACTTTCCACACTAGCTGAGTATGACATGTACTCACTCATGCAATTCCTCCACCAACAATTGCAGGTCAGGTTTGAGAGTATAATGATGATAATGCGGAGTTCTAGGCCGTGTCTGCCATCATCTTTGCCTGTGGAGTGTTTGGAGCTGCGTTATACCCTATTTCCTAGTTTGCTTAGCTGCATAGTTGCTTAATTAGTTTATTTCCGCTCCATTAGTTCAAACTTGTTATTAACATTCATTAGAGCTTGTATTCGAGGATAAAATGAATTGTGTAGTAAAAGTGGTTAATTAATCTTGTTCTGTGGAAATTTTCTGTATAACGTTTGTGTGCGTTCACTTGGTTCATTTCGGAACTGGGTGTCACAAATTGGTATCAGAGTCATAGGTTGACCGTAGAACGCAGACTAGATAAAATGGACACTTTAGAGCACATAGGAACACTCAGGAATCGTTGTGTTTGTTCTTGGTGTATTGATTTCTATGTATTGTTACTTGTGTGCTTAGTAGAGAATTTTGAGATGCTTTAGCATTGCCATGTCCATATAGGCTAGGATAGGTAGTTTCTTAGTTTCATATCCCTTGATACATATAGTTGGGGACACTTTCTAAATTCTTATCTCTTGTCTTTCTTTAGATGGTGAGGACTCGCAACCAGTGGGATGGCAATGGTGAGGAGGAGAACCATGAAGCACCACAAAACAACAATAGACAAGGACCTGCCCAGGGCGCTATCAACCTTGAGCACCTTTTGACTATGCAAAACCAGCTCATACAGACCATGTTACAGACTATGGGACATCTGCGGGTTGGCAACAACAACAATTAGCCCCACATGCCTCCACCACCACCCCCACCTCCTCATACTGGTTGGGAGAATTTATGAGGACTAGGCCACCAACCTTTGCTCAAGCTGCCGACCCTATGGATGCCGATGATTGGCTCAAGTCTGGGGAGAAGAAGCTCGCTATAGTCCAATGCAGTGACCGAGAGAAGGTGCTATTCGCATCTCATCAAATTGTTGGAGCAGCTTCCGATTGGTGGGATTCACTATGCAACACCCATGAAAATAAAGAGAGGATTACTTGGGCTGAATTCAAGGAGAGTTTCCGTTATCATTATGTGCCTGAGGGTGTTATGATTTTGAAGAGGCAAGAATTTGAGAGCCTGAGGCAGGGAAGATCGAGTGTGGATGAATATCTCAACAAATTCACTTAACTTTCAAGGTATGCGCCTGAGGATGTGAGCCGGGAAAGCCGAAAGCAATACTTGTTCATGAGAGGCTTGAACAATGAGATCCAAGTGCAATTGTTGAATTGTGATTATGCCAATTTTCAGAAGCTTGTGGACAAAGCTATTGTTGTTGAGAACAAGGTCCGTGAGATGGAGCAAGACAACAAGAGGAAGGCACCATATCAAGGGCAGCAACAAGGAAGTAATGTGCGCCCTTGCTTTGCACCACCCAATACGCCTTATTACAGCTCTTATACTCGTGTACAGCGCCCTGGTTATGCACCGCGCCCAGCTCAATTTGTGCAGCAACGCTCTGACATGCAAGCACCTAGGCCTCCAATGCCTTATGCACCTCATCCCAACCTTCTTGGTGCAAATGTGCAGAATCAAGTTCGTCCCAATAATTCTGTTGCAGTTAGGAAGTGGTATACATGTGGAGAAGCAGGACACTTTGCACATCAATGTCCTAAGTCAGGCCTTGGTCAAGGAAGCAATGCTCAAAGACAGAACCCAAGACCCAATGGAGGACAGCCGCAATGGAACCGTGGACAGCAAAATTTTGCACGTGGCAATGTGAACCATGTCTCAACAGAGGAAGCTCAACAAGCGGATGACGTGGTCATTGGTATGTTTCTCGTAAACTCCAACCCAGTGACTATGTTATTTGATTATGGAGCATCACATTCATTCATTGCATCAAAGTATGTAGCCAAGTATAGTTTTCCTATCTCTCATATGAAGTATACTCTATTTCTTAAGTCTCCTGGAGGAGAGATGAGGACAAATATAGTATGTCCAAAAGTAAGCCTTAGAATAAGGGGGGTAGACTTCTTTGCCAACCTCATTGTTTTGGATTCTCAAGGATTGGACATTATACTTGGTATGGACTGGTTGAGGAAGCACATGGAGTCATTGAATGTGCCACAAAGACGGTGAATTTGACCAATGAGGAATGGATCACCATAGAATTTGAAGCAACTCAACATGCACCGAAGCAATTGGAGCTGAACCACATGGATGGTGCCGCAATTGAGGAGATTCCAGTAGTGTGTGAATTCTTGGACGTGTTTCCGGAAGAGTTGCGAAGTATGCCACCTGATCGAGACATTGAGTTTGTTATTGATTTAATACCTGGAACTACACCTATAGCTAAAAGGCCATATAGGATGCCTCCTAAGGAGTTAGCAGAGCTCAAGAAGCAGATTCAAGAGCAACTAGAGAAGGGTTTTATTCGCCCAAGCTCTTCACCTTGGGGAGCGCCTGTTCTTTTCGTGGACAAGAAGGATGGATCACAAAGGATGTGTGTGGATTACCGAGCTCTCAGTGAGGTGACCATCAAGAACAAGTACACCTTGCCCCGCATAGAGGATTTGTTCGATCAGATGAAGGGTGCTTGTGTCTTCTCCAAGATTAATTTGAGGTTGGGGTACTTCCAAAGGAAGATTAGACCATTGGAGATTCCCAAGACAGCCTTTCGGACACAATATGGATCTTATGAGTACACTGTGATGTCCTTTGGATTGACCAATGCACCTGCCTACTTTATGTACCTCATGAATAAGGTCTTCATGAAGTACTTGGATAAATTCGTCGTGGTGTTTATTTATGATATCATGATCTACTCAAAGGACGAGAAGGAGCATGAGGAACACATGAGGCTTACGTTGCAGAAATTGAGGGAGCATCAATTGTATGCCAAGTTCAGCAAGTGCCAGTTTTGGTTGAAAGAGGTGTCATTTTTGGGTCATATCATCTCAGGAGGAGGAGTATCGATTGAGCCCAGAAAAGTGAGGGACATTTTGAAATGGGAGCCACGACAAAACGTAAAGGAAATACGGAGTTTTCTTGGGATGGCCGGATATTACTGTAGATTCATCAAGGACTTTCCAAGATAGCCAAGCCCATGACGGAAATTTTAAAGAAGGGGAAGGCTTTCCAATGGACCCAAGCTTGCCAAGATAGTTTTGCGGAGCTGGAGAAGAGGTTAACAACAACCCTAGTTTATATTGTCGGATGTGGGTAAGCATTTTGATATATACTGTGATGCTTCAAGACAAGGACATGGATGTGTGCTTATGCAGGAAGATCAAGTGGTCGCCTACGCATCGAGGAAATTGAAGAAGCATGATCTGAATTACCCAACACATGATTTGGAACTTGCAGCCGTGGTACATGCATTGAAGATTTGGAGACACTATATCCTTCGACATAGGTGTGAAATTTATACGGATCATAAGAGTCTCAAGTATACCTGAATTTGAGGCAACGAAGATGGTTGGAGCTCATCAAGGATTATGATGTGGGAATCAATTATCACCCAGGAAAGGCTAATGTAGTGGCCGATGCTTTAAGTAGAAAAGGAGTAAGTCATCAACTCACGGTTCGAGAGTTGCCATCCGAGTTATGTAAGGAGTTTGAACGGTTGAACCTTGGATTTGTGAACGAGATGGGGATAATGGAGTTAAATCCGACCTTGGAACGAGAAATTCGGGAAGGCCAAACCAAGGATGAGAAAATTCAGAAAATCAAGGAAAGTATCCAAGAAGGGAGAGAATTCAGATTTGATGAGGATGAATATGGTACTCTATGGCTTGGTAAAAGGATTGTCGTGCGTAATGTGAAGCATATTCGGGAGACAATATTAAAAGAGGCGTATGACTCACCATACTCAATTCACGCCGGTTGTACAAAGATGTACAAGGACTTCAAGGCTTGTTATTGGTGGGCTAGCATGAAAAAGGACATAGTTGAATATGTAGCTTTGTGTGATGTATGCCAACGATTGAAGGCGGAACATCAAAGGCCAGCTGGATTATTGCAGCCATTAAAGATTCCATATGGAAGTGGAAAGAAGTTGGCATGGATTTTATAGTTGGATCCCCACGTACTCAGTCCGGTTATGACTCCATATGGGTAATTGTGGATCGATTAACCAAGTCAGCTCACTTTATTCCCGTCAAGACCACCTTTAATGGAGAGAAATTGGCAGAACTGTATATGGGAAGAGTAGTATGCTTGCATGGAGTTCCAAAGAAGATAGTGTCAGATAGAGGTTCTCAATTTATCTCCAGGTTTTGGCAAAAGTTGCATGAAACATTGGGTACAAGGTTGAATTTCAGTTCAGCATATTACCCTCAAAAGGATGGACAAACTGAGAGGACCAATCAGATTTTGGAGGACATGTTAAGAGCTTGTGCCTTAAAGCATGGGAAAAGTTGGGACAAGAGCTTGCCATATGCAAAATTCTCATACAACAATAGTTATCAAGCAAGCTTGAAGATGTCACCTTATGAAGCCCTATATGGAAAGAAGTGTAGGACACCTTTGTTTTGGAATGAGACAGGGGAAAATCATGTGTTTGGACCTGACATGTTGCAAGAAGCTGAGAAACAAGTCCAGATTATACGTAAAAACTTGAGGGATGCTCAATCAAGGCAAAAGGCTATGTGGATAATCGGCGGAGAAACCTAGCCTTTGAAGTAGGAGATTTTGTTTAACTCAAGGTGTCACCGATGAGAGGTCATAAGAGGTTTAACATAAGAGGCAAGCTAGCACCTCGATATATTGGACCATTCAAGATATTGGGCAAAAGAGAAGAAGTAGCATATGAGTTGGAGATGCCAGCTCACTTAGCAGATGTTCAGGATGTCTTTCATGTTTCCCAGCTCAAGAAGTGCTTGAGAGTGTCAGAAGAACAAGTGTCAATGGAAGAATTGGAATTAGAGGCAGATTTGACTTATGCCAAGCAACTGATCGCTATCTTGGAAACCAAGGAGATAGTCACAAGGAATAAGGTGATTAGATGGTGTATAGTTCAATGGAAACATCACACAGAATCAGAGGCAACCTGGGAGTTGGAAGATGATCTCAAGAAGGAATTTCTCTATCTTTTCTCTTCTGCGTCGAATCTCGAGGGTGAGATTCATTTTAGGAGGGGTAGGTTTGTAACACCCACATTTTTATCCATCATGCATTGCATATATTCTTATACATGTTTAGAATTAAGCAACATAAAAAGGAACGAGTTAAAAATGAATTAGAAGCAAAATAACACTTAAAAGTCTGTACAAGTGCGGACTTGTCCGGTTTGTACCCCGGACTAGTCCAGTTTCCCTCTCTGTTGCCCTCTGGACTTATCCGTTTTTGCAATGGACTATCCGATTGACTCTCTGTTATGTTCCGTACTTGCTCGTGGTTGAGAGCGTACTAGTCCCACCTTTGGTCCAGTTTTCCAATAAGAGTTCAAAACCCCGGACTTGTCTGATCCATGCCGGACTTGTCCATTTTGCTCTCTGGACAAGACCGGACTTGTTCGTACCTTCTATTGAATTTGTCCGATATTGTTTCTGTTCCAAAATAGACTAGTCCGATCCGTTGTGTGGACTAGTCCGGCCTGCTGAATTCCACTCGGTTTCTGTTATTTCCTCACAATTTGTTTTTGGGTAACCGCCTTATTTGGGCCCAAGGACTTTGTGTCCAAACTCTTTGGAGCCCATGTGGGACTCCACACTGGCCTCTACCCACTTTAGACTCGAATTCCATGAAACCCTAACCCCACCTCTCAACTTTACATCCTTTTGCCTCAATTGGAAGACCACAAACCCAAGTTCGTGCAAAGCCGCTATCAAGGAGGGAGAAGGAGATCCTAAGTAAGGAGAAGAAGAGGAGGAAGCGAAAGAGGATCAAGTAATCGAGATCTTCATCAACTTTGTGTTCTTCATCGCTAATTCACCCTCAACTCTTCATCATCAAGCCTAGATCATCAAGATTCAAGTTTCATCTTCAATTCTTGATCTTTGGTGTCCTAAAAACGTGGTATTCCTTCTACTTTCTCTTTTTCCATGTCAATTCAACTCCAATTCTAAAAATTCTCGTAAATCAAGAAAACCCTGATTGCAGTCTGTCCAGGGCGGACTAGTCTGGCCTCTGAAACCGGACTTGTCCGTCCTCTAAACCTGAATTGTGCTGAATTAATTCCAAATTGACTCGAATCAATTCCAAACCCGTCCAAACTTGTTAAAAACTATTAGAACCGGTTAGTAAACATTAATAGTAACTTATTAACAAGTTTCACTTCATAATTGCATTAATCATACATGTCATGGCATATTGAGCACTATATGAGCATTATTTGATTGAATTATGTGTTTTGTATGTTTGTTGCTCGGAATAGAAGGTGTTGCGCTAGAGAGTGTTACGGAGGACCTCCAGTACCAGAATTTTGAAGACTTTGATCCAAACCAAGCCCATGAGCAAGGCGAGTGTCCTTGAACATATTGATCCTATTTTGACAATAAAGGTTTTGTCTGCAAAACTGCATGCTTGTGTCAATTTGATGGAAATCCTATCATAGGAAGTTTACTAGCTTTGTTTAACCACCCTTGTCACCTCGAATACATGGTAGAGAGTCGGGAAGGGCTTTTTACCTTTTTGCTTCACTTAATTAATTGGGATGAGGAAACAACTATACCATTTAATTATGCATTAATGAGATTATGGTTAATATGAAGTGGTTAATATGACATGGTAATGAGTGATCTAAGCAAGCATGGTATGTGGATGGTTGGATGTTATGGTGGTTTTGCTTGCTTTAGATCTAAGGACCGGTTCGTGGAGCGACCATCCAGGATTTATAGTGCCACAACGAGGCCAAGTATGACTGTTGCGTAGCTGATTAATTAGGGTTTTCCTCGTATTGAGCGGATCATTTGGCGCACCGGGGAAGGGGAGTCAGATTGGATTTTGATATGGTTGGTGGGACTCCCTGGGATTCAGATGGCACAAGAGGGGGCCCTTGGTTGAAGATGTGCTCAGTTGGAGACATCGCCACCAGTGAAACCTTAGTGGGTCCGTACATGCTAGTAGTCCCTTTGTAAAGGCTATTTTGTGATCTCTTGGCCATACACCTATGGTAGTGTTTTGGCATGATGGAGGTTTTCTTTAGTCGCCGACGGGTGATGAAATTACAAACACGTGCGTAAAGCGGTACAACCTCTACAGAGTGTCTTAAAAATTATCATGATAGCCTTGCTCCCGGTTATGAGCAACTTGGACCCTCACATAATAAGAGGAAATTGGGATTTGGGATGGTTTGATACTGGTCATGGTTGGTAATATGGTTATGGACTGATTATGGCCATGGATATGGTCAATGGTAATGAGATATTTTGAATATGGATGATGGTAATGAATACGGACTGGTATTACGGTATGTACATGGTTTATGATGGGTTTACTTCACATACATAATATATATTGTTTTTCAAATGTTTTAATGTACTTTTTAGCACTTAGCAATTATTATATTCGTCATTTGTATCAGCTACATGTCATACTTTCCACACTTGCTGAGTACGACATGTACTCACTCTTGCAATTCCCCCACCAACAGTTGCAAGTCAGGATTGGGAGTATAACGATGATAATGCGGAGTTTTAGGCCGTGTCTTCTATCAGCTTTGCATGTGGAGTGTTTGGAGCAGCGCTATACCCTATTGCCTAGTTTGCTTAGCTGCATAGTTGCTTAATTAGTTTATTTCCGTTGCATTAGTTCAAACTTGTCATTAACATTCATTAGAGCTTGTATCTGAGGATAAAATGAATTGTGTAATAAAAGTGGTTAATTAATCTTGTTCTGTGGTAATTTTCTGTATATCGTTTGTGGTGCACTTGCGTATGTGTGTTGAACATCCTGGGCACATATATGTGTTCACTTGGTTCATTTTCAGAACCAGGTGTCACAAATTAGAACCACTGAAGTCTAGCTCCGGACCTTGCCAAAACTAGTTGGACCTAGCGCCAGAGCTTACCAAAGCTAGTTAGAGCTAGCGTCGGAGCTTACCAAAAACTAGTCGGACCTAGCCACAGCAAGTCGGACCTAGACAAAGTAAGTCGGACCTTACGTCGGACTTTGCTGGAGCTACCCAAAACAAGTCAGAGATTAATAAAGACATGTCGGAGCTATCAAAAACATGCTGGAGCTAAAGACAAAGCTCACCGGAGCTACCTAAAACAAGTCAAACCTTGCGGGAGCTCGGACCTAGAGTCAGACCTTGTTAAAAAGGTGTTTTGGTAGTATTCAAAACTTTTATTGTCAAAGCCAATGTATTTAGCACACATAGGTCTCACAATCTCCCCTTCGTGAATGCATTGGCAACACCACTTAAAATCTGAACATATGCTTATTCACATGAAAAGTTTTGAAAACAATTTCTCCCCCTTTTTTGAAAAACAAATGAGATAGAAATAAATAAATTTCACCCCTTCCCCTTGCATACTCCCCCCCCTGAGAGGAATTGTGCCAAAAACACTTGTGAATATGTGCAATGCGTGATCAATGTCTCCCCTTTTGACAATGTATTCAGCAAGGTACGAAAGAGAAATTTTAATTTGTTATGAGCACATTATAACATATACATATAAAACAAAGCTCATCCAAGTCATACTATAAAGTAACTTATACTATAACAATAAGATACATAAAGTAGTGTAAGCCATGCCAGAGATCAAATGTAATTTTCAATTTAAGCAAGTCATGATCTCACAAACTTAACTATTTCAAGACCTGAAAGCATGACACTTGTTGTTGCAATTTTGGTCATCATTTAAAGCACAAATTTTGATCACATAACATTTGCAAGAGATTATATGTGCATTTGCCTTTTCTAACCAACCAAGCTAAGCCTATGTCATTTGAAAATCAGAAGCTTAAGGACATGTCATTTGCAACAAGTGAATTACCTAGAAAATTGATACACAACTTCTTCCAAGTTCATATCTGAGTGCAATGATAAGCCATCTCAAAAGAAGAAGTGTGATGCATGCATATTCTCTTGATCTTTTCTCAATTTATATTTGACCATAAAAATCTTAACAAGTGAGTCGATTACTTGATTAATTTTTTATGATTAAAAGCACTTGTGAGCATGCAACAAGTTCAAAACAGCAAGAAAGTTCGATCATGACCAGATTTAGTGTACGTAATTATTCCAATTAATAGTCATGGCAAAAACTACAAAATGTATAACAAGAGTAATGTAGTAAGAACTTTCAGCTTGAAAAAGGAATCACAAAGTCATATATATATGCAATATTATGCTCATATTATTTTAATTTTGGATTCACACATATACTTCCTAAGTTTGAAAACTACCCCTCAATTTAAGCCATGGGGATGCATAACCTCTATTTCACTACGAATGAACAAAAACGAGTGAAATCCAAAGATTTTGTAAAAATATCAGTCAATTGTTGTTCGGTATCTATGTGGTGAAGCACAATGTTTATTTGTTCAACATTATCATAGAGAAAGTGATACCTAATGTCAATGTGCTTTGTTCTCGAATGTTGCACAGGATTTTTAGCAATGCAAATGACACTAGTGTTATCACAAAACAGTGGAACATTATCTAGATCAACCCCATAGTCCTTAAGTGTTTGAACAATCCGAAGAATTTGTGAACATGCGCTAGCAGCAGCTACATATTCAGATTCTGCTGTGGATTGTGCAACTGAACTTTGTTTTCTAGAGGACCAAGCAACAAGTGAATTACCTAGAAAATGACAAGCACCCGAGGTACTTTTCCTATCAATCCTACAACCCCCAAAATCAGCATAAGAAAAAGCTCTCAATGAAACGGTTGAGGAAGACGGAAGAAAAATGCCAAATTCTTGAGTTTTATATAAGTACCTGAGAATCCTTTTGACGACTCGACGATGTGAAGCACGTGGTGAAGCTTGAAACCGTGTCCAAAGACATATGCTGAATTATATGTCCGTTCTTGATGTCCTGAGGTACAAAAGTGATCCGATCATGCTTCTATATTCCTTTGGTCCACGGGTTCACCATCTTCATCAAGTTCAAGTGTCATTGTTGTACCCATTGGTTTCCGAAGAGGCTTCCTTTTGTCCATGTTAAAGCGCTTAAGAAGGTCTCTTGTATACCTCATTTGATGCACAAAGGTAACTTCGTTGGTTTGCTTGATTTGCAGCCCCAAGAAGTAAGTAAGTTCACCCATCATACTCATTTCAAATTCTGAACTCATCATCGCTGAAAACTTGGACACAAGATCATGAGAAGCACAACCAATGATAATATCATCCACATACAGTTGAACGAATAGTGAGTCATTGCCATGCCTAAGAACAAAAAGAGTTTTATCTACCTTGCCCATGGTAAAACCTTTTTCAATTAAGAAAGTTTTTAACCTATTGTACCATACTCTAGGAGCTTGTTTTAGACCATACAGGGCTTTAGTTAGTTTGAAAACATGATTAGGAAATCTGGATTTTCAAAACCAGGTGGTTGCTTAACATAAACCTCCTCATCATGTAGCCATTAAGAAAAGCACTTTTTACATCAATTTGATATAACTTGAAACCATTTGATGCGGCAAAGGCTAATAAAATTCTTATGGCTTCTAATCTAGCAACGGAGCAAAAGTTTCTTCAAAATCTAGGCCTTCAATTTGTGTGAAACCTTGAGCAAGCAATCTAGCTTTATTCCTAATTACTACACCATCCTCATTTTGTTTGTTTTTAAACACCCATTTAGTTCGGATTAAGGTGTGGTTATGAGGTGGAGGTACAAGTTTCAAAACATTATTTCTTTCAAAGTTTTCTAACTCTTCTTGCATGGCAATAATCCAAGATTCATTAGTGAGTGCATGTGATATATTTTTGGGTTCAAAAGCAGCAACAAAAGCAGAATAAGTATGAGAATTGGGGTCGAAAAACCTAGATCTTGTAACTTGTTCATGCAAGCGTCCAATTATCTGTTGTGGGGGATGATTCTTGTAAATCCATAGGGGAACAAATGTCTCACGAGCTTCTTCTTCATCAGGTTCATTGCAGATTGATGAGCTTGTGGCTTGTGGATGATCAGGACCAACAGAGGTGATAGTCGGAGCTTGTTCAAAGTTTGGAGTTGGACATGTGTCAGCTTTGGAACTATCAAGCAGTATCACCGACTCTTCTTCTTCGAAAATACACTCCCCCTAAGGATATGTATCTGATCCTGCAGTACCTGTGCTAGTACCTGGGCTAGCTTCATCAAAAGAAACTTCACAAGTCTCTATAATTTTGTTAGTTTCCAATAAAAGCACACAATAACCTCTAGTGTGAGATGGATAACCAAGAAACATGCCATCTTCGGATCTAGATTAGAATTTATCAAGATTTCCATGTTTCTTAACAAAGCATTTGCAACCAAAAACCCTAAAGTGTGAAACACAGGTCCTATGTCCAAACTGAAGTTTCTAAGGTGTTTTACGTAGTTTAGTATGCAAGAAAATTCGGTTTGAAACATAACAAGTAGTTGCAATTGCATCTGCCCAAAATTTTCTAGGAGTTTGATATTCATCAAGCATGGTCCTAGCCATCTGAACTAAGGTTCTATTTTTCCTTTCTACAACACTGTTCTGTTGAGGAACATATGATGAAGAAAATTGATGTTCTATTCCATGTTCAGTACAAAAGTGATCGAATGATTGATTTTTAAATTCAGTTCCATTATCACTTCTGATTTCTTTTAATGATACTGGGTGATCAATTAATAGTCTAAGAAATAAAGTACTAAAATGAGTAAAAGCTTCATTCTTAGATGCCATAAAATAAATCCAAGAGTATGTGGAATAGTCATCAACAATTACAAGAACGTACCATTTACCGCCAAAGGATTGTACACATGCCGGACCAATGGTGTTGAGGTGTAAAAGTTGACCAGGTTCAATTGTCATGGTCATCGAGAGAGGAGCATGTGCACCTGCAACCATCTTAGCATGTCTACACAAAGAGCATACAATATCTTTGTCTCCTTTGAGTTTAGGCAAACCACGTATGCGATCAAGAGCACTAACACGAGTGAGGTGATCAAAGCCTGCGTGACAAAGTCTACGATGCCAGAAAAATAAATCTTTTGAATCATTGGCAACTAGACACCTATGCTCAGAAGTTGACATATCAAAATTATCTTTGAAAACTCTTCCAAAATAAGACATGTTAAACAAAAGCTAACTATTTGAATCTACAACCTTGCAACAATTTTTAGATAAAATTATTTCCAAATTTTCATCAAGCAATTGAAAAACAGAGAGCAAGTTGTATTTCAAATTTTTAACAAGTTCCACATCTTTTAAAGTGTAGTGGTTATTTACTCTAACTGATCCTTTAGCAATAATAGGAGTCGAAGAATTATGGTGAAAGTAACATTTTCTACACGTGACACAAAAGAGAGAGAGAGAGAGAGAGAGAGAGAGAGAGAGAGAGAGGAGAACCATTCTCTGTTACCGGTCATGTGGCGTGAGCATCTTGAATCCACAATCCATATGTTATCCTTCCTCAAGAGTGAAACCTACACGGAAGGACAATACCTCGTTGACTCAATACAGGGGTTAGTCAATAAGCATTTAGGAACCCAGTACTAAGCCATTCGACGTCCAGTAGGAACAACACGCGAAGGTTGTGACAAAACAATAGATTTATGAGCCACGGGTTGAGGTTTTCTATTCTTAACTACTGATTTAAAAGTTGTTACTCGTTTAGCATGAAAACCAGTAGCTCCGGAGTTAAGAGCAGTAGTTTCAAAGGAGAAAGTTGAAGCTTCGGATGCAAAGACCAAAGTTCCGAAGGGAACAACAGAAGGTCCGGGAGTTGTCGGAGCTATTGGAACTACCGGAGCTGCCTTTGCAGATTTATTACTAGAAGGTCCGAAAGCTACTTTTTCAAATTTCTGACTCATCAAAGCAGGTTGCATGTTTCTAATTTTAGGTTTAGCATACATAGCAGATTTAGCATGAAAGTTATGAGATCTAGCAGACACTTTATCCTTTTTAATTTGTTTAGCTAGTCTATAACAGAAATCTACGACATGACCATCATTATCACATAAAGTACAATGAAATTTCATTTTGTAATCATGTCTAGATGAGCATCTAGTATTAGAAACAGAATTAGAAAGCACTCTTGCAGATTTAAAAATCACATCCTTTTGTTTAGGGGCAGTTTTGATTAAACCTCTTCCAAATGATCTTACAACGTGAGGTGGATGTATTTAGAATAAGCATGGGAATTAAAACATAAACCAGTTTTATCATTGCAAGGTTTAGAAGAATTTAACAGCAAGTTTAGATTTTTGTTCCCATTGTAAAACCACTCTGGTATCTTATTTTTATTGTCAAGTTCTTTAGAGAAAACTAGGCAGTTTTGACATGAAGTTATTCCTTTTAGTTTGCAATTGGAACAATATTTAACTTCATGAGAATGTAAAGTGTTGTTCAAAATGGAAATTTCATTCATTGCATCATTAATTTCTTATCAAGAATGTCACATGCAGAACAATGCAGATCATCTATAAAACAAAAAGCATCTTTCAAATTTTTAATATTAAAATCAGATAGTCTTTTGTTCTTTTCGATTTCTTCATCAAGTCTATCTAGAGTGGAGGAGTGTGCACTTCTTAATGTGAACAATTGTTCATAGACTAAGTCACATGAGAGACATGCATCATCACTAGGAATCAAAGTATTTAAACGGTTGATTTTAGATTCTAGTGATTTAATTTTAGCAATATTATCCCTAAGCTTTTTGTCCTTTTTCTTGACAATAATAGTTGCACGAGAAATTGCATCACACATTTCATTACAGGTAGAACATACCTCGTCGTCGTCACCACTGTGTTCTGCATCCTCCTGACTTGATCTTGATCTTGTTTTGCCCGCCATGAAGCATAAGTTGGCTAGATCATCATCATCTTCATTACTTTCAATGTCCACATCACTTGAACTGAGCTCTTGAAGCGCAGTGATGAAGTTGTTTATCATCCTGCGTCCTATGGAACCCTTCTTTTTCTTGTTGGAGTTTCTAGAGGTGGTCTTGACCTTGTTCTGCTTCTCTTCACGGGTAGTAGGACCTGAAAGGTTAGGGCATTCTGTATGAAAGTGTCATATCTTACCACATTCAAAGTATCGTTGAGGTCTGGAGCTTCCTCTCCTTCTAGTTCTCACATTTTGCAATGCTTTTGAAAACTGAGTAGAGATGAGTGCTAGCTCTTCTTCTAGAAATTCTTCAGTCTGTTCCAGGGTTAGTGAAGACAGAAAAGCAAGAGTATTGCAAGATGATGATTGGCTGGAGCTAGGCATATCACGTTGTGAAACGAATGCAATAGACTTATTTGGATTCTTTCATGATAAAATGTCAATTTGATGAGTTTTTAGCTTAGAGTAAAGCACATCTAAAGTAAGAGTACTCATGACAGTTGATTCACGAATGGATGTTACTTTCATCTCTCATATTGTCATGTCCAATGCACTAAGGAGTTGCCTAGCATTCTCAGCATCAGAAAATTTTACGTTGACACTACGTAGATTACTGGGAATTTTATTAAATCACGCAAAAAGTTGATTGATGGACTCAACAGGTTGCATCTCGAAGTGCATGTATTCCTTTTTGAACATATCTCGTTTTACCTCCTTGATTGTGTTGGATCCTTTGTTATAATCACAAAGAGCTCTCCAAACATCGTATGCTGATCGGAGGTGCGCGACACGATCAAAGTCGCTTTGAGTGAGTCCCTGAATGATCAAGTTGCGGACTTTGTTGTTGTTGTCAACGTCCCATAGATTTGGATCCGTAAATTGATCATTTGGTGGCACTTCATAAGGTTTGTATACCTTTTCCCATATCGCGATGCCTTGCGCCTGGATGAATGACTCCATGCGTGCCTTCCAAACCTTGAAATCAATATCACTAAACACACAAGGTTTGGCGGAGTATTTCTCTATTATGATTAGTCAAAACACATGCAAATCAAAGATATTAGAGCACTGTTGCTCTGATACCAATTGTAGGCTCGAAGAGCACGTGAAAAGCTACCAGGGGGTGAATGGTAGATTTAAACTTTTTTAGCAGAAGCAACAAAAACCCATCGGCAAAAAAACGATATGTTAAATAAATCGTGTGTGCAACTAATCTAAACATGTTCAATCCATGACAAAATTAGTAGATATTGAAGATAATCAAATCACAAAGACACCACAACAAGAATCACACAAATCAGTCAAGAAAAACTCAAGTTACGATCGAAAGATCGAACAAAGGTTAATTTGTTCTACCGAGTAAAAAATAGTTATGCGACACTGCAGAGAAACTCGTGTAGGTACAAAAAACTAAATCCAATGACCGTGAAATTTTTACTAATGATAGATAATAAAGTTGTTAAGACAACCCAAAAAGAATCACATAAATTGGATCTGTAAAACACGAATTATGATAAAACCACCGAAGAAAAGTAGTGTTGTGCAAAAACTTGACGAGAAAAACTTGTAGACACAAGTCGGACGAAGAAGGCATAAAAGTTCATTTAAACAACGATCTTTATTCAATAGAACACAAGAGGAACATCCCAAAAGTCGTTCTGCACAAGCTCTGGCTTCCCTTGCTTTTATAACCAGCCCAAAGGCCAACTCAACTCTAACTAGGACTTGAATCCTACTCTGATCACGAATCGCAACTAACCATAACTGCTCAAGATCTTCCTATTCCCAGATAGAAACAATCTCAAGACTTCCTAACAAACTCAGGAACGTATTCCACATTCCTAAAACAACCTAACTTTGTGTCTCACACAAAAACTATCATAACCAACTTGATACTTTCCATATCCGATCCATAACTGACTCTGCCGCAGCTGAAGTCATCGTCCGATACGATTCGATCCTTCTAACCAGATCTTTCCTTCCATAATCCTGTCTTCAGAACCAAGTTGCCACATCATGCATCGCATGCATACGTTCGAACACCTTCTTTCGACATCCAGTTTCCTTCATATGCACTGCCCTTGATTCAATCACCCTGCGTGACCTCCTGATCAGCTCAATCACAGTTCCTCTCGAACTTGATTGTTGGAACCTCATCTCCTCCCTGAGACTAGTCCAATGGATCCTATCACTAGTCGTGTCTTGAACTCAAGCAACACCTGCACATGAAAAAATAACCGATACTTCCAAGCACAAGTCCTCGACTTGACTCACATTAGTTTCGAAACCACAACATCTTACGTGAGCACCTCACATAAGAATGTTGCAAACCATAGCAAGATGATATCAGCCATAACCGCCAAAATACACCAAAAACTTAGTAAGAGAATACTAAGCAAGCTTTCCAAAAGTGTAAAGCAAGTTTGAAACGTTGCAAGGTAAAACAGAACCACTGAAGTCTAGCTCCAGACCTTGCCAACACTAGTCGGACCTAGCACCGAAGCTTACCAATGCTAGTCGGACCTAGCGCCGGAGCTTACCAAAAACTAGTCGAACCTAGCCACAGCAAGTCGGACCTAAACAAAGTAAGTCGGACCTTATGTCGGACCATGTCAGAGCTACCCAAAACAAGTCAGATATTAACAAAGACATGTCGGAGCTATCAAAGACATACCAGAGCTAAAGACAAAGCTCACTGGAGCTACCTAAAACAAGTAAAACCTATCGTCGGACCTGGTTAAAAAGGTGTTCTGGTAGTATTCAAAAATTTTATCGTCAAAGCCAATGTATTCAACACACATAGGTCTCACATTTTGTCATCAACTATAACTCTCAGCCTCAACAATGGAACTTAGAAAAACTCATTACTATGTGTTCAGGAGGAAGAGAGGATTATTCCCTTCGTGGTAATGATTCCATCAACTATGTGAAGGGAAAAGGTAAGGCTCAAAAGAATTCTTCTAAGCAATCTTTTTATGAATCATGGTTCTTCTTACCATGATTAAGTAATCTTTGCTCCACAAAACTGTCCTTACCATAAGAATGTAAAAGTGAAGAAAGATCAATGCCGCTTTTGTTTAAGCAAAGGTCACCATCAGAAGGATTGCATAGGCTTTCTTAAATGGTTTTGCAAAAATGGTAATGATTTTGTAACCTTTGTTGATAAATCCCTGCTTTTAGATTATACACCGTCTAATTGGTGGATTGACTCAAGTGCCACTATGCACGTTTGCAATTCTTTGCAGGGGTTAAATATGAGGTGGACCCTAGAAAGAGGGGAAAGGGCCATTAAAGTTGCTAATGGCGATAAAGCGGAAGTGAAAGCCATTGAAGATTATCCATTAGTATTAAGAAATGACTTTGTACTTACACTTCAAGATGTACTATATGTACCCTCTTCAAGTAGAAACTTGATTTCAGTATCATGCTTAGGTGATAATGGTTATGTATGCCAATTTGGCAAAGATAGATGTATAATTAAGTTTGATAATAAGATTTTCGGTATTTCCATAAGACAAGGCATGCTATACTTATTATCTATGTATGATGAAATTAATGTTGTAAGCGACAATCAGTTTTCCTCACATCAGAGTAAGAGTAAGAGAATCGATTCTGAAATATCTTTGTAATTATGACATTTTTGTTTAGGCCATATTTCGAGAGGGAGAATTGAACAATTGATTTCACAATCGATTCTTCCTCATTTGGATTTTTTCGAATTCAGAAGAATGCATAGATTGCATTAAGGAAAATTTTGTTAAGAAAATTAAGAAAGGTATCATACGTAGTACGGGAATTTCGGAATTAATCCACACGGACATTTTTGGTCCTTTTCTGTAGTATTTATTGATGGTTTTAATTCGTTCATAACCTTCACACATGACTATTCTCGCTATGGCTATGTTTACCAATTAATGCACACTCCAAAGCATTGGATAAATTTAAGATATTTAAGGCTGAACTTGAAAATTAGCACAATATTAAGATAAAATTGGTAAGATTCGATCGTGGTGGTGAGTACTACGATCGTCATATCCCGTATGGCCAAGTTCCTGGACCATTTGCTTGGTTCCTACAGGAAAATGGCATAGTTGCCCAGTATTCTGCACAAGGCGAGGCTCAGCAAAATGGAATAGCGGAACGATGCAACCGTACGCTAATAGATATGGTAAGATCCATGTTAAGTCAATCAGATTTGCCGGTTAGCATATGCTGGAGGCACTAAAACCGCCATTCATGTGATAAATCGTGTTCCTACTAAGTCGGTGCCTAAAACACCGTATCAGTTGTGGACAGGACGTAAGCTCTCATTAAGTTATATGCATATATGGGGTTGTCTCGCTGAGAAAAAAATTTAACCCAAACACTGGTAAATTGGATGCTATGTCAATAAGTTGTCATTTTATTGGCTATGCAAAAAAGAGTAAGGGATATCATTTCTACTGTCCAGAACAATATACTAAGTTTGTAAAAACAAGGCATGCCGTCTTTTTAGAGGATGTCATGATCAAGGGAGTACAGTAAGACGAGAAATTGATCTTGAAGAGAAGCGGGTTTATGTACCCACTACTATGATTCAAGAACCATATTTTCCATTACCCACTGTTGTTGAATCATCAGTGCCTATTGGTGAAAGTTCAACACCTGTTGTTAGTTCTCCATTGGCAACGAAATTATTAAGAGGGATTGAGTATTCTCAGCCTGTTGTCATTAATAACGAAGAGCAACAACAAACTCAAAATAAGGATAATATGTAATTAAGAAGATCTCAACGAGAAAGAAGATCGGCCATTACGGATGATTATTAGATCTATATGAGTAAGACAATTCAAATGGAGGGTGATCCCACCTCATTTGAAGAAGCTATGAGAAGTTCTCAATCATTTGAATGGTGTAAAACCATGAATGATGAAATGAGATGTATGGATGCCAACAAAGTCTGAGATTTAGTTGAGATTCCTTATAGAGCTAAAATGGTAGGCTGTAAATGGGTCTACAAAATAAAACATGACTCCAAAGGGAATATTAATAAGTTTAATGACATAATTGTTGCAAACGGCTTCACTCAAATAGAAGGGATTGATTATAATGAGATATTTTCACCCGTCTCAAGTATAGATTCGTTCAAAATCATTATAGCATTAGTTGCACATTACAATTTAGAATTACATCAGATGGATATAAAAATGGCATTCCTCAATGGTTATCTATATGAGAACGTCTATATGACACAACCGAAAAGTTTTGTTGTTAAGGGTAAGGAACATATGGGATGCTACTTGAGAAAGTATATTTATGGACTTAAACAAGCATCAAGACAGTGGTATCTCAAGTTCGATGAGACAATAAGAAAGTTTGAGTTTAAAAATAAGGAGGACAATTGCATTTATGCTAAGTTTAAGAACGGGAAATTTATTTTCCTCGTGCTTTATGTAGATGATATACTACTTGCAAGTAGTGATGTAAATCTACAATTAGAAACTAAGAAGTTCTTGTCCTCTAAT
This sequence comes from Tuctoria greenei, assembly GCA_036927565.1. Taxonomy (NCBI): domain Eukaryota; kingdom Viridiplantae; phylum Streptophyta; class Magnoliopsida; order Poales; family Poaceae; genus Tuctoria; species Tuctoria greenei. Next base: position 186,369,029 of record JAYESD010000006.1, read on the forward strand.
TTTCATATGAATGATTTTAGTGAACCATATTACGTATTGGGCATAGAAATTCATCCAGATGGAAATAAGAGGGTATTAGGCTTATCACAAAAGGCATACTTAGAGAATGTACTGAGAAACTATAGTATGCATAAGAGTAAGCTTCCGCCTGCTCCGATTGTCAAGGGCGATAAGTTTGGGAACTTTCAGTGTTCCAGGAACCAATATGAGATCGATCAAATGAAATCAGTTTCATATGCTTCTGCGGTCGAAGGCCTTATGTATACTCAAGTTTGTACTCGCACTAACTTAGCTTATGTGACTGGAATGTTTGGTAGATATCAGGCCAATTCAGAGATTGATCACTGGAAGGTAGTTAAGAAAGCTTTAAGATGTGCGCAAAGCACAAATGTCCTCATGTTGAGGTATAGTAAGTCAGACCCACTTGAAGTAGTGAGATATTCAAATTCATATTTCGCGAGTTGTGTGGATACTAAGAAATCCACGTCAGGCCATATATTCACCCTCGTGAATGGAGCCGTTTCATGGAAAAGCTCCAAACAAATCATCAATGCATCATCCACAATGCACGTTGAGTTTGTTGCATGTTATGAGACCATTGGGCAGACAATTTGGCTTAAGAAATTCTTACCCGGTCTTAGAGTTGTCGACGACATTGAAAAACCACTTAAGTTATACTGTGATAATGAGGTCGCACTATTTTACTCTCACAACAACAAGTCAAGTGGTGCTGCCAAACACAATGACATTAAGTTTTATGTTGTGAAAGATCGAATTCAGGATCATACCATAAGTCTTGAGCATATAAGTGCCAAGCATATGCTTGCAGATCGGCTAACAAAAGATCATTCACCCAGCGTGTTCAGTGAACACGTAGTCGATATGGGTTTAAGGGAGAGCCCATAATCACTAGATATTTAAGGGCCAAGTAAGAGTAAGGTTCATTAGATGTATTGTGGTCTTCGAGTCCAACAATACGTAAATGGTTGTTGTGATGCGTCGTGTCCTATATGTCAAGCATGAGAAAATAAACACTAAGTTTAGTATTAAGTAAGTTGGAAAGTTTTAAATTCGAGTTCAATAGGAAGAATAATAGTCCAACCGGACTAGTCCTCCCTTATGGCCAGACTAGTCCGGTGTAGTCCAGTTTCAATAACCGGACTAGTCTGGCCTCGGACCGGGCTACTCCAGTTATTTCAGCAAATGATAGTTTTGAACTTGAAACTGACATGCGTCCTAATTGAAAGGACACAATTTACCGAATGTTATGTCTCTAATCGAGGGACACAATTATTCCTAAGGGGTGGGAGGCCCCATCTTGTATCTCTTGGTCAAATATAAGAAGAGGATCAAGTGTATCATCAAGTTATGGATATACATACACTTTGAACATTTGTACTCTCTAAGTTCTTAGAATCCGATCAACACACTAAGAGAAGAACAAGGAGAAACCTCCCATCGACGTTCTTCTTGCGGCCTCGCCTTGTTGGCTCGATGGCCACGTCATCAAGCAACAATAGAGATTGAAGAGAAGGTATTAGAAGTGTTCATGTGCTATTCAAGAGATAACATTTTATGTTGATATTTGTATTCAGTTTTCTCCTATGTAATTCAAAATGATTTAGTAGTTATTTGATCCTTTTAGCTCTATATGATCCTATCACCTTATAGACAAGATTATTAAAAGAATTGTTGGCTGGAGGGCAAACTCTAATCACATCGGGGCAAAAACAAAAAATGTAGTTGAAGCAACGAATGGTCATGCTTGAATTGCAGATATCCGATGTGACCTGACGGTGCAAGTGTTAGGGGAGATAACTGATCTCCTAGAGGCATTACAGATTGCTGCTTATGATCCAAGCGACCCCAAGGAGGATGCCATTACCTGGACCAGAACAACAAGTGGAATGTACTCTGCAAAATCAGCATATGAAATCGTTTTTTCGAAAGAAAAAAAATCAGCATATGAAATGCAGTTTGAAGGTACTTTCCTCTCATGCTTTCCGGTCTGCATCTGGAGGGTATGGTCACCACCGAAATGAATTTTTTCTGTTGCTGTTGGCACATGACTGGCTTTAGACAGCGGCTAGACTCCAGGATGCCGATGGCCGAATCAATATTTCTACCCTCTGTGCATTCGTACTTGGAAACTGTTCAACACCTTTTTACTGAGTGTCCTTTTTCACAGGAGATATGGACATTGGTGACATCTGGTTTTGAAGTGCCAGCTCTGCTCCTGACGTCATGGCAAATTCTGGAGATAGCAAGTTGGTTCACAGGCCTAGCAATGAGGGAACAATGGGTAAGGGCCAAGAAGGTCAGGACCCTTGCAATCTTTGTCTGTTTGATGATATGGTGTCAGATTTTTTTAAGGTAAAGAAATGTCAATACAGCAGCTGCTGGGAGAGATCAAAGGAACAGCTGCCCTTTGGAAGATGGTGGGAGAACAGAAACAATTGGCAAAGTCCTGACCTTTCTCTCTAAGAGCCCCTTTGATAGCCCAGAATCCTAGAGGGATCCCGGCCCAATTCCCGACCTAAAAATCTACAGACCAACAATTCCCCGAAGTGCACTTGGGAGCCTATATTCCCAGCCCAATCCACGGGGTACCACGGGGCTATCCGGCCCGACCTCGTTGGGTCGGGGAAGAAAACTCTGACGTGTGTCGCCCACGTCTCCCCACTCCTGATGTCTACGTCCCCTCGCCTCCTCCACACCGCCAGTCCGTCGACTTCTCACCGTCACGCTCAATTCCCCAGCGTGGCTCGCCACCCTGTCCGCTCCCCACTCGGCACAGCTCGTCTCCCTGCCGCTCGCCTGTTACGAGCTCGCCGGCGGTGGCAGGGGAGGAGACTGAGGACCAGAAGGAAGGCGAGGAAGACGACTGAAGCAAGCGGAGGAGCCGAGGAAGGAGGCGCTGCGGGAGGAAGAACCGAGGCGATAAGGATGGAGACTGTGGCGTGAGTGGGTGCGTGGGGTCGGTGGAGTGAGTGGGTGCGTGAGTTATTCGGGCCAGTCTGACTGGTGGGGTCGGTCGTGCTAGGGTGGCCCACTTGTAAGAGCTCTGGACAAATGTAACCGAACCGAGGGAAGGAGGGTATCGAGAACATTCTGAACCAAATTGGCGCCGTCTACTTCGTCGAGTATTCTGGTCTAGTGCCGGAGAGCGTAGCGCGCTCACGCCTTCGGCGATCGACGACGCCCTTGGCCACGGTACGTTACAGCTGGTATCAGAGCTGGGGCTTCCTGCTTCGGCCGATGATCATGACCCAGTAGTTGGCGGGATTGGCAGAGGGAAGAGGAGGATCGGAGCAAATCGGAGGGAACACCACGGCTCCTACCGCCAAGCCATTTGTCCAAACCAGGTTCGTCCTCTCAGCCATGGAGGGAATGGAGCAGAGGGAGGAGGAGAAGTGGGCCCGGGTGTTTAGGATGTTCGAGAGTTTGACGAAGGGACAGAGGGAGATGCAGGGGCAGCAGGAGTTGTCTATGGCGATGGCGGAGTAGGCGGTGTAGGAGCGGGATCGGCTGAGTAGCCAGTTGGAGGAAGCAGAGAGGAAGATCGTGGCGCTTTCGCAGGAGGTTCGAGGTCTGGAGTATCAGAGAAGATTGGATGGAGGATACAGGGGGGATATGGGAAGGAGAGATGAAGGAGGGTCCTCGGGAGGAGGGGCTGGGGACAAACACTTCGTGAAACTCTCATTCCCGAGGTTCTCAGGAGAAAATCCAACAATATGGATCGATAAGTGTGAATATTACTTCTCGATCTACAACGTTTCTGAGGTGATTTGGGTGCGGGCCGCCAGCATTCACATGGAGGGCAACGCAGCCTAGTGGCTCCAGGTGTACAAAGTGATGCACGGGTTGAGGGATTGGGCGACGTTCGTGTAGGCTGTGAAGGAGAAATTCGGGACTTATGAGTATCCTCAAGCTATGCATGATTTGATTCATCTGAGACGGACCGGAGGGCTAGAAGAGTACATTGCAAGCTTTGAGGAAGCCCGGTATGCTACTTCCATGCATAACCCAATGTTGGATGAGGTGTTCTTCGTGACTCAGTTCCTGAAAGGGTTGAAGGTGGAGTTACAGGGGCCAGTGCAGTCTCAGATTCCTACCACTATGAACCGCGCCATTACTCTGGTGAAAGTTCAGAGGCTGATTCAGGAGAAAGGGAAGGGAAGGCCAAACCCCGGAGTGGGGATGGTGAAGCAAGGGGGCTGGAGTCGGCTAGAGCACAAACCAACGGGAGAATTGACAAGGGAGAGGCAGCTGAGAGACTATCGAAGGTTGAACGGATTGTGTTATGCATGCGGAGAGAAGTATGAGCCAGGGCATCACCTGAAGTGTTCCAAGAGATAAGGGCCACAGTTGAATGTAGTGGAGGTGGAAGACGAGGATGTGGAGTTGAATGATAAGGTGCTAATGGCATTGGAGTGGGAGGATGCAGAGGAGGCAGGTTGTTGCACGGTATCAGTCCATGCAGTAGCGGGTACACAAGGGCAGCACAGCATGAGACTGAGGGCACAGGTGAAGGGAAAGGTGTGTCTCATTCTGATTGACTCAGGGAGCTCGGTATCCTTTGTTAATGCCGCCTTCGTAGAGGAGATGGAGATTCCAACCAAGAAGAAAGAAGCCTTGAGAGTGAGGGTGGCCACTGGAGAAGAGACCAACAGTGAGCTAGTGGTGGAAGAGTTTGAATGGAGGTGTGGGAGTTATGTTGGAAAGGGGGAGATGAGAGTACTACCCTTGGGAGTTTATGATGTGATCTTGGGCTACGACTGGTTAGCCAGGCACAGCCCCATGGAGTGTGACTGGAAGCGCAGAACCCTAACCTTCTCAGCAGAGGGAAGAAAGGTAACACTGAAGGGAGATCAGGAGCGGAAAGGGAAAAGGGTGACACAAATATCATTGATGCAGGTGGCGAAGTGCCTTCGGAGAGGAGACCTATGGGCTAGTGTGGTGGTGGAGGCAGTCGGAGAAAAAAGGGGAAAGGAGTCTAAGGAAGGAAGAGCTGAGGTGGAGGAAGTACTGGAAGAATTTAGAGAGGTGTTCCAGGATCCCAAGGAGCTACCGCCGGAGAGGCCGTTCGATCACGCAATACCACTGATACCCGGGGCAGTGCCGGTGAATAGCCGACCCTATCGGTATTCTCCACTGCACAAGACGGAGATCGAGCGTCAGGTGGCGGAGTTACTGGAGGCTGGGTTGATCGAACACATCGTGAGCCTATTTGCGTCGCCTGTATTGCTGGTTAAGAAGAAAGACGGGAGCTGGCGATTTTGCGTGGACTATCGTAAGTTGAATGATATCACCATTAAGAATCGGTTCCCCATGTCGATGGTGGAGGAGATACTCGAGGAGCTGGGAGGAGCCAAGTATTTCACCATTCTGGACTTGAGGTCAGGCTATCACCAGTTAAGGATGAGGAAAGGGGAAGAGTTTAAGACGGCCTTCAAGACGCACTGCGGGCACTACCAGTTCAAAGTGATGCCCTTCGGATTGACAAATGCCCCGACGTCATTTCAATGTGCGATGAACTCTATACTCGCAGAGTACCTCCGGAAATTCGTACTGGTGTTTATAGATGACATTCTGATATACAGCAGAAGTTGGGGGGAGCATGTCCAGCACCTTCGTAAGGTCCTGGAGCTGTTGCAGAGGCATCAGTTCTACTTGAAATTAACCAAATGCAAGTTTGCGGAAAGGGAGTTGATCTATCTGGGGCATCAGATCTCGGAGCATGGGGTACAGACAGAGGAGCAGAAGGTGGAAGCGATGCAGAGGTGGCCAGTGCCCGCTACTGTGACAGAACTGAGGGGGTTCTTGGGTCTCACTGGATACTATCGGCGTTTTGTGAAGGGGTATGGGGTGTTAGCCAGACCTCTGACCCAGCTACTGAAGAAGAAGCAGTTCCAGTGGTCGGGTGAGGCACAACAGGCATTCAAGAGGTTGAAGGAGGCAATGTGTACCACCCCGGTGCTGGCATTACCCGATTTCAATGAGCAGTTTGAGGTAGAATCAGATGCATGTGATAAAGGGGTAGGTGCGGTGTTGATGCAAAAGGGAAGACCGGTGGCCTTTCTGAGCAAAGCCTTGGCCTCGCAGCACTGTCACTGGTCGATTTACGAGAAGGAGTTTCTGGCGCTTGTAAGGACCGAATGCCCAAGAGGGGGGGTGAATTGGGCTTTCTTCGAAAAATTCTAATCAATTAAAACTTAATTTCTAAAGCCCAATTCCCTACGCGACTATCTATGCATTCTAGTAGATAGAAACTTTGTGGAATATAAAATGCATAAAAGTAAAGGAAGGAGAGGGATGCAAACTCTCAAGGAGACAAGGATTTATCCCGTGGTTCGGCAAGATCGTGAAGATCTTCCTACATCCACGTTGTGGCACCCACCAAAGGGTTTTGCCACACCCACATCACCAAGACGAGGGGTCTTCACTATTCCTCTCTGTTCGCCTTCTTGGCAAGGTGGAGCTCAAGCCTTGTACAACTTCGACCTTCCGGGCTTCCACACACGCCTTGGCAAGCTCCGGAAGTCTTCTCACGATTACAACACCAAGGGCACTCCCTTGAGGCTCTCACACTATCCTAGAGAGTCCACTCACACAGAATGGTGGCACACAAGCTCTCTCTCTCTAGCTAGTTCTAGCCTAAACCTTGGTATAGAGGTGATTAAAAAGGTGTGGAAGTGATTGCTCTTGGCCTTGAACACTTGTGGATGTGTTGATAGCTTCTGGTGATCAAGACTTGACGAAATGACAGGGTTAGGGGGTATTTATAGCCAGCCTCCCCGAAATGGCCGTTGGAAAAGTAGGCTGACAGAACTTTACTGTGAACACCGGATGATCCGATGTCTCCCCTTTAGTTATCATCGGTCTAATTACTTTGGCTGACATCATTGTGTCAGATATGACCGTTGTTAGACCGATGTTGCCCCTGTCTTCTCATCGGATGATCCGGTGGCTTTTCCTCCAGAATTTGCTTAATCTTGATGCTTACTGGAGTGATCGACCGATGTGTGTAAGTCTGCACATTGGATGATCCGGTGATTCACTTGGTCCAATGGTATTGCAAACTGTACTGACGGACCGATGTCACTGAGCCATTCACATCGGATGATCCGGTGAGTACATTTGTCTGAGGTCTTCTTCTTCAGTTGAACCAACTCGACCGATGTGTACATTTCTGAAATCATCAGTTGATCCGGTGAGTTGATTTTGTTTGCTTTGAGTTGTTTTGAGTGAATCTTTTGTGTCTTGCTCAGATGACCTCTTAGACATTTGTTTAACAAGGCTCTCTGATGATCTTCAAGCATTGTATGTTGTCAACTTATGGTTGAGTGACTTAGACATAAGAGCCTTCACTTCTTATCTTTATCTCATTGATTTGATCTAAAAAGTTGATTGTATATGGGTCTCCAATGACATATTCATTTCTTTTTATGAGTGATTATGGGGACCTTGCATTCACAAATTCATTAGTAAAGTTCAATGGTTGTCATTAATCACCAAAACCGTACTTCATGGGGGGCCTAGATGCTTTCAATCTCCCCCTTTTTGGTGATTGATGACAACACAATAATCAAAGCGCAATAGTAATGAATTTGATAGAATGAAACTTAAAAGAATATGCAATGAATACAGGATGTCACACTTGAAGCTTAAACATCAATTAATAACTCAAGTGAATAATAAGAGATCATAAACATAGATAAACACCAAATGAGCCCAATCGATGAATAACTCATGGAAATAAGTTCATTAGAGCTCAAAAGTAGCAAACACACTGAATTACAAGAATGATAAACAATAAAAGATAAATGAGACTCCCCCTGACACTAAGACTCCCCCTGACACTAAGACGCTCCCCCTGACTCCTCTAACTCTTCTCCCCCTTTGGCATCAATACACCAAAAAGGGATCTGAGCGCCTAAGGACCCTGAGTGCTGGGCGCGATGACGAACTGGTCACCGTCGCTGTCGCCGGAGCTGCTGACTGGAGTAGTGGTGGAAGGAGCTGCCGGAGCCGAAGGAGCCACCCTCGGTGCCTGCTGTGGAGGAGCTGCTGGAGCAGGGGCACTGACGACGGATGCCGGCGACTGCTGGAACAAGGTCGTGGCCGGCAGCGGGGAATGAAGCGGAGCACTAGGAGCCAGAAGAGGAGACATGCTGAAGGAGGGAATCGGTGTAGAAGGTACTGGGGCCACTGGAACGACAACTGGAGCCAGGACTGGAGGTGGTGGAGCGGCTCCTGGCAGCTGCGACGGGAGGGCAATCCCGTTCTGGGTGTAGAGGTTGGTGAACAACCCCAGGATGCCCATCATCGCCTGCTGCGTCTGCTGCTGCTGGTCGAGGGTGCGCTGGTGCATCTGGTCGATGAGCCCCGTCATCCTGTCAGTGTCTTCATGCCTCTCACGGGTGATCTGACGCTGCATCTCCTGCTGCTGCTGCTGGAGCTCAAGGAGACGGGCAGCCTGCTCCGCTCGGGCCTGCTCGGCTGCCAGCCTGTCCAGACGCTGCTGCTCAACCATCTGTTGGAGGAGCGACGTCAGCTCTGACGGCTGCGTGACCTGCGCCTCGGTGACGGGAGGTGGAGTGGGAGGTGGCACTGTAGAGCCTCCAGCCTCCGCGTCGTGCTGCCTGGGAGAGGGCGGAGGAGGGAAGTACTCCTCGACACTGTCATCGGTATCGCTCTCAGACCAGATATGCTGCAAGTCCTCCCCATGTGCCTCAGCCTCGGCAAGCCTCTCATCGTCCTTCTCTAGGTCAGACCAGTCCTCCTCAGACAGTCGGGCCCTGACCTGATGCTCAACTGGACGGCCAAGGCGGCGGTCTCCAGGAGCTGGGGCACGGTAGTGTCCGAACCATGTCACACTCTCGTCAGAGAGACGGTCGTGCACGGCGGACCCCTCGGGAACCATCATAGTGAGCAGGTAGCTGATCCAGTGCCCATATACTAGTTGCCTCATCATGCCCACACCGTCTGTGATCACATCCTCCATCTCGCATATGAGGACGTCCATGATGTCGAACTCCATTCCGTTCATGATGTAGAATAGGAGAGTCTGCTGCAAGCTGGTGAAACCCTCCAAATAGCCAGACCTCGGCAGGAGCGTGCGGCGCAAGGCGAGGTGCACTTTGCGCGCAGCAGGAGTCAACAAGGCTGGTACCCTCGGCTGGTCAGGAGAGAAGGTGGGACCGAACAAAGAACGAATATCCTCCAGTGGTGGTGGCACTCCTCCAGTGAGCGGCCTCCTCGGTGGATCTGCCTGACCGTAGACCCTCTCATGCACGCAGGTGTCGTGCAAGTCCACTCCAAGCAACTGTCACAGCGTCTGCCTCGTCAAGTGGTAGTGCTGACCCATAAACATGAAGTCAATTGATCTTCTGCCCTCAGAGACACAGAGGGTGGCGTAGAAGACGCGGACCCAATCTTCCACATAGGCACTCTGCTCATATGCCATTAGCTGCACCAAGCCTCGGTACCTCTCAAAGTAAGGACGGATCTCCGTCTCTGCTGCCAAAGCTAGCTGTCCCCAATCCAGATAGTTGTGTTGAAACAGATTGTGCCCTCGACGCCTGTAGGTCTCGTAGAGAGACGCCTGGGTGATAGTCCAGAAGCGACTATCCACCAGAGCTTCCCGGGGCTGCGGGTACCACTCCTCAAGCAGCACATTCCATCTGAGCTTGCAAAGCTGCTTGGCCTTCATCTTCCGGTAGTCGGTCAACCGGACTCCTTTAGCGACATGGACAGTGGTGTCCATCTTGTAGATAGCACGCTGGGCCTCCCTGTCCTCACGACGGTCGGCAGCCGTCGGTCTCGGACGAGGAGCTGTCGGAGGATGACCCCCACGGGTCCGGGCTGAGCGCCGGTGGACGAGAGGCTCAACCGGCTCTTCCTCGGCCTCGGAGTCGTCAATCACCGGAGGCTGCCTCGGACGAGCCTCATGGATCCTCAGCGACCCACTTTGGCCACGCTCATGCTCCTCAGCGGCGCGAGCGGCCATCAAGGCCTTCTTCTCCTCCTTCGATAGTTTTTGCTTCTTCGCGGCCGTCTCCGCGATAGCCTTCCCCTTGTTCTTCTTATCGCGAGCCATTGCGATTATGCGATTGCACGGAGTCAACGACGGTGACGTGGAGATCAACGGGCCAGGAAACCCTAGCGGCAATGGATGCACCACGACGGCAATGTGTGCGCGGGGCGGCGGAGGTGCTGTGGCGATGGGGAAGGTGGTGGCGGCGCTTGGATGCGGCGGCGAGTGGTGGAGGCGGCGACTGGTGAGGCGGCGGCGCTTGGAGGTGAGGCCGCGGCTAGCAGCGGCGGAGGTGAGCTGGCGGCTAGCGGCGGCGAGTGGAAGGAGGCGGCGGTGCGACAGGCGGCAGCGGCCTGTGGGCGGCGGCGGGGTCCGGTGGCGAAGGTGGTGGTAATCGGTGGTGGCGCCGCGAGGGGAAAGCGGTGGCGGCGTTGAGATCGGGAGAGAGGAAGGGGAAGGGGTACAGCCAGTTTAAATAGTGGGTCCCAAACCCTAGCCAATTTTTTAACACCGGATGGACCGATGATGAACATGAGAAGCATCGGTCGAATGCCACAGTAAGGTTTTCCAGAAAAGTGCAGTTGACACCGGATGGACCAACGTTTAGGGTTTGGATCATCGGTCGAACCGCATAGTAAGGGTGTTCAAAAGAGGAATGTTGACACCAAACGGTCCGATGATGGAGGAGGTAGCATCAGTGGAATTTGGCACAGTTCCAGAAGAGTGAACACCGGATCGACCGACGTTTTCCAGAATGAACTCGTCGGTTGAATTGGGAAACTGACTGAACTGGCCCTTGAAGATCGAACACCAATTGATCCGATGAGGGATTGACCTAGACATCGGATAATCCGATGACTACAGAACAATAACATCCCATATATGTCCTTTGACCAAACAAACAAGCAACGAAAAACTCATGTCTTAGGACTTTTTGGGCAACCCCTTACCCCTCAAAGATACTAATATGCCAATAACTTGGCTAGGCCTTAAGGCAAATGGAACACCGAGAAAAATAGGAGGAAAATTATCCAAATAAAATGTAAGACCCATGCTTTGTGAGATAGAGTATGAAGACTTCTACCTCTTTGAAGCATGTTCCTCTAGGAATTAACGCACCTAACATTTTGTTCTTTCCACCTTATATGAGTTGAGATATTGCATTTCAAACAAGTCTCTTTCTCATGAGGTGGGTTCCCCTTTGTGACAATCTACCGTATGCAATGCCAAACATTTTATAATGCAAGAAATTGTGAGTCTATATGGCAGGCATCATGCAAGACATAAAGTAAATCTATCTTGCCAAGTTTGAACCTTTCAAAGGCTTCTTCAGGGAGAACCACTCTCCAAACCTTGGGAAACCCAAAAGAACCACCATCCCAAGCTAACCCTTGCTCACCCCTATCCTTTGAGAGTTAGGCAAGACCTATATGATATGCATTCTTGCATGACGTTCGTTGCATCTAGCACATTTAATTCACTTCTTAGCCTAGAAAAAGTTTTCTCATCAAGTGGTTTAGTGAAGATATCCGCCAATTGTTCTTCGGACCTAACACCTCTCAAAGAGATGTCTCCCTTAGCTTCATGGTCCCTTAAGAAATGATGGCGAATATCAATGTGCTTAGTGCGGGAGTGTTGAACGGGGTTTTTAGCTATCTTAACCGCACTTTCATTGTCACAAAGGAGAGGCACACAACCAAGTTTAATACCAAAGTCCAAAGGGTTTGTTTCATATAAAGAATTTGGGCACAACATGCACCAGCCGCAATGTATTCCGCTTCCGCCGTGGACAAGGCGACGGAATTTTGCTTCTTGCTTGACCAAGAAACTAGGGAACGCCCAAGCAAGTGGCACCCACCGGAGGTACTCTTGCGATCCACGCGGCATCCGGCAAAGTCCGAATCCGAGTATCCCACAAGATGGAATTTTGCACCTTTAGGGTACCACAAGCCCACACTAGGGGTATGCTTAAGATACCTAAGTATCCTAAAGACCGCCTTCCTATGCGATTCTTTAGGTGCCGCTTGAAAGCGAGCACACAAGCATACACAAAACATGATATCGGGCCTAGATGCGGTAAGGTAAAGCAATGAACCAATCATAGAATGGTAGTTGGATTGATCAATAGGTTTACCGTCCTTATCCGCGTTGAGATGACAATTGGTTGCCATTGGAGTGCTTCTTGTGCTACAATCTCCCATCTCAAATTTCTTCAAGAGGTCCTTGGTGTACTTCTCTTGATAGAAGAAGGTCCCCTCTTGAGGTTGCTTGATTTGAAATCCAAGGAAGAAGTTGAGCTCTCCAATCATTGACATCTCGAATTCCCTAGACATCATTTTGCCAAACTCATGGCTAAAAGCTTCGTTAGTTGAACCAAAAATAATATCATCAACATAAATTTGTCAAATGAACAAATCTCCGTTGATGTCCTTGGTGAAGAGTGTGGTGTCCACCCTCCCGATCTTGAATCCTTGCATAATGAGGAAGTCTCGTAGTCATTCGTACCACACCCTAGGTGCTTGCTTGAGCCCGTAGAGTGCCTTGTGCAACCTATACACATGATTAGGATTCATCGGATCTTCAAACCCGGGAGGTTGTTCAACATAAACAAGCTCGTTAATGTAACCATTAAGAAAGGCACTTTTCACATCCATTTGATAAAGTCTAATACTATGATGTGAAGCAAAGGCAAGAAGTATACGGATGGCTTCTAGCCGGGCGACTGGGGCAAATGTCTCCCCAAAATCTAGTCCTTCAACTTGTGAGAACCCTTTGGCCACAAGTCTTGCCTTGTTGCGGACCACAACGCCATTCTCGTCTTGTTTGTTGCGGTACACCCACTTTGTTCCGATGACGTTCTTGTCCTTGGGTCGCTTCTCCAACACCCAAACTTCATTGCGGATGAAGTTGTTGAGTTCTTCTTGCATGGCCATCACCCAATTTGGGTCTTGGAGCGCTTCCTCAATGTGAGTGGGTTCTACACACGAAACAAAAGAGTAGATCTCACAAAATGAAGCAACGTGGCGAGAACGTGTACTTACACCCCTTGACGGACTTCCAATGATTTGATCCATTGGATGCGCCTTGGAGATGCGTCCATGCCTCATAAGCGGTTGGGAAGCACTTGGCGAAGGTGATGCGTGTTGCTCCTCTTGTGGTTGGACTTGATCATGGACTTCTTCTTCTTCTTCTTGATGTTGTTGTGCTTGTGAGTCTTGAGTCGGCAATGGATCATCCTTCTCTTCTTCATCAACTTGAGGCGCCATAGAGTTGTTGTTGGAACTTGAAGCTCCCCCTTGATCATGGCTCTCCTCAACTTCCGGCTTGATGTCTCCAATTGTCATGTTCTTCATGGCTTCTCGTAGAGGCTCATCATCTATTTCATCATGACCAAAACTCTCCTCTTGGGAGCCATTAGTCTCATCAAACTCAACATCACAACTTTCTTCAACTAAACCGGAGGTTTGGTTGAATACTCGATATGCTTTTGAGTTTGATGCATAGCCAAGAAATATACCAACATCACATCTTCTTTCAAACTTACCGAGCCTTTTCTTGCGGTAGATGTAGCACTTGCATCGAAAGACTCGAAAGTAGGAGATGTTGGGCTTTCTCCCAATGAGAAGCTCATATGGGGTCTTTTGAAGTAGGCGATGTAGGTAGACCCTATTTGCGGCATGGCACGCCGTGTTGATTGCTTCGGCCCAAAACTTCTCCAATGTGCCGTAGTCATCAAGCATTGCTCTTGCAAGAGTGATGAGTGTCTTGTTCTTCCTCTCAACGACACCGTTTTGTTGAGGAGTGTATGTGGCCGAAAACTCATGTTTCACGCCTTCGCGGTCACACCACTCCCAAATGTTGTAGTTCTTGAATTCGGTGCCGTTGTCACTCTGGACCTTGATGATGGGAAGTTGGAATTCCCTTTGAGCGCGGTTGGCGAAGGTCTTGAACACTTCCGGAGTTTCACTCTTGTCACCTAGAAATAAAGTCCAAGCATAGCGAGAATAGTCATCAACAATAACGAGACAATAGAGGTTACCACCAAGGCTTTGATATGTGGACGTTCCGAAGAGGTCCATATGGAGTAGCTCAAGTGGCTTGGAGGTTGACACCATTGTCTTCATTGGGTGGTGTGAAGCAACTTGCTTCCCGGCTTGACAAGCGCTACAAAGCTTGTTCTTCTCAAATGTGACATCCTTCACGCCGGTCACCATTCCAAGCTTGAATGACTTCTTGAGTATGCTCATTCCAATGTGCGCTATGCGTCGGTGCCATAGCCAACCCAAGCTTGTCCTAGTGAAAAGACAAGTGGTCAAGCTAGCATTCTTGTTGGCGAAGTCCACTAGGTAGAGGTGTCCATGCTAGAATCCTTTGAAGACTATGTCTTGGCTTGTTTCACTACTCACAACAACATCATTTTTGCTAAATGTGCATGTTAGTCCAAGATCACATAGTTGTGCAATGGAAAGTAAATTGAAACTAAGTGACTTAACATACAAAACGTTAGAAATAGACAAGTCATTTGAAATAGCAATTTTACCTAACCCAATTACCTTTCCCTTAGAGTTATCACCAAAGGTGACTTGTTCATGATTGCCGGGGTTTTCTATGGTGGTCAACATACCATTATTGCCGGTCATATGTTGAGTGCACCCGCTATCGAGTACCCAATGCTTTCCTCCGGCTTTGTAGTTCACCAACACACATGAATTCAATTTTTGACTTTAGGCACCCAAGCCAACTTAGGTCCTTGTATGTGTGATACAAGTGTTTTTGGGACCCAAAGTTGCTTGGGGAGCTTCCCCTTCATGCCCTTCATGTCTTTGCCAATGAATCTTGCCTTCACCTTGCCTTGTACTTTACTCAAGAGATAATAATGATCATTGAAAGTAGATTTATAGTTAGTAGGCAATTTTGGAGAAGGTCGGTTAGGAAGAGGACACTCCCTTGTGTGGTGACCGGTGACCTCACAATGTTGGCAATAAGAACCAACTTCCTTGATGAAGCTTGTTCTTAGCTCCGGTGAGGGCACCTTTCCTTTGTTAGGCACCGGGAAGGATCCAAGTCCTCTCTTGTTGAAGGCCTTTCCTTGTTGGAAGAGAATTTCCTTGTGCTTGACTTCTCCTTTTGAAAGTCTAGCCACACTAGTGCGGAGACTCTCAATTTCTTCCAACAAGTCCTTCTCCCTAGCATTAGCTTTCAAAGGCAAAGACTTGTGCAAAGCATTAGTGGCATGAGAAGTAATGGAGGTCTTATCATTAAGGGTTTGCTTCTTCATATTTTTCAACTCTTGATCAAGCATGTCATGAGCAAGGTTAAGTGTTTGATGTTTTTGTATTAACTTGTTGTGCTCTTCCAAGAGTGTTTGGTGTGCTGAGTCAAGTTCATGATTATCTATCTTAATTTTAGCCTTTTCTTCCTCAATTTGCTTGACATGGGATTTGAGCGTGTCATGCTCTTTGAGTATGATTTCATACTTGTCAAGCAAATCAAGGTTAGCACTCTCAAGTATAGCACGAGTTTCTTCAAGCACTTTTACCTTGCTATTTTCCTTCTTAATGATAGCATGATATTCATTGATCAAAGAAGTTAAATCATCGAGGGAAAGCTCATCATCGCTAGAGTCATCACATACCTTGGTGTTACCTTTCGCCATGAGGCACATGGGCGGTGGATGAAGAGGTGCATCATCATTGTTGGCGATGGCGAGGCCGGCCAAGCTTTCTTCTTCCTCTTCACTCTCTTCATCACTTGTTTCTTCGTCGGTGACCCATTCATTTGCCTCACACAAGAACACCTTTTGTGGGCCATTTCTCTTCTTTGGGAAGAGCCTTGTCTTCTTGCCCTTGTCATGTTTCTTCTTCCCAAAGGATCTTGGCTTTGGTTTGGCTTCTTCTTCATCATCATCGCTTCCTTCAAGCTTGCGATGCTTGCCTTTGTAGTTCTCTCTTCTTTTGTCCGGTTTTGGACAATCATAGGAGATGTGGACTTGATCACCACAATTGTAGCAAGTCTTGCGATCATCTCTCCTTGGTAGAAACGCTTTCTTCTTGGGATCAAAGGTGTACCCCTTCTTGGTAATCTTGGAGTTCAAGCGTGAGAACTTTCTCATCATTAATGCAAGCTCATCATCATCATCTTCACTTGATGCTTGTTCTTCTTCACTTGAGCTAGGCTCAACCACCTTTGTCGGTGGTTTGGAACCGGCAGATCTCCCTACACTACTAAAGTGATAGTGGAGTTTGATGTTCGGTATGGGCGTGCGGAGATTCAAGAAGGTGAGTAGGAATTGACACAGGAGACACAAGAGTTTACGTGGTTCGGGCCGCCTGAGGGTAATACCCTACTCCACGGATGTGTTGGTGTTGTATTAGCTGTTTGAGCTTGTGTTGAGCGTCAATGGCGTGTGTCCCTCCCTGAACGTGTCGTCAGCCTGTCCTTTTATAGTACAAGGGCAGGACGTTACAAGTTAGTCTGGCCCGACATGTGGCCCCAGCGGTTACTAGTATTGACACTTATTTAACACATTTAATTGCTCTTAATGACCCTGACGGGCTTTGACAGCACCATTACTGGTGTTAAGATCGTCCGTTTAAGTGTCATTAATATGGCATTAATGACACTTAATCGGGTCTTGAGGTCCTTGATTCCCCTTTGAAGATCCGGAGCCGTTGCGAGGAGATCCGGAGCCGTTGCGAGGTCTTCCGGAGGTTAGAGGCTAAAGACTCGTCGATTGGACACGTGGTGGCTCCGGAGCATACTGTGGGAAACAGGTAGCTCCGGAGCTACCTGACACGTGTCAGGTCCGGAGCTTCTCTCGGTCTGGGGTTAAGTCCGGAGGTGCCATTTCGGTACGTGGCCCGGTGCTTCCCCCTTGTGGGCGGTAGCTCCGGTTTGATAGTACACATGGCGACCCTGGGATTAACCATGTTAGAGAAGCGGGTCCGGTTATATCTGACATATGGGCCTCCGAAGGTCTTCAAATCAAGTAGATGACTTTTCTTGGAGATCTTTGTAACCTCAAGGGGCATACGGTTTTTTGGGTACCGACAGTGGCCCCCTGGACCTACCTCCGGGGAAGACCACTGGGGTGAAGTCATTCCGCTGGAGGTGGGTCCATCCTGGCAACTTTTGAACTGAGTCTTCAAGGGCCTTTGAAGGTGCCGTTGGCGAGGACTTGGAGTTAAATCCTCGCCGTGTGGCGTATCCCGCGTGCGGCAGATGAGATCTTTGGCGCGCGGATCTCACGTAATTGAAGGTCGCTGGTTCCCGATACAAAAACTGTATCGGTTCCGCGCGCCTTGTCAGGCCACCGCCTTCGGGTTTCCCGCCTCATGATGACAACCGTTCGCCTGGGTAAGAACCTTGACTTGATCGTCGGGGTGGTCCCAGGCCCCCTTGTCATCGGCTGGGTGGAATTTTTGGGTGGTATCTTCGACTTCCTTGCGGTTTCCATCCAAGCGTTGCGAGGGCTTACTTAAGAAGGAAAGCACGCACCGTCAGGAGTTCTTCACACCTCCCATCTGATCTTGCGCTCAAACTCCCAACTTGTGCTTCGCTTTTCTTCTCTTGCCTAGTTGTGCCGCGATGGAGTTGGATCTCTGTGAGAGTCGCTTGAAGGCCGACGGCGACCTGAAGAAGGTCCGGGCCCTCATGGGATGGTCCTCGGACTTCTTCAACCGCTTGGTCCGCGCCGGTGGAGAGCTCCCGTTCGAGAAGGAGCACTCTGGCGAAATGGTGTACTTCTCCTCGTACGCCATGGTGGGGTTGATCCCACCTTTTTCTTCCTTTTTCTTGATGCTGCTAGACTTCTATGGTCTGCAGTTGTATCATCTCGGCCCCCACTCCATTCTCCTCGTGTCCATTTTCGTCCACTTCTGTGAGATGTGGGTGGGCATCCCCCCTGCATCGAACTCTTTCGGACCTTCTTCACCGTCCATACCACTGGAAGGAGCAATGAGTACCTTGGCTTCTACTACTTCGTGAAGCGCAAGAAGTGCCCATTCAAGTACCTCCGGTCATTTCCCTCTGGAAATTGGGATGACTGGAAGAAATACTGGATAGTCGTCTGGGTGGAGGAGCACGAGAGGCTGGAGCTGCCCGAAGGTCTTCCCAGCATCGACACGTCAATCTGGAGTGAAGCTCCGGTGCTAATGGAAGCCTTCAACCCTGTTTTGACCAGGATCCGCCAATGCGTGGAGGGAGGATTGACTCCTCAGGCGGTGTTCTGCAACTTCTTGGTCAACAGGTGGGTGCCGCAGAAGAGGAGAGAGAAACTCGCATGGGCCCTCAACAACGTGATGGACGACGACCGGGTTGAGACCGGGTTGAAGTCCAACATGGTGGGGAAAACCTTGGAGTTCCACCTCAAGAAGTTCCAGCATGGCATCGACGTCGAAGGCGACGACTTGACTCCGCCATCAGCTTTTCTTCCTCTGAACATGGAAGTGGAGTTCAGCAGGGAGCTCCGGCGGAAGATGCCCATGCTTGAAGACCTTGGTGTCGTCGAGAGAAGACCAACCTCCGGGGTAGCGATCCCCGGAGTACCCAAGGATGGCTCCAACTCTGCTCCGAAGCCGAGGGGAGAAGTCGTCGGCAAGGGCAAGGAGCTGGCGGATGAACCCGTGAGCCGGAAGAGGAAGTTGCAGTACGCCAATGGAAGGTCCGTCGGGCACGCTACTTCTGCATCGGCTCCTTCTCCCCTGAGGGGAAGGCCCTCTGTAGCTGCGGCGACTTTTCCCGTAGTGGGGTCCTCCCGGAACGCGACTGTTCCCGCAGTGGGGTCCTCTCGGAGCGCGACTATTCCCGCAGTGGGGTCCTCCCGGGGTGTTAGCTCCAGGCACGCGACTCCAGCACCTGGGCCGGTGGAGGCCTCCAGGTCTGGGGGTTCTTCCCGATCGAGGGGGGCCTCGACTCGGGAAACACCCGTGGCCGCACGAGTTCCGGGGGGCCTTCCGGAGCTTCCACTCCGGCTATGGCTAGCCCAAAACGCCCGGGAAAAAGGTTTCGCGCAAGCTGGTGCGGAAGCCTCCCAAGGTAATTTTTAATATCTACCTTGGATAGTTGTTTTAATTGTAGCAACTATTTTTTATTTTTCTTCATTCTTCATATGCAACGTCCCCAAGAAGGGGAGTGAGGCTCCACCCTCAGCTACAGTGACTGAAGCCGTGAGGGTGGGAGCTTCTGCTCCTGTCCCGGTGCCGCCCCAAGTGGTGGCTGAAGCTGCAACAGCTCCAGCGCCAGCTGTCGTGGTCATGGACCTCGACTCATCCCCAGAAGTTCCCGTGGTAGCACCGGACCACGGGAGCGAAGATGCGCCAGCGGCACCTGTCCCGGAGGTTGAAGCTCCGGGTTCTGGTGCTGCAATGATGGAAGCTCCGGCTGTTGAGCTGGAGGAAGCAGTAATCCCAGCCTCTGAGCCGGAAATTGTCGAAGCCTCGTCGGTTGATCCGGAGGTGATTGAAGCTCCGGCGTGCGCGCCGGAAACTGAGGTAGTTCCGGCAGTTGGGCCGGCTACCTCCGAAGCACCGGCCGCTGAGCCAGTCATTGTTGGAGCTCCGGCCACAGGGCCGGTCGATGTTGAAGATCTTTCGGCTCCTGAGCCGGTTGTTGAAGAAGTGACGGAGCTTGAGCCCCCATCAGAAGAGGTGTCCAAACCGGAGCCAGTAGCGGCTCCTGCTCCGGAAGCGACAACGTCGGAGGTACCTGCGGCCGAGCCGGAGTGCCCACGCGAAGTCGCTGGCCCCCTGCCTGAGGGGGTGAACGAAGACCTGGCGGCATGTCTTCCTCGATGGCGACTGAGGTCATCCCGGAGGACGGCCCTAGTGCCATGGGGACTCAGGGGACCACTCTTGTAGAGTGGGATCCAATTTTTGTATCCGAAGACCCGCTGGAACCAGCGGAGGAGACCCCAGCAGGTCCGGAACCCATCCCGTTGTCACTGTCTATTGACAACGCATGTTCCAGTCTGTGTCAAGTCCAACTGGCCTTCTTCCACGACAGCAAGGCTCTTGAAGAGGAGCGCCAAACCCTTAGGCGGTGGCGTAACCGGCTCTACTTTGAGACCAAGCTGGCGCAGTCGAGGCTAGCGGATGACAAAGAGTGGATCAAGCGGGAGAAGATCCGCCTGGAGTACTGGGGCAAGTTACTGGATGACAGGGAGAGTATGACTCATGCCCTCGATGCTCAATCCCAGGAGATCTACGAGCAGGCCAAAGCAGCCAATAGTGCGGCAGATGCACACCACGAACAGCTTGAGGCCATTAACACTACACTCATCAAGCGCCGAGAGGCACTTGAAGAGAGGGAGAAACGGCTCGAAGATGAAGAGCAGAAACTCCTAGAGCTGCAGGATGACGTCCTGAGGAGGGAGGAGGAGCTCGCCGAGAAGGTGGCTCTGGCTGACAAGGGCCTTGAGGAGCGCGCCAAAAAATTGGAAGAGCGCTGCCATGAGGAAGAGGAGAAGGCTTGGGTGCGAGGGCAGGAACTCTACGAACAAGAGTGTGCCCTTACTGCCAGGGATAAGAAAGTGAGGGGTAGAGAGAAGGACCTGGTCGACTGCCGGAACAAGATCCACCTCCGGGAGGAGGAGCTCGGGAAACTCGAAAAGCGGGTTGCTGAGAAGATTCAGCAAAACGCCAAAGAAGTTGAGTGCCTCGCCCATGAGAATTTCGAACTGATGGCGGCCAGAAGATCCTTGGAAGAAATGAAGGGCTTGAGGATTGCGGACTCCCTACAAATTTGGGAGTTCCTGGGCAAGGCTAACGATGCACTGACACCGATGGGTTTTAGCCCCGTGCGCCCGGATGATCCGGAGCCGGAGCCGAACCTAGCGCTGCAGGCGTTGAGCTCAGCAGGTAGCAAGCTCTCCAAGGTGGGCGATGTCATCGCGGACCAATTGGAGGTTGAGGGGCAATCCCTGGCGAAGAACGTCGCAGAATATGTGCTGACGTGCTACACCAGCCGGAACTCCCAATTTCCTCTGGACCCGGTGCTTGAAGGTCCCGTCAAAGGGGAAGGCGAAGCTACCGGAGCCAATGTATCGGAGGTTGCCCAGAAGGTCGCCCAATTCTTCCATAGGGTCTAGGACCATCTCTATGGTTCTCACTTGTATTTTCTCTTCTTCTTCCTCAATTTTGTAATCCCTTGTCTCCAGATGTAATCCCTTGTCTCCAGATAAATGAAATCCCCAAATTTTTGTGAATCTCACTTTTTGTCTTCAACGCTTTTGTCTTCACTTGGCCCCCTGGTAGATGTACACAATTTGATTGTGAACATGTACCAAGAGGATATTGCGTTTTGTTGAAGACTCTTTTGCTCCAAACTTGTAGAATTTAGGTTCGAAGTCTTCGATAGTGAAGGCCCCCTGAGGTTGTCGGAGCTTAGAAGCTCCGGCATTATCTATCACTGGAGCTTAGTAGCTCCAGCAATAGTCTCTATCAACGCGTAGAGCATCGATAGTTAGTCCTCCGGGGTGTCGGAGCTTTGTAGCTCCGGCAGTAACCTTTGCCAACACTTAGTTTGTTGGCAGTAGACTCCATTTACGGGGTCTTCTCACCATCTTTTATTCATCTTCGACGGTTGGCCCCCCTGGCTTTACCGGAGCTTGATTACTCTAGTGATGTGTAGCATCGTAAGCCACCTAGGGGAGTCGGAGCTTAGTTAGCTCCGACTTTTCTCTATCAACGTAGATTTTATTTTTCCTGCACACTTAATCCAAGAAAAATAATAAAATTCGTTTCTTGTCTATAATTTCGTCGCGGCTTACGACTCTCAAGAAGATTTTAAGTCGAACGCGATTCTAAATACAACCGAATGCGTTGTCTTTTCTTCCAGATCCAACTGTACACGGACCCGCCTTACTTCGCCCCGCCGGGGTGTAGGTAGAGTGGCGTACTTAGGGTGCTTGACCAGGCTAAGTCGATAGCACACTCCAGCCCTAGGTTGGCTTGGCGGCTTTCAGGCGAGTTGGCCATGAACAATATTTGAATCCAAAAGAATTGACAATACAACTCGAATCGTATATAAAACGGTTGAACTAAAATTTCTTAAGAATTGCACGTCTTTGTTATAGACAAGAAAGAGAAAAATAAAAATGTTGAGCCTTTACAAAATAAATGCACGTGGAGTCTATTTCACATGAAAATGTCTTTCATTATAGGTCCGAGGTACAGGGGAAACAAGTACACTCTTAGGGTACGGAACCAAGCTAAGCGTGTTTCATTTCTCGTTTGACCCAGGGTAGTTAGCCACACTTTTAGTCCTGAGACTGTGACAAGCGTTGCATGAGCTTTGCGGACCTTTCGGGAAAGGTCCTACTACCCGACTATGTACAATGACTCTATAACATACACCTCAAGTTACTCAAGACTCACCTCCGTGGTATTAAGTGTGGAACTTACGGAGGTGCTCGATGTTCCAAGGATTTGGGAAAGGTGTCCCATCCTCAGTAGCCAAGCGAACGCTTCCGGGACGGGATACTTTAATCACTCGGAAGGGCCCCTCCCAGCCGGGGGAGAGTTTGTTTAACCCTTCTCAGGATTGTATTCTCCGTAGCACCAGATCGCCTTCCTCGAGCTGTCGGTTGTGTACATGCCACTGATGATAACGCCGTAGGGCTTGGCTATATCGGGCATTCCAAACAGCTGCTTGGCACCTTCCCTCCTCAAGGAGGTCTAGGTCTTCACGCCGGAGCTGGTCCTGCGCGGCTTCGTCGAAGGTCCGGACCCGGAGTGAACCCAAGGTGATTTCCAGAGGAAGGATTGCTTCAACTCCGTACACCAGAAAGAAGGGTGTCTCTCTAGTTGACTGGTTTTGAGATGTCCGGTTGGCCCATAAAGTGGGCGGAAGCTCTTCAATCCAGTTGGCTCCATGTTTTTCAAGCGCTCATAGGTGCGCGTTTTAAGTCCTTTAAGGATTTCAGCATTTGCTCTCTCGGCTTGGCAATTGCTGGATGGGTGAGCTACGGAGGCGTAGCAAACTTGTATGTCGAGGTCTTCGCAATATCCTTGGAATGCGAAGCTTGTGAATTGGGTCCCATTATCAGTGATGATTTTGTTTGGGACTCCAAATCTGCATACAATGGACTATAAAAAGTTGATAGCAGATTGCTTGTTGATTGTCACGACTGGAGTTGCTTCCGGCCATTTGGTGAACTTGTCAATGGCGACGTACAGGAACTTGTAACCTCCAACGGCTCTTGGGAAAGGTCCCAAGATGTCCATCCCCCACACAGCGAAGGGCCATGTAGGAGGTATCATTTGTAAGGGCTGAGCTGGTGTGTGAATTTGCTTTGCATGAAATTGGCATGCTTCACATTTCTTCACCAGCTCAGTTGCATCCTGGAGTGCTGTAGGCCAGTAGAAGCCATGCCGAAAGGCTTTACCAACCAGCGTGTGGGAAGACGTGTGGTTCCCACACTCGCCTCCATGGATTTCTGCGAGGAGTTCGCAGCCTTCTTCCCTTGTGATACACCGCATTAGGATGCCGTTGGCACCACGCCGGTAGAGATCCCCTTCTACCAGCGTGTATCTTTTAGCCAATCTGACTACCCGGTCAACGGATACATCATCGTCAGGAAGGATGTTGTCTTTCAAGTAGCTCCGGATCTCCGAGATCCATGCATCGGAACTAGCTTGAGCTTTTGAGTCTTGCGTGCTGGGTTGCTCGGAGCTCCCGGCAGCACCTACGACCCTTGATGGCTGCCATGGTAACAGGGCCATCGGGACTGTCAGCTTCGGTATGCTGATCTCGCCCCCTTCGCTCAGTTCGGCAGGCTGAGCTGTTGGCTTTGACAACCTCCGGACAAAGATTCCGTCAGGAGCCGGAGCTCCGGTTGACACTTTGGTCAAGAGTTCGTCAGCTTCAGCGTTATGGGCACGCTGAACATGGTGGAGATCTAGGACTTCGAAGTCCTTCTGAAGCTTCTGGACTTCTAGGAGGTAAGTAGCTAGCTGGAGATTATTGCAGGAAAATTCACCTTTCACCTGCTTAATCATGAGCTGTGAATCTCCCTTGACCAGCAATTGCTTGACACCATATGAAAGTGCCACCTTTAGTCCGTAGATGAGTGCTTCATACTCTACCATGTTGTTGGTCGCCTTGAAGTCAAGGTGTACCATGTATTTCACCTTCTCCCCAGTCGGTGCAAGGAGAAGGATTCCAGCTCCGGCCCCCTGCTTTTGCATGGAGCCATCAAAGTAGAGGGTCCAGTGAGGCTCAGTGAAGGCTGGAGCTTGATGCTCCGTCTTCTGCTCACTGGGGCCCCCAGGGTTTGATGGAGAGGGAGTCCATTCTGCCACAAAATCTGCCAATGCTTGACTCTTGACCGCTTGTCTTGAAATAAATTCAAGATCAAATTCAGCCAATTCCGCTGCCCACTTTGCAATATTCCCAGTTGAATTGGGATTATGCAAGATTGCTCGAAGTGGGTAGGAGGTCACCACTGGGACTTTGTGAGCTTGGAAGTAATGGCGAAGCTTTCTAGAGGCAATAAGAACTGCATAGAGCAGCTTATGCACCTCTAGGTATCGAGTCTTGGCATCATGTAATACTTCACTAATGAAGTACACCAGGCGGTGAATGGTCCGGACCCTCCCGGAGGGGTCCAGAGCTTCCTCTTCAATGACCCGGATCCTCTCGGAGGAATCCGGATTTTCTTCGGGGACCTCCGGGTTCTGGCTGGAGGAACCCAGAGCTTCTTCAGAAGTGACCTAGATCCTCCCGGAGTGGTCTGGGTCTCCTGAAGTAACTTCTTGTGGATCCGAATCTGGGAGTTGGGACCCAGACTCGCATTCAGGAACCTCCGGACCCTCCCGAAGGGGTCTGGATTCCTGAGTATGGGGTAGTTCTGGTCTCTTCGCAACCAGAACCATACTGACGACTTCGTTAGTAGCTGAAATATAAAGCAACAAAGGCTCACCATGGTTCGGAGCTACCAGAATTGGTAGGGTGGTGAGGAACTGTTTCAGCTCCTGGAATGCCTTCTCTGCTTCTTCGGACCATTGGAATGGTCCGGACTTCCCCAATAACTTGAAGAAGGGGAGTGCCCGTTTTGCCAGTCTTGAGATGAACCGGCTGAGGGCTGCTAGACATCCAGTTAACTTTTGGACGTCCTTGATGCGGGTTGGTGGCCGCATGTCTTCAATGGCCTTAATCTTCGCCAGATTAGCTTCTATGCCCCGGTGACTTAACAGGAAACCAAGAAGTTTCCCGGAGCTAACCCCGAAGACACACTTGTCTGGGTTTAGCTTTGTGCGGGTGGCCCGCAGTTTGTCGAAGACAACCTGCAAGGTGTCAAGGAGTGACTCCTTGTTCCTGACCTTGACCACGATGTCATCGACGTACACTTCCACTATGTCTCTAATGAGTTCTTCAAAAGTTTTGTACATAGCTCGTACAAAAGTTGAAGCTGCATTCTTGAGACCGAAGAGCATGGCTGTGTAACAGTACAATCCATCTACTGTTATAAATGAAGTATGCTCTTCATCTTCCCTAGACATCCTGATTTGAGGATACCCGGAATATGTGTCTAGGAAACACAGTAATTCACACCCGGAGGTGGAATCCACTATCTGATCTATTCTAGGTAGTGGGAATGGATCTTTTGGACATGCCTTATTTAGTGTGGTGTAGTCGATGCACATCCGAAGCTTTCCGCCGGCCTTTGGCACAACGACTGGGTTTGCCAGCCATTTTGGATGGAAGACTTCTCGGATGAATCCGGCTTCGAGCAACTTCTTCACTTCTTGTCGGATGAAGTTATGTCGCTCTAAGGATTGCTTCTGAGGCTTCTGATGCACAGGCCGAGCGTCGGGGTAGATCTTCAGATTGTGCTCAATCACTTCCCTAGGGATCCCAGGCATTTGCGACGGTTGCCAGGCAAACACATCGACGTTAGCCCGGAGGAAAGTGATGAGCGCGAGTTCCTATTTGTCGTTCAATCCCCCCGATATACGGGTGGTTTGAGCGACATCAGAACCAATTTGGACGACTTTGACGGGAATGTCGGTGTCGCCGCTTGGCTGCACTCGAAGTGCAGAAGTCGAGCCTCGTTGTCGGATGCTCGGGGTTTCGGAGCTTGCTCCTGCCTGGAGTCCTCCTCTTGCGCCGTGGTGAGTGCATGAAGTTCTTCCAGTGCAGTTATTCCGGCAGTACGATCTCCGCGGATCTGGAGAACGCCTACTGGTGTTGGCATTTTCAACACCAGATAGCCATAATGGGCAGCTGCCATGAATTTGTACAAGGCAGGCCTACCCAAGATGGCATTGAAGGGTAAGTTGATCTGAGCGACGTCGAAGACCAACTTCTCGGTGCGGTACTTCTCCCGTGTCCCGAAGGTAACGAGGAGAGTAATAGCTTCGAGTGGGGTAATGGCCCCCGGACCTACTCCGGAGAAAGGTCGAGAGGGGTGGAGATCCGAAGGTCAGAGCTGAAGCTTAGTGAAAGCTTCGAAGCTGATGAGGTTAAGCCCCGAACCTCCGTCTACCATGACATGGTGAAGCTGGATGTTATTGATGGTAGGAGATACCATCAAAGGTAACTGACCTGCTCCAACCATGCTCCGAGGGCAATCTGAAGCATCAAAAGTGATGGCTGTGTCCACCCACTTCCGATGAGGTTTCGGCCTGACTGTAGGAGCTACAGCGGCCATATCCCGACGCATAGTCTTGATGACGCGACGGGAGGTGATATCCCATGATCCACCAAAAATGGTGTTCATGGTCTTCCGACGCTCGTTGTCAGAGACATCAGAATCATCGTCGACGGAGGTGTAGATGGCCTACAGGACCTTTTTGGGATCCTGAAACCCTAACTCCTCTTCAGCCGAAGCTTCGTCGACTTTTTGCTTTCCTTCCCTCTATCGAAAAGGAGATTCTTCCCGGCGCTTGTTGTAGCGCTCAGCAAGGTTTTGGACCTCCCGACAGTCTTCCAAACTGTGGCTGCCCGTTTTATGAATGGGACACCACACTTTGGGTTTGCCGCCGTCTTCAGAAGACGGTCGAGGTCGCTTCTCGGGGCGTGGCCCCCGGCCACCCGGAGTTGCAACAGCTGCAACGTTGGATGTGCCGGCCGACGGCTTCTTCTTGTCGTTGGTCTTCTTTTTCTTCTTGCCACCCACGGAGGTAGCGACTTCTTCTTTGGAGGATTTCTCGTGACCCTCCAAGGTTGGTTTGGAGTGCATCTCACGGCCCTCCGCAGCTCTGGCACATTTGTCAGCCAAGCTGAAGAGTTCCGTGACACTAGTGATCTCTTTGGTCGCCAGTTTCTCCAACATCTTCTTGTCCCGTACACCCTGTCTGAATGCCACAATGACAGAGGTGCTAGAGATAGAAGGGATAGTGTTTTGTACCTGAGAGAACCTCTGGATGAATGATCGCAAGGATTCTCCCCCTTTTTGCACGACCGCAAAATGTCTAGTTCAGTGCCTGGTCGGGTGTATGAACTCCCGAAGTTGACAATGAACTGCCGGCACAGCTCATCCCAACTGTTGATAGAATTGGGTGGAAGGCTCATAAACCAGGACCTGGCGATCCCAGTTAAGGCCACTGGAAAATAATTAGCCATCACGGCCTCATTTCCTCCAGCTGCCAAGATTGCAGTGGAGTAGATCTGAAGAAATTCGGCGGGATTAACAGTCCCGTCGAATTTTTCCGGCAGGTGAGGCCGGAACTTCTGTGGCCACCTAACCATGCGCAGGTGCATGGCCAGGGCTAAACAGCCTCCTCCCACTCATTCAGGAGCAGAAAGGTCCTGATCTTCCCGTCTTTCACGGGCACGCTCAATATGGACTCGGCCATCCTGCTGGCGGTATCGGCGACCAAGCTCCGCCCGGAGGTCATGAGTCGAAGCCTGGATACCGTGTGAGTGCGTCATGCCCCAGAGGGCAATGACGTCACTTGTCGTGACGCAGCACGTCTCTTGCTATTGGAAACATGCGGACCAAGTCTTCCAGACAAAGTCCGCCGCTGCGACGGGGCTCTTCCTGAAGGAGGAGGACCCTGGTTGCTGAGGCGTTCGGCTGCTGCTGCAACCAAATGCTCCACATCGGCCCTCCACTGCTCCAATGCATCCCGAGATGCATCCGGAGGTGGTGGGTGTTGGAGAAGAGCACGCGCTGCATGGAGCGCGTGTTCCGGGTTGTCATGATTTGCCGATGCAGTAATTGACGCCGGCGCACCATCACGTTGCCCAACACGATTTGCTGGAGGAGACGGTGGTGGTGGGAGTGTGACTCCTGCTGGTGTTGAGGCTCCTGCTGGTGGCTGCCTATTGGAGGGATTACCCCCAACAGCCTGAGCAGCAGGTTGACCGTTGGATGATCCAGCAGCTGAGTTCACCATTCTCAAAATCTCAGGCACTCCCCCTACCTGGCGCGCCAACTGTCGATGGTTTGGAACCGGTAGATCTCCCTACACTACTAAAGTGATAGGGGAGTTTGATGTTCGGTATGGGCGCGCGGAGATTCAAGAAGGTGAGTAGGAATTGACACAGGAGACACAAGAGTTTACGTGGTTCGGGCCGCCTGAGCGTAATACCCCACTCCACGGATGTGTTGGTGTTGTATTAGCTGTATGAGCTTGTGTTGAGCGTCAATGGCGTGTGTCCCTCCCTGAACGTGTCGTCGGCCTGTCCTTTTATAGTACAAGGGCAGGCCGTTACAAGTTAGTCTGGCCCGACATGTGGCCCCGGCGGTTACTAGTATTGACACTTATTTAACACATTTAATTGCTCTTAATGACCCTGTAACGGGCTTTGACAGCACCGTTACTGGTGTTAAGATCATCCGTTTAAGTGTCATTAATATGGCATTAATGACACTTAATCGGGTCTTGAGGTCCTTGATTCCCCTTTGAAGATCCGGAGCCGTTGCGAGGAGATCTGGAGCCGTTGCGAGGTCTTCCGGAGGTTAGAGGCTGAAGACTCGTCGATTGGACATGTGACGGCTCCGGAGCATACTGTGGGAAACAGGTAGCTCCGGAGCTACCTGACACGTGTCAGGTCCGGAGCTTCTCTCGGTCTGGGGTTAAGTCCGGAGGTGCCATTTCGGTACGTGGCCCGGAGCTTCCCCCTTGTGGGCGGTAGCTCCGGTTTGATAGTACACGTGGCGACCCTGGGATTAACCATGTTGGAGAAGCGGGTCCAGTTATATCTGACATGTGGGCCTCCGAAGTTCTTCAAATCAAGTAGATGACTTTTCTTGGAGATCTTTGTAACCTCAAGGGGTGTACGGTTTTTAGGGTACCGACAACCTTCTTCTTCTTGAGGCTTGTTTTCTTGGTGGAGGCCTTTAGAGCAATAGTCTTTGATGATGATTGCTCCATCATCCCAAGTACACTCATCTCATGAGCGTGTATTTCTCCAATGAGCTCCGAAAATTCAATGTGGTCAAGTGACTCTTTTTGGAGCATGGAGTTGATGATGTTGTACTTTGGCTTGGGAAGGAGCATGAGGATCTTGCGGTTGATGAGTCCCTTGCCAAGAGAAGCAATGTCAAGAGCATTGATTTCTTCAATAAGCACATTCAAGCGAGAGAACATTTCATTGACATTTTCATGAGGAAGCATTTTAAATTCATCATATTTCGCTTTAAGCATGTGATATTTCAATTCCTTGACATGAGAAGAGCCCTCATGAATCTCAATTAAGCAAGCCCAAATTTCACAAGCCTTTTCCTTGCTAGCAATCCTAGAAAACACATCTTGACTAATACATTCATAGATTGCATTCCTAGCTTTAGCTTCCCATTTTAGTTGATCACCAACATAATTATGTTCTCCAAACCCCGCGTGGGTCGCTTCCCATACTTCGGGGGAAATAGCCTCAAGGTAAGCGCACATGCGTGCTTTCCAATACGCAAAGTTCTTGCCCTCGAAGATAGGAACCAAACCCCCAACCTTGGCCATTTTAGCCCTCTAGCGGTGAAGCTAGAATGATCCTATGAGCAACCTTCCTCTGATACCAATTGTAAGGACTGAATTCCCAAGAGGGGGGTGAATTGGGCTTTCTTCGAAAAATTCTAATCAATTAAAACTTAATTTATAAAGCCCAATTCCCTACGCGACTATCTATGCATTCTAGTAGATAGAAACTTTGCGGAATATAAAATGCATAAAAGTAAAGGAAGGAGAGGGATGCAAACTCTCAAGGAGACAAGGATTTATCCCGTGGTTCGGCAAGATCGTGAAGATCTTCCTACATCCACGTTGTGGCACCCACCAAAGGGTTTTGCCACACCCACGTCACCAAGACGAGGGGTCTTCACTATTCCTCTCTGTTCGCCTTCTTGGCAAGGTGGAGCTCAAGCCTTGTACAACTTCGACCTTCCGGGCTTCCACACATGCCTTGGCAAGCTCCGGAAGTCTTCTCTCGATTACAACACCAAGGGCACTCCCTTGAGGCTCTCACACTATCCTAGAGAGTCCACTCACACAGAATGGTGGCACACAAGCTCTCTCTCTAGCTAGTTCTAGCCTAAACCTTGGTGTAGAGGTGATCAAAAAGGTGTGGAAGTGATTGCTCTTGGCCTTGAACACTTGTGGATGTGTTGATAGCTTCTGGTGATCAAGACTTGACGAAATGACAGGGTTAGGGGGTATTTATAGCCAGCCTCCCCAAAATAGCCGTTGGAAAAGTAGGCTGACAGAACTTTACTGTGAACACCAGATGATCCGATGTCTCCCCTTTAGTTATCATCGGTCTAATTACTTTGGCTGACGTCATTGTGTCAGATATGACCGTTGTTAGACCGATGTTGCCCCTGTCTTCTCATCGGATGATCCGGTGGCTTTTCCTCCAGAATTTGCTTAATCTTGATGCTTACTGGAGTGATCGACCGATGTGTGTAAGTTTGCACATCGGATGATCCGGTGATTCACTTGGTCCAATGGTATTGCAAACTGTACTGATGGACCGATGTCACTGAGCCATTCACATCGGATGATCCAGTGAGTACATTTGTCTGAGGTCTTCTTCTTCAGTTGAACCAACTCGACCGATGTGTACATTTCTGAAATCATTGGTTGATCTGGTGAGTTGATTTTGTTTGCTTTGAGTTGTTTTGAGTGAATCTTTTGTGTCTTGCTCAGATGACCTCTTAGACATTTGTTCCACAAGGCTCTCTGATGATCTTCAAGCATTGTATGTTGTCAACTTATGGTTGAGTGACTTAGACATAAGAGCCTTCACTTCTTATCTTTATCTCATTGATTTGATGTAAAAAGTTGATTGTATATGGGTCTCCAATGACATATTCATTTCTTTTTATGAGTGATTATGGGGACCTTGCATTCACAATTCATTAGTAAAGTTTAATGGTTGTCATTAATCATCGAAACCGTACTTCATGGGGGGCCTAGATGCTTTCAGCGCTAATACTGGCGGTGGGAAAGTGGAGGCAATATCTGGAACGAGGAGAGTTCATAATCAAGACCGACCATCAAAGCTTGACCTATTTGGAGGACCAAGTCCTGCAGTCAGAGTTGCAGAGGAATGCAATGAGTAAGCTGATGGGGCTCAACTTCAAGGTGGTGTATCGCAGAGGAAAGGAGAATGTCGTAGCTGATGCCCTGTCAAGAGTAGCGCAGGTGGTGGAGGTAACCGAGGTGCAGGAGGTGGTTCCTATGTGGATACAAGAGGTCCGAAACTCGTATGAAATGGATCTGGAAGCTCAAGGATTGCTGAAGGAGCTGCTGGTGAAGAGTCCCAATGAGCAACGGTATTCACTACATCAAGGAATCATCAGGAAGCAAGGGAGGATCTGGGTGGGAGAGAATTCTGCTCTAAGGACTAAGCTAATTGGTGCCTGTCATGACAGTGTCGTAGGGGGGCATTCTGGAATACAGAACACTTATCAAAGGGTGAAGAAGATGTTCACTTGGAAGGGTCTGAAACAAGATGTAGAGGAAGTAGTGAAGCAGTGTGGGGTTTGTCAACAAGCAAAAGGGGAGAGAAGTTTGCCCGCAGGGTTGCTGCAACCTCTGGAAGTGCCTAAGGCTCCCTGGCAGGATGTGACTATGGATTTCATAGAAGGATTGCCGAAATCAGGAGGTTACGATACAATTTTGATGGTGGTGGATCGATTTTCCAAGTACAACCACTTTATCCCTTTGAAACATCCCTACACCGCTATACAGGTGGCAACTGCCTTGATTGAGAATGTGCTTAAGCTGCACGGAGTGCCTAAAACTATGGTGTCCGATTGGGATAGAATCTTTACTAGTACAGTATGGAAGCAAATATTCAAAAGCATGAAGGTCAAGCTACTAATGAGTACAGCTTATCATCCGCAAACGGATGGTCAGTCCGAGAGAGTGAACCAATGTCTAGAGACTTACCTCAGATGCGCTGTGCAGGAAGACCCAAAGAGTTGGAGAACTTGGCTACCTCTGGCTGAATACTGGTACAACACCTCTCACCATGCTTCTCTGGGATGTTCGCCTTTTCAGGTACTCTACGGGTATGCTCCCAACCCGCTGATGGCACCGATGGTACCTCACACGGAAGAGCAAACCATACAAGAGATGTTAGAGCGCAGAAAGATTCATCTGGAGCTACTCAAAGAAAAACTGGCAATGGCCCAAAATCGGATGAAGCAACAAGCAGATCGGAAGAGAAAAGACAGGACTTGTGTGGTGGGAGAGATGGTGCTGCTTCGCCTTCAACCCTATGCTCAAACCACTCTGGTTAATCGACCCTACCCGGAGCTCGCCTACCGTTTCTTCGGACCATTCAAGGTGCTAGCTCGAGTAGGGAGGGAGGCTTACCGCTTGGAGTTGCCGGAAGGGGCACAGATCCATCCCATCTTCCACACCTCGCAGATCAAGCCATTCACGCCGAACTATGCTCCAATCTACTCAAATCCGCCGAAAGTCTTCGACTTTAGTGCGGAATCGGTGAAGCCAGCCCAGATCTTGGAGAGGAGGATAGTCAAGAGAGGCAACAAGGCCATAACCCAAGTTAGGGTTGCGTATGGCGAAGCCAGAGGACGCGGAGAGTTGGGAAGACTGGCATGTGCTGATCCGGCGATTCCCGGAAGTGACGGCTTGGGGACAAGCCGAATCTCAAGGGGGGGGAATGTTACGAGCTCGCCGGCAGTGGCAGGGGAGGAGACTGAGGACCGGAAGGAAGGCGAGGAATACGACTGAAGCAAGCGGAGGAGCCGAGGAAGGAGGCGCTGCGGGAGGAAGAACCGAGGCGATAAGGATGGAGACTGTGGCGTGAGTGGGTGTGTGGGGTCGGTGGAGTGAGTGGGTGCGTGAGTTATTCGGGTCGGTCTGACTGGTGGGGTCAGCCGTGCCAGGGTGGCCCACTTGTAAGAGCTCTGGACAAATGTAACCGAACCGAGGGAAGGAGGGTATCGGCCGTCTACTTCGTCGAGTATTCCGGTCTAGTGCCGGAGAGCGTAGCGCGCTCACGCCTTAGGCGATCGACAACGCACTTGGCCACGGGACGTTACATCGCCTCCGTGGAGAGTATCGCTCACGTCTCCCACCCCTGCTGCTTGCGTCCCTTGACGTCTCGCCTCTCTGCCCTCACTCCGCGCCGCTCGCCTCCGCCTTCCAGCCCTGACGCCGCCGCGCTTGTCTCGTGCGGCTGCCCTCTGCCCTCCGCTCCCCCACAGGCATGTGTGCGGGATACGAGGGACACGGAGATCAGTTTTGCTGCGAGTGGTACTATTCGCTGGCGCCCTTGCTACTGTCCTGATTTGCTCTACTTCATTTAGCTTTGCACCCGGATTTTGTTGCTGGCGATCAGATCAGCTGGGCCTGGCCTATTAGCTACATGCATGATGTTGGAGTAGTTTGATTAAACAGGACCATGCTAACAAAGTCTTTCCTATATATTAATGCACAGGTAACTCTGAAGCATCTAAATCCATTGTGACTTGCTCATATCTATATTGCCATAGATGTGAAAATATTTATGTGATCCAAATTGTATTGCCAACATTTTCAGTTGTGGTTCAAGTTGACAGCAGCCCATATAAAAGTTGGAAGATGTATTTTTTCTTTGGCAAATGTTGTTATATGAATAATTTAATTACTATACATCTTGCCCCATTCCTGGTTTAGGGAATAGATTGACAAAAAGGTATTTTTTGTGTCCTCAATTTACAGTGTCCACACTTGAGCTTGTCTTATACTTGATGCATTTTTCTTGCAATAAAAGTTTAAAGAACCTCTACTATTGTTCATCAGAAGCCTCTATTTAACTTCTTTATCTATCAGATCTTGGCGTTGACTTCAAGGGCAGCAAATGTTTATCGTACAATGCCCCGGTAAAAGTGAGTCTAAGATTTGTTGCATATACTGCTTTGAGTCGTTGCTGTGAATATCAGACATGTCAGGAGTTGAAAGGTTTTCTGTTTCGTGACTAAAGATGTAACTGATTTTGTAAAAGTTTTGAAACTCATTTGGTATCTGGTGTTGTCGTTGGGTCCGTCCTGTAGTTCCTGCCATCTGTATTTTAGTTTCTAATCGCCTTGGAGAGTGTTAGTCCAGGATGAAACTACTTATGCGGACTCTAGTTGGACTTGAATCAATTTGACATTTTCATTCTCCTGTATAGTAAGACAGTTTCATGTAACAATTTTCAGTCTATTTGCAGTATTATTGTGCGGTGGGTGCAGCGGACAGCTGGGGATCGGATCTTTTCCATTCATTTCCTGGTGAGGTCGCAGCTCTTTTGAGTGCTGCAGTTTTTTTCTTTGCGAAAGTGGTGCACAAATTCTGGTGTAAGGAGCAGTATAAGGACACGCAAGAAAATCCCAACAAAGTAGTGCACGGTTCACCAAGGCAGGAATTTGGCATTATTTAACTTTTGTAGGAGGCTTTTGTAATGTACAAAAAATTCCGTAACATTGTAGTAACGATGAAACTTGAATTCATATGACATTATATACTATTTATGGATCCTGTTACAAGTCTTTCATGTTATAGATTTTTCCTGATTTTTTCGCGTTTATTGTTTCGTTTTTTTGAATTTTCAAAGTGCATTTTTCGAATTTTCTGAATATTTAGAACATTTTTTAATATTTATTATTCTTCCCTGGGCTTTATTCAATACTTTCTAATTTTTTACATCATTTTATATTTCGGGATTTCAATCCCCTTATATCCTAAATAGGCACAGGGAACATAATCCTTGGTGGAAATACCACCTAGAAGACGGAGAAAACTCCAGGGATTTGTTGTCTTGGATTTTGCTACAGCCAAACAAAGTTTAAAGAGGTTATGATCAACTTATTACAAACAAATATAAATGCAGACGCTCACAAAGGCCGGCTAATGGGCCAAGGCCCAACCCAAGCTCTAACCTAGCCCTTTTTTATTTACTGGATCCGATCGTAGTCTAATCCAGATTTAGGCTACTATAAATCCTATCCGCTCGAACCCATAAAGAAAATAGACTCAACTCTATCTTGGCCCATTTGAAAAATCCGGGCCGGTCCTAATAGTCAGCCCACGGGCTGGAATATATTTACAAAACTAAAAGGCCATCCACAGTGCAAACTAAGTGCATGCCGGAATATAGTTGTTCTCATTGACATCAAATACAGTGATAGTTATAGAATATAGTCTACAAAATTATTTAGCAAACAAAATATAAATTGACCACACATTAGCAAAAAAAAGTTTAAATTGATCACATCACTGATCACAGAGTATAAACAAGTATAAATGGCAGTTTTATAGAAAGCTTGCTTGTGCTTATTTCAACACAAATTTCATGGTTATGAAGCAGCAGCTTGATATGCTTGGACAAGAAACTTGATGTTTTACTCTGCACATCGGCACCTCCAAAGCAAAGCATTGCAGTTCCCCTCTCAGTGCTTACATCAAAGCCAAAAAATAAATAAATAAACAGACAGTCTTTGCCTAGTTCAATTATGTACATTGCATGTTTCAAGCTCGTCGTTGTTCTGCTAAGGTCCTCCTCTAGAGTAGCAACAACAAACATGTGTTATCTTCAAAGGATATAGCTTGACATTTTTTTTAAAAAAAAACTGAGGTCTTGGTACATAGTGGAACAAATTAAGCACTATTTAGCTCCCAATAATATACAAAGCTCAAAACAAAAGCAAGATATAAGTAATAAATATGATATGTATTAGCACAAAAAGAGCCATCATATAGTCATGACATCGTTAGAACTACAAAAAGGCTATCTTAACTGACCACTGCTTGACATTACACATGTAAGAGGTCAACCAAATAGTAGAAGCCTATCCAATGTATATGAATTGATGAAGCCAGAATACAACAATCAAAATAATGAGACAATTACCAATCAGTACCTGAGAACAATCGCATTAGTTGAGCCGGAGAGAATTATGCCATGCCTGAACCAGTCATTTGGAAAGGAAATTACATGGTCCTGATCTGCAACATCTTCAAGTTGAATTGAAAATGGGACTCTCGATCTATCCAGTCAATCTCAGAAGAATTTGGTTCCTTCTAACATTCATAAAAATGCAACCTTCAGATGAATTTAATTAATTAGAGTTCTAATCCTTGGTGACCCAGTCTGAAAAACTACGTAGAAGTCCATGACATAGATATCAGTTGGCTTTATAAAGCAGTGCAGACAGCATACTAGTTCGAATAATGCGCATTGCATATTTCAAGCAGTGCAGACTAGTGCAGGAGTTGCAGGATACAAACCTGGATACTCCTCAATAATATGAAGGATCCCAATATGTGTCTTCATCTTCGTCCTCATCAAAGATACGCTTTTCCTCCATAGCTTGACCTGCACAATGAATTGAAATAATATTAAAATGTAGTTCAAATTGAAAATATAACACTGAAAAGATTTTAGAATTAATTTACTATTTAAATTATCTTCATCTTCAAGACTAAATCCTATAAAGCAATCTTTAGAGCAAATCAAAGCTTCAAGAGTTTCAGGACCAAGTGATGTTCTCGATTTTCCAAGTATCCTCCCCGCAGTATTAAATGCATATTCTGAAGAAACTGTGCTGATAGAGATACCCAGAAAATCTCTAGCCATTTTAGACAAGATCGGATATACATCTGAATTTTTTCCATCATGCCAATATATCCAAGTTCTCATCTCCATTGATTTGTACTCTAGAATCCTCAAGATACTTGTCTAGTTCTGATCGTTGTGATCCAGAATCAAGTCTTTCCGATGCAAACTGAGCAAAGGCCAACTCGACTCACCTTTTATCCAAAAGTGGACCTCTCAACAAACTAGAACCGGAACCACCGGCAGCCATATTTTGATTTAATGGAGTACTCAAATGCATATGGTCCCTTCTCGCAACTTTCTCATATTCCTCATAAAATTTGTTAAGAGTTGATCTTACAGCTCTCAACTTCTCTTCAACATTTTCATTGATAGTATAGAAATAGAATCTAAGAAATGCCATTTTAAGGTGAGATCAAACATAGCAGCTAGTAGTAAAACTAAATTAGGCCAAGCCCACACTACATAAGAAACACAAATAGGAGACAAAGATCAGAGATGAGCGCAAAGGCTATCATCACTGATATTGGTAAACGAGACGAGCTCGCCTCAGCGAGGATGTTGGTTCACGAAAGAAAGCGTAAAAGGAGAGGGGTACTATAAGGCGTGTCTCGTTTAATAAAATATTCGAGACGAGCCTGATCTCTGACAATCGGGGGATGAGCGTCTAACAAACATCGTCTCCTATTTGCGAAAGAAATGAGACGAACTTTACAGAAAGCTCGTCTCCTTTGTCTTCGGTTACAGACAAACATGAACATGTCGCCGAACGAATGTAGAGCACATTCACTTGATAACTAAAAAATCATTCCAATGTAGAGTACCTTCACTGTAGTTTTTTAAATCAAAAAAAAATAATCAAATCCTTCCTTATGAATTGTTATTGCTGAGGAACACGATGAACACATTCATTCATTCACAGTTGAACATACAAGATAATATTCATTCACACAGCTAGCCACAAATAATTCATTCATTAACAATATATTACAAAATACAAGAAAAAAGTACAAGATACAAGAAAACAAAAAAAACATCAACTAAAACAACAACAAAAATCTAAATCCTACTCCTCCTCCTTCTCCGGCGGCCATTTGACACTGGTGCAATAGGAGTCCTGGTCGGCTGCTCCGCCGGTTGCTCCGGCTGGTCTGGATCCGGCGGTGCAACCTTGTGACCGAGGTTCCTCGCCATCGCCGCCACCAGGTTACTGCAGTCCTCGGCGTCGAGCACCTTGGCCATCGTCTCGAGTAACATGTAGAACCTGTCGAACAGCATCTCGAGCACTTGGTCCATCGTCTCAAGCAACTCGTTGTTGAGCCTCTCAGGGGAGCGGCAACACTGTTTCTTGCAGGGTGGTTCCCTCGTTGGGCTTAGCAGCAGAACGTTGGCCATATGGTGGGTTGTCTCCACGGAGAAGACGAACGAAGAGAAGAGGAGAGACTGATGGCGCCTTATATAAGGTCTGTGCAAAGATGCAAAACAGAGATGTGCTTAGCAGCAAAGTGTGTTTCCTATGCTCGACATCTCCCTCTCCTGTGCTAAAAGGGAGACACATTTAACTGAAAAGCACATCTTCGATTCTCCACGTCTCCTTTAGCTTCGTGATTTTCTCTATTTTGCTTTGATTCACTGTTAATATCATACATCATTGAACTTAGAGCACATTCACTTGATAACTATATCATTCATTTATCCAGAAAATAATCAAATCCTTCCTTATGATTCCTGAGGTACATGATGAACGCACCACACATTCATTCATTCACACAGTTGAACACACAAGATAATATTTATTCACACAGATGAACACCGATAAGTTTTATTCATTAACACAATATATTACAAAACACAAGAAAAAAGTACAAGAAGACACAAGAAAATAAAAACATTAATGAAAAACAACAAAGAAAAACTAAATCCTCTCCTCCTCCTCCTCCTCCTCCGACAGCAACACGGGCGATGGTGCAATCAGAGCATGTGCCTGCTGCGCTGGTTGCTCCAGCTGCACCGGCGGTGCAACCTCGCGATCGAGGTTCCACTCCGTCGCTGCCACCAGGTTATTGCGACCCTCGGCGCCGAGCACCTGGGCTATCGTCTCGAACAGAATGTCGAGACGATCGGCCACTCCCGTGAGGGCGTAGAGATAGTGACCGATGGTACCCATTCCAGTAAACTATGGAAGGGTACCAAGACCCAAGGAACTCTTGGCGCATGACGTACTTTTTTACGCCTCTTGCGCCATAACGAGGCATTACTCGGCGTTGAGCCTCTCAAGGGAGATGCGACACAGTTTCTTGCAGGGTGGCTCCCTCGGCGGGCTTGGCGGCGGAATGTTGGCCATGGTGGTGGTGGGTCGTCGGCGTGGAGAAGACGAAGAAGAAGAAACTGATGCAAAAATAGAGACGCGTTTGTGGAGAATTGATGGGTGATGGCGCGTCTTACATAAAGTCTGTGCGGAGTCAACAATGGACCGGTTGGTTTCGAGCGCATTGATTGAACGATGGGATGCATCGATACCTCCCCAGGGAAACCAAAGGTCACTCACGCCGGTCGCACACGTTTCTGCACCACCGTCGTCGAAAATAAGTTCTCTGCAGTCATCGTGTCGCGCGTCTCTCTTTCAACAATGGAAGACATGCCATAACCTCTCACGCGTCTCGCTTTAGTCTCACATTTATCTCCCGCGTCTCTTTGCCTCTAGTGCTCCTTTACTAATCGACCAACTCCAGTGTGATCGTCGCCTCTGTTTGACCAACTCCAGTGCGATCGGCGCCTCTGTTCGCCATCATCGTCATCGTCGTCGCCATCCTCGTCGTCGTCATCACTGTTCATGGCTGTGTTAGATATAGGCTTGGCGCGTAACCGACAGAAGGAGGAGCGCTTGGCGTGGTGCAAGAACCATCCCCATGTATGTACATATGGCACAACGGTCGCATGGTTGTATGTAGCTCTGCAATAGACTGATGAACTTAACTGTAGTTTTGTTTTTCCGTCTTGTTTGTTTTGGATATTTTTAATTTCTCTGCGTAGGGTTTCTCTGCGAAGCTTGAGTCGAGAGATTTATTGAAGTAGTAGTGCATCATCCCCGGTAAAGAAAGGGTAAGTCATGAAGAATAAGCAAAATCATATGAGTATAACTATCGTTCTCTTATTAATGAATTTTCTTTGTAGACTAACTGGGAAGGTAGTTACTACCCCCTAACAATCTCGTTCTCAGAGGACTATCCGTTTGTGCCTCCAAGATGTGTCTTTCCACGTGTGTTCTTCCACCAGAATGTCCATCACTCAGGTGGACTCTGCATTGGAGTTCTTGATCAAGATACTATAAGATAGAGTTATTTTGCTCAAGTAATTAGTAATTGTTGCCGAACTTATTTGAACTAGTTTCTTATGTTGCTTAAATTGATATTTCTTAGGGGTGGTGGTCTGGTTTTACAATCAAAACTATAGTACTTGAAGTTCAACATTTGCTTCATCAGCCAAGTGCGCCTGATATTGAAAATGATTGCTATAATCTACTTATCAAGGTTATTAACTTTGTGTTAGTGACCAACATAGGTTACATATCATTCCTCATTTGACATTTGTTAATTTAAAGAATGTCAATATTTTTAGGATCCAAGGGAATATAAGAGACGTGTTCGGAAGCAAGCTGGACGGTACAATTTAGATTGATCGATGGAAGCTTCATAGGAATACGTTTAGAACCGAAATGTATAGTTTAGACGGCACGCAATGTGTATGAACTATGAAATTTATTGAGTTACAAATTATCTCTGAACTGCAATATCATTGCGTTTGTTTATCGTTGAATTCCAATTATATCCTTGAATTGCAATGTCATTGCTTTTGTTTATCCCTAAAATTAGGACGCTCATGATGTTAACTCTGCGCGCGAGTGGCAACAGACGCTCACGATATTGTGTGAGTGGGAAAAGGGAGACACATTGTTTTAAGGCCCGTGGGAGATGAGCTAATGCGAGACGCGCCTTACCTGGGCCCGTCTTTGATTCATGTCGAAGATCTATTGTCCCACCACAGAAAGTTGAGCGTGTTGCAACGATCATATAAGACATTGCTCATAGTTGCCAGTTAGACATGCCAACATACGAAAGATGTTGTTCCTGGTTTTAGCAGACCGTGGTGCATCTTTCGCATACTGCGTGCCCGTTCAGTCATAAAATAATGCGATACGAGCGTTATATATATTTGTCTCTGATTTTTGACCTATTTTTAGCTCTCGCGCGCTCTTTGGCAAAAAAATTTACACAAAACTTACTCGCGCTCTCTCAATCTAATGGAGACTCTGAAATGAGAGACGAGTGTTATAGAGACTCATCTCCGAGTTTTGCTATTTTTATCTCTCACGCGCTTCCTCCCAATACTTGGCGAAAATTTTTAGCTCTCGCGCGCTCTCTCGACCTAGAAACCGCAGCTCCTGAGCACGCCGTCACCATCCCTCTTCCTCAACTCGCTCTTCATCATTGTCGCGCTGCCGCCGTTGACCCCGACCTCGCTGTCAACCCTGACCTTCGTCCTCAGAGAGTTGAGCATGCTGGAGCACGCCGCCTCATCCCCATCCGCTGCCTCGACCCTGACCTCGGTAATTGGTATGAGCACGCTGTCGCCTTCACATAAGTGGAAATGTTCTCCCTGTCCCAGGAGCACACCGTTCTGCTATCATTAGAGATTTGATGAACCGCCGCTCTGACGCCTCCGTCGGCTCATCTCGGAGAACGCTGCTGCCTCGTCCCCTGTCCTCGAAGCACACCGCTGCCTCGACCCTGCCCTCAGAGCGTGCATTTCAGTGATTTTTATTCAATTTGAGGATGTCCAATATAGGATTATCGTTAATGAAGTTATTGATCCAAAGGGAAAATTTTCATTATGCTATACATTCATCTTCCTTGTTTATGTCCGATGCAGAAGTAATGTATTTATTTTGACTATCAATGTATATAATAAATTTTGATTCACAAAACCTTAAAACTGCATGAATTGTGGTTGATAATAGCATTTGCCATCCCAGTGAGTTTGATTTCTACCTCTGCAACCATGCTGGAATCAAGGTACTTATGGGATAATTGGTGTTGCTTTCATGAGTTTTTTATATCAGGCTATTAATGCATAAGTAGAATGTAAATTGTTTGTTTTTCAGGGGACAAGCACACCAGTTCACTACCATGTCCTTTATGATGAGAACAATTTTTCTGCTGATGCTTTGCAGATGCTCACCAACTGCCTATGCTACAAGTAAGCTTGATTCTTCATTCACTAACAGTTCCTATGTTTATTACAATTGTATACCAATTTGTTCCTAAGCCTTCAGATATTTGCTCCCTTATGTGATGATTTAACTGAATGTGACTGCAATTTGATAATGTTTTATATTATTTCAGTGATTTTATTGAATTTGAGGATGTCTCAGTTGGAGCATTAGAGGCTATGAAGGCTCATCGTTAATGAAGTCATTGATCAAGAGAATTTTCATTACGGTATACAGAATTAGATGATGACAATTATGATGTGTGTAGTTAGTTACTTTGTAATCAGAATGAACACGGGGGCATTCTTTGTGTAATTAGTGTACTTGATAACCACGATTGACACTTTGTTAATATTTTATTGATCAATATAATTTAAGGTGTGATCTTTTTGGCTATATATATGTTCATGTATGTGTATGTTGCTAACACTGGCAATGCGACTGCTAAATCCTGGCTAGCTCCAGGATGCAGCCGGCAACCAAGATGATCAGGAGTGGGGGGCACTTAATAAGAGACCGTACCTATAAACAATCCGCGACGAGCTGTAACAAAGAACGTCTCGGATTACCTAAATAAATGAGACAAGCTTCCTTAAAGCCTGTCTCATATCAATCAATAAATTTGCGACGAGCTACCATAAAAATCATCTCGGATCAATCAATAAATTTGCGATGTGCTATATTAGAGCTTGTCTCGCATGTATGTTGATGGGCGACGTGCGCGACTCATGTCTCCAATGACCCCGTAAAGCATGTCTAATATGACTCAAAGAAACGAGATGCTCTATCTTTGAGCTTGTCTCGCACTTAGGTTGATCAGCGATGCGCCAATGGCTCCTCTCTGATGACAACGTAATGTGAGACGCGATGACGGAGACACACTGTTGTTCGTCTCCCTTCTTCGTTCAGGCATGTCTCGGATGAGCCTTGCTTACGTAGTGTCAATATTTCTCAAATTTGATGTACATTGCATTAGCCATCGCATTTAAAACTTCATCGGAGTTCCATGACTCATCAATCAATACATCTCTGATTGCTAGAACCATCTTCAAAAATAAATGTGTTATGAGCAGAGAAGACTTTAGTCACATCACTAAATGCTTGAAGAAAATTATGAAGCGCTTCAACTTTGCTTCACTCTTGCTCTGTTGGAGCAACGTGTAACTGCTCATTAGCATATCTATTTAGAGCAACTTTATACTCAAGGGCTCCATGCAACATATTGTATGTCGCATTCCAACGATGTGGAACATCCATAGTCATCCCTTCCTTTGTTTTGAGACCTAAAGTTTCTACAATGGAGTTGAAAATATGCATACGAGAAGGTGTCGGCGTCACAACTTTAATGATATCTTGCACCCTTGATATTGTATGAGGGATGATCTTGATACCTTGTTGAACCATGATATGAAGCACATGCGCAGCACACCACACATGGAGATGGTCACTCTTAAGAAACATGTCACCACCTAAGGCTATCACCAACAGAAGATGCAAACCCAAATTTGCTTAACAAAATCTATTTGTAGCATCTCTAAAAAATCAAATAGGATTCCTTTTTTACCTTCCTTGTTGGAGATAGCCTAAGGCATCACGAATGACTCTAGCAGCCCTATCATTCAGAGTCCCATTGTCTAGTGTGAGTGTAAACACCTTACCAATTAGACCCTACTCCATCAAACAAGAGGTTATGCCATCTTGAACAACATATGATGTATGTGGGAAAGAAATTTGCTTGAATAATAGAATTTTCATCCACGAGATATATTGGACGTCTATAAAGTGTTGTAACACATAGATACCCTAGATTCTGATTAGAAGTCCACAAATCAGCTGTTAAACTAACATGAGAATCCAAAATCGCAATTAAATCAAGCAACGAACATCTCTCGTTCTCATAGACTAAAAGGATATCATCTCGCACACCTTGTCTACCAAAGGGTATAAAAGATGGGTGACAATAGCTCATTAACTTTTTCCAATATGGATCATCTGCTTTTCTAAAAGCAATCTCTGCACTAATAAAAAAATTGACAATTAATGTACGACAAGCATCAGGATCAAAGATGACCTCCTCTACCTCACCAGACTTTTGCTTCAAAGTTTTCAAGAGTTTTGTCCTGTCATCTTGTGGAAATTCTAGACAATATTGTCCGATATGCCTATTTAGGTGACTTGTTCATTTCCCAGATTCATTAGACAAATGCATCTTTCAATAATTGCATATTGCTTTGTCATTGCCATCAACTAATTCAGTTTCAAACAAATTCCAAACCAAAGCTCTTTTTTTAGAAGAACGACTTGATTGGTGTATCACAACTATCAGCTACCCCCTCAGACACTGAAAGAACTCTCTCCATAGGTATATTTCAAATTGAATGTTTTTGTGACAACACCTGAAAATATAATTACTAAAAACAATACTAAAAATCAAGGATATAAAGATAAATAAAACGATAGTTATATGAATACAGCCAATGCAAACAAGAAATGTGACTTTTGTCGCATTATCCGTCATTCAAGCAACAAATCATCATGCTCTAATAACAAGTTATTAGATAGGAACTACCATATTAATGGTGCAAACAGCCATATGAAACAGCCACATGAATACAGTTAACAATCAAGACTACAAA
The DNA here is from genome assembly GCA_036927565.1 of Tuctoria greenei. Taxonomy (NCBI): domain Eukaryota; kingdom Viridiplantae; phylum Streptophyta; class Magnoliopsida; order Poales; family Poaceae; genus Tuctoria; species Tuctoria greenei. The sequence goes on from JAYESD010000006.1 coordinate 186,413,964, forward strand.
TTAATGGTGTAAGTACAAAAATACAATATTGATATGACTACAATAGAGGAAATTGTAGAGGAGATCGATGAGAACATACACCAGCAATAGCTTAAAAAACTTGAGACAACATAGAGGGTCAATCTCAACAAGGTCAATCCCGTTCAGACAAGCTGTTTCTACAGGGTAAAGGAATGTTAGCAGATATATCGAACATATTTTAAGTTTTTAACGACTGAAAATGTAGATAAAAAACAAGGCTACTAGAAAGCAAGGCTACTAAATTGGGTCGCTACATTAGTTCAAGCATAAGAATAGGTTTCCACATCGATTCTGTTTTTTAATGTCAAATAGCCAACCGGTGACAGATAATATAAGAAAATTTTTGCCATCAATAGTATAAAAATATAATTTCATACTAAACGAGCAAGTTATAAACAAATCGCAAGCATATATCAGCATTACTGAAAGGTGACACCAAGAAATAATGAAATGTAATAAAAATAATTTAAAAAGCAATTGGCATTACCAGAACTGCATAAATTCATTGCACTGCTAATAAAACAAAAATTTGATCAAATGATTAAATTACAAAAAAAATTGTCTTGAGGTACCTCACTGCACACATGAAACCAACACAGCAGTAAAATAACAAACCTCACTGCACGCGTCTCTTGCCGGCGGTGGGGGGGGGGGGGGGGGGGGGCACTACAGGAAACGCGATCATTTGCGACGGTCGTGCTAATTTGCGATGGACTGCAACTGGCCGTCGCAAAAAGTCGGTTAATTTTTGACGGCCGACTCTGGAGCCGTCGCAAATGGGCAGGCCGTCGCAAATTACGCTTATTTATGACGGTCTATTTATTAAGCCATCGCAAACAACGTTAATTGTGACGGCCAACCCTAGGGCCGTCGCAAATTAAAACCCTATACCTATCGGGATCGACTCATTTCCAAATTGAGCGCCATTTACTTCCTTCGCCCGCCGCCGCTCTACAAGCCCGCCGCCGCCGCCGCCGCCGCTCCGTCGCCTCAAGGTATGGCTGCCCCCCTCCGCTTCTCCCTCCTATCCATAGCCGCCCCCCTCCATGGCTGCCCTCTCCTCCCTCCCACCCCTCCATAGCCGGTCCCCCTCCTCCTCCATGGCCGCCCCCCTTCCATGGTCGCCCCCTCCTAACCGACCCCCCTACCTCCCCCTCCGTCCATAGCCGCCCCTCCCCCCCTCCCCTTCCTCCTAGCCGACCCCCCTCCCTACCTTCCATGGCTGCGCCCCCCCCCCCTCCATGGCTGCCCCCCTCCCTCCCTCCCCTCCTCCATGGTTTAATGTGTTGAATTAATGTGTTGAATTTTTCCTTAATGTGTTGAATTAGTTAGGTTAATTGGTGATATGTTGATTAGAGGATTGAATTGTGTAATTTGTGAGTTAAATTGGTGATTAGTTGATTTAATTGTGTAATTTATAGATTAAATTGTTGATTAGTGGAAGAATTGTTCAATTAAATTGATAATGCTTATGTCTATGTTAATCATGCTTAGCTAGGTTCAGATTTAATTATGTTTAGGTTTATTTATGCCTATGTTCAATTTTTTGTTAATTGAGATTAAGTTTGCTAAGCTAGGTTTAGGTCAATGCTTATGTCTATGTTTATAATAAAATTGTTTATGTTTAGGTTTATGTTTATTAATTGATAAGTTACAATTTAGTAATTGTTATGTTTACGTTTAATTGAATTGTTTTGTTTCTTAGATTATGGTTATAATTATTAATTTGATTGCTTGAGTATATGTACAAAAATGGGATTCGGGTCGGCTTGACCCGAAACAACCCATTTAGGGCCCGACAAGGCCCATTTAGTTAGAAGTTAAAGTATGCGTCTAAACGGACACGGAGACGAATGATGACGGTGCAGACGGCAAACACCCGCGTGTGAGGATGGCGGACCTCGACGGACCCACTTCTCTGTCTCTCTCTCTGTCTCTCTCTCTCTCTCTCATTCTTTCCTCTTCTTTCGTCTTGAAGAGCTGCAGCCTCCGGCGAGTGGCTGACATACGTATGATGATTATAACCGTATAGTCATGCCCCTTTTTACTTTAAGAACTGCACCAAATAGGGAGGTGTAGTGTTAAATAGGCGGTGTTATGCTGTTGAAATTTTAGGACTTATCATGTCGTACAAAAATGGGATTTGGGTCAGCTTGACCCAACACAACCCATTTAGGGCCCGACAAGGCCCATTTAGTGAAATGTTAAAGTATGCGTCTAAACGGACACGGAGACGAACGACAACGGTGCAGACAGCAAACACCCGCGCGTGAGGATGGCGGACCTCGACAGACCCACTTCCCTGTCTCTCTCTCGTTCTCTCCTTCTCACTCGTTGTAACACCCTAAATTTTCGCATCATGCATACATGATCATGCATTAAACATTAGTAGGATAAAAGAAAAATAATAAAACATAAAAGATGGAGTATATATATACATATATGGTGTAGCAAAAGAAAAAATAATAATAACTATATCCTAAAACATGTATTAGGGAATAAATCTAAAATAATAATAATAATATATAAAAAGAAATATATATAAATAAATTATATAATAATAAATATATATAGAATAATAAATAAATGAATAAGATAAATAAAATAAATAAAATATAAATAATAATATAATAATATATATAAAAAAGAGAAAAGAAAAAAAAGCCAACCCGCACTGACACCCCGCTGCAGACCGGCCCAGCCAGCACTGACACCCCGCCGCCAGGCCCCACCCGCACCGCGCCTCGACCCCGCACCCCAGCGCCCTGGGCCCCGCCTGTCCCCCACGCCCGATGCCCCCCCCCCCCCCCCCCCCGCCGCCCGATTCCCGCGCGCGGCCCCCGAGCCGGCCGGCGCGCCTTGCCCCGCCTCCCGATTCCCGCCCGACGAATCACGACTCCCGCCCCGACTCTCCCGCGCGCGATCGCCGGTCCCACCCCGCACGACCGCGAGTCTCCCGAACCGAACCGACTCGGTCCCGGCCGGTACCGCCAGCTATAAATACGTAGGTTCCGTGGGTTTTTTCCCCGATCCCAGAACAGCCGCCGCCGCCTTCCAGAGAAGAAAAGCCGCCGGTACAGAGAACCAGAAGGCTGCGCCCAGGGAAGAAAAAGGAGAAAAAGGAGGGGAAGAAAAGGAAGAAAAAGAGGAGGGTGCCACCGTCCGTCGGAGATCGTCGCCATCGCGTCGCCGTCGTCGTGCCGCCGGAGGATCCTGCGCATTTACTTCATCTACGCATCATCCCCATCCCGCGATCATCGAAGCCATTGCATCTACGGTAGGCCATGTTCCCGATGCGAATTTTAGCGACCATATTGAACCTACTAGGCGTAGTTTGATCGTAGTTGCGTCGTATTTTTATTTTCAGCAGCATTAATCCACCCTAAAACCCCCGTAAACTCATATGAACACGTATGAACTAGTCGCATCTAATTAATAAACAACCGTAGTAAATTAATTATTGAATTGTGCATGCATACATGTCATTGCATGTTGATTATTTTGTGTGCATTATATTGAAGTGTATGTATTTTCTTGTATGTATGATCACGCGTAGAGGAACGTGCTCAAGAGGCCGCATACGAGGATTTCCAAAATCAAGACTTTGAAGCGCTTGAGCAACCCCATCCGTCAGAGCAAGGCAAGTGTCCTTGAAGCATATTGATCCTGTTTTTAAAATAAATGTTTTGTTTGCAAAACTGCATGCTGTGTCAATTTGATGGGAATCTTATGGTAGGAAGTTTACCAGATTTGTTTAACCACCCTTGTCACCTGGAATTTATGGTAGAGAGTCGGGAATGATTTTTACCTTTTGCTTCGCTTAATCAACTGGGATGGGAATAACTATACCACTCAATTTAATTATGCATGGATGAGATTATGGTTAACATGAACTGGTTAAGTATGATATGGTAATGGGTGATCTAAGCAAGCCTGGTATGTGGATGAGTTGGATGTTATGGTGGTTTGCTTGCTTTAGATCTAAGGACCGGTTCATGCGAGAATAAGCCAGGACTACAGTGCCACCACGAGGCCAAGTATGGGTGCGGCGTAGCTGATTAATTAGGGCTTTGCTAGTGCTGTTTGGACCATTGTGGATACTCGGGGAAGGGGTAGTCGGATTGGGTTTGTTGATGAATGGTGGGACTACCCTGGGATCCGAATGGCTCAAGAGGGGGCCCTTGGTTGAAGATGTGCTCAGTTGGAGGCATCGCCACCGGTGAAACCTCAGTGGGGTCTAAATAGGCTAGTAACCCCTTTGTAAAGGCTATTTTGTGATCTCTTGGCGACACACCAACGGAAGTGTGTATTATGACCGACGGGTCATGGGCATAAGGGAGATTCTTAGTCGCCGAAAGGTGATGAAATCACGAACACGTGGGTAAAGAGGTACAAACTCTGCAGAGCTAATTAAAACTATCATGATAGTCGTGCTCCCGGTTATGAGCACCTGGACAACTTCCATGATTAGAGGGAAATTGGGATTTGGGATGATTATGGTTTGGTAATGGTTATGGTTGATATTATGGTTATGGTTATGATTATGGTTATGAGATGGAATCATGGTTTATGACATTGATTATGGTTATCGGCAATGGTAAATTATGGACTGGTATTATGATGGTTACATGGTTTATGATGGGTTTACTTCACATAAATATGATACATTGTTTTTCCAAATGGTTTTACTGTACTTTTCAGCACTTAGCCATTATTACATTCGTCATTTGAATCAGCCACATGTCATACTTTCCACACTTGCTGAGTACGACATGTACTCACTCTTACAATCCCCCCAATAGTTGCAGGTCAGAATTGTGAGTTTAATGGTGATAATGTGGAGATCTAGGCCGTGTCTACCGTCAGCTTTGCCTGTGGTGTTATTGGAGCTGCGCTATCCCTTATGCTTAGTTTGCTTAGTTGCATAATTAGTTTATTTCCGCTGCATTAGTTGAACTTGTCATTAATATTCATTAGAGCTTGTATTCGAGGATAATATGGTTTGTGTAATAAAATTTGATAATTAATCTTGTTCTGTGATAATTTTCTGTATACTCTTTTGTGATTGCACTCGTGTATGTGTGTTGAACATCCTAGGCACACATATGCGTTAGCTTGGTTCAGTTTTCAGAACCGGACGTCACAGATTGGTATCAGAGCCAGGTTGACCGTATGACGCAACCTAGATAGAATGGACATTTTAGAGCACATAGGAGCACTCAGGAAGCGTTGTGATTATGTTGGCTTGCTGTTTGCTATATATATATATATATTGTTTGCTTGTGTGCTTAATAGAGGATTTTGGGATGCTTTAGCATTACCATGTCCGCCTAGGCTAGTATAGCTAGTTGGTTAGCTTCATATCCCTTGATGCATATAGTTGGGGACGTTTCTTAATTCTTACCTATTGCTCTTCATCAGATGGTGAGGACTCGCAATCAGAGGGATGTCAATGGTGAGGAGGAGAACCATGGAGCGCCTCAGAACAACATCGGACAAGGATCTACTCAGGGAACTATCAACATCGAGCAGCTATTGGCCATGCAGAACCAGCTCATGCAGACCATGATACAGACTAAGGGACAGCTGCAGGTTGGCAACATCAACAATCAGCCCCAAATGCCTCCACCGCCACCCCCGCCTCCTCATAACCGATTGGGAGAGTTTATGAGGACTAGGCCGCCAACCTTTGCTCAAGCTGCTGACCCTATGGATGCGGATGATTGGTTAAGTCTCCTGGAGGAGAGATGAGGACAAATATAGTATGTCCAAAAGTAAGCCTTAGAATAAGGGGGGTAGACTTCTCCACCAACCTCATTGTTTTGGATTCTCAAGGATTGGACATTATACTTGGTATGGACTGGTTGAGGAAGCACAATGGAGTTATTGAGTGTGCCACAAAGACAGTGAAGTTGACCAACGAAGAAGGGATCACCGTAGAATTTGAAGCATCTCAAACCGCACCGAAGCAATTGGAGTTGATGCATCACAATAAATGTCAAAGCTAACCAATCATCAAAGACTACTCCAACGTAGTGAAGCGCATGACTGAGTTTCTAACAAGGGGAAAGCTTCTCAAATGGACTCTATCTTGCTAGGACGACATTGAGAAGGTGAAGAAGAGGTTTATAACTGCACCTGTGCTGGTATTACTAGACGTGAGCAAGGAATTTGGATTTGTACGACGCATCAAGACAAGGACTCGGATGCGTGCTTATGCAAGAAGGTCAAGTGGTCGCCTATGCGTCAAGACAATTGAAGAAACATGAGCAGAATTACCCGACACACGATTTAGAACTTGTAGCCGTGGTACATGCATTGAAGATTTGGAGACACTATATTCTTGGACATAGGTGTGAAATTTATACGGATCATAAGAGTCTTCAGTATATTTTCACACAAACGGATCTGAACTTGAGGCAACAAAGATGGTTGGAGCTCATCAAAGATTATGATTTGGGAATCAACTATCATCCGGGAAAAGCCAATGTAGTGGCTGATGCTTTGAGTAGAAAGGGAGTAAGTCACCAACTCACAGTTTGAGAGTTACCATTCGAGTTATGTAAGGAGTTTGAAAGGTTAAACCTCGAATTTGTAAATGAGACAGATATGATGAAGTTAAATCTGACCTTGGAGCAAGAAATTCGAGAAGCACAAACCACAGATGAAGAGATCAAGGAAATCAAGGAAAGGACTGAGGAAGGGAGAGAATTCAGATTTGATGAAGACGAACATGGTACCTTATGGCTTGGAAAGAGGATCGTTGTTCCTAATGTAAAGCATATTCGGGAGACAATATTAAAGGAGGCTCATGACTCGCCTTACTCAATTCACCCTGGTTGTACAAAGATATACAAAGACATGAAGACTTGCTATTGGTGGGATAGCATGAAGAAGGACATAGCTGAATACGTAGCATTGTGTGATGTGTGCCAACGAGTCAAGGCGGAACATCAAAGGCCAGCCGTATTATTGCAGCCGTTGAAGATTCCGGAATGGAAGTGGGAAGAAATTGGAATGGACTTCATAGTTGGATTACCACGTACTCAGTCCGGGTATGACTCAATTTGGGTAATTGTGGATCGCTTAACCAAGTCAGCTCATTTTGTCCCTGTAAAGACCAAATATACAGCTGCACGATTGGCCGAAATATACATGGAGCATATTGTGTGTCGACATGGAGTCCCTAAGAAGATAGTCTCGGATAGAGGTTCTCAATTTACCTCCAGATTTTGGCAAAAATTGCATGAAGCTTTGGGAACGAGATTGAATTTTAGTTCAGCATATCATCCTCAAACGGACGGACAAACCGAGAGGACCAATCAGATTTTGGAGGATATGTTAAGAGCTTGTGCTTTAAAGCATGGGAAAAGTTGGGACAAAAGCTTGCCATACGCGGAATTTTCATACAACAATAGTTACCAAGCCAGCTTGAAGATGTCACCATATGAAGCGCTTTATGGGAGGAAGTGTAGGACACCTTTATTCTGGAATGAGGCAGGAGAAACTCAAGTATTTGGTCCGGATGTGTTGCAAGAAGCCGAAAAGCAAGTCCAGATAATTCGTGAAAACTTGAGGGCTGCCCAATCAAGACAAAAAGGCTATGCGGACAATAGGAGAAGAAAATTAGCCTTTGAAATTGGAGATTTTGTTTACCTCAAGGTGTCACCTATGAGAGGTCATAAGAGGTTTAACATAAGAGGCAAGCTCGCACCTCGTTATATTGGACCATTCAAGATTTTGGACAAAAGAGGAGAAGTAGCATATAAGTTGGAGATGCCACCTCATCTTTCAGACGTACATGATGTGTTTCACGTGTCTCAACTCAAGAAGTGTCTCAGGGTGCCGGAAGAACAAGTGCCGATGGACGAGTTAGAACTTCAGGAGGATTTGTCTTAGGTCGAGCAACCTATCAAGATCTTGAACGTGAAGGAAAGGGTCACGAGAAATAAGAGGATCCGTTGGTGCAAAGTGCAATGGAAACACCATACAGAAGTCGAAGCTACGTGGGAACGTGAAGAAGACCTGAAGGCAGAATTCCCGCATCTTTTCTCCACACTATCGAATCTCGAGGGCGAGATTCACTTTAAGGGGGGTAGGTTTGTAACACCCTAAATTTTCGCATCATGCATACATGAGCATGCATTAAACATTAGTAGGATAAAAGAAAAATAATAAAACATAAAAGATGGAGTATATATATACATATATGGTGTAGCAAAAGAAAAAAAATAATTATATCCTAAAACATGTATTAGGGAATAAATCTAAAATAATAATAATATATAAAAAGAAATATATATAAATAAATTATATAATATATATATATATATATAATAATAAATAAATAAATGAATAAAATAAATAAAATATAAATAATAATATAATAATATATAAAAAAAGAAAAGAAAAAAAACAAATCAACCGCCGGCCAGGCCGCCGACCGGCCCAGCCAGCACCGACACCCCGCCGCCAGGCCCCACCCGCACCGCTCCTCCACCCCGCACCCCAGGGCCTTGGGCCCCGCCTGTCCCCCACGCCCGACGCGGCTCACGCCGCCACGCCGCCCGCTGCCCCCCCCCCACCGGCATCCCGCGTGCCCCCCCCCTCGCCGCCCGATTCCCGCGCGCGGCCCCCGAGCCGGCCGACGCGCCTCGCCCCGCCTCTCGATTCCTGCCCGACGAATCGCGACTCCCGCCCGACGAATCGCGACTCCCGCCCCGATTCTCCTGCGCGCGATCGCCGGTCCCACCCCGCGTGACCGCGAGTCTCCCAAACCGAACCGACTCGGTCCCGGCCGGTACCGCCGGCTATAAATACGTAGGTTCTGTGGGTTTTTTCCCCGATCCCAGAACAGCCGCCGCCGCCTTCCAGAGAAGAAAAGCCGCCGGTACAGAGAACTAGAAGGTTGCGCCCAGGGAAGAAAAAGGAGAAAAAGGAGGGGAAGAAGAGGAAGAAAAAGAGGAGGGCGCCACCGTCCGCCGGAGATCGTCGCCATCGCGTCGCCGTCGTCGTGCCGGCGGAGGATCCTGCGCATTTACTTCGTCTACGCATCATCCCCATCCCGCGATCATCGAAGCCATCGCATCTACGGTAGGCCATGTTCCCGATGCGAATTTTAGCGACCATATTGAACCTAATAGGCGTAGTTTGATCGTAGTTGCGTTGTATTTTTATTTTTAGCAGCATTAAACCACCCTAAAACCCCCGTAAACTCATATGAACACGTATGAACTAGTCGCATCTAATTAATAAACAACTGTAGTAAATTAATTATTGAATTGTGCATGCATACATGTCATTGCATGTTGATTATTTTGTGTGCATTATATTGAAGTGTATGTATTTTCTTGTATGTATGATCACGCGTAGAGGAACGTGCTCAAGAGGCCGCATACGAGGATTTCCAAAATCATGACTTTGAAGCGCTTGAGCAACCCCATCCGTCGGAGCAAGGCAAGTGTCCTTGAAGCATATTGATCCTGTTTTTAAAATAAATGTTTTGTTTGTAAAACTGCATGCTGTGTCAATTTGATGGGAATCCTATGGTAGGAAGTTTACTAGATTTGTTTAACCACCCTTGTCACCTGGAATTTATGGTAGAGAGTCGGGAATGATTTTTACCTTTTGCTTCGCTTAATCAACTGGGATGGGAATAACTATACCACTTAATTTAATTATGCATGGATGAGATTATGGTTAACATGAACTGGTTAAATATGATATGGTAATGGGTGATCTAAGCAAGCCTGGTATGTGGATGGGTTGGATGTTATGGTGGTTTGCTTGCTTTAGATCTAAGGACCGGTTCATGCGAGAATAAGCCAGGACTACAGTGCCACCACGAGGCCAAGTATGGGTGCGGCGTAGGTGATTAATTAGGGCTTTGCTAGTGCTGTTTGGATCATTGTGGATGCTCAGGGAAGGGGTAGTCGGATTGGGTTTGTTGATGAATGGTGGGACTACCCTGGGATCTGAATGGCTCAAGAGGGGGCCCTTGGTTGACGATGTGCTCAGTTGGAGGCATCGCCACCGGTGAAACCTCAGTGGGGTCTAAATAGGCTAGTAATCCCTTTGTAAAGGCTATTTTGTGATCTCTTGGCCACACACCAACGGAAGTGTGTATTATGACCGACGGGTCATGGACATAAGGGAGATTCTTAGTCGCTGAAAGGTGATGAAATCACGAACACGTGGGTAAAGAGGTACAAACTCTGTAGAGTTAATTAAAACTATCATGATAGTCGTGCTCCCGGTGATGAGAACCTGGACAACTTCCATGATTAGAGGGAAATTGGTATTTGGGATGATTATGGTTTGGTAATGGTTATGGTTGATATTATGGTTATGGTTATGGTTATGGTTATGAGATGGAATCATGGTTTATGACATTGATTATGGTTATCGGCAATGGTAAATTATGGACTGGTATTATGATGGTTACATGGTTTATGATGGGTTTACTTCACATAAATATGATACATTGCTTTTCCAAATGGTTTTACTGTACTTTTCAGCACTTAGCAATTATTACATTCGTCATTTGAATCAGCCACATGTCATACTTTCCACACTTGCTGAGTACAACATGTACTCACCCTTGCAATCCCCCCCCCCCCCCCCAACAGTTGCAGGTCAGAATTGTGAGTTTAATGGTGATAATGTGGAGATCTAGGCCGTGTCTACCATCAGCTTTGCCTGTGGTGTTATTGGAGCTGCGCTATCCCTTATGCTTAGTTTGTTTAGTTGCATAATTAGTTTATTTCCGCTGCATTAGTTGAACTTGTCATTAATATTCATTAGAGCTTGTATTCGAGGATAATATGGTTTGTGTAATAAAATTTGATAATTAATCTTGTTCTGTGGTAATTTTCTGTATACTCTTTTGTGATTGCACTCGTGTATGTGTGTTGAACATCCTGGGCACAAATATGCGTTAGCTTGGTTCAGTTTTCGGAACCGGGCGTCACACTCGTCTTGAAGAGTTGCAGCCTCCGGCGAGCGACTGACATACGTATGACGACTATAATTGTGTAGTGATGCCCCTTTTTACTTTAAGAATTGCACCAGACTGGGGGTGTAGCATTAAATAGGCGGTTTTATGCTGTCAAATTTTTTTTTCCTCCTCGCTCGTCATGAAGAGCTGCAGCCTCCAGCGAGCGGCTGACATACGTATGATGACTATAACTATATAGTCATGCTACTTTTTATTTTAAGAACTGAATCAGATTTGTGGTGTCGTGTTAAATAGGTGGTGTTATGCTATCAAAGTTTTCTTTCCTCCTCGCTCGTCTTGAAGAGCTGCAGTCTTCAGCGAGTGGCTGACATACGTACGACGACTATAACTGTATAGTCATGCCCCTTTTTAATTTAAAAAGTGCACCAGATTGGGGGTGTAGTTTTAAATAGGCGATGCTATGCTACCAAATTTTTTTTCCTCCTCGCTCGTCTTGAAGAGCTGCAGCCTCCGGCGAGCGGCTGACATATGTATGATGACTATAACTGTATAGTCATGCCCCTTTTTACTTTAAGTATTGCACCAGATTGGGGGGTGTAGTGTTAAATAGGCGGTGTTATGCTATCGAAATTTTAGGACATGTCCTGCATACATTAACTATAATTTCTTTTGCTTTAAACTATAGAGTCAAACATGGGTGAAGACCGCAGTTGGATCTATACTGGCTAGAAGAGCAGAACTGGTGGTCAGTCGAATGAGTGGTACATCAAGTTAGATAGATTTTTGGATCGAGCATTTTTGTTGTCAATGGGTGATAAGGTGTGGTGCCCATGTACTAAATGCCGGAACACCAAGTTTTTGAACAGAATGGAACTTTTATTTCACTTATGTCGAAACGATTTCACGCCACATTATGAGGTGTGGACTATCCACGGCGAGACTAAATCTCGAGTCGTAGAAGAAGTGGATGAGGTTGATGATATAACAGGGGTTGATAGGATGGATGAGATGCTAGAAGCTCTGGAAGTGGAGGATCCTCTTACAAATGAGGCAGAGGAGTTCTGCGAGGAGCTCAAGAAATCACAACAGCTGTTGCATGAACAGACGGATGTGACCGTCCTTGCTTTCTTGACCTGATTTATGGCAATTAAGTCTAAGTACTTTTCCATCAACTGCTACAATGATCTCATGAAATTGATCTGTGATATCCTTCCACAACCTCACAAAGCGCCTAAAGATTTGTATCTGTCAAAGATCAAGATATCTGGTTTCAGTATGAACTATGAGAAAATCGATGTGTGCCCAGAAAACTGCATGTTATTCTGGAAAGAGCACGCCAACGAGAACATGTGCTTGAAATGTGGTAAACCGAGGTATGTCGAGGTTGTTAATAACAATGGTGATAATGTGATGGCAGACGTCGCACATAAGCAGCTTCGTTACTTGCCTATGACACCTCGGTTGAAGCGGTTGTTTCTTTCAAAACAAACCGCAAGACACATGAGATGGCACAAAGAAGGTAAATGTGAGAACAAAGAATTCTTGACACATCTGTCCGACGGTGATGCATGGAAAGCGCCAGACCGTTTCGATCCAGATTTTCTCGTGATGCAAGAAATGTTCGCATCGGATTAGCGATAGACGAATTCTCACCATTCAGTACAAACGCCACGCCTACTCCTATTGCTCGTCTTTGTCATTCCGTACAACCTGCCATTGGCTATTTATACGAAGAACGAGTTCATGTTTCTCATCCTCATTGTACCTGAACCCGATCATCCCGAGTCACGTCTTAACGTGATGTTGAAACCGCTAATCGAAGAATTGAAAGTGTTGTGGACAGGAGTTGAAGCGTACGACATTTACAAGAAGCAGAAATTCAACCTTCGAGCTTCTTATTTGTAGTCCATACATGATTTGCCGACATATGACATGTTTTCCAGATAGAGCACTCACGGTCGTCTGACGTGTCCGATATGTGCTTCGGACATAGATTGCTTTCGACTAAATCATGGAGGCAAAATATCTTACTTCGATTGTCACAGACGTTGACTGCCTTTGAATCACATATTTAGGCAACAGAGGTGATGAGTAAAAGATGATGAGTCCCGATCTTCCGAAAGGTAATGGGTAAGTCGATTGATGGAGATCTCGACGTTGATGATCCGAGGCTCTCGAGTAGAACACGATATATGGTTTCCCTAAAGATAAAGACACATATAGAAGACGTGAGAAGTTTAAGAAAACACTTGATGAAACAATTGCTCAAAAGGTCAAAGAAAATATGCAAGAAATTATGGAACAACTTAGACAATCAGGACAATTAGTGGCACCGAGTACAATGATGGTTCCGGTGCAAAAGGAGCAATTAGTATCTCCAACTGCCTACCCTAGCAGCGTTGGTTCCGTGCCAGGCTCAGGGTCAGCCCATAAGTTCCCTGTCGATGATATTGCTAACGACAAATCTTGTCGTCTTCTTGTCCCGATAGGCAGAGCAGGGAACAAAACCAAACAGGTTGCCACTGCTATGGCAAAGCCTGATCGTGACTTCAACGGGAGTCCACTTCCGTTGTATTATTCTGTGGTGCAAGTTCTTCAGATCATTGATAATGATTATGAAGATTATGAAATAGACCACGTCACACCTGAGGGGATCGCGACTCTGAGGCAGGCTGTCAACCAATTAATCCTTTGGCACCGACGCGATATCGTGTTGGACGATGAGCCAATTTCTAGCCCCGTCGCATCTCCAAATACTGCAACCCCATCTTCTAAGGCGAAAGTGCATGAAGATCCACTCCCAGTCCGGGAAGATCCACTCCCCCTATGTCTGAGCAAGGATGATGATATCCAAGAGCAACAAGTTGGACAACAACTTCAAGCAGTACCAGAGCAAGCTGTTGCTAGTAAAGAGCAACTAGTTGAGCAACAGCTTGAAGTAGTACTAGAGCCAGCTGCTGGGAGTAAAGAGCAATCAGTTGAACAACAGGTTCAACAACAAGCCAGTGTCCAACTTCCGACGACTACTCCTCGATCATCAGTGCCTGTCAAAGTTAGCTCATACGAAAATAAGAAACCTTCATCAGAAGTGACAAAGTATTTGGAAGCTATGAAGGATAATATTAGAAAATCGAGTGCATCTCGTTCTTCTCATGAGCCAGCATTAGAAGATATCGAGGAGTGGGAAGAAGACGGTGTCATGTATAATCGGCGGACGGCTTTAGTTAAACCAGGAGTTCCAATATACAAGCTTGAGGATGTTCCTCCTAAATTTGAGAATGGGAAGCCGTTAATGACATCCGTACAACTTAGCAAACAACCCGTCGCGCTCAGAAGAATGCATGAGTGGTACATCACTGCCAGCACAAAATATGGTCTTCAGTGCGTCACATTTCGTATTCCAAAAGAAGCATTCTGGAGCACTGGAGTAGATAAACGAGTCATTTTATTTGAAGAGCTGCTTTCCCTTTTCCATCGGGGCATGCTCGAAATCAACCTGCTGCTCGTCTGGTGCTTGTAAGTGCTCTAATATTTTGTATTTGCTTTTCTTACTACACGCATACGCATTTCATGAGATTATAACAATTCTGGACTTCTTCAATAGGATGCAATACATGGATAATGAAAAGTTGGCGCACAAGACAGGTATCCTTGACCCTACTAGGATTGCAAAGTCGCTATTCGACGTCCAGGCAAATCGAGAATCAAGCCAGTACAAACACATGAAAAAAAAAGATTTTGAAAGAGCAATTGCAAAACTTAAGAAGGATAGAAAGGCAGAAGTTGCAGCTTACATAGGACATGCGATGTTTAACTTTGTCAGAGACGGCCAGGACCTCGTAAAGGCTCCGTACCACTTCGAGTAAGTTCGACACATGGCATTGAAATAGCAATTATTGGTAATTGTTAACACGTGTGTTTGTATGTTTGCAGTAATCACTACATAATGATCTTCATCAAGCCAACGCAGGGAATGGCAACAGTCTTGGACTCGGCCGATTACCCACCAGATCGTTACAAAGATTTCCTTTCCATTTTGAAAAAGTACGTTTATTCAATAATTTTAATTTACGCACATTTAGAATGTGTTGACAAGTTTTATATGACATTTCTTGTATTACAGCGCTTGGCGGTTTTACGCGGAACGGCTTGGCGGTCAGAGACCTCCTAATACGAATGCATTGGACATTAAAACGTATTATGCTTGTCCGAAGCAGCCTGCTGGGAGTCTCTTATGCGAGTATTATGTATGCGAGCATCTTCGGACCGCCGCCGTATATAGAGTCAATCGTGAGGATGTAAGTTATCCTTAATGTCGATACCTTATTTTCTTACTTTTGTGTTTCATTTTCATTGTAACTAGCATAGTTTAATGCTTATATTCTCTGCTGTTCAATATTACCAGAAACATTATTTTCATATTTTGATTCCAACTTCAAAATTCAATTGCTCATAGTACAACTGCTCCAAAAATACCTACTAAATTCTTGTATACTCTCACTTTGATCTATACTTTGAGATTGTTGAAACCAACACATTCTAAACCTTGTTATGTGTTATATTGCAGCACAAGAAGAATCTGAACGAAGAATGGCCGGTTTGTAGAAGTATTCCTGATGGAGGAGCCGACAGGATTGCTTCTGAACTCTGTCAGTTCATTCGTCGCGAAATTTTGCACAAAACGGGGAAGTTCTTTGATAAGAGAGGTTCAGCAGCTGATGTGCCAGAACTTTGCGACTATACCAATCTAAACAGTTTTTAGTGAAAACTTGTAAACTTTGAGATGAAATTGTATCTGTAACTTGTACATATGTATATTGTTTTAGTGAAATTGACTTCTGTGATGATAATATTGTTGTCTTTTGTTCTGTGATGATTGTTGTTTTTTGTTCTGTGATTATATTGAATTGACCTGGAAATTAGAAATAACAGCAGTAGTACTGCATGACCTGGAAATTAGAAAAACAATTATCACAGGCGGCTAGATACAAGTAAAGAAACATCTGTGATAACCTAATTTTCACAGGCGGTGTCTGTTATGGTAGAAACCGGCTGCGTTAAAGGGTCTTCACAGACGGCTGATATAGGTAAACTCCGTCTGTGATAACTTCATTATCATAGACGGGTTAGTTATGCTTCAATAACCGTCTGTAAAGACACATTATCATTGGCGGTTAGTTATGCTTCAAAACCCGCCTGTGAAGACATATTATCATAGGCGGTTAGTTATGTTTCAAAATCCGCCTATGAATACAAATTATCATAGACGGTTAGTAATGCTTCAATACCCGTCTGTGAAGACTTCTTATCATAGACGGTTAGTTATTCTTCAATAACCGTCTGTGATAAGACCTTTATCACAGACGGTTATATATGCTGCACGACCCGTCTGTGATAAAGTGTTTTCACAGACGGCTAGCCTAAGTAAAGAACCGCCTATGATAATCGATCTTCACAGGCGGCTATCCTTAGTGAAGAACCGTCTATGATAATTACTCTTCACAGGCGGTTTCACTTCTCCGCCTGTGAAATTGCGGATTATCACAGACTCTTCGTTTCAGGCGGTTTTAAAAGCCGTCTGTGATAATAGGTTTGGAGCCGCCTGTGATGAGGCTTATTGTAGCAGTGTCGTATGCGTCCTGGGCATCCATTTTAGTGCGTACTGCTCCTGGACTCCGAGTTGGTTACGATTTGGAGTTTGGTTCGGTTTCCATCTTCTTTGAACGAATTCTCTGGTCTTCCACGTCCCTAATACTCCCTCCAAGTACTCCTTGAACCTATCCATGGATCCTAATCACAAATAAATCATTAAGTAGCAATTTATGTTCAAAAACATATAAGGAAATATATAAGAACGAGTTCACCTCTGAAATTAATTGTTGTGTATGAACTCTATTGATTGCATCTTGTATGTTCAATGGAGTGTTGTTTGTATCCATAGAAGTGATGTCCTCATCATCCTCCCCTTCTTGAATTGGAGTCGTCCTCGACTCAAGTTCATCTTCTATCATGTGTGGGTCCATATGTGCAATGCCATCAAATATTCTTGTAAGCATGAAAGGAGGAGGCCAAGGTGGTGGACGACATAGTGCACCATCTTGATCTTGTCCAAACAAGAGCGCACATTCACTTGAGCCAGGATCCCAAACAAATAAACTTTGTACCATATTTGTAGGTGCAATGATAATGTGCATGATCTCGTCATTCTCCCCTTCTTTATGACAAGCCGTCCTCGGCTTGCTCGTATGTCTAGGAAAAAGGATTGCTTTGGGAGTACAATGAACACTGTCCATATTGCACGACTGCAGCGAACAATACTTCTCTTTTATTTTTTGTCCCTGCTGCAAGAAAAAAATACTAGAAAAGCTTGACAAAACATTATTAGCGTTAGTGCATTCATTTACTTTAGGATGTTGTTGCAGCACAAAAGGAGTTTTCTCATTTGAACAAACGTAAACTTTATGCACCATAAACACACCACTATGTTCATATTTGCCTACTGCATGAAAAATATTTCTACTTAACAAAGGCAATTCAGATTGGGAAAATATTCTCTTCTCTACGATATCTAGATCACAAAGAGTGTCAAATTCAATATAACCCAAAGTATTTAGAGAAGATAACAATTTCAGCTCATCCCTTTCACATGTAGTTGTGATCAAATGCTTAATTTCAGCACAAGTGAGTGATAAAGTATCAAATTCATTTGGTTGTTCTAGCATAGGTACAATATAATTATCAGCACACAACTCATTTTTGTTGTAAGAGTCAGTAGGAAAATCAACTAATGGTAAAGGTGTATTATGAAAAGGTTCATCTTGTTGCTGCTCATCGATAGTATGATTGGTAGCAAAATTCAGCACATCTGAAAATGTCATACCGTGGTTAACTGTAGAGCATTGTCCATTAACACTACTCTCATTTTCAGCAACAAATTCAAATGCATTATGAGTTGATTCATCAAAAAAATTCAGAAGAGTTGTTCAACACCTCACTCTCATTTGCATCTCCATTTATTTGTTCATGTTCCTGCAAAAGGTTAGGCAAAGGCGGAGGTACAACAAGAAAATTCTTCTCAAGTTCATGTATTTTATCTTTACAATTAGATACATTAGCAAAAGTTTCTCGCATAAGAATTTTCATATCTTTCCATGTTCGAGGTCTTTCTAAATCACTTAAGTTGTTCCACCAAGTCAATGCACAACCTACTAATGCACTTGCAACATTTCTAATCTTTCTTTTCTCACACATATGACATTGTCCAAAAATTTTATCCAACTCTATTTCCCAAGCAATATATTCATCGTAACCAAAACCATCATAAGAAGGAAGAGATGGGAGAATGTAATTACTTCTTGTGGAAGGTGTTGTAAAGGTGGTCTGAATGTCATGTGAATCCTTGGTTGATGTTTGATTTTTAGTGCGCAACTCTATCGCTGTCTTCATCATGTCCATCATCTCAGCATATAATGCATGATTCTTGCTTTTACCTGACATTGTTAGTAGCAAACAGAAGACAACACAAAAAATATGTTATCCCTATCAACTACAAAGGATAATGGCAAAGTGGAAGTGGAATCACACACTCTCAAGCATCTTACCACGTTCTTACAAGTGTTCTTACCGACTCTGCAGGTGGCAAACGGTGGACGGTATGAAAAAACCAATGAAGCGTGGGATGATTGCAAAGGTGTATCGATTCTGCTCAAGAGTAAGGTGTAGTTTGGATGGCACTTTCTATGTAGCAAGGATTAGTAACAATGAAATCAGATAGTAAAGTTGAATAAGTGTCCAAAGTATTTGTCAAAGTTGCTGGCCTAAATGTGTTCCTAGTAGTTCAAGCTAGCAAGACATGAGACAAAACTAGACGACACAAAGAATGCAAGCACTTCTGTTTTTTTTTGTTGTTTTTTTTTCCTCTTTTTTTGTGCGGCTTTTTTTTCTTTTTTTGCACTTGCCTTTTTATTTTTTCTTCCTTTTTTTTTTCAGAATGTGCTGCAAGGGAAGAACACAATGAAAATCAACCCAAGATATCTCGTGTGTCTGTCGCAGATTTTCTGCTCAATCTTCCAAGGACAAATAGGCACACTTATAGGCTCTAAATTGGAAAAATTAGAACAGAAAGATTGTAGATATATCTCTCCTCTTTAATTTCAATATATATAAGACCTATTTTGGAAAAGAACAATAGGAGATACTGATCCCGAAATACAGACTGTTCAGAATTTTTAGGTCAATAACAGATTCGGATCTAATGCAATTTAGACATCGATAACTACATTTTCTGGGAAAATGATGAATATGAAAGTTATAGAGCACTTCTTAAGCTTTCCAGAAAGTACAAGAACACCAAAATTGGAGTTCGTATGAGCTAGATATGATGAAAATACTGAACTGGACAGAGATGAATCTAATCTGGACGTGATGACGTGATTCAAAAAGATGAATCAACACAATGCAAAACTCAAACTAAGACTAAAAACACTTCTAAACCAGCAATATGACTCAACCACGGACACAAACTCAACAAAACCAAACTGAATAACAAAGTTGCAAAGGCTCAATATGGTTTGGCCAAAGTAATGAACAGATCTACTAAACTGCAAGTTTTTTTGTGGCTTTTTTGTGGACTCTAGGTATGAAAAACAAAACTAATGTAATGGATAGATGAATTACATAACGGGAAACCTGGAAATATGATACCAATTGATAGGAAAATTTGTCCCGGTCTTCCGAAAGGTAATGGGTAAGTCGATTGATGGAGATCTCGACGTTGATGATCCGAGGCTCTCGAGTAGAACACGAACAGCCCCTGCAATCACTACACCACCGCTCCGTTGGTTATCAACCGTGCTTCACACGATTGACCTCGCCAAGAAGGCTAATCCCTGCAAGTGCAACCGAGAACACAAGCAAGAACGTAGAAGAAGCAATCTGAAATTGCTGAATTGGGGTTTCACAAACCGATAAACGGCGATATTATTGATCTAAGCAAAACCCAATTGTTCATGGCGGCTACTATGGAGTATATATAGGTGGGAGGACGTCCAAGGGGGTGTTAGGGTCGTGACCTAACCCTAAGACACGAAAATAATGGACTTTGACTTGATACAAGGCCCAATGGCCCAATACGGTGGCGCAGCACCCTGACAGATTGTGTACTTGATTTTGTTTCGAAGATTCCCGTCGACTCCGAAGGAATTTTGACATGGGACCGGCGCCATTGGAAAGGTTATCCTCTCTCCTTTCCGTGCATATGTAGAACGTCCAAAACGGAGTTCGTATGCGTCCTGGGCATCCATTTTAGTGCGTACTGCTCCTGGACTCCGAGTTGGTTACGATTTGGAGTTTGGTTCGGTTTCCATCTTCTTTGAACGAATTCTCTGGTCTTCCACGTCCCTAATACTCCCTCCAAGTACTCCTTGAACCTCTCCATGGATCCTAATAACAAATAAATCATTAAGTAGCAATTTATGTTCAAAAACATATAAGGAAATATATAAGAACGAGTTCACCTCTGAAATTAATTGTTGTGTATGAACTCTATTGATTGCATCTTGTATGTTCAATGGAGTGTTGTTTGTATCCATAGAAGTGATGTCCTCATCAAGAGGCATGTCTTTAGGAAGAACACCATTGTCACTAAAGGACCACCAAAACGTCTCAAAAGATTAGAAATTTATGATATGTTGGACAAATTGGTGTCAGATGAAGGTCATCCTGGATATTTCGTAGGTTATGGAGAGGAACCCAATTTGACTCACATATGTGGACTTTGGGAGCTACCGTATGTGAAGTCGTTGATTCTAATGCACAACATTGATGTCATGCATCAGGAGCGTAACATGAGCAAAAGTATCATAAGAACTTGCATGGATATGTCTGGCAAAACGAAAGATAATATAAAAGCTAGACTAGATTTGGCAGACATTTATCACCATCCAACTCTTGAAATCTCTGAAAGTGGTGGTAAGCCACATGCTTCTTTCTGTCTTCAATCTAAAGAAAAGAAAGAAGTCATGAAATGGTTAAAAACATTGAAATTCCCAGATGATTATGCACCTAGCCTGAAACGAGCTGTGAATGTGAACACAGGAAACCTCACTGGGTTGAAGAGTCATGATTATCACAATATAATGGAAAGACTCTTACCTGTTATGTTTTGGGGCTATCTAGATGATGCGGTGTGGAAGGTTTTAGCTGAGCTCAACTATTTCTATAGACAACTTTGTGCTAAAGAAATCAAGATAGGCATGATGGATAAGTTAGAGAATGATATACCCATACTTTTATGTAAGAAGGAAAAAAATTCCACCGAGTTTCTTCAATCCAATTCAACATCTGCTTATCCATCTTCCATTCAAAGCTAAAGTCGACGGTCTTGTGTAATATAGGTGGATGTATCACATTGAAAGAACACTACGATATCTGAAACCAATGTTGGCAACAGGGCAAGGGTGGAAGGGTGCATCGCTCAAGCATATGCTCTTAAGGAAGTAGGATACTTTTCAAGTGTCTACTTTGCAAAACAAAACAATATCAATACTTCGGCGATGCGGTACAATGTGGACGAAGCACCCCCTTTAAGCGACCTCTCCATTTTTCAAGCGAGAGGCACTACCGTTGGTAGCTACACGACCTACGTGCTACCCGAACGTGACAGGACTGTTGCTTTACTCTACATGTACGCAAATATAGATGGCATACAGGAATACTTTGAGTAAGTGTTTATCCTGAATTTATGCTAATTGACATATTTTGTTACACATGTATTCTAAAAGATTGTTTTTCACGTTCAGCGAGTTTCATAGACAATGTTGGCCACATAAGCATCAACCTACGGCCAAACAAGTAGAAGGGATGCGAAAAGAAGGAATAAATGGAGGGTCGGGTTTCCTATCCTGGTTTCGAGATTATGAAATACTCTCTCGTCTTCTATATATTATAAGTTACTATTATTAAAGAAGTATTATTTTACCTTACGATCATTTTTGACAGTGTCCGACTCACAATGTCCATGAAGATTTGCGGCAGCTATCTTATGGATTTGTGAATGTTAGAAGTTATGGTCGATATGATGTAAATGACTCTCGATTCCGAACAACTCATCTTGAAGCTCTTCGTCCTCTCGCGGCAACATCAAATTCTGGTATTGTGACGAGAGCAATTCTAACTCAAGGGAATGTAACCGATTATTATGGGATCATTAAAAAAATTCTTGAATTTACTTTTATCGGAAATAAGACCCTTCGAGTTGTCTTCTTTGACTGTGACTGGTTTGTTAGCACTCATGGAACTCGAGAAAACTAATTTGGAATTGTGAAAGTGAAACATAAGGACCAACTACGAGGTTATGATACATTTGTTCTTGCACATAAAGTGGAGCAAGTGTACTATCTACCTTATGCATGCCTGAAGCTCAGTGCTTGGTGGGTGGTATATAAGGTGAATCCTCGTGAGCGATTATATACTCCTGGGGATGATAGTTACCATGATAGTGAAGACGTTGAAGAAGTGTACCAAGAAGAAGAGTTGTCAGACACTTGTATCGTCGAGCTTGGTGCAGGACTCGATCAATTAGTTGGAGATGTTGAAGATGTTGAAGACGTAGAGCCAGATGATATGCGAAAACGGAAATTAGAACAGGCCACGATGGAAGATCGTTGGGTTGGTTTAAGGAGTAGGGCACATGATTATGATGTTGATGAATTTTGAATGTGATTACAAGTAACGTTTTCTTGAATATAGTAAGAAGAATTTTGTATATCTTATTTGGATATTTACTTATTATCTATTAAAACAGGATGGCGTCAAAGAAAGGGTAAGAAGGTGCCGCCGACGAGGGGGTTCTACCCCTCTAGACCTGAGGACTCTTTCGCTGGTGCCTCGTTGACCAAGAGCAGATGCTCTCAGCTACTGAGGCACGTTATGAGAAGCTCTAGAGCTTCGTCACAAGTAAATTTTACTCATTCTTAACAAATTCTTCAAATTCAGTTTCCAAGTAAAATTACTTATGAATCATAGCTTCGTCACAGGTAAATTTCACTCATTTTTGACAAATTCTTCAAATTCAATTTCCAATTAAAATTACTTATGAATCATTTGAATATTGTAGTCTTCTCCGCTTGACTCAGAGGCTATGGCACCAACTGAGCTTGGCTACCCTTCGGTGAGCCAGCCCTCGTCTGGCGAGCCTTCTGTTCCTGAGCCCTTTGACTCGGCTGATGACGAGCCTTCTGGCTCACCTGATGTGTTACCTCAGCATACGCTGAGGACGAGGAGGATTCACTTTGTCAGTCCTTCTGTGGTACCTTCACAGAGGATCGTTATTCGTCCGGTCAGAGACAGGTAATAAAATCACAGTGTTCAATTCTAGTTTATTTTCGTTACTTAAGTAATGAATCAATAAATATCTTGCAGGGTTCGTACGACGTGTATTTCACCGATGAGAGACACCACATATCGGTGAACGGTGTCCTCGGGTCCTTAGTGCGTTTGCACTATCCCGGGGTCATCGACGGGTTGCCTATTCTTTCGTGGGAGGACTACGCATGCGTCCATCACTAGGAGCATGACAACCTTTAGGAGACCGTATGGGCCGATTTTATGGTAAGTATGTTCAATAAAGTTTCTAAGTTTTAACTCTTAAACTCTTTTAATGAACATTCTTCAATATATTCTATATCACAGACAAGGTATATTTTAGAGGACCCAAACGATCCTCACATGTTTGAGGATGCGAGGATAGTGTTTCACTACAACACTGCCAAGGTGCTTCGACAAGCTTTGTCGAACACTCGTACTCAAATGATCAATGATCACTTAAAGACGAACCAGCACCACATGCTACACTTCTGCAAGAGGGCGAGGGGCATCTGACAGAGGAGGAGTACGCACAGGTACGTGGGGTGTAGTAAATATTTTTTCTGATAAATTTCTCAATGGTATTTTTAATGACCTACAACTATGTGCAGGGCCACATGAGATGGTTGCAGGGCCAGTCCGATGCATTTTGGGCCCTTCGTCGATATTGAGCTAGCGATGAGTTTAAGGCTAAGTCCGGGAAGGCTCGAGAGTGCAGAGGGGTCGAGGGGAGGAACAGACACGACCAAGATAACCACTTGCATTTAGCTAAATACATGGTAAGTGTATGTAACTTATGTTTATATATTCATAATATATTTTCCGTATTAACACGTATTGACAGAAACGCGAGACGGGGGTGTAACCGACCCCTACTGAGATCTAGAAGAGAGGGCACAGGGACCCTTCTTAGCCTCAGGGGTGCAGCCAGGCCGCGATCGAGCGATTGGAAAGTTTAGAAATCATTCATATTAAATATAATTATACAAATTGTTGAACTTACACGGTTTTCTTGTTTTTGAGGCTTAGAACGGGGAGGAGGCTAAGAAGATACATGGCAAAGATTTCGATTGGGAACATCAACCAATCGATTCTCAAGCCGCATATGCAAGCGGAGGTGGAAAAGCACACAAAATGTGAGTTCATACGTCATTTTATCATTTTCAATTGAAAGTATTCAAGATATTTCAATTTCATATTACTGACTCTTTTTTTATAGGCACGCCATATTCGACGGAGTTGTCGACTTGAGGGCGGCGAGACCAGTGAGAGGCGGATCCACGTAGCCTTTGTCGGTGGGCATGTCAGGTCGCCGCGTCTTGCAGGGAGACATCAAGATGCAGCCCTCTGACAAACCGCAGAAGAGGACCTCAGGCGACAGGAGGGGGTGGAATGGAATGATGAAGGATTGAAATGGAGGCCACAATCTCTTCCCAGGCAGCCTAAATGGCATAGATGTGGGACACAATGGAGGTAACAAAATGGAAACTGAAGTTCTCATTAATTAAGCGTAAATGACTTATTAATAGGTAACATCTAATGTTTGCAATGATAGACCCTGACTCGGGCGCAAGGTCTGGGGATCCAGCTACCGCCACTATTGGTCCTTCCAGGCGACCCTTCTTCTGTGGGTCAGGTAATTTTTTATGCCAACTTAACAATTATAGTTTTACCTCAACTTAGCTAAAATAAAGTAAGGAAAGAGAGTGAGAGTGAGAGATAGTTAGATAGAATGAGAGATAGAGTTATAAGAAGGAGGAAGATAGAGGGAAAAGGATTGAGATAGAGTGGGAGAGAAATGAAGAGGGAGAGGGAGATTTAGATGGAGATAAAGGGAGGAAGATAGAGGGAAAAGGATAGCAATAGGGAGATAGAGTGGGAGAGAGATAGACTAAGATAGAGAGAGGAACGAAGCGAGAGAGGGAGATAGATGGAGATAGAGGGAGACGAAGGGAGAGAGAGAGATGTTGATACATTTCTATTCTAACTCTAAATTTCATTAATTGCAGAGATATACGACGGTTGCTCTAACTCTGTCGTTGTCATTACTGCCACCTGGAGTGAGGCGCGACGATGACTTCGATGACTTCAGAGGTGGCTTCGAAGGTCAGACGGGCGAGTGAGGCCTTGTGTGGTTTGTTGATGGTGATGCGATGTATCGACGATGTGTTGTGATGCTAATTTGTGACTGTTGTGATATGTTTTGTGATATATTATCTGCTGTGTTTTTAGCCATCGAGTCGGATAGCATTTTCTGTTTTCAGAAAAAATGAAAAACCTTATTTGCAATGACTTTTTATACAGTACCGTCTCAAATAAGGTTCCTGGCCATCACAAACAAGCCTATGTTATTTGCAACGGCCATGCCGTCGCAATTAAGAGCCTATTTGTGACGGTCTGGCTGTCGCAAAGGTCCGTGTGGGTCCCATCGGATGGCTGCGTGGGTCCCATCGGATAGTATTATTTGTGATGGACTGGCCGTCACAAATTGGATCTAATTTGCGATGGTCCGACCATAGCAAGTAGACGGGTGGGGCCCACCGGCGTTGGGGCAATAATTTGCGACGACTGCAGATAGCCATTGCAAATAAGCTTAATTGCAACGAGAAACTTGCGATTGCCAAAAACCATCACAAATAAGCATAGCCGTTGCAAATAGCTTATTTGTGACGGTTTCTCCCTTATTTGTGATGGCCCTGGCCGTCGCAAATCGTCAGGATTTCTATAGTGGTGGGGATGACCTGGTCTCCTGACAACGGGGCGGCGTTGTCCTAATGGGGATTGCCTGCCCAGGGAGAGGTGCCGCTGGTGGGGAGGGCGGGGCAGCGGCTCCCTTCGTCGGGTGGGGAGGACGGGCAACCGGGTGTGGGGGCTAGTCGCGCGAGAGGAGCAGCGAACGGTCAAACCATGCGGGATAACCCTAGAGGCATAAAAATGGGCCATGATCCGTGAGCTGGGCCCCTTTTTGTATACAGGCCGTATCTAAAATCCTATCCTCTTTTTATATGATCCGATCCAATCCAATTCTTTTACTTTAACAGTCCATATGGATCGTAATCCATTCAGCCCGATTGGTATGGGGCCCTTTCGGCCCTCGGACTCGCTCGGCCCATATGCAAGCCTACTCACAACCTATTGTCTAGAACAAAGCTATAATTTTGAAAAGGTGTGTTGTGTGCAGCTAGGACAGTTTGGTTATAGATGGGTAATTGGGAATGATGAGGTACGTTTTTGGGAGACACTTGATTTGGATCTACACCTTTGTCTGTGCAGTTTTGGGATCTTTATTGTATAGGAAATGAAAAGGGCATACTAGTTTCTGAAGTGAGGATTTCCTTTAGAACTCTCTCCCGAATCATGCTACAAACATGGCAGGAACTAGTTGAAGTAGCATCTACCATAACTTTCAGTGATGATACTGATGCCCTGACCAAGCAACATGTGAAATCTATACAATATTTGTCTAAGTCTTTCTGTGGTATAATTAAGTTTAGAGGGACGGTAAAACCTGTTTATGTCCCTGTTATGTGGATTATTGATGTCCTACAAAGAATCAAAATGTTTTTGTGGCTTTTGTCACAAAACAAATTGATGACAGTGGACAATCTCTTGAAGAGAGGCATTGCCAAACGTAAACAGTGTAGATTCTGAGGAAAATGAAATCTTTGACTGTATAATTGATAAAATGATGTGGAATCTGACCTCTAATTTTCTAAAAATTGGTATTGGGGTGAACTTGAGAACTTTTTAATGATGGATACATGCAAGTCCTGACCTTTCTCTCCAAGTAGGTTATGGCTAATTTATTACAAGCGAGTTCAAATGCAGACACTCACATCCTATTATTTAGAACAAGGCGATTGTAACTGAATGGCTAAGCACATGCACTACTACAATAAGCCTTATCGCAGGCGACTCCAAACCTATTATCACACACGGTTTTAAAACTGCCTGAAACGAAGAGCCTGTGATAATCCGCAATTTTACAGGTGGAGTAGTGACACCGCCTGTGAAGACACAATATCACAGGTGGTTTTTTACTGAGCCTAGCCGCCTGTGAAGGTAAGTTATCACAGGCGGGTCGTGCAGCATATATAACCGCCTGTGATAATTATGTTATCACAGGAGGATCGTGCAGCATATATAACCGTCTGTGATAATAGTGTTATCACATGCGGATCTTGAACTACATCAAGCCACCTGTGAAGACAGTTTATCGCAGCCGGTTTCTATCATAACAGTAACCGCCTGTGATAATTAGGTTATCACAGATGGTTCTTTACCTATCTCTAGTCGCCTGTGATAATTGTTTTTCACAGGCAGGTCTAGCCGTTTTTAAATAACCGCATGTGATAAGGTATAACCTATGTAGTACTAGCTGCTGTAATTTCTAATTTCCAGGTCAATTCAATATAATCACAGAACAGAGTCGACAATATCATCACAGAAGTCATCTCGCAGAAGTCAATTTCACTAAAATAATATACATATGTACAAGTTACACATACAATTCATCTCATAGTTTACAAGTTTTCACTAAAAACTGTTTCTATTGGCATAGTCGCAAAGTTCTGGCACATCAGCTATTACACCATTCTCACCAAAGAACTTCTCTCTTTTGTGCAAAATTTGCGACGAATGAATTGACAGAGTTTAGCAGCAATCTTGTCGGCTCCTCCACAAGGAATACTTCTACAAACCGGCCATTCTTCGTTCACATTCTTCATGTGCTGGAATGAAACACATAACAAGGTTTAGAATGTGTTGGTTTGAACAATCTCAAAATATAGATCAAAGTGAGAGTATACAGGAATTTATTTGGTATTTTTGGAGCAGTTGTACTATGAGCAATTGAATTTTGAAGTTGAAATCAAAATATGAAAATAATTTTTCTAGTAATATTGAACAGCAGAGAATATAAGTATTAAACTATGCTAGTTACAATAAAAATGAAACTCAAAAGTAAGAAATAAGATATCGCCATTAAGGATAACTTACATCCTCACGATTCACTATATATTCGCTGGCGGTCCGAAGATGCTCGTATACATAATACCCGCATAAGACACTCCCAACAGGTTGCTTCGGACAAGCATAATACGTTTTAATTTCCAATGTATTTGTATTAGAAGGTCTCTCACCACCAAGCTGTTCCGCGTAAAACCGCCAAGCGCTGTAATACAAGAAATGTCATATAAAACTTGTCAACATATTCTAAATGTGTGTAAATTAAAATTATTGAATAAACGTACAGTTCTAAAATGGAAAGGAAATCTTTGTAACGATCTGGTGGGTAATGGGCTGAGTCCAAGACTATTGCCATTCCCTGTGTTGGCTTGATGAGATCATTATGTAGTGATCCCTGCAAACATACAAACACACGTCTTAACAATTACCAATAATTGCTATTTCAATGTCATGTGTCGAACTTACTCGAAGTGGTACGGAGCCTTTACGAGGTCCTTGCCGTCCCTGACAAAGTTAAACATTGCATGTCCCATGTAAGCTGCAACTTTTGTCCTTCTATCCTTCTTAAGTTTTGCGATTGTTTTTTCAAATTCTTTTTTTTTCATGTGCTTGAACTTTGCTGAGTCTCGATCCGCCTTGACGTCGAATAGCATCTTTGCAATCCGTGTAGGGTCAAGGATACCTGTCTTGCATTTCATCTTTTCATTATCCATGTATTGCATCCTATTGAAGAAGTCCAAAATTGTTATAATCTCATGAAATGTGTATGCGTGTAGTAAGAAAAGCAAATGCAAAATATTAGAGGCACTTACAATCACCAGACGGGTAGCAGGTTGATTTCGAGCATGCCTCGATGGAAAAGGGAATGCAGCTCCTCAAATAAAATGACTCGTCTATCTGCTCTAGTGCTCTAGAATGCATCTTTTGGAATACGAAATGTGACGCGAGAAATCTCATATTTTTTGTTGGCAAGGATGTACCACTCATGCATTCTTTTGAGCGGGGCAGGTTGTTTTCTAAGTTGTATGGATGTCATGAACAGCTTCCCATTTTTAAATTTAGGAGGAACATACTCAAGATTGTATATTGGAACTCCTGGTTTAACTAAAGTCGTCCGCCGATTATACATGACACCGTCTTATTCCTACTCCTCGATATCTTCTAATGCTGGCTCATGAGAAGAACGAGATGCACTAGATTTTCTAATATTTTCCTTCATAGTTTTCAAATACTTTAACACTTCTGATGAAGGTTTCTTAATTTTGTATGAGCTAACTTTGATAGGCACTGATGATCAAGGAGTAGTCGTCGGAAGTTGGACACTGGCTTGTTGTTGAACCTGTTGTTCAACTGATTGCTCTTTACTCCCAGCAGCTGGCTCTAGTACTACTTCAAGTTGTTGCTCAACTGGTTGCTCTTTACTAGCAACAGCTTGCTCTGGTACTGCTTGAAGCTGTTGTCCAACTTGTTGCTCTTCGATATCATTACTAGCAAGGTTACTATCATCCTTGCTAAGACATAGAGGAGTGGATCTTCCTGGACTGGGAGTGGATCTTCCTGGACTTTCGCCTTAGAAGATGGGGTTGCAGTATTTTGAGATGCGACGGGGCTAGAAATTGGCTCATCGTCCAACACAATATCGCGTCGGTGCCAAAGGATTAATTTGTTGACAGCCTGCCCCAGAGTTGCGATCCCCTTAGGTGTGACATGGTCTATTTCATAATCTTCATAATCATTATCAATGATCCAAAGAACTTGTACCACAACATAATACAACGGAAGTGGATTCCCGTTGAAGTCACGATCAGGCTTTGCCATAGCAGTGGCAACCTGTTTGGTTTTGTTCCCTGCTCTGCCGATCGGGACAAGAAGATGACAAGATTTGTCGTTAGCAATATCATCGACAGGGAACTTATGGGTTGACCCTGAGCCTGGCACAAAACCAATGGTGCTAGGGTAGGCAGTTGGAGATACTAATTGCTCCTTTGGCACCGGAACCATCGTTGTACTCGGTGCCACTAATTGTCCCGATTGTCTAAGTTGTTCCATTATTTCTTGTATATTTTATTTTACCTTTTGAGCAATCTTTTCATCAAGTGTTTTCTTAAACTTCCCACGTCTTCTATATGTGTCTTTATCTTTAGGGAAACCATCTAGCCAAGACATTTGAGAAGAGACTACTCGAACCCGTCCGCTGTGTTCAGGGTTTCCTAAGATAGCGGTAAGTTGGTCATTCTCCCTCTTCGGCTTGAAGAGACCCTTCTGTTGCTTTTCAATTACTTCTTTCATTTTATCCTCTACTTCATTCACAGAGTCGGGCTTTTCAAGTTTGTCCTCGCTGGTCGAACTTGACCGAGCAAAGACCCACCGTTGAGTTCTCTCATCGCAACCTTCTAATTGGTGAGGATTGCCCTTAGTGGTAATTTCGTCTAATATCTTATTCCATTTCTGGACTTTGGGGGCATATCCGACAGACCCCAAGTGATGATGGTATTTGTTCTTTTTTGCAAGCTCTGACCTAGTTGCACTTAGAGCTTTAGCATCAGGTGTGGTCTTTTGATGAACAAACTCTTGCCACTGAGCTTGTGTGATTTTTCCCATCTTCCTCGGGCTAGGGACCTTATCGGCCTTAACATAAGCATTCATTTTACTCTTCTAGCCACGAAACTTCTTGCCGCAAGGGACCAATGTTGCTTTCTTTAAAGCTTCTTCCGTGCCTTTCGGGAACTTGAATTGTTTCTTTATCCTTTCCCACAACTCATTCTTGGTCTGCTCGGGTAATTTCCTCCAATTCTCGGTTGTGATCAGCACGAGCTCCCTAACAAGAAAACCGGATGCATTACGGTACTTGGTAACTGAATCCAGTGGTTCTTGGGGAAGCCCACCTGGACCGACCCTTGTTATGCACATGATGCAGTCCAATGGACCCTTATTGGGACCTCGTTGCCCTCATTTATGCTTGAGTGAAGCTGAGGATTCATCCATTGGAGAATCTTCTGTGATTTTAGGAGTCGAAGTCACCTCATTGTCTTCGCGATTAATCTAGGTAGAAAAGAATTATAAGACTTCGTATACTTGACAACCTATATTAACTTGAACCGTTGAAGTTAAGATTCGTGATCCATACCTCGTCGGTAGGATCATATTTCGGGTCGAGATCCTCTGAAGTCTTTTTAATTTTTATATTAGGAAAAGGATCCGATGGACTGTGAAAGGAGCCTGAACTACTAGAGTCAGTAAACTCCATATTGTCTTCTTTATTGTTACTACCAGCACCAGTCTTCTTAGGCCTTTCCATGCTAGAACTAATAACACAAAAAATATAATAAATGGCATATTAACTCTACATGAAGTGTTGCATGAAGAAAAAGATGAAAGCATTCTAGGATTTGATAAGGCATTCTAGGGTTTAAGGTGACTGACTAAATAGTTCCTATACATTGTGAGGGTGACAAGCGTTAAAGTTGCTCATCAGCAATGGCAATTTTATCTTCTTATTCTAAATAGGCAGTTACTTGTATCTCTGTTCTAGCACAAGCGATGTTCAACAGCCATATGCAAGCACATTGCTTTTATTGGCAAAAGGATAGCGACACCGATTTCAAAGGAGCACAACCCTGTGAGATGAAGTGCGTGGCGGCTACACTCTATTTTAGTACAGATGCTATTATCCACTCATGTTACCACCAAGTTCCCAGATTTTTAACTGAAATTTGGCAGAGCTTCCTTTGTATGTTGCTAATTTTGTCCACAATTTTCAAATAGAGAACATTGATATTTGCAGAAACAATATATTGCAAACTTGTTACACATCCTTAAGATTCCATAATGTAAACTATGAAGTCTTTTGATGATCCTACTAGAAATTATGATCCAAACAACAACTAAATACATAACTGTCCAGATTCTGGACTGTTATGACACCTTAAATGGTACTTCGATTTAGACCTGGTTATTGCATGTTTTAGCCTTAGTGTTGAATAGGAAATTGATAGAGGACTCTTTAATATTTCTAGACATGTATAAATATGCATAGGTTGATTTTCTAATTTACAAATTATGGCTGTTCAAAGTTCAGAAATTCTCTGGTTATTTCAGATAGCACTGTACACAGGTACTAACTTCAACTCCAGTTTCTAATTAGTTCTAAACCGAAATTGAGGTAACAATGAATAGAAAAGTTGTAGAATAACTCTTCCAATTTCAAAAAATGTATCACAATAGACTAGAAGAGCTTTCTACAGATAATTATGGCAAAAATTCAGATGGTTGTTCATACAGTTTCATAATAGCAGCTGATTTAGTTAGAGAAGATTTTCATCTGAAGGCTAACCAAGGAACAGTTTCAGAACAGCAGCTGATTTCAATAGAAAAGATGTAGAGGACTCGCTATAGAAGGCTAACCAAAGAAGCCTACCCTTTTCGAATTCCCGAACCCTAACCAAAGAAATCTATGCAAGGCATCATTTGACTCGACCGGCGGCGAGGGCGAGGAGGGAGGCGGCACGGGGACGGAGGGGGGAAGGTCGAAGAGTTTAGGGTTTACCGTGAAGCTCAACGGCGACGGCAATGGCTTCACTCGGCGTACCTGGAAGTGACGAGGGCGAGGCAAACGGACGACGGCGAATCTCGACGACGATAACGACGAAGACTTGGTGGCAAACGAAATTTTGGCAGCCCGACAGCGTATAAGTGTTTCGCCCGGGTTAGGTTTTTCCAACGCAGCCCGAGGGGTATATATAGATGCCTATTTTTTGAGGCAGGTTTTAAGTACCGACCGCTTGAGAAGATGGTTATCTCAGGCGGGTTTTACTTACCAACTGCCTGCGAAGATTCAATTATCTCAGGCAGTTGGTAAGTAAAACCCGTCTGAGATAAACATCTTCTCAGGCGGTTATTCAGTAACAACCACCTGAGAAGATCTTTACTTCTTCTTAATTACTATTCCTGATTAAATGTGGGGCATTTAAAAAGGCAAAATTCCACTTTCTTGTAATATTATTGATTAGTAAAGGTTACCATTAAATTTCACTTCATAAATCCTTTGAAATTGGCCAGAACATAAAAAACATATAACAATTGCTATTTTTCATTTTTCTATCTTGATGAATATAATGATTTTTTTCATTTATTTTTCCAATGGACATTATTGTTCATCATACCAACCTCTATGAATTTTTTCAAATTTTTTTGAATCAATGTGTGTTTATAATTTGATGAATGCCTCATATGTATATGAGTATTTAGTTAGAATGATGGATAATTTGAATTTTGACATGTTGGAATGCTTTAAAAAATTAACAAAATTCATACATGTATAAATGATACAAATATGTTCATACAAACAAATTTCAGTGAAGGATCCTTTTTTTAGGAGATACATAAATGTGAATAATAAGTTAGTAGAAATTAATTTGATATTTACGAAAACATTACAATGTCAGCTATACAAGTTTTACAATATTTAGTTCAGGTCATAGATGTTAATTTTTGAAAATTATAGAAGAAAGAATCATCGAATTTGGACTCAATTTGCAGAATCTATACATGTTTGATTATTTATATTGGAATCTAAATAAAAAAAGAAGCAAGGGAAAAGGAAACTAAAGAATAGACTCGGGCATTATCTCAGGCGGTTGGTAAGTAATACCCGCCTGAGATAATATTTTCTCAGGCGGTTATTAAGTATCAACCGCGTGAGAAGATCTTTACTTCTTATTAATGAATATTCTTGATTAAATGTGGGGCCTTTAAAAAGACAAAATTCCACTTTCTTGTAATATTATTGATTAGTAAAGGGTACCATTAAATTTCACTTAATAAATCCTTTGAAATTGGTCAGAACATAAAAAACATATAACAATTGCTATTTTTCATTTTTCTATCTTGATGAATATAATGATTTTTTTCATTTATTTTTTCAATGGACATTTTTATTCATCATACCAACCTCTATGAATTTTTTTAGATTTTTTTCAATTTTTTTGAATCAATGCGTGTTCATAATTTGATAAATGTCTCATATGTATATGAGCATTCAGTTAGAATGACGGATAATTTGAATTTTGACAAGTTGGAATGCTTTAAAAAAATTAACAAAATTCATACATGTATAAATAATAAAATATGTTCATACAAACAAATTTAAGTGAAGGATCTTTTTTTAGGAGATACACAAATGTGAATAATATGTGAGTAGAAATTAATTTGATATTTACCAAAACATTATAATGTCAGCTATACAAGTTTGAAAATATTTGGTTCAGGTGATAGATGTTAATTTTTTACAAATATGGAAGAAAGAATCATCGAATTTGAACTCAATTTGCAGAATCTATACATGTTTGAGTATTTATATTGGAATCTAAATAAAAAGGAAGCAAGAGAAAAGGAAACTGAAGAACAGGCTCGGGCATTATCTCAGGCGGTTGGTAAGTAATACCCGCCTGAGATAATATTTTCTCACGCGGTTATTAAGTACCAACCGCTTGAGAAGATCTTTACTTCTTCTTAATTAATATTCTTGATTAAATGTGGGGTCTTTAAAAAGGAAAAATTCCACTTTCTTGTAATATTATTGATTAGTAAAGGTTACCATTAAATTTCACTTCATAAATCCTTTAAAATTGGTCAGAACATAAAAAAACATATAACAATTGCTATTTTTTATTTTTCTATCTTGATGAATATAATGATTTTTTCAATGAATATTTTTATTCATCATACCAACCTCTATGAGTTTTTTCAAATTTTTTTGAATCAATGTGTGTTCATAATTTGATGAATGCCTCATATGTATATGAGCATTTAGTTAGAATGATGGATAATTTGAATTTTGACATGTTGGAATGCTTTAAAAAAATTAACAAAATTTATACATGTATAAATAATACAAATATGTTCATACAAAAAAATTTCAGTGAATGATCCTTTTTTTAGGAGATACACAAATGTGAATAATATGTGAGTAGAAATTAATTTGACATTTACCAAAACATTACAATGTCAGCTGCACAAGTTTTTAAATATTTGGTTTAGGTGGTAGATGTTATTTTTTTACAAATATAGAAGAAAGAATCATCGAATTTGGACTCAATTTGCAGAATGTATACATGCTTGAGTATTTATATTAGAATCTAAATAAAAAGAAGCAAGGGATAAGGAAACTGAAGAGGATCGGGCAATTATCTTAGGCGGTTGGTAAGTAATAACCGCCTGAGATAATCTTTTTCTCAGGCGGTTATTAAGCACCAACGGCCTGAGAAAAAGTTAAAAATCGCCTGTGAAAAACGGACACCTATATAAAAACCCCTCACCACAGTCAAAACATAACCCTGGAGAATTTCCATCGATGCCGCAAGGCTGCCGAAATTTCTCACCGTCGTGCCACCGCCTAGACCGCACTGTCGCGCCGCTGCGCCGCCGCCCAGCCCGCACTACCATGCTGCCGCCCAGCCCGGCACCGCCATGTCTCCACCCAGCCCCGCGGAGGCACGCCTCTACTCAGTCCCACATCGCTGCCCCACTGTGCTGACGCTCCGCGCCACAAGGTACCTAGTAAATTCTCATAGTTTCCTTATTTTTTCTTTATATATTTTCATTAGCTGATAAGCTGCTAGTTTTGTGTGTTCTGGTATATGGATTGTGTCCTTTTGCATGTGTAAGGACTATATTGATGTATGGACTATATGGATTGTGTCCTTTTTGTGTGTTCTGCTAGTTTGGTTTTTTAGATATTGATGTATGGACTATATTGTAATAAGCTTATTGTAGTTTGTACCTATTATGTGACATGAATATGATGTTTAATTAACAGATGATATTGTAATATATATAAGATGCATGAAGTTTACCTGAACTTGTAATTGTAGTTTTATGTGTTTTCTTTTTCAATATGTTACTTGTGTGTGCGTACCTCCTGCTTGCATATATTTTGAAGGAGTGATTAGGGTTAACTTTCTAGGGAGATGGTTTTATAACTCACCCATTTAGTTACCATCGTTGGATGGGATCTGACATCAAGATATAACGGACCGGATCCCACCCAAACCTAGCCCATGCTACTAGGCCTATTTGCCCCACGACTTCAATCCTTCACCCCCACTTGCTGCGCCCGACGCCTTCGACTCCGTCTACCTCAAGACGTCGCCCGTCTCCTCCAGACTGCTTGCCCCAACAAGTGTTATACCCTCACAACATGCTTTGGTTGATGCAAGCATAACCTTGACATCACTTTTCATGTTGTTGAAGGTTGTCATCATAGCTTCATGCTGTTTAATCTAGACATTGCCACTCATATGCAGGATCTCTTTATCTTCAGTCCCATTCAGATTTTGTTAGCTTCGGCACATCCTTCACTTATAACTGCCATTAACATGTGTGATAAGGAAGCTTCACTTATTTTATAAATCTATGCTTGAAATATTAAGGTTAAATCCCTATGAAAGTGTAAAAACAAGATTTGTGATTGAAGTTGTTTGCTTACTCGCTTGTGTGAAGGACTAAGAAAGTAGGTACTGATTTCTAGTCAATATATTTAGGCATTAAAACTGAGAAAGGAGCAACTTCCTAAGTTTTCAAATGGACAGGAGGGAAAGAAATCCTTCAAATGGATGGGAAAATCCTTCCAAGAATCGTCAGGCTTCAAATTGATGCTTTCAACAATCCAAATGATGAGACACGGGTGTTACTTGCATCTACAAGAGCTTGCTGTGTAGGGATTAGCTTGACAGGAGCTTAGCAGCATCACAGGCGGTTCTTAAAAATGACCGCCCGTGGAAATCATGTATTTTCTCAGGCGTTGGTTAATTAAGAAACACCGGTGATGTTATGTAAGACCTATGTGTGCTGAATACATTGGCTTGTAGTGAATACACTTGGCTTTGATGATAAAAGTTTTTAATATCACCAAAACACCTTTTTATCAAGGTCCGACTCTAGCTCCGAGCTACAGCAAGGTCCGACGATAGGTCCGGCTTGTTTTGGGTAGCTCCGGTTACGTTTGATGCTAGGTCCGACTTCTTGGTAAGGTCTGACTAGCTTTGGTTAGCTCCGGTAAGCTTTATCTTTAGCTCCGGCATGTCCTTGTTAGCTCCGGCATGTCTTTGTTAGCTCCGGCATGTCCTTGATAGCTTCGGCATATATTTGATAGCTCCGACATCCTTTTGCTAAGCTCCGACTTACTTTGTTCTAGCTCCGGTTTTTGGGTTGACTAGTTCCGACTAGTTTTGGTAAGCTCCGGGTCTAGGATCTACTAGTTTTGGTAAGCTCCGAATCCAGGATCTACTAGTTTTGGTAAGCTCTGGCGCTAGGTTCTACTAGCTTTTGTTAGCTCCGGCTCAAGCTCCGGGTTGCTCTGGCAAGGTCCGGAACTTGACTGCAGTGTTTCTTGTTAGCTCCGGCTCAAGCTCCGGGTTGCTCTGGCAAGGTCCGGAACTTGACTGAAGTGCTTCTGCTTTTCATTTGCAATGTTTCGTACTTGCTTTACTTGTTAGGAAAGATTGCTTAGTATTCATTTGCTAAGTTTTTGGTGCGTTTTGGATGATACGGTTGATATCGTTTCTAATGTGGTTTTGCAACATGCTTATGTGAGGTTCTCACGTAAGGTGTTGTGTTCGGAACTAACGTGAGTCAAGTCGAGGACTTGGACTCGTATGGATTGTTTGTTTGTTCATGTGCAGGTGTTGCTTGAGTTCAAGTCATGGCTGGTGACAGGATCCATTGGACTAGTCTCAGGAGGAGATGAGGTTCCAACAACCAAGTTCGGGAGGAACTGTGGTTGAGCGGGTCAGGAGGTCGCGCAGGATGATTGAATCAAGGGCAGTGCATATGAAGGTCGAAGGAAGGTGTTCGCACGTATGCATGCGGTGCATGACGTGGCAAAATGCTTCTAGAGACGGATTATGGAAGGAAGATCTGATCGGAAGGATCGGATCGTATCGGTTGAAGACTTTGGCTGCGGCAGAGTCGGTTATGGCTCGGTATGGGAAGTATCGAGTTGGTTATGTTAGGATTTCGTGTGTGTCACGAAATTGAGTTTTTTAGGAATGTGGGATACGTTCCTAAGGTGTTTGGAAGTCTTAAGATTGCTTCTATCTGCGTGTAGAAGAATCTTGAGCAGTTATGGTAAGTTCCGATTGTGATCGGATTAGGATTAGAGTCCTAGTTGTATTGGGATGGCCTAAGGGCTGGTTATATAAGCAAGGGAAGGCCAAAGCTCGTGAGAGACGACTTTGGGGCTGTTCCTCTTGTGTTCTATTGAATAAAATTCATAGTTTGAAGGAACTTTTGTGCCTTGTTCGTCCAACTTGTTCCAGACAAGTTTTACTCGTCGAGTTTCTGGACAGCACTACCTTTCGTCGGTGATTTTATCATAACTCAAGTTTTTCTGATCCAATTGACGTGATTCTTTTTGGTTTGTCTTCACAACTTGATTGTCTATCATCTGTCAAAATTTCACGGTTATTGGATTTGTGGTTTTTGATCTACACGAGTTACTTTGCAGCACTCCAGAAACTGTTTTTCTCGGGTAGGTCAGATTGACCAGTGTTTGATCTTTTGATCATAACTTGAGTTGTTCTCGACGGATTTGAGTAATTCTTTTTGTGTTGTCTTCGTGACTTGATTCTCTCTGATATATATCACTTTTGTCACGGTGAAACACGTTTAGATTAGTCTCATACACAGTTTCTTTAACAGATCGTTTTTCTACTGAAGGGATTAGGGTTCTATTGTTTCCGCTGTGTAAGATTTTTAAATCTACCATTCACCCCCCCTCTGGTAGCTTTTCATGTGCTCTTCGATCCTACAATTGGTATCAGAGCCAGGTTGCTCTAATCTTTGTGATTTGCACGTGTTTTTGACTAATCATCATGGAGAAGTACTCCGTCAAACCTTGTGTGTTTGCTGGTATTGATTTTCTGGTTTGGAAGGCACGCATGGAGGATTTTATCCAGGCACAAGGCTTTGCAATATGGGAGAAGGTGTATAAGCCTTATGATGTGCCACCCAATGATCAAGTCACGGCCACGAACCTCCGGGACGTCGACAACAACAACAAAGCCCGAAACTTGATCATCCAAGGACTCACTCAAAGCGACTTTGATCGTGTCGCACACCTCCGGTCAGCATACGATGTTTGGAGAGCTCTCTGTGATTATCATGAAGGCTCCAACACAATCAAGGAGGTAAAACAAGATATGTTCAAGAAAGAATATATGCGTTTTGAGATGCAACCAGGTGAGTCTATCGATGACCTTTTTGCTCGTTTCAATAAAATTCTCAGCAACTTACGTAGTGTCAATGTAAATTTTTCTGATGCTGAGAATGCTAGACAACTTCTTAGTGCATTAGACATGACAATTTGGGAGATGAAAGTAACATCTATTCGTGAATCAACTGTCATGAGTTCTCTTACATTAGATGTACTTTATTCTAAACTAAAAACTCATGAAATTGACATCCTAGCACGTAAGAACCCAAACAAGTCTATTGCATTTGTCTCACAACGTGATATGTCTAGCTCCGGCCAATCATCATCCTGCAATACTCTTGCTTTATTGTCCTCACTAACCCTGGAGCAGATCGAAGAAATTCCAGAAGAGGAGTTGGCACTCATCTCTACTAGATTCTCAAAAGCATTGCAAAATGTGAGAACTAGAAGGAGAGGAAGCTCCGGACCTCAACGATGTTTTGAATGTGGTAAAACAGGACACTTTCGTACAGAATGCCCTAACCTTTCAGGTCCGACCACCCGGGAAGAAAAACAAAGCAAGATCCGGACCTCCTCTGGAAATTCCAACAAGAAGAAGAAAGGTACCATAGGACGCAAGATGATCAACAGCTTCATCACCGCGCTTCAAGAGCTCAGTTCAAGTGATGTAGACTTTGAAAGTGATGAAGATAATGATGATCTGGCCAACTTATGCTTCATGGCGGGCAAAGCAAGATCAAGATCAAGTCAGGAGGAAGCAGAACACAACAGTGACGATGATGAGGTATGTGTTACCTGCAATGAAATGTGTGATGCTATTTCTCGTGCAACTATTATTGTCAAGAAAAAGGACAAAAAGCTTAGGGATAGTACTGCTAAAATTGAATCACTAGAATCTGAAATTAACCGTTTAAAAACTTTGATTCCTAGTGATGATGCATGTCCCTCATGTGACTTAATCTATGAACAATTGTCCACATTAAGAAGTGCACACTCCTCCACTCTAGATAAACTTGATGAAGAAATTAAAAAGAAGAAAGAGCTTGCTGCACTTAATGATAAAAACTTGAAAGATGCTAGCTGTTCTACAATTGACTTGCATTGTTCTGCATGTGAAAATCTTGATAAGAAACTGCAAGATGCTATGAATGAAATTTCTATGTTGAACAATGCTTTACGTTCTCATGAAGTTAAATTTTGTTCCAATTGCAAACTAAAAGGAAAAACTTCATGTGAAAACTGCCTAGACTTGTCCAAGAAACTTGATGACATGAATAGGACACTAGGTCGGTTTTGTAATGGGGACAAGAATCTAAACTTGCTGCTGAATTCTTCCAAGTCTAGCAAAGATAAAACTGGTTTAGGTTTTGATTCTCATGTTCATGCTAAGGCACATCCACCTAAAATTGTAAGGTCATTAGGAAGTGGTTTGATTCAAACAGTTCCTAAACAAAAAGAAGTGGTTTTCAAATCTGCAGGAGTGTTGCCTCATTCGGTTTCAAATAAAAATATTGCTTGCTCATCTAGACATGAACACAAAGTTAAATTTCATTGTACCTTCTGTGGTAGAGATGGTCATGTCATAGATTTTTGTTATAGACTAGCTAAACAACAGAAAAAGGAAAGAAAAATTGCTAGATCTTATAACTTTCATGCAATTAGAAAAACCCAACCTGCTTTAGTGAGTCAGAAATTTGAGAAGGTAGCTTCCAGACCTTCTGGTAAGAAATCCGCAAAAGCAGCTCCGATAGTTCCGATAGCTTCAAGAGCTACCGGATCTTCTGTTGTTCCCTCTGGAGCTTCAGTTTTTGCCTCCGGACCTTCTGCTTTTACCTCCGGAGCTACCGGTTTTCACTCTAAACAAGTAACAACTTCTAAATCAACTGTTAAGAAAAGAAAACCTCAATCTTTGACTCATAAACCTGCTGTTTTATCTCAGCATTCGCGTGTTTTTCCTGGTGCACGCCGCGTGACTCAGTACTGGATTCCTAAATGCCTTTTGACTAACCCCAGTATTGAGTCATCGGCGTATTGTGCTTCTATGTAGGTTACACGCTTGAGGAAGGAGAATATTTGGATTGTGGATTCACGTTGCTCACGCCACATGACCGGTAACAAAGATTGGTTCTCCTCCCTCACCTTTGTGTCACATGTAGAGAATGTTACTTTTGCCGATAATTCTTCAACTCCTATAATTGCTAAGGGTTCGGTTAGAGTAAATGATCACTACACTTTGAAGGATGTGGCACTTGTCAAAAATTTGAAATATAACTTGCTTTCTGTTTCACAATTGCTAGATGAAAATCTAGAAATTACTTTCAATAAAAACTGCTGCAAAGTTGTAGATTCAAATAGTGAGCTTATTTTTAACATGTCTCGGTTTGGAAGAGTTTTTAAAGCTGATTTTGATATGTCTTCTTCTAAGCATAGGTGTCTAGTTGCTAATGATTCAAAGGACTTATATTTTTGGCATCGTAGACTTGGTCACGTAGGCTTTGATCACCTAACGCGTGTTAGTGCTCTTGATCGCATACGTGGGCTGCCTAAGCTTAAAGGGGACAAAGAAATTGTGTGCTCTTCTTGTAGACATGCTAAGATGGTTGCAGGTTCACATACTCCTCTCACAATGATAATGACAACTGAACCATGTCAACTTTTGCATCTTGACACCGTAGGACCTTCACGTGTTCAATCCTTCGGAGGTAAATGGTATGCTCTTGTTATTGTTGATGATTATTCTAGATATTCTTGGGTGTATTTTATGGCGTCTAAGAATGAAGTCTTTAGTCACTTTAGAACTTTATTTCTTAGATTATCAATTGATCACCCAGGATCATTAAAAGCAATTAGAAGTGATAATGGAACTGAATTTAAAAATCAATTTTTTGATCACTTTTGTGCTGAAAATAGAATAGATCATCAATTTTCTTCACCATATGTACCTCAACAAAACGGCGTTGTAGAAAGAAAGAACAGAACCCTAGTTGAGATGGCTAGGACTATGCTTGATGAATATCAAACCCCTAGGAAATTTTGGGCTGATGCGTTAGCAACCGCTTGTTATGTCTCAAATCGTGTTTTCTTGCGTGCTAAGCTAGGTAAAACACCATATGAGCTCCGGTTTGGACATAGGCCTAGTGTTACACACTTTCGGGTCTTTGGTTGCAAATGCTTTGTTAAGAAACATGGTAATCTTGATAAATTTGAACCTAGATCCAATGATGGCATGTTTCTTGGTTATCCATCTCATACTAGAGGCTACCGTGTGCTTTTACTTGACACTAACAAAATTGTGGAGACTTGTGAAGTGTCTTTTGATGAAGCTAGCCCAGGTACTAGCTCCGGTGTTGCAGGACCAGATTCATATTCTCAGGGGGAGGGTATTTTCGAAGATGAAGAAGAGCCGGTGATACTGCCTGGTAGTTCCGAAGTTGACACGTGTCCAGCTCCGGACATTGAACAAGCTCCGGCTGTCACCTCTGCTGGTCCTGATCGTCCACAAATCACAAGCTCATCAATCTACAATGAACCTAATGAAAAAGAAGCTTGTGAGACATCTGTTCCCCTACGTTTTTACAAAGATCATCCCCCACAACAGATGATTGGAAGCTTGCATGAACGAGTCACACGGTCCAGGTTTTGCGATCCAAACTCTCATGCTCATTCTGCTTTTGTTGCTTCTTTTGAACCCAAAGATATATCACACGCACTCACTAATGAATCTTGGATTATTGCCATGCAAGAAGAGTTAGAAAATTTTGAAAGAAATAATGTTTGGAAAATTGTACCTCCACCTCAAGGCCACACTTTAATTGGAACTAAATGGGTATATAAAAATAAACAAAGTGAGGATGGGGTTGTGATTAGGAATAAGGCTAGGTTGGTTGCTCAAGGTTTCACTCAAGTTGAAGGTCTAGATTTTGATGAAACTTTTGCTCCTGTCGCTAGATTAGAAGCCATAAGAATTTTGTTAGCTTTCGCAGCATCTAAAGGTTTTAAGCTATATCAAATGGATGTTAAAAGTGCTTTTCTTAATGGCTACATAGATGAGGAGGTTTATGTCAAACAACCACCAGGTTTTGAAAATCCAGATTTTCCTAATCATGTTT
Organism: Tuctoria greenei; assembly: GCA_036927565.1. Classification (NCBI taxonomy): domain Eukaryota; kingdom Viridiplantae; phylum Streptophyta; class Magnoliopsida; order Poales; family Poaceae; genus Tuctoria; species Tuctoria greenei. Next base: position 186,457,594 of record JAYESD010000006.1, read on the forward strand.
ACAAACTGTCCAAAGCCTTATATGGTCTCAAACAAGCACCTAGAGCATGGTATGATAGGTTAAAAACATTCTTACTTGAAAAGGGGTTTACAATGGGAAAGGTTGATAAAACTCTTTTTGTGCTTAAACATGGCAATGACTCATTATTCGTTCAAGTGTATGTGGATGATATTATCTTTGGTTGTGCTTCTCATGATCTTGTGTCCAAGTTTTCAGCAATGATGAGTTCTGAATTTGAAATGAGTATGATGGGTGAACTCACTTACTTTTTGGGGCTGCAAATCAAGCAAACCAAGGAGGGTACCTTTGTGCATCAAACAAAGTATACCAAGGATCTCCTAAGGCGCTTCAACATGGACAAAAGCAAGTCTCTTCGGACACCAATGGGAACAGCAACAACACTTGAACTTGATGAAGATGGTGAATCCGTGTATCAAAAAGAATATAGAAGTATGATCGGATCACTTTTGTACCTTACAGCATCAAGACCGGACATACAATTCAGCGTATGTCTTTGTGCACGGTTTCAAGCTTCCCCACGTGTTTCACATCGTCAAGCCGTCAAAAGGATTCCCAGGTACTTACATGGAACTCAAGAATTTGGCATTTTTCTTCCTTCTTCCTCAATCGTTTCTTTGAAAGCTTTTTCGGATGCTGATTTTGGGGGTTGTAGGATTGATAGGAAAAGTACTTCCGGTGCTTGTCATTTTCTTGGTAATTCTCTTGTTGCTTGGTCCTCTAGAAAACAAAGTTCAGTTGCACAATCCACCGCCGAATCTGAGTATGTAGCTGCTGCTAGTGCTTGTTCACAAATTCTTTGGATTGTTCAAACACTTAAGGACTATGGGGTTGATCTAGATAGTGTTCCACTGTTCTGTGATAACACTATTGCTATTTGCATTGCTAAAAACCCCGTGCAACATTCTAGAACTAAGCACATTGACATTAGGTATCACTTTCTCCGTGATAATGTTGAAAAAGGAAACGTTGTGCTTCACCATGTAGATACCGAACAACAATTGGCTGACATTTTTACAAAACCTTTGGATTTCACTCGTTTTTGTTACATTCGTAGTGAAATAGGGGTTATGCATCCTCATGGCTTAAATTGAGGGGGAGTTTTTGAAACTTAGGAAGTCTATGTGTGAATCTGAAATTAAAATAATATGAGCATATTATTTCATACATATATGACTTTGTGATTCCTTTTACATGCTGAAAGTTCTTACTACATTACTCGTGTTATACTTTTTGTAGTTTTTGCCATGTCTAGTAATTGGAATAATTACTTACACTAAATCTGGTCATGGTCGAACTTTCTTGCTGTTTTGAACTTGTTGCATGCTCACAACTGCTTTTAATCATTAAGAATTTATCAAGTAATCAACTCACATGTTGAGTTTTTATGAACAAATATAAATTGAGAAAAGATCAAGAGAATATGCATGCATCGCACTTCTTCTTTCGAGATGGCTTGTCATTGCACTTAGATATGAACTTGGAAGAAGTTGTGTATGACTAAAACCATGTCCTTAAGCTTCTGATTGTCAAATGACATAGGCTTGGCTTGGTTGGTTAGAATAAGGCAGATGCGCATATAATCTCTTGCAAATATCATATGATCTAGATTTATGCTTTGAAAATAATAAAATGCAGCAACTAGTGTCATGCTTTCAGGTTTTGAAATAGTTAAGTTTGTGAGATCATGACCTACTAAAATTGAAAATCACACTTGCTCTCTAGCATGGCTTACACTACCTTATGTATTTCATTGATGTGATAATGTAAGGTACTTGATAGTATGACTTGGATGAGTTTTGTTTATATGTATATGTTATAATATGCTCATAACAACTAAAGAGGGAGAGATAATTTGTTTATATCTCATAACAATTAAAATTTCTCTTTTACCTTGCTGAATACATTGTCAAAGGGGGAGAGATTAATCACACATTCAAAAAAAAGGAGAGATAATAAAGGGGGAGACATTTTCATTTTCAAAAAGGGGGAGAGATTTTCATTTACGTTTGTTTTTACAAAAGGGGAGAAATTGTTTTCAAAACTTTTATGTGAATAAGCCAATGTTCGGATTTTAAATGGTGTTGCCAATGCATTCATCAAGGGGGAGATTGTAAGACCCATGTGTGCTGAATACATTGGCTTGTAGTGAATACACTTGGCTTTGATGATAAAAGTTTTTAATATCACCAAAACACCTTTTTATCAAGGTCCGACTCTAGCTCCGAGCTACAGCAAGGTCCGACGATAGGTCCGGCTTGTTTTGGGTAGCTCCGGTTACGTTTGATGCTAGGTCCGACTTCTTGGTAAGGTCTGACTAGCTTTGGTTAGCTCCGGTAAGCTTTATCTTTAGCTCCGGCATGTCCTTGTTAGCTCCGGCATGTCTTTGTTAGCTCCAGCATGTCCTTGATAGCTTCGGCATATATTTGATAGCTCCGACATCCTTTTGCTAAGCTCCGACTTACTTTGTTCTAGCTCCGGTTTTTGGGTTGACTAGTTCCGACTAGTTTTGGTAAGCTCCGGGTCTAGGATCTACTAGTTTTGGTAAGCTCCGGATCCAGGAACTACTAGTTTTGGTAAGCTCTGGCGCTAGGTTCTACTAGCTTTTGTTAGCTCCGGCTCAAGCTCCGGGTTGCTCTGGCAAGGTCCGGAACTTGACTGCAGTGTTTCTTGTTAGCTCCGGCTCAAGCTCCGGGTTACTCTGGCAAGGTCCGGAACTTGACTGAAGTGCTTCTGCTTTTCATTTGCAATGTTTCGTACTTGCTTTACTTGTTAGGAAAGATTGCTTAGTATTCATTTGCTAAGTTTTTGGTGCGTTTTGGATGATACGATTGATATCGTTTCTAATGTGGTTTTGAAACATGCTTATGTGAGGTTCTCACGTAAGGTGTTGTGTTCGGAACTAACGTGAGTCAAGTCGAGGACTTGGACTCGTATGGATTGTTTGTTTGTTCATGTGCAGGTGTTGCTTGAGTTCAAGTCATGGCTGGTGACAGGATCCATTGGACTAGTCTCAGGAGGAGATGAGGTTCCAACAACCAAGTTCGGGAGGAACTGTGGTTGAGCGGGTCAGGAGGTCGCGCAGGATGATTGAATCAAGGGCAGTGCATATGAAGGTCGAAGGAAGGTGTTCGCACGTATGCATGCGGTGCATGACGTGGCAAAATGCTTCTAGAGACGGATTATGGAAGGAAGATCTGATCGGAAGGATCGGATCGTATCGGTTGAAGACTTTGGCTGCGGCAGAGTCGGTTATGGCTCGGTATGGGAAGTATCGAGTTGGTTATGTTAGGATTTCGTTTGTGTCACGAAATTGAGTTGTTTAGGAATGTGGGATACGTTCCTAAGGTGTTTGGAAGTCTTAAGATTGCTTCTATCTGCGTGTAGAAGAATCTTGAGCAGTTATGGTAAGTTCCGATTGTGATCGGATTAGGATTAGAGTCCTAGTTGTATTGGGATGGCCTAAGGGCTGGTTATATAAGCAAGGGAAGGCCAAAGCTCGTGAGAGACGACTTTGGGGCTGTTCCTCTTGTGTTCTATTGAATAAAATTCATAGTTTGAAGGAACTTTTGTGCCTTGTTCGTCCAACTTGTTCCAGACAAGTTTTACTCGTCGAGTTTCTGGACAGCACTACCTTTCGTCGGTGGTTTTATCATAACTCAAGTTTTTCTGATCCAATTGACGTGATTATTTTTGTTTTGTCTTCACAACTTGATTGTCTATCATCTGTCAAAATTTCATGGTTATTGGATTTGTGGTTTTTGATCTACACGAGTTACTTTGCAGCACTCCAGAAACTGTTTTTCTCGGGTAGGTCAGATTGACCAGTGTTTGATCTTTTGATCATAACTTGAGTTGTTCTCGACGGATTTGAGTAATTCTTTTTGTGTTGTCTTCGTGACTTGATTCTCTCTGATATATATCACTTTTGTCACGGTGAAACACGTTTAGATTAGTCTCATACACAGTTTCTTTAACAGATCGTTTTTCTACTGAAGGGATTAGGGTTCTATTGTTTCCGCTGTGTAAGATTTTTAAATCTACCATTCACCCCCCCCCTCTGGTAGCTTTTCACGTGCTCTTCGATCCTACATGTTAGCTACATCACAGGCGGTTCTTAATTAATAACCGCCTGAGAAAATACATGATTTCCACGGGCGGTTGTTTCTTAAAATCCACCTATGATGTTCTGTTATCACATGAGGTTATTGTATCATTCGTCATTACAGTCGCATTTTTTACAGACCGCTTGTCTTTGAAAAATCCAGGCGCCTGTGAAAATGTTTTTTGTAGTAGTGATGATTGCGAACCAGATTTCGTAGACTAATATTATGACACGTTCATTCCTTCACATTTTTCATAAGTGCACCCCAGATCCAGCGCTCATGACTTCCTCTGTAGCGTACTTGCATTTAGTATTGTGAACTTTGGCCTGAAATTTGTTCCTATCAGAATCGAACTCAGGACCTGAGTAGTGCTACTCAAGAACTGGGGTGAACTTGAGAACTAGTCGTAGACCATTTGGCAAGGGCGGTTGTTACAGTCCACACCCACTGGGTTCAAGCTCCGCCCCTCACAGGTACTCACCTCCCCTCTCTTAATGAATTGGCAGTGCTCCTACTCATGACGTATTGGGTGAATATCTAGAAGGAAAATCAAATAGTGTAAATATTATCTCGTCAAATGTGTTGAGGGCGGTTTGGCTAATAGGGAACGGTTCTGTGTTTCAACAACAGTCCTGGAAGGACATAAAGGTTATATTTTGGTGCTATATGAAATTGATGACGAGGTGGTTCCTAGTGTACAAGGAGTTGGTCAAGGAAAATTGGATGCCCTGGAGCCAAATCTTGGAGAAAGAGATTCAAGGTTCCCTGCAATTTGCAAAGGGATGAAGATCTTGGAAGTAGACAATTGAGGGGTGGCCTGTGAAGAATGATGAAATGAGTGATTTTATATCTGTTAAGCCTCTATGTCTTAAGTTTGTGTTAGAAAAATAAGAGGCAATTTACTGAACAATTCTAGAAAAACACACCAAAACAACAGCAATCGGCAGACAGACGGGACAAGATACAACGCGTACTGATTTGAAGCCGAATGAACCGCTGTAGATCTGGCGGCGAACAATCGTTGCAGACATTGGTGACGATGTTGGGTTGCAGCGCCCGATCTCTTTGGTACACGACCCGTGGTGAAGAACGCGAGCAGTCGCGTGGAGCGCTTCCCAAAAACCTTATTTGCCCTCTCCCGGTGCACGATCGCAAGGGCGAGCGGTTCCGGAGACCTGCTCTCCCGATCGTCGGTGCACGCCATCGCTCGGGGTGGAGTAGACTAGAAGGCGGTGCAAGGAACGCGAACGTGGGAAATGATCTGATCGTGGGATGACCTACCGTACTGCGCACCCCCGTATTTATAGAGTCCCACGGAGGCGGTTTGTGTGCGATCCGGAGGATCCGGATTCGAACTGACTCCACAGTCGTAGACGCGTCTGTCTCCAACGACTTGGACTCTGTCTCGGTAGCCCCAAAAATTTGAAGGCCCAAAAGCCCAAAGCCCAATTTAATTTTCTGCAAAAATATAAAATATGGGCTCGGCTCGAGGCTCGAATTCACACGAACACACACCCGCGCGCGTGTGCGGGGCGGGGCGAGGCGAGGCGAGGAGTGGCGTGGCGAGGCGAGCAAGCGAGAAGGAGGAGGAGGAGTGCGCGTGGGCCACCCCTCTCTTCCTCTCTTCTCTCTCACTTAAGGAGTGGAAGAGCAACCTCCCTTATATGTAGGGGTTGCTCCAGTTCCACTTCTCATGTGGGACTAAACATTTAGCACCACCCTCTCTGTCAGCAATGGGCCTTTGAGATTTATTGGGAATTAATTCTGAATATTAGATGGGCCTAGCCCATTTATTCCAATAATCCCCCACCAGATCTCAAAGCCATTAGGTGAGAGGTCATTCTCGTTCCTTGTTTGATATACTAGTGTTTCGGCAGAGACTGTGAGGTTGAACTTCTGCCTAGATCCTCAAGTTTCATCAGGTCACAACTTGAACAATGGACTACGCCTTGAATTGCAAGTTTTGTGTGAACTGACTTCACCTGAAGACCATTACCAGTACTTGACTACCAGTAGTCTACCCCACGAGTGGAGCATATGCGTCGTACTCCCTGGTCTCTTCATGAGCTTTCCAGAGATCACCCAAATCTCACAGACTGCGACATTAGACAGTCAGAGCTCATATAGGTGTGTTTCCTTCAAGACTGTCCTGTAGGACATCATCTTTGCTACACATAGCCAACAGAAACACATTAAGGCAAATCGCCAACCTGCCTTTGTAGGGTCGAAGAGCACATGGAAATCTACTAGAGGGGGGGTGAATGGTAGATTATAAAATCTTAAACAGTGGAAACAATTAAATCCCAACCCCTTCGGCAGAAAAACAATCCATTAAAGAAATCATGTGTGAGACTAATCTAAATGTGTTTCACCATGAAAAAAGTGGTAGATATCATATAAAATCAAGTCACGAAGACGACACAACAAGAATCACTCAAATCCGTCGAGAGAAACTCAAGTTATGATTGAAAGATCGAACAAAGGTCAATCTGTCCTACCCGAGAAAAACAGTTCTGAAACACTGCAAAGAAACTCGTGTAGATCAGAAACCACAAATCCAATGACCGTGAAATTTTGATAGATAATAGATAATCAAGTTGTGAAGACAACACAAAAATAATCACGTAAATTGGATCTGTAAAACTCGAGTTATGATAAAACCACCGACGAAAGGTAGTGCCGTCCAGAAACTCGACGAGTAAAACTTGTCTGGAACAAGTCGGACGAACAAGGCACAAAAGTTCCTTCAAACTACAAATTTTATTCAATAGAAGACAAGAGGAACAGCCCCAAAGTCGTGCACCACTAGCTCTGGCCTCCCTTGCTTATATAACCAGCCCTCCGGCCAACTCAATCTCAAATAGGACTCTAATCCTACTCAAATCATGAATCAAAACTTTCCATAACTGCTTAGGACTCTTCTATATGCAGATAGAAGCAATCTTAAGACTTTCAAACACCTTAGGAACGTATCCCACATTCCTAAAACAACTCAAAATCGTGACCCACACGAAATCCTATTATAACCAACTCAAAACATTCCATATTTGAGTCAAACCCTACTCAGCCGCAGCCTGAGTCCATAACCTAGTCGGTTGGACCTTTCCGACCAATTTTTACGTCCACATCTCTGCATCACTCCTTGGAATCATGCAGCCACGTCCATGCACTCCTTGCACATGTGAAAACATCTTCCAACGACGTCCACGATACATTCATATGCATTGTTCTTGATTCAAACATGCTACGCAACCTCCTGATCAACTCACCACAATTCCTCCCGAACTTGGTTGTTGAACCTCATCTTCTCCCTAAGACTAGTTCAATGGATCCCGTCACCAGCCATGTCTTGAACTCAAGCAACACCTGCACATGAACAAACAACCAATCCGTACGAGCCCAAGTCCGCGACTTGACTCAAGTTAGTTCCGAACAAAACACCTTACGTGAGCACCTCACATAAGCATGTTGCAAACCATAGCAAAATGATATCAACCATATCAACCAAAATGCACCAAAAACATAGCAAATGAATACTAAGCAATCTTTCCAAGAATATAAAACAAGTTCGAAACAATTCACAGTAAAAATAGGATCATTGTGATCAAGCTCCGAACCTTGCCAAAGCTAGCCGGAGCTTACCAAAGCTAGTCGGACCTTGCATCGGAGCTAACCAAAGCTAGTCGTACCTAGAGCCAGAGCTAACCAAAGCTAGTCAGACATAGAAAAACAAGTCTAACCTAGCCAAAGCAAGTCGGACCTTACGTCGGACCTTGCCGGAGCTACCCAAAACAAGCCATACCTATCGTCGGGCCTTGCTGGAGCTCAGACCTAGAGTCGGACCTTGATGATAAGGTGTTTTGGTAGTATTCAAAACTTTTATCGCCATAGACAATGTATTCAGCACAAATAGTTCCCACAATATCCCCCTTGATGAATGCATTGGCAACACCACTTAAGATCCGAACATTGACTTATTCACATTAAAAGTTTTGAAAACAATTTCTCCCCCTTTGTAAAATAGAAATAAAATGAGAAGAAAAACAAATTCTCCCCCTGAGAAGAATCGTGCCGAAACAATTGTGAATATGTGTAATGTGTAATCAAATTCTCCCCCTTGCATACTTATCTTTAAAAAATTCACATATTATATATTATCTCCCCCCCCTTTGACAATGTATTCAGCAAGTTTCAAAAGAGAAATTTCAAATGTTATGAGCATATTATAACATATACATATAAACAAAGCTCATCCAAGTCATGCTATCAAGTAACTTACACTATCACATCAATGAGATACATAAAGTAGTGTAAGCCATGCTAGAGATCAAATGTAATTTTTATTTTAAACAAGTCATGATCTCACAAACTTAACTATTTCAAAACCTGAAAGCATGACACTTGTTGCTGCATTTTATTATTTTTCAAAGCACAAATTTATATCATATGATAGTTGCAAGAGATTATATGCGCATTTGCCTTATTCTAACCAACCAAGCCAAGCCTATGTCATTTGACAATCAGAAGCTTAAGGACATGGTTTTAGTGGTACACAACTTCTTCCAAGTTCATATCTAAGTGCAATGATAAGCCATCTCAAAAGAACAAGCGTGATGCATGCATATTCTCTTGATCTTTTCTCAACTTATATTTGTTCATAAAAACTCAACATGTGAGTTGATTACTTGATTAATTCTTTATGATTAAAAGCACTTGTGAGCATGCAACAAGTTCAAAACAGCAAGAAAGTTCGACCATGACCAGATTTAGTGTAAGTAATTATTCCTTACTAGACATGGCAAAAACTAAAAAATGTATAACACGAGTAATGTAGTAAGAACTCTCAGCATTTAAAAGGAATCACAAAGTCATATATGTATGAAATACTATGCTCATATTATTTTAATTTCAGATTCACACATAGACTTCTCAAGTTTCAAAACTCCCCCTCAATTTAAGCCATGAGGATGCATAAACCCTATTTCACTACGAATGAAACAAAAATGAGTGAAATCCAAAGGTTTTTTAAAAATGTCAGCCAATTGTTGTTCGATATCTACATGGTGAAATACAATGTTTCCTTTTTCAACATTATCACGGAGAAAGTGATACCTAATGTCAATGTGCTTAGTTCTAGAATGTTGCACGGGTTTTTTTTAGCAATGTAGATGGCATTAGTGTTATCACAAAACAGTGGAACACTATGTAGATCAACCCCATAGTCCTTAAGTGTTTGAACAATCCAAAGAATTTGTGAGCAAGCACTAGCAGCAGCTACATATTCAAATTCAGCTATGGATTGTGCAACTGAGTTTTGTTTTCTAGAGGACCAAGCAATAAGTGAATTACCAAGAAAATGACAAGCACCAGAAGTACTTTTCCTATCAATCCTACAACCCCAAAATCAGCATCCGAAAAAGCTTTCAAAGTAATGGTTGAGGAAGAAGGAAGAAAAATGCCAAATTCTTGAGTTCATGTAAGTACCTGAGAATCCTTTTGACGGCTTGACGATGTGAAGCACGTGGGGAGGCTTGAAACTGTGCACAAAGACATATGCTGAATTGTATGTTCGGTCTTGATGTCGTGAGGTACAAAAGTGATATGATCATGCTTCTATATTCTTTTTCATCAAGTTCAAGTGTTGTTGCTGTTCCCGTTGGTGTCCAAAGAGGCTTGCTTTTGTCCATGTTGAAGCACCTTAGGAGGTCTTTTGTATACTTCGTTTGATGCACAAAGGTACCCTCCTTGGTTTGCTTGATTTGCGGCCCCAAAAAGTACGTGAGTTCTCCCATCATACTCATCTGAAATTTTGAACTCATCATAACTGAAAACTTGGACACAAGATCATGAGAAGCACAACCAAAGATAATATCATCCACATACACTTGAACGAATAATGAGTCATTGCTGTGCTTAAGCAAAAAAAGAGTTTTATCAACCTTGCCCATGGTAAACCCCTTTTCAAGTAAGAATGTTTTTAACCTATCATACCATGCTCTAGGGGCTTGTTTGAGACCGTACAAGGCTTTGGACAGTTTGTAAACATGATTAGGAAAATCTGAATTTTAAAATCCCGGTGGTTGTTTGACGTAAACCTCCTCATCTATGTAGACATTAAGAAAAGCACTTTTAACATCCATTTTATATAGCTTAAAACCTTTAGATGCAGCAAAAGCTAACAAAATTCTTATAGATTCTAATTTAGCAACAGGAGCAAAAGTTTCATCAAAATATAGACCTTCAACTTGAGTGAAACCTTGAGCAACCAACCTAGACTTATTCCTAACCACAACCCCATCCTCATTTTTTTTATTTTTAAACACCCATTTAGTTCCAATTAAAGTGTGACCTTGAGGTGGAGGTACAAGTTTCCAAACATTATTTCTTTCAAAATTTTCTAACTCTTCTTGCATGGCAATAATCCAAGATTCATTTGTGAATGCGTGTGATATATCTTTGGGTTCAAAAGAATCAACAAAAGCAGAATGAGCATGAGAGTTTGGATCGCAAAACTTGGACCGTGTAACTCGTTCGTGCAAGCTTCCAATAATCTGTTGTGGAGGATGAATTTTGAGAACCCGGAGGGGAGTGGACACTTCACAAGCTTCTTATTCTTCATGTTCATCACAAATCGATGAGCTTGTGACTTGAGGAGGATCTAGACCAGCAATGGTGGTCGTCGGTGCTAGCTGTGAATCAAAATCAGGAGCTCGAACAATGTCATTAGCTGCTGAATTTTCGGGCAGTAGCTCCACCTCTTCCTCATCTTCAACGAAAATGCTCTCCCCAGCGGATATGGATCTGGACCTGCAATGTTTGAGCTAGTACCTGGGCTAGATTCATCAAAATACACTTCACAAGTCTCCACAATTTTGTTAGTGTCAAGTAAAAGCACACGGTAGCCTCTAGTATGAGATGGATAACCAAGAAACATGCCATCAATGGATCTAGGTTCAAATTATCAAGATTACCATATTTCTTAACAAAGCATTTGCAACCAAAGACCCGAAAGTGCGTCACACTAGGCCTATGTCCAAACCGAAGCTCATATGGTGTTTTACCTAGCTTAGCGCGTAAGAAAACACGATTTGAGACATAACAAGCGGTTGCAATCGCATCAGCCCAAAATTTCCTAAGAGTTTGATATTCATCAAGCATAGTCCTAGCCATCTCAACTAAGCTTATGTTCATTCTTTCTACAACACCGTTTTGTTGAGGTACATATGGTGAAGGAAATTGATGATCTATTCCATTTTCAGCACAAAAGTGATCAAAAGATTGATTTTTAAATTCGGTTCTGTTATCACTTCTAATTGCTTTTAAAGATCTTGGGTGATAAATTGATAATCTAAGAAATAAAGTTCTAAAGTGACTAAAAGCTTCATTCTTAGATGCCATAAAGTAAACCCAAGAGTATCTAGAATAATCATCAACAATCACAAGAACATACCATTTACCTCCGAAGGATTGAACACGTGAAGGTCCTACAGTGTCAAGGTGCAAAAGTTGACTCGGTTCAGTTGTCATGATCATTGTGAGAGGAGTATGTGAACCTGCAACCATATTAGCATGTCTACAAGAAGAGCACACAATTTCTTTGTCCCCATTAAGCTTAGGCAGCCCACGTATGCGATCAAGAGCACTAACACGCGTGAGATGATCAAAGCCTACGTGACCAAGTCTACGATGCCAAAAGTATAAATCTTTGGAATCATTTGCAACTAGACACCTATGCTTAGAGGAACACATATCAAAATTAGCTTTAAAAACTCTTCCAAACTGATACATGTCAAAAATAAGCTCACTATTTGAATTTACAACTTTGTAGCAATTTTTAGTGAAAATAATTTCTAGATTTTCATCTAGCAGTTGTGAAATAGAAAACAAGTTGTATTTCAAATTTTTAGAAAGTGCCACATCCTTCAAAGTGTAGTCATCATTTACTCTAACCTAACCCTTAGCAATTATAGGAGTTGAAGAATTATCGGCAAAAGTAACATTCTCTACACGTGACACAAAAGAGAGGGAGGAGAACCATTCCTTGTTACCGGTCATGTGGTGTGAGCAATTTGAATCCACAATCTAAATGTTCTCCTTCCTCAAGCGTGTAACCAACATAGAAGCACAATACGTCGATGACTCAATATTGGGGTTAGTCAAAAGGCATTTAGGAATCCAGTACTGAGTCACACAACGTCCAGCAGGAATAACACATGAAAGCTGAGATAAAACAGTAGGTTTATGAGCCAAAGCTTGAGGATTTTTGTACACAACTACTGTCCTACGAGATGTTACATGTTTAGCACGAAAAACAGTAGATTTGGGAGTAAACTTTGCATGTTTTTGACTCATTACAACAGATTGCATGTTCCTATCATTCGGTTTAGCAAGTGCACCAAATTTTGCATGAAAGTAATGAGATCTAGCAATCATTCTTTCCTTATTCTGTTGTTTAGCTAGTGTATAACAAAAATCTATGATATGACCATCTCTACCACAGTAGGTACAATGAAATTTAATTTTGTGTTCATGTCTAGATGAGCAAGCAACATTTTTATTTGAAACCGAATGAGACAACACTCCTGTTTATTTGAAAACCACTTCTTTTTGTTTAGGAACTGTTTGAATCAAACCACTTCCTAATGACTTTACAATTTTAGGTGGATGAGCCTTAGCATGAACATGAGAATCAAAACCTAAATCAGTTTTATCATTGCAATACTTGGAAGAATTCAGCAGCAAATTTAGGTTCTTATTTCTATTACAAAACCAATCTAATGTTCTATGCATGTCATCAAGTTTATTGGACAGATCAAGGCAATTTTCACATGAAGTTTTTCTTTTTAATTTGCAATTGGAACAATATTTAACTTCATGAGAACGTAAAGAATTATTCAATATAGAAATTTCATTCATATCATCTTGTAGTTTCTTATCAAGATCATCACAAGTAGAACAATGTAAATCAATTGTAGAACAGCTAGCATCTTTCAAGTTTGTATCATTAAGTGCAGCAAGCTCTCTGTTCTTTTCAATTTCTGACTCAAGTTTATCCAGTGTGGAGGTGTGCGCACTTCTTAATGAGGACAATTGTTCATATATTAATTCACATGAGGAACAAGAATCATCACTAGGAATTAAAGATTTCAAACGCTTAATTTCATATTCTAGTGACTCAATTTTAACAGCATTGTCCCTAAGCTTTTTGTCTTTTTTCTTAACTATAACAGTGGCACGAGAAATAGCATCACACATTTCTTGGCAAGTAGGACATACCTCTTCATTGTCGATGTTGTGTTCAGCCTCCTACATACTTGATCTTGACTTGCCCGCCATGAAGCACAAGTTTGCCAAATCATCTTCATCTTCATCACTTCCAATATCCACATCGCTCGAGCTAAGTTCTTGAAGTGCGGAGATAAAACTGCTCACCAATTGACGTCTTGTAAAACCCTTCTTTTTCTTCGTATCTTTTGCAGAGTAGTGCTTCGTCCTTGTTTGCTTTTCATCTTGGGAAATAGGATCTGGAAGTTTAGGGATTTCTGAACGAAAATGTCCTGTCTTACAACATTCGAAATATCGTTGAGGTCCGGAGCTTCCTCTCCTTCTAGTTCTCACATTTTGCAATGCTTTTGAGAACCTAGCAGAGAGAAGTACTAGCTCCTCCTCTGGAAACTCCTCAATCTGTTCAAAGGTTAGTGAGGACAACAAAGCAAGTGTACCACAAGATGAAGATTGACCGGAGCTACGCATGTCACGTTGAGAAACAAAAGCAATAGACTTGTTGGGGTTCTTACGTGATATTATGTCAATTTTATGAGTTTTTAACTTGGAATATAGCACATCTAAAGTAAGTGTACTCATGACAGTAGATTCACGAATAGATGTGACTTTCATCTCCCAAATTGACATATCTAATGCACTTAACAATTGCCTAGCATTTTCAGCATCTGAAAAATTAACATTGACACTACGCAAGTTGCTGAGAATATTATTAAAGCGAGCAAAAAGGTCATCAATAGACTCATCGGGTTGCATCTCGAAGCGCATGTATTCTTTCTTGAACATGTCTTTCCTTACCTCCTTTATCGTGTTGGATCCTTCGTGGTAGTCACAAAGTGCTTTCCACACATCGTATGCAGATCGGAGGTGTGCAACACGGTCGAAGTCGCTTTGAGTTAATCCATGTATGATCAAGTTTCGAGCCTTGTTGTTGTTGTCGACATCTCTCAGATTTGTAGTTGTAACTTGATCGTTTGACGACACTTCATAAGGCTTGTATACCTTCTCCCATATTGCAAAGCCTTGAGCCTGGATGAAGGCTTCTGTACATGCCTTCCAAACCTGAAAATCAATACCACTAAACACACAAGGTTTGGCGGAGTATTTCTCCATGATGATTTGTCAAAAACACGTGCAAATCACAAAGATTAGAGCACCGTGGCTCTGATACCAATTGTAGGATCGAAGAGCACGTGAAAAGCTACCAGAGGAGGGTGAATGGTAGATTAAAAAATCTTACACAGCGAAAACAATTAAATCACAACCCCTTCGGCAGAAAAATGATCCGTTAATGAAATCATGTGTGAGACTAATCTAAACGTGTTTCACCATGAAAAAAGTGATAGATATCATAGAAAATCAAGTCACGAAGATGACACAACAAGAATCGCTCAAATCCTTCAAGAGAAACTCAAGTTATGATCGAAAGATCGAACAAAGGTCAATCTGTCCTACCCGAGAAAAACAGTTTTGAAACACTGCAAAGAAACTCGTGTAGATCAGAAACCACAAATCCAATGACTGTGAAATTTTGACAGATGATAGATAATCAAGTTGTCAAGACAACCCAAAAATATTCATGTAAATTGGATCTGTAAAACTTGAGTTATGATAAAAACACCGATGAAAGGTAGTGCTGTCTAGAAACTCGACGAGTAAAACTTGTCTGGAACAAGTCAGACGAACAAGGCACAAAAGTTCCTTCAAACTATGAATTTTATTCAATAGAACACAAGAGGAACAGCCCCAAAGTTGTGCACCACGAGCTCTGGCCTCCCTTGCTTATATAACCAGCCCTTAGGCCAACCCAAACTCAAATAGGACTCTAATCCTACTCAAATCATGAATCAAAAATTTCCATAACTGCTTAGGACTCTTCTATACGCAGATAGAAGCAATCTTAAGACTTATAAACACCTTAGGAATGTATCCCACATTCCTAAAACAACTCAAAATCGTGACCCACACGAAATCCTATCATAACCAACTCAAAACATTCCATATTTGAGTCAAACCCAACTCAGCCACAGCCTGAGTCCATAACCTAGTCTGTTGGACCTTTCCGACCAATTTTTACGTCCACATCTCTGCATCACGCCTCGGAACCATGCAGCCATGTCCATGCACTCCTTGCACATGTGAAAACATCTTCTAACGACGTCCACGATACCTTCATATGCATTGTTCTTGATTCAAACATGTTGCGCAACCTTCTGTTCAACTCCACCACAATTCCTCCCGAACTTGGTTGTTGAACCTCATCTTCTCCCTAAGACTAGTTCAATGGATCCCGTCACCAGCCATGTCTTAAACTTAAGCAACACCTGCACATGAACAAACAACCAATCCGTACGAGCCCAAGTCCGCGACTTGACTCAAGTTAGTTCCGAACACAACACCTTACGTGAGCACCTCACATAAGCATGTTGCAAACGATAGCAAAATGATATCAACCATATCAACCAAAATGCACCAAATACTTAGCAAATGAATACTAAGCAATCTTTCCAAGAATATAAAACACGTTCAAAACAATTCACAGTAAAAACAGGATCATTGCGATCAAGATCCGAACCTTGCCAAAGCTAACCGGAGCTTGAGCTGGAGCTTACCAAAGCTAGTCCGACCTAGCAGCGGAGCTAACCAAAGCTAGTCGGACCTAGAGCCGGAGCTAACCAAAACTAGTCGGACCTAGACAAAGAAGTCGAACCTAGCCAAAGCAAGTCGAACCTTACATTAGACCTTGCTGGAGCTACCCAAAACAAGTTGGACCTATCGTCGGATCTTGCTGTAGCTCGGACCTAGAGTCAGACCTTGATGATAAAGGTGTTTTGGTAGTATTCAAAACTTTTATCGCCATAGCCAATGTATTCAGCACAAATAGGTCTCACAGCCTTACAGTTTGAGAGTACAAGCGTGCATCTTCACATAGAGAGGGTATAAAGGAAGTACTCTCCTCGGTGAACCACTAGCTTGTTTTCCCATGTCCTAATTCACGAGATCTCCGATCACATAGGTTGGGTTACTACTATGGTGTCACATCAATGGGTCTCAAACCCATCTCTCTCGATGCACTTTCTATCACATTACGTGATAGACCCTTCGTTAAGGGATTTGCCAGGTTTTTGTATGTTTGTATGTACGAAACAGTAATAACTCCAAATTTTCTCATTTTCCTGACAGATTTTAAACGTCTCTTTAGCAATCACCGTCTGACAGATTTTCCTTAGAACTGGTCACTCTGGCAATCACCGTCTGATTGTCACAGTTCATAAGGATTGCCGACAATGGTTTCTCAACTACATGCAAATCCATCAAGAGCTCTTGCAGCCATTCTGCCTCTGAAGTTGCTATCTCTAAAGCAGTGAGTTCTGCTTCCATGGTTGACATCGTCAAAATGGTCTGTTTGCAAGACCTCCATGATATAGCGCCACCAGCTAGAGTGAACACATATCCACTCGTGGCATAGAGTTCATCAACATCAGAGATCCAGTTCGAGTAGGCACGGCCGGATGCCCAGTATAGTGAACTCCATAACTCATTGTACCTCTCAAGTAGCGCATAGCCCTTTCAAATGCAAGCCAATGATCTATACCCGGGTTTGACATGAACCTGCTTAGTTTGCTCACAGCAAACGAGATATCAGGATGGGTTGCGCTCGCTAAGTACATGAGTGAAGCGATCATCTGAGAATATTTAAGGTGATCTCTCGACTCTTTCTTGTTCTTTCTGAGTATCACGCTAGGATCATAAGGCGTTGGAGAAATCTTGCTATCCATAGAGCCAAACCGGCTCAAGATTTTCTCAACATAGTGGGATTGACTTAAAGAAATCCCACTCTCATCCTTATTCAACTTAATGTTCAGAATAACATTAGCTTCTCCCAGGTCTTTCATATCAAAACACTTTGATAGAAAAGACTTGATCTCATAAATTATATCAATACTTGTACAAAAAATGAGTATATCATCCACATACAAGCATAATATAACGCTATCGCCCCCACCATGGCGATAGTACACACACCGATCAGCCTCATTAATGACAAAGCCTGCAGACGTCAAAGTACCGTTGAACTTCTCATGCCATGGCTTAGGTGCTTGTTTCAGACCATACAAGGATTTCAACAATTTGCACACCTTTGTCTCTTTACCTTTTACTATGTACCCATCAGGCTATTCCATATAAATCTCCTCTTCCAACTCTCCGTTCAGGAAACCTGTCTTTACATCCATTTCATGGATGATTAGACCATAAGAGGCAGCCAAAGAAAGTAGTACACGAATTGTCGTCATTCTGGTGACAGGTGCATAGGTGTCAAAATAGCCTTCAACTTCCTTTTGAGTATAGCCCTTTGCAACTAGTCTCGCCTTGTACTTTTCAATAATACTGTCAGGCCTGAGCTTCTTCTTGAACACCCACTTGCATCCTGCTGGTTTGCACACGTATGGTCGTTCAGTTAACTCCCAGGTTCCATTGGAAAGAATTGAGTCCATCTCACTATGAATTGCTTCGTTCCAGTCATCTGCATTAGGTGATGCATATGTCTCTGCTATGTATCTAGGAGTATCGTCCACAAGGTACACAATGAAATCATCACCGAAGGATTTTGCAATTTGTGATCTATTAATCGACTGAATTATTTCATTGTGTTCCTCCTCTGGGACATTCTCAAATGGTGTATCAAGAAACTCGCTAGTTGTGGTGGATTCAGGACAAATTTCAAAAGAGATCCTAGCAGTGCTATGCATATCTTTCAAAGGAAAAATATTCTCAAAAAAATATTGCATCACGAGATTCCATAATAGTATCAACATGAATATCAGGTACCTCAGATTTGACTACTAAAAATCTATAAACGATGCTCCGATGAGCATAGCCTAGAAAGACACAATCCATTGTCTTTGGTCCCAGCTTGCGTTTCTTAGTAATTGGAATATTGACCTTTGCCAAACATCCCCAAGTACGCAAGTATGAAAGTGATGGTTTTCTCCCAACCCACTCCTCATAAGGGGTTTTCTCTTTATTCTTGTTTGAAACGCGATTTAGGACATGACATGAAGTCAATAGAGCCTCCCCCCACCATGCCTTAGATAAACCGGACGTGTCTAACATGGCATTCACTAAGTCACACAGTGTGCGGTTTTTCTTCTCGGCTATCCCGTTTGAATGGGGTGAATAGGGAGGCGTCCTCTCATGTATAATATTGTGTTCCGCACAAAAATCATCAAATATTTTGGGAAAATACTCACCACCACGATCTGACCAAATACATTTGATCTTTCTCTCTAATTGAGTTTCTACTTCAGCTTTATTGATTTTAAAGTAGTCTAAAGCTTCATCTTGAGTTTGCAACAAGTAAACATAGCAGAATCTAGTAGAATCATCTATTAATGTCATAAAATATTTATTTCCACCTTTTGTCAACACACCATTTGTCACATCCCGAATTTAAAAAAAAAGATAAAAATCATTCTGAATTAAAAATTTTTAATCAAATCTTGACCACCGTTAATAAAAATTGAGGCGAATGAATGTGTAAATACGAACACGCGTACATTTAAATATGAACCAAACTATAAAATAAATCTGAACCAAACAAAAATAAATATGGGAGTAGAAAGGAAAATATAATACACGCATGCACATGTATACGTGGGCTCATCACTAATAAGGATAGAAAAATAAAGGAGAACAGACTATTGATTAAATGTGTAGAGTCCTAAGTCGATATGAACCCTAAATAAAAATCAATAAAATATGAAGCCAACTCCGACTATTAACATAAGGTATAATAATTAAGATAAAAGCGACAAAATAAATAGAGAGACGTATATGTGTAAATGTGTGCGTGTCAACCAATAAATTAATGGGTTTAAATGAAGTAAGCAATTGAAAGTCTCAAACCAAATTGCTTATCAGAAAGGAATTCAAATAAAAGTCCTACCTAATGGCCTAATGAAAATCCACCCAGATTTGCTTTTAACTAATAAAGTGTATGAAGGCATATAAATCTACATGCATGTAGAGAAGCAAGTAAAAAATGATTTCCATAAATAAATTGAGAGTATAAAACAACCCAAAATACAATAAATAACCAAAGGAAAATGTAAAACATGCACAACCCACAACTTCTCCAGTCGGCCCACCTCCCTCTGCCCTCCTTCCTTTTTTTTAGTTGGCCCAGTGCCTCCCCCTGCATGGCCCACTGCCCTTCCGTCGAGGCCCATACTCTTTCCATGGCGCAACCCACCATCGGCCCACTTCTCTTTTTCCTTTCCCCGTGGCCCAGCCGACCTAGTGATGTAGTGCCTTCTTCCCCAGTACGCCGCCTTCCTCTTTCGTCCCGACAGCGCCGCCTGCACACGAGAAACCCGGCCGCATGACGTCGTCTCATCCCCGTCGCGTCGCTCAGCCGGATGCTTGTCAAGATGTTGCCAACCTCCTTTTTCCTCCTCGCCATCATGACCACGACGAACGTCCACGCCAAGGAATCGAGCGGAACCGCCCTTCCTTTGCACGCGTTCGATGAATTCCACACCCCGACGTGCCTCGCCCGCCAAGAAACCCATCACCGTGTCACATCGTCGCCCCAGCACACTGCCTCTCGGCCACAGCCTCCAGGGGACTATAAAACGGTCGCTCGTGCCTCCCTTACCTCCCGATACAACACCAAATCGCTCCTCCGTTTACACCACATGCAGTCCCAAGCCGAGCTCCCAAATTTCCTGCCACAAACGACGTTGTCGTCCAATTTCGTCACCGGCGGGCCTCCACCGCCAGCACTAGAGCACAAGCCGCATCTAGGACCACTCGTACGCTGTTTGGCGCAAGAATCGGACCAAGCGGAGCTTTCCCCGAGCCGAATTCTGGATTCACCCTTTTCTTCCCCGGTGCCGACCATCGTCCCCGTTCCTGCTCTGGTAAGCATCCGACTCCTCAACTCCTTTCGCTCGAAGCTTACCCACGTCCTACCTTCACCAGAATGCAAGTTAGAGGGCACCAAGCACCACCATAGCGCATGGCCACTACGGAACCCTAGGTGCGCCACGCTCCCTGTCGCTAGCACGTGTCGCGCCCTAGTCGTCGTGCGTTGCCGCCGGCTGCCGTGGAACTTTCCCGGGTTTGGCCGAGCGCGATAGTGCATACTCAACTCCCTCGTCCACTCTCTAGACAACTTGGGGATGGTAGCAACAGCACCTGCATCTCTATCACCGAGCGTTTCCCCAACTAGCTATGGCGGCTAGCCGCCGGCGGCCGTGGGCGCTGCCCCGGCACGGATGTGGCCACAGAGAGCATCCCCGCACCCCGAAACACGTCCCCGGTAAGCTAGTCTGTCGGATTACAGCGCGCACGAATATATCAATTGCGCGACACCGCGTGCGGCCGCCGCCGTCCGCCGCCAGCCGCCATTGATGCCACCCATGCCTGGCCAAGCCGTCCACCGAGTTCCTCACTCGCTCTGGCACCTCAAGCACCCGCCATACTCGGCGACCCGGCTCCGGCTAGACGCCAGCGAGCCCCGACCGCCTCCCTGCGGACCCTGCCGCTCATCTGCTCGGTCCCGTGGAGCCAACGTGGCGAACGTGTAGCACCAACATAGTGCACACATGGCGCGGACGTGGCTGCCAACAAGGCGCCACATAAGCGCGGTTTGCCACCTGAGCGTACGACATCTTCGTGGACATGGTCCACGAAGACCAGTTAGTTGAATGCCCAACAAGGCCCACTTGCCGGCCTCAAAGAAATTCATGAAATGCTAGGCACAAACGAGCGTACACATAGCTAGTGCACCAACCCACTAGCAGCCTCACCGGACGCTACAAAATTGCTAGAGCCACCCATTAGTGTACCCCAAAATTTAGAAAATGCATTTCCTTATTCTGGAAAATTCTAGAAAACCATCTTTAAATAGTACATGACTTTTAGAGCACGAAAACAGTGATTAGTAACAAAAATAATGGTGGTTATTCTAAAAAAACATTATTAGCTAAATAATAATAATAATTAACTAGGAAATTGAGAAAATCTAAATTTAGCCTCTAAAATAGGCAATTTCTCCACAAATAATAATATGAAAATTCTATAAATATTATTTTATACCCATAAATAATGGAAGTAATAATTTCATTAAAATAAATTAGGCGATAGTAAATTAATTAATATCATTATTGGAAAGCCATTTAAATAAATATTAATGAGTAAAATTCACCGACAAGCCCTAAATAAAATAATCTTGCTACTAATAATTATCTGAAAAATCCCTAGGGAATATTGTGGTGCATGTACAATATGATGTAAGTAGAAATTGGCTAATATTAAATATAGGATGGGGAATTGAATATCATTTCTATAGGAAAACAAGTGAAAAATCATAATTAGTGAAATACACGTAGAAGCCCTAAATAAAATAATCTTTCCACGAATGACCTAAATATTCCAAAGAATATATTACTAGTATTTTAGAATAATACTTGAATAAAATAAAATATAATAACTAGTGTCATTATAGAAAAACAATTAAAGAGCTATTGGATAATGAAAATTCACATACAAGCCCTAAATAGAATAGACCCTCCACTAAGTAATTTCCTGATGTCATAATATCCATGCACTTAAAGGAATTCTAGAATAAGTTCATAACCTTTAGAGTATACTAAGACAATAATATATTAAGAAATAGAATGAGATAACAAGTCACACACTAGTCTTCACTAGAAACATTGCCTTAAGTCCAAATGCGTTAGGACTCATGCTTAGTCTCTAAAATAAGCAAGACTTAAATTAGTAGAACTTTAGCGAGTATACTATGGTGAAGATAGGATAATTATAAAGACGCTCATATAAGTTATGTTCAACTCATTGACCACAATATGTGTAATCTATAGTATAAACTAGTAAGCTCACCATAATTGTCATAAACCATGAAAATAACTAAGAAGATCGATAAAATAGTTATAACCCTTCAGCAAACATTTAGTTAATCAATGAAATAGTAGCATTTCCAGATAAGCCACCATTAGAATTACGTATTCTCCAATAAACCTTATAAGAATCTTAAAACTGTGTTATTGAATGATTGTTCATATTTATTAGAGTTTTATTTGGATTTCTTGGACCTCTGTCGATGAAACGTATTTTCTTCGCGTAGCTACGTACCTAGTAATCGGAGAGTTCGCAAAGGAGATATTCAAGACCTGGATCACGAAGAACAAGACAAGGACCTTGATAAAACACTGTAAAGGCAAGCTCTAACTCCTTGATCATATTTTACCTATGTTTTGCAATCGCACCTATGGTCTGTTTTCATTGCATGATTGTATGTCTATTTTAAAATGTTTTTATGTTATGAACCACTTGATGTGGTAGCATGAGCTATATTGATGACTGAGTATTGGTGTTAGCTACTAGCCAACGATAAACAGTAACACGATAGTTACTCGCTATTAATGGTTTGAAACAAGACACTGTTATCCGTTACGATAATAGCAGTGACTATCACAATCCCCTCCTTGACCTTGACACCACAACCCCTTGACAACCTAACAACTTCATCACTGCGCCATACCAGTGATGTGAGTACCTCGTTGTTAGTACTATGCTTAGAAACCCCTGCGATGTTCGCTTCGCGAACCACTACACACTGTATACATGATTGTGAAATGTGTTAAAAGGTGTTTGGTTGTGTGAGTAAGGATATGGGTGTGTCATTAATGAACTGTGTGTGTGAAGGGGAAGGGTGGTCGAGGCGGGTATGGTGATGGGATGTCGAAGGCTCCCTAAAAGGTATACCAGCTGCGCCTGTGTATTCGGCGTAACCACTGACGGGCGCTGAGTGCTTTAGTAATAGTCCGATGACCATGTTTTCCAGACTAGCCTTGTGTTGAGTACTTCAGTTTAGTTTGATGCTGGGTGTTCCGAGCTAGTCCTTTTGCCAAGGACGGAATGGAGCCGGCTCACCAATATAAGGACCAGTTCATTTGACCTCAACATAGTGATTTCGTACAACCACAAAACCTTTATGGGCAGGACTCGCCCTACCTTTCTGGTAACCGCCACATGAGAAAACCTGTAGCTCCATGGAGGGCATGGTGGACCAGGAAATGGCACAGAGACCGAGGGTCGTCCGGTGTCTGGCTGGATAGTTAATGCCCGAATAGCCCCTGCGTCGGGCCGAGGTGTGAATGTGGGGTTACTCGGGGAAGATGGTATGGGCGTTGCATTACTCTCTGATCCGGAGTACGTAGCCTGTGGGTAAAGTGTACAAACTCTGCAGAGTCTTAATCTATCCGGATAGTTGTTGTCACAGTCTTGGCACACTATGCTTTGGGCTCCTATTGATTAGTATTAGCACATCTCCTTGAAGTGTGTGTGTGGGTGGCCGAGCCGCCGTGTTTTGGGAAAGAGTTGGCTTGCGTGCCAGAGTCGTCAGGGCCTTGGGTCTGAAGACTCATATAAAAGTAAAGGAACTGGCGGGATGGTCTGAAACTCCCCCAGGGCCTGCCAACTTTAATAATACTGATTCAACTACCTCTCACTCTTATTGCAGAACTCTTTTCAAAGAGAACCTGCATAAAATGCTTTTCGGCAAAACTAAGCCGTATGGCCTCTCCTTTAAACACCTCCCCTTGAGTAGTGTTAGGGCTTGCGGAGTACCTTATGTACCCACTCTTGCTTTGTATGTGGTTTTATTAGAAGACAAGGAAGCTGAAGCGTGTGAGGATGACGGTTAGGTCTAGTCCTACTTCCCAAGTCTGGCTGTTGGGCATGGCGCCATTCTGCTCCGCTGTTTCTGAGGATTTATCTATTTTGGTGGTCATCCACGACCACATCCAATGTAATCTAGATCATGTCTGTAAGACTTATGTTGTTTATAAATAAATAATCATTGTATGGATCTCGATCTATTATGTTGTGCGTACCAACTACTGATCCAGTGATTGGTACGGGATGCACAAGTGGACCCACAGAAGGCGGGTCCTGACAGAGTGGTATCAGAGCCATACTTGGCCGTAGGATGAAACCTTAGAGTCATCCTATACCCTGAACATATATTTTGAAAAGTATAAAACTATTTTTGAAAGATTCTCTCTCCTCTATGTTCCTTCTACACTTATCTCCTTCGATGTTGAAAACTTAATTCATTTCCCTCAAAGGCATCACTGACCTCAACCCAACATACCTTGGTAGGTCAAGAGTGAGATGGACACCAACGCGGTACGCAAGGTTGGAACTGTGCAACGTCTGCACAGGACCCTTAGTCAAACAACCTTCTAATCAATTCAAGAGAGTACATAACGACAAAGGAAGCAACTACTCTACTAAGGCTACTCGAAGACGTCATCGTCACGTATCAAGAACGACATCACGATCGGTGGAAGAACAACCACGTGCAACCCTACATTCCTTAGTCCCATCGATAAAATCAAAGAATGACCATAGTGCCCATGAGTAGAATCGCTTGGCCTATAGACATATAGTAAGTCACGAATAGAACGAATAATAGTATAATATATAAGTTTGTAATCTAGATATGTTTGGGTGTGATTCACTGGTTTTCATTTGGTTCTTTGATTGAGTGCAATTGTGTGCTCTAATACAAACACAGATCAATAATGGAATGAAAGAAGATAAGTTGAGTTTTTATTAAAATAAATACATATGAGATATGTGTATTTATATACCTACACATGAATGGCTAATGTATATCAAATATAATACACCAATAAGAATACATAATAAAAAAATTATATATATGCAAACGTACATATATACGTGAAGATAATAATAACGATGAAAACAAAATCTTCCACTCCTCTCTTCCTACCAAATCTACGAAATACCTATTTAGGAACCTATCCCTGTTCGAGCCCACCATGAGCACCTTGCTCTTGCTGGAACACTATCTCGACTCAAGTACTCCAGTTAAACCTCAAAGTTAATAAATAAATAAATAAATACATAAATAAATCAAACAAAACAAAACAAAACTACAGATGATAAAAATATAAATATATCAGTAGTAGTAGTAGTAATAATAATAATAATAATAATAATAATAATAATAATAATAATAATAATAATGAACCCGCACTAACAAAACAAATATAGTAGTTAAAATCCTATTTAAGTGGGGTAGGATTTTAACAGACCTAAAAGCTCATTAGACAAACGGTGTGGATCACACCTTCATTGATTGGTTGGCACACCGACAAGGATATACAACCTGTGCCAACTGCAAGTCACTACGGTGAATCATGTTTAGATAACGATAAGAGGTCTGCCATAAGAGCTCCCATGGAATTCATGACACATAGTTTGGAAGCTATGCTCATGGAACGAGTGTCGGAAATGTATACATGCTCAGATATAGATCTGAAAGGATTACAAGGAATGGAACCATACATAGGCGTGAAGTTTCCGACCACGTCAACAACCAAAGCAGCACTAAGGTCAAAAAGATCCTATCAGAGGGACACATATTGATTGACCAAATACAGGAGACGCAACTGTAAGCTACAAGAAGGGATTTTTTGACTAAGTTCATCACCCTAGGGAACCCCGGTGTTGTGGTCAGGGAGAAAGAAAACAACTCAGGACGCTCATCGTCTGCCGAACACCGGATGAAGTAGTGTAACTACCTGTCACCTTGAGTCGATGAACTGCTTAATCAGTTAAGAGAGTTAGGTACACCTGTGATTTGGGTTCAAGTTAATACCAATTCTAGATCATATATGCTCGCACCATGAGGCCGGTTCTCGTGACCCAATGTGGAAAATATGAGTTTTCACGATGATGCCCTTCGTACTGACCAACATATCAGTCTGCTTCTGGAGTCGTATAGGCAAGATAGCAGTAGAGGAGCTAGCAACAAACCTTCCTTGGACAAGACCTAAAGGCCAAAGTCATGGTAGTGGACCCCATGAAGTCTAAATATGTCACCTTCCGGGACCCTGTACGATACAGAATATCGAGCAGCACTAGTATGGTTAGAGATGAAAGGACGTCATTCTATGGCTCCGCACGTAGTAAGGACCCTAAGAGGTAGAAATCAGAACCAGAGGTAGTCAACAGTAACAGTAAACGAACAACCATTGTAAGAATTCACCCACCATGGTAGTGATTGCATGTACCCTATGGAGACACCAGTATGGGGTACAAACAAAATTTTTTTGAACTAAGGCATGTTGCCTCCATGATCAGTCGGACCAGTTAATACAATAGAAGCCACCACCTAATACCGTGAGTACCAGACAAGGATGTTAGATACACGCTCCTCGAGGTGTGCGATCACAGGCAAGACACGTACAAAGTCCTAAAGGGCAAGTACTGCTTGATGCAATGGATCAACAGATCAATGCTGCATATCGAGAACTAGTTGTACAAATACTCGACATTGTGGCAAGATAAACAAGAACAATTACAGTACAGTGATGACGAGTTCAAAGGAATGACCATCTCAAGGCAGTAAAGGAAACCTTAGGAAATAAATCAATACTACCTAAGACATTCTTCGAATCTCGAGGACGAGATTCTATTTAAGTGGGGTAGATCTGTCACATCGCGAATTTAAAAAAAAAGATAAAAATCACTCTGAATTAAAAATTTTAATCAAATCTTGACAAAATGTTTACCGTTAATAAAAATTAAGGCGAATGAATGTGTAAATACGAACACGTGTACATTTAAATACGAATCAAACTATAAAATAAATCTGAACCAAACAAAAATTAATATGGGAGTAGAAAGGAAAACATAATACACGCATACACATGTATACGTGGGCTCATCACTAATAAGGATAGAAAAATAAAGGAGAACAGACTATTGATTAAATGTGTAGAGTCATAAGTCGATATGAACCCTAAATAAAAATCAATAAAATATGAAGCCAACTCCGACTATGAACATAAGGTATAATAAGATAAAAGCGACAAAATAAATAGAGAGACGTATATGTGTAAATGTGCGCGTGTCAACTAATAAATTAATGGGTTTAAACGAAGTAAGCAATTGAAATACTCAAACCAAATTTCTTATTAGAAAAGAATTCAAATAAAAGTCCTACCTAAGGGCCTAATGAAAATCCACCCAGATTTGCTTTTAACTAATAAAGTGTATGAAGGCATATAAATCTACATGGCTGTAGAGAAGCAAGTAAAAAATGATTTCCATAAATAAACTGAGAGTATAAAGAAATCCAAAATACAATAAATAACCAAAGGAAAATGTAAAACAGGCACAACCCACAACTTCTCCAATCAGCCCACCTCCCTCTGCCCTCCTTCCTTTTTTTAGTTGGCCCAGCGCCTCCCCCTGCGTGGCCCACTGCCCTTCCACTGAGGCCCATCCTCTTTCCATGGCACAGCCCACCACCGGCCCACTTCTCTTTTTCCTTTCCCCGCAGCCCAGCCGGCCTGGCGCTGTAGCGCCTTCTTCCCCAGTACGCCGCCTTCCTCTTTTGTCCCGACAGCACAGCCTGCACCCGGGAAACCCGGCCGCATGACGTCGTCTCGTCCCCGTCGCGTCACTCAGCCGAATGCTTGTCAAGCTGTTGCCAACCTCCTTTTTCCTCCTCGCCATCATGACCACGACGACGTCCGTACCAAGGAACCGAGCGGAACCGCCCTTCCTCTGCACGCGTTCGATGAATTCCACACCCCGACGTGCCTCGCCCGCCAAGAAACCATCACCGTGTCACATCGTCGCCCCAGCACACCGCCTCTCGGCCACCGCCTCCAGGGGACCATAAAACGATCGCTCGCGCCTCCCTTACCTCCCGATAGAACACCAAATCGCTCCTCCGTTTACACCACGTGCAGTCCCAAGCCGAGCTCCCCAATTTCCTTCCACAAACGACGCCGCCGTCCGATTTCGTCGCCGGCGGGCCTCCACCGCCAGCACTAGAGCACAAGCCGCATCTAGGACCACTCGTACGCTGTTTGGCGCAGGAATCGGACCAAGCGGAGCTTTCCCTGAGCCGAATTCTGGCTTCACCCTTTTCTTGCCCGGTGCCGACCATCGTCCCCGTTCCTGCTCCAGTAAGCATCCGACTCCTCAACTCCTTTCGCTCGAAGCTTACCCATGTCCTACCTTCACCGGAACACAAGTTAGAGGGCACCAAGCACCACCATAGCGTGCAGCCACTACAGAACCCTAGGTGCACCACGCTCCCTGCCGCTAGCACGTGTCGCACCCTCATCGCCGTGCGCTGCCGCCAGCTGCCGTGGAACTTTCCCACGTTGGGCCGAGCGCGACAGCGCGTACTCCACTCCCTCATCCACTCTCTAGACCACTTGGGGATGGTAGCAACGGCAACTGCATCTCTATCACCGAGCGTTTCCCCAACTAGCCGCTAGTGGCTAGCCGTTGGTGGCTGTGGGCGCTGCCCTGGCATGGACGTGGCCACAGAGAGCATCCCCGCACCCCGGAACACGTTCCTGGCAAGCTAGTCTGTCAGATTACAGCGCGCACGAATAGATCGATTGCGTAACACCGTGCGCGACCGCCACCGTCCGCCGCCAGCCGCCATTGATGCCGCCCATGCCTGGCCAAGACATCCACTGAGTTCCTCACTCACTCTGGCACCTCCTCAAGCACCCACCATACTCGGCGACCCGGCTCCGGCTAGACGTCGGCGAGCCCCGACCGCCTCCCTGCGGACCCTGTCGCTCCTCTGCTCGGTCCCGTGGAGCCAACGTGGCAAACGTGTGGCACCAACGTAGTGCACACATGGCGCGGACGTGGCTGCCAACAAGGCACCACATAAGCGCGGTTTGCCACCTGAGCGTACGACATCTTTGTGGACATGGTCCACGAAGACCAGTTAGTTGAACGCCCAGCAAGGCCCACTTGTCGGCCTCAAAGAAATTCATGAAAAGCTAGGCACACACGAGCGTACACAGCTAGTGCACCGACCCACTAGCAGCCTCACCGCACGCTACGAAATTGCTAGAGCCACCCGTTAGTGTACCCCAAAATTTAGAAAATGCATTTCCTTATTCCGGAAAATTCTAGAAAATTATTTTTAAATAATACATGACTTTTAGAGCATGAAAACAGTGATTAGTAACAAAAATAATGGTGGTTATTCAGAAAAACATTATTAGCTAAATAATAATAATTAACTAGGAAATTGAGAAAATCTAAATTTAGCCTCTAAAATAGGCAATTTCTACACAAACAATAATATGAAAATTCTAAAAATATTATTTTATACCCATAAATAATGTAAGTAATAATTACATTAAAATAAATTATGTGATAGTAAAGTAATTAATATCATTATTGGAAAGCCATTTAAATAAATATTAATTAGTAAAATTTACCTACAAGCCCTAAATAAAATAATCTTGCTACTAATAATTATCTGAAAAATTCCTAGGAAATATTGTGGTGCATGTACAATATGATGTAAGTAGAAATTGGCCAATATTAAATATAGGATGAGGACTTGAATATCATTTCTATAGGAAATCAAGTGAAAAATCATAATTAGTGAAATACACGTAGAAGCCCTAATTAAAATAATCTTTCCACGAATGACCTAAATATTCCAAAGAATATATTACTAGTACTTTAGAATAATACTTGAATAAAATGAAATATAATAACTAGTGTCATTATAGAAAAACAATTAAAGAGCTATTGGATAATGAAAATTCACATACAAGCCCTAAATAGAATAGACCCTCCACTAAGTAATCTCTTGATGTGAGAATATCCATGCACTAAAGGAATTCTAGAATAAGTTCATAAACTTTAGAGTATACTGAGACAATAATATATTAAGAAATAGAATGAGATGACAAGTCACACACTAGTCTTCACTAGAAACATTGCCTTAAGTCCAAACGCGTTAGGACTCATGCTTAGTCTCTAAAATAAGCGAGACTTACATTAGTAGAACTTTAGTGAGTATACTATGGTGAAGATAGGATAATTATAAAGACGCTCATAGAAGTTATGTTCAACTCATTGACCACAATATGTGTAATTTATAGTATAAACTAGTAAGCTCACCTTAATTATCATAAACCATGAAAATAACTAAGAAGACCAATAAAATAGTTATAACCCTTCAGTGACCATTTGGTTGATCAATGAAATAGTAGCATTTCTAGATAATCCACCAGTAGAATTACGTATTCTCCAATAAACCTTATAAGAATCTTAAAACCGTGTTATTGAATGATTGTTCGTATTTATTAGAGTTTTGTTTGGATTTCTTGGACCTCAGTCGATGAAATGTATTTTCTTTGCGTAGCTACGTACCTAGTAATAGGAGAGTTCGCGAAGGAGATATTCAAGACCTGGATCACGAAGAACAAGACAAGGATCTTGATAAACCACTGTAAAGGCAAGCTCTAACTCCTTGATCATGTTTTACCTATGTTTTGCAATTGCACCTATGGCCTGTTTTCATTGCATGACTGTATATCTATTTTAAAATGTTGTTATGTTATGAACCACTTGATGTGGTAGCATGAGCTATATTGATGACTGAGTATCGGTGTTAGCTACTAGCCAACGATAAATAGTGACATGATAGTTACTCGCTATCAATGGCTTGAAACAAGACACTGTTATCAGTTACGATAATAGCAGTGACTATCACAATCCCCTCCTTGACCTTGACAACACAACTCCTTGACAACCTAACAGCTTCATCACTGCGCTATAGTAGTGATGTGAGCACCTCCTTGTTAGTACTATGCTTAGGAACCCCTGCGATGTTCGCATCGCGAACCACTACACACTGTATACATGAGTGTAAAATGTGTTAAAAGGTGTTTGGTGGTGTGAGTTAGGATATGGGTGGGTCATTAATGAACTGTGTGTGTGAAGGGGAACGGTGGTCGAGGCGGGTATGGTGATGGGATGCCGAGGGATCCCTAAGAGGTATACCAGCTGCGGTTGTGTATTCGGTGTATCCACTGATGGGCACTGAGTGCTTCAGTAATAGTCCAATGACCATGTTTTGCAGACTAGCCTTGTGCTGAGTACTTCAGTTTAGTTTGATGTTGGGTGTTTCAAACTAGTCCTTTTGCCAAGGACGGAATGGAGCCGCCTCACCAATATAAGGACCAGTTCATTTGACCTCAACATAGTGATTTTGTACAACCACAGAACATGTATGGGCAGGACTCGCCCTACCTTTCTGGTAACTGCCACATGAGAAAACCGGTAGAGCCATGGAGGGCACGGTGGACCAGGAAATGGCATGGAGACCGAGGGTCATCTGGTGTCTGGCTGGGTAGTTAATGCCTGAATAGCCCCTGCGTTGGGCCCAGGTGTGAATGTGGGGTTACTCGGGGAAGATGGGATGGGCGTTGCGTTACTCTATGATCCGGAGTACGTAGCCTGTGGGTAAAGTGTACAAACTTTGCAGAGTCTTAATCTATCCGGATAGCTGTTGTCACAATTTTGGCACACTATGCTTTGGGCTCCTATTGATTAGTATTAGCACATCACCTTGAAGTGTGTGTGTGGGTGGTCGGGGCCGCCGTGTTTTGGGAAAGAGTTGGCATGCGTGCCAGAGTCATCAGGGCCTTGGGTCTGAGGACTTATATAAAAGTGAGGGAACTGGCAGGATGGTTTGAAACTCCCCCAGATCCCGCAAACTTTAATATACTGATTCAACTACCTCTCCCTCTTGTTGCAAAACTCTTTTCAAAGAGAACCTGCATAAAATGCTTTTCGGCAAAACTAAGTTGTATGACCTCTCCTTGCTACAAGCCTCAATGCATTAAACACCTCCCCTTGAGTAGTGTTAGGGCTTGCGGAGTACCTTATGTACTCACTCTTGTTTTGTATGTGGTTTTATTAGAAGACAAGGAAGCTGAAACATGTGAGGATGACGATTAGGTCTAGTCCTACTTTCCAAATCTGTCTGTTGGGCATGGCGCCGTTCTGCTCCGCTTATTCTGAGGATTTATCTGTTTTGGTGGTCATTCACGACCACATCCAATGTAATCTAGATCATGTTTGTAAGACTTATTTTGTTTATAAATAAATAATCATTGTATGGATCTCGATCTATTCTGTTGTGTGTACCAACTACTGATCCAGGGATTGGTACGGGATGCACAAGTGGACCCACAAAAGCCGGGTCCCGACACCATTCATCTCGCATAGATCAGAAAGTATGAGTTCTAATGGTGCTAAGTTTCTCTCCTCGGCTGTCCTGTGAGGCTTTCAAGGTTACTTTGACTGGACACAACTATGGAACTTAGAACCTTTGACAATGGTGAATTCCGGAATTAATTTGAGACTAGATAGCCGATTCATTAAACCAAAATTAACGTGACATAAATGAGAATGCCAAACACTTGCATCATCATTAATACTGCCACAAATATGGTTTACTGACTTATTATTAAACTCCAGAAGAGAAAAGCAGAACAGGCCTCCGCATTCATAGCCTTTACCAATAAATTGTCCAAACTTGGACACGACTATTTTATTGGACTCTAAAACTACTTCAACCCATCTCTGCATAGAAGAGTACCGCTAACAAGATTCTTGTTCATAGTAGGGACATGTTGCACGTTCTTCAGCTGGACAATCGTTCCCGAAGTGAACTTCAGACCGACCGTGCCAACACCACGAACAGAAGCATGTGACCAATTCCCCATTAGGACGGCGGAATCCCAGTCGAACTGGTAAGAAGTAATCATGGACATATAAGAACATACATGAACATTAGCACCTGTATCAAACCACCAAGATGATGTTTGAGGAATAGAAAGAACAGTAAAAGAATTACCGTACCCATCTGCATTGCTAAACGTCACGATGTTGACATTCTTTTTCCCTCTGCTGTCTGCCGTCTCAGGACAGTCCTTGGAAAAATGTCCTTGCTCCCCACAGGTGTAGCAGCAGTCATCATTGGCTTTGTTTGACTTCTTCTTCTTCTTGAAAGCAGTAGTTTTGTTTGGCTTGAATTGAGACTTGTTCCCTTTGTTCTTGACATTGGGTTTCTGCACCATATTAGCATCGACGCTAGATTGACCCTCACCTCCTTTCTCAGTAGCGTCCTTAGCCCGAGCCTTCTCCTCAACATCAAGAGATGCTATCAGGTTTTCAACTGATATTTCCTGTCTCTTGTGTTTGAGAGTTGTGGCGAAGTTCCTCCATGAAGGAGGTAACTTTGCAATAATGCACCCAACCACAAACTTGTTGGATAAAGGACACTTGAGGAGATTGAGCTCTCTTGCAAGGCACTATATTTCATGAGCTTGTCCAACTACAGGACAGTTGTTAACCATCTTGTAGTCATGGAAATTCTCCATGATATACAGTTCACTGCCTGCATCGGCTACACCATATTTGGTGTTAAGTGCATCCCATAGCTCCTTCCCATCTATGACTGTCAGATAGACATCACAGAGTTTATTGTCAATACATCCTCTGAGGGTAGAATTGGCTTCCTCGAACTTCGTCTGTTCTTCAACAGACAAAGGACCTTGAGGCCTACCCTCAGTTACCCAGAAGATCTTAAGTGATTGTAGCCAGAGCGTAGCCTTAACCCGCCACCTCTTGAAGTGCACGCCAGAGAATTTCTCCAGCCTTAGTGCATCGGCTAAAGTCATCATGTTCAGCTCAGGAAATTGCTTAATAAGGTTTTTGGATTGTTAGAAAAATAAGAGGCAATTTACTGAACAATTCCGGAAAACACACAAAAACAACAGCGATCGGCAGACAGACGGGACGAGAAACAACGCGTACCGATTTGAAGCCGAACGAACCGCTGTAGATCTGGCGGCGAATAGCCATTGCAGACGTTGGTGACGACGTTGGGCCGTAGCGCCCAATATCTTTGGTAGACGACCCGTGGTGAAGAACGCAAGCAATTGTGCGGAGCGATTCTCAAAAACCTTATTCGCCCTCTCCCGGTGCCGGATCGCAAGGGCGAGCGGTTCTGGAGACCTGCTCTCCCGATCGTCGGTGCATGCCGACGCTCGGGATGGAGTAGACAAGAAGGCGGCGCAAGGAACGCGGACGTGGGAAACGATCTGATCATGGGATGACCCGCCGTACCGCGCACCCCCGTATTTATAGAGCCCCACGGAGGCGATTCGTGTGCGATCCGGAGGATCCGGATCCGAACTGACTCCGCAGTCGTATACACGTCCGTCTCCAACGACTTGGACTCTGTCTCGGTAGCTCCAAAAATTCGTAGGCCCAAAAGTCAAAAACCCAATTTAATTTTCTGCAAAAATATAAAATCTAGGCTCGGCTTGAATTCACACGAACACACGCGCGCGCGCGTGTACAAGGAGAGGCATGGCGAGGCGAGCGAGGAGGAGGAGCGCACGTGTTCAGTTAGTAGATGTTAATTTAATACAAATGTAGAAGAAAGAATCATCGAATTTGAACACAATTTGCAGAATGTAAACATGTTTGAGTATTTATATTGGAATCTAAATAAAAAAGAAGCAAGGGATAAGGAAACTGAAGAACAGTATTGGGCATTATCCCAGGCGGTTGTTAAGTTATACCCGCCTCAGATAAACATATTTTCAGACGGTTGTTAAGTACCAACCGTCTGTGAAGATTTTTACTTCTTTTTTCTCAGGCGGTTTGTAAGTAATACCCGCCTAAGATAAACATTTTTGAAACTACAATATGTTAATTAACGGCCTGAGAAGTGTTAATTAACTGACGCGCCGCACGAGGTCTGCGGAGAAGTTGAGAAGCCGTGGTGCAGGGACGCGTGCAAGGATCTCTCAAGATCGTCTTCCACAGTGGTTTAATTGTGCGCCGCACGAGGTCTGCAAAGAGTTCAATGCGCGGGAAACGAACCGCTCCCTCGTCTACTCTGCACAGACCATATATAAGGCATGTCGTCGGTTATGTACAAGCACAGAACTTTTGCACTCCTTTCTTCTTCTTCCATCGTTCAACCTCTCCTAGCCCGGCGCCGATGAACCACCACCGCCATGGCCAACCTTCCGCCACCTAGCCCGCCGAGGCAGCCACCCTGCAAGCGGATACGCTGCAGCTCCCCCGAGTGGGTGAATGACGACGACCAGCGCGTTCCACCGCCGGTGCAGCCGGAGCCACCGGTACAGCCGGAGCAATCGGCTCAGCCGGAGCAGCCAGCCCCTGCATCATCGCCGGAGGAGGAGGAGGAGGAGGACGACGACGACGACGATGACGACGACGATGATGACGACGAGTCGTCCTCCGACGACGGCAACGACGAGTCGTCCTCCGACGACGGCGACGACGAGTTGTCCTCCGACGACGGCGACCACCACCATGGTGACGACTACGACGACGACAACGACGACGAGTCGGAGGAGGACCGCTTGGCGTGGTTTGAGAAGTTGGCAGAGAGGATGGAGGAGGTGGGGCCGTAGAGTAGTTTTTAGGATTTCAATCAAGTGTTCTTGTACATATTTCTTGTGTTTTGTACATATTTCAATCAAGTGTCAATGAATACTGGTGGATAATTTGAAGTTTGACATGTTGGAGTGCTTTTAAAAAAATTTAAAAAATTCATACATGTATAAATTATACAAATATGTTCATACCAACAATTTTGAGTGAAGGAACTTTTTTTTTATGAGATACAAAAATGTGAATAATATGTGAGTAGAAATTAATTTGATATTTACCAAAACATTACAATGTCAGCTATACAAGTTTTAAAAATATTTTGTTCAGTTGGCATTATCTCAGACGGTTGTTAAGTAATACCCGCCAGAGATAAAAATCTTCTTAGGCGGTTATTAAGTACCAACAGCCTGTGAAGATATTTACTTCTTAATTAATAAACATCTTCTCAGATGGTTGGTAAGTAAAACCCGCCTGCGATAAAGTTAAAAACCGCTTGTGAAAAACCAACGTCTATATAAGGACCCCTCACCGCAGTCAAAACGCAACCCTAGAGAATTTATATCGACGTCGCCAGGCTGTTGAAACTTCCCCTGCGCCGCGCCGCCGCTCCGCCGCCCTGCCCATACTGCCGCGCCGCCGCTCAACCCCGCACCGCCACTTCTCCACCCAGCCGGCCCACCGTGCTGACGCCTCCCCACCGTGCTGACGCCTCTGCAAGGTAAATGTAGTTTCCTTACTTTTTCTTTGTATATTTTCATTAGATGATAAGCTGTTAGTTTTGTGTGTTCTGGTATATGGATTCTGTCCTTTTGCATGTGTAAGGACTATATGGATTGTGTTCTGGTATATTGATGTATAGACTATATGGATTGTTTCCTTTTTGTACATAGTATGTGACATGAATATGATGTTTAATTAACAGATGCTATTGTAATATATATAAGATGCATCTGGGCCTATTTCCCGATATAGCGAACTGGATCCCACCCAGACCTAGCCCATGCTGCTGGGCCTGTTTCCCCCTTTGACTCTGTCCGCCTCAAGACGTCGCCCGTCTCCTACATTAGTCGCCCTAATAATACTTGTTATGTCTCTGTAAATTCATTTTATAGAAGACCTTTAGAGAATATTTGTGGCCAAATTTTGTAAATCTGACAAAAAATTCTATTATTGAAGCATGGACCGTCGAGCGTGGATGTATAACATGCCAAGACCCGATCCCATGTACATTCGTAATGTTGGAAATTTTATTGAAGCATCCAAGAGATATGCGAAGTTGCAAAAGATAGATGACATATTATGTCCATGTATCGACTGCGAAAATAAGATTGCTTGGACGGATACTATAGTAATCCAATCTCATTTGGTGAAAAGAGGTTTCAAAAATAACTACACAATATGGACAGAGCATGGTGAGTTAGATACACATGATGTGGATAAAGATGATGAGAGAGGCTCAGATGATGATAATGTTCATATCGATGATGGTAGTGACAATCAAGCTGGTGATGATGATGATGAGTTCGATTGTGAGGAGATGTTGCGTCTCATTGAACCATATGTACTAACTTCTATGGGAGCAAGCAAAGGTTTAAGTAAAATGGAGACATTGCAGAATGCGGCCACAGAGCTTTTATATGATGAATCAAACGGTTGTGATAAAGAGTTTACTACATTGCGTGCAGTCTTAGAACTACTAAAGTTGAAAGCTACGCACGGATGGTCTGATTGTAGTTTCTCTGATCTTTTGAATCTTCTGGCAGAAATTCTTCCAAATCCAAATAAACTGCCTAGAAGCACTTATAAAGCGAAGAAACTTCTTTGCCCGATGGCACTAGGTGTGACAAAAATACACGCTTGTGTGAACCATTGTATTCTGTATCGCAAAGAGCATGAGCTCGCAACTAGATGCCCCATTTGTGGTGTCAGTAGATATAAGAAGGACTACAATCACCAGTATGTTACCAACATGAAAAAGACTCAGAAGAATAAGAAGTTTATTATTGGTCCTGAAGGTGACGATGACGATACTTCTGGCGATGCAGACGGGAAGAATAAGAGAAAAATTCCTGCATTGGTGATGTGGTACCTTCTGGTAATTGATCGCTTGAAGCGTTTGTTCTCAAACCCTAGGGAGGCTGAACTTATGCGTTGGCATTCCGAGCAACGCAAGAAGAATGAAAAACATATACGACACCCCGGTGATGCAACGCAGTGGAAAAATTTTGATATTCAGTATCCAGAATTTGCGAAGGAAATCAGAAATGTGAGGTTTGCCTTGGGTACAGATGGAATGAATCCGTTTGGTGAAAAAAGGAGCATACACAACACATGGCCCGTGGTCTTAACTATGTACAACCTACCGACGTGGTTGTGTCAAAAAAGGAAATATATCTTATTATCTGTTCTTATCCATGGTCCGAAACAACCCGGCATCGAAATTGATGTGTTCTTGGAACCTTTAATGGAAGATATGGCGAAATTGTGGAATGAAGGGGTACGTACATGGGATGAGTACAAGCGGGAGTATTTCACGCTAAGAGCAATGATATTCGTTACCGTGCATGATTATCCCGGACTGTTTACATTATCGGTACAAATGAAAGGGAAGAAAGGTTGCGTTAGGTGTGTGGATAAAACTGGATTTCTATACCCCACTTCATCCAGAAAGACGGTGTACATGAGACATCGATGGTTCTTGACAGATACACACAAGTATAGGAAGATGAAAGAACAATTTGATAACAAAATCGAAAAAGATACTGCACCGAAACCTTACAGTGGAAAACTTGTGTTTGAAATGGTCAAGAACATTCATATTGCTTTCGGTAAGGGACAAAAGAGTAAAGGAATTAAGAGAAAGAAAAGTACATCTTCGGATGATACAACTGACATGGCTTTCAAGAAACAATCAATTTTTTTCAAGTATCTTCCGTATTGGAAGAATCTGGAATTTTGCCATAGTATTAATTTGATGCACGTTACAAAGAATGTATTTGACAGCATCATTGGGACCTTGCTGGACATGCTGAGGAAAACAAAGGACGGATTAAATTCATGTATGGACCTAGTAAATCTTGATTTGAGACCAGAGCTTCATCCAGTAGAAAAGGCGAACGGGAAGCATTACCTTCCCCCAGCCAGCTACAACTTGACGCTAGAAGAGAAAAAAGCAATTTGCGAATGCTTGCGTGGGATCAAAGTGCCCACAAGTTTCTCATCCAATATCCGCAAACTAGTTTCGATGAAAGACTTGCCTTTATTCGGTTATAATTCTCACGACTGTCACATGATGATGACAGTTTTCCTTTCCATTGCAATAAGAGTAATCAAACCTGAGCATATAAAAGTTGTCATCACACGTTTGTGTTACTTCTTCAATGCAGTATCGCAAAAGGTGATAGCACGTGAAGATTTAGACTATCTGAAAACATACATCGTCGAGACAATGTGCAAGCTTGAGATGTGTTTCCCACCATCCTTTTTTGATATGCAAGTACACCTAATCGTACATCTTGTTGATCAGATAAAAGCATTGGGGCCACTATATTTACATCATATGTTTTCGTTGGAGAGATATTTAGGAGTATTAAAAGATTATGTGTGGAACCGTGCTCACCCAGAGGGTTCAATTATGGAAGGATACACCACTGAAGAAGTGATTGAGGGTTGCGCTGATTACATCAAAGATGGAAAATCGATAGGTGTGCCTATACCGGTACATGAGGGTAGACTACGTGGGAGAGGCAAAGTGGTTAAGGAAACTTTTATTGTTCAAGATTACAAGAATGTACACCGTGCACATTTTGGTGTACTACAACAGCTCGCAATAGCTGAGCCGTGCATCGAGGAACACCAAATTGAGCTTCGTGATAAAAACCAAGACCGCAAAGAGGACTGGATCATGAAAGAGCACAGAAAATGTTTCACTAAATGGTTAATGGACAAAAATATATCATACGGAAACACTATAGAAGAGGCAACAATGAAGAAGTTAGCTTGTGGCCCATCTGCTTTGGTAACATCATGGCAAGCATATGACATCAATGGTTACACATTTTACACTAAAGAAAAAGACGGTAAGAGTGTTGCACAAAATAGTGGTGTTCATATTGAGGCTTATGATTCACAAGGGCAGAAGACCACATACTTCGGGTTCATAGAGGAAATATGGGAACTCGATTATGGCGAAAGAATAGTAATGCCCGTATTTAAGTGCCACTGGGTCAAACATCCTGATGGTTTGAAAGTGGACAATTACGGGCTGACACTGGTAGACTTGAATAAAGTGGGTTACAAAGATGACCTGTGGGTTCTCGTCGATAATGTTGCACAAGTTTTTTATGTTCAAGATCCAGAAACTGAGAAGTTGCACGTAGTTGTTTCTGGAAAGCAAAATATTGTTGGGGTTGACAATGTGAGAGATAATGAAGAGGAATATAATCAGTATGAAGAGATGTACCTTTTCACCGAATCAGAAAACATCAAGCGCGTAGAGAGAAGCATTAAAAAGAATTTGAAACCCTATATGCGAGAAGATGTCAATGCTCGAAAAAATGTATATAGCAATGCGAGATGATATATATTGTATATATTTGTATCTTCTGAAATCAACTTAGAACAATGTTGGTATATGGATTGTGTCCTTTTGCATTTGTGTACATATGCGTTTGGACTCAATGATTTGGAAGTTTGGTCTTTCTTCAGATAATGATGTCTCGGGCGTGTAGCCGATTGAAGGAGGAGCGCTTGGCGTGGCGCAAGAACCATCCCCATGTATGTACATATGTCACACCGGTCACATGGTTGTATATACATATGTATCTGTAATGGACTGATGAACTTAACTGTAGTTTTTTTTTCCGTGTTGTTTGTTTTTGGTATTTTCAATTTCTCCGCGTAGGGTTTCTCTGCGAAGCCTGAATCGGGAGATTTATTGAAGTGGCAGTGCATCGTCCCCCCCCCCCCCCCCCCCGGTAAAGAAGGGGTAAGTCATGAAGAACAAGCACAATATGAGTTTAACCATCGTCCTCCTATTAATAAATTTCTTTTGCAGACTGAATGGGAAGATGGTTACTACCCCCTGACAATCTCCTTCTCTGAGGACTATCCCTTGGTGCCTCCAAGATGCGCCTTTCCAATTGGGTTCTTCCACCCAAATGTCCATTGTTCGGGAGCACTCTGCATCGGGATTCTTGATCAAGAGACTGTAAGATAGACCTATTTTGTTCATGTAATTATTACTTATAATTGTTGTCGAACTTATTTGAACTGGTTTCTTATATTGCTTAAATTATATTTCATAGGGGTGGTGCAGTGCTTTTACAATCAAAACTATACTACTTGAAGTTCAGCGTTTGCTGCATCAGCCAAATGTGCCTGATGTTGAAAATGATTGCTATAATCTACTTATCAAGGTTAGATGACACTTTGACTTAGTGACCAATGTAGGTTATTCATTCCTCCTTCGACATTTGTTAATTTAAATAATGTCAATATTTTCAGGATCCAGCGGAATATAAGAGACGTGTTCGGGACCAAGCAGGACAGTACAATTTAGATTGATCGATGGGAGCTTCATCGTCGATCTACAATGAATGTAGCATGATTTTTGTTCAGTGTGTAAAGAAATTATCTTTGAACAATTGTAAAGCCTCTAATGGTGTATTATCACAATTAAGCCAACCTCACTGGTGATCGAGCATTCCCTATAATGCATTACTGTACTAGTATCCGCTAGCTCATCTGTGTTTTTTTCCTGATACAATTTTGTCTGCACGACTACATACGACTGTGATATATAATTGCAACTACATCCCTGTAATTTCAATGAAAACCGCTTATGATAATTAAACAATGACCGCCACTGAAAATACATGATCTTCTCAGGCCGTTGTTAATCAAGAACCGGCTATGAAGTTTATTGCATTACAGACGGTTATTAGTTAA
Organism: Tuctoria greenei; assembly: GCA_036927565.1. NCBI lineage: Eukaryota > Viridiplantae > Streptophyta > Magnoliopsida > Poales > Poaceae > Tuctoria > Tuctoria greenei. Next base: position 186,499,296 of record JAYESD010000006.1, read on the forward strand.
GAACCGCCAACGAAGATCATGTATTTACCCAGACGGTTGTTCCTTAAAATCCATCTGTGAAGTTCATTGCATTACAGACGGTTATTAATTAAGAACCGCCAACGAAGATCATGTATTTACCCAGACGGTTGTTTCTTAAAATCCGTCTGTGAAGTTCATTGCATTACAGATGGTTAATAATTAATAACCGTCTGTGAAGATCATGTATTTACCCAGGCGGTTGTTTCTTAAAATCCGTCTGTGAAGTTCGTTGCATTACAGGCGGTTCTTAATTAAGAACCGATTCTGAAGATTATGTATTTACTCATACGGTTGTTCTTTAAAATCCGACTGTGTTGTTCTTTCATCACAGACGGTTATTATATCATTCGTCATCACAGTCGCATATTTTTAAGGACCGCCTGTGTTTGAAAAATTGAGGCGCCTGTAAAAATGCTTTTTGTAGTAATGTCTCTCTTCCTCTCTTCTCTCTCACTTAAGGAGTGGAAGAGCAACCTCCCTTATATGTAGGGCTTGCTCCACTTCCACTTCCTATGTAGGACTAAACATTTAGCACCACCCTCTCTTACACTAATGGGCCTTTGAGATTTATTGTAAATTAATTCTGAATATTAGATGGACCTAGCCCATTTATTTCAACAGTTTGGCAAGCTTAACTGTTTTTTGTTGTTTCGTGCTCTGTTGCTCAGACTAAAACTAGGTAGGCTACAGGGTGTCCAGATTTTGTCCTGATGGCTTGAATTCTGAAAGTAAACTGAAACTATTTACCTGTTTTATGGAATTGGGGCTGGGCCTGCGACCTTTAGCGCTAAAGAAGTTTTCGCTACTAATCTCCAAAAGGAGTACTGACAAATACCAGCATAAACCAAAGCAAACCCGGTACCGGTAACGTAGTCTCTGCACAAACATAGCAACTTGGTACAATACATTACTGATCATGGGACGATGCAATGCCCATCAGACAGCGACGTCCACGTTCTCCCATCTTCTTGGCACTGTACGACATGTGAACCAGAGCAACTTCACGGGCTGGCACGCGATGACGCGAATAGTTAGAGCACGCCGCGACTAAACCGTTGCACGCCTGACCAAAGCCTGGACCACATGCCTAGCTCCATGTGTCTCCATTACCATCCACTGATCCATCGTCCACCGTGTAATCGGCCAACATATCATCATTTACCAATTATCCGTAAAAGCGTACCCTCAAATCATTTTGCACGCGACACAGTCGTAGATGCTCGAAATAAACCCTTTTGGCTTGGTGCGTACGCTGTCAATCGCCCGGGATTTTCTCGCTGGACCAGCCAACTTGCATTGTCTCCATGCAGATGCCTGACTCGGACAGCAGCGTATGGCGTTCGAACTCTGCAAGCATGCGCGCAATGGAGCTACAGTGAAAAATATGCGGGTCCGCGGCCACTTGGCGTTGGAACGCGCCTATAAGTAGTGCATCCATGCAGAGGCACGAATTACAACTATCAGCGGCACACACACATCCTGACCTCTCACTAAAGAGAGCGAGGCATAGAAACACGTAGCAGCTGCAATGGCGCTAAAAAGCCTTGTCCTGGCCGCTCTCCTCGTAGTCGTTGCCCCAGTCGTGTGGTATGGCGCGGATGCGGCTACGAGCGCCAGTACTAGCGTCCGTATCTCCGGCGTGGTGCCATGCAGCACCGGGAGCTCCACCGGCGTGACGGCAGTGCCGGCGTTCCCTAGTAATTAAAGACATATCCATCACCTCTCTCTCTACTTCGACCGAATTAACATTTACTGTAACGCTGTAACCACTCATCAGATTATATACAAATATTTAAATACGTTTCCCTTGCTTTCTATGTCTGGCCAGACGCTGGTCTGCAACTCGTGTGCAGCGGCAAGGTGGTGGCCGGCGCGACGGCAGACGGCACCGGAGCTTTCCTCATCAACCTGGCCAACGTCGGCACGGATCTGATCACCGTCCTGATGGGCAACCAGTGCAAGCTGGTCGTGATCACCCCGCTGGCCGCGTGCGATGCGTCCCTGGCCGGCGTTACGGGGACGCTGACGTCGCCCCTGAAGCTCTTGGGCACCAGCACCGGCGGCACCGGGAGCGGCGGCGCCCTCGACCTTGGTGGGATCATTGGTCTCATCGGCCAGATCATCGGCGGGCTCATCGGTGGCATCCTCAACCTCGTCCCGCAGGCCTTCACCCTCGTCTAGACCTGCCTGCTGGCAGTGTCGATCGACGACGCGGAGGAAATATAAATAGCTGAGAAGTGTAAATCAATTAGCGTGTAGCAACTAGCCTATCGCTCAGTTGCGCTGCTTTATCTGTGTCGCCACATGTCATGTACGTGTGTTACTTACTTAATCACCTGCTGCATGTCCGTACCAAGAATGCTTCTAATAAGCATATATATGTATTGTCACTATGTGCTGTACCGCTATTTGTTCTCTTGCCTTGTTGTTTTTGTATCGAGCATTGTTTAAAACTTTTTGTTGATCAAAATTATGGGGAACAGCATAATTAAAAAAACAGTACAGGAGCCGATGTTCACATACAAGCATGAGTGTCGAGTGTAGAATATTGATATATGAGGGTTTCGATTATCCACCCTTTAGGATGCGGGCGGGGGCTGATCCTTGGGAGTTTATCAAGCTCAAGCCGCAAAAGCGCGATGATTTATCTAGGTTCCCCACACTATGAGTAATACCCTAGCTACTCCTGCCTTATGCTCTCATTGATTCCTGAAAGTGCAATAGAGGGTTACAGATGTGCTCTTGAGGGTGTCTGTTTTTTTAGTCACTTCACATTCCTTCGTCCCTCTTATTTAATACTACCACGAGAGTACCATACTGGTATTTATTCAAATATAAACTAATCGATTATCGCCGCTCTTGGGTGCCTATTTCAATTACGGAATAGCCCCCCCCCCCCCCCCCCCCCCCACCCTCCCCCTCATGGATCCATATCATCTGCATTGCTTCAGTCAATGCAGAGGACTTCTCTACATTAGATGGAATCTGGACCATTTATTTTTAGATGAAAGGTTGAGGTAGCTTGCTTTTTCAATACAACCAAAAAAAATCAAAAGGCATGCATGCTCCTCTCTCCTACTCCTCCCTCCATTTCAACAAAATAATTTGAGTTGCCTCAAGATGACTACATTTAATGCACCACATAATTAACAACTAATTATTATTATTAGATAATCATTGTTTTAATAATTTGAGTTGCCTGAAAATCAAAAGACCTGTTTTAAAAAATGCAGACAACATGTCTGCATTTTTTTAGAAACGTAGCCTGAGAACTAAAGCAGAACTGGCGGTAAAAAAACAGGTTAGATTTTTTTTGTTGATTGCAATCTTGTTTAATTATATAGATTATGTTAGTAATATAATAATCAACTAAAATAATTTTATAAATGTATAGATAAATTGTTAATTATCAATTATATAAAGTTATTAAATTGATGATTCTAAGAAGTAATGATTAATGATAGTGATAGTGATTATCTATTAATACTCAAATTATTTTTATTGAAATGGAGGAAGGAGTAAGAGAGAGGGACATACAGGCATTCAGGCCTTCGGTCTTTTTTGTTGTATTGAAAAAGCAATCTATCTCAACCTTTGATCTAGAAATATATGGTCCAGATTCCGTCTAATGTAGAGAAGGGAGTCCTCTGCATTGACTGGAGCAATGCAGAGGATATGTATCCAAATCCTCTGCATTGGCATTGCTTCAGTCAATGCAGAGGACTCCCTTCTCTACATTAGATGGAATCAAACTACTTAGGCCACCAAAGAGCAACCTAGAATTAAATGTTGCCACCGCCAGGCCCAATGAGGGGATGCCATGTGACTCTCCTATTGCTCCGATACGCAAGTAGGCGAGGAATTATTGACGCGCTCATCCACCTCCTGCTCAGACCCCATCACTCAGCATGATCGTGGCGTTCATGTAGCAACTCATCTGAAGTCACTCAAGAGTCAAGACGTTTGTACAAAACACAATGTGCCCGTGTCAGGGACTCAGGGCTCGTTGATAGTCAGGTCTTGACGAGACAATGTATGTTGTCCGCCCACATCATTTGCTAAAGCTGATAACCTGAGACGTTAATGATAATGGCATGTGCATGCCATAAATGACCTCAGGAAACCTCTTTAGTCACCATGGTTTTCAAGCCCGTTGTCCTTCCCCCGAGCTCCCCAGGACGACCTTGAGGTCCTCGGACTGGTCGATGGCATACACATGTCCCCATGGAAGATGCAACGAAGCATTGTCATGCACACGTACTCGAAGATGATGAGCTTTCCTAGGGTTGTGGCCTTGCTTCGGTGTGCAAACCGGTTTTTTGGACCCCCCACCCCCCACAAGGACTGTGGGTCTTGCTAGTATTCATGAGGCGTCAACTCGGAACCCTCTTCCTCCCTACATGTGGGACCCTAATACGTAGGTGACCAAAAACGAGAATTTACTCTAGTGCGCACACCCTAGCGGCCTAGTCCAACACTTATAAGAAATTGGACCCACAGATCTAGAAATTGATGAAGTTACCACATATAATGGGGCAAGTCCAATAGTAACAACTAATTTAATCCATAGCTCGCCAGAGGGACCGAGCTAATCGGGCCGGCCTGAAGCACGATTGTTTTGGCCTGGCTCGAGCCCGACCCAGCATGAAGTGGATCGGGCCTTGCCAGCTCGCAGCACGACATGGGTTGTGCTTGGGCCTGACCTCAGGCATGATGAGCCAACCCAACACGACATGATTTTCAGTACTGAGCGGACTAGTGTGGTCCCGATAATTTAATCTTGTTTGATTAAGTGATTTCAGGTCATATTGCCTATTCACCCCCCTCTAGGCAACTTTTAATTGGTATTAGAGCAGATCTCTCCATCAAGAGTCTAACCACTCGGAGAGAAGATGGATGGAAGGGGTGAAAATTAGATTCTGGTGATCGTCGACATAAATGACACGACGAAGAACGTCGATGTTCTTCAAGATAATCCAAACGATGACGAGGAAGTACACTAACTCAAGTCACGACTTCGCGAGAAGCTAGATCATCTAAAGAAGGAGGGCAAGTCCTAAGAGAAGGTGGCAACAACAGTTGCCACAAAGAGATCAACTACGAAAAACAAGCTCTTCCCCAACTTGGAGAGCTCAAGACCAAAATGCCTTATGGCCAAGGAGAGAAGAAAGAAGGTCAAATCTAAACCGTCTTCTTCAGTTTTGTCACATGATGGTTTTGATAGTAGTAGTGAAAATAAATATATGCTTAAATATATGAGTAAGAGTACATTGAAAAGATTGAAGATGTTGTCATATGAGATATTTGAGAAGGAAGAGCTCAATCAGTTGTGAAGAGGACATGCTCATCCAACAAAAGGAGAGATGTCAAGAGTTTGAGGAGCTCTTGGAGCTTGAAAGAGAAAGAAGCAATGCACTTGAGCGTGAACTCGCTTTGAGAAACGAAACTTGCTCAAATCTTGAGAAGACTACAATTGTGCTAAAGCATGAACTTGTCTTTTTTGAAAGCTCATAGACAGCGCTGTCGAGCATATTCATTAAGCAAGGGGAAACAGTTTATAGTGGTACAAGCAGTACACAAAACCACAGATACAAGGATGATCTTTTACTAAAGAGGACTCTGCAGATGATTTAGACTCTTCTAAGCAACAAACTACAAAGCACAGATACACCGACTTTACTCCATAGTGCAGCCTTGTTGTGTATTTCCTAGAGTAGGCGGTCTACACTCTTACATGATCCTTGAAATATTCGAGTGTTTATCTCGTTCTAGAGGCTCCCCCAACATATGAGTAGTGCCAAAGTTCGGATCCCTCTAGCATTCCGCTGATTTATACTCAAGTGCTCGAACCAGTCCTGAATCTTCAGTGTGTGTCTCCATGTCGTCGATCAAAATACTAACATCTCCATTTGTTGAGCAATGTGATCCGAGACTTCAGCAGAGTAAGGGCACTCGATGAAGAGGTGATGCACTGTCCCCAAGTTGCGGCAGCATAATTGGCAAAAATACCTGTTTGGCCAGCCCTGATTTTGAAGCCTTGCAGCTGTCCATATTTTGTTTTGCAGAAACAACCAAGCGAACATTTTGCAACGGCTAGGATCCCACACCTTCCAAATGAACTTTTGGAACCTTGATCGTGTTGATCCTATAAACTGCAGAGCGTATGCCGACTTTTCACTGTAAATTCCAGTTGCAGATGATGTCCATTGAATCACATCCGGATGCTGGGGTTAAGATTGAAACTCATATCATGCATTTCGGTCCACAGCAAGACAAATTCCCTTAGTAGCGACACAGTAAGATTATAGGCCAGCTCAGTGATCCACTTATCTCCATCCAGGGCATCAGCTACCGAGCGATTCTTCCGCTTTGAGGGCTTATACAGTCCAGCGAACTGCCCTGCCTGAACTTGTCAGCTTGACAAAAGTTAACAAGATCCTTGAAACACAAGTGGAGTCTCTCAAGGTCAATGCACATTCTTCCTCCAAAAGATCATCTTCCACAAATATCAAATCCGAAAAAACTCAAGCTTTCAAGTGCTCTAACTTGATCCTAAAACTAAAGGATAAGCTTAAAGTAGCACAAAACAAGCAATCACCAAAAGGTAGTATCTTTGACAAGGATAAGATGACATATGCACGCAGTGCATACTGAAAGCATCTAGGCCCCCCATGAAGTACGGTTTCGATGATTAATGACAACCATTCAACTTTACTAATGAATTTGTGAATGCAAGGTCCCCATAATCACTCAATAAAATGAAATGAATATGTCATTGGAGACCCATATACAATCAACTTTTGAGATCAAATCAATGAGATAAAGACAAGAAGTGAAAGCTCTCATGTCTAAGTCACTCAACCATAAGTTGACAACATACAATGCTTGAAGATCATCAGAGAGGCTTATGAAACAAATGTCTATGAGGTCATCTGAGCAAGACACAAAAAATTCACTCAAAACAACTCGAAGCAAACAAAATCAACTCACCGGATCAACCGATGATTTCAGAAATGTACACATCGGTCGAGTTGGTTCAACTGAAGAAGAAGACCTCAGAACAATGTACTCACCGGGAAATCCGATGTGAATGGCTCAGTGACATCGGTCCATCAGTACAGTTTGCAATACCATTGGACCAAGTGTAGCACCGGATCATCCGATGTACAGACATACACACATCGGTCAATCACTCCAGTAAGCATCAAGATTAAGCAAATTCTGGAGGAAGAGCCACCGGATCATCCGATGAGAAGATAGGAGCAACATCGGTCTAACAACGGTCATATCTAACACAGTGACATCAGCCAAAGTAATTAGACCAATGATAACTAAAGGGGAGACATCGGATCATCCGGTGTTCACAGTAAAGTTCTGTCAGCCTACTTTTCCAACGGCTATTTCGGGGAGGCTGGCTATAAATACCCCCTAACCCTGTCATTTCGTTAAGTCTTGATCACCAGAAGCTATCAACACATCCACAAGTGTTCAAGGCCAAGAGCAACCACTTCCACACCATTTCGATCATCTCTACACCAAGGTTTAGGCTAACTAGCTAGAGAGAGAGCTTGTGTGCCACCATTCTGGGTGAGTGGACTCTCTAGGATAGTGTGAGAGCCTTAAGGGAGTGCCCTTGGTGTTGTAATCGTGAAGAGACTTCCGGAGCTTGCCAAGGCGTTTGTGGAAGCCCGGAAGGTCGAAGTTGTACAAGGCTTGAGCTCCACCTTGCCAAGGAGGCGAACAGAGAGGAATAGTGAAGACCCCTCGTCTCGGTGACTTGGGTGTGGCAAAACCCTTTGGTGGGTGCCACAACGTGGATGTAGGAAGATCTTCACGATCTTGCCGAACCACGGGATAAATCCTTGTCTCCTCGGGAGTTTGCATCCTTCTCCTTCCCTTTCTTTTATGCATTTTATATTCCGCAAAGTTTCTATCTACTAGAATGCATAGATAGTCGCGTAGGGAATTGGGCTTTAGAAATTAAGTTTCATTGCTTAGAATTTTTCGAAGAAAGCCCAATTCACCCCCCCCCCTCTTGGGCATTCGGTCCTTACAATTGGTATCAGAGCAAGGTTGCTCATTTGATCATTCTAGCTTCACCGCTAGAGAGCTAAAATGGCCAAGGTTGGGGGTTCGGTTCCTATCTTCGAGGGCAAGAACTTTGCCTATTGGAAAGCACGCATGCGCGCTTACCTTGAGGCTATTGCTCCCGAAGTTTGGGAAGCGACCCACGCGGGGCTTGGAGAACACAATTATGTTGGTGATCAACTTAAATGGGATGCTAAAGCTAGGAATGCAACCTATGAATGTATTAGTCAAGATGTGTTTTCTAGGATTGCTAGCAAGGAAAAGGCTTGTGAAATTTGGGCTTGCTTAATAGAGATTCATGAGGGTTCTTCAAGGGTCAAGGAACTTAAATATCACATGCTTAAAGCAAAATACGATGAATTTAAAATGCTTCCTCATGAAAATGTCAATGAGATGTTCTCTCGCTTAAATGTGCTTATTGAGGAAATAAATGCTCTTGACATTGCTTCTCTTGGCAAGGGACTCATCAACCGCAAGATCCTCATGCTCCTCCCCAAGCCAAAGTACAACATCATCAACTCCATGCTCCAAAAAGAGTCACTAGACCACATTGAAGTTTCGGAGCTCATTGGAGAAATACACGCTCATGAGATGAGTGTACTTGGGATGATGGAGCAATCATCATCAAAGACAATTGCTCTAAAGGCCTCCACCAAGAAAACAAGCCACAAGAAGAAGAAGGTGGTTGAGCCTAGCTCAAGTGAAGAAGAACAAGCATCAAGTGAAGATGATGATGATGAGCTTGCGTTGATGATGAGAAAGTTCTCACGCTTGAACTCCAAGATCACTAAGAAGGGATACACATTTGATCCTAAAAAGAGAGAATTTCTACCAAGGAGAGATGATCACAAGACTTGCTACAATTGTGGTGATCAAGGCCACATCTCCTATGATTGTCCAAGACCGGACAAACGAAGAGAGAACCACAAGAGCAAGCATCGCAAGCTTGAAGGAAGTGATGATGATGAAGAAGAAGCCAAACCAAAGCCAAGATCCTTTGGGAAGAAGAAACATGACAAGGGCAAGAAGGCAAGGCTCTTCCCAAAGAAGAGAAATGGCCCACAAAAGGTGTTCATGTGTGAGGCAAATGAATGGGTCACCGACGAAGAAACGAGTGATGAAGAGAGTGAAGAGGAAGAAGAAAGCTTGGCCGGCCTCGCCATCGCCAACAATGATGATGCACCTCTTCATCCACCGCCCATGTGCCTCATGGCGAAAGGTAACACCAAGGTGAACTACAAAGCCAGAGGAAAGCATTTGGTACTCGATAGCGGGTGCACTCAACATATGACCGGCAATGATGGTATGTTCACCACCATAGAAAACCCCAGCAATCATGAACAAGTCACCTTTGGTGATAACTCTAAGGGAAAGGTAATTGGGTTAGGTAAAATTGCTATTTCAAATGACTTGTCTATTTCTAATGTTTTGTATGTTAAGTCACTTAGTTTCAATTTACTTTCTATTGCACAACTATGTGATATTGGACTAACGTGCACATTTAGCAAAAATGATGTTGTTGTGAGTAGTGAAACTAGCCAAGACATAGTCTTCAAAGGATTCTGGCATGGACATCTCTACCTAGTGGACTTCGCCAACAAGAATGCTAGCTTGACCACTTGTCTTTTCACTAAGACAAGCTTGGGTTGGCTATGGCACCGACGCATAGCGCACATTGGAATGAGCAAACTCAAGAAGTCATTCAAGCTTGGGATGGTGACCGGCGTGAAAGATGTCACATTTGAGAAGAACAAGCTTTCTAGCGCTTGTCAAGCCGAGAAGCAAGTTGCTTCACACCACCCAATGAAGACAATGGTGTCAACCTCCAAGCCACTTGAACTACTCCACATGGACCACTTCGGACCGTCCACATATCAAAGCCTTGGCGGTAACCTCTATTGTCTCGTTATTGTTGATGACTATTCTCTCTATGCTTGGACTTTGTTTCTAGGTGACAAGAGTGAAACTCCGGAAGTGTTCAAGACCTTCGCCAACCGCGCTCAAAGGGAATTTCAACTTCCCATCATCAAGGTCCGGAGTGACAACAGCATCGAATTCAAGAACTACAACATTGGGGAGTGGTGTGACCGCGAAGGCGTGAAACATGAGTTTTCGGCCACATACACTCCTCAACAAAATGGTGTCGTTGAAAGGAAGAACAAGACACTCATCACTCTTGCAAGAGCAATGCTTGATGACTACGGCACGTCGGAGAAGTTTTGGGCCGAAGCGATCAACACGGCGTGCCATGCCGCAAATAGGGTCTATCTCCATCGACTACTTCAAAAGACCCCGTACGAACTTCTCATTGGGAGAAAGCCCAACATCTCCTACTTTCGAGTCTTTGGATACAAGTGCTACATCTACCGCAAGAAAAGGCTCGGTAAGTTTGAAAGAAGATGTGATGTTAGTATATTCCTTGGTTATGCATCAAACTCAAAAGCATATCGAGTATTCAACCAAACCTCCGGTTTAGTTGAGGAAAGTTGTGATGTTGAGTTTGATGAATCTAATGGCTCCCAAGAGGAGAGTTTTGGTCATGATGAAATAGATGATGAGCCTCTACGAGAAGCCATGAAGAACATGACCATTGGATACATCAAGCCGGAAGTTGAGGAGAGCCATGATCAAGGGGGAGCTTCAAGTTACAACAACAACACCTCTATGGCGCCTCAAGTTGACAAAGAAGAAAAGGATGATCCATTGCCAACTCAAGACTCACAATCACAACAACATCAAGAGGAAGAAGAAGTCCATGATCAAGTCCAACCACAAGTGGAGCAACACGCATCACCTTCGCCAAGTGCTTCACAACCACTTATGAGGCATGGACGCATCTCCAAGGCGCATCCAATGGACCAAATCATTGGAAGTCCGTCAAGGGGTGTAAGTACACGTTCTCGCCATGTTGCTTCGTTTTGTGAGCACTACTCGTTTGTTTCGTGTGTAGAACCCACTCACATTGAGGAAGCGCTCCAAGACCCAAATTAGGTGATGTCCATGCAAGAAGAACTCAACAACTTCATCCGCAATGAAGTTTGGGTGTTGGAGGAGCGACCCAAGGACAAGAACGTCATCAGAACAAAGTGGGTGTACCGCAACAAACAAGACGAGAATGGCGTTGTGGTCCGCAACAAGGAAAGACTTGTGGCCAAAGGGTTCTCACAAGTTGAAGGACTAGATTTTGGGGAGACATTTGCCCCGGTCGCCCGGCTAGAAGCCATCCATATACTTCTTTCCTTTGCATCACATCATAGTATTAAACTTTATCAAATGGATGTGAAAAGTGCCTTTCTTAATGGTTACATTAACGAGCTTGTTTATGTTGAACAACCTCCCGGGTTTGAAGATCCGAGGAATCCTAATCATGTGTATAGGTTGCACAAGGCGCTCTACGGGCTCAAGCAAGCACCTAGGGCGTGGTATGAACGACTACGAGATTTCCTCATCATGCAAGGATTCAAGATCGGGAGGGTGGACACTACACTCTTCACCAAGGACATCAACGGAGATTTGTTCATTTGTCAAATTTATGTTGATGATATTATTTTTGGTTTAACTAACGAAGCTTTTAGCCATGAGTTTGGCAAAATGATGTCTAGGGAATTCGAGATGTCAATGATTGGAGAGCTCAACTTCTTCCTTGGAGTTCAAATCAAGCAACGTCAAGAGGGGACCTTCGTCTATCAAGAGTACACCAAGGACCTCTTGAAGAAATTTGAGATGGGAGATTGTAGCTCAAGAAGCACTCCAATGGCAACCAATTGTCATCTCGACGCGGATAAGGACGGTAAACCTATTGATCAATCTAACTACCGTTCTATGATTGGTTCATTGCTTTACCTTACCGCATCTAGGCCCGATATCATGTTTAGTGTATGCTTGTGTGCTCGCTTTCAAGCGGCACCTAAAGAATCACACAGGAAGGCGGTCTTTAGGATACTTAGGTATCTTAAGCATACCCCTAGTGTGGGATTCTGGTACCCTAAAGGTGCAAAATTCCATCTTGTGGGATACTCGGATTCGGACTTTGCTGGATGCCGCGTGGATCGCAAGATTACCACCGGTGGGTGCCACTTGCTTGGGCATTCCCTAGTATCTTGGTCAAGCAAGAAGCAAAATTCCGTCGCCTTGTCCACGGCAGAAGCGGAGTATATTGCGGCCGGTGCATGTTGTGCCCAAATTCTTTATATGAAGCAAACCCTTTTGGACTTTAATATTAAACTTGGTTGTGTGCCTCTCCTTTGTGACAATGAAAGTGCGGTTAAGATAGCTAAAAACCCCGTTCAACACTCCCGCACTAAGCACAATTATATTCGCCATCATTTCTTAAGGGACCATGAAGCTAAGGGAGACATCTCATTGCGAGGTGTTAGGTCTGAAGAACAATTGGCGGATATCTTCACTAAACCACTTGATGAGAAAACTTTTTCTAGGCTAAGAAGTGAATTAAATGTGCTAGATGCATCAAACGTCATGTAAGTTGCCATGATCATGTAAGAATGCATATCATATAGGTCTTGCCTAACTCTCAAAGGATAGGGGTGAGCAAGGGTTAGCTTGGGATGGAGGTTCCTTTGGGTTTCCCAAGGTTTGGATAGTGGTTCTCCCTGAAGAAGCCTTTGAAATGTTAAAACTTGGCAAGATAGATTTACTTTATGTCTTGCATGATGCCTGCCATATAGACTTACAATTTCTTGCATGATAAAATGTTTGGCATTGCATACGGTAGATTGTCACAAAGGGGAACCCACCTCATGAGAAAGAGACTTGTTTGAAATGCAATATCTCAACTCATATGTGGTGGAAAGAACAAAATGTTAGGTGCGTTAATGCCTAGAGGAACATGCTTCAAAGAGATAGAAGTCTTCATACTCTACCTCACAAAGCATGGGCCTTACTTTTATTTGGATAATTTTCCTCCTATTTTTCTCGATGTTCTATTTGCTTTAAGGCCTAGCCAAGTTATTGGCATATTAGTTTCTTTGAGGGGTAAGGGGTTGCCCAAAAAGTCCTAAGACATGTGTTTCTCTTTGCTTGTTTGTTTGGTCAAAGGACATATATTTGATGTTTTTGTTCTGTAGTCATCGGATTATCCGATGCCTAGGTCAGTCTCGCATCGGATCAATTGGTGTTCTACCTCCAAGGGTCAGTTCAGTCAGAATCTTAAATGATCCGACGCGTTCATTCTGAAACACATCGGTCCATCCGGTGTTCACAATTCTGGAGCTGTGGTTAATTCCACCGATGCTACCTCCTCCATCGTCGGACCATCTGGTGTCAACATTCCTCTTTTGAGTACCCTTACTGTGCCATTCGACCGATGATCAAAACCCTCAACGTCGGTCCATCTGATGTCAACAGCAACATTTTGAATATCCTTACTGTGGCGTTCGACCGATGTATATCCCATCCAACATCGGTCCATCCGGTGTTAAAAGGTCGGCTAGGGTTTGGGACCCACTATTTAAATACCGTTTTGTCTTCATCAGTTTCTCTCCCCGATCCCGCACCTCCACCGCCGACTTTCACGCGCCACGCCACCACCGCCTCACGCGCCACCGTCTCCGGCTGCTGCCGCCGTGCTCCCGCCGGACGCTGCCGCCGCTCCTCTCCCGTCACCACCAAGTTGCCTTCGCAGTGCATCCATTGCCACTAGGGTTTCCCGCCCCGTTGATCTTCACGTCACCATCATCGACTCCATTCAATCGAGCGATCGCAATGGCTCGCGACAAGAAGAACAAGGGGAAGGCTATCGCGGAGCCGGCCGCGAAGAAGCAAAAGTTGTCGAAGGAGGAGAAGAAGGCCTTGATGGCCGCTCGCGCCGCCGAGGAGCGTGAGCATGGCCAAGGGGGATCCCTAAGGATCCATGAGGCTCGTCCGAGGCAGCCTTCGGTGATTGACGACTCCGAGGCCGAGGAAGAGCCGGTAGATCCTCTCGTCAGCCGGCGCTCAGCCCGGACCCGTGGGGGTCACACCGAGGCAGCATCACGTCCGAGACCGACGGCGGCCGATCGTCGTGAGGACAGAGAGGCCCAGCGAGCGATCTACGAGATGGACACCACTGTCCATGTCGCTGAAGGAGTCTGGTTGACCGACTACCGGAAGATGAAGGCCAAGCACCTTCGCAAGCTCAGGTGGAATGTGCTGCTTGAGGAGTGGTACCCGCAGCCCAGAGAGGCTCTGGTGGATAGTCGCTTCTGGACTGTCACCCAGGCATCACTATATGAGACCTACAGGCGTCAAGGTCACAAGATGTTTCAACACAACTATCTGGATTGGGGTCAGCTAGCTTTGGCAGCAGAGACAGAGATCCGTCCTTACTTTGAGAGGTACCGAGGTTTGGTGCAGCTGATGGCATATGAGCAGAGTGCCTATGTGGAAGATTGGGTCCGCGTCTTCTACGCCACCCTCTATGTCTCTGAGGGTAGAAGATCAATTGACTTCATGTTCATGGGTCAGCACTACCACTTGACGAGGCAGACGTTGGAACAGTTGCTAGGATTGGACTTGCATGACACCTGCGTGCATCAGAGGGTCTACGGTCAGGCAGATCCACTGAGGAGGACGCTCACTGGAGGAGTGGCACCACTGCTGGAGGAGATTCGTTCCTTGTTTGGTCCTACTTTCTCTCCTGACCAGCCGAGAGTACCGGCCTTGTTGACCCCTGCTGCGCGCATAGTGCACCTCGCCTTGCGCCGCACGCTCCTGCTGAGTTCTGGTTACTTGGAGAGGTTCACCAGCTTACAGCAGACTCTCCTGTTCTACATCATGAATGGGATGGAGTTCGACATCATGGATGTCCTCATATGCGAGATGGAGGATGTGATCACAGATGGAGTGGGGATGATGAAGCAGCTCGTGTATGGACACTAGATCAGCTACCTGCTCACTATGATGGTTCCTGAGGGGTCTGCCGTGCACGACCGTCTCACTGACGAGAGTGTGACACGGTTCGGTCACTACCGTGCCCCAGCTCCTGGAGACCGCCGCCTTGGCCGTCCAGTCGAGCGTCAGGTCAGGGCTCGCCTTTCTGAGGAGGACTGGTCTGACTTAGAGAAGGAGGATGAGAGGCTTGCCGAGGCTGAGGCACAGGGGGAGGACTTGCAGCATATCTGGTCATAGAGCGACATCGACGACAGTGTCGAGGAGTACTTCCCTCCTCCACCCTCACCCAGGCAGCACGACGCAGAGGCTGGAGGCTCTACAGTGCCACCACCTACTCCACCTCCCGTCACTGAGGCGCAGGTCACACAGCCATCAGAGCTGACGTCGCTCCTCCAGCAGATGGTTGAGCAGCAGCGTTTGGATAGGTTGGCAGCCGAGCAGGCCCGAGCGGAGCAGGCTGCCCGTCTCTTTGAGCTCCAACAGCAGCAGCAGGAGATGCAGCGTCAGATCGCCCGTGAGAGGCGTGAAGACACTGACAGGCTGACAGGGCTTATCGACCAGATGCACCAGCGCACTCTCGACCAGCAGCAGCAGACGCAGCAGGCGATGATGGGCATCCTGGGGTTGATCACCAACCTCTACACCCAGACCGGGATTGCCCTCCCGTCGCAGCTGCCAGGAGTCGCTCCACCACCTCCAGTCCTGGCTCCAGCTGCCGCTCCAGTGGCCCTAGTACCTTCTACGCTGATTCCCTCCTTCAGCATGTCTCCTCTTCTGGCTCCTAGTGCTCCGATCCACTCCCCGCTGCCGGCCACGACCTTGTTCCAGCAGTCGCCGGCATCCGTCGTCAGTGCCCCTGCTCCAGCAGCTCCTCCACAGCAGGCACCGAGGGTGGCTCCTTCGGCTCCGGCAGCTCCTTCCACCACTACTCCAGTCAGCAGCTCCGGCGACAGCGACGGTGACCAGTTCGTCATCGCGCCCAGCACTCAGGGTCCTTAGGCGCTCAGATCCCTTTTTGGTGTATTGATGCCAAAGGGGGAGAAGAGTTAGAGGAGTCAGGGGGAGCGTCTTAGTGTCAGGGGGAGTCTTAGTGTCAGGGGGAGTCTCATTTATCTTTTATTGTTTATCATTCTTGTAATTCAGTGTGTTTGCTACTTTTGAGCTCTAATGAACTTATTTCCATGAGTTATTCATCGATTGGGCTCATTTGGTGTTTATCTATGTTTATGATCTCTTATTATTCACTTGAGTTATTAATTGATGTTTAAGCTTCAAGTGTGACATCCTGTATTCATTGCATATTCTTTTAAGTTTCATTCTATCAAATTCATTACTATTGTGCTTTGATTATTGTGTTGTCATCAATCACCAAAAAGGGGGAGATTGAAAGCATCTAGGCCCCCCATGAAGTACAATTTCAGTGATTAATGACAACCATTGAACTTTACTAATGAATTTGTGAATGCAAGGTCCCCATAATCACTCAATAAAATGAAATGAATATGTCATTGGAGACCCATATACAATCAACTTTTGAGATCAAATCAATGAGATAAAGACAAGAAGTGAAAGCTCTCATGTCTAAGTCACTCAACCATAAGTTGACAACATACAATGCTTGAAGATCATCAGAGAGGCTTATGAAACAAATTTCTAAGAGGTCATCTGAGCAAGAAACAAAAAATTCACTCAAAACAACTCAAAGCAAACAAAATCAACTCACCGGATCAATCGATGATTTCAGAAATGTACACATCGGTCGAGTTGGTTCAACTGAAGAAGAAGACCTCAGAACAATGTACTCACGGGATCATCCGATGTGAATGGCTCAGTGACATCGGTCCATTAGTACAGTTTGCAATACCATTGGACCAAGTGTAGCACCGGATCATCCGATGTACATACATACACACATCGGTCAATCACTCCAGTAAGCATCAAGATTAAGCAAATTCTGGAGGAAGAGCCACCGGATCATCCGATGAGAAGACAGGAGCAACATCGATCTAACAACGGTCATATCTCACACAGTGACGTCAGCCAAAGTAATTAGACCGATGATAACTAAAGGGGAGACATCGGATCATCCGGTGTTCACAGTAAAGTTCTGTCAGCCTACTTTTCCAACGGCTATTTCGGGGAGGCTGGCTATAAATACCCCCTAACCCTGTCATTTCGTTAAGTCTTGATCACCAGAAGCTATCAACACATCCACAAGTGTTCAAGGCCAAGAGCAACCACTTCCACACCATTTCAATCATCTCTACACCAAGGTTTAGTCTAGAACTAGCTAGAGAGAGAGCTTGTGTGCCACAATTCTGGGTGAGTAGACTCTCTAGGATAGTGTGAGAGCCTTAAGGGAGTGCCCTTGGTGTTGTAATCATGAAGAGACTTCCGGAGCTTGCCAAGGCGTTTGTGGAAGCCCAGAAGGTCGAAGTTGTACAAGGCTTGAGCTCCACCTTGCCAAGGAGGTGAACGGAGAGGAATAGTGAAGACCCCTCGTCTCGGTGACTTGGGTGTGGCAAAACCCTTTGGTGGGTGCCACAACGTGGATGTAGGAAGATCTTCACGATCTTGCCGAACCACGAGATAAATCCTTGTCTCCTCGGGAGTTTGCATCCTTCTCCTTCCCTTTCTTTTATGCATTTTATATTCCGCAAAGTTTCTATCTACTAGAATTCATAGATAGTCGCGTAGGGAATTGGGCTTTAGAAATGAAGTTTCATTGCTTAGAATTTTTCGAAGAAAGCCCAATTCACCCCCCCTCTTGGGCATTCGGTCCTTACACATACACCAACACAAGACATCCTCATATGAAAGATGGTCTTGGATACTCTAGGGAGAGGAAGCAAAATATTAAGACTCCCAAGAATGGCAAAAACTTGATTGTTTTTGTTACAAAAGGTTCATACCACAACAACAAAAGAAAGAACATTGCTACTTCACATAACATGTCTAAAAATAAACCTCATCCTTTGTTCTATGATTTTGATGCTTCATATGTCTTATTGCAGAACAAATTTGGTAAGCATTATGCTAAGTATGTTGGCCCACTCCGCAAGAGTCCAAAACCTTGTGTGTGGGTGCCCAAGTGAATCTTGATTAACATCAAAAAACACAACACCGCTTGGATACCTATCACCAAGGCTTAACTCTATTTTGTAGGCATACTCCTCCGATGGGACTAAGTGGGTCCTTGATAGTGGATGCACAAATCATATGATCAGAGAGAGGAAGATGTTTGTGGAGTATGAGAAAAAGGAAGATCCAAGTGAGAGAATATACTTCGGGGACAATAGCCAAGGGAAAATCCTTGGCACTGGTAAAATTGCTATATATAACCTATTATCCATATCACAACTATGTGAGAAAGGTTATAATTATCTTTTCACTAACGAGGGTGTGACCGTCACAAGAAGGATCAATTACTCAATTGCCTTTAAAGGTGTGCTTAAGGGAAAGCTCTATCGTGTGGATTTCTCCGTGGATAAAGCCCAACTTGACACATACTTAATGGTAAAAACCAACATGGGACGGCTTTGGCATAGAAGACTATCCCATGTTGGGATGAGGAATTTGCAAAAACTTCTTAAGGGCGAGCACATACATGGTTTAAAGAATGTTGTGTTTGAAAAGGATAGGCCATGTAGCCCATGTCAAGCCGGAAAGCAAGATGGAGCTCAACATCCATTCAAGAACATTATGATGATAACAAGACCATTGGAGCTTCTACACATGGACCTCTTTGGTCCAATTGACTACATAAGAATTGGCAGTAACAAATATGGTCTTGTAATTGTTGATGATTATTCATGTTTCACTTGGGTGTTCTTTTTGCATGACAAAAGAAACACTCAAGGTGTCTTCAAGAAATACTTGAGGAGAGCTCAAAATGTGTCCTCCTTGAGAATCAAGACTATAAGGAGTGACAACGGCACCGAGTTCAAGAACACTCAAGTTGAAGAGTTTTTGGATGAAGAAGGCATCAAGCATGAGTTCTCGGCCCCCTACTCCCCGTCAACAAAATGGGGTGGCACTGAGATGTCTAGAACCATGTTTGATGAGTACAAGACGTTGAACCGGTTTTGGGCAGATGCGGTTAACACCGCTTGTCATTCTATAAACTGGTTGTACCTTCATTGCATATTGAAGAAGACATCCTATAAGATCATAACAAACCCAATATTTCCATATTTCCTATTTTTGTGTTTTTGAGAACAAATGTTATATTCTCAACAAGAAGACTAGGACTTCGAAGTTCGCTTCAAAGTTCGATGAGAGTTTCTTGGTTGGTTATGACTCAAACACTTACGCCTATCGTGTTTTCAACATATCCTCCAGAATTGTTGAAGTAGCACGTAATGTAGTGTTTGATGAGACTAATGGCTCCCAAGTGGAGCAAGTTGATCGTCATGTGCTAGATCAAGAAGAAGCTCCACAAGTGGTGATAAGAAGGATGACACTTGGAGACATTCAACCACAAGAACACCCTCAAGACTCAAGTGACCATCCCACACATCAAGTGAACTCTTCCTCAAAAGATCAAGCTCAAGACCCTCAAGGTGCGCTTCAATAAGATGAAAATGGAGGCATCGATAAAGGTGGAGACAAACAAAGTGAGGAAGAAGAAGATGAAGTTCCAAGAACTCAGACACCACACACAAGAGTACATTGAAGCGTTCAACAGGACCGTCCCGTTGACAACATCCTTGGAGACATCTCCAAGGGGGTAACTACTCGATCTCGTGTTGCAAATTTTTGCGAACATTACTCTTTTGTTTCTTCTTTGGAACCTCACTAGGTTGAAGAAGCACTACGAGATCCGGATTGGGAAATGGCCATGCAAGAAGATCTCAACAATTTTGAGAGAAATCAAGTATGGGAGCTCGTGAAGAGGCCAAATGCAAATATTGTGGGCACCAAGTGGGTGTTCTGCAACAAACAAGACGAGCACAAGGTGGTAGTAAGGAACAAGGCACGACTTGTGGCCAAGGGGTACTCACAAGTCGAAGGTTTGGATTTTGATGAAACCTTTGCTCCCGTAGCTAGGCTTGAATTAATTCTCATATTACTTGCCTATGCCACGACCGACGTAATTAAGGCCTAAACCGACGTAAGTTACTTAATTATGTCAGTTTTCACTTAATTACGTCGGTGGCCGGCCGACATAGCGGTTTGGACGTAATTAAGGTAACTTACATCGGCCGCTGACGTAAGTTACCTTAATTACGTTGGTCTGCGGCAGCCGACGTAAGTTACGTACTGGGATGGGCCGCGGGCTGGGCCGGAGTACTTACGTCGGCCACAGCCGGCCAACGTAAGTTATGTGGTGTAACTTACGTCGGTTGAACCAAACCAACGTAAGTTAAGTGATTTAACTTACGTCGGTCAGGACACACCGACGTAAGTTAAACTGGGCTAACTTACGTCGGCACGGCCATAGCCGACATAAGTTAAGTTTTCGATTTTTTTTAAAACAGAAACTGACTACCTCGCTCGATGGCGAGAACACAGAACAGATATACAAGTACAGAGATACACAGAATAGTATACAGGACGCAAAACAGTGGCAAATTAAGTTTCAAAACATCAACAACAACAAAACATCCACCGGGCTGCACGTTAGCCCCTCCACTACCCCCAGGATCTTCTCGGCGCGTTCCCGAACCTTGCAAAAGAAACATAATCACTAGTAACCATCAATGTCAACTCAGTGATAAAATCAGAGTCCAAGAACATCAGTGACAAAAGAAGGAAGCATGGTGTAGTTTCAAATGAAGTAACGTTGCATATATAAATAGCAAACTAGCAGGTATCAAAGTTGGAGACTTTAGGTAATAGGTCAAGCTTATGAACCACTAGCCCTTTGTTAACTGGAAGCACTGACAACTTATTAACTATATACTAATCATTTTTACCATGGTCAAAAACTAATAAAACTTGATTACACTTAACTTCCTCACCACTATAGGAATCAAAATCTGACAAGTCATCAAGATCTACCTCTATGTTCTACCTCCTTATCTCTCTATGTAAAATACTAAAATGGATACAATAATATCAAAGAGAGATTTTATCACCTGCTCCGACGTCTGCTGTGGCGGAAGCATAGGAATCTCGATATCGTGACCGCTGTGTCGAGCAAGAGCCTGCCATTGCAAAATATTAGAAGATATATGTTATTGAAGTGCCGTGAAATTTAACTACGGTACTTTCAATTACTTACCGCCACCACTGCTTGCATCTGGGCCATCATTAAGGTCGTCCTCTGCTGCTCCTCACTTGCCTCCGCTCTCGTCCTCTCCAGCTCTGCCTGGGTTTGCGTCAGCGTCTCCTTCATAGCCTGGAGCTCTAGTTGGGTCTCCAAGAGACAACCACTGGTCCCAACAGACGAAGCCTACGACGATGAAGCACCTCTCAAAGGTCGCGTCGACCTCGAGTCAACAACTCCATCAAAAATGGCAAACCTGCAAAAGAATAAAAACACTAAGTAGAAGAAGATTAATTGAAAAAGAAATGAAACACATGAAGAACTCATCGTCCGTGGGCCTTCCCGCCTCCGCTTGCGTACGCGGCTTGGGGTTCGATCGGCGCGCTTTCCCAATCATAATCCGCACCGTGTATCTTTGCAACCTCCTACGCGTACTTTGCCTACAAAACAAATAAATCTTGTAATCATGCCAACAATAGTGTTAGTTATAATAATGAAATTGATGAATTTCGAAAACTTACCAGTCGATCGGTTGCGACTTGACTACACTTCCCTGGCTGAGAAGGGTCACTTCCCTTGTGACCTCTCTTCCAAAACTGGGTCTGGGTCGGCTCCTGACCCATCTCTCGCTCCTGTACAGCCGTGTTAGTGAGATAAATAATATATTAGGAACACATAAATAAATTGAGAAGGTACTTACCATGCGTTTAGCCAAACGCAAGTAGCCGTCGCTGCCATAGTTGTGCTTGCCCTCGGACCCCATGCGGCACTGTCTAGCCTTTGTAGACTTATTGATGAAAGTGTCGCTAGCCCAGTACCGACGGAGAGCTAAGTACACCTCGATGTTACCCTGTAACTTGGAAATACTAACCTGCACATATTTCATTTTTCATCAACACAGTTAACATACGTAGATATTGTAAATATTTAAAAATATTAAAAACTTACCTCCGCGTACTGCTCCTCTGTCAAGTACGAGTCAGAGTCCTTCCTAAATACACCCCTTTGCTACTCCTGCTCCTGCTCCCGGGGGTGCCGCTTGTAGTACGCGTTGCCAGCTTGAATTTGGGCGTACGACAACGCTGCCGTCATGAGCTTCTGAGCGTTGTAATGGAACACGCGTCTCGCATGGTCCTCCATGCCCGGTTCCTCTACTTGGTACCTCAGCTTTAAGCAAACAAATATTTAAGTGATATGCATTAACAATTCAAACGAGTTGAAAAAATGAAACAGTTAAAGTTACCATAAAATCATGCCACATGGCTCCCTGAACCGTGCTGTGGACCGGGTGAGAGACACGAGCGTAGTCATCCCACGACAGGGCAGGGAAACCGTCAATGACACCGGGGTAGTGCAACTTCATGATAGCACCCAGGACACTGTTAACCTGCCTGTGGTGCTTCTTGGCCCCCGTGAACGAAAAGTCATACCAACATCTACAAAATATATTAAATCATTAATTAAAGGAAAACAACATCTAATATTTAATATACTATATATAGTTTTTACCTGTCTCCATCAGGACAGATCGTGGTCCGCTGAGTAGTAATCGGAGGAGGAGCCGCAAAGTGGGTCCTCCTCGTCTGTCGCCTCTGCTGCGATGATGCCGCGTCCTGTTGCCCTGAAGGCTCTGCGGAACCACCGGAGTCCAAAGGAAGGCTAGTGGTAGCCGGCTGCACAGGGAGGCTAGCGCTAGTCGGCTCTGAAGGGAGGCTAGCGCTAGAGGGCTCCTGTAGTGGCCCCCTAGCGTCTGACTCAGGCTTCTGTAGCGGCCCCCTAGCCTCTAACTCTGACTCAGATTGACAATAAATAATTACTGCACAAAAGGAAAAGATTGATAATAAATAATTATTAACAACTGCAATTTCTAAAATAACTTTATTGTAAACTAAAATTTACCTCCGTCCGTTGAAGCACACGACAGCTGAGGGTGGAGCGTGCGCCAGAAAGAGGGAACGTCGGCTCGAAGGTAACGAGGTCCCTGAGCAAGGGTCTCGTGGCGGCTCAAACCCTCTCACTGGCTTCCCCTTCCCCTTCCCCTTTGACGACATCCTGTTGCAAGGAATAAATGATTAATATGCAAAGATAATATAAAAAATTAATGTTAAATTAATGAATAAAACGTTACTTCAAAATTTATCAACATCACGATCATGCACCCTCTCCATAAACCAGCCCATCGTTCTTCTTCTTCTGCATATCATTTTCGTTTGCGCAAATCAGCAGGTTCGACTATGATATCGATATCTTCAGTTCCCGATTCTGATTTTGTTTCCGCTTCCGTGCCAGTCTCGATATCTTGAGCGTCTCCAACTAAGTCATCGAGTCCTACACTGGGCTCGACTAAGAAGGAGTCTGGCAACTCTTCCTCTTGGTAGACACAATCAACCTCAACTTCATCGTGGTAATCATCATCTCCTGGAGCGTATAACCGCTCACGAGGATTCACCTTATGTACCACCCACCAAGCTTTGAATTTATTGCATGGATAAGGTAGATAGTACACTTGCTCTACTTGGTGTGCAAGAACTAATGAATCAAATCCTTTCAACCGTTCCTTGTGTTTTACTTCGACCATGCCAAATTCGTTTACTCGAAGTCCATGAATGGAATCAAACCATTCGCAGTCAATGAATACCGCTCGAATTGGCTTGTTTGCGACAAAAGTGAATTCAAGGATTTTTTTTAATAATCCCGTAGTACTACGTTTCATGATCTTGTGAATCGATTGCCCTCATCACAACTCTGGTATTACATGTTGCCGCGAGAGGACGGAGAGATTCAAATTGATTTGTACGGAATCAAAAGCCGTTGACGTCATATCGACCATAGCTTCTAACATTAATCACTCCACGGGATAGTTGTCGCAAATCTTCATGGATGTTGGCATCTTTTTGGCACTGTCCAAGATATGGAGTTATTATAAAACGTAAGCATTCTTAAATTATAAGAAAACGTTGTTAATATTGATTAGTTATCGAGAAAATGTTACATGATCTCGAAACCAGGAGAGAAAATTAGATCCCCTATTATTCCTTCCCATCAAATCTGTTTTATTTGCTTGCTCGTGGGTTGATGTCTATGTCTCCAATTCTGTCGAACATACTACACGAAAAAGAGAATCTTTTAGAATACATGTGTCGGAAAAGATGGTGAAAAGCATAAGTGTAGGAGAAATACTTACTTGAAATATTCATTCATTTCTTCCATATTAGCGTACATGTTGAAGAAAGCAGCACACCTTTCTTTTTCGCTAACATCGTAGGAAGTGTAACTACCAACATTAGTGCCTCTTGTTGCAAAAATGGAGAGATCGCTACAAGGAGGCTGCTCATCCATATTGTACTGCATTACCGGAATCTCCTTTTCCAATTTAGTCATCATCTCTGGCGTGATTTCTTTAGCACAAAGTTGCCTATAGAAGTGGCTAAGCTCGACTAACACCTTCCACACTGCATCGTCAAAATAGCCTCAAAACATAACAGGCAGAAGTATTTCCATGATTATGTGATAATCATGATTCTTCAACCCAATGAGCTTTCCCATTTTCACAATCACGGCTCGTCTCAGACTAGCTGCATAACCATCTGGGAATTTCAACCTTTACAAACATTCGAGAACTTTTTTTTCTTTAGGTCAAAGACAGAAAGGAGTGCGTGGTTTACCACCATTTTCGGAGAGCTCAAGAGTTTGACGGTTACAAAGCTCAGCAAGATCCTTTCGAACCTTTAAATTGTCTTTTGTTTTGCCCATCATGTCCATGCATGTGCTTATGATACATTCGGCCATGTTACGCTCTTGATGCATAACATCAATGTTGTGTCTTAGAATCAATGACTTCACATACGGTAGCTCCCAAAGTCCACATATGTGAGTCCAATTGTGTTTGTCTCCGTAACCTTCGAAATATCCAGGACGACCTTCATCTGGCACCAGTTTTTCCAACATATCAGATATTTCTGACCCATTAAGACGTTTAGGTGGTCATTTAGTGACAACGATGTTCTTTCCGAAGACATTCCTCTATTGTTTAAACAAGTGATTCGGAGGCAGCCAACATCTATGACAATCGAAGTAAGATATCTTGCCTCCATGGGTAAGTCGAAAGCAATTGGTATCCAAGGCACATATTGTACACGCCAACCGACCATGAGTGCTCCATCCAGAAAACATGCCGTATGCTGGAAAATCATGAACGGACCACAAATAAGCAGCTTGGAGGTTGAATTTTCGCTTCTTGTAACAATCGTACGCTTTCGACTCCTATCCACAACATTTTCAACTTTTTGATCAACGGTTTCAACATCACGTTGAGACGTGACCCAGGATGATCTAGCCCAGGTACAATGAGGCTAAGAAACATAAACTCATTCTTCATGCAAAAAGCCGGTGGAAGATTGTACGGAATGACAAAGACGGGCCAACAGAAGTATGGTGCGGCGTTTGTGCTGAACGGCATGAACCCATCTGTCGCCAACCTTATGCGAACATTTCTCGCTTCACGAGCGAATTCCGGGCCGAATCGGTCCAGCACTGTCGGTACCCTGGGTACCATATACCCCTTGGGATTGCAAAGATCTCAAGGGAAAGTCATCTACTTGATTTGAAGACCTTCGGAGGCCCACATGTCAGACATGTCCGGACCCGCTTCTCCAACATGGTTAGCCCCAGGGACGCCACGTGTACTATCAAACCGGAGCTACCACCCGCAAAGGGGGAAGCTCCGGGCTACGTACCGAAGTGGCACCCCCGGACCTAACCCCAGATCGAGGGAAGCTCCGGTGCTGACACGTGTCGGGTAACACTGGAGCCATCTGTTCTCCACAGTGTGCTCCGGTGCTGACACGTATCCAACCGTCAGATCTTCAGCCTCTAACCTCCGGAAGACTCCACAAAACCTCCGGATCTTTAAAGGGGAATCAAGGACTTCAAGACCCGATTAAGTGTCATTAATACCATATTAATGACACATGATCAGACGACCTTAATTACCAGTAACGGTGCTATCAAAGCCCATTACACGGTCATTAAGGGCAATTAAACGTGTTGAATAAGTATCAATACTAGTAACTGTCGGGGCCACATGTCGGGCCAGGCTAATTTGTAACGGCCTACCCTTGTACTATAAAAGGACAGGCCGACGATGTTTACACATGCTCTCTACAGACGCTCGATAGGCGTTCAGACACGCTCTCTACAAACGCTCCATAGACGTTCAGACACGCTAACACACGCGCTACATCCAATACAATATCAACACACCCCGTGGAGTAGGGTATTACGCTCAGGCAGCCCGAACTACGTAAATTCTTGTGTCTCCTGCGCCATTTACAATTCACCTTCTTGAATCTCCACGCGCCCATACCGAACATCAAACTCCTCTAACACTTTAGTAGTGTCGGGAGATCTGCCGGTTCCAAACCACCGACAGTTGGCGCGCCAGGAAGGGGCGCCCGAGATTTCGAGAATGGTGAACTCAGCTGCTGGATCATCCAATGGTCAACCTGCTGCTCAAACTGTTGGGGGCAATCCCTCCAATATGCAGCCACCAGCAGGAGCCTCAGCACCAGCAGGAGTCACACTCCCACCACCACCGCCTCCACCAGCAAATCAAGCTGGGCAACGCGATGGTGCACCAGCGTCAATCACTGCGTCGGCAAATCATGACAACCTGGAACACGCGCTCCATGCAGCGCGTGCTCTTCTACAACGCCCACCACCTCCGGATGCATCCCGGGATGCACTGGAGCAGTGGAGAGCCGATGTGGAACATTTGGTTGCAGCAGCAGCCGAACGCATCAGCAACCAGGGTCCTCCACCGTTAAGGCGGGCCCCATCGCAGCGGCGGACCTTGTCTGGCAGACTTGGTCCGCATATCTCCAACAACAGGAGACGTGATGCATCACAGCAAGTGATGTCATTGCCCTCCGGGGCACGACGCACTCACACAGTATCCAGGCTTTCAACTCATGACCTCCGGGCGGAGCTGGATTGCCGATACCGCCAACAAGACGGCCGAGTCCATATTGAGCGTGCTCGTGAAAGATGGGAAGCTCAGGACCTTTCTGCTCTTGAAGGAGTAGGAGGAGGCTGTTCAGCCCTGGCTATACATCTGCGTATGGTTAGGTGGCCACAGAAGTTCCAGCCTCACCTGCCGGAAAAGTTCGACGGGACTGTCAATCCTGCCGAATTTCTTCAAATCTACTCCACTGCAATCTTGGCAGCCGAAGGAAATGAGGCCGCAATGGCCAATTATTTTACAGTGGCTTTAGCTGGGACCGCTAGGTCCTGGTTTATGAGCCTTCCACCCAACTCCATCAATAGTTGGGAGGAGCTATGCCGGCAGTTCACCGCCAACTTCGGGAGTTCATACACCTGACCAGGCACTGAACTGGACCTTTTTGCAGTCGTGCAAAAAGGGGGAGAATCCCTGCGATCATTCATGCAGAGGTTCTCTCAGGTACGAAACACTATCCCTTCTATCTCTAGCGCCTCTGTCATTGTGGCATTCAGACAGGGTGTACGGGACAAGAAGATGCTGGAGAAACTGGCGATCAAGGAGATCACCAGTGTCACGGAACTCTTCAGTTTGGCCGACAAATGTGCCAGAGCTGTGGAGGGTCGTGAGATGCACTCAAAAACAACTCCGGAGGGTCACAAGAAATCCTCCAAAGAAGAAACTGCTACCTCCGGGAACGACAAGAAGAAGAAAAAGACCAACGGCAAGAAGAAGCCGTCGGCCGGTACATCCAATGTTGCAGCTGCTGCAGCTCCGGGTGGCCGGGGGTCACGCCCCGAGAAGCGACCTTGACCGTCTTTTGAAGACGGTGGCAAGCCCAAGGTGTGGTGCCCAATTCACAAAACGGGCAGCCACAGTTTGGAAGACTGCCGTGAGGTCCAAAACCTTGCCGAGCGCTACAACAAGTGCCGAGAAGAATCTCCTTTCCGACAAAGGGAAGGAAAACAAAAAGTCGATGAAGCTCCGGCTGAAGAGGAGTTAGGTTTTTAGGATCCCAAAAAGGACCTGAAGGCCGTCTACACCTCCGTCTATGATGATTCTGACGTCTCTGACAACGAGCGTCGGAAGACCATGAACACCATTTTTGGTGGATCATGGGACATCACCTCCCGCCGCGTCATCAAGACTATGCGTCGGGATATGGCTGCTATAGCTCCTACAGTCAGGCCAGAACCTCATCGGAAGTGGATGGACACAGCCATAACTTTTGATGCTTCGACTGCCCTCGGAGCATGGTTGGAGCAGGTCAGTTACCTTTGATGGTATCTCCTACCATCAATAACATCCAGCTCCACCATGTCATGGTAGACGGAGGTTCGGGGCTTAACCTCATAAGCTTCGAAGCTTTTACTAAGCTTCAGCTCCGACCTTCGGATCTCCACCCCTCTCGACCTTTCTCTGGAGTAGGTCCGGGGTCCATTACCCCACTCGGAGCTATTACTCTCCCCGTTACCTTCGGGACACGGGAGAAGTACCGCACCGAGAAGTTGGTCTTCGACGTTGCTCATATTAACTTACCCTTCAATGCCATCTTGGGTAGGCCTGCCCTGTACAAATTCATGGCAGCTGCTCATTATGGTTATCTGGTGTTGAAGATGCCAACACCAGTAGGCGTTCTCCGGATCCGCAGAGATTGTACTGCTGGAATAACTGCTTTGGAAGAACTCCATGCACTCACCACGGCGCAAGAGGAGGACTCCAGACAGGAGCAAGCTCCAAAACCCCCGAGCATTCGTCAACGAGGCTCGACATCTGCACCTCGTGTGCAGCCAAGCGGCGACACCGACATTCCCGTCAAAGTTGTCCAAATTGGTTCCGATGTCGCTCAAACCACACGTATATCGGGGGGATTGAACGATAAATAGGAACTCGCGCTCATCACTTTCCTCCGGGCTAATGTCGACGTGTTTGCCTGGCAACCGTCACAAATGCCTGGGATCCCCAGGGAAGTGATTGAGCACATTCTGAAGAACTACCCCGACGCCCGACCTGTGCATCAGAAGCCTCGGAAACAATCCGTGGAGCGACAGAACTTCATCTGACAAGAAGTGAAGAAGTTGCTCAAAGCTGGATTCATCCGAGAAGTCTTCTATCCGAAATGGCTGGCAAACCCAGTCGTTGTGCCCAAGGCCGGCGGGAAGCTTTGGATGTGCATCGACTACACCACACTAAATAAGGCATGTCCAAAAGATCCATTCCCACTACCTAGAATAGATCAGATAGTGGATTCCACCTCTGGGTGTGAATTACTGTGTTTCCTAGACGCATATTATGGGTATCATCAAATCAGAATGTCTAGGGAAGATGAAGAGCATACCTCATTCATCACAGTAGATGGATTGTACTGTTATACAGCCATGCCATTTGGTCTCAAGAATGCAGCTTCAACTTTTGTACGAGCTATGTACAAAACCTTTGAAGAACTCATTACAGACATAGTGGAAGTGTACGTCGATGACATCGTGGTCAAGGTCAAGAACAAGGAGTCACTCCTTGACACCTTGCAGGCTATCTTCGACAAGCTGCGGGCCACCCACACAAAGCTAAACCCAGACAAGTGTGTCTTCGGGGTTAGCTCCGGAAAACTTCTCGGTTTCCTGGTAAGTCACTGGGGCATAGAAGCTAATCCGGCGAAGATCAAGGCCATTGTAGACATGCGGCCACCAACCCGCATCAAAGATGTCCAAAAGCTAACTGGATGTCTAGCAGCCCTCAGCCGGTTCATTTCGAGACTGGCGGAACGGGCACTCCCCTTCTTCAAGTTATTGAGGAAGTCCGGACCATTCCAATGGTCTGAAGAAGCAGAGAAGGCATTCCAGGAGCTGAAACAGTTCCTCACCACCCTACCAATTCTGGTAGCTCCGAACCCTGGTGAGCCTTTGATGCTTTACATTTCAGCAACTGACGAAGTCATTAGTATAGTTCTGGTTGCGGAGAGACCAGAACTACCCCATACTCAGGAATCCAGACCCCTTCGGGAGGGTCTGGAGGTCCCTGAAAGCGAGTCTGGGTCCCAGCTCCCAGACTCGAATCCACAAGAAGTCACTTCAGAAGACCCAGACCCCTCCGGGAAGGTCCAGGTCGCTTCTGAAGAAGCTCCGGGTTCCTCCAGCCAGGACCCGGAGGTCCCCGAAGAAAATCCGGATACCTCCGGGAGGATCCGGGTCAGTGGAGAGGAAGCTACGGGCCCCTCCAGGAAGGTCCGTACCATTCAGTGCCCGGTATACTTCATATGTGAAGTACTACATGATGCCAAGACTCGATACCTAGTGGTGCATAAGCTGCTCTATGCAGTTCTTATTGCCTCTAGGAAGCTTCGCCATTACTTCCAAGCTCACAAAGTCTCAGTGGTGACCTCTTACCCACTTCGAGCAATCTTGCATAATCCCAATTCTACTGGGAATATTGCAAAGTGGGCAGCGGAATTGGCTGAATTTGATCTTGAATTCATTTCAAGGCAAGTAGTCAAGAGTCAAGCCTTGGCAGACTTCGTGGCGGAATGGACTCCCTCTCCATCAAACCCTAGGGGCCCCAGTGAGCAGAAGCCGGAACACAAGGCTCCGGCCTTCACCGAGCCTCACTGGACCCTCTACTTCGACGGCTCCATGCAGAAGCAGGGGGCCGGAGCTGGAATCCTTCTCCTTGCACCAACCGGGGAGAAGGTAAAATACATGGTACACCTTGACTTCAAGGCAACCAACAACATGGCAGAGTACGAAGCACTCATCTATGGACTAAAGGTGGCACTGTCATATGGTGTCAAGCAACTGCTGGTCAAGGGAGATTCGCAGCTCATCATTAAGCAAGTGAAGGGTGAATGCTCCTGCAACAATCTCCAGCTAGCTGCTTACCTCCTTGAAGTCCAGAGGCTTCAGAAGGACTTCGAGGTCCTAGATCTCCACAATGTTCAGCATGCCCATAACGTTGAAGCTGACGAACTCTCGACGAAAGCGTCAACCGGAGCTCCGGCTCCTCACGGAACTTTTGTCCGGAGGTTGTCAAAACCAACAGCTCAGCCTGCCGAACTGAGTGAAGGGGTCGAGATCAGCATCCCGAAGCTGACGGTCCCGATGGCCCTGTTACCATGGCAGCCATCAAGGGTCGTAGGTGCTGCTGGAAGCTCCGAGCAACCCAGCACGCAAGACTCAAATGCTCAAGCTAGTTCCGATGCATGGATCTCGGAGATCCGGAGCTACTTGAAAGACAACATCCTTCCTGACGATGATGTATCCGCTGACCGGGTAGTCAGATTGGCTAAAAGATACACGTTGGTAGAAGGGGATCTCTACCGGCACGGTTCCAATTGCATCCTAATGCGGTGCATCACAAGGGAAGAAGGCTGCGAACTCGCAGAATTCCATGGAGGCGAGTGTGGGAACCATGCGTCGTCCCGCACGCTGGTTGGTAAAGCTTTTCGGCATGGCTTCTACTGGCCTACAGCACTCCAGGATGCAACTGAGCTGGTGAAGAAATGCGAAGCATGTCAATTTCATGCAAAGCAAATTCACACACCGGCTCAACCCCTACAAATGATACCTCCTACATGGACCTTCGCTGTGTGGGAGATGGACATCTTGGGACCTTTCCCAAGAGCTGTCGGAGGTTACAAGTTCCTGTACGTCGCCATTGACAAGTTCACCAAGTGGCCGGAAGCAACTCCAGTTGTGACAATCAACAAGCAATCTGCTATCAACTTTTTGCAGTCCATTGTATGCAGATTTGGAGTCCCAAACAAAATCATCACTGATAATGGGACTCAATTCACAAGCTCTGCATTTCAAGGATATTGCGATGACCTCGACATACAAGTTTGCTACGCCTCCGTAGCTCACCCAGCAAGCAATGGCCAAGCCGAGAGAGCAAATGCTGAAATCCTTAAAGGACTCAAAACGCGCACTTATGAGCGCTTGAAAAAACATGGAGCCAACTGAATTGAAGAACTTCTGCTCACTTTATGGGCCAACAGGACATCTCCAAACCGGTCAACTGGAGAGACACCCTTCTTCCTGGTGTACAGAGCTGAAGCAATCCTTCCTCCAGAAATCACCTTGGGTTCACTCCGGGTCCGGACCTTCGACGAAGCCGCGCAGGACCAGCTCCGACGTGAAGACCTAGACCTCCTTGAGGAGGGAAGGTGCCAAGCAGCTGTTCGAAATGCCCGATATCGCCAAGTCCTACGGTGTTATCATCAGCGGCATGTACACAACCGACAGCTCGAGGAAGGCGATCTGGTGCTACGGAGAATACAATCCAGAGAAGGGTTAAACAAACTCTCCCCCGGCTGGGAGGGACACTTCTGAGTGATTAAAGTATCCCGTCCCGGAAGCGTTCGCTTGGCTACCGAGGATGGGACACCTCTCCCAAACCCTTGGAACATCGAGCACCTCCGTAAGTTCTACACTTAATATCACGGAGGTGAGTCTGTAGTAACTTGAGGTGTATGTTATACAGTCATTGTACAGAGTCGGGTAGTTCCTCCCGGAGAACAGCCGGACCTTCCCCGGAAGGTCCGCAAAGTTCATGCAACACTTGTCACAGTCTAGCTACCCTGGGACAAATGAGAAATTAAACACGCTTAGCCTGGTTCCGTACCCTAAGAGTGTACTTGTTTCCCCTATACCCCGTACCTATAATGAAAGACATCTTCAGGTGAAACAGACTCCACGTGCATTCATTTTGTACAGGCTCAACATTTTTTATTTTTCTCTTTCTGTCTATAACAAAGACGTGCAATTCTTAAGAAATTTTAGTTCGACCGATTCATATACGATTCGAGTTGTATTGTCGATTCTTTTGGATTCAAATATTGTTCATGGCCCACTCGCCAGAATGCCGCCAAGCCAATCTAGGGCTGGAGTGTGCTATCGACTTAGCCTGGTCAAGCACCCTAAGTACGCCACTCTACCTACACCCTGGCAGGTCGAAGTAAGGCGGGTCCAAGTACAATTGAATTTGCAAGAAAAGGCAACGCATTCGGTTGTGTATAGAATCATGTTTGACCTAAAATTTTCTCGAGAATCATAAGCCGCGAGGAAGTTATAGGCAAGAAGCGAATTTTACTATTTTTCTTGGCTTCAGTGTGCAGGAAAAATAAAATCCACGTTGATGGAGAAAAACTGGAGCTAACAAAGCTCTGACTCCTCTAGGTGGCTTGTAATCGATGTTAAGCATTGAAAACGAGCATCACCGCAGCAACCAAGCTCCGGTAAAGCTAGGGGGCCAGCCGTCAACGTAAAATAAAAGATGGTGAGAAGA
The DNA here is from genome assembly GCA_036927565.1 of Tuctoria greenei. Lineage (NCBI taxonomy): Eukaryota > Viridiplantae > Streptophyta > Magnoliopsida > Poales > Poaceae > Tuctoria > Tuctoria greenei. The sequence goes on from JAYESD010000006.1 coordinate 186,532,778, forward strand.
CCCCACAAGTGGAGTCTACTGCCGACAAGCTACGTGTTGGCAAAGGTCAGTGCCGGAGCTACTAAGCTCCGACACCCGGAGGGCTAACTATCGATGCTATATGCATTGATAGGGACTATTGCCGGAACTACTAAGCTCCAACGATAATCAGTTTGACCTCAGGGGGCCTTCACTATCGAAGACTTCGGACCTACACTCTACAAGTTCGAAGCAAATGAGTCTTCAACAACACACAATATCCTCTTGGTACATGTTCACAATCAAATTGTGTACATCTACCAGGGGGACAAGTGAAGACAAAAGCGTTGAAGACAAAAAGTGAAATTCACAAAAATTCGGGGATTTCATTAATCTGGAGACAAGGGATTACAAAATTGATTTAGAAGAAGAAAGGATACAAGTGGGAACTATGGAGATGGTCCTAGACCCTATGGAAGAATTGAGCGACCTTCTGGGAAACCTCCGACATGTTGGCTCGGGCAGCTTCCCCTTCTCCTTCAACGGGACCTTCAAGCACCGGGTCCAGAGGAAATTGGGAGTTCCGGCTGGTGTAGCACGTTAGCACATACTCTGCGACGTTCTTCGCCGGGGATTGCCCCTCAACCTCAAATTGGTCCGCGATGACATCGCCCACCTTGGAGAGCTTGCTACCTACCGAGCTCAACGCCTACAACGCTAGGTCCGGCTCCGGCTCCGGATCATCCGGGCGCACGGGACTGAAGCCCATCGGTGTCAGCGCGTCGTTGGCCTTGCCCAGGAACTCCCAAATTTGTAGGGAGTCCGCAGTCCTCAAGCCCTTCAATTCTTCCAAGGATCTTCTGGCCGCCACCAGTTCGGAATTCTCATGGGCGAGGCGCTCAACTTCTTTGGCGTTTTGCTGAATCTTCTCAGCAACCCGCTTCTCGAGTTTTCCGAGCTCCTCCTCCCGGAGGTGGATCTTGTTCCGACGGTCGACCAAGTCTTTCTCCCTGCCCCTCACTTTCTTTTCCCTGGCAACAAGGGCACACTCCCGCTCGTGGATCTCCTACCCTAGCACCCAGGCCTTCTTCTCCTCCTCTACGCAGCGCTCTTCCAATTTCTTGACGCGCTCCTCAAGGCCCTTATCAGCCAGAGCCACCTTCTCGGAGAGCTCCTCCTCCCTCCTCAGGACGTCATCCCACAACTCTAGGAGTTTCTGCTCTTCATCTTCGAGCCGTTTCTCCCTCTCTTCAAGTGCCTCTCGGCGCTTGATGAGTGTAGTGTTAATGGCCTCAAGCCTTTCGTGGCGTTCATCAGCCCCTCTGTTAGCTGCTTTGGCCTGCTCGTAGATCTCCCGGGATTGAGCATCGAGGGCGCGAGTCATACTCTCCCTGTCATCCAATAATTTACCCCAGTATTCCAGGCGGAACTTCTCCCGCTTGATCCACTCTTTGTCATCCGCTAGCCTCGACTGCGCCAGCTTGGTCTCGAAGTAGAGCCGGTTACGCCACCTCCTAAGGGTTTGGAGCTCCTCTTAAAGAGCCTTGCTGTCGTGGAAGAAGGCCAGTTGAACTTGACGCAGACTGGAACATGCGTTGTCAATAGACAGTGACAACGGGATAGGTTCTGGACCTGTTGGGGTCTCCTCTGCTGGTTCCAGCGGGTTTTCACATACAAAAATTGGGTCCCACTCCACAAGAGTGGTCCCCTGGGTCTCCATGGCACTAGGGCCGTCCTCCGAGATGGCCTTAGTCGCCATCGAGGAAGGCCCCGTTGCCAAGTCTTCATTCACCCCCCCAGACAGGGGGCCGGCGACTTCACCAGGGCACTCCGGCTCAGCCGCGGGTACCTCCGACGTCATCACTTCCAGAGCAGGGGCCGCTTCTGGCTCCGGCCTTGGCACCTCCTCTGATGGGGGCTCGAGCTCCAATGCCTCTGCATCAACCGGCTCGGGAGCCGTAAGAACTTCATCCTCAATTGGCCCTGCGGCCGGAGCTCCAACAACGACCGGCTCTGCGGCCGGTGCTTCTGAGGTAGCCGACCCAACCACCAGGACTTCCTCAACATCCGACACGCACGCCGGGACTTCAATCACCTCCGGCTCGATCGCTGGAGCTTCGACAATTTCCGGCTCTGGGCCAGAATTACAGCTTCTTCCGGCTCAACGGCCGGAGCTTCCATCATCTCAGCACCAGGACCCGGAGCTTCAACCTCCAGGACAAGTGCCGCTGGCGCATCTTCACGCCCGCGGTCCAGCGCTACCACGGGAGCCTCTGGGGATGAGTCGAGGTCCATGACCACGACAGCCGGCGCCGGAGCTGTCGCAGCTTCAACCACCACTTGGGGCGGCACCGGGACAGGAGCAGAAGCTTCCACCCTCACGGCTTCAGCTGCTGTGGCTGAGGGTGGAGCCTCACTCCCCTTCTTGGGGACGCTGCAGATGATGAACGAAGAAACTTAAAAAATAGTTACTACAATTAAACAACTATCCAAGGTAAAGATTAAAAATTACCTTGGGAGGCTTCTGCACTAGCTTGCGCGGAACCTTTTTCCCGGGCGTTCTGGGCTGGTCATAGCCGGCGTGGAAGCTCCGGAAGGCCCCCCGGAACTCGTTGCGGCCACGGGTGTTTCCCTAGTCGAGGCCCCCCTCGATCAGGAAGGACCTCCGGACCTAGAGGCCTCCACCAGTCCCGGTGCTGGAGTCGCATGCCCGGAGCTAGCACCCCGGGAGGACCCCACCGCGGGAACAGTCGCTGCAATTGTAGAAGACCTCCCCCTCCGGGGAGAAGGAGCCGACGCAGAGGTAGCGGGCCTGACGGACCTTCTGTCGGCGTACTGCAGCTTCCTCTTCCGACTCGAGGGTTCGTCTGTCAGCTCCTTGCCCTTGCTGACGACCTCGACCCTCGGCTTCGGGGCAGGGTCGGAGCCACCCTCGGACATTCCGGGGATTGCCACCCTGGTGGTTGATCTTCTCTCAACGACACCAAGGTCGTCAAGCACGGGCATCTTCCGCCGGAGCTCCCTGCTGAACTCTACTTCCACATTCAGAGGGAGAAAAGCTAATGGCGGAGTCAAGTCGTCACCCTCGACGTTGATGCCGTGCTGGAACTTCTTGAGGTGGAACTCCAAGGTTTTCCCCACCATGTTGGACTTCAGCCCGGTCTCGACCCGGTCGTCGTCCATCACGCTGTTGAGAGCCCATGCGAGTTTCTCTCTCCTCTCCAGCGGTGCCCACCTAATGACCAGGAAGTTGCGAAACACCACTTGAGGAGTCAATCCTCCCTCCACGCATTGGCGGATCCTGGTCAAAGCAGGGTTGAAGGCTTCCGCCAGCACCAGAGCTTCACTCCAGATTGTCGTGTCGATGCTGGGGAGGCCTTCGGGCAGCTCCAGCTTCTCGTGCTCCTCCACCCGGACGACTATCCAGTCCTTCTTCCAGTCATCCAACTTCCCAGTGGGAAACGACCGGAGGTACTTGAATGGGCACTTCTTGCGCTTCACGAAGTAGTAGAAGCCAAGGTACTTATTGCTCCTGCCGGTGGTATGGATGGTGAAGAAGGTCCGGAAGAGTTCAATGCAGGGGGGATGCCCACCCACATCTCACAGAAGTGGACGAAGATAGACACAAGAAGAATGGAGTGAGGGCCAAGGTGATACAGCTGCAGACCATAGAAGTCTAGCAGCATCAAGAAAAAGGAGGAAAAAGGTGGGATCAACCCCACCATGGCATACGAGGAGAAGTACACCATTTCACCGGCGTGCTCCTTCTCAAACGGGAGCTCTCCACCGGCACGGACGGAGTGGTTGAAGAAGTCCGAGGACCATCCCATGAGGGCCCGAACCTTCTTCATGTCGCCGTCGGTCTTCAAACGACTCTCGCGGAGACCCAATTCCATCGCGGCACGGCAAGGCAAGAGAAGAAAAGCGAAGCACAAGTTGGGAGTTTGAGCGCAAGATCAGATGAGAGGCGTAAAGAACCCCAAACGGTGCGCGCTTTCCTTCTTAAGTAAGCCCTTGCGACGCTTGGATGGAAACCGCAAGGAAGTCGAAGATACCACTCAAAAATTCCACCCAGCCGATGACAAGAGGGCCCGAGACTACCCCGACGATCAAGTCGAGGTTCTTACCCAGGCGAACGGTTGCCATCATGAGGCGGGAAGCCCGAAGGCGGCGGCCTGACAAGGCGCGCGGAACCGATACGATTTTCGTATTGGGAACTGGCGACCTTCAATTGCGTGAGATCTGCATGCCAAAGATCTCACCTGCCGCACACGGGATACGCCACGCGGCAAGGATTTAACTCCTGACCATCTCCAACGGCACATCTGAAGACCTTTGAAGACTCAGTTCAAAAGTCAAAGGATGGACCCACCTCCGGCGGAATGACATCACCCAAGGTGTCTTCCCCGGAGGTGGGCCGAGGGGGCCACTGTCGGTACCCTGGGTACCATATACCCCTTGGGATTGTAAAGATCTCAAGGGAAAGTCATCTACTTGATTTGAAGACCTTCGGAGGCCCACATGTCAGACATGTCCGGACCCGCTTCTCCAACATGGTTAGCCCCAGGGACGCCACGTGTACTATCAAACCGGAGCTACCACCCGCAAAGGGGGAAGCTCCGGGCTACGTACCGAAGTGGCACCCCCGGACCTAACCCCAGACCGAGGGAAGCTCCGGTGCTGACACGTGTCGGGTAACACCAGAGCCATCTATTCTCCACAGTGTGCTCCGGTGCTGACACGTATCCAACCGTTGGATCTTCAGCCTCTAACCTTCGGAAGACTCCACAATGGCTCCGGATCTTAATTACCAGTAACGGTGCTGTCAAAGCCCATTACACGGTCATTAAGGGCAATTAAACGTGTTGAATAAGTATCAATACTAGTAACTGCCGGGGCCACATGTCGGGCCAGGCTAATTTGTAATGGCCTGCCCTTGTACTATAAAAGGACAGGCCGACGACGTTTACACACGCTCTCTACAGGCGCTCGATAGACGTTCAGACACGCTCTCTACAGACGCTCCACCGATGTTTAGACACGCTAACACACGCGCTACATCCAATACAATATCAACACACCCCGTGGAGTAGGGTATTACGCTCAGGCGGCCCGAACCACGTAAATTCTTGTGTCTCCTGCGCCATTTACAATTCACCTTCTTGAATCTCCGCGTGCCCATACTGAACATCAAACTCCTCTAACACTTTAGTAGTGTCGGGAGATCTACCGGTTCCAAATCACCGACAAGCGCCTTCCATGCCTCACCATCGGACGGGTGCATCATGACTCCATTGTTCTCACGCTCACCTTTTTTGTGCCATCTCATGTGTCTAGCTGTTTTTTTTGGAAGGAACAATCGCTTCAACCTCGGTGTCACACGTAAGTATCGAAGCTGCTTACTTGCGACTTCCATCATCATAGTATTACCATCGTAATTAACAACTTCGACAAATCTCTGTTGACAACATTTCAAACATTTGTTCTCATTGGCATGATCTCTCCAGAAAAGCATGCAGTTGTCCGGATACACATCAATCTTCTCGTGCTTCATACCGAGAGCGGAAAGAATTTTCTTCGAGTTGTACATATCTTTAGGCACTTTGTTGGGTTGTGGAAGGGCATCTTTGAACAAATCGATGAGCATGTTGTAATAATTGTTAGAAAAGAAGAACTTAGACTTAATTGCCATAAGTCTAGTCACAAAATTGAGGATTGACATTTTAGTGTGTCCATGCAGTGCCTCTTCTGAATCTTTGAGACGTTTGAAGAACTCTTTAACCTTTGCTGTTTGAGGATCTTCTGTAAGCTCTGGTGGTATAGCTTATAACATCTCATCCATCATATCAACCTCTGTGGCATCATCATTGTCCGCTTCCACTTCTTGTACAGCTTGAGACGTTGTCTCGCTGTGGAAGTTCCACAACTCATAATGTGACACGTAACCGTTTCAACACAAGTGCATCGTAAGTTCCACTTTGTCCAAAAATGTTCCATTTCAGCATTTTGTACATGGGCACTGCGCCTTATCGCTATTTTACAACGAAAAAGCTCGTTCCACAAAAGCTTCTATCTTGGCGTACCACTCATCTGAATGACCACCAGTTCTGCTCTCCCAACCAGTTTACATCCAACTACTATCTTCGCCCATGTTTGACTCTGCAATTAATAGCTGAAAAAATTACCGTTAGTTTCTCATTAATTTATGCATGATTGAGGAAATAATGAGAGAGACAGTGAACAGGGTCCGTGCCAGTTCAAAGCCCGACATGGGTCATGCTTGGGCTTGACCTCAGACCCAGCTCGGCCGCCCTCGGCTCCCTCACCTCGTATTGAGTCGCCGGCCGCTACCCGCCATCTGCGATGCCCAGCCCGAATCTTCCCCGAATCTATGAGGATGCGAGGCAAGCCCAACGAGCGACGACTCCTAGACTCTCGTCCAAAGGAGGTGAGGCGAGGATCCCAACGAGACGACGAAACTGTTGGCGAAGAAGCTGTGGAGGAGGCCACGACTACAATGGTCTACACGGCATGATCACACTTATTACGTGTTGTGCCCATCTAGGTTGGTCACTTAACCCTAACGATTCATCAATGTTTGATTATCATCCGTCTTAGAAATCACAAAACTTCGGCAGCATAACACCGCATATTTAACACTACAGTCCCCTATTCGGTGCAGTTCTTAAAGTACAAAGGGGGGCAACTGGTTAGCTCGGAAACCTGTTGCCTTACGGATCTTGCGAGTCAAGGACAAATACTCGCAACATACGTTTTTGGAGTTTTTATGGACTTATACGTACTCACAAACACACCGATGTGAACGTACGGGGGGTCTTGCGGCGAAGAGATACCTAGCTACAGACTTTTAGGGTTAGTAATGGGCCGTCCGACCCATATACTCTTAACCTTAATGATTCACCTCATGTCACCAGTCATGGGTCACGATCGTGACCCACACTGCCTATATATGCTAGGGTTGAGCCCAATGGGCCATATATACGCTACATATATACCACAGCTCGGCCAGGCTTCGGGTCGGCACGACACGCTCAGCCCGTGAACGGGCCCGAAATGTCCAGATAGGGGAAAATGGGATCCGTCGTGCTTGGCCTTGGCTTATGGCCCGCCGTGCCAGCCCGGCCCAGCATGGCAAATTTGCGGGCCGCGCCGGGCCTAATGTTTTCATGCACGAGACCGGTCGGGCTCAGGTCGGGCTGGCCCGGCACAGCCCATTGGTCATCTATAGCCACGACAGAACCTAAGTGCCCCGACAGCCGGCCGCCCCCGACACCACCCTCGACATAAACCAATTAAGCATAATCTACACTACACTAATTAAGCATAATCCACACTAAGCAAATTAAGCACAATTAAGCAACTTAACCACTTAAGCATAATTAAATAAACATAATCTAAAGTAAGCAAATTAACTAATTGAGCATAATTAAATAAACAATTAATCAATTTAAGCATAATTTAAACAATTCAATTCAATTTCAAATTTGAACAATTCAATTCAATTCAATTCAAATTTAATCAATGCAATTCAATTAAATTCAAATTTCAATAGAGGGGAGGGGGTCTGTGGAGGGGAGGGGGGTGGGGGGTGGGGGGGTCTGTGGAGGGGAGGGGGTGGGTGGGGGGGTCTGTGGATGGGAGGGGGGTGGGGGGGTTTGTGGAGGGGAGGGGGGCTCGGAGAGGGGAGGGGGGCCTCTGCATGGGAGGGGAGGGGGAGGGGGCCAGGGAGGGGAGTGGGAGGTGGGGTGGCGCTCGACCGGGGAGGGTAGGGGGAGGAGGGCCGGAGAGGGGAGGTGGAGGGGGAGGGGGAGGGGGAGGGGGGCCAGGGAGGGTGGGGGCGATGCTTAGTTGTGGAGGGGAGGAGGAGGGGAGGTGAAGGGGGAGGGGAAAGGGGAGGGGGAGGGAGGGCTAGACGGTGGCGGTTGGTCGGGGAGGGCGGGATGGCGCTCGGGGAGGGGGCGGGGGTTCGGGCTAGTGGTCGGGGAAGGGAGGGGAGGAGGATACCTGGCAGCAGCAGCGGTGGACGGCGGTGGCGCGGCAGCGCGGCGGGGAGCGACGGTGTCGGGCGCGGCGGCAGGGAGAAGAAATCAAAGCGGCGCGTGACGGGTAAGGAAGATAAGAGAAGGCGCGCGCGGGGGGTAGGTTAAAATACGTAACTTACGTCGACTAAATAGTAAACTTACGTCAGCCTATTTAACTTACGTCGGCCATCCTCCCAGCCGACGTAAGCCTAACTTACTCAGCCATTTTATTCACGTCGGCTAGTTGTCTAGGCCGACGTAAGTGTACATTTACTGCTATCGGTCTATAACTTACGTCAGCCGTCGATGTAAGTTAACTAACTTACGTCGGTTTTTATTGGCCAACGTAAGTTAGTTTATTTACGTCGGCTAGCCGACGTAAATTAAGTTGGCCGACGTAAGTGTTAGCGTTTCCTGTAGTGATGTAGCAGCTCATCTAAAGTCATTCAAGAGTCAAGACGTTTGTACAACACACAATGTGCCTGTGTCAGGGACTCAGGGCTCGTTGATAGTCAGGTCTTGACGAGACAATGTATGTTGTCCGCCCACATCATTTGCTAAAGCTGATAACCTGAGACGTTAATGATAATGGCATGTGCATGCCATAAATGACCTCAGGCAACCTCTTTAGTCACCATGGTTTTCAAGCCCATTGTCCTTCCCCCGAGCTCCCCAGGCGACCTTGAGGTCCTCGGACAGGTCGATGGCATACACATGTCCCCATGGCAGACGCAACGAAGCATTGGTCCTGCACACATACTCGAAGATGATGAGCTTTCCTAGATTGGGTTGTGGCCTTGCTTCGGTGTGCAAACCGGTTTCTTGGACCCCACCTCCCCCACAAGGACTGTGGGTCTTGCTGGTATTGATGAGGCGTCAACTCGGATCCCTCTTCCTCCCTGCATGTGGGACCCCAATACGCAAGTGACCAAAAACGAGAATTTACTCTAGTGCGCACACCCTAGCGGCCTAGGCCAACACTTATAAAGAAATTGGACCCACAGATCTAGAAATTTATGAAGTTACCACATATAATGGGGCAAGTCCAATAATAACAACTAATTTAATCCATAGCTCGCCAGATGGACCGGGCTAATCGGGATGGCCCGAAGCACGATTTTTTTGGCCTAGCTCGAGCTCGACCCAACATGAAGTTGATCGGGCCTTGCTAGCTCACAGCACGACATGGGTTGTGCCTGGGCCTGACCTCAGGCATGATGGGCCAACCCAGCATGACATGATTTCAGTACTGAGCAGACTAGTGTGGTCCCAATAATTTAATCTTGTTTGATTAAGTGATTTCAGGTCATATTACCTATTCACCCCCCTCTAGGCGACTTTTAATTGGTATTAGAGCAGGTCTCTCCATCAAGAGTCTAACCACTCGGAGAGAAGATGGATGGAAGGGGTGAAAATGAGATTTCGGTGATCGTCGACATAAATGACACGACGAAGAACGTCAATGTTCTTCAAGATAATCCAAATGATGACGAGGAAGTACGCCAACTCAAGGAATGACTTCGCGAGAAGCTAGATCATCTAAAGATAGAGGGCAAGTCCCAAGAGAAGGTGGCAACAACAGTTGCCACAAAGAGATCAACTACAGAAAACAAGCTCTTCCCCAGCTTGGAGAGCCCAAGACCAAAATGCCTCATGGCCAAGGAGAGAAGAGAGAAGGTCAAATCTAAAATGTCTTCTTCAGTTTTGTCACATGATGGTTTTGATAGTAGTATTGAAAATAAATATATGCTTAAATATATGAGTAAGAGTACATTGAAAAGATTGAAGATGTTATCGGATGAGATATTTGAGAAGGAAGAGCTCAATCAATTGTGAAGAGGACATGCTCATCCAACAAAAGGAGAGATGTCAAGAGTTTGAGGAGCTCTTGGAGCTTAAAAGAGAAAGAAGCAATGCACTTGACCGTGAACTCGCTTTGAGCAACGAAACTTGCTCAAATCTTGAGAAGACTACAATTGTGCTAAAGCATGAACTTGTCTTTTTCAAAAGCTCACAGACAGCGCTGTCGAGCATATTCATTAAGAAAGGGGAAACAGTTTACAGTGGTACAAGCAGTACCCAAAACCACAAATACAAGGATGATCTTTTACTAAAGAGGAATCTGCAGATGACATAGACTCTTCTAAGCAACAAACTACAAAGCACAGATACACCGACTTTACTCCATAGCGCAACCTCGTCGCGTATTTCCTAGAGTAGGCGGTCTACACTCTTACATGATCCTTGAAATATCTTAGTGTTTCTCTTGTTCTAGAGGATCCTCCAGCATACGAGTAGTGCCAAAGTTCGAATCCCTCTAGAATTGCGCTGATTTATACTCAAGTGCTCGAACCAGTCCTGAATCATCAGTGTGTGTCTCCATGTCGTCAGTTAAAATACTAACATCTCCATTTGTTGAGCAATGTGATCCCATACTTCAGCAGAGTAAGGGCACTCGATGAAGAGGTGATGCACCATCTCCAAGTTGCGGCAGCATAATTGGCAAAAATACACGTTTGGCCAGCCCCAATTTTGAAGCCTTGCAGCTGTCCAGATTTTGTTTTGCAGAAACAACCAAGCGAAGATTTTGCAACGGCTAGGAGCCCACACCTTCCAAATTGACTTTTGGAACCTTGATCGTGTTGATCCTATAAACTATAGAGTGTATGCTGACTTTGCACTGTAAATTCCAGTTGCAGATGATGTCCATTGAATCACATCCGATTGCTGGGGTTAAGATTGACACTCATATATGCATTTCGATCCACAGCAAGACAAATTCCTTGAGTAGCAGCACAATGAGATTATAGGCCAGCTCAGTAATCCACTTATCTCCATCCAGGGCGTCAGTTACCAAGCAATTCTTCCGCTTTGAGTGCTTATACAGTCCAGCGAACTGCCCTGCCTGAACTTGTCAGCCTGACAAAAGTTAACAAGATCCTTGAAACACAAGTGGAGTCTCTCAAGGTCAATGCACCTTCTTCCTCCAAAAGCTCATCTTCCACAAATATCAAATCCGAAAAAACTCAAGCTTGCAAGTGATCTAACTTGATCCTAAAACTAAAGGATAAGCTTAAAGTAGCACAAAACAAGCAATCACCAAAAGGTAGTATCTTTGACAAGGATAAGATGACAGATGCACTTAGTGCATATACCAACACAAGACATCCTCATATGAAAGATGGTATTGGCTACTCTAGGGAGAGGAAGCAAAATATTAAGACTTCCAAGAATGGCAAAAACTTGATTGTTTTTGTTAAAAAAGGTTCATACCACATCAACAAAAGAAAGAACATTGCTACTTCACATAACATGCCTAAAAATAAACCTCATCCATTGTTCTATGATTTTGATGCTTTATATGTATTATTGTGGAACAAATTTGGTAAGCATTATGCTAAGTATGTTGGCCCACTCCGCAAGAGCCCAAAACCTTGCGTGTGGGTGCCCAAGTGCATCTTGACTAACATCAAAAAACACAACACCGCTTGGATACCTAACACCAAGGCTTAACTCTATTTTGTAGGCATACTCCTCCAGTGGGACTAAGTGGGTCCTTGATAGTGGATGCACAAATCATATGATCGAAGAGAGGAAGACGTTTGTGGAGTATGAGAAAAATGAAGGTCCAAGTGAGGGAATATACTTCGGGGACATAGCCAAGGGAAAATCCTTGGCACCAGTAAAATTGCTATATATAACCTATTATCCATATCACAACTATGTGACAAAAGTTATAATTATCTTTTCACTAATGAGGGTGTTACCGTCACAGAAAGGAGCAATGACTCAATTGCCTTTAAAGGTGTGCTTAAGCGAAAGCTCTATCGTGTGGATTTTTCCGCGGAAAAAGCCCAACTTGACACATGCTTAATGGCAAAAACCAATATGGGATGGCTTTGGCATAGAAGACTGGCCCATGTTGCGATGAGGGATTTGCAAAAACTTCTTAAGGGCGAGCACATACATGGTTTAAAGAATGTTGTGTTTGAAAAGGATAGGCCATGTAGCGCATGTCAAGCCGGAAAGCAAGATGGAGCTCAACATCCATTCAAGAACATTATGATGATAACAAGACCATTGGAGCTTCTACACATGGACCTCTTTGGTCCAATCGACTACATAAGCATTGGCGGTAACAAATATGGTCTTGTAATTGTTGATGATTTTTCATGCTTCACTTGGGTGTTCTTTTTGCATGACAAAATAAAAACTCAAGGTGTCCTCAAGAAATACTTGAGGAGAGCTCAAAATGTGTCCCCCTTGAGAATCAAGACTATAAGGAGTGACAACGGCACCGAGTTCAAGAACACTCAAGTTGAAGAGTTTGTGGATGAAGAAGGCATCAAGCATGAGTTCTCGGCCCCCTACTCCCCGTCAACAAAATGGGGTGGCATTGAGATGTCTAGAACCATGTTTGATGAGTACAAGACGTCGAACCGGTTTTGGGCAGAAGCGGTTAACACTGCTTGTCATTCTATAAACTAGTTGTACCTTCATCGCATATTGAAGAAGACATCCTATAAGATCATAACCGGTAACAAACCCAATATTTCCATATTTCCTATTTTCGTGTTTTTCAGAGCAAATGCTATATTCTCAACAAGAAGACTAGGACTTTGAAGTTCACTTCAAAGTTCAATGAGAGTTTCTTGGTTGGTTATGACTCAAACACTTACGCCTATCGTGTTTTCAACATATCCTCCAGAATTGTTGAAGTAAAAAGCACGTAATGTAGTGTTTGATGAGACTAATGGCTCCCAAGTGGAGCAAGTTGATCGTCATGTGCTAGATCAAGAAGAAGCTCCACAAGTGGTGACAAGAAGGATGGCACTTGGAGACATTCAACCTCAAGAACAACCTCAAGACTCAAGTGACCATCCCACACATCAAGTGAACTCTTCCTCAAAAGATCAAGCTCAAGACCCTCAAGGTGCGCTTCAACAAGATGAAAATGGAGGCATCGATAAAGGGGGAGACGAACAAAGTGAGGAAGAAGAAGATGAAGTTCCAAGAACTCAAACACCACACCCAAGAGTACATCAAAGCGTTCAACGGGACCGTCCCGTTGACAACATCCTTGGAGACATCTCCAAGGGGTAACTACTCGATCTCGTGTTGCAAATTTTTGTGAACATTGTTCTTTTGTTTCTTCTTTGGAACCTCACAAGGTTGAATAAGCACTACGAGATACGGATTGGGCAATGGCCATGCAAGAAGAGCTCAACAATTTTGAGAGGAATCAAGTATGGGAGCTCGTGAAGAGGCCAAATGCAAATATTGTGGGCACCAAGTGGGTGTTCCGCAACAAACAAGACGAGCACAAGGTGGTAGTAAGGAACAAGGCATGACTTGTGGACAAGGGTTACTCACAAATCGAAGGTTTGGATTTTGATAAAACCTTTGCTCCCGTAGCTAGGCTGGAATTAATTCGCATATTACTTGCCTTTGCTACTCACCATGATTTTGAGCTATACCAAATGGACGTCAAGAGTGTATTTCTTAGTGGCCCAATCCAAGAAGAGGTGTATCGTGGAGCAACCCCCCGACTTTGAAGATCAAGATTTCCCAAATAATGTCTACAAATTGCGTAAGGCTCTCTATGGGCTGAAACAAGCTTCTAGATCTTGGTATGAGTGCCTTAGAGATTTTCTAACTCAAAATAGTTTCAAAATTGGGAAGGGCGACTATACTCTATTCACTAAGCATTTCAATGATGATTTGTTTGTTTGCCAAATATATGTCGATGAAATTATATTTGGTTCTACTAGCAAAACTTTTTGTGATGAGTTTTTAAAGATAATGGATGAAAGGTTTGAGACGTCCATGATGGGGGGGGGGGGGGGTTGAAGTTCTTCCTAGGATTTCAAGTGAAGCAACTCAAGGAAGGCACGTTCATAAGTCAAACGAAGTACACACAAGACATACTCAAGAAGTTAAACATGGACAAAGCCAAACCCATCAAGACTCCAATGGGAACCAATGGGCACCTCAACCTTAATGAAGATGGTCCAAGTGTGGACCAAAAGGTATATCGTTCCATGATATGTTCATTGCTTTACCTATGTGCATCTAGGCTCAATATAATGCTAAGTGTTTGTATGTGTGCTCAATTCCAAGCTGTCCCAAGGTGTGTCAGTTGACCGTCGTAAAAAGAATTCTTCGATATTTGGTTCACACACCAAGCCTAGGACTTTAGTACCCCAAGGGCTCCAAGATTAATCTCATTGGATATTCTGACACGGTTGCAGGGTGCAAAGCCGATAAGAAGAGTACCTTCGGGACATGCAAATTCTTGGGTAGGTCCCTAGTGTCTTGGTCCTCAAAGAAACAATTACATTGCTCTCTCCACAGCCAAAGTGAAGTATGTTGCAGCCAGAAGTTGTTGTGCACACCTTCTTTGGATGCGGCAAACTCTTAGGGACTATGGCATAAACTTGCGCCATATCCCTCTCCTATGTGATAATGAGAGTGTCATAAAAATAGCCCACAATCCAGTTGAACATTCGAGGACCAAGCACATTGATTTCCGCCATCATTTCTTGAGAGATCACTCCATCAAAGGAGACATAGTTCCCATGTGAGAACCAAAAAACAATTGGCTGATATCTTCACCAAGACCTTAGATGAGAAAAGATTTTGTGAACTTAGGAGTGAGCTCAATATCTTAGATTCTCGAAATGTAGCTTGAGTCTTGCACATTTAATTGTTACTTGTATTTAATTCAAAATTCATGCACGCTTGCGAAAAACTCATCTCCCTCAATTTTCTATAAAACTATTTGAAATTATTGAATCTTTGTAAATTATGGTGGTAGTCTGGTTGTTGATTGCTTACTGACCATATTTGCAAAGATCTTTTATGGAAACTAGTCCAAAAGGATCAAATCTCTGTGAAAACCCAAATATATATATATATATATATATATATATATATATATATATATATATGTGTGTGTGTGTGTGTGTGTGTGTGTGTGTGTGTGTGTGTGTGTGTGTGGGTGTGTGTGGGTGTGTGGGTGTGTGTGTGTTTTCAGGTTTTGGACTGGACTAGTCCGCCTCACTGGCCGAACAAGTCCAGAGTCCAGCTTCCCCAAGCTTTGACGGACAAGTCCCAAACAGACTAGTCCGACCATCCGTGTAGTCTGGACCGAGTCTGTAGGTCAGACAAGTCCGGCCCCTTGTGACTTAACCTCCTAAGGGGGCTCCCTGACTCTTCACCCTTCCACTCACTCACTCTCTCTCTCTCTCTCTCTCTCTCTCTCTCTCTCTCTTCAAACACGAAAATTGTACCCCAAATTGGCGATTTTTGATTCCATCCACCAAAAAATAAATTCCAATCAATGGATTGAAGCTCCAAGGTGTGTGGGAACTCTTCCCCGCGCATCCTAGGCTGATTCTTCATCCACATTTCGTCGATTTGAAGATTTGAAGAGGTATTCTTGACCTAACCCCAAATTCTTTGAAATTCAAATCTTTTAGGTCTTTTGATAGAATCCTCTTCACAAAAGTTGTTCTACATGTCATTGTGATCCTAGCCCAGGAATATTGTGCTTTGATCTGTAGTTTTTACAAAATCATCAAGATTAGGGTTCTTACTGTGTTCACCGGACTAGTCTGGCTAGATGGCGGACAAGTCCAGGTTTCACAATGTAAACCCTAACTTTGATTGTTTTTGTGAATTCTAACGCACTATTACACTTCCTTGAACTCATATTATGTCTTGTTTATCACTTCTTAAGGACGATGTCGAACCCAATCACTTGCCTCTATCTGATCGCATGCATGAGGCGGCGAGGCAAGAAACCTATCGTTGTGCTCGTGAGGAGCAAGAGCTTGCTAGAGCTCTTCTTGAGTCGAGGACTGAGGCAAGGAAGGCAAAGAAACAACAACGAGAGGCTCATAACTTAGCTATAGTTGAACAAGCCCCAAGGAAGAAGAGGCTTGTGACCATGGGTGAGAAAACAAGAACTCAAGCGGCTGGAGATGCAAAATACAAAGGCAAGGCACCGACAGATGAACCGCCAAAGAAGAGAACACCAGTTGTCAAGAATCCTGCAAGCAAGGCGCAAGTTGGCTTCACCATAAGAGAAAAGAGTAAAAGGGGGTCCTCGCAACCCATTGGCCCTTTAAGAATGTCCTCGCCTGCTAGGAATCAAAATCGACAAGCCAATGTTGAAGCTAATTTATTCAGAGGTAAAGGGGCAGAAAAGGCTAAGGGATTGTGGATGGATGACTGCTATAAGTTTGAGAAGTACATCGCCGACCCTCATTTTTGGTGTGACTTCCATTGTGATTACTATCGGACAATCTATATTACCAAGCAAACTCCAGTGACTGATGCTCAATGGATCGATTGGGATTAAATGGCGGAGAAGAACAACGTTGCATTCAATGCGGTGATTGAGGTCGTAGGGTGCCATGGACTCAAGGATCACATGGCATTCAGCTATGATTGAAACATTGAAGTTATTGTGTAGTTCTACACCACAGTATACTTGCATAGGCATGGAGATCGGAGGATCACTTGGCTCACTAATGGTGAGCAATACTCAGTTACATATTGGAAGTTTGCCCAAATTCTTTGATTGGAGGAACATATTGACAACAAGATCATCATTTTAAATCTCAAGGATGTTGATAGGGATAATTTGGATTACATGTATCCAAGACACACAGTTTATGAGGCGCGGCACATAAGGAACATCAAGCCTTTGTATGTGCTCAATCGTGTTCTAAGGAAGACTATAGCACCCAAAGATGGAGATGCGGGGATTATCCATGGCAATCTGAGACATTTGATGGTGCTCATTGATGGGGATGTTCGATTCAACGTTGTGGAGTATATCTTTGATGACATTTTCAACATCTCACACACCCCCAACCGCTCGTGTGGCTATGCACCATATGTCATGTCTCTAATTGAGAAGGTATCCGGGCTGAAGTTCAAGAAGGATGTTACTCATCGAAAACTTCATCCTCAACTTCCTCCTCCCGAGCCTATTGCAAAAAGAAGGAAGAATGATGATCCTCCTGCCTCCACTTCCCGTCCCATGGCTTCTCCACCTCCTCCTCCATTACAGTCCGGAAGCAGCTTCTTCAAGTGCTTCAAGGCACTTTTTGCCTCTTGTTCAAAAGTGGAAGTTCAGACTCGTCACATGGAGCTTTGCCAAGAGAAGTACCTCAAGGAGATGTGCGACAAGCTCAAGGTTTCCATGTCTCCCACCGCGGAGAGTGATGGAGAGTTGACTCATTTTCCCTAGTTCACTGCCGATGAACTCGCTCAAATCGAGGAAGGTGGAACCTCCAAGGCTGCAACCTCCAACAATGAAGATGGAAATGAAGACATTGAAGATGTGGCGGCTACGAAGAGCAACAATGAGCAACACAATGATGAGTAGATTGTAGGACTTCCTTCCTCTTTTTCTTTTTTGTGTCTGTAACACCCTCATTTTCATGCATCATGCCCTGCATCTATCATTAAATATGTTTAACATTGAGCAACATAAAAAGGAACAAGTTTAAAATGAATTTAGAGCAAAACCGCACTTAAGAATTCTGGGAAGTGCAGACTAGTCCGATTTTGGTGCGGACTAGACTGATTTCTCCCTGACTTCCATCGGACTTGTCCGTTTTGCTGTGGACTAGTCTGTTTTTCTCTCTGGACACTTTCAAACTTGTTCGGCCCAGTGCGGACTAGTCCGGTATTCCAATTCCTTGGAAATTTTGCTAAGTTCCTGGACTTGTCCGGACTTGTCCGATGTTCCAACGGACTTGTCCGTTTTTCCTCTAACTGAAATCGGACTTGTCCAATTTTGGCCAGACTTGTCCGATTTTCCTCTAACCAAGTTCGACTTGTATGATATAGTACAGACTTGTCTGATATCTCTCTGACTAACTTTGGACTAGTCCGACTTTTGTGGACCTATCTGATAAATCGCGACTACGAGTTGATCTTTTTTTTTCACGACTTGTTTTCGGGTTTTACATTAAGTGGGCCTAGGGACGTCGTGCCTAACTCTTTTAGAGCCCATGTGGGACCCTAAAACCGACCCCTAAACATCTCAAACTCGAATTCATTGAAACCCTAGCCTCCACCTCTATATAAACAACCCCATTCCTTGCCTTGACATCTATTTGCCACTTTTTCACCTCACCCAAACCCTAGCTCGTGGATAGCCGCCACCAAGGAGGGAGAAGGAGATATAGAAGAAGAAGAAGAGGAGGAAACGAAAGAGGATCAAGATCTCCATCAACTTCGTGTTCTTCATCAATAATTCACCATCAAGTTCTTCATCAACCCTAGTTCTTCAAGATCCAAGTGTTGCCTCCAAAACCCTCGATTCTTTGGAGTCTTAGACACCTGGTATACCTTCTACTTCCTTTTCCTTACGTGAATTCAACCCTAAATCTACAAATTCACATCGACCTAGAAAACCCTAGTTCGCTAGTTCTGAGAAGTGCGGACTAGTCCGGTCCCTAGCGGACTAGTCCGATTTTCCTAGTTAAATTGTGTTGAATTAATTCTAAAATGAGATCGAATCAACTCCAAACCTCTATAGACTTCTTAATAACCATTGTAATTGATTAATAAACATTATTAACAACTTCTTAACTAGTTTTGCTTTGCAACTGCATTAATTATGCATATCATGTCATATTGAGTAATATATGTGCATCTATTGATAGTAATTCTTGTCTTGTATGTTATTGTGCGAATTAGACGGATTTGCACTAGAGAGTGCCGCGGAGGATCTCCAGCACCAAGAGTTTGAAGGCTTTTACCCGAACAAATCCCAAGAGCAAGGCAAGTGTCCTTGAATATATTGATCCTGTTTTGATAATAAATGTTTTGTTTGCAAAACTGCATGCTTGTGTCAATTTGACAGGAATCCTACGATAGGAAGTTTACTAGCTTTGTTAAACCACCCTTGTCACCTGGAATTCATGGTAGCGAGTCAGGAAGGGCTTTTCACCTTTTTGCTTCGCTTAATTAATTTGGTTGGAAAAACAACTATACCATTAATTATACATTGATGAGGGTTAATATAATATGGTAATGGGTGATCTAAGCAAGCCTGGTATGCGGATGGGTTGGATGTCATGGTGGTTGCTTGCTTTAGATCTAAGGATCGGTTCATGCGAGAATAAGCCAGGACTACATTGCCACCGCGAGGCCAAGTATGGATGCGATGTAGCTGATTAATTAGGGCCTTGCTAGTGCTGTTTGGACCATTGAGGATGCTCGGGGAAGGGGTAGTCGGATTGGGTTTGTTGATGATTGGTGGGACTACCCTGGGATCTGAATGGCTCAAGAGGGGGCCCTTGGTTGAAGATGTGCTTAGTTGGAGGCCTCGCCACTGGTGAAACCTCACTGGGGTCTAAATAGGCTAGTAATCCCTTTGTAAAGGTTATTTTGTGATCTCTTGGCCATACACCTATGGTAGTGTTTTGGCATAATGGATGTTTTCTTTAGTGGTGATGAAATCACAAACACGTGGGTAAAGTGGTACAAACTTTGCAGAGTGTATTAAAACTATCATGATAGTCGTGCTCCCGGTTAAGAGCACCTGGATGACCTACATGATTAGAGGGTACTTGGGATTCGGGATGGTTATGGTTTGGTAATGGTCATGGATGGTTTATGGCTTATGTTTATGGATATGAATTTGAGTTGTGGTAACTGGACATGGATAATGATGATGATAGCAATAATTGGATATGATTTCATATTATGTCAATATGATGGATGTGATGGGATTATCTCACACAGACATAATATAATGCTTTTTACTTGTTTTAATGTACTTTTCAGCACTTAGCCATTATTATATTCGTCATTTGTATTGGCTACATGTCATACTTTCTGCACTTGCTGAGTATGGCATGTACTCACCCTTGCAATTCCTCCACCAACAGTTGTAGGTCAGGATTGGGAGTATAACAATGATAATGTGGAGTTCTAGGCCGTGTCTACTGTCAGCTTTGCTTGTGGTGTTGCTTGGAGCCGCTCTACACAATTTTCTTTCGCTGCTTAGCTACTTAGTTGCTTATTTAGTTTATTTCCGCTGCATTAGTTCAAACTTTTCAATAAAATTCATTAGAGCTTGTATTTGAGGATGTTATGAATTGTGTAATAAAAGTACTTAATTAATCTTGTTTTGTGGTAATTTTCTGTATACTCTTTTGTGAATCCACTCGTGTATGTGTGTTGAACGTCCTGGGCACGCATATGCATTCACTTGGTTCATTTTTCGGAACCGGGTGTCACAGTTTCTTGATGCCAAAGGGGGAGAGATTGGAAGGGTTACTTCTTTTTAGAGTTGTTATTTCTCTTGTTGATCCTATAGACTTGTAATATGTTTTAAAACTCTCGCATTTCAATTTGTGTAAGACTTTACTTTTGTTATGCACATTATGATGTTTGCTATGCTTATGTGAGATGTGATGCTTAAAATTGCCTATTTCTCATTCATGATTCATTGTCTTATCACAAATCATGGACACAACACTTAGGCACCCCACCATAACATGTGTATGTATGGTAACTCTCTCAAAGCTTTCAATCATGATGCATACATTGGGGGGCAGTTACTCATACACACACTTGTTATGAAAACCAATTTATATCATTTTTGCTGAAGCTTAATGTGTTGTCATCAATCACCAAAAAGGGGGAGATTGAAAGTGCATCTAGGCATCCTCGTGGGTTTTGAATGATTGATGACAACAAATTAAGAGACTAATGAGCTTAGTTAATCTTAATCACAGGTGTGATGATTTAAATGAAAGAAAATCCCTCAAAAAGGAAAAGATTGAAACAGGTGTCGAAGACCCAAGCATAGAAATAAGGGTTTCTTATGTGTTGAGTTTAGACTAGCATTTCGTGTGTGACGGTGTGTATCAAGTGCATTGAGATCATAGAAGAGAGAAAGGTGTGGTTCAGAGAAAACCTAAATGAGAAGCCTTGTTGAGAGAATTCCCAGGAGACCGAACTTGTCCGGGCCTCAGGACCAAACTAGTCCGGTGAGCCAGAGTAGTCCGATTTGGGACAGACTAAGTTTTTGTGTGAGTTATGACTTGTCCGTTTGGGGACGGACTAGTCCTTTCTACACTTGGTGAGGGTTTTCGGAGCTAAGTTCCGGGAGCCCGGACTAGTCCGGACATCCCAAAGTAGTCCATTTTGGGTTGGACGAAAGGTTATTGTTGTACTTTGAACTTGTGTGTTGTGAGACGGACTAGTCTGTGGTATTGTGGGAGAAGGGGTTTCTAAGGATAAGTCCTGTTGGCCAGACTTTTACACCCCAATTGTCCGCACTAGTCCGGTGTGTGCATACCTGTCCATTTTTAGATGGACTAAGACATTCTGTTGTAGTTCGTACTAGTCCGTTGTGCCATGACCATTTGAAATTCAAATGTTGGAGGGTAAGTCACCCTCTGCAGAGTGTGACATAGTGTGGACCCAGTAGGCCGGACTAGTTCAAGGTCCTAGCCGAACTAGTCCGCACATTGAATGCTGGCAACGGTTAGATGTCGGGACCCTTATAAAAAGGGGACCCCCAACCCTCATTTGAAAACACTAGAACCCTAGCGCTGCCATAAGTTTCCTTCAGCCATACTAAGCCTTCTACTCTGCCTACTTGCCCTCTAGAACAAAATCTTGAGAAGATTAGAGTTTGGGAAGGGGAGAGAAGATCATCTTGCTTTGTCTCTCGGTTTGATCTCTTGCACTTGGTGTTGCATTTTGTGGCTTGTGACAGTTAAGCTTCGTGTTCTCCTGTTTGTAAATCATTTGTGGGAGCCTCAACTTGTGAGAAGCCCCAAGAACTTGATGATTACCCTTGTGATAGTGGAAACCAAGGCGGCCTTGTGTTGAGTTTAGACTAGCCTTCCATGTGTGAGGGTGTGTGTATCAAGTGCACTGAGATCATAGAAGGGGGCTCAAACTCATGGTTGAGAGAAAACCTAAGTGAGAAGCCTTGTTGAGAGAATTCCCATGAGACCGGACTTGTCTGAGCCTCAGAGACGGACTAGTTCGGGTGAGCCAGAGTAGTCCATTTCAAGACGGACTAAGAGTTTTTGTGTGAGTTCGGACTTGTCTGTTTAGGGATGGACTACTCCTTTCTACACTTGGTGAGAGTTTTTTGCAGCTAAGTCTTGGAAGGCCAAACTTGTAAGCCACAAAGGTTGGACTAGTCCGGACATCCTAGAGTATCCATTTTCGGCCGAACGAAAGGTTACTTTATAGACTTGCCCATTGTGAGGCTGTCAGTACCCTCCGTACCGGATACCCCTTGGGATTGCAAATATCACAAGGAACTCCATATACCTAATTTGAAGACCTTTGAAGGCCCCACATGTCAGCCGTAGCCGAACCAGCTCCCCCGACATGGTTAGTCCCGGGGCCGCCACGTGTATCACAAGACCGGAGCTATCACCCACACCTGGGAAGCTCCGGTCAGAATACCAATATGGCACCCCCGGACCTAACCCCAAACAGAGGGAAGCTCCAGTACTAACATGTGTCCAACAGCACCGGACCTACCCATCCACGACGGTGAGCTCCAGAGCTGCCACGTGGCAACCGCCGGACCTTCAACTTCAACTTTTAGGCCGGTTGACCCCCAACGGCTCTAGACCTTCAAGGATCAATCAAAGACTTCAAGACCCGATTAAGTGTCATTAATGCCATATTAATGACACACAATTGGATGGCCCTTAATACTGGTAACGGCACTATTAAGGCCCATTACCAGGCTATTAAGGGTAATTAACCCCATTTATTCTGTATCAAGCGTGTGTAGCCGCCAGGGTCACCTGTCGGGCCAGGCTGACGTTGTAACGACTAGTCCTTGTACTATAAAAGGACTGGTCGACGATACACATGCACGGTTCCAGACCACGGCTGAACACCCTGAGCTAGACAAGCTTCTTCTTCTGGAGCTTCTTCTAGACTCCCGAGCTTAATACATCACCAACACACCCCGTGGAGTAGGATATTACACTCAAGCGGCCCGAACCACGTAAATCCCTGTGTACACGTGTCTTTCACCTTCTTGAATCTCTGCGCGCCCATTACCGAACTACAACTCCTCGATCTACCAAAAGTAGTGTCGGGAGATCTGCCGGTTCCAAACATCGATAGTTGGCACGCCAGGTAGGGGCACCCGAGATTTCGAGTATGGTTGTCGGTACTCTGGGTACCATATACCCCTTGGGATTGCAAAGATCTCAAGGGAAAGTCACCCACTTGATTCGAAGACCTTCGGAGGCCCACATGTCAGACATGTCCGGACCCGCTTCTCAAACATGGTTAGTCCCAGGGTCGCCACGTGTACTATCAAACCGGAGCTACTGCCCGCAAGGGAGGGAGCTCCGGGCTATGTACCGAAGTGGCACCCCTGGACCTAACCCCAGACCGAGGGAAGCTCCAGTGCTGACACGTGTCGGCTAACACCGGAACCATCTGTTCTCCACAGTGTGCTCCGGTGCTGCCATGTGTCCAACCGTCGGATCTTCAGCCTCTGACCTCCGGAAGGCTCCACAACGGCTCCGGATCTTCAAAGGAGAATCAAGGACTTCAAGACCCGATTAAGTGTCATTAATACCATATTAATGACACATGATCGGACGACCTTAATTACCAGTAACGGTGCTGTCAAAGCCCATTACAGGGTCATTAAGGGCAATTAAACGTGTTGAATAAGTATCAATACTAGTAACCGACGGGGCCACATGTCGGGCCAGGCTAATTTGTAATGGCCTGCCCTTGTACTATAAAAGGACAGGCCGACGACGTTTACACACACGCTCCATAGACGTTCAGACACGCTCCATAGACGTTCAGACACGCTCCATAGACGTTCATACATGCTGACACACGCGCTACATCCAATACAACATCAACACACCCCGTGGAGTAGGGTATTATGCTCAGGCGTCCCGAACCACGTAAATTCTTGTGTCTCCTGCGTCATTTACAATTCACCTTCTTGAATCTCCACGCGCCCACACCGAACCACAAACTCCTCTAACACTTTAGTATTGTCGGGAGATCTGCCGGATCCAAACCACCGACAATGGTGAACTCAGCTGCTGGATCATCCAACAGCAACCCTGCCGTCCAACCCGTTGGAGGCAATCCCTCCAACATGCAACAACCAACAGGTTTTGTGGCTCCAGCAGGAGTTATGCCTCCACCACCACCGCCTGCACCAGCACGTCAAGCTGAGCAACGTGACGGTGCATTAGCATCAGTCACTGCATTGACAAACAACAACAACCCTGAACACGTGCTTCATGCAGCACGTGCTCTCCTCCAACGTCCACCACCTCCAGGTGCATCCCAGGGTGCAATGGAGCAGTGGAGAGCTGATGTGGAACATCTGGTTGCAGCAGCAGCCGATCGCATCAGCAATCAAGGTCCTCCTCCTTCGGGGCGGGCCCCATCGCAACACCAGACTGTGTCTGGCAGACTTGGTCCGCATGCTTCCCAGAATAGGAGGTGTGATGTGTCACATCAAGTTACGTCGCTACCCTCTGAGGCGCGACGTACTCGTACGGTAACCAAGATGTCAACTCATGACCTCCGGGCGGAGCTTGATCGCCGTTACCGTCAACGGGATGGCCGTGTCCATATCGAGCACGCTCGCGGAAGGTGAGAAGCTCGAGACAGCCCTGCTCCCGAGGGAGTAGGAGGAGGCTGTTCTGCACTGGCCATGCACCTACGCATGGTCAGATGGCCACAAAAGTTCCGGCCACACCTGTCGGAGAAGTTTGAAGGGACTGTTAACCCCGCCGAGTTTCTCCAAATTTACACCATCGCAATCCTCGCGACCAAAGGTAACGAGGCTGTAATGGCCAACTACTTCCCAGTAGCTTTGACTGGGATCGTCAGGTCCTGGTTCATGAGCCTTGATCACAACTCTATCAATAGTTGGGACGAATTGTGCCAACAGTTCACTGCCAATTTTGGGAGTTCATACACCCGACCAGGCACCGAACTGGACCTTTTTGCAGTGGTGCAAAAGGGGGGAGAATCCCTGCGCTCATTCATCCAGAGGTTCTCCCATGTAAGAAACACCATTCCTTCTATCTCTAGCACTTCTTTCATTGTGGCATTTAGACAGGGCGCGCGAGATAAGAAGATGCTGGAGAAGCTGGCGGTCAAGGAGATCACCAGCGTCATGGAGCTCTTCAGCTTGGCAGACAAGTGTGCCAAAGCTACGGAGGGCCGTGAGATGCACTCCAAACCACCTTTGGAGGATGGTAAAAAATCCTCCAAAGGCGAAGCCACTACCCCCGGGAGTGGAAAAAATAATAAAAAGTCCAACGGCAAAAAGAAGCTGTCGGCCGGCACATCCACCGCTGCAGCTATTCCAGCTCCGGGTGGCCAGGGGCCACACCCTGAGAAACGACCTCGCCCATCCCCTGAAGACGGTGGCAACTCCAAAA
Source organism: Tuctoria greenei (assembly GCA_036927565.1). Lineage (NCBI taxonomy): Eukaryota > Viridiplantae > Streptophyta > Magnoliopsida > Poales > Poaceae > Tuctoria > Tuctoria greenei. The sequence goes on from JAYESD010000006.1 coordinate 186,558,231, forward strand.
TGTGGTGTCCTATCCACAAATCGAACGGCCACAACTTGGAGGACTGCCGGGAGGTCCAAAACCTTGCTGAGCGCTACCACAAGCACCGGGAAGAAGTTCCTTTCTATTAGAGGGAAGGAAAGCAGAAAGTCGACAAAGCTCCAGCTGAAGAGGAGTTGGGCTTCCAGGACCCTAAAAAGGTCCTGAAGGCTGTGTACACCTCCGTCGATGACGACTCCGACGTCTCCGACAATGAGCATCGAAAGACCATGAACACCATCTTTGGTGGTTCATGGGACATCACCTCTTGCTGTATCCTCAAGACCATGCGGAGAGACATGGCCTCAGTAGCTCCTACAGCCAGGGCGGAACCTCATCGGAAGTGGATGGACACTACCATCACTTTTGATGCTTTAGACTGCCCTCGAAACATGATCGGAGCTGGTCAGCTACCTCTAATGGTATCACCTACCATCAACAACATTCAACTTCACCATGTAATGGTGGACGGAGGTTCGGGGCTGAACCTCATAAGCTTCGAGGCTTTTGTCAAGCTTCAGCTCCGACCTTCGGACCTTCGCCTTTCCCGACCTTTCTCCGGAGAAGGTCCGGGGGCCATAACACCGCTCGGTGCCATTACTCTCCATGTGACCCTTGGGACTCGGGAGAATTATCGCACTGAGAAACAGATCTTTGACGTCGCTCAGATCAACTTGCCCTTCAATGCCATTCTGGGCAGGCCTGCCTTGTACAAATTCATGGCTACTGCTCATTATGGCTACCTGGTGTTGAAGATGCCAACACTAGTTGGCGTTCTCCGGATCCGTGGAGACCGTACTGCCAAAATGACTGCTATGGAGGAACTCCATGCGCTTGCTACAACACAGGAGGAAGAATCCAGGCAGGAGCAAGCTCCAAAACCCCGAGCATTCGTCAGCGAGGCTCAACCTCCGCACCTCGCGTGCAACCAAGCGGCGACGCTGACATCCCCATCAAAGTCGTCCAAATCGATTCCAATGCTGCTCAGACCACTCGTATATCGGGAGGTCTGAATGACAAATAGGAACTCGCACTCGTCACTTTCCTCCGGGCTAACGTAGACTTGTTTGCCTGGCAACCGTCACAAATGCCTGGGATACCTAGGGAAGTGATCGAGCATAATCTGAAGATCTATCCCGACGCTCGGCCCTTACATCAGAAGCCTCGGAAGCAACCATAGAGCGACAGAACTTCATACGACAAGAAGTGAAGAAGTTGCTCGAAGCTGGATTCATACGAGAAGTCTTCCATCCAAAATGGCTGGCAAAACCAGTCGTTGTACCAAGGCCGGCGGGAAGCTTCGGATGTGTATCGACTACACAACACTAAATAAGGCATGCCCAAAAGATCCATTCCCACTACCTAGAATAGATTAGATAGTGGATTCCACCTCCGGGTGTGAATTACTGTGTTTCCTAGATGCATATTTTGGGTACCATCAAATCAGAATATCTAGGGAAGATGAAGAACATACTTCTTTTATCATAGTAGATGGATTGTAATGTTATACAGCCATGCAATTTGGTCTCAAGAATGCAGCTTCAACATTTGTACGAGCTATGTACAAAACCTTTGGAGAGCTCATCAGAGATGTAGTGGAGGTGTATGTTGATGACATCGTAGTCAAGATCAAGGACAAGGAGTCACTCCTTGACACCTTGCAAGCTGTCTTCGACAAGCTGCGGGTCACCCGCACGAAGCTGAATCCAGACAAGTGCGTCTTCAGGGTTAGCTCCAGAAAGCTTCTTGGTTTTCTGTGTAAGACCTATGTGTGCTGAATACATTGGCTTGTAGTGAATACACTTGGCTTTGATGATAAAAGTTTTAAATATCACCAAAACACCTTTTTATCAAGGTCCGACTCTAGCTCCGAGCTATAGCAAGGTCCGACCATAGGTCCGACTTGTTTTGGGTAGCTCCGGCTACGTTAGATGCTAGGTCCGACTTCTTGGTAAGGTCCGACCAGCTTTGGTTAGCTCCGGTGAGCTTTATCTTTAGCTCCGACATATATTTGATAGCTCCGGCATGCTTTTGCTAAGCTCCAACGTACTTTGTCTAGCTCCAGTTTTGGGTTGACTAGTTTTGACTAGTTTTTGGTAAGCTCCGGTGCTAGGATCTACTAGTTTTGGAAAGCTCCGGCGCTAGGTTCTACTAGCTTTTGTTAGCTCCGGCTCAAGCTCCGGGTTGCTCTGGCAAGGTCCGGAACTTGACCTAAGTGCTTCTGCTTTTCATTTGCAATGTTTCATACTTGCTTTACATTATTGGAAAGATTGATTAGTATTTATTTGCTATGTTTTTGGTGCGTTTTGGTTGATATGGATGATATCGTGTTACTGTGGTTTTGCAACATGCTTATGTGAGGTTCTCACGTAAGGTGTTGTGTTCGGAACTAATTTGAGTCAAGTCGAGGACTTGGGCTCGTATGGATTGTTTGTTTGTTCATGTGCAGGTGTTGCTTGAGTTCAAGTCATGGCTGGTGACGGGATCCATTGGACTAGTCTCAGGGAGGAGATGAGGTTCCAACAACCAAGTTCGGGAGGAACTGTGGTTGAGCTGATCAGGAGGTCGCGCAGGATGATTGAATCAAGGGCAGTGCATATGAAGGTCGAAGGAAGGTGTTCGCACGTATGCATACGGTGCATGATGTGTCAATATGCTTCTAGAGACGGATTATGGAAGGAAGATCTGATCAGAAGGATCGGATCATATCGGTTGAAGACTTAGGCTGCTAGCTGAGTCGGTTATGGCTCGGTATGGAAATATCGAGTTGGTTATGTTAGGATTTCGTGTGGGTCACGAATTTGAGATGTTTAGGAATGTGAGATACGTTCCTAAGGTGTTTGGAAGTCTTAATATTGCTTCTATCTGCGTATAGAAGAGTCCTAAGCAGTTATGGAAAGTTCCGAATGTCATCGGATTAGGATTGGAGTTCTAGTTGAGATTGGGATGGCCTAAGGACTGGTTATATAAGTGAGGGAAGGCCAAAGCTCGTAAGAGACGACTTTGGGGCTGTTCCTCTTGTGTTCTATTGAATAAAATTCATAGTTTGAAGGAACTTTTATGCCTTGTTCGTCTGACTTGTTCCAGACAAGTTTTACTCGTCGAGTTTCTGGACAGCACTACCTTTCGTCGGTGGTTTTATCATAACTCGAGTTTTAAAGATCCAATTGACGTGATTCTTTTTGGGTTGTCTTCAAAACTTGATTGTCTATCATCTGTCAAAATTTCACGGTCATTGGATTTGTGGTTTCTGAGATAGACGAGTTTCTTTGCAGCATTCCAGAAACTGTTTTTCTCGGGTAGGTCAGATTGACTATAGTCTGATCTTTCGATCATAACTTGAGTTTTTCTCGACGGATTTGAGTAATTCTTTTTGTGTTGTCTTCGTGACTTGATTATCTCTGATATATATCACTTTTGTCACGGTGAAACACGTTTAGATTAGTCTCATACATGATTTATTTAACATATCGTTTTTCTGCCGAAAGGGTTTGGGGTTTTATTGTTTCCGCTGAGTAAGATTTTTAAATCTACCATTCACCCCCCCTCTGGTAGCTTTTCACGTGCTCTTCGATCCTACAATTGGTATCAGAGCCATGGTGCTCTAATCTTTGTGATTTGCACGTGTTTTTGACTAATCATCATGGAGAAGTACTCCGCCAAACCTTGTGTGTTTGCTGGTATTGATTTTCAGGTTTGGAAGGCATGCATGGAGGCTTTTATCCAGGCACAAGGCTTTGCAATATGGGAGAAGGTGTATAAGCCTTATGAAGTGCCACCTAATGATCAAGTCACGGCCACAAACCTATGGGATGTCGACAACAACAACAAAGCCCGAAACTTGATCATCCAAGGACTCACTCAAAGCGACTTTGATCGTGTCGCGCACCTTCGATCAGCATACGATGTTTGGAGAGCTCTCTGTGATTATCATGAAGGCTCCAACACAATCAAGGAGGTCAAACAAGATATGTTCAAAAAGGAATATATGCGTTTTGAGATGCAACCCGGTGAGTCTATCGATGACCTCTTTGCTCGTTTCAATAAAATTCTCAGCAACTTGCGTAGCATGAATGTTAATTTTTCAGATGCTGAAAATGCTAGACAACTCCTTAGTGCATTAGACATGTCAATTTGGGAGATGAAAGTAACGTCTATACGTGAATCAACTGTCATGAGTTCTCTTACATTAGATGTACTCTATTCTAAACTAAAAACTCATGAAATTGACATCCTAGCACGTAAGAACCCAAACAAGTCTATTGCATTTGTCTCACAACGTGATATGTCTAGCTCCGGCGAATCATCATCTTGCAATACTCTTGCTTTGTTGTCCTCACTAACCCTGGAACAGATCGAAGAATTTCCAGAAGAGGAGTTGGCACTCATCTCTACTAGATTCTCAAAAGCATTGCAAAATGTGAGAACTAGAAGGAGAGGAAGCTCCGGACCTCAACGCTGTTTTGAATGTGGTAAAATAGGACACTTTCGTACAGAATGCCCTAACCTTTCAAGTCCGACCACCCGGGAAGAAAAACAAAGCAAGGTCCGGACCTCCTCTGGAAACTCCAACAAGAAGAAGAAGGGTACCATAGGACGCAAGATGATTAACAACTTCATCACCGCACTTCAAGAACTTAGTTCAAGTGATGTAGACTTTGAAAGTGATGAAGATGATGACGATCTGGCCAACTTATGCTTCATGGCAGGCAAAACAAGATCAAGATCAAGTCAGGAGGATGCAGAACACAGCAGTGAAGATGATGAGGTATGTTCTACCTGCAATGAAATGTGTGATGCTATTTCTCGTGCAACTATTATTGTCAAGAAAAAGGACAAAAAGCTTAGGGATAATGCTGCTAAAATTGAATCACTAGAATCTGAAATTAATCGTTTAAAAACTTTGATTCCTAGTGATGATGCATGTCCCTCATGTGACTTAATCTATGAACAATTGTCCACATTAAGAAGTGCACACTCCTCCACTCTAGATAGACTTGATGAAGAAATTAAAAAGAACAAAGAGCTTGCTGCACTTAATGATAAAAACTTGAAAGATGCTAGTTGTTCTACAATTGACTTGCATTGTTCTACTTGTGATGATCTTGATAAGGAACTACAGGATGCTATGAATGAAATTTCTATATTGAACAATGCTTTATGTTCTCATGAAGTTAAATTTTGTTCCAATTGCAAATTAAAAGGAAAAACTTCATGTGAAAATTGCCTTGATCTGTCCAATAAACTTGATGACATGCATAGGACATTAGATCGGTTTTGTAATGGGATTAAGAACCTAAACTTGCTGCTGAATTCTTCCAAGTCTTGCAATAATAAAACTGGTTTAGGTTTTGATTCTCATGCTCATGCTAAGGCACATCCACCTAAAATTTTAAAGTCATTAGGAAGTGGTTTGATTCAAACAGTTCCTAAACAAAAAGGAGTGGTTTTCAAATCTGCAGGAGTGCTGTCTCACTCGGCTTCAAATAAAAATATTGATTGCTCATCTAGACATGAACACAAAGTTAAATCTCATTGTACCTTCTGTGGTAAAGATGGTCATGTCATAGATTTTTGTTATAGACTAGCTAAACAACAGAAAAAGGAAAGAAAAATTGCTAGATCTTATAACTTTCATGCAATTAGAAAAACACAACCTGCTTTAGTGAGTTAGAAACTTGAAAAGGTAGCTTCTAGACCTTCTGGTAAGAAATCCGCAAAAGCAGCTCCGATAGTTCCGATAGCTCCTAGAGCTCCCGGACCTTCTGTTGTTTCCTTCGGAACTTCAGCTTTTGTTTCCAAAGCTTCAGCCTTGTCCTTTGGAACTGCTGCTTTTACCCTCGGAGCTACTGGTTTTTGTGCTAAAAGAGTTAAGAATAGAAAACCTCAAACTTTGACTCATAAACCTGCTGTTTCGTCTCAGCTTTCGTGTGTTTTTCCTACTGCATGTCGTGTGACTCAGTACTGGATACCTAAATGCCTTTTGACTAACCCCAGTATTGAGTCATCGACGTATTGTGCTTCTAAGTAGGTTACACGTTTGAGGAAGGAGAACATTTGGATTGTAGATTCAGGTTGCTCATGCCACATGACCGGTAACAAAGATTGGTTCTCCTCCCTCTCTTTTGTGTCACGTGTAGAGAATGTTACTTTTGCCGATAATTCTTCAACTCCTATAATTGCTAAGGGTTCAGTTAGAGTAAATGATCACAACACTTTGAAGGATGTGGCACTTGTCAAAAATTTGAAATACAACTTGCTTTCTGTTGCACAATTGCTAGATGAAAATCTAGAAATTATTTTCAATAAAAACTACTGCAAAGTTGTAGGTTCAAATAGTGAGCTTATTTTTAACATGTCTCCGTTTGGAAGAGTTTTTAAAGCTGATTTTGATATGACTTCCTCTAAGCATAGGTGTCTAGTTGCTATGATTCAAAGGACTTATATTTTTGGCATCGTAGACTTGGTCACGTAGGCTTTGATCATCTAACGCGTGTTAGTGCTCTTGATCGCATACGTGGGCTGCCTAAGCTTAAAGGGAACAAAGAAATTGTGTGCTCTTCTTGTAGACATGCTAAGATGGTTGCAGGTTCACATACTCATCTCACAATGATCATGACAACTGAACCATGTCAACTTTTGCATCTTGACATCGTAGGACCTTCACGTGTTCAATCCTTCGGAGGTAAATGGTATGTTCTTGTGATTGTTGATGATTATTCTAGATACTCTTGGGTCTACTTTATGGCGTCTAAGAATGAAGTTTTTAGTCACTTTACAACTTTATTTCTTAGATTATCAATTGATCACCCAGGACCATTAAAAGCAATTAGAAGTGATAATGGAACTGAATTTAAAAATCAATCTTTTGATCACTTTTGTGCTGAAAATAGAATAGATCATCAATTCTCTTCACCATATGTACCTCAACAAAACGGTGTTGTAGAAAGAAAGAACAGAACCTTAGTTGAGATGGCTAGGACTATGCTTGATGAATATCAAACTCCTAGGAAATTTTGGGCTGATGCGTTAGCAACCGCTTGTTATGTCTCAAATCATGTTTTCTTGCGTGCTAAGCTAGGTAAAACACCATATGAGCTTCGGTTTGGACATAGGCCTAGTGTTACACACTTTCGGGTCTTTGGTTGCAAATGCTTTGTTAAGAAACATGATAATCTTGATAAATTTGAACCTAGATCCATTGATGGCATGTTTCTTGGTTATCCATCTCATACTAGAGGCTACCGTGTGCTTTTACTTGACAATAACAAAATTGTGGAGACTTGTGAAGTGTCTTTTGATGAAGCTAGCCCAGGTACTAGCTCCGGTGTTGAAGGACCAGATCTGTATCCTCAGGGGGAGGGTATTTTTGAAGACGAAGAAGAGCCGGTGATACTGCCTGGTAGTTCCGGAGTTGACACGTGTCCAGCTCCGGACATTGAACAAGCTCCGACTATCACCTATGCTGGTCCTGATTGTCCACAAGTCACAAGCTCATCAATCTACGATGAACCTAATGAAGAAGAAGCTTGTGAGACATCTGTTCCCCTATGTTTTTACAAAGATCATCCCCCACAACAGATGATTAGAAGCTTGCACGAACGAGCCACACAGTCCAGGTTTTGCGATCCAAACTTTCATGCTCATTCTTCTTTTGTTGCTTCTTTTGAACCCAAAGATATATCAACGCACTCACTAATGAATCTTGGATTATTGCCATGCAAGAAGAGTTAGAAAATTTTGAAAGAAATAATGTTTGGAAACTTGTACCTCCACCTCAAGGTCACACTTTAATTGGAACTAAATGGGTATATAAAAATAAACAAAGTGAGGATGGGGTTGTGGTTAGGAATAAAGCTAGGTTGGTTGCTCAAGGTTTCACTCAAGTTGAAGGTCTAGATTTTGATGAAACTTTTGCTCCCGTTGCTAGATTAGAAGCCATCAGAATTTTGTTAGCTTTTGCAGCATCTAAAGGATTTAAGCTATTTCAAATGGATGTTAAAAGTGCTTTTCTTAATGGCTACATAGATGAGGAGGTTTATGTCAAACAACCACCAAGTTTTGAAAATCCAGATTTTCCTAATCATGTTTACAAACTGTCCAAAGCCTTATACGGTCTCAAACAAGCCCCTAGAGCATGGTATGATAGGTTAAAAACATTCTTACTTGAAAAGGGGTTTACCATGGGCAAGGTTGATAAAACTCTTTTTGTGCTTAAGCATGGCAATGACTCATTATTCGTTCAAGTGTATGTGGATGATATTATCTTTGGTTGTGCTTCTCATGATCTTGTGTCCAAGTTTTCAACAATGATGAGTTCCAAATTTGAAATGAGTATGATGGGTGAACTCACTTACTTTTTGGGGCTGCAAATCAAGCAAACCAAGGAGGGTACTTTTGTGCATCAAACGAAGTATACCAAAGACCTCCTAAGGCGCTTCAACATGGACAAAAGCAAGCCTCTTCGGACACCAATGGGAACAGCAACAACACTTGAACTTGATGAAGATGGTGAATCCGTGGATCAAAAAGAATATAGAAGCATGATTGGATCACTTTTGTACCTCACGGCATCAAGACCGGACATACAATTCAGCGTATGTCTTTGTGCACGGTTTCAAGCTTCCCCACGTGTTTCACATCGTCAAGCCGTCAAAAGGATTCTCAGGTACTTACATGGAACTCAAGAATTTGGCATTTTTCTTCCTTCTTCCTCAATCGTTACTTTGAAAGCTTTTTCGGATGCTGATTTTGGGGGTTGTAGGATTGATAGGAAAAGTACTTCCGGTGCTTGTCATTTTCTTGGTAATTCTCTTGTTGCTTGGTCCTCTAGAAAACTAAATTCAGTTGCACAATCCACAGCCGAATCTGAATATATAGCTACTGCTAGTGCTTGCTCACAAATTCTTTGGATTGTTCAAACACTTAAGGACTATGGGGTTGATCTAGATAGTGTTCCACTGTTCTGTGATAACACTAGTGCCATTTGCATTGCCAAAAACCCCGTGCAACATTCTAGAACTAAGCACATTGATATTAGGTATCACTTTCTCCGAGATAACGTTGAAAAAGGAAACATTGTGCTTCACCATGTAGATACCGAACATCAATTGGCTGACCTTTTTACAAAACCTTTGGATTTCACTCGTTTTTGTTACATTCGTAGTGAAATAGGGGTTATGCATCCTCATGGCTTAAATTGAGGGGGAGTTTTTGAAACTTGGGAAGTCTATGTGTGAATCTGAAATTAAAATAATATGAGCATAGTATTTCATACATATATGACTTTGTGATTCCTTTTACATGCTAAAAGTTCTTACTACATTACTCGTGTTATACATTTTGTAGTTTTTGCCATGTCTAGTAATTGGAATAATTACTTACACTAAATCTGGTCATGGTCAAACTTTCTTGCTGTTTTGAACTTGTTGCATGCTCACAAATGCTTTTAATCATTAAGAATTCATCAAGTAATCAACTCACATGTTGAGTTTTTATGAACAAATATAAATTGAGAAAAGATCAAGAGAATATGCATGCATCGCATTTCTTGTTTTGAGATGGCTTATCATTGCACTTAGATATGAACTTGGAAGAAGTTGTGTATGACTAAAACCATGACCTTAAGCTTCTGATTGTCAAATGACATAGGCTTGGCTTGGTTGGTTAGAATAAGGTAGATGCGCATATAATCTCTTGCAAATATCATATGATCTAAATTTAGGCTTTGAAAAATAATAAAATGCAGCAACTAGTGTCATGCTTTCAGGTTTTTAAATAGTTAAGTTTGTGAGATCATGACTTGCTTAAATTGAAAAATTACATTTGATCTCTAGCATGGCTTACACTACATTATGTATTTCATTGATGTGATAATGTAAGGTACTTGATAGTATGACTTGGATGAGCTTTGTTTATATGTATATGTTATAATATGCTCATAACAACTAAAGAGGGAGAGATAATTTGTTTATATGCTCATGACTTGTTGAATACATTGTAAAGGGGGAGAGATAAGCATGAAAAGAAAGAGAATAAGGAGAGATAATAAAGGGGGAGAGATAATGACAGATAATATGGGATAATTTTTGATAATTTTTCTTCTCATTTTACTTTTGATTTACAAAGGGGGAGAAATTTCTTTCAAAACTTTTATGTGAATAAGCCAATGTTCGGATTTTAAATGGTGTTGCCATGCATTCATCAAGGGGGAGATTGTAAGATCTATGTGTGCTGAATACATTGGCTTGTAGTAAATACACTTGGCTTTGATGATAAAAGTTTTAAATATCACCAAAACACCTTTTTATCAAGTTCCGACTCTAGCTCCGAGCTATAGCAAGGTCCGACCATAGGTCCGACTTGTTTTGGGTAGCTCCGGCTACGTTAGATGCTAGGTCTGACTTCTTGGTAAGGTCCGACCAGCTTTGGTTAGCTCCGGTGAGCTTTATCTTTAGCTCCGACATATATTTGATAGCTCCGACATGCTTTTGCTAAGCTCCGACGTACTTTGTCTAGCTCCGGTTTTGGGTTGACTAGTTTTGACTAGTTTTTGCTAAGCTCCGGTGCTAGGATCTACTAGTTTTGGAAAGCTCCGGCGCTAGGTTCTACTAGCTTTTGTTAGCTCCGGCTCAAGCTCCGGGTTGCTCTGGCAAGGTCCAGAACTTGACCTAAGTGCTTCTGCTTTTCATTTGCAATATTACGTACTTGCTTTACATTATTGGAAAGATTGCTTAGTATTTATTTGCTAAGTTTTTGGTGCATTTTGGTTGATATAAATGATATTGTGTTACTGTGGTTTTGCAACATGCTTATGTGAGGTTCTCACGTAAGGTGTTGTGTTCGGAACTAATTTGAGTCAAGTCAAGGACTTGGGCTCGTATGGATTGTTTGTTTGTTCATGTGCAGGTGTTGCTTGAGTTCAAGTCATGGCTGGTGACGGGATCCATTGGACTAGTCTCAAGGAGGAGATGAGGTTCCAACAACCAAGTTCGGGAGGAACTGTGGTTGAGCTGATCAGGAGGTCGCGCAGGATGATTGAATCAAGGGCAGTGCATATGAAGGTCGAAGGAAGGTGTTCGCACGTATGCATGTGGTGCATGACGTGGCAATATGCTTCTAGAGACGGATTATGGAAGGAAGATCTGATCGGAAGGATCGGATCGTATCGGTTGAAGACTTAGGGTGCTAGCTGAGTCGGTTATGGCTCGGTATGGAAATATCGAGTTGGTTATGTTAGGATTTCGTGTGGGTCACGAATTTGAGTTGTTTAGGAATGTGGGATATGTTCCTAAGGTGTTTGGAAGTCTTAAGATTGCTTCTATCTGCGTATAGAAGAGTCTTAATCAGTTATGGAAAGTTCCGAATGTGATCGGATTAGGATTGGAGTCCTAGTTGAGATTGGGATGGCCTAAGGACTGGTTATATAAGTGAGGGAAGGCCAAAGCTCGTAAGAGATGACTTTGGGGCTGTTCCTCTTGTGTTCTATTGAATAAAATTCATAGTTTGAAGGAACTTTTGTGCCTTGTTCGTCCGACTTGTTCCAGACAAGTTTTACTCATCGAGTTTCTGGACAGCACTACCTTTCGTCGGTGGTTTTATCATAACTCGAGTTTTACAGATCCAATTGACGTTATTCTTTTTGGGTTGTCTTCACAACTTGATTGTCTATCATCTGTCAAAATTTCACGGTCATTGGATTTGTGGTTTATGAGCTACACGAGTTTCTTTGCAGCATTCCAAAAACTGTTTTTCTTGGGTAGGTCAGATTGACTATAGTCTGATCTTTCGATCATAACTTGAGTTTTTCTCGACGGATTTGAGTAATTCTTTTTGTGTTGTCTTCGTGACTTGATTCTCTCTCATATCTATCACTTTTTTCACGGTGAAACACGTTTAGATTAGTCTCATACACGATTTCTTTAACAGATCATTTTTCTGCCGAAAGGATTTGGGGTTTTATTGTTTCCGCTGAGTAAGATTTTTAAATCTACCATTCACCCCCCCCTCTCTGGTAGCTTTTCACGTGCTCTTCGATCCTACATCCTGGTAAACCACCGGGGCATAGAGGCAAATTCGGCGAAGATTAAAGCCATAGAGGAGATGCGGCCACCAGCCCGCATCAAAGATGTCCAGAAACTAACTAGATGTCTAGCCGCCTTCAGCCGGTTTATCTCAAGACTGGCGGAACGGGTGCTACCCTTCTTCAAGCTATTGAGGAAGTTCAGACCATTTCAATGGTCTGAAGAGGCAGAAAAGGCGTTCCAAGAGCTAAAGCAGCTCCTCACCACTCTACCAACCTTGGTAGCTCCGAACCCTGGTGATCCCTTACTGCTTTACATTTCAGCAACCGACGAGGTTGTCAGCATGGTTCTAGTTGCGGAGAGACCAGAACCATCTCAAGCTCAGGAATCCAGATCCCTCCGTGAGGGTCCGGAGGTTCCTGAAGGAGAGTCTGGGTCCCAGCCCCTAGACTTGGATCAACAGGGAGTTATCCCAGAAGACTTGGACCCTTCCGGGAGGATCCGGGTCACTCCAACAGAAGCTCCGAGTTCCTCTAGCAGGGACCCGGAGGTCCCCGAAGCAGGTCCGGACCCCTCCGGGAGGGTCCGGGTCGATGTGGAGGAAGCTTCAGTCCCCTCCGGGAAGGTCCGAACAGTCCAACGCCCAGTGTACTTCATCAGCGAAGTACTACATGATGCCAAGACTCGATACCTAGAGGTACACAAGCTGCTCTATGCAGTTCTCATCGCCTCCAGGAAGCTTCGCCACTACTTCCAAGCTCACAAGATATCAGTGGTGACCTATTACCCACTGCGTGCGATCTTGCATAGTCCCAACTCAACTGGGAACATTGCAAAGTGGGCAGTGGAATTGGCCGAATTCGATCTTGAATTCGTCCCAAGGCAGGCGATCAAGAGTCAAGCATTGGACGATTTTGTGGCGGAATGGACCCCCTCTCCATCAAACCCCGGGGGGCCTAGTGAGCAGAAGTCAGAACTTAATGCTCCTGACCTTCACCGAACCTCATTGGACCCTCTACTTCGACAGCTCCATGCAAAAGCACGGGGCTGGAGCTGGAGTCCTTCTCCTCACTCCAACCGGGGAAAAGGTAAAATACATGGTCTACCTTGACTTCAAGGTGACCAACAACATGGCGGAGTATGAAGCACTCATTTATGGATTAAAAGTGGCACTATCATACAGTGTCAAGCAGCTATTGGTCAAGGGAGATTCGCAGCTCATCATGAAACAAGTGAAGGGTGAATGCTCCTGTAACAATCCTCAATTAGCTGCTTATTTCCTTGAAGTCCAGAGGCTTCAAAAGGACTTCGAAGTCCTAGATCTCCACCATGTCCAGCGTGTCCATAATGCTGAAGCTGACGAACTCTCAATGAAAGCATCAACCGGAGCTCCGGCTCCTGACGGAACCTTTGTCCGGAGGTTGTCAAAACCCACAGCTCAGCCTGCCGAACTGAGCGAAGGGGCGAGACCAGCATCCCGAAGTTGGCGGTCCCGATGGCCCTGTTACCATGGCAGCCATCAAGGGTCGTAGGTGCTGCATGAAGCTCCGAGCAACCCAGCACGCAAGACTCAAATGCTCAAGCAAGCTCCGATGCATGGATCTCGGAGATCTGGAGCTACTTGAAAGACAATATCCTCCTGACGATGATGTATCCGCTGACTGGATAGTCAGATTGGCTAAAAGATACACGTTGGTAGAAGGGGATCTCTACCAGCATGGTGCCAACGGTGTCCTAATGTGGTGCATCACAAGGGAAGAAGGCTGTGAGCTCCTCACAAAAATCCATGGAGGCGAGTGTGGGAACCACGCGTCTTCCCGCACGCTGGTCGGTAAAGCCTTCCAGCATGGCTTCTACTGGCCTATAGCGCTCCAGGATGCAACTGAGTTGGTGAAGAAATGCAAAGCATGACAGATCCATGCAAAGCAAATTCATACACCGGCTCAGCCTCTACAAATGATACCTCCTACATGGCCTTTCGCCGTGTGGGGGATGGACATCTTGGGACCTTTCCCAAGAGCCGTCGGAGGTTACAAGTTCCTGTATGTCGCCATCGACAAGTTTACCAAATGGTCGGAAGCAACTCCAGTTGTGACAATAAACAAGCAATGAGCTATCAATTTCTTGCAGTCCATAGTATGCAGATTTGGAGTCCCGAACAAAATCATAACAGATAATGGGACCCAATTCACAAGCTCTACTTTCCAAGGATACTGTGAAGACCTTGGCATCCAAGTCATCTACGCCTTTGTAGCTCATCCGGCAAGCAATGGCCAAGCCAAGAGGGCAAATGCAGAAATCCTGAAAGGACTCAAGACACGCACATATGAGCACCTGAAAAAGCATGGAGCCAACTGGATTGAAGAGCTTCTGACCACTTTATGGGCCAACAGGACTACTCCAAACCGGTCAACTGGAGAGACACCCTTCTTCCTAATGTACGGAGCTGAAGCAGTCCTTCCTCCAGAAATGACCTTGGGGTCGCTCCGGGTCCGGACCTCCGACGAAGCCACACAGGACCAGCTCCGGCGTGAAGACCTTGACCTCCTTGAAGAGGGAAGGTGCCGAGCAGCTGTTCGGAATGCCCGATACCGCCTAGCTCTTCGGTGCTATCACCAACGGCATGTTCATAGCCGACAGCTCGAGGAAGGCGATCTGGTGCTACAGAGAATACAATCGAGAGAAGGGTTAAACAAACTCTCCCCCAGCTGGGAGGGACCCTTTCGAGTGATCAAAGTATCCCGTCCCGAATGCGTTCGCTTGGCAACCGAGGATGGGACACCTCTCCCAAATCCGTGGAACATTGAGCACCTCCGTAAGTTCTACGCTTAGTATCACGGAGGTGAGTCTGTAATTACATATGGTGTATGTTATAGAGTCATTGTACAGAGTCGGGTAGCTCCTCTGGGAGGGCAGCCGTACGTACCCTGTTAGGTCCGCAACACCCATGCAACACTTGTCACAATCTTAGAACTAAAAGTGTAGCTAGCTACCTTGGGTCAAACGAGAAATGAAACACACTTAGCCTGGTTGCGTACCCTAAGAGTGTACTTGTTTCCCCTGTACCCCAGACCTATAATGAAATACATCATTGTGTGAAAACAGACTCCACGTGCATTTACTTTGTACAGGCTCAATATTTTTTATTTTTCTCTTTCTTGTCTATAACAAAGTTGTGCAATTCTTAAGAAACTTTAGCTCGAACAGTTCATGTACAATTCGAGTTGCATTGTCTGTCCGGGTTCAAACATTGTTGATGGCCTACTTGTCTAAATGCCGCCAAGCCAATCTAGGGCCGAAGTGTGCTATCGACTTACCTGGTCCTGCATCCTAAGTACGCCACTCTACCAACACCCCAGCAGGCCGAAGTAAGGCAAGTCTAGAAACAGTCGGACCCGAAGGGAGCAAGACGGTGCTCTTGATTGTATTTAGGATTGTGCTCGATCTAAAAATTTCTCGGGAACAGTAAGTCGAAATGAAGTTGTAGATAGGAAACGGATTTTACTATTTTTCTTGACTTCAGTGTGCAGGAAAAATAAATAAGCTATGACACCCTCTAGGCGGTTTGTGGTCAATGTTCAGACATTGACATCGAGCATCTCTGGAGCTACTTAGTTCCTGTAAAGCGAGTCGTGAACGTAAATATGGTGGAAAGACTCTAATGTGGAGTCTGACGTTAACACAACATGTGTTGATGGAGGTCACTACCGGAGCTGCCAGAGCTCCGACACCCCGGAAGACTAACCATCGATGCTCCGGATCTACTAAGCTCCGGCGATGGTCAATGCTGGAGCCACCAAGCTCCGACAGCCTCAGGGGGCCTACACTATCGAAGACTCCAGACTTACATTCTACAAGTTTGAAGCACGCAAGTCTTCAACAACTATTACATCCTTTTGGTACATGTTCACAATCAAATTGTGTACATCTACTAGGGGGCCAAGCGAGACAAAGGTGTGTTGAAGACGAAAATGAAATTTGAATTCACAAAAATTTGGATTTCATTCATTTGGAGACAAGAGATTACAAAATTGGAGAAGAAGAAGAAAGAGTACAAGTGGGAGCTACAGGGAGACGATCCTAGACCCTATGGAAGAACTGGGCAACCTTCTGGGCCACCTCTGACACGTTGGCTCGGACAACTTCACCCTCTCCTTTGATGGGACCTTCAAGTACCGGGTCCAGAGGGAATTGAGGGTCCCGACTGGTGTAGCACATCAGCACATACTCTGCGACGTTCTTCGCCAAGGACTAACCCTCTGTTTCCAATTGGTCTACGATGACATCACCCACCTTGGAGAGTTTGTTGCCTGCTAAACCCAGCACCTCCAATGCCTGGTCCAGCTCCGGCTCCGGATCATCCAGACGCACGGGGCTGAAGCCCATTGGCGTCAGCGCGTCGTTGGCCTTGCCCAGGAAGTCCCAAACTTGTTGGGACTCCACAACCCTTGCACCACGCATCTCCGCCAAGGATCTTTTGGCCGCCGCCAGCTCCGAGCTCTCTCGAGCAAGACGCTCCACCTCTTTGGCATTCTGCTGAATCGTTTCAGCAACTTGCCTTTCGAGCTTGCTGAGCTCTTCCTCCCGGAGATGGATCTCGTTCCGGCATTTGACCAAATCTCTCTCCCGGCCCCGCACTTTCGTCTCCCGGGCGGTTATGGCATTCTCCTGCTTGTAGAGTTCCTGCCCTCGCACCCAGGCTTTCTTCTCCTCCTCCTTGCAATGCTCATCCAATTTCTTGGTGCGTTCTTCAAGGCTCTTGTCAGTCAGAGTTGTCTTTTGGACAAGCTCCTCCTCCCTCTTCACGAGGTCATCTCGCATCTCCAAGAATTTCTGCTCTTCATCTTCGAGCTGTTTTTCCCGAGCTTCAAGAGCCTCCCGGCACTTGACGAGACTATTGCGGATGTCAGAGAGCCTTTCCTGGTGTTCATCAGCTGCACTATTGGTAGCCTTGGCCTGATCATATATGGCCTGGGATTGGTTGTCGAGGGTCTGCGTCATGCTTTCCCTCTCATCCAACAACTTTCCCCAGTACTCCAGGCGGACTTTCTCCCTTCGCACCCACTCCTTGTCGTCAGCCAGCCTCGACTGCGCCAGCTTGGTCTCGAAATAGAGTCGGTTGCACCACCTCCTAAGGGTTTGGCACTCCTCTTCGAGAGCCTTGCTGTCGTGGTAGAAGACCAGTTGAACCTGGCGAAGACTAGAGCAGGCGTTGTCGATAGACAATGATAGGGGGATCGGGTCCGGACCTACCGGAGTCATCTCCGCTGGCTCCAGCGGATCTTCAGCAACAAAAATTGGGTCCCACTCCACGAGAGCGGTACCCTGAGCTTCCACGGCACTAGGGCCGTCCTCCGGGATAGCCTCGGCCGCCGCTGAGGAAGTGCTTACAGCAGAAGTACCGACATCCGGAATTGGTTCCAAAGGCCCAACCGCTAGGTCATCAACAATTGGTCCCTTCGGCGGGGGGCCAGCAGTTTCATACCGGCACTCTGACTCGGCAACGGGCACCTCCGGGATCACTGCTTCTGGAATGGGCGTTGAAGGTTCGACCGGAGCAGAAGCTACTTCTGGCTCCGACACAGGTGCTTCCTCCACCTCTGGTTCGGGTGTTGGCGCTTCAGCCATCACGGGCTCTGGCGCTGGCGCTTCGACCGCCATAGACTTAGGCGGCGTCGCCTCCGCAGCAACTGGCTCGGACACTGGAACCTCTTCAACAACCGGCTCCACAGCCGGAACTCCTGCAGCAACCGGCTCTGCCGCTGGAGCTTCCTCGACGACTGGCTCAAGTGTCGGAGCTTCATCAACACCCGGCACTACTGCCGAGACCTCCTCAACCACCGGCTCAACTGCCAGGGCTTCAACAACATCCAACTCTAGGGCCGGAATCGCAGCTTCCTCCGGCTCTGCGGCCGGAGCGTCCAACATCACAGCATCCAAGCCCAGAGCTTCAACCTCCGAGGCTGGCGCTGCTGGTACATCTTCAGTCCCGTTGTTCGGCGCTACCACGGGAACTTCTGGGGATGAGTCATCCAATACCACGATAGCCGGCGCCGGGGCTGCTGCAGCCTCTGCCATCTCTTGGGGTGGTGCTGGAATTAGAGCCGGAGCCTCAGCCTGCACAGCCTCAACTGCTGCTGCAAGGGCCGAAGCTTCAGCCCTTTTCCTGGGCATGCTGTGAATGAAGGACAAAGAGACTCAAAATACAATTAACAATAAAATAACTAACTGAGGTAAAAAATAAAAATTACCTCAGAAGGCTTCCGCACCAGTTCCCGCGGAACTTCTTCCCCGGATGCTCCGGACTGGCCCCAGCCGACACTGGCATGGTAGTCCCGGAGGGCCCCCCAGAGCTTGTTGCTGCTGTCGGCGTTGCTCTGGTCGAGGCCCCCCTTGACTGGGAAGGACCTCCAAACCCGGAGCCCTCAGTTGGCCCTGGGACCGGAGTCACTTGGCCGGAACTAGCACCCCGGGAAGATGCCGTAATTGGAGTAGACGCCGCTGTTGAAGACCTTTCCCTCCAAGGAGAAGGTGACGCTGCGGAAGAAGAATGTCTGGCCTTCCTGTCGGCATGCTTCCTCTTACGGCTCAAGGGCTCAGCCAATTCCTTTCCCTTGCCGACGACTTCGGTTCTTGGCTTAGGGGCGGGGACGGAGCCACCCTCCGGAGCTTCGGAGATCGCCAATCCGGTGGTCGAGCGCCTCTCAACGACACCAAGGTCGTCAAGCACCGGCATCGTCTGCCAGAGCTCCGTACTGAATGCAGCCTCCATGTTCAGTGGGAGGAAAGCTGTTAGAGGAGCCAAATCATCGCCCTCGACGTTGATTCCGTGCTGAAATTTCTTTAGGTGGAACTCCAAAGTTGCACCCTCCATGTTGGACTTCAAACCGGTCACGATCCGATCGTCATCCGGCATACTGTTGAGGGCCCAAGCCAACTTCTCCCTCCTCTTCAACGGAGCCCACCTATTGGTCAGGAAGTTGCAAAACATCGCCTGGGGAGTCACCCCTCCATCTACACACAGGCGGATCCTGGTCAGAGCAGGATCGAAGGCATCCGACAGCACGGGAGCTTCACTCCAAACTGCAGTGTCGATGTTGGGGAGGCCTTTCTGCAACTCCAGTTTCTCGTGCTCCTCCACCCTGATTACAATCCAATCCTTCTTCCAGTCGTCCCATTTCCCAGAAGGGAATGACCGCAGGTACTTGTACGGGCACTTCTTGCGCTTCATAAAATAGTAGAAGCCAAGGTACTCGTCGCTCCGACCTGTGGTTTGGACAGTGAAGAAGGTGCAGAAGAGCTCAATGCAGGGGGGAATGCCCACCCACATCTCGCAGAAGTGGACAAATATGGACACCAGCAGAATGGAGTGGGGGCCAAGGTGGTAAAGCTGCAATCCATAGAAGTCTCGCAGCATCAAGAAGAAGGAGGAGAAAGGTGGGATCAGTCCCACCATGGCGTACGCGGAGAAGTACACCATGTCGCCGGTGTGCTCCTTCTCGAACGGAAGCTTGCCGGCGCAGACCAGGTGGTTGAAGAAGTCAGGGTACCATCCCATGAGGGTCCAGACCTTCTTCAAATCATCATCGGTCTTCAGTCGGCTTTGGTGAAGACCCAACTCCATCGCGGCACAGCGAGGCAAGAGAGGAAAGGCAAGCAAAAGTTTGGATGGTTTGAGCGCAAGATCGATTGAAAGGCGTAAATAACCCCAAACGGTGCGTGCTTTCCTTCTTAAGTAAGCCCCTGCAACGCCTGGATGGAAACCGCAGAGGAGCCGACGATACCAGTCAAAGATTTCACCCCGCCAATGACAAGGGGGCCCGGGGCCACCCCGACGATCAAGTCGAGGTTCTTACCCCAGGCGAACGGTTGTCATCATGAAAGGCGGGAAACCCGGAGTCGGCGCCCTGACAGGGCGCGCGAAACCGATACAATTTTTGTATCGGGAACTGGCGACCTTCAATTGTGTGAGATCCGCACGCTAAGTCTCACCTGCCACCTTCAAGATACGCCACGCAGCGGAAGCTTAACTGTGAACTACCGCCAATGGCATAACCAAAGACCCTTGAAGACACGGTTCAGAAACCACAGAATGGACCCACCTCCGGCGAAATGACTTCATACAAAAGGTCTCTCCCGGAGGTGAGTCCAGGGGGCCACTGTCGGTACCCTCCATACCGGATACCCCTTGGGATTGCAAAGATCACAAGGAAACTCCATATACCAAATTTGAAGACCTCCGAAGGCCCCACATGTCAGGCGTAGCCGAACCTGCTCCCCCGACATGGTTAGTCCCGGGGCCGCCACGTGTATCACAAGACCGGAGCTATCACCCACACCTGGGAAGCTCCGGTCAGAATACCAATATGGCACCCCCGAACCTAACCCCAAACAGAGGGAAGCTCCAGTACTGACATGTGTCCAATAGCACCGGACCTACCCGTCCACGACGGTGAGCTTCGAAGCTGCCACGTGGCAACTGCTGGACCTTCAACTTCAACTATCAGGCTGGTGGACCCCCCCAATGGCTCCGGGCCTTCAAGGATCAATCAAAGACTTCAAGACCGATTAAGTGTCATTAATGCCATATTAATGACACACGATCGGAAGACCCTTAATATTGGTAACGGCACTATTAAGGCCTATTACCAGGCTATTAAGGGTAATTAACCCCATTTATTGTGTATCAAGCGTGTGTAACCATCGGGGCCACCTGTCGGGCCAGGCTGACGTTGTAACGACCAGTCCTTGTACTATAAAAGGACTGGTCGACGATACACATGCACGGTTCTAGACCACGGCTGAGCACCCTGAGCTAGACAAGCTTCTTCTTCTAGAGCTTCTTCTAGACTCCCGAGCTTAATACATCACCAACACACCCCGTTGAGTAGGGTATTACGCTCAGGCGGCCCGAACCACGTAAATCCCTGCGTACACGTGTCTTTCACCTTCTTGAATCTATGCGTGCCAATTACAGAACTACAACTCCTCGATCTACCAAAAGTGGTGTCGGGAGATCTGCCGGTTCCAAACACCGATAGAGGCGAACTAGTCTGTGCTATTGTGGGAGAAGGGGTTTCTGAGGCTAAGTCCTGTTGGCCGAACTTGTCAGCCCCAGTTGGCCAGACTAGTCCGGTGTGTCTAGACCTACCCCTTTTTAGATGGACCAAGACAATTTGTTGTAGTTCGAACTAGTCTGTTTTTGGCCGGACTAGTCTAGTGTGCCATGACCGTTTGAAATTCAAACATTGGAGGGTATGTCACCCTCTGCACAGTGTGACATTGCATGGAGCCAGTAGGCTAGACTAGTTCGGGGTCCTGCCTGGACTAGTCTGGACATTGAATGTTGGCAATGGTTAGATGTCGGGACCCCTATAAAAAGGAGACCTCGACCCTCATTTGAAAACACTAGAACACCCTAGCGCCACCACAAGTTTTCATGAGTTATCCTGACCCTTCTACTCTACCTACTTGCCCTCTAGATCCAAATCTTGAGAAGATTAGGGTTTGGGAAGGGGAGAGAAGGAAGATCGTCTTGCTTTGGCTCTCGGTTTGATCTCTTGCACATGGTGTTGCATTTTGTGGCTTGTGACAGTTGAGCTTCATGTGCTCCTGGTTGTAAATCATTTGTTGGAGCCTCAACTTGTGAGAAGCCCCCAAGAACTCGGTGATTACCCTTGTGATAGTGGAAAGCAAGCGGGCCTTGTGTGGTGGCTTGGTGAGAAGAGGGTCAAGTGAGATCCGGTCCTTTCTTGGACTTCTCAACGTGGATGTAGGCTTCTTTGTAAAGTTGAACCACGTAATAAATATTGTCTTACTTATCGCTTTACTTTTTGCTATTCACTAGAATTGCTCTTAGGGTTCATATCGCTCATCATGTTGTTTTTTATTGTAATCTTGCAATCTAATCGTTCTTGCTTGTCAATCTAAGCTTTATTAGGTTGCTAGATATTGTATCTTTCTTTCGTCGCACTAAAATCCACTAAAAACTCATTGAAATCAAGTTTTTAGGTTTTCCCCTGTGTACTGAGCGGACTAGTCTGACCCTGACCACACTAGTCCGGTCTCAATAATTTAATCTATTTTTATTAAGTGATTTCAGGTCAAATTGCCTATTCACCCCCCAGGCAACTTTCAATCCTACCGTTCCTCCGTTAATCGCTAGAATGGTCGAAGGCTCTCGTCGGTCCTCCTGTTCCTCCGTTCATTGCCAGAGCGATCGAAGGCTCTCGACAGATCTGTCCTCACCGGATCTGTTGCCGAGCCTCCCCTCGGTTCCTTGCTGGAGCAGGTGAAACTTAAAGGTTCTCACCGGATCTATCCTCGCCGGAGCGGTAGAAGGCTCTGGCTCTCGATAGATCTATCGCCAGGCCTCCTGTTCCTCTCTTCCTCACCAGATCTGTTGTCGGGCCTCGTGTTCCTCCCTTCCCTTACCGAAACGGTCGAAGGCTCCGATGGACGGCTCCATAAACGATGACCTTTGCATGCAGGGACTTTGTGGCGGCAACGAGGACAACGTTGCTGCGGATGCCGAGGCCTTATTGGGGGTGACCGGGTCATGGGCAGCAGCAGCGACGCCGACGGCCCTGGCTAGTGTTGAAGCCAATGCCGATCCCAGCAACCCCAGCCCAACTTCGAGCACTACGGCGAGAAAGAGGTCAAATCTATTTGCTTCCTGATCTATTCATCTAACCAAGTATTTGCTTCTTCATCTTACCTGTTTCTTGTTTTTTGTTTCTTGTCATATCTCGGGTTAGCACCTCTTATGTGTGGCATGGCATGGAGGAACTTACACATGTTGTCTATGACAAGATAGTCAGGTATGGAGCACGATGCAAATACTGTAAGACTGACATAAGTGCTAAATCTACTGGTGGAACTGGTCATTTGATTTGACATGTAGCTAAATGTAAGAGAAAGAATAGGGCTGGAACTGCATCATGTCAGACTCATTTGCATTTGAGTGGAGATGGTGTTACACATTTTCAATATGATCCTGAAGTTACAAGAACAAAACTTGTTAAAATAATTGCTAGACTTGATTTTCCTTTATGTATTGGTGCTACTGCTGCATTTGAAGATTGCATTAGGAATGCTCATAATCCTAGATTCAAACATGTCTCTAGGCAGTCAACTACTAGAGATCTCGAAGAATACTTTAAATTAAAAAGGTTTGCTATTATTCATATGTTAAAAGAAGCATCTTGTGTTTGCATGACATCTGGTATTTAGTCTGATAATGCGAAGGAGGACTCTTTCTGTTGTTTTTCATTTTTTTACTGATGACTGATGATTGGGAACTAGAGAAAAGAATTGTTGGAATGCAATTTATTGATTGTTCACATTTTGGAGTAAACATAGTTGGGCGCATCTTTAATATTGTTTCTGAGTATAGCATGACTTGGAAAGTGTTTTCTATTACATTAGACCATGCATCTTCTAATTCTCGTGCAATGCAAGATTTAACTCCTCTTCTGTCATCATATGTTGGTAGTACTTTGTTACATCATGCTGCACATGTTATCAATCCTATTGTTAAATCTTGATTTAAAAGAATTAGAAGATATCTTGAGGATTTCAGGACAGCTATTTGATTTCTAAATTCTTCAAACCAACGAATTGCTTCTTATAAGACCTTTTGTTTGTCTATGGGGGTTCATCCCCGTAAATTTTGTTTGGATATGGATGTGAGATGAAACTCTACTTATCTAATTTTGAAACATCTTGTGCCATAAAAGGCAACCTTTTTTGTTTTTATTCAAACTCATTATCAGGGTGGAGGTGTGTCACTTCTAACTGATGCTCACTGGTATGTTGCTGAACATATGCAAAAAATACTTAGGTTTGTTCTATCTGTCTACAATTTCTCTATCTGGTGTTTACTATCCTACATCTCCTTTGATGATGCATGCTATTATTGAGATTGCCGAGCATTTGAATCAATATGAAAATGATGACATTATTATATCTGTAGTTGTTCCAATGAAGTCTACGTTTCTCAAGTATTGGGTTGACATTCATTTGTTGTATTATATTGCATTCATTTTGGATCCCCGAGCTAAACTTGATGGTTTTAGTAATGCACTTCAACTCCTATCACATATTTTGAATCGTGATTATTCTGTTTACTATGCTACTGTTAAATCTGAGTTATCTAACTTGTTTTTAAAGTATGAGTCTAAAATTTGATTCAATAAGGTTGAAGAGACCCACAAAACCTAACAATAGTGCAGGTAAGCAGGTAAATTCATAGAATAAAATTTATGGTAGGCCTTCATCTGCTAATACTGCTTCCCCCTCTCTTCAAAATCCAGGCTTATTTCTAATATTTTTGATTTATCATCATATTTAGACAGCAACAATGTTTCAGAATTTGATGATTCATTTAACATTCTTAACTGGTGGCAAGATCAGAAGATAACTTTTCCTATTCTTTCTATTCTTGCAAAAGACATTATGATTGTTTTTGTTTCCACTATCTCTTCAGAGTCTGCTTTTAATCTTCGTGGCAGGTTAATAGAAGAACAGCAACACAGCCTCACTCCTGAGCATGTGGAGATGCTTCTGTTACTCAAAGACTGGAAGGATGGTGAAGCACAGCAACAACACAATGTTGTCAATCAAGAACTTGAGGAGAAGATGAACAATTTGTATTTGGATCAATCTGATTGACTCCTGTATGACTGGCATGTAACTTAATATGACCATATGTTGTGGTTGTGGACTTGGAACTTTGATCACCAAAAGAGTTGTGGTTGTACTCTTTTTTTCTTTCGGGTTTTATCCTCATGTAGTTGAAATGAGGTTTTACCTAAAGGTTTTTAATGAGGCAGCAAAAAACAACTCTTTTAAAGCTGGTGATTTATGAATCTATCAATATTTGTTTTAAATTGGTGTTTTGTGTTCTGTACTTGTGCATTGTCTATTAGAGTATCAGAAAGTTGTATGTTAAAGTCAGGTTCGGGCCGGCATGACACGATTAGCTGGCTCGGTCCAGGCACAGCCCGACACGACTAAAATGATCATGTGTCGTGCTTGGGCCTGGCCTCCGGCACGTCATGCAGGCATGGCCCATCCCTATTAAGTTTAGTGTCATGCTGGGCCTGCAATTTCCAGGCCCGGCACAACCCGTTGGCCAGCACTAATTTCATCAAGCACAAGATGATACTTGTGCAAAAGATTTTTCTTCGTGCTATAGTATTCTTCTGTTACACCCTTTCAAACACCCTTTCCAGGTTTCCCACCAATAAGTGAAAAGAATTCCGGTGAATTTTCCTTTATTAGCTTTAGATCCAATTCTAGTTATATGTTGAAGCCATGGACTTGATCTCAAAGATATTTACTGCACCTTATATAATATTGCTCACCATCCACACACTCTAGTGGCTAATGTGATGAATTCAGTTCTGCTACATATTATTTTTAGAAGAGCTTTGGTGGTTAAAAAGCTCTATGAATGACATGACCTAGAGCCAAATTAACCAATATCAATTTAATGAAAGGGGGGAGATAACTTTAGGTAGAATATTAATAAACCCGGTCGATGTATCTCCACATGATAAACCAAAATACTCTTTTCTACTACAAATTGATTTGAAAGCTAAAGATTCCTCTAAAGATTGTGGTATTCATACGGTACCTCCAACGAGGGGGATCCTAACCAAGGATAATCTCGTGAGGAAGAATTAAAAGGGAGTATGAAATAATTAAGCATCTATTCTTCTATTGCCAACATGCAAATGTGCTCTGGGGAACTTTCTACATGGCTACCAGGTTAAACCCGAATCGTATCTCGTATGTTATTTAATTATGATATAAACAAGAAAACATGATAATATACTTTGTCAAACATAAGATTTGTTTCAGTTTGTTTTCTATGTAATTAGGGATGAAGCTAAAAGTTTGTAATAATTCAGAGGGTGTGTGTGGCAGTGTAGAGGTCGGAAAATGTTTTCCATTATCTAGAAAAATGGATTTTGTGTCTTGATTTAATGAATTTTTGGGCGTGATCAGACAAATGCAGCCGGTTTGAAACCTGGCCCCTAACAGCTTCGGTGTAGTTGCATTGGAACAAAAGATGCATTGTTGTTTCAGGCTCATACGGTAGCAAAGTGCGCGTGTTGGGCTCTATGGCCAATTTTCTTTTTCTAGGTTTTAGTCCGCTAGCTCTAGCTATGGGGATCTTTGCATGCATGGTGAGCCAAGCAAAATAATTGCATCTGGCCGGTTCTGTTTTGGCTCGCCAAATTACCGTTGCCGGACAGGGAATAGCTGATCCCTAGAATTGAGCTTCACATGCCGAGGCCACCGTGAACTCACCGTTGGCTGTCGACCTCCATCTAATACAGTGTAGGAAAACGTCGTTGGTTGATTGCAAAGGAACACATTGTTATAACTAGTTTATGTGTTGCCATTTTTCGCACATGAGTTGTATATGCACACAAAAAAAATATAACACTATAGCATATACACAAATAATAACGGCCAAGTCAAATTATAACAATGCATGCTATCTAAGAACAGGGTAAAAAATAAGCAAGACGTACGCTAACCTCCTCTTGAGGACTTGAGGTTGGCAGGATCGATGGTGTGTCACGCTGCTAGCTGACAGATTGATGCACGCGAGATCTGTAGTTTGCACTACTAGTCTACTACTACACACAGGCTCTACAGTGTTATATATACATGACGTGCAAGTACACGATGGTGATGAGAGCATGCTAAACTAATCGCCATGCTGCTGGGACATGCAAGGGATCTGGACGCACGGGACCATGAACCAAGTAGTCCGCGCGTGCGGTGCGGGTGGACGGTCTTTAGCAGATTCCGACAAGGAAGGAAAGCAAGGTCACCGGCAACTTGGTATGGGGTCAAGTTGCATCGCTTAGCAGTCGCCGTCAGCTTGACCTATCTAGCATCTACAGTACCCGGCCGAGTGGTTGATCTCAGCTCAGCTCACTCAGTGGTGATCGAGCGCAGCAATCAGCAGAGTGCCGATGGTAAAGAACGAGAACCCTGAGAAATGAACAAACGGGAGTAAATGAGCTGAGCTAATTAAGAAACACGGTGGATGATGCCGCTCGGCGAGGCTGAGCTGACCTGGGATCCCGACGAAGAAGCTCGGACCGGCCATTTTGTCCTCGCAACTTGTGAACACTTCCGCGAGGATTCGGTGGTCTGTTGTATTGCATGACCCTCTGATGCTTGCTCTCGGTTGAGGCTGAAACCACTACAGGAAAAACGATCATTTGCGACGGCTATATTTATTTGCGACGGTCAGTCGTCGCAAATAGAATAAATTGTGACGGCCCGCATCTAGCCGTCGCAAATAAGAGCTTATTTGCGACGGCCATCACAAGAGCCGTCGCAAATAAAAACTTATTTGCGACGGCCAACCCTATTACCGTCGCAACTAAGGCAGCCGTCGCAAATAAGTGTTTATTTGCGATGGCTTCTAAAAGGACCGTCGCAAGTAACGTTAATTGCGACGGCCACGTGGTTGGGCCGTCGCAATTTAGGGGGCCGTCGCAAATAAGGGCCTTTATCCCGACCCGACTCTTCATTCTCGTCCACTCACAACTCATCACCAGCAGCCCCCGCCGCCTACCCGCCGCCCTCCGCGCACCGTCGCCTGCCCGCCGTCGTTGCGCTGCCGCCAGCCCGCTGCCCTACCGTCGCCGCCCCCAGTCCGTGGCGCCCCCGACCCGCCGTCGCCGCCCCCAGTCCGTGGCGCCCCCGGCGTCGCCGCCCCCGGTCTCGGCTCGCCGCCCCGCCGCCGCCCCGGCTCGCTGCCCCCAGTCCGTGGCGCCCCCGTCGCCGCCCCGGCCCGCCGCGCTGATTGTATAAGGTATTTCCCTCATTTTTGATACTCTACTTTGCTTATCCTAGTTTGGATTGGCTAGTCAGAGAGATCTTCGCTTAATCCGAGCTGTATGAAATGACCAGTTTATAGCTCCATCACATAGAACTTGCCTATGTACTTCATAGCACAACTAGCCCCTCATGAGCCCTGATGTATAGTTTTCCTTTGATATCCTGTTATGTTTGGACAGTAAATCTATTTATTAATATGTTCATGATTCACTAAGCATCCATTTTTTATCTGTCTCGAAAGCTTATCTTGATTCTGGGCTTAGGTCCTAAATTTGTGTTACTCCAGTCCATGTTACGTTGCTTTGTTTCTTTTACCAGCTCCGCTGTAAGTTCGTAATGCTGATAGCTTGAGGCCAACAAATGGGATAAAGGAAAAAGGGTACGGCCATCATTCGGACGGCCCCCACCAATGACCGAGCGATCACGAGACATATTCTCCTCTGATCATTTCTCTGCTTTGCTTGGCCGCTAAGCTAATTGTTGTACAATTAGTCCGGCTTTACCGGTCGGCTGATACTATCGTTACTAATTAATTAGGTGCTTTCGGCCAGCACACAACTTAATTAGGTGCTTACTAATTAACTGAAGGTACCACAGTATCTTCTCTGGCAACCACGTACGCCTGAGCCTTAGAATCAGCAGCAAGGAAACACAGGCCGGCCGGCTTGTCGGTCGGCATCATCAGTGACACCACCCTGATACTTGCTCCCGTAACTGGTTAATCAGTGGTTAGTAGGTACCCTGCCTGGTGTAGAGGACGCCATGCCCCCCCCTCCCCCACTAGGAGCCTCCGGCCCCTCCCTCCACGAAATCGTTTTCTCCCCAAATTCACCCCTGTCTCCACAGATCCAGCCCACCCCCAGCCTAATCCATTACCGCCGGTGACTCTCCGCACCGGAGTCCGGAAGGCTGCATTAGAAATCGCCCCTCTCTCCAAAGGTCGAGGTTTGGAGTCGGCGGAGTCCGTCTGTGCAGTCTAGAGGTGCTTCCATAGCGAAAGGCGTCTTCCCGAAGATTCCAAAGTCAAAGCGATCAAGATCTGGAGAAGTTGGAGCGAGAAGCGATAGCTTTGGCACATCCCGCGAAAGTCGACAGCAGAAACCTACGCTCAAGTATGAAAGCTCCAACTATCATCCGATAATTCCTGGTACGCATGTCCAATCCTTTGTTGAGGTAGTTAAAAGTTTGTTGCATGTTGAGCCTTCTTGCAGTAGAGATAGCCCTTCTTCCTCCACCTTCATCCCTCCTAGGAAGGTCTGGTTCAATCTCAAGCTCACAATTGTTTGCTTCCGGGAGGAACACGAACTGTGCCACTTAGACCGGAGATGCCAGACCGTTTCCTCTGCCAAGCTAGTTCCTGGGGCTGGAAGCACGACGATCGGTTATATGGGAAAGAGAATTG
The DNA here is from genome assembly GCA_036927565.1 of Tuctoria greenei. Lineage (NCBI taxonomy): Eukaryota > Viridiplantae > Streptophyta > Magnoliopsida > Poales > Poaceae > Tuctoria > Tuctoria greenei. The sequence continues at coordinate 186,587,547 of JAYESD010000006.1, forward strand.
AGGATCTGGCCATTATTGTGTATCCCCAATACAGAAGTTTGTCTCCGACTTCGTATCCTCTAGTTACTGAAAGTGCATATATTTGTAGGTTTTGGTTGATTAATGACAAACAAATAAAGTGCTAATGACTTTGGTTGAGTTCTCAGAGACATTTTAGTACGGAATGAAATTCACGAAAAAAAAAAGAGAAAATGTGTGAAAAGTGGAGTAGAAATAAGTTTTCTATTTCTCCTTGAGTCATAAGAAAATCCGTACTATTAAGAGGGACATGACGCGTGGAAAACTTGGTGAGTTAAATGGGAGCTCAACTTCTTGAGTAGGTTTTAGGAAAATGTTGTGTGTCTAAGTCAGACTTGTCTGACGCCTTAGGTCGGATAAGTCTGAATTCCTTCAGGTGGAATTCAGACATGTCCGAAACTTCTCTGGTCAAATTCCAGACATGTCCGAAGTGGGTTAGAAATGTTCGAGGTACTTGACTTAGAAATTTTTTAAGTGTCTAAAAACTCGAAATTGTCCAAGATGGGTGTTCAGACAAGCTCAGAAGTCTCTGTTCGAATTCAGACATGTCCGAAGCAGGTCGGACATGTCTGAGGTAGACTTTTCTGACTTAGTCCTTCAGATTAGTCTGAGTTGAAAAACCTCTCCTTGTATGTCAGAATTGTCCAAGTTGAGTCGGACTTGTCCGACGCGGCTTTTGCGCGCAGATTCAAATCAAAGTAGTTAGTCGTATTGTCTCTGTTCTCAGCACATCAGTTATGTCTGAGATTAGGTCAGACTTGTCCGACGTGGGCTATCACTTTACGGCTAAAAACACTTTTTGAGTACAAATTGGTGGGGACTTCATCCCGAATCCAACCCTAATCCTACAGAAACTCATAGTTGCCTCAAACCCTCAAGAAAGCCTCCTCCATTGTTCTTCACCCTCATGAGCCCAAATCCAAAGTTTTTGGGGAAGAGTGAAGGAGTAATTGTGAGATTTGGCAAGAGAAGTCCTTAGAGGTTGAACAATGTTTGATTCGCTGATATTCTTTGTGATTGTGTGTTTGTTACTCTTGGGGTTCTCCTCTAGACAGTTAAGCATCGCCCTACGAGTTCTTGTGTGATCTTTTGATTCGGAAAAGTTTGTAATCCTTTGTGATAGTGGAAGATCCAAGACTTGACATTTGAGGCTTCGTGGACCCCTCAATGGGGACGTAGGTTTCTTTGTGGAACCGAATCTCAGGAGAAAGATCTTTTGTCCATTGTCTCCTTTACATTTCCACAAAGTTCTTACTTTCTAGTTATCATCTAGGTTTACTTCGTTTCTAGCACTTACTCTTGTTTCTATCAACCACTAGAACTGCTAGGACGCATTTCCATTCACCAGATTGCTTAAAAACTTCATTTTTGGCATTGTCCTGTAGATTTAGTTGGACTTTTCTGAGTCAAGTCAGACTTGTTCGACTTAAGTCAGACAAGTCTGATCCTCAGTCAGACAAGTCCAACTTGTATTGACAGGATAAATTTTAATTAAGTCTAGATTTTTGATTATCGCCTATTCACCCCCCCCCCCTCTAGGCTACTTTCAATTGGTATCAAAGCATGTCTCTCCACCAAGAGTCTAACAACTCGAAGAGGATATGGTCAACATAGGTGATAACCTAGTGATCGTTGATGGAGATGACAAGACAAAAAACGTCGATGTGCTTCAAGATGATCCAAATGACGATGAGGAAATGCGCCTACTCAAGACGCGACTTCGTGAGAAGCTGGATCTTCCCAAGAATGAGACCAATGACGCCAATGGGAGTGGTTCATAAGACTACACTCGAGATCCTTATATATGAGCACCTAACTCATAATAATCATTACTTGTCTATTCCTACTGGGAAACCTTCTCAATTTGATGGAAATGATTATACTATGTGGAAGCATAACATGAAGATGCACCTCATTTCCTTAAACCATAGCTTGTGGCAAATTGTTTTGATAGGTGTTCATCTTCCCAAGAATGAGGAAGATGTGACCCCGGAGCAAGCCGTCTTACTCCACCACAATGCTCAAGCGGTTGGAGTGATCACCTTCTCCTTGACTCGAGAGGATTTCAACCGAATTGAAGGGTTGGAAGTGGCCAAGTACATTTGGGACACCCTCAAGACAGTGCATGAGGGCAACCATGCAATAAGGGAGGCCAAGATTGAGATGACTGAAGGAGAACTTGGGAGGTTCACTATCATGGATGGTGAAAACCTCCAAGATATGTACAACCGCCTCAAGATCCTCAACAACAAGAGTCGCTCTTATGGAAGCACCCGATGGACGGACCACAAAGTAGTGAAGAGGATGATTCGGACATTCATGCCTCGAAATGTCACTCTTTGCTTCTTGATTCGTGAAAGTCCGGGATTCCACAAGATGACTCTCGAAGAATTGCTAGGGAGAATCATCAACCATGAGATGATGGAGCAAGAGGCCATGTTCTAAAACGACCTTCAAAAGCTCTCCTCCTCCAAGAATAAAGATGTTGCATTCAAGGCAATATCATCAAGATTCAAGAACAATAAGAGAGTGATGAAAAGAGCCCCAACACCGATGAGGAAGAGGCACTCTTCATCAAAAATTTCAAGAGGATGATGAGAAGGAGGAGGGGTAGCTACCATCATGAAAACAAGAGCAAATACAAGCCCAAGACAAGATCAAAGAGAGCTTGTTACAATTGTGGCGAATATGGCCACTTCATTGTGGATTGCCCGCATGATGAAAACAAGAAGAAGGAGGGCAATTTCCAAGAGAAGAAATACTTCAAGAAGAAGAAGCAATTGGGACAAGCTCACCTTGGGAAGGAGTGGGATTCAATTGAAGACTCCTCCTCTGATAAAGAAGAGAAGATAGCAACAATTGCTATGAAGAATCAACTATGGAGAACAAGCTCTTCCTAAACTTGGAGAGCTTAAGGCCAACTTGCCTCATGGCCAAGGAGGGAAGAATGAAGGTTAAATCTAAGCCATATTCTTCAATTTCTTCACATGATAACTTTGATAGTGCTAGTGAAAATAAATACATGCTTAAGTACATGAGTAAGAGTACATTGAAAAGATTAAAGATGTTGTCAGATGAGATATTTGACAAGGAAGAGCTCATCAACCGTCAAAAGGACATGCTCATCCAACAAAAGGAGAGATGTCAAGAGTTTGAGGGGCTTGGAGCTTGAGAGAAAAAGAAGCAATGCACTTGAGCGTGAACTCGCTTTGAGCAAGAAAACTTGCTTAAACCTTGAGAACACTACAATTATGCTAAAGGATGAACTTGTTAGCTTGACAAAAGTTAACAAGATCCTTGAAACACAAGTGGAGTCTTGCAAGGTCAATGCACCTTCTTCCTCTAAAAGCCCACCTTCTACAAATGTCAAATTCGAAACACCTCAAGCTTGCAAGTTCTCTAACTTGATTCTAAAACTAAAAGATGAGTTTATGGTGGCACAAAAAAAAAACAAGCACCGAAAGGTGGCATCTTTGACAAGGATAAGATGGCATATGCACGTATTGCATACACCAACACAAGACATCCTCTTGTAAGAGATGGTCTTGGCTATTCTAGGTAGAGGAAGCAAAATGATAAGACTTCCAAGAATGGCAAATACTTGATTGTTTTTGTCAAGGAAGGTTCATACCACAACAACAACGGAAAGGGCATTGCTGCTTCACATAATATGCCCAAAAATGAACCTCATCCATTTTACATGATTTTGATGCTTCATATGTCTTGTTAAGGAACAAGTTTGGAAAGTCTTATGCTAGATACGTTGGGCTACACCGCAAGAGTTCAAAACCATGCGTGTGGGTGCCCAAGTGCCTCTTGACTAACATCAAAGGACCCAACACGGCTTGGCTACTAAAGCCAAGGCTTAACCCTATTTTGTAGGCATACTCCTCCAGTGGAACCAAGTGGGTTCTTGATAGTGGATGCACAAATCATATGACCGGAGAGTGGAAGATGTTTGTGGAGTATGAGGAAAACGAAGATCCAAGTGAGGGAATCTACTTTGGAACCATAGTCAAGGGAAGATCCTTGGCACCGGTAAAATTGCTATATCACCTAATCATACTCTTTTAAATATTTTGCATGTTGATTCGCTCGATTATAATATCTTGTCCATATTACAATTATGTGACAATGGTTATAATTGTCTTTTCATTAACGAGGGTGTGATCGTCACAAGAAGGAGCAATAATTCAATTGCCTTTAAGGGTGTGCTCAAGGGAAAGCTTTATCTTGTGGATTTTTCCGCGGATAAAGCCAAACTTAGCTTTGGCATAGAAGACTAGCCCATGTTGGAATGAGGAAATTGCAAGAACTTCTTAAGGGCGAGCACATCCGTGGTTTGAAGAATGTTGTATTTGAAAAGAATAGGTTATGCAACGCTTGCCAAGCTGGAAAGCAAGTTGGAGCTTAGCATCCATCCAAGAACATCATGATGACAACAAGACCATTGGAGCTTCTACACATGGACCTATTCAACCCAATTGCCTACGTAAGCATTGGTGGTAACAAATATGGTCTTGTAATTGTCAATGATTTTTAATATTTCACTTGGGTGTTCTTTTTGCATGATAAGAGCAAGACTCAAGGTGTCCTTGAGAAATTCTTAAGGAGATCTCAAAATGAGTTCTCCTTGAGGATCAAGACTATAAGGAGTGACAATGGCACCAAATTAAAGAACACTCAAGTTGAAGAATTTTTGGATGAAGAAGGCATCAAGCATGAGTTATTGGCCCCCTATTCCCCTCAACAAAATGGGGTGGTCGAGAGAAAGAATAGGACCCTCATTGAGATGTCAAGAACCATGCTTGACGAGTAAAAGACGTCATACCGGTTTTGGATGGAAGCGGTCAACACCGCTTTCCATGTCATAAAATGGTTGTACCTTCATCGCATATTGAAGAAGACGTCCTACGAGCTCCTAACCGATAACAAACCCAACATTTCCTATTTTTGTGTTTTTGGGAGCAAATGCTATATCCTCAACAAGAAGCCTAGGACTTCGAAGTTCACTTCAAAGTCCGATGAGGGTTTCTTGCTTGGTTATGACTCAAATACTTACGCCTATCGTGTATTTAACAAATCCTCTAGAATTATTGAAGTAGCACGTGACATAGTCTTTGATGAGACTAATGGCTCCCAAGTGGAGCAAGTTCATCGTCATGTGCTAGATCAGGAAGAAGCTCCACAAATGGTGATAGGAAGGATGACACTTGCAGATATTCAACCACAAGAACAACATCGAGACTCAACTGGTCGTCCCACACATCAAGCAAGCTCTTCCTAAAATGATCAAGTTCAAGACCCTCAAGATGCACCTCAACAAGATCAAAATGGAGGCAATGATCAAGGGGTAGATGAAGAAAATGAGGAAGACGAAGATCAAGATCCAAGACCTCAAGCACCACACCCAAGAGTACATCAAAGCATTCAACGGGATCATGCTGTCGACAACATCCTTGGAGATATCTCCAAGGCGGTAACTACTCGATCTCGTGTTGCAAATTTTTGTGACCATTACTCTTTTGTTTCTTCATTGGAACCTCACAAGGTTGAAGAAGCAATACACGATCCGGATTGGGTGGTGGTCATACAAGAGGAGCTCAACAACTTTGGAACAAATCAAGTGTGGGAGCTTGTGAAGAGACCAAATGCGAATGTTGTTGGCACCAAGTGGGTGTTCCGCAACAAACAAGATGAGCACAGGGTCGTGACAAGGAACAAAGAACGACTTGTGGCCAAGGGGTACTCACAAGTTGAAGGTTTGGATTTTGATGAAATATATGCTCCTGTAGCTAGGCTTGAATCAATTTGTATATTACTTGTCTTTGATACTCACCAAGAATTTAAGTTATACCAAATGGACGTCAAGAGTGCATTTCTCAATGGTCCAATCAAAGAAGAGGTGTATGTGGAGCAACCCCCGAGCTTTGAAGATCAAGACTTTCCCAACCATGTCTAAAAATACGTAAGGCTCTCTATGGCTTCAAACAAGCCCCTAGGGCTTGGTATGAGTGTCTTAGAGACTTTCTAACACAGAATGGTTTCAAAATTGGAAAGGCCGACTATACTCTATTCACAAAGCATTTCAATAATGATTTGTTTGCTTGCCAAATATATGTTGATGACATTATATTTGGTTCTACTAATAAAACATTTTGTCGTGAGTTTTCTAAGATTATGACCGAAAGGTTTGAGATGTCGATGATGGCGGAGTTGAAGTTCTTCCTAGGATTTCAAGTGAAACAACTCAAGGAAGGCACGTTCATTAGTCAAACGAACTACACACAAGAGATACTCAAGAAGTTCAACAAGGACAAATCCAAACCCATCAAGACTCCAATGGAAACCAATGGGCATCTCAACCTTAATGAAGATTGTCTATGTGTGGACCAAAAGATATATCACTCCATGATAGGTTCATTACTTTACTTATATGCATCTAGGCCCGATATAATGTTAAGTGTTTGTATATGTGCTCGATTCCAAGCTGATCCCAAGGTGTGTCATTTGACCGCCGTAAAGAGAATTCTTAGATATTTAGTTAACACACCAAGCTTAGGGATTTTGTACCCCAAGGGCTCTAAGTTTAATCTCATTGGATATTTCGATGCGGATTATGTAGGGTGCAAAGTTGATAGGAAGAGTACCTCCAGAACTTGCCAAATCTTAAGTTGATCCCAAGTGTCTTGGTCCTCAAAGAAACAAAATTTCATTGCTCTATCCACAGCTGAAGTGGAGTATGTCGCAGCCGGAAGTTGTTGTGCACAACTTCTTTGGAGTGGCAAACTCTTAGAGACTATGGTATAAACTTGCGTCATATCCCTCTCCTATGTGACAATGAGAGTGCCATCAAAATAGCCCACAATCCAGTTGAGAATTCTAGGACCAAGCACATTGATATCCGTCACCACTTCTTGAGAGATCACTCCATCAAAAGAGACATAGTGATATCCCATGTGAAAACCGAAAAGCAATTGGCCGATATCTTCACCGAGCCCTTAGATGAGAAAAGATTTTGTGAACTTAGGAGTGAGCTCAATATCTTAGATTCTCAAAATGTGGCTTGAGTCTTGCACATCTGATTGTTACTTGTATTTTCTTCAAAAAATTGATGCATGTTTGCGAAAAAATCTTCCCCCTCGATTTTCTACAAAACTATTTGAAATTATTGAATATTTGTGAATTATGGTCATAGTTTGATTGTTGATTGCTTGCTGACCGTATATTCAACGATATTCTATGAAAACATGTCCATAATGTCCAAATTATTTGACCTCCCCTCAAAATTCTAGTTGCACACTGCAACTATTCAAGGAGAGTCGGATAGGTCTAACTCAGACAGACATGCCCGACCTCTAAGTCAGACAAGTCTGACGTGAGTCAATTAGGGTTTCAGGATACTGTTAGACAAGTTTGACTTCATACGTCGGACTGGGATGTCCGAGGCCCCAAAAAGAGGTCGACAACTCATCTCTCTCTATCCCCTCACTTCAATCTCTCTCAATCGTGTTCATCCCTCTCCCTCTTAAGATCCTCATTGATTTTGAGATTCTTGCGATGAGTGTGTAAGGCCGATCTCCTCCAAGGCTTGGAAGATCAACAACCCATTCGATCTTCTCCGCTCTCCCGTCTTCTCAATGTATCTTATCTAATATTTCCTTGATTCTTTTGGATATTGCGAAAAGTTGGTGTATTCTTATTAATGAATTTGTTCACTAGCATGATTAACAACTTGTGGTAGAATACTGTTGGTAGAAGAATTGATTTGTGTAGTTTAGATAGAAGTTAGGGTTAAAATTGTACAAGTCATATATGTCTGACATCTGCTTCGGACAAGTCCGACTCAGTTTGTTAGATAAGTCTGACTTTCAAGTCAGACAAGTCCAATCCTATATAGCATTAACCTCTTAACTTCTATACAAAATATCAATCAATGATTCTATCCTTCTTCCTTTGTCTCTTACCTGTCCTTTGTGTCTATATCTAGCCATGGCTCATGAAAATCAAGGTGCAAAGAGAGGCAAGCAAGCCGCTGGCAGTGAAGCATCAACTCAGGCCCCAAAGAGAGTCAAGCAGATTTTCCATCGTACCAGCTCTGCTCAGGGAGCCATTGTTGTCTCAGGAGGATCTAGTGGTGGTCCTCAAGCTTCTCAAGAGGATGTTGAGATTGGACCCTTGGTAGTTCACGCACCGGAAGGCAACCCTCGTCGTCCGACAGACTGGATCAACTACAGAAGGAACCTTTCGGATACTAAGCATTAGATGGATGTGAAGTGCTACGATATGCCTAGGGTTGGGAGAGACCCTCTCTTCTGGAGCTACTTTCACATGGATTACTATCGGACCGTTCTCACGACAAAGACAAATCCAGTGACTGATATGCAATGGATTGATTGGCAGGCAGTACAACAAAAGAGATATGTGCTATTTTTTGAGGTCAAGGACGCTTGTGAGTTCCATAGGGTAAAGGACATCATGAGGCTGCAATACCCATGGAATGTTGAAGTCATTCTTCAGTTCTATGCCACCATATTCTATTGGACAGACAAGCATGGTTTCACCTAGATGACCAATGGTGAAAAATACTCGATCAGCTATGAAGATTTTGCTACCATCTTGGGTATGGGGCACTATTTGAGGCATCCATTGAAGGTCCATGAGGAGCCTCTTGTGACTACCAAGGAGATGTCGGACTTCTACTCAGAGGGGTACCCTGCTCAGCCCCCTCACATCCACGGGCTATGTCCTTTCCATGTTGTGCTCAATCGTCTCATCCAAAAGACGATAGCCCCTAAAGACGGTGATGCCAACCAGATCAACCACAACATCTGAAATGTCATCAAGCTCCTTGCCAGTCAACAGAAGTTCAGTGCCTTTGACTACATCTATGAGGAGATTTACATTGCTTCAGAGACTCTTTCTAGGTCTTGTTGTTATGCTCCTTACATCATGAAGCTTATTGAGATAGTTTCTGGCAAGAAATTTGTGAAGGATGTGGTGTATATGCCTCTAGTGCCTCAGAAGGCTTCGAAGCTTCATCATCCTGTGAGAGCTCCTTCGGCACCATCTCAGCCTAGCTCACCTAGGAGGTGCTCAGCTCAGTCTCCTCCTCTTGTTCCACAACAGTCTTCTTGCTCTTCGAGACTCTTAAAGGTTCTTAAGGCTATGTTCTCCATGTGCCGCTCCACTCAGATATCAGTCCAGAAGTTAGCCAAGCATCATAAGAGAGACATGGCATCCATCAGAGAGCACCTCCATCTACCCCTGCCCCTCTGTCAGATGACAGCGACGATGAAGTGCCTCCAGAGTTTCTTGAGTTGTCCAAGTTAGAGCTTGCCTTCTTCTCAGGGACTGGTGCTACTTCTAGAGCTCCCGCAGCTGCTCGTTCTGGTGATGATGAAGATGATGAAGAAAGTGAGTATGAAGAGGAGCGAGAGAGTGGCAATACTAAAGGGAGCGACAACAAGTAGATACTAGGGCTCTTTTAGCTTTTTTCCTTTTTGGTGCCTTGATGCCAAAGGGGGAGAAGTATATATCTTAGTTATGGACATGGACATGTATCTATTAATTTTTTGTGAACTTTCTATCGTGTCATTCTACTTGTGATGCTTGTATTGCTTATGTTGGACTTATGTTATGGATGCTTAGTTTAATTCAAGTCATCAATGATTATTCATTTGCTTTCATATAATGCATCACAATGTCCTTCACACAAAATGCACGTAGGCAGCCCACAAGTATTAAGAGTATATGAGCTTACTTAATCCTGTTTTAATCGAAAGCTCATAGACCCTTAACACTCAAAATCGAATTTTTATCTAATTGTTGGAAGCTTTAATTGGTTGTCATCAATCACCAAAAAGGGGGAGATTGAAAGTGCATATGGGTCCCTTTGGGTTTTGGTTGATTAATGACAAACAATTAAAGGGCTAATGACTTTGGTTGAGTTCTTGCAGAGATTTTAGTACGGAATGAAATTCACGAAAAAGGAGAAAAGGTGTGAAAAGTGGACTAGAAATAAGTTTTCTATTTCTCCTTGAGTCATAGGAAAATCCCTACTATTAAGAGGGACACGGCGCATGGAAACTTAGTGAATCAAATGGGATCTCAACCTCTTGGGTAGGTTTTAGGAAAATCCTTTGTGTCTAAGTCAGACTTTGTCTGACGCCTTAGGTCGGATAAGTCTGAATTCCTTCTAGTGGAATTCAGACATGTCCGAATTGTGTTTCGGACATGTCCGAAACTTCTTTAATCGAATTCAAACATGTCCGAAGTGGGTCGAACATGTCCGAGATACTTGACTTAGAAAAATTTTATAAGCATCTGAAAACTCTGAATTGTCTGAGATGGGTGTTCAGACAAGTCTGAGAAGTCTATGTTCGAATTCAGACATGTCCAAAGTGGGTCAGACATGTCCGAGGTAGACTTTTCTAACTTAGTGCCTCGGATTAGTCTGAGTTGAAAAACCTCTCCTTGTATGTCAAACTTGTCCGATTTGAGTCGGACTTGTCTGACGCGGCTTTTGCACGCAGATTTAAATCAAAGTGGTTAGCCATACTATCTTTGTCGTCAGCACGTCGGACATGTCCGAGCTTAGGTCAAACTTGTTCGACGTGGGCTGTCACCTAACAGCTAAAAACACTTTTTGAGTATAAAATGGTGGGGTTTCGTCCCCAATCCAAGCCTAACCCTACAGAAACTCTCAAAGCCACCTCAAACCCTCTAGAAAGCCTACTCCGTTGTTCTTCACCCTCTTGAGCCCAAATCTGAAGTTTTTTGGGAAGAGTGAAGGAGTGATTGTGAGATTTGGCAAGAGAAGTCCATAGGGGTTGAGCAACGTTGGATTCGTTGAGTTTCTTCGTGATTGCGTGTTTGTTACTCTTGGGGTTCTCCCCTAGACAGTTAGGCGTCGCCCCGCGTGTTCTTGTGTGATCTCTTGATTCGAGAAAGTTTGTAATCCTTTGTGATAGTGGAAGATCCAAGACTTCACCTTTGAGGCATCTTGGCGAGGATAGGGCTATTAGGCCTGGTCCATCGTGGACTCCTCAACGGGGACGTAGGTTTCTTTGTGGAACTGAACCCCGGGAGAAAAATCTTGTGTCCATTGTCTCCTTTACATTTCTGTAAAGTTCTTACTTTATAGTTATCATCTAGGTTTACTTCATTTCTAGCACTTAATCTTGTTTCTATCAACCACTAGAACTGCTAGGACATTTCCATTCACTAGATTGCTTAATAACTTCATTTTTGGCACTGTCCTGTAGATTCAGTCGGACTTATCCGAGCCAAGCCAGACTTGTCCAACTTAAGTCAAACAAGTCCGATCCTCAGTCAGACAAGTCCGACTTGTATTGACAGGAAAAATTTTAATTAAGCCTAGATTTTGGATTATTGCCTATTCACTGCCCCTCTAGGCTACTTTCGGTTACCCAATCCAGCAAGAGGGACACCTCGGACAACTCGGATGCTCAATGGCAGATGGTCAAACCGAAGCGTTGGTGATGCAAGAGGCAGGACACTTACACATCTCCACCTTCTGACAACTTTAAACTTCAATACTTTGAGAAAAAAAGAAGAGGGCGGTGTTTCAATTGCTTAGCCAGTGACCATTTACAACCCCAATGTAGGGAACCTAGGAGATGTTGGATTTGCAAAGCCTATGGACATATCTCTACGGGATGCCCTAATCAAGTCTATGGCAGGTGGCGGGTAGGGCAGTCTGATATGGTTATACACCCCCTCCCTCCCTCGCGGCTCCTCACAGAAAACCCCTACTGTCCACTTCCTGCTCGATCCTCCCAACTCCATATCCACCTGATAGTCTCAACCATGTCACCTCCTTTGAGATGGAACGAAGGCGTTCTTTTGGTGGTAACCCTATGGACTCCTGTCGTCCTGGAGGACGTGACCTAGTTCACTTCGATGGCTCTGGTTCTCGCAGTAATGCGATTGAATACCTTGGCAATCCTAGGGGCAGGCCACATTATGCCAAAAGAGTTACAGTCCTCACTGATGACAAGGCTCAAAGACTCGATCACCTCTCCACCAGAACCCTGGTGGTTACAGAAGATGGTGCACTAGGGGTCAGTTCCCGCGATGAGCTAAAGGAAGCCATTATGCGACACTTTGAATTCCAGGAATATGAGTTCCACGTGGTACAGTGTGCCCCAGAGCCATTCCTCATCCTATTCACCAGCAAAACCCTGTGTGACGCGGCATTCGCCAGAGGGCAGATCAAGGAGGGTCCCTTTTGCTTCCGTTTCCATGTCTAGAATGCCGATCTCCATGGGGAAAGATGTGCCCTACCATACCATGTTAAAGTTAGCTGAGAAGGTCTTCCACTCCATGCTTGTTATGAAGATGTGGCGAAGAAAGTTCTGGGAGATTCATGTGCCATTCACCATGTGGCACCTGAGACCAAACAGAAGGAGGATTTCCGTGTCTTCATTTGTTGGGCATTTTGTCATAACCCTAGTAGAATCCATCAAGTTGTATATCTGTCGCTCACCCAACCCTCTCGGCAACAAGGGTTGGATCTGCAGATGCACTTCAACAGGCCTCTCAATCTGCAACATGGTCACACTGTCGAAGTGTAGACTAAGACACTTCCCCCGGTACTACTAAAATGTAGTCCACAGAGGTTTGTATTCGTCTGGAGCACGCGTAAGATTATGAACGAGACGGTGACACAGAGGATTTTTACGTGGTTTGGGCCGCCTGAGCGTAATACAATACTCTAGAGGATGGTTGTTGATAATTTAGGTGTGTAGTATGCGTGTGAGCTTGCTTGGCCCTTTCTCTACCGTGCGGTGCAACCCTTTTATATGCTAAGGACTGGTCGTTACATAATTTTTCTAGCCCGACAGGTGGCTCTGGCGGTATTGGACACCCTATACACGATCTACTGACATTACGGGTGATTATTAGTGTAATAACACGTCTTAACAACAGTGTTAATGGTATTGACAGTCCTCTGCTCGCACACCATTAATATATCATTAATGACGTGTTAACCAGGTCTTGTAACGGCTGTTTTAATAGCCCCTTGAATGTCCGTGCCATTGGAGATCCAAAAGTCTTCCCGTTGCAGGCATAGATCCGAAGGCCCGACACGTGGCAGCTCCAGAGCTTCTCTCTGTGGGGAGGAAGGTCCAGAGCTGTTAAACATGTGGCAGCACTAGAGCTTCCCTCTACTGGGGGTAAGGTCCGGGGACACTAGACACGTGGCATGACCGGAGCTTCCTTATGTAGGGAGTTAGGTCTGGCCCTGCGATACACGTGGCAGCACCGGAGCTACCCAACCGATGGAGGTAGGTCCAGTGCGGCGGGACACATGGAGCCTTTGGAAGTCTTCAACTCGGATAGGTTGAACTCCGTAGTTTTAATCACAGTAGGGTTGGGTACCTCATATCCAAGGTACCGACAGTGGCCCCGGGAAAAATCTCTAGGAGAGATTTCGATACCTGAGGTGGGGCCATCATTGATTTCCATGCTGCAGCTTCAAAGGTCTTTTCCTGGGTTGTTGGGGCGACGATCTACAGTTAAACCATCACCACGCAGCCACTCTTGGTACGGCGGGTGAGATCCTGGCATGTAGATCTCACGCAATTAAAGGTCGTCGGTTTATAATATGAAAAACATATCGGATCTGAGCGCAACCTGTGCAGTCCTGTCAGCCCGCCGTCCTAGGGTTTCCAACTTACCATCATGACAACGGTTCACCTGGTGCGACTTTTCCACCAAAGTGAACCTGAGCCCGCTTGTCATTGACAGGGTAAATTTTTGGAATGAGATTTTGATCTTGACGCGGTTTCCATCCAAGCGTTGCGGAGGCTTACTTAAGAAGGAAAGCCTGCACGGTTAGAGGACTCTTTATGCCTTCATTCAAACTTGTGCTCAAAGTCTCTCCACCTTTGCATAACTCTTCCAACTTTCGCTCCGCTTTGCCGCGATGGAGTTGGGTCTTCCCCGTAGCAAGATCAAGAGCGACGAAGATTTATCGAGGGTCTAGAACTACATGGGGTGGTCCAGAGCCTCCTTCAACAACTCAATCCGCTTCAGCAAGCTTCCCTTCAAGAAGCAAAGCACCGAGGAGATTGTCTTCTTCTCGACGTATGCCATGGTGGGGCTGGTCCCACCTTTTTCAAACTTCCTCTTGATGTTTCTGGACTTCTACAGGCTCCAGCTTCATCACCTTGTCCCTCACTCATTCTTGCTAGTGGCGACTTTCATCCACTTCTACGAGATGTGGGTGAGTGTGCCGCCAAGCATCGAGCTCTTTCGGACCTTCTTCACGGTCCACACTACTGGAAAGGGGACTGAGTTGATCGACTTCTACTACTTTGTTATGTGCAAGAACTGTCCCTTCAAGTACTTAAAGACTTTCCCCTCTCGGAAGTGGGACAATAGGAAGAAGGATTGGATGGTCATTACGATGGATCATCACGATAGGTTGGAGTTGCCTAGAAGCCTCCCCAATGTTGACACCAACACCTGGAATACAGCTCTAGAGTTGTCTAAAGCAAACAAGCCCGTCCTGACTAGGATCTGGCAGTTCGTGGAGGGTGGAGTGACCCCTCAGACGGTCTTCGGTAACTCCCTGGTCAATAGGTGGGCTCCGCTGAAGACAAGGGAGTAGCCCGTATAAGCTTTCAATAGCGAGTCATATCACAAACAGATCAAAGCTGGTTTTTGGACTAATTTGGATGATAAGGCTTTGAAGCTCCATCTCCAGAAGCTTCAACACAGAGCTATCACCCAGGATACCCTGACTCCACCAGCGGACTTCCTCCCTCTCATCATGGTTCCTGAGTTTAGGAGGGAGCTTCGAAAGGGGATGCCAGAGCTGAACGACCTCGACTCGGTGGAGAAGCGTAGGACCTCCAGATTTTCAATTATCGAAGCTTCAGAAAGAAGAGCTCCCACTACTCCAAGCACGAGGGTCGATGACGCTAGCAAGGGCAAGGAGCCAGCCGAATCTTTCAGCCGGAAGAGGAAGCTGAGACACGTCAATGGGAGCTCCATAAGGTCAGCTCCATCTCCGGTCGCATCTTCCCCCCGACCAAGTCGAGCTTCGGTGGCCAGACCTTCTTTGGGGCCAGCGTCCATGAGGGGCGCTAGCTCCAGCAAATCAACCCTGACACCAGTGTCGGCTATGGGATCCAGGTCCGGGGGTCCTTCCCAGCCGAGGGAAGTCTCGGCTGAGGCGACTCAAACTCCTGCAGCAAGCTCCTGACTTAGGTCTGAAGTCTCTGCCTCACAGGTCCAGTGAGCTCTGACTCTAGGCCACTGAAGAAGAAGTTCTGCGGCAGCTAGAGCAGAAGCCTCCCAAGGTAAGCATTGTCTTCTCACCTTGAGTTGCTATTTTTATCTTTACCATGTTTTGAATTTTTTGATCTATTGTTTCCACGGTGTCGAAAAAGAAAACTAAAGCTTCGGCTCCTGTTACAGCAACTGAGGTTGTGTAGGCAGAGGCTCCTGCTTCGACCCCTGCACCTTCCCCCGTGGTGGTTGAGGACACGACAGCTCTAGCGCCAGCTGTTGTGGAAACAAGTCCAGCAACAAGGCTAGAAAATCCCGTGGTAGCACCGGACCACAGGGAAGAAACTCGTGAAGAAGCGCCAACGATCTCAGGACTAGCGGTTGAGGCTCTGGCATCGGAGCCATAGATGGCAGAAGCTCCGACATTTGAGCCTGAAGTAACTGAAGTTCCGATGTCTGAGCCAGAGATGGTGGAAGTTATGGCGTTTGAGCTGGATGTGGTGGGAGCCCCGGATGAAGCTGCAATGCCAGCTCCAGAGGTGATTACTTTGGAGGTGTCCATATCCGAGCCTGAGAACCCAGAGGAGGCGATTGTGGGTCCTCCTCCCATCGAGCCAACAACTGAAGATCCAGCAGGGGGACCTTCCTCATTAGCTCTGAAGGCTATGGAGGTGGAAGAGGTTCCGACGATCGGTCCAGCCGACCTGGAGTTGCTGGAGAGGGAGCTCGCGCCTTGGTGCCCCTCAGTCGTCTTGGAAGACTCGCTGGAGCCGGCGGAAGAGATCTAGGCTATCCCTTAGCCGATTCCTTTGGCATTGTCGATAGACAACACCTGCTCCAGCCTCCGTCAAGTCCAGCTTGCCTTCGACCATGACAACAAGGTCCTTGAAGAAGAGTGCCACACCCTGAGGCGTTGGCACAACAGGATTTACTTCGAGACCAAGTTGACACAATCAAGGCTTGCAGACCAGCGGGAATGGATTGATAAGGAGAAGGCCCAGCTGATGCAGTGGGACCGCTTGTTGAATGAGTACGAGGCTGCCATCAAGGCTCTCGACAAGAATACTCAAGAGATTTTTTAGCATGATATGGAGACCAATGAGGCAGCTGATACGCGCTCAGACAGCCTCGAAGAGTTAAATGAGCTACTCCTCAAGCGTCGAGAAGCCGTCGATGAAAAGGAGGACAAGCTTCTAGAGAAAGAGGAGGTCCTCTTAAAGAGGGAGGAGGAACTCACCCAGAGGCCAACACAGGGCGAGCAGAGTTTGGCTGACCGTACCAAACAATTTGAACAATATTATGTTCAAGAGAAAGAGAGGATTTGGTAGGTGGGACAAGAAGTCTCCAAGAGAGAGACAAATATTTCCACGAGAGAGGAGAGGGTGAAAGGCAGGGAGAAGGACCTGGCGGACCGCCGGAGCCACATCCACCTCCAGGAGTCGGAGCTTGCTGAACGTGAAAAGCAGCTGGCCGAAAGTATCCAGCAGCATGCTAAGGAGGTTGAGCGCTTCGCTCATGAAGGTTCAGAGCTTGCGGCTGCCAGAAGGTCGCTGGAGGAATTAAGGAGCTCGAGAGAAACTAAGTCCCAGCAAGGACTTATTGGGGCAAACTAACAAAGCTCTGGTGCCACTTGGCTTTAGTCCGGTACGTCCAGATGACATGGAGCCGGAGCTGGACAAGGCGCTAGTGGCGTTGGGCTCTGCCGGCAACAAACTTGATGCAATGGGTGACGTTATTGTCGACCAACTGGAGACGGAGGGGAAGTCCCTGGCCAAGATAGTCGTCAAATATGTGCTGATGTGTTTCAAAAGCCGGGACCCCCCAACTGTATCTAGATCCAGGAGTCGAAGGACCCGTTGTTGAAGAGGAAGATTTCGCCAGGGCCAGCGTTCAAGAAGTTGCCTAGATAGTTGCCTCGTTCTTCCATAGGACCTCTTGTAGCTAGGGCTTTTTTTCTTCTGCCTTCACTTGTAATCCTCCAATTTTGAATCAATGAAATCCAATCTTTTGAATAAATGAATTCCATTTTGTATATGCCTTCAATGCATTGTCCTTTATATTGTTGCCTCCCTAGTAGATGTATACAATTTGATTGCGAACATGTACCAAAAGAATTTGACAATGTCTTGACAACTTGATCACTTTGAACTTTTAGATAGAACGTTAGCTCTTAGGTCCGAAGTTTAGTTCCAACACCTCCGAAGGCCCCCTGGGGGTTGTCAGAGCTTCGTAGATTTGATGGCGCCCACTTTCAACATATAGGACATTGATGGTGGGCCTCCTGGGGGTTGTCAGAGCTTCTTAGCTTCGATGGCACCCACTGTCAATGTATAGGACATCGATGACGGGCCCCCTGAAGGTTGTCGGAGCTTCTTAGCTTCGACGGCGCCCACTGTCAATGTATAGGACGTCCACAGCGGGCCCCCTGGGGGTTGTCAGAGCTTCTTAGCTTCGACGGCGCTCACTATCAACGCATAAAACATCGACAGTGGGCCCCCTTGGGGTGATTTCTCCACCATCTTCGTTTAGATCGCCGTTAATTGCTCATGTCAACGGTAGGCCCCCTGGGAGTTCGGACCTCCCTAGCTTCAACGGCGCCCACTGTCAACGTATAAACATCGACAGTGGGCCCCCTTGGGATTGTCGGAGCTTAGAAGCTCCGGCATCGTCCACCATCGCCATGTGTTTTTCATTTTTCCTGCGCAATAAAGATAAGAAAACAAATAAATTTGTCCTCTTGTCTATAATTTGTTTGCGACTTACTGTTCTTATTTGAATTCTAGATCCACAGGGATTCAAGCATGATAACAAGTATATTGATGCAATCTCTTCAGATCCAAATGCCTTCTAGACCGCCCTACTGGGACCTGTTAGGATATAGATAGATTGGCGTACTTAGGGTGGCTGACCAGTCTAAGTCGCTAGCACACTCTGAACCAGTCATTAGCTTTGGTTTTCAGGCGAGTAGACCATATAGCAATGTTAAGATCCGAATGAAGGTCAAAAATATAACTTATATACCAAATGATTCACCTGGACTAAATTTCAAAAAGAAATACACAACATTGTTATAGACAAGAAGGAGAAGATATAAAAGTAAGGAGCCTGTACAAAATTAATGCACATGGAGTCTGCTTTCACACAAAAATGTTTTTCATTATAGGTCTGAATTACAGGGGAGACAAGGACACACTTAGAGTACGGAACCAAGCTCAGTGTGCTATTCATATTGTTCTAACTTAGGGTAGGTAAGCTACACTTAAAGTACAATGACCAAGTTAAGTGTGTTTTTTATCTAGGACCTACCCGACTCTGTTCATAGACTTTATAATTTACATTATTTGTAAGTACAGACTCACCTTCGTGGAATTAAGCATAAAACTTATGGAGGTGCTTGATATTCCATAGATTGGGAAGCGGGTTCCCATCCTCTGTTGCCAAGCGAACGCATCCGAGGCAGGAAACTTTGATAACTCGGAAGGGACCTTTTCAGCCTGGGGAGAGTTTGTTCTTCCCTTCTCGAGTCAGTATTCTCCGCAGCACCAGATCACCTTCTCCAAGCTACCGGTTGCGCATGAACCTTTAATGATAGTGCCAGAGCGCCTGGCGGTATCGTGCATTTTGAACAGCTGCTTGGCACCTTCCCTCGTCGACAAGGATTAGGTCTTCACGCCGGATCTTGTCCTGCGCGGCTTCGTCAAAGGTCCGAACCCAGAGTGACCCCATGGTGATCTATGGAGGAAGGACCGCTTCAGCTCTGTACACCAGGAAGAAGGGTGTCTCTCTATATGATCGGTTAGGTGTTGTCCTGCTCGCCCACAATGCAGGCAGAAGCTCTTCTATCCAGTTGGCTTTGTGTTTCTTCAAGCGCTCATATGTGCACGTCTTGAGTCCTTTTAGTATTTGTGCATTTGCTCTCTCAGCTTGGCCATTACTTGCTGGGTGAGCTACTGATGCATAGCTGATTTATATGTCGAGACCTTCACAATACTCTTGGAATGCTGCTCTTGTGAATTGAGTTTTGTTGTTAGTTATGACTCTGTTCGGAACTCCAAATCTGCAGACTATGGACTTCAAGAACTTGATAGCAAATTGCTTATTAATTGTAACAACTGGAGTAGCTTCTGGCCACTTAGTGAACTTGTCAATGGCGATGTACAGGAACTTGTAACCTCCGACGGCTTTTGGGAAAGGTCCCAAAATGTTCATCCCCCACACAGCGAATGGCCATGTAGGAGGTATCATTTGCAGCGCCTGAGCTGGTGTGTGAATCTGTTTCGCATGAAACTGGCACGCTTCACACTGTTTTACCAGCTCAACTGCATATTGGAGTGTTGTAGGCCAGTAAAAGCCATGCCGGAAGGCTTTACCAACCAACGGGCAGGAAGACGTGTGGTTCCCACACTCGCCTCCATGGATTTCCACGAGAAGCTCGCGACCTTCTTCCCGGGAAAGGCACCGCATTAGAACGCCGTTGGCACCATGTCAGAAGAGATCCCCTTCTACCAGCGTGTATCTTTTAGCCAATCTGACGATTTGGTCAGCGGAAGAACTGTCTTCAGGAAGGATGTTGTCCTTCAAGTATCTCTGGATCTCTGGGATCCATGCATCAGAGCTAACTTGAGCTTCCGGATCTTGCGTGCTGGGTTGCCCGGAGCTTCCTGCAGCGCCTACGATCCTTGGTGGACGCTATGGTAACAGGGCCACCAGGACCGCTAGCTTCTGGGTGCTAGTCTTGCCCCCATCACTTAGTTCGATAGAATGAGCGACAGGTCTTGATAATCTCCAGACAAAAACTCCGTCATGAGCTTTGGCTCCAGTTGAAGCTTTCGTCGGGAGTTCATCAGCTTTAGCGTTGTTGAGACGCTGGACATGGCAGAGGTCTAGGACATCGAAGTCCTTATGTAGCTTCTGGACTTTTAGGAGGTAAGCAGCAAGTTGATGGTTGTTGCAACTGCATTCACCCTTGACTTGTTTGATGATGAGTTGTGAGTCACCCTTCACTATCAACTGTTTGATGCCATATGATAGCGCCACCTTTAGTCCATAGATGAGAGCTTCATACTCCGCCATGTTGTTGGTTGCCTTGAAGTCAAGGTGTACCATATACTTGACCTTCTCCCCAGTCAGAGCGAGGAGAAGGATTCTAGCTCCGGCTCCCTGCTTCTGCATGGAGCCGTCGAAGTAGAGAGTCCAGTGAGGCTCGATGAAGACTGAAACCTTAGGTTCCGGCTTCTGCTCACTGTGCCCCCTGGATTTGATGAAGAAGGGGTTCACTCCGCCATGAAGTCAGCCAATGCTTGACTCTTGATAGCATGTCGAGGCAAGAATTCTAGATCGAATTCTGCTAGCTCCGCTGCCCACTTTGCAATATTTCCCATAGAGTCGGGGTTATGCAATATAGCACATAGTGGATAAGAAGTTACCACTGATATTTTGTGGGCTTGGAAGTAGTGATGAAGCTTCCTTGAGGCAATAAGAACTGCATAGAGCAGTTTATGCAACTCAATGTACTGAGTATTGGCGTCATGTAGTACTCCACTAATGAAGTACACTGGTCGTTCGACTGTCCGGACCTTCCCGAAAGGGCCCGAAGCTTATTCTTTATCAACACGGATCCTCCCAGAGGGGTCTGGACCTTCTTCTTGAGCTAAACAGACCCTCCCGGAGGGGTCCAGATCTTCTTCTTGATCAGCCGTGAGAACTCACTCGGATGAGAGAGGTTGATCCTCGGGCAGCTTGCCTTTAGGATCACTGCCTGGGGGCTGGGACCCAGACTTGCCTTCAGGTAGCTCTGGACCCTCCCTGAGGGGTCTGGACTTCTGAACTGAAGATGGCTCCGGTCTCTCCACGACCAGGACCATGCTGACAACCTCCGTATTTGCCAAAATGTAAAGCAAAAGAGGCTCACCGGGATCCGGAGCTATCAAGATTGGTAGTGTGGTGAGGAGCTGCTTGAGCTCTTGGAACACTTTTCTGCTTCTTCAGACCAATGGAATGGCCCGAACTTCCTCAATAGCTTGAAGAAGGGAAGCGCCTGCTCTGCTAGTCTTGTGATGAACCAGCTAAGCGCAGCTAGACATCCAGTTAGATTCTAGACATCTTTGATGCGGGCTAGAGGCCGCATCTCTTCAATAGCCTTTATCTTCGCCGGATTTGTCTCAATTCCTCGGTGAGTCAACAATTATATAAGGAGCTTGCCGGAGCTATCCCCAAAGACACATTTGTCCGGGTTTAGCTTGGTGCGTGTTATGCGCAGCTTGTCGAAGATGGCTTGCTGGTTGTCAAGGAGTGATTCCTTGTTCTTCACCTTCATGACGATGTCATCGACGTAGACTTCCACCAAGTCCCTAATAAGCTCCCCAATTTTTTGTGCATGGCTCGCACAAAAGTTGAAGCAACATTTTTGAGACCGAAAGGCATAGCAGTATAACAATACAAACCATCTACTGTTATGAAGGTTGTCGAAGTGTGTGATCAACACTTCCCCCGGTACTACTTATATCATAGCCCGCGGAGGTTCTTGATTGATTGGGGTGCGAGTGAGATTAAGAAAAAGATGATGACACGAGAGATTTACGTGGTTCGGGCTGCCTGAGCGTAACACTCTACTCCACGGGTTGTGTGTTGTATGTATGAAAATGTGTTGCGCTTGTGAGCGTGTGAGCTTTCTCCCTTATGTATCATGCGGTGCAGCCCGTTTATAGTCTAAGGACTGGCCGTTACAACACTTGCCTGGCCTGACATGTGGATCTAGCGTGATTAATAGCCTAATGCCCGATCTACAGGTATTAAGCGTAATTAAAAGGAATAATGCACCTTAATGACGGTGTTTCCCTATTAACAGTCCACTGATCATGTGTCATTAATATAGTATTAATGACACGTAATCAAGTCTTGTAACTGTCACTTTAAATGTCCCCTGAAGGTCCAATCCGTTGGAGATCTCTTTGTCTTCCTCTGAATTCCTAGCTCCGGAGGTTCGACACGTGGCTACTCCGGGACTTCGCATCGTGGGGAGGCAGGTCCGGAGCCACTATACACGTGGCAGCACTGGAGCTTCCCTCTACTAGGGGTTAGGTCCGGAGTCACAGGACACGTGGCAAGACCAGATCTTCCCTATGAATGGAGTTATGTCCAGCCTTGTGATACATGTGTCAGTGCCAGAGCTACCCAAACGAGGGAGGCGGGTCCAGTACTGTACAACACGTGTGTCCTTCCGAGGTCTTCAACTTGGAAGGGTGGAACTCCTTAGCTTTTCTTGCGGTATCATGTGGTACTTGGTACGCAGGGTACCGACAGTGGCCCTTGGGCCCACCTTTGAGAGAAATCCTTGGGTTAAGTTATTCTACCGGAGGTGAGGCCATCTTTGATTCCCGCGTTGCAGCTCTAAAGGTCTTATGATTTGTTGTTGGGGCGATGCACTGTGGTTAAACCATCGCCACGTGGCTTCTTTTGACTGTGGCAGGTGAGATTTTTGCGTGCGGATCTCACGCAATTGAAGGTCGTCGGTTCCCGATGCAAAAACCGTATCGGTTTCGCGCGCCTTGTTAGGTCGCCGCCCTCGGGCTTCCAACCTCCCATCATGACAACAGTTTACCTGGGATAGTAACTTCGGCCTCTCTATCGGAGTGGACCCTGGCCCATTCGTCATTGGTAGGATAGATTTTTGAAAACTCGATCCTGGTCCAATTGCGGTTTCCATCCAAGCGTTGTGGAGGCTTACTTAAGAATGAAAGCCAACACGGTTTTAGGACTCTTTACGCTTTTGATCGAACTTGCGCTCAGAGCGTCCCAATCTTCACATAGCCTTCCAACTTTCGCACCACCTTGTCGCGATGGAGTCGGGTCTTCCCCGTAGCAAGGTCAAGACTGATGAGGAGATGGCGAGTGTCTGGACCTACATGAGTTTGTCCAGCGACTCCTGCAACAAGGACATTCACTTCGGCAAGCTCCCCTTCAAGAAGGAGCGCACTGGAGATATGGTGTACTTCTCGGCGTACGCCATGGTGGGTCTGATCCCACCTTTCTCAAGCTTTCTCTTGATGTTGTTGGATTTCTACAGCCTCTAGCTTTATCATATTGGCCCCCACTACATCTTCCTAGTGGCGACTTTCGTCCACTTCTGCGAGATGTGGGTGGGCGTGCCTCCCTACATCGAGCTGTTTCGGACCTTCTTCACGGTCCACACCACCGGTAAGGGGACGGAGCTCATTGGCTTCTACTATTTCGTGAAGCGGAAGAATTGCCCCTTCGAGTACTGGAAGACCTTCCCCTCTGGCAAGTGGGATGATTGGAAGAGGTATTGGGTGATCATCATTGTGGAGGAGCATGAGGAGTTGGAGCTGCCCAAGAGCCTTCCCAATGTCAACACCGACGCCTGGAACATAGTTCCAGAGTTCTCGGTTGCTTACAAGCCCATCCTGGAAAGGATCGAAGAATGCATAGAGGGGGGAGTAACCCCCCAAATGGTCTACGGAAATTTCTTGGTGAACAAGTGGGCCCCGCTGAAGACTAGGGAATAGCCCGCATGGGCGTTCAACAGTGAGATGGATCATAACCGAATTGAAGTCAGTTTGAACATCAACTTGGACGATTAAGCTTTGAAGATCCATCTCAAAAAATTTCAAAATGGAGGTATCTCCCGTGACACCCTGACTCCGTCGGCTGCCTTCCTGCCTCTAAACATGGTTCCGGAGGTTAGTAGGGAGATCCGGAGGAGAATGCCTGCATTGGATGACTTGGGCGTGGTCGAGAGGCTCCCTATCTCTGGGGTTGTGATCCCCAGAGCTTCTCAGAGGGTGGTTACCCCTGCCGCGAGCCAGAAAGTCGATGACGTTGCCAAGGGCAAGGGCAAAGGCAAGGAGCCAGCCAAATCCTCTGGCCGCAAGAGAAAGTTGAGGCATGCTGACGGGAGTCACGTCAAGTCAGCTCCGACTACAACTGCTCCTTCTCCCCGGTGAGGTAGATCTTCGGCGGCACACCTCCTCCGGTGTAGGCATCCTCAAGGGCGCCAGCTTCGGCAGATCAACTCCGGGTCCGGTGCCAGCTGTGGGCTCCAAGTGCGGAGGTCCTTCCCAGCAGAGGGAGGTTCCGGCTGTGAAGACTCCAGCTGTTGCAGGTGGCTTCTGACCAAGGTCCAAAGTTTTTGTCTCACCAGACTTGGTGGGCTCTGACTCCAGACCTCAGAAGAAGAGATTCCGCGGCGAATGGGTCGGTAGCATCCCCAGGTACGCTTCGTCAACTCACCTAGTGGTGCTAACCTTGTTTTTATTATGTCTTTAATCTTCCCGACCTTTTGTTTTTAGGGTTTCAAGAAAGAAATTCGAGGCTTCGGCATTTGCTGCAGTGACTGAAGGTGTGTGTGTTGAAGCTCCAACTTCAACCACTGAGCCTCCCCAAGTGGTGGCAGAAGACATGTCAGCTCTGGCGCCAGCTGTCGTGGACTTGGATCCAGAAGAGACGCCAGAGGCTCCGTGGTAGTGCCAGACCACGGGGGAGAAGTTGTTGAAAATGCACCACTAGCGGCAGCGCCAGAAACTGCATAGGAGTCGGGGGAGGCGAAAGCTCCGGTACTTGAGCCAGAGGTAACCGAAGCTCCGGTGCCCATGGCGGGAGTAGCTGAAGATCCGACGAGCCGGATATGATAGATGTACCGGCACCTGAGCCTGAAGTGGTGGGGGCTCCAAATGAAGCGCTAACGTCTGTGCCGCAGGTCATTGCTCCGGGCGCATCTATGTCCGAGCCGAAGCGCCCAGAAGAGTCAGCGGCGGGCCCTCCACCTGCAAAGCTGTCAGCTGAAGATTCGGAGGATGGACCTTTGGCATCAGCCCCGGAGGTTGACGTTCCAATGGCGGGACCCCCGTTGGCGCCAACAGAAGTAGAAGAGCTTTCGGGAGGTGGCCCTAGTTCCGCAGGACCGTAGGGGTCCACGCTTGTGGCATGGGACCCGATTTTTGTTCTTGAAGACCCCTTGAGCCGACAGAGATGACCCCGGCAGGTCCAAAGACTATTCCTTTGGCGTTGTCTATTGGCAATGCCTGCTCGAGCCTCTTTCAGGTCCAGCTCACCTTCGACCACGACAGCAAGGTCCTCGAAGAAGAACGCCACTGTAGGATCGAAGAGCACGTGAAAAGCTACCATAGGGGGGTGAATGGTAGATTTAAAAATCTTACGCAGCGGAAACAATTAAACCCCAACCCCTTCGGCAGAAAAACGATCTGTTAAAGAAATTGTGTGTGAGACTAATCTAAACGTGTTTCACCGTGACAAAAGTGATAGATATCATAGAGAATCAAGTCACGAAGACAACACAATAAGAATCACTCAAATCCGTCGAGAAAAACTCAAATTATGATCAAAAGATCGAACAAAGGTCAATCTGACCTACTCGAGAAAAACAGTTTCTGGAATGCTGCAAAGAAACTCGTGTAGATCAAACCACAAATCCAATGACCGTGAAATTTTTACAGATGATATATAATCAAGTTGTGAAGGCAACCGAAAAAGAATCACGTCAATTGGATCTGTAAAACTCGAGTTATGATAAAACCACCGACGAAAGGTAGTGCTGTCGAGAAACTCGACAAGTAAAACTTGTCTGGAACAAGTCGGACGAACAAGACACAAAAGTTCCTTCAAACTATGAATTTTATTCAATATAACACAAGAGGAACAGCCCCAAAGTCGTGCACCACAAGCTCTGGGCTCCCTTGCTTATATAACCAGATCGAAAGCCAACTCAACTCAGATCAGGAACCTAATCCTACTCTATTCACGCATTGTAACTTTCCATAAATGCTTAGGATTCTTCTATATGCAGATAGAAGCAATCTTAAGACTTCCAAACACCTTAGGAACGTATCCCACATTCCTAAACAACTCAAATTCGTGACCCACATGAAATCCTATCATAACCAACTCAAATCTTTCCATATTTGACTCAAACCCGACTCAGCCGCAGTCTGAGTCCATAACCTAGTCGGTTGGACCTTTCCGACCAACTCTTTACGTCCATATCTCTTCATCACGTCTCGGAACCATGTAGCCACGTCCATGCACTCCTTGCACACGTTCAAACATCTTCCAATGACGTCCATGATACCTTCATATGCATTGTTCTTGATTTAATCATGTTGCGCAACCTCCTGATCAGCTCAACCACAATTCCTCCTGAATTTGGTTATTGGCACCTCATCTCCTCCCTGAGACTAGTGCAATGGATCCCGTCACCAGCCATGTCTTGAAATCAAGCAACACCTGCACATGAATAAACAACCAATCCATACGAGCCCAAGTCCTTGACTTGACTCAAGTTAGTTCCGAACACAACATCTTACGTGAGAACCTCACATAAGCATGTTGCAAAGCATAGCAAAACGATATCAGCCATATCATCCAAAACGCACCAAAAACTTAGTAAAATAATACTAAGCAAACTTTCCAACAATGTAAAGCAAGTACAAAACATTGCAAATGAAAAGCAGAAGCAGTGCGGTCAAGTTCTGGACATTGCCAGAGCAAACCGGACCTTGAGCCGCAGCTAACAAAAGCTAGTAGAACCTAGTGCCGGAGCTTACCAGAACTAGTATAACCAGGCTCCCATCGAAGCTTACAAAACTAGCAGGACCTAGCGCCGGAGCTAACCAGAACTAGTCGAAACTAGTAAACCCAAAAGCCAGAGCTAGAAAAATCAACTCGGAGCTTAGCAAAAAAACACGCCGGAGCTATCAAAGACATGTCGGAGCTATAAAAAACATGTCGAAGCTATCAAAGACATGCCGGAGCTAAAGACAAAACTTCACCGGAGCTGACCAAAGCTAGTCGGACCTAGCATCGAACGTAACCGGAGCTACCCAAACCAAGCCGGACCTACCGTCGGACCTTGCTGTAGCTCAGAGCTAGAGTCGGACCTTGATAAAAAGGTGTTTTGGTGATATTCAAAACTTTTATCATCAAAGCCAAGTGTATTCACTACAAGCCAATGTATTCAGCACACATAGGTCTTACAATCTCCCCCTTGATGAATGCATTGGCAACACCATTTAAAATCCGAACATTGGCTTATTCACATAAAAGTTTTGAAGGCAATTTCTCCCCCTTTGTAAATCAAAAGTAAAATGACAAGAAAAAATTATCCCATATTATCTCTCCTTATGCACATATTCTCTTTCTCTTCATGTTTATCTCTCCACCTTTGACAATGTATTCAGCAAGTCATGAACATATAAACAAATTATCTCTCCCCCTTTAGTTGTTATGAGCATATTATAACATATAAATATAACCAAAGCTCATCCAAGTCATACTATCAAGTAACTTACATTATCACATCAATGAAATATATAAAGTAGTGTAAGCCATGCTAAAGATCAAATGTAATTTTCAATTTAGGCAAGTCATGATCTCACAAACTTAACTATTTCAAAACCTGAAAGCATGACACTAGTTGCTGCATTTTATTATTTTTCAAAGCATAAATTTAGATCATATGATATTTGCAAGAGATTATATGCGCATCTGCCTTATTCTAACCAACCAAGCCAAGCCTATGTCATTTGACAATCAGAAGCTTAAGGACATGGTTTTAGTCATACACAACTTCTTCCAAGTTCATATCTAAGTGCAATGATAAGCCATCTCAAAAAAAAGAAGTGTGATGCATGCATATTCTCTTGATCTTTTCTCAATTTATATTTGTTCATAAAAACTCAACATGTGAGTTGATTACTTGATTAATTCTTAATGATTAAAAGCACTTGTGAACATGTAACAAGTTCAAAATAGCAAGAAAGTTCGATCATGACCAGTTTTAGTGTAAGTAATTATTCCAATTACTAGACATGGCAAAAACTACAAAATGTATAACACGAGTAATGTAGTAAGAACTTTCAGCATGTAAAAGGAATCACAAAGTCATATATGTATGAAATACTATGCTCATATTATTTTTATTCCAGATTCTCACATAGACTTCCCAAGTTTCAAAACTCCCCCTCAATTTAAGCCATGAGGATGCATAACCCATATTTCACTATGAATGTAACAAAAACGAGTGAAATCCAAAGGTTTTGTAAAAATGTCAGCCAATTGTTGTTCGATATCTACATGGTGAAACACAATGTTTCCTTTTTCAACATTATCTTGGAGAAAGTGATACCTAATGTCAATGTGCTTAGTTCTAGAATGTTGCACGGGGTTTTTAGCAATGCAAATGGCACTAGTGTTATCACAGAATAGTGGAACACTATCTAGATCAACCCCATAGTTCTTAAGTCTTTGAACAATCCAAAGAATTTGAGAGCAAGCACTAGCAGCAGCTACATATTCAGATTCGGTTGTGGATTGTGCAACTGAATTTTGTTTTCTAGAGGACCAAGCAACAAGAGAATTACCAAGAAAATGACAAGTACCGGAAGTACTTTTCCTATTAATCCTACAACCCCCAAAATCAGCATCCGAAAAAGCTTTCAAAGTAACAGTTGAGGAAGAAGGAAGAAAAATTCCAAATTCTTGAGTTCCATGTAAGTACCTGAGAATCCTTTTGACAGCTTGACGATGTGAAACACGTGGGGAGGCTTGAAACCATGCACAAAGACATACGCTGAATTGTATGTCCGGTCTTGATGCCGTGAGGTACAAAAGTGATCCGATCATGCTTCTATATTCTTTTTGATTCACGGGTTCTCCATCTTCATCAAGTTCAAGTGTTGTTGTTGTTCCCATTGGTGTCCGAAGAGACTTGCTTTTGTCCATGTTGAAGCGCATTAGGAGGTCTTTGGTATACTTCATTTGATGCACAAAGGTACCCTCCTTGGTTTGCTTGATTTGCAGCCCCAAAAAGTAAGTGAGTTCACCCATCATACTCATTTCAAATTCGGAACTCATCATTGCTGAAAAGTTGGACACAAGATCATAAGAAGCACAACCAAAGATAATATCATCCACATACACTTGAACGAATAATGAGTCATTGCCATGTTTAAGCACAAAAAGAGTTTTATCAACCTTGCCCATGGTAAACCCCTTTTCAAGTAAGAATGTTTTTAACCTATCATACCATGCTCTAGGGGCTTGTTTGAGACCGTATAAGGCTTTGGATAGTTTGTAAACATGATTAAGAAAATTTGGATTTTCAAAACCCGGTGGTTGTTTGACATAAACCTCCTCATCTATGTAGCCATTAATAAAAGCACTTTTAACATCCATTTGATATAGCTTAAAACCTTTAGATGCTGCAAAAGCTAACAAAATTCTTATGGCTTCTAATCTAGCAACGGGAGCAAAAGTTTCATCAAAATCTAGACCTTCAACTTGAGTGAAACCTTGAGCAACCAACCTAGCCTTATTCCTAACCACAACCCCATCCTTACTTTGTTTATTTTTAAATACCCATTTAGTTCCAATTAAAGTGTGACCTTGAGGTGGAGGTACAAGTTTCCAAACATTATTTCTTTCAAAATTTTCTAACTCTTCTTGCATGGCAATAATCCAAGATTCATTAGTGAGTGCGTGTGATATATCTTTGGGTTCAAAAGAAGCAACAAAAGCAGAATGAACATAAGAGTTTGGATCACAAAATCTGGACCGTGTGACTCGTTCGTGCAAGCTTCCAATCATCTGTTGTGGGGGATGATCTTTGTAAAACCGTAGGGGAACAGATGTCTCACAAGCTTCTTCTTCTTCATGTTCATCACAAATCGATGAGCTTGTGACTTGAGGACGATTTGAATTAGCATTGATTGTTGTTGGTGCTGGTTGTGAATTAACATCCGGAGCTGAACCAAAGTCTTTAGCTACTGAATTTTCAGACAGCAGCTCCAATTCTTCCTCATCTTCAACGAAAATTCTCTCCCCCTGCGGATATGGATCTGGACCTGCAATGTTTGAGCTAGTACCTTGGCTAACTTCATCAAAAGACACTTCACAAGTCTCCACAATTTTGTTAGTGTCAAGTAAAAGCACACGGTAGCCTCTAGTATGAGATGGATAACCAAGAAACATGCCATCTATGGATCTAGGTTCAAATTTATCAAGATTACCATGTTTCTTAACAAAGCATTTACAACCAAAGACCCGAAAGTGTGTAACACTAGGCCTATGTCCAAATCAGACCTCATATGGTGTTTTACCTAGCTTAGCATGCAAGAAAACACGATTTGAGACATAACAAGCGGTTGCTAACGCATCAGCCCAAAATTTCCTAGGAGTTTGATATTCATCAAGCATAGTCCTAGCCATCTCAACTAAGGTTCTGTTCTTTCTTTCTACAACACTGTTTTATTGAGGTACATATGGTGAAGAAAATTGATGATCTATTCTATTTTCAGCACAAAAGTGATCAAAAGATTGGTTTTTAAATTCAGTTCCGTTGTCACTTCTAATTGCTTTTAATGATCCTGGGTGATCAATTGATAATCTAAGAAATAAAGTTCTAAAGTGACTAAAAACTTCATTCTTAGACGCCATAAAGTAAACCCAAGAATATCTAGAATAATCATCAACAATCACAAGAACATACCATTTTCCTCTGAAGGATTGAACACGTGAAGGTCCTACGGTGTCAAGATGCAAAAGTTGAGACGGTTCAGTTGTCATGATCATTGTGAGAGTAGTATGTGAACCTGCAACCATCTTAGCATGTCTACAAGAAGAGCACACAATTTCTTTGTCCCCTTTAAGCTTAGGCAGCCCACATATGCGATCAAGAGCACTAACACGCGTTAGGTGATCAAAGCCTACGTGACCAAGTCTACGATGCCAAAAATATAGGTCCTTTGAATCATTAGCAACTAGACATCTATGCTTAGAGGAAGACATATCAAAATCATCTTTAAAAACTCTTCCAAACCGAGACATATTAAAAATAAGCTCACTATTTGAACTTACAACTTTGCAGCAGTTTTTATTGAAAATAATTTCTAGATTTTCATCTAGCAATTGTGAAACAGAAAGCAAGTAGTATTTCAAAATTTTGACAAGTGCCACATCCTTCAAAGTGTAGTGATCATTTACTCTAACCGAACCCTTAGCAATTATAGGAGTTGAAGAATTATCGACAAAAGTAACATTCTCTACACATGACACAAAAGAGAGGGAGGAGAACCAATCTTTGTTAACGGTCATGTGGCGTGAGCAACCTGAATCCACAATCCAAATGTTCTCCTTCCTCAAACGTGTAACCTACATCGAAGCACAATACGTCGGTGACTCAATACTGGGGTTAGTCAAAAGGCATTTAGGAATCCAGTACTGAGTCATGCGACGTGTAGCAGGAAAAACACGCGAAAGCTGAGACAAAATAGCAGGTTTATAAGTCAAAGTTTGAGATTTTTTATTCTTAACTACTGACATATAAGGTGTTACTTGTGTAGCACAAAAATCAGTAGCTCCGGAGGCAAAAACAGAAGGTCCGGAGGTAAACTTTGAATGTTTTTGACTCAAAATAGCAGGTTGTACATTCGGTTCAATGTGTGCAGCAAATTTTGCATGAAAGTTATGAGATCTAGCAACCATTCTTTCCCTTTTCTGTTGTTTAGCTAGTCTAACAAAAATCTATGACATGACCATGTCTACCCCAGAAGGTACAATGAAATTTAACTTTGTGATCATGTCTAGATGAGCAAGCAATATTTTTATTTAAAACCGAATGATACAACACTCCTGCAGATTTGAAAACCACTTCTTTTTGTTTAGGAACTGTTTGAATCAAACCACTTCCTAATGACTTTACAATTTTAGGTGGATGTACCTTAGAAGGAGCATGAGAATCAAAACCTAAACCAGTTTTATCATTGCAAGACTTGGAAGAATTCAGCAGTAAGTGTAGGTTCTTATTCCCATTACAAAACCGATCTAATGTCCTATGCATGTCATCAAGTTTATTGGACAGATCATGGCAATTTTCACATGAAGTTTTTCCTTTTAGTTTGCAATTGGAACAAAATTTAACTTCATGAGAACGTAAAGCATTTGTCAATATAGAAATTTCATTCATAGCATCCTGTAGTTTCTTATCAAGATCATCACAAGTAGAACAATGCAAATCAATTGTAGAACATCTAGCATATTTCAAGTTTTTATCATTAAGTGCAGCAAGCTCTTTGTTCTTTTCAATTTCTAACTCAAGTTTATCAAGTGTGGAGGTGTGCGCACTTCTTAATGAGGACAATTGTTCATATATTAAATCACATGAGGGACATGCATCATCACTAGGAATCAATTTTTTTAAACGGTTGAGTTTAGATTCTAGTGATTCAATTTTAGCAGCACTATCCCTAAGTTTTTTGTCCTTTTTCTTAACAATAATAGTGGCACGAGAAATAGCATCACACATTTCTTCGCAAGTAGGACATACCTCTTCATTGTCACTGTTGTGTTCTGCCTCCTCCATAATTGATCTTGACTTGCCCGCCATGAAGCACAAGTTTGTCAAATCATCTTCATCTTCATCACTTCCAATGTCCACGTCGCTTGAGCCAAGTTCCTGGAGTGCTGAGATAAAACTGCTCACCAATTGGCGTCCTGTAAAACCCTTCTTTTTCTTCGTATCTTTTGCAGAGGAGTGCATCGTTCTTGTTTTCTTTTCATCCCGGGAAGTAGGACCTGAAAGCTTAGGGCAATCTGTACGAAAGTGTCCTGTCTTACCACATTTGGAGCATCGTTGAGGTTCGGAGCTTCCTCTCCTTCTAGTTCTCATATTTTGCAATGCTTTTAAGAACTTCGTAGAGAGAAGTGCTAGCTCCTCCTCTGGAAACTCCTCAATCTGTTCAAGGGTTAGAGAGGACAACAAAGCAAGAGTATTGCAGGATGATGATTGGCCGGAGCTAGACATATCACGTTGTGAAACAAATGCAATAGACTTATTGGGGTTCTTACGTGAGATTATGTCAATTTCATGAGTTTTTAACTTGGAATATAGCACATCTAAAGTAAGTGAACTCATGACAGTAGATTCACGAATAGATGTGACTTTCATCTCCCAAATTAACATATCTAATGCACTTAGCAATTGCCTAGCATTTTCAGCATCTGAAAAATTAACATTGACACTACGCAAGTTGCTAAGAATCTTATTAAAGCCACCAAAAAGGTCATCAATAGACTCACCGGGTCGCATCTCGAAGCGCATGTATTTTTTCTTGAACATTTATTGCCTTACCTCTTATATCGTGTTGGATCCTTCGTGGTAGTCACAAAGTGCTTTCCACACATCGTATGCAGATCGGAGGTGTGCAACACGGTCGAAGTCGCTTTATGTTAATCCTTGTATGATCAAGTTCCGAGCCTTGTTGTTGTTGTCGACATCTCTCATATTTGTAGCTGTAACTTGATCGTTTGATGGCACTTCGTAAGGCTTGTATACCTTCTCCCATATTGCAAAGCCTTGTTCCTGGATGAAAGCCTCCATGCGTGCCTTCCAAACCTGAAAATCAATACCAGCAAACACACAAGGTTTGGCGGAGTACTTCTCCATGATGATTAGTCAAAAACACGCTCAAATCACGAAGATTAGAGCACCGTGGCTCTGATACTAACTGTAGGATCGAAGAGCACGTGAAAAGCTACTACAGGGGGGGTGAATGATAGATTTAAAAATCTTACGCAGCGGAAACAATTAAACCCCAACCCCTTCGGCAGAAAAACGATATATTAAAGAAATCATGTGTGAGACTAATCTAAACGTGTTTCACCGTGACAAAAGTGATAGATATCATAGAGAATCAAGTCACGAAGACAACACAACAAGAATCACTCAAATCCGTCGAGAAAAACTCAAGTTATGATCGAAAGATCGAACAAAGGTCAATCTGACCTACTCGAGAAAAACAGTTTCTGGAATGCTGCAAAGAAACTCGTGTAGATCAAAAACCACAAATCCAATGACCGTGAAATTGTGACAGATTATAGATAATCAAGTTTTGAAGGCAACCCAAAAAGAATCACGTCAATTGGATCTGTAAAACTCGAGTTATGATAAAACCACCGACGAAAGGTAGTGCTGTCCAGAAACTCGACAAGTAAAACTTGTCTGGAACAAGTCGGACGAACAATACACAAAAGTTCCTTCAAACTATGAATTTTATTCAATATAACACAAGAGGAACAGCCCCAAAGACGTGCACCACAAGCTCTGGGCTCCCTTGCTTATATAACCAGCTCGAAAGCCAACTCAACTCAGATCAGGAACCTAATCCTACTCTGTTCACGAATCATAACTTTCCATAAATGCTTAGGATTCTTCTATATGCAGATAGAAGCAATCTTAAGACTTTCAAACACCTTAGGAACGTATCTCACATTCCTAAACAACTCAAATGCGTGACCTACACGAAATCCTATCATAACCAACTCAAATCTTTCCATATTTGACTCAAACCCGACTCAGCCGCAGCCTGAGTCCATAACCTAGTCGGTTGGACCTTTCCGACCAACTCTTTACGTTCATATCTCTTCATCACGTCTCGGAACCATGTAGCCACGTCCATGCACTCCTTGCACATGTACAAACATCTTCCAATGACATCCATGATACCTTCATATGCATTGTTCTTGATTCAATCATGCTGCGCAATCTCCTGATGAGCTCAACCACAATTCCCCTGAATTTGGTTGTTGGAACCTCATCTCCTCCCTGAGACTAGTCCAATGGATACCGTCACCAGCCATGTCTTGAACTCAAGCAACACTTTCACATGAATAAACAACCAATCCATACGAGCCCAAGTCCTTGACTTGACTCAAGTAAGTTCCGAACACAACACGTTACGTGAGAACCTCACATAAGCATGTTGCAAAGCATAGGAAAACGATATCAGCCATATCATCCAAAACGCACCAAAAACTTAGTAAAAGAATACTAAGCAAACTTTTCAACAATGAAAAGCAAGTACAAAACATTGCAAATGAAAAGCAGAAGCACTGCGGTCAAGTTCCGGACATTGCCAGAGCAAACCGGACCTTGAGCCGCAGCTAGCAAAAGCTAGTAGAACCTAGCACCGGAGCTTACCAGAACTAGTATAACCAAGCTCCCGCCGGATCTTACAAAACTAGTAGGACCTAGCGCCGGGGCCAACCAGAACTAGTCGGAACTAGTAAACCCAAAAGTCGGAGCTAGAAAAATCAACTCGGAGCTTAGCAAAAAACACGTCGGAGCTATCAAAGACATGTCGGAGCTATAAAAAAACATGTCGGAGCTATCAAAGACATGCCGGAGCTAAAGACAAAACTTTACCGGAGCTGACCAAAGCTAGTCGGACCTAGCATCGAACGTAACCGGAGCTACCCAAACCAAGCCAGACCTACCGTCGGACCTTGCTGTAGCTCAGAGCTAGAGTCGGACCTTGATAAAAAGGTGTTTTGGTGATATTCAAAACTTTTATCATCAAAGCCAAGTGTATTCACTACAAGACAATGTATTCAGCACACATAGGTCTTACAGCCACACCTTGAGGCGTTGTCGCAACAAGCTTAACTTTGAGACCAAGCTTGCGCAAACGAGGCTTGCTGATCAAAAGGAGTGAATCGAGAAGGAGAAGGCCCGAATGGAATATTGGGGCAAGTTGCTCGATGAAAGGGAAGCCTCCATTAGGGCCCTCGACACTAATTCTTGGGAGATTCTCGAGCATGCCAAAAAAAGCAACGATGCTGCTGACGAACGTCACGACAGCCTCAATACATTAAACGAGATTCTCCTGAAGCGCCGAGCGGACCTTGATGCGAGGGAAGAGAAACTCCTGGAATAGCAGGAGGATATTTTGAAGAGAGAGGAGGGGCTCACCCAGAAACTGTCTCTGGACGAGCAAAACTTGGTTGACCGCACAAAAAAGTTTGATCTGCGGTGCAAGGAGGAGGAAGAGAAGCTCTAGCAGAGGGGACAAGACATCAGCAAAAGAAAGGTCGAAGTCTCCACCAGAGAGGAGAAAGTGCAGGATAGGGAGAAAGACCTCGCCAACTGATGGAATAGCATCCACCTCCGGGAGTCGGAGCTCACGAAACGCGAAAAGCAAGTTGCTGAAAGCATTTAGCAGCATGCCAAAGAGGTTGAGCGCCTTGCCTGGGAAGGCTCAGAACTTGCGACCGCCAAGAGGTCACTGGAGGAGCTGCAGAGTTTGAGGGAGACTGAGTCCCAGCAGGTATGGTACTTCTTGGGGCGAGCAAATGATGCTTTGATGTCGTTGGGCTTCAGTCTAGTATGTCTGGACAATCCAGAGCCGAAGCTGGACCAAGCGCTGGTGGCACTCAGCTCTGCTGGCAGTAAACTCGATGCAATGGGTGACATGATCGTGGACCAGCTAGAGACGGAGGGGAAATCTCTGGCCAAGAAAGTCGCATAATATGTGCTGACGTGTTACAAGAGTCAAGACCCCCAATTCTCTCTGGATCCGGTGCTCGAAGGGCCTGTTGATGAAGAGGAAGACGCTGCCAAGGCCAGCGTTCAAGAGGTTGCCTAGAAAGTTGCCTCATACTTTCGCAGAACCTAGGACTTTTCTCTTTTGCTCCCACTTGTAACCCTCCAATTTTGTAAGCTCCTATCCTTGAATGAATGAAATCCAATCTTTCTGAAACGAATTCCATTTTGTCCTTGTCTTCGATACATTGTCCTTTATCTTGTTTGCCCCCTGGTAGATGTACACATTTTTATTGCGAACATGTACCAAAATGATTTGACGATATGTTGATGACTTGGAAGCTTCGAACTTGTAGCTTTTAGGTCCGAAGTTTATTTCTGACTTCTTCGGGGATCTTTTGTTACGTTGACGGTGGGCTGCTGGGAGTTGTCGGAGCTTGATAGGTCCGACGAACCCACTATCAACGCGTGAAACGTCGATGGCGGGACCCCTGGGGTTGTGGGAGCTTGGTAGCTCCGACAACACCCACTCTCAACGCGTAAAACATCGACGGTGGGTCCCCTGGGGTTGTCAAAGCTTGGTAGGTCTAACGACACCCACTGTCAACGCGTAAAACGTCGACGGTGGGCCCCCTGGGGTTGTCAGAGCTTGGTAGGTCCGACGACACCCATTGTAAACACGTGAAACGTCGACGGCAGGCCACCTTGGGGTTGTCGGAGCTTAGTAGGTCCGACAACACCCACTGTCAACGCGTGAAAACGTCGACGGCGAGCCCCCTGGGGTTGTTGGAGTTTGGTAGGTCCGATGGCACCCACCATCCACGCATAAAACGTTGACAGCGGGCCCCCTGGGGTTGTCGGAGCTTCCCGACTTTGATGGTATCCACCATCAATCATAGAATATATCGACAGCGAATCCCCTCGGGTGGTTCCACCATCTTCACTTCAATTGCCATTATGCTCCACGTCGACGGCGGGCCCCCCTTGGGATTGTCGGAGCTTGTTAACTCTGACGGCGCCCACTTTCAATGTTTAAAACGTTGAGGGCGGGCCCCCTTGGGGGATGTCGGAGCTTGGTAGCTCCAGCAACGTCCGCCATTGTCATGAGTTTTCATTTTTCCTATGCATCAAAGACAAGAAAAACCATAAAATTCATCCTCTCATCTATAACTCTTTTGTGACTTACTGTTCTTATTTGAATTATAGATCCGAAGAAACTCGATATGATAACAAGGACATTGATGTAATCTTTCCAGATCCGAATGCTTTTAGGACCCGCCCTACTCAGGCCTAGTGGAATGTAGGTAGAGTGGCGTACTTAGGATGCAGGACCATGCTAAGTCAATAGCACACTCTGGACCTGTGTTAACTTGGCGTTCAGGCGAGTAAACCATGAAGCAATGCTGAGATCCGAGGAGACCAACAATATAACTTGTACATATGTATAACTTGGACTTAAACTCAAAAAGAATTACACAACTTTGTTATAGACAAAAAGGAGAAGGATAAATAAAAGAGAATGAGCCTGCACAAAATTACTGCACGTGGAGTCTACTTTCACATAACAATGTATTTCATTATAGGTCCGATTTACAGGGGAGACAAGGAGACACTTAGGGTACGGAACCAGGCTAAATGTGCTATATATCTTGTACTAACCCAGGGCAGGTAGCTACACTTTTAGTGCTGTGACTGTGTCAAGTGCTGCTTGAACTTCCCAGACCCTTCCGAAGGGGTCCGGATGTTCTCCTGGAGGTGATGAGGACATCACAACAGCGGAGACGCACATTGAACTGCAAGGACCAATCACAAGAGCACGAGCACGGTTATTAAATCAGCAGGTGAATTTGTTCCTAACTTCTTTTGCATGTGAGTTTGAGAATAGATTGCTATGTGATGATTTAATTGTTATTAGTAATAATGGAGAAGATCAATAAGTGAAGGAAAGAGGCATTGGGAGCGTGGAGAACTAGCTGGGACGTCCACAAGTTGATGGAAACAGTTTACAACTCGGACTCGAGTTCAACTCGGAGTCCAGGAGCAGTCCACCTTAAAACGGACGCCTATGAGGCATACGGACTCCGTTTTTGACGTTCTACATATGCACGGAAAGAGGAGAAGATAAACTTTCCAATGGTTCTGGTTCCACCTCAAAATTCCGCCAGAGTCATTGGGAACCGTCGAAACAAGTCGAGTCCATATTTCTGTCCGGTGCTGCGCCACCGAATTGGGCCTTTGGGCCTTGTATCCCGTAAGAGTCCATTAGGGACGCGTCTAATCATGTTTTGGTCGAACCCTAGCCTATAAATACTGCAGCCTCCGGTCATATTTGGTGGGTTTTGCTTAGATCAATAATATCGCCGTTCTACGGTTTGTGAGACCCCAACTTCGCGATTTTCTAATCGTGTCTTCGATGTTCTTGCTTGTGTTCTTGGTTGCACTTGCAGGGATTAGCCTTCTTAGCGAGGTCAAGCGTGTGCAGCACAATTGATAACCAACGGGGCCATGGTGTAGTGATTGCTAGGGTACTCGAACCGCTCGAGTGCCGTGGATCATCAACGTCGAGTTCTCCACCCCAATCGACATACCTTTCGGAAGATCGGGTCTAAACCTACTCATCAATTGGTATCAGATTTCCAGGTTTGCCCGTTAGGTATCTTTGTTTTCCTTCCATTAGATCGATTTTGTTTTGTACCTAGAGTCCACAGAAAAGCCACAAAAAAATTAGATCGTTTTTACCGTTTCTCAGACTATAGTGCCTGTAGTTTTGTTTTTCAATTTGCATTGTTGAGTTTGCATTCATGTGGTCGAGTTTTGTTGCTGGTTTAGCTTTGTGTTTTGGGTCCTAGTTATCGTGTTTCGTCCTTGTTTTCTTGCTATTTGACACCTATTCCACAATCCCTAACTAACAAACTGGTCCACCACGTTCATCGGTTTGCCCTAGCTAGCCGCCTTGCGTGAACTCCCGCATCGCCAGCCCTAGATTAGGTGACAAACTTTTGTGCCATTCATCCTTGAATCATCACACACCATCCCATTAGTTTCTGTGTGAATTCCCGATCATTTTCATATCCGATTGCGAGTTTTGTTCTCAAACCGAGTTGGAATCAACATCTAAAAAAATGTAACTCAGACAGCCTACCTTAAAACGGCCATAACTTTCGCATACGAACTCGAAATAGGGCGATTTTTTTTCCAAATTCATCTACGCGAAATTTTGCATCTAATCTTCTGCGGCATAGCCACGTTCGACGAAATTAGATTTCCCAAATTCCCCTTGGAAGATAGGCTATCCGGCCTCCGAAGTTTTAGCACAAATTCTAAAGAATCTTCTTGATTTTCTATAGGCCACATATTACATCCAGTTGAGCTGCAAATTTGTGTGCTTCCTATATTTGTGCTCCTGAGTAAAGAAAAAATATCAAAAAATATTAAAAAATAAAAAAAATAGTGAAGAGCACGCATATTAAAGCAATTGCCCTATATCACTTGGTGCTGTTTTGTTGGCTATATCATTTTGTCTTTCTTTTGCCTTGATACTTCCTTGTGTTGTGCTAGGCTCTAGGGCACTTGGTTGACCAGCAACAGTTTTCTACATTGAATACTTATTCAACTTCTTTTAGCTGTTAATGATTTTCTGCTTATTAGCCACCATATTGTGACATCCAAGCTCCACCTTTCTCTTGAGCACAACAGGTACCTTTGCAATCACCCCACGCTTCATTGGTTCATCTCACCGTCCACACCACCTGATGTGTCGGTAAGAACACTTGTAAGAGCATGATAAGACGCTTGAGCGAGAGAGATTGTTTTCTTCCACCTTCCACATTGTCACTGTAGTTGATAGGGATAACATTTTTTTGTTGTCTTTTGTTTCCTACTAACATGGCAGGAGAAGACAATGATGACGAATGTGTTCAACATGCTGAGTTACGTGATATGATGAAGACCATGACGGATATGTTCCCCAAATACAACGCAACAACGGAGGAGTCATTGGCGAACTTGACTCGCCAACTGGATGACCTTGCTCTTCGAATGAATACTTTTGAGGCTCGGTTGCCTCCCGCTGGAAGACAAGAAGACAATGCTTATGATGAACTGGAAGATCACAATAATCAGCTAAGACTGCCACTTTATCGTTGAGGTATGGGAGGCAATAATCATAACAATTATTATAATCGTCCTCCTGATGATCCTTTTGCTAAAGTGAAATTTACTATACCCTCTTTTTCTGGTGCTTATGATGCTGAGGCTTATCTTGGTTGGGAGATGACAGTAGAGCAAAAATTTAATTCCCATCTTGTTCCTGAACAACATAGAGTTCGTCAAGCCACTAGTGAGTTTAAGGACTTTGCTATCATATGGTGGAATGAACTTGTTAAAACTAGAACTGACCATCCAACATGGGATAGATTAAAGGAAGCTATGCGTGTTCGATTTGTTCCTCCATCTTTTCAGCGGGACCTTCACAAAAAATTGCAGCATTTAGACCAAAGTAACACGTCTGTAGAGGAGTATTATCAAGAGTTACAAAAGGATATGCTGCGTTGTGGGGTAGTAGAGGACATGGATGATAAAATAGCTCGTTTTTATGGGGGGGTTGAGGCGTGAAATTCAGGACATTGTTGATTACAAGGAATATGATACTGTTAACAGGTTGTTTCAGCTTGCTATGTTGGCAGAAAAAGAATTGCAGGATCGACAACAACAGCAACATCGCACGAGGAGCAACTTCACGCCGCGTGCAGCGACTACACAATCCAAAACAGCACCATCTTCGACCCCCCGTGCAACGACTACACCACCCAATGGCGGCCAACGAACTATACCTGCTGCTCCACCTTCTCGCGTGCCAGAAGACAGCAAGGCGACATCATTCAAGCCTTCTTCGTCAACTCCTTCTACGGGTCGTACTTTTGACATTAAGTGTCACCGCTGCCAGGGACTTGGTCATATGATGAGAGATTGCCCGAGCAAACGAGCATACATAGCACGCGACGATGGCGGGTATGATAGTACTTTGGATGTTGAAGATGAATATTCTCTTGCTACTGACTTCATAGATCCAAATGACGAACACACCGAAGAAGAGGTACTTGGTACAACGGCGATGGAGAAATATAGGAGCATCATTGTTTAGCGTGCCTTGAGCTCCAAAGTGGAGACTGACGACAAGCTAGAACGACACAACCTCTTCCACATGTTTCTTGTCGTCAAGGACTGTCATGTACACACTATAATTTATGGAGGTAGCTGCAATAACTTGATGAACACGGACGTCGTCAAGAAACTCGGTTTAACAACAAGAGCACACCCTCATCCGTACCACATTCAATGGTTCAACAACAGCGGTGAGGTTCGGGTAACACAAACAGCGAGAATACATTTTTCAATTGGTTCATACCATGATTTTGCTGATTTTGATGTTGTTCCTATGGATGCTTATTCTCTTTTATTGGGTCGTCCTTGGGAATTTGATACAGATGCTATTCATCATGGTAGAACCAATAAATATACTCTCATGCATAAGGGAAAGAAAAACACTTTGCTCCCCATGACTCCTACTGAAATTGTGCATTTTCAGAAGAGTAAAATTTGTGATGGCAAAGCAACAAAATTAGAATCTGAAAAACAGCAAGTTATTAAGTTAAAATCACCATTGTTGCTCGCAACTAAATTCGAACTTGCCGATTTATCAATGCTAAGGGGATGTGCTATGCTTTAGTTTGCAAAGAAGCCATATTTTCACTTCATGAATTATCTATTACATTGCCCCCTGCTGTTGCTAACCTTTTGCAGGAGTTTGAGGATGTGTTTCCCTTCGAGATACCCCCTGGTTTACCACCGATGAGAGACATTGAACACAAGATCGATTTGATTACAGGAGCAAGTTTGCCAAATCGTGCAGCATACAGGGCGAATCCACAAGAAACTAAGGAAATTCAGCGACAAGTTCAAGATCCTTTGGATCGCGGGTACATTCGTGAAAGCCTTAGCCCTTGTTCCGTTCCTGTTCTTTTGGTTCCTAAGAAAGATGGTAGTTGGCGCATGTGTGTTGATTGTCGAGCAATTAATAACATCACCATTCGATATCGTTATCCTATTCCTCGATTAGATGACATGCTTGATGAATTGAGTGGTGCTATCATCTTCACAAAAATTGACTTGCGTAGTGGTTATCACCAAATTAGAATGACACTAGGAGATGAATGGAAAACTGCATTTAAGACCAAGTTTGGACTTTATGAGTGGTTAGTCATGCCTTTTGGTTTAACTAATGCACCCAGCACCTTTATGCGATTAATGAACGAGGTTTTACATGCTTTCATTGGACAATTTGTGGTGGTTTACTTTGATGATATCCTCATTTACAGCAAGTCATATGATGAACATCTTGATCATTTACGTGCTGTTTTTACTGTTTTGAGAGATGCACATTTGTTTGGTAACCTCGAAAAGTGTGTCTTTTGCACCAATCGAGTCTCGTTTCTTGGATATGCCGTTTCCTCGCAGGGAATTGAGATGGATGAGGCAAAAATTGAAGCAATCACCAGCTGGCCAGCCCCAACAACCGTCACACAGGTTCGTAGTTTTCTTGGTCTTGCAGATTTTTATCGGTGCTTTGTGCGGGATTTCAGCACCATTGCAGCACCTCTACATGAGCTAATGAAGAAGGGAGTTCCATTTCGATGGGGCGAACAGCAGCAACAAGCTTTTGATGCTCTCAAATCGAAGCTTACACAAGCACCATTACTACAACTTCCTGATTTTGACAAGACCTTTGAGCTAGAATGCGATGCAAGCGGTATTGATATTGGAGGCGTTCTCATACAAGGAGGTAAACCTGTTGCTTTCTTTAGTGAAAAACTTCATGGTCCTTCTCTGAATTATTCTACTTATAATAAGGAATTGTATGTCTTAGTGCGTGTATTTCAAACTTGGCAACATTATCTTTCGTCTAAGGAGTTTGTCATACATTCCGATCATGAATCATTGAAGTATCTTAAGTGTCAAACAATCTGAATAAACGACATGCTAAATGGATTGAGTTCATAGAGTCGTTTCCATACATCATTAAGCATAAGAAAGGGAAGGAAAATATCATTGCCGATGCATTATCTAGGCGTTATACCATGTTGTCCCAACTTGATCATAAAATCTTTGGTTTAGAAACAATTAAAGCATTATATCCTACTGATTTGGACTTAAAAGATGCTTTTGAAAATTGTAGAGAAGGAATAACTTGGAATAAATATGTGCTGCGAGAGGGTCTCCTCTATCGTGCTAACAAGCTATGCGTTCCAGCTAGCTCCGTTCGTCTATTACTTTTGCAGGAAGCACATGGAGAAGGTTTGATGGGACATTTTGGAGTGAAGAAAATTGAAGACGTGCTGTCCACACACTTCTTTTGGCCAAAGATGCGTGATGTCGAGCGCTACGTGTCACGATGCACTACTTGCAACAAAGCTAAGTCTCGCCTTAACCCACATGGTCTTTATATGCCTCTTCCTGTTCCTAGTGTACCTTGGGAGGATATTTCTATGGACTTTGTTTTGGATTGCCTAGGACAAAGAGGGAGAGGGATAGTATTTTTGTAGTTGTTGATCATTTTTCCAAAATGGCACACTTTATACCTTGTCATAAGAATGATAATGCCTCACATATTGCTGATTTATTTATGACGGAAATTGTTCGTTTACATGGTGTGCAAAATACCATTGTTTTTCATCGTGATGCAAAATTTTTAAGTCATTTTTGGAGAACTTTGTGGTATAAATTGGGAACCAAGTTGCTGTTTTCAACTACATGTCACCCACAAACGGATGGACAGACCGAGGTAGTTAACCGTACTTTATCCACTATGTTGCGGGCTGTCTTGAAAACAAATTTGAAGTTGTGGGAGGAGTGTTTACCACATATAGAATTTGCTTACAACGGATCCGTTCACTCCACGACAAAGGTAAGTCCATTCCAGGTAGTGTATGGTTTCAATCCACGTTCTGAAACTATAAATTTGGATGCGACACAACGATCTGAATTCATTCTTAAGATGCATGAAACTACAAAGAAAAATATTGAAATGATGAATGAGAAGTATAGGATTGC
The DNA here is from genome assembly GCA_036927565.1 of Tuctoria greenei. Classification (NCBI taxonomy): domain Eukaryota; kingdom Viridiplantae; phylum Streptophyta; class Magnoliopsida; order Poales; family Poaceae; genus Tuctoria; species Tuctoria greenei. The sequence continues at coordinate 186,632,287 of JAYESD010000006.1, forward strand.
AGGTAGAAAAGGTAGAAAAGAAGTAAAACTTGAACCGGGTGATTTGGTGTGGTTACATTTGAGAAAAGAGCGATTTCCCGACTTGAGAAAATCTAAACTTATGCCACGAGCTGCTGGTCCTTTTAAGATTGTTGAAAAGATTAATGATAATGCATATAAGCTTGAATTGCCTCCCGATTTTGGGGTTAGTCCTACATTTAACATTTCAGATTTACGGCCGTACTTGGGAAAAGAAGATGAACTTGAGTCGAGGACGACTCCAATTCAAGAGGGGGAGGATGATGAGGACATCACAACAGCGGAGACGCACATTGAACTGCAAGGACCAATCACAAGAGCACGAGCACGGTTATTAAATCAGCAGGTGAATTTGTTCCTAACTTCTTTTGCATGTGAGTTTGAGAATAGATTGCTATGTGATGATTTAATTGTTATTAGGAATAATGGAGAAGATCAACAAGTGAAGGAAAAAGGCCTTGGGAGTGTGGAGAACCAGCTGGGACGTCCACAAGTTGATGGAAACAGTTTACAACTCGGACTCGAGTTCAACTCGGAGTCCAGGAGCAGTCCACCTTAAAACGGAGGCCCAGGAGGCATACGGACTCCGTTTTCGGTGTTCTACATATGCATGGAAATAGGAGAAGATAAACTTTCCAATGGTTCTGGTCCCACCTCAAAATTCCACCAGAGTCATTGCGAATCGTCGAAACAAGTCGAGTCCAGATTTCTGTCCGGTGCTGCGCCACCAAATCGGGCCTTTGGGCCTTGTATCCCGTAAGAGTCCATTAGGGACGCGTCTAATCGTGTTTTGGTCGAACCCTAGCCTATAAATACTGCAGCCTCCGGTCATATTCGATGGGTTTTGCTTAGATCAATAATATCGCCGTTCTACAGTTTGTGAGACCCCAACTTCGCGATTTTCTGATCGTGTCTTCGACGTTCTTGCTCGTGTTCTCGGTTGCACTTGCAGGGATTAGCCTTCTTGGCGAGGTCAAGCGTGTGCAGCACGGAATATAACCAACGGAGCCGTGGTGTAGTGATTGCAGGGGTACTTATACTGCTCGAGTGCCGTAGATCATCAACGTCGAGTTCTCCACCCCAATCGACATACCTTTCAGAAGATCGGGCCTAAACCTACTCATCAGAAGGACCTACCCGACTTTGTGTATAGACTCTATAATTTACATTGCATGTAATTACAGACTCACCTCCGTGATACTAAGCATAAAACTTATGGAGGTGCTCGATGTTCCAAGGATTAGGAAGTGGGGTCCCATCCTCAGTTGCCAAGCGATCGCATCCGGGACAGGATACTTTGATCACTCGAAAGGGAGCTTCCAGCTGGGGGAAAGTTTTTTCATCCCTTCATGAATTAGTATTCTCCGGAGCACCAGATCGCCTTCCTCTAGCTGTCGGTTATGCACATGCCTTAGATGATAGCATCGGAGCGCTGCTTGGCACCTTCCCTCGTCAACGCAGTCAAGGTCTTCACGTCGGAGTTGGTCCTGCGCGGCTTCGTCGAAGGTCTTCTGACACCCGGTTCCCAAAATGAACCAAGTGAACGCATATGTGTGTCCAGGATGTTCAACACACATACACGAGTGCATTCACAAAAGAGTATACAAAAAATTACCATAAGAAAAGGTTAGGTAATCACTTTTATTACACAATTCATGATATCCTCGAATACAATCTCTAATGAATATTAATGACAAGTTCAACTAATGCAAAGGAAATAAACTAATTAAGTAACTATGCAGCTAAGCAATAGGGTATAGCGCAGCTCCATGCAACACCACAGGCAAAGCTGACGGTAGACACGGCCTAGAACTCCGCATTATCGCCATTAAACTCCCAATCCTGACCTGCAACTATTGGTGGGGGGAATTGCAAGGGTGAGTACATGTCGTACTCAGCAAGTGTGGAAAGTATGACATGTATCTGATACAAATGACGACAATAATAATGGCTAAGTGCTGAAATGTACATTAAAACATTTGAAAAGCAATATATTATATGTATGTGAAGTAAACCCATCGTAAACCATATAGTCATCATGTTACCAGTCCGTAATTCATTACCATCATCCATATACCAGATTTCACCATTGCCAATAATCATATTCAATAGCAAAAATTAGTTCATAATCAGCCATAACCATTACCATCCCAAATACCAAGTTTCCTCTAATCATGTGAGGGTACAGGTTGCTCATAACCGGGAGCACGACTATCATGATAGTTTTTAGACACACTCTGCAGAGGTTATACCGCTTTACCCACGTGTTTGTGATTTCATCACCTTTCAGTGATTAGAAAATCTCAATTATGATGTCTCACACTTCCTTAGGTGTGTGGCCAAGAGATCACAAAATAGCCTTTACAAAGGGATTACTAGCCTATTTAGACCCCACTGAGGTTTCATCGGTGGCGATGCCTCCAACCAAGCACATCTTCAACCAAGGGCCCCCTCTTGAGCCATTCGGATCCCAGGGTAGTCCCACCAATCATCAACAAACCCAATCCGACTACCCCTTCCCCGAGCATCCTTAATGGTCCAAATAGCACTGGCAAAGCCCTAATTAATTAGCTACGCTGCACCCATACTTGGCCTCGTGGTGGCACTATAAATCTTGGATGGTCGCTCCACGAACTGGTCCTTAGATCTAAAGCAAGCAAACAACCATACATCAAACCCATCCACATATCAGGCTTGCTTAGATCACCCAATACCATATCATATTAATCAGTTCATGTTAATCATAATCTCATAAATGCATAATTAATTTAAGTGGTATATTTGTCGTTCCATCCGAATTAATTAAGCGAAGCAAAAGGTAAAAATCCCTTCCCGACTCTCTACCATGTATTCCAGGTGACAAGGGTGGTTAAACAAAGCTAGTAAACTCCCTATCATAGGATTCCCATCAAATTGACACAAGCATGCAGTTTTGCAAACAAAACATTTATTTTAAAAACGGGATCAATATGCTTCAAGGACACTTGCCTTACTCTTGAGATTGATTAGGATCAAAGGATTCAAACTCTTGGTGTTGTAGATCCTCCGTGGCACTTTCTAGTGCAAATCCGTCTAATCCACACAATAAACATACAAACAAGAAACACAATCAAGGAGTGCACAAACATTACTCAATATGACATGATATGCATGATTAATGCAAATGCAAGGTGGAACTTGTTAATGAGTTGCTTTTAATGATCACTAACTAGTTCTAATAGCTTTTAACAAGTTTATACAGGTTTGGAGTTGATTAAATCTAATCTTAGAATTAATTCGACACAATTTACCTGGGAAAATCGGACTAGTCCGCTAGGGACCGGACAAGTCTGCACTTGCGAGAAACTGACGAACTAGGATCTTCTAGATAGATGTGGATTTGGAGATTAGGGGTCAAATTCACATAAGGAAAAGGAAATAGAAGGCATACCAGGTGTTTAGGACTCCAATGAATCAAGAAACTTGGAGGTAACACTTGGATCTTGACGATCTAGGGTTGGTGATGAACTTGGAGATGAATTGGTGATGAAGAACGAAACTTGATGGAGATATTGATCCTCTTTCGTTTCCTCCTCTTCTTCTTCTTGCTTGGGATCTCCTCCTCCCTCCTTTATGGTGGCTCTCCACGAACTAGGGTTTGGGTGGGGTGGAAAAGTGGCAAATAGATGTCAAGCCAAGGGGTGGGGTTGTTTATATAGAGGTGGAGGCTAGGGTTAGATGGATTTCGAGTTGGAGATGTGTAGAGGCCGGTTTAGAGTCCCACATGGGCTCTAAAAGAGTTAGGCACGACATCCCTAGTCCCACTTAACATAAAACCCAAGAAACAAGTCGTGGAATAGAAGATCTATTCGGAGTCGCGAAATATCGGACAAGTCCGAAAAGGGCCAGACTAGTCCGAAGTTAGTCAGAAAGAAATCAGACAACTCTGGTCGAAAATCGGACAAGTCCAACTTTAGTCAGAGAGTAAAATGGACAAGTCCGCTGGAACACTGGACTAGTCCGGACAAGTTCGGGGACTTAGCAAATTTTCAAGGATTCTTGGAACACCGGACTAGTCCGCACAAAATCGGACAAGTCCGAAAGGGTCCAGAGGCAAAAACAGACTAGTCTGCAAGAAAAACAAACAAGTCTGATCCAAGTCAGAGAGAAATCGGACTAGTCCACACCAAAATTGGACTAGTCCGCACTTTCCAAAATTTTAAGTGCGGTTTTGTTCCAAATCAATTTTAAACTTATTCCTCTTTATGTGGATTAATGTTAAACATGTATATGAATGTATGTAGGGCATGATGCATGAAAGTGAGGGTGTTATAGATCTGGACCCGGAGTGACCCCATGGTGATCTCTGGAGGAAGGACTGCTTCAGCTCCGTACACCAGGAAGAAGGGTGTATCTCCAGAAGATCGGTTAGGTGTTGTCCTGCTTTCCCACAGTGCAGACGGAAGCTCCTCGATCCAGTTGGCTACGTGTTTCTTCAGACGCTCATATGTGCGCGTCTTGAAACCTTTCAATATTTCTGCATTTGCTCTCTCAGCTTGGCAATTACATGTCGAATGAGCTACTGATGCGTAGCTGACTTGAATGCCGAGGTCTTCGCAATACTCTTGGAATGTTGCACTTGTGAATTGGGTTCCATTGTCAGTGATGACTCTGTTCGGAACTCCAAATCTACAGACTATGGACTTCAAGAACTTGATTGTTGATTTCTTATTGATAGTCACAACTGGAGTAGTTTCCAGCCACTTGGTGAACTTGTCGATGGCGACATCCAGGAACATGTAACCTCCGATGGCTTTTGGGAAAGGTCCTAAGATGTCCATACCCCACACTGTGAATGGCCATGTAGGAGGAATCATTTGCAGTGACTGAGCCGGTGTGTGAATTTTTTTTGCATGGAACTGGAATGCTTCACACTTTTTCACCAACTCTACTTCATCCTGGAGTGTTGTAGTCTAGTAGAAGCCGTGCCAGAAGGCTTTGCTGACCAGTGTGCGAGAAGACGCGTGGTTCCCGCACTCGCCTCCATGGATCTGCGCGAGGAACTCGTGGCCTTCTTCCCTTGCAATGCACCGCATTAGGACACCGTTGGCACTACGCCGAAGAGATACCCTTCTACCAGCGTGTATCTTTTAGCCAATCTGACGATTCGGTCAGCGGATACACCGTCTTCAGGAAGGTGGTAATCTTTCAAGTAGATCTGGATCTCTGAGATCCATGCATCAGAGCTAACTTGAGCTTCTGAGTCTTGCGTGCCATGTTGCTCGGAGCATCCTGCAGCACCTACGACCCTTGGTGGACGCCATGGTAACAAGACCACCGGGACCGCCAGCTTTGAGGTGCTGGTCTCGCCCCCTTCACCCAGTTCGGCAGGCTGAGCGGTTGGTCTTGACAATCTCCAGACAAAGACTCCGTAGGGAGCCGGAGCTCCAGTTGAAGCTTTCATCAAGAGTTCGTCGGCTTCTGCGTTGTTGAGACATTGGACATGGCAGAGGTCCAGGACGTGGAAGTCCTTCTGCAACTTCTGGACGTCAAGGAGATAAGTAGCAGTTGAGGGTTGTTGCAGCTGCATTCGCCTTTGACTTGCTTGATGATGAGCTGCAAGTCACCCTTCACTAGCATCTGCTTGACGCCATAAGATAGCGCAATCTTGAGACCATGTTGACGGCTCCTAAGGTATACTAACAAATCATCCCCGGCAACAGCGCCAGAAATGCTTGTTGGTATTTCTTACGCACCATTAACTAAGCATATCCAACTAATGTGTCAGAAATGCTTGTTAATGGTTCTATTGGATCACAGAGCGATTCTGCAAGCGCACGGAGGTATCATTGTAGCATTTTCCCTTAAGAGTATTTCCAAGGGTGTCACTTATTTGATCCCAAAGGAAGACGGGGTAGAGATATAACAATCATCAAGTGGAAAGGGTAGAAAAGTCTAGGTAAGAATCTAGTAAGGATGGATAAAATAATAGTGGAGGTAGTGTGACACACACAAAAGCTTTCAAGTCTAAGGGGGGTAAGAGGATCCTAGAGGTTAGTTAAGGTTTAGAGTTATGGAGGTACTCCTACTATGCTCTATTGTACATATACATAGTCTAACTAATTATCCATAAGCTAGATCAATAGTGAATACTTATGCTATGTGGTTCAACACATCGGGCACGGGCTTAACTCTAGCAATATTAGGGTGACTCCCGCCAAGAGCCTGTGGCATAGCCGAACGTGGAGGATTACAAAGGACAGATAGGGTTGTCACCACCTACTACCTACCTCTTCAATCTGTGGGTCTACGAGACATCCAATGCTACTTAGTTATCCTAGCACCATGCTAGCATATTAAGTAATTACCTTAAGAGCCTAAGCACAAGCCATCCTAAGGCAATGAATTGAATCATCATTGAACCAATGTTGATACACAATATAATTATCCATACTAACCTAGTTATGTTATAATTAACTAGACTATAGTGGGGGTCTATAGGTTCTATGATAATGAGATTTGTTCATGATGAAACAGTCATAGAAGCTATACCTTCCACATACATGGACTCCACAATCAAACAAGAAACGCTTTGCCCAAGTATATGTATAAGTAGAGACTAAAGATACTATCTTTATTATGCATAAAGTCACAATTACAAGAAAGAATACATGAGCCATACCTTTCCCAATGTAGGATTGGGAAGAGAGAGACTCCTTACTCCTTTCCCAATTTGGACTTGGGACTAGAGACTCTCCTCTCTACAACCTAACTCCTCTAAGACTATGGATGATAGTGTACACAATAGAGATGAAGCTCAAGTGGTGTGTGTTGAAGTGAGGGGTATGGGTCCTATTTATACTAGTGTTGAGGTCGGTTCCCGCCACCAAAAGCACGCGAATCAGTCACCATTGACTCCAGGAAGCCGAGAGGAGCCAACACGTGGAGGCTGGCCGAGTTTGGTGCAGAGACCAGGTCGGCCGATCTCCTGGTTCGGCTGACCTGGTCATTGCACCAGTTCTTGTGTGCTTTCTCTAGGTGGCTACCAAGTGGGTCCCATTGATGTATATGGGTGATACACCGTTGGATCTCCTCGGATACTTCTGTTTGTGGGTCATTTGATCCATGGGATGCCATGCTGGAATGATATTTTATAGGATTGGTCCCTCTACATTTCCTCATTTCCTGCATAAAATGTTGCATACACATATTTCTCCAAGTCCAAGTGGAATTGGGTTAGATAGAAAGGTGATGTGTGCAAGAAATGATCAATCCTTCACATAATTGAGTTAAATTGACGGATGAAATTGGTATATAACAGTCGTCAACAAACTCCCCCAAGCTTATCCTTTGCTCGTCCCGAGCAAAGTCAAGACTTTAGGTTGATGATCAGGAGTTGCTACAATGTCTTATTTTCAAAAGTATCTAATGCACAACAAGATACTCTACCTAGTATTGCAGAAATTGGCTATGATACCCTACCTTTCTTAAGTTATCATGGGGCTTATGCTTTCTCATATTCATGAGTAGTTGAAAGGTAGAATAGCAAATGGAGCAAACATAGCCTAGAAATCAAGTTCCACTTAAACCCCGGAGAATTCAATTTAGATATTAAGTACCTCAATTTGATTCTCTCAGTCACTCCTTTGTGGATAGTGGAAATATTTCCTCACCAAAGCATTGTGCCTCTACTATTCCTACGCATTGGATATGGCTTGTGTGTGGAGCTTGGTAAGAAAAGTAAGTAGGCATATTTGTATCACATATATTGCTAAGTCAAAAGAGTAAGCCTTAGGAGAATTCAATTCAAAACCTTTTGATTCAAGACTAGTGCATGTGTGATGGAGTGAAAGTGGATGTGGATACTTGAGATAACTCCTTTTTGGTATAATCTCTCTTTCTTTTGCAGGGATGAAACATGGCTACTTTTTTTTTCTCTTTTTTTTTCTCATGCTTATGATGTAAGCATGCTTCTTCTTTTTATTTTCTTTTTGTAGCCATGTCTTCTACTCCCTTTCTTTGCAATAACTTGAAGAGAGTGTTAACTATGAATAGCATGGAGTTTCTCTTTTTATTGTAGTACGGTGGATATGATGGACGTTTTGCTTACTTCTAGTGTAGAAGTATAGCATGTGCAAGTGACGTCTTGAATTCAAAAAGAGTTGAATGATTTCTCACATAGGTCTATACTAGTTTGACTAGGCTCAATGTGAAAGCAAATAGCATATGCATAAGGTTTTGTCTAAGTATGAATATCGTATGGCTTTGGTAGGTATTTCCAATCAAATAATAACTTAAATCTTTTTAGAATTTCTCCGGAAATCTAAGTTTTACTTTCAAACTAGGACTAGCAGCCCTATTACCAATTCTAGTCTTGCAACAACCTAGAATTAGATCAAGCTTTTGCTACCCATAACTTCCAAATTAAGGTAAAAGTATTTCAACCGACGAAAGCAATATTCGGAGAGTAGCAAGTTGTAAACTAGAGACTTAGGAAAATAAAACAGAGCAACTATTCATCATTTCATCTATGTGAATTCTAAATCATTCTTACCGCACATCTTTATTTCATAAAAGCAAATCTAACCTATATAATTTTTTTCTTTAAATGCAAGGTGGATGATGGATGGATGGAAAATAAATATGCAAGGAATGTGATACATGTTACCTCAAGTGGGGGTCCTTCCCCAAGCTTGTTCTTCAACTACCTCCGTGATAAGGGTTGAACCCTTGATGACGGAAGTATGCTGCAAGATCATCTTGTTGTTGTTGTAGCGCCGTGTTGAAGTTGGTGAATTGAGTTTCCATGTGGTGTTGCCAATCATGGGTACCTTGATCATGCTCCTGGAGTGTCCTGTAGATGTCACCCGTTCTCACTTCAAGTTTTCCCATACGTCTAGTGAGGTCTGTCATTCCTTGGCTATAGTCATGATGACTTCTAGCCGAAGAGGAACGACGTCCTCTCATGGACGTTGGGGGCAAGCTGCTAGAGCTTGAAGTGGATAAGGGTGGATCCCTTTGCCATTCTTTCCAAGATGATCCCCCAGTCTCATACGTCGGAGGTTTAGTCCATCCGGGCGCATAACCCATTGGGTTCTCTTACTCTTGGTATTCATGGACCAGAGAGATTATTGGTGGCATGCATGTGGCTGCAGCCCTCGCATGATTCCTTGTTATCCTGCCAGAGACATTACTTCTTCTTGCTTCCTCAAGGAGAAGAAGATCAATGGTTAGCCTCCGGCATTTGTACAAATGAAAATCCGGGTTAGGTAACCGAATTTCATTGACAAAGCTGGGATAGAAAAATATCAAGGAGCCATCTTGATCATGCTTAAGGGTATGTCCTTGCACTAAATAGTCTTCATCAATTAATTCTATTTCAGTTTCAATGTATTCAAATGAAGAGTATTTAAGTGCTCCTACCCTATCAGCAATATGAGTAATCAATAAAGTGCATTCAATTGGTCCTGATTTTGAAATGTAATCAAACCATTGTGTCATCATGGCTTTGACTGGAGCAACTTTTATCTTTTTAGTCATGGCAAACAAAATTTTCAATTCATCATCTCGCACAACCCTAACATTTCCTCTAGGGAACATAGTCATAGCCACCCATCTATTCATGAAGCGTAAGGTAGGGTTTTGGATGTGGCTATTCCTAGGAGCCCTACATGTGACCTCACTAGTTAGCTCATGCCAAAAACTTTGTTTGTTAAACTTAGGCAAATTGTCTAAATCTAGAAAACACCGTTTATGGAAGCCTAGGATGCTACCTAATTCTTTCCATAGGATGTTGTATTCTTTTTGAAATAATCTAAAAGTAATGCCATCAAATCCTATTCTTAGCGTGCAAAGGAATTGGATAGTGAGAAGGCGTGAACCTTTCTCCTCTATGTGAGCAAAGTCATCAAATCCAATTGCATGCCAAATGGAAAGAAATTCGGAGTTCATACCTATTTTGGAGATCAAATGTGGATCGTAAGCCTTGGTGTGGCGGAAATCACGATCTTGGAGAAGCCTGCGTGCTTGATCTTCAACTTCGCTTCGTATCTCAAGGTTGTTGTCATGAAGAAGTTAGTGTGGGTTGCTTCTCTCTTCCATGGGAGTGTCCTCACACACACTTCTCCTCCTTGGGCTTGTACCCATAGAAGAGAGGCGTGCACTAGAACCTTCACCATGGCTTGATCTTGCAGCCTCCTTCCTCTTTACAAACAACCTCTTCATGTGTTTTTGAGTTCAACAAGCAAGAACAAAACAAGGCGAGAAAAATCCGAAAAGAAGCTATGTTTGGAAAACAAAACTCTCAAAGAATTTTCTCCTCTTGAAAGCTTGAGTGTAAAATGCAAATGCAAACAAAAGAAAATCTTTTTGGGGATGGATTTGAGCAAGAGTGTTGCAATGAAGAGCAAGAAAAACAAGGTGAGCTAGAGTGTGACTTGGGGAGGTGTAAAATGATGTGGTGTGTGAAGAGAGGTGCTTCTCACGGCCACAATTTATAGGGTGCACCCTCCAAAGGTCACTTGGGGTTCAAAATATAGCCGTTGGAGGAAGGGGAGCCCATTTGGCTCCACTCCCTGTTCGGCCGACCAAGGGGTTCAGCCGACCTGACAGGTGGCCCCCCTGGTTCCCCTTTTGGCAAATGGCTCCCCAACGGCTATAAAGTTAGCATGTTGGTTCAATGCCATATGTGCAGCTCAGAAAAATTGTTTTTCAAATAAAAACCCTTTTTTCAAATCCAACAAAAAAAATTTGAAAAGAAAGAAAGAAAAATGATAGTTGAGAATAAGATTCTCAACTCGCTAGGGTAAATCAAGTATGCAATGGGAAAATCCAAATGGGGCGAAAAAAGAAAGAAAGAAAAATAAAGTGGGATAACTACCAATTTAACCTATTGGCGTAGGTCTCACCACCGTCCGATGAGATGGACATTCCTCCATCTTCATTTCACATTCGGGCTCGGAGGCATGGGCTCGGACGGCTTGTCTTGCTTCTTCCGCCATTCCTTTTTTGGCGGCTTAGTGGACTTGGGCCTTCGGGAAGGTCCAGATGATTCTGTCACCTTTGGATATCGGCGTGGTCGAAACGACGGATTCTCCTCGTAGATTAATCTTCTCATGAATGCAATGAGTGAGTCCACCTTTGGAGGTGTGACTTCGACCTCTGTGATGTGTTTATCATTCGGACCATACTTGATTCGAATCATGGATCATTGTTCAGATTTTGGCTGAAAGTTAAACCTTTCCTCCTTGCTATTGATATGGAAGTGGATTTCTCCAGCTCCCACATCTATGCGAGATTTTGCAGTGCTTAGGAATGGACGCCCAAGAATGAGTGGTGTATCTTTCTCGGTGTCCATGTCTAGCACCACAAAATCCACGGGTATGAAGAAGTTCCGGATCTTCACCGGGATGTCTTCAGCAATACCCGCAAGATAACGGACTGAAGAGTTAGCCAGTTGTAGATGCATTGGTGTTGGAGTCAGTTCTGTGAAGTTCAGTTGGTCGAACACAACCTTGGGCATCACACTAACACTTGCTCCCAGATCACAAAGTGCCTTGTCAAAGTGGTGGGCCCCAATTGAGAATGAAATGGTAGGACATCCAGGGTCCTCCTTCTTTTCAGGAAGCCTATTGAGGATGGTTGCACTGCAGTCTTCCGTAAGCTTGACGACCTCGGTGGTGGGCAATGGACGTTTGTTGTTCAATATGTCCTTGAGATAGCGAGCATAAGTGGGGACTTGCATCGCATCAATCAAGGGCACATTGATGTGGATCTTTTGGATGATCTCAACAAAACGGTTGAATTGCTCATCCACTGTTGGCTTCCTTTGTCTGTGAGGGAATGGCAATAAGTTGGTGTCTTCAAAGTGTTTGGCCATTCTCTCACCAAGCAATTCACTTGGGACATCCTCCTTCTCAGGCTCAGTTGTCCTCTTTTCTTGTGTGGGATATGGTGGGTCACGAATGGTTTTTCCTCCTCTCGTAACCACTGCATTGACGTTCTCCACTAAGGCTTCTAGCTGCCCCGGAATTTTGTTGTTTTCTAACGGAGGGACAACTGCAACAAGTTATGCCAACTGAGTCTCCATCATCTTGTTGAAGCTCAGTTGATTCTTGAATGCTGAGGATAGTCCTTCAATCTTTGCATTGATATTCTCTAGGGTCTTTTCATTAGCTGACAGCTTCTTGGATAGGGCATCGTTGATCTTGAGCTGGCTAATTACAAGTTCTCTCAAGTTGGGCTGATTTCCAAGTTTGCCATTGTTGTTGTACCCTCCTTGAAAGAATGGGCATTGTTGACCCCACCCTTGACCTCCTGGTAGATAGCCATTGTTGTTGAAATTTCCATTGTTGGCGAGGTATAAGGCATCCTCACGAGTTTCTGGGCAACCATTGCCCATATGACCCATGTCGCCACAGACTTCACACGTGATGTGAGAGGGGCATAGGCATTGCTAGCCACTTCACCACTGGCTTGTCCATCAATTTTCTTCATTAGGAGGTCCAATTTTGCAGTGATCATGTCCACCACCTTCAAGGTGTGCATGCCTCGCTATCGTGTATGGAGACGCTCATCGTTCCATCCCATGTTGGACACCATCTTCTCAATAAGATCTTTAGCTTTTGGCATCATCAATGAGAAGAAGGCTCCTCCAGCAGCAGCATCCAAATGGTCACGAGCTGATGGGATCAGTCTGTTATAGAAGTTTTGAATAAGGAGCCAGTCATCCATCCCATGGTGGGGACAGGATAGGATGTACGCCTGAATCCTTTCCCATGCCTCGGGAATAGATTCATTGGGCTCTTGCTGAAAGCTGTAAATCCTTCCACGTAGGGTATTGGTTTTGCCCAACGGGAAGAATTTGGCAAGGAATGTCGTAGAAAACTTCTCCCAAGTATTTACAACACTTTGGTTTGCGTAGAACCACTGTTTCGCTCTCCCAAGGAGAGGGAACGGGAACAGTCTTAGAGGAACTGCATCTGGAGACACGTCCTTGATCTTAAAAGTGCTGCAGATCTCGAGGAATTGTTGCAGGTGAGCACTTGCATCCTCCTTAGCCTTCCCACAGAATGGGTTGGCTTGCACCATAGTGATATGGCTAGTTTTGATCTCGAAGTTCACATCTCCCGTGTTAATAGTGAGCCCAAGAGGCACATTGTTAGCAGAGGGAGCTGAGAACTCACGAAGGGTCTTCTGAGCCATTGGCATTTGGATTGTTGGTGCAGAAATGTTGGCTTGCCTTGCCGCTCGAATCTTCTGGGGAGTAACGACACGAGGTCGGTCTCTCAGAAGAGATTCAGGATCTTCAACAAAGTTTTCTGGCAAGCGGAAACCAGACATACACTACCCTGTTTTCACATTAAAAATGCAAAAACAAAGAATGGTTATCCTACTAAAATCCTTCCCAGGGTTCTTTCCTATTCACATAGTCATGCTATATATCTATTTGTCTTCCCCGGCAACAGCGCCAGAAATGCTTGTTGATGGCTCCTAAGGTATACTAACAAATCATCCCCGGCAACAGCGCCAGAAATGCTTGTTGGTATTTCTTATGCACCATTAACTAAACATATCCAACTGATATGTAAGAAATGCTTGTTAATGGTTCTATTGGATCATAGAGTGAATTCTGCAAGCGCACGGAGGTATCATTGTAGCATTTCCCCTTAATATTATTCCTAAGGGTGTCATTTATTTGATCCCAAGTGAAGGCGGGGTAGAGATATAACAATCATCAAGTGGAAAGTGTAGAAAAGTCTAGGTAAGAATATAGTAAGGATGGATAAAATAATAGTGGAGATAGTGTGACACACATAAAAGCTTTCAAGTCTAAGGGGGGTAAGAGGATCCTAGAGGTTAGTTAAGGTTGAGAGTTATGGAGGTACTCCTACTATGATCTATTATAATATACATAGTCTAAACTAATTATCCATAAGCTAGATCAATAGTGAATACTTATGCTATGTGGTTCAACACATCGGGCACGGGCTTACCCCTAGCAATACTAGGGCGACTCCCACCAAGAGCCTGTGGTATAGCTGAACGTGGAGGATTACAAAGGACAGATAGGGCTGTCACCACCTACTGCCTACCTCTTCAATCCGTGGGTCTACGAGACATCCAATGCTACTTAGCTATCCTAGCACCATGCTAGCATATTAAGTAATTACCTTAAGAGCCTAAGCACAATCCATCTTAAGGCAATGAATTGAATCATCATTTGAACCAATGTTGATACACAACATAATTATCCATACTAACCTAGTTATGTTATAATTAACTAGACTATAGTGGGGGTCTATAGGTTCTATGATAATGAGATATGTTCATGATCAAACGGTCATAGAAGCTATACCTTCCACATACATGGACTCCACAATCAAACAAGAAACACTTTGCCCAAGTATATGTATAAGTAGAGACTAAAGATACTATCTTTATTGTGCATAAAGTCACAATTACAAGAAACAATACATGAGCCATACCTTTCCCAATGTAGGATTGGAAAGAGAGAGACTCCTTACTCCTTTCCCAATTTGGACTTGGGACTAGAGACTCTCCTCTCTACAACCTAACTCCTCTAAGACTATGGATGATAGTGTATCAATAGAGATGAAGCTCAAGTGGTGTGTGTTGAAGTGAGGGGTAGGGGTCCTATTTATACTAGTGTTGAGGTTGGTTCTCACCACCAAAAGCGCGCGAATTAGTCACCATTGACTCCAGGAAGCTGGGAGGAGCCAACACGTGGAGGCTGACCGAGTTTGGTGCAGAGACCAGGTCGGTTGACCCCCTGATTCGGCCGACCTGGTCATTGCACCAATTCTCGTGTGCTTTCCCCAAGTGGCTGCCAGGTGGGTCTCATTGATGTATATGGATGATACACCGTTGGATCTCCTCGGATACTTCTGTTTGTGGGCCATTTGATCCATGGGATGCCACGTGTCATCGCCTGATTGGCTGGGATGATATTTTATAGGATTGGTCCCTCTACATTTCCTCATTTCCTGCATAAAATGCTGCATACACATATTTCTCCAAGTACAAGTGGAATTGGCTTATATAGAAAGGTGATGTGTGCAAGAAATGATCAATCCTTCACATAATTGAGTTAAATTAACAGATGAAATTGGTATATAACTGCCGTCAACAGCCCATAGGTCAGAGCTTCGTATTTTGCCATGTTATTGGTCGCCTTGAAATCAAGGTGCACCATATATTTGACCTTCTCCCATGTCGGCGCGAGGATAAGTATTCCAGCTCCGACCCCCTGCTTCTGCACGGAGCGGTCAAAGTAGAGGGTCCAATGAGGCTGGTGAAGACCAGGACCTTGGGTTTTGGCTTCTGCTCATTGGGGCCCCCAGTATTTGATGGAGAAGGAGTCCACTCTGCCACAAAATCAGTCAAGGCTTGATTCTTGATAGCTTGTCGCGGCAGGAATCCAAGATCGAATTCTGCTAACTCCACTGCCCACTTGGCGATGTTCCCAGTAGAATTAGGATTATGCAGAATAGCACGCAATGGATAAGAAGTTACCACTGATATCTTGTGGGCTTGGAAGTAATGATGTAGCTTCCTTGAGGCAATAAGAATTGCGTAAAGCAGCTTATGCACCTCAATATATCTAGTCTTGGCATCATGGAGTACTTCACCGATGAAGTACATTGGCCGCTGGACAGTTTGGAGCCTCTTAGAGAGACCCAGACCTTCTTCTCCATCGATCTGGACCCTCCCGGAGAGTTTCGGACCTTCTTGTTGATTTTCCCAGACCCTCCCAGAGGGGTCTGGAACTTCTTCTTGTTCAATCCAAACCCTCCTGGAGGGGCCCGGATCTTCCTGATCAGCCGTTTGAACTCCCTCAGATGAGAGAGGTTGATCTTCTAGAATTTCGCCTTAAAGATCCGTTCCTGGGTGCTAGGACCCAGACTCACCTTCAGGTAGCTCCGGACCCCCCGCCCCGGAGGGGTCCGGGCTCTCGAACTAGAAGTGCCACCGGTCTTTCGTGACCAGGACCTTGATGACAACCTCTGTAGTTGCAGAAATGTAAAGCAGTAGAGGCTCACCAGGGTTCGGAGCTACCAAGATCGGTAGTGTGATGAGGAGATGCTTGAGCTCTTGAAACGCCTTTTCTGCTTATTCGGACCAATGGAAAGGCCCGATCTTCCTCAATAGCTTGAAGAAGGGAAGTGCCCGCTCCGCCAGTCTTGAGATGAACCGGCTGAGCGCAGCTAAACATCCAGTTAGCTTCTGAACATCTTTGATGCGAGCTGGGGGCCGCATATCTTCAATAGCTTTGATCTTCATTGGGTTCGCCTCAATTCCTCGGTGAGTCACCAAGAAACCAAGGAGCTTCCTGGAGCTAACCCCGAAGACACACATGTCTATGTTCAGCCTGGTGCGCGTGATGCGTAGCTTGTCGAAGACGGCTTGCAAGTTGTCAAGGAGTGACTCCTTTTCTTGACCTTCACGACAATGTCGTCGACATACACCTTCACCAAGTCCCTGATTAGCTCTCCAAAGGTTTTGTGCATAGCTTGCACAAAAGTTAAAGCTGCATTTTTGAGACCAAATGGCATGGCAGTATAACAATACAATCCATCTACTGTTATGAAGGCAGTATGCTCTTCATCTTCCCTAGACATCTGGATTTGATGATATCCAGAGTAGGCATCTAGGAAACACAACAGCTCACACCCGGAGGTGGAATCCACTATCTGATCTATTCTAAGTAGTGGAAATGGATCTTTTGTGCATGCCTTATTCAAGGTGGTGTAGTCGATACACATCCAAAGCTTCCTGCCAGCCTTGGTTCAACAACTGGGTTTGCCAGCCATTTTGGGTGATGAACTTCCTGGATGAAACCAGCTTTGAGCAGATTCTTGATTTCTTGATGGATGAAGTTTTGCCGCTCAACTTTGACGGGAATGTCGGTGTTGCCGCTTGGTTGCACGCGTGGTGCAGAGGTCAAGCCTCGATGACACGTGCTCGGAGGTTGAGCCGCTAGCTCTTTGCTGGAGGTTCCCTCCTGCGCCCTTGCAAGCGCGTGGATTTCTTCCAATGTGGTGACTCCAGCGGTGCGATCTCCGAGGATCCGGAGAACGCCCGAAGGTGTTGGCATCTTCGACACCAGGTAGTCATAGTGAGCTGCAGCCATGAACCTATACAGGGCAGGCCTGCCCAAAATGGCATTGAAGGGCAGACTGGTGTGAGCGACATCGAAGACCAGCTTCTCGGTCCTATACTTCTCCCGAGTCCCGATGGTCACTGGGAGCGTAATGGATCTGAGAGGGTTGATGGCCCCCAGACTTACCCCAGAGAATGGTCATGAGGGGCGAAGGTCCGAGAGTTAGAGTTTGATCTTCATGAATGCTTCAAAGCTCAAGAGATTGAGCATTGCGCCTCCATCTACCAAGACATGGTAGAGCTAAATGTTGTTGATGGTTGGAGGCACCATCAGTAGCAGTTGGCCAGCTCCGACCATGTTCATAGGGCAGTCTGTTGTGTCAAAAGTGATGGGAGTGTCCATCCACTTCTGATGTGGTTTTGCCCTGGCAGTAGGAGCTACGGCAACCATTTCATGCTGCATTGTCTTGAGGACACGACAAGATGTGATGTCCCAGGACCCTCCATAGATGGGGTTGAGGGTCTTCCGACGCTCGTTGTCGGAGACATCAGAGTCGTCGTCAACTGTGTTTTAGACAGCCTTCAGGACCTTCTTGGGGTCCTGGAATCCAAGCTCCATATCAGCCGGAGCTTCATTGACTTTTTGTTTTCCTTCCCGCTGGCAGAAAGGAGCTTCTTCTTGCCGCTTGTTGTAACACTCGACAAGATTTTGGACCTCCCAGCAATATTATAGGATGTGTTTGTCCGTTTTGTGGATCGGACACCACACCTTTGAACCGCCGCCGTCTTCTCACGAAGGTCGAGGTCGCTTTTTGGGGCGTGGCCTCCTGCCACCCAGAGCTGCAGCTGCCACAACAGCAAGTGTGTCGGCCGACGGCTTCTTCTTGCTATTGGTCTTTTTTCTTCTTCTTGCTACCACCAAAGATAGTGGCTTCAGCTTTGAAGGGCTTTTTATTAGCCTCCGGAGTTGGCTTTGAGTGCATTTCCCAGCCCTCTGCACCCTGGGCTCACCTGTCGGCTAGGATGAATAACTCCGGGACGCTGGTGACCTCCTTTGTTGCCAGCTTCTCCAACATATTTTTTATCTCTGACACCCTATCTGAATACCATGATGACAGATGCGTTGGAATGGAGGAATGGTATTGCGTATCTGAGAAAATCACTGGATGAAGGACCACAGTGATTCTCCCAATATTTGCTTCACAGCAAAAAGGTCTAGTTCGGTGCCTCGTCGGGTGTAGGAGCTCCTGAAGTTGGCGGTGAATTGCTGGCATAGCTCCGCCCAAATGTTGATAGAGTCGGACGGCAGACTCATGAACCAAGACCTGGTGGTCCCAGTCAGAGCCACCGGGAAGTAATTGGCCATCACGGCCTCATTGCCACCAGCCGCTAGAATGGCGGTGGAGTATATGTGGAGGAATTTGGCAAGGTTAACAGTCCCATCGAATTTCTTCGACAGATGAGGCCGAAACTTTTGGGGCCAGCGGACCATGCGCAAGTGCATGGCGAGGGCTGAACAGCCCCCCTCCCCACTCCCGAAGGAGGAGGGTTTTTTCGAGCCTCCCACCTTTCATGAGCACGCTCGATGTGGATGCGGTCGTCCTACTATCTGTAACAGCGGTCGACCTCTGACCGCAAGTCATGTGTCGAGAGTCTCAACATTGTTTGGGTGCGACGTGCCCCGAAGGGCAACAAAGTCACCTTCTGAGACATAGCACGCCTCCGGTGTTGTGATGCATGAGTACCAAGTCTTCCAGACAAGGTCCTATGCTGAGAAGGTGCCTGCCCAGAAGGAGGAGGACCTTGGTTGCTAATGGTATCACTTGCGGATGCAACTAGATGTTGCACATCAGCGCCACTGCTCCATAGCACCCTGAGGTGCTCCAGGCGCAAGTGGGTGCTCCAGAAGAGTACGCGCAGTGATTAACACGTTCTCAATATTGTTGTGTGTTGATGCATTTACCGACACTGGGACTCCATCATGCTGCCCAGCATTGTTAGCTTGAGCAGCTGGAGGTGGTGCGACGCACGTCGGGACAACAACTCCTGCTGGCTGTTGCACATTGGAGGGATTGCCTTAGCAGGTTGTGCAGCATTACCATTGGATGACCCTGCGGCGGAGTTCACCATCTTGAAATCTCGAGTAGCCCCCTACCTGGCGCACCAAATGTTGAAGTGTGTGATCGACGCTTCCCCCGATACTACTTAGATCGTAGCCCGCGGAGGTTCTTGATTGGTTGGGTCGCGAGTGAGATTAAGAACAAGATGATGACACGAGAGATTTACGTGCTTCGGGCTGCCTGAGCGTAACACCCTACTCCATGGGTTATGTGTTGTATGTATGAAAATGTGTGGCGCTTGTGAGCGTGTGAGCTTTCTCCCTTATGTATCGTGCGGCGTAGCCCTTTTATAGTCTAAGGACTGGCTGTTACAACACTTGCCTGGCCCGACATGTGGCCCTGGCGTGATTAACAGACTAATGCCCGATCTACAAGTATTAAGCATAATTAAAAGTAATAACGTGCCTTAATGATGGTGTTTCCCTATTAACAGTCCATTGATTGTGTGTCATTAATATAGTATTAATGACACATAATCAGGTCTTGTAATTGTCGCTTTAAATGTCGCTTGAAGGTCTGAGCCGTTGGAGATCTCTCTATCTTCCGTTGAAGTCCTAGCTCTGGAGGTTCAACACGTGGCGGCTCTGGGACTTTCCATCATGGGGAGGCAGGTCCAGAGCCACTATACACGTGGAAGCACCGGAGCTCCCTCTACTGGGGGTTAGGTTCGGAGTCACTGGACATGTGGCAAGACTGGAGCTTCCCTATGAAGGGAGTTAGGTTTGTCCTTGTGATACACGTGTCAGTGCTGGAGCTACCAAAACGAGGGAGGCGGGTCCAGTACTATACAACATGTGTGGCCTTCAAAGGTCTTCAACTTGAAAGGGTGGAACTCCTTAGCTTTTCTTGCGGTATCATGGGGTACCCAGTACGCAGGGTACCGACAAAAACAGTATACTCTTCATCTTCCCTAGACATTTGAATATGATGATATCCATAATATGCATCTAGGAAACACAATAGCTCGCCCCCGGTGGTGGAATTCAATATGTGGTCTATTCTAGGTAGTAGAAATGTGTAGTGGGTTTGCCAGCCACCGTGGATGATGAACCTCTTGGATGAAACCAGCTTCAAGCAGCTTCTTGATTTCTTGTATGATGAAGTTCTCCTGGTTGACTCATTGCTTTTGGGGCTTCTGATGTACTGGTCGTGCGTCGGGATATATCTTCAGGCTGTGCTCAATCACCTCCCTAGGGATCCCAGGCATCTGTGATGGTTGCGATGCAAACATGTCGACATTCACTCGGAGGAAAGTGATGAGCGCGAGTTCCTATTTGTTGTCCAGACCTTCCTATATACGGGTGGTCTGGGTAGCATCAGAACCGATTTGGACGACTTTGACAGGAATGTCGGTGTCGCCGCTTGGTTGCACGCATAGTGCAGAGGTTGAGCCTCGTTGACGAGAGCTCGAAGGTTGAGCAACTTACTCCTTGCCAAATCTTTCCTCCTGTGCTGTTGCAAGCCGTGGAGTTCTTCCAGCATGGTGACTCCCGTAGTGCGATCCCCGCGAATCCGAAGAACGCCTGAGGGAGTTAGCATCTTCAACACTGAATAGCCGTAATGAGATGCGGCCATAAACCTATACAGAGTTGGCCTGCCTAAGATGGTGTTGAAGGGAAGGCTGATGTGCGCTACCTCGAAGACCAACTTCTCGGTCCTGTAGCTCTCCCAAGTCCCGAAGGTCACCGGGAGTGTAATTGACCTGAGAGGAGTGATAGCTCCCAGACCTACCCCAGAGAAGGGACATGAGGGGTGAAGGTTCGAGAGGCTGAGCTAGATCTTCACGAACTCTTCGTAGCTGAGGAGGTTGAGCGTTGTGCCTCCATCCACCAAGACATGATAGAGCTGGATGTTGTTGATGGTAGGAGAAACCATCAATGGCAGCTCGCCAGCTCCGATCATATTTCTTGGGCAATCCGAAGCATCAAAAGTGATGGTTGTGTCCATCCACTTTCGATGAGGTTCTGCCTTGGCGGTGGGAGCTACGACAGGCATCTCCTAACGCATCGTCTTAAGGATACGCCTGGAGATAATATCCCAGGACCCACCATATATCTTATGTAGAGTCTTTCTATGCTCATTATCGGAGACGCCGGAGTCATCATCGACGGTATTGTAGATGACCTTCTTGGGGTCCTGGAAACCTAACTCCTGATCAGCCGGAGCTTCGTCGACCTTCTGTTTCCCTTCCTGTTGATGGAAAGGGGCTCTTTCTTGGTGCTTATTGTTGCGTTCAATGAGCCGCTGGACCTCGCGACAGTCTTCGAGGTTGTGGGTGTTCGTCTTGTGGATTGGACACCACATCTTCTCACCGTCACCTTCCTCAATCGACAGTCTGGGTCATTTTTTGGAGCATGGCCCCCAGCCACCAGGAGTTGCAGCTGCAGCAGTAGGTGTAGCAGCCGACGACTTTTTCTTGCTATTGCACTTCTTCTTCTTTTATCCACTGCAGGAGGCAGCGTCTTCAGCCTTGGAGGAGGGTTCACCAGCCTCCGGAGCTGGTTTGGAGTGCATCTATCGGCCCTCTACAGCCCTAGCACATTTGTCGGCTAGGCTGAAGAACTTTGTGATGTTGTTGACTTCTTTTGTCGCCAGCTTCTCCAACATCTTCTTATCTCTAACACCCTGTCAAAATGCGACAACGACAGAAGCATTGGAGATTGAAAGAAATTGTGTTTCGTACCTGAGAAAACCGCTGGATGAATGATCTCAGCGATTCTCCCGCCTTCTGGTGTACGGCAAATAAGTCCAGCTCTGTGCCAGGTCGGGTGTAAGAGCTCCTAAAGTTGGCAGTAAACTGGCGACATAGTTCCCCCCAACTGTAGATGGAGTCAGGTGGAAGGCTCATGAACCAGGACCTGGTCGTCCCGTTTAAAGCCACTGGGAAGTAATTGGCCATAACAGCCTCATTGCCTCCAGCTGCGAGGATAGCGCTGGAGTAGATCCGGAGGAACTCAACTGGGTTGACAGTCCCGTCGTACTTCTCCGGGAGATGAGGTCGGAACTTCGGAGGACATTTGACCATGTAAAGATGTATGGCCAGGACTGAACAGTCGCCCCCTACTTCGAAGAGAGAAGGGTTTTCACGAGCAGCTCGCCTCTCGCGAGCGCGCTCCATGAGGACGTGGCCATCCTGCCTCATGTACCGGCGGTCGAGCTCCAATCAGAGATCATAGGTCGAGAGTCTCGATGTCGGAGGGCAATGACGTCACTAACTGAGAGGGCGCACGCCTCTTGTGCTGTGACGCCTGAGGACCAAGTCTACCAGACAAGGTCCTATTTCTTGAAGGTGCCTGCTCGGCAGGGGCAGACTTTGGTTACTGATGGCATTGGCTGCAGCTGCAACCAAGTGATCCACATCAGTGCGTCATTGCTCCATCGTGCCCTGAGGAGCTCCATGTGGTAGAGGACGCTGGAGAAGAGTACATGCTATGTTCAGCGTGTTCTCGGGATTGCTTGTCAATGCAGTGACCCACGCGAACACACCATCTTGTTGCCATGGTGGAGGTGGTGGTGGAACAACACCCACCAGGACAACAGCATTGGCTGGCTGCTGCACATTGGAGGGATTTCCTCTAGCAGGCTGCCCAGCATGGCCGTTGGACGATCCTGCGGCGGAAATCACCATCTCGAAATCTAGAGCGCCCCTACCTTGTGCGCTAAATGTCAAAGTGTAGACTAAGATACTTCCACCGATACTACTAAAACGTAGTTTGCGGAGGTTCGTATTCGGTTGGGGCGCACATAAGATTATGAACAAGACGGTGACACGGAGGATTTTTACGTGGTTCGGGCTGCCTGAGCATAATACCCTACTCCACGGGGTGGTTGTTGATGAATTTGAGTGTGTAGTATGCGTGTGAGCTTGCTTAGACCTTTCTCTACCATGCGGCGTAGCTCTTTTACATGCTAAGGATTGGTCGTTACATAATTTGTCTGGCCCGATAGGTGGCTCGGCGGTATTAAACACCCTATACATGATCTACTGACGTTATAGGTGATTATCAGTGTAATAAAACGTCTTAATGACAGTGTTAATGGTATTGACGGTCCTCTGATCGCGCGTCATTAATATATCATTAATGATGTGTTAACCAGGTCTTGTAACGGCTGTTTTAATAGCCCCTTGAATGTCCGTGCTGTTGGAGATCCAACAGTCTTCCAGTTGCAGGTATAGATCCGAAGGCCCGACATGTGGCAGCTCCGGAGCTTCCCGCTGTGGGGAGGAAGGTCCGAAGCTGTTAAACATGTGGTAGCACCAGAGCTTCTCTCTATTGGGGGTTAGGTTCGGGGTCACTTGACATGTGGCATGATCGGAGCTTCCTTATCTAGGGAGTTAGATCCGGCCCTGCGATACACGTGGCAGCACTAGAGCTAACCAACTGAGGGAGGCAGGTCCAATGCGGTGGGGCACGTGGAGCCTTCGGAAGTCTTCAACTTGGATAGGTGGAACTCCATGGTTTTAATCACGGTAAGATTAGGTACCTGGTATCCAATATCCAAGGTACCGACACACACCTATTGTATCTTCAAACATATCAACTACATTGAGGACCTTTTCTATCACCACCCCTCAGATAAGCTCCTAGCAGATGGAAGATGGCCTATCCGTGAGTTTCACTGGCAGTTTGAGAAGGTAGATGGTGATCTGCCGGAGGATGGCCTAGACCCCCCCCTCCTTTGGGATGCCGCCCCCTACCTACCTACGGCGTCGCTCCAGAGACGACGATGATCACGATGACTCCATCCGCCACACAAGAGCCGGATCATTGATGTCTTGGGTGGTCAATTCGGTTGGAAACCGTACCTCTGGTCGAGGCCGTTCTCCAGACTGTCCACGCCATGATCGCTGGACGCGGGGTGAAAGTTCTAGACGTCGCAAGTTGCATGCTTCCCCCCTCCTGGCAAAGGGGACCCTACCTTCAGGGACCGCAGAGTCTTGAGGCAGCTATGAAGAGCCAAGCCCGTCGAAAAGCCAATGCAAATCCATGGACAGGCTGAGAAGCCGACCCAAACTTACGCACAGGTTGGGAGCTCTACACTACCGTCTGAATCCCATTGTTCATCGATCTCTGATGCAATTACTATTGTTTCCCAACCTGGTCCTTGGCCCGCGATGCCACTTGCTGACATGGTTGGTAGCTCTATGCAATCTTCAAAGATGAATCGTGGTGCCAACTCTGATGCCATCGTCATTCAACCCTCTGAGATTGTCATCCCCATCCCAATTGACTGATCCCTCCAACCGATAGTCTCGGGCATCCTCACTGATTCTACGGAGTAGCTCGGACCCGATGCAGAGAACATGGCTTCGGGAGGGGAAGATGTCGACCCTATCAGAGCCCAGGATGTTGAACCCGCAATTTCAAAGAAGGCGGCGGGTGATCAGGTCACCTAAACAAGGAGATTGCAACTCAGACTGTTTTGGCAGGGACTCCTGACCTGACTCCTGTCATTGATCGGCTGATCAATTTCTCTAAGGAAGTGGCTCGCCCCACCCAGTCTTCGCTCCTCCCAGTTCCTAGGGTAAACCATGATGAGCCCAATGCTGCTCATTCCAAAACTAAGAAGAAGGAACATGCCCCGCAGAGACATAGTCCTCAGCTTAAGAGTAAGGCTAAAGCTCGTAAGCCTGCAGTCAAAATGGCCCAGGAGCTCCTCGCGAAAAAATGGGGACTCCTCAAGCCAGATGAATCTCTGGATGACATGACCCGCATTATCTTGACACGTATAAGAAGCCCCTCTCGCCGTCTGCACTAGAAGTTGTCTCTGCGCTAACAAGGGTGGCGGAACTGAAGCAGGAGTGTAAAAGCAAGAAAAGAAGCACCTGAAGAAGGACAACAAGGTGCATGACCCCAAGACCAAATGATACTCTAGCGTTTCTGTGTCTAGTCGTGTACTCCTCTTAATCATGTCGTACTTTCGGGTCATGGTGAGTTGCACCTTTTGCGGTTTCAGGATATGTGTTCACGTGTTTGTAAGCTCTCTGAGCTGTCGGCCAGGGTGTGGGTTTGTTGCTTTTGGTTCCAGGCCGAGTAGTACACGCCTGTTTAGAGTGTTCGGTCTTCTTGTTCTCTTTTCTTGGCCACGATGCAGTTTCTTTTCTTCTCCCTCTAGCGTGAGCCCAGGCGCTGTTAATGTGACAGATCACATTGAGCCTTCTCCTGTGTGACTTGCCATCATGGACCAAGGGCTCTAAGGCTCTGATTAGTCGCTCTTCCGGTCACCAATGACAGAACCAATCTGCTCATACTCCTTCATTTCATGGAACGTTCATGGTCTCAATAGCATAGCAAAGCAAGCAGAGGTTAAACTTTTTATCCAGCTTCATCGCCCGATGATCATATGATTACAAGAGACAAAATTGTCAGTAATCACCCCTCAAGTAGTTCAAGATACACTTGGTGCCAATTATGTGGACAATTTTTTTTTCGAACACCCAAGTGGGTTGTGATTGTATATAAGAGGATAAGAGTTTTAAATACATGTGCAGAGGTCAGACAACAATTATCTATCAAAAAGCGACTGAGATCAATTACACTTTCTTAATTATCCAACTAACCTAGCTCTGAGCGTACCTAGTTGCCTTGCACCCGCTGCAATCCAGAGATTTGCCTCTTGGATGATATCCTCGTAAAGTCTGGACACTGTCTTCTCTTTACCTTCAAAAATCCTTGCATTTCTTTCTTTCCATATGATCCAACAGGTTAATGTTGCCAACGAGAGGAGGCCTTTTGTTTCAGTACTTTGCACATTTCCTGCTAATGCAAAGAACCAGTGGGAAACATGCTCACAATGAGGCCACCGTGCTGGAGAAAGTGCAGAGACTCTAAAATTGTGTGCAACCGACTCCCAGATCCAGCGAGATACTCTACATTCGACGAAGAGGTGAAGACTGGTTTCTAGATTCCTGATACATAGTGGGCAGAAGTATTGATTGTTCCATCCTCGACATTGCAATCTTGCTGCAGTCCATACTCTATCTTGTAGGAGCAGCCATAGAAAAATTTTACAACGCATGGGAGCCCACACCCGCCATACTGTCATTTGGAACATGGAAGAGACACTGGTCTGGAAATGGAAGCGATAAGCTGACTTTGCCGAGTAGACCCCTGATGGCTCCCTGGTCCATTCAATTTCATCATCTCGGTCATCTATGGGATTATAATGTATCTCCTGGATCATTCCCCATAACTGCACATAATCATGAATCAAGGGGACACTGAGATTGACACTTATGTCTCTTATCCAATTCTGTCGATGAAATGCATCTGCCACAGTTCGATGCTTTCTCCTGCTATGCTTGAATAGGGCTGGGAACATGGCAGCAGGTGATCGGCCGTGTAGCCAGCTTGATGTCCAAAAAGTTGCAGTCTTACCATTTCGTACTAAAACCTTTGTGGCAGCTGCAAACATTTCACGGTCTGAGTCATCAATTGGCAGTGTTGTACCGACCCAAGGTTTAGATGGTGCTTTCCATTGCAGCCACATCCAACGCAGTCGAAGGGCGCGACTAAAATTCGCTAAATCAGTAATGCCCAAACCCCCTGCTTCCACTGGCCGGCATATGCGTGCCCAACAAACTTTTGCTTTACCTCCTTGCACCTCCTGGCCTCCAGCCCAAAAAAAACTTCTACGAGCCTTGTCGATATCCTGGATAAATCTTTTGGGCGGTTTCAAAGCTGAAAGTGCATATGTCGGAACAGCACTTAAAACTGTTCGGACCAGCTCCCTGCGTCCTCCGAAGGACAGAAGTTTACTCTGCCATCCTCCTAGTCTCGCGTGTATCTTATCCTTGATAGGTTGCAAATGGTTGATGTGAAGTCTTCCCAGTGCGATCGGCAACCCAAGATATGTCACTGGAAAAGAAACTCTCTGACCTGCAAAATTTTGTAGGATGTGATCTAACTGCAATCCATCACATCTGATTGGAGAGACCGAGCTCTTAGCCTCATTCATTTTGAGTCCCGTGGCTTCTCCAAAATGATACATGATGTTCATGACTAGATCAACATCTGATTTCACCGGGTTTACAAACAAAACCGCGTCATCAGCGTATAGTGCAATGCACATCTTTGCCACCCTCTCTGATAAAGCGGTCAGGTGTCCTTCTTCTGTTGCCAAGCTGAAGACTCTTTGTATCGTGTCGAAGGCTATGATGAACATGAAAGGAGAGAGAGGGTCACCTTGGCATAGACCCCGTTGATGTAATATCCATGGACCCGGGCTTCCATTAAGGAGAGCCGAAGAGGATGAGGAAGCCAGCAGTGAGGCTAGCCAATTCCTCCATTTAGGTGGAAAGCCTCTTGCCTCCATGATTTCAAAGAGAAAATCCCAAGACACTGAATCAAATGCCTTTGATATATCAAATTTAAATAAGAGCAATATTTCGGACATACAGAAAATTATCTTGTATAGCACGACCGTTGATGAATGCACTTTGCGCCTCAGACACTATGGACCCCATGTGTTTACTCAAACGCAATGCCAACACCTTAGACACAAGTTTTGTGAAAGAGTGGATCAGAGTAATGGGTCGATAATCTGTCGCACGTACTGCATCTTGCTGTTTTGGAAGCAAAGTAATAAAAGCTGTATTCAGTTTATGCAAGGGACCTGTCTGTTGATTATAGAAACAACAAAAGGCTGCAACTATGTCATCCTTTATTATTGGCCAACATGATCGGTAAAAGTCACGGGTGAAGCCATCTGGTCCTGGAGATTTCTCAGAAGGTAGTTGTTGGATAGCGCTGAAAATTTCCTCTGCAGTGAATTGGGAATCTAGCTGATCCTCAGGCAAGGCAGGCAAGTTCAGTCGTGCCCAGTTAAGAGTGTGTTGCCGTTGTTGCCTAGTGCCCAGTATCGATGTAAAATGTTGTTGCAATTCTTTTTCCTTCTCTTCATGTGTGCAGACCAGAGAGCCAGCGGACACCTTTAGCCTCGGTATATATAACTTCCTGCTGCGTGCATTCATTTTTAAGTGAAAAAAACGAGTGCAAGCGTCTCCTTCCTTCAACCATACAGCCCTCGAGGCCTGTCTTCTTCGTGAACGCTCCAAGGCAGCTAGTCCTAGCACACGTGCTTTGAGATCCTGCCGAAGTCGTCTTTCATCATCTGATAGTAATCTCTGTTCTTGGGCCTTGTCAAGTTGCTTAATGACCTCATTTACCATTACCAGTTGCAGCCTAGCCGTTCCAAAATGCCTTGCACTCCATTTTTTCAAAGCTCTTGCAGTGTTCGACAATTTGTGATGAAGGATTTTCAGAGCTGAGCGCCCCGGTACTGGTTGTAGCCAGGCCTCCTGCACCACTGTAGTAAACCCTGGCATTCTGTCACGCCCGGTCATCATAAAGATGAACAGACGCTAATCACATGTACGCCAGGATCAGTTGAATCGTACATGCGTCGACGAAAGTGAAATATCATACATTGCCATGTTCGAATACATAAATAGTCTTACAGTACGACCCGAAGGTCTACAAATACACACCACAAATATTTACATCAACAACAAGGTTAACAAAGTTCAAACTACAGCAGAAGGCTAATAGGTAAGAGCAGCTCCAACTCCACAGGCAGCCGTTGCGCGTGAGGTCGCCAGCCTAGACCAAGTCCTCCGGATTGACGTAGAAGTCTTCTGGTGCCGCCTCTTCCTCTTCATATTCTAAAGGAGAATTAAACGTTTGAGTACATAGAGTACTCAGCAAGTGCGGGAAGAGATGACATGAATGGCTAAAGCAAGGAAAGGCCAAATATGGCTTAGCACTATGCTTAGAACCTATCCTTAGCTTCCAATTATCAATATCATAATTCAATAAATATTCAACACATGATTAATGATAATGAAAGTACTTGAACCATAATGATCCATAATTTCCCAACCATAGACTAATTATGAACTGGCCCCAAGCCGCTCTTGTCCGTGAGCACGGCTGTCATGACAGTTTTACCAAATCTCTGCAGAGAGTGTACCCTTTTCTCACAAGCAGTGATTTCATCCCCTGTTGCCAGGTGGACTAAGTGAACCTCCCCGATTGCCCGTGGTAGCTAACCACATTTCACACTTCCTTTGGTGTGAGGCCAGGAGATCACTACATGGTCTTTACAAAGGTACTCTCGATTAGTGCTAGCCCTCTAAGGTTTCCACCACTGAGGATTCTCGGAGTAACCCTCCGCCCCAGAGCCCCCTCTTGAGCCTTGCGGTTCCAAGAGCAGATCACCCGCCTCATTCCCCGCACCATCCAACCACTAGCAGTTCATTGGGAGAAACCTAATTAATTGACCAAGCTACCCCATCTCAGTCTCGTGGTGGTACTGTAAAGCTTAGTGGCTTCCTCCATAAACCGGTCCTTAGAATCCGGTGGTAACAAACCCCAATCCCGGGTCTTGTGCAAAATGCATCATACCAAAACTAACCAACCACCAGATTCCTATCCACTAACATTATGTATATTCATCACCAAATTAAAGTAACCATAAAGTTGAGCATAGAACATTTGTATGAAATCTCAATCCCAACATCTAAGCATGGCTAAGCATAAATAAAGCCTATCTACTTCCCAACCCATTTCAGGTAACAAGGAATTATATGGAACAGTGCATGTAAACATGAAGTAGGACATCAAATTAATTAGCATGCAACTAGCTAAATTCCTAAAATAGGTACAAGATGGTCAAGGGCACTTGCCTTCGTTGAAGACTTGAGTGCTATCGAAGTCCTGGTCTTGGAGGTTAAGATTAGGGTCGTAATACGACTCTAGGGGGGGTTGCGAGGTCCGAAGTTGGCCGGAGAGGGGTCGGCGGCGAGAGGGGTGGTGGTTGTCGTCGGTGCACGTCGGATCCGGCGATCCTCCGGCGATCTCCCCACGCAGACTTGTCTGGCGTGTTCCTGGGGACGGCGACGAGGTTAGCGGGGTAGATGAGGTGCTGCAACCGTCGGCTGGCCGGGAACGCGCGAGACAGACCTGGGGACGGCGAGGCTAGGGTTATGGCGCGAGGAAGGGGAAACAGAGGGGGAAGGGCTGAATTTATAGGTCCGGAGGAGGCGGTGGTTGCTGGCGCACGCGATGGGGGAAGTTTCCCGGGGTGATCACGTCGTGGGAGGGCGGTTTGGAGAGGGGAGGTGCGGAGTGGGCGCGGGGGAGGCGGTTGCATGCGCGGCGCGGGAAAGAGAGGGGAGGGAGGTAGGGGATGGCGCCGACATGTGGGGTCCACGGCACAGAGAGAGAGAGAGGTGGGGGGAAATCGGCTGGGCCGGCGGGGAGAGGAGGGGAGATGGGCCAGGGGAGGGAAATTCGGCCCAGGGAGGGGTTTAATTCTTTTTCTTTTCCTTTTTCCATTTCTTTTCTTTTGATTTGAATTCAAATTCAAATTTGAACGTTGCTACTCGTTTGAACATCAAAATTCACCCAAAAATGCATGCTACAATGATCAAGGGTTTGAGCATATTTTTGTACATAAAATATGGGTGTTACACATTCTAAGCCAAAAAGTCTCGAAACGGAACAATTTCCTCTGTTTGGGCTTGCATTGTCTGTCCAACAAGAGCGGGCAGTGATCCGATCGGGAAGAGGAAAGCGGCTGCAGATAGTAACCAGGGAACAAGAGATCCCATTCCAGGTTGCCAAAAATTCTATCAAGGTGAACTAGCGTTGGGTCAGAGCGTTCATTACTCCAAGTAAAATTACGCCCTGCAACACAATCTCTGTGAGTTCAGCACGATCCAATGTCCGTCTGAAAGCTCCCATCAACCTTCTGTTGAGATTCGAGTTATTTTTATCTCGGGCTTCATATATTAGGTTGAAATCACCCAAACACAACCAAGGTGTCCCTGTCGACGGCTTCACAGACAATAGTTCTTCCAGGAAGGCTGTCTTCAGAGAATCCTCTGATGGGCCATAAACCACGGTAATCCAAAATGCTTGATCTGAGTCCCTTGCCTTGATTGTCAGAGATATGGAAAAAATTTTCTGCAGGAACCCACTCCCTTCAAAGAAAATAGAATTCCAAGCTAGGAGTATACCACCTCGTGTACCACTTGCTGGTAACACCACTGACTTGTCAAAGGCACTACCCAGAATTTCTTTTTGCAATGTTGTTGTCATAGAGGCTATCTTAGTTTCCTGCATACAGACAATTGTTGGTCTAGCTGATGCCACCATTTCTTGAACAGCCATCCGTCTAGCTGGAAGATTTAAGCCACGAACATTCCAATTTAGAAACTTTAGTCTTTCAGCCATCTAATACCATCTTGACAACAACCCTCACTACTAGCACTTGTTCTGATGCTGAACCTGTAAACAGAGGAACTTGAACCACGACCCGACAAAAGTGACGTATATGGTGCATTAATAATCAGATATGACCCTACTTGCTTAATCAGGCAGATTAAGCCTCTGCAATGGCTGCCTGCTCGCTACTTGCCAGTGTGGCCATTTCATCATTGGTCTGGCTGTCATCCAGAGCAAGAGCCCGCCTGATTGCTCCAATCGCCGAGGTCGAGAGGGGGCCCTTGTTGAGAGCCAAATACTTTTCCAGTGCTTCATCGCCAAGTTCTTCCTGAGTGCCGCTAGGATCTAGCTGGCGCATGAGCCGGATGGTGGCCCTATGCACAATTGGCACGATGGATTTGGTAGAGGCTTGACGCTGACTCTTCCTTGAAGGTTCTGCAGAATAAGAGCGGGTTCTCGCCTTCTGGTGTCTTCTAACAGGTGGCGGAACGTCAAGCAGAGGTGCCTTCGGCGGCGGGAAACAGCTGCGTATGAATTCGGCGGCCCCTTCAGCAGGCCCAGGTCTTCCCGGGCTTAGCCCATGATCAGGGTTGCTCATGGGCTCCTTTCCTTGGGCTAGGTCAGCCGCCCGGCAAGCTTCCTGAGAGGTAGTACCCGACACTTCCGTGACCCTGACCAGTTGACCTAGTTGACCTTCCACATTCTCGTGGTGAAGCAAAGTTGTTGCTGGCCTCTGATCAATCAGAGACTGCGAAGGCTGCATCCCCGTCGGAATGACCCCTGTCCTTCTGCCCTGGACGCTGGGGACAGTTGCAGCAGCGGCCGGAGTTGGGAAGGCTAGGGCCATCTCAGGCGGCAGCTGCTCGTCAGCACTGGCCTGGAGCAGCAGGTCGCGCGTGCTCTGGAGCCGCACACCCTCCACGAGGTACCTTGTAGCCTCGTCGGTCATCGGGTCAAAGGGATCAAAATGGAACTCCTCAGAGCACCTTTTCGTGGCGTTATCTCCAATACCACAAACCAGAGGATCGACAGGGAACTCTGCAGCTGGTAGCTCCCTGCATGGCACTGTCGGAGTAGCGTCTGCATGGCACTGCATCTCGTGGGACCCTTCAGACGGAGCTCTGAGAACCCTATCCTGTCTGCTCGCCTGGTGCGTCAGGGGTGGGGGGAGGTCCACCGGATCAGACTGTAACCTTGGAGATCGTGTCCGCCCTCCGTGTTCATTGCTCGCACGTCGACGAGGCACTGGCGAGATCGACAATCGTCGTTCCCATCCTTCGTCATCACGGCTGGGTGGTGCCCATGGACCAGGGCGCCCTGGGAATCGCCTGGTGCTACGACCTCGCATATCGTCCCCATCATCAGCCCGACGACGCTCCCTGCCTGTGTCGTCAGACTTGTACCGGCACGGATGAGCCGACCACCTGCCGGTATTGTACGTCACCACCGTCGAGTCCTTGGCGTTGATGTTTTGATGCCAGTTATCACGCGGGTGTCGATTGTCACTGTCACTGTCTCGATGACACGGACCTCCAGGCAGTGGTGGTCGGCAAGCCGAGCGCTGCGGAGCTATCGTACCAGACCAAGATCGGCATTCATCCTGGACCCCGAGAGACCAGGAACAAGGTTGGAACCTGGGGAGGCCCTCCTTTGAGTTCGAGGAGATCGACGGTGGCATCCCTGTCGAAGTTGCTGGTGGGGAGATGTGAGTCAGGGAATGATCATAGAAGTGGTCGAGATGAATTAACACATCCACTGTAGGCCCTTCGGGATGGATAGCAAGGTCTACCACGGGCGGAGGCCCATCGCCCCTGCCAGAGCGATCATCACGCTCTCTGAAGAAGGTCACCGTCTTCAAGCATGGCAGCTGAGCTGGATCACGCATCCATCCGACAAAACCAAACAGTTGGAAGTCCTGTTGCTTGTAAGTTTCAGAATCCATGTGATCGAAAAGGCATACGTCTCCTAGGATCTGCCGAACAGCATCCACCGACCAGGCGTGGACAGGGAGGTTTTCAATGAAGACCTTTACCTGGAATGGCCATCCGGTTTGATGAGGTGCGAAGGCTTGCCAAGGGTAGATCTTGTGAGGTGATCCGGCGATACTGGCGAAGCCCTCCACGACCGCGTCGTCACGCTGGCCAGCATGGGCGAAGTGCGCGAGGAAGTCCCCCTGAGCAGAACCGGACAGCTTGATATCTGACGGTGGAATGCGCAACTGTCTGGGCAGATCGCGAGCCATCTCCGCCATCGCAACGCGGCGGCCAAGGGGTTTGATCACGGCTGCTCGACTGCGGAGACGCTGGAGCTCCGCGAGCATGGTGCTGCCCATGACGACGATAGCCTGGCCATGGTCCGGCCGTAGGGCCTGATCCATGACAACCTGGGGGGCTTGGGGTGGCCCGATGACAACCGCTGCGTAGGAAACGTCCGGCGAGGTTCGACGACCGGACAGTGTCGGGAATGTGAGGCGACTGCGGATGTCCGGCTTCGGGTTGAGCAACCGTGGGTGGATCGGGCGATGACCGTCGGGCCCGAGTGGCAACGAGCATCGCCGAGCGAAGTGCCCAAATTTTAAGCAAGAGTAGCAGCGGGGCGGCTCTCTACAGTGGGCAACAACATGATCAGAAGCAAGGCATCGATAGCAGCGACCGGCAAACGCCTTTCTAAGCGCGGATGGTAGGGCTTTCTTCTCCGGCTTCGACTGAAGTGACTTGACAGGTGGGAGACCGCCGGACCTCGAAGTGGCCTGCTTCCATTCTGATGCAAACCCCTTAGCTCCGGTCGTAGGAGGTTTGGTGGAGTTAAGGATTGCAGGCGGCACCAGAAGGGAGCGAGGGCGTCTTGACTCTAGCGTAGCTGCTCGC
This sequence comes from Tuctoria greenei, assembly GCA_036927565.1. NCBI lineage: Eukaryota > Viridiplantae > Streptophyta > Magnoliopsida > Poales > Poaceae > Tuctoria > Tuctoria greenei. The sequence continues at coordinate 186,666,622 of JAYESD010000006.1, forward strand.
CATTCCCCTTCTTCAAGGTTGTCTGGGTTAAGATGCATGGCCTCGACCAGTGGATTCAACAGAGAAGGCGACCTTCCTCCCGGCAGAGGGAACCAGAGGAGGAATCCTCTTTGCTTGCAGCACTGGTCACATGAAATTTTCTCACTTCGTCTCCCAAACCTTCTCCATCCCAGCAACTGTAATTGACAATGGATCCACAGAATCCTTCACGATTACTGGGGTTTAAGGTCCTCAGTCCGAGATGGAAAAAGGATTGTTTCTTTCTGAAATCGGGCATCTTAAGCGCTCTGTTCTCCCGACCTGGCATCTGTTGGGGTACTTCAATCTCATTTGCAACGATGAAGATAAGAGTGGAGGAAACCTGAACCGACGCATGATGGCAAGAAATCCCACTATTAGGTCATCGATTCACATGGTCTAATGAACAGAGGCAACAACCAATAATGACTCGAATTGACCATCATTTGTTACGCCTCATTGGGAGAACATCTTTGCTGACCCTATCCTCAAGGCCATATCCTCCTCTACCTCGGATCATTGTCCGCTTCTGCTAATATGTCACGCCCGGTCATCGTAAAGATGAACAGACGCTAACCACATGTACGCCAGGATCAGTTGAATCGTACATGCGTTGACGAAAGTGAAATACCATTACATTGCCATGTTCGATTACATAAATAGTCTTACAGAACGACCCGAAGGTCTACAAATACACTCCACAAATATTTACAATACTACACAGTTCAACACTACAGAAAGCATGATAGATAAGTGGGCTTCGTCTCCACAGGCAGCCGTTGCGCGTGAGGTCACCAGCCTAGACCAAGTCCTCCGGGTTGACGTAGAAGTCCTCCGGTGCAGCTTCTTCTTCTTCATACTCTAAGGGAGAGTTAAACGCTTGAGTACGTAGAGTACTCAGCAAGTGCGGGAAGAGAATGACATGATTGGCTAGGGCAAGGAAAGGCCAAATATGGCTTAGCACTATGCTTAGAACCTATCCTTAGCTTTCAATTATCAATATCATAATTCAATAGATAAATAACACATGTTTAATGATAATGAAAGTACTTGCATCATAATGAACCATCATTTCCCAACCATAGTCTAATTATGAACTGGCCCCAAGCCGCTCTTGTCCGTGAGCACGGCTGTCATGACAGTTTTACCAAATCTCTGCAGAGAGTGTACCCTTTCCCCACAAGCAGTGATTTCATCCCCTGTTGCCAGGTGGACTAAGTGAACCTCCCTGAATGCCCGTGGTAGCTAACCACATTACACACTTCCTTTGGTGTGAGGCCAGGAGATCACAACATGGTCTTTACAAAGGTACTCCCGATTAGTGCTAGCCCTCTAAGGTTTCCACCACTGAGGATTCTCGGAGTAACCCTCCGCCCCAGAGCCCCCTCTTGAGCCTTGCGGTTCCAAGAGCAGATCACCCGCCTCATTCCCCGCACCATCCAACCACTAGCAGTTCATCGGGAGAAACCTAATTAATTGACCAAGCTGCCCCATCTCAGTCTCGTGGTGGTACTATAAAGCTTAGTGGCTTCCTCCATAAACCGGTCCTTAGAATCCGGTGGTAACAAACCCCAATCCCGGGTCTCGTGCAAAATGCACCATACCAAAGCTAACCAACCACCAGATTCCTATCCACTATCATTATGTATATTCACCATCAAATTAGGGTAACCATAAAGTTAAGCATAGAACATTTGTATGAATTCCCAATCCCAACATCTAAGCATGGCTAAGCATAAATAAAGCCTATCTACTTCCCAACCCATTTCAGGTATCAAGGAATGGTAAGGAACAGGGCATGTAAACATGAAGTAGGACATCAAATTAATTAGCATGCAACTAGCTAAATTCCTAAAATAGGCACAAGATGGTCAAGGGCACTTGCCTTCGTTGGAGACTTGAGAATTGACGAAGTCTTGGTCTTGGAAGTTGAGGTTAGGGTCGTAGAACGACTCTAGGGGGGGTTGCGAGGTCCGAAGTTGGCCGGAGAGGGGTCGGCGGCGAGAGGGGCGGTGGTTGGCGTCGGTGCACGTCGGATCCGGCGATCCTCCGGCGATCTCCCCACGCAGACTTGCCTGGCGTGTTCCTGTGGACGGCGAGGCTAGGGTTATGGCGCGGGGAAGGGGAAAATGAGGGAGGCGACGAGGTTTTAAGGAGCAGGGGGGGTGCGGTGGTTGTAGGCGCGTGCGAAGAGGGGTTCCCCCGGGTGGTTTTCGTCGTGGGCGAGGTGGTTGAAGAGGGGCGCGCGAAGTGGGCGCGGGGTGGCGGTTTCATGCGCGGCGCGGGAAGGAAGAGAGGTGGGGGACGGCGCCGACATGCGGGCCCCGCCCGGCAGAGAGAGGGAGAGAGGGGAGGGCGCAGTGGGCTGGCGGGGGAGGGAGGAAATTGGGCCAGGGGGAGGGAATTCGGCCCAAAGGGGTTTTAATTCCTTTTTCTTTTTCTTTTCTATTCATTTCTTTTGATTTTGAATTCAAATTTAATTTGAACCGTTTGCTACTCGTTTGAATACCAAAAATTCACACAAAAAATGCATACTACAATGATCAAGGGTTTGAGAAAATTTTTGAACATGAAAATATGGGTGTTACAACTCTACCCCCCTTAAAAGGAATCTCGCCCTCGAGATTCGGACGCTCTAAGAGAATAGATGAGGGAAATCCGCCTTGAGAGCTTCTTCTCTTTCCCATGTTGCTTCTGCCTCAGAGTGATGCTTCCATTGTACTTTACACATGCGAATGACTTTGTTCCTCGTGACTTTTTCTAGTGTCTCAAGTATTTTGACAGGCTGCTCTACATAAGACAAGTCCTCCTGTACATCCACGGCTTCCATGGGCAATTGCTCTTCAGGCACTCTTAAACACTTCTTAAGCTGTGACACATGGAACACATTGTGCACATCTGCCAGGTGTGGCGGAAGCTCAAGCTGATATGCCACTTCACCTCGTCTTTCTAGTATCTTGAACGGACCAATGTACCGGGGTGACAGCTTGCCTCTTACTTTGAACCTTCTCAATCCTCTCATAGGTGACACCTTCAAGTATACATAGTCACCAACTTCAAATGTGAGATCGCGTCTTCGTGTATCCGCATAACTCTTCTGTCTTGTTTGAGCTGCTTTTAGATTCTTCCGAATTTCTTGTACTTGTCTTTCAGCCTCTTGTAATACGTCAGGCCCAAAGACTTGACTTTCCCCAGTTTGATTCCAAAACAACGGTGTCCTACATTTTCGCCCATACAATGCTTCAAAAGGAGACATCTTCAAACTGGCTTGATAACTGTTGTTGTAAGAGAATTCGGCATATGGCAGATTCTTGTCCCAACTCTTGCTATTCTTTAAAGCACACGCTCTCAACATATCTTCTAATATCTGGTTGGTGCGTTCTGTCTGGCCATCAGTTTGAGGATGATACGCCGAACTGAAATTTAGACGGGTATCCATTGATTCATGCAACTTCTGCCAGAATCTTGAGGTGAATTGGGTGCCTGTGTCTGAAATGATCTTCTTAGGAACTCCATGTAAGCACACAATCCTGGAGATGTACAGTTCCGCCAACTTGGGGCCATTATAGGTCTCTTTCACAGGAATAAAGTGAGCCACTTTAGTTAGACGGTCCACAATAACCCATATAGAATCATATCCAGATTGTGTTCTTGGTAGTCCCACGATGAAGTCCATACTTATTTCTTCCCATTTCCATTCTGGCACTTTGATTGGTTGTAATAACCCTGCTGGTCTTTGATGTTCCGCCTTAATCAATTGACATGTATCACATATGGCCACATATTCGGCTACATCCCGTTTCATTCCATGCCACCAATATCGATCTTTAAGGTCTTGATACATCTTGGTGCTTCCGGGGTGGATGGAGTATGATGAGTCATGAGCTTCTCTTAATATCAACTCTTTAATCTCCTTGACATCTGGAACACAAATCCTCTTTCCAAGCCATAAGGTTCCTTGTTCATCCTCTCTAAAGTTCGGAGCTTTCCCCTTCTTCATCAACTGTTTGATCTCCTTGACCTTCTCATCATTCTTCTGCCCTTCTCGTATATCACGCTCGAGGGTTGAGTCCACTTCCATAGCAACTGCTTCAGTGCTAGACACTAGACATAGATTTAACCTTGCAAACTCTTCACATAGCTGGGGTTGAAGAGCTTGTACTGACAAGTTATTGCTTTGTCCCTTCCTGCTTAGAGCATCAGCGACCACATTAGCCTTGCCTGGATGGTAGTTGATTCCCACATCAAAATCATTGATTAATTCCAACCAGCGACGTTGCCTGAGGTTAAGATCCGGCTGTGTAAATATGTACTTCAAGCTCTTGTGATCTGTATATATCTCCGTCCTTTTTCCCATTAAGTAATGTCTCCATATCTTCAAAGCATGAACAACAGCTGCCAATTCTAAGTCATGTGTTGGATAGTTCCTCTCATGTTTCCGAAGCTGTCTTGAAGCGTAGGCCACAACATGTCCTCCTTGCATTAAGACACATCCTAAACCATGACCAGATGCGTCACAATAGACCACAAACTCCTTTTGCATATCGGGCATCACCAATACCGGTGCACTGGTTAACCTCTTCTTCAATTCGGCGAAGCTTACCTCACATTCGGGGGTCCACTTGAAAGCAACTCCTTTCTCAAGCAACTTGGTTAGTGGTCGAGAGATCTTTGAAAATCCCTCGATGAATCGACGGTAATAACCAGCCATACCTAAGAATCTCCGTATATCATGTACACTCTCAGGTGTTTCCCACTTAAGGACATCGGCCACTTTGCCTGGATCCACTGCTATACCTCCTTCGGATATGACATGTCCCAAAAATGATACCTCCTTTAGCCAAAACTCACACTTACTAAGTTTGGCATACAGTTGATGTTGGCGAAGCTTCTGTAAGGCCATCCTGAGGTGCTCCTCATGCTCTTCTTCAGTTTTGGAGTAGATAAGTATGTCATCGATGAATACCACTACGAACTTGTCCAAGTATTCCATGAAAACCTTGTTCATAAGATACATAAAATACGCCGGAGCATTGGTCAGTCTGAACGACATAACGGTATATTCATATAACCCATACCGAGAGACAAATGCCGTCTTGGGAATATCCGACGGTCTAATCTTGAGTTGATGGTAGCCCGAACGAAGATCAATCTTGGAAAACACACATGCTCCTCTTAACTGATCAAATAAATCTTCAATCCTTGGTAGTGGATATTTATTCTTGATTGTCACCTCATTTAAAGCACGGTAGTCCACACACAACCTTTGAGTTCCATCCTTCTTAGGTACAAATATAACTGGTGCTCCCCAAGGTGATGAGCTAGGACGAATATATCCTTTTGCTAATAACTCCTCAATATGATCCTTTAGTTCAGCCAATTGTTTAGCATCCATTCTATATGGCCTCTTATATATTGGGGCCGTTCCAGGTACTAATTCAATGATAAATTCAATCTCTCGATCAGGGGGCATACCTGGTAAGTCATCTGGGAATACATCCGGAAATTCTTTCACAACCCTGATGTCTTTAGTACTCTCAAGATGGTTGAGTTGCACTATTGCTTCTTGTGTCTGATCTGGCTTGAATTCCACTGTGGTGCCATCCGGGTGTGTTAAGCAGACTGTTCTAGTTGCACAATGAATTACTCCTTGATTCTTTGTCAACCAGTCCATTCCCAGAATGATATCTAATCCTTGTGAGTCCAACACTATTAGGTTGGCCCAAAAGACTACCCCCCTTATGTTTATACTCACTTTTCGGCATAGATGCCTTGCCACCATCTCTCCTCCAGGAGAGTTTATCAATAATGGCCCATTCAAGAATGTAACTACCATGTCATGCTTCTTTATGAAATCCTTGGATATGAATGAATGTGTAGCACCCGAATCAAACAATATGGTGGCGGGGTGGGAGTTGACAGAGAACGTACCGATCACCACATCAGGTGCTTCCTGTGCTTGCTCCAGAGTCACATGGTTGACACGGCCAGTTGGGTTGTGCTGCTTCTTTGGACAACTGCTGGCATAGTGTCCCCATTCTCCGCACTTGTAGCATTGTACTCCTGCAGCATTATTTGGGCCCTTGTTGCCTCCTGACTGGTTTCTTGGGGGTTGGCCACTTGGACGGTTAGTTGGGGCTGAAGGGCGGGGTGGCTGCATCTGCTGGCGTGGGGGTTGCATTGGCTGGCGTGGTGGCTGCTGCTGCTGCTGCTGCTGGCGCATTGGCTGGTTGTAAGGGGTGGGTGGCCTGTAGTTGGAGTTGGGATACCTTTGTCCCGAGTAGTTCATGGGACGAGTCATGTGAGTTGTAGGTGGAGGGTTGAGACGGGGGCGTACATTGCTGCTAGAGGCATGTGCTGCTAAAGTCAACTTCCTCTTTCTTTCATCATCATCCAGTTCCTTCTTAGTCCTCTCCACTTCAAAAGCTTTGTCAACTAACTTCTGGAAGTCGCCGTAGTCGCTGGAAGACATGGCGAACTTTAACTCTTTGTCCAGCCCGTTCTTGAAGCGGAATTGCTTCTTGGCGTCGGTATCCACGTCTGTTGGGGCATAGCGGGATAGCTGGGTGAAGGAATTCAGGTAGGCCCTCACAGTCATACGGCCTTGCTTTAGCATCAGGAATTCTTCACGCCTGGCTTGTATCTCTCCTTCAGGTACGAAGTGATTGCGGAAGTTGGTACGGAATTCTTCCCATGTAATATTTTCCGGGTCCCGGTGGGCTTCGGTGAAGGCGGTCCACCAGTCAGCTGCTGGTCCTTGGAGTTGATGGGAGGCTAGTAGCACTTTCTCCCTTCCCTCACAGTGGATGAGCCTCAGTTTGCTATCAATGGTACGGAGCCAATCATCGGCGTCCATGGGTTCGGTAACGGTGGCAAAAGTGGGTGGATGGGTGTTCAGGAAGTCCCTAAGGAAGGACCTCGGTGGAAAAGGTGGTGGTGGCGGAAGGTTGTAGTTTGGTGGTGGTGGCGGTGGGGCTTGTTGCAGGTTGGTGACAATCTGGGTGAGGTTGTTGAGTAGTTGAGTCTGAAGAGCCATCATCTGTTGCATCTGTTGAGAGGCTGGGGCTCCTCGAGCACCCCTTGCATTCCATCCAGGGACACCTCCAAGTCCTTCATCCAGAGGTGGGTTACCACGACCACGGCCTCTACCTCTACCTCGTCCAGCCATCTGTGATAGAGAAGTTCATTGAGGTCTTAGAATAATAGATGAGATAAGAAAGGATATGCTAGGGTAACACGGTCCCAACTATATGCATCAAGGGTAATAGACATAAAGCAAATTCATTAATCAACTAGTGTGGAGGTGGACAAGATGCCTAAGCATTCCACCACTCACACGACACATAAACAAGACTAAAGACATGGATGTGGACAGATTGCCGAAGCATTCCACAACTCATGTCGCAACCAACACACACAACATAAAGCAAACTACTAGCATAACAACATAAAAGGTACAACTCAAGACTAGGGAGGGCGTAGCTACACGCTCCTACAAACTAAGGATAACTGTCCTGAGTCGACCAGCGGGGAAACGAGTCCACTCCTACTCGTCGGAGTCCTCCTCAACCTCCATCTCCGGGTCTTCTTCTTCTGTGTCTTCTCTTGAGTCCTCGGGGGAGTTCATGCGGCGATCCGGAGAGTTCGGGTCCCAAGGCTCCACGTCTGAAGCGTACTGCGGAGAGTTAGGATCAACTCCAGTGATCCTCGTGTAGCGTCGGCGAAGTCGCTCGTAGCGGTCGACCAGGTCCCTGCTGTCCTGCAGCTCCTGCTGACAACGCTGGAGTCGCGAAGACAACTCCACAACGTCGTCCACCAGCCTCTCGCACTGGGGGTGAGTCAAGCGCCCCTCGACGTCACGTCCAGTGAAGGCGGCTGTGCCACTAGGGCGCTGAGGGGTGTACGCGTGCTCCGTGCACCCAAGAAGGAACCTGTGGGCGTGGCTCCAGTAGGTGGTCGCCTCCCACGTGGCGTCCTCCTCAGCTGCACGCTGGGAGCTCCTCCAGGCCGGAGAGAAGTGCGAGTGCAGCAACTCCGAGTCGTAGTAGACGGCCAGCTGAGAAGTCCACTCCAGCTCACCAGTATAGGGTGCAAAGACCCTAGTGGTGTGGTAGACTAAGCGGACACGGTACTCACGGTACCCCGCAGCTCGAAGAAGAGAACGAAGACGGACACGCATCCTTGAAGCAGCACTCCCGTTGGAGAGCAGCGTCGTCTCCCTCCGGGGTGTGTAAGGTGCGGAGCGACTGGCTAGGGCGTGCTGAGGGACACGACCTCCAGTCGACTTACGGGCCGTCTGCTTGGTCCGCGCCATCTACAAACATTTGAAAAGAAGAGAGTGAGATTAATATTTAATAAATCAAGTTAGAATAAAAACAATAAGCAAAGCAAGGTAAGAAGCACAAGGGTTGAGATGGAGAGCACAAGGTTTTGGAAATACTATTTCATATGAAAATAGTATAGTCCTTAATTTTCGGCCATTTCTAACTAGGCTTGCGTCCTACGGGCAACACGGCTCTGATACCACTTTGTCACGCCCGGTCATCGTAAAGATGAACAGACGCTAACCACATGTACGCCAGGATCAGTTGAATCGTACATGCGTTGACGAAAGTGAAATACCATTACATTGCCATGTTCGATTACATAAATAGTCTTACAGAACGACCCGAAGGTCTACAAATACACTCCACAAATATTTACAATACTACACAGTTCAACACTACAGAAAGCATGATAGATAAGTGGGCTTCGTCTCCACAGGCAGCCGTTGCGCGTGAGGTCGCCAGCCTAGACCAAGTCCTCCGGGTTGACGTAGAAGTCCTCCGGTGCAGCTTCTTCTTCTTCATACTCTAAGGGAGAGTTAAACGCGTGAGTACGTAGAGTACTCAGCAAGTGCGGGAAGAGAATGACATGATTGGCTAGGGCAAGGAAAGGCCAAATATGGCTTAGCACTATGCTTAGAACCTATCCTTAACTTTCAATTATCAATATCATAATTCAATAGATAAATAACACATGTTTAATGATAATGAAAGTACTTGCATCATAATGAACCATCATTTCCCAACCATAGTCTAATTATGAACTGGCCCCAAGCCGCTCTTGTCCGTGAGCACGGCTGTCATGACAGTTTTACCAAATCTCTGCAGAGAGTGTACCCTTTCCCCACAAGCAGTGATTTCATCCCCTGTTGCCAGGTGGACTAAGTGAACCTCCCTGAATGCCCGTGGTAGCTAACCACATTACACACTTCCTTTGGTGTGAGGCCAGGAGATCACAACATGGTCTTTACAAAGGTACTCCCGATTAGTGCTAGCCCTCTAAGGTTTCCACCACTGAGGATTCTCGGAGTAACCCTCCGCCCCAGAGCCCCCTCTTGAGCCTTGCGGTTCCAAGAGCAGATCACCCGCCTCATTCCCCGCACCATCCAACCACTAGCAGTTCATCGGGAGAAACCTAATTAATTGACCAAGCTGCCCCATCTCAGTCTCGTGGTGGTACTATAAAGCTTAGTGGCTTCCTCCATAAACCGGTCCTTAGAATCCGGTGGTAACAAACCCCAATCCCGGGTCTCGTGCAAAATGCACCATACCAAAGCTAACCAACCACCAGATTCCTATCCACTATCATTATGTATATTCACCATCAAATTAGGGTAACCATAAAGTTAAGCATAGAACATTTGTATGAATTCCCAATCCCAACATCTAAGCATGGCTAAGCATAAATAAAGCCTATCTACTTCCCAACCCATTTCAGGTATCAAGGAATGGTAAGGAACAGGGCATGTAAACATGAAGTAGGACATCAAATTAATTAGCATGCAACTAGCTAAATTCCTAAAATAGGCACAAGATGGTCAAGGGCACTTGCCTTCGTTGGAGACTTGAGAATTGACGAAGTCTTGGTCTTGGAAGTTGAGGTTAGGGTCGTAGAACGACTCTAGGGGGGGTTGCGAGGTCCGAAGTTGGCCGGAGAGGGGTCGGCGGCGAGAGGGGCGGTGGTTGGCGTCGGTGCACGTCGGATCCGGCGATCCTCCGGCGATCTCCCCACGCAGACTTGCCTGGCGTGTTCCTGTGGACGGCGAGGCTAGGGTTATGGCGCGGGGAAGGGGAAAATGAGGGAGGCGACGAGGTTTTAAGGAGCAGGGGGGGTGCGGTGGTTGTAGGCGCGTGCGAAGAGGGGTTCCCCCGGGTGGTTTTCGTCGTGGGCGAGGTGGTTGAAGAGGGGCGCGCGAAGTGGGCGCGGGGTGGCGGTTTCATGCGCGGCGCGGGAAGGAAGAGAGGTGGGGGACCGCGCCGACATGCGGGCCCCGCCCGGCAGAGAGAGGGAGAGAGGGGAGGGCGCAGTGGGCTGGCGGGGGAGGGAGGAAATTGGGCCAGGGGGAGGGAATTCGGCCCAAAGGGGTTTTAATTCCTTTTTCTTTTTCTTTTCTATTCATTTCTTTTGATTTTGAATTCAAATTTAATTTGAACCGTTTGCTACTCGTTTGAATACCAAAAATTCACACAAAAAATGCATACTACAATGATCAAGGGTTTGAGAAAATTTTTGAACATGAAAATATGGGTGTTACATAATACCTTTTGACGAAGACTGTAGGAGCCGTTCCTTTCGTTTTGAGGAACACTAGCCGGAATGGCCTGGCTATCTGGATTGTGTTAGTGAAGCTTGGTTAAAACCTGTCCCTGCGCAACATAACGCTATGCTAAGCTTGCACATCAAGCTGTCCAGGATAGCAAAAGCCCTCTGTCGCTGGTTTTGCTCCCATATTCCCTAAGGAAAAGTGGCTATCATTATCTGTAGAGAGGTTGTCCTTAGGTTAGATGAAGCCATGGAGTTCAGATCCTTATCAGACTTGGAGCAGGAAACGCGCGCACTTCTCAAGCGTCGTATCTTTGGCCTTGCTGCAATCGAAAAATCCAGAGCCCGGCAACAATCACGCCTAACCTCGGTTCGCAAGAGTGACACCAACACCCAATACTTCCACTCTTTTGTGAATGGCCGGAGGAAATCCATCTTCATTCAATCAGTTGAAACTCACCATGGCCCTGTCTTTGCGCAAATGGAGAAGCATAAAGTTATTTTCCAACACTATGTGCAGCACTTGGGAACACACCATCCATGAACCATGTCGTTAGATCTCTCTCAACTTGGTTGGCAGAGAAGGGAGCTACATCACTTGGATCAACCAATTTCTGAGGAAGAGGTATATAAAGTCATTAAGGAGATGCCCAAGAGCAAAGCACCGGGTCCAAACAGTTTCTCAGGGCTTTTTCTCCGCTCCTGCTGGGACATAATCAAGGCTGACTTCTTGGCTGCTGTGAACCAATTCAGTAATGCAAATCAACAAGACTTGCAGCTTCTCAATACTGCATCGGTTGTTTTAACTCCAAAAAAGACGGACCAGAGGAGAATTATTGATTATCGCACCATTAGTCTGATCCATGTGTTTGCAAAAATAATCTCAAAGGTCCTTGCTAACAGACTGGCCCCAGAGCTTGATCAGATCATATCTGTGCATCAGAATGCTTTTATCAAGCAAAGATGTATCCACGATAATTTTCTATTCGTCGGACAAACAATTCATCAGCTTCACAAAAAGAGATCCCCGACGCCCTTCAGCAAATTAGATATATTTAAGGCTTTTGATATTGTTAATTGGGTCTTTATGTTGGACATTATGAAGCATCTTGGATTTGGTGAGAGATGGCGAGACTGGGTGACGGCGATGTGGGGTTCCTCATCCTCTTCCTTCATCCACAATGGAGTCCCTGGTGCCAAGGTCGCTCATGCATGTCCCCTGTTTCAATGTGCCCAACAACGTGGTTTGCTCTCCTCCATCCTGGAGCTGAAGGATCAACTATGTGTCTTGCTATATGCGGACGATGCGGCGATCTTCATCAGACCCTCGGCTCAGGACATGCTAACCACAAAATTCCTATTGCATATTTTTGGTCAAGCTTCGGGACTTGTTACCAACCTGGACAAAATAGAATTCTACCCGATTTGCTGCTGTCGGTACCCAGGATACTGGGTACCTCTGCGCACAAGATAAAAACGCATAAGTACCCTGCCTCCCCGCTGAGGCAAGGTCCTATAGCGTCATGTGTCCAGTAGGCCCGGACCCTGTCCCTCCTCAGGGGCGGGCTCTGGTACTGCCACATGGACTTCAAGACAGGACCCAGCTCCCCCGAAGAGACGAGCTCCCAAGCAGCCACATGTCCAGCGGGACGGGACCCCGTTCCTCGAAAGGAGTGGGCTCTGGTGCTGCCATGTGGCCCGAAGCTCCGGGCTTGCCTCCCCCGCGGAGGCGGGCTCAAGAACCCCCACGTGTCCAGTAGTCTCGTACCTTCCGACTCTCCATGAAGTTAGGCTTCGGGGCTGCACGTAGCCCGTAGCGCAGGGCTCGGCCTCCCTCGCGGAGGCGGGCTCTGGTGCTGCCACAAGTCCTGTAACTTGCCCTAATCAGTAGGTTGCGGGAGTGTCACACCCGGTAAAAAGAAGACAATCAGATGCTTTCCACATGTATGTCAGGATCAGTTCAACCCATACATGTGAAGACGAAAGTGAAATACCGTAAATAATGTCATGTTCGAGTACATCACCTTATTACATAAATGACCTTCCATGTCTAAAATAAAAGTACAAGCAGCGGAAAAACATACAAAAGGGCTCCAAGCACAGACATTGCACGGGGGAGCGCCAGCCTAGAACATCTCATCAGGATCTCCGTAGAAGTCCGGGTTCTCCACCTCTTCATCTTCGTAGACTGGGGGGGGAATATGCAACTAACAAGTTTGAGTACCAACGGTACTCGCAAGTTGGAAAGTTATGACATGTGTGGTTCACAACAAGGAAGGCAAATAATAGGTAAAGCACTATAGCAGTTACAACCTACTCTTAAATGTTATTAAGCACCTACATCTAGGTGAAATCCCAACCAATATCCCAAAATTAATCTAGGTAAGATCAAACCCAAACCATCCATTATGTAACCATGTGCTAATTATGAATTTGGTTTCAAGCCGCTCGTGTCCGTGAGCACGGCTGTCTAGACAGTTTGACAAAACTCTACAGAGTGTGTATCCTTTACCCACAATTCGTGATTCCATCCCCTGTCGCCAGGTGGACAAAGGTAAACCTCCCCGATGCCCGTGGTAGCTAACAACATTACACACTTCTGAAGGTGTGTGGCCAGGAGATCACTACGAGGTGTTTCCGATGGTTCTCCCGACTTGCAATGGGTACTCTAAGGTTTCACCGCTCCGACACCTGGAGTCTATTTTCCCTCCGCCAGGAGAGGCCCCCTCTTGAGCCATGCAGATCCCAAGGCAGAACCCATTCCCCGCCTGTTGAATTACCTATGCTACATCAGGAGAGACCAAATTACTAAACCAAGTTGTCCCATATACAATTCAGTGGTGATACTAAAAGGCTTAGCAACTTCTTTCATAAACCGGTCCTTATAATCTGATAGGTGTCAAGCCCCAAACCAAGGTCTTGTGCACGCATGCACCAATCTATACAAAACCCCATATCAGATTCCTATCTACTAAATTCCAATATTGCCATCAATTCATAAATCATAATATATCAAATGTAACTTGTAGATAAATAGATCGTATTTCAATTAAGCATGGATAAGCGTAAACTAAATAATAGTAAAACACCCAAACCAAGCGACAAGGAATTATTGGGAAAAACTAGGGAAACATAGCGTAGGATTCACATTTTAATTTAGCATGCATCTAACTAAAACTTAACAAAAAAGGTGCAGGATGGTCAAGAAACTTGCCTCCAAACTGAGCCTGGAGGTCGTCGAGAAATTGTTGCTCTTAAAGGTTAAATGTCGGTTCTGGCCCCGACTCTAACTTACGACGATGCATAAAATAATAACACACAATAAGAACATATAGAATGCAAACAATTCAAATAAACATAAATTCCTATGCAAAAAGTGATTTTATGGTTATTTAAATTATAGGCATAATACTAATTATTGAGAATTTTAGAGTTAAATGAAATATATTGAGTAAAACATATTTTTAATAATTTTTATACCATTTTTATATTTATTAGAAACCTATTATTATTTTCTAGAAATTTTTATCCTTCAAAATAAGCTTAAAATAGTTTTATAACATAAAAAATACATTTTACAATTTTTACACTATTTTTAATAATTATTTTTATGTGCAAATCAATTTTTATGAATTAAATCTACTTAAAAAGTATTTTATGATTAATTCAGAAATTTAAATGAATTAATAAAAATAATACAAAAATGTAAATAATTTAAACATATTTAAATCTATTTTTATAAATATTTTATATAAATTAAGGACTTTTATTTAATTTCTAGAACTATCAGGGGCTTTTCTATAAAATCAGAACTATTCCAGAGGCTAAAAACAATTTTTATTAAGTCCAGGGTTTAGTCTACAATTTTCCAGAATTTATTTGCTATTTTAAAATATTTCAGGGGCTTTTAAACACTTTTTATTCAATTATCCAGTATTTTCCTAATTTCTAGAAAGTCCAGGGTTGATTTTATAAGTTTTAGGACCAATTTGTAAACTATTTAGAAGTCTAGGGGTTTTCTTAAACTAATCCAGGAGGCCTACTGTAAAAATACCAACGGCTAAGAAGGTTTAAACGTGGGCTATCAGATTTAAAATGGAGGGCCCAGGTTTAATTAACCGAAGGGGTACGCTGGGTTTTAATCTCGGCCGCCCGTTCAAAATGAACGGCCGACAGAGGGCCACGTCGCCTGAATGACGGGAGCGGCGGCGCTAGTGGCGGCGCACGACGGAGGCGACACACGCGCGGCGGCTATCTCGCCGGTGATGACCAAAAACGCGCTACAGAGGCTTCAGGGCACATTTGACTAGCGCAAAATGAAGAGGGGTGCACGGGGGTCTCACCGAGGGTTGTCGCACGGTCGGAGGAGGGGCGGAAGGTGGTCGGCGACGGCGATTGGCGGTGGAGCTCTTCGGCGCCCGACGAAGTCAGCGACGCAGAGGCGATAACCCCCGACGAAGATGATTGGCGGTCTCCTGGGGACACGACAAAGGTGTTAGGCAAGGTTTCGAGGTGAGGCAGTGGGTGAATTGATGGGAACATCGACACCATTACCAAGCTCGTCGGCGCTAGGGTTTGGGGCATCGGGGTGAAGAATTCCGAGGGGAATCGGCCGGTATTTATATGGGAAATGGCGGAAAAACTGGCGGCGACATCATTGAGCACGATGGGGCGCTTGATTAGAGAGAAACGGTCGGCATTGAAAGGGTGAATTGTGTCGGCGTGAGTGGCGCGTGCGTTACGGGAACGCATGGCGCGGTGGTTCGAGGGAAGGAGAGAGATCTGATGGGTGGGGCCGGGTGGCAGCAGGAGGGAGAGAGGAAAGGGGGCGCGGGCCAGCGCGGAAGAAGGGAGGGAGTTGGGCCGGAGGCGGGGAATTCGGCCCAAGCGCGATTTTTCCTTTTCTTTTCTTTTTCTTTTTCTTTTCTGTTTTGTTTCTCTTTTCTTTTATGATTTGAATTTGTAAACTGAATTTCTAGCAAATTTGAATTTCAAAAATTTCACTCAATCATTCAACCATGATGCAATTTTCCTTATATGAATTTTATTCCAGAGAAAATGTTTTTATCTCTTGCTAAAGAATTTATTTTACATTTTTTTCATTCAAAAAGAGTGGGTGTTACAGGGAGTAAATGGGCGGTTCTTCCTGTCCAAGTCAGGCATTGAGGACACGCGCCTTCCCCAGACGCACGACGCGGCGCACACCTCCTGTCAAGTACCATTGTGTCCAATCGCATCGCAGTGAAGGCGTCGCAGGCCTACCCCACTCCGCCAATTGGGTAGCTTACGGCGACAAGACAGATAGATGGGACATTCCCTGCCATCATCAACGACTACGCATGGGCCATTGGCGTCCAAGGCAGCAAGACGACGAGTCTTCGAACCGTGATAAGAGGCAACGTAGAAGAGAAGCCTTAGATCTTTAGGATAAGATCACCACGGGGCCACCTGTCGGGCCCCGGACCCCACTTGTAAGGTACCCGGCCTTACTATAAAAGGCCGGGCAGCCATCGTTACAGGACATGCGAAATTGGACTCTCCACACACACACACATACTCACGCACTCACGCAATACAAACCTCACTGTGGAGTAGGGTATTATGCTCCGGCGGCCCGAACCACGTAAAACTCCCTTCTCACCATAGTTTCTAAAACGCGCAACCTCACCGGAGACTAAGTCTCCGCCGATCAAAGAACCTCTGTAGGCTGCTCTCTAAGCAGGTCCGAAGAAGTGTCGCAAGAACACTTTGACGGCTGCCATGAACCTGATCTGTGGGCCACTATTGGAGCTAATAGCATGATAGGATCATTTCCATGCAAGTATCTCGGGCTACCCTTGCATTTCAAGAAACTACCCAGAACGGTTGTACAACCGATTGTACAAAAGGTCGCCCAGCTGGCTAGAAAAAGAATATGCTATCTTATTCAGGGAGAGAACTTCTTGTCAAGACTGTACTTACTGTGATGCCAATATACTTCATGACCGTCTTTCACCTCCCAGCTTGGGCTTGCAAGAAGATTGACAAGATAGGGTGAAGCTTTTTGTGGAAGGATGAGGACCCCGATAGAGTGCGTGGAGAACACTGTCTGCTGATTAAATGGAAAGTGTGCACGAAGCCTAAAAAGATGGGGGGCCTAGGCATTAAGGACTTAGAAAAAAATTGGAAGGGCTTTGAGACTAAGATGGATGTGGCACTCATGGGATCAACGTGCCAGACCGTGGAAGATGTTGTACCAAAACCAAGACCATGTTGATCGTCAGCTGTTCTTTGCTTCAACAGTCATCACTTTGGGGAATGGCGAGAACACTGTGTTATGGAAGCTAGGTGACTGTTTGGACAAGCTCTGAAAATACTTGCGCCAAATTTGTTTCAGCGCGCTAGGTTCAAGAAGAGAACAGTTGCCAAAGAGCTCAATAACTCAAACTGGATTAAAAATACTGTCTCTCTTCATAATACAGAGCTCATAGATGAATTCGTTCTGCTATATCAGGCACTAAGTAAAATCTCTCTAACTGGGGAACAGGATAGAATTTCTTGGCAGTGGACATCGAATGGAGTCTACTCAGCAGCCTCAGCCTATGATTTACAGTTCCTGGGCAGGATTTCTCCGAGCTGGGCGACTACACTTTGGAGCACTAAAACACAGCTCAAGTGTCGATTCTTTGCCTGGTTGGTAATGCTTAACAAAGCCCTCACTGCCGACAACCTTGCCAAACAAAATTGGCCCCATCATTCCCATTGTACGCTGTGCTCCACCTCGATGGAAAACATTGATCATCTCCTCACACAATGTGCCTACATGATGGCAACTTGGCTCGAGTTGGCTCAGCTGTTTCGGCTCCCAGGCCCTATGCATCAAACTAGTCCGCGTGGTGCTTCGGGTTGGGTGCAATTCATCTCTGACTCATGCTCCAAATCTCATGCAAAAAAAAGTTACAGGTGCTCTCTTGTCGTTTTGGTGGCACATCTGGAAGGAATGCAACCGAAGGATATTTCAACATCAAGACCTCCTGCATCCCCAAGTAGCTCCATTAACCCTGGAGGACATCAAACTGCAGGATTCGGAGGTCCTTAATTAACTCAAGTAGTGCGGCTAGAGCTCACTGTTGGGGCTCCTTGTAGTGTGTTGGTGTTCCCTGTGTTAAGTTTGTAATTTCTGCAACTTGTACACCTAAGTTGTAACTCTCCTTCTTCTTAATACATTGGCAGAGCTCCTGCCATTTGTAAATGTAGGATCGAAGAGCACGTGAAAAGCTACCAGAGGGGGGGTGAATGGTAGATTTAAAAAACTTACGCAGCGGAAACAATTAAATCCCAACCCCTTCGGCAGAAAATCGATCTCTTAAAGAAATCGTGTGTGAGACTAATCTAAATGTGTTTCACCATGACAAAAGTGATAGATATCAGAGAGAATCAAGTCACAAAGACAACACAAAATGAATCACTCAAATCCGTCGAGAAAAACTCAAGTTATGATCGAAAGATCAAACAATGGTCAATCTGCCCTACCCGAGAAAAACAGTTCTGGAACACTGCAAAGAAACTCGTGTAGATCATAGACCACAAATCCAATGACCGTGAAATTTTTATATATGATAGATAATCAAGTTTTGAAGACAACCCAAAAAGAATCACGTCAATTGGATCGGTAAAACTCGAGTTATGATAAAACCACCGATGAAAGGTAGCGTTGTCCAGAAACTCGACAAGTAAAACTTGTCTGGAACAAGTCGGACGAACAAGGCACAAAAGTTCCTTCAACCTACGAATTTTATTCAATAGAACACAAGAGGAACAGCCCCAAAGTTGTCTACCACGAGCTATGGGCTCCCTTGCTTATATAACCAGCCCTTAGGCCATCCAAATATCAACTAGGACTCCAATCCTACTCAGATCACGAATCATAACTTTCCATAACTGCTCAAGATTCTTCTATACGCAGATAGAAGCAATCTTAAGACTTCCAAACACCTTAGAAACGTATCCCACATTCCTAAACAACTCAAATTCGTGACACACGAAATCCTAACATAACCAACTCGATACTTTCCATACCGAGCCATAACCGACTCCGCCGCAGCCGAAGTCATCAACCGGTACGATCCGATCCTTCCAACCAGATCTTTCCTTTCTTATCCCATCTTCGGAACCATGTTGCCACGTCATGCACCGCATGCATACGTGCAAACATCTTCCTTCGACGTCCAGTAACCTTCATATGCACCGCCCTTGATTCAATCATCCTGCGCGACCTCCTGATCAGCTCAACCACAGTTCCTCCCGAACTTGGTTATTGGAACCTCATCTCCTCCCTGAGACTAGCCCAATGGATCCCGTCACCAGCCATGACTTGAAACCAAGCAACACCTGCACATGAATAAACAACCAATCCATACGAGCCCAAGTCCTCGACTTGACTCAAGTTAGTTCCGAACACAACACCTTATGTGAGCACCTCACATAAGCATGTTGCAAAACCACAGTAACACGATATTATCCATATCAACCAAAACGCACCAAAAACTTAATAAAAGAATACTAAGCAATCTTTCCAACAATGTAAAGCAAGTACGAAACATTGCAAATGAAAAGCAGAAGCACTGCAGTCAAGTTCCGGACCTTGCCAGAGCAACCCGGAGCTTGAGCCGGAGCTATCAAAAGCTAGTAGAACCTAGCGCCGGAGCTTACCAAACTAGTACAACCAAGCTCCCGCCGGAGCTTACAAAACTAGCAGGACCTAGCGCCGGAGCTAACCAAAACTAGTAGATCCTAGTACCGGAGCTTACCAAAAACTAGTCAAAACTAGTCAACCCAAAACCGGAGCTAGACAAAGTACGTCGGAGCTTAGCAAAAGCATGCCGGAGCTATCAAATATATGCCGGAGCTATCAAAGACATGCCGGAGCTAATAAAGACATGCCGGAGCTAAAGATAAAGCTCACCGGAGCTAACCAAAGCTAGTCGGACCTTACCAAGAAGTCGGACCTAGCATCTAACGTAGCCGGAGCTACCCAAAACAAGTCGGACCTATGGTCGGACCTTGCTATAGCTCGGAGCTAGAGTCGGACCTTGATAAAAAGGTGTTTTGGTGATATTAAAAACTTTTATCATCAAAGCCAAGTGTATTCACTACAAGCCAATGTATTCAGCACGTATAGGTCTTATAATCTCCCCCTTGATGAATGCATTGGCAACACCATCTAAAATCCGAACATTGGCTTATTCACATAAAAGTTTTGAAGACAATTTCTCCCCTTTTGTAAATCAAAAGAGAAAATAAAATCTCTCCCCCTTTATTATCTCTCCTTATGCACATATTTTCTTTCTCTTCATGCTTATCTCTCCCCCTTTGACAATGTATTCAGCAAGTCATGAGCATATAAACAAATTATCTCTCCCTCTTTAGTTGTTATGAGCATATATTCATATAAACAAAGCTCATCCAAGTCATACTATCAAGTGCTTTACATTATCACATCAATGAAATACATAAAGTAGTGTAAGCCATGCTAGAGATCATATGTAATTTTCAATTTAAGCAAGCCATGATCTCACAACCTTAACTATTTCAAAACCTGAAAGCATGACACTAGTTGCTGCATTTTTTTTAAAAAAAAAGCATAAATTTAGATCATATGATATTTGCAAGAGATTATATGCACATCTGTCTTATTCTAACCAACCAAGCCAAGCCTATGTCATTTGACAATCAGAAGCTTAAGGACATGGTTTTAGTCATACACAACTTCTTCCAAGTTCATATCTAAGTGCAATGAAAAGCCATCTCAAAAGAAGAAGTGGGATGCATGCATATTCTCCTGATCTTTTCTCAATTTATATTTGTTCATAAAAACTCAACATGTGAGTTGATTACTTGATGAATTCTTTATGATTAAAAGCATTTGTGAGCATGCAACAAGTTCAGAACAACAAGAAAGTTCAAATTACTAGACATGGCAAAAACTACAAAATGTATAACATGAGTAATGTAGTAAGAACTTTCAGTATGTAAAAGAAATCACAAAGTCATATATGTATGAAATACTATACTCATATTATTTTAATTTCAGATTCACACATAGACTTCCCAAGTTTCAAAAACTCCCCCTCAATTTAAGCCATGAGGATGCATAATCCCTATTTCACTACGAATGTAACAAAAACGAGTGAAATCCAAAGGTTTTGTAAAAATGTCAGCCAATTGTTGTTCGGTATCTACATGGTGAAGCACAATGTTTCCCTTTTCAACGTTATCTCGGAGAAAGTGATACCTAAAATCAATGTGATTAGTTCTAGAATGTTGCACGGGGTTTTTGGCAATGCAAATAGCACTAGTGTTATCACAAAACAGTAACACTATCTAGATCAACCCCATAGTCCTTAAGTGTTTGAACAATCCAAAGAATTTGTGAGCAAGCACTAGCAGCAGCTACATATTCAGATTCAGCTATGGATTGTGCAACTGAGTTTTGTTTTCTAGAGGACCAAGCAATAAGTGAATTACCAAGAAAATGACAAGCACCAGAAGTACTTTTCCTATCAATCCTACAACCCCAAAGTCAGCATCCGAAAAAGCTTTCAAAGTAATGGTTGAGGAAGAAGGAAGAAAAATGCCAAATTCTTGAGTTCATGTAAGTACCTGAGAATCCTTTTGACGGCTTGATGATGTGAAGCACGTGGGGAGGCTTGAAACTGTGCACAAAGACATATGCTGAATTGTATGTTCGGTCTTGATGTCGTGAGGTACAAAAGTGATATGATCATGCTTCTATATTCTTTTTCATCCACGGGTTCACCATCTTCATCAAGTTCAAGTGTTGTTGCTGTTCCCGTTGGTGTCCAAAGAGGCTTGCTTTTGTCCATGTTGAAGCACCTTAGGAGGTCTTTTGTATACTTCGTTTGATGCACAAAGGTACCCTCCTTGGTTTGCTTGATTTGCGGCCCCAAAAAGTACGTGAGTTCTCCCATCATACTCATCTGAAATTCTGAACTCATCATAACTGAAAACTTGGACACAAGATCATGAGAAGCACAACCAAAGATAATATCATCCACATACACTTGAACGAATAATGAGTCATTGCCGTGCTTAAGCAAAAAAAGAGTTTTATCAACCTTGCCCATGGTAAACCCCTTTTCAAGTAAGAATGTTTTTAACCTATCATACCATGCTCTAGGGGCTTGTTTGAGACCGTATAAGGCTTTGGACAGTTTGTAAACATGATTAGGAAAATCTGGATTTTCAAAACCCGGTGGTTGTTTGACATAAACCTCCTCATCTATGTAGCCATTAAGAAAAGCACTTTTAACATCCATTTGATATAGCTTAAAACCTTTAGATGTTGCAAGCTAACAAAATTCTTATGGCTTCTAATCTAGCGACAGGAGCAAAAGTTTCATCAAAATCTAGACCTTCAATTTGAGTGAAACCTTGAGCAACCAACCTAGCCTTATTCCTAACCACAACCCCATCCTCACTTTGTTTATTTTTAAATATCCATTTAGTTCCAATTAAAGTGTGACCTTGAGGTGGAGGTACAAGTTTCCAAACATTATTTCTTTCAAAATTTTCTAACTCTTCTTGCATGGCAATAATCCAAGATTCATTAGTGAGTGTGTGTGATATATCTTTGGGTTCAAAAGAAGCAACAAAAGCAGAATGAGCATGAGAGTTTGGATCGCAAAACCTGGACCATGTGACTCGTTCGTGCAAGCTTCCAATCATCTGTTGTGGGGGGTGAAAGCATCTAGGCCCCATGAGGTACGGTTTCGGTGATTAATGACAACCATTCGATATTACTAATGAATTTGTGAATGCAAGGTCTCAATGACACTCAATCAAATGAAATCAAAATTACATTGGAGACCCATATAAAATCAACAAATGAGATCAAATCAAAACATATGATGACAAGAAGTGAAAGCTCTAACTTGATATCATTCCATGCTTGAAGACAATCAAAACAACATTTCCAACAAGTGTCAAGAGGTCACAAGTTCAAAATTCCAAAAGAACAACTCAAAACAACTCGAAGTCAACAAGTTGAATACACCGGATCAACCGACGTTATATGAGTTGACTACATCGGTCAAGTTAGTTCTATTAAAGAAGAAGACCTCAGACAAATGCACTCACCGGATCATCCGATGTGAGTGGCTCAGTGACATCGGTCCATAATCACAGATTGCAATACCATTGGACCAAGTGAAGCACCGGATCATCCGATGTGCAGAAAACATACATCGGTCGATCACTCCAGTGAGCCTCAAGATCAAGCAAAATTCTGGAGGAAGAGCCACAGGATCATCCGATGAGAAGACAGATCAACATCGGTCTAACAACGGTCATATCTGACACAGTGACATCAGCTAATTTGGCTTTGACCGATGTTAACAGAAGGGGAGACATCGGATCATCCGGTGTTCGCAGACAAGTGATGTCAGCCTACTTTTCCAACGGCTATCTCGTGGAGGCTGGCTATTTATACCCCTTCAACCTGTCAAATCGATAAGACTTGAAGCCCAGACATACTCTACACATCCTAGAGCATTCAAGCAAGAGAGCTACCACTTTCACATCAATTTCACATCAATTGTACACCAAGAGATAGGCTAGAACTAGCTAGAGATAGTGCTTGGGTGCCTCCACTCTAGGTGATTGGAGTCTCTAGCATAGTGAGAGCCACAAGGGAGTGTCCCTTGGTGTGTGTAACTTCCGGAGCTTGCCAAGTGGATTGTGGAAGCCCGGAGGATCCCAAAAGTGTACAAGGCTTGAGCTCCACCTTGCCGAGGTTGGCGAACGGAGAAGAATAGTGAAGAAGCCCCTAGTCTCGGTGACTTGGGAGTGGCAAAACCCATCGGAGGGTGCCACAACGTGGACGTAGGAAGATCCTTGTGATCTTACCGAACCACGGGATAAACTCCGTGTCCTTTGAGCGTTTGCATCCCTCTTCCTTTACTCTTATGCAATCTCCATTCCACAACTCTAACTTATATTGATTGCATAGTTTAAATTGCATAGGGAATTGGGCTTTAGGTTGTTAATCTTAAATTGCTTTAGAATTTGAAAGAAAGCCCAATTCACCCCCCCTCTTGGGCACTTCGATCCTTACAATTGGTATCAGAGCAAGGTTGCTCATTGGATCATTCTAGCTTCACCGCTAGAGAGCAAAAATGGCCAAGAATGGGGGTTCGGTTCCTACCTTCGAGGGCAAGAATTTTGCTTATTGGAAAGCACGCATGCGCGCTTACCTTGAGGCAATTTCTCCCGAAGTGTGGGAAGCGACCCATGCGGGGTTTGGCAACCATGAATATATTGGTGATCAACTAAAATGGGATGCTAAGGCTAGGAATGCTATCTATGAGTGCATTAGTCAAGATGTATTTGCTAGAATTGCAAGTAAGGAAAAAGCTTGTGAAATTTGGGCTTGCTTGATTGAGATCCATGAGGGTTCCTCTCGTGTCAAAGAGCTCAAATATCACTTGCTTAAATCCAAGTATGATGATTTTAAAATGCTTCCTCATGAAAATGTTAATCAAATGTTTTCTCGCTTAAATGTACTCATTGAGGAAATTAATGCTCTTGACATTGCTTCTCTTGGCAAGGGACTCATCAACCGCAAGATCCTCATGCTACTTCCCAAGCCCAAGTACAACATCATAAACTCAATGCTCCAAAAGGAGTCACTTGACAACATTGAGGTTTCGGAACTCATTGGAGAGATACATGCTCATGAGATGAGTGTGCTTGGAATGATGGAGAAGTCATCATCATCAAAGACCATTGCTCTCAAGGCCTCAACCAAGAAGACACATATCAAGAAAAAGAAAGTGATTGAGCCTAGCTCAAGTGAGGAAGAACAAGCTACAAGTGAAGATGATGATGACAATGAGCTTGCATTGATGATGAGGAAGTTTTCACGTCTCAACTCAAAGATTGCCAAGAAGGGATACTCGTTTGATCCCAAGAAGAAAGCCTTCTTGCCAAAGAGAGATGAAAACAAGACGTGCTACAATTGTGGCGATCAAGGCCACATATCATATGATTGTCCAAAACCGGACAAGAGGAAGGACAAGGGCAAGCATCGCAAACTAGAAGAGAGTGAGGATGATGAAGATGCAAAGCCCAAGCGCACCTTTGGAAAGAAGAAACTTGACAAAGGCAAGAAGACCAAGCTCTTTCCAAAGAAGAGAAGAGGACCTCAAAAGGTCTTCATGTGCGAAGCAAATGAGTGGGTCACCGATGAAGAAACAAGTGATGATAGTGAAGATGAGGAAGAAAACTTGGCAAACCTCGCTATCGTCAACAAGAATGACTCACCCCTTCCTCCACCGCCTATGTGCCTCATGGCGAAAGGTAACACAAAGGTATGTGATGACTCAAGTGATGATGAACTTTCTCCCGATGAACTAGCATCTATGATCAATGAATATCATGCCATTATCAAAAGGGAAAAGGCTAAGGTTAAGGCACTTGAGCTAACTCGCGCCAAGCTAGAGGGTGCCAACCTCGATTTGCAAGACAAGTATGTCACCATACTTAATGAGCATGAAACGCTCAAGTCACATGTCAAGCAAATCGAGGAGGAGAAGGCTCAAATCAAGCTTGAGTTCCATGAGCTTGACTTAGCTAACACGGCATTATTGGCTAAGCATAACGAGTTAGTTCAAGAGCATGAGACACTTAGTCTTTCCTATGAAGCTATGGAACTAAAATTGAATAACTTGAAGAAAGAAACTCTTGATGGCAAAACACCCGCTAGTTCACATGCCACTAACAATTTGCATAAGTCTTTGCCATTGAAAGCTAATAGGGAGAAGGAGCTAATGGACGAGATCGAAAGTCTCCGCACTAGTGTGGCTAGACTTTCCAAGGGAGAGGACAAGCACAAGGAGATCCTCTTCCAACAAGCTAAAGGCTTCAACAAGAGGGGACTTGGGACCTTCCCTACGCCCAACAAATGGAAGGTGCCCTCACCGGAGCTTAGGACAAGCTTCATCAAGGAAGTGGGATCCTATTGCCAACATTGTGAGGTCACCGGACATCACACTAGGGAGTGCCCTCTTCCCACTCGTCCCTCTCCAAAATTACCTCCTAGCTATTCATCTACTTTCAATGATTGTCACTATCTATTGAGCAAAGTAGGTGGAAAGGTGAAGGCGAAGTTCATTGGCAAAAACATCAAGGGCATGAAGGGGAAGCTCCCCAAGCAACTTTGGGTCCCAAAATCACTTGTATCACACATACAAGGACCTAAGTTGGCTTGGGTTCCTAAACTCAAAAACTAACTTCATGTGTGTAGGTGAACTACAAAGCCGGAGGAAAACATTGGGTACTCGATAGTGGGTGCACTCAACACATGACCGGCAATGATGGTATGTTCACCTCCATAGAAGACCCCGGCAATCATGAACAAGTCACCTTTGGTGATAACTCAAAGGGGAAGGTAATTGGTTTAGGTAAAATTGCAATTTCTAATGATTTGTCCATTTCGAATGTGCTTTACGTTAAGTCTCTTAGCTTTAATTTGCTCTCTATTGCTCAACTTTGTGATCTTGGACTAACGTGCACATTTGACAAAGATGGTGTTGTGGTGTCTAGTGTAGCTAGCAAAGAGCTAATATTCAAGGGCTTTAGGCATGGTCATCTATATTTGGTGGACTTCTCCAACAAGAGCGCAAGCCTAACCACTTGTCTTTTCACCAAGACAAGTTTGGGGTGGCTATGGCATCGGAGGATTGCTCACATAGGAATGAGCAAGCTCAAGAAGTCCTTCAAGCTAGGGATGGTGACCGGCGTAAAGGACGTGACGTTTGAAAAGAACAAGCTATGTAGCGCATGTCAAGCCGGGAAGCAAGTGGCTTCGCACCATCCGATGAAGACAATGGTGTCTACCTCCAAGCCGCTCGAACTACTTCACATGGATCTCTTTGGACCGTCCACCTTCCAAAGCCTTGGCGGTAATCTCTATTGTCTCGTTATTGTTGATGATTACTCTCGCTATGCTTGGACTCTGTTTTTAGGTGACAAGGGTGAAACTCCGGAAGTCTTCAAGACCTTTGCAAAACGAGCTCAACGGGAATTCCAACTTCCCATCATCAAGGTCCGGAGTGACAACGGCACCGAGTTCAAGAATTACAATATTGGGGAGTGGTGTGACCGTGAAGGAGTCAAGCACGAATTTTCGGCTACATACACCCCTCAACAAAACGGTGTTGTTGAGAGAAAGAACAAGACACTAATCACCCTCGCGAGAGCCATGCTTGATGATTATGGGACGTCGGAGAAGTTTTGGGCGGAAGCGATCAACACGACATGCCATGCCGCAAATAGAGTCTACCTTCATCGACTTCTCCAAAAGACTCCCTACGAGCTCCTCATTGGGAGAAAGCCCAACATCTCCTACTTCCGGGTCTTCGGATGCAAGTGTTACATCTACCGCAAGAAAAGACTTGGTAAGTTTGAAAGAAGGTGCGATGTTGGTATTTTCCTTGGTTATGCGTCAAACTCAAAGGCATATCGAGTATTCAACCAAACCTCCGGGTTAGTTGAAGAAAGTTGTGACGTTGAGTTTGATGAGACTAATGGCTCCCAAGAGGAGAGTTTTGGTCATGATGATATAGATGATGAGCCTCTACGAGAAGCTATGAAGAACATGACCATAGGAGACATCAAGCCCGAAGTTGAGGAGAGCCATGATCAAGGGGGAGCTTCAAGTCCGAACATCAACACCTCCATGGCGCCTCAAGTGGATGAAGAAGAAGACAAAGATGATCCATTGCCTATGCAAGACCAACAAGCCACACAACACCAAGAAGAAGATGAAGTCCAAGATGAAGTCCAACCACAAGACGAGCAAGATGCTTCACCACCACCAAGTGACTCACAACCGTTGATGAGACATGGGCGCATCTCCAAGGCACATCCAATGCATCAAATCATTGGAAGTCCTTCACGGGGAGTAAGTACTCGTTCACGTCATGTTGCATCTTTTTGTGAGCACTACTCTTTTGTGTCGTGTGTAGAACCCAAAAGCATTGAGGAAGCTCTCCAAGACTCCAATTGGGTGATGGCTATGCAAGAGGAACTCAACAACTTCACCCGCAATGAAGTTTGGGTGTTGGAGGAGCGACCCAAGGACAAGAATGTGATTGGAACGAAGTGGGTCTACCGCAACAAGCAAGATGAGAATGGCGTGGTGGTCCGCAACAAAGCTAGGCTTGTGGCGAAGGGATTTGCTCAAGTTGAAGGTTTGGATTTTGGGGAGACATTCGCCCCGGTAGCACGGTTAGAAGCTATCCGCATACTCCTTGCTTTTGCTTCTCATCATAATATCATGCTTTATCAAATGGATGTTAAGAGTGCATTTCTCAATGGCTATATTAATGAACTTGTGTTTGTTGAGCAACCTCCCGGGTTTGAGGACCCAAGAAACCCTAACCATGTCTATAGGCTAAACAAAGCACTCTATGGACTCAAGCAAGCTCCAAGGGCATGGTACGAGCGCTTAAGGGACTTCCTCGTCATGCAAGGTTTCAAGATTGGGAGGGTGGACACTACACTCTTCACCAAGGACATCGACGGAGACTTATTTCTTTGTCAAATTTATGTCGATGATATTATTTTTGGCTCAACCAACAAAGCTCTTAGCCATGAGTTTGGCAAAATGATGTCTAGGGAATTCGAGATGTCGATGATTGGAGAGCTCAACTTCTTCCTAGGATTTCAAATCAAGCAACTTCAAGAGGGGACCTTCATCCATCAAGAGAAGTACACTAAGGACCTCTTGAAGAAATTTGAGATGGGAGATTGTAGCTCAAGAAGCACTCCAATGGCGACAAATTGTCATCTCGACGCGGACATGGACGGTAAATCTATTGATCAATCTCATTACCGTTCCATGATTGGTTCATTGCTATATCTTACCGCATCTAGGCCCGATATTATGTTTAGTGTGTGCTTGTGTGCTCGCTTTCAAGCGGCACCTAAAGAATCGCACAAGAAGGCGGTCTTTAGGATACTTCGGTATCTCAAGCATACCCCAAGTGTAGGTTTGTGGTACCCCAAGAACGCTAGTTTTCATCTCTTAGGTTACTCGGATTCGGACTTTGCCGGATGCCGTGTTGACCGCAAGAGTACCTCCGGGGGTTGCCACTTACTTGGGCGTTCCCTAGTTTCTTGGTCGAGCAAGAAGCAAAATTCCGTGGCTTTGTCCACCGCGGAGGCGGAGTATATAGCGGCCGGTGCATGTTGTGCCCAAATCCTATATATGAAGCAAACCCTCTTGGATTTTGGAATTAAGTTTGGTTGTGTGCCTCTCCTTTGTGACAATGAAAGTGCGGTTAAGATAGCTAGAAACCCCGTTCAACACTCCCGCACTAAGCACATTGATATTCGCCATCACTTCTTGCGGGACCATGAGGCTAAGGGAGAAATCTCTTTGCAAGGTGTTAGGTCCGAAGAACAATTGGCGGATATCTTCACCAAACCACTTGATGAGAAAACTTTTTCTAGGCTTAGAAGTGAGTTAAATGTGCTAGATGCATCTAACGTCATGTAAATTGCCATGTTCATGTAAGGTTGCATATCATATAGGTCTTGTCTAACTCCCAAAGGATAGGGGTGAGCTAGAAATAGTTTTCCCTGAGGAAGCCTTTGGAAGGTTTAAACTTGGCAAGATAGATTTATTTTATGCCTTGCATGATCCCTGCCATATAAACTTGCACTCATTTAATGTCTTGCACTATAATTTGTTTGGCATTGCATACGGTAGAATTGTCACAAAGGGGAACCCACATCATGAGAAGGAGACTTGTTTGAAATGCAATATCTCAACTCATATGATGTGGAAAGAGCAAAATTCTAAAGGAACACGCTTTAATGAGATAGAAGTTTTCATACTCTACCTCACAAAGCATGGGCCTTACATTTTATTTGGATATTTTTTCCTCTATTTTTCTCGGTGTTCCATTTGCATTAAGGCCTAGCCAAGCTATTGGCATATTAGCTTTTTGAGGGGTAAGGGGTTGCCCAAAAAGTCCTAAGACATGTGTTTTCTTCTCAATTGTTTGTTCGGTCAAAGGACATATATGGGATGTTTTAGTTCTGTTGTCATCGGATTATCCGATGCCTTTGTCTAACCCTCATCGGTCCAATAGGTGTTCAATCCTCAAAGCCCAACTCTGTCAGAACCTCAAATGATCCGACGCGTTCAACCTGGAAAACATCGGTCCATCCGATGTTCACTCTTCTGGAACTGTGATCTATTCAACCGATGTCAACCTCCCTCTAACGTCGGATCATTCGGTGTCAATATCACTCGGTTGAACACCCTTACTGTGCTAATCGACCGATGTTCAAACCCTAAACGTCGGTCCATCCGATGTCAACAGCATTCCCTGAATATCCTTTCTGTGGCAATTGACCGATGCTCAATTCTCATATCATCGGTCCATCCGGTGTGTAAAAAACGGCTAGGGTTTGGGCCCCACTATTTAAACTCGAGCGCCGCCGCCGTTTCTTTTTCTCCTCGATCGATCTTTACACCGCGCGCCGCCGCACCCAGCCGCCTCCTCCGCCGCCTCGTCTCCCGCACCGCCGACGCGCCTCCAGCCGCCGCCGCGCCTCCAGCCGCCGCCGCGCCTCCACCGCCGCCGCGCCTCCCGCGCCGCCACCTCGGGCCGCGCCGCCACCGTCGCCCCTGCCGGCTGCCGGCATCGCTGCCGCCGTCGCCCTCGCCGACTGTCGCCACCGCCGCCGCCGTCGCCCCTGCCGGCTGTCGCCACCGCAGCCGCCTCGTCGCTAGGGTTCCCACGAACCACGCGACATCGTCAAAATCGCTGCGTCGCCGTTCATCGTTCATCCTTTTCGTCGCTGAGGTTTGTTCCGTGCCGTGCGACATCCGTCATTGTTTCTCATCGATCATCTTTTCGCTAACCCTAGCCCTCTCTTTTGCATCAAGATGGCCCGTGATCGCAAAGGCAAAGGCAAGGCTATCGCGGAGCCCGCCGCGAAAAAGCGGAAACTTTCGAAGGATGAGAAGAAGGCCTTGATGGCCGCTCGCGCCGCCGAGGAGCGTGAGCGCGGCCGTGGGGGTTCCTTGAGGATCCGCGAGGCCCGACCGAGGCCGCCTCCCGTCGTCGACGACTCCGACGTCGAAGAGGAGCCAGTCGCGCCCCTCGTCCGCCGGCGCTCAGCCCGGACACGTGGGGGTCACGCCGAGGCTCCTCCTCGTCCAAGACCGACGGCTGCCGACCGTCGTGAGGACAGGGAGGCTGAGAGGGACATCCATGAGATGGACACGACCGTCCTGGTCCGTGAAGGAGTCCGTCTTGTGGATTACAGAAAGATGAAGGCGAAGCAACTACGGAAGCTCAGATGGAGTGTACTGCTTGAGGAATGGTACCCACAGCCCCGAGAGCTTCTTGTGGATAGTCGGTTCTGGACGGTCACGCAGGCGTCTCTCTACGAGACTTACAGACGCCGTGGCCACAAGCTCTTTCAGCACAACCACTTGGACTGGAGGCAGCTTGCAGTGGCCGCGGAGACTGATGTCCGCCCCTTCTTTGAGAGATACAGAGGGTTGGTGGATCTACTGGACTATGAGAGGAGTGCCTATGTGGAAGAATGGGTCCGTGTCTTCTACGCGACCCTGTACATCTCGGAAGGCAGGCGGTCCATTGCTTTCATGTTCAATGGCCAGTACTACCACCTCACGAGGCAGACCTTGGGGCACATTCTTGGTTTGGAGCTGCACGACACCAGCATACATGAGAAGGTCTATGGGCAGGCAGATCCACCGAGGAGGCCACTTACTGGAGGGGTAGCTCCACAGCTAGACGAGATCCGCTCCCTGTTTGGCTCCTCCTTCTCTCCGGACCAGCCGAGAGTCCCAGCCCTCCTGACTCCAGCTGCGCGCATTGTGCACCTCGCCTTGCGCCGCACGCTCCTGCCGAGGTCAGGGTACTTGGAGGGGTTCACGAGTCTCCAGCAGACCCTCTTGTTCTACATAATGAACGGGATGGATTTCGATATCATAGACATACTTCTCTGCGAGATGGAGGACGTAATCACTGATGGGGTTGGGATGATGAGACAGATGGTCTATGGGCACTGGATCAGTTTTATTTGCTCTATGGTAGTGCCAGAGGGGCACTCAGCACAGGCCCGGCTTGCAGACGAGAGCGTGACCCGCTTCGGTCACTACCGTGCGTCCGCTCCTGGAGATCGCCGTCTTGGCCGTCCAGTTGAGCGCCAGGTCCGGGCCCGCTTGACTGAGGAAGACTGGTCCGACCTAGAGCGGGAGGACGAGAGACTTGCTGAGGCTGAGGCTCAGGGGGAGGACCTGCAGCATATCTGGTCTGAGAGCGACACCGACGACAGTGTCGAGGAGTACTTCCCTCCCCCTCCACCTTCA
Organism: Tuctoria greenei; assembly: GCA_036927565.1. NCBI lineage: Eukaryota > Viridiplantae > Streptophyta > Magnoliopsida > Poales > Poaceae > Tuctoria > Tuctoria greenei. The sequence goes on from JAYESD010000006.1 coordinate 186,698,645, forward strand.
CCGAGGCCGCACGACGCCGAGGCAGGAGGATCAGCTGCTCCGCCACCGACACCACCTCCTGTGTCCGAGGCGCAGGTGACGCAGCCGTCTGAGCTGACGTCGCTTCTCCAGCAGATGATCGAGCAGCAGCGCCAGGACAGGCTCGCTGCTGAGCAGGCCAGGGCAGAGCAGGCTGCTCACTTGGCACAGCTGCAGAGGCAGCAGCAGGAGCTCCAGCTTGAGATCGCCCGTCAGAGGCGAGAGGATACGGACAGGTTCACCAACCTGGTAGATCAGATGCACCGCCGTACCCTCGACCAGCAGCAGCAGACCCAGCAGGCCATGATGGGGATCCTAGGGTTGATCACCAACCTATACACTCAGACCGGGATCGCCCTTCCTTCACAGCAGCCTGGACTGGGGCTGGCTCCAGGTGTCGCTCAGGTGCCTACTACTCCTATCCCTTCGATCAGTATGTCACCTCTTCTGGCACCTAGCGCACCGATTCACTCACCACTGCCGGCGACGACCTTGTTCCAGCAAACACCGGCGTCCGTGGTGAGCGCTCCACTTCCTCCAGCTCCTCCAGCACCTTCGGTCCCTGCTTCCTCTCCTCCAGCACCGGCAGCGGACCCTCCAGTTTCCACCGCTCCGGCAGCCCCTTCGACCGGCGACTCCAGCTCCGACGACTGCGACGGTGCCCAGTTCGTCCTCGCGCCTAGCTCTCAGGGTCAGTAGGCGTTCTGATCCCTTTTTGGTGTCTTGATGCCAAAGGGGGAGAAGGTGTAGGAGAGTCAGGGGGAGTAGTAGTTTCAGGGGGAGTGTGAGTGCGTGATTGCGTGGTTATCCTTTGTATCTTTGTTTTCATGCTTTGTATTCATACTCTTTTGTAATTTTAAGTAAGCACTCCTTCACTTGTCTCATTTGCTTATGATTTTAATCGATTGAGCTTTTCGCACCATAATTTTCATTTGCGTTTTACAAGCTTAATGTGTCTTATCTTGTATTCATTGCATATCTACTTGAACACTATCATCAAATTCATTATTATTGTGCTTTAAATTTTTGTGTTGTCATCAATCACCAAAAAGGGGGAGATTGAAAGCATCTAGGCCCCATGAGGTACGGTTTCGGTGATTAATGACAACCATTCGATATTACTAATGAATTTGTGAATGCAAGGTCTCAATGACACTCAATCAAATGAAATCAAAATTACATTGGAGACCCATATAAAATCAACAAATGAGATCAAATCAAAACATATGATGACAAGAAGTGAAAGCTCTAACTTGATATCATTCCATGCTTGAAGACAATCAAAACAACATTTCCAACAAGTGTCAAGAGGTCACAAGTTCAAAATTCCAAAAGAACAACTCAAAACAACTCGAAGTCAACAAGTTGAATACACCGGATCAACCGACGTTATATGAGTTGACTACATCGGTCAAGTTAGTTCTATTAAAGAAGAAGACCTCAGACAAATGCACTCACCGGATCATCCGATGTGAGTGGCTCAGTGACATCGGTCCATAATCACAGATTGCAATACCATTGGACCAAGTGAAGCACCGGATCATCCGATGTGCAGAAAACATACATCGGTCGATCACTCCAGTGAGCCTCAAGATCAAGCAAAATTCTGGAGGAAGAGCCACAGGATCATCCGATGAGAAGACAGATCAACATCGGTCTAACAACGGTCATATCTGACACAGTGACATCAGCTAATTTGGCTTTGACCGATGTTAACAGAAGGGGAGACATCGGATCATCCGGTGTTCGCAGACAAGTGATGTCAGCCTACTTTTCCAACGGCTATCTCGTGGAGGCTGGCTATTTATACCCCTTCAACCTGTCAAATCGATAAGACTTGAAGCCCAGACATACTCTACACATCCTAGAGCATTCAAGCAAGAGAGCTACCACTTTCACATCAATTTCACATCAATTGTACACCAAGAGATAGGCTAGAACTAGCTAGAGATAGTGCTTGGGTGCCTCCACTCTAGGTGATTGGAGTCTCTAGCATAGTGAGAGCCACAAGGGAGTGTCCCTTGGTGTGTGTAACTTCCGGAGCTTGCCAAGTGGATTGTGGAAGCCCGGAGGATCCCAAAAGTGTACAAGGCTTGAGCTCCACCTTGCCGAGGTTGGCGAACGGAGAAGAATAGTGAAGAAGCCCCTAGTCTCGGTGACTTGGGAGTGGCAAAACCCATCGGAGGGTGCCACAACGTGGACGTAGGAAGATCCTTGTGATCTTACCGAACCACGGGATAAACTCCGTGTCCTTTGAGCGTTTGCATCCCTCTTCCTTTACTCTTATGCAATCTCCATTCCACAACTCTAACTTATATTGATTGCATAGTTTAAATTGCATAGGGAATTGGGCTTTAGGTTGTTAATCTTAAATTGCTTTAGAATTTGAAAGAAAGCCCAATTCACCCCCCCTCTTGGGCACTTCGATCCTTACAGGGGGTGATCTTTGTAAAAATGTCGGGAACAGATGTCTCACAAGCTTCTTCTTCATTAGGTTCATTGTAGATTGTTGAGCTTGTTACTTGTGGACGATCAGGACCAGCATAGGTGATAGCCGGAGCTTGTTCAATGTCCGGAGCTGGACACGTGTCAACTTCGGAACTACCAGGCAGTATCACCGGCTCTTCTTCATCTTCGAAAATACCCTCCCCCTGAGGATATGGATCTGATCCTGCAACACCAGAGCTAGTACCTGGGCTAGCTTCATCAAAAGACACTTCACAAGTCTCCACAATTTTGTTAATGTCAAGTAAAAGCACACGATAGCCTCTAGTATGAGATGGATAACCAAGAAACATGCCATCAATGGATCGAGGTTCAAACTTATCAAGATTACCATGTTTCTTAACAAAGCATTTGCAACCAAAGACCCGAAAGTGTGTAACACTAGGCCTATGTCCAACCCGAAGCTCATATGGTGTTTTACCTAGTTTAGCACGCAAGAAAACACGATTTGAGACATAACAAGCGGTTGCTAACGCATCAGCCCAAATTTTCCTAGGAGTTTGATATTCATCAAGTATAGTCCTAGCCATCTCAACTAAGGTTCTGTTCTTTCTTTCTACAACACCATTTTGTTGAGGTACATATGGTGAAGAAAATTGATGATCTATTCCATTTTCAGCACAAAAGTGATCAAAAGATTGATTTTTAAATTCAGTTCCGTTATCACTTCTAATTGCCTTTAAAGATCCTGGGTGATCAATTGATAATCTAAGAAATAAAGTCCTAAAGTGACTAAAAGCTTCATTCTTAGATGCCATAAAGTAAACCCAAGAGTATCTAGAATAATCATCAACAATAACAATAACATACCATTTACCTCCGAAGGATTGAACATGTGAAGGTCCTACGGTGTCAAGATGCAAAAGTTGATATGGTTCAGTTGTCATGATCATTGTGAGAGGTGTATGTGAACCTGCAACCATCTTAGCATGTCTACAAGAAGAGCACACAATTTCTTTGTCCCCTTTAAGCTTAGGCAGCCCACGTATGCGATCAAGAGCACTAACACGCGTTAGGTGATCAAAGCCTACGTGACCAAGTCTACGATGCCAAAAATATAAGTCCTTTGAATCATTAGCAACTAGACACCTATGCTTAGAGGAAGACATATCAAAATCAGCTTTAAAAACTCTTCCAAACCGAGACATGTTAAAAATAAGCTCACTATTTGAATCTACAACTTTGCAGCAGTTTTTATTGAAAATAATTTCTAGATTTTCATCTAGCAATTGTGCAACAGAAAGCAAGTTGTATTTCAAATTTTTGACAAGTGCCACATCCTTCAAAGTGTAGTGATCATTTACTCTAGCCGAACCCTTAGCAATTATAGGAGTTGAAGAATTATCGGCAAAAATAACATTCTCTACACATGACACAAAGGAGAGGGAGGAGAACCAATCTTTGTTACCGGTCATGTGGCGTGAGCAACCTGAATCCACAATCCAAATGTTCTCCTTCCTCAAACGTGTGACCTACATAGAAGCACAATACGTCGATGACTCAATACTGGGGTTAGTCAACAGGCATTTAGGAATACAGTACTGAGTCACGCAACGTGCAGTAGGAAAAACACGCGAAAGCTGAGACAAAACAGCAGGTTTATGAGTCAAAGATTGAGTTTTTCTGTTCTTAACTCTTTTAGCACAAGAACCAGTAGCTCCGGAGGTAAAAGCAGCAGTTCCAAAAGACAAGGCTGAAGCTCCGGAAACAAAAGCTGAAGTTCCGAAGGAAACAACAGAAGGTCCGGGAGCTCTCGGAGCTATCGGAACTATCGGAGCTGCTTTTGTAGATTTCTTACCAGAAGGTCCGGAAGCTACCTTTTCAAATTTCTGACTCACTAAAGCAGGTTGTGTTTTTCTAATTGCATGAAAGTTATAGGATCTAGCAATTTTTCTTTCCTTTTTCTGTTGTTTAGCTAGTCTATAACAAAAATCTATGACATGACCATCTCTACCACAGAAGGTACATTGAAATTTAACTTTGTGTTCATGTCTAGATGAGCAAGCAATATTTTTATTTGAAACCGAATGAGGCAACACTCCTGCAGATTTGAAAACAACTCCTTTTTGTTTAGGAACTGTCTGAATCAAACCACCTCCTAATGACTTTACAATTTTAGGTGGATGTGACTTAGCATGAGCATGAGAATCAAAACCTAAACCAGTTTTATCATTGCAAGACTTGGAAGAATTCAGCAGCAAGTTTGGGTTCTTATTCCCATTACAAAACCGATCTAATGTCCTATGCATGTCATCAAGTTTCTTGGACAGATCAAGGCAATTTTCACATGAAGTTTTTCCTTTTAGTTTGCAATTGGAACAAGATTTAACTTCATGAGAACGTAAAGCATTGTTTAATATAGAAATTTCATTTATAGCATCCTGTAGTTTCTTATCAAGATCCTCACAAGTAGAACAATGCAAATCAATTGTTGAACAACTAGCATCTTTCAAGTTTTTATCATTAAGTGCAACAAGCTCTTTGTTCTTTTCAATTTCTTCATCAAGTCTATCTAGAGTGGAGGAGTGTGCACTTCTTAATGTGGACAATTGTTCATAGATTAAGTCACATGAGGGACATGCATCATCACTAGGAATCAAAGTTTTTAAACGGTTAATTTCAGATTCTAGTGATTCAATTTTAGCAGCATTATCCCTAAGCTTTTTGTCCTTTTTCTTGACAATAATAGTTGCACGAGAAATAGCATCACACATTTCATTGCAGGTAGAACATACCTCATCGTCTTCACTGTTGTGTTCTGCATCCTCCTGACTTGATCTTGATCTTGTTTTGCCCGCCATGAAGCATAAGTTGGCCAGATCGTCATCATCTTCATCACTTTCAAAGTCTACATCACTTGAACTAAGTTCTTGAAGTGCGGTGATGAAACTGTTGATCATCTTGCGTCCTATGGTACCCTTCTTTTTCTTGTTGGAATTTCCAGAGGAGGTCCATGATGAGGACATAACAACAGCAGAGACGCGCATTGAACTGCAAGGACCAATCACAAGAGCACGGGCACGGTTATTAAATCAGCAGGTGAATTCGTTCTTAACTTCTTTTGCATGTGAGTTTGAGAATAGATTGCTATGTGATGATTTAATTGTTATTAGGAATAATGGAAAAGATCAACAAGTGAAGGAAGGAGGCCTTGGGAGCGTGGAGAACCACCTGGGACGTCCACAAGTAGATGGAAACAGTTTACAACTCGGACTCGAGTTCAACTCGGAGTCCAGGAGCAGTCCACCTTAAAACAGACGCCCAGGAGGCATACGGACTCCGTTTTCGACGTTCTACATATGCACGGAAAGAGGAGAAGATAAACTTTCCAATGGTTCTGGTCCCACCTCAAAATTCCTCCGGAGTCATTGGGAATCGTCGAAACAAGTCGAGTCCAGATTCCTGTCCGGTGCTGCGCCACCGAATCGGGCCTTTGGGCCTTGTATCCCGTAAGAGTCCATTAGGGACGCGTCTAATCGTGTTTTGGTCGAACCCTAGCCTATAAATACTGCAGCCTCTGGTCATATTCGGTGGGTTTTGCTTAGATCAATAAAATCGCCGTTCTACGGTTTGTGAGACCCCAATTTCGCGATTTCCGATCGTGTCTTCTACGTTCTTGCTCGTGTTCTCGATTGCACTTGCAGGGATTAGCCTTCTTGGCGAGGTCAAGCGTGTGCAGCACGGTTGATAACCAACGGAGCCGTGGTGTAGTGATTGCAGGGGTACTCGAACCGCTCGAGTGCCGCGGATCATCAACGTCGAGTTCTCCACCCCAATCGACATACCTTTCGGAAGATCGGGCCTAAACCTACTCATCAATTGGTATCAGATTTCCAGGTTGCCCGTGAGGTATCTTTGTTTTCCTTCCTTCCATTAGATCAATTTTGTTTCGTACCTAGAGTCCACAAAAAAGCCACAAAAAAAATTAGATCGTTTTTACCGCTTCCCAGACTATAGTGCCTGCAGTTTCGTTTTTCAGTTTGCATTGTTGAGTTTGCATTCGTGTGGTTGAGTCTTGTTGCTGGTTTAGCTTTGTGTTTTTTGGTCCTAGTTATCGTGTTTCGTCCTTGTTTTCTTGCTCTTCGACACCTATTCCACAATCCCTAAATAACAAACCGATCCGCCACGTTCATCGGTTTGCCCTAGCTAGCCGCCTTGCGTGAACTCCCGCATCGCCAGCCCTAGATTAGGTGACAAATCTTTGTGCCATTCATCCTTGAATCATCACACACCACCCCATTAGTTGCTGTGCAAATTCCCGATCGTTTCCGTATCCGTTTGCGAGTTCTGTTCTCAAACCGAGTTGGAATCAACATCCAAAAAACGTAACTCGGACAGCCTACCTTAAAACGGCCATAACTTTCGCATACGAACTCGAAATCGGGCGAATTTTTTTTTCAAATTCATCTACGCGAAATTTCGCATCTGATTTTCCGCCGCGTAGCCGCGTTCGGCGAAATTAGATTGCCCAAATTCCCCTCGGAAGATAGGCTATCCGGCCTCCGAAGTTTCAGCACGAATTTTAAAGAACCTTCTTGATTTTCTACAGGCCGCATATTACATCCAATTGAGCTGAAAATTTGTGTGCTTCCTATATTTTTGCTACTAAGTAAAGAAAAAATATCAAAAAAAATATTACAAAAAAGAAAAAAAAGTAGTGAAGAGCACGCATATTAAAGCAATTGGCCTATACCACTTGGTGCTGTTTGTTTGGTTATATCATTCTGTCTTTCTTTTGCCTTGATACTTCCTTGTGTTGTGCTAGGCTCTAGGGCACTCAGTTGACCAGCAACAGTTTCCTACATTGAATACTTATTCAACTTTGTTTAGCTGTTAACGATTTTCTGCTTATTAGCCACCATATTATACCATCCAAGCTCCACCTTTCTCTTGAGCATAACAGGTACCTTTGCAATCACCCCACGCTTCATTGGTTCATCTCACCGTCCACACCACCTGCTGTGTCGGTAAGAACACTTGTAAGAGCGTGGTAAGACGCTTGAGCGAGAGAGATTCTTTTCTTCCACCTTCCACATTGTCACTGTAGTTGATAGGGATAACATTTTTTTGTTGTCTTTTGTTTCCTACTAACAATGGCAGGAGAAGAAAATAATGACGAATGTGTTCAACATGTTGAGTTACGTGATATGTTCGCCAAATACAACGCATCAACGGAGGAGTCATTGGCGAACTTGACTCGCAAACTGGATGACCTTGCTCTTCGGATGAATACTTTTGAGGCTCGGTTGCCTCTCGCTGGAAGACAAGAAGACAATGCTTATGATGAACTGGAAGATCACAGTAATCAGCCAAGACTGCCACTTTATCGTCGAGGTATGGGAGGTAATAATCATAACAATTATAACCGCCCTCCTGATGATCCTTTTGCTAAAGTGAAATTTACTATACCCTCTTTTTCTGGTGCTTATGATGTTGAGGCTTATCTTGATTGGGAGATGACAGTAGAGAAAAAATTTAATTCCCATCTTGTTCCTGAACAACATAGAGTTCGTCAAGCCACTAGTGAGTTTAAAGACTTGCTATCATATGGTGGAATGAACTTGTTAAAGCTAGAACTGATCCTCCAACATGGGATAGATTAAAGGAAGCTATGCGTGTTCGATTTGTTCCTCCATCTTTTCAGCGGGACCTTCGCAAAAAATTGCAGCGTTTAGACCAAGGTAACATGTCCGTAGAGGAGTATTATCAAGAGTTACAAAAGGGTATGCTGCGTTGTGGGGTAGTGGAGGACATGGATGATAAAATAGCTCATTTTTATGGGGGGTTGAGGCGTGAAATTCAGGACATTGTTGATTACAAAGAATATGATACTGTTAACAGATTGTTTCAGCTTGCTGTGTTGGCAGAAAAAGAATTGCAGGGCCAACAACAACAACAACAACGCACGAGGAGCAACTTCACGCCGCGTGCAGCAACTACACCATCCAAAACAGCACCATCTTCGGCCCCCCGTGCAGCGACTACACCACCCAATGGCGGCCAACGAACTATACCTGCTGCTCCACCTTCTCGCGTGCCGGAAGGCAGCAAGGCGACATCATTCAAGCCTTCGTCGTCCACTCCTTCTACGGGTCGTACTTCCGACATTAAGTGTCACTGCTGCCAGGGACTTGGTCATATGATGAGAGATTGCCCGAGCAAACGAGCATACATAGCACGCGACGATGGCGGGTATGATAGTACTTCGGATGTTGAAGATGAATATTCTCTTGCTACTGACTTTACAGATCCAAATGACGAACACACCGAAGAAGAGGTACTTGGTGCAGCGGCGACGGAGAACTATAGGAGCATCATTGTGCAGCGTGCCTTGAGCTCCAAAGTGGAGACCGACGACAAGCTACAACGACACAACCTCTTCCACATGTTTCTCGTCGTCAAGGACTGCCGTGTACACACTATAATTGATGGAGGTAGCTGCAATAACTTGGTAAACACGGACGTCGTCAAGAAACTCGGTTTGACAACAAGAGCACACCCTCATCCGTACCACATTCAATGGTTCAACAACAGCGGTAAGGTTCGGGTAACACAAACAGCAAGAATCCATTTTTCAATTGGTTCATACCATGATTTTGCTGATTTTGATGTTGTTCCTATGGATGCTTGTTCTCTTTTATTGGGTCGTCCTTGGGAATTTGATACAGATGCTATTCATCATGGTAGAACCAATAAATATACTCTCATGCATAAGGGAAAGAAAATCACTTTGCTCCCCATGACTCCTGCTGAAATTGTGCATTTTGAGAAGAGTAAAATTCGTGAGGGCAACGCAACTAAATTAGAATCTGAAAAACAGCAAGTTATTAAGTTAAAATCACCATCATTGCTCGCAACTAAATCTGAACTTGCTGATTTATTCGATGCTAAGGGGATGTGCTATGCTTTAGTTTGCAAAGAAGCCATGTTTTCACTTCATGAATTGTCTATTGCATTGTCCCCTGCTGTTGCTAACCTTTTGTAGGAGTTTGAGGATGTGTTTCCCTCCGAGATACCCCCTGGTTTACCACCGATGAGAGGCATTGAACACAAGATCGATTTGATTCCAGGAGCAAGTTTGCCAAATCGTGCAGCTTACAGGGCGAATCCACAAGAAACTAAGGAAATTCAGCGACAAGTCCAAGATCTTTTGGACCGCGGGTACATTCGTGAAAGCCTTAGCCCTTGTTCCGTTCCTGTTCTTTTGGTTCCTAAGAAAGATGGTAGTTGGCGCATGTGTGTTGATTGTCGAGCGATTAATAACATCACCATTCGATATCGTTATCCTATTCCTCGATTAGATGACATGCTTGATGAATTGAGTGGTGCTATCATCTTCACAAAAATTGACTTGCGTAGTGGTTACCACCAAAATAGAATGGCACTAGGAGATGAATGGAAAACTGCATTTAAAACCAAGTTTGGACTTTATGAGTGGTTAGTCATGCCTTTTGGTTTAACTAATGCACCCAGCACCTTTATGCGATTAATGAACGAGGTTTTACGTGCTTTCATTGGACAATTTGTGGTGGTTTACTTTGATGATATCCTCATTTACAGCAAGTCATATGATGAACATCTTGATCATTTACGTGCTGTTTTTACTGTTTTGAGAGATGCACGTTTGTTTGGTAACCTCGAAAAGTGCGTTTTTTGCACCAATCGAGTCTCGTTTCTTGGCTATGTCGTTTCCTCGCAGGGAATTGAGATGGATGAGGCAAAAATTGAAGCAATCACCAGCTGGCCAGCCCCAACTACCGTCACACAGGTTCGTAGTTTTCTTGGTCTTGCAGGATTTTATCGGCGCTTTGTGCGGGATTTCAGCACCATTGCAGCACCTCTACATGAGCTAACGAAGAAGGGAGTTCCATTTCGATGGGGCGAACAGCAGCAACAAGCTTTTGATGCTCTCAAATCGAAGCTTACACAAGCACCATTACTACAACTTCCTGATTTTGACAAGACCTTTGAGCTAGAATGCGATGCAAGCGGCATTGGTATTGGAGGCGTTCTCATACAAGGAGGTAAACCCGTTGCTTTCTTTAGTGAAAAACTTCATGGTCCTTCTCTGAATTACTCCACTTATGATAAGGAATTGTATGCCTTAGTCCGTGTATTACAAACATGGCAACATTATCTTTGGTCTAAGGAGTTTGTCATACATTCCGATCATGAATCATTGAAGTATCTTAAGTGTCAAACCAATCTGACTAAACGACATGCTAAATGGATTGAGTTCATAGAGTCGTTTCCATACATCATTAAGCATAAGAAAGGGAAGGAAAATATCATTGCCGATGCATTATCTAGGCGTTATACCATGCTGTCCCAACTTGATCATAAAATCTTTGGTTTGGAAACAATTAAAGCATTATATCCTACTGATTTGGACTTCAAAGTTGCTTTTGAAAATTGTAGAGAAGGAAGAACTTGGAATAAATATGTGCTGCGAGAGGGTCTCCTCTATCGTGCTAACAAGCTATGCGTTCCAGCTAGCTCCGTTCGTCTATTGCTTTTGCAGGAAGCACATGGAGGAGGTTTGATGGGACATTTTGGAGTGAAGAAAACTGAAGACGTGCTGTCCACACACTTCTTTTGGCCAAAGATGAGGCGTGATGTCGAGCGCTACGTGTCACGATGCACTACTTGCAACAAAGCTAAGTCTCGTCTTAACCCACATGGTCTTTATATGCCTCTTCCTGTTCCTAGTGTACCTTGGGAGGATATTTCTATGGACTTTGTTTTGGGATTGCCTAGGACTAAGAGGGGGAGGGATAGTATTTTTGTAGTTTTTGATCGTTTTTCCAAAATGGCACACTTTATACCTTGTCATAAGAATGATAATGCCTCACACATTGCTGATTTATTTATGACGGAAATTGTTCATTTACATGGTGTGCCAAATACCATTGTTTCTGATCGTGATGCAAAATTTTTAAGTCATTTTTGGAGAACTTTGTGGTATAAGTTGGGAACCAAGTTGCTGTTTTCAACTACATGTCACCCACAAACGGATGGACAGACCGAGGTAGTTAATCGTACTTTATCCACTATGTTACGGGCTGTCTTGAAAACAAATTTGAAGTTGTGGGAGGAGTGTTTACCACATATAGAATTTGCTTACAACAGATCCGTTCACTCCACGACAAAGGTAAGTCCATTCCAGGTAGTGTATGGTTTCAATCCCCGTGCTCCTATTGATTTACTACCTTTGCCTCCTTCTGAAACTATAAATTTGGATGCTACACAACGATTTGAATTCATTCTTAAGATGCATGAAACTACAAAGAAAAATATTGAAATAATGAATGAGAAGTATAGGATTGCAGGTAGTAAAGGTAGAAAAGAAGTAAAACTTGAACCGGGCGATTTGGTGTGGTTACATTTGAGAAAAGAGCGATTTCCCGACTTGAGAAAATCTAAACTTATGCCACGAGCTGCTGGTCCTTTTAAGATCGTTGAAAAGATTAATGATAATGCATATAAGCTTGAATTGCCTCCCGATTTTGGGGTTAGTCCTACATTTAACATTTCAGATTTGCGACCGTACTTGGGAGAAGAATATGAACTTGAGTCGAGGACGACTCCAATTCAAGAGGGGGAGGATGATGAGGACATAACAACAGCAGAGACGCGCATTGAACTGCAAGGACCAATCACAAGAGCACGGGCACGGTTATTAAATCAGCAGGTGAATTCGTTCTTAACTTCTTTTGCATGTGAGTTTGAGAATAGATTGCTATGTGATGATTTAATTGTTATTAGGAATAATGGAAAAGATCAACAAGTGAAGGAAGGAGGCCTTGGGAGCGTGGAGAACCACCTGGGACGTCCACAAGTAGATGGAAACAGTTTACAACTCGGACTCGAGTTCAACTCGGAGTCCAGGAGCAGTCCACCTTAAAACAGACGCCCAGGAGGCATACGGACTCCGTTTTCGACGTCTACATATGCACGGAAAGAGGAGAAGATAAACTTTCCAATGGTTCTGGTCCCACCTCAAAATTCCTCTGGAGTCATTGGGAATCGTCGAAACAAGTCGAGTCCAGATTTCTGTCCGGTGCTGCGCCACCGAATCGGGCCTTTGGGCCTTGTATCCCGTAAGAGTCCATTAGGGACGCGTCTAATCGTGTTTTGGTCGAACCCTAGCCTATAAATACTGCAGCCGCCGGTCATATTCGGTGGGTTTTGCTTAGATCAATAAAATCGCCGTTCTACGGTTTGTGAGACCCCAATTTCGCGATTTCCGATCGTGTCTTCTACGTTCTTGCTCGTGTTCTCGATTGCACTTGCAGGGATTAGCCTTCTTGGCGAGGTCAAGCGTGTGCAGCACGGTTGATAACCAACGGAGCCGTGGTGTAGTGATTGCAGGGGTACTCGAACCGCTCGAATGCCGCAGATCATCAACGTCGAGTTCTCCACCCCAATCGACATACCTTTCGGAAGATCGGGCCTAAACCTACTCATCAGTCCGAACCTTGCTTTGTTTTTCTTCCCGGGTGGTCGGACCTGAAAGTTAGGGCATTCTGTACGAAAGTGTCCTATTTTACCACATTCAAAACAGCGTTGAGGTCCGGAGCTTCCTCTCCTTCTAGTTCTCACATTTTGCAATGCTTTTGAGAATCTAGTAGAGATGAGTGCCAACTCCTCTTCTGGAAATTCTTCGATCTGCTCCAGGGTTAGTGAGGACAACAAAGCAAGAGTATTGCAAGATGATGATTGGCCGGAGCTAGACATATCATGTTGTGAAACAAATGCAATAGACTTATTTGGGTTCTTACGTGCTAGGATGTCAATTTCATGAGTTTTTAGTTTAGAATAGAGTACATCTAATGTAAGAGAACTCATGACAGTAGATTCACGAATAGATGTGACTTTCATCTCCCAAATTGACATATCTAATGCACTAAGAAGTTGCCTAGCATTCTCAGCATCAGAAAAATTTACATTGACACTACGTAAGTTGCTGAGAATTTTATTGAAACGGGCAAAGAGGTCATCGATAGACTCACCTGGTTGCATCTCAAAACGCATATATTCCTTTTTGAACATATCTTGTTTTACCTCCTTGATTGTGTTGGAGCCTTCATGATAGTCACAGAGAGCTCTCCAAACATCGTATGCTGATCGGAGGTGCACGGCACGATCAAAGTCGCTTTGAGTGAGTCCTTGGATGATCAAGTTTCGGGCTTTGTTGTTGTTGTCGACGTCCCGTAGGTTTGTGGCCGTGACTTGATCATTAGGTGGCACTTCGTAAGGCTTGTATACCTTCTCCCATATTGCAAAGCCTTGTGCCTGGATGAAAGCCTCCATGCGTGCCTTCCAAACCTAAAAATCAATACCAGCAAACACACAAGGTTTTGCGGAGTACTTCTCCATGATGATTAGTCAAAAACATGTGCAAATCACAAAGATTAGAGCACCGTGGCTCTGATGCCAATTTTAGGATCGAAGAGCACGTGAAAAGCTACCAAAGGGGGGGTGAATGGTAGATTTAAAAAACTTACGCAGCAAAAACAATTAAACCCCAAGCCCTTCGGCAGAAAATCGATCTCTTAAAGAAATCGTGTGTGAGACTAATCTAAATGTGTTTCACCGTGACAAAAGTGATAGATATCAGAGAGAATCAAGTCACAAAGACAACACAAAAATAATCACTCAAATCCGTCGAGAAAAACTCAAGTTATGATCGAAAGATCAAACAGTGGTCAATCTACCCTACCCGAGAAAAACAGTTCTGGAACGCTGCAAAGAAACTCGTGTAGATCATAGACCACAAATCCAATGACCGTGAAATTTTGATATATGATAGATAATCAAGTTTTGAAGACAACCCAAAAAGAATCACATCAATTGGATTGGTAAAACTCGAGTTATGATAAAACCACCGACGAAAGGTAGCGCTGTCCAGAAACTCGACGAGTAAAACTTGTCTGGAACAAGTCGGACGAACAAGGCACAAAAGTTCCTTCAACCTACGAATTTTATTCAATAGAACACAAGAGGAACAGCCCCAAAGTCGTCTACCACGAGCTATGGGCTCCCTTGCTTATATAACCAGCCCTTAGGCCATCCCAATATCAACTAGGACTCCAATCCTACTCAGATCACGAATCGTAACTTTCCATAACTGCTCAAGATTCTTTTATACGCAGATAGAAGCAATCTTAAGACTTCAAAACACCTTAGGAACGTATCCCACATTCCTAAACAACTCAAATTCGTGACACACACGAAATCCTAACATAACCAACTCGATACTTTCCATACCGAGCCATAACCGACTCCGCCGCAGCCGAAGTCATCAACCGGTACGATCCGATCCTTCCAACCAGATCTTTCCTTCCTTATCCCATCTTCGGAACCATGTTGCCACGTCATGCACCGCATGCATACATGCAAACATCTTCCTTCGACGTCCAGTAACCTTCATATGCACCGCCCTTGATTCAATCATCCTGCGCGACCTCCTGATCAGCTCAACCACAGTTCCTCCCGAACTTGGTTGTTGGAACCTCATCTCCTCCCTGAGACTAGTCCAATGGATCCCGTCACCAGCCATGACTTGAACTCAAGCAACACCTGCACATGAATAAACAACCAATCCATACGAGCCCAAGTCCTCGACTTGACTCAAGTTAGTTCCGAACACAACACCTTATGTGAGCACCTCACATAAGCATGTTGCAAAACCACAGTAACACGATATTATCCATATCAACCAAAACGCACCAAAAACTTAGTAAAAGAATACTAAGCAATCTTTCCAACAATGTAAAGCAAGTACGAAACATTGCAAATGAAAAGCAGAAGCACTGCAGTCAAGTTCCGGATCTTGCCAGAGCAACCCGGAGCTTGAGCCGGAGCTATCAAAAGCTAGTAGAACCTAGCGCCGGAGCTTACCAAACTAGTACAACCAAGCTCCCGCCGGAGCTTACAAAACTAGCAGGACCTAACGCCGGAGCTAACCAAAACTAGTAGATCCTAGCACCGGAGCTTACCAAAAACTAGTCAAAACTAGTCAACCCAAAACCGGAGCTAGACAAAGTACGTCGGAGCTTAGAAAAAGCATGCCGGAGCTATCAAATATATGCCGGAGCTATCAAAGACATGCCGGAGCTAATAAAGACATGCCGGAGCTAAAGATAAAGCTCACCAGAACTAACCAAAGCTAGTCGGACCTTACCAAGAAGTCGGACCTAGCATCTAACGTAGCCGGAGCTAAACAAGTCGGACCTATGGTCGGACCTTGCTATAACTCGGATCTAGAGTCGGACCTTGATAAAAAGGTGTTTTGGTGATATTAAAAACTTTTATCATCAAAGCCAAGTGTATTCACTACAAGCCAATGTATTCAGCACATATAGGTCTTACAGTAAAAAAAAATATGCCTGGTCATCATTCCAAATGATAAAAATCTGCAGTGTCTGGATAGAATCCGAACACCACTGAACTGAGCCATGCACTCTGAATGGCCGAGCAGAGAACCGGAAGGCGATCATCACGCTGAGTGGAGGCAGGCAGATCTCGCGGAGTGCGGGAGGCAAAGGACATGATGCCATATGCAGGGCCGCGTCCGGTCACATGTCGCAGTGCTGGTACCACGCATTGGCCGATTGACGAGATGGCGAGGCGAGGAGTCTTCGACCTAGACGGCGACGTCGACTGCTGTAAGAAGGCGGGTAGTGATCTGTTTGACGTGAGGATGCCATAGTTTTTGTAGTTGCACCTTCTGATGCTGTCGAGATGACCGAGGTTACTTAAACGGGGGGACTCGAGGGAGGCGTCAAGCATCTCGTCAGACCACTCGTCAAGCCCAGGTTATTTAAAGTCGGTTTTTCGCTGTGAAATTTAGACCCTACAAGCTAGATCGCAGTTCGTGCGAATTTAAATTGAACGTTTTGAATCTCACAGTTTGTTGGAATTACACATTGAGATTATACATACTAGTGCATTTACTAATAATTATTCCTGAATGATTATTAACTACTTTTTTCGAAAGCTTATGAGGAAGAGGTCACGTGAAATATTATATAAGAAGAAAATGATCCAATTTATATGAACAGATCAAAAAACTGTACAACTCAAAGGATTGTCACATCTTCCATCCGAAGACATAAACACCAGTAGCTTTGTGAATACTTAAAAGCGGACGACTTACTATACCTAGCTGTTGTCAGAGATAACAAAAAAAAACTTTCATAGATTATCCATCATCCAAAAATGACGCCACCAAGAAGGGAAATGACGTACAAACGATGTTGCTGCTAGCATGATTCTTACCTAGAGAATTCACGGGGTACCTTTACAAAACCTCAATAGAACTCACGACCCCTGCATGCGTCGCTATTGTCAGCTGAACATTCCATCCAGGCTACGTTTTCACCTGTACCCAAACTCATCTGCCTTGAACAACTATTGTAATAGAGTCTTTGTCATCACCACGAACATCTAAAACAAGTGATCGGCCACCTCGCGATAGCATGGAGCAGAGATGTCTACGGCTCACACACAACCACTATCACACAACACCCGCAATCGCCACATCTACAGCAACACCAAGTCGCTGCACCCACCACCATACCTCTGTGCACCTACTTGGAGCCTCACAAGTGGATCGCCGACAACCTACAACAAACTAGGGCCAAGAACCACACCATACGCACGTCCACCTTCGAGACCCTCCTTCCCCGATCACCTTCCAGTCGTTATGTCCTCGACCTACCCAAAACTAGCACAATCTGCTGATGTCGGTGCCCATTAAGCCTCACCGCACAGATCCACCTTCGCGGGCATCTACTGCCCAGATCCGCCATCGCGGACGCTCCAGAGATCCTACCATCCCGATCCGCCATTGCAGACATCTGTGAACCCTACCACCTAGATGCATCATCGCGACCGCCCGTAGGCTTCACCGCCGTCGCTTCGGAGACCATTCCGAGAGAGGAAGAGGTTTACTACTAAAAGTGCATCTAGGCTTAATCCTCATGAGTTTTGATGATTGATGATGAAAATTAAGGGACTAATGAGCATTATGAGTGTAAGTACAGGTGATTGAAAGTGGAACGGAATCAGAAACTCTCAAAAAGGAAAAAGAGTGAAAAGGCGTTGAAAAACTCGAAGAGTATAAATTAGGGTTTAAAATTTCTTGTGTCAAGTTGAGCCTTGTGGTAGAGAGTTTTCAACAAGTCAAGTGTTTGAGAAGCACCTAAGAGCTCTTAGTCCAATTAGGTTTAGGTGGAGAGAGAAGTCGAGGCAGCCTCAAGGATAAGACCGGACTAGTTCGACCCCATCTAACTGATCCGATGTTAGGTGGGTCAAAAGCCTTAAGTGAGTTCGGACTTGTCTGTTTGGTGACGGACTAGTCTGTGGTGAGTGTGTCTGAGTCTTTTTGGAACTAACTGGAAGGTCGGACTAGTCCACCCTGGCAGACTTGTCCGTTTCTGCACAGACCAAGAGGTACTGTGTGAGATCGGACTAGTCCGTATTGGGTCACACTGGTCCATTTGGAGTTGAGAGTTGACCGCAGGGACTGAGTCCCGGCAGGCCAGACTAGTCCGCCTAGACTAGACTTGTTCGTTCTCACCCAGAACAAAAGGTTCTGAGTGAGATCGGACCAGTCCGTTCTTGGACGGACCGGTCTGGGGTCTTGTGACCGTTTGAATTCAAAAGGTGGCGGGGACTTTTGTGGTTGTTCAAGTGTGACATTAGTGGTCCCCTCAAGCCGGTCTAGTCCGAGATCCTTGTGCAGACTAGTTCGGACTTTTTTCTGGTGGCTACGGCTAAGTGTCAGGACCCCTATAAAAAGGGATCCCTTGCCCCTTACTTGCCATTTCTCGAACCCTAGTGTCGTCATATCCTTCCAAGAGCCTTCCTCTTCACATCTTTGAGCCCTAAGAGTGAATATTGAGGGTTTTGTGGGATTGTGAGAGAACAGAGAAGGAGTTGATCATTCTTTGAGCTCTTGGTTGATTCTCTTGATTTGAGTTGTTGATTGAGTCAATTTGTGTTGTGTTTTGATCCCTTTTCGAGTTGTGTGATTGTGGGAGCCTCCGATTGTGAGTTTCCCCAAGGTCCGACTTGTCCACCTCTGTTGTAATGATTATGTTTCTAATTAAGTGATTTTAGGTTTCAGCCTATTGACCCCCTCTCTAGGCAGCATTCAATTGGTATTGGAGCCTAACTCTCCCTAAAGCTTAACCGCTTGGAAAGAAGATGGGGGAAAACAGCGAGAAGGAGTTGTCGATTCAAGAAACCACCGGTATTGACGAAAATAGCGCAAATGGTGAAAAGGATCAAACCCTCCACCCTCCAAGATCGACAACACGCAGAGGACCAAGCCAACACCTCCTCCCATCGATGTTGGAAGCGAAGATGAAGATGAAGAAATGAAACGCCTCGCGGACATTCTTCAAAGGCCAAAGATGAAGCCACGAGGAGGAAGAGACTTGAGAAAGAGAATAAACTCAAGAAGAGTGGAGGATATTACGCTTGATATCCTTTTAACTATGAACAATTGAATTCTCATTCTAACTACTTGTCTATTCCTATGGGCAAACCTCCACTTCGATGGCACTAACTATACCATGTGGAAGCAAAACATGAAATTGCATCTTATTTCTCTCAATACCACCCTTTGGCACATCATTTGCACATGTGTAGACATCCCCGTGGATGATGAAGAGCTCACTCCCGAGCAAGAGCAGCAAATCCACCGCAACGCTAAAGCGGCAGCCGTGCTCAACTCGTCCTTGAGCCAAGAAGATTCAACAAGGTGGATGGGTTGGAGCAAGACAAAGACATTCGGGACACACTCAAGATTGCACATGAAGGCAACCGATCCGTGCGGGAGGCCAATATTGAGATGATCGAGGGGGAACTTGGAAGATTTTCCATGGAAGATGGAGAGACCCCTCAATAGATGTACAACTGACTCAAAACTCTCATCATTAGGAGTCGGGTGTACGGATGCAAGAAATGGATGGAGCATGAAGTGGTCAAAAGGATGATAATAGACTTCATGCCCCACAATGTCACTCTTTGCACCCTCATCTGAGAGAGTCCAAACTTCCACAAGATGATTCCAGATGAGGTGCTAGGGAAGATCATCGACCACGAGATGATGGAGATGGAAGCACGTCACATCAACAACCTTGCCAAGGTCACATCCTCCAAGAAGAAGGACATTGCTCTCAAAGCATCATCCAAGTCCAAAGGCAAAGAAGTGAAAGCATCAAGTGATGATGAAGATAGTGATGAGGAAAGCACCGACATGGATGAAGAAGAAATAGCCTTCTTCAGCAAAAGGTTCAAGAGGATGATAAAGAGAAGAAGAGGGTCCAACTATGAGAGCAAGGGCAAGGAGAAGAACAAGTGAAGAACAAAGAGAGCTTGCTACAACTGTGGCAAGTATGGGCATTTCATTGTGAATTGCCCATACGAGAAGGAAGAAGACAAGAAGAAGAAAAAGAATGCGAAGCCTCAAGAGAAGAAGATGTTCAAGTAGAAGAAAGCACATGGCCAAGCTCATGTTGGCAAGGAGTGGAACTCCAACGATGAGTCCTCCTCTGAAGATGAAGAGGAGATGGCAACCATCGCCATCAAAAAGCCAACCATGAAGAAAACTCTCTTGCCCAGCAAGGGAGAATGGAGGACCTCAAGCCACACATGTCTCATGGCAAAGTAAGGAAAGCCAAATGTTAAATATAAAACTTCTTTGTGTTCATTAGATATGAAGACTTTGATAGTGCTAGTGAAAATGAGTACATGTTTAAAGGCTTGAACAAAAGTGTCATAACAGGGATGAAAATGCTTTCCGATGAAATATTAGATAAGGAGGAACTTCTCAACGAACAAGAGGAATTGCTTGTCAATGAGAGACAAAAGAATTTTGATCTTGAGAAGCTCCTAGAGCTTGAGAGAGAGAAGAACAAGGCACTTGAACTTGATAAGAGCAAGGAGGCTTCTTCAAGTCTCAAGAGTTCGAATGTTGTGCTCCAAGATGAACTTGTGAACTTGAAGAAAGTCCACAAGAGTCTTGAGGAACAATTCAACACTCTCAAATCAAGTGTCTCCTCTTCCGCCTCGACAAGCTCAAACTTGTCTAATATGGAGTCAAATGCTAAAACTTGCAAATGTGCTATTGTACTTGTCGGTACCCTGCGTACCGGGTACCCCAAGATACCGCAAGATGTGCAAAAGAGTTCCACCTATCAGAGTTGAAGACTTCCTCAGACCCCACGTGTCACACGGCACTGGACCTGCCTCCCTCATATGGGTAGCTCCGGGACTGCCACGTGTAATGTAAGACCGGAGCTGAACTCCTACCATAGGGAAGCTCCAGGGTTGACACGTGTATAATGGCCCCGGACCTAACCCACCGTAGAAGGAAGCTCCGGTGCTGCCACGTGTATAACAGCTCTGTACCTATCTCTCTACGAGGGGAAGCTCTGGAGCTGCCACGTGTGGATCCTCCGGACCTTACACTAACGACGATATTGGCGGATCTCCAACAGGAGATAGTTAAAGCGACAGTTACAAGACATGATTACGTTTCATTAATACTATATTAATGACACACAATTAGTGGGCTGTTAATAGGGGTAACACTGCCATTAAGGCACGTATCACACTGTTAATCACTCTTAATACTCGTAGACCATGTATTAGGCTCTTAAATATGTCAGGGCCACATGTCGGCCCAGGCAAGTCATGTAACGGCCAGTCCTTAGACAATAAAAGGACCGTGTCGCACGGTACATGGACAAGCAAGCTCATACGCACACCAGCACTACTACAATCCTCAATACAACACACACACACACACCTGTGGAGTAGGGTATTACGCTCAGGCGGCCCGAACCACGTAAATCATCTGTGTCATCATCTTGTTTAATATCTCCGCGTGCCCAAACCGATACAAGAACCTCCATGGGCTACATTTAGTAGTACCGGGGGAAGTGTCATTCATACGCTTCGACATTTGGCGCGCCAGGTAGGGGCACCTGAGATCTCAAGATGGTGAACTCTGCTGTAGGATCATCCAATGGCAACAACGCTGTGCAACCTATTGGAGGGAATCCTTCCAACATGCAACAACCAGCGGGCACTGTTGTCCCTGTAGGCATTGCACCACCACCACCATCTGCTCTGGCAAACAATGCTGGACAGCAGGATGGGGTACTTGTGTCAGCCACAGCATCAGCAAACAACAACCCGAAGAACGCGCTAATTGTTGCGCGAACTCTGTTGGAGCGCCCACCAGTACCCGGAGCACCTCAGGGTGCGATGGAGCAGTGGTGCACTGATGTGTAGCATCTGGTTGCAGCCGCAACCGATGCCATCAGCAACCAAGGTCCTGCCCCTTCGGGGTAGGCACCAGCTCAATGTCGGACCTTGTCTGGAAGACTTGGTCCTCATGTGTCACAGCACCGAAGGCGTGCTGTATCTCAACACGTGATGCTGCTGCCTTTTAGGGCGTGTCGCACCCATACCGTGTCGAGACTTTCGACACATGATCTGCGGTTGGAACTTGATTGTCACTACCGACAACAGGACGATCGTGTCCATATTGAGCGTGCTCGCGAAAGGCGAGAGGCTCGGGACAACCCTACTCTAGTGGGAGTAGAAGGAGGTTGTTCTGCCTTGGTCATGCACCTACGCATGGTCCATTAGACACAGAAGTTTCAGCCTCATCTAACGGAGAAATTCGACGGGACTGTCAACCCCGCTGAATTCCTTCAAGTCTACTCCACTGCTATACTTGCAGCAGGAGGCAATGAGGCCATGATGGCCAACTACTTCCCGATGGCGCTGCCTGGGACCGCTAGGTCCTGATTCATGAGTCTTCCACCCGAATCCATTAATAGTTAGGCGAAACTATGCAAACAGTTCACTGCCAACTTCAGGTGTTCTTACACCTAACCCAGCACTGAGCTGGACTTGTTTTCTATGAAGCAAACAACGGGGGAATCGCCATGGTCCTTTATCCAGCGGTTTTCTCGCGTACTCAATACCATCCCTTCTATCTCGAACGCTTTTGTTATTGTTGCATTCATACATGGCGTCCAAGACAAGAAAATGTTGGAGAAGCTGGCGACTAAAGAAGTCACAAGCGTCACGGAGTTGTTCAGCCTGGCTGACAAGCGCGCTCGGGCCACAGAGGGCCGGGAAATGCACTCAAAGCCAGCTCCAGAGGTTAACAAAAAGCCTTCCAAAGCTGAAGCCACTACTTCCGGAGGTGAAAAAATAAGAAGTCCAACGGCAAGAAGAAGCCATCGGCCGGTGCACCTATTGCTGCGACTGTTGCAGCTCCGGGTGGCCTTGGGCCACACCCTGAAAAATGACCTCGTCCTTTGTTAGAAGACGGCAACAGCTATAAAATGTGGTGTTTGATCTATAAGACAGATAAGCACAGCTTGGAGGACTGCCGACAGGTCCAAAACCTTATCGATCGCTACAACAAGCGCCGAGAAGAAGCTCATTTCCGTCAACAGGAAGGAAAACGGAAAGTTGACGAAGCTCCAGCTGAGCAGGAGCTAGGCATTCAGGATCCTAAGAAGGTCCTGAAGGCTGTCTATAACACAGTAGACGATGATTCCGACATCTCCGACAATGAGTGTCAGAAGACCCTGAACACCATTTATGGTGGTTTCTGTGACATCACCTCTCACCGCGTCCTCAAGACAATGCGGTGAAAATGGCCGCTATAGCTCCTGCGGCTAGGGCAAAACCACATCAGAAGTGGATGGATACGCCCATCACTTTTGATGCATCAAACTGCCCCAGGAACATGGTCAGAGCTGGCCAACTTCCTCTGTTGGTATCTCCTACCATCAACAATGTTCAACTATACCACGTTCTGGTAGACGGAGGCGCATCGCTCAACCTCTTGAGATTTGAAACATTCATGAAAATCCAGCTACAACTCTCGGACCTTCGTCCCTCGAGACCTTTCTCTGGGGTAGGTACGGGGGCCATCAGCCCCCTCAGATCCATCACTCTCCCAGTGACCTTCGGGACACGGGAGAAATGTAGGACTGAGAAGCTGGTTTTCGATGTTGCTCACATCAGTCTGCCCTTCAACGCCATCCTCGGCAGGCCTGCTTTGTACAGGTTCATGGCCGCAGCTCACTACGGCTATCTTGTGTTGAAGATGTTGACACCTTCAGGCGTACTCCGGGTCCGTGGAGACCGCACTGCCGGAGTCACCGCGCTAGAGGAACTCCATGCACTTGCCACGGCGCAGGAAGGAACATTTGGCAAAGAGCTCATTGCTAAACCCCCGAACACTTGTCATCGGGGCTCAACCTCTGCACCACGTGTGCAACCAAGCGGTGACACCGACATTCTTGTCAAAGTCATCCAAATCGGTTCTGATGCTGTTCAGACCACCCGTATATCGGGAGGTATGAACAACAAATAGGAACTCGCGCTTCATCCGGGAGGAGATCAAAAAGTTGCTTGAAGCAGGCTTCATCTGGGAAGTTTTTCAACCAAAATGGCTGGCAAACCTAGTTGTTGTACCCAAGGCCGGTGGGAAGCTTCGGATGTGTATTGACTACACCACCTTAAATAAGGCATGTCCAAAAGATCCATTTCCACTACCTAGGATAGATCAGATAGTGGACTCCACCTCCGGGTGCGAGCTATTGTGTTTCTTAGATGCATATTCTGGATATCATCAGATCCAAATGTCTAAGGAATATGAAGAGCATACCGCCTTCATAACAGTAGATGGATTATATTGTTATATTGCCATGCCCTTTGGTCTTAAAAATGCTACTTCAACTTTTGTGCGAGCTATGTACAAAACATTTGGAGAGCTAATTAGAGACTTAGTGGAGGTGTACGTCGATGACATCGTTTTGAAGATCAAGAACAAGGAGTCACTCCTTGACAATTTACAAGCCGTCTTCGACAAGCTGTGCATCACGCACACCAAGCTGAACCCGGATAAGTGTGTCTTCGGGGTTAGCTCCGGTAAACTCCTTGGTTTCTTGGTGACTCGTCGAGGAATTGAAGCAAACTCGGCGAAGATCAAGGCTATAGAAGACTTGCGGCCTCCAGCCCGCATCAAGGACGTCCAAAAGCTATCTGGGTGTCTAACTTCGCTCAGCAGATTCGTTTCAAGAGTGGCAGAGCGGGCACTTGCCTTCTTCAAGCTATTGAGGAAGACCAGACCATTCCATTAGTCTAAAGAAGCAGAAAAGGCATTTCAAGAGCTGAAGCAACTCCTCACCACCCTACCAATCTTGGTAGCTCCGAACCCTAGTGAGCCTTTACTGTTTTACATTTCTGCAACTACAGAAGTTGTAAGCATGGTTCTGGTCGTGGAAAGACTAGAGCCACATCCAGTTCAGGAGCCTAGACCCCTATGGGAGGGTTCGGAGCTACCTGAAGGCGAGTCTTGGTCCCAGCCACCAGACACGAATCTTCAAGGCAGAGTGCTAGAAGATCAACCTCTCTCATCTGAGGGAGTTTTAATGGTTGTTCAAGAAGATCTGGACCCATCAGGGACGGTCTGGGTTGAACACGAAGAAGTTCCGGACCCCTCCGGGAGGGTCCGGGAAACTCAACAAGAAGGTTCGGACCCCTCTGGGAGGGTCCGAGTTGGTCAAGAAGAAGTTATGGGCTCCTCTGAGAGGGTCGAGACCATTCAACACCCAGTGTACTTCATTAGTGAAGTACTCCACAACGCCAAGACCAGATACATCGAGGTGCATAAGCTGCTTTACGCAGTTCTTATTTCCTTAAGGAAGTTTTGTCACTACTTCCAAGCCCACAAAATATCAGTGGTAAATTCTTATCCCCTGCAAGAAATATTATATAACCCCAATTCTATTGGGAATATTGCAAAGTGGGCAGCGGAGTTGGCCGAGTTCGACCTCGAATTCGTACCATGACAAGCAATCAAGAGTCAGGTGTTGGCTGACTTTGTGGTGGAATGGACCCCCTCTCCATCAAACCCTGGGGGCCCTAGTGAGCAGAAGCCGGAACCCAAGGTACTGGTCTTCACCAAACCTCACTGGACTCTCTACTTCGATGGTTCCATGCAGAAGCAGGGTGCCGGAGCTGAAATCCTTCTCCTTGCCCCGACCGGGGAGAAGGTTAAATACATGGTTCACCTTGACTTCAAGGCAACCAACAACATGGCGGAGTATGAACCTCTCATCTATGGGCTCAAGGTGGCTCTATCCTATGGTGTCAAACAGCTGTTGGTGAGGGGTGATTTGCAGCTCATCATAAAACAAGTCAAAGGTGAATGGTGTTGCAACAACCCCCAGCTAGCCGCTTATCTCCTTGAAGTCCAGAAGCTTCAGAAGGACTTCAAAGTCCTGGATCTCCACCATGTTTAGCGTCTTCATAACACTGAAGCCCATGAACTCTTGACAAAGGCTTCAACCGGAGCTCCGACTCTTGAAGGAATTTTCGTCCGGAGGTTATCAAGACCAACAACTCAGTCTCCCGAACTGGGTGAAGGGGGCGAGACCAACACCTCAAAGTTGGTGGTCCTAGTGGCCCTGTTACCATGGCATCCACCAAGGGTCGTAGGTGGTGTTGGAAGCTCCGAGCAACCTAACACGCAATACTCAGAAGCTCAAGTTAGATCTGATGTATGGATCTCGGAAATCCAGAGCTACTTGAAAGACAATATCCTTCCTGAACACGATATATCCGCTGACCAGATCATCAGATTGGCTAAAAGATACATGTTGGTAGAAGGGGATCTCTACCAGTGCGGTGCCAACGGCGTCCTAATGCGATGCATTGCAAAAGAAGAAGGCCGCGAGCTCCTCGGGGAAATCCATGGAGGCGAGTGTGGAAACTACGCATCTTCCTGCACGTTGGTTGGTAAAGCCTTCCAGCATGGCTTTTACTAGCCTACAACACTCCAGGATGCAGTTGAGCTAGTGAAAAAGTGTGAAGCGTGCTAGTTTCACGCAAAACAAATTCACACACCGGCTCAATCACTGCAAATGATACCTCCTACATGGCCATTCACTGTGTGGGGTATGGACATCTTGGGACCATTCCCAAAAGCCGTCAGAGGTTACAGGTTCCTGTACGTCGCCATCGACAAGTTCACCAAGTGGCCAGAAGCTACCCCAGTTGTGACAATCAACAAGCAATCAGCAATCAAGTTCTTGAAGTCCATAATATGCAGATTTGGAGTTCCGAACAAAGTCATAACTGACAATGGAACCCAATTTACAAGTACTGCATTCCAAGAATATTGTGAAGGCCTCGGCATTCAAGTCAGCTATGCATCAGTAGCTCACCCAGCAAGCAATGGTCAAACCGAGAGAGCAAATGCAAAAATTTTAAAATGACTCCAGACGTGCACATATGAGCACCTGAAAAAGCATGGAGCCAACTGGATTGAAGAGCTTCCGTCTACACTTTGGGTGAACGGGACAACACCTAACCGAACAACCGGAGAGACACCATTCTTCCTGGTGTATGGAGCTAAAGCAGTCCTTCATCCGAAGATCACCATGGGGTCGCTCTGGGTCCGGACCTTCGACAAATCCACGCAGGACTAGCTCCGGCATGAAGACCTTGACCTCGTCGACGAGGGAAGGTGCCAAGCAGCTGTTCGGAATGCACGCAATCGCCAAGCGCTCTGGCGCTATCATCAAAGGCTTGTGCGCAATCGACAGCTCGAGGAAGGCGATCTGGTGTTGTGGAAAATACTAACTCGTGAAGGGATGAACAAACTTTACCCCAGCTGGGAAGGTCCCTTCCGAGTGATCAAAGTATCCCGCCCCGGATGCGTTCGCTTGGCAACTGAGGATGGGACTCCGCTTTCTAATCCTTGGAACATCGAGCACCTCCGTAAGTTTTATGCTTAGGATCACGGAGGTGAGTCTGTAATTACATACAATGTATGTTATAGAGTCAATATACAGAATCAGGTAGGTCCTTCGGGAGAGCATCCAGACACCTTCGGGAGGATCCGGAAAGCTCAAGTAACACTTGATACAGTAACAACACTAAAAGTGTAACTACCTGCCCTGGGCTAGTACAAGATGTATAACACACTTAGCATGGCCCTGTACCCTAAGTGTGTCCTTGTATCCCCTGTAATCTGGACCTATAATGAAATACATTGTTGTGTGAAAACAGACTCCACGTGCATTTATTTTTGTACAAGGCTCAGCATTTTGAATTATTATTTTTATCCTTATTGTCTATAATGAAGTTGTGCAATTCTTTTTAAGTTTTAGTCCAAGTTATTCATATGTGTCACAAGTTATATTGATGGTCTCTTGGATCTTAACATTGCTGCATAGTCTACATGCCCGAACGCCAACCCAACATAGGTCCAGAGTGCGCTATCGACTTAGCTTGGTCTTGCACCCTAAGTACGCCACTCTACCTACACCCCGACAGGCCTCAGTAGGTTGGGTACTAAAAAAGCATACGGGTCTGGAAAGATTACATCAATATACTTGTTATCATATTGAATTCCTTCAGATCTAAAACTAAAATAAGAATGATAAGTCACAAACAATTTATAGACAACTGATGAATTTTACTCTTTTTCTTGTCTCCGATGTGCAGGAAAAACAAAAAATTCATAATGATGGTGGACAACGCCGGAGCTACTAAGCTCCAACAACCTCCAAGGGGGCCCGCCGTCGATGTTTTATATGTTGATAGTGGGTGTCGTCGGACCTACCAAGCTCCGACAACCCCAGAGGGCCCACCGTCGACATTTTACACGTTGATAGGAGGTGCCGTCGGACCTACCAAGCTCCAACAACCCCAAGGGGTCCGCCGACGTTTTACACGTTGATAGTGGGTGCCGTCGGACCTATCAAGCTCCAACAACCCCAGGGGGCCCGCTGTCGACATGGCAAAGGGTATCAGAGATAAAAACTTCGGACCTAAAATCTATAAGTTTGAAGCGTTCAAATCATCAACATACTATCAAAACCTTTTGGTACATGTTCACAATCGAATTGTGCACATATACCAGAGGGCCAACAAGACAAAGCACAGTATATTGAAGACAAAGATAAATTGAAATTCATAGTAGAAAGAGTGGATTTCATTCATTCAAAGTACTGGATTACAAAATCAGGGTTACAACAAAAGACAAATGGAAAAGGTCCTAGCTACTGGAGGATCTAAGTCTTGTGAAAAAACGAAGCAACCTTCTCAGCAGCCTCTTGGACACTAGCTTTGGCGGCATCCTCCTCTTCGGCGATGAGTCCTTCAAAGACTGGATCGAGAGAAAATTGGGGGTCTCAACTTTTGTAACACGCCAAGGCATACTCGGCGACGTTTTTGGCAAGAGATTTCCCCTCTATCTCCAGCTGATCAGCGATGACATTACCCATTGCTTCGAGTTTGCTGCAAGCATAGCCAAGCGCCAACAGCGTCTGGTCCAGCTCCTGCGCTGGGTCCTCTGGGCATACTGGACTGAAGCCAAGAGGCACAAGGGCCCTGTCCGCACGTCCCAGAAAATCCCATACCATCAGGGATTCGGTTGCCCTTGAGCTCCGCAGCTCCTCCGGTGACCTCCGGGTGGTCGCTAGCTCCGAACTATCATGAGCGAGGCACTCAACCGCTTTGGCATGTTGCTGCATATTCTCAGCTACTTGCTTTTCACGGTCGGCTAGCTCCGTCTCTCGGAGGTGGATGCGGTTCGCCGTTCCGCCAGGTCCTTCTCCCTGCCCCTCACTTTCCCTTCTCTGGTGGCAACATCAGCTTCTCTTTTTGGGAGTTCTTGCCCCAGTTTCCAGTACTTTTCCTCCTCCTCCTTACTTCACAGATCAAATTTCTTAGAGCGATCAGCTAAATTTTGCTCAGCCAGAGTCAGCTTCTGACCGAGCTATTCTTCCCTTTTCAAAACATCCTCCTGCTGTTCCAAGAGCTTCTCTTCTCTCGCATCAAGGTCCGCTCGATGCTTCAAAAGGACCTCATTTAATTCCTTGAGGCTTTCGTGACGCTCATCAGCAGCATCACTCCTTTCCTTGGCTTGCTTGAGGATCTCCCAAGAATTAGCGTCGAGCGCCCTGATGGCAGCTTCCTTCTCTTCCAGCAGTTTGCCCCAGTATTCCATCCGAGTTGTTTCCCTCTTGACCCACTCCTTCTGATCAGCAAGCCTCGTCTAAGCAAGCCTGGTCTCAAAATGGAGCATGTTGCACCAACGCCTCAAGGTGTGGCGCTCCTCTTAAAGGACTTTGCTCTCATGATCGAAGGCGGGTTGAACTTGTCGGAGGCTCGAGCAAGCAATTTCTATGGACAATGCCAAGGGAATAGGTTCCGGACCTGCTGGGGTCACCTCCGCTGGTTCCAAGGGGTCTTCAAGAACAAAAATAGGGTCCCACGCCACAAGTGTGGTTCCCTGAGTTTCCACGGCACTAGGGCCACCCTCTGGGAGCTCTTCGGCAGCAGCAGAAGAAGAACCCGCTGGGGGGAATTCTACCTCCAGAGCCGACGCTGAAGGTCCAGACACGAGAACTTCAATTGCGGGCTCCGCGTGTGAAGAGCCCACCTCCGCCTCTTCATGGTGTTCTGCCTCGGGCATGGGCACCTCCGAAGCAGTTACTTCCGGGGTGGTCATTGGGACTTCACCCGAAGCCATTTCCACTGCCAGCTCAGGTGTCGGTACATCAGCTACCTCCAGCTCAACTGTTGGGGCTTCAGCAACTTCCGGCTCAAGGGCCGGAACTTCAAGTACCACCGACTCGGTTGTAAGGGCATCAACGACCTCCGGCTCAAGGGCCAAATCTTATGGCACCACCGACCCTGCAACAACTTCTGGTGCAGGAACCGGAGCCTCGGTAACCTCTGGCTCAGACGCTGGAGCTTCCGGAATCTCCAACTCCCATGCTGGAGCCTCAGCCTCCGACGCCGTTGCCGGCGGTGCATCTTCAACTTCTCCCCCGTGGTCCGGTGCTACCACGGAGCTTCTGGCGATGACTCTGAATCCAGATCCACGACAGTTGGCGCCGGAGCTATCGTGACCTCAACCACCACTGGAGGAGGAACGGGGGTTGAAGCAGGAGTTTCCGTCCGCACTATTTCGGCTATTGTGACAGAGGCCGTAGCTTTAGACCCCGACTTTGATGCCCTGCAGTCAAAAATTGGAAGATTCAAAACATGACAAAAATAAGAGTGGCAAATCAAGGTGAAAAAGCAAAACTTATCTTGGGAAGCTACTGCACCAATCAGCGTGGAACCTCTTTGCTGGAGGATCAGAGCCAGAACTTGTCATGGTTGGCACGGAAGAAGCTCCAGAATGTCACTCGGAGCCTGCCATCATCGTTGGTGTTGCCCCATATGACATCTTCCTTGGCTGGGACGGACTACCGGACCTGGAGCCTGGAGCTGGCACTAGAACCGGAGTCGATTGTAAAGAACTGGTGCCTCTCAAGGATGCTTGCACCAGAGGAGGTGTAATCGCAGAAGATCTCCCTCACTGGGGACAAGGGGCTGTTGTAAATGGAGCAGGCCTGACGAACCTCCCATCAGCATGCTTCAGTTTCCTCTTCCGGTTGGAAGATTCGGCTGGCTCCTTGCCCTTGCCCTTGCCCTTTCCAATGACTTCAACCCTCTGGCTCGGAGCAGGGGCGGCCACCTCCTCGAAAGCTCCGGGGATTACAACCCTGGTGATCCGGCGCTTTTCCATCTCACCGAGGTCGTCTAGCGCCGACATCTTCCTCCGGAGCTTCCTACTGATCTCTGGAATCGTGTTTAAAGGCAGGAAAGCAGTCGGCGGAGCTAAGGCGTCGTCGTCGATAAGCCCATGCTGAAATTTCTTGAGATGAAGCTTCAAAGCTTCATCATCCAAGTTGGATTTCAAAGCGGTTTCAATCCGATCGTCATCCATCACACTATTGAAAGCCCAGGCAAGCTTCTCCCTCCTCCTCAACAGAGCCCACCTGTTCACCAAGAAAATTCTGAATACCATCTGAGGGGTCACTCCACCCTCCACACATTTTTGGATCCTGGCCAAGACAGGGTTAAAAGCATCCGACACCTTCGAAACTACATTCCAGGCATCGGTGTCAACATTGGGGAGTCCTTGGCGCGGCTCCAATCTGACATGCTCCTCCACTGCAATGACGACCCAATCCTTCTTCCCGTCGTCCCATTTGCTAGAGGGGAATGACTTCAAGTACTTGAAGGGACAGTTCTTGCGCTTCACAAAGTAATAGAAGCCAAGCAACTTTGTCCCTTTGCTGGTGGAATGGGCAGTGAAGAGGGTTCGGAACAAGTCGACGCACAGAGGCACGCCCACCCACATCTCACAAAAGTGGACGAAAGTGGCCACGAGCAGAAGGGAGTGCGGGTTGAGATGATGCAGTTGGAGGACGTAAAAGTCCAGCAGCATCAAGATGAAGCTCGAGAAAGGTGGGATCAGTCCCACCATGGTGTACGCCAAGAAGTACACCATCTCCCCGCGATGCTCCTTCTTGAAGGCAAGCTTGCCGGCATGAACCAAGTGGTTGAAGGAGTTGCTGGACCATCCCATGAAGGTTCGGACCTTCATCAGATTGTCCTTGCTCTGGATGCGGCTCTTGGGAAGACCTAACTCCATCGCAACAAAGTGGAGCGAAAGAGGAGAAATCTAGGCAAAGTTTGGGTGGCTCTGAGCGCGAGTTTAATCGAAAGTGTGAAGAGTCCTCAAACCGTGTGTGCTTTCCTACTTAAGTAAGACTCCACGACGCTTGGATGGAAACCACAACAAGAGCAAGTCCACATTACAAAGAACCTACCCCGTCAATGACAAATGGGCCCGGGACCACCCCGATGAAGAGGTTGAGGTTATCACCCCAGGCGAACCATTGTCATGATGGGCGGCGGGAAACCCAAAGGCGACAGTCTGACAAGGCGCTCGGAACCGATACGGTTTTCGTATTGGGAACCGGAGATCTTCAATTGCATGATATCCGCACTCAAAGATCTCATCTGCCACATTCAAGACAAGCCACACGATGATGGCTTAACTCCAGACCGTCGCCCCAATGGTGCATCAGAAGACCTTTGAAGTTGCAGTGCGCCAATCAAGGATGGCCCCACCTCCGGTAGAATAACTTAGCCCAAAAGGTTTCTTCCAGAGGTGGGCCCGGAGGCCTATCGGTACCCCAAGATATCGCAAAAAGTGCAAAAGAGTTCCACCTGTCAGAGTTGAAGGCTTCCTCAGGCCCCACGTGTCACACAGCACTGGACCCACGTACCTCATATGGGTAGCTCTGGGACTACCACATGTAATGTAAGACCGGAGCTAAACTCCTAACATAGGGAAGCTCCAGGGTTGACACGTGCATAATGACCCTGGACCTAACCCCCCGAAGAAGGAAGCTCCGATAGCACCACGTGTATAACAGCACCGGACCTATCTCTCCGCGAGGGGAAGCTCCAGAGCTGCCACGTGTGGATCCTCCGGACCTTACACTAACGAAGATATTGACGGATCTCCAACAGCACAGACATTCAAGAGATAGTTAAAGCGATAGTTACAAGACCTGATTACATGTCATTAATGCTATATTAATGACACACGATCAGTGGGCTGTTAATAGGGGTAACGCTGCCATTAAGGCACGTTATCACACTATTAATCACTTTTAATACTCGTAGACCGTGTATTAGGCTCTTAAATACGCCAGGGCCACATGTCGGGCCAGGCAAGTGATGTAAAGGCCAGTCCTTAGACTGTAAAAGGATTGTGATGCACGGTACATGGACAAGCAAGCTCATACGCACACCAGAACTACTACAATCCTCAAACAACACACACACACCCCGTGGAGTAGGGTATTATGCTCAGGCGGCCCGAACAACGTAAATCCTCTATGTCATCATCTTGTTTAAGATCTCTGCGCGCCCAAACCGATACAAGAACCTCTGCAGGCTATATTTAGTAGTACCGGGGGAAGTGTCGTTCATACGCTTCGATAGTACTTGACTTGAAGAATAGACTTAAAGTGGCAAAAAGCAAGAGCACACCTAAGGATGGCATCTTTTACAAGGACAAGATCAAGTATGCACATAGTGCATACTCGATCACAAGATCTCCCTTGATCAAAGATGGTCTTGGCTATTCGAGGGGAGGAAAGCAAAATGCTAGACTCCTCAAGAATAACAAGATGCAAATTGCCATTGTCAAAGAAGGTTCATATAAAGCCAAGAATGAACATCATGCATCTACTTCTCTTGAAATTATCAAATATGACTAAGATGCTAAAAATGCTAAAAATGTCAACTCAACCATGTTTCATGACTTTAATGCATCTTATGTGCTTATGAAGAGTAAATTTGGATATGTTTTTGTTAAATACGTTGGGCCACTCCACAAGAGCACAAAATCTTGTGTGTGGGTGCCCAAATGCCTGTTACTAACCTCAAAGGACCCATCCGAGTTTGGGTACCTAAAACAAAAGCCTAAACTTGTTTTGTAGGCTTACTCCTTCGGCGGCTCAAAGTGGGTGCTAGATAGTGGATGCACAAATCACATGACCGGAGCGAGAAAAATGTTTGTGGAATATGAAGAAAACAATTATCCAACTCAAGTTATCTACTTTGGTGATAATAGTCAAGGGAAGGTACAAGGTGATAGGAGGATGAGTCCCGATCTTCCGAGAGGTATGGTAAACTTGATTGGGCGGAGATCTCGATGTTGATGATCCAAGGCTCCGAACGAACGAAACCCCACAATTACTACACCACTGCTCCGTTGGTTATCACCCGTGTCACACGAATGACCTCGCCATGAAGGATTATCCCTGCAAGCGCAATCAAGAACACAAGCAAGAACAGAGAAGTTGCAATCAAAACTGAATTGATCATGAAATTGGGGTCTCACAACCGATGATCGGCGACACTGTTCAATGACATATTGTATCTAAGCAAAACTCAACCATAATGTGGTAAGTGCTGCTGTATAAATAGGAGTTTAGGGGCATGCAAGAGCTGTGGACGCAACCCTAATGGGCTTCCACACGATATACGGGCCAGCAGCCCAAAAGACGGTGGCGCAGCACCGGACAGATTTTGGACGCCCACTTGTTTCGCTGATTCCCGTCAACTTAGAAAGAAGATTGAGGTGGGATGGTTCCATTGGAAGCTTTATGAAATAATGGTTCCAGCAATATATAGAACGTCCAAATCTGACTCCGTATGTGTCTGGGGCGTCAATTTTGGTGAAGGCAGCTCCTGGAACCCGAGGTGGAGTCGAAGTCGAGTTAGACTTGGGCTCCTCCTTGGTGTGCACGTCCTATCTCCTCCTCCTTGACTCGTTGGACTCCTCCAAGCCCTTGCTGGTCCTCTCCATTGTTCCTAATCAATAAAACATGCATGGAAACAAGTGTAAGTTCTGAAAAACAATTGACAAGGTTAGAACATACCTGGAGATCCAATTGTCGCGCACATGCTCTAGTGATCGGTCCTCCCCCTCTTGAATTGGAGTCGTCATCGACTCAAGCTCATCTTCCTCACCCAAGTATGGCTTCAAATCTGAAATGTTAAATTTGGAACTAACTCCAAACGGGAGGCAACTCAAGTTTATATGCATTGTCATTTATCTTCTCAAGAACCTTAAAAGGTCCAGCAGCACGTGGCATGAGTTTGGACTTCCTCAAATCCGGGAACCTATCATTTCTCAAATGAACCCACACCAAATCACTGGGTTCCAATTTTACCTCCTTCCTACCTTTACTAGTAGCAATGCAATACTTTTCATTCATTTTTTCAATTTGTAACTTAGTAGTTTCATGCAACTTAAGAATAAATTCAGAACGTTGTATAGCATCTAAGTTCACAATTTCAGTATGTGGTAAAGGTAGCAAATCAATTGGAGCATGGGGATTGAAACCATAGACTACCATAAACGGACATAACTTGGTTGTGGAGTGAATATACCTGTTATAAGCAAACTCAATATGTGGCAAACACTCCTCCCACAACCTCAAATTGTCTTTCAAAACAGCCCGCAGCATAGTAGATAAGATACGATTAACTACCTCCATTTGCCCATCAGTTTGTGTATGACAAGTAGTAGGAAACAGCAACTTTGTTCCCAATTTATACCATAAAGTTCTACAAAAGTGACTCAAAAACTTAGGGTCCCTATCAGAAACAATATTATTGGGAACACCATGCAAATGCACAACCTCATTAAAGAACAAATCGGCAACATGTGAAGCATTATCGGTCTTGTGGCAGGGTATAAAATGAGCCATTTTAGAGAAACGATCAACAACCACAAAGACACTATCCCTCCCCCTCTTTGTTCTAGGCAATCCTAAAACAAAGTCCATAGAAATATCCTCCCAAGGTGCACTAGGAACAGGAAGAGGCATATAAAGACCATGTGGGTTAAGTCGAGACTTAGCTTTGTTGCATGTCGTGCAACGTGAAACGTAGCACCATAAAGCCTCATTCGTGGCCAAAAGAAGTGAACGTTGTAAGGATCGAAACGCCCAAGAGGGGGGGTGAATTGGGCTTTCTTTCAAATTTTAAAGCAATTACGATTAACAACCTAAAGCCCAATTCCCTATGCAATTAAACTATGCAATCAATATAAATTAAAGTTGCGGAATGAAGATTGCATAAGAGTAAAAAGGGAGAGGGATGCAAACGCTCAAGGGACACGGAGTTTATCCCGTGGTTCGGCAAGATCACAAGGATCTTCCTACATCCACGTTGTGGCACCCACCGAAGGGTTTTGCCACTCCCAAGTCACCGAGACAAGGGGCTTCTTCACTATTCTTCTCCGTTCGCCAACCTCGGCAAGGTGGAGCTCAAGCCTTGTACACTTTGGGATCCTCCGGGCTTCCACAATCCTCTTGGCAAGCTCCGGAAGTCACACACACCAAGGGTCACTCCCTTTGGGCTCTCACTACACTAGAGACTCCAATCACCAAGAATGGAGGCACCCAAGCACTATCTCTAGCTAGTTCTAGCCTATCTCTTGGTGTACAAATGATGAACAAATGATGTGAAAGTGATTGATCTATTGCTTGAATGCTCTAGGATGTGTAGAGTATGTCTGGGCTTCAAGTCTTGTCGATTTGACAGGTTGAAGGGGTATAAATAGCCAGCCTCCACGAGATAGCCGTTGGAAAAGTAGGCTGACATCACTTCTCTGCGAACACCGGATGATCCGATGTCTCCCCTTCAGTTATCATCGGTCAAAGCCAAATTAGCTGATGTCACTGTGTCAGATATGACCGTTGTTAGACCGATGTTGATCTGTCTTCTCATCGGATGATCCGGTGGCTCTTCCTCCAGAATTTTGCTTGATCTTGAGGCTCACTGGAGCGATTGACCGATGTATGTAAGTCTGTACATCGGATGATCCGGTGCTTCACTTGGTCCAATGGTATTGCAATCTGTGATGATGGACCGATGTCACTAAGCCACTCACATCGGATGATCCGGTGAGTGCATTTTTCTGAGGTCTTCTTCTTCAGTTGAACCAACTCGACCGATGTGTGTCAACTCAAAGACCATCGGATGATCCGGTGTGTTCAACTTGTTGACTTCGAGTTGTTTTGAGTTGTTCTTTTGGAATTTGAACTTGTGACCTCTTTGACACTTGTTTGAAATGTTGTTTTGATTGTCTTCAAGCATTGAGTGATATCAAGTTAGAGCTTTCACTTCTTGTCTTCATATGATTTGGTTTGATCTCATTCGTTGATTTTATATGGGTCTCCAATGTAATTTTGATTTCATTTGATTGAGCGTTATTGAGACCTTGCATTCACAAATTCATTAGTAATATCAAATGGTTGTCATTAATCACCGAAACCGTACCTCATGGGGCCTAGATGCTTTCAATCTCCCCCTTTTTGGTGATTGATGACAACACAATAATTTAAAGCGCAATAATAATGAATTTGATGATAATACTCAAGTATATATGCAATGAATACAGCATAGGACACATTAAGCTTGTAAAACGCAAAAGAAATTTGTGGTGCGAAAAGCTCAATTGATTAAAATCATAAGCAAATGAGACAAGTGAAAGAGTGCTTAATTAAAATTACAAAAGAGTACTCAAGCATGAATACAAAGGATAAGCACACACACATACTCCCCCTACACTCCCCCTGAGACTACCACTCCCCCTGACTCTTCTACATCTTCTCCCCCTTTGGCATCAAGACACCAAAAAGGGATCAGACCGCCTATAGACCCTAAGAGCTGGGCGCGAGGACGAACTGAGAACCGTCGCAGTCGTCGGAGCTGGAGTCGCCGGTCGTAGGAGCTGCCGGGGCTGCGGGAGCTGGAGGGTCCGCTGCCGGTGCTGGAGGAGAGGAAGCCGGTACTGGAGGTGCCGGTGGAGCTGGAGGAAGTGGAGCGCTCACCACGGACGCCGGTGTCTGCTGGAACAAGATCGTCGCCGGCAGTGGTGAGTGAATCGGTGCGCTGGATGCCAGAAGTGGTGACATACTGATTGAAGGTATAGGAGAAGTAGGCACCTGAGCAACACTTGGAGCCAGTCCCAGTCCAGGCTGCTGTGGAGGAAGGGCGATCCCGGTCTGAGTGTAAAGGTTGGTGATCAACCCTAGGATCCCCATCATGGCCTGCTGGGTCTGCTGCTGCTGGTCGAGGGTACGGCGGTGCATCTGATCTACCAGGTTGGTGAACCGGTCCGTATCCTCTCGCCTCTGACGGGCGATCTCCAGCTGGAGCTCCTGCTGCTGCCGCTGCAGCTGTGCCAGGTGAGCAGCCTGCTCTGCCCTGGCCTCCTCAGCAGCGAGCCTGTCCTGGCGCTGCTGCTCGATCATCTGCTGGAGGAGCGACGTCAGCTCAGACGGCTGCGTCACCTGCGCCTCGGACACAGGAGGTGGTGTCGGTGGCGGAGCAGCTGATCCTCCTGCCTCGGCGTCGTGCTGCCTCGGTGAAGGTGGAGGCGGAGGGAAGTACTCCTCGACACTCTCGTCTGTGTCGCTCTCGGACCAGACGTGCTGCAAGTCCTCCCCCTGAGCTTCAGCCTCAGCAAGCCTCTCGTCCTCCCGCTCTAGGTCGGACCAGTCTTCCTCTGACAGACGGGCCCGGACCTGGCGCTCAACTGGACGACCAAGGCGACGGTCTCCAGGAGCAGAGGCACGATAGTGACCAAAGCGAGTCACACTCTCGTCAGCTAGCCGGGCTTGTGCTGTATGTCCCTCAGGCACCACCATAGAGCAAATGTAACTGATCCAGTGCCCGTAGACCATCTGCCTCATCATGCCAATCCCATCCGTGATTACGTCTTCCATCTCACAGAGGAGTATGTCCACGATATCAAAATCCATCCCGTTCATTATGTAGAACAGGAGGGTCTGCTGCAGGCTCGTGAACCCCTCCAAGTAACCTGACCTCGGCAGGAGCGTGCGGCGCAAGGCGAGGTGCACAATGCGCGCAGCTGGAGTCAGGAGAGCTGGAACTCTCGGCTGGTCCGGAGAGAACAAGGGGCCAAACAGAGAGCGGATCTCGTCAAGCTGTGGTGCTACCCCTCCGGTAAGTGGCCTCCTCGGTGGATCTGCCTGCCCATAGACCTTCTCGTGCAAGCAGGTGTCGTGCAGGTCCAACTCAAGAATATGCCCCAAAGTCTGCCTCGAGAGGTGGTAGCGCTGACCATTGAACATGAAGGCAATCGACCTCCTGCCCTCTGAGATGTACAGGGTCGCGTAGAAGACACGGACCCACTCTTCCACATAAGCACTTCTCTCATAAGATAGCAGCTGCACCAGACCTCTGTACCTCTCAAAGAACGGCCTGATCTCTGTCCCTGCGGCCACTTCAAGCTGAGCCCAATCCATGTAGTTGTGTTGGAACAGCTTGTGGCCACGGCGTCTGTAGGTCTCGTAGAGAGACGCCTGCGTGACCGTCCAGAACCGACTGTCCACCAAAGCTACCCGGGGCTGCGGGTACCACTCCTCAAGCAATACACTCCATCTGAGCTTTCGGAGTTGCTTGGCCTTCATCTTCCTGTAGTCCGTCAACCGGACTCCCTCACTGACACGGACGGCCGTGTCCATCTCGTAGATGTCCCTCTCGGCCTCCCTGTCCTCACGACGGTCGGCAGCCGTCGGTCTCGGACGAGGAGCAGCCTCGGCGTGACCCCCACGCGTCCGGGCTGAGCGCCGGCGGACGAGAGGCTCAACTGGCTCCTCCTCGGCGTCGGAGTCGTCGATCACGGGAGGCTGCCTCGGACGGGCCTCGCGGATCCTCAGGGATCCCCCTCGGCCGCGCTCACGCTCCTCGGCGGCGCGAGCGGCCATTAGAGCCTGCTTCTCATCCTTCGAAAGTTTACGCTTCTTCGCGGTGGGCTCCGCGATCGCTTTTCCCTTTCCTTTGCGGTCACGACCCATCTAGATGCAAAGGAGAGCTAGGGTTAGCGACGAACAAAGAAAGGATAGCGGAAACACCGATGGACGTTGCACGGCACGGAGCTCACCTTAGCGACGATGGAGCTC
This sequence comes from Tuctoria greenei, assembly GCA_036927565.1. Taxonomy (NCBI): domain Eukaryota; kingdom Viridiplantae; phylum Streptophyta; class Magnoliopsida; order Poales; family Poaceae; genus Tuctoria; species Tuctoria greenei. Next base: position 186,738,595 of record JAYESD010000006.1, read on the forward strand.
GGGAAAACCTAGCGACGGGGGCCGGAGAAGACGGCGGCGAGGTAGATGGTGGTGGAGACGGTGCGTGGAGTGGCAAGCGGCGAGGAGAGGCGGCGGTGCGCGGGCACGGGCGGCGGCGGCGCCGAGGGAGGAGGCGCGGTGCGCGGGCACGGGCGGCGGTGGCACGGAGGTCGGCGGCGGCGGCGCCTAGGGCGGCGGCGGCGGCGGCTGCCGGCGGCGGAGGTGGCGGCGCGGTTGGCTGCGGCGAGGTGGGTGAGAGGTGGCGGCGAAGGCACGGGAGGGCGATGGCGTCGGGGAGAAAGAAGGAGGCGGCGGCGCGCGGATTTAAATAGTGGACCCCAAACCCTAGCCGAAAATTTAACACCGGATGGTCCGATGATAAGTAAAGTGCACATCGGTCGAATGCCACAGTAGGGGTATTCAAAAATTGCTGTTGACATCGGATGGACCGACGTTTAGGGTTTGGGTCATCGGTCGAACGGCACAGTAAGGGTGTTCAAAAGAGGAATGTAGACACCGGATGATCCGACGATAGAGGGAGTAAACATCGGTTGAATTGACCACAGCTCCAGAAGAGTGAACATCGGATGGACCGATGTTTTTCGAAATGAACGTGTCGGATCATGTGAAATTCAGACAGAATTGGGCTTTGAGGATTGAACACCTATTGGACCGATGAGGGATTGACATAGGCATCGGATAATCCGATGACAACAGAACGAAAACATCCCATATATGTCCTTTGACCGAACAAACAATCGAGGAGAAACACATGTCTTAGGACTTTTTGGGCAACCCCTTACCCCTCAAGAAGCTAATATGCCAATAGCTTGGCTAGACCTTAACGCAAATGGAACACCGAGAAAAATGGAGGAAAATATCCAAATAAAATGTAAGGCCCATGCTTTGTGAGGTAGAGTATGAAGACTTCTATCTCTTTGAAGCATGATCCTCTAGGCATTAACGTACCTAACATTTTGTTCTTTCCACCTTATATGAGTTGAGATATTGCATTTCAAACAAGTCTCCTTCTCATGAGGTGGGTTCCCCTTTGTGACAATCTACCGTATGCAATGCCAAACAAATTATAGTGCAAGAGATTAAGTGAGTGCAAGTTTATATGGCAGGGATCATGCAAGGCATAAAATAAATCTATCTTGCCAAGTTTAAACCTTCCAAAGGCTTCCTCAGGGAAAACTATTTCTAGCTCACCCCTATCCTTTGGGAGTTAGACAAGACCTATATGATATGCATCCTTACATGAACATGGCAACTTACATGACGTTAGATGCATCTAGCACATTTAATTCTCTTCTAAGTCTAGAAAAAGTTTTCTCAACAAGTGCGGGAAGGGAATGGGGTTTCTAGCAAATCTAACCGCACTTGCATTGTCACAAAGGAGAGGCACACAATCATACAAGCATCCATTTGACATGATATGGGGCCTAGATGCGGAAAGATATAGCAATAGACTATTTATGGAATGGTAATTTGATTTGACAATAGGGTTACCGTCCATATCCGCATTGGGCTTCCATTCTCAACCTTCTTCAAGAGGTCCTTGGTAGATTTTCCTTGATGGTGGAGGTCTCCTCTTGAAGTCACCTCGTGGACGGTCACGTGTTCTTGACTTTAGGCACCCAAGCTAGCTTTGGTCCTTGTATATGTGATACAAGTGCTTTTGGGACCCAAAGTTGCTTGGGGAGCTTCCCTTTCATCCCCTTTACGTTCATGCCAATGAATTTTGCCTTCACCTTAGCACCTACTTTGCTCAACAAATAATAGTGATTCTCAAAGGTAGATGTATAGTTAGTCGGAAATTTTGGAGAAGGTCGGTTAGGTAGAGGGCACTCCCTTGTATGGTGACCGGTGACCTTGCAAAGTTGGCAATAGGAGCCAACTTCCTTGATGAAGCTTGTTTTGAGCTCCGGTGAGGGCACCTTTCCTTTGTTGGACACCGGGAAGGATCCAAGTCCTCTCTTGTTGAAGCTCTTTGCTTGATGGAAGAGGATTTCTTTATGTTTATCTTCTCCCTTAGATAGTCTTGCTAAGCTTGTGCGGAGACTTTCAATCTCCTCCATCAACTCCTTCTCCCTTGCATTCTCTTTCAAAGGCAAAGACTCATGGAAAGCATTAGTAGCATTTGAAATAATGGGTACCTTGCCATCAATAGTTTCTTTCTCCTTATTTTTTAATTTTAGTTCAATGGCTTCATAAGAGAGATTAAGTGCATGATGCTCTTGAACTAACTCATTGTGCTTATCCGAGAGCGTCTGATGAACTAAGCCAAGCTTATGATTGTCTAGCTCAATTTTAGCCTTATCTTCTTCAGTTTGCTTGACATAGGTTTTGAGCGTGTCATGTTCTTTAAGTATGCTTTCATACTTGCCAAGCAAATCAAGGTTAGCATTTTCAAGTTTAGCATGAGCTTGTTCTAGCGCCTTGACTTTGTTCTTTTCCCTTTTAATGATGGTGTGATATTCATTAATCAATGAAACTAATTCATCGGGGGAAAGTTCATCATCACTAGAGTCATCACATACCTCAAAGTTACCTTTCGCCATGAGACACATGGGAGGTGGAGGAAGAGGTGAATCATCTTTGTTGGCAATGGCAAGTCCGGCCAAGCTTTCTTCTTCTTCTTCACTCTCTTCTTCACTTGACTCTTCGTCGGTGATCCATTCATTCCCCTCACACATGAACACCTTTTGAGGTCCTTGTCTCTTCTTTGGAAAGAATTTTGACTTTTTGCCTTTGTCAAATTTCTTCTTTCCAAACGTTCTTGCCTTGGGCTTGACCTCTTCTTCTTCATCCTCTCTATCTTCAAGCTTGTGATACTTGCTCTTGTGGTTCTCCCTTCTCTTGTCCGGTTTTGGACAATCGTAGGAGATGTGGCCTTGTTCACCACAATTATAGCAAGTTTTGCTACTTTCTTTCTTGGGGAGGAAGGCTCTCTTGTTGGGATCAAAAGTGTATCCCTTCTTGGCAATCTTGGAGTTCAAGCGGGAGAATTTTCTCATCATTGATGCAAGCTCATCATCATCATCTTCACTTGATGTTTGCTCTTCTTTGCTTGAACTAGGCTTGATCATTTTCTTCGTTTTCTTGAAAGCCTTGAGAGCAATTGTCCTTGTAGAGGATGAACTTTCCATCATCCCAAGTACACTCATCTCATGAGCGTGTATTTCTCCAATGAGCTCCGAAACTTCAATGTTGTCAAGTGATTCCTTTTGGAGCATGGAGTTGATAATGTTGTACTTGGGCTTGGGAAGGAGCATGAGGATCTTTCGGTTGATAAGTCCCTTGCCAAGAGACGCAATGTCAAGAGCATTAATCTCCTCAATAAGAACATTTAAGCGTGAAAATATTTCATTAACATTTTCATGAGGAAGCATTTTAAATTCATCATATTTTGCTTTAAGCATGTGATATTTAAGTTCTTTAACACGAGAGGAACCCTCATGAATTTCAATTAAGCATGCCCAAATTTCACAAGCTTTTTCTTTACTAGCTATTCTTGCAAATACATCTTGACTAATGCATTCATAAATGGCATTTCTAGCTCTAGCATCCCATTTAATTTGATCACCAATATAGGCATTATCTCCAAATCCCGCATGGGTCGCTTCCCAAACTTCGGGAGCAATAGCCTCTAGGTAGGCACGCATGCGTGCTTTCCAATAGGCAAAGTTCTTGCCCTCGAAGGTAGGAACCGAACCCCCATTCTTGGCCATTTAAGCTCTCTAGCGGTGAAGCTAGAATGATCCAATGAGCAACCTTGCTCTGATACCAAATGTAAGGATCGAAACGCCCAAGAGGGGGGGGTGAATTGGGCTTTCTTTCAAATTTTAAAGCAATTACGATTAACAACCTAAAGCCCAATTCCCTATGCAATTAAACTATGCAATCAATATAAATTAAAGTTGCGGAATGAAGATTGCATAAGAGTAAAAAGGGAGAGGGATGCAAACGCTCAAGGGACACGGAGTTTATCCCGTGGTTCGGCAAGATCACAAGGATCTTCCTACATCCACGTTGTGGCACCCACCGAAGGGTTTTGCCACTCCCAAGTCACCGAGACAAGGGGCTTCTTCACTATTCTTCTCCGTTCGCCAACCTCGGCAAGGTGGAGCTCAAGCCTTGTACACTTTGGGATCCTCCGGGCTTCCACAATCCTCTTGGCAAGCTCCGGAAGTCACACACACCAAGGGTCACTCCCTTTGGGCTCTCACTACACTAGAGACTCCAATCACCAAGAATGGAGGCACCCAAGCACTATCTCTAGCTAGTTCTAGCCTATCTCTTGGTGTACAAATGATGAACAAATGATGTGAAAGTGATTGCTCTATTGCTTGAATGCTCTAGGATGTGTAGAGTATGTCTGGGCTTCAAGTCTTGTCGATTTGACAGGTTGAAGGGGTATAAATAGCCAGCCTCCACGAGATAGCCATTGGAAAAGTAGGCTGACATCACTTCTCTGCGAACACCGGATGATCCGATGTCTCCCCTTCAGTTATCATCGGTCAAAGCCAAATTAGCTGATGTCACTGTGTCAGATATGACCGTTGTTAGACCGATGTTGATCTGTCTTCTCATCGGATGATCCGGTGGCTCTTCCTCCAGAATTTTGCTTGATCTTGAGGCTCACTGGAGTGATTGACCGATGTATGTAAGTCTGTACATCGGATGATCCGGTGCTTCACTTGGTCCAATGGTATTGCAATCTGTGATGATGGACCGATGTCACTGAGCCACTCACATCGGATGATCCGGTGAGTGCATTTTTCTGAGGTCTTCTTCTTCAGTTGAACCAACTCGATCGATGTGTGTCAACTCAAAGACCATCGGATGATCCGGTGTGTTCAACTTGTTGACTTCGAGTTGTTTTGAGTTGTTCTTTTGGAATTTGAACTTGTGACCTCTTTGACACTTGTTTGAAATGTTGTTTTGATTGTCTTCAAGCATTGAGTGATATCAAGTTAGAGCTTTCACTTCTTGTCTTCATATGATTTGGTTTGATCTCATTCGTTGATTTTATATGGGTCTCCAATGTAATTTTGATTTCATTTGATTGAGCGTTATTGAGACCTTGCATTCACAAATTCATTAGTAATATCGAATGGTTGTCATTAATCACCGAAACCGTACCTCATGGGGCCTAGATGCTTTCAAACGTCCAGCACATCCTCTGTCTTTTTAACACCAAAATGTCCCATCAAACCACCTCCATGCGCTTCCTGCAACAACAAAAGACGAACGGAGCTAGCTGGAACACACAGCTTGTTAGCTCGGTAGAGAAGGCCTTCACGCAGCAGGAATTTTTGCCATGTTCTTCCCTCTCTACAATTTTCAAAGGAATCTTTGAAGTCCAAATCAGTATAATATAACCTCTTTATGGTTTACAAACCAAAGATTTTATGAGAAAGTTGGGACAGCATGGTATAACGTCTAGATAAAGCATCGGTAATCATATTGTCTTTCCCTTTCTTATGTTTAATGATGTAAGGAAATGATTCTATGAACTCAAACCATTTAGCATGACGTTTGTTCAGATTATCTTGTCCTTTAAGATACTTCAAAGACTCATGATCTGAATGTATGACAAATTATTTAGACCATATTGCCAAGTTTGCAAGACACGCACTAAAGCATAAAGTTCTTTGTCATATGTAGAATAATTCAGCGAAGGCCCATGCAATTTTTCACTAAAGAAGGCAACAGGTTTACCTCCTTGAATTAGCACTCCTCCAATGCCAATGCCGCTCGCGTCACATTCAAGCTCGAAGGTCTTCTCAAAATCAGGAAGTTGCAGCAATGGTGCTTGTGTGAGCTTCAACTTGAGAACATCAAAAGCTTGTTGTTGTGCTGGTCCCCATCGAAACGACACTCCATGCTTTGTCAACTCGTGGAGAGGTGCCACAATGGTGCTGAAATTCCGCACGAAACGCTGGTAGAAACCTGCGAGACCAAGAAAACTCCGAATATGTGTGACCATAGTCGGAAGTGACCGGCTCGTGATGGCAACAATATTTGCCTCGTCCACCTCAATGCCCTGCGAAGTAACAACATAACCAAGAAAAGACACATGATCGGTGCAAAAGGTGCACTTCTCGAGGTTACCAAATAAATGTGCATCGCGCAAGACACTAAAAACAGCACGCAAATGTTCAAGATGCTCATCACATGACTTGTTGTAAATAAGGATATCATCAAAGTAAACCACCACAAATTTACCAATGAAAGCACGTAAAATCTCATTCATCAACCTCATGAAAGTGTTGGGTGCATTAGTTAAACCAAATGGCATGACTAACCATTCATAAAGTCTGAATTTAGTTTTAAAAGCAGTTTTCCATTCGTCACCTAAAGCCATATGAATTTGATGATACCCACTAAGCAAAACAATCTTGGTGAAAATAACAGAACCACTCAACTCATCAAGCATGTCATCCAGTCTAGGAATAGGATAGCGATAACGAACGGTAATGTTATTGATGGCTCTACAATCAACACGCATTCGCCAAGTGCCATATTTTTTCGGAATCAAAAGAACAGGAACATAACAAGGACTAAGTCTCTCACGAATGTACCCGTGGTTTAGAAGATCTTGGATTTGTCGTTGAATTTCCTTAGTCTCGTCGGGGTTGGTCCTGTAGGCAACACGGTTTGGCAAGCTCGCCTCTGGAATCAAATCAATCTTGTGCTCAATGCCTCGCATAGGTGGTAATCCCGGGGGTATCTCTGATGGAAAAAACATCCATATATTCCTGCAAAAGGTTAGCAACAGCAGGTGGCAAGACAATGGATGCATCCTCAATGGAATATAAAGCATGTGTGCACACTAAAGCATAGCAAGTTCCATTATATGCATATAAATCATCAAGATCAGATTTAGTTGCAAGCAAAATAGGATTTCTCAACTTACTAGGTTGCTGAATTTCAGAATTGAAAACACCCTTTTGCTTAGCATTATTCTTTTTCTCCTGCTCACATTGCACAATTTCAGTGGGACTCATAGGAAGCAACACAATTTTCTTGCCCTTATGCATGAGAGTATACTTATTAGATCGACCATGGTGAATAGCATCAGTATCAAACTCCCAAGGACATCCCAACAAAAGAGAGCAAGTATCCATAGGTACCACATCAAAATCAAAATCAGCAAAATCATGATAAGAACCAATGGAAAAATGTATCCTTGCTGTTTGTGTTACCTTTACCTTACCATTGTTGTTAAACCATTGAATGTGATAAGGGTGGGGATGCTCCCGTGTGGTCAAGCCAAGCTTCTTGGCCACCTCAACATTCACCAAATTGTTGCATCTACCACCATCAATCATGGTATGTACATGGCAGTCCTTGACGACGATAAACATGTTGAAAAGGTTGTGACGTTGGCGGTTGTTGTCCTCTCGAACTGTGGCACTCAAAGCTCGCTGCACAATCAAAGTCCTATAGTTGTTGGTCGCAGATGTACCAAGAACCTCCTTAGCACCATCATCTGAACCTGAAATGTTAGTTGCAATAATATTTTCATCTTCAATATCAGAAGAACTAACATACCCACCATCAGCAATGGCAATGATCGCTCGTTTGCTGGGGCAATCTCGTTGCATATGGCCAAGTCCCTGGCAGCGGTGGCACTTGATGTCAGAGGTGCGACTTGTCGAAGCGTTGGGTGCAACAGCCTTTGCTGCAACACCTGGAGGCATCTGCGACTTGCTGTTATCTTTTCCCCGTGATGTAGAAGGTGCGGTGCTGCTGCATACAACACCGGTGGAGGGCGCTGCTTTGGATGGCACCGGAAGCTGTCGTGGCGTGAAGGTGTTGTTCCGCCGCTGCTGTTGGCGACCCTGCACTTCTTTTTCTGCTAACATAGCAAGTTGAAATAAACGTTGAATAGAATGATATTCCTTGTAGTCAACTATGTCCTGGATCTCACGCCGCAAGCCCCCATAAAACCTCACAATTTGGTCTTCCTGATCCTCAACTACCCCACAACGAAGCATACATTTCTGCAACTCATGGTAGTACTCTTGGACAGTCATGTCACCCTGATCAAAGCGTTGCAATTTCTTAAGAAGATCACTTCTATATGAAGGATGAACAAACCTAGTGCGCATCTCTTCTTTTAATGCAGCCCATGTATGTGATGCATTACGTGTATTGACAAGTTCATTCCACCAAATTATAGAAAAAAATTTAAACTCACTAGTGGCTTGTCTAAGGCCCCCTTTGGTACAGCTTCACGGAGCTGATTCTCTAGATTCACTTCTGATTCTCTGATGAAGCGATTCTGTGACTGAAAGTGATTCTCTATGATTTCCTAAAATAAACTCTCAGAATCAGGACAGAGAATCTCTTCACAGAATCAGAAGAAGCTACTTTTTTCAGCTCCCAGCCCCTTAGTTATTTTCAGAGAATCACTTCTCAGAATCAGACAAGAATCACTTCTTCTAAAAGACAGTGTTTGGTACAGCTTCCTTGATTCTAATTGAGAATCATCTTCATGAAGCTCTACCAAAGAGGGCCTAACTCTATGTCACTCAGGAACAATATGAGAGCTAAATTTTTGTTCTACTGCCATCTCCCAATCCAAGTAAGTCTCAGCATCATAAGATCCATAAAATGGTGGAATAGAAAACTTAATCTTAGCGTAAGGATCATTATCTTGTTCATAAGCATGAGGACGAGGTATATCTCCCATACCTTGATGATTTCGTCGAGGGCGACGGCGCTGTTGTGCATCAACCTCATCGTTATTGAAGTCGTCCTCTGTGTCGAAGTGAGCATCTGCATCAGCATCAAGGATGATAGAGGGTGTAGCTTGTTGGGGACGAAGAGTCTCCATCTCGTCCAACTGTGTGGTCAGACCAGCAACACTTGTATGGAGCCTCTGAAAAGTGGCTGTTGTAGTGGTCTAGTAATTGTTGAAAGCTTCGGTCATTGCCCGCATCATGTCCCTTAGTTCCATATGGGACACGCACTCATCATCATCCGGGGGTGTAGAAACAGAGATATTATCCATAGGCTTCTTTCCTATCATTGTTAGGACAAAACAGAAACGAAGACAAAAAGATCGTGAAGAACCCTATTACTACGCTCTCTGAAGTGGAAGTGGAAATTCGATCAGTAAGATGTGTCTTACCCCGCTCTTACAAGTTTCTTACCAGCACTGCAGGTGGCCAACGGCGATCGGTGTGAAAGCAAGCAAAGAGTGGGTGTGATTGCAGAGGTTACCTTGTTCTGCTCGAGAGAAGGTGGAGCTTGGAACGCTCAAATGCAGTATATGTATGTGGCACACAAGTTAGTAACAGATAGCAATGTTGAATAAGTGTCCAAAGAATTTCACCTAGTTGTTGGTCTAAGAATGTATTAGAACAGTTGTGGCAACAAGCAAGGAGAATGATGAATGATGATGAACAACAAGGACAATATCAGCAAGTATCCAACACTCACACAGAAACAGCACAACTAGAGAAACCCTTAGCCTCCTGTTTTTGTCTTTAAGCACTAGTAGAAATCAAAATTTTTTTCTTTATTTTTTGATATTTTTTATCAACCAGGGGCACAACAATAGAAACAACACCAAGTATTAGCTCAAACTGATGAAAGATGTGATCGGTACAAATTCAGGAGCGATTGGAAAAACTGGTGCTGGAACTTCAGAGTTCGAAACGAGGGCCTTCTTAATTTTCTTAAATTTTTTTGAAAAAAGGCATGACCAGCATAGCCGGTGTATCATATGTGTATTTTTTCGAGACCTTTCTGGGAAAAAATGCGCCTCAATCGGAGTTCCAAGCGAAAAGTTATGCCCGTTTTAAGGAGGATACCCCGAATCAGGTTTTGGTGGTGGTGGAAACTGCAACAGAAATGAATCGGTTGATGGAATTTTTTTGTAGGTGGCAGTGGATAGAGGAAACAAGATGAACCAAAACAAATCTAAACCAGCAACCAGACTCAACGTAAGACACGAACTCAGAACTACGGACTCTAAAACTAAATTCTGCAAAAGGCTGAGCGGGGTTGTAGGTGAGGGAAAGTAAATATTTTTTTGTGGCTTTTTGTGGACGATAGGACTGAAACAAAATAAATCTAAAGGGAACACAAGTATACCTCACGGTGAACGTGGAAATCTGATACCAATTTATAGAAGGATGAGTCCCGATCTTCCGAGAGGTATGGTAAACTTCATTGGGTGGAGATCTCGACGTTGATGATCCAAGGCTCCGAACGAATGAAACCCCACAACCACTGCACCACTGCTCCGTTTGTTATCACCCATGTCACACGAATGACCTCGCCACAAAGGCTTATCCCTGCAAGCGCAATCAAGAACACAAGCAAGAACAGAGAAGTTGCAATCAAAACTGAATTGATCACGAAATTGGGATATCACAACCGATGATCGGCGACACTGTTCAATGACAGATTGTATATAAGCAAAACCCAACCCTAATGTGATGACAACTTCTGTATAAATAGGAGTTTAGGGGTGTGCAAGAACCCTGGATGCAACCATAATGGGCTTCCACACAATACACGGGCCAGCAGCCCAAAAGACAGTGGCGCAGCACCGGACAGATTCTGGATGCCCACTTGTTTCGCTGATTCCTGTCAACTTAGAAGGAAGTCTGAGGTGGGGCTGGTTCCATTGGAAGCTTTATGAAATCATGGTTCCAGCCATATATAGAACGTCAAATCCGACTCCGTATGTGTCTGGGGCGTCAATTTTGGTGAAGGCAGCTCCTGGAACCCGAGGTGGAGTCAAAGTCGAGTTGGACTTGGGCTCCTCCTTGGTGTGCACATCGTATCTCCTCCTCCTTGACTCGTTGGACTCCTCCAAGCCCTTTATGGTCATCTCCATTGTTCCTAATCAATAAAACATGCATGGAAACAAGCGTAAGTTCTGAAAAACCATTGACAAGGTTAGAACGTACCTGGAGATCCAATTGTCGCGCACGTGCTCTAGTAATTGGTCCTTGCATAGTATGCAAAGGAGAGATGTCCTCATCACAAGGTATGAGTAAAATATCCATTTCCTCTCAACACACTATTTCTCATGTAATGCATGTTGAGTCCTTAGATTATAACCTTTTATCCATACCTAAATTATGTGAGAAAGCTTATAATTTCTTGTTTACTAACGAGAATGTGATCGTCACTAGAAGAGATGATAACTCAATTGCCTTCAAGGATATGATAAAGGAAAAGCTTTATCTTGTGGATTTCACTGCAGATAAAACTCAACTTGACACATGCTTGATGGCAAAGACCAACATGGGGTGGTTGTCGCACCGTAGGCTAGCCCATGTTGGTATGAGGAATCTTAAAAAACTTCTAAAGAGTGATCACGTCTGAGGTCTTAAGAATTTTATTTTTGCGAAGAATAGGCCTTGTAGCGCATGCCAAGCCGGGAAACAAGTCAAAGCCGCACATCCCGCTAAGAATGTGATGACGACAACAAGCCCGCTGGAGATGCTTCACATGGACCTCTTCGGTCCCATTGCTTACATAACCATTGGCGATAACAAATATGATTTAGTTATTGTTGATGACTTTTCCCGCTTCACTTGGGTGTTTTTCTTGCATGACAAAGGTGAAACTCAAGGTGTCCTCAAGAAGTTCTTGAGCAGAGCTAAAAAAGAGTTCTCCTTGAGAATCAAGAAGATTAGAAGCGACAATGCCACCGAGTTACAGAATACCCAAGTAGAGTACTTGGACGAGGAGGGCATCAAGCATGAGTTTTCAGCACCCTACTCATCGGAACAAAATGGGGTGGCTGAAAGAAAGAATCACACTCTTATAGAGATGTTAAGAACCATGCTTGATGAATACAAAACGTCTGATCGGTTGTGGACAGAAGCGGTCAACACCGCTTGCCATGTCACGAACCGCCTCTACCTCCATCACCTATTGAAGAAAACTTCGTATGAGCTACTAATTGGTAACAAACCAAACATCTCATACTTTCGAGTTTTTGGTTGTAAGTGCTACATTCATAAAAATAAGCTTAGGACCTTGAAGTTCGCTTCGAAGTCCGATGAAGGTTTCTTGTTTGGCTATGATTCAAACACATACGCCTATCGTGTCTTCAACAAAACCTCCGGTTGTGTTGAAATTGCAAGTGATGTTGTGTTTGATGAAACTAATGGCTCCCAAGTGGAGCAAGTTGATCAATGTGTGCTAGATGAAGAAGGGGCACCTTGTATGGCACTAAGATGGATGGCACTTGGCGACATATGACCACAAGAAGAACAAAGCCCAAGTGATCCATCTTCATCACAAGGAGTGCCTCACACAAAAGATCAAGGTCAAAACTCCCAAGATCAAGGTCAAGATCAAGATCACCATGCTCAAGACAATGAAAATCAAAATGGTGGCAATGATCAAGGGGGAGCCGAAGAGGAAGAAGGAGAAGAAGAAGTTGACTCAAGACCAAGTGTGCCACACCCAAAAGTTCATCAAAGCGTTCAACGGGATCACCGCGTTGACAACATACTTGGAGACATATCCAAGGGGATAATGAATCATTCTCATATGGCTAACTTTTGCTCTCACTAATCCTTTTTTCTTCTTTGGAACCATTTAAGATTGAAGATGCCCTACGAGACCCGGATTGGATGGTGGCCATGCAAGAGGAGCTCAACAATAGGGCTGTCAATAAAGCTCGAGGCTCACGAGCTACTCAAGTTTGGCTCGTTGAAAGCTCGATTCGAGCTCGGCTCGACAAATAAACGAGCCCAACTCAAGCTTCATCTCGAGCTCGCAAGACTAACGAGCTCGAGCTCATTAAGCTCGATAAGGCTCGTTAAGATAAATTATGTTTTATAAATATTATATATTAATATTTTCTCTTAGATATTATTTATTTTTATTGTTTAAATGAGCTTCACGAGCTCGAATTCGAGCTTTTACGAGCTTCAACCGAGCTTGCCTATTTTAACGAGCCTTATCGAGCCGAGCTTCAGCTTGACTGTAGGATCGATCAGATTTCAGTCTCGGCTCGAGCTCGACTCAAATTCTTAATGAGCTCGAACCTTGGAGGGTAATCTCGCTCGAGCACGGCTCGTTGACGGGCCTACTCAACAACTTCAATCGAAACCAAGTGTGGGAGCTTGTGACAAGACCAAACGCAAACGTGGTAGGCACAAAGTGGGTCTTCCGCAACAAGCAAGATGAACATGGTGTGGTAACAAGAAAGAAAGCTAGACATGTGGCCAAGGGGTACTCACAAGTCGAAGGTTTGTACTTCGATGAAACTTTTGCTCCCGTTGCTAGGCTTGAATCAATTTGCACATTATTAGCCTATGCTACTCACAATGATTTCAAATTGTATCAGAAGCGTCTTCCTCAACAGTCCAGTCAAGGAGGAGGTGTATGTGGAGCAACTGCGCAGCTTTGAGGACAATGAGTATCCTAACCATGTCTTTAAATTGTGTAAAGCTCTCTATGGCCTCAAACAAGCTCCTAGAGCTTGGTATGAGTGTCTTAGACACTTTTTCATTAACAATGGTTTTAGGATAGGAAATACCGATTATACACTCTTTACTAAAAATGTGGATGATGATTTATTTGTATGCCAATATACGTTGATGATATTATATTTGGTTCTACTACCAAATATTTTTGTGAAGAGTTCAGTAAAATCATGACCGAAAGATTCGAGATGTCCATGTTGGGGGAGTTGAAGTTCTTACTAGAATTACAAGTCAATCAACATAAGGAAGGCACCTTCATTAGTCAAACCAAATACACTCGAGACATACTCAAGAAGTTTGACATGGAGAAGGCCAAACCCATCAAGACGCCCATGGCAACAAATGGACACCTTGACCTCAACGAAGATGGCCCTAGTGTGGATGAAAAGGTATATCACTCCATGATTGGATCTTTGCTTTACCTTTGTGCATCTAGGCCCGATATTATGCTTAGTGTAAGTATGTTTGCAAGATTTCAAGCCGCACCTAAGGAGTGTCACTTGACCGCCATAAAGAGAATTTTGTGCTATTTAGTTCATACACCAAACCTTGGGTTATGATACCCAAAAGGGTCAAAATTTAATCTCATCGGATATTCCGATGCGGATTATGCGGGATGTAAGGTTGATAGGAAGAGTACCTCTGGGACTTGCCAATTCTTGGGTAGGTCCCTTGTGTCATGGTCATCATAGAAACAAAACTCCATTGCCCTATCCTCAACCGAAGCGAAGTATGTCGTAGCCAGAAGTTATTGTGCACAACTACTTTGGATGCAACAAAATCTAAGATACTATGGTCTCAATATGAACCATATTCCACTTATATGCGACAATGAGAGTGTCATTAACACTGCCCATAACCCCGTTGAACACTCTAGGACCAAACACATAGACATCTGACACCACTTCTTGATAGACCAATCAATGAAGGGGGGCATAGTTATTTTCCATGTTAGAACCAAAAAACAGTTAGCCGACATCTTCACCAAGCCACTAGATGAAAAGCATTTTTTGCGAACTTAATAATGAGCTAAATATCTTTGATTCTCGAAACGTAGCTTGAGATGTTGCGCACCAGATTACCAGTAGTTTAGAATCTTCAAAATTATGCATGCTTGCAAAAAATTGTCTCCCTCAATTTTCTTTCAAATTATGTTTTATTATTGTCTCCTTGAATCATGGTCATTGTATGATTGTTTGTGTGCTTTACTAGCCATATTTATTGAGAATATTTGTGAAAACCTAGTCCATATAGATCATTCCTTGCAAATCTCTCAATATATATGAGAATTTCTTGTCTTGGACCGGACTAGTCCGCCGAGAGGGCTGGACAAGTCCGACCTCCTAGACTTGTCCGGACTGGCGCAGACAAGTCCACACCGGACCAGTTGTTGATGTTTCTTACGTACAGAATAAATTTCGCAAGGACACAAAAACTATCAATGTAGCATTTCCCCTTAAAAGAGTATTCTAAGGGTGTCATTTATTTTATCCCAAGGGAAGGCTAGGTGGAAGTGTAGCAATCATCAAATGGAAAGGACAATGGTATAGGTAGGGATCCAATAAGGATGGATATTAGATAATTGGAGGTAGTTTGAACACACAAGATCATTCTATTTTGAGGGGGATAAATAGGTCCTAATGGACATTAGACTAAGAGTTGGTGAGTTGCTCCTACAGTGCTTCTAATATACATATACATAGCCTAGGTTAGATACTAATGAGCATGTCAATGGTGAATCCTTATCGTAAGTTGTTCAACACATCGGGCACGGGTTTACCCCTAGCAATACTAAGACGACTCCCGCCAAGAGCATGTGACATAGACGAACGTGGAGGATTACAAAGGACAGATAGAGTTGTCACCACTTACTGCCTACCTCTTCAATTTGTGGGTCTACAAGACATTCAATGCTACTTATCTGTCCTAGTACCATGCTAGCATATTAAGTAAATACCTTAGAAGTCGCAACACAAGCCATCCTAAAGCAATGAACTAAATCATCATTGAAACCAATGTTGAATCATAGCATAATTCATATTAACATGACCATATCATAACTACTTAGACTATAGTGGGGATTTATAGTGTTTATGATGATGGAATAAAATCATTATGACATAATCATAAAGACTATTCCTACCAAATACATGGATTCCACAATCAAACAAGAAACGCTTCATCCAAGCATATGTATAATGGAAGACTAAAGATAATATCTTTATTATGCATAAAGTCACAAATACAAGAAGGAATATATGGGTCTTACCTTCCCCAATTTGGAATTGGGAAGAGAGACTTCTTCTACTCCTTTTCCAATTTGGACATAGGACTAGAGACTCTCCTCTCTACAGCCTAAACTCCTCTAAGACTATAGAAAATAGTGGATACAATAGAATGAAGATCAAGTGGTGTGTGTTGAAGTAAGGGGTAGGGGTCCTATTTATAAGGTCGTTTCTCGCCACCAAAAGCACGTGAATCAGTCTTCATCGTTATCAGGGCACCACAAAGAGTCGACACGTGGAAGTTGACCACATTTGGCACTAGGAAGAGGTCGGTCGAACCCCCTGTTCAGTCGACCTGGTCTTTGCGATACTCTACCCTTCTGAAGTCATTATGGGGCTTATGCCTTCTCCTATTCATTGGTAGTTGGAAAATAGAACAGTAAATGGAGCAAGCATAGACTAGATATCAAGTTTCACTTAAATTCCAGAGAGTTCAATTTAGATTCTAAGTACCTCAATTTAAATCTCTCAATCACTTTTTTTTGTGTAGTGGAAATATATCCTCACCAAGGCATTTGCCTATACTGATCCTAAAGCTAAATAAGGCTTATATGTGGAGATTGGTAGGGATTGAGAGTTGACATATTTGCAACACATAATATTGCTAAGTCAAAAGAGTAAGACTTAGGAGAAATCAATTCAAAACATTTTGATTCAAGACTTGTGCATGTGTGATGTAAGTGGAAGTGGATGTATAAATGTTGAGATAACTTCTTTTCATGTGGACTCTCATTGTTGCAGGGATGAAACATGGTTACTTTCTTCATTTTTTTTCATGCTTATTATGTAAGCATGCCTTACTTTTTCTTTTTCTTGTAGTCATGTCTTCTACTCCCTTTTTATGAAATAAACTTGAAGAGAGTACTAAGTATGAAAGGCATGAAGTTTCTCTTTTTATTGTAGAATGATGATATGAGGGAATTTTGCTAGCTTCTAGTGTAGAAGTATAGCATGTGCAAGTGAAGCCTTCAATTCAAAAAAGAAATGAATGAATTCTCACATAGGACTATACTAGTTTCACTAGGCTCAATATGAAAGCAAATTGCATATGCATAAGTTTTATCAATGTAAAACATCATATGGCTTTGGTAGGTATTTCCAATAATATGAAGGTAACATAAATCTTTTTTTAGAATTTCTTCAAAAATCTAAGTTTCACTTTTAAACTAGGAATATCAGCCTTATTACTATTTCAAATCTCACAACAACCTAGAATTAAATTAAGCTTTTGCTACCCATAATTTCTAAATTAAGGCAAAATAAATTTTAGCCCATGAAAGCAATATTTGGATAGTAGCAAGTTGTAAACTAGAGACTTAGAAAAAACAAAACAGAGCAACTATTCATCATTTCATCTATGTGATTTCTAAATCAATCTTACCGCACATCTTTATTTAATCGAAAGTAAATCTACATTACTTTTTTTAGATGCAATGTGAATGGTGGATGAATGAAAAATAAATATGCTATGGGTGTGATACAAGTTACCTCAAGTGGGGGTCCTTCCCCAAGCTTGTTTTTCAATCACCTCCGTGATAAGGGTTGAACCATTGATGACGGAAGTATGCTACGAGATCGGCTTGTTGTTGTTATAGCGTGGAGTTGAAGTTTGTAAACTGAGTGTCCATGTGTTGGGTACCTTGGACATGGTCTTGGAGTGTGTTGTAGATTTCTCACGTCCTCACTTCAAGGTCTCCCATACGTCTAGTGAGATCCGTCAATCCTTGGCTATAGTCATGATGACTTCTAGCTGAAAAGGAACGACGTCCTCTTAGTGACGTTGGAGGCAAGCTGCTAGGGCTTGAAGTGGATAGAGATGGCTCTCGTCGGGTACTCGGCCATCCATGCCAAGTCAACCCTCTGGCCCCATACGATTGAGGTTGAGTCTATTCGGGTGAATCACCCGTTGGCTTCTCTTCCTCTTGGTATTCATAGACCGGGAAAGTTGTCGGGGGCATGCCCATGGCCGCACTCCTTGCACGGCTCTTGGTTACCCTGTCAGAGACATTACTTCTTCTATCTTCTTCGATAGGAAGAGGATCAATGATTAGTTTTCGACATTTGTACAAATGAAAATCCAGTTAGGTAATCGAAGTTCATTAACAAAGTTGGGATAGAAAAATACCAAAGAGCCAGTATGATCATGCTTAAGGGTATGTCCTCGCACTAGATAATCTTCATTAATCAATTCTCATTCAGTTTCAAGGTACTCAAATGAAGTATATTATAATGCTCCTACCCTAGTAGCAATGCGGGTAATCAATAAAGTGCATTCAATTGGCTCTGTTCTTGAAATATAATCTAACCATTGTGTCATTATGACTTTAACTGGAGCAACTTTTAATTTCTTAATCATGGCAAACAAATTCTCAGTTCATCATCACGAACTACTCTAACATCTCCTCTAGGGAACATAATCATAGCCAACCATCTATGCATGAGGCGTACCATAGGATTTTGCAAGTGGCTATTTCTAGGAGCACTACATGTGACCTCACTAGTCAATTCATGCTAAAAACTTAGTTTGTTAAATCTAGGCAAAGTGTCTAAATATAGCAAACAACGTTTATGGAAGCTTAGGATTTCACTTAATTCTTTCCATAGTATGTTGTATTCTTTTCAAAATAATCTAAAATACCATTAAATCCTATTTTGAGTGTGCATAGAGATTGTATAGTGAGAAGGCGTGAACCTTTCTCTTCTATGTGAGCAAAATTTTCCCATCCTAATACATGCTAAATGGTAAAGAATTTGGAATCCATACCTATTTTGGAGATCAAATTCGAATTATAAGCTTTAGTGTGATAAAACTCATAATCTTGGAGGAGCTTGCGTGCTTGATCATCAACTTCACTTTGTGTGTCGAGGTTGTTGTCGTGGAGAAGTTGATGCGGGTTGCTCCTCTCACCCATGGGGATGTATTCATACACACTACTCCTCCGTGGAATTGGTGTAGCAACGAGGGATAGGTGTGTACTTGAGTCTCCACCATGACTTGAGCTTGTAGCCTCCTTCCTCCTCCCAAACAAACTCGAAAAGAGGTGATGTTAGTGAAAACAAAACCCTACACGGATTTTCCCTTGAAGAACTTGAGAGCAAATTGCAAATACAAATCAAAGCAAATCTTTTTGGATTGGATTTGAGCAAGAGTGCTTCAATAAAGAAAAAGAAAACAAAGTGAGCAAGTGAATGACTTGGAGAAGTGTAAAATGAGATGAAGCGTGAAGAGAGGTCCTCCTCACGGCCACCATTTATAGTGTACACCCCCAACGATCATAAGAGGCACAAAATGTAGCCATTGGAGGTTGGTTCGGCCAACCTGTAAGGTGGGCCCCTGGTTCCTCTTTTGGCAGGTGGCTTCCCAATGGCTATAAAATTAGCCCGTTGGTGAATTACCACATTTGCAGCTCAGAAAAATTGATTTTCGAATAAAAAATTTTTCAAATCCAAAAAATTATTTTTTGTGAAAAATAAAAAAAATAAAAATGATGGTTGAGAATATAAGATTCTCAACTTGCTAGAAAAAATCAAATATGCAGTGGTAAAAATAAAAAAGGTTCCATCTTGAGGATGTGTATGAGTATGAGAAAGCCACCGCGGATCACCGTTTTTTGTGTGACTTTCATTGTGACTATTACCGGCTTGTGTACTTGAGGATATAGACACATGTGGCCGACGCTCAGTGGGTTGATTGGAACTACATGGCCAAGAAGAATCATCAAGCTTTCAATGGGGTCATTCAAGCTATATAGCATCATGGGCTCAAGGAGATCATGGGGTTCCAATACAATTGGAACACCGAAGTTATTGCTCAGTTCTACACAACTTGTCACTTCTCCTCCTACGGAGATCAAAGGATTACTTGGTTAACCGAGGGAGTCCAATACTCGGTTTTGTATGGTGACTTTACCAAGATACTTGGATTAGAAGAGCACTTGGGTCATGACATCATTACCACAATCTCAAAGCCATGGACCTTGGTGAAATAAAGTTTATGTACGTTGATGGATTCTTCAACCCTCCAACTACCAAATATGTTCTTCCTTTCTTTAGTGTGCTCAACCGTCTCTTGAGGAAGACTCTTGCACCCAAGGATGGAGATGACGATATGATCCAAGGAAACCTAAGGCACATGATGAATCTTCTATGTGAAGATGAGAGATTCAACCTATTTGACTATATCTACAATGACATCTTCAACATCTCTCATACACCGAACCAGTCTTGTGGCTATGCTCCTTTCATTATGTGTATGATTGAGAAGGTGTCCAGATTGGAGTTTGTAAAGGATGTCAAGCATAGAGCTCTTCACCCTCAGATTCCTCCTCCTATCCCTAAGCTTGGTGGAGCTTCTCGGAGGAGTGCCTCCAATGCACCTCCTCCCTCCTCTGCCCCCACCTCTTCCTCTGACGATTCTTCTAGTGCCATCCTCAAATTCCTCAAGTTTATCTTCACTTCGTGCCGCAAGATCGAAGTGCGCACAAGAAGGCATGAGAAGTATGTGAAGTAACATTGCGAGAAGGCGGAGATTCCAATGTCTCTGGTGGCATCCAAAGATGACAAGATCACACCCTTTCCGGAGCTCACCGAGGCGGAGCTCGCTCTCTTTGGTGGTGGTGGTGGTGGTGGCTCTTCTAGTACAACTCCCATCATTGAAGAGGTCGACGATGAAGATGACTCCAACAATGAGGAGGAGGATGACGAAGCAACTCAAAGTGATAAAGCCAATGACGAAGCTAGTGAGAGTGACGACGAGTAGTTCATAGGTTTTCTCTTCTCCCTCACTCTTTTCCCTTTCTTGTGTCTTGATGCCAAAGTGGGAGAGATTGAGGGGGAGTAGAGCTAGATACATGGACTATGTATCTTTTAAAAATTGTCTTTATCTTTATGCATGTGTGCGTTGTAAGACTTATGAGTTTGTATGTCTATTGTGGTACTCTGTGTTAAGGTTAATTGAATATCATGCTTGTTATGCTCATAATCTTATTCTTATGTGTTATGATGCTAAAATTCATTTGAGATGCATGGCTTATTCACATTCTCCACATCTCAACACTTTGCATCACACGTAGGCACTCCATCATAACACCCAAGTGTATGAAACTCCCATAGTTTTCATTCATGTGCATTACTCTCATCACAAATCAATCATGCACACATTTAGGGGGAGCTCTTTCTACACTTGTGCGTTATGAAAACAACCTTAATTACATCTTTTGTCAAAACATCAATGTGTTGTCATCAATCACCAAAAAGAGGGAGATTGAAAGTGCATCTAGGCTTAATCCTCGTGAGTTTTGATGATTCGTGATGACAATTAAGGGACTAATGAACATTATGAGTATAAGTACAGTTGTTAAAAGTGGAAACAAATCAGAAACTCTCAAAAAGGAAAAGAGTGAATAGGCATCAAAAAAGTCAAAGAGTAGAAATTCGGGTTTAAAATTTCTTGAGTCGAGTTGAACCTTGTGGTAGAGAGTTTTCAACAAGTAAAGTGTTTGAGAATCACCTAAGAGTTTTTAGTCCAATTAGGTTTAGCTGGAGAGACAAGTCGATGCAGCTTTAAGGATAAGGCCGGACTTGTCCGGGCTGGAAGGTCGGACTAGTCCGGCCCCATCGGACTGATCCAATGTTAGGCAGATCAAAAGCCTCTGAGTGGGTTTGGACTTGTTCGTTTGGGGATGGACTAGTTTGTGGTGAGTGTGTCTGAGTCTTTCTGGGACTAAGTCCTAGAAGGTCGAACTAGTCCGCCCTAGCAGACTTGTACGTTTCTGCACGAACCAAGAGGTACTGTGTGAGATCGGACTAGTCTGTTTTGGGTCAGACTAGTCTGTTTTGAGTTGAGAGTTGGCTGCAGCGACTAAGTACTGGCAGGCTGAACTAGTCTGTCTAGACCAAACTTGTCCGTTCTCACTCGGAACAAAAGGTTCTGAGTGAGATGGGTGGACTAGTCTCGGGGTCTTGTGACCGTTTGAACTCGGAAAGAGGCGGGGACTTTTGTGGTTGGTCAAGTGTGACGTCAGTGGTCCCCTCAGGCCGGACTAGTCTGGGGTCCTTGTGCGGACTAGTCCGAACTTTTTCTGGTGGCAATGGCTAAGTGTCAAGACCCCTATAAAAAGGGATCCATCGGTCCTTACTTGCCCTCTCTCGAACCCTAGCGCCACCATAGCCTTCCAAGAGCCTTTCAAAGCCTTCCTCTTCACATCTATGATCCCTAAAAGTGAATCTTGAGTGTTTGTGGGATCGGTGAGAGAAGAGAGAAGGAGTTGATCGTTCTTTGAGATCTTGGTGGTTTGGGTCGATTTGAGTTGTGTTTCGATCCCTTTTCGAGCTGTGTGATTGTGGGAGTCTCAGATTGTGAGTTTCCCCAAGAATCGTTGTATTCACCCCGTGATTTAATGGAAGAACAAGCCAGCCTTTGTGGTGGCTTGGTGAGGGTAGGATTGAAAGAGACCCGATCCTTTGTGGACTCCTCAATGAGGATGTAGGCTTCTCCGTGGAGCTGAACCTCGAGACAAATTTGTGTGTCTCTTGCTTCGTGTTACCTTCGTTCATCACTAGATCACTTTTAGTTTTCTTATCGTTCTTCGCTCGAATCTTGTGATTTCCTTAGCAATACTTGTTTCCTCCACTTGCAATTGTTATACTAGGTTGCTAGGTTGTGTAACTTTATTTATCATCAAGTAGATCATCAAAAGTCACATAAAAATCACTCTTTTCTTGTGTTCAATTATCCTGATCGGACTAGTCCACCCCAAAGCGGGACTAGTCCGCCCGTGTTGTACTGATTAAGTTTTTAACTAAGTGATTCAGGTTTTAGCCTATTCAACTCCCTCTAGGAAGCATTTAACTACCATTGTTATTAAGACGTCGCTTAAGCATTGCTTAAGCGGTAAGGCGAGTTTAGTTGGTAAGGTGTCCTAAGGCGTCCTCAAGGCTCCCTAAAGCGTCGTTGAGGCATGTAAGGTGGGGCGCCTTACCAGTTCACCAGATTGGGTCTAAGTCTCGATTGGATCCATCCAGCCCGACTCCCTCTTGTTTTGTTTGATGGCTTAGGTTTAGGGTGGCGGCGACAACGGCTGGCAGAGAGGTTGACAGTGATAGAGAAGGCAGCGATCGCGGCTAGAAGAAAGGGTGATGGCGGGTGCGATTCCTGGGACAGAGGGTAGCAGCGCCTGGAAGCGTGGAACAGGGCAACAGAAGGGACACAGTGACTAGAACACAGGAGGTGCAGGCGCGCGACGCGGCTTCCCCTTTGGATGGCGACAAAGGCGCAAAGTAGGTTGGTCCTCTCCTCTGCTCTCTTTGCTCTGCTGCTCTTTGATTGGACATTGGATTTGGATGCTTCATGCTTGAAGCAAGCTTGGCTGGCTGGATGCCCGTGAGCTTGCAGAATGCTTGGAGCTCGGCCGCTCTTTGTTTATATGCATGTTACAATGCTGATTGTTGCAGCATTGCATGACAATGCTTGTTGCTACAATCCTTGCTGCTCTTTCCGCTCCTCATCATTGCTTGGAGCTCGGATGCTTCATGCTTGTTGCTACAATGCTTGCTGCTCTTCCCTCTCCTCGCCATTGCTTGGAGCTCGGATGCTTCATGCTTGTTGCTCATGTATTGTAGGATTGAAGATTGAATATGAATCAAGTTGAGAGTGTCGGTTATGTGGATGTTCCTATGAATGCAGATGGCTACGACGCCATGGTTTATCCTAAGCTAAAAGCAAAGTCCAATGATCCAAGATGGAAGTACGGCTATTGGATAGAAATTGGGAATCGAGACAAAGTGACATGCAACCTTTGCAAGAGTTTAACAATGGGGGGGGGTCAAAAGATTGAAAGAGCACCTTGCAAGTGGATACGCTGATACAATCATGCGCTCCAAGACAACCACTGAGATCAGGAAAGAAATGAGAGCTTACTTGGAGAAAAACAAAAGAACTAGACCATTTTTTTTGGATGAAGATGGCGTTGAGCAAAAGCAAGAGTAGGGGCAAGGTGGGGATGGGGAGAGCTCTCAAAAAATTATTGTGCAACAAGTTCAGGGACAACTGCTAAAAGGAGGAGATTCATGTTTCAGGTGTAGACCATATAGAATACACAAGCAGCAACAACACAAGGCTCATGAAAAGTTGCAACCATGCTTTGAAGAACCCCTGAACAAGGCTCATGAAAAGTTGCAACCATGCTTTGAAGAACCCCTGAACAAGTTGTGGATGATAGGCGCTCTACAGGATCACACCAAACCACCATTGAGGATATTATTACTGCTATTTGATTGTGTCATTATTGTTATTAATGTTTGTGTCATTATTCTTACTTAGGTGTTTTGGTCCTCAGTTGAAGATTGTCTTAGAGCTTCGACACCTCTTCTCATTGTGCTTAGGGCGGTTGATGCTGATGAGAGGCCAGCCATGCCTAAGGTTACAACTCTGATGGATGTTGCAAAAAGAGAAGATAAGTGCTAGCTTCCCTACCCAAAACAAGCAAGGTTTGCTGAAAAAAATCTTGGACATTATTGAGCGTAGATGGTTCTCACAAATGGACCATCCATTGTATGGAGCTGCACTTTATTTGAACCCTAGAAAATTCTTTGCAATACAAAGGGAGATGATAGATATGTTGCTGAGCTAAGGAGTTGCTTCAATGATGTGCTTGCAAGAATAGAACCCGATGAACAAGTTTGAATCAAGATTGGTGAATATGCAATGCTTTTCGAGCGTGATGGCATTACAACAAATTCTCAAAACAAAATCCCTCGTAAGTATTGATGCTTGTTTGCTAGTTTCTCCATTTTGCATCTATTCCTAGTTGTTAACTAATATGTTTGCACTTGTCATTGTAGTTGATTGGTGGTGTTCATATTGTGGTCGAGCCTTTGAATTGCAAAGATTTGCAAAACGTATAGTTAGTCTTTGTGCTTCCTCATCCTGTTGTGAGCGGAACTAGAGTACCTTTGAATGGGTAAGTATTGTAGTTCTATAATCCATATACTTTGAATATTGGAGTTTCATATTCCATATATGCATTTAGCTTCCTATTGTTGAATTTGTAGACGCACATAAGGAAAAGGAACCGGTTGCTACACAAGAGGTTAAATGACTTGGTCTTTGTGTCATACAATCGCAAGATGCAAAGTAGGTTTCAAAAGAGGAAAGAGAAAACTGGCTCACGTTATGACCCATTAGTCATTGAAGATTTTGATTGGGACAATGAGTGGATAGACTTATCGATTGTTCAAATCGGTATAGAGAATGATGATATTCTTCACCTTACATGGGATCATGTTGATAAAGTCATTGGAGCATCAAGCTCGCTTGGAGGTCGCAATCTTCCAAGGCAATCTAGTAAGATGAACACCTACCAAAAGCGTGCAAGAATGAGGGCACAAGAAGTTGAGAAAGATGCTAATGATTCAGACTTGGAGGATGATCCACATGATGACCTTGATGTGAGTGATAGTGAACAAGTTTCTGGTGAAGATGATGATGGAGAAGAAAATGATTCTACAATTCTCGATGAGTTCGATGATGGCTATTGACAGATGAGAGTGCTTATCTAGTACTATCTATTAGTTATGTTGGACTTTTAGTCTATTATATTGTTTTATGTTGAACTACTTCTGTTTTGCTACTTAATTATGTCAGACTACTTCTATTTTGCTACTTAATTATGTTAAACTACTTCTATTTGCTAATTAATTATGTTAGATTTTTAATGTCTCACATAATTTAGTTATTTATTCTATTTTTATGTATTACTAAGGTGCCACCTTACCGCTTAAAATGTAAAAAAGAAGACGGTCGTCTTAATAACTATGTTCACTACAACCAAACACTCATTAACAAGCGACCCACTGGATCTTACCAACTTCAGCCCGGATATCACCGCAGCCTGTTGTTGTCGTCGACCATCATTGTTGCTACTGATCCAGATCCAGTGCACAGACACACGGAACTACCGGCTCCTCGCCGCTGCCGGCGCAATCCTCCACGCAACATTCATCATGCATAATCATGCCACGCACTCCCTGCATCCAGCACACCACCTTCATCAACAGCACACGCGACCGCGCCGTATTGGCCAGCAGAGCTGCTGGTAGCTCCGCCTCCACGCAAACTGCACCGTCTTCCTCTCGGCATGATGCCTTGGCCACGTCCTGCCCCAGGCATACGAACCACCTCAAACCATCCGCAGTGGCGTACTGTAAAGCATACTGGATACACTGTTGCGCAGTGTAATTTAGAGTACGTACTGTAAAAATTGAAGGAGAATAGTGTATAGAGTATGCTTTAGAGTACGCTGGTGCGGATGGTCTCAAGCAGCCTGCCCCAACCGGAGCCAGAGCTCTCTTGTCACGGTGCCTCACCGACGAAGGTCGCAGATGTAGCCTCTGCCACCACGACACAACTCCCACAACACCTCCGTTGTTTGAGCTCGCACCTCGTCCCGCCACCCCAGCCGTCCGCGGAAGAGCGCTCGACCGGACACGTTGTGCTCCCTCTGCGCCGCCGGTGCTGCCCACGCGAATGATTGCCCTCGTTGCCGCCAGTCCCGATCCGGCGCGCCCCCTCGGCCACCAGATCCTCGAGGGACCAGTCTCGTCGCCGCCGCCTCAGCTGTTGTCGAGCCGCCGGCCCGTGTCCGGACGCCTCGGCCGCCAGCGCGCCAAGCGGCAAACCCTTAGCGCCGCCGACCAGGATCTGGACCCGCCGCCTCGAACGCCAGCACATACGTGCCACCTCGGCAGCCGGTCGTTGGATCCGGCCGCCCCAAGCTTCCCCTGCTGCCGCCCGGGACAGTCATTACGGGAGAACACGGCGAGGAAGGCGAACCCGAAAATAGTGCGGCGAGGAAGACGAGCCCGAGACAGCCCCAAGCTTCGACCGGGAACCCTGCCGCCGCCATCCCAGCTTGCGCCCAGCTTGCGAGCGATGCGCTCCGGCGGAGGCGAGGTGGAGAGCGGCGGAGGGAGGGCTGGCGGCGGCTAGCGTTTGGTGCCGCCCGTGTCAACTCATGAGCGAGCGACGCGGGGGCCGTGACCCTACGGTAGATGGATTTAGACCATTCGCAGTGGCACACTGTAAAGCATATTAGATACACTGTTTTGTAGTGTAATTTAGAGTACGTACTGTAAAAACTGAAGGAGAATAGTGTATAGAGTATGCTTTAGAGTACGCTGGTGCGGATGGTCTTAGACAGTAAATCTGACTACCTTTTCTGGTATATAAATTGAATACTACGAATAAAAAAAAGAGAAATACTATGAATCAAAAAAGGGAATCCGTGAAACTTATTATTGCTGGTTCAAACTCATGTTTGAATTGTTAACATTATCCTGTTTGCTAGAAATCACATTTTGCTTCAGTCGCCCAGGATATGATCGTCCAACAGGTAAACAGCATTCACAATGCACACAACGCAATAAAATACTCCTGCCTAAGGAAAAGGGCGTTTTCTATTCCCTAATATTAAGGGTATTTTGAGAACGGGCAACTGCCTGAGTGACCAGCGGTTGCACTTGCCAGCGCTACTATCCGAGTTCGATTTTTAGTAATCACAATTCTAGATTTTTCATCGAGATTTATTTTCAAATAATGTTCCAGGTGCCTCTTATGTATGAAGACACAATAGTAGAGCAACATCCCCGTCGCACATCAAATTCTGGTGAATTTTGGTGTTTTCTCGAAGGATGCAGTAATAGTAGTCGTGTGTAGTTGTAGGTTGTATATGTGTAGAGGGGTGTGTAGATGTGTGAATGGTGCGAGTGTGTTCATTTCACACATAAACACATACTATATGTGTACTGATAGAGAGGCTTAAAAAAAATATTAAACACGCTGTGTTTGAGTGGAAGAATTTTCGAACTTATGGTAACACCTGACCCGAACTAGTGAACCCGAACTGGTCGGTCAGCTCGGTCGGACGGCACTAAAATAAACCTGCCGATCCGGAACCCATTCGCCGTAACCCCCACCCCTATATAAGCCTCACTTTCTCGACTAGTCTCCAAAAACCCTAGAACCCGCTCCCGCCCCGCCGCCGCTACTCGCCGCACGTCGCCATGGTAACCTCTCATCTCTTGCTGGCCGCTCGATCTCAGGGACCGTGGACCGTAACTGACCCATGCACACCATCTCCTCGCAGGGAATCGACCTCGTCGCCGGCGGCCGGAACAAGAAGACCAAGCGCACGGCGCCCAAGTCCGACGATGTCTACCTCAAGCTCCTCGTCAAGGTAGAGCCCCACCCGAGCCCCTGATCTGGTTGCACTGGCGTTCTTCCGTTCTCGGATTTGGTTGTCACCGCGTCCCGACCCCCGATCTGCGTGCGTGTGTTGCAGCTGTACCGCTTCCTGGTGCGCAGGACGAAGAGCAACTTCAACGCCGTGATCCTGAAGCGGCTCTTCATGAGCAAGACCAACCGCCCGCCGCTCTCGCTACGCCGCCTCGTCAAATTCATGGAGGGCAAGGTCTCTATTTGATACGTGTTCGGATTGTTTTGGGAGAACGTTTCGCGTGCGTGATTGTGTTTGCGTTTTGTGACATGGTCGGTGTTCGCGGGAGTGCAGGAGAACCAGATTGCTGTGATCGTGGGCACCGTGACCGATGACAAGAGGGTCTACGAGGTGCCAGCGATGAAGGTGACCGCGCTCAGGTTCACGGAGACGGCAAGGGCCCGAATTGTTAATGCTGGCGGCGAGTGCCTCACCTTTGACCAGCTGGCACTCCGTGCACCTCTGGGCCAGAATACGGTAATTTTCCTGCAATCCTGCTTCAGTTAATTCAACTTACACTTTAGTGTATCTGTGGATATGAAAACTCCTGCTGGCTTAACACCTTGCTTGCGTAGCTAGACTTTCTAAGTCCCATTGACTGTATTTCTGACTTCTTAATCTCTGTCTCTAGAGATGATTTAAAATATGAATTTGCTCTTTTTTTTTGTTTAGTATCATGTAATGTCATACTTCTGAAGGCTTTCATTGACTGGCTAGAAGTTAGTTTATGCTATATTCTAATCCTGATTGTTCACAAATAACAGTTATCACAGAAACTTTGAATTCCTTTTAATCTAAACAAGCTCTATGAGATTTCATTATTTTGCTCGTGATCTCTCGATGATGAGAACTAAGCAGATGGGCGGTCAGAATCTGATGCCGTGTTGAGTGTCTGCATGTTTGTGTGTTCCTTTTTGGAATGCATCTGGGACTGAGGACAAGTTATTTTGTTTCCATGTCCTTTTGGTTGTTAAATTGGCAAATTGCTCTTGCATTACGAGCTATTATAGTTGTAGCCATGCATGAGGCATACCTTATATGTGACTGCTGGTGATCTTGATCTACATGATATCATGAAGTTGGTTAAATTTGAGCATGCACTTGCATTGGTGTTTTTTTTCTTCTTGAAAGCTTTCTGAAAGCCAAGGAGGTAAAAAAGCAGGTGCATAGATCTAGATGGTTGTTTTACCAGCCCATTGCATTGCCACATAGTTGCTTTGGCGCCAAATGGTCTAACCAAAATTTTGATTTATCTGCTTTACTTATCTTTTTATTTGCATTTGACCCTCTTATGTAAAGATATAAGAAATGGCGGATGATGGATAACCTTATCCTACACACTGAATGCAATTTGTAGATCAATACTCTGCTTATTTTCTGATGCCAACATCCAATCACAGCTATGCATTGTAGACATATTTTTGGATATTATGTTTTGGCTATTTACAATTATTGGTACATTTAACATTTGAACATGTTGGTATGAACTATTAGGTTGTGGAATTTGCTTACTTCTACTATGAACTTGTTCTCTAAATTATTAGCAGCTCAGTGGGTTGGCAGGTTATCTTTTTTTTTAAGAGCTGCATATTATGTGTGGAACATCATGCATTCCATTCTGTAATTTGCATGCATTTCAATAAAGTAATTACTACAAGCATTTTTTAACAGGTTCTGCTGAGGGGACCCAAGAATGCTAGGGAGGCTGTGAAACACTTCGGTCCTGCACCTGGTGTTCCACACAGCCACACCAAGCCTTACGTTCGCTCGAAGGGGAGGAAGTTTGAGAAGGCAAGAGGCAGGAGGAAGAGCAGAGGCTTCAAGGTTTAAGCTGTTGCGTCATATCCGGGTGGTTTCAACTAGTGCACTAAATATATGTTTGAGCCCGAGGGTTCTATGTCATCACCTCAGTTCAAGGACGTTTGAGAGCTCTATGTCTTTTGTACACCAGTTCAAGGATCAGCTAAATTTTGCTCGAATGATATCCAGTATGAACTTTGTTATGGAAGTTTATTAGTGTTTTTTGTCAGCAACAAGGCTCGCTATGCCTCTTGATGCATTGTGAACGATCTAATTTCGTTTCGGTATGGTTCTGCATATGGCTGACTCCATTGGGGCAGCAGCAGGCCGCACAATGACAGGCGAGGGGAAGGTTGCCGTGGTCGAGTAGCATTAGGTCGGTATTAGCGCTAGCAGTGTCGAAATATTCTTTCTGAGGAGTTTATAGCGAATCAATAAGAGATGCCATGAACTATAGAGTAGTCCCTCCTGTTCAAGAGTGATAGGTACCTTGCGGTTGAATTATAACCAAGTCGAAATTCTCAATACATGAACTCACATTCACGGTAGCAATTACTGTGCAATCAGTCTAATTGTGTAATCTTATAATTATGAATTCTAGACGTTGGATTCTCATCCTACAGTGATTGCACATTATTATTTAAATTCTCACTTTTTTACATATTTTCGGACACATGTCAAAAGATGTGAAAATGATGTGCAGCCACCGTAGGTCAGGAATCCAACGCCTGAAAATATATGATTGCAGAATTACACAATTAGAATGATTTTATAATAGTTACTACCCACATTCATACAAAGAGATTCAAGTATTGAACTATTTCTTGGGTTCTTAAAAAATTGTCATTTATTAGTTTAAAAATAAACTAACAAACAATAAACTTTTAAGAGTTTTAAGAACGAAGAGAGTACTGTTCAACGACTCAACTCCTTTTGATAGAAAAGAAAAAGAACCCTTGCTACAACTCTCATTCTTGTATTCATGTTCCTCGACTACCATTCCTACTGCAACAAAATGTCAGAACCAGTCCCTCGTTTGACTCCTGCAACAAACGGCAAACTACTGACAAGCGCTGATCTGCCAATAATTACGGTCAAATATTTCCCCTTGAAAAAATGAAGCTACACAAACATATTTACAGGACATTGGAGAGGGTAACCAAAGAGGCAAAATTTGGGACATTTGCGTTCCAGGTCAAAATCCTAGCTGGACATAAACACAACTACATATGCCCATAGATGGAAAAAAAAAGAGACCAACAACCTTTACTAATCTTTATTGTGCTTTTTTGTATACTTCAATCTATCCCTGCACTAACAGTACCCTACTTTTGTGCCGCTATGTACACTCGCTATCCACCTTACAGTTTGCTCGCCCTCACTCGTCATCTTTGACAAAGTAGTATTAAGGGTTCTTCCACTGTCTCACAAACATAAATCTGGCCTTGATAAATTTTCTGAGCCACCTTGGTGATTATCTCCATCTCGGAGGAGATAACGGTGAACTAATGCAGTAGTCTTCTGATATCCGCTAGCACTCAAGAACACCCAATGGACAGCAACTACATCCCACGGACCAATCAAGAACACCAAGAATCATGTCAACACTTGAGCATGCACTGACCTGAAATTATGGAGATCATTTAAGTAGAATATTCATGTAAAAGAACACAATTAGAAGAACACTGAACTAAGAAAGCATACCACATTCTCATAGCTTCCCTCAAAGTGGAACAACATTACACCCATTCCCCTCCTTTTATTAACTTCTGCCTGGAAAACATGCATAATGAACAGTATAAATAGGTCGCTGGTTTTTTTATAGATGCAAATTAAAACTTGAAAAAATAGTGAAATTTCTCAGATAATTGCTGATTGGTGATTGCATAAAGTATGGCATTAAGAACAATTTCACTTTATAGAAACTTAATGGATTTTCCAGTGGGCCTACCACACAAGTACATATTGTAATTCCACAGGCTGTCAAAGCCGACGTAACTTCTGCCATCATACCTGTCAACGCCACAAATAAATTCATGTCACTTTACGCATTAATAAAGAAAGCTAAACAGCAATATGGCAAATGGACCATAAGAAAAAATAGCATATGTGAGGAACAATTAGCACAAGAAAGTAAAAGAAGTATTTCATTTGAGAAAAGCAGTGTGCAATAGTCAAATCAGTAAGTGCGTTTGGAGGAAAGCAAATAAATATGAATAAAGAGTACACAGTAATAGTACAGCATTAGGTTTGCAGTAAAGCTTAGTACTCAAGTGAATAGAGAGGGTAGAAGATCAGTTTACGTTTTTTGTTTAGTCAACAGCTATATGCAAAAGATATTACCTTTCCGATCAACACAGGCTATGCAAAACCATTGGATAGAGTCGCCTTCCACATTATGCCAAGCAGAAATTTTACCAGATTTCCAGCAATCCAAACCAGGGAAAACTTCCATACAGATGGAATCACTAGGTTGCATGAACTCACTGAAGCTATCCCCTCTAATTGAAGAATGACCATTAATTCTGATGCCTAGTTCCTTAACTGTTTTGTTTTGCTTTCCATTGACCTTTGGATGAACATTATTAACAGGCAACAATCCATCACTACCCTTGCTGGCAAATAACAACTTATTGGAACTTAAAATTTTCTCCCAGTTCAAATTGAAGTCTTCATTCTTAGTGCTCGGAAGTGACAGATCACTGTCACTTTCATCTTCAAGATCAGCAACAAAGTTATTAACTGCATCTGCAGTAATTTCTGCCGCGGAAAGAACAGCTTGCTCCCTTAAAAACTGGATAAGCAAACTAAACGTTATTTCAATCATTAATAATGTTGAAAATTAGTTTGAATGACAGTAACACTTACTTTCATAATTTTGTGTCTAGCACTGCGAGTTTTTGCATGCTGTAACCACTGCTGGTGTCGCTGGAATGCATACTTACTAGATAATTTCTGAAACAGGGAGAAAATATGTTGAATTAATACAGATGCTCATCAACATATATATTTGTGCTAGTGCAATCTTTAATTTGAAATCATGCTGATGGATCCAGGACAACGAAACAAGGCACAACATTGGTATACAGAAATAATTTAAACAATTCATTTACTGCCTAAAACAGTTCAAGTAGATGCAGTCTACTCCCTAATACAATTTGTCTTTTTTGTTTCTACTTGTACAATTTGAGTTTAATGCTCAAACTCTGCACAATGATAGATGACATAGAACCCTACACTAAAAAAGTAAAAATTATAAGATATATTTTAATCATATTTTTTATAGTAAAATAGCATCTAAATTATCTTAAGAATAGAGATTTAAAATACAAATAAAAACTCATGAAAAATTATAAAAATATTTATTTCACATAGTGATGCATACTAAAGTGGTTTGAGCATATCTAGCGGAGACCTCTAGAAGAACCAGTTAACATTGAGATCCTAAAAGGTAATGAAAGTATTAGGAGCAGCGTTTACCAGGCGTCGCCTAGGTTGACGCATGGGTAACGATTAGGCGTCGCCTAGGTGTCCAGGCGCTCTAGCCCGACGCCAGAGTGGGTCGCCCTGCCTGAAACGGTTGGAGCAGGCCTGGTGCGGCGCTGGAAGGGTGGAAGGAGGTCGGGTGCGATGCTGGAAATTGGAGGTGTGGCAAGGCAGCGCTGGGAGCCTGAGCGCGTGCAGCTTGAGGCGCGGCGGCGCTGGATGAAGGCCGACTAGGGTTGGGAGGAAAACCGATTAGGAAAGAAAGGGTTTTATTTGGGCCCAGTCCATGAAGTCTCAAACCGGTCACTTTGCAGTCATTCTAGAGCCGAATACCCGATCTCAGTGTCGCACCCCCACATCAGCAGTTCTCTTGCGCTCGCCCCCCCCCCCCCCCCCCCCCCTGCCACCTCCCCTCCTCGGCTGCTGCCGCTGCCGCCGCCAGCCAGACGCCTGGCTTGTTGCCTAGGCGGGCATCCAGACGGCAATTTACAAGCTTCATTAGGAGGGCAAAGGGCGACTAAAATTGACATGGGAGGAGGCGGTAAAACAAGACTTGAGGGATTAGAATGTACCTAGAGATTAGGCTCTTGATAGGACTACATAAAAAAATCAGCAATTCATGTGTTGGTATCTTAGATTACTTGTACTTTGTTACTCTTCCCTCTCTCTTTTTTCTTTTACTTCCATACGTTTTTGTTAGTTTTTCATATCTAGCCTACCCTAACATGCTTGGGACAAAGGCTTTGTTGTTGTAGTAATTGATATCATCTATCATCATGCACAATGTGAGCTTCAAACTCAAATCGTACAAAGAGAAAAAACACAAATTGCATCATTTTGAATTGTTTGAGTAAATCAATCCAAGATTTATTCGGGAGGTTAAACAGACAGTGGATTATTCAGGGGAGTAAAATGAAATTTTCCCGAAAAGGGTACGCATCATCCCAACTGTTATACCATTAGAGCATTATTTTAAAAGCGGCAAACACTTAGCAGCTACCATGATGTAAACGCACCTTTATGCAGTTATGTATGTCAGTAGCCTTGCAATGTGGATTAAGGGCATTGACATCATATTTGTTGCGTAACCTAATTCTTAACAAAATCTCCAGGGAAACAGAACCGTTGATCTATGCTGCTTGGTTCACTTCATTAATTCAATGAGAACGGAAAAGACTAGGTGACCAAGGTGGTTTCATGAAAGCTCAAAGCTCTAAGATGAATGGCTTTTAGTGAACCAGCTAGCTCTGTGCAGTGGACCTACAGTACACTGATGGATGAGGGCATGGGCTAGCCTTGTCCAATTACCTAGCTGTGGAAAGCATAATATGGTCCTCTCCGGGAAAGAATACATAACATTTGATCTAGTGGGTATGCATGTGTTGTGATTCTTCCTCTTGGGGGGTGCACAGGGGAGTGGAGTAGCAGATGGGATTGGGGAAGAGAACGCAAGGAATATTTGGACCTGTTGGGTGCCCTGCTGCGGGTGTCACCGGCGCTGGGCTGATTGCCACCCACCTGGGGGGACTTTCTTCCTTTGACGATCCAAATACAGGCTATGGCTGCCCTTCTATAGCCAAGTGGGTGCCTGATCTGCTGGTCTAAAACCCAACAGCCCTATCTTCTTATCTAAACATACCCTATCTTTTATTCAAACCAGCTAACAGACTTATCTTTTATTTAAACTATCTAACAATTCCTTGAACCAGCATCAACAACATCAGGACGCATATATGAATTGTCTACATGATGGGTCAGTCAGAACATGAATGGAAATCCCATGAATCAATTTAAAAAGAGACAATGAAAGGCGAAGGTAACGGCATTAGACATCGCTGGGGATGCACACCTCACGCGGGCACGCCAACAGCTATCTGAGAGCTTTTATGCCTTTTCTTTTTTTTTTGGGGGGGGGGGGGGGGGGGGGGGATGTCGAATATGTAAGAGAACTGCATATCATTATCAAATGAAGGAAATGGATAACAAATCTTTACAAACACCCAGAGACCTTGGTATGATCCACAATATCTTAAATTAAGACCAAATATGGCACCCAAACTCCTCTCAAGGGCAATATTAGTTAGATTGTACCACAATATCTTAAATTAAGACCAAATATGGCACCCAAACTCCTCTCAAGGGCAATATTAGTTATGTCACCTATTTGCTATTTCCCATGAATATAGCAGAAAGCCGTACAAGCTAGACATGGCTACTTTTGCGAATTAAGAACAACCTATTGGAGGAAATATAGTAGCTTAGATTAACCAAGGTTGTCAAGGGTACAATATATAAGGGTACAAGACTTGTCCCCCAAGGAGCCTATTAGTCTAACACCACCCCCCCCCCCCCCCCCCCCCGGCAGTCTCAACATCTAGCCACGGCAAATGTTGAGACTGTATCGAAACTCGGAGAACAGCGACGACGGAAGCCCCTTCGTGAAGATGTCGGCGAACTGTGACGTCGTCGGGACGTGGAGCACATGAACCTCGCCACATGCAACCTGCTCACAAACAAAATGGAGGTTGATCTCGACATGCTTCGTGCGCTGATGTTGAACGGGGTTGGTGGAGAGGTAGATGGCGTTGACGTTGTCACAGTAGACCAACGTGCCCCAGGCGACAGGGGAGTGAAGCTCCTGAAGTAGCTGCTGGATGGATCCAGGAGGCCTCAACCACGCCGTTGGCTACAACGATGTACTCTGCCTCGACACTCGAGCGCGACACCACGGGCTGCCGCTTCGAGGACCAGGAGACGAGGTTGCCGCCCAGGAAGACGGCGTAACCGGAAGTGGACCGACGGGTGTCCGGGTAACCCGCCCAGTCAGCGTCAGTGTAGACGACCAACTTAGAAGTTGAGTCACCCCGAAGGAGGAGGCCATAGTCGAGGGTGCCACGCAGGTACCGAAGGATCCGCTTCACAGCGTGAGATGCGGCTCCCGCAGATCATGCATGTGGAGGCACACCTACTGAACCACGTAAGAGATGTCCGGCCTGGTGAAGGTGAGGTACTGGAGAGCACCTGCAAGACTCCTGTAAATAGTGGGGTCAGCAACAGGAGCGCCCTCGGCGGAGGAGACCTTCGCTTGGGTGTCCACCGGAGTGGAGCACGACTTGCAATCAGCCATGCCCGCTCGTTGGAAGATGTCCAGACAGTACTGGCGCTGGTGGAGGAACAGGCCGCCCGGGCGGTGCTCGACCGTAACGCCTAGGAAGTGGTGAAGCTGACACAGGTCCTTCATCGCGAACTCCTGCTGCAGGGCGGAGATCGTGCGCTGAAGAAGAACTGGACTGGACGCCGTGAGGACGATGTCGTCGACGTACAGGAGGAGGTACACAGTATCACCCTCCTACCTGTAAATGAAGAACGAGGTGTCCGACTTGGCCTCGACGAAGCCGAGCAAGACCAAGAAGGAGACGAACCGGCTGTACCAAGCCCGAGGTGCCTGCTTCAGACCGTACAGGGACTTGTTCAGCCGACGGACCATGTTTGGACGAGCTGAACCAACGAACCCTGTCAGCTGACTGCAGTACACCGTCTCCGTTAGCGTGCCGTGGAGGAAGGTGTTCTTGACGTCGAACTGGTGGACAGGCCAAGAACGCGAGAGATCCAGCGACAGAACGGTCCAAACCGTCGCAGGCTTCACCACCGGGCTGAAGGTCCCGTCGTAGTTTGACACTGGGGCACTGAGTGAAGCCCCAAAGAACCCACCGGGCCTTGTACCTCTCCAGAGACCCATCTGCCTTCCCCTTATGAGTAAATACTCACTTACCCGTGACAATATTGCCACGACCAGGACGAGGAACCAAGTCCCAGGTCCAGAGGTCCGGTTAGCAAGCAGGGCTGCATACTCTTCCATAGCCCGACGCCAGTGAGGATCAGCAAGGACGCTACAGACAGAGGAGGGAATAGGCAAGACGGGTGAGGAGGCAGGCAGTGGGGAGGTCGTCGAGGAGAGGACGACCACGGAGAACGGCTCCACCGGCCGGAGGACCCCAGCCGCACGCCTGGTCACCATCGGGTGAACGTGGCTAGGTGTCATGGTGGAGTAGTGGGGGGTGGTACACCGGAGGCTCGGTGCGGAAGGAGGTCGGAACACCAACCCGCGCTCGTCGCTGATAGACATGAGCGGGATCGACGTACCGCGACGCAGGGGCTACGCGTGGCGCAGCAGGCGAAGTCGGGGGCGTCAGTGTCGCACCTGGTGTAGCAGGCGATGTCGAGGACGCCGGTGTCGCGCCTGGTGCAGCAGGCGACGTTGGGGACGTCGATACCGCGTGTGGCACAGCAGGGGACAGGGGGCGTCGTGGACGCCGGTGTCGCGCCTGGTGCAACAGGCGACGTCGGGGACGTTGGTGCCGCACGTGGCGCAGCAGGGGACGCTGGGGCCGCGCGTGGCGCAGCGGGTGACGTCGGGGCTGCGCGTGGCGCAGTGGTCGACGTCGGGGACACCGGGGTAGCGCGTGGCGAAACGGGCGACGTTGGGATAGCGCAAGGCGTAGCCAGAGGCGTCGAGGACACCGGGGCCGCGCGTGGTGCAGTTGGCGGGTAACCTGCAGGAGGTAAAACACAAGGTCGCTGCACAGGAGTGGCCTCAGAGTCAGTAGAGAAAAAGGAATCCAACTCAGCAACAGAGTCAGGAGATGAGGTGGAAAAGGGAAAAGAAGACTCGTCGAAGACGACGTGTCGAGAGATCAAGATACAACGGGTAGTAAGGTCAAGGCACCGGTACCCCTTATGGTCGGGGGAGTACCCAAGGAAGACACCGAGTCGAGCAAGGCGCAAGCTTATGAGGGGCCATGGCGGAGAGGTTAGGGTAGCAAGCGCACCCGAAGACTCGAAGGTGGTCGTAAAGAGGAGTGCCGAACAAAGCGAAGCGAGGGATGGGAGCACTAATCGCCTTAGTAGGGAGACGATTAATGAGGTAGGTGGCAGTGTGAAGGGCCTCCGCCCAGTAGCGAGCAGGAGTAGAAGCCTGAAACATTTGAGAGCGCATGACATCGTTGGTGATCCGAATCATGCGCTCAACCTTGTCGTTCTGGGGAAGTGTACGGGCAAGACAAGCACAACTGAATACCGTGCGAGAGCAGGAAGTCACGAAATGCGGAGTTGACAAACTTGCGTCCATTATCACACTGGACCGCCCGGATCGTGTGCCCAAACTGGGTGGACACCCAAGCGAAGAAGTGAGAGAGGGTGACAAATGTCGAAGAAGTGAGAGAGGGTGACAAATGTATCAGACTTCTGTCGCAAGGGAAAAGTCCATGAATAGTGTGCGAAATCATCAACAACCACCAAGTAATACTTATGGCCAGAAACACTGAGAAGAGGCTATGTCCAAAGATCACAGTGAATCAGATCAAAGATGCGCTCAACACGAGTGACAATACGGAAAAGGAAGTCGAACGTGTCGACCCATGACAAGCATGGCAAAGAGGCTCATGAGTGCCCCGAGTACATGAAATCACTGAACTACTAGACAACTTTGACATAGCATCAACACCGGGGTGGCCAAGCCGACGATGCCAGGTGGTAGAAGAGGATGTCGTAGTCAGGGCAAAAGGCATAGGCGGAGCAGAAGCAGGAAGACACATCGTGTACAGGGGCCCCGAACTCTCACAGCGGAGAAGAAGACGTTAGGTAGTAAGATCCTTTACAGATAAACCAAAAGGATCGAACTCGATAGAAATATGGTTGTCAGTGGTAAACGACGAACGGAAAGAAGGTGATGAATGATGTTAGGAGCAACAAGAACATCATGAAGCTGATAGGAACCCGACGAACCCGAGTCACCTACTGAGGTGACCGGAAGAACAGATACATTCCCAACAACGATAGATGAAGGAAAAGAGGGGTCTAAAGGGCGGGTGGAGAGTATACCGACGTCAGGGGTAGTGTGGTACGAAGCTCCATAGTCCGCGACCCAATCAGAACCGGGTGGTGGGAGACTCAGCGCGGTGAAGGACGCGAGTGATTACCAGTCCCAAGTCAAGGGTGACTCGTGGTGCTTCACCGAAGACGCAGGCTGGCCAACTGGGTTCCCCATAACCCAGTAGGCTGGGGTGGATGGCCCAGCCGCAAGGTGGCTCGGCCTGATAGGGGTCACCGTCCACTGTCCACAGCTGGTGTAGACGGGTATGCCGTGCGTAGGAGCTGTCACACAGGTCGACTGAGGAGACGCGACGGTCGTGGCTCCGGCATTGCCGAATCTGGGTCAGGTAGCGCTGGACCTGAGCCCGACAGCAGCAAAACCGACGACAACACGAGGTGGTGGCGCAGATCGAGCGGCCGACGGCGCAGACCCGGCGAGTGGCGGCGCGGATCCGGCGGGTGGCACACAAAGGAAAGCAGCCAGCGGCGCGGCCCAAGTGGCGGCTAGGTTCAGCCTGGCGGCGACAGCTCAAGGGGCCCAGGCAGCGACCTACGCAAAGGGGGTGACGACGGCCGGCGCGAACGCGTAGGGGAGAGCGGCTGCTTACAGCAGGGCGGTGGAGGGGGCGCTGGCGGCAGATCCGGCCGCAAGGACGGCTCCGACGATGGGTCCAGTGGCAGCAGCATAAGATCCAGCCACCTTCGGGCAGGCCAGGGCGGTGCCGGCGACGGATCTGGCCACCAGAGGGTCGGTGGCGCCGGTTCCCGTCACTCCCTGGGCGGCGGCGGCGGTTCCCGCCACTCCCAGGCCGGCGGCGGCTACGGTAGTCGGTGTATGCATGGAGGCAGCTGCCGGCGCGGCCGCGCAAGGGGCGACGGCGGCAGCCGGTGCGCAGATGGGGATGGGGGCGGCGGCTAGAGGGAGCGGCAGCACGCTGGAGGGAGCCACAACCGCAGGGTAGGAGGCGCCAGAGGCGGCGCGCCGGCGAGGGGCAGCGGTCGGGCCCGCTGGCGGCTGGCCATGGGAGGAGACAGAGGAGGGGAGGATTAGGGTTAGGCGTCTGATACCATATTGGAGGAAATAGAATAGCTTAGATTAACCAAGGTTGTCAAGGGTACAATATATAGGGTACAAGACTTGTCCCCAAGGAGCCTATTAGGCTAAGTACTAAAATACCCCTGACCCCCTAATACATAGTCTAACACAAACCCATATCAGTTCCTCTGCGGCAAGTTTTTTTTAATTGTGGCCAGTTGAACTATTTGATTCTAAAGCTATATAAAATCCAGTTATGTAGTCATAAGTGATATGAAAATTTTAAAAACAATTATATAGAATCTCATAGCAGGAGAACAAGGTTTAAGTGCATA
The DNA here is from genome assembly GCA_036927565.1 of Tuctoria greenei. NCBI lineage: Eukaryota > Viridiplantae > Streptophyta > Magnoliopsida > Poales > Poaceae > Tuctoria > Tuctoria greenei. The sequence continues at coordinate 186,779,161 of JAYESD010000006.1, forward strand.
AAGTGGCCCATCAGCTTATCAGCATGTATCTATAGTCTTTTAACAGATCTATTTACTCTTATCAAAAAATGGCACAAAGTTGCACCTTACATATTTGTATCTTGAAACTGTAAACTTGTTAAAATTCTATAACAGAAACAGACCATGCAATTTAAGAGAGGGATACTGACATCATAAGTTATAATCTCTACTACTTCAGCATTTGCCAGTACATGGATTGGTGAAACTAGATTGCCATTCACCTGAAAATAGAGCACATGAGGAATACTGATCAAGTGATTGTATTATCATTACTCATTAAAATGTATTGTCATTCTTTTAGTAACTGACCTTTGCTGCTATCATTTTGTTGCCGATTTCAGTATGGATCAGGTAAGCATAATCAACCACAGTGGCTCCCTTAGGCAGGTTTTTAATCTGCAAGTGACAACACATTTAGCCCATCTATAACAGGTCCATACTAGTAATAAATTCACTGTCTCACCTCGCCTTTTGGTGTAAACACAAAGACACGGCTTCCTAGAAGATCTCGAGTGATCGTATCAACAAATTCTCTAGAAGTCATGTTACCAACAAACTCTTCTTGCCATTCGCGGATCGCATTGAGCCAACCAATCTATAAAAGACAGTAAGTTATTCAAATATTTTCACAAGCCTCCCAAAGCTCATGTTTGCAATAAAATTTAACTCGGAGTATAATTTTAAAACATTAACATGATTGTATCTAACTAATTAACATATATATACCCTCAGAGCAAAGCCTGTGTTGTTCAGGCAGATAACCTTCCCCTTGGAGTTCCTTCCACTTGATATTCCAGGGCGTACAGGTCCAGAAACCAACCCCCTTCCACTGTAATGTGCAGCAATGCCTCTTTCTGCTATCAAATCCATATCTTCTGTTCTTATCTGCAATACAGTCAGAGAACTTTAAACATAACTCATAATTGTTGGAATGTGTAAGTGAATTGCCGACCCTTCCCCATGAGCTTAAACTTTTAGGTGCAACCGGTCAGCGCATAGTAGCTCAACATAATATCAGAGTCAGAGGTCTATAGTTTGAAGCCTGGTGGGCGCAACCCCACTCTTATTTCAACATATGAGCCACGGGGGAGCCTCACATGAGGGGGAGTGTTGAAGTGTATAAGTGAATCGTCTACCCTTCCACATCAGTTTAAGCTTTGGGTGCAACCGGTCAATGCATAATAGGATAACATGGTATCAGAGCCAGAGGTCTCGAGTTCAAATCCTGGCAGGTGCAAGCCCACTCTTATTTCCAAGTTTGAGGCCCGAGAGAGCCTCACGTGAGGGATAGCGTTGAAATGCATAAGTGAATTGTCTATCCTTCTCCATCAGCTTCAGCTTTTGGGTGTAACCGGTCAGCGGATAGTATGTTAACAATAATTAGCAACAAAATGAAAATACACTCTTTGTCGGAGGTTTTCCAGCTTAACTTATCAAATGAGTAAGAAACATCACCTGAACCTCCAAATGGAACATACTCTCATTAAGGAATGGTATCACTGTCGTGTGTAGACTCTGGTAGCCATTAGGTTTTGGAGTTGCAATGTAATCCTCCACCTATTGGCATAATTCTTCTTTAGAAAATGGTGGAAGAAAAAAAGATATTGACTAGGCTAAGCAAAAGCTGATAACTCACAGCTTGAGGAACGGGAGTCCAGATGCCATGAACAAGACCAAGAACATGGTAGCAGATCTGAATTGCATTAAAATACATAAACATCAATGAAAAATATGTGGCCTATGTGCAATATTTGATTGTATGTATCAGTACCTGTTGAGCGGTGCACAATGGTCCAACACCATTGCAGGATTTTGGTTTTATGATGATTCGCAGCTAAACAAATAATAATATGTAAGGCTATTATTTTCAAAATAAAAGATATTAAAAAGCATGGTAAATAAGAGTTAACAAACATATCATTCAGAAAACCTTACCTGAGCAACCTGGTTTACTTCGTTTATTGAACTCTTGGATCTGAGCATAGTTTTGTAAATGCTGAAAGATGGATCAAACAATAAATAATCTCCCAAATAAGTAAATGTTACATGCAAGTTCAAACTAAAAACCAAGTATATATCATAGTTATTAAGGCGGTAAGGCGACTTAAGGCGACACACCCCCTTTTTACCTTTTAAGCGATAAGGCGTAAGGCGAGGCGGCGCCTTACTATTATGTAAAAATAAGAAATAAAAGTAATTATTGGGTGTAAAAATTAAAATGCAGCAGCATATGTGTATTCTAGCCCATTTCAGTCACTTTTCCAGCCCAACTCAGCCCACCCAGCAGCCATCAGCCCACCCAGCAGCCATAGGTACTACCAACCGTTGGATTAGAATGAAGAGTCAGGATGAAAGAAACTTGGCCAAACCCTAGCCACCAGCCCACCCCACGTCCCCACCTCAGATCGGCGCCTCCTGCTCCCCACGTTCGCAGAACCAGCGCAGCCACTCCCCCCCCCCCCCCCGAGCGGAGGCGGAATCAACGCCGCCACCCCCGCCCGGGTCAGATCGGCGCAAAACCAGCGCCGCCACCCCCCTCCTCGAGCAGATTCAGCGCCACCACCCCCCTCCCTGGGCGGAATCAGTGCCGCACCCTCAGATCGGTGCAGAACCAGCGTTGCCCCCCCACCCCCTTTGCGCGGATCGGCAGCAGGGCGTCGAAGATCGGCGGCATGGCGGCAAAGATCAGCGGCATGGCGGCGAAGATCGGCGGCACCACCACTCCTCCCCCCCCTCCCCGTCCGGCGTCTCCCTGCTCCCGCGCCGTCGGCTTCCCCTGCCGCCGCCGCCTTACCCTCGAAACCAAGGCGACACGGACGCCTTGGCCCGTCGGACCGCCTTACCGCTTTAGCGACACTAAAGCGACGCCTTAATAACTATGGTATATATCATAACCAAAAATATGATTTTACTGATCTTTGGTTTAAAATGCAACTAAGATCCACAATCCAATAAACGAGCATGTGCTGACAACCACACGACAAGACAATATTATTAAGTGATGTTTTGGCAGCATGTGGTCCGGTGGGAAAAAAACTTTTATAAGGATCTAGCTAATAAATGTGTGATGAACAGGCAAACTGTATGATCCCTCTAAAAAAGAGTTTAAAAATAGTGTCACTGAATCTAGAGAATCCTACAGCATGTCAAGATAATCTCAAGTCACTGGCAGTTTTCAGTTTAATTAATGAGATAGCATGCCTGACCTGTAGAGTTCTTTGTAAACTGAGCGCACTTCTGTTTCAACGCTCACAAGATCGAGAAACTGATCCTCAACAATTTTTTTCCTTAAAATACCATTTGCCTGGATTTGGAAATCACAAAGTAATGCCATCCATTGTAAATATGAAAACATGATCTGAGTCAACTGTCAATTATAAATGACAAGTTTCCAAGCAAAACACAATACCTCTTCTAACTCTTGTTCATGGGCCTTGTATAAGTCCTCAACTCTTTTCCTTAGTTCCGCAAAACCATTGGGGTTCACATACATGAAGGATAGGTACTCCAACTCAGACTATAAAGAAAAGAGCTACTGGTCAGATAGAAGGAAAAACTTGGAGTAAAATGTCAGAATATACAAGCTTTTTCTTATTAAATACACAGATACTCCATGGATCTACAGAAAGTGATATACTGCTATATGCAAAAAATGTCCATTTTTGATACAATTATCAGACCACCTATTCTAATCATAAAATGACAGGCAGTCAGGACCACGGGCACCGACTCCTTAGGCTACTGATGTGTCCAATTCCACGGGTCTGAGCCCAAGCAGGCCGCAGATGCTTGACAGACCACGTTGGGGCCAGACACGCATGGCCTAATGGCTGTGATGGCCCAACAACGCACATGAGGCAACATGTCGTGGCCGCAACGGCCTGACTGTGCACGCGACGACTAAGGCAGGTCAGGGTTGGATTGGCCGCATCTGGGAGCACATGTTGCTGCTCCCTGGGGTAGGGAACTTGGATCTAGAACCTAAAGTTCTGATGCCAGATTGCTGGAATTTCAGCGAGGCAAATCAGGAATAACTGGAGGGTATAATTCTATTCCAGGTGTTGCCGGCTATTTACAGCACGGTTTACAACCAAATTTGACTCCAACTAGGACTCTTCTATCCTAATCCAAACTTTCTATCTCTGACTAGGACTCTTATTCCTACCTAATCTAGGAGTCCTACTCCGACACAACTAAGCTGAACCAAGCCACACCATGCGCCTGGCCAGGCTGGTCCACAACACATCAGGATTAAACACGACATTTGTGACAACAGGTGAATCTGATGCTCCAAGGAAAAAAGAAGGGGATAAAAAAATAAGACCTGACTTTCTCAGGATACCATAAAACAGGATCTGACATTAGAATCTCTGAGTGTAAGAAAAGGATCACACATCTAGTTACTGATACAAGACTCCAACAATAAGGGATTAGTAAACTACACAGCTAAGATGACATGTCAGCATGCATTCAGGTGTAGCATTGTAGACACTAGACAGGTTAATGAGTTACGCAACAACTCCACAAATGCAACATACTCATAATTAACTCGAGGGTTCAAATCGTTACTGATACAAAAAAATGTGAAAATAACAGAAACATTCCTATTAAAAATAAAGAAAAAAGAAAAAGATGAAACAATATTTTGGAGTTTAAAATGAGTCCTAAGGAAATATCATCAGCAGATACCTTGATTCGATATATCCCAAGAAGTTTTGCTAGAGGGGCAAAGACTTGCAGTGTCTCCATTGCGATGGCATACTGCAAAGAGTGGTGTTTAGAGTAGAAGTTAAGCTACAGCCATACCTTACATCGATGGATCAAGCATTCACCTGTTTGTGCTGCGGCATATGTGAGAGAGTACGCATGTTGTGCAACCTATCTGCCAGTTTGACAATGATCACACGAACCTACAGAAGGATTTATTTTTATTTCTTGAGCATCCAGTTAAAGTAAATATTGTTTCCCCTTAATACATTCTGAAAGGGCTAGCAGAAGGGATACCTCTTCTGTCATGGCAAGAAACATCTGTCTTAGGTCTTCTGCTTTAAGATCTTGTTTTGAACTACCCTCACTTTTGTACTGAAGTTTTCCCAACTTAGACACCTGTCAAAATCATAGCAGGTTCATTGCATTGCATTTCTTCCGCAATCCAGAAAATGTATCATAATTTGCAGCAATATACAGAATAATAAAGATACAGGCCACAAGTATTGCACCTTTGTCTCCCCTTCAACAATACGGCGCACAGTTGCTCCAAACTCATTTTCTATTTTTTCAAAGGTAACAACATCTGTATCTTCAACAGTGTCATGCAATAAACCAGCAGCGATCGATTCCCAGTCAAGTTCCTAGTTATGTGAATTGACCAGAATAGAACTTAGTCCATTGTATACAACTGTACATACTAAGGATAATAAAAGAAATTGCAGCACCATGATTAATGATTCCCAATAAAGTTTTAATTACATCAACTGAGAAAAACCAAACCTAACTTCGTTACTACTAGTCACTAGGGAAACTGAGAAACTCAAAGATACATCGCTAGCGCCAGCGATATTAATACTCACATGCTCTCCAAGAATACGAGCAACTTCAACAGGATGGATAATGAACGGTTCTCCACTTCGACGTCTTTGTCCATTGTGTGCTTCATACGCCAACTGAAATAATCAACGATCTATCATGATGCAGCCATACGTGCAGGCACTTCCATAGAAACAAGAAAGTACGGAACATTTTTTGTAAATAGCGGGAGGAAGATCATTTACACATTACCTTCAAAGCGTCATGCACATAGTTTAACTCTTCAGGTTGAAGATATGAAACAGCTGGTTTGAGATCCTGTTAGATAATTGCAGAATAAAGTTGAGATCACTAGGATTGCAGCTGAATATTGCTTCGCGTATGGAACACTAGCATTCGAGTCGAGTCTTTCTTTGCATAAGGACTAATATTTACACTTCAAGAAGGTAGGATTCCACCTTAAATATGTGGTTTCAAACTCAGTGCAAAAATGTAATACAAAGGTGCAAAAAAGCACCAGGGCTATTACATTGAACTTGTTGCGCTCGGGGCAAAACTTCTGTAATTTTATTGATCTATTTCTTTCTTTTCTACATGCACATGAAGAGGGCACTAAGTTCAAAAAAAATACAAAAATGGTTCAAAAGTTTTGGAGCATAACAGTTTGTTCCTTTTTTTTCTAACAGCAACATGCCTAGGCACCACGGAACAGAAATTAATGTGGTGCTCTACCAGAGACAGAATGACTCCTTTCTGCCACATTCTAGCTTTTAGCATACCTGTGGTAAGGCTAGACTGTTGCTTTTATTGTAATTTTTTATAAAAAAATACTGTTGTATTTCTCTAGTGCAGATAATCATTAAATAGTCAAACAGCACACAAAACTATGGAGTTTGACAATCGAACTCCCAAACTATAGCTCTTTTGATTCTTCTATTATATGCATGGAAGAGGCGAAGAGCAAATGAAAGAATTCCATTATTGATTTAATGACACACCTGCCACAAAGTCTCTGGAGAGATGTTGAAGGTTTCAGATGACGATGAATAGCAGTAAGTTCTCCATGTTGGATCTACAGGAGTAGACCAAGTTCTTACAAAACTTCTGGCGTAAACAGAAGGTGGATTACAACCAAATTTCCCTTTATTGATGTCTTCATCCAAGGTGTCCAGTAACTGAAAAAATAAGTGACATGTACTAAGAAGAGGGAAAGACCGAAAGACTCACTACTACTTTTATATAGCCAGTGGAGAGTGGACATGAGAATGTAGAAACTGAAAAGGTAATATGCATAAGTAACATGCATAACACAGGCATATTTCATCATGAGGTTAAAGCAAGCAGACTGGCATGACCATAAACACACCCAGGAGTAGTCAACACCCAAACCCGTGGATCAAAGATAAGCCTCTGTTATCTCGTAAGTTATTCCATTCGGCACTTGTCAGGACTTGATTTGCATGGTGTAATAATAGATAAGATTTACATTCATTAGTTCAAAATAGACTGTTAAGGCTGGCTAGCTCTCTTTATATAAAGGGCAATGGTCAAGCATTTGGATTCCCTTGCGATGTGGCTGCTGCTTGTGAGTTTGTCGGCACAGTCACACCACCTGGGTCAGGACCAACTAGTTCAGTCCATGACAATACAGCATGCCAACATCACGTAGGATGTGTCGCTGTTGGTAATCGAGGCAAAAGAGGGTGAACGAAGAATTTAAATGTTATACATGTAACTACAGATGCAGACAGGATCAACTGAAATATGAAACTAACCCAAGAGCTGTTTTGTTTGGAACCCAAGAACCTGATGTAATGCATGCAAATAATCCAGGTTGCACTGTAAGTTAAACTAAAGACAGAGGCAATGGTCATTTTACATGTGCACTCATGAATCAGGCAGATTGAATGAACCATTGCTAACAGAAGACCATGCGTCACAAGGTGGCTTTCTATCAGCGACTTGTGGAGGAGGCGTTTGTCCACGGTCGGTGTAGGTGGCGGTGGTCTCTGTGTAGTAGGTAGATGGAAGCGGAAGGTCGATAGGTACATGCAAAAATGCTAGATACTATCCAACCAAGCAATAAATGCACAAAAATGATTTCTTTTAGATAATGGGTAAAACATCCCGACCTTCCCCTCCATAAATGGAGGTTATGGCCGAATTATTACAAACAAGACTCACATAGCAGTCTCACACTTGCAATGCAACACAAAAAAATAGAGGAACCTGTACATAAGTCTGAAACTATTGGACAGTGACCATTGTTAGATCTTAATCCATAATGAACGAAAATGCACGTAACTAAGGATTTAGAAGATCTACACGCTTGTCTCATCATGACGGTCTGCTCCTCACTTTTTTGTAGTTGCAAAGAACCCGTACAAAAATGATATGAAACCACAAGAATGTCATGACCTTCAGGCAGGTTAAGGGATCCATTTTAATTCAAATAAAGATGTTTGCTATTTTATAAATAAAAAGATTCGAATTGTTCGTCAGTTTCACTAAGTCTACCACAATGGGGGACTAAAACACCACTTCCACTAAGTTGGCTCCAAGTAAACAAAATAAGAAACACATTGACGCAGGGAAGCAGTAACTCACCGAGTTGTTACTCCGTCGCGATCGCCCGCGCCGCCTCCACCCAGCCCCGGCCTCAGCGTGGCCGCAAGAGGAGCACTGTGTGGTGCTGGCGAGCGCGCCCGTGAGCGCACGCGGCGTGTTCCAGGCACACGAGAGCACGCTGCATTCGTAGGGCCTCCCGCCCCACTTCCACGAGGCGGCACTGCACGAGCTCACGCACTCCAGCGGAGAAGCTGCACATCCACACGAGAGAACAAAAAAAAAAGAAAAATGATGTAGAGACAAAACAAAAATCGAAAACCCTAGCGACGGTGGCAGCGGCACCGGACTCCCGAATTGAAACGCAGGAGTCACCTGACACGGCGGGCGACGGGGTCTGCATAGCGCGGCGCAGCGCAATCTCATCGGCGGCGCGTTGGCCGGCGGGGCGGGGCGGTGTCGTCGTCGAGGCGGTCACGGATTCCGTTGTGGGGTGTGAATCGGCGAGCACGCGCAGCGGCGGGGGAGCAACGAGGCTGGGCAGTGGCTTTTCCAACGGGGGTGGAGGAGGAGGCGGAGGGTGGAGGCGAGGGAAGAAGGGATAACAGGAGACGGAGGCCACACAAAGGCCGCGGCCGTGGTGAAATGAATGCCCTGCGGCTTCTTTTGGTTGGGTGCTCTGCTCGCGACTCCGGAGCTCGCCGGTCTCTGTTTCTATTTTTGTTTTGATGTATAGTGAGATTTTGGGTGGTTTTTTCAGTCGATGTTTTTAGTTTTCTCGCGATTTGCGAGAAGGACGACGTGGATCGCTGGATTCTAGCTGTCCTTCTCCACTTGGACTACAGCTCAGCCAAATGCCCTCAGGTAAAGCGAGATAGAGGCCTTAGGTTGTTCACACTCGTTACTCTATACTCTACTCTATACACTATTCTCCTTTTATTTTTACAGTATTTACTCTAAATTTACACTATCCAGCATTCTTTACAGTACCACTAGTGCGGACGGTCTTAGACTGCTCGCACCGGCTTGTAAACGACCGCTATCTCACTTTAGCGGGGCGCGGCAGCCACAGCGGAGCCGCGAAAGCGCTCGCTAAAATAGCGCTGACGCTAGCGCCCCGCCACAGATGGCGGTGTCTGTAGAAACGGTATGAAGAGAGAGAAAGGAAGGGAGGGGATAAAAGAATGGGAAAAAATAAATAAAGAGAGGCGAAACGAAAAAAAATAGGTAAAAGTTGATATAGATGTGTGATTTAGAGGTGTACGAGCGTGGAAAATGAAACTGTAAAGCAGAAAATTTTTTAGAGGTGAGATATAGAGGTCAAATATAGAGGTGAAATATAGAAGTCCATAAATATGGATACTCTTAGAACATGTTTAATTTAGGCAAAATAATCAAATTGATCCTCCAACTATAACCTTTAATTTCATTCTTAAATTTCAAAAGGTATATTTAGGTGCGGTTTGGTTTAGCTTTATGTAGTAGATTTACTGGCAAAATCTTAAAATCTCAACAAAAGTGATTCTCTGCAAATTGGATTCTTGAAAATATGTATATTTACTAGTACAAAATGAAGTCTACGCACATCCCAAATTTCTCAGATTTTTCATCTGACTAGCCGGAAAAATAGTCTACATGTCATATGTTACAAACCTGAATTGTTGCCTTTCTTTCTTTTTCTTTCTCTCAACTCACAACAGTTTTACATAAACTAAAATCATATTTTCATAAATGCATAGTTGAACCAAACACATCCTTAATTTTTTATTTTATTTTCGTTCCTAGGTTAGTTGGTCATCCAAATTGTCGTGTCTCATCAACTTTTGTGTCCCGTCATTTTTAGGTTACACGACTTATTATGTAATTACGTTGATTACTAATCATGTAGCATATTATTCCTTGGCAATAATAACCTGGTATGATAAATGTTGGTAACTTACGCTTCTTGGCCTACCCACAAGATCATTTGATCTAAAATTTCAACATGAGGTACACATTTAAACATACGATTCGCCAAAAGTTCAGATGGGTATACACTACAGGAATCCAGATGATTTGCGACGGCTTCTCTTATTTGCGACGGTTTTATGCCGTCGCAAATAATTCGTCGCAATTAAGCTTATTTGCGACGGCCACTTTCGCAATTAAGGCTATTTACAACGGCCTGCAAAAGTCGTTGCAAGTTATTATCCAGGGGCTGATGGGCCCCACCCATGTATTTACGACGGCCAGGCCATCACAATTTAATTCCTATTTGTGACGGTCGGGCCGTCGCAAATAATGTCAGCTGGCAGAGCCCCACGTGTCCTCCTACGGGACCCACGTGGCTATTTGCGACGGTCAGACCGTCGTAAATAACAGAGTCTTAATTGCGACGACCTGGAACCTTATTTGCGACGGTACTGTATAAAAAGTCGTGGCAAATAAGGTTTTTTATTTTTTTAAAAAAAAAACTGAAAATACTACCCGGCTCGATGGCCAGAATCACAGAACATACAATATATAACAACAATCACAAAACACATCATAACGGTCACAAAACACATCACAACATATCGTCGATACATCGCATCACCATCAACAAACCAAACAAGGGCTCACTCGCTGTCTGATCTCCAAAGCCACCTCTGAAGTCGAAGTCGTCGTCGCGCCTTATTCCAGGTGGCGGTAGCGACGGTGATGGATTTTGTGTAGTCGTCGCAGATCTCTGCAATTAATGAAACTTAGAGTTAGAATATAAATGCATCAACATCTCTCCCTCCATCTCACTCTATCTCTATCTAGATCCCCTCTCTTTCTCTATTCTTTCATTCCTCTCTCTCTATCTCTATTGCTATCATTTTCCCTCTATCTTCCTCCCTCTATCTCAATCTACATCTTCCTTTCTCCCTCTCTCTTCCTCTCCTTCTATCTCCAATCTCCCCCTCTCTCGTCATTCCTCTCTCACTCTATCTAACTATCCCTCACTCTTTCTTCTATCTCTCTCTTTCTTCCATTTCAATCCTTTTCTTCTATCTAACTATCTCCTCTCTCTCTTCTATCTCAGTCTTTTTTTTCTCTATCTTCCTCCCTCTTCTAACTTCATCTCTCACTCTATATAACTATATTTTACTTTCACTCCATTTCCTCGCTTTATTTTGGTTAAGTTGAGTTAAAACTAGAATTGTTAAGTTGACATAGAAAATTATCTGACCCGCCGAAGAAGGATCGCCTAGAAGGACCGGTAGTGGCGGTAGCTGGATCTCCAGACCTTGCGCCCGAGCCATGGCCTGTTATTGCAAACATTAAATGTTACCTATTAGTAAGTCATTTACGATGAATTAATGAGAACTTTAGTTTTCATTTTGTTACCTTCATTGCTTCCCGCATCTGCAACAACACTGCTGCCTGGGAAGAGATCGTGGCCTCCATCGCGATCCTTTGGCGTTCCTCCTCCTCCTATCGCCTGAGATTCTCTTCTACAGTTTGTCGGAGGGATTGCATCTCAATGTCCCTCTGCAAGAAGCGGTGACCTGCTGTGCCCACCGAAGAAGCATGCGTAGAGTTGCCTCTCGCAGGTCTCCCCGCCCTCGAGTCGACAACTCCGTCGAATATGTCGAGCTTATAAAAAAAGAGTCAGTAATATGAAATTAAAATATCTTGAATACTTTGAATTGAAAATGATAAAATGACTTATAAACTCACCTTCCATGTGCTTTTCCACCTCAGCTTGCATACGCGGTTTGAGGATCGATTGGTTCACGTTCCCAATCGAAATCTTCACCGTGTATCTTCCTAGCGTCCTCCCCGTACTTAGCTTGCAAAACAAGGAAACCGTGTAAGTTCAATAATCTATATAGTTATATTTAATATGAATGATTTCTAAACTTACCAATCGCTCGGCTGCAACCTGACTACACCCCTGAGGCTGAAAATGGTCCCCGTGACCTCTTTTCCAGATCTCAGCAGGGGTTGGTGGCACCCCCGTCTCGCACTCCTGTCAATACATGTTAGTACGAACAATATATTATGAATATATAAACATAAGTTACATATACTTATCGTGTGTTTAGATAAACGCAAGTGGTTATCTTGGTCGTGTCTGCTCTTCCCCTCGACCCCTCTGCACTCTCGAGCCTTCCCGGACTTAGCCTTAAACTCATCGCTAGTCCAATACCGACAAAGGGCCCAAAATGCATCGGTCCGACCCTGCAACCAGCTCATGTGGCCTTGTGCATAGTTGTAGATCGTTAAAAATACCATCGACGAAATTATCAGAAAAAAATACTTACTACACCCCACGTACCTGCGCGTACTCCTCCTCCGTCAGGTGCCGCTCACTCTATTGCCAGAAGTGTAGCACGTGGTGCTGGTTCGCCTTCAAGTGCTCATTAATAATTTGAACACAAGCATTCGACAAAGCTTGTCGAAGCGCCTTGGCAGCGTTGTAGTGAAACACTCTCCTCGTATCCTCAACCATGCGAGAGTCGTTCGGGTCCTCTAAAGTATATCTTGCATGTGATAAAGAATATATTGAAGAGATGTTCATTAAAAGAGTTTAAGAGTTAAAAATTAGAAACTATTTTTAACATACTTATTATAAAATTGGCTCATACGGCCTCCTGAAGGTTGTTGTGCTCCTGGTGATGGACGCGTGCGTAGTCCTCCCACGAAAGAGCAGACACCCCATCGATAACCGTGGGATAGTGCAAACGCACTAAGGACCCGAGGACACCATTCACCGGTCTTTGGTGTCTCTCACTGGTGAAAAACGTGTCGTCCCAAACCCTGCAAAATATTTATTCATTCATTACTTAAGTAACCAAAAGAAACTAAAATTGAACACTATAATTTTTATTACCTGTCTCCGACTGGACGAATCACGACCATCTGTGAAGGGACCGCAGGAGGACTGACAAAGTGAGTCTTCCTCGTCCTCCGCGTCTGCTGGGGCGCCACATCAAGTGACCCAGACGGCTCGTCACCAGCCGAGTCAAAGGGATGAGGAACAGAAGGCTCGCCAGTTGAGGGTTGGCTCACCAAAGGGTAGCCGAGGTCAATTGGTGCCGCAACCTCTGAGTCAGCCGGTGAGGACTACAACATTCAAATGATTCATAAGTAAGTTTAATGTGAAATTAAATTTAAGAATTTGTCAAAAACGAGTCAAATTTACCTGTGACGAAGCTCTAGAGCTGCTCAGAACGTGCCTCAGCAACTGAGAGCGTCTGCTCCCAGTCGGTGAGGCACTAGTGAAAGTGTCCTCAGGTCTAGAGGGGTAGAACCCCCTCGTCGGCGGAACCTTCTTACCCTTCTTTGATGCCATCCTGTTTTAATAGATAATCAGTAAATATGCAAATAAGATATACAAAATTCATGTTACTATCTTTAAGAAAACATTACTTGTAATCACTTTCAAAATTCATCAACATCATTATCATGTGTGTAAGGACCGAATACCCAAGAGGGGGGGTGAATTGGGCTTTCTTCGAAAAATTCTAAGCAATGAAACTTAATTTCTAAAGCCCAATTCCCTACGCACACTATCTATGCATTCTAGTAAATAGAAACTTTGCAGAAGATAAAATGCATAAAAGTAAGAGAAGGGAAGGAGAAGCAAACTCCCGAGGAGACACGAGGATTTTTCCCGTGGTTCGGTAAGATCGTCAAGATCTTCCTACATACACGTTGTGGCACCCACCAAAGGGTTTTGCCACGCCCAAGTCACCGAGACGAGGGATCTTCACTATTCCTCTCCGTTCGCCAACCTTGGCAAGGTGAAGCTCAAGCCTTGTACAACTTCGACCTTCCGAGCTTCCACACATGCCTTGGCAAGCTCCGGAAGTCTTCTCATAGTTATAACACCAAGGGCACTCCCTTGAGGCTCTCACACTATCCTAGAGAGTCCACTCACCCAGAATGGAGGCACACAAGCTCTCTCTTTCTAGCTAGTTCTAGCCTAAATCTTGGTGTAAAGGTGATCAAACTGGTGTGGAAGTGATTGCTCTTGGTCTTGAATGCTTGTGGATGTGTTGATAGCTTCTGGTGATCAAGACTTGACGAAATGACAGGATTAGGGGGTATTTATAGTCAGCCTCCCCGAAATAGCCGTTGGAAAAGTAGGCTGACAGAACTTTACTGTGAACACCAGATGATCCGATGTCTCCCCTTTAGTTATCATCAGTCTAATTACTTTGGCTGACGTCATTGTGTCAGATATGACCGTTGTTAGACCGATGTTGCTCATGTCTTCTCATCGGATGATCCGGTGGCTCTTCCTCCAGAATTTGCTTAATCTTGATGCTTACTGGAGTGATTGACCGATGTGTGTAAGTCTGTACATCAGATGATCCAGTGCTACACTTGGTCCAATGGTATTGCAAACTGTACTGATGGACCGATGTCACTGAGCCATTCACATCGGATGATCCGGTGAGTACATTGTTCTGAGGTCTTCTTCTTTAGTTGAACCAACTCGACCGATGTGTACATTTCTGAAATCATCGGTTGATCTGGTGAGTTGATTTTGTTTGCTTCGAGTTGTTTTGAGTGAATCTTTTGTGTCTTGCTCAGATGACCTCTTAGACATTTGTTTCATAAGCCTCTCTGATGATCTTCAAGCATTGTATGTTGTCAACTTATGGTTGAGTGACTTAGACATAAGAGCTTTCACTTCGTGTCTTTATCTCATTGATTTGATCTAAAAAGTTGATTGTATATGGGTCTCCAATGACATATTCATTTCATTTTATTGAGTGATTATGGGGACCTTGCATTAACAAATTCATTAGTAAAGTTCAATGGTTGTCATTAATCACCGAAACCGTACTTCATGGGGGGCCTAGATGCTTTCAATCTCCCCCTTTTGGCGATTGATGACAACACAATAATCAAAGCACAATAGTAATAAATTTGATAGAATGAAACTTAAAAGAATATACAATGAATACAGGATGTCACACTTGAAGCTTAAGCATCAATTAATAACTCAAGTGTGAATAATAAGTGATCATAAACATAGATAAACACCAAATGAGCCCAATCGATTAATAACACATGGAAATAAGTTCATTAGAGCTCAATAAGTAGCAAATGAGTAGCAAACACACCAAATGTAGCAAACACACTGAATTACAAGAATGATAAACGATAAATGATAAAGGAGACTCCCCCTGACACTAAGACGCTCCCCCTGACTCCTCTAACTCTTCTCCCCCTTTGGCATCAAGACACCAAAAAGGGATTCGAGCGCCTAAGGACCCTGAGTACTGGGCGCGATGACGAATTGGTCACCGTCGCTGTCGTCGGAGCTGCTGGCTGGAGTAGCAGTGGAGGGAGCTGCCGGAGCTGTAGGAGCCACCGTCGGTGCCTGCTGTGGAGGAGCTGCTGGAGCAGGGGCATTGACGACGGAGGCCGGCGACTGCTGGAACAGGGTCGTGGCCGGCAGCGGGGAGTGGATCGGAGCACCAGGAGCCAGAAGTGGAGACATGCTGAAGGAGGGAATCGGCGTAGAAGGTACTGGGGCCACTGGAGCGACAGCTGGAGCCAGGACTGGAGGTGGTGGAGCGACTCCTGGCAGCTGCGACGGGAGGGCAATCCTGGTCTGGGTGTAGAGGTTGGTGATCAACCCCAGGATGCCCATCATCGCCTGCTGCGTCTGCTGCTGCTGGTCGAGAGTGCGCTGGTGCATCTGGTCGATAAGCCCCGTCAGCCTGTCAGTGTCTTCACGCCTCTCATGGGAGATCTGACGCTGCATCTCCTGTTGCTACTGCTGGAGCTCAAGGAGACGAGCAGTCTACTCCGCTCGGGCCTGCTCGGCTGCCAGCCTGTCTAGATGTTGCTGCTCAACCATCTGCTGGAGGATCGACGTCAGCTCTGACGGCTGCGTGACCTGCGCCTCAGTGACGGGAGGTGGAGTAGGTGGTGGCACTGTAGAGCCTCCAGCCTCCGCGTGGTGCTGCCTGGGTGAGGGCGGAGGAGGGAAGTACTCCTCGACACTGTCGTCGGTGTCGCTCTCTGACCAGATATGCTGCAAGTCCTCCCCCTGTGCCTCAGCCTCGGCAAGCCTCTCATCCTCCTTCTCTAAGTCAGACCAGTCCTCCTCAGAAAGGCGAGCCCTACCCTGACGCTCGACTGGACGGCCAAGGCGGCAGTCTCCAGGAGTTGGGGCACGGTAGTGACCGAACCGTGTCACACTCTCATCAGTGAGACGGTTGTGCACGGCGGACTCCTCAGGGACCATTATGGTGAGCAGGTAGCTGATCCAGTGTCCATACACGAGCTGCCTCATCATCCCCACTCCATCTGTGATCACATCCTCCATCTCGCATATGAGGACGTCCACGATGTCGAACTCCATCCCGTTCATGATGTAGAACAGGAGAGTCTGCTGTAAGCTGGTGAACCCCTCCAGGTAACCAGACCTCGGCAGGAGCGTGCGGTGCAAGGCGAGGTGCACTGTGCGCGCAGCTGGAGTCAACAAAGCTAGTACTCTCGGCTGGTCAGGAGAGAAGGTAGGTGAAAGCATCTAGGCCCCCCTCTTGTAGTATGGTTTTGGTGATTAATGACAACCATTGAACTTTACTAATGAATTTGTGAATGCAAGGTCCCCATGAACACTAAATAAGATGAAATGATCATGTCATTGGAGACCCATAGATACTCAACTTTCGAGATCAAACTCATGAGATAAAGACAAAATGTGAAGGCTCTATGTCTAAGTCACTCAATCAAAAATTGACATCATACAATGCTTAAGGAACATAAGAGAGCCTTGTGGAACAAATGTCTAAGAGGTCATTCGAGCAAGACACAAAAGATTCACTCAAAACAACTCGAAGCAAGCAAAATCAACTCACCGGATCAACCGATGATTTCCAAAATGAACACATCGGTCGAGTTGATTCAACTGAAGAAAAAGAGCTCAGACAAATGAACTCACCGGATCATCCGATGTGAAGGGCTCAAAAACATCGGTGCATCAATACAGTTTGCAGTACAATTGGAACAAGTGAAGCACCGGATCATCTGATGTGCAGAGTTACACACATCGGTGGATCACTCCAGTAAGCATCAAGATCAAGCAAATTCTGGAGGAAGGGCCACCGGATCATCCGATGAAAAGACTGGGGCAACATCGGTCTAATAACGGTAATATCTGACACAATGACGTCAGCCAAAGTAATTACACCGATGATAACTAGAGGGGAGACATCGGATCATCCAGTGTGCACAGAAAAGTTCTGTCAGCCTACTTTTCCAACGGCTATTTCGGTTAAGCTGGCTATAAAACCCCTCTAACCCGGTCATTTCGACAAGTCTTGATCACCTGAAGCCCACTACACATCCAAGAGCATTCAAGACCATAGAGCATACACTTCCACACTTTTAGATCATTTGTAATAGGCTAGAGAGAAGCTTGTGTGCGTTCTTTCTCTGTGATTGAACTCTCTAGGCTAGTGAGAAGTTGAAGAAGATCGTTTCGGAGCTTGCTAAGGTGTGTGTGGAAGCCCGGAACATCGAAGGTTGTACAAGGCTTGAGCTCCACCTTGCTGGAGATGGCGAACGGAGAAGATTAGTGAAGACTCCATTGTCTCGGTGACATTGGAAGTGGCAAAACCCTTCGGTGGGTGCCACAACGTGGATGTAGGAAGATCCTTGCGATCTTGCCGAACCACGGGATAAACCTCCGTGTCCCCTATCGTTTGCATTCCTCTCCCTCTCTTTACATTTTGCAATCTTTACTTCCCAAGTTATATCTACGTTGATTGCATAGCTAGAACCGCATTGGGAATTGTACTTAAGTAGTTCGATTTTAATTGTCTTAAAATTTGAAAGAAAGCCCAATTCACCCCCCCTCTTGGGCGTTTCGATCCTTACAATTGGTATCAGAGCTAGGTTGCTCATAGGATCATTCTAGCTTCACCGCTAGAGAGCAAAAATGGCCAAGGTTGGGGGTTCGGTTCCTATCTTCGAGGGCAAGAATTTCGCCTATTGGAAAGCACGCATGCGCGCTTACCTTGAAGCTATTGCCCCCGAAGTTTGGGAAGCGACTCATGCGGGATTTGGAGAACTTAACTATGTGGGTGATCAAGTTAAGTGGGATGCTAAGGCTAGGAATGCAATTTATGAATGCATAAGTCAAGATGTCTTTTCTAGAATTGCTAGTAAGGAGAAAGCTTGTGAAATTTGGGCTTGCTTGATAGAAATCCATGAGGGCTCATCTCGTGTAAAGGAACTTAAATATCACATGCTCAAAGCTAAATATGATGAATTTAAGATGCTTCCTCATGAAAACGTTAATGAAATGTTTTCACGCTTAAATGTTCTTATTGAGGAAATTAATGCTCTTGACATTGCGTCTCTTGGCAAGGGACTTATTAACCGCAAGATCCTCATGCTCCTTCCCAAGCCGAAGTACAACATCATCAACTCCATGCTCCAAAAGGAATCACTTGACAACATTGAAGTTTCGGAGCTCATTGGAGAAATACACGCTCATGAGATGAGTGTACTTGGGATGATGGAGCAATCATCATCAAAAACAATTGCTCTAAAGGCCTCCACCAAGAAGACAAGCTTCAAGAAGAAGAAGGTGGTTGAGCCTAGCTCAAGTGAAGAAGAGCAAGCGTCAAGTGAAGATGACGATGATGAGCTTGCCTTGATGATGAGAAAGTTCTCACGCTTGAACTCTAAGATCACCAAAAAGGGATACACCTTTGATCCCAAGAAGAAGGCATTTATACCAAGAAGAGACGATCGCAAGATATGCTACAATTGCGGAGATCAAGGCCACATCTCCTATGATTGTCCAAAACCGGACAAAAGGAGAGAGAACTACAAAGGCAAGCAACGCAAGCTTGAAGAAAGTGATGATAATGAAGAAGAAGCCAAGCCCAAACCAAGAGCCTTTGGGAAGAAGAAGCAAGACAAGGGCAAGAAGTCAAGACTCTTCCCAAAGAGGAGAAGTGGTCCACAAAAAGTGTTTATGTGTGAGGCAAATGAATGGGTCACCGATGAAGAAACAAGTGATGAAGAGAGTGAAGAAGAAGAAGAAAGCTTGGCCGGCCTTTCCATTACCAACCATGATGACTCACCTCTTCCTCCACCACCCATGTGCCTCATGGCTAAAGGTAACACCAAGGTATGTGACGACTCTAGTGATGATGAGCTTTCCCCCGATGATTTAACTTCTTTGATTAATGAATATCATGCTATCATTAAGAGAGAGAAGAGTAAAGTTAAAACTCTTGAAGAAATTCGTGCTAAACTTGAGAGTGCTAACCTTGATTTGCTTGACAAGTATGAAAGCATACTCAAAGAGCATGACACGCTCAAATCTCATGTTATGCAAATTAAGGAGGAAAATGCTAAAATCAAGGTAGACAATGATGAGCCCAACATAGCACACCAAACTCTCTTGGAGGAGCACAACAAGCTAATTCATGAATACCAAACACTTAACATTGCTCATGATATGCTTGATCAAGAGTTAAAAGATGCAAAGAAACAAACTCTTAATGATAAGATATCCATTACTTCGCATGTCTCTAATGTCTTGGACAAGTCTTTGTCTTTAAAAGCTAATGCTAGGGAGAAGGACTTGTTGGAGGAAATTGAGAGTCTCCGCACTAGTGTGGCTAGACTTTCAAAAGGTGAAGTCAAGCACAAGGAAATCCTCTTCCAACAAGCGAAAGCCTTCAACAAAAGAGGACTTGGATCCTTCCCGGTGCCCAACAAAGGAAAGGTGCCCTCACCGGAGCTTAGAACAAGCTTCATCAAGGAAGTTGGTTCTTATTGCCAACATTGTGAGGTCACCGATCACCACACAAGGGAGTGTCCTCTTCCTAACCGACCTTCACCTAAATTGCCTACTAACTACAAATCTATTTTCAATGATCGCTATTATCTTCTTAGCAAAGTGAATGGCAAGGTGAAAGCTAGGTTCATTGGCAAAGACATGAAGAGCATGAAGGGGAAGCTCCCCAAGCAACTTTGGGTCCCAAAGACACTTGTATCTCACATACAAGGACCTAAGTTGGCTTGGGTGCCTAAAGTCAAAAATTAACTTCATGTGTGTAGGTGAACTACAAAGCCGGAGGAAAGCATTGGGTACTCGATAGCGGGTGCACTCAACACATGACCGGCAATGATGGTATGTTCACCACCATAGAAAACCCCGGTAATCATGAACAAGTCACTTTCGGTGACAATTCTAAGGGTAAGGTAATAGGATTAGGTAAAATTGCTATCTCTAATGATTTATCCATTTCTAATGTGTTGTATGTTAAGTCGCTTAGCTTTAATCTACTTTCCATTGCACAACTTTGTGATCTTGGACTAACATGCACATTTAGCAAAAACGATGTTGTTGTGAGTAGTGAGGCAAGCAAAGAGCTTATCTTCAAAGGGTTTCGGCATGGACATCTCTACTTAGTAGATTTCTCCAACAAGAATGCTAGCCTAACCACTTGTCTTTTCACTAAGACAAGCTTGGGTTGGCTATGGCACCGACGCATAGCACACATTGGAATGAGCAAACTCAAGAAGTCATTCAAGCTTGGGATGGTGACCGGCGTGAAGGATGTGACGTTTGAGAAGAACAAGCTTTGTAGCGCTTGTCAAGCCGGGAAGCAAGTTGCTTCACACCACCCAATGAAGACAATGGTGTCAACCTCCAAGCCACTTGAACTACTCCACATGGACCTCTTCGGACCGTCCACATACCAAAGTCTTGGCAGTAACCTCTATTGTCTTGTTATAGTTGATGACTACTCTCGCTATACTTGGACTCTATTTTTAGGTGACAAGAGTGAAACTCCGGAAGTGTTCAAGACCTTCGCCAACCGTGCTCAAAGGGAATTCCAACTTCCCATTATCAAGGTCCGGAGTGACAACGACACCGAATTCAAGAACTACAACATTGGGGAGTGGTGTGACCGTGAAGGTGTGAAGCATGAATTCTCCGCCACGTACACTCCTCAACAAAACGGTGTTGTTGAGAGGAAGAACAAAACCCTCATCACTCTTGCAAGAGCAATGCTTGATGACTACGGCACGTCGGAGAAGTTTTGGGCCGAAGCAATCAACACGGCGTGCCATACTGCAAATAGGGTCTATCTTCACCGACTACTCCAAAAGACCCCATATGAGCTCCTCATTGGGAGAAAGCCCAACATCTCCTACTTTAGAGTCTTTGGGTGCAAATGCTACATCTACCGCAAGAAAAGGCTTGGTAAGTTTGAAAGAAGATGTGATGTCGGTATTTTTCTTGGTTATGCATCAAACTCAAAAGCATATCGAGTATTCAACCAAACCTCCGGTCTAGTTGAAGAAAGTTGTGATGTTGAGTTTGATGAGACTAATGGCTCCCAAGAGGAGAGTTTTGGTCATGATGAAATAGATGATGAGCCTCTACGAGAAGCCATGAATAACATGACCATTGGAGACATCAAGCCGGAAGTTGAAGAGGGCCATGATCAAGGGGGAGCTTCAAGTTTCAACAATAACACCTCCATGGCGCCTCAAGTAGACGAAGAGGAGAAAGATGATCCATTGCCAACTCAAGACTCACAAGCAATACAACATCAAGATGAAGAAGAAGTCCATGATCAAGTCCAACCACAAGAGGAACAACACGCTTCACCACCGCCAAGTGCTTCACAACCACTTATGAGGCATGGATGCATCTCCAAGGCGCATCCAATGGACCAAATCATTGGAAGTCCTTCAAGGGGCGTAAGTACTCGTTCCCGCCATGTTGCTTCATTTTGTGAGCACTACTCGTTTGTTTCGTGTGTAGAACCCACTCACATCGAGGAAGCGCTCCAAGACCCAAATTGGGTGATGGCTATGCAAGAAGAACTCAACAACTTCATCCGCAACGAAGTTTGGGTGTTGGAGGAGCAACCCAAGGACAAGAACGTCATCGGAACAAAGTGGGTGTACCGCAACAAACAAGACGAGAATGGCATTGTGGTCCGCAACAAGGCAAGACTTGTGGCCAAAGGGTTCTCCCAAGTTGAAGGACTAGACTTTGGGGAGACATTTGCTCCGGTCGCTCGGTTAGAGGCAATTCGTATTCTTCTTGCTTTTGCTTCACATCATAATATTACTCTTTATCAAATGGATGTGAAAAGTGCCTTTCTTAATGGCTACATTAATGAGCTTGTTTATGTTGAACAACCTCCCGGGTTTGAAGATCCGAGGAATCCTAACCATGTGTATAGGTTGCACGAGGCGCTCTACGGGCTCAAGCAAGCACCTAGGGCGTGGTATGAACGACTACGGGACTTCCTCATCATGCAAGGATTTAAGATCAGGAGGGTGGACACCACACTCCTCACCAAAGACATCAACGGAGATTTGTTCATTTGTCAAATTTATGTTGATGATATTATTTTTGGTTCAACTAACGATGCTTTTAGCCATGAGTTTGGCAAAATGATGTCTAGGGAATTCGAGATGTCAATGATTGGAGAGCTCAACTTCTTCCTTGGATTCCAAATCAAGCAACTTCAAGAGGGAACCTTTGTCTACCAAGAGAAATACACCAAGTACCTCTTGAAGAAATTTGAGATGGGAGATTGTAGCTCAAGAAGCACTCCAATGGGAACAAATTGCCATCTCGATGTGGATAAGGACGGTAAACCTATTGACCAATCTCACTACCGCTCTATGATTGGTTCATTGCTTTATCTTACCGCATCTGGGCCCGATATAATGTTTAGTGTATGCTTATGTGCTCGCTTTCAAGCGGCTCCTAAAGAATCGCATAAGAAGGCGGTCTTTAGGATACTTAGGTATCTTAAGCATACCCCTAGTATGGGTTTGTGGTACCCTAAAGGTACAACCTTCCAACTCTTGGGATACTCGGATTCAGACTTTGCCGGATGCCGCGTGGATCACAAGAGTACCTCCGGTGGGTGCCACTTGCTTGGGCGTTCCCTAGTGTCTTGGTCTAGCAAAAAGCAAAATTCCGTGGCCTTGTCCACCGCGGAAGCAGAGTATATAGCGGCCGGTGCATGTTGTGCCCAAATTCTATATATGAAGCAAACCCTTTTGGACTTTGGAATTAAAATTGGTTGTGTGCCTCTCCTTTGTGACAATGAAAGTGCGGTTAAGATAGCTAGAAATCCCGTTCAACACTCCCGCACTAAGCACATTGATATTCGCCATCACTTCTTGCTGGATCATGAGGCTAAAGGAGACATCTCTTTGCAAGGTGTTAGATCCGAAGAACAATTGGCGGATATCTTCACTAAACCACTTGATGAGAAAACCTTTTCTAGACTTAGAAATGAATTAAATGTGCTAGATGCATCTAACGTCATGTAAGTTGCCATGTTCATGTAAGGATGCATATCATATAGGTCTTGTCTAACTCCCAAAGGATAGGGGCGAGCTAGAAATAGTTTTCCCTGAGGAAGCCTTTGGAAGGTTCAAACCTGGCAAGATAGATTTATTTTATGCCTTGCATGATCTCTGCCATATAGACTTGCACTCATTCTATATCTTGCACTAATTTGTTTGGCATTGCATACGGTAGATTGTCACAAAGGGGAACCCACCTCATGAGAAGGAGACTTGTTTAAAATGCAATATCTCAACTCATATAAGGTGGAAAGAACAAAATGTTAGGTGCGTTAATGCCTAGAGGAACATGCTTCATTGAGATAGTAGTCTTCATACTCTACCTCACAAAGCATGGGCCTTACATATTATTTGGATATTTTTCCTCCCATTTTTTTCTCAGTGTTCCATTTAAGGTCTAGCCAAGCTATTGGCATATTAGCTTTTTGAGGGGTAAGGGGTTGCCCAAAAAGTCCTAAGACATGTGTTTCCCATTGTTTGATTGTTTGGTCAAAGGACATATATGGGATGTTGGTGTTTAGTTTTCATCGGATTATCCGATGCCTAAGTCCTTCCCCCATCGGATCAATAGGTGTTCAATCTTCAAGAGCCAATTCAGTCAGAATCTCAAAATGATCCGACGCGTTCATTCCGAAAAACATCGGTCCATCCGATGTTCACAAATCTGAAACCTTGATGAATTTCACCGATGCTTTTTCATCCAACGTCGGACCATCCGGTGTCAACTTCCCTCTTCTGAATATTCTTACTGTGCCATTCGACCGATGATCAAAACCCTAGGTGTCGGTCCATCCGGTGTCAATTGCACTTTTCTGGAAAACCTTACTGTGGCATTCGACCGATGCTTTTCATGTCCATCATCGGTCCATCCAGTGTGTAAAAAACGGCTAGGGTTTGGGACCCACTATTTAAACCCGGCCGTACCCCTTTCATCTCTCTTCCCCCGATCCCGACGCCGCCTCTCTCTGCGCCGCCTCCATCGCCGCTGCTCACGCGCCGCTCCACCACCACCTCACGCGCCACCGCCGCCGGACGCCGCCGCCCTCCGGCCGCCGCCGTCCCTCGCCGCCCGCCGCCTCCTGTCGCCGCGCCGTCCACACGCCGCCACCTCCGGTTGCCGCGCCGTCCACGCGCCGCCACCTCCGGTTGCCGCGCCGTCCATGAGCCGCCGCCTCCAGTCGACGCGCCGCCTCCACCTCCGACGTCTCCACCGACCTCGCCGCCGCCTCTCCTCGCCGCCGCCGTTTCCACTTCGCACCCGGTCCCCATTTGCTCTCCGTCGCCTAGGTTTGCTTCGTGCCGTGCGACGTCCATTGTTGTTTTCGTCGTCCTTTCTTCTTCATCGCTAACCCTAGCTCTCCGTTGCATCTAGATGGGTCGCGACCGCAAAGGAAAGGGAAAGGCAATCGCGGAGCCCTCCGCAAAGAAGCGCAAACTGTCGAAGGATGAGAAAGAGGCCCTAATGGCCGCTCGCGCCGCCGAGGAGCGTGAGCGTGGCCGAGGGGGTTCCCTGAGGATCCGCGAGGCTCGTCCGAGGCAGCATCCCGTGATCGACGACTCCGACACCGAAGAGGAGCCGGTTGAGCCTCTCGTCCGCCGGCGCTCAGCCCGGACGCGTGGGGGTCACACCGAGGCTGCTCCTCGTCCGAGACCGATGGCTGCCGACCGTCGTGAGGACAGGGAGGCCGAGAGGGCCATCTACGAGATGGACACGGCCGTCCGTGTTGGTGATGGAGTCCGTCTCACGGACTACCGGAAGATGAAGGCCAAGCAGCTACGCAAGCTTCGATGGAGCGTGCTGCTTGAGGAGTGGTACCCTCAGCCCTGTGAAGCTCTTGTGGACAATCGCTTCTGGACTGTCACCCAGGCGTCTCTATACGAGACCTACAGACGTCGGGGGCACAAGCTTTTTCAGCACAACTACCTGGACTGGGGGCAGCTTGCATTGGCAGCGGAGACTGAAGTCCGTTCATACTTTGAGAGGTACAAAGGTTTGGTGCAGCAGCTTGCTTATGAGAGAAGTGCTTATGTGGAAGATTGGGTCCGTGTCTTCTATGCGACCCTGTACATCTCTGAGGGCAGGAGGTCAATCGACTTCATGTTTATGGGACAGCGCTACCACCTCTCGAGGCAGACTTTGGGGCAGCTTCTTGGTTTGGACCTGCACAACACCTGCATGCACGAGAAGGTATATGGGCAGGCAGATCCACCAAGGAGGCCACTTACTGGAGGGGTTGCACCACAGCTTGAGGAGATCCGGTCCTTGCTTGTCCCCACGTTCTCTCCGGACTAGCCGAGAGTTCCAGCTCTTCTGACCCCAGCTGCGCGCATTGTGCACCTCGCCTTGCGCCGCACGCTCCTGCCGAGGTCAGGGTACTTGGAGGGGTTCACTAGTTTGCAGCAGACCCTCCTGTTCTGCATAATGAACGGGATGGATTTCGACATTGTGGACATCCTCCTGTGCGAGATGGAAGACGTGATCACAGATGGGATAGGCATGATGAGGCAGATGGTCTACAGACACTGGATAAGTTACATATGCTCTATGATGGTGCCTGAGGGGGATGCAGCACAGGCCAGACTTGCTGACGAGAGTGTGACTCGCTTTGGTCACTATCGTGCCCCGGCTCCTGGAGACCGTCGCCTTGGTCGTCCAGTTGAGCGCCAGGTCCGGGCCCGTCTGTCAGAGGAAGATTGGTCCGACCTAGAGCGGGAGGACGAGAGACTTGCAGAGGCTGAGGCTCAGGGGGAGGACCTGCAGCACATTTGGTCGGAGAGCGACACTGACGACAGTGTCGAGGAGTATTTCCCTCCTCCCCCCTCTCCCCGGCAGCACGACGCGGAGGCTGGAGGTTCTACAGTGCCACCTCCCACTCCACCTCCCGTCACTGAGGCACAGGTCACGCAGCCATCTGAGCTGACTTCGCTCCTCCAGCAGATGGTCGAGCAGCAGCAGCTGGACAGGCTGGCCGCCGAGCAAGCCCGCGCGGAGCAGGCTGCACGTCTTCTTGAGCTCCAGCAGCAGCAGGAGGAGATGCAGCGTCAGATCGCCCGTGAGAGGCATGAAGACACTGATCGGTTGACGGGGCTCATCGACCAGATGCACCAGCGCACTCTGGACCAGCAGCAGCAGACGCAGCAGGCGATGATGGGGATCCTGGGGTTGATCACCAACCTCTACACCCAGACCGGGATCGCCCTCCCATCGCAGCTGCCTGGAGTAGCTCCTCCGCCACCTGTCTTGGCTCCAGTTGCTGCACCAGTGGCTCCAGTTCCCTCCACTCCGATCCCTTCGTTCAGCATGTCCCCGCTGTTGGCTCCTGGTGCTCCTCTTCACTCCCCACTGCCGGCCACGTCACTGTTTCTTCAGACGTCGGCCTCCGTCACCAGTGTCCCTGCTCCAGCACCTCCTCCTCAGCAGGCACCGACGGTGGCACCTTCGGCTCCGGCAGCACCCTCCTCCGCTACTCCGGCCAGCAGCTCCGATGACAGCGGCGGTGACCAGTTCGTCATCGCGCCCAGCTCTCAGGGTCTGTAGGTGCTTGGATCCCTTTTTGGTGTCTTGATGCCAAAGGGGGAGAAGAGTTAGAGAGTCAGGGGGAGTCCTAGTGTTAGGGGGAGTCGAGTCCAGAGTCGAGTCCTGCTTATCTTTACTTATCTTTATTGTATTTGCGTATTTTCTACTTTTGGTGTGTAATGAACCTATTTCCATGAGTTGTTAATCATTTGAACTCATTTGATGTTTATCTATGTTTATGATCTCTTTGAATTCACACTTGTGTTATTAATTGATGTTTAAAGCTTCAAGTGTAACACCCTGTATTCATTGCATATTTTCTTATGGTTCATTCTATCAAATTCATTTCTATTGCGCTTTGATTATTGTGTTGTCATCAATCACCAAAAAGGGGGAGATTGAAAGCATCTAGGCCCCCGTCTTGTAGTATGGTTTTGGTGATTAATGACAACCATTGAACTTTACTAATGAATTTGTGAATGCAAGGTCCCCATGAACACTAAATAAGATGAAATGATCATGTCATTGGAGACCCATAGATACTCAACTTTCGAGATCAAACTCATGAGATAAAGACAAAATGTGAAGGCTCTATGTCTAAGTCACTCAATCAAAAATTGACATCATACAATGCTTAAGGAACATAAGAGAGCCTTGTGGAACAAATGTCTAAGAGGTCATTCGAGCAAGACACAAAAGATTCACTCAAAACAACTCGAAGCAAGAAAAATCAACTCACCGGATCAACCGATGATTTCCAAAATGAACACATCGGTCGAGTTGATTCAACTGAAGAAAAAGACCTCAGACAAATGAACTCACCGGATCATCCGATGTGAAGGGCTCAAAAACATCGGTGCATCAATACAGTTTGCAGTACAATTGGAACAAGTGAAGCACCGGATCATCCGATGTGCAGAGTTACACACATCGGTGGATCACTCTAGTAAGCATCAAGATCAAGCAAATTCTGGAGGAAGAGCCACCAGATCATCCGATGAAAAGACTGGGGCAACATCGGTCTAATAACGGTAATATCTGACACAATGACGTCAGCCAAAGTAATTACACCGATGATAACTAGAGGGGAGACATCGGATCATCCAGTGTGCACAGAAAAGTTCTGTCAGCCTACTTTTCCAATGGCTATTTCGGTTAAGCTGGCTATAAAACCCCTCTAACCCGATCATTTCGACAAGTCTTGATCACCTGAAGCCCACTACACATCCAAGAGCATTCAAGACCATAGAGCATACACTTCCACACTTTTAGATCATTTGTAATAGGCTAGAGAGAAGCTTGTGTGCGTTCTTTTTCTGTGATTGAACTCTCTAGGCTAGTGAGAAGTTGAAGAAGATCGTTCCAGAGCTTGCCAAGGTGTGTGTGGAAGCCCGGAACATCGAAGGTTGTACAAGGCTTGAGCTCCACCTTGCCGGAGATGGCGAACGGAGAAGATTAGTGAAGACTCCATTGTCTCGGTGACATTGGAAGTGGCAAAACCCTTCGGTGGGTGCCACAACATGGATGTAGGAAGATCCTTGCGATCTTGCCGAACCACGGGATAAACCTCCGTGTCCCCTAGCATTTGCATTCCTCTCCCTCTATTTACATTTTGCAATCTTTACTTCCCAAGTTATATCTACGTTGATTGCATAGCTAGAACCGCATTGGGAATTGGACTTAAGTAGTTCGATTTTAATTGTCTTAAAATTTGAAAGAAAGCCCAATTCACCCCCCCCTCTTGGGCGTTTCGATCCTTACAGTAGGACCAAACAAAGAACGAATCTCCTCTAGAGCTGGTGCCACTCCTCCAGTGAGCGGCCCCCTCGGCGGGTCTGCCTGACCATAGACCCTCTCATGCACGCAGGAGTCGTGCAGGTCCACTCCCAGCAGCTGTGTCAGTGTCTGCCTCGTCAAGTGGTAGTGTTGTCCCATGAACATGAAATCAATCGATCTTCTGCCCTCAGAGACGTAGAGGGTGGCGTAGAACACGCGGACTCAATCCTCCACGTAGGCACTCCTCTCATAGGACACTAGCTGCACCAGACCTCTGTACCTCTCAAAATAAGGACGGATCTCCGTCTCTGCTGCCAGAGCTAGCTGACCCCAATCCAGATAGTTGTGTTGAAACAGCTTGTGACCTCGACGCCTGTAGGTCTCATAGAGTGATGCCTGGGTGACAGTCCAGAAGCGACTATCCACCAGAGCCTCTCTGGGCTGCGGGTACCACTCCTCAAGCAGCACATTCCACTTGAGCTTGCGAAGCTGCTTGGCCTTCATCTTCCGGTAGTCGGTCAACCGAACTCCTTTAGCGACATGGACAGTGGTGTCCATCTCGTAGATCGCTCGCTGGGCCTCCCTGTCCTCACGACGGTCGGCAGTCGTCGGTCTCAGACGTGGTGCTGCCGCGGTGTGACCCCCACGGGTCCGGGCTGAGCGACGACGAACGAGAGGCTCTTCCGGCTCTTCTTCGGCCTCAGAGTCGTCAATCACCGGAGGCTGCCTCGGACGAGCCTCACGAATCCTTAGGGATCCCCCTCGGCCACGCTCACGCTCTTCGGCGGCGCGAGCGGCCATCAAGGCCTTCTTCTCCTCCTTCGATAATTTTTGCTTCTTCGCGGCCGGCTCCGCGATAGCCTTCCCCTTGTTCTTCTTGTCGCGAGCCATTGCGATCACGCGATTGAATGGAGTCGACGACGGTGACGTGGAGATTGATGGTGCCGGGAAGCCCTAGAGTCGGCGAAGAGATGCAATTTGGATGTACCACGACGGCGACTTGGTGGTGAGGGAGAGGAGTGGCAGCGGCGTACTTGGGTGGAGACGGCGGCGCTTGGAGGCGGCGGCGCTTGGAGGCGATGGAGGTTGCGGCGCGGTGATGGTGGCGGCAGCGCTAGGAGATGATGGAGGCGCGGTGGAGTGGGCGGCGCGTGGATGGAGGCGGCGGCGCGGCGTGCGGCGGCGGCCGGTGGGCGGCGGTGGAGGTGGCGCAAGGTGAGCAAGGCGGTGGCGGAGGCAAATGAGATCGGGGAGAGAGAAGAGGTACACGAACGGCCAGTTTAAATAGTGGGTCCCAAACCCTAGCCGTGTTTTTAACACCGGATGGACCGATGTTGAACATGAGAAGCATCGGTCGAATACCACAGAAAGGTTTTTCAGAAAAGTGCCGTTGACACCGGATGAACCGACGTTGAAGGATAGGAGCATCGGTCGAATGGTACAGTAAGGATGTTCAGAAATGGAATGTTGACACCGGATGGTCCGACGTGGGATGAAGCAGCATCAGTGGAATTTGGCGCACTTCCAGAAGAGTGAACACCGGATCGACCGATGTTTTTCAGATTGACCGCGTCGGTTGGATTGAGATACTGACTGAACTGGCACTTGGTCTTTGAACACCAACTGATCCAATGAGGGATTGACCTAGGCATCGGATAATCCGATGAGAGCAGAACAAAAACATCCCATATATGTCCTGTGACCAAACAAACAAGCAAAGAGGAACACATGTCTTAGGACCTTTTGGGCAACCCCTTACCCCTCAAAAAAGCTAATATGCCAATAGCTTGGCTAGGCCTTAAAGCAAATGGAACACCGAGAAAAATAGGAGGAAATTATCTAAATAAAATGTAAGGCCCATGCTTTGTGAGGTAGAGTATGAAGACTTCAATCTCTTTAAAGCATGTTCCTCTAGGCATTAACACACCTAACATTTTGTTCTTTCCACCACATATGAGTTGAGATGTTGCATTTCAAACAAGTCTCTTTCTCATGAGGTGGGTTCCCCTTTGTGACAATCTACCGTATGCAATGCCAAACATTTTATAGTGCAAGAAATTTAAATATGAGTGCAAGTCTATATGGGAGGCATCATGCAAGACATAAAGTAAATCTATCTTGCCAAATTTGAACCTTTCAAAGGCTTCTTCAGGGAGAGCTACTCTCCAAGCCTTGGGAAAACCCAAAAGAACCTTCATCCCAAGCTAACCCTTGCTCACCCCTATCCTTTGAGAGTTAGGCAAGACCTATATGATATGCATTCTTACATGATCATGGCAACTTACATGACGTTTGATGCATCTAGCACATTTAATTCACTCCTTAGCCTAGAAAAAGTTTTCTCATCAAGTGGTTTAGTGAAGATATCCGCCAATTGTTCTTCGGACCTAACACCTCGCAATGAGATGTCTCCCTTAGCTTCATGGACCCTTAAAAAATGATGGCGAATATCAATGTGCTTAGTGCAGGAGTGTTGAATGGGTTTTTAGCTATCTTAACCGCACTTTCATTGTCACAAAGGAGAGGCACACAACCAAGTTTAATTCCAAAGTCCAAAAGGGTTTGCTTCATATAAAGAATTTGGGCACAACATGCACCGGCCGCAATGTATTCCGCTTCCGCCGTGGACAAGGCGACGGAATTTTGCTTCTTGCTTGACCAAGAAACTAGGGAACGCCCAAGCAAGTGGCACCCACCGGAGGTACTCTTTCGATCCACGCGGCATCCGGCAAAGTCTGAATCCGAGTATCCCACAAGATGGAATTTTGCACCTTTAGGGTACCACAAGCCCACACTAGGGGTATGCTTAAGATACCTAAGTATCCTAAAGACCGCCTTCCTATGCGATTCTTTAGGTGCCTCTTGAAAGCGAGCACACAAGCATACACTAAACATGATATCGGGCCTAGATGCGGTAAGGTAAAGCAATGAACTAATCATAGAATGGTAGTTAGATTGATCGATAGGTTTACCGTCCTTATCCGCGTCGAGATGACAATTGGTTGCCATTGGAGTGCTTCTTGAGCTACAATCTCCCATCTCAAATTTCTTCAAGAGGTCCTTGGTGTACTTCTCTTGATAGACGAAGGTCCCCTCTTGAAGTTGCTTGATTTGAAATCCAAGGAAGAAGTTGAGCTCTCCAATCATTGACATCTCGAATTCCCTAGACATCATTTTGCCAAACTCATGGCTAAAAGCTTCGTTAGTTGAACCAAAAATAATATCATCAACATAAATTTGACAAATGAACAAATCTTCGTTGATGTCCTTGGTGAAGAGTGTAGTGTCCACCCTTCCAATCTTGAATCCTTGCATGATGAGGAAATCCCGTAGTCGTTCGTACCACGCCCTAGGTGCTTGCTTGAGCCCGTAGAGCGCCTTGTGCAACCTATACACATGATTAGGATTCCTCCGATCTTCAAACCCGGGAGGTTGTTCAACATAAACAAGCTCGTTAATGTAACCATTAAGAAAGGCACTTTTCACATCCATTTGGTAAAGTCTAATACTATGATGTGATGCAAAGGCAAGGAGTATACGGATGGCTTCTAGCCGGGCGACCGGGGCAAATGTCTCCCCAAAATCTAGTCCTTCAACTTGCGAGAACCCTTTGGCCACAAGTCTTGCCTTGTTGCGGACCACAACGCCATTCTCGTCTTGTTTGTTGCGGTACACCCACTTTGTTCCGATGACGTTCTTGTCCTTGGGTCGCTCCTCCAACACCCAAACTTCATTGCGGATGAAGTTGTTGAGTTCTTCTTGCATGGCCATCACCCAATTTGGGTCTTGGAGTGCTTCCTCAATATGAGTGGGTTCTACACATGAAACAAACGAGTAGTGCTCACAAAATAAAGCGAAATGGCGAGAACGTGTACTTACACCCCTTGACGGACTTTTAATGATTTGGTCCATTGGATGCGCCTTGGAGATGCGTCCATGCCTCATAAGTGGTTGTGAAGCACTTGGCAATGGTGATGCGTGTTGCTCCTCTTGTGGTTGGACTTGATCATGGACTTCTTCTTCTTCTTGATGTTGTTGTGCTTGTGAGTCTTGAGTCGGCAATGGATCATCCTTCTCTTCTTCGTCAACTTGAGGCGCCATAGAGGTGTTGTTGTTGGAACTTGAAGCTCCCCCTTGATCATGGCTCTCCTCAACTTCGGGCTTGATGTCTCCAATGGTCATGTTCTTCATGGCTTCTCGTAGAGGCTCATCATCTATTTCATCATGACCAAAACTCTCCTCTTGGGAGCCATTAGTCTCATCAAACTCAACATCACAACTTTCCTCAACTAAACCGGAGGTTTGGTTGAATACTCGATATGCTTTTGAGTTTGATGCATAACCAAGGAATATACCAACATCACATCTTCTTTCAAACTTACCGAGCCTTTTCTTGCGGTAGATGTAGCACTTTCATCCAAAGACTCGAAAGTAGGAGATGTTGGGCTTTCTCCCAATGAGAAGCTCGTACGGGGTCTTTTAAAGTAGTCGATGGAGATAGACCCTATTTGCGGCATGGCACACCATGTTGATTGCTTCGACCCAAAACTTCTCCGACGTGTCGTAGTCATCAAGCATTGCTCTTGCAAGAGTGATGAGTGTCTTATTCTTCCTTTCAACGACACCGTTTTGTTGAGGGGTGTATGTGGCCGAAAACTCATGTTTTACTCCTTCACAGTCACACCACTCCCCAATGTTGTAGTTCTTGAATTCGGTACCGTTGTCACTCCAGACCTTGATGATAGGAAGTTGAAATTCCCTTTGAGCGCGGTTGGCGAAGGTCTTGAACACTTTCGGAGTTTCACTCTTGTCACCTAGAAATAGAGTCCAAGCATAGCGAGAATAGTCATCAACAATAACGAGACAATAGAGGTTACCGCCAAGGCTTTGATATGTGGACGGTCCGAAGAGGTCCATGTGGAGTAGTTCAAGTGGCTTGGAGGTGACACCATTGTCTTCATTGGGTGGTGTGAAGCAACTTGCTTCCCGGCTTGACAAGCGCTACAAAGCTTGTTCTTCTCAAATGTGACATCCTTCACGCCGGTCACCATCCCAAGCTTGAATGACTTCTTGAGTTTGATCATCCCTATGTGCGCTATGCGTCGGTGCCATAGCCAACCCAAGCTTGTCTTAGTGAAAAGACAAGTGGTCAAGCTAGCATTCTTGTTGGAGAAGTCCACTAGGTAGAGGTGTCCATGCCGAAATCCTTTGAAGACTATGTCTTGGCTTGTTTCACTACTCACAACAACATCATTTTTGCTAAATGTGCACGTTAGTCCAAGATCACATAGTTGTGCAATAGAAAGTAAATTGAAACTAAGTGACTTAACATACAAAACATTAGAAATAGACAAGTCATTTGAAATAGCAATTTTACCTAACCCAATTACCTTTCCCTTAGAGTTATCACCAAATGTGACTTGTTCATGATTGTCGGGGTTTTCTATGGTGGTGAACATACCATCATTGCCGGTCATATGTTGAGTGCACCCGCTATCGAGTACCCAACGCTTTCCTCTGGCTTTGTAGTTCACCTACACACATGAATTCAATTTTTGACTTTAGGCACCCAAGCCAACTTAGGTCCTTGTATGTGTGATACAAGTGTTTTTGGGACCCAAAGTTGCTTGGGCAGCTTCCCCTTCATGCCCTTCATGTCTTTCCCAATGAACCTTGCCTTCACCTTGCCATGTACTTTACTCAAGAGATAATAATGATCATTGAAAGTAGATTTATAGTTAGTAGGCAATTTTGGAGAAGGTCGGTTAGGAAGAGGACACTCCCTTGTGTCGTGACCGGTGACCTCACAATGTTGGCAATAAGAACCAACTTCCTTGATGAAGCTTGTTCTTAGCTCCGGTGAGGTCACCTTTCCTTTGTTAGGCACCGGGAAGGATCCAAGTCCTCTCTTGTTGAAGGCCTTTGCTTGTTGGAAGAGAATTTCCTTGTGCTTGACTTCTCCTTTTGAAAGTCTAGTCACACTAGTGCGGAGACTCTCAATTTCTTCCAACAAGTCCTTCTCCCTAGCATTAGCTTTCAAAGGCAAAGACTTGTGCAAAGAATTAGTGGCATGAGAAGTAATGGATATCTTATCATTAAGAGTTTGCTTCTTCATATTTTTCAACTCTTGATCAAGCATGTCATGAGCAAGGTTAAGTGTTTGATGTTCTTGTATTAACTTGTTGTGCTCTTCCAAGAGTGTTTGGTGTGCTAAGTCAAGTTCATGATTATCTATCTTGATTTTAGCCTTTTCTTCCTCAATTTGCTTGACATGGGATTTGAGCGTGTCATGCTCTTTGAGTATGCATTCATACTTGTCAAGCAAATCAAGGTTAGCACTCTCAAGTTTAGCACGAGTTTCTTCAAGCACTTTAACCTTACTCTTTTCCCTCTTAATGATAGCATGATATTCATTTATCAAAGACGTTAAATCATCGGGGGAAAGCTCATCATCGCTAGAGTCATCACATACCTTGGTGTTACCTTTCACCATGAGGCACATGGGCGGTGGATGAAGAGGTGCATCATCATTGTTGGCGATGGCGAGGCCGGCCAAGCTTTCTTCTTCCTCTTCACTCTCTTCATCACTTGTTTCTTCGTCGGTGACCCATTCATTTGCCTCACACATGAACACCTTTTGTGGGCCATTTCTCTTCTTTGGGAAGAGCCTTGTCTTCTTGCCCTTGTCATGTTTCTTCTTTCCAAAGGCTCTTGGTTTGGGTTTGGCCTCTTCTTCATCATCATCACTCTCTTCAAGCTTGCGATGCTTGCTTTTGTAGTTCTCTCTTCTTTTGTCCGGTTTTGGACAATCATAGGAGATGTGGCTTTGATCACCACAATTGTAGCAAGTCTTGCGATCATCTCTCCTTGGTAAAAACGCCTTCTTCTTGAGATCAAAGGTGTACCCCTTCTTGGTAATCTTGGAGTTCAAGCGTGAGAACTTTCTCATCATCAATGCAAGCTCATCATCATCATCTTCACTTGTTGCTTGTTCTTCTTCACTTGAGCTAGGCTCAACCACCTTCTTCTTCTTAAGGCTTGTTTTCTTGGTGGAGGCCTTTAGAGCAATTGTCTTTGAAGATGATTGCTCCATCATCCCAAGTACACTCATCTCATGAGCATGTATTTCTCCAATGAGCTCCGAAACTTCAATGTGGTCAAGTGACTCTTTTTGGAGCATGAAGTTGATGATGTTGTACTTTGGCTTGGGAATGAGCATGAGGATCTTGCGATTGATGAGTCCCTTGCCAAGAGAAGCAATGTCAAGAGCATTTATTTCTTCAATAAGCACATTTAAGCGAGAGAACATCTCATTGACATTTTCATGAGGAAGCACTTTAAATTCATCATATTTGGCTTTAAGCATGTGATATTTTAATTCCTTGACACGAGAAGAGCCCTCATGAATTTCTATTAAGCGAGCCCAAATTTCACAAGCTTTTTCTTTACTAGCAATTCTAGCAAATACATCTTGACTAATACATTCATAGATTGCATTCCTAGCTTTAGCATCCCATTTAATTTGATCACCAACATAATTATGTTCTCCAAACCCCGCGTGGGTCGCTTCCCAAACTTCGGGAGCAATAGCCTCTAGATAAGTGTGCATGCATGCTATCCAATAGGCAAAGTTCTTGCCCTCGAAGATAGGAACCGAACCCCCAACCTTGGCCATTTTAGCTCTCTAGCGGTGAAGCTAGAATGATCCTATGAGCAACCTTGCTCTGATACCAATTGTAAGGACCGAATGCCCAAGAGGGGGGGGGGGTGAATTGGGCTTTCTTCGAAAAATTTTAAGCAATGAAACTTAATTTCTAAAGCCCAATTCCCTACGCACACTATCTATGCATTCTAGTAAATAGAAACTTTGCGGAAGATAAAATGCATAAAAGTAAGAGAAGGGAAGGAGAAGCAAACTCCCAAGGAGACACGAGGATTTTTCCCGTGGTTCGGTAAGATCGTCAAGATCTTCCTACATCCACGTTGTGGCACCCACCAAAGGGTTTTGCCACGCCCAAGTCACCGAGACGAGGGATCTTCACTATTCCTCTCCATTCGCCAACCTTGGCAAGGTGGAGCTCAAGCCTTGTACAACTTCGACCTTCCGGGCTTCCACACACGCCTTGGCAAGCTCCGGAAGTCTTCTCACAGTTACAAACACCAAGGGCACTCCCTTGAGGCTCTCACACTATCCTAGAGAGTCCACTCACCCAGAATGGAGGCACACAAGCTCTCTCTCTAGCTAGTTCTAGCCTAAATCTTGGTGTAAAGGTGATCAAACTGGTGTGGAATTGATTGCTCTTGGTCTTGAATGCTTGTGGATGTGTTGATAGCTTCTGGTGATCAAGACTTGACGAAATGACAGGATTAGGGGGTATTTATAGCCAGCCTCCCCGAAATAGCCGTTGGAAAAGTAGGCTGATAGAACTTTACTGTGAACACCGGATGATCCGATGTCTCCCCTTTAGTTATCATCGGTCTAATTACTTTGGCTGACGTCATTGTGTCAGATATGACCGTTGTTAGACCGATGTTGCTCCTGTCTTCTCATCGGATGATCCGGTGGCTCTTCCTCCAGAATTTGCTTAATCTTGATGCTTACTGGAGTGATTGACCGATGTGTGTAAGTCTGTACATCGGATGATCCGGTGCTACACTTGGTCCAATGGTATTGCAAACTGTACTGATGGACCGATGTTACTGAGCCATTAACATCGGATGATCCGGTGAGTACATTGTTCTGAGGTCTTCTTCTTTAGTTGAACCAACTCGACCGATGTGTACATTTCTGAAATCATCGGTTGATCCGGTGAGTTGATTTTGTTTGCTTTGAGTTATTTTGAGTGAATCTTTTGTGTCTTGCTCAGATGACCTCTTAGACATTTGTTTCATAAGCCCCTCTGATGATCTTTAAGCATTGTATGTTGTCAACTTATGGTTGAGTGACTTAGACATAAGAGCTTTCACTTCTTGTCTTTATCTCATTGATTTGATCTCAAAAGTTGATTGTATATGAGTCTCCAATGACATATTCATTTCATTTTATTGAGTGATTATGGGGACCTTTCATTCACAAATTCATTAGTAAAGTTCAATGGTTGTCATTAATCACCGAAACCGTACTTCATGGGGGGCCTAGATGCTTTCAATGTGCCCTACTCTTTAAACCAGCCCAATGATCTTCCATCGTGGCTTGTTCTAATTTCCGTTTTCGCATATCATCTGGCTCTACATCTTCAACATCTCCAACTAATTGATTGAGTCCTGCACCAAGCTCGACGATAAAAGTGTCTGGCAACTCTTCTTCTTGGTACATTTCTTCAACGTCTTCGCTATTATGGTAACCATCATCCCCAGGAGTATATAACCGCTCACGAGGATTCACCTTATATACCACCCACCAAGCACTGAGCTTCGTGCATGGATAAGGTAGATAATACACTTGTTCCACTTGATGTGCAAGAACAAATGTATCGTAACCTCGTAGTCGGTCCTTATGTTTCACTTCCACCGTTCCAAATTGGTTTTCTCGAGTTCCATGAGTGTGATCAAACCAGTCAC
The DNA here is from genome assembly GCA_036927565.1 of Tuctoria greenei. NCBI lineage: Eukaryota > Viridiplantae > Streptophyta > Magnoliopsida > Poales > Poaceae > Tuctoria > Tuctoria greenei. The sequence continues at coordinate 186,817,475 of JAYESD010000006.1, forward strand.
AGTCAAAGAAGACAACTTGAAGGGTCTTATTTCCGCTAAGAGTAAATTCAAGGATTTTGTTAATGATCCCATAATAATCGGTTAAATTTCGTTGAGTGTCAATTGCTCTCTTCACAACACCGGAATTTGATGTTGCCGCGAGAGGACGAAGAGCTTCAAAATGAGTTGTACGAAATCGAAAGCCATTTACGTCATATCGACCATAGCTTCTAAAATTCTCCGATCCATAAGATAGCTGCCGCAAATCTTCATGTACATTGTGAGTCCAACACTGTAAAAAATGATCGTAAGTTAAAATAACACTTCTTTAATAATAGTAATAATACATAGAAGACGAGAGAGTATTACATAATCTCAAAACCAGGATAGGAAACTCGGCCCTCCATTTATTCCTTCTTTTCACATCCCTTCTACTTGTTTGGCCGTAGGTTGATGCCTATGTAGCCAACATTGTCTGTGGAACTCGCTGAATGTGAAAAACATCTTTTAGAATGCATGTGTAGCAAAATATGTCGATTAGCATAAATGTAGGACACTCGAAGTATTCCTGCATACCTTCTATATTTGCGCACATGTAGAGTAAAGCAACAGTCCTGTCATGTTCGGATACCACGTAGGTCGTGTAGCTACCAACGGTAGTGCCTCTCATTTGAAAAATGGAAAGGTCGCTTAAAGGGGGTGTTTCATCCACATTGCACCGCATCGCCGAAGTATTGATATTGTTTTCTTCCGCAAAGTAGACACTTGAAAAATATCCTACTTCCTTAAGAGCATATGCTTCAACGATGCACCCTTCCATCCTTGCCATGTTGCCAACCATTAGTTTCATATATCGTAGCGCTCTTTCAATGTGATACATACACCTGTATTGAACATGACTGCCAACTTTAGCTTCGGATGGAAGATGGATAAGCAGATGTTGCATTGGATTGAAGAAACCCGCTGGTAAAAAATTTTCCATCTTACATAAAAGTATGGATATCTCCTTCTCTAACTTATCCATCATCCCTATCTTGTTTTCTTTAGCACAAAGTTGTCTATAGAAATAGCTGAGCTCAGCTAAAACCTTCCGCACCGCATCATCTAGATAGCCTCGAAACATAACAGGTAAGAGTCTTTCCATTGTAATGTGATAATCATGACTCTTCAACCCAGTGAGGTTTCATGTGTTCACATTTACGACTCGTTTCAGGCTAGCTGCATAACCATCTGGGAATTTCAAAGTTTTCATCCATTTCATAACTTCTTTCTTTTCTTTCAATCGAAGACAGAAAGAAGCATGCGGCTTCCCACCACTTTCAGAGATTTCAAGAGTTGGACGGTGGCAAATGTTTGCCAAATCTAGTCTAGCTTTGTAATTATCTTTCGTTTTACTAGACATATCCATGCAAGTGCTTATGATACTTTCGCTCATGTTACGCTCCTGATGCATGATATCAATGTTGTGCATTAGAATCAACGACTTCACATACGGTAGCTCCCAAAGTCCACATATGTGAGTCCAATTGTGTTCCTCTCCATAACCTACGAAATATCTAGGACGACCTTCATCAGGCACCAGTTTGTCCAACATATCAGAAATTTCTGACCCATTGAGACGCTTCGATGGTCCTTTAGTCACAACAGTGTTCTTTCGAAAGACATGCCTCTGCTTCCTAAATATGTGATTCGAGGGCAGCCAACGTCTGTGACAATCGAAGTAAGATATTTTTCCTCCATGAGTTAGTCGAAAGCAATCTATGTCTGAAGCACATATCGAACACGTCAGACGACCATGAGTGCTCCATCCGGAAAACATGTCGTATGCCAGCAAATCATGGACGGACCACAAATAAGCAGCTCGAAGGTTGAATTTCTGCTTCTTTTAACTGTCGTACGCTTCAACTCCTATCCACAAGACTTTCAATTATTTGATCAACGGTTTCAACATCACATTGAGACGTGACCCGGGATGATCAGGTCCAGGTACAATGAGGCTGAGAAACATGAACTCCTTCTTTGTATAAAGAGCAGGTGGCAGGTTGTACGGAATGACAAAGACGGGCCAACAGGAGTATGGCGTGGCATTCATACTGAACGGTGAGAATCCGTCTGTCGCGAATCCAATGCGAACATTCCTCACATCACGAGAAAAGTTTGGATCGAAACGGTCTAGCACCTTCCATGCATCACCGTCAGACGGATGTGTCAAGAATTCTTTGTTCTCACGTTTACTTTCTTTGTGCCATCTCATGTGTCTCGCGGTTCTTTTTGAAAGAAACAAGTTCTTCAACCGAGGTGTCACAGGCAAGTAACGAAGCTGCTTATGTGTGACATCTGTCATCACATTATCGCCATCGTCATTAACAACTTCGACATACCCTAGTTTACCACATTTCAAACACATCTTCTCATTGGCGTGCTCCTTCCAGAATAGCATGCAGTTGTCTGGGCACACATCAATTTTCTCATACTTCATACCGAGACCAGATATCTTGATCTTTGACTGATACATATCTAGTGGTGCTTTGTGAGCTTGTGGAAGGAGATCGCAGATCAATTTCATGAGATCATTGTAGCAGTTGATGGAAAAAAGTACTTGGACTTAATTGCCATAAATCTGGTCAAGAAAGCAAGTACGGTCACAATTATGTGTTCATGCAGCAGCTCTTGTGATTTCTTCAGCTCCTCGAAGAACTCCTCTACCTCATTTGTAAGAGGATCCTCCGCTTCCAAAGCTTCTAGCATCTCATCCATCCTATCAACCTCTCTTATATCATCATTCTCATCCACTTCTGCTATGACTCGAGAATTAGTCTCGCTGTGAAAGGTCCACACTTCATAATATGGAGTGAAACCGTTTCGACATAAGTAAAACGAAAGCCCCCATCTTCTCAAAACTTAGTGTTCCGACATTTTGTACATGGGCACCACACCATATCTTCCGTTGACAACAAAAATGCTTGACCCAAAAATTTATCTAACTTGATGTACCACTCATCCGAGTGACCATCAGTCCTGCTCTTCCAGCCAGTATAATCCAACTGTGGTCTTCACACATGTTTGGCTCTGCAGTTTAAGGCGAAAAAAATTATTGTTAATGTATACATGATAGGTTATGTTGTTCATTTTCATTTTGAAGTCATTTAAGAGAGAGGAAAGAACTAGAGAAAGAGTGAGAGGAAAGTTGGTCTTAGATGACAAATTCACATCCATTTCCACCGTCCACCCAATCGTGGGTCATTGACGTCCTTACCAACTCGTTCGCTTCCGTGTCGCCTTGACGCATAAGGTACCACTACAATGGTCTACACGGCACGATCACACTTATTGCATGTCGTGCCCTTCCGGGTTGGTCACTTAACCCTAACGATTCATCAATATTTGATTATCATCCGTCTCACAAATCACAAAATTTCGGCAGCATAAAGCCGTCTATTAACACTACACCCCCCTATCCGGTGCAATTCTTAAAGTACAAAGGGGGGCAACTAGTTAGCTAGGAAACCTATAGCCTTACGGATGTTGCGAGCCAAGGACACATACTAGCAATATACGTTTTCGGAGTTTTCATCGTCTTATACGTACTCACAAACACGCGCGATGTGAACGGGGGGTCTTGCGATGGAGAGATACCTGGTTACAGACTTTTAGGGTTAGTAATTGGCCGCCCGACCCATATACACTTAACCCTAACGATCCACCTCATGTCACCAGTCACGGGTCACGATCATGACCCACACTGCAACGGCGTCGTTCTCTCTTTGCCCGACCTCGAATGAAGGTTAGGGTTGGGCCCGATGGGTCGTATATACGCTACATATATGATGCCTATTTACGTACGACGACCCTTTTGTTTAGCCGTTTCTATATATAATACATAAGCATAAAAAATATTAACGAAAATATAAGCAACTATATTTTAATCACAAAACAATAAACGAGAGCAAAATACAAATCTTAAACATTATTAAATATAACCTAAGCATATATAGTAACATTAAGATCCAATTAACAACTATCTAATAATTAATTAGAATGGTCAACTAACTAACAACTAACTAACAATTAATTGCAATTCAAACCCAATTAGCAACTACTGATAATTAATGAGAATTAACAACTAATTAACAACAACCTAACAATTAATTCGCATAACAACTAATCATCAATTAACAATTAACAACTAATTATCGAGAAATTAACAACTAAATGCATACTTTACTTGTGCGGCGTGGAGTAGCAGGCCGGCGGCGTCGGACGGACAGCGGATGCATTGGAGGAGACCGGCGTCGCTGCTGTCCGGGGCCGGGGGCGGCAAGGGCGCCACGACGTCAGGCGCGGGGGGCGCAGGGGCCAGGGGCGCCGCGGGGGCGGGGCCGGGGGCAGCAAGGGCGCGACTGGCAGTGGGGGGGGGGGGCGACTGCTGGGGCGCTGTTGGCGGTGGGTGCGTCGGGCCAGCGGCGGGGGCGCGGCGGCATCAGGGGCGCGACGGGACCGGGGGCAGCGGGGCCGTGGCAGGGCGGCAACGGCGTATTGGGGGGCGTGGAGGAGAATGAGGTGTCGGGGGTCGGTGGGCCCGATATTAGCCCTTATTTGCGACGGCCTTATTAATTGCGATGACCTTATACTATGGCCGTCGCAATTGAACTTATTTGTGACGGTACTTTTTGCAGCCGTTGCAAATAAGTTTTTATTTGCTACGACTTCTTTATTTGCGACGGCCCTAGGGTTGGCCGTCGCAAATTAGTCCTTATTTGCGACGGCCATAGGGTTGGCCATCGCAAATTAGTACTTATTTGCGACAACCTTCTTATTTGCGACGGCCACATAGATGCCATCACAATTTAAGTTATTTGCGACGACTGACCGTCGCAAATAAAACTACCCGTCGCAAATGTTCACGTTTCCTGTAGTGATATGAACAAAATTTATACACCAATTCTTCCATTGATCTACTCTCTAGCTTAAAAGTTTTATATATAACAAGGTTTTCTACACATGTAATACGATATAGGGTCACTTGGTAGTTTTTTGCAAAAAAAAAATACAGAGACAGGTGTGGGTAAATCAACTAGTTACCTTTTTTAAGACGATGAAAATCATTATATATTTTTCTTAGTGAGATGGGAAGGTAGATGATGTGGCATGACAATGTGGATGCCCAGTTTGGACTAGTGGCAAAAATGAATTTGTTATCAAGTTCATGGATTAAATCGACCTATTTGAAATTCAAAGACTAAACTATGTTTTGAGTGAAAGTTTGAGGACAAAATTGTGTATTCTGCCTTTTAATAGAACTAATTATTAGTCTGGTACAATAATTAATTTGTTAAAAATTAATTGCAGACTATTTAAAAAAACAATTGCGGACTATTTGAAGTTTGGCCTGCAATAAGATCTCTTTTGTCTGAGAGAGAGGAGCAGCGAGAAGAAAAAAGATAATAAGAGTGTAAAATTTGAATTTATTACTTGTGAGCTTCCGAATTAACTACCCTCGCTTAGGTAATAGTAATAGGCTAACAGCTAGCCTGGGTGATAGGATAAAAATTGGTCAATCCATTAGTCCTCTTATTTGAATAATTAAGAACTAAATTTAGTTAGCTAAGAGTTAATCCATGAGATCAAATACAGTCTTACTTGTGAGTATCAATCTACTTGCCGGCGATTCAGAATACTACTATAAAAGTGTTTAGGAACTCCTGTTTCAGTTTCAGGTTATAAATTTTTGAAAATGGATTTATCGTTTGCACGGAGTACAATTGATGGTCCTTCTTCTAGAGAAAAGTGTGACCGCGCGCGTCTTTTCCCGACAATTCAGCTTTTATTCACATTACCTTTAGGTTAGTTTTGACCATCATAAAAAAGGTTGATATCCACGGTCACATGGGCATTTCATGTGTGATAACTTTCGATAGTTGCTTTCAGGCATGCAAGACATCTATAACCTGAGTGCTAAGTTCTTTACCATAGCTTTACGACCGTGCCAAAGCCTAAAGGTTTTCAAAAAGCCTTCAATCGCCAACTAGTAGGAATCTAGCACCACCAGCCCAGATTCGGTATCTAGCCGTGCAGGGAATAAAAACGAGAGTAAAATATCCTCAGCACTTTGCTTGTGTGATCTCGCTCTAATCAAGGCCAAATCCCTCCATTAATGAAGACACGTCGCACAGTCCACGCCCCGTTGAATATGGAGCCCAATTAAACAGGCACAGCGAAGGTCTGTTACTAAGTCAAGAGTCAAGACTAGGTGGTAGGATTTTTTTTTTTTGAAAAACAAGCCGGTTGGCTATTTAATATAAGCTGGAAGAGTTGTTACTACAATGCCCCCGCATATGTCAATTACAAAGCAGGGTAGGCAGATGCTTGTTTCCCGCCATGCACCAGAAGCAAAGCTCCTCCTTCGCTGCTTCTACAATGATAGGTACATCTTTCTCTTGGCCATTGAAGATCCTCGCGTTCCACTCCTGCCATATTGCCCATACAACAGCAACAACGATTGATCGTGCCCTTCCGCGTTGCTACCGACGACGAAGCCGACAGGTTACCAAACCATTCGTTCAACAGTGTGGTGGGAGACCAATTGGATGGATGCAGAGAAGCTCCAGAGGTCCAGTCACTGATTTCAGTCCATATGGCTCGTGTGATCTGACATTCACATAATAGATGTTGTGCCGTTTCTAGATTTCGGAAGCACATAGAGCATAAATAGCAATTTGGCCATTCACGTTGTTGTAATCGATCTGCCGTCCATATGCGGTTTTGCAGGAGCAGCCAGAGAAATATTTTGTACCTTGGTGGTGCCCAAACTCGCCATACTGTCTCCGGTAGGGTGGATCAAACTCCGCCGCTGAATTGCATGAGATATGCGCTTCGAGCAAAATAGTCTCCCGTTGTTGTTCCGATCCACTTGATCTTGTCTGGTTGACCTGGTGTTGTGGATACCTGAAGAGCATCTATAATTGACTATAGTCTTAGGATTTGCATCTGGTCCATGCAATCTAGCATCAGGTTTGAGGCACAGTCTTTGATCCACTGACCGTTCCAGAGTGCTTCAGAGACAATTCTATTTTCCCCCTTGTACTCATGTATAGCGCTGGGAACAGGTTTGCCGGTTTGTTGACTTGCAACCAATCATAAGTCCAGAAGCGAGCACGTTGGCCATCTCGTGTTATCACTCTAGTAGCCACAGCGAAGAGTGATAAGTCAGTATCATCCACCGACAATACCATGTTGTGCCCAAATCGTTCTGGTTTCGTCCATCTGGTCCATAGCCACCGATCTGAGCACTCTGCTGCATCGCTCAAGATCAATGATTCAAAGGCCACCCAAATTTGGGGGTCGGCAAACTCTTGCCCAACTAACCTTGCATTTCCCACCCTGCAACTGTTGGCTGCCGGCCCAGAGGAACCTTTGTCTGATTTTGTCCAATGCTTTTATAAACCCTTTAGGCGGTTTGAGGGCAGATAGTAAGTATGTCGACAAGGAGCTTATCACAGAGTGTACTAGCTCTTTCCTGCCACCAAAACTCAGTAACTTTCCTTGCCATCTAGCAAGTCTTGCCGCTGCTCGATCTTGGACACCTTGGAGATGCGCCATTCTCAGGCGGCCAGGATTGAGTGGAAGCCCGAGGTATTTAACTGGCCATGTGGGTTGCTCCCCGGTGAAACCACTGAGAACTTGATCGAGGTTAAGTCCTTGGCATTGTACAGGCACGACCAACGACTTAGCTCAATTTACTCTCAATCCAGTGGCCTCGCCGAAAAGGTGCAGGATCTCCATGGTGGCAGCGACATCCTCCTGTGTTGGGTTGATGAACAACGTAACATCGTCAGCATAAATGGACACTCACATTTGTTGTGATCTACCTGGCAACGGGGTGACACATCCTTCTTCTGTTGCTAGCTATAGCAGTCTGTTCAAGGGATCAATTGCCAATATGAATAAGTATGGGGACAATGGATCACCCTGTCGCAGCCCCTTGGCATGCGGAATTTGTGGCCCTGATACCCCATTTAGCTTGACAGCCGACGTGGCCGAGGTCCATAAGGCTGTGAGCCAATCTCTCCACCTCGGAGGAAATCCTCTGTACTCCAGTGTAACACCCATCATTTTATGTACAAAATTTGCTCAAATCCTTGATCATAGTTGTATGCATTTTTGGGTGATTTTTGAAGTTCAATCGTGTAGCAAAACGATTTAAATTCAATTTGAATTCAAATCAAAAGAAAAGAAAAGGAAAAAGAAAAAGTTAAAACCCTCCCTGGGCCGACTTTTCCCCTCTGGCCCAATTTCCTTTCCCTTCCCCGCCGGCCCAGCCGAACCCCCCCACCTCTTCTCTCTCTGCACCCCGGGCCCGCCTGTCGGCACGTTCTCCCCCCTCTCTCCCCTCTCTTTCCCGTGCCGCGCGCAACCGTCACCGCACCCTCCCTGCGCCCACGTTTCCCCCCCCCCCCCCCCGATTCCACTCTTCCCCGGCGGGTTTCGCACGCGCTTCACAACCGCACCCCCCCTCTGCGCTTAAGAGGAGCCGGCGCCTTCATTTTCCTCCTACCCCGAGCTCTCTCCAACCCTAGCCCTTCATCGCCGGTGAGACCCCTCGACACTCGCGTTCTCGTCGCTGCCGTCCCCTGCCCCCCATTTTCCTTGCCTAACGTGATCACCGCCTCACCAGGGACACGCCGGACGTGTTTGCTCGGGTGAATCGCCATTGCAACGCCGGATCACCTAACGCCGGATGGTGCGGGGAATGATGCGGGTGATCTGCTCTGGGATCCGCAAGGCTCAAGAGGGGGCTCTGGGGCGGAGGGTTACTCCGATAATCCCCGGTGGTGGAAACCTCAGAGGACTAGCACTAGTCGGGAGTACCTTTGTAAAGGCCATGTAGTGATCTCCGGGCCATACACCTACGGAAGTGTGAAATGTGGTTGATCATCACGGGCTACATGGAGGTTTACTCAAGTCCACCTGGCAACAGGGGATGAAATCACTGCTTGTGGGGAAAGGGTACACTCTCTGCAGAGATTTGGTAAAACTGTCATGACAGCCGTGCTCACGGACAAGAGCAGCTTGGGGCCAGTTCATAATTAGTCTATGATTGGGAAATGGTGGTTAATTATGATTCAAGTACATTCATTATCATTACTTATGATTGATTACTTATTGAATTATGTTATTGGTAATTGAAAGCTAAGGTTAGGTTTTAAGCATAGTGCTAAGCCATAATTGGCCTTCCCTTGCTTTAGCCATTCATGTCATCTCTTCCTGCACTTGCTGAGTACTCTATGTACTCGAGCGTTTAATTCTCCTTTAGATTATGAAGAGGAAGAAGCGGCACCGGAAGACTTCTACGTCAACCCGGAGGACTTGGTCTAGGCTGGCGACCTCACGCGCAACGGCTGCCTGTGGAGTTGGAGCTGCTCTTACCTATTAGTCTTCTGCTGTAGTTGAACTTCGTTAGCTTTGTTGTGGATGTAAATATTTGTGTAGTGTATTTGTAGACCTTCGGGTCGTACTGTAAGACTATTTATGTATTCGAACATGGCAATGTAATGATATTTCACTTTCATCGACGCATGTACGATTCAACTGATCCTGGCGTACATGTGATAAGCGTCTGTTCATCTTTATGATGACCGGGCGTGACAAAGTGGTATCAGAGCCGTGTTGCCCGTAGGACGCAAGCCTAGTTAGAAATGGCCGAAAGTTAAGGACTATACTATTTTCTTATGAAATAGTATTTCCAAAATTTTGTGCTCTCTATCTCAAACCTTGTGCTTCTTATCTTGCTGTGCTATTTGCTTTATTCTAATTTAATTTATGGATTATTAATCTCACTCTCTTCTTTTCAAATGTTTGTAGATGGCGCAAACCAAGCAGACGACTCGTAAGTCGACTGGGGGTCGTGTTCCACGCCACGCCCTAGCCAGTCGCTCCGCACCTTACACCCCCAGGAGGGAGACAACGCTGTTCTCCACTGGGAGTGCTGCTTCGAGGATGCGTGTCCGTCTTCGCTCTCTTCTTCGAGCTGCGGGGTACCGTGAGTACCGTGTTCACCTAGTCTACCACACCACTAGGGTCTTTGCACCCTATACTGGTGGACTAGAGTGGAGTTCTCAGCTGGCCGTCTACTACGACTCGGAGCTGCTGCACTCTCACTTCTCTCCGGCCTGGAGGAGCTCCCAGCGTGCGGCTGAGGAGGACGCCACGTGGGAGGCGACTACCTACTGGAGCCACGCCCACAGGTTCCTTCTTGGGTGCACGGAGCACGCGTACACCCCTCAGCGCCCTAGTGGCACGGCCGCCTTCACTGGACATGACGTCGAGGGGCACTTGACTCACCCTCAGTGCGAGAGGCTGGTGGATGACGTTGTGGAGTTGTCTTCGCGACTCCAGCGTTGTCAGCAGGAGCTTCAGGACAGCAGGGACCTAGTTGACCGCTACGAGCGACTTCGCCGACGCTACGCGAGGATCACTGCAGCTGATCCTAACTCTCCTCAGTACACTTCGGACGTGGAGCCTTGGGACCCAAACTCTCCAGATCGTCGCATGAACTCCCCCCAGGAATCAAGAGAGGACTCAGAAGAAGAAGACCCAGAGATGGAGGTTGAGGAGGACTCCGATGAGTAGGAGTGGACTTGCTTTCCCGCTGGACGACTCAGGACATCTACCCTTAGTATGTAGGAGCGTGTAGTTGCGCCCTCTTTAGTCTTGAGTTGTGTTATTTATGTTGTTATGCTAGTAGTTTGCTTTATGTTGTGTGTGTGGTTGTGTGTGACATGAGTTGTGGAATGCTTCGGCATCCTGTCCACATCCATGTCATCTGTTTATAGGATTGTTAGTGTGTCGTGTGAGTTGTGGAATGCATTAGCATCTTGTCCACATCCGCACTAGTTGATTAATGAATTTGCTTGCTTTCTATACATGTGTCTCCCTTGATGCATGTAGTTGGGACCGTTTGCCATAGCGTACCCTTCTATATCTCATCTATTGTCCTAAAATTTCAATTATTCCCTACACAGATGTCTGGAAGAGGTAGAGGTAGAGGTCGTGGAAGGGGTGCTGTGCCCCAAGATGAAGGACTTGGAGGTGTGCCTGGATGGAATGGTAGGGGTGCCCGAGGGGCCCCAGCCGCGCAACAAATGCAGCAGATGATGGCCATCCAAACCCAGCTACTTAACAACCTCACTCAGATTGTCACCAACCTGCAGCAAGCCCCACCACCACCACCAAACTACAACCTTCCGCCACCACCACCTTTTCCACCTAGGTCCTTCCTTAGGGACTTCCTGAACACTCATCCACCCACTTTTGCCACCGTCACCGAACCCATGGATGCCGATGATTGGCTCCAAACCGTTGAAAGCAAGTTGAGACTCATCCACTGTGAAGGAAGGGAGAAAGTACTACTAGCCTCCCATCAACTCCAAGGACCGGCAGCCGACTGGTGGACTGCCTTTACTGAAGCCCACCGAGATCCAGAAAGCATTACTTGGGAAGAATTCAGGACTAACTTCCGCAATCACTTTGTGCCTGAGGGAGAAATACAAGCAAGGCGTGAAGAGTTCCTTATGTTGAAGCAGGGCCGTATGACTGTGAGGGCCTATTTGAATGCATTCACCCAGTTGTCCCGCTATGCTCCAACCGATGTGGATACTGACTCCAAGAAACAATTCTGCTTCAAGAATGGGTTGGACAAGGAGTTAAAGTTCGCCATGTCTTCCAACGACTACGGCGACTTTCAGAAGCTGGTTGACAAAGCTTTTGAAGTGGAGAGGACTAAGAAGGAACTAGATGATGAAGAAAGAAAAAGGAAGTTGACTATGGCACACGCCTCTAGCAGCAATGTGCGCCCCCGTCTTAATCCTCCGCCTGCAAACCAAATGACTCGTCCCATGAACTACTCGGGACAGAGGTTTCCCAACTCCAACTACAGGCCACCCACTCCCTACAACCAGCAAATGCGCCAGCAGCAGCAGCAGCAGCCACCACGCCAGCCAATGCAACCCCCACGTCAGCAGATGCAGCCATCCCGCCCTTCAGCTCCAGCTAACCGTCCAAACGACCAACCCCCAAGAAACCAATCAGGAGGCAACAAGGGCCCAAATAATGCTGCGGGAGTACAATGTTACAAGTGCGGAGAATGGGGACACTATGCCAGCAGTTGTCCAAAGAAGCAACAGAACCCATCTGGTTGTGTCAACCATGTGACTCTGGAACAAGCACAGGAAGCGCCTGATGTGGTGATCGGTATGTTTTCTGTTAACTCCCACCCCGCCACCATATTGTTTGATTCGGGTGCTACACATTCATTTATATCCAAGGATTTCATAAAGAAGCATGACATGGTAGTTACATTCTTGAATGGGCCATTATTGATAAACTCTCCTGGAGGAGAGATGGTGGCAAGGCATCTATGCCGAAAAGTGAGTATAAACATAAGGGGGGTAGTCTTTTGGGCCAACCTAATAGTGTTGGACTCACAAGGATTAGATATCATTCTGGGAATGGACTGGTTGACAAAGAATCAAGGAGTAATTCATTGTGCAACTAGAACAGTCTGCTTAACACACCCGGATGGCACTACAGTGGAATTCAAACCAGATCAGACACAAGAGGCAGTAGTACAACTCAATCATCTTGAGAGTACTAAAGATATCAGGGTTGTGAAGGAATTTCCGGACGTATTCCCAGATGACTTACCAGGTATGCCCCCTGATCGAGAGATTGAATTTATCATTGAATTAGTACCTGGAACGGCCCCAATATATAAGAGGCCATATAGAATGGATGCTAAACAATTAGCTGAACTAAAGGATCATATTGAGGAATTATTGGCAAAAGGATATATTCGTCCTAGCTCATCGCCTTGGGGAGCACCAGTTATATTTGTACCTAAGAAGGATGGAACTCAAAGGTTGTGTGTGGACTACCGTGCTTTAAATGAGGTAACAATCAAGAATAAATATCCACTACCAAGGATTGAAGATTTGTTTGATCAGTTGAGAGGAGCATGTGTGTTTTCCAAGATTGATCTTCGTTCGGGCTATCATCAACTGAAGATTAGACCGTCGGATATTCCCAAGACAGCATTTGTCTCCCGATATGGATTATATGAGTATACAGTTATGTCGTTTGGATTGACCAATGCTCCAGCATATTTTATGTATCTTATGAACAAGGTATTCATGGAGTACTTGGACAAGTTCGTAGTGGTATTCATTGATGACATACTTATCTACTCCAAGACTGAAGAAGAGCATGAGGAGCACCTCAGGATGGCCCTACAGAAGCTTCGCCAACATCAACTGTATGCCAAACTTAGTAAGTGTGAGTTTTGGCTAAAGGAGGTATCATTTTTGGGACATGTCATATCCGAAAGAGGTATAGCAGTGGATCCAGGCAAAGTGGCCGATGTTCTTAAGTGGGAAACACCTGAGAGTGTACATGATATACGAAGATTCTTAGGTATGGCTGGTTACTACCGTCGATTCATCGAGGGATTTTCAAAGATCTCTCGACCACTAACCAAGTTGCTTGAGAAAGGAGTTGCTTTCAAATGGACCCCCGAATGTGAATTAAGCTTCGCCGAATTGAAGAAGAGGTTGACCAGTGCACCAGTATTGGTGATGCCTGATATGCAGAAGGAGTTTGTGGTCTATTGTGATGCATCTGGTCATGGTTTAGGATGTGTCTTGATGCAAGGAGGACATGTTGTGGCCTATGCTTCAAGACAGCTTCGGAAACATGAGAGGAACTATCCAACACATGACTTAGAGTTGGCAGCTGTTGTTCATGCTTTGAAGATATGGACACACTACTTAATGGGAAAAAGAACTGAGATATACACAGATCACAAGAGCTTGAAGTACATATTCACGCAACCGGATCTTAATCTCAGGCAACGTCGTTGGTTGGAGTTAATAAATGATTTTGATGTGGGAATCAACTACCATCCAGGCAAAGCTAATGTGGTCGCAGATGCTCTAAGTAGGAAGGGACAAAGCAATAACTTGTCAGTACAAGCTCTTCAACCCTAGTTATGTGAAGAGTTTGCAAGGTTAAACCTATGTCTGGTGTCTAGCACTGAAGCAGTTGCTATGGAAGTGGACTCAACCCTTGAACGTGATATACGAAAAGGGCAAAAGAATGATGAGAAGGTCAAGGAGATCAAACAGTTGATGAAGAAAGGAAAAGCTACGAACTTTAGAGAGGATGAACAAGGAACCTTATGGCTTGGAAAGAGGATTTGTGTTCCAGATGTCAAGGAGATTAAAGAGTTGATATTAAGAGAAGCTCATGACTCATCATACTCCATTCATCCCGGAAGCACAAAGATGTATCAAGACCTTAAAGATCGATATTGGTGGCATGGAATGAAACGGGATGTAGCCGAATATGTGGCCATATGTGATACATGTCAATTGATTAAGGCGGAACATCAAAGACCAGCAGGGTTATTGCAACCAATCAAAGTGCCAGAATGGAAATGGAAAGAAATTAGTATGGATTTCATTGTGGGACTACCAAGAACACAGTCTGGATATGATTCTATATGGGTTATTGTGGATCGTCTAACTAAGGTTGCTCACTTCATCCCTGTGAAAGAGACCTACAATGGTCCCAAGTTGGCGGAACTGTACATCTCCAGGATTGTATGTTTACATGGAGTTCCTAAGAAGATCATTTCAGACAGAGGCACTCAATTCACCTCAAGATTCTGGCAGAAGTTGCATGAATCAATGGATACCCGTCTAAATTTTAGTTCGGCGTATCATCCTCAAACTGATGGTCAGACAGAACGCACCAACCAGATATTAGAAGACATGTTAAGAGCATGTGCTTTAAAGAATAGCAAAAGTTGGGACAAAAATCTGCCATATGCCGAATTTTCTTACAACAACAGTTATCAAGCCAGTTTGAAGATGTCTCCTTTTGAAGCATTGTATGGGCGGAAATGTAGGACACCGTTGTTTTGGAATCAAACTGGGGAAAGTCAAGTCTTTGGGCCTGACGTGTTACAAGAGGCTGAAGGACAAGTACAAGAAATTCGGAAGAATCTAAAGGCAGCTCAAACAAGACAGAAGAGTTATGCGGACACTTGAAGACGTGATCTCACATTTGAAGTTGGTGATTATGTGTACTTGAAGGTATCACCTATGAGAGGATTAAGAAGATTTAAAGTAAGAGGCAAGTTGTCACCCCACTACATTGGTCCGTTCAAGATACTCGAAAGACGAGGTGAAGTGGCATATCAACTTGAGCTTCCGCCACACTTGTCAGATGTGCATAATGTGTTCCATGTATCACAGCTTAAGAAGTGCTTAAGAGTGCCTGAAGAGCAATTGCCTATGGAAGCCGTGGATGTACAGGAAGACTTGTCTTATGTGGAGCAGCCTGTCAAGATACTTGAAACACTAGAAAAGGTCACAAGAAACAAAGTCATTCGCATGTGTAAAGTGCAATGGAAGCATCACACAGAGGCAGAAGCAACATGGGAAAGAGAAGAAGATCTCAAGGCGGATTTCCCTCATCTATTCCCTTAGGATGTCCGAATCTCGAGGGCGAGATTCCTTTTAAGGGGGGTAGAGTTGTAACACCCATCATTTTATGTACAAAATTTGCTCAAATCCTTGATCATAGTTGTATGCATTTTTGGGTGATTTTTGAAGTTCAATCGTGTAGCAAAACGATTTAAATTGAATTTGAATTCAAATCAAAAGAAAAGAAAAGGAAAAAGAAAAAGTTAAAACCCTCCCTGGGCCGACTTTTCCCCTCTGGCCCAATTTCCTTTCCCTTCCCCGCCGGCCCAGCCGAACCCCCCCCCCCCCCACCTCTTCTCTCTCTGCACCCCGGGCCCGCCTGTCGGCACGTTCTTCCCCCTCTCTCCCCTCTCTTTCCCGCGCCGCACGCAACCGTCACCGCACCCTCCCCGCGCCCACGTTCCCCCCCCCCCCTGATTCCACTCTTCCCCGGCGGTTTTCGCACGCGCTTCACAACCGCACCCCCCCTCTGCGCTTAAGAGGAGCCGACACCTTCATTTTCCCCCTACCCCGAGCTCTCTCCAACCCTAGCCCTTCATCGCCGGTGAGACCCCTCGGCACTCGCGTTCTCGTCGCTGCCGTCCCCCTGCCCCCCATTTTCCTTGCCTAACGTGATCACCGCCTCACCAGGGACACGCCGGACGTGTTTGCTCGGGTGAATCGCCATTGCAACGCCGGATCACCTAACTCCGACAAGCACTGCCGCCATTCCTCGTCGTCGACCCCTCTCCGGCCGATTTCAAGCCCCACTACTCCTCTAGGTGAGTTCACCTACTCTCCCTCTTCGTTTCTGTGCGCTTAGATCTTAGAATTAGGGTGTAATTCTCTGGATTGGGTGATCTCCGGCGAGTTCACCGCCGTCGGCCATCGGGCGCCGCCGCGCGCCGCGCTGGCGACGGTTGGGCCGACGTGGCTCAACCAGAGCCGTCCATTCCCGGCCAACGGCTGAGATTATAACATCATAACAGTTCGGTATTTTAAATCTCGTGCGTCCATTTTAAAACCGATAGCCCACATTGAATCCCCCTTTTCCCGCCGCCGGAATTGCACCCAGGCCCATGGAAACTTGCGGGCTACCCCCTTCACTTCTCTGGATTTGAGGTCTAGCCCCTGGAAATTGCAGACTAGCCCCTGGAACCCTAAAAATTGGATTTAATCACTTAAATAGTCAATTTAACCCCTGTAAATTTGTAGAATCATGTATTTAGCCCCTGTGCAGTTTAGAAAACTATTTAATTAGTCCCTGGACTTTTATTTATTTGCTGAATATTGTTTATAGGTGTATTTAATGTGTAGAAAATAGATAAAAATGGTGATTAAGTGTAGAAATGCTAGGAAAATTTGGTATAAATTATTTTATGCTGTGAATAAATTGTATAGTTCATTTGATATATATTTTGTCCATGGAATATTTATTATAAATGTTTAAAAATACATTTTGGCCCTAGAAAATCCAATAAAAATGGTTTTAGGCTATATTTAATTCTCAAAAATGTAGGATAAATCTAAAATGCATACTTTGGCCATGTTAAGTAATAAATACTTCGTAGGGACGCATTAGTATAGGATTTTATGCTTATGTGCGTGTTGTGATGCATTGTTTTGCGTGCCTTTTACTTATTTAGCTTTATTCTATTCTTGCCATGCTTGGGCATATGTCTAGAATCGTACTACGACCCTAATCTTAACCTCCAAGACCAGGACTTCGCCAACACTCAAGTCTTCAACGAAGGCAAGTGCCCTTGACCATTTTGCTCCAGTTCTAGGGATTTAGATAGATGCATGCTAATTAAATTGATGTCCTACTTCATGTTTACATGCCTTGTTCCATATAATTCCTTGTTACCTGAAATGGGTTGGGAAGTAGATAGGTCATAGTTATGCTTAGCCATGCTTAAATATTGGGATTGGGATTTCATACAATTGTGCTACATTAAACTTTATGGTTACTTGAACTTGTGGTGATTACACTATTGTAGTGGATAGGAATCTGGTGGTTGGTTGGTATTGGTATGGTGCAGTTTGCACGAGACCCAGGATTGGGGTTTGTTACCACCGGATTCTAAGGACCGGTTTATGGAGGAAGCCACTAAGCTTTATAGTACCACCACGAGACTGAGATGGGGCAGCATGGTCAATTAATTAGGTTTCTCCCGATGAAATGCTAGTGGTTGGATGGTGCGGGGAATAATGCGGGTGATCTGCTCTGGGATCCGCAAGGCTCAAGAGGGGGCTCTGGGGCGGAGGGTTACTCCGAGAATCCCCAGTGGTGGAAACCTCAGAGGGCTAGCACTAGTCGGGAGTACCTTTGTAAAGGCCATGTAGTGATCTCCGGGCCACACACCTACGGAAGTGTGAAATGTTGTTGATCACCACGGGCTACATGGAGGTTTACTCAAGTCCACCTGGCAACAGGGGATGAAATCACTGCTTGTGGGGAAAGGGTACACTCTCTGCAGAGATTTGGTAAAACTGTCATGACAGCCGTGCTCACGGACAAGAGCAGCTTGGGGCCAGTTCATAATTAGTCTATGATTGGGAAATGGTGGTTAATTATGATTCAAGTACATTCATTATCATTACTTATGAGTGATTACTTATTAAATTATGTTATTGGTAATTGAAAGCTAAGGTTAGGTTTTAAGCATAGTGCTAAGCCATAATTGGCCTTCCCTTGCTTTAGCCATTCATGTCATCTCTTCCTGCACTTGCTGAGTACTCTATGTACTCAAGCGTTTAATTCTCCTTTAGATTATGAAGAGGAAGAAGCGGCATCGGAAGACTTCTACGTCAACCCGGAGGACTTGGTCTAGGCTGGCGACCTCACGCGCAACGGCTGCCTGTGGAGTTGGAGCTGCTCTTACCTATTAGTCTTCTGCTGTAGTTGAACTTCGTTAGCTTTGTTGTGGATGTAAATATTTGTGGAGTGTATTTGTAGACCTTCGGGTCGTACTGTAAGACTATTTATGTATTCGAACATGGCAATGTAATGATATTTCACTTTTGTCGACGCATGTACGATTCAACTGATCCTGGTGTACATGTGATAAGCGTCTGTTCATCTTTATGATGACCGGGCGTGACATCCAGGAGCTTAAGCAAATAATCCCAGGCAACATTGTCAAAAGCCTTTGAAATATCTTGTTTTAAGAGCAAGGTAGGCTTCCCTGTCCGATGGTAATGGCGCACCTGACTTTGCACACAAAGGTAATTTTCCTGTATGCTTCCATTTTTTATGAAAGATGTTTGCTCCTGAGATACTAATGTGTCGATTTCCTTTGCCAACCACAGTGCCATTACCTTTGAGACAAGTTTTGCAAAGGAATCAATTAAACTAATGGGCCTATAATCTGCAGGTGACTCAGCAACTTCTGTCTTCGGTAGGAGGGAGATGGTTGCTCGTTTAGTTTGTGTAGAGGCCCTGTGTGTAGGTTGTGGAAATACTAGAAAGCAGCCACAACTTCCTCCTTGATCGTTGGCCAACAAGCCTTGTAGAAGGTCCCTGTGAACCCATCAGGCCCGAGCGCCTTTTCCGCCGGCATTGCGCAAATGCCTTTCCAGATTTCTTCCTCACTGAATTGGCTATCAAGGTCATTGTGTTGTACTTGTGATAATTCCAGAGCCTCCCCAATTCAGAGTTCAGGCCCTCTGTTGACGAGAACCAAGGTTGTCCCTGAAGTAGCAGTGCAGTGCTTCTTCTTTCTGAGCATGAGTCCAGAGATATCTATCGTCCTCTTGTTTAAGGTAGGCGATGAAGTTTTTTCTGGCACGACCGTTTGCTTTAAGGTGAAAAAATTTGGTACACGCATCTTCTTGTTTGAGCCATGTCAACTGAGAAGCTTATCGGCGTCGTGGGCGTTCTATTGCTGCTAATCCTAGGATTCTTAGTTTCAGGTCTTTTCGCAGGCTTCCTTCCTCAGCAGACAGTGGTCTTGATTCCTGCACAATATCTAGCTGGTGGATCACTTCATGTGCAATGTTAAGTTGCATCCTTGCCTGATCGAACAATCCTTTGCTCCACTGCCGCAGGGCTTTTGCAGTGTGCCTCAGCTTGTGATGCAGGGTATTCATCGGGGAGACGGTTGGCGATTGTGTAGTCCAGGCATCATGAACTACGTCGGTGAATCCATGCACCTTCACCCAAAAATTTTCAAAATTGAAATCCCTGGGCCGACGAGGTCTCTGCTGAGAAGCAAGGAGCACAGGGCAATGATCAGATAGCAAAGAAGAGAGTCCTTGCAGACAGAAGTCCTAGAAGGTTAGATCCCATTCTCAATTGTAGAAAGCACGGTTGAGACGAACCAACGTTAGCCTTTGATGCTCGTTGCTCCAAGTAAAGTGCCGGTTCCGCAGCTCCAACTCAATGAGCTCTGCATTGTCTAGTGCTCTTCGGGAAGCTCCCACCCATCTTCTGTTCAGATGGTGGTTATTTTTATCGGCAGCTTGATAAGTGAGATTGTAGTCTCCGATACTCAACCACAGTCGGTCATCATTTGGTTTGAGCGATTGAAGCTCAGCTAAGAATTCTGTCTTCCCATCTTCCTCTGATGGACCATACACGTTGGTAAGCAGGAGGTGATATTGGTGAGCTTTTGACTGATACGGGTGGAAAGGCAGTGTGTGCCAACTATGGGGTCAGCAACGTCGATGAAGTCAGGGTTCCAAGCGATCAGCAATCCTCCCCTGGTGCCGTCTGCTGGTCTGTAAATGAACTTTGAAAGGAAGGAGCCCAGGAATTTCATCGCTGTGCGGTCATCAACATAACTCAACTTTGTTTCTTGTAGACAAAGCATATTGAACTTTGGACAAGGCACGAACTCTTACCTGTAGCACAATATAGAAAGTATACACGAGGTGCGAGCATGCCGCTTCATACGAGCTTCTGTGCCAGGAACATCAAAGCTGATGCGCACACAGATCGCCAAAGACACATCCAGGAAGCCTTATAATGTTCAACTCGCAAACAGATGGTTAGACTGTCCGCAGTAGCATATCGTAAAACATATTGAATATGTGTAAATTTGGAATAGATATAGGAAAAGTAGAAAAAGAATAATGTATAGAGTATGTTTTAGAGGAAACGAGTGCGGATAACTTTAGTCCACCCATCAACGATCAAGACATTTATCAGCAGTCCAGTACCCATGCAGCCATGCCATGCTTAATTAGAACAGAGTCCATGGTCCTTAATAAAGAGAATTCATCGAGGTCATGTCATATGCTATTATAAGGGTACTCTTCCATTTCAGACACTGTCAACAAAGATACATTGAATCTAAAGTTAGCCGAGGGAAGTGTCCCTTGACTCAATAAGTAAATATCTGGTAATGACCTGGAGTCTTGGACAGTAAAGGAAGTCCTCCAGTTTTGAAATAAACATCTGGGCATCGACTTCTCACGCAAGTAATTCTATTGCCTGATCGTTTGAATAAGAGGGCCACGTAATATTATCGTACATCATTGGTCAAAATTAATACCTTTACAAAGAGGAGCACAAACACATTGCTCAAACTGTTATGGTATGCATCTTATGTCACATAGGATTATAGATTAGAAAATAAATAAATAAAGTATAGGTTTAACAGATTTTTTTAGAAACCCCATGGTACTATATTAAGCGGGGTATGAACGAAATACATATGTGGTTCTTTTACATATGCACAAGTTGTGCAGAGAGCAGTGAGGAGGTAGAGAGATAAAAAAGGAAGAAAGACACAACCGAGCCCTAAGGCTGAAGAAGCTCAGGTCCGAGGTTGTTGAGTGAGTTGGGAAAGGAGCTGTGCTCCGGCAGCCATCCACCGGTTCGCTTGCTCCCGAATGTCCATGAGCAC
The DNA here is from genome assembly GCA_036927565.1 of Tuctoria greenei. Taxonomy (NCBI): domain Eukaryota; kingdom Viridiplantae; phylum Streptophyta; class Magnoliopsida; order Poales; family Poaceae; genus Tuctoria; species Tuctoria greenei. The sequence continues at coordinate 186,838,827 of JAYESD010000006.1, forward strand.
CTCCCGTTCTCCCTGCTCGCCGTCTTGGAAGATTCTCCTGTTCCTCTCTCGCCACATACTCCAGCACACAAGCATGGCCAGGGATCGTTGGCCCTTTCTGATTGCAGTCCCCCTCGGGCTAGGCTGGCGAACCAGGTTGGCAGAGGCTGCTCCTCGGGCCATGTCGTCGGGCTGAAGAATGGGGGTCGGAAGTGCTGTGAGACCTGGCTCCAAATTTGTCTTGAGAATGGACACTCGATGAAGAGGTGTTGGCTTGTCTCAAGGTTCTGGCGACACAAAACACAGAAGTAGGAGTTCAGGCATCCCCTCCTCTGCAACCTACTTGCCGTCCAAATACGATCTTGGAGCATAAGCCATGTGAATACCTTGCCACGCGACGGGGCCTATGGTCGCCATATGACTTCTAAGTTTTCTGAAGCCATGCTTCCGACAAACTACGATCGGTAGGCGAATTGGGAGGAGTATTCTCCACTTGCCGATGCAGTCCATGTAATGATGTCGAGGTTCTCATCATCTGGGTTGAAAACAATATCCGTGAGCAACACCCACAAGTCTACTAGTTGTCGCAGCAACACCATGGTGAGGTTGTAGGTTGTGTCATGCAACCATGCCTGTACATGCAGCGCTTCCGCCGCTGTCCTCCCTTTTCACCTTGCGTGTTGGAAAACTCTGGGAATCTTGCAGCCAGCGATACCCTGTGAATCCAACTTGATGTCCAAAACTTAGCCGTCTGGCCGTTGTGCATGGTGACCTGAGTAGCAAGCGCAAAGAGGGCCATGTCCGAGGCGTCCAGAGGTAACTCGGATGCAAACCATGGCTTGTGTGGGGTCCTCCAGCTATACCACATCCATCTCAACCGCAGGGCGCATTCGAACCTCCCAAGATCCGTGACGCCAAGGCCACCAACAACCACCGATCTGCACACTCTATTCCAACTAAACTTTGCTTTGCCACCATGCCAGCCCTGCGTACCGGACCAAAGGAACCGCTGCCACAACTTATCTAAATCCTTGATGAATTTCTTTGGGAGTCTGAGGGTTGTCATGGCATACACCAGCAGTGCAGACATGGTCGTGCGGATTAGCTCTCGTCGGCCTCCGATGGAGAGGAGTCTGTCTGCCAACCTTCAAGGCCATTAAGAACTTTATCCTAGCTGAATTGTAGGTCGTTCATAGTGAGCCGACCCAAAGTAATGGGTATACCAAGATAGGTGACTGGAAACTGGGTTCTTTGGCCCGGGAAGCTTGCCAAGACATTTCTTAGGGATTGATCCTCACATCGAACAACTGATATGGAGCTTTTGTTGTCATTCACTCTCAACCCCGTGGCTTCTCCAAATTTGGACATGACTTGCATCACAAATTCTAGCTCGGTCTGGTGTGGGTTGAAAAACAACATGGCATCATCAGCGTAGAGATATATTCTTGACTATGCCGTTCGGACATCCAGTGGAGACATGTGCCCTTCCAGCGATGCGAGTTGAAATATGGCCTCTGTTGGTACCCTCGATATCGGGTACCCCCACGCGATAGAAGAAAAGTCTAAGGACCGTGCCTCCCCACCGAGGCAGGCTCCGGAGGCATCACATGTCCAACAGGCTCAGACCCCGTCCTCCTCGGGGGTGGGCTCTGGTACTGCTCAGGACTCGGCCCCCCACAGAGGTGGGCTCTCGAGCCACCACGTGTCCGGTGGCACGGGACCTCGCTCCTCCACAAGGGCAGACTCTAGTGCCGCCACATGCCCAGGGGCTCCGGGCCACCTTTCCTCGCACAGATGGGCTCCAGTGCCGCCACGTGCGCGGCAGCGCTGGCCCCATATCTCCTTAGAGTTGGGCTCCAGGGATACCACGTGGACCGTAGTGCGAGGATCGATCTCCCCTGTAGAGGCGGGCACTGATGCTGCCATGTGACCTACCTCCAGCTCTGGGCGGTGGGTCGTAGGAGTTAAGAGCGGCGTGCCCTATCCGAGTCATGCATTGAAGGCACGCACCTTCTCCAGACACATGGGTATGGTGCACGCTCCTGTCAGGTGCCACTGTGTCCAATCACATCACAGTGAAGACACCGCAGTGCTATCCCACGCCACTAACAGGGTAGATTGCGACGATAGGACGGACAAGACATTCCCCGCCATCATCAATATCTATGCTAGGCCACTGGCAACCAGCGTGGCAAGATGGCGAGCCTTCAAGCCATGGTCAGAGGCAACTGGCGGACATAAAACTCTAATCTTGTACAGTTATAAGATTGCCCCGGGGCCACCTGTCGGGTGCCAGGGCCCACTTTTAGGTTGTTTGAACTTGGCTATAAAAGGACCAGACAGCCGCTGACATTAACATCGAATCCAGTTCATATGCACACAAGCTTTCCCAAGCTCACGACACACCCAAAAAATACAACTCTCACCATGGACATAGTATGTTACGCTCCAGCGATCCGAGCCGTGTAAAACCACCATGTTCACCATCTCTATATGCGCAAGCTCCTTGGAGACTAGCCCCTCCTAAAAAAACCCTCAACGGGATGCAACTAAGCAGGCCTGTGGAAAGTGTCATTTTCGCACTTCAACATTTGGCGCGTCAGGTAGGGGGCTTTTGCTCCAAGAAGTTTGCGCATTCACACAATGGTGAACATCAGGCCTATGGATGGCACTTCCCGAGGCCACCGCATAATCATAGGCGAAGACGAGGCCACCTCTCGTTCCAGATGACGGTCTGGTCCTTCGCGCCCCTCGCGCTGTTGCAGCCGGTCAGGCCGATGCTTCTCGAGAGATGCCCGCTCCATCGGTGTCCACAGTACCACCGGTCGAAAGTCCAGAGAGCGCGCTGGCTGCAGCGCGGGCTCTCCTCCACAACACACCTGGCATGAACGCTCCTCAAGGAGCAGCACAACAGCGGATCAATGACATCGACATCTCATCGTCGCTGTCATCAACTCGCCTTAGGAAAGGAGGCGGCACGTGTCGCTATCACTCATGCAGACGATCGACTGTTACACGGTCGACTCCCACTCCACCAGGCTGCCCACGGCTGACCTTAGGGCCGAGCTCAACTGCCGTCGAGCTGCAAAGGAGGATAGCCGTGTCACCATTGAGCGACAGTGGGAGAGACAGTGCAACCTTGAGGCTGGCTACAACGCTCAAGGAGCTGGACCCCATACATCCGTCGCACAGGTCGCGCCCGAGGCGAACCCTGCACCACACGTACCACAGATGTACGTGCCACAAGGTGCACCCCAGGTAAACCCTATGCAACCTCCACCACCAGAGTACTATGCGGAGACTCCACCTCAGCAGTGCGCTGCACAACCTGCGCATGAGCCGTACGCCACGCAGCGCGCGTGTTACCCGTACGCCGCGCAACACGTACCACAACAGAATGCAGCTTAGCCTCCACACCAGCTGTGTGCTGTGCAACATGCGCATCAGCTGTACGCCACTTAACACACACCACAGCAGTATGGCACACAACCTGCGCCCCCGCCTCTGTCATATGTCATGCATCCAACACCTTGGGCATATGCGGCGCACCCTGCGCCCCAGATGTACGCTGCACCGCACCAAGCTCTGGCAGGGGCCATAGGAGGATGTGCAGCCCTAGCTCCACACCTTCGCATTGTGGCATGGCCACGCAAGTTCCGGCCACACCTCCCAGAGAAGTACGACGGGAGCATCAACCCCGTCGAGTTCCTGCAGAACTACACCACTCCCTCCTAGCTGTAGGAGGGGATGAGGTCATCATGACCAACTACTTCCCCGTTGCCCTGACCGACCCAGCTCGATCATGGCTCATGAAACTCTTCCAGGGGTCCATAATTTTTTGGGCGGAGCTCTGCTGATAGTTCACAGTGAACTTTGACAGCTCTTACACGCATCCCAGCATCGAGCTCGACCTCCATGCCATGGGACAACATTCCGAAGAGATGTTGCGATCCTTCATCCAATGGTTCTCTCACGTACGCAACACCACCCCCCACATCCCGAATGCTTATGTCATAGTTGCATTCCACCAGGGTGTGCGGGACAGGAAGATGATTGAGAAGTTAGCCACGCACAACGTGCAAGACGTCCCCGAGCTCTTCTCCATCGCTGACAAGCACTCACAACCCCCTCCGAGGTGGGGAAGGCCGGTCAGCCTGGTGCAGGCGCCGTTCCCTAGGGTAGCGACAAGAAGAACAAGAACAAGGCCTTTGGCAAGGATAGGCCACTTGTCAGGGCCCGGTCGCTGCAGTAACACCGGCAGACTGTCCCAGGGGGCCACGCCCCGACAAGCGCCTGCGGTAGTCACCAGACAATGGTGACGGCGACAAGCGGTGTCCGATACACAACACTAGCAGCCACAGTGCTAGTGAGTGCCAGGAGATTAAGAAGCTCACAGAGTGTTATCGCGAGCAGCTGCAAGAGCACCCAGACGACACGCCCTTTCGCCAGCGGGAGGGCAAGCAGAAGGTCGACCCCCCCCCCCCCCCCCCCCCGTCGACGAAGACAAAGAGATGGAGTACCATGAGGCCAACCGGGCCGTCTAGGCAGTCTACAACGATGGGTACTCCAACTCCAATAGCGACCACGAGCACCGCAAGACACTCCACAGTTAGCTAAACATCACCCAACCAGACTCCAGGAGAAACACCTTTCTTCTTGATGTACGGGGCTGAGGCCACTCTCCCTCAGGAATCACCACGGGCTCTCCATGGGTTTGAAGCTGTGTAGGACCAGCTCCGACACAATGACGTTGACCTCGTCGACGTGGGTAGGTGGCCGACCTGGCGCTGTGCATACTTTCTCGCGAAGGGTCGAACAAGCTCTCCCTTAGCTGGGAGGACCCCTTCTGGGTAATAGAGGTATCCCGCCCTAGGTGCGCCCACCTAGCCACAAAAGATGGAGAACCCGCTTCCCAATATTTGGAACTTGGAGCACCTCCGTAAGTTATATCCCTAGTGCAATGGTAGGACATATTCTTTTTTTTTTATGTAGACAACGCCATAGCGTCTTGGAGTAGCGCTCGGAGCAAACAATTTCCAGGTGGACCAGTACAGAACGTACATCCTGCTTAGCCTGGTCTTGTACCCTAAGCGTGTACACTTTGTCTCCCTTGACATCCGGAGCGGGTCATTGTCTTCTTGTAAGGCTCGCCTCCTCCTATGAAATGCCATGATTGGAAAAGATTTTTGTCTTACCCTGTATTATTTCATGTTCATTTCATTACGCATTAATTTTATGTTCATGAAATTATACTCACTTTGGCATATTGCCTGTCGTATGCACGGTCACACTCTCCTTGTCCCGTCCTAGTCGGAGTTATGCTATCCTGTTAATGACAGGTATGCGTGAGGTACTTGCAATGCATTTGGGGTCTCGTGGTTGTTTTCTTGCTTGGGGTCCATGGCGTTGAATGGTTCTCACCCTGAAAAGCTAACGCCGAGCCCGAGGTCCACGGTGTGCAGCCTGCTTAGCCTAGTCCAGTACCCTAAGACTGCGCACCTTGCCTATGGAGGTCCAGAGTGTGCAACCTGCTTAGCCTGGTTCCGTACCCTAAGCCTGCACATCTTGCCTCCCGGTTCTAGAAGTTCAGTATGGGGGGCCGAATGGCTCATGCCCTGGTCAAGGCAGCGACCATGCCCCGCATGCTGCCGCACCGAATTACCCATGCCCCGTATCCTAGCTAAGGACCATAAGTCATAACAAAACTAAAGAGCGGGGAGGGGTGACCGGCGACCAAAGGTATTCCTTCTCTGTCGTGTGTGTAGACCACAACAGGGTAGTTTGGCTCAAGAGACATCATGCAGTAGTCCGGTGGGTTTGGCACCCCCAAGGGGCCACCATCGACGTTCTATGCAATGGCAATTAGCGTCGAGCGAGTATCCTCTCTCATCCCGTTCTTGTTGTTCACAAGGTTTCTTTGCTCTTCAAATCCCCAGGGAGCCCGCCTCGGCGTTCTGCACATTGAGAATGGGCGCCGCCGGACCTCTGGCTCTGGTGCTTCCCAAAGGGTCTGCCATCAACGACTACGTTCAAGAAGGACGCCTCTGGAGTCCAAGGCAAGACCGGTGCCCCCAAGGGGCCCGCTGGTGTCATCTACCAGGTTCCGGCGCCCCCGAGGGGGCTTGCCGGCATCAACCCTCAAAGTTCGACGCTCCCCGGTGGGCCTGCCAGCGTCATACTACAAGTTTCGGGGCCCCCCAGGGGGCCCGCCGACGTCCACCCCTGAGTCCTGATGCCCCCCAAGGGGCCCGCCGATGTTCTCCCACAAAGCCCGATGTTCCCAAGGGGGCCCATTGGTGTCATCTATCAAGCTCCCGTGCTCCGCCGGGGGCCGTCGTCGTTTTCCTGCATCTATGTGGTAGGTGTGACCAACCGATTGGCCGCACCTACGAGGGGACCGCTACGGGGGTACATAGGCAGGACGTCAAAGTTGCAGCGGCTCACAACAAAAGGCGCGAAGTTGGCTATGTCAAGTGCGCAATTGTTGGTGCCTAAAGCTAACGAATTCGGCGAAGTTTTTCGGGCCCTTATGCTGCTAAGGAGTCAAATTAGCAAGTTGAAAAGCACAAGACGAAGTCAAGAACCTCATCAATGTATTCAATTCATCGAAATTGTTTATAAGATGAGGTTACAAAAGGAAGATACAAAAGTATTATAAGGTACAAAGGAGCTATGCCTAGGGATCATCGATTTTGCGCTGGGACTATGAGGCGATGAGCGTGCCAATGCCTTCAACTTCGGACCTCACCGCAAATTCATTCTTCTCGATGGTGCCCTGAACCACCGGCTCCAATGTGATGTTAGGGTGCCAGCACCAAAGACACACCATCACATGGGTGTCCACCTCCTTCGCCAGGGCCTTCCCCTTGGTCTCCAGCCGGTTGTCAATGACCGCACCCACCACCTTCATTTTGGAGCAGAAGGAGTCAAGTGCGGGGAGCACCTGACTAACCTCCCGAGCTGGCTCTCCCCTACGCTCGGGGATGAGGCCGAAGGGGTCAAGTGCTACCTTGGCGCGGTCCTGGAAATCACATACCCCTGCGCCTCGGCTGCACGGGAGGACTAAAGGTCCTTCACCTTCTGTCGCGCAGCCTTCAGAGCCTCTGGCCCTCCTTCAGAGAACTTCTTCTCCCTGGCGGCTAGCATCTTCTCCCGATCTTCGAGTTCCCGGGTGCGACGGTCCGCGGCATTCTCCCGGACCTCAATGTTGAGCTCTCGCTCTAGGAGGGCTTGGCGCTCCTTCAAGTTGCGCTTCCAACCCTATGTCAGATCGGCCTCGCGGAGCTCAAGATCCTCGACGTGGGATCGCAACTGAAAGCATCTAGGCCCTCATGAGGTATGGTTTCGGTGATTAATGACAACCGTTAGATATTACTAATGAGTTTGTGGATGCGAGGTCTCACGTATAACACATCAAACGTAATGAACTATCTATTCATATCATCTACTGCTCATTGGATACAAATGGAGACCCCTCAACGAACTATTCTAAGGGGTTAATCGATTTTCATGAAGACTAAAGAAGAACTCATATGTCAACGCAAAATTCCATCAAAATTGACAACACAAGGAACTCAATATTCATCAGAAGAACATTCCCAACAAATGTCAAAGAGGTCACTCAAGCAAATTCCAAAAGATCAACTTAAAACAACTTGAAGCAAACAAGATCAACACACCAGATCATCCGATGTTTTGTGAAATGACTACATCGGTCGAGTTGTGTCAACAGAAGAAGAAGACCTCAAAACTGAAGTACACACCGGATCATCCGATGTGTAGGAAGTGGTACATCGGTCCAATTCAACACAAGGATAAATTTCTCAACTATTCTGGAAAAGTACACACCGGATCATCCGATGATGAAGCAAAGTGCACATCGGTCTAATTCAACAGAAGCAATTATTTTTGGACCAAATTCTCAAAATCAACTCACCGGATCATCCGATGTACACAGAAGCACACATCGGTCGATTACTCCAGTAAGCATCAAGTTTGAGTAAATTCTGGAGGAAGATCCACCGGATCATCCGATGAGAAGACAGGATCAACATCGATCTAACAATGGTCATATCTGACACAATGACGTTAGCTAAAGTAACTTGACCAATGATAACTAAAGGGGAGACATCAGATCATCCGGTGTTCACAGTAAAGTTCTGTCAGCCTACTTTTCCAACGGCTATTTCGAGGAGGCTGGCTATAAATACCCCCTAATCCTGTCATTTCGTTAAGTCTTGATCACCAGACACCATCAACACATCCACAAGCGTTCAAGACCAAGAGCAATCACTTCCACACCATTTCGATCATCTATACACCAAGATTTAGGCTAGAACTAGCTAGAGAGAGAGAGCTTGTGTGCCTCCATTCTGGGTGAGTGGACTCTCTAGGATAGTGTGAGAGCCTCAAGGGAGTGCCCTTGGTGTTTGTAACTGTGAGAAGACTTCTGGAGCTTGCCAAGGCGTGTGTGGAAGCCTGAAAGGTCGAAGTTGTACAAGGCTTGAGCTCCACCTTGCCAAGGGAGGCGAACGGAGAGGAATAGTGAAGATCCCTCGTCTCGGTGACTTGGGTGTGGCAAAACCCTTTGGTGGGTGCCACAACGTGGATGTAGGAAGATCTTGACGATCTTGCCAAACCACGGGATAAATCCTCGTGTCTCCTCGGGAGTTTGCATCCTTCTCCTTTCCCTTACTTTTATGCATTTTATATTCCGCGAAGTTTCTATCAACTAGAATGCATAGATAGTTTGCGTAGGGAATTGGGCTTTAGAAATTAAGTTTTATTGCTTAGAATTTTTCAAAAGAAGCCCAATTCACCCCCCCTTGGGCATTCGGTCCTTACAATTGGTATCAGAGCAAGGTTGCTCATAGGATCATTCTAGCTTCACCGCTAGAGAGCTAAAATGGCCAAGGTTGGGGGTTCGGTTCCTATATTTGAGGGCAAGAACTTTGCCTATTAGAAAGCACGCATGCGCGCTTATCTAGAGGCTATTGCTCCCGAAGTATGGGAAGCGACCCACGCGGGGTTTGGAGAACATAACTATGTTGGTGATCAAATTAAATGGGATGCTAAAGCTAGGAATGCAATCTATGAATGTATTAGTCAAGATGTATTTGCTAGAATTGCTAGTAAAGAAAAAGCTTGTGAAATTTTGGCTTGCTTAATAGAGATTCATGAGGGCTCTTCTCGTGTCAAAGAACTAAAATATCATATGCTTAAAGCCAAGTATGATGAATTTAAGATGCTACCTCATGAAAATGTCAATGAGATGTTCTCTCGCTTAAATGTGCTTATTGAAGAAATAAATGCTCTTGACATTGCTTCTCTTGGCAAGGGACTCATCGACCACAAGATCCTCATGCTCCTTCCCAAGCCAAAGTACAACATCATCAACTCCATGCTCCAAAAAGAGTCACTTGACCACATTGAAGTTTCGGAGCTCATTGGAGAAATACACGCTCATGAGATGAGTGTACTTGGGATGATGGAGCAATCATCTTCAAAGACATTTGCTCTAAAGTCCTCCACCAAGAAAACAAGCCACAAGAAGAAGAAGGTGGTTGAGCCTAGCTCAAGTGAAGAAGAACAAGCATCAAGTGAAGATGATGATGATGAGCTTGCGTTGATGATGAGAATGTTCTCACGCTTGAACTCCAAGATCACTAAGAAGGGATACACATTTGATCCTAAAAAGAGAGCATTTCTACCAAGGATAGATGATCACAAGACTTGCTACAATTGTGGTGATCAAGGCCACATCTCCTATGATTGTCCAAGACCGGACAAATGAAGAGAGAACCACAAGAGCAAGCATCGCAAGCTTGAAGGAAGTGATGATTATGAAGAAGAGGCCAAACCCAAGCCAAGATCCTTTGGGAAGAAGAAACATGACAAGGGCAAGAAGGCAAGGCTCTTCCCAAAGAAGAGAAATGGCCCACAAAAGGTGTTCATGTGTGAGGCAAATGAATGGGTCACCGACGAAGAAACAAGTGATGAAGAGAGTGAAGAGGAAGAAGAAAGCTTGGCCGGCCTCAACATCGCCAACAATGATGATGCACCTCTTCATCCACCGCCCATGTGCCTCATGGCAAAAGGTAAAACCAAGATATGTGACGACTCTAGCGATGATGAGCTTTCCCCCGATGATTTAACTTCTTTGATAAATGAATATCATGCTATCATTAAGAGGGAAAATAGTAAGGTTAAAGTGCTTGAAGAAACTCGTGCTAGACTTGAGAGTGCTAACCTTGATTTGCTTGACAAGTATGAAAGCATACTCAAAGAGCATGACACGCTCAAATCCCATGTCAAGCAAATTGAGGAAGAAAAGGCTAAAATCAAGATAGATAATCATGAACTTAATTTAGCACACCAAACACTCTTGGAAGAGCACAACAAATTGACACAAGAACATTAAACACTTAACCTTGCTCATGACATGCTTGATCAAGAGTTGAAAAATATGAAGAAGCAAACTCTTAATGATAACATATCCATTACTTCTCATGCCACTAATGCTTTGCACAAGTCTTTGCCTTTGAAAGCTAATGCTAGGGAGAAGGACTTGTTGGAAGAAATTGAGAGTCTTCGCACTAGTGTGGCTAGACTTTCAAAAGGAGAAGTCAAGCACAAGGAAATCCTCTTCCAACAAGCAAAGGCCTTCAACAAGAGAGGACTTGGATCCTTCCCGGTGCCTAACAAAGGAAAGGTGCCCTCACCAGAGCTAAGAACAAGCTTCATCAAGGAAGTTGGTTCTTATTGCCAACATTGTGAGGTCACCGGTCACCACACAAGGGAGTGTCCTCTTCCTAACCGACCTTCTCCAAAATTGCCTACTAACTACAAATCTACTTTCAATGATCATTATTATCTCTTGAGTAAAGTAGATGGCAAGGTGAAGGCAAGGTTCATTGGCAAAAACATGAAGGGCATGAAGGGGAAGCTCCCCAAGCAACTTTGGGTCCCAAAAACACTTGTATCACACATACAAGGACCTAAGTTGGCTTGGGTGCCTAAAGTCAAAAATTGAATTCATGTGTGTAGGTGAACTACAAAGCCGGAGGAAAGCATTGGATACTCGATAGCGGGTGCACTCAACATATGACCGGCAATGATGGTATGTTCACCACCATAGAAAATCCCGGCAATCATGAACAAGTCACCTTTGGTGATAACTCTAAGGGAAAGGTAATTGGGTTAGGTAAAATTGCTATTTCAAATGACTTATCTATTTCTAATGTTTTGTATGTTAAGTCACTTAGTTTCAATTTACTTTCTATTGCACAACTATGTGATCTTGGACTAACATGCACATTTAGCAAAAATGATGTTGTTGTGAGTAGTGAAACAAGCCAAAACATAGTCTTCAAAGGATTTCGGCATGGACATCTCTACCTAGTGGACTTCTCCAACAAGAATGCTAGCTTGACCACTTGCCTTTTCACTAAGACAAGTTTGGGATGGCTATGGCACCGACGCATAGCGCACATAGGGATGAGCAAACTCAAGAAGTCATTCAAGCTTGGGATGGTGACCGGCGTGAAGGATGTCACATTTGAGAAGAACAAGCTTTGTAGCGCTTGCCAAGCCAGGAAGCAAGTTGCTTCACACCACCCAATGAAGACAATGGTTTCAACCTCCAAGCCACTTGAACTAATTCACATGGACCTCTTTGGACCGTCCACATATCAAAGTCTTGGCGGTAACCTCTATTGTCTTGTTATTATTGATGACTACTCTCGCTATGCTTGGACTTTGTTTCTAGGTGACAAGAGTGAAACTCCGGAAGTGTTCAAGACCTTCGCCAACCGCGCCCAAAGGGAATTTCAACTTCCCATCATCAAGGTCCGGAGTGACAACGGCACCGAATTCAAGAACTACAACATTGGGGAGTGGTGTGACCGTGAAGGAGTAAAACATGAGTTTTCGGCCACATACACCCCTCAACAAAACAGTGTCGTTGAAAGGAAGAACAAGACACTCATCACTCTTGCAAGAGCAATGCTTGATGACTACGGCACGTCGGAGAAGTTTTGGGCCGAAGCGATCAACACGGCGTGCCATGCCGCAAATAGGGTCTATCTCCATCGACTACTTCAAAAGACCCCGTACGAGCTTCTCATTGGGAGAAAGCCCAACATCTCCTACTTTCGAGTCTTTGGATGCAAGTGCTACATCTACCGCAAGAAAAGGCTCGGTAAGTTTGAAAGAAGATGTGATGTTGGCATATTCCTTGGTTATGCATCAAACTCAAAAGCATATCGAGTATTCGACCAAACCTCCAGTTTAGTTGAGGAAAGTTGTGATGTTGAGTTTGATGAATCTAATGGCTCCCAAGAGGAGAGTTTTGGTCATGATGAAATAGATGATGAGCCTCTACGAGAAGCCATGAAGAACATGACCATTGGAGACATCAAGCCCGAAGTTGAGGAGAGCCATGATCAAGGGGGAGCTTCAAGTTCCAACAACAACACCTCTATGGCGCCTCAAGTTGACGAAGAAGAGAAGGATGATCCATTGCCGACTCAAGACTCACAAGCACAACAACATCAAGAAGAAGAAGAAGTCCATGATCAAGTCCAACCACAAGAGGAGCAACACGCATCACCATTGCCAAGTGCTTCACAACCACTTATGAGGCATGGACGCATCTCTAAGGCGCATCCAATGGACCAAATCACTGGAAGTCCGTCAAGGGGTGTAAGTACACGTTCTCGCCATTTCGCTTCATTTTGTGAGCACTACTCGTTTGTTTCATGTGTAGAACCCACTCATATTAAGGAAGCACTCCAAGACCCAAATTGGGTGATGGCCATGCAAGAAGAACTCAACAACTTCATCCGCAATGAGGTTTGGGTGTTGGAGGAGCGACCCAAGGACAAGAACGCCATCAGAACAAAGTGGGTGTACCGCAACAAACAAGACGAGAATGGCGTTGTGGTCCGCAACAAGGCAAGACTTGTGGCCAAAGGGTTCTCGCAAGTTGAAGGACTAGACTTTGGGGAGACATTTGCCCCGGTCGCCCGGCTAGAAGCCATCCGTATACTTCTTGCCTTTGCATCACATCATAGTATTAGACTTTATCAAATGGATGTGAAAAGTGCCTTTCTTAATGGTTACATTAACGAGCTTGTTTATGTTGAACAACCTCCTGGGTTTGAAGATCCGAGGAATCCTAATCATGTGTATAGGTTGCACAAGGTGCTCTACGGGCTCAAGCAAGCACCTAGGGCGTGGTACGAACGACTACGAGATTTCCTCATCATGCAAGGATTCAAGATCGGAGGGTGGACACTACACTCTTCACCAAGGACATCAACGGAGATTTGTTCATTTGTTAAATTTATGTTGATGATATTATCTTTGGTTCAACTAACGAAGCTCTTAGCCATGAGTTTGGCAAAATGATGTCTAGGGAATTCGAGATGTCAATGATTGGAGAGCTCAACTTCTTCCTTGGATTTCAAATCAAGCAACTTCAAGAGGGGACCTTCGTCTATCAAGAGAAGTACACCAAGGACCTCTTGAAGAAATTTGAGATGGGAGATTATAGCTCAAGAAGCACTCCAATGGCAACCAATTGTCATCTCGACGCGGATAAGGATGGTAAACCTATTGATCAATCTAACTACCGTTCTATGATTGGTTCATTGCTTTACCTTACTGCATCTAGGCCCGATATCATGTTTAGTGTATGCTTGTGTGCTCGCTTTCAAGCGGCACCTAAAGAATCGCATAGGAAGGCGGTCTTTAGGATACTTAGGTATCTTAAGCATACCCCTAGTGTGGGCTTGTGGTACCCTAAAGGTGCAAAATTCCATCTTGTGGGATACTCGGATTCGGACTTTGCCGGATGCCGTGTGGATCGCAAGAGTACCTCCGGTGGGTGCCACTTGCTTGGGCGTTCCCTAGTATCTTGGTCAAGCAAGAAGCAAAATTCCGTCGCCTTGTCCATGGCGGAAGCGGAATATATTGCGGCCAGTGCATGTTGTGCCCAAATTCTTTATATGAAGCAAACCCTTTTGGACTTTGGTGTTAAACTTGGTTGTGTGCCTCTCCTTTGTGACAATGAAAGTGCGGTTAAGATAACTAAAAACCCCGTTCAACACTCCCGCACTAAGCACATTGATATTCGCCATCATTTCTTAAGGGACCATGAAGCTAAGGGAGACATCTCATTGCGAGGTGTTAGGTCCGAAGAACAATTGGCGGATATCTTCACTAAACCACTTGATGAGAAAACTTTTTCTAGGCTAAGAAGTGAATTAAATGTGCTAGATGCATCAAACGCCATGTAAGTTGCCATGATCATGTAAGAATGCATATCATATAGGTCTTGCCTAACTCTCAAAGGATAGGGGTGAGTAAGGGTTAGCTTGGGATGGTGGTTCTTTTGGGTTTTCCCAAGGCTTGGAGAGTAGCTCTCCCTGAAGAAGCCTTTGAAAGGTACAAACTTGGCAAGATAGATTTACTTTATGTCTTGCATGATGCCTGCCATATAGACTTGCAATCATATTTAAATTTCTTGCACTATAATTTGTTTGGCATTGCATACGGTAGATTGTCACAAAGGGGAACCCACCTCATGAGAAGGAGACTTGTTTGAAATGCAATATCTCAACTCATATAAGGTGGAAAGAACAAAATGTTAGGTGCGTTAATGCCTAGAGGAACATGCTTTAAAGAGATAGAAGTCTTCATACTCTAGCTCACAAAGCATGTGCCTTACATTTTATTTGGATAATTTCCTTCCTATTTTTCTTTGGTGTTCCATTTGCTTTAAGGCCGAGCCAAGTTATTGGCATATTAGTATTTTTGAGGGGTAAGGGGTTGCCCAAAAAGTCCTAAGACTCGTGCTTCTCTTTGTGTGTTTAAGTCAAAGGACATATATGGGCAGTTTTAGAATTTCTATAGTCATCGGATTATCCGATGCCTAGGTCAGTCCCTCATCAGATCAATTGGTGTTCAATCTCCAAGGGCCAGATCAGTCAGAATCAGAAATCAACCGATGAGTTCAATCTGAGAAACATCGGAGCATATGGTGTTCAATTTTCTGAAGTCCTGCAGAATTCGACCGATGATCGACCCTTCAACGTCGGATCATCCTGTGCTTAAGAGGTTTTTGGAACAACCTCTCTGTTGAACTCGACCGATGCTCCGCCCAGGTGTGCATCGGATCATCCGATGTTCTTGTCGCGGCTAGGGTTTGCCCGTACCTATTTAAAAGGCTTCAGCCGCCTCCAGTTTTTCTTTTCCTCTCTCCCCGACGCCCTCACCTCTTCTCCGCCGCCGCTCCGCCGCCACCACTCCGAACCTTCCACCAACCACCGCCGGTCGCCGCCGCCGTCTTCCGGCCCGCCGCTGCTGTCCTTCGGCCACCACCGCCGTCGCTCGGCCGTCGCTGCCATCCCAAGGCCGCGCCGCCCTCTCCCTCGCCGCGCCACCGTCTCTCCTCTCCACCGCAGTCGCACCGCCCTCTCCCTCGCCGCGCCGCCACCTCTCCTCTCCACCGCAGTCGCCGCCTCCGCCTCCCTCGCCGCGTCGCCATCTCACCATCACCGCATCACCTCTTCTCGCATCGATCGCCACCGTCGCCGTTAGGGTTTCATCGCCCTTGCGGATTCATTGTCATTGTCAACCCTAGCCAGCAATCTCATCGCGATGGGCCGCGACAGGAAGGGCAAAGGCAAGGCTATTGATGAGCCCGCCGCGAAGAAGCAGAAATTGTCGAAGGAGGCTCGACGTGCAGAGTTGGTCGCTCGCGCCACTGAGGAGCGTGAGCGCGGCCATCACGGATCCCTTCGGATTTGCGAGTCTCGGCAGAGGCAGCAGCAGCCACTGGTTCAGCCTGTGCCGCCCGAGGACTCAGACGAGGAGGAGCCTGAGGTGCCGCCACTTGTTCGCCGACGCACCGTCAGGACCCGTGGAGGAGGTCAGACCCCAGCCGCGAGTCAGCGCCCCCCTGCAGCTGACCGCGAGGAGGACAAAGCGGCCGAGAGAGCCGTGTACGAGATGGACACATCAGTCCGAGTTGCCGAGGACGTCCAATTGACAGATTACAGAAAACTGAAGGCAAAGCAGCTTCGGAAGCTCAGATGGACAGCCTTGACTGAGGAGTGGTTCCCGCAGCCCAGGGACTCTCGAGTGGACCCTCGCTTTTGGACTCTGACTTAGGCGTCATTGTACGAGACTTACAGATGTCGGGGTCATAAGCTATTTCAGCACACTTACATCGACTGGAATCAGTTAGCAGCAGCAGTCGGCCACGGGATCAGACCTTACTTCGAGAGATACAGAGGACTCGTGGAGCTGTTGTCTTACCAGAGGAGTGCTTACATGGAGGAGTGGGTCAGAGTGTTCTATGCCACACTCTACGTCTCAGAGGGCCGCAGGTCGATCCACTTCATGTTCTTGGGGCAGCGTCACGACCTGACGCGAGCGAGACTGGCTCAGCTGCTAGGTGTGGACCTTCACACCACCTGTCTGCACGAGGTTGTCTACGGAGGGGCTGACCCACCGAGGAGGCCACTAACTGGAGGAGTGGCACTACCTTTTGAGGAGATCAGGGGACTGTTCGCTCCACCGTTCACACCTGACCAGCCGAGGGTCCCTGCCTTGCTCACTCCAGCTGCTCGCACCATTCACCACATCCTTCGACGTACCCTTCTGCCCAGATCAGGATACTTGGAGGGATTCACTAGCCTGCAGCAGACTCTCATGTTCTACGTCATGAACGGGATGGAGTTCGATATTGTGGATATCCTTATCTGTGATATGGAGGACGTGATCACTGACGGAGTCGGGATGCTGAGGCAGTTAGTGTTTGGACACTGGATCAGCTGTCTGCTCTACCTGCTAGCTCTAGAGGGTTCTCCAGCTACTGCTCCCCTGACTGAGCTGCACGTTACTCGGTTCAGCCACTATCGAGTTCCCGCTCCTGGAGACCGCCGCCTTCGTCGTCCAGTTGAGCGTCAGGTCCGAGCACGACTTTCCGAGGAGGACTGGACAGAGTTGGCTCAGGAGGACGAGGCGCTTGCACAGGCAGAGTCTCAGGGAGGAGACCTTCAGCACGTCTGGTCGGACAGCGACACGAGTGACAGCGTCGAGGAGTACTTCCCACCTCCTCCTCCCTCACTGAGACAGCACGACGCGGAGGCGGGAGGTTCAGCTGCTCCACCACCTACTCCACCGCCCTTGTCCGAGGCGCAGGTATCTCAACCGTCTGAGCTCACTTCATTACTTCAGCAGATGATTGAGCAGCAGCGCCAGGACAGGCTTGCAGCTGAGCAGGCCAGAGCAGAGCAGGCTGCATGACTTGCAGAGCTTCAGCAGCAGCAGCAGGAGTTGCAGCTAGAGATAGCCCGTCAGAGGCGAGAGGACACTGACAGGCTCACCAACCTAGTTGATCAGATGCACCAGCGCACTCTCGACCAGCAGCAGCAGACTCAGCAGGCGATGATGGGCATCCTGGGGTTGATCACCAACCTCTACACTCAGACCGGGATCGCCCTTCCCCCTCAGCAGACGGGACTTGGTCAGGCTCCAGGTGCACCTTCTCTGGCACCCGTTGCGGCTCCAGTGCCGACTTCGCCGATACCGAGTATCAGCATGTCCCCGCTGCTTGCTCAGAGCGCACCGATTCACTCTCCAGTGCTGGCACCAACTACCTTCCTGCAGACTCCGACTTCGGTGGCCAATACACCTCTTCCAGCTGCTCCAGCTCCACCGGCGCCCCCAGCACCGTCAGCGGATCCCCCAGCTTCCTCCGCTCCAGCAGCAGTGACCGCCGACTCCAGCTCCGACGACAGCACCCCCGACAGCGACCGCTTCACCATCGCCCCGAGCGCTCCGGAATCTTAGGCACTTGACCTCCCTTTTTGGTGTCTTGATGCCAAAGGGGGAGAAGAGTTAGAGTCTGGGGGAGGTTAGCTTAGTCGTAGGGGGAGTCTTAGTTGCAGGGGGAGTTCTATCTTTTTTTGGACTTATTGTTATATTTACTATCATTTGCTATTATTGTGTATCCGTGTGTGCTACTTTATGCTCTTATGATTTATTGATCTTTGTTTGAGCCTTCGAGCTTCTTGTGTTGAATTTTGTACTTGTTACATTCTTTTATGAGCATTGCGTTCTTAATTTCATTACCTCTATGCTCTACTTGTTGTGTTGTCATCAATCACCAAAAAGGGGGAGATTGAAAGCATCTAGGCCCCCATGAGGTACGGTTTCGGTGATTAATGACAACCGTTAGATATTACTAATGAGTTTGTGGATGCGAGGTCTCACGTATAACACATCAAACGTAATGAACTATCTATTCATATCATCTACTGCTCATTGGATACAAATGGAGACCCCTCAACAAACTATTCTAAGGGGTTAATCGATTTTCATGAAGACTAAAAGAAGAACTCATACGTCAATGCAATTCCATCAAAATTGACAACACAAGGAACTCAATATTCATCAGAAGAACATTCCCAACAAATGTCAAAGAGGTCACTCAAGCAAATTCCAAAAGATCAACTTAAAACAACTCGAAGCAAACAAGATCAACACACCGGATCATCCGATGTTTTGTGAAATGACTACATCGGTCGAGTTGTGTCAACAGAAGAAGAAGACCTCAAAACTGAAGTACACACCGGATCATCCGATGTGTAGGAAGTGGTACATCGGTCCAATTCAACACAAGGATAAATTTCTCAACTATTCTGGAAAAGTACACACCGGATCATCCGATGATGAAGCAAAGTGCACATCGGTCTAATTCAACAGAAGCAATTATTTATAGACCAAATTCTCAAAATCAACTCACCGGATCATCCGATGTACACAGAAGCACACATCGGTCGATTACTCCAGTAAGCATCAAGTTTGAGTAAATTCTGGAGGAAGAGCCACTGGATCATCCGATGAGAAGACATGATCAACATCGGTCTAACAACGGTCATATCTGACACAATGACGTTAGCTAAAGTAACTTGACCAATGATAACTAAAGGGGAGACATCGGATCATCCGTGTTCACAATAAAGTTCTGTCAGCCTACTTTTCCAACGGCTATTTCGGGGAGGCTGGCTATAAATACCCCCTAATCCTGTCATTTCGTTAAGTCTTTATCACCAAACACCATCAAAACATCCACAAGCATTCAAGACCAAGAGCAATCACTTCCACACCATTTCGATCATCTATACACTAAGATTTAGGCTAGAACTAGCTAGAGAGAGAGCTTGTGTGCTTCCATTCTGGGTGAGTGGACTCTCTAGGATAGTGTGAGAGCCTCAAGGGAGTGCCCTTGATGTTTGTAACTGTGAGAAGACTTCCGGAGCTTGCCAAGGCGTGTGTGGAAGCCCGGAAAGTCGAAGTTGTACAAGGCTTGAGCTCCACCTTGCCAAGGGAGGCGAACGGAGAGGAATAGTGAAGATCCCTCATCTCGGTGACTTGGGTGTGGCAAAACCCTTTGGTGGGTGCCACAACGTGGATGTAGGAAGATCTTGACGATCTTGCCGAACCACGGGATAAATCCTCGTGTCTCCTCGGGAGTTTGCATCCTTCTCCTTTCCCTTACTTTTATGCTTTTTATATTCCGCGAAGTTCCTATCTACTAGAATGCATAGATAGTTTGCGTAGGGAATTGGGCTTTAGAAATTAAGTCTTATTGCTTAGAATTTTTCAAAAGAAGCCCAATTCGCCCCCCCCCCCCCCCCCTCTTGGGCATTCGGTCCTTACAGCAACTCATACCAATCTTGTTGTAGCTTATAGTAGGCCTCCTCCGCCCGCTCCTTCATCTCCTGGGTCGTCCTCTCCTGCTTGGTAATGGCGGCCTCTTGGCGTTGAAGCGCCTCCTGGAGCTCCTCGAGGGTGCAGAAGTGGTCATTGGTGGCTTTGTGGGTTTTGATATTTCCTACGCACTACTAACAAATCATTCCTAGCAATGGTGCCAGCAATGTTTTTTGATAGTTCTTAAATGACAGATATAAATCCGCAAGCTGACGGAATCTATCATTGTAACATTTCCCTTTTTAGAGTATTCCCAAAGGGTGTCATTTATATTCTCCCAAAGGAAGGCTAGGTGGAAGCAAAGCAATCATCAAATGGAGAGGCTAGGTTGGTCTAGGTAACGTTCTAGCAAGGATGGATAAATGATAATTTGGAGGTAGTGTGACACACAAAAGAGGATTCTATTCTAAGGGGGGTAAATGAGATAAAGAGGGACTATGCTACGAGTTAGGTAGATACTCCTACTGTGCTTCTAATGTAAATATACATAGCCTAAGTTAGTTACTAATGATCATATTAATTATGAACTCTCATGCTACATGGATTAACACTTCGAGAACGAGTTTACTCCTAGTAATACTAGGACGACTTCTGCCAAGAGCCTGTGGCATAACCGAACGTGGAGGATTACAAAGGACAGATAGGGCTGTCACCACCTATTGCCTACCTCTTCAATCCATGTGTCTACGAGACATTCAACGCTGCTTATCTATCCTAGCACCATGCTAGCATATTAAGTAATTACCTTAAGAGCCTAGGCACAAGCCATCCTAAGGCAATGAATTAAATCATCGTTGAACCAATGTTAATACATAGCATAAGTGATTCATATTAACATAATCATGTCATAGCTAATTAGACAATAGTGGGGGTTTGTAGTGTTTATGATGATACAAAGAGAATTGTATAGCATAATCATAAATACTACTACTACCACATATATGGAATCCATAATCAAACTAGAAACTCTTCATCCAAGTATATGAACAATAGAATACTAAAGATAACATCTTTATTAAGAGCAAAGTCACAAATACAAATAGGAATATGAGAGCCATACCTTTCCCAATTAGGAATTGGGAAGAGACTCCTACTTCTCTCCTACTTGGACTGTGGACTAGAGGCTCTCCTCTCTATAGCCTATACTCCTATAAACCTATGTGGGATAGTGTATACAATGGATGAATACTCAAGTGGTGTGTGTGTGAAGTGAGGGTAGGGGGTCCTATTTATAGGTGGAGAAGGGTCGGTTCCCGCCACCAAAAGCGCGCGAATCGGTCACCACTGAGTTCTTCAAGACAGTAGGAGCCAACACGTAACGATTGACCGAGTTTGGCATCAGGACCAAGTCGGCCGACTAGGGGGGTCGGTGGACCTAGTCTCTGCATCATTTCTTGTGTGCTTTCTCCAAGTCACTAAAAGGTTGGTCCCATCCCTTGATATGGGTGTTACACCATTGGATGGCCTTGGATACTTTTGTTTGTGGGCCATTTGATCCATGTAGTGCCACATGTCAGCGCTTGATTGGCCGGGATGATATTTTATATGATTGCTCCCCCTCTTTTACCTCATTTCCTGCAATAATTCCCTATATGCACTATTTCTCCAAGGACAAGTGGAAACAGGTTAAATAGAAAGGTGATGTATGCAAGAAATGACAATTCCTTCACATAATTGAATTATATTGACATGTGACATTTGTGTATAATAGTCGTCAACAAACTTCCCCAAGCTTATCCTTTGCTCGTCCCGTACAAAGTCAAGACTTTAGGTTGATTATCATGAGTTGCTAAAATGTTCTACTTTTTAAAAGTACCATGTGCACAACAAAATACTCTGCCTAGTATTGCAAAAATTGGCATGGTGCTTCACCCATCTCAAGTCATTATGGGGATTATGACGTCTCCTATTCATGGGTGGTTGAAAGATAGAACAGCAAATGGAGCACACATACCTTAGAAATCAAGTTCCACTCAAGTTTCGGAGAGTTCAATTTAAATTTGAAGTACCTCAATTTGATTCTCTCAGTCTCTCCTTAATATGTAGTGGAAATATGTCCTTACCAAGGCATTTTTCCTAAATTCATCCTACCATTAAATAAGGATTATATGTGGAGCTTGGTAGGGAATATAGTAGGCGTATTTGCAACACATAATATCGCTAAGTCAAAAAATCAAGCCTTAGGAGAAATTAATTCAAAACCATTTGATTCAAGACTTGTGCATGTGTGATGGAATGGAGTGGATGTGGATATTTGAGATGACTTTTTTGAGTAGACTCTCTTATTTTGCAGGGATGAAACATGACTACTTTTTCTCTTTTTTTTTCTCATGCTTATGATGTAAGCATGCATTTTTTTCTTGTAGCCATATCTTCTACTCCCTTTTTGTGCAATAAATTTTAAGAGAGTACTAGGCATGAAGGATAAGGAGTTTCTCTTTTTATTGTGGAATGATGGTATGATGAGATTTTGCTTACTTCTAGTGTAGAAGTATAGCATGTGCAAGCGAAGTCTTGAATTCAAAAAGTAATGAATGAAATCTCACATAGGTCTATACTAGTTTGACAAAGCTCAATGTGAAGACAAATAGCATATGCATAAGGTCTATCAATGTAATATATCATATGACTTTGGTAGGTATTTCCAATCAAATGAGAGTAACTTAAATCTTTTTAGAATTTTCTCCAGAAATCCAAGTTTCTTTTTCAAACTAGTAATAGCAGCTCTATCACTATATCATATTTC
The DNA here is from genome assembly GCA_036927565.1 of Tuctoria greenei. Classification (NCBI taxonomy): domain Eukaryota; kingdom Viridiplantae; phylum Streptophyta; class Magnoliopsida; order Poales; family Poaceae; genus Tuctoria; species Tuctoria greenei. The sequence goes on from JAYESD010000006.1 coordinate 186,861,337, forward strand.
ACAACAACTTAGAATGGATTAAGATTTTGCTACTCACAATTTCCAAATCACGGCAAAATTAATTTTAGCCAATGAGAGCAATATGTTGGAGAGTAGTAAGTTGTAAACTAGGGACTTAGGAAAATTAAAACAGAGCAACTATTCATCATTTCATTTATGTGAATTCCAAGTCATTCTTAGCGCACATCTTTTATTTTATTCAAATACAAATCTACTCTACTTATTATTTTTTATATGCAAGGTGCATGATGAAAAACAAATATGCAAGGGGTGTGATAGAATTTACCTCAAGTGGGGGTCCTCCCCCAAGCTTGTTCTTCACTCACCTTCGTGATGAGGTTGAACCCTTGATGACGGAAGCATGCTGCGAGATTGGCTTGTTGTTGTTGTAGCATGGAGTTGAAGTTGGTGAATTGAGCGTTCATGTGTTGTTGCCAGTCTTGGGTACCTTGGACATGCCCTTAGAGAGTGTTGTAGATGTCATCTGTCCTCACTTCAAGGTCTTCCATACGTCTAGTGAGATTCGTCATTGCTTGGTTATAGTCACAATGACTTATATCCGAAGAGGAACAACATCTTCTCATGGACGTTGGAGGCAAGTTGCTAGAGCTTGAAGTTAATATGGGTGGATCCCACACGGCACTTGGCCATCCATGCCAAAACGGACCTTCAGTCTCATATGATGGAGGTTGAGTCCATCCGGGTGCATTACCCATTGGGTTCTCTTCCTCTTCATACTCATAGACCGTGGAGGTTGTCAGAGGCATGGCTGCTCTCCTTGTACGGCTTCTAGTTACCCTTCCAGAGACATTACTTCTTCGAGCTTCCTCAATGGAAAGAAGATCAATGGTTCATCTGTGACATTTGTAAAAATGATAATCCGGGTTAGGTAACTGAATTTTATTGAGAAATCCAGGATAATAAAATAACAAAGATCCATCTTGATTATGCTTAAGAGTATGTCCTTGCACTAAATAATATTCATTAATCGATTCTCTTTCATTTTCAATATACTCAATTGAAGAATATTCTAGTGCTCCTACCCTACTAGAAATACGGGTAATCAATAAAGTGCATTCAATTGGTCCTGTTCTTGGAATGTAATCTAACCATTGTGTCATGATGGCAATAATTGGAGTAACTTTTATCTTTTTAATCATGGCAAATAAAATTTTCAGCTCATCATCACGCACTACCCTTACATCTCCTCTAGGGAACATATTCATAGCCACCAATCTATGCATGAAGTGTAAAGTAGGGTCATGCAAGTGGCTATTCCTAGGTGCACTACATCTGACATCACTAGTTAAATCTTGCCAAAAACTTTGTTTGTTAAACTTAGGCAAAGTGTCTAAATCTAGCAAACAAAGTTTATGGAAGCCTAGGATTTCACTTAATTCTTTCCATAGGATGTTGTATTCTTTTTGAAATAATCTAAAAGAAATACTATGAAATCTATTTTGAGTGTGAAAAGGAATTGCATTGAGAGAAGGCGTGAACGGCTGTCCTCTATGTGAGAAAATTGTTCCATCCTAGTGCACGTCAAATGGAAAAGAATTCGGAATCCATACCTATTTTGGAGATCAAATCCGGATCGTAAGCTTTGGTATGAGAAAACTCACGACCTTGGAGGAGCTTGCGTGCTTGATCTTCAACTTCACTTTGTATGTCGAGGTCGTCGTCGTGAAGAAGTCGGTGTGGGTTGCCCCCCTCACCCATGGGAGTGTCCTCACATACACTCCTCCTCCATGAACTTGGTGTAGCAACGGAAGAGGGGCATGCACTTGAGTCTCCACCATGGCTTGAGCTTGCAGCCTCCTTCCTCTTCCCAAACAACCTCTTCATTCCTTTCATGGCCACAACAAGCAAGAACACAACAAGGCAAAAAAATTGAAAGAGGTGATGTTAGTAAAAGCAAAACCCCCGATGAATTTTCCCTTGAAGAACTTGAGAGAAAAATGCAAATGCAAACAAAAACAAATCTTTTTGGGTTGGATTTGAGCAAGAGTACTTCAATGAAGAGCAAGAAAAACAATGTGACCAAGAGTGACTTTGGGGAGGTATGAAATGAGGTGAAGTGTGAAGAGTGCTCCTCACGGCCACCATTTATAGTGTACACTCCCAATGGTCACAAGGGAATTAAATGTAGCCGTTGGATGAGAGAGCCAAAATGGACCTTTCCCCTAGTCGGCCGAACAGGGGGATCGACCGCACTAACAAGTGGGCCCCCTGTTCTCCCTTTCGACAGATGGCTCCCCAACGGTATGAAATTATCACTTTGGTGAAATACCACTTTTACATCTCAATTTTTTTCGAATAAAAACTCTTTTTTCAAAACCCAACATTTTTCTTTATTTTTTTGTGAAAAAATGAAATAATGAAATAAAAATTATAGTTGAGAATATAAGTCTCTCAACTTGCTAAGAAAACTCAAAAATGGAGTGGGGAAAAATCAAACTAAATGGGGAAAAACCAAATGAAGAGAAAAGAAAAGTCAAGAAAGGATAGCTACCAATTTAACCTATTGGATAGGTCTCAACACCGTTCGATGAGATGCACATTCCTCCTTCTTCATTTCTTGTCTTCCGGGCCCGAAGGGATGGGCTCGGACGGCTTGTCTTGCTTCTTCCGTCATTCCTTCTTTGGCAGCTTGGTGGACTTGGGCCTTTGAGGAGGCCCGAACTTCTCCGTCTTCTTGGGGTGTCAGTGTGGACGATAAGACGGGTTTTCCGCATAGATCAAATTCCTCAAGAATGCAATGAGTGGGGTCCACCTTTGGAGGTGTGACTTTGACCTCTTGAATGTGTTTAACATTCGCCCCAATGCGGATAATGGAGCATTGCTCCGACTTTGTGTGAAAGTTAAACATTTCCTCCTTGCCATTGATATGGAAGTGGATTTCTCCAGCTCCCACATTTATGCTAGTCTTCGTGGTGCTAAGGAACAGGCACCCAAGGATGAGCGGCGTATACTTCTCGACCTTCAAGTCGAGCACCACAAAATCCATGGGTATGAAGCAATTTTGGATTTTCACTGCAATGTCTTCAGCAATACCCGTCAGATAACGAATTGAAGAATGAGCCAGTTGGAGCTGCATTAGTGTTGGAGTAAGCTCTATGAAGTTCAGCTGGTCAAAAACTACCTTGGGCATCACCCTCACACTTGCTCCAAGGTCACAAAGGGCCTTGTCAAAGTAGTGAGCCCCAATTGAGCATGATATTGTAGAACATCCAGGGTCCTTCAACCAATTGCCTTCCTGTAGAGAAATCATGTTGACATTTTCCACGGGGGGTTCGGGCTGTCCTGACATCTTTCCATTCTCCACTGGAGGAACAACAACTGCCAGTTGTTCCAATTGAGTTTCCAACATCTTGTTGAAGCTCAATTGATTCTTGAAGGCTGAGGATAGTCCTTCAATCTTGGCATTAATGCTCTCTAGGGTCTTGTCATTAGACGACAGTTTCTTAGATATAGCATCATTGATCTTCAGTTGGCCAATGGCAAGCTCTCTCAAGTTGGGCTGATTTCCATTATTGCCATTGTTGTTGTACCCTCCTTGCAAGAAAGGGCGTGGTTGGCCCCACCCTTGACCTCCTGGACGATAGCCATTGTTGTTCCCATTATTGGCTACGTATAGGGCATCCTCACAGGTTTCTGGGTAGTCATTGCCCAAATGGCTTGTGTTGCTACATACTTCACAAGTGTTGTGAGATTCTAGGGCGTAGGCATTGCCACACACCTCACAATTGGCTTGTTATCAATATTCTTCATATGGAGGTCCAATTTGGCAGCAATCACGTCCACCTCCTTCAAGGTGTGCATGCCTCGTTGGCAGGTTTGGAGATGCTCTTCGCTCCAACCCATGTTTGACACCATCTTCTCAATCAAATCTTTGAACTTGGACACCGTCAATGAGAAGAAGGCACATCCAACAACAGCATCAACATGGTCACGGGCGGAAGGGATCAGCCTGTTGTTACAAGTTTTGGATAATTAGACAATCATGCATCCCATGGTGGGGACAAGCACAGATGTACTCCTGAACCCTTTCCCAAGCCCCGGGAATAGACTCCTTAGCATCTTGCTGAAAGCTGGAAATTCTTCCATGTATGGCATTGGTCTTTTCTAACGGAAAGAACTTGACCAGAAATGTCGTACAACACTTCTCCCAAGTATCTACAACACTTCGGTTTGTGTAGAACCACTGTTTCGCCCTCCAAAGAAGAGAGAACGGAAACAGTCTAAGACTAACAACATCAGGAGATACGTCCTTGATCTTAAAAGTGTTGCAGATCACAAGGAACTGTTGCAGGTGAGCACTTGCATCCTTGTTAGCCTTCCCATAAAATGGGTTGTCTTGCACCATAGTGATCAGGCCAGACTTGATTTCAAAGTTCATGCCCCCCCCTGTGTTAACAGTGGGCCCAATAGGCACATTGTTAGCAGAGGGAGCCGAAAACTCACGAAGGGTCTTCTGGGCCATTTGTGTTTTGGTTGTTGGTGCAGTTGTGCTGGCTTGCTTTGCCACACGAAGCTTCTGAGGAGTAACGACACAAGGTCGATCTTTTAGAAGGGATTTAGGATCTTCAACAAAGTTTTCCGGAAAGCGGAAACTAGACATATACTATCCTGTTTTCACATAAAATGTGAAATCAAAGAAGGTTTATCCTACTAAAACCTACCCAAGGTCCTATCCTATTAACTCAATCATGCAATACTTCGGCTGCCTTCTCCGGCAACGGTGCCAAATGTCCACCTTAAAGCCCGGTGTCCCCCAGGGGCCCCGCCAATGTCTACCCTCAAGCTCCCGTGCTCAGTCGGGGGCCGCCGTCAACGTCCTGCAGCTATGTGGTCGGTGTGCCCAACCGATTAGCCGCACCTGCGAGGGGGCCGCTACAGGGGTCCATAGGCAGGATGGCAAAGTTGCAGCGCCTCGCAAAAAATGGCGCGAAGGTAGCTACATCAAGTGTGCAATTGTTAGTTCCTAAAGCTAACGAATTCGGCGAAGTTTTTTGGGCTCTTACACTGCTAAGGAGTCAGATAAGCAAGTTGAAAAGCACAAGACGAAGTCAAGAACCTCATCAATGTATTCAATTCATCAAAATTGTTTATAAGATGAGGTTACAAAAGGAAGATACAAAAGTCTTAGAAGGCACAAAGGAGCTACACCTAGGGATTGCCAGTTTTACGCTGGAAGTACGAGGCGACGAACGAGGCAATGTCTTCAACTTCGGACCTCGTCGCCGCTTCATTCTTCTCGATGAGGCCCTGAACCACTGGCTCCAACGTGATGTTAGGGTGCCAGCTCTGGAGACACACCACATGGGTGGCCACCTCCTTCGCCAGGGCCTTCCCCTTGGTCTCCAGCCGGTTTTCAATGACCGCACCCATCACCTTCATTTTGGAGCAGAAGGAGTCAAGTGCGGAGAGCACTTGACTAACCTCCCGAGCTGGCTCTCCCCTGTGCTTGGGGCTGAGGCTGAAGAGTTCAAGCGCTGCCTTGGCGTGGTCCAAGAAATCATAGACCTTTGCACCTCAGCCGCGCAGGAGGACTGGAGGTCCTTCACCTTCTGTCGCGCTGCCTTCAGAGCCTTCGGCCCGCCTTCAGAGAACTTCTTCTCCCTGGCGGCCAACATCTTCTCCCGATCATCGAGTTCCCGGGTGCAGCGGTCCATGGCATTCCTGGACCTCGATGTTGAGCTCTCGCTCCAGGAAGGCTTGGCGTTCCTTCAAGTGGCGCTCCCAGCCCTGCGCCAGGTCGACCTTGCGGAGCTCAAGATCCTTGACGCGGGATCGCAGCTCATCCCAATCTTGCTGCAGCTTGCGGGAGGCCTCCTCCGCCTACTCCTTCATCTCTTGGGTCATCCTCTCCAGCTCGACAACAGTGGCCTCTTGGCGTTGAAGCGCCTCCGGAGATCCTCGAGGGTGCGGAGGCGATCATTGGTGGCTTGGTGGGTGTTGATATTTCCTACGCATTACTAACAAATCATTCCTAGCAATGGTGCCAGAAATGCTTGTTGATAGTTCTTAAATCACATATATAAATCTGCAAGCGCACATAATCTATCGATGTAGCATTTCCCTTTTTAGAGTATTCCCAAAGGGTGTCATTTATATTCTCCCAAAGGAAGGCTACACTGTTGGATTGCCCCAGATACTTCTTTTTGTGGGCCATTTGATCCATGTGGTGCCACATGTCGGCGCCAAATTGGTTGGGATGGTATTTTATAGGATTGCTCCCCCTCTTTTACCTCATTTCCCGCAATAATTCCCTGCATGCACTATTTTTCGAGGGACAAGTTGAAATAGGTTAAATAGAAAGGTGATGTGTGCAAGAAATGACAATTTCTTCACATAATTGAGCTATATTGACGGGTGAAATTGGTGTATAACCGCCGTCAATAGTGGGTCGCTTGGGTCTCCGCCAGAATCTCCTTAGATCTGGCACCCAACACCCTCACCCAACAACGCTGCTTCTCTAGTGCCTCCTCTTCCTCCCTCATCCTATCCTCCTCCCTCCAGATCCTCTTCTTCGCCTCGCCAATCTTGAAGTCCAGCAGGTCGTCCCAGGCAAGGAGAGGCCTTTCCTCCGCCCGCAACTTCTTCCTCTCTGTGTCAAAGGCAATTTGCACCTTGCGGATGCTGGACTGCACCAAGTCTATGGCCCCAGGGAGGGGGATTCGCTCAGCTGATGCCATGGAGGGCTGCCCACTAACCGTCTCGGGCTCCTCTTCAACCTCCTGTGGGGCCGGCATTGCCGCCAGCGCTAGGGACCTCACAACCAGGGGCCATACAAAGGTTGACACACCTCTTGGAGCAGCGGTGCCGCAGTCCGACACGGTCTCATCTGATGGAGTGCCAGTCTAGGAGGTTGGGGCTCCAGCACCTAGCGCTGGCTCTGGCACCATCTCTGGAGTTGTCTAGGATTGAAGAGCATGTGAAAAGCTACCAGAGGGGGGGGGGGGGTTGAATGGTTGATTAAATCATGTTCAGCAGAAGCAACAAAAACTTCTCGGCAGAAAATTAATCTAATAGAGAAATCATGTGTGCGAGTGTTTCCAATATGTTCAAAATTTGACAAATCAGTGTAGATTTTAGAGAATCAAGTCACGGAGACACAACAACAAGAATCACGAGAAAACATCAAGTAAAACTCAAGTTATGACCGAAACCATAAGCAGTGAACTCGTGTAACTTTGAGACCTATGTGTGCTGAATACATTAGCTATGACGATAAAAGTTTTGAATACTACCAAAACACTCTTTTAACAAGGTACAACTTGTTTCAATCATAACTTGAGTTTTTCTCGCCGGTTTTCTTGATTCTTGTTGTGATGTCTTCGTGACTTTATTCTTTACAATCTATACTAGTTTTGTCACATTGGATCACGTTTAGATTAGTCACACGCATGATTTCTTTAATAGATCAATTTTCTACCGAGGCATTTTTGTTGCTCCCGCTGAAAAAGTTTTAATCTACCATTCACCATCCTCTGGTAGCTTTTCACGTGCTCTTTGATCCTACAATTGGTACCAGAGACACGGTGCTCTAATATTTGTGATTTGCACATGTTTTTGATTAATCATCATGGAAAAATACTCCGCAAAACCTTATGTGTTTAGTGGTATTGATTTTCAAGTTTGGAAGGCATGTATGGAAGCCTTCATCCAAGCGCAGGGTTTTGCAATATGGGAAAAGGTGTACAAGCCTTACGAAGTGCCGCCAAACGATCAAGGTACAACTACGAATCTGAGAGATGTTGACAACAACAACAAGGCTCGAAACTTGATCATACAAGGACTTACTCAAAGCGACTATGACTGTGTTGCTCACCTCCGATCTATGTACGATGTTTGGAAAGCTCTATGTGATTACCACGAAGAATCCAACACAATCAAGGAGGTAAGGCAAGACATGTTCAAAAAGGAGTACATGCGCTTTTAGATGCAACCAGGTGAGTCCATCGACGACCTCTTTGCTCACTTTAATAAAATTCTTAGCAACTTGTGTAGCGTTAATGTTAATTTTTTTAGATGCTGGGAATGCTAGGCAATTACTAAGCGCATTAGACATGTCAATTTGGGAGATGAAAGTCACATCTTTTCATGAATCTACTGTCATGAGTACACTTACTTTAGATGTTCTATATTCTAAATTGAAAATTCATGAAATTGACATAATCTCACGTTAGAATCCCAGCAAGTCTCTTGCATTTGTTTCTCAATGTGACATGCCTAGCTGCAGCCAATCTTCATCCTGTGGAACACTTGCTTTGTTGTCCTCTCTAACCCTTGAACAGATTGAAGAGTTTCCATTTGAAGAACTTGCACTCACCTCTGCTCGGTTCTCAAAAGCATTGCAAAATATGAGAACTAGAAGGAGAGGGAGTGTCGGACCTCAGCGATGCTTCGAATGTGGTAAGATAGGACATTTTGCCATGGATTGCCCTAACCTTTCACGTACTACTTCCCATGATGAAAAGCAAACAAGGACGAAACACTCCTCTATAAACAACAACAAGAAAAAGAAGGATTTTACAGGACGCCAATTGGTGAATAGCTTTATCTCCGCACTTCAAGAACTTGGCTCGAGTGATGTGGACATCGGAAGTGACGGAGATGAAGATGATTTGACGGAGATGAAGATGATTTTAATCTGCATGTTGCTTCCTCATCTAGATATGAACACAAAGTTAAATTTCATTGTACCTACTGTGGTAGAGATGGTCATATCATAGATTTTTGTTATATACTAGCTAAACAATAGAAAAAGGAAAGAATGCAAGCTAGATCTCATAACTCTCATGCAACATTTGTTGCACATGCTAAACCAAATATTAAAAATATGCAACCTGTTGTTATGAGTCAAAAACATGCAAAGTTTGCCCCCAAACCTACTATTTTTTTTCGTGCTACTCATGTAACACCTCGTAATTCAATAGTTGGGTACAAAAATCCTCAAACTTTGGCTTATAAACCTGCTGTTTTGTCTCAACTTTCGCGTGTTTTTCCTGCTGCATGTCGTGTGACTCAGTACTAGATTCCTAAATGCCTTTTGACTAACTCCAGTATTGAGTCATCGACGTATTGTGCTTCTATGTAGGTTACACGCTTGAGGAAGGAGAACATTTGGATTGTGGTTTCAGGCTGCTCACGCCAAAAGACTGGTAACAAAGAATGGTTCTCCTCCCTCTCTTTTGTGTCACGTGTAGAGAATGTTATTTTTGCCAATAATTCTTCAACTCCTATAATTGCTAAGGGTTCGGTTAGGGTAAATAATCACTACATTTTGAAGGATGTGGCACTTGTTAAAAATTAGAAATACAACTTGCTTTCTATTTCACAATTGCTAGATTAAAATCTCGAAATTATTTTCACTAAAAATTGCTGCAAAGTTGTAGATTCAAATAGTGAGCTCATTTTTAACATGTCTATGTTTGGAAGAGTTTTTAAAGCTGATTTTCATATGTCATCCTCTAAGCATAGGTGTCTAGTTGCTAGCGATTCAAAGGACTTATATTTTTGATATCATAGACTTGGTCACGTAGGCTTTGATCATCTAACGCGTGTTAGTGCTCTTGATCGCATACGTGGGCTGCCTAAGCTTAAACAGGGCAAAGAAATTGTGTACTCTTCTTGTAGACATGCTAAGATGGTTGCAGGTTCACATGCTCCTCTTACAATGACCATGACAACTGAACCGGGTCAACTTTTGCACCTTGACACTGTAGGACTTTCACGTGTTCGATCCTTCGGAGCTAAATGGTATGTTCTTTTGATTGTTGATGATTATTCTAGATACTCTTGGGTTTACTTTTTGGCATCTAAGAATGAAGCTTTTAGTCACTTTAGAACTTTAATTCTTAGATTATCAATTTATCACCCAAGATCTTTAAAAGCAATTAGAAATGATAACGGAACCAAGTTTAAAAATCAATCGTTTGATCACTTTTGTGTTGAAAATTGAATAGATCACCAATTTTCTTCACCTTATGTACCTCAACAAAACGGTGTTGTGGAGAGAAAGAACAAAATCTTAGTTTAGATGGCTAGGACTATGTTTGATGAATATCAAACTCCTAGAAAGTTTTGTGTAGATGCAATTGCAACCGCTTGGGTTTGGGTTGGTCTCATGGCTTGTTATATAAGCAAGGGAGGCCAGAACTCGTTGTAAACGGACTTTGGGCTGTTCCTCTTGTGTTTTATTGAATAAATATTGTAGTTTAAAGAAACTTTTGTGCCTTGTTTGTCTGACTTGTTTCAGACAAGTTTTCTCATTGAGTTTCTGCATAGCACTACCTTGCTTCGGTGGTTTTATCATAACTTTAGTTTTACATATCCAATTGATGTGATTCTTTTGGGATTGTCTTCACAACTTGATTATCTATCTTCTGTGAAAATTTCATGGTCATTGGATTCATTGTTTTGGATCTACACGAGTTTCTTTGCAGTGTGGCAGATCTGTTTTTTCCCGGGTAGAATAAATTGATCTTCGTTCAATCTCTCAATCATAACTTGAGTTTTTCTCTATGGATTTTCTTGATTCTTGTTGTGACATCTTTGTGACTTGATTCTCCACAATATATACTGGTTTTGTCACAATGGATCACATTTAGATTAGTCGAACACACGATTTCTTTAACATATCAATTTTCTTCCGAGGGGTTTTTGTTGCTTCCGCTGAAAAAGTTTTAATCTACCATTCACCCCCCTCTGGTAGCTTTTCACATGCTCTTCGATCCTGCAGTAACTCAAAAACCACAATTACATTGGCTGTGAAATTTTCACAGATGATAGAGTATTGAGTTGTAAATACAACACAAAACGAATCACGTCAATTGGATATGTAAAACTCGAGTTATGATCAAAACAATCAAGAAAGGTCGAGTTGTGCAAAAACTCAACGAGGAAGACTTAACGAAAACAAGTCGTACGAACAAGGCTCAAAAGCTCATCTAAACTATGAATTTTATTGATCAAAACACAAGAGGAACATCCCCAAAGTCGTCTACCCACAAGCTCTCGCCTCCCTTTCTTATATAACCAACCCTAAGACCAACCCATTCATAACTAGGACTCTAATCCTACTCAGTTTCAACCGAAACTTTCTATAACTGCTCAAGACTCTTCCATACGCAAATAGAAGCAATCTTAAGACTTCCAAACATCTTAGTAATGTACCAAACATTCCTAAAATAACTCAACTTCGTACTCACCATGAAATCTAACCAAAACAAACTCTAAACCTTTCATAAATGAACCATAACCGCCCCAGCCGCAGCCTGAGGCATAAACCAGCCGGTTGGACCTTTCCAGCCACATCTTCACGTCCATATCTCTTCATCACGTCCTGAAACAATGTAGCCACGTCCATGCACCCTTTGCATACGTGCAAACACTTTCCAAAACATTCATGATAGCTTCACATGCATTGTTGTTGACACAAACATGTTGCGTGACCTCCCGATCAACTCAACCCCAATTCTCCCGAACTTGGTTGTTGAACTCCATCTTCTTCCTAAGACTAGTTCAATGGATCCCGTCACCAGCCATGTCTTGACCTCAAGAAACACCTAAACATGAATAAACAACCAATCTTTGCGAGCCCAAGTCCTTGACTTGACTCTCTTTAGTCCGAAAAACACAAAACCTTACGTGAGCACCTCACATAAGCATGTTGCAAACTATAGTAAAATGATATCAGTCATAGCACATCAAAAACTTAGTGAGAGAATACTAAGCAAACATTCCATAAGTCAAAAAGCAAGTTTGAAACATTGCAAGTTAAAAACAGATTCGCCGAACAATTATTTCATTAAATAAAATTATTGAATAGACCAAAAGAGACACTGCAATGTAAAGACAAAAGATAGGACATTACAATCCCAAACTCACGTGCAAATCACGTGTCGGAAAGTTCAAACAGTCCTAACCAAGTAAAGAGTAAATGTTACTCCCAAAAACACGTTTGTAAAGATCAACCGTGTCGACTCACGTGCAGCTCACGTAACTGGAAGTTTGGACAATCCGAAACCATCGAATGTAACGTTACTCCCCAAAAACACATTGAAAATTTCAGATAGTCCAAAACTCTCGAAGGTAACGTTACTCCCAAAATGCACTAAGACAAGTTCGGACAGTGTATATCGAGGTGTATCGTGGTGTATCGGTGTAAGCTCAAAACTTTGAATGTAAACCTTCACTTTTATTCTAATTGCCAATGTATGCAATGCACATAGGTCTCACAATCTCCCCCTTGATGGATTCATTGGCAACACCACTTAGAATCTGAATATTGGCTCATTCACATGAAAAGTTTTGAAAACAATTTTCTCCCCTTTTGAAAATCAAAAATCAAATGAGAAAGAAATTTCAAAAACATATTCTCCCCTAAGAAGAATGTGTAAAAACTCATGAATGTGCAATGTGTGACATATTTCTCCCCCTTGACAATGTATTCAACATGGTTGAAAAGAGAAATTTCAATTGTTATGAGCATATTATAACATACAAATATAAAACAAAGCTCATCCAAGTCATACTATCAAGTAACTTATACTATCACATCAATGAGATATATAAAGTAGTGTAAGCCATGCTAGAGATCAAGTGTAATTTTTCAATTTAAGCAAGTCATGATCTCACAAACTCAACTATTTCAAAACTTGAAAGCATGACACATGTTGCTGTTTTTTATTTTTTATTATCATTTAAAGCACACATTTTGATCATATGACATTTGCAAGAGATTATATGCCGCATCAGCCTTATTCTAACCAACCAAGCCAAGCCTATGCCATTTGACAATGAAAAGCTTAAGGACATGGTTTTAGTCATACACAACTTCTTCCAAGTTCATATCAAAGTGCAATGATAAGCAGTCTCAAAAGAAGAAGTGCGATGCAAGCATATTCTCTTGATCTTTTCAGATTTTTATTTGATCATAAAAGCTCATCATGTGGGCTATTGATTGATTAATTTTTCTATGATTAAAAGCACTTTTGAGCATGCAACAAGTTCAAAACAGCAAGGAAGTTCGATCATGACCAGATCTAGTGTAAGTAATTATTCAAATTACTAGTCATGGCAAAAATTACAAAACGTACAACACGAGTAATGTAGTAAGAACTTTCAGTATGTAAAAGAAATCACAAAGTCGTATATGTATAAAATACTATGCTCATATTATTTTAAATTCAGATTCATACATAGACTTCTTAAGTTGCAAAACTCCCCCTCAATTTAAGCCATGAGGATGCATAACCCCTCAAGGTAACGTTACTTCCAAAATGCACTGAGACAAGTTCGGACAGTGTGTATCGGGGTGTATCGGCGTAAGCTCAAAACTTTGAATGTAAACTTTAACTTTTATTCTAATTGTCAATGTATTCAGCACATATAGGTCTCACAAGTTGCGGTCGCCGGCGCCCGCTCCGTGGTGCAGCTGCGTTGTCGCCTAGCGCAGCTCTATCTTCTGACGCACCGACTCGTGGGCTGGGACCTTGGCATTCTGCGCTGGCTCCAACACCATCTCCGACTCCAACACAGGCGCCCCTCCATCGCCCTGGATGCAGTTGCCGGAAGGATGGTCTCCCGGACCAGCTCGAGGGCTGACTCAGGGGCCCGCTCCGCTGTCATGTCCTTTGTGCCTCCATAGGTAGGGACACTCATCCCAGCAGCACCTTGCAACAAGGGCATCACATCTGCCAGCGATAGAGAATGGATCAGAAGCCAGAACAATCAGAAAAAGAAACAAGGAAAGCAACAATCTAAAGCCTCGGTGTATGTGTCTTACCGAGGGCCCTGAAAGCTCCAGCAACCCTAGACTTCCGGCCGCGCCGGAGGAGTGGCTCGCGCTGACGATGTAGCAGCCGGTGCTGATCCAGCCGTGCCCCTACCTAGGCTGACATTTGTTGGTATTTCTTAACGTCTACAAATCATCCTAGCAGCAAGACTAGTTCTACAAAGGCAATAGGCTAACCTAAGACAAAGCAAGATGAGTTCCGTAGGCGCACCGAAAGTACCGATGTAGCATTTCACCCGAAAGTATTCACTAGAGTATCGTATTTGTTTATCCCTAAGAAAGGCAAGGTACAAGAGTAACAAGGTCAAGGGTAGAAGAGGGTGTTCTAGTGGGAGATCTCGTAGGATGGATAAATGAATTGAAGGGGTAGTGTCCTTGTGGGGGATAAGTTAGGGAAGGTGCTACTCCTACTGTGCTTTAGGTATTCATATACATAGTCAACTAGTGTACATATGGCTATGCTAACTACGAGTACTAGACCTTAGCGATCCAACACATCGGGCATGGGTGTACCCATGAGAATATCAAGACGATTCCCGCTGCAAGCCAACAACGTAACCAAACATGGGAGATTATGAAGGACGGACATGGCTGTCACCACCTACCGCCTACCCCTACAAACCATGAGTCTATGAGACATTCAATGCTACTTAATTATCTAAGCACCATGTTTACATAGCAAGTAAATACCTTAGAGGCTCGAGTACAAGTACCTCTCTAAGACAATGACTAACCTAAATATTGTTGAAACCAATGTTGGAACCAAGCACTATATTACTCATATCAACATAACCATAATAATACCTAATTAGACTATAGTGAGGTGTATGATGTTTACGATAATGTAATAAAGGCATTATAACTGGACCATAATAACATCTACACCTAACACATGCATGGACTCCACAACCAAACAAGGAATGTTTCATCCAAGTATATGAATAGATAAAGACTAATAATGATATTATAAAGCATAATGTCACAAATACAAGAGACCATACATGAGCCATACCTTCCCCAATTTGGACTTGGAACTAGAGGCTCCTCTCTACACCCTAACCTCCACTAAGGGACTAAGAGCACTAGTGTAATACAAGAGAGAATGCTTGAGTGGTGTGTGTGAGAAGTGAGGCACCGCCTATTTATACACGAAGTAGAGGCGGTTCCCTCCACAATTAGCGTATGAATCAGTCTCCAACGCCTTCAGAGAGCCATGAGGAGCCAACATGTGGAGGAATAGGAGTGGGCACAAAAACCGAAAACCGAATACCGAAACCGAATTAACCGGAGCCAAAACCGAATTAGTCGGAACCGACTAAACCGATCTCTATTTCGGTTCTCAGATTGCAGAAACCAAATTTTTTACAGGTTTTCGGTTTTTTATTTTAGTTAACCGGGTGAACCGAAATATATCCCCTTCCCTCGCCAAGCATCGGCCCAGCGCTCGGCCCAGTCAAATCGCTATCGTGCCTGGCTAATTCCATCGGTCAATCCCGTCCCGCGAGTTCCCGACTCGACTCCCGCCTAGCCGCTCCAAACCTAACCCTAATCCCTAACTCCCGAAGTCGGCCAGCGGCCACCACCCGCCAGGCGCGAGGCCCCGCCCCTCGATCCGTGCTCCGACCGTCCCTGACCTTGTGTGGCTGTGTCGCTCTCCGGTGGCACGCGGCCCCGCGACGCTTGTGCTGACCCGCGCTGCCCCACGGCAGCCCTCGCCCCCGATTCCCTTCGGTCTCCGACCATCTCAGACCCACGTTGATCTTCGCAGAGCGACACCGCGTACCGCTCGTGGCCGCCTCGTGACTTTGCGTCCTATCAGTGCCGCCCAGCGAGCCGAGCTTCGCAGCCGCTGTCCCCCTACCCCCGATGGTTGATGCCCAGATCCAGAGTTAGGCGTTGAAGTCGGTTTTTATCTGGTTAACCGAAAACCAAACCGAATTTTCTGGTTAACCAGTGGGCCGGTTTTTGTTTTATATGATCCATTTCGGTTTCCATTTCTCAAAAACCAAATTCTGAAAAAAACCGAGAAACCAAACCGAATTTTACCGATTAACCGAATGCCCACCCCTATGGAGGAAGACCGGGTTTGGCGCCAGGGAAAAAGCGACTGACTAGGAGGGTCGACCGACCTGGTCCTGGACCCCCTTTGGGTGTGCTTCCTCGAGGTGACTTCAATGTGGGCTCTTATCCCCTTCTCGGGTGATACACCGTTGGATCTCCTCAAATACGCTTGGGAATGAGTCCTGGGAATCCCCTCATTCTCCATCATTTCTCCATAATAACCCCTACATGCACTATTTCTCCAAGTACAAGTGGAATTATGTTAAATCTAACTATGATGTATGTATGAAATATTTATTCCTTCCCATAATTAAGTTATATTGATGGTTGAAATTGGTATATAACGACCATCAACAGCGTTCCTCTCCGCACCACCACTGGCACCCCTTTTAGTGCCCTTCATTGTACCTCCACCGGCACCCGTCATGCCGGAGGTTGGTGTGCTTGTGGCCTGAGACTCTGTAGTGTTCGGCGTTGCACCCCTTGCAGGGGTGTTTGGGGCCCGAGGCTTATTAGCCTGGTGTTGCGCAATCACGGCGCTCCCGGTGCCCCCGCTAGCACTCAAGTCCGCACCGCTAGAAGAAACATCGACAGGTCGTCCCTCCTCAGAGAACATCAGCCTGCTTTTCATGGGGAGGACGTGATCCTTGCTCGAAGAACCACCACCCCTGATGCTGGTCAGGGATGCACCTCGACACGCTGGCTCGGTGCGAAGGCAACCCTTGGCGGTGACCGAGGGCATTTCTTTGACACTACCATGGGATCAGGCATTAGCTCCTTTCCCTTCCCTGTGTTAGGGACCGACACCTTCCCCTTCCCCCTAGCAGAGGTCAGGTCTTCCTCCTCCTGCACGTCAGAGCCCAGGGCGGGCACCAACTTCTGCTATGCATTAGGGATGCTTAACCCTTAGTTGATGTCTCCTACCTGTCGCGGAGCAAGGCCCAGGGCTTCCAAGTTTGGCATCTGGTTCAAGGTATTCGTCCTGAACGCTTGGTTTAGGTAGAGCGGCTTGTAGGAATCCGACAATGCGATGATGTCGACGGTCAGCAAGTCACTACTCACCCTTGACATTGACCTGAACACCTCTCCTGGATTGGATCTGAGTCAGGGCCGATCACCAGCCGAGTGCAACCCCGTAGACGTGTAGTACCATGCCAGGCAGTCGTGGTGCTGGAGAGGCCCCATGCGTCGAGACACCAAGTCTTCTAGCACCATCGGCGACATCAGTCCATGGTTTGCTAGGAATCGTACCCTCTTCAGTGCCAAAGCATATTCCTTCTCCAACTTCGGGCACTCTTCCCAGGAGTTGCGCGTGGAGGTTGGCTGGTCGGACGACAGGGTCACACAATCATGGGTGTACGCATGCATGATCACCCAGTCCTCCCTCCAGTTTTCCCTCCTCCCGGCGCTGAAGGGGGTGATGTACTTGTGCGTACCCTTGCTCCGCTGCTGAAAGTAGTAGGCTCCAAACATGTTCGTCTTGCTCTTCCTGGTCGACCACGGCACGAAGAACTGCCGGAACAGCAACACTGTCGGGAGGACCCCCACGGACACCACGCAGAAGTGCGAGAAGACCGTCGCCACTGCAATGGAGTTTGGCGATAGGTGGTGAAGTTGGAATCTGAAGACCTCCAGCAGCGTCGCGCGAAAGGAGGACATCGGGGGGACGAACCCGGTCAGTGCGTACACGGTGAAGAGTACGATCTCTTCCGCTTGCAGGTCAAGTAGGAGGGATCCACAACGGATCCAATGCTTCCATTTATCATCCTCCCACCCAAGCAGTGGCCTCACTGGGTCCAGGTCTTCCTCTCCGCGATGCGAGGGCAAGGCAAGCTCGACGCCATTGGAGCAGGCGCGATGCAAGAGCTTGGCAAAGAGGTGAAGGCTCGAGTGCTCAAGGGAGAAGACGAAGTGAAAGTGCATCTAGGAATCCCTTTTGGGTTTTGGATGATTTATGACAAGCAAATGAGATCCTAACCACTTTGTTGAGATGATCACATGTTCTAATGGAAAATAAGGAAGGTGCCAAAAAGAAGGGAGAATGAGGAGCAATGTGGAAAAAGAGCTCAAGGAACAAGTGTAGTAGATCATTGTGTATGGAGTGTGTTGAGGAAACACACCCCAATAGCTCAAGCACAAATAATCACACACATTGCACAAGTTTATACAGGACCGGACTAGTAAGTCTGAAACTGGACTAGTCCGATATCTTTCTGCACAAGATCGGACAAGTCCGATATCACCATGGGCTAGTCCGATATCTCTCTGACTAGAATCGGACTAGTCCCCCCAGTGCGGACTAGTCCTCAAAACACTTCACAAGTTGCACAAAATAGGACAAGTCAGATAACACGACAGACTAGTCTGATATCATTCTGATAAAAATCAGACAAGTCTGATATTGGCACGAACTGGTCCGAAAACTCTCTGACCTAAATCGGACAAGTCCTCCAAGTGTGGACTTATCACCCAATTCACTTAGGCACTGATCCGGACAAGTTTGATGATTATCGGACTAGTCCAAAGATTTCCAGAAGCAAAATCGGACAAGTCCGCTTCTAGCCGGACTAGTCCGATATTTCGGGACACCTAGGGTTTGCTACACATAGCACACTGGACGAGTCCGGTGTCCACCACAGACTAGTTTGATATTCCTAAACCCTAACGATCACTTTTAGAAACCACATATAAATAGATGTGCACGACCCAACTTTGACCTCTCTTGACCCCCTGCGCCATCACACCTCCCAAGAGTCTCAAAAACACATCTCTCCACGAAATCAAACGCAACAAAGATCAATCCCTTGAGGATACACTTTGCATCATTAGAGAGACACAATTCATCACTCATTGAGCTCTTGGTTTGATTCCTTAACACACTCTTGTGATTTTTATTATAATCTTTCGAGTGTGTTCTTGGTGGAGTTCTTGTTGTAATCTTGGGGAGCCCTCAACGTGTGAGAAGGCCCCTTGAATTTGGTTATTTACCCTTTGTGATAAGTGAAGAGGATTGGCCTTCGTGGCGATCTGACGAGGGTAGGGTTGGAGAAGACCCGATCCTTTTGTGGACTCCTCAACGTGGACGTAGGTTGCCTCTGTGGGAACCGAACCACGTGATAAAATCATTGTGTTCTTTCTTTGCGCTCATTGTTTTTACATTTCATATATACATCTAGGGTTTTGATCAATCATGCTCACTTTATGTTGAAACATTGAGTTTAAGATTAAATTGTGATATACCCTAGTTTATATTTGTGCTACACTTAAATTACAAGTATAATTCCGCTGCTTACATCCTAGAATCAAGTTAATCGATCAAATTTGATTAACCTAGTCGGTACATACCGGACTAGTCCGCACGACCGAACTAGTCTGACATCTCGAGATTTGATCTAGTTGTTAAGTGTTGTAGGTCCCGACAAAATTCAAAAAGGCCTATTCACCCCCCTCTAGGCCACATTCAATTGGTATCAGAGAAGGTTCTTTAAGAAGGAGACTAATTGCTCGAAGAGATCATGTCAGACTTGAAGGATGTGCACAAGAGCAACAACCAAGAGAAGTTTGATGAAGACAAGAACAAAAAATTGGAGAAGCTCCCTGAAGCCATTCAAGACTTCGAGGATGACGATGAGGAGACGCTGGAACTCAAGGAGCTCCTAAGGAAGAAAACCCTTTTCCAAGGGAAAGGTGAAAATTGAAGATGAAAATAGAAAGAAGGGGAGTAGTCACACCGACTACTCCCGATATCCTTTTAATTATGATCGCCTAAATTCAAACAATAATCACTATCTATCCATTCCACTTGGAAAAGCCCCACACTTTGACGGCAATGACTACTCAATGTGGAGGCAAAACATGAAAATGCATTTGATTTCTCTCAATCCAAGTTTGTGGCACATAGTATGCATAGGAATAGATATCCCTGATGATGATGAGGAGCTCACACCTAGCCAAGAGCAAGCGATCCATCAAAATGCTCAAGCTGCTGCAGTTATCACCTCATCGCTCAGTCATGATGAGTTTACAAAAGTGGATGGACTCGAGATCGCAAAAGAAATATGGGATACATTGCAAACCACACATGAAGGCGATCGTCATGTGCGCGAAGCGAAGATCGAAATGATTGAAGGCGAGCTGGGAAGGTTCACAATCAAAGAAGATGAGTCACCACAAGATATGTACAACCGATTACAGATGCTCATAAACAAGGTGTGAGCATACGGAAGCAAGAAGTAGAATGACCACGAGGTACTGAAGCTCATACTTAGAGCCTTCATGCCTCACAATGTCACCTTGTGCTCAATGATACGAGAAAGCCCCGGATACAAGAAGATGACCCCGGATGAGCTACTTGGGAAAATCATCAACTTTGAGATGATGGAAAAACAAGCTAAACATGTTAAGGAAATTGCCGACCTCACCTCGGCAAAGAAGAAAGGGGTCGCTCTAAAGTCCACCCTTAAGCCCTTGTCTAAAGAAGCTCAAGAAGCTCAACTAGAAGAAAACGGTGATGATGAAAGCAGTGACTTGGATGAAGATGACATGATACTATTCATGAAGAAATTCAAGAAGATGATGAAGAAGAGACAATGCGCTAAATCAAGTGAAGGAAAGTACAAGGAAAGATCAAAGCCAAAGTTGAGGCGGGCATGCTATAATTGTGGTGAGTATAGCCACTTTATAGTTGATTGCCCATATGAAGAGAACAAGAAGAAGACCAAAGAAGCAAAGCCTCAACCCAAGAAATTCTTCAAGAAGAAGAAACAAGCCGAACAAGCGCATATAGGGAAAGAGTGGGACTCAAATGATGAGTCCTCATCAGAAGAAGAAGAGGAGATGGCTAGCATAGCCATCAAAAAGACATCCAAGAAGTCCACTCTCTTCCCTACACTCGGCGCATGGAAGGGGAACGACACTTGCCTCATGGCAAAGGAAGGTAAACGCAAGGTAACAACAAAACCCTCTTTCGTACATTCCTATTCTCGTGATAGTGAAATTAATAGTGATAATGAAGATATGCTCATTGGGTTAGATAAGAAAACCGCCACAAAAATGAAATTCTTACTTGATCAACTTGTTGAGAAGGAGAAGTTGATACATCATCAAGAAGACATGATTATCTCCCAAAAGGAGGAATATGTTGAACTTGACAAACTTCTAGAGCTTGAAAAGGAGCGAAACAAGTCACTGGAGCTTGAGTTAGCTTCAAGCAAGGAAGCTTGCTTGGAGTTAAGCGACTCAAATGCTATAATCAAGGACGAACTTGCTAACCTAATCAAGGTTAACAAGATCCTTGAAGTGCAAGTTGAGTCACTCAAGCAAGGTGACCCTTCATCCTCTTCAAGTTCACCTTCTCAACCCATTAAAACTAAAGTTGCTTCCACTTGTACATGTGGTAAAGTTGACACCAGCTTGAAAGACAAGTAAACCTCTACCAAGGACAAGCATCCTTCACAAAATGGCATATTTGACAAGGAGAAGATCAAATATGCACGTAGTGCATACTTGGTCACAAGACCTCCAAATGTCAAATATGGCATTGGTTACTCTTATGGTGAAAAGCAACATGCTAGAAGCCATAAGAATAACAAGGAGAGCAATGTCTTTGTAAAGGGAAGACCCTCTCAAACTAGAAAATTCAAAATTAATGAATCCAACACGCATGATCACCGGACTACTTCGGTCGGGATCCAGACAAGTCCGGTGCTCCGGACAAGTCCGATCTCCCAGACTAGTCCTGTGTATAAACAACAACAGTTGCTATTTAGAACTTTTGATGGATCTTATGTCTTAATGAGAAGTAATTATAGCAAAGTTTATGCTCATTTTGTTGGGCCACGCCATGGGAACACCAAGTATCATGTGTGGGTGCCCAAATCCCTTGTGACTAACCTAAAAAGACCCAAGCAAGCTTGGGTACCTAAAACCAAGGCATAATTTGTTTTTGCAGGCCTATTCCTTCGGTGGATCAAAATGGGTACTAGACAGTGGCTGCACCAACCATATGACCGGAGAAAGAAGGATGTTCGTTGAGTATGAAGCAAATGAGGATCTAAGCGAGGGCATCTATTTTGGAGACAATAGTCAAGGAAAGGTGCTCGCTACCGGTAAAATTGCCATATCACCACAACACACTCTTTCTCATGTATTACATGTTGATTCCTTATATTATAACCTACTTTCCATATCTCAATTATGTGACAAAGGTTATAATTGCTTGTTCACTAACGAGGGTGTGACTGTCTCTAGGAGGAGTGATGGTTCCATTGCATTCAAGGGTATGTTAAAGGGAAAGCTTTATCTTGTTGACTTCAACAATGATAAAGCCGAACTTGACACATGCTTGATTGCAAAGACCAACATGGGTTGGCTATGGCATAGACGGCTAGCACATGTTGGTATGAGGAATCTTCAAAAACTCCTCAAGGGCGATCACATCCGAGGTTTGAAGGATGTTGTTTTTGAGAAAGACAAGCCTTGTAGCACGTGCCAAGCCGAGAAGCAAGTTGGAGCACCCCATCCCTCGAAGAACGTCATGACTACAACAAGACCGCTCGAGCTACTTCACATGGACTTATTTGGTCCAATTGCTTACATAAGCATCGGCGGTAACAAATATGGTTTAGTAGTTGTTGATGATTTTTTTCGCTTCACTTGGGTTTTCTTTTTACATGATAAGTCAGAAACACAAGGAATACTCAAGAAGTTCTTCAAGCGAGCTCAAAATGAATTCTTGTTGACAATCAAGAACATTCGAAGCGACAACGACACGGAGTTCAAGAACACACAAGTGGAGGAGTACCTAGATGAATAAGGCATAAAGCACGAGTTTTTAGCACCCTACTCCCCTCAACAAAATGGAGTTGCCGAAAGAAAGAACCGAACCCTCATAGAGATGGCGAGAACAATGCTCGATGAGTACAAGACCTGAGATCGATTTTGGGCGAAAGCGGTCAACACCGCTTGCCACGCCATAAATCGACTTTATCTTCATCGACTACTCAAGAAGACATCCTTTGAGCTACTCACCAGTAACAAGCCTAATATTTCATATTTTCGAGTTTTTGGTTCCAAATGCTATATTTTGAACAAGAAGCCTAGGACTTCAAAGTTCGCTTCGAAGTCCGATGAAGGTTTCTTGCTTGCTTATGATTCAAACACTCACGCCTATCGTGTCAACAACAAGACCTCCAGACTTGTTGAAGTAGCACGTGACGTAGTGTTCTATGAAACTAATGGCTCCCAAAAGGAGCAAGTTCATCCATGTATGCCAAATAAAGAAGAAGCTCCTTGTCAAGCATTGAGAAGAATGGCTTTAGGCGAAGTTCGACCACAAGAGCCATATCTGCATATGCATGAGAAAAACGAACCACAAGAGGAGACCAATGATCAAGGGGGAGCTTCCATACAAGATCAACCTCAAGAAAGTGAATATGATCAACAAGTCAACGAGGGAAACCATTTAGGGGGAGAAGAAGATGATCATGAAGATTCAAGACAGCAAGTACCACACCCAAGAGTACACCAATGCGTCCAAAGGGATCACCCAATCGACAACATCATCGGTGACATCCAAAAGGGAGTAACTACTAGATCTCGCATAGCTAATTTTTTGAGCATTACTAGTTTGTGTCCTTTTTGGAACCACGCAGGGGTTGAGGATGCATTGAAGGATCCGGATTGGGTAGTGGCCATGCAAGAAAAACTCAACAATTTCAAAAGAAACAAGGTGTGGGAACTAGTCGAAAGACCCAAATCCAACGTCGTCGGCACCAAATGGGTCTTCCACAACAAACAAGATGAACACGGGGTGGTGACAAGGAACAAGGAACAACTTGTGGCAAAGGGTATTCACAAGTCGAAGGTTTGGATTTCGAAGAAACCTTTGCTCCTGTAGCTAGACTTGAGTCTATTAGAATATTACTTGCATATGCTACTCACCATGATTTCAAGCTCTATCAAATGGATGTGAAAAGCGCCTTCCTCAACAGACCAATCAAGAAGGAGGTGTATGTGGAGCAACCCCCCAGGTTTGAAGATGAAGAGTTCCCCGACCACGTATTTAAATTGCGTAAGGCTCTCTACGGCCTCAAACAAGCACCTAGAGCTTGGTATGAGTGTCTTAGAGATTTCTTAATTGAAAATGACTTTAAGATCGGTAAAGTAGATTATACATTGTTTACAAAGAACTTTGACAATGATCTATTTGTTTGTCAAATCTATGTCGATGATATAATCTTTGGTTCAACTAACAAATCTTTTTGTGAGGAGTTTAGTAAAATTATGACAGATAGGTTTGAGATGTATATGATGGGAGAGCTAAAGTAGTTCTTGGGATTCCAAGTGAGGCTACAAATGGAAGGGACGTTCATAAGTCAAACTAAGTACACTCAAGACATATTCAAGAAGTTTGGAATGGACAAGGCGAAACGCATAAAGACTCCTATGGCAACGAGTGGCCACTTGGATCTCAATGATTGGTCCTAGCGTCGATCAAAAGGTATATCGTTCCATGATTAGATCTCTACTCTATTTATGTGCATCTAGGCCAGACATTATGTTGAGTGTATGTTTGTGTGCAAGATTTCAAGCCAATCCTAAGGAGTGTCACTTGACAGACATAAAAAGGATCTTGATATATTTAGTTCATACACCCAACCTTGGTCTTTGGTATCCAAAAGGATGCAAATTCAATCTCATTGGTTACTCCGATGCAGATTATGCCGGATGCAAAGTAGATAGAAAAAGTACCTCCGGTACATGCCAATTCCTAGGTAGATCCCTAGTTTCTTGGTCCTCCAAGAAACAAAACTCCATTGCCCTATCCACAGCCGAAGCGGAATATGTTTCAGTCGGGAGTTGTTGTGCACAACTCCTTTGGATGCGACAAACTCTAAGGTATTACGGTTACAATATGAACCGTATTCCACTACTTTGTGATAATGAGAGTGCCATTAAAATTGCCCATAATCCAGTTGAGCACTCTAGAACCAAACACATAGACATTCGGCATCACTTCTTGAGAGACCACTCCATGAAAGGAGATATATCCATTTCCCATGTCAACACCGAAAAGCAATTAGCCGACATATTCACCAAGCCACTTGATGAAAAACGCTTTTGCGAGCTTCAAAATGAACTAAATATCCTTGATGCTCGGAGTGTGGCTTGAAAATTTGCATACCTGTATGAATTCTTAAAAATATGTTGATTGGATTGTGAAAATCATCTCTCTCAATTTTCTCTGAAAAACTATGTCAACTACAAGATCTTGGTGAATAATGATCGTTGCTTGATTGTTGTATGCTTACTGATCATATTCATCAAGATTATTTGATTTGATTTGCCTCCCTATTTTCTAAATATGTACCTTCGAATATATACGAATGGACTAAGAAGTTTTTCCCTGGTGACCACGGACTAGGTCGTGGTTACCCGGACTAGTCCGCCCATGTAGACTAGTCCACAGAGCGCCGGTTAGGCCGGACTAGTCCGACAGACCACAGACTAGTCTGATATATCCTCTGGAAAAGTTCGGACTAGTCCGATCATTTTCGGACTTGTCCGATTTTTCGTGTCCATAACCCTAGCCGCCGCCAAACCCTAATTTCCTCACCCCCACACTTGCCTCAAGCTTTCTCTCTCCACGCTCGAGCTCCCCAAGGCGATTTGGTGACTCCTCCATCAAAAAGCTCCAAGTTTGGGTGGAAATCAAGCTCCTTCACCTAGGGATTGAAGTCCACGGACTTGTCCGCCCTTCAACACCCTCCTCTCCGAGATTCAAGTGATTTTTCGGTAATTTTCCCCCAAACCCTAGAAATCTCCATTTTCTTCATTGTTGATTGAATAGCCTAGCTTCTTTCACCTAATACTAGTGTCCTTGATGTATTACATTGCTGTTAGGCTAGTTTTGCATTGAGGAACTCCATTTGTCTCATAGTTAGGGTTCTTGAGGATGAATACCAGACTAGTTCGGTCCATACACAGACAAGTCCGGTCACCCGGACTAGTCCGTGCCTGTACACCGAACTTGTCCAATTTTTCTGAACTCAACCCTAACTTATTAATCCCTCAATGCAATTCCTTGTCATCTATTCTCATCAATACCTTGTGCAATCCATTCTCAGGGCATGTCGAACTCTCACGACGAAGTTTCCGACTTCGAAGCCGAGATGGACCAAGAAGCCCTACTTCATCCTCGACAGGTCAACACAAGAAGCGCCCTTCCGAGCCAACCCCCTTCCCTCCTCAGTCTAAGAAAAGGGTGGCTCGATGCAATGTGCCTGCTTCCAGGGCTTCTACTTGTGGTGGCCCTAGCTCGGCAAGTGCTCGCCAAGCAAAAGGAAAAGGCAAAGGGACCGCAACGGGCCCGATTGGCCCTCTAAAGATGTCAGCTCCGAAGCAAGGGGCACGGGATCCCACAGAGGAAAGGTTCAACGGGAAGGGCAGCGACTTAGCTGCAAAGCTCAGGAATATGGATTGCTACAGCCAATCCAGGCAGGCTGCAGATGGAAGATTCTGGAGCAACTTCCATGCAGACTTTTACAAGTCTGTCTACCTCCAGATGAAGACCCCAGTGGTGCGTAGTCAGTGGATAGATTGGGCACATCTTGAGAGGAAGAGATGCTCCTCCTTTGATGAGGTGATCGAGGCAGCTGAGAGACATGGCTTGAAGGACCTCTTTGCCTTCAAGTACAACTGGAATGACAAAGTGATAGCTCAGCTCTATGCTACTTGTAACTTTGCCAGTGATGAGGAGGAGCGGGTGACTTGGATGACTCACGGGTCCAAGTACACCATTACCTACGATGAGTTCGCCAGTCTTCTCCACCTGGAGAACACCAACAATGACTTGCTGGTGATCCACAACCTTGGGGTCTTGGAAAAGGATAGGATGAAGTTCATATATTACCCATCACTAAAGTTCAATCCTCCCTCCACAAAGAACATGAAGCCCTTCTTTGTGGTGCTTAACAGAATGCTGAGAAAGACAATTGCCCCGAAGGATGGGGATGCAAGGAGTGTACAGGGCTATCTCCGGACTTTGATGAAGGTCATAAGCAAGGACCGCAAGTTTGATGTGTTTGACTATATCTGGAACGATATGGTCAACATCTCTAGCACTCTAAACATATCCTGTGGTTATGCCCCCTACCTCATGTTCATGATTGAGAAGATCACATGCATCGAATTTGTCAAAGATGTGGAGCACACACCATTGAGGCCTCAGAAGCCTCAACAAGCAAATGTTCAAGTTGCTCCCTCTCCTGCTTCTAGTGTAGAGGCTCCGGCGAGAGCGAGTGGAGATGTCGGGGCTGTCCCTGCCACTAGGGCAGCTCCTCAAAAGGGATCTGCAAGTGGCATCTTCAAGTACCTGGCTGCTATTTTTGCCTCCTGCAAAAAGGCCAAGGTGAAGGCCCACAAGCTCAACAAGAGAAGAAAGGCTGCTGACATGAAGTATGTCAAGGAAAATGTGAAGCAGATTTGTCAAAAGCTGGAGATCGAGCCCATTGAATCTCCAGTAATTTCTGATGACTCCGACTCTACTACACCGAGCTAGGGGCCTTGACTCCCTCAGAGCTTTCCTATTTTGGCATTGGAGGCTCGAGTGGATCCGTTCCTCCTCCTCCTCATCAGCCCGAAGATGAAGATGAAGATGATGATAGGACCAACAGCGAGGCCTGGAGACTTTAGGTCCCTCCCCTCCTTCTTTTTGGTGTCTTGATGCCAAAGGGGGAGAGATTGAGGGGGAGTCTTAGGTCTCAGGTCTTAGCTGTAGGATGCGAGGAGAGCTTCTTTTTATGCTTTTGTCTATTTTGTGGGTTGTAAAACTTTTAATATGCTCTTATGATACTTATGGTCCTATGATGCAATGATTTGAACTACTTATGAAGTAATTGATGAAATATGTGATTTTGCTCCTAGAATGACATATATGCTTGTTGTTGGTGTGTTAATGTCAATTATGTCATTCTCATTGTTTCAATGCACTTAGTTATGCATCCCACCATAAAGAATGCACATATGGATCATGTTTTCATTGCTTAATGTATTTTAAACTCATATATGCATACTTTATGATGAATGTGGCAATCAAGGTGATGAGGAGCCAAAAGAAGTACATTCTGCTGCCAGCCCCTGGTGAGAAGGGAGATAATGAAATTGAAGACACTTAAGAAGAGAGTGTGATGCAATGAAAATGAAATGAACTTCTGGGAGGATGGCTTAATCTCATATTTGTGGACCGGCAGTTTGTTGTCGATGATACTCTTTATGGTCTGTACTTGACTTAATCGCTGATAGGATAGTCTCTTGATAGTAGCTAGAAGCTAGTTTGAGTACTGTGGTAGTAGTACAAGGCTAGAAGCCTGGAAACAAATAGGTGAGCTGGAATGTTCCTTTTGGATCTCTGTTTCTTAAGGAAATGGAGGTGGAGAGCCTTCTTCGATTCAAAAAAAAAAATATGTGCATACTTTATGAAAATCTTAACTTTTTATCATATTTTGTGAAATCTCAATTGGTTGTCATCAATCACCAAAAAGGGGGAGATTGAAAGTGCATCTCAGATTCCCTTGTGGCTTTTGGATGATTTATGACAAGCAAATGAGATCCTAACTACTTTGTTGAGATGAGCACAGGTTCAAATGGAAAATAAGCAAGATGCCAAAAAGAAGGGAGAATGAGGAGCAATGTAGAAAAGAGCTCAAGGAACAAGTGTAGTAGATCATTATGTATGGATTGTGTTAAGGAAACACAACCCAAGAGCTCAAGCACAAATAATCATACACATTGCACAAGTTTATACAGGACCGGACTAGTCCGACTGAAACCGGACTAGTCCGATATCTTTCTGCACAAGATCGGACAAGTCTGATATCACCACAGACTAGTTCGATATCTCTCTACTAGAATCAGACTAGTCCTCCCCAGTGCGTACTAGTCCTAAAAACACTTCACAAGTTGCACAAAATTGGACAAGTCCGATCACACAAAGGACTAGTCCGATATCATTTTGATGAAAATCGGACAAGTCCGATATTGGCAGGGACTAGTTCAAAAACCCTCTGACCTAAATCGGACAAGTCCTCCAAGTGCGGACTTGTCACCCAATTCACTTAGGGTTTCACTGATCCGGGCAAGTCCGACGATTATCGGACTAGTCTGAAGATTTCCAGAAGCAAAATCAGACAAGTCCGCTTCTAGCTGGACTAGTCCGATATTTCGGGACACCTACGGTTTGCTACACACAACACATCGGACTAGTCCAGTGTCCACCACAGACTAGTCCGATATTCCTAAACCCTAACAGTCACTTTTAGAAACCCCATATAAATAGATGTGCACAGCCCAACTTTGACCTCTTTTGACCCCCTGCGCCGTCACACCTCCCAAGAGCCTAAAAAACACATCTCTCCACGAAATCAAATGCAACAAAGATCAATCCCTTGAGGATACACTTTGGATCATTGGAGAGGCACGATTCATTACTCATTGAGCTCTTGGTTTGATTCCCTAACACACTCCTATGATTTTCATTGTAATCTTTCGAGTGTGTTCTTGGTGGAGTTCTTGTTGTAATCTTGGGGAGCCCTCAACGTTTGAGAAGGACCCTTGAATTTGGTTATTTACCCTTTATGATAAGTGAAGAGGATTGGCCTTCGTGGCGATCTGACAAAGGTAGGGTTGGAGAAGACCCGGTCCTTTTGTGGACTCCTCAATGTGGACGTAGGTTGCCTCTGTGAGAACTGAACCACGGGATAAAATCATTGTGTTCTTTCTTTGCGCTCATTGTTTTTACATTTCATATATACATCTAGGGTTTTGATCAATCGTGCTCACTTTAAATTGAAACATTGAGTTTAAGATTAAATTGTGATACACCCTAGTTTATATTTGTGCCACACTTAAATTACAAGTATAATTCTGCTGCTTACTTCCTAGAATCAAGTTAATTGATCAAATTTGATTAACCCAGTCGGTACATACCGAACTAGTCCGCACTTGACCGGACTAGTCCAACATCTCGAGATTTGATCTGGTTGTTAAGTGTTGCAGGTTCCGACAAAATTCAAAAAGGCCTATTCACTCCCCCCTCTAGGCCACATTCACGAAGGCTCAAGCAATTGCAGTGTGAATGAGGAAGGAACAAACTTTGCCCACAATGGTTTTCTTTTACTCACCTTGCGACGCTTGGGTGCATCGTGCGGGTAGCCTAGGCCCGGCACGCGCTGTGCTACCCGTAGCGCTAATGATAGCGGGACCCAGGTCCTCTGTCAGAAAGCCTGACCCAAGCGGTCAACCACTCAAGAAGACAACTTGGCGGTTCCCAAGGAGGCAGGGCGGTGGAAGCGTTGCAGCCGCATCGAGAACCGTTGCAATTAAAGTCCCGCATTAGGCAAAGATAATGTCGCACGCCTCGTCAACCAGAGGCGAAGCGTGTCCACTGTAGCAGAGGCGTGCAACCGCTTCGATTTCTTAAGACAAAAGCGATAAGGCTGCGCGGGAAGAGAGGGTGACAGCCCAGCTGCGAGACTGTTGCCTCCCTCGAGGTGGACCCGTGGGCCACTGTTGGTACCCTCAATATCGGCTACCCCCGCGCGATAGAAGAAATGTTTAAGGACCCTGCCTTCTCGCTGAGTCGGGCTCTGGAGGCACCACGTGTCCAGGAGGCTCAAACCTCGTCCCTCCTCAGGGGTGGGCTATGGTACTACAACGTGGGCCTTGTCTTGGGACCCGAATCCCCCGCTGATGTGGGCTCCCGAGCCACCACATGTGCGGTGGCACGGCACCCCGCTCCTCCACAGGGGCGGGCTCCGGTGCCACCACGTGCCTAGGGGCTCCAATGTCGCCACGTGCCCGACAGCGTGGGGCTCAGCCTCCATCGCAGAGGCAGGCACTGATGGTGCCACTTGACCTACCTCCAGTGCTCGACGATAGGTCGTAGGAGTTAAGAGCGGCATGTCCTGTCTGAGTCACGCATTAAAGGCACGCACCTTCCCTAGACACATGGTTGCGGTGCACGCTCCTGTCAGGTGCCACTGTGTCCAATCACATCGTTGTGAAGGCACCACAGTGCTACCATACACCACTGACGGGGTATCTTACGGTGATACGACTAACAAGACATTCCCTGCCATCATCATCTATGCTAGGCTGCTAGCGAGCAACACAGCAAGATGGAGAGTCTTCAAGCCATGGTTAGAGGCAGCTGGCAGCCATAAAACCTTAGAACGTGTACAAGTATAAGATTGCCCCGGGGCTACCTGTCAGGCCTCGGACCCCACTTTTAAGGTGTTTAGCCTTGACTATAAAAGGATCTGACAACCATCGACATTAGCATCGAATCCAGCACACCTAAGAAATACAACTCTCACCATGGACGTAGGGTGTTATGCTCTGGTGACCTGAACCATGTAAAACCACCGTGTTCACCATCTCTCACACGCGCAAGCTCCTCGGAGACTAGCCCCTCCTAAAAAAGAACCTCTACGAGCTGCGACTAAGCAAGCCTGGGGGAAGTGACGTTCTCACACTTTGACGACCTCAATAGTGTCAAAAGCTATGATGAAGAGGTAGGGAAGGAGCGGGTCACCTTGGTGAAATCCATGTTTATGCTCGACCCAGGTCTAATAGATTAGGATTATAGATAAAAGAGAAGTTTTATATTTGTTTCCATGCGTAGAGATAGAGTTTGTTACATTAGAGATAGAGTTCTAGTTGCAATAATGTAACAGCAGAGGCGGCTATAAAACACCACTAACAGTTGACCAATAAAAGCAAGCAAGAATTATAGTACAGATAACTTATCTCTATACATCTGTCCATGTTCATCAGTTACATCATCAACAGTGCCGATGATGAGGCAGCAGATTTGACGATGTTTACAAGAACGTCTATGTCAATTTGGTATCACAATCCATCAATGATCACATGGATGACTATGATTCTTCGATGAACGCTGCCCTCGACGCTCTCAGCAATCAACTAACCATGATGAGAGATGCAGTCGACGAGCTCCTTACCAAAGTGAAATGTCTTACAGCAACGCTGACAGATGTTTTCTGATCCAGAGTGTCAGTGTTTGGAACCGGCAGATCTCCCGATGCTACCTTTGGTAGATCAAGGAGTTTTAGTTTGGTAATGGGCGCGCAAAGATTCAAGAAGGTGAAAGACACGTGTACACAGGGATTTACGTGGTTCGGGCCGCCTGAGCGTAATACCCTACTCCACGGGGTGTGTTGGTGATGTATTAAGCTTGTGAGTCTAGAAGAAGCTCCAGAAGAAGAAGCTTGTCTAGCTCAGGGTGTTTAGTAGTGGTCTTGAACCGTCCCTTGTGTATCGTCGACCAGTCCTTTTATAGTACAAGGACTGGTCATTACAACGTTAGCCTAGCCCGACAGGTGGCCCCGGTGGTTACACACGCTTGATACACAATAAATGGGGTTAATTACCCTTAATAGACTGGTAACGGGCCTTAACAGTGCCATTACGAGTATCAAGGGCCATCCGATCGTGTGTCATTAATATGGTATTAATGACACTTAATCGGGTCTTGATGTCTTTGATTGATCCTTGAAGGTCCGGAGCCGTTGGGGGGTCCACCGGCCTGATAGTTGAAGTTGAAGATCCGGCGGTTGCCACATGGCAGCACCAGAGCTCATCGTCGTGGACAGGTAGGTCCGGTGCTGTTGGACACGTGTCAGTACCAGAGCTTCCCTCTGTCTGGGGTTAGGTCCGGAGGTGCCATATTGGTATTCTGACCAGAGATTCCCAGGTGTGGGTGATAGCTCCAGTCTTGTGATACACGTGGCGGCCCCGAGACTAACCATGTCGGGGGAGCAGGTCCGGCTACACCTGACATGTGGGGCCTTCGGAGGTCTTCAAATCTGCTATATGGAAATTCCTTGTGATCTTTGCAATCCCAAGGGGTATCCGGTATGGAGGGTACCAACAGTGGCCCCCTAGACTCACCTTCGGGAGAGACCTTTTGTTGAAGTCATTTTGCCGGAGGTGGGTCCATTCTTCGGTTTCTGAACCGTGTCTTCAAGGGTCTTTGGTTATGCCGTTGGCAGTAGTTCACAGTTAAACTTCCGCCGCGTGGCGTATCTTGAAGGCGGCAGGTGAGATCTTAGCGTGCGGATCTCACGCAATTGAAGATTGCCGGTTCCTGATACGAAAATCGTATCGGTTCCGCGCGCCATGTCGGGCTGCCAACTTCGGGTTTCCCGCCTTTCATGATGACAACCGTTCGCCTGGGGTAAGAACCTCAGCTTGATCGTCGGGATGGCCCCGGGCCCCCTTGTCATTGCGGGGTGAAATCTTCGACTGATATTGTTGGCTCCTCTGTGGTTTCCATCCAGGTGTTACGGGGGCTTACTTAAGAAGGAAAGCAGGCACCGTTTGGGGTTCTTTACGCATTTCAATTGATCTTGTGCTCAAACCTTCCAAACTTTTGCTTGCCTTTCCTCTCTTGCCTCGCTGTGCCGCGATGGAGTTGGGTCTCCGCCAAAGCCGACTGAAGACCGATGATGATTTGAAGAAGGTCCGGGCCCTCATGGGATGGTCCCCTGACTTCTTCAATCACCTGGTCCGCGCCGGCAAGCTTCCATTCGAGAAGGAACACGCCGGCGACATGGTGTACTTCTCAGCGTACGCCATGGTGGGACTGATCCCACCTTTCTCCTCCTTCTTCTTGATGCTGCTAGACTTCTATGGTCTGCAGCTTTACCACCTTGGCCCCCACTCCATTCTGCTGGTGCCCATATTTGTCCACTTCTGCGAGATGTGGGTGGGGATTCCCCCCTGCATTGAGCTCTTCTGCACCTTCTTCACTGTCTAGACCACAGGTCGGAGCGACGAGTACCTTGGCTTCTATTATTTCATGAAGTGCAAGAAGTGCTCGTACATGTACTTGCGGTCGTTTCCTTCTAGGAAGTGGGACGACTGGAAGAAGGACTGGAATGTAATTAGGGTGGAGGAGGACGAGAAGCTGGAGCTGCCGGAAGGTCTCCCCAACATCGATACTGCAGTTTGGAGTGAAGCTCCAGTGCTGTCAGATGCCTTCGATCCTGCTCTGACCAAGATCCGCCTGTGTGTGGAAGGAGGAGTGAATCCCCAGGCGGTATTTTGCAACTTCCTGACCAACATGTGGGCTCCGTTGAAGAGGAGGGAGAAGTTGGCTTAGGCTCTCAACAGCATGTTGGACGACGATCGGATCGTGACCGATTTGAAGTCCAACATGGAGGGTGCAACTTTAGAGTTCCACCTGAAGAAATTCCAGCATGGCATCGACGTCGAGGGCGACGATTTGGCTCCGCCGCCAGCTTCCCCCCCACTGAACATGGAGGCAGCGTTCAGTAGGGAGCTCTAGCGGACAATGCCGGTGCTTGACGACCTAGGTGTCGTTGAGAGGCGCTCGACCACCGGGTTGGCAATCTCCGAAGCTCCGGAGGATGGCTTCGTCCCTGCCCCTAAGCCAAGAACCGAAGTCATCGGCAAGGGCAAGGAATTGTCCGAGCCCTCGAGCCGTAAGAGGAAGCATGCCGAGGGCCAAACATTCTTCTTCCGCGGTGTCTCCTTCTCCCTGGAGGGGGAGGTCTACAACAGCGGCGTCTACTCCAGTTGTGGCATCTTCTTGGGGTGCTTGCTCCGGCCAAGTGACTCTGGTCCCAGGGCCAGCTGAGGGCTCCGGGTCTGGGGGTCCTTCCCGGTCGATGGGGGCCTCGACCAAAGCAACGCTGGTAGCAGCAGCAAGCTCCGGGGGACCCTCCGGGACTACCACGCCAGTGTCGGCTGGGGCCAGTCTGGAGTGTCCGGAGAAGAAGTTCCGCGGGAACTGGTGCGAAAGCCTTTCGAGGTAAATTTTGATTTTTTACCCCAGTCAGTTGTTTTATTGTTAACTATGTTTTGAGTCTCTTCGTCCTTCATCCACAGCGTGCCCAAGAAAAGGGCTGAAGCTCCGACCCCTGCAGCAGCAGTTGAGGCTATGCGGGCTGAAGCTCCGGCTCCAATTCCAGCGCCGCCCCAAGAGGTGGCAGAGGCTGCGCTAGCCCCGGCGCCGGCTGTCGTGGTTTTGGATGACTCATCCCCAGAAGTTCCCGTGGTAGCACCGGACCACGGGACTGAAGATATACCAGCAGCGTCAGCCTCGAAGGTTGAAGCTCCGAGCTTGGATGCTGTGATGTTGGACGCTCCGACCACAGAGCCGGAGGAAGCTACGATTCCGGCCCTAGAGTCGGATGTTGTTGAAGCCCCATCAGTCGAGCCGTTGGTTGAGGAGGTCCCGGCGGTAGAGCCGGGTGTTGATAAAGTGTGACGCCCGGTTCCGAAAAACTGAACCAAGCTAATGCATATGTGTGCCCAGGATGTTCATCACACATATACGAGTGATTCACAAATGATAAACAGATAATTACCACATCTCAAATTATTAAATAAGTACTCTTATTACATAATTCATTATATCCTCGAATACAAACTCTAATGAATATTAATGACAGGTTCAACTAATGCAGCGGAAATAAACTAATTAAGCAACTAAGCAAACTAAGCAAAGGGATAGCGCAGCTCCATGCAACACCACAGGCAAGCTGACGGTAGACACGGCCTAGAACTCCGCATTATCGCCATTAAACTCATAATCCTGACCTGCAACTGTTGGGGTGGGGGATTGCAAGAGTGAGTACATGTCGTACTCAGCAAGTGTGGAAAGTATGACATGTGGCTGATTCAAATGATGACAATAATAATGGCTCAGTGCTGAAAAGTACAGTAAAACATTTGAAAAGCATTGTATCATATTTATGTGAAGTAAACCCATCATAAACCATGTAACCATTATAATACCAGTCCATAATTCACCATTACCAATAACCATAATCAATGTCATAAACCATAATTCCATCCATAACCATAACCATAATCATAATATCAACCATAACCATTACCAAACCATAACCATTACCAAACCATAACCATTCCAATAACCATAATCATCCCAAATTTCCAATTTCCCTCTAATCATGGAAGTTGTCCAGTCGCTCATAACTGGGAGCACGGCTATCATGATAGTTTTAATACTCTGCAGAGTTTGTACCACTTTACCCACGTGTTTGTGATTTCATCACCCGTCGACGACTAAAGAACCTCCCTTATGCCAATTACACTTCCTTTGGTGTATGACCAAGAGATCACAAAATAGCCTTTACAAAGGGATTACTAGCCTATTCAGACCCCACTGAGGTTTCACCGGTGGCGATGCCTCCAACTGAGCACATCTTCAACCAAGGGCCCCCTCTTAAGCCATTCGGATCCCAGGGTAGTCCCACCGATCATCAACAAACCCAATCCGACTACCCCTTCCCCGAGCATCCACAATGGTCCAAACAGCACTAGCAAAGCCCTAATTAATCAGCTACGCCGCACCCATACTTGGCCTCGTGGTGGCACTGTAGTCCTGGCTTATTCTCGCATGAACCGGTCCTTAGATCTAAAGCAAGCAAACCACCATAACATCCAACCCATCCACATACCAGGCTTTCTTAGATCACCCATTACCATACCATGTTGACCAGTTCACGTTATCCAGAATATCATCGATGCATAATTAAATGTGTAGTGTTGGTTTTTCTATCCCAATTAATTAAGCGAAGCAAAAAGGTAAAAAACCCTTGCCGACTCTCTACCATATATTCCAGGTGACAAGGGTGGTTAAACAAATCTAGTAAACTTCCTACCACAGGATTCCCATCAAATTGACACAGCATGCAATTTTGCAAACAAAACATTTATTTTAAAATAGGATCAATATGCTTCAAGTACACTTGCCTTGCTCTGACGGATGGGGTTGCTCAAGCGCTTCGAAATCTTGATTCTGAAAATCCTCGTACACGATCTCTTGAGCACTTCCCTCTACTCGTGATCACACATACAAGAATATGCATACAAATCAATATGATGCACACGTATTAATCAACATGCGATGACATGCATGCATGCAAAATACAATAATTAATTAACTACGGTTGTTTATTAATTAGATGCAACTAGTTAATACGTGTTCATATGAGTTCACGGGGGTTTTAGAGAGAATTAATGCTGCTGAAAACAAAATTATGGTGCAACTAAAATCAATTTACGTCTATTAGATCTAATGCGTCGCTAAAATTCGCATCGGGAAAAACGAATCCTACCGTAGATGCGATGGCTTCGGAGATCGCGGGACGGGGGTGACGCGTAGACGAAGTAGATGCGTCCTCCGGCGGCACGACAACAGCGGCGCGATGGCGACATCGATCTCCGACGAACGGTGGGGCCCTCCTCTTTTTCTTCCTCTTCTTCCCCTTCTTTTTCTCCTTTTTCTTCCCTGGGCGCAGCCTCCTGGTGCCCCCTTTTTTCTCTGTACCGGCGGCGTTCTTGGGAAGGCGGCGGCGTTTTCTGGGGTATCGGGAAAACCTACGGAGCCGGTGCTTTTTTTTATAGGCGCGGGAGTCGGGGGCGAGCGGGAATATCGGGCGAGAATCGCGGGCGGGGCGCGTGGCCAGCGGGGCGTTCGGCGGGCGGGGCGTTCGGCCGAGCCGGGCGGAAATCGAGGCGCGGGAGCGGGAGGCCGGAGCGGAAGGCGGGAGCGGGATTCGGCGGGGTGGGCGGGAGCGGTTGGCGGCGGGGTGTGGCGCGTGGAGGCGGGGGTGGGGCCTACGGCGGCGCGGGGGCCGAGGCGCCTGGCGGCTGCAGCGGGGTGGGCGATCGAGGCGGGAGGGGGGGGCCGGTGCCGGTCGGCACGTGGGCGGGGCCCGGGCGCCTCGGGGCGCGGCTGGCGCGGTCGCGTGGGCGGGGGGGGGGGGGGGGGGGGGGGCGAGGCAGGCCGCGGTCGGCTCGGCCGCCTGGCCGGCAGGCGGTTTTTCCTTTTTTTTTCTTCTTTTTTTTTAGATTATTATTATTTATATTTTATTTATTTTATTTATCTTATTCATTTTATTTATTATTTTTTTATATATATATTTATTATTATATATAATTTATTTATATATATATCTCTTTTTTATATATTATTATTTTATTATTGATATTTATTCCCTAATACATGTTTTAGGCTATAATTATTAATTTCTATTTCTTCTTTTGCTACATACATTTGTATATATATGCACCATCTTTTATGTTTTATTATTTTTTTTCTTTTATCCTACTTATGTTTAATGCATGATCATGTATGCAATGCAGGATGCAAAAATTTAGGGTGTGACAAACCTACCCCCCATAAAGTGAATCTCGCCCTCGAGATTCGACAGCGTGGAGAAAAGATGCGGGAATTCTGCCTTCAGTTCTTCTTCACGTTCCCACGTAGCTTCGGCTTCTGTATGGTGTTTCCATTGTACTTTGCACCAACGGATCCTCTTATTTCTCGTGACCCTTTCCTTCACGTCCAAGATCTTGATAGGTTGCTCGACATAAGACAAATCCTCCCGAAGTTCTAATTCGTCCTTCGGCACTTGTTCTTCTGGTACCCTGAGGCACTTCTTGAGTTGAGACACGTGAAACACGTCATGTACATCTGAAAGATGAGCTGGCATCTCCAACTTATATGCTACTTCTCCTCTTTTGTCCAAAATCTTGAATGGTCCAATATAACGAGGTGCGAGCTTGCCCCTTATGTTAAACCTCTTATGACCTCTCATAGGTGACACCTTGAGGTAAACAAAATCTCCTATTTCAAAAGTCAAACTCCTTCACCTATTATCAGCATAACCTTTTTGTCTTGATTGGGCAGCCCTCAAGTTTTCACGAATTATTTGGACTTGTTTTTCGGCTTCTTGCAACACATCCGGACCAAATACTTGAGTTTCTCCTGCCTCATTCCAGAATAAAGGTGTCCTACACTTCCTCCCATAAAGTGCTTCATATGGTGACATTTTCAAGCTTGCTTGGTAACTATTGTTGTATGAAAATTCTGCGTATGGCAAGCTTTTATCCCAACTTTTCCCATGCTTTAATGCACAAGCTCTTAACATGTCCTCCAAAATATGATTTGTCCTCTCGGTTTGTCCGTCCGTTTGAGGATGATATGCTGAATTAAATTCAACCTTGTTCCCAAAGCTTCATGCAATTTTTGCCAAAATCTGGAGGTAAATTGAGAACCTCTATCCGAGAATATCTTCTTAGGGACTCCATGTCGACACACAATATGCTCCATGTATATTTCGGCCAATCGTGCAGCTGTATATTTGGTCTTCACAGGGACAAAATGAGCTGACTTGGTTAAGCGATCCACAATTACCCAAATTGAGTCATACCCGGACTGAGTACGGGGTAACCCAACTATGAAGTCCATTCCAATTTCTTCCCACTTCCATTCCGGAATCTTCAACGGTTGCAATAATCCGGCTGGCCTTTGATGTTCCGCCTTGACTCGTTGGCACACATCACACAGTGCTACGTATTCAGCTATGTCCTTCTTCATGCTATCCCACCAATAGCAAGTCTTCAAGTCTTTGTACATCTTTGTACAACCAGGGTGAATTGAGTAAGGCGAGTCATGTGCCTCCTTTAATATTGTCTCCCGAATATGCTTTACATTAGGCACAACAATTCTCTTTCCAAGCCATAAGGTACCGTGTTTGTCTTCATCAAATCTGAATTCTCTCCCTTCTTCGATTCTTTCCTTGATTTCCTTGATCTCCTCATCTGTGGTCTGTGCTTCTCGAATTTCTTGCTCCAAGGTTGGATTTAACTCCATCATCTCCATCTCATTTACAAACCCGAGGTTCAACCGTTCAAACTCCTTACATAACTCGGACGGCAACTCTCGAACTGTAACTTGATGGCTTACTCCTTTCCGACTCAAGGCATCGACCACTACATTGGCTTTTCCCGGATGATATTTGATTCCCACATCATAATCCTTGATGAGCTCCAACCATCTTCGTTGCCTCAAATTCAGATCTGTCTGTGTGAAAATATACTTAAGACTCTTGTGATCCGTATAAATTTCACACCTATGTCCGAGTATATAGTGTCTCCAAATCTTCAATGCGTGTACCACGGCTGCTAGTTCAAGATCATGCGTGGGGTAATTCTGCTCATGTTTCTTCAATTGTCTTGATGCATAGGCGACCACTTGACCTTCTTGCATCAATACACACCCAAGTCCTTGTCTCGATGCATCACAATAGATGTCGAAACTCTTGCTTACATCCGGTAATACCAAAATTGGGGCTGTTGTCAACCTCTTCTTCAACTCCTCAAAACTGTTTTGACAAGCTTCAGTCCATTGGAACGCCTTCCCCTTCATTAGCAATTCCGTCATGGGCTTGGCTATCTTAGAAAAGTCCTTGATGAATCGACGGTAATATCCAGCCATTCCAAGAAAACTCCTTATTTCCTTGATGTTTTGCGGTGGTTCCCACTTCAACACATCCCTCACTTTACCGGGGTCAACCGATACTCCTCCTTCGGAAATAATATGGCCTAAGAAGGAAACTTCCCGTAACCAAAATTGGCATTTACTGAACTTGGCATACAATTGATGCTCCCTCAATTTCTGCAGCGTAAGCCTCAAGTGTTCCTCGTGTTCCTTCTCATCCTTCGAGTAGATCATGATATCATCGATGAACACCACAACGAACTTGTCCAAGTACTCCATGAAGACTTTATTCATGAGGTACATAAAGTAGGCAGGCGCATTTGTCAATCCAAAAGACATCACGGTGTACTCATAAGATCCATACCGTGTCCTAAAAGCTGTCTTGGGTATGTCCGATGGTCTAATCTTCATTTGAAAGTATCCCGACCTCAAATCAATCTTGGAAAACACACAGGCGCCTTTCATCTGATCAAATAAATCCTCTATGTGTGGCAAGGTATACTTGTTCTTGATTGTTACCTTGTTGAGAGCTCGGTAATCCACACACATCCTTTGGGATCCATCCTTCTTGTCCACGAATAGAACGGGCGCTCCCCAAGGTGAAGAGCTAGGGCGAATAAAACCCTTCTCTAATTGCTCTTGAATTTGTTTCTTGAGCTCCGCTAATTCCATAGGAGGCATCCTATACGGCCTCTTAGCTATAAGTGCAGTTCCAGGTATTAAATCAATAACAAACTCAATGTCTCGA
Source organism: Tuctoria greenei (assembly GCA_036927565.1). Classification (NCBI taxonomy): domain Eukaryota; kingdom Viridiplantae; phylum Streptophyta; class Magnoliopsida; order Poales; family Poaceae; genus Tuctoria; species Tuctoria greenei. The sequence continues at coordinate 186,902,311 of JAYESD010000006.1, forward strand.
TCAGGTGGCATACCTGGCAACTCATCCGGAAAAACATCCAAAAATTCACACACTACCGGAATCTCCTCAATTGCGGCACCTTCCACATGATTCAGCTCCAATTGCTTCGGTGCGGTTTGAGATGCTTCAAATTCTATGGTGATTCCTTCTTCATTGGTCAACTTCACCGTCTTTGTGGCACACTCAATAACTCCATTGTGCTTCCTCAACCAGTCCATACCAAGTATAATGTCCAACCCTTGAGAATCCAAAACAATGAGGTTGGCAGAGAAGTCTACCCCCCCCCCTTATTCTAAGGCTTACTTTTGGACATACTATATTTGTCCTCATCTCTCCTCCAGCAGACTTAACCAATAGAGTAAACTTCATATGAGAGATAGGCAAACTATACTTGGCAACATACTTCGATGCAATGAATGAATGCGATGCTCCAGAATCAAATAACATAGTCGCAGGGTTGGAGTTGGCGAGAAACATACCAATGACCACATCATCCGCTTGTTGAGCATCCTCCGTAGAGACATGGTTCACATTGCCACGAGCAAAGTTCTGCTGTCCACGGCTTCCTTGTGGATGTCCTCCATTAGGTCTTGGGTTTTGCCTTGGCGCATTGTTTCCTTGACCAAGGCCTGACTTAGGACATTGATTCGCAAAGTGTCCAGCTTCTCCACAAGTATAACACTTCTTAACCCCACCAGAATTGTTGGGACGAGCTTGGTTTTGAACATTGGCTCCAGGAAAATCAGCACGAGGTGCATAAGGCATTGCTTGCATGACTGGGCGCTGCTGCACAAACTGAGTTGGACGCGGTGCATAACTAGGGCGCTGAGCAGGAATAGAGGAGTTGTAATAAGGCGCATTGGGCGGCACAAAGCGAGGGCGCACGTTACTCCCTTGTTGCTGTCCCTAGTGTGGCGCCTTCCTCTTGTTGTCTTGTTCCATCTCACGGATCTTGTTCTCAACCACAATTGCTTTGTCCACAAGCTTCTGGAAGTTGACATAGTCACAATTGAGCAATTGCACTTGGATCTCATTGTTGAGGCCTCTCATGAACAAATATTGCTTCCGGCTGTCTCGACTAACATCCTCGGGCGCATACCTTGAGAGTTGAGTGGACTTGTTGAGATATTCACTCACGCTTGATCTTCCTTGCCTTAAGTTCTCGAATTCTTGCCTCTTCAAGATCATCACACCTTCCGGCACATAATGAGAACAAAAATTCTCCTTGAATTCGGCCCAAGTGATCCTCTCTTGATCCTCATGAGCGTTGCATAGTGAATCCCACCAATCGGAGGCTGCTCCAACAAGTTGATGTAACGCAAAGAGAACCTTCTCCCTATCAGTGCACTGGACAATAGCAAGTTTCTTCTCAACGGACTTCAGCCAATCATCAGCTTCCATTGGGTATGTGGCTTGTGCAAAGGTAGGCGGTCTGGTCCTCATGAACTCCCCCAATCGGTTATGAGGAGGCAGGGGTGGCGGTGGAGGCATGTGGGGCTGATTGTTGTTATTGGCAGCCTGCAGCTGTCCCATTGTTTGTATCATGGTCTGCATGAGCTGGTTTTGCATAGCTAGTAGCTGCTCGATATTGATGGCTCCATGAGCAGATCCTTGTCCAATGTTGTTCTGAGGTACTCCACTGTTCTCCTCCTCATCATTGTCATCCCTCTGGTTGCGAGTCCTCACCATCTGAAGAAAAGCAGTAGGTAAGAATTAGAAAACGTCCCCAACTATATGCATCAAGGGATATGAAACTAAACAACTAGCTACACTAGCCTAGGTGGACATGGCAATGCTAAAGCATCCCAAAATCCTCTATTAAGCACGCAAGCAACCAATATATATAGCAAACAGCACACTAAGCAAAAACACATCGATTCCTGAGTGCTCCTATGTGCTCTAAAGTGTCCATTCTATCTAGACTGCATCCTACGGTCAACCTGTGGCTTTGATACCAATCTGTGACGCCCGATGACGAAAAACTGAACCAAGCTAACGCATATGTGTGCCCAGGATGTTCATCACACATATACGAGTGATTCACAAATGATAAACAGATAATTACCACAACTCAAATTATTAAATAAGTACTCTTATTACATAATTCATTATATCCTCGAATACAAGCTCTAATGAATATTAATGACAGGTTCAACTAATGCAGCGGAAATAAACTAATTAAGCAACTAAGCAAACTAAGCAAAGGGATAGCGCAGCTCCATGCAACACCACAGGCAAGCTGACGGTAGACACGGCCTAGAACTCCGCATTATCGCCATTAAACTCATAATCCTGACCTGCAACTGTTGGGGTGGGGGATTGCAAGAGTGAGTACATGTCGTACTCAGCAAGTGTGGAAAGTATGACATGTGGCTGATTCAAATGACGACAATAATAATGGCTAAGTGCTGAAAAGTACAGTAAAACATTTGAAAAGCATTGTATCATATTTATGTGAAGTAAACCCATCATAAACCATGTAACCATTATAATACCAGTCCATAATTCACCATTACCAATAACCATAATCAATGTCATAAACCATAATTCCATCCATAACCATAACCATAATCATAATATCAACCATAACCATTACCAAACCATAACCATTACCAAACCATAACCATTCCAATAACCATAATCATCCCAAATTTCCAATTTCCCTCTAATCATGGAAGTTGTCCAGTCGCTCATAACCGGAGCACGGCTATCATGATAGTTTTAATACTCTGCAGAGTTTGTACCACTTTACCCACGTGTTTGTGATTTCATCACCCGTCGACGACTAAAGAACCTCCCTTATGCCAATTACACTTCCTTTGGTGTATGACCAAGAGATCACAAAATAGCCTTTACAAAGGGATTACTAGCCTATTCAGACCCCACTGAGGTTTCACCGGTGGCGATGCCTCCAACTGAGCACATCTTCAACCAAGGGCCCCCTCTTAAGCCATTCGGATCCCAGGGTAGTCCCACCGATCATCAACAAACCCAATCCGACTACCCCTTCCCCGAGCATCCACAATGGTCCAAACAGCACTAGCAAAGCCCTAATTAATCAGCTACGCTGCACCCATACTTGGCCTCGTGGTGGCACTGTAGTCCTGGCTTATTCTCGCATGAACCGGTCCTTAGATCTAAAGCAAGCAAACCACCATAACATCCAACCCATCCACATACCAGGCTTGCTTAGATCACCCATTACCATACCATGTTGACCAGTTCACGTTATCCAGAATATCATCGATGCATAATTAAATGTGTAGTGTTGGTTTTTCTAGCCCAATTAATTAAGCGAAGCAAAAAGGTAAAAAACCCTTCCCGACTCTCTACCATATATTCCAGGTGACAAGGGTGGTTAAACAAATCTAGTACACTTCCTACCATAGGATTCCCATCAAATTGACACAGCATGCAATTTTGCAAACAAAACATTTATTTTAAAATAGGATCAATATGATTCAAGGACAATTGCCTTGCTCTGACGGATGGGGTTGCTCAAGCGCTTCGAAATCTTGATTCTGAAAATCCTCGTACACGATCTCTTGAGGACTTCCCTCTACTCGTGATCACACATACAAGAATATGCATACAAATCAATATGATGCACACGTATTAATCAACATGCGATGACATGCATGCATGCAAAGTACAATAATTAATTAACTACGGTTGTTTATTAATTAGATGCAACTAGTTCATACGTGTTCATATGAGTTCACGGGGGTTTTAGAGAGAATTAATGCTGCTGAAAATAAAATTATGGTGCAACTAAAATCAATTTACATCTATTAGATCTAATGTGTCACTAAAATTCGCATCGGGAAAAACGAATCCTACCGTAGATGCGATGGCTTCGGAGATCGCGGGACGGGGGTGACGTGTAGACGAAGTAGATGCGTCCTCCGGCGGCACGACGATAGCGGCGCGATGGCGACATCGATCTCCGGCGAACGGTGGGGCCCTCCTCTTTTTCTTCCTCTTCTTCCCCTTCTTTTTCTCCTTTTTCTTCCCTGGGCGCAGCCTCCTAGTGCCCCCTTTTTTTCCCTGTACCGGCGGCGTTCTTGGGAAGGCGGCGGCGTTTTCTGGGGTATCGGGAAAACCTACGGAGCCCGTGCTTTTTGTTTATAGGCGCGGGAGTCGGGGGCGAGCGGGAATATCGGGCGAGAATCGCGGGCGGGGCGCGTGGCCAGCGGGGCGTTCGGCGGGCGGAGCGTTCGGCCGAGCCGGGTGGTAATCGAGGCGCGGGAGCGGGAGGCCGGAGCGGAAGGCGGGAGCGGGATTCGGCGGGGTGGGCGGGAATCAGGCGGGTGGGCGGGCGGTTGGCGGCGGGGTGTGGCGCGTGGAGGCGGGGGTGGGGCCTACGGCAACGCGGGGGCCGAGGCGCTTGGCGGCTGCAGCGGGGTGGGCGATCGAGGCGGGGGGGGGGGGGGGGTGCCGGTCGGCACGTGGGCGGGGCCCGGGCGCCTCGGGGCGCGGCTGGCGCGGTCGCGTGGGCGGGGGGGCCGAGGCAGGTCGCGGTCGGCTCGGCCGCCTGGCCGGCAGGCGGTTTTTCCTTTTTTTTCTTCTTTTTTTAGATTATTATTATTATAATATATTTTATTATTTATATTTTATTTATTTTATTTATCTTATTCATTTTATTTATTATTTTTTTATATATATTATTATATATAATTTATTTATATATATATATATCTCTTTTTTATATATATTATTATTTTATTATTGATATTTATTCCCTAATACATGTTTTAGGCTATAATTATTAATTTCTATTTCTTCTTTTGCTACATACATTTGTATATATATGCTCCATCTTTTATGTTTTATTATTTTTTCTTTTATCCTACTTATGTTTAATGCATGATCATGTATGCAATGCAGGATGCGAAAATTTAGGGTGTTACATAAAGCTCTGGCACTTGTGCCGGTTGTTGAGGAAGCTCCGGCGATAGAGCCGGTAGCGGCAGAAGTTCCGGCTGTGGAACCGGCTGTTGAAGAGGTTCCAGCGTCCGAGCCAGTTGCTGCAAAGGCGACGGCGCCTGAGCCTATGGCGGTCGAAGCGCAGCGCCGGAGCCCATGATGGTTGAAGCGCCAACACCCGAACTAGGGGCGGAGGAAGCACCTGCGCCGAAGCCAGAAGCGGAGGGAGCGCCTGCGCCAGAGCTAGAAGTAGCTTATGCTCCGGCGAAACCTTCAACGCCCACTCCGGATGTAGTGATCCTAAAGGTGCCCTCTGTTGAGCTAGGGTGCCATGATGAAGATGTTGGCCCCCTGCCGGAGGGGTCAGTTGTTGATGACCTGGCGGCTGGGCCTTCGGAACCAATTTCGGAGGTCAGTACTTGTGCTGCAAGCACTTCCTCGGCTGCGGCGAGGCTATCCCGGAGGACGACCCTAGTGTCATGGAAGCTCAGGGTACTGCTCTCCTAGAGTGGGACCCAATTTTTGTTGTTGAAGATCCGCTGGAGCCAACAGAGATGACCTCGGCGGGTCCGGACCCGATCCCCCTATCGTTGTCTATCGACAATGCCTGCTCCAGTCTTCGCCAAGTCCAACTGGCCTTCTACCACGACAGCAAGGCCCTCGAGGAGGAGCGCCAAACCCTTAGGAGGTGGCGCAACCGACTCCATTTCGAGACCAAGCTGGCGCAGTCGAGGCTGGCTGACGACAAGGAGTGCGTGCAAAGGGAGAAGGTCCGCCTGGAGTACTGGGGAAAGTTGTTGGATGAGAGGGAAAGCATGAGGCGGACCCTTGACAACCAGTCCCAGGCCATCTATGAGCAGCCCAAGGCTACGAATAGTGTGGCGGATGATCGCCAGGAAAGGCTCACCGCCATCCATGATAGTATCATCAAGCGCCGAGAGGCTCTTGAGGCACGGGAAAAATGACTCGAAGATGAAGAGCAGAAATTCCTGGAGCTGCAAGACGACCTCGTGAAGAGGGAGGAGAAGCTTGTCCAAAAAACAGCTCTGGCTGACAAGAGCCTTGAAGAACGCACCAAGAAATTGGATGAGCGTTGCAAGGAGGAGGAGAAGAAGGCCTAGGAGTGAGGGCAGGAACTCTACAAGCAGGAGAATGCCATCGCCGCCCGGGAGAAGAAAGTGCGGGGCTGGGAGAGAGGTCTGGTCAAACGCCGGAACGAGATCCACCTCCGGGAGGAAGAGCTCGGCAAGCTCGAAAGGCAGGTTGCTGAAACGATTCAGCATAATGCCAAAGAGGTGGAGCGTCTTGCTCGGGAGAGCTCAGAGCTGGCGGCGGCCAAAAGATCCTTGGCGGAGATGCGTGGTGCAAGGGCTGCGGAGTCCCAACAAGTTTGGGACTTCCTGGGCAAGGCCAACGACGCGCTGATGCCAATGGGCTTCAGTCCCATGCGTCCGGATGATCCAGAGCCGGAGCTGGACCAGGCATTGGAGGCGCTGGGTTCAGTAGGCAACAAACTCTCCAAGGTGGGCGATGTGATCGCGGACCAATTGGAAACGGAGGGTCAGTCCCTGGCGAAGAACATCGCAGAGTATGTGCTGACGTGCTACACCAGCCGGGACCCTCAATTCCCTTTGGACCCGGTGCTTGAAGGTCCCATCGAAGGAGAGGGTGAAGCCGCCCGAGCCAACGTGTTGGAGGTGGCTCAGAAGGTCGCCCAGTTCTTCCATAGGGTCTAGGATCGTCTCCCTGTAGCTCCTGCTTGTACTTTCTCTTCTTCCTCCCCAATTTTGTAATCTCTTGTCTCCAGATGAATGAAATCCAAATTTTTGTGAATTCGAATTTCATTTTTTTGTCTTCAATACCTTTGTCTCGCTTGCCCCCCTGGTAGATATACACAATTTGATTGTGAACATGTACCAAGAGGATGTACTGGTTGTTGAAGACTTGCGTTCTTCAAACTTGTAGAATGTAGGTCCGAAGTCTTCGATAGTGTAGGCCCCCTGAGGCTATCGGAGCTTAGTGGCTCCAGCATTGACCACCGCTGGAGCTTAGTAGCTCCGGAGCATCGATGGTTAGTCCTCCGGGGTGTCGGAGCTTGGTAGCTCCGGCTCCACTCACCATCGTTCTGAAATGTTTATTTTTCCCGCACATTAAAGTCAAGAAAAACAGTAAAATCCGTTTCCTATCTATAACTTGATTGCGGCTTACTGTTCCCGAGAAAGTTTTAGGTCGAACACAATTCTAAATACAATCAAGTGCGCTGTCTAGCTTCCTTGAGGTCCAATCGTTTCTGGACTTGCCTTACTTTGGCCTAACGAGGTGTAGGTAGAGTGGCGTACTTAGGGTGCAGGACCAGGCTAAGTCGATAGCACACTCCGACCCTAGATTGGCTTGGTGGAATTCAGACAAGTAGGCCATCAACAATGCTTGAAACCGGAAGGACAAACAATGCACCTCGAATTGTACATGAACTGGTCGAGCTAAAGTTTCTTAAGAACTGCACAACTTTGTTATAGACAAGAAAGAGAAAAATAAAAAATATTGAGCCTGTACAAAGTAAATGCACGTGGAGTCTATTTTCACACAATGATGCCTTTCATTATAGGTCCGGGGTACAGGGGAAACAAGTACACTCTTAGGGTACGAAACCAGGCTAAGTGTGTTTCGTTTCTCGTTTGACCCAAGGTAGCTAGCTACACTTTTGATTCTGAGACTGTGACAAGTGTTGCATGGGCGTTGTGGACCTAGCAGGTTAGGTCCGGTTGCCCTCCCAGAGGAGCTACCCGACTCTGTACAATGACTCTATAACATACACCACATGTAATTATAGACTCACCTCCGTAATACTAAGCATAGAACTTACGGAGGTGCTCAATGTTCCAAGGATTTGGGAGAGGTGTCCCATCCTCGGTTGCCAAGCGAACGCATCCAGGACGGGATACTTTGATCACTCGGAAGGGTCCTTCCCAGCTAGGGGAGAGTTTGTTTAACCCTTCTCTGGATTGTATTCTCTATAGCACCAGATCGCCTTCCTCGAGTTGTCAGCTGTGAACATGCCATTGGTGATAGCGCCGAAGAGCTTGGCAGTATCGGGCATTCCGAACAACTGCTCGGCACCTTCCCTCTTCAAGTAGGTCAAGGTCTTCACGCCGGAGCTGGTCCTGCGTGGCTTCGTCGGAGGTCCGGACCCAGAGCGACCCCTAGGTGATTTCTGGAGGAAGGACTGCTTCAGCTCCGTACACTAGGAAGAAGGGTGTTTCTCCGGTTGACCGGTTTGGAGTTGTCCTATTGGCCATAGAGTGGGCGGAAGTTCTTCAATCCAGTTGGCTCCATGTTTCTTCAGGCACTCATATGTGCACGTCTTGGGTCCTTTTAGGATTTCTGCATTTGCTCTTTTGGCTTGACCATTGCTTGCCAGGTGAGCTACAGAGGCATAGCTGACTTGGATGCCGAGATCCTCGCAGTATCCTTGGAAAGCAGAGCTTGTGAATTGGGTCCCATTATCTGTTATGATTTTGTTCGGGGCTCCAAATCTACATACTATGGATTGCAAGAAGTTGATAGGTGATTGCTTGTTTATTGTCACAACTGGAGTTGCTTATGGCCATTTGGTGAACTTGTCGATGGCAACATACAGGAACTTGTAACCTCCGATGGCTCTTGGGAAAGGTCCCAAGATGTCCATCCCCCACACAGCGAAAGACCATGTAGGAGGTATCATTTGTAGAGGCTGAGCCGTTTGTGAATTTGCTTTGCATGGAACTGGCATGCTTTGCATTTCTTCACTGGTTCAGTTGCATCCTGGAGCACTGTAGGCCAGTAGAAGCCATGCCGGAAGGCTTTACCGACTAGCATGTGGGAAGACGTGTGGTTCCCACACTCGCCTCCATGGATTTCTGCGAGGAGATCGTAGCCTTCTTCCCTTGTGATGCACCGCATCAGGACGCCATTGGCACCACGCCGGTAGAGATCCCCTTCTACCAACGTGTATCTTTTAGCCAATCTGACTATCCGGTCAGCGGATACATCATCGTCAGGAAGGATATTGTCTTTCAAGTAGCTCCGGATCTCCGAGATCCATGCATCGGGGCTTGCTTGAGCATTTGAGTCTTGCGTGCTGGGTTGCTCGGAGCTTTCGGCAGCACCTACGACCCTTGATGGCTGCCATGGTAACAGGGCCATCGGGACCGCCAGCTTCGGGATGCTGGTCTCGCCCCCTTCGCTTAGTTTGGCAGGCTTAGCTGTGGGTTTTGACAACCTCCGGACGAAGGTTCCGTCAGGAGCAGGAGCTCCGGTTGACTCTTTCGTCGAGAGTTCATCAGCTTCAGCGTTATGGACACGCTGGACATGGTGGAGATCCAGGACTTTGAAGTCCTTCTGAAGCCTCTGGACTTCAAGGAGATAAGCAGCTAGTTGAGGATTGTTGCAGGAGCATTCACCCTTCACCTGTTTAATGATGAGCTGCGAATCTCCCTTGACCAACAGCTGCTTGACACCGTATGATAGTGCCACCTTTAATCCATAAATGAGTGCTTCATACTCCGCCATGTTGTTGGTCGCCTTGAAGTCAAGGTGGACCATGTATTTCACCTTCTCCCCGGTTGGAGCGAGGAGAAGGACTCCAGCTCCGACCCCCTGCTTTTGCATGGAGCCGTCGAAGTAGAGGATCCAGTGAGGTTCGATGAAGACCGGAGCTTTGAGTTTCGACTTCTGCTCACTGGGGCCCCCAGGGTTTGATGGAGAGGGGGTCCATTCCGCCACGAAGTCTGCCAACACTTGACTCTTGATTGCTTGCCTTGGGATGAATTCAAGATCGAATTCTGCCAATTCCGCTGCCCACTTTGCAATGTTCCCTGTAGAGTTGGGATTATGCAAGATCGCACGCAGTGGGTAAGATGTCACCACTGAGGTCTTGTGAGCTTGGAAGTAATGACGAAGCTTCCTGGAGGCGATGAGGACGCATAAAGCAGCTTGTGTACCTCTAGGTATCGAGTCTTGGCATCATGTAGTACTTCACTGATGAAGTACACTGGGCGTTGGACTGCCCGGACCCTCCCAGAGGGGCCCGGAGCTTCCTCCACATCGACCTGGACCCCCCCCCCCCCCCCCGGAGGGGTCCGGACTTGCTTTGGGGACCTCCGGGTCCCTGCTAGAGGAACCCGGAGCTTCTGCTGGAGTGACCCAGGCCCTCCCGGAGGGGTCCAAGTCTTCTGGGACTACTCCTTGTTGATCCAAGTCTGGGGGATGGGACCCAGACTTACCTTTAGGAATCTTCGGACCCTCCCAGAGGGTTCTGGATTCCTGAGCTTGTGATGGTTCTGGCCTCTCTGCAACCAGGACCATGCTGACAACCTCGTCGGTTACTGAAATGTAAAGCAGTAAGGGCTCACCAGGGTTCGGAGCTACCAGGGTTGGTAGAGTGGTGAGGAGCTGCTTTAGCTCTTGGAACGCCTTTTCTGCTTCTTCAGACCATTGAAATGGTCCGGACTTCCTCAATAGCTTGAAGAAGGGTAGCGCCCATTCTGCCAGTCTTGAGATGAACCGGCTGAGGGCGGCTAGACATCCAGTTAGTTTCTGGACATCTTTGATGCGGGCTGGTGGTCGCATCTCCTCTATGACTTTAATCTTCGCCAGATTTGCCTCTATGCCCCGGTGGTTTACCAGGAAACCAAGAATCTTTCTGGAGCTAACCCCAAAGACGCACTTGTCTGGGTTCAGCTTCGTGCGGGAGACCTGCAGCTTGTCGAAGATAGCTTGCAAGGTGTCAAGGAGTGACTCCTTGTCTTTGATCTTGACAACGATGTCATCAACATACACTTCCACTACGTCTCTGATGAGCTCTCCAAAGGTTTTGTATGTAGCTCGTACAAATGTTGAAGTTGCATTCTTGAGACCAAATGGCATGGCAGTATAACAGTACAATCCATCTACTGTGATAAAAGAAGTATGTTCTTCATCTTTCCTAGCCATTCTGATTTGATGGTACCCAGAATATGCGTCTAGGAAACACAGTAATTCACACCCGGAGGTGGAATCCACTATCTGATCTATTCTAGGTAGTGGGAATGGATCTTTTGGGCATGCCTTATTTAGTGTTGTGTAGTCGATACACATCCAAAGCTTCCCGTCGGCCTTGGGTACAACGACTGGGTTTGCCGTGGATTTTGGATGGAAGACATCTCAGATGAATCCAGCTTCGAGCAACTTCTTCACCTTCTTGTCGTATGAAGTTCTATCGCTCTACGGATTGCTTCCAAGGCTTCTGATGTACGGGTCGTGCATCGGGATAAATCTTCAGATTATGCTCAATCACTTCCCTAGGGATCCCAGGCATTTGTGACGGTTGCCAGGCAAACACGTCGACATTAGCCCGGAGGAAAGTGATGAGCGCGAGTTCCTATTTGTCATTTAGACCTCCCGATATACGGGTGGTCTGAGCGGCATCGGAACCGTACGTACTCTAGAAGCAAGATCGCGAGAAGCCCATATCTATTATCTATTTTTTAGAATCGATTTGGACGACTTTGACGGGGATGTCGGTGTCGCCGCTTGGTTGCACGCAAGGTGCGGAGGTTGAGCCTCGTTGACGAATGCTCGGGGGTTTCGGAGCTTGCTCCTGCCTGGATTCTTCCTCTTGCATTGTAGCAAGCGCATGCAATTCCTCCAAAGCAGTCACTCCGGCAGTACGGTCTCCGCAGATCCGAAGAACGCCAACTGGTGTCGGCATCTTTAACACCAGGTAGCCATAATGAGCAGCAGCCATGAATCTGTACAAGGCGGGCCTGCCCAGAATGGCGTTGAAGGGAAAGTTGATCTGAGCGACGTCAAATATCAACTTCTCAGTGCGATAATTCTCCTGAGTCCCGAAGGTCACGGGGAGAGTAATGGCACTGAGTGGTGTTATGGCCCCCATACCTACTCTGGTGAAAGGTCGGGAGGGGCGAAGGTTCAAAGGTCGGAGCTGAAGCTTGACAAAAGCTTCGAAGCTTATGAGGTTCAACCCCGAACCTCCGTCCACCATTACATGGTGGCGTTGAATGTTGTTGATGGTAGGTGATACCATCAAAGGTAGCTGGCCAGCTCCGATCATGTTCTGAGGGCAGTCAGAATCATCAAAAGTGATGGTAGTGTCCATCCACTTTCGATGAGGCTCTGCCTTGGCTGTCAGAGCTACTGAGGCCATGTCCTGCCGCATGGTCTTGAGGACACGGTAGGAGGTGATGTCCCACGAACCACCAAAGATGGTGTTCATGGTCTTCCGACGCTCATTGTCAGAGACGTCGTCGATGGAGGTGTACACAGCCTTCAGGACCTTTTTTGGGTCCTGGAAGCCCAACTCCTCTTCAGCCGAAGCTTCGTCGACTTTCTGCTTTCCTTCCCTCTGACAGAAAGGAACTTCTTCCCGGCGCTTGTGGTAGCGCTCGGCAAGGTTTTGGACCTCCCGGCAGTCCTCCAAGTTGTGGTCGTTCGTCTTGTGTATAGGACACCACATTTTGGAGTTGCCACCGTCTTCAGAGGACGGCCAAGGTCGTTTCTCGGGGCGTGGCCCCCGGCCACCCGGAGCTGTAGCAGCTGCAGCGGTGGATGTGCCGGCCGACGACTTCTTCTTGCCGTTGGTCTTTTTCTTCTTTTTTCCACTCCCAGAGGTAGTGGCTTCGCCTTTGGAGGATTTTTTGCCATCCTTCGGAGGTGGTTTGGAGTGCAATTCATGGCCCTCTGCAGCTTTGGCACATTTGTCTGCCAAGCAGAAGAGCTCCGTGACGCTGGTGATCTCCTTGACCGCCAGCTTCTCCAGCATCTTCTTATCCCGTACGCCCTGTCTAAATGCCACGATAACAGAAGCGCTAGAGATAGAAGTAATGGTGTTTCGTACCTGGGAGAACCTCTGGATAAATGAGCGCAGGGATTCTCCCCCCTTCTGCACAACTGCAAAAAGGTCCAGTTCGGTGCCTTGTCGGGTGAATGAACTCCCGAAATCGGCGGTGAACTATTGGCACAATTCCTCCCAACTATTGATAGAGTTGTGAGGAAGGCTCATGAACCAGGACCTCGTGGTCCCAGTCAAAGCCATTGGGAAGTAGTTGGCCATTACAGCCTCGTTACCTCCGGCTGCAAGGATTGCGGTGGTGTAAATTTGGAGAAACTCGGCGGGGTTAACAGTCCCGTCAAATTTCTCCGGCAGGTGTGGCCGGAACTTTTGTGGCCATCTGAACATGCATAGGTGCATGGCTAGTGCAGAACACCCTCCTCCTACTCCCTCGCGAGTAGGGCTATCTCGAGCATGTCGCCTTTCGCGAGCGCGCTCGATATGGACACGACCATCCTGTTGACGGTAACGACGATCAAGCTCCGCCCGGAGGTCATGAGTTGACATCCTGGTTACCGTATGAGTACGTCGTGCCCAAGAGGGTAGCGACGTAACTTGCTATGACGCAACACGCCTCCTATTTTTGGAAGCATGTGGACCAAGTCTGCCAGACACGGTCCGGTGCTACGATGGGGCCCGCCCTGATGGAGGAGGACCTTGGTTGCTGATGCGGTCGGCTGCTGCTGCAACCAAGTGTTCCACATCAGCCCTCCACTGCTCCATTGCACCCTGGGATGCACCTGGAGGTGGTGGACGTTGGAGGAGAGCACGCGCAGCATGAAGCGCGTGTTCAGGGTTGTTGTTGTTTGCCGATGCAGTGACCGACGCCGATGCACCATCACGCTGCTCAGCTTGACGTGCTGGTGCAGGCGGTGGTGGTGGAGGCATGACTCATGCAGGAGCCATGGCACCTGCTGGTTGCTGCATGTTGGAGGGATTGCCTCCAGCAGGTTCAACGGCAGGGTTGCCATTGGATGATCCAGCAGCTGAGTTCATCATACTTGAAATCTCGGGCGCTCCTACCTGGCGCGCCAACTGTCGGTGTTTGGAACCGGTAGATCTCCCGACGCTACCTTTGGTATATTGAGGAGTTGTAGTTCGATAATGGGTGCGCAGAGATTCAAGAAGGTGAAAGACATGTGTACATAGGGATTTACGTGGTTCGGGCCGCCTGAGCGTAATACCCTACTCCACGAGGTGTGCTGGTGATGCATTAAGCTTGTGAGTCTAGAAGAAGCTCCAAAAGAAGAAGCTTGTCTAGCTCAGGGTGTTCAGTAGTGGTCTTGAACCATCCCTTGTGTATCGTCGACCAGTCCTTTTATAGTACAAGGACTGGTCATTACAACGTTAACCTGGCCCAACAGGTGGCCCCGGCGGTTACACACGCTTGATACGCAATAAATGGGGTTAATTACCCTTAATAGCCTGGTAACGGGCCTTAATAGTGTCGTTACCAGTATCAAGGGCCATCCGACGGCCTGATAGTTGAAGTTGAAGATCCGGCGGTTGCCACATGGCAGCACCGGAGCTCATCGTCGTGGACGGGTAGGTCCCGGGGTGCCATATTGGTATTCTGACCGGAGCTTCCCAGGTGTGGGTGATAGCTCCGGTCTTGTGATACACATGGCGGCCCCGGGACTAACCATGTCGGGGGAGTAGGTCCGGCTACACCTGACATGTGGGGCCTTTGGAGGTCTTCAAATCTGGTATATGGAGTTTCCTTGTGATCTTTGCAATCCCAAGGGGTATCCGGTATGGAGGGTACCGACACAGAGACTAACACATCGATCAAAGTGGAAGATGTTGTTGATTCCCCCATAGAAATGGATCAATCGTGCCTTCCAAACTCAGGTCCTCGTATGAGACGGTTGAGTCACTGTCGCCAGAGCCGACCGCGCCTGCTGAAGAGGAATACATGGGATGATACTCGCCAGCACACAACAAAATTTAACCGATAAAACAAGAACTTTTGGATGTGGATGATCACATATTTAACTTCTCATCGAGCGGCACGTCGAATGTCACACCTGGTATTAAGAAGGCGACCAGATGCTTTCCACATGTATGACAAGATCAGTTGAATTCATACATGTGTAGATGAAAGTAAAATACCATTAAATAGTGTCATGTTCGAGTACATCAAATTATTACATAAATGATCATCCAGGTCTAAAAGAAAAGTACATAAGCAGCGGAAAATAATAAAAGGGCTCCAAGAACAGGCATTGCACAGGGGATACGCTAGCCTAGAACATCTTGTTTGGATCTCCATAGAAGTCCTGGTTCTCCACCTCTTCGTCTTTGTAGACTGAGGGAAAATTATGCAACTAACAAGTTTGAGTACCAATGGTACTTAGCAAGTGGGGAAGTTTATACTATGTGGTTCATAACAAGGAAGGCAAATAATGGTAAAGCACTATAGCAATTACAACCTACCCTTACTTTTGTTAAGCACCTACATCTAGGTGAATTTCACCCATAAACCCCATAGTAACCAGATAATGCCCAAACCCAAACCATCCACCATTTAACCATGTGTGATAATTATGAACTTGGTCCCAAGCCGCTCGTGTCCGTGAGCATGACTGTCTAGATAGTTTGACAAAACTCTGCAGAGTGTGTATCATTTACCCACAGTTTGTGATTGCATCCCCTGTTACCAGGTGGACTAAAATAAACCTCCATGTTGCCAGCTGTGACACCCAGTTCCGAGAATGAACCAAGTAAACACATATGTGTGCCCAGGATGTTCAACACACATACACGAGTGCATTCACAAAAGAGTATACAGAAAATTACCACAGAACAGATTAATTAACCACTTCTATTACACAATTCATAACATCCTCGAATACAAGCTCTAGTGAATATTAATGACAAGTTCAACTAATGCAGTGGAAATAGACTAATAAGCAAACTAAGCAAAAGGGATAGCGTAGCTCCAACACTCCATAGGCAAAGCTGACGGTAGACACAGCCTAGAATTCTGCATTATCATCGTTAAACTCCCAATCCTGACCTACAACTGTTGGTGGGGAATTGTAAGAGTGAGTATGTGTCGTACTCAGCAAGTGTGGAAAGTATCACATGTAGCTGATTCAAATGATGAATATAATAATGGCTTAGTGCTTAAAAGTACATTAAAACATTGAAAAAGCAATATATTATATGTATGTGAGATAAACCCATCATAAACCATGTAATCATGATAATACTCATCATAATACCAGTCCATATTCATTATCATCATCCAGATTCCCGATTCCACAGTACCAATGACCATAATCAATATCAGAATTTAATTCATATCCAGCCATAACCATATTATTAACCATAACCATGACCATAACCATCCAAAATCCCAATTTTCCTCTAATCACGGAAGTTTTCCAAGTGATCATTACCGGGAGCACGACTATCATGATAGTTTTATTAGACAGACTCTACAGATTTTGTATCACTTTACTCACGTGTTTGTGATTTCATCACCCGTCAGCGACTGAAGAAACCTCCCTTATGCCAATTACACTTCCTTAGGTGTATGGCCAAGAGATCACAAAATAGCTTTTACAAAGAGATTACTAGCCTATTTAGATCCCACTGAGGTTTCACTGGTGGTGATGTCTCCTACAGAGCACATCTTCAACCAAGGGCCCCCTCTTGAGCCATTTGGATCCCAGGGTAGTCCCACCAATCATCAACAAACCCAATCTGACTACCCCTTTCCCGAGGATCCCTAATGGTCGAAATAGCACTGGCAAAGCCCAAATTAATTAGCTACGCCGCACCCATACTTGGCCTCGTGGTGGCACTTTAGTCCTAGCTTATTCTCGCATGAACCGGTCCTTAGATCTAAAGCAAGCAAACCACCGTAACATCCAACCCATCCACATACCAGGTTTGCTTAGATCACCCAATTCCACATCATATTAACCATCTCATGTTAATCATATCTCATAAATACATAATTAAGTTAAGTAGTATAGTTGTTTTCCCATCCCAATTAATTAAGCGAAGCAAAAAGGTAAAAATCCGTTCCCGACTCTCTACCATGTATTCCTGGTGACAAGGGTGGCTAAACAAAGATAGTAAACTTCCTATCATAGGATTTCCCATCAAATTGACACAAGCATGCAGTATGCATACAAAACATCTACTTTAAAAACAGGATCAATATGCTTCAAGGACACTTGCCTTGCTCTTGGGCTTGATTAGGATCAAAGACTTCAAACTCTTGGTGCTGGAGATCCTTCGCGGCACTTTCTAGCGCAAATCCGTCTAATCCGCACAATAAACATACAAGACAAGAAACACCATCAAAGAGTGTACAAATATTACCCAATATGGCATGACATGCATGATTAAGGCAATTGTGAAGTAAAACTAGTTAATGGGCCACTATTAATGTTTACTAACTAGTTGTAATAGTTTTTAACAAGTTTGAACAGGTTTGGAACTGATTCAAAACAATTTAGATTTAATTCAACACAATTTAACAAGGAAAATCGGACTAGTCCGCTAGGGACCGGAAGAGTCCACTCTTCGCAGAACTAGAACTAGAGTTTGTACCACTTTACCCACGTGTTTGTGATTTCATCACCCGTCGGCAACTGAAGAACCTCCTTTACGCCAATTACACTTCCTTTGGTGTATGGCCAATAGATCACAAAATAGCCTTTACAAATGGATTACTAGCCTATTTAGACCCCACTAAGGTTTCACCGGTGGCGATGTCTCCTATAGAGCACATCTTCAACCAAGGGCCCCCTCTTGAGCCATTCGGATCCCAGGGTAGTCCCACCAATCATCAACAAACCCAATCCGACTACCCCTTCCCCGAGCATCCTTAATGGTCCAAATAGCACTGGCAAAGCCCTAATTAATTAGCTACGCCACACCCATACTTGGCTCGTGGTGGCACTGTAGTCCTGGCTTATTCTCGCATGAACCGATCCTTAGATCTAAAGCAAGCAAACCACCATAACATCCAACTCATCCACATACTAGGATTGCTTAGATCACCCATTACCATATCATATTAACCAGTTCATGTTAATCATAACCTCATAAATACAAAATTAAGTTAAGTAGTATAGTTGTTATCCCAATTAATTAAGCAAAGCAAAAATGTAAAAAGCCCATCCCGACTCTCTACCATGAATTCCAGGTGACAAGGGTGGTCAAACAAAGCTAGTAAACTTCCTATCATAGGATTTCCCATCAAATTGACACAAGCACGCAGTTTTGCAAACAAAACATTTATTTAAAAGCGGGATCAATATGCTTCAAGGACACTTGCCTTGCTCTTGGGATTGGTTCGGGTCAAAGCCTTCAAACTCTTGGTGCTGGAGGTCATCCACAACGCTCTCTAGCGCAAATCCGTCTAATCCACACAACGGACATACAAGACAAGAATTACAATCAATAGATGCACATATATTACTCAATATGACATGACATGCATGATTAATGCAAATGCAAGGTGGAACTTGTTAATGAGTTGTTTTTAATGATCACTAACTAGTTCTAATAGCTTTTAACAAGTTTATACAGGTTTGAAGTTGATTCGAAGCAATTTTAGAACTAATTCAACATAATTTAACCAGGAAAATTGGACTAGTCTGCTAGGGACCGAACAAGTCAGCACTGCGCAAGAACAGCAGATTAGGGTTTTTCTAGATCGACGTGAATTTGGGGAAACGAGGTTGAATTCACGTAAGGAAAAGGAAGTAGAAGGTATACCAGGTGTTCAGGAATCCAATGAATCAAGGATCTTGGAGGCAACACTTGGATCTTGAGGATCTAGGGTTGATGAAGAACTTGATTGTGAATTGGCGATGGAGAACGCGAAGTCGATGGAGATCTTGATCCTCTTTCGTTTCCTCCTCTTCTTCTTCTTGCTCTAGATCTCCTTCTCCCTCTTTGGTGGCGGCTAATCACGATCTAGGGTTTGGGTGTGGTGGAAAAGTGGCAAATAGATGTCAAGCCAAGGGGTGGGGTTGTTTATATAGAGGTGGAGGGCTAGGGTTAGATGGATTTCGAGTTTGAGATGAGTAGAGGTCGGTTTGGAGTCCCACATGGGCTCTAAAAGAGTTATGCACGACGTCCCTAGGCCCACTTAAAGTAAAACCCAAGAAACAAGTCGTGAAGCAAAAGATCAACTCGGACTCGCGATTTATCAGACAAGTTCGCAAAGGGCCGGACTAGTCCGAAGTTGGTCAGAGAGATATTGGACAAGTCCAGACAGGACATCGGACAAGTACAAACTTATCCAGAGGGGAAAAACAGACAAGTATGGCCAAAATCAGAAAAGTCTAACTTTAGTCAGAGGGGAAAATGGACAAGTCTGTGGAATACAGGACTAGTCCGGACAAGTCCAGGGACTTAGCAAAATTTCCAAGGATTCGGTACACCGGACTAGTCCGCACAGTACCGGACAAGTTCGAAAGTGTCCAGATGGAAAAACAGACTAGTCCGCAGCAAAACAGACAAGTCCGTTTGAGGTCAGAGAGAAATCGGACTAGTCCACACCAAAATCGTACTAGTTCGCACTTACCAGAATTCTTAAGTGCGGTTTTGCTCTAAATACATTTAGACTTGTTCTTTTTTATGTGGATTAATGTTAGACATGTATATGAATGTATGCAAAGCATGATGGATGAAAACGAGGGTGTTACACCAGCGGTGGCCAACACCACGATACACACTTCCGTAGGTGTGCGGCCAGGAGATCACTACGAGGTCTTTCTGATGGTTCTCCCGACTTGCATTTGTACTCTGAGGTTTCACTGCTCCGGCACCTAGAGTCTATTTTCCCTCCGCCAGGAGAAGCACCCTCTTGAGCCATGTGGATGATAAGGCAGTACTCTGAACCAATTTTCCGCTTGTTCGATTACCAACGCTACACCTAGAGAGACCAAATTACTAAACCAAGTTGTCCCATATACAACCCTATGGTGATATTGTATGACTTAGTAACTTCCTCCATAAACCGGTCCTTAGAATCTGATAGGTGTCAAACCCCAAACCAATGTCTTGTGCACGCATGCACCATTCCATTCAACATCTCCTATGAGATACCTACCAACTACTTTCATTATTTTCAATAGCTCATAAATCATAGAAGATCAAATATAACATGTAGTCAAATTATTCATATTTATTAAGCATGGCTAAGCATGAACTAGTTAATAAAAATCCACCCAAACCCTAGTGACAAGGAATAATGTGGAAAATATAGGGAAAACAAAACATTGGATTCAACTTTAGATTTAGCATGCATCTAACTAAAACTTAGTAAAAAGGGTGCAAGATGGTCAAGGACACTTGCCTCCAGAGTAGGGTTGGTGATCGACGGGAAACTAGTGCTCTTGCAGGTTGGAAGTCGGTACTGGCCCCGACGTTGTACATAAAATGATAACATACAATAAGAACAATCACAAAATGCATACAAACATAAAATTCTACGCATTTACGATTTTATGGATAACTTTGGATCATAGGCATAATTATTTATTATTGAGAATTTGGAGTTAAATGTGATAATCTGAGTAAAATACTTTTTTAGTAATTTTAATAAAATTTTTATATTTACTTGAAACCTAGTATTATTTTCTAGAATGTTTTCACGTTCAAAAATATGCTTAAAATAGATTCCAAACATAAAATATGCATTTTACAATTTTTACACCATTTTTAATATTTATATGTTATGTGCAAATAAATTTCTATGATTTAAATACACTTACAAATATTTTTATGCATAAATGAACAATTTAATTAAGTATTAAAATTATTGCAGAGATAATTATTAATTAAAAATATTTATTGGACTGTTTTTGTAGTATTTTATGGAAACTATGGACTTTTATTTAATTTCTGATATTTATGGGGGGGTTTCTGCAAAAATAGAATTAATCTAGAGGCTAAAAAACATTTTTATAAAGTTCAGGGGTTATTTTATAATTTTCTAGTATATAATTTGCTATTTTCCAAAATTCCAGGGGCTTCCTAATAATTTTTACCATAATACTCAGTTATTTCATAATTTCCAGAAAGGTTAGGGTTAGTTTTATAAAAATTTGGGCCAAACTGTAAATAGTCTAAATTCAACATGGGGTTATGTGCAATATTTCCAATTGTTATGCGGGATTTAATTTGGGCCATTGGATTTAAAGAGGACGACCCAGATTTAAAACAACGAAGGGGTATTCTATGATCTAATCTCGACCGTACATTTGAAATGGACAGCCATAAAGCAGCCACATCACCTAGGTGACCCGCGGCGGCGGCGCAGAGCGGCCGCGACGGAGTTCTCGCCGACGACGACCAAAACGCGCACTAAACAAGCGAAAGGGCACATCTCTAGGGCGGAAAAGAGAGAGAACAAGGTGATCTCACCGAGACATGTCGAGAGGCTGGAAACAGAGCCGAGGTTAGTCGAATATTGTCAGTGGTGACGAAATCCGGCAGCGCCCGATGAAGTCGGCGTTGCGACGGCATTCTCCCCAAGAGACGATGTCCGGCGAGCTCCTAGAGACACAACACACATGTTAGACAAGTTTTTGTGGTGAGAAATTGGATGAATCAATGAGAACGAAGGCACCATTACCAAGCTCGACGGTGTCTAGGGTTTGGGGTGTCGTGGAGACGAGTTTCGAAGGCAATCAACCCATGTTTTATAGGGGAATGGAGGAGAAACACTCAGCGACATCATTGGGCACTATCCCATGCTTGATTGAGGAGAAACGATCGACATTGAAGGGGAGGGAGTGGGCGGCGCGGCGTGCATGCGTTACAGGGTGGCGCGGCGGTTCGGGGGAGATGAATCTGACAGGTGGGGCCCAATCGCCAGAGAGAGGGAGAGAGGGGGCGCGGGGCAGGCCGGCGCAGTGAGGGAGAAGGCTCTTGGCCCGGAGGAGGGATTGGGCCCAGGTGAGTTTTTCTTTTTCCTTTTTCTTTTCTTTTTGTTTTTCTTCTATTTTCATGATTTTAATTTTAACACAAAATTTCTAACGATTTTAAATTTCAAAAATTTCGCACATGCAATACATATGATGCACTTGCCTTAAATGATTTTTATACCAAAAGAAATTATTTCAAAGCTCTTATAAAATTTTGTTTTACATTTTTTTTTCAAAAGATGGGTGTTACTATTCTACCCCCCTTAAAATGAATCTTGCCCTCGAGATTCCGACGTCCTATAGAAAGAGATTAGAAACTGGGCCTTGAGGTCTTCTTTGTTTTTTTCCACATCGCTTCTTCCTTCGAGTTGTCTTTTCGTTGCATCTTGCACATGTGAATCATCTTCCTCCTTGTAATGCCTCAAGGTAGCTTTAACCGGTAGGCTACCCCCTTATGCATTGACTTACATTATGGTAAACTTTCCTCGCTATCATGTAATATTGTAGTAGAGTGAGAATCATCATGAGACATACCATTCACTGCTTCAGATGTGCCCTGAACATCCTCCAAGGACATGTTATTGACTCGGACAAGCGATGGATTATGTGTCGACTGCTTCTTCAGGCAACTAAAGGAGTAGTGGTCTCTCTCACCGTAGTTATAGCATTTCCCAATCATATTGGTACCTTGAGTTTTATTGCCTGATTGCTGATTATGTTGTGGTTGCCCTATTGGACGAGAAGAACGTTGGTGTTGCATCTGCTGACCTTGCTGGGTATATGGCATTGGTGGCCTAAAAGAAGAGTTGGCAGGATGACTCGTCTGTCCCATCTGATGAGTAGCGAATCGAGGATGATTGTTGCTACCAGAAGATTGCCCATGTACCACCTTTCGCTTGCGATTTTCTTCATCAAGTTCTTGTTTCTTCCTTTCCACGTTGAAAGCTTTGTCCACTAGCTTTTGAAAATCAACATAGTCACTTGAGGACATTGTTAGTTGTATTTCTTTACCCAACCCTTCCTTGAAACAGAACTGCTTCTTTGCATCGATATCTACATCTCTATGGGCATAACGGAATAACTGTGTAAACTTGTTCAGATACTCACGTACACTCATATTACCTTGCTTCAGGACAAGGAACTCCTAACGCTTTACTTGAATTTCACCTTCAGGCACATGATGGTTCCGAAATTTGTGCACAAACTCTTGCCAAGTGATGTTCTATGAGTTTTCATGTGAAACTGTATAAGCAGTCCACCAGTCAGCTGCGGGTCCTGAGAGTTGTTGAGATGCCAGAAGTACTCTTTCTCTTCCTTCACATTGAACTTTCCTCAACTTATTTTCAATTGTCTTTAACCATTCGTCGGCATCCATAGGCTCTACTCCACTTGAGAAGACTGGAGGTTGAGTGTTTATGAAATCTCTTAAACAAGATCTTGGTCTTGGTGCTTGTTGTAGTTGAGGTTGAGGTTGGTGTTGAGGTGCTTGTTGGGCTTGTTGCATGTGTTCACAATCTGCGTTAGATTCTTCATCATTTGCATTTGCATAGCTATCATTTGTTGCATCTGATTTGAAGCTAGTGCTCCACATGCACCTCTTCCATTCCATTGAGGTAGTGGAAATCTTTCATCATCTTGATTGTTAAGAGGCACACCATGACCACGTCCTCTTGCTCTGCCTGCCATCTGGTGTTGGGATGTTCTTGTAGATAATAAGATAAGAGAGTAACTATTTTTATATACAATTCCCACTATATGCATCAAGGAGAATAAGTTTATGAAAAATGTTATTTTATTCAATAAAAAGATGAGGCTGTGTACGAGGTGCCAAAGCATTACACAACACACATCGCATAAGCAAACATGCAAACATTCAACCACACATATATCAAACAACAAAACTTAGGATCATAAACACGTCTCTGCTCGTCTTATTACATTATTGGTTAAAGTAGCTATTTCTAAGTAGTGTGGTGTAGGGTGAGTTAACTCTATCTTCTTAGATCCTCTTCGTATGTCCAAGTCTCAAAGCCTGAAGTATATCCCTCGAGGGTCCTCATCAATGATCATCTGGTACTCTTGGATAATAGCCTTTTGATACTTCATGAGAGCATGCATGTCTTGAAGCTCCCCTTGGCAGCGCTCGAGGTGATCGCTAGGATGAACTCCATCATTGATGCCCCTTTACATTTGCCAGTTCGTGAACTGTGGCTGCAGTGATGCACAAGTGAAGTTATTGATGCCGATTGGACGTTGAGGAGTGTAGGCGAGTGGCTTTCCAAAATGGAGCAAAGTGATTCTTGAGTAGTCGACTGTTGTAGAAGATCAAGAGCTCACTCATCCATTCTTCATGATCGACATGATGAACCTTGGTAGTATGATAGCGAATGTAGAGCTTGTGGGCATCATATCCGGCAGTAAGTAAGATCACCCTAAGATGACGATTCATTCCTCCAGTGGAATCTCGAATAGGGTAGTATGTCATCAAGTTTCTTGAATAGTGCTCTGGAGATCTTGGAGCATAGGTTGGAGCACATGAAACAAGGTGAATCCATGTGGTGGTCAGGTGAGTCTTGGCCATCTACAGTTGATGAGAGGAGTGATAGAAAATCCAAATAGTGAAGACAACAAGACAAGGTAGAATATACAAAGAAATTTTGTAGAATACATTTTATGAAAATAGCAAATTCCTTAGTGTTTGAATTTCTATCTAGGCTCGCATCCTACGGGTAACCTAGCTCTGATACCACTTTGTCACACCTGGTATTAAGAAGGCGACCACATGCTTTCCACATGTATGCCAGGATCAGTTGAATTCATACATGTGTAGACGAAAGTGAAATACCATTAAATAGTGCCATGTTCGAGGACATCAAATTATTACATAAATTACCATCTAGGTCTAAAAGAAAAGTACATAAGCAGCGTAAAATAAATAAAAGGGCTCCAAGCACAGGCATTGCACGGGGAATCCCCAGCCTAGAACATCTCATCTGGATCTTCGTAGAAGTCCTGGTCCTCCACCTCTTCGTCTTCGTAGACTGGGAGAAAAATTATGCAACTAACAAGTTTGAGTACCAACGATACTCAGCAAGTGGGGACGTTTATGCCATGTGGTTCATAATAAGGAAGACAAATAATAGTAAAGCACTATAGCAATTACAACCTACCCTTACTGTTGTTAAACACCTACATCTAGGTGAATTTCACCCATAAACCCCTAGTCACCAGATAATGCCCAAACCCAAACCATCCACCATTTAACCATGTGTGTTAATTATGAACTTGGTCCCAAGCCGCTCGTGTCCGTGAGCACGGCTGTCTAGATAGTTTGACAAAACTCTACAGAGTGTGTATCCTTTACTCACAATTCGTGATTTCATCCCCTATTGCCAGGTGGACTAAAATAAACCCCCCTGTTGCCAGCGCGGCCAACCTCGATACACACTTCCGTAGGTGTGCGGCCAGGCGGTCACTATGAAGTCTTTCTGATGGTTCTCCCAACTTGTATTGGTACTCTCAGATTTCACCGCTCCGGCACCTAGAGTCTATTTTTCCTCTGCCAGAAGAAGCCCCCTCTTGATCCATGCAGATCCCAAGGCAGTACTCTGAACCAATTCCCCGCTCGTTCGATTACCAACGCTACATCGGGAGAGACCAAATTACTAAACCAAGTTGTCCAATATACAACCCTATGGCGATACTGTATGGCTTAGTAACTTCCTCGATAAACCGGTCCTTAGAATACGATAGGTGTCAAACCCCAAACCAATATCCTTTGCACGCATGCACCATTCCATTCAACACCTCCTATGAGATTCCTACCAACTAATTTCATTATTTTTAATAGCTCATAAATTATAGTAGATAAAATATAACATGTAATCAAATTATTCATATTTATGAAGCATGGCTAAGCATGAACTAGTTAATAAAAATCAACCCAAACCCTGGTGACAAGGAATATTATGGAAAATCTAGGGAAAACATAACATGGAATTCATCTTTAGATTTAGCATGCATCTAACTAAAACTTAGTAAAAAGGGTGCAAGATGGTCAAGGACACTTGCCTCCGAAATAGGGTTGGTGATCGACGGAAACTGGTGCTCTTGCAGGTTGAAAGTCGGTTCTGGCCCCGACTCTAGTGTGAGACCTCTGTTTGCTGAATACATTGGCTTTGACAATAATAGTTTTGAATACTACCAAAACACATTTAGCAAGGTCCGACTCTAGGTCCGAGCTCCTGCAAAGTCTGACGATAGGTCTGACTTGTTTTGGGTAGCTCCTACAAGTTCCGATGCAAGGTCCGACTTATTTGTCTAGGTCCGACTTATTTTGGATAGGTCCGACTAGCTTTGGGTAGCTCCGGCGCTAGGTCCAACTAGCTTCGGTAAGCTCCGGCACTAGGTCCGACTAGCTTTGGTTAGCTCCAATGCTAGGTCCTACTAGCTTTGGGAAACTCTAGCTCAAGGTCCGGTTAGCTTTGGCAAGGTTCGAAGCTTGATCGCAATGGTTCTGCTTTAAACTTGCAACGTTTGAACTTGCTTTTTGGATTATGGAAAGTTAGCTTAGTATTCTTCTACTAATTTTTTGGTGTGTTTTGGTGGTTATGGCTGATATCTTTTTTCTATGGTTTGCAACATGCTTATGTGAGGTGCTCACGTAAGGTGTTGTGGTTTCAGAACTAACGAGAGTCAAGTCGAGGACTTGTGCTCAAAAGTATTGGTTGTTTATTCATGTGCAGGTGATGCTTGAGTTCAAGACATGGTTGGTGATGGGATCCATTGAACTAGTCTTAGGGAGAAGATGAGATTCAGCAACCAAGTTCGGGAGGAATTGTGGTTGAGTTGATCGAGAGGTCGCGCATCATGTTTGAATCAAGAACAATGCATATGAAGGTATCGTGGACGTCGTTAAAAGGTGTTTGCACGTGTGCAAGGAGTGCATGGACATGGCTACATGGTTCCGAGGCATGATG
Organism: Tuctoria greenei; assembly: GCA_036927565.1. Taxonomy (NCBI): domain Eukaryota; kingdom Viridiplantae; phylum Streptophyta; class Magnoliopsida; order Poales; family Poaceae; genus Tuctoria; species Tuctoria greenei. Next base: position 186,928,986 of record JAYESD010000006.1, read on the forward strand.
AAGAGATGTGGACATAAAAAATTAATCGGATGGGTCCAACAGACTAGGTTATGGACTCAGTCTACGGCTGAGTCGTGTTTGACTGAAATATGGAAATATTTGAGTTGGTGATGATAGGATTTCATGAGGGTCACGAAATTGAGTTGTTTTAGGAATGTGAGATACGTTCCTAAGGTGTTTGGAAGTCTTAAGATTGCTTCTATCTGCGTATAGAAGAGTCTTGAGCAGTTATGAAAAGTTTTGATTCATGATTTGAGTAGGATTAGAGTCCTAGTTTGAGTTGAGTTGGCCTTCGGGTTGGTTATATAAGAGAGGGAGACCAGATCTTGTGGTATACAACTTTTGGGCTGTTCCTCTTGTGGTTTGATCAATAAAATTCGTAGTTTGAAGGAACTTTTGTGCTTTCTTCGTCTGACTTGTTTTCTTCAAGTCTTTCTCGTCGAGTTTCTGTACAACACTACCTTGCTTCGGTGGTTTTATCATAACTCAAGTTTTATAGATCCAATTGATGTGATTCTTTTTTGGTTGTCTTCAAAACTTGATTATCTATCATATGTAAAAAAATTACGGTTATTGGATTTGTGGTTTTGTATCTACACGAGTTTCTTTGTAGTGTTGCAGATCTGATTTTTCTCGGGTAGAACCGATTGACCTTTGTTCGATCTTTCAATCGTAACTTGAGTTTTTCTCGACGGATTTTCGTGATTCTTAATGTGACTTCTTCGTGATTTGATTCTTCAAAATATATTCTGGTTTTGTCATGATTGATCACATTTATATTAGTCGTGCACATGAATTCTTTAACAGATCAATCTTCTGCCAAGGGGTTTTCATTGCTTCCTCTGAAAAAATTTAAATCTACCATTCACCCTCCCCCTCTGGTAGCGTTTCATGTGCTCTTCGATCCTACAATTGGTATCAGAGCCACGGTGCTCTAATCTTTGTGATTTGCACGTGTTTTAACTAATCATCATGGAGAAATACTCCACAAAACCGTGTGTGTTTAGTGGTATTAATTTTCAGGTTTGGAAGGCACGAATGGAAGCTTTTATCCCAGCGTAAGGCTTTGTCATATGGGAAAATGTATACAAGCCTTACGATGTGCCTCCAAATGATCAAGTTACAGCTACAAATCTGAGAGATGTCGACAACAACAACAAGGCTCGAAACTTGATCATACAAACATAAATTAAAAGTGACTTCGACCGTGTTGCACACCTCCAATTTTCGTACGATGTGTGGAAAGCACTTTGTGACTACCACGAAGGATCCAACACAATCAAGGAGGTAAGGCAAGACATGTTCAAGAAAGAATACATGCGCTTCGAGATACAACCCGGTGAGTCCATTCATGACCTCTTTGCTCACTTTAATAAAATTCTCAGCAACCTGTGTAGCGTCAATGTTAATTTTTCAGATGCTGAGAATGCTAGGCAATTACAAAGCGCATTAGACATGTCAATTTGGAAGATGAAAGTCACATCTATTCGTGAATCTACTATCATGAGTATACTTACATTAGGTGTGCTATATTCTAAATTGAAAACTCATGAAATTGACATAGTCTCACGTAAGAACCCCAACAAGTCTCTTGCATTTGTTTCTCAATGTGACATGCCTAGCTCCGACCAATCTTCATGTTGTGGTACACTTGCTTTGTTGTCCTCTCTAACCCTTGAACAGATTGAGGAGTTTCTAGAGGAGGAGCTAGCACTTCTCTCTACTAGGTTCTCAAAAACATTGCAAAATGTGAGAACTAGAAGGAGAGGAAGCTCCAGACCTCAACGATGCTTCAAATGTGGTAAGACAAGACATTTTCGCACGGATTGCCCTAACCTTTTAGGTACCACTTCCCGTGACGAATCAAAACAAAGCATTGCAAATCAAAACTGTGAAGCTTTCGCACTCCAGACAGCTTGGGCAACTAAACGAACATTGTACAATCCGGCCTCACTATAAGAAATATCGGTTAGATAGGACCGCCTCGATCCTCTGTAAAAGGAGCCTCAAGGCCTCCTCCGAGGGGGCCGAATTCACTTTGTACTCATTTTACTTACGCATTTACGTACGCGCCTTACTTATGCACTTACTTACGTGTTTCATTTAATTACTTTCCTAAAGTTAATTTTACTTTCCTAAAGTTCATGTACTCGAGAAAAGCTCGCTTGTATTCGGTTCTCTCGCCTTTTGAGGTAACAAAGATCACGGATAGACTCCCTCTAAACGTAGGATCTTTTTTGTCTGAATTAGGATAAATATTTTTTCTTTTGCAGTTAGCCATATGAAGATGAACATGATTCAGCTACAAATTTACTATTTGGTTTAAGAAATGTTGACAGCTAACCACGATGGGAGATGAGGTCGACGAGCTCCTTACCAACGTGAAATGTCTTACAACAATGATGACACATGTTTCTGATCCATAGACTAACACATGGATCAAAGTGGAAGATGTTGTTGATTCCCCATCGAATAGGATCCGATCGTGCCTTTCAAACTCAGGTCCTCATATGAGGCGGTTGAGTCACCGCCTCTCAGCTGGACACACAGCGATCGAGCACAATGCACCACAGCCTGATGTGACACCCCATCGTAGCGCGCGTCTTAATGACCTACGCTCGGATCGAGGAGCACACCTTCATCGCCGTCGAGGCCGCCGCATCCTCGGATGTGGTCGTTGATCCAGCCGTTCAGGGGCTGTTTGGTTGTATGCCTAAGTTGCCGAAGCCTAACCTTAGTCACTTGCCACACTTGTGGCACACCTAAGCTACCTAATGTTAGTTGTTGTTTGGTTTGCTACTATAACCTAATCTTAGGCGTGCCTAAGAAAATGTGGTATGTGTTTGGTTTGTTACTATGACTAAGCTTAGGCGTGACTAAAAAATATGTGGTAGGTGTTTGGATTGTTAACATGCCTTCACCTAGGCAGTTCAGTATAATCACACATGCAAGTCTTTATATAAATCTGAACAATTAAACCCAATAGTGTGGAATCTGAACTGAAAAATCTGAACTAAATCTGAATTGAAAAATCTAAACCGAATCTGCACAATTAAACTCAAAAAATAGCTAATCCTTAGAATCTGAACTGAAAAATTTCCTAACTGGAAGTCTCTGAACACAACTAGAAATCTGAACATAAATCTGCAAGTTTAAAGTTCACAAGACACCCATAAATTTAACTCCAAGATCAACACAACTACAAATTCATAACAATAAGTCCACATCTGAACACAACTACAAATCTGAATATAAATCTGAACACAACTACAAATCTTAACATAAATCTGAACATAAATCTGCAAGTCTAAAGTTCACAAGACACCCATAAATTTAACTCTAAGTTCAACACAACTACAAATTCATAACAATAAGTCCACATCTAATATCTCATCGCTCAAGAACTTGAACACCCATGTTTGAAAAGTTGTCTCACTAGAAGAACATAAGAACCCACGAAGACCTTTTCTCTCATTAGCTGCTAGATAAGTGTCAATCAATAGCTTCTGATCAGTTGTTATTGTCATAGCTTCAAGTCGTTGCCACAAAAGTACATGTGGATCACAAGGAGGTGGAGGTGGAAGAGGTGGCAGTGCTGCAAGGGCTTCCTTAAGTTCATGTAAAGTGCTGCATATTTCATCATTTGTCCGTGCAATACGAGTCTTTGCCTTCACCTCCCGCTTGGTAGACGCATTCATGTCACGACTACGCTTCACCCCGGAGCTAGAGGAGGTGTTCTCACCACCTGGAGATGGCTGGTTGCTTGATGGATAATCAAAAGTATCAGAATCATCACCTATCACATCTTCAGGTTCGGCATAAGAGGACAAATCATTGTTGAAATCATCAGAACCATCTGAGTTCGCCTTATCATTCATACAACCAAATGTGTCCATAGCAAGTGAACCATCTGCACTACTCTGACTGAACAACTCCTGCATTTCATTGAAAAACTTGATTGGTTTGGAAAGAAGTCGTCTCGCTCAATCCTACATATTGAAGTGGCCCAGTTAGTATAAAACAACATGATTAAGCTGACATTTATACCAAATAACTGCTAGAAATGAAACACTGTTGTTGCTGTTGTTGCCATGCAAAACCAGAATTATTACTGTTTCTGAAACTGATACAAAACCATAATTAACCAACTGGTGCTACAATAACAACATCTTGTTTTTACTTTCGCACAACTGAACAATTAGTCCAACATATTGAACAATTAGTCCAGCCATATTGAACAATTAGTCCAACATAATTAACCGGCTCCATATATAAGATACACTTATGTTTCAATATAGGCTATTATTACTAGCTGAAATCCAGTAAGCATGGTGGTATATTTGCAGGTTTCCTCAAGAATCCAGAAGCAGTACTTCAACCTTTTGTGAAGCTTTACAAGTTCTATGTGGAACCCTTTATACTACCTTTACTTGCATATTATACCCATTCCTGGAAATATGTAGTCAAAGTCTTAACTATGGTGCTCCATCTCGTGTACAATATATTTAAACGATTCATGTAACAAGCAATTTATTGTTCTTGTTGTATGTAACGAACTAAAATGACTCAAGCAAAATTTGCAAAGTATTATCTTTGTGTGTTACCAGTAAATTAGCACAGTAAAGGCCCTATGAAAAGCATGACAACTGGACATATATGTACCACTTCCATACGCTTATCATATATGTGCCCTTCCTGTGAAACAGGAATTAACCAACTGGTGCTACTATCAGTTCTAAAGGCCTAGCAAGTTCAGCCCCAACTCTGTTTCGATTATACAACCTCAAAATAGCTCACTTAGTGTAAAACAACATATCCTAGTACGAAACAGCTCACTTAGTGTAAAACAGCTCACTTTGGGACAACTCAGTGTGTGTGAATATCATACAAAAAGATAATGGCATGTGAACAAAAGAGTGAAATACAACTATGAAATGGTCATAAAACACAATATACCTTAAGATGAGATTTCTCAGATTCTGATATTGTAACAATGCATCTAATTGGATCAAATGAATTTCCACTCTTATGTAAAGCTGCAGCAATAAACTTCCAATTCTCCTTGAAGTGTCTAAGATGACGCTCCACTTGGGAAACAGTCACTCCCATATTAAATTGTCTATTGAGTGCCTCTGCACACTTGAAGTGGTGTGTTTTCTTGAACTTAAAACCAGCATATTGTTCTTTCTTCAAATCAACATACCATCCAAACATGAATCGGGTTTGATCCTCATCCCAAGAAATAGTCCTCTCACGAGAAGGTCCATCACATTCAACTTGACCCTTTCCTTTCACCATGACTGAAAAAGGAACAACTCAGTAATAGGTTCTGAAAAAGGAACAACTCATTAATAGATTATGAAAAAGGAACAACTCAGTAATAGGTTCTCAAAAAGGAACAACTCATTAATAGATTATGAAAAAGGAACAACTCATTAATAGGTTTTGAATATAAAAATGATATAATAATAAGTCAATATAATATGGAACACATATAATAGGTTGTCTCTTTTCTCATCACAATGATCAAACACACAACACATACAACACAAAGATCAAACACACTGACAACATAAAGATCAAATCTGTTGCACTCTCTCATACCACATTTTCTGAGCTAAGTCGTCACACATACGCCCCCAAAGTCGGTTATCTCTATTCACATCAACATGTGTATGATGGCTTCGTGGAAGGTGCGCAAACCATGATTCATCATCATAGACATATCCATCAGGGCCATCGTCTAATATAAAGTTATGCAATGCACAACATGCCAAGACAATCTTCACTTGAGTTTTTAAAGGGAAAATGGTTGACTTGTAAGTATCTTAAATCTGTTTTTGAGTGTCCCAAATGCTCTCTCAACAGATGTTCTAAGTGAAGAGTGTCTAAGGTTGAATAATTCATTTGGGTTCTCTGGCTGTCTGGTTCCTTGGAATTCCTTAAGATGGTACCGAACACCACAATATGGGGGCAATATATCGGGTCTTGCAGCATATCCGACATCAGCTAGAAAGTAATGACCTACAATAGGATCTTACTATAGTTAACTATATGTTACAGGTATTATATTATGTATTTGTATAACAGGTACCTTCTGGTATTTTTAGACCCAATGGTCGTGACAGTGCATCCTGAAGCACATAAGAATCATGGGCTGATCCTTCCCATCCAGCTAAGACATACATAAATTTTAGATCAAAGTCCACAACAGCTGGCACATTTTAAGTTGGATACAATTTTCTACCCCTAAACCTATCTTGCATATAGATAGGAACAAAAGCTGGTACATGTGTCCCATCCAAAGCTCCTATGCATCTCTATACAAAAATCAAAATATAATTTATTAGTGGCTAAATTATTACTGTATCTGCAGTAGTACATATATGCATTTATAAGTTACCTCAAAATATGGATGAAACCTTTATGGGTTATTCAAAATCTTTGGATGTGTCTCTGTAGTTCTGAGTGTAATAAGATCACGAGAAAATACACATATAGCATCCAAGACTGCATGAAAATACCTACTAATTGTCTCCACAGACCTCAGGAACTCAAAACCAACTGATCTAGTAGTCCATCTATGTCCAACAACGTGCATGAACATAGCCACTTGTTCTTCGATGGAGACAAAAATAGAATCCTCTAACAATCCACGAGACCTTAGATGACCACACAACCTATGAAAAACAGCCTTCTGCATACGCAACTCACTAATACAATTTGCTTCTGTGTCATTGTACAAACGGTTAAGACGAGACTGTCTTTCCAAATCTCTAGATAATAATGGGGCATACTTGATACGTCTCCTGTTTAGTCTAGTTTGTTGCAACTTGTACCATAACAAAATTACACATATGCCAACAATAACAGTTCTTCGCCTCCGCATATAAAGATTGTAATTGTGAACATATTCAAGGTATCGCTTCATTATGCCCATCTATACATTCATACAAGTTCAAAACAATGTTCAGAATGACATGCAAAATAAAATTTATGTAAAATAAGGACAATATATAATGTTTCTTACCTTAAATGAATGGTTGGATCTCTTCTTTGTAGATTGGCAACTGTACTAGATTACAAAAGAACACAAAATTAACTGAGAGATTTAAAATATAACAGGAGTATTATACACACATGTACTAGTAATACATGAGCATGATACAACAATACATGATTAAAGAATGGCGCAAGGTTTTACAATAAACAAGCCCCAAGTATGACCTTAACAGTAAATGGACTATAATAGAGATACGAGGAACTGAAGATCCAGGGTTTGAATGTTGGAACCCAATAGAAGAAGGAAAAAAAGATTAATTTGTACAGGAAAAATAAAGAGTACTAGAACGGAATGGAGACTGCAACCCGTAGGAAAAAAAAAGATTAATTTGTACACTCGTAGGAAGTGCGGGCAGGCAATCAAACTATGAAGTTGGATCAAATGGAGACTGCTGCAAACGTGCTGCAACAGAAGTATTACCGTGGAGGGAATGGGAGAAAAAGAGCGGTGCTTGGCTTGGCTTGACGCGGCGGAGGTGAGGTGATTGGCTTGGCTTGAGGCTTGACGCATCAACAGGATTCGTTGTTGTTTTGGAAGTGAGCGAGGAGGAAGACGAACACTTTGAGAATGGACGGACAATTTCTCTACGAGGGGAGCAGGAGCACGAGGCCCGCCACGAGGCTAACTAGGATCGGGGAGATCTGTACGGAGGCCGGCATGGTGGAGAGTAGGAAGAGAGAGATGGGGACGGGGTGCCATATGCGGCCGTTGCCGGCGACTTCGAGCGCCTTGAGGAAGAGGCGGGGAGCGCGTGGAGGCAGAGGGATACCTCGGATGGCGTCGTCCTTTCCTCCTCGTGGACAGGGCGGGTGGCGACGGGAGTTGGAGAACGGCGGGATCCAGGGGAGTGGCTCCTCCGCGTGGGCAGGGCAGGACGTGTCGAGCGCTGGAGGACGGCGGGATGCAGAGGAGCGTAGGACGGCGGAGCTCACGACTCTCGATCGGATCTGAGCGGAAAATGAGGAATTGCCGCCGCTTCGGCGGTCGATTCGACCGCTACAGGTGCGGCAACTTTTTGTTAGACAATGGAAGGAAAAGTTGCCTAACTTGTATGACATGCCTAACTTTAGTTAACAACCAAACACTTGTCTAAAACAGTGTAGCATAGTGTAGCATGCCTAACATTAGGTTTAAGCAAGTTAGACATAACACCGCGACCTCTAAGGCCGACGCGCCGGCATCCGAATCCACCCCCGTCACCAAATTTGGGCTCTTCGCCGCCTCCATCCGCAACTAGTGCAATCGCAGATCTCGTGTGTCCGTCGGGCTCGGATTTGACGGAAATTGTGCGAATCCATGTCGATCCCGTCAAATCTGCACCTCGCCACATTCGCCCCTACCGTCCTCTACGTCGACGGGGCCGATTCGGTCCCTTCCGACGACCATTGCTTCCTCCACTACAGATCCACGATCGACGTGATGATGCCCAGATCCCTCAACTCCATCGACGGTCACGTCCGCCCTTGCTTCCTCGAGGAGCACTCCGCCATCAGCCGTGCGTCCGCCCCCGCACCCGAATCCACCGTCACGTACTCGTCTCCTTCTGCCATCGTTGACCTCTACGCCCAGACATCTTCGTAGCCACCGCGCCGGCACCTCGCGCCCTCGGTGTCGGCTCCTCCGGCCTCCCCGCCTCATCGCTCGTGGCCATCATCGTCCTTGCTTTCATCCTGGCTTCCAAGGCCCACGCACTGCCGCCCAGCTCCGCTTCCACCCCCGTATCTCCTGCCACTGGATTCGCGCTGTAATCGTCCGTCTACGATCTGATCTGCCCCCAATACACCTCAATAGGTCATCGCTTCTTGGTGCCAAGATTATATCAACAGTATCTATTGAGGATGTGCTATTGAGTATGTGCGCAGATAGGATGTTGTTCACTGTCATCTAAAACCGGAGTTTCCTATTCAGCACTAAGGATGAGCATTCTCCTATGAAGATGATTGATTGTGGCCTGTCAGGTTTTACAAGGCCAGATGAAAGGCTGCTTAATGATATTGTTGGCAGTACTATATTGCTCCAGAAGTCTCGCATAAGGTGTGACAGGCGATCTCCGTTTTCCTGTTAGAATGAAGGTTATAGTGGTGGAAAGGCTGAGGACGTGGGCGTTTCCGCCGAACCCGAAGCTTGCCTGCCGGCGTCGCCGTGACGCTGCCGACGTGCAGGTCCTGGGAGGTACGAAGGATACTCAAATTGCTTGCCCCTTTATTCCATCAGGGAGTCGGCTTATATAGCCTGACCCTCGGTTACACCAGGAGATCGTTGATCTCCGACTCTGACTCAATCTTTCCTAACATTCAGCTCTATTTCAACTTCATTTATTTGATACTAACAGACTCAATTTACTAGTACCTGATTTAAACTGACTTTCCTTATCTAACCATGATGCCACAAACTCAACACGGACTCCTAATTGAATCACGACGCGACAAGCTGACTCACGTACTGACTCGACCCGGACTCCTTATTGTCGGCGTCGTGCATCCCTGGCTCGGTGCTGGTACTGGATACCGACCGTCACATCTCTCCCTCCCTCGGGAAAAAGCTCGTCTTCGAGCTTGGACCATGGATAGGCTTCCTTGAAGCTGTGAACATCTTCCCATGATGTGTCCGAGCTCGGACATCCTTCCCATTGAACCAACACCTGCCATATGCCTCTGTTTAATCTGGAGCGCACCACTTTAGCTGGGGTTGGCACAACTCTTACATTCTGGACCACTGGAAGGCTTGGGGGAGAAGCTGGTGGTATGCCAATAAATGGTTTGAGCAGGCTGACATGAAAAACCGGATGCAATTTAGCGCTTGGAAGGAGCTCTAGCTTATATGCAACTTGTCCAACCTTCTCAATAACTTTGTATGGCCCATAGAAGCGAGCAGATAGTTTATGCTTAGGTCCCTGAATTACTGTTGATGCCGTCCTTTAGTGGATTCGTAGCCAAACCCACTGACCCTCCTGAAACTCCAAGGGTCTGTGTTTGAGATTATAATTGTGATGATCATGTTGCTGTGCTTGATGCAAGCGTTCCTGGACCTCCTGCAGCAACTGATCCCTTTTCACTAAAGTCTGCTCAACCGCAAGCACCCTGATATTTGCTCCCTGAGCATAATTCTTGAGAGCTGGCGGGTCTCTTCCGTAAACCACTCGGAAAGTTGTAGACTGCAGCGACGAATGATAAGATGTGTTATAGCAGTACTCTGCCCATGGTAACCATTGAACCCATTGGCGCGGACGGTCACCTGTCATGCAACGTAGATACATAGCAATGACCTTATTAACAGCTTTGGATTGGCCATCCGTCTGTGGATAAATTGCTGTAGAAAATAGTAGCTGAACTCCCTACAGTTTAAATAGCTTTTTCCAGAATCTGCTCCTGAAGACAGGGTCACGGTCTGACACAATAGATAGGGGCAGGCCATGTAGTCGAACTATTTCTGAAAAGAAAGCTCTCGCGACTGTCTCAGGAGTATAAGGGTGTGAGAGCGGTATAAAATGCGCGTATTTAGAAAAACGGTCAACCACAATAAGAATGACAGATTTCCCAAAAACTTTTGGTAATGCTTAGATGAAGTCCATTGCCACAACTTTCCAAACGTGATGAGGGATAGGAAGGGACTGTAACAGATCTGCTGGGTGTTGGTTTGAAATTTTATTTTGCTGGCAAACTGTACAAGCCTTCACATATTCCTCAACCGTTTTGTGTATCCCCTGCCATGTAAAATCCTGGCGAATGCGATGTAAGGTCTTCTCAACACCTTCATGCTGATTGTCATGAGCAGATGATAGAATGGCTTGTACTGATGGAGAGCTGCTATGCACATGTATACGTCCCTTATGCAGTATCAGACCGTCGCACAAGGTCCACTGTGCTCCCCCACGATCTCCTCCACGATCTTACTTTGCAATTCCACCAGTTCTGGAGTTGAATTAACTTCCTGGCGTAAGGTATCCAGTAAATCAAAACTCGGACCAGAGACAGCTAATAAAGCTGCTGCTTCAGTGTCGCGACGAGAGAGGGCATCAGCTACTTTGTTCATATATCCTGGTTTAAATTCGACCGAAAAGTTGTAGCCAAAAAGCTTGCTGATCCAGTGATGTTGTGGGATTGTAGACAATCGCTGATCAAGTAAGTATTTTAAACTGTAATGATCTGTGCGAATCACAAATGGCCGCCCCCAAAGATATGGCCTCCAGTGTCGGACAGCGTAGACTAGACCAATGAGCTCACGCTCGTATGCTGCTAATTTACCATGCCTTGGTAGTATGGGCCGGTTGAAATATGCGAGAGGTCCGCCACCTTGATGCAGTACCGCCCGAACCCTTTTTCCCGATGCATCACATTTGACAACAAATGTTGAGTTAAAATTTAAGAGCTGCAACACCGGGTATGTCGTGAGAGCTTTTTAAGTGCATAAAGTGCCACTTCGGCGTCTGTTGACTAGAGAAACCCCTGCTTAGACAAGAGTTTTGTTAAAGGCACTGCAATTATGACAAAGTCTTTAACGAACTTCGATAATATCCAGCAATAAGTCCTAAAAATCCTCGCAACACCCTCACACATTTCAGTTGGGACCACTGCTGAACGGCGTCCACCTTTGTCTAGTCCATTGAAACCCCCTTTCTGGAAATAACGTGGCCCAAATATACCACAGATTCTTCGCCAAAAGAGCACTTTGAGCGTTTCAAAAATAACTGATTCTGCCGAAGTAGTAGGAAGACCATTCTGATGTGCCTCAAATGTTCAGACCAAGATTTACTATAGATCAAAATATCAAAAAAAAAAACTAGCACAAATCTTTGTAAATCGGTTGTAGGATGGAGTTCATAAGTGCTTGAAAAGTCGCTGGAGCGTTCGTTAGTCCGAAAGACATAACCACAAATTCAAAAAGACCTTCATGAGTGCGGAATGCAGTTTTTCCAATATCGCCAGGGAACATACGGAGCTGATAGTAACCTGATCGCAGTAGCAGATCTAGGAATTTACTAAAGGGTATGCCACAAAAAATTACATGCAATTCAGTAAGATAATTTATTAATTAATTATAACATTTATAATATATTTTGATATATATATATAATAAATATTGTGATAAATTTTTGAATTCAATTAAATAAAATATAAAGATTTTAAATGCAATACTGATATTTAAAGGATATATGCATAAGAGAGACTTACAATACTATTTGTCCGAATTTTTATAGTTAAAGCTTTCAAAATGACATAAATATCTTAATTATATAATCTTTATCCACTTCGAAAAAATATAACGCTTAGTGACCAAATAATCATCAAAAGGGCTATCATCCATCTTATTCAAATTCAAAGCAATCCGAGGAGCAGTTATTCATGATGAACTGTTTCAATAGGTTTGATTACCAGCAGGCAAGGGACTGTAGTTAAATTAATATTCCCTTCATTTCAAATTAAATGAAAGGAATACATTAATATTCCCTTCATTTCAAATTAAACGAAAGGAGTACAAAGACAATAAAAACAACGTGTGCATATTTAAGATCTCTCAACAAGCAGCTTTTCTTTTTCTTTTCTCTATCAAAGTTGTGTTGCCATAGAAAAGTAAAGAGATCAACTACGATCCTACAATAATCGATCGCTGCCATTCGATGCCAGAGTGGAATCCAGTCGCTGCCATAATCGATGGCCAAGAACACCAAGCAAAGCAGCCATGCCGAGGATGTGCGCACCCATGGCTTCCATCGGTCACGGTAAAAACGCGATGGACAGGTTTCATATTCATTCCCAGCCCACCTATCAGTACGCGTGAGGCCTCTGGGGCCGTATGTTTCCGCTCAGCCTCGCTCTTCAGTCTTCACGTGAGGAGCTAGCGCTTGCACCGTCTGACTGTTGGCCCAGGGTATTCGGGGTCCACCCGGCATACCCTCTGGGTCCGCCCCTGCCTTATCGTACATCAAGTTTTGTGAAGAAACAACTTCTTTCAACTCATCCAGTAGTTCATCCACAACCGGTATTGGGAATTTATCCTTGATAGTCTTTTCATTTAGCGCTCTAATCAATGCATAATCTCCATATTCCATCATGCTTTTTAACAAGCAAAACTGGAGAAGAGAAGGCCGATGTACTTCTTCTGATAAATCACTGTGCCAGCAATTCAGCACATTGTTTCTCCAAGTAAGTCTTTTGAGTAGGGGGATACCTGTATGGTCGGACCACTACTTGTGATATTCCAGGAGATAGATGGATCCTATGATCGCAAGAGCGTGACGGCGGCAATCCCTTTAATGACTAAAAAATGTCAGCAAATTCATCGAGCAGAGAATTCAGAACAAGGCTGACTCGACACGCTTGATATGTTGCCTGAAAAAGATTTCCAGCCTGCAGGCCTTCCCATACTATCTTCCTGTGATTTTGCCAGAATGTCATTGTCATCGTGTCAATGCCCCACAGAATTGGGCCCAACGTGCGCAGCCACTGGACACCCAAAACTACATCGTGAGACTGAGTCCAACGGCATAGGCAAACGGAAATGCATACATAAAATGCATCTCACATCACTACTGTAGCAACAAAAATTACCCTCCAACGGAATAGGCAAGTGGCCACGCATTTTGCAGGAGGTGGTCTACCGGGACGCATATATGCGTCCGCTTTGGACGCCGCACCAATTACTGTTCTTCAACTGCCCAAGTTCTCTGTCCCTTTCCATCCCCATCTGGCCATCTCCCCCGCCCCTCGCCGCCACTTGCCCCATCTCCTCGCGTTAGGCCTCGCCTCATCGCCTCGAAGCCGCTTGCCCTTATATTGCTTGCCGCCGGCCTCGCCGTTCGCTTCCTCATGCCGTGATCCGCGACGCGCTGCCCCGTTTTCAGGCCGGAGGAGTCGCCCCTACTGCTGCTGCTGGAAACGACGGAAGTGTGCCAAGGGGCTCTCCCGCTGCTGCTGCTGCTGCTCCGCGACTCGGCTAGCGTGGATGCGGCGCACGGCGGAGAGCGCGATGGGCTGGCCCGTATTCGTCCACGTGCGGGGGTCCGCGGTTTGGGGAGAGAAGGGTTTCTTCTCTCGTCGAGCAGGTTCGCCGCTCGTCGGCGGGAGAGAAGACAACCCGCGGTTTGGTCTGGCGCCGTCGGTGAACCGGAAGACGTCGTGCTTAGGCTCAAGCCAGCGGTATACGAGCAGGCGGGAGAGAAGACAACCCGCGGTTTGGTCTGGCGCCGTCGGCGAACCGGAAGACGTCGTGCTCAGGCTCAAGCCAGCGGTATACGAGCACCGACAGCGAGACTCCGTTCTTCCCGCAAAGGAACCACCAATATCCATTTCCGATACTCCGTTGGAGATCACATATACTGCGTCCTGTCTTCGAAGCACTGTAGCCACCCATATCGCTATTTGAGTACTAATATTTGCGTCTTTCCGTTGGAGTCAGCCTCAGGATCGCCAAGAAGAATAGCAAAGAATCCATAGAGAACGACGTGTCTTTAATTTGGACTGATATGTTACGACAGCATCTCTGGCTGTCCACTCTCTCTGTTGGCTACTGCAACCTGCAACCCACGTTGCGATGAAATATGCAGGCCCGCCTTACGTGCAGCTTCCTCAGATATGAAGTTATGAGTGGACCCGAAGTCGATCAGTGCTACCAGCCTACCAAATGTTTCCCGCCAATTATCACTCGAATACGCATGGAATCCCTTTTGTGAATACCCGTGATAGCGTATAGACATATCTCTGGTAAAGCTTCCTGATCTGTAAGTTCATAGAGATCACCACCCCCATCATGATCCAGGGCAATATGAAAGAGTCTAGGACATGATTTCTTGTGATCCAAAGAGAATTTCTCATCGCAATTATAATGTTGGTGATATACCCAAGAGGCAATTATAACAATTTGGGTTAAGGTCTGTTGGATATATGATCCATAAGCAATTAGGGTACTAATGGGCCTGCGACCTAAAAGCCCATTAGTACACCTATAAATACGAGGGGTAGGGTTACGGGCTAATCACTCCACCACGTCAGTCCTAGCCGCCACCCCTCGCAGGCCTCACGCCGAGACTCTTGCCGCGCATGCGGTGCTAGCACATTGGCGCACGACGTTCCTCCCCGTACGTGTGGACTCCGTAGAGGCGCTGCTGCTACTGTTGTGCTGATCGGCTACGACGATCGTGATCGTCTACCTGCTGTCGTGACAAGGACGAGGAGGAGACGAATGAGATCGTCTGCTTCCCCTACACCGACGCGCGTCTACGTTCCGCTACGCTGCGCGTCTAGTGGTAACGATCTATGACCTCTGTACTTGCATGTTTCCTGAGTGATGTGGTAAAGTTGCTAGAGTAGCATACCGTCGATTTCCTGACAGCAGCATCAGAGCCGACTTGCGTAGTTTTTGGTCTAAATCTTGTTAGTAGATGGGATCTACTGCAAATGTGTTCATACGATGAGTTTTTCGCACGGTTTTTGGGGTTTGGAATTGGTTAGAGTATATTGCGATTGTATATGACTAAAGGGTCAGTTCGTGCTCCTTCTCTGATGTGTGCGCAACCTGTCCCTACCGGCTGGGATCACCATCGCGACTAATCGCGTACATAGCTAACAGATTGAGCCAACAGACCACGGTCATAAGTCGCGATCTACTCATGAATAATCGGTCACATTGAAAATTGAGGCATTCTGAATAGCTCGGATTCGGGTTGATTCGATCAATCCGATGAGATTTTCATAGTGATTTCATAGATGTGATCTATGTAATTCCGTTTTGCTGTCTGCTATAGCAATTACATAATATAATTTCGCGCTAGAAATCGTTCTACGTTTAACTCGTTTTTGCAGGGAATGATGTGAATGGTATGGCCTTAATGTGATATGATGATCTGTGTGTAAATTCGTGCAACCTGTGTGTTGCAAATTTAACACAACCAGGTTAAGGTTGTCACATAATTGTATAGCGACCTGCGTGTCGACCTGTGATACTTGGGCCCCCTTTGGCACAGCTCCACGAAGCTGATTCTCCGGATTCACTTCTGATTTTCTGGTGAAGTGATTCTGTGGCTGAATATGATTCTTTATGATTCCCTAGAATAAACAATTAGAATCAGGACAGAGAATCACTTCACAGAATCAGAAGAAGCTACTTTTTTCAGCTCTCAGCCTCTTAGTTCATTTCAGAGAATCACTTCTCAGAATCAGCTAAGAATTACTTCTTCTCAAAAACAGTGTTTGACACAGCTTCACCGATTCTGCCTGAGAATCAGCTCCGTGAAGCTCTGTCAAAGGGGGCCTTGATCTCTCATGTAATTTATTTGGTGGCTATTAGTTGTATTAGCTTCTTTTATTATCATGGAGATGTCTTGAAAGCACGGTGGAGATGGAGATCACCACAAGAAGGGAGGCATGGCAGCTCAGATCTTGATGGAACCATGACGATGGACATTATTATGATTCTAAAGGCCATATTATTCACAATGTGATATGATCATATACCTGTGATGTTTACGTATTACTATTCTTTTCATGCTTTTCATATGGTGGATGTTTTGTCATGATAGAATAGCTTCTCTCCCAAAAGTTGAGCATTTGATGCCATTTACCAATAGCTGCACCTATGTTATTTTGATCATTATGTGGTAGTTTTGCCAAAGAAAAGTACCATCATCTATCATATGCATAGGGTGAATGTTGGACATTCACATGCATAGTGTTGGTTTACTCAACAAAGCTTTCAAAACGGTTTTGGGCTTTATGGCATAGAGTTGGGAGCTGGAGCATTGGATGTCACCCAACAAACAAGAGTCATATAGGGATATGATTAACAATGTTTGTTTACCTATGTCACTAATTTCCTAGCATTGAAGCCAAAGCTCACTAGGAATTAGTGAATATGGATCTTGAACCACTATATGTCGTTAGAGGGAAGACGATGATCATATAGTGGTGATATTTTTTATTAAACTGTTAATAGAAGATTGGTACATAACATAGTGCTAAATCTTGCGTATTTATTTTCTATTGTAGATAATGTCTGCTAGTAACAATTCCGGTTTTAATTTGCGATCTGTGCTTGAAAAGGAAAAGCTCAATGGAGCTAACTTTATCGATTGGTACCGCAACCTCAGAATCGTTCTTAGGCAAGAGAAAATCGAGTATGTTCTTCTGCAGCCTTACCCTGATGACCTACCAGCTGATGCAACTAATGTAGCACGTAGAGCTTATACGAAGCACTGCGATGATGTGCTTAATGTAAGCTGTCTCATGCTTGCCACTATATCCCCTGAGCATGAGCATACAGATGCTTATTCTATGATTGAGGGACTGCATGGAATGTTTGCAAATCAAGCAAGGGCTGAAAGATACAACATCTCAAAGTTTTTGTTCTCATGCAAGCTGGCGGAGGGTAGCCCGGTCAGCCTTCATGTAGTCAAGATGATTGGTTACATTGAAACTTTGGGCAAACTTGGTTCTGAACACAAGGATGATCTGGTTATTGACGTTGTTCTCCAGTCGCTTCCACCGAGCTACGAGCCATTCATATTGAATTTTCAAATGAATGGCATGAAGAAAACTTTGGCTGAATTGCATGGGATGCTTAAAACAGCAGAAGAAAGCATTAAGAAAAACGCCATCATGTGATGATGGTGCAAAAGGAGAATAAAAAGAGGAAGCGTGTGACGCATCCTAAAGGTAAAGGTAAGGGAAAGGTTCCCGATGAGCCTTCAAGCTCAAAGTCTAAGCCAAAGGGCAAACCTGGCCCTTCTCCTGATGATGAATGCTTTCACTATCATGGTAAATGACACTAGTCTAGGAACTACAAGAAGTACTTGGAGGATATGAAGAAGAAGAAGGGAAGTGAGACTTCCGCTTCAGGTATAAATGTTATAGAAATTAACATTGCATTATCTTCTAGTGAATCATGGGTATTTGATACCGGATCGATGATTCACACATGCAAATCGTTGCAGGGTCTAAGTGAGACTAGAAGATTTTCAAAAGGCGAGTTGGATGTTCGTGTCGGCAATGGAGCGAAGGTTGCAGTCATAGCTGTCGGAACCTACCACTTGTCATTACCCTCAGGATTAGTTTTGGAATTGAATAATTGTTATTGCATTCCTACTTTGAGCAAAAACATTATCTCTTCTTCGTGTTTAGAAGAAGTTGATGGTTATGAGATTGTAATAAAGAACAAATGTTGTTCTATTTATTACAATAATATTTTCTATGCTTAATGTCCATTGGTGAATGAATTATATGTTCTTGATCTTGAGGATAAAACTGTCTGTAACATTAATACCAAAAGAGCTCGACGAAATGATCTAAACCCCACTTTTATTTGGCATTGTCGCTTAGGTCATATAAATGAGAAACGCGTTGAGAAACTCCATAAAGATGGATTACTAAGCTCATTTGATTTTGAATCACTTGACACATGTGAATCTTGTTTGCTTGTGAAGATGACCAAAGCACCCTTCACTAGTCAAAGTGAGAGGGCGACTGAATTGTTGGGACTTATACATACAGATGTATGCGGACCAATGAGTTCAATTGCCAGAGGTGGTTTTCAGTACTTCATCAAAGTTACCGATGACTTTAGTAGATATGGTTATGTCTACCTAATGAGGCACAAGTCTGAATCCTTTGAAAAGTTCAAAGAATTTCAGAATGAAGTACAGAATCAATTGGGCAAGACAATTAAACTTCTACGATCTGATCGTGGGGGTGAATATTTGAGCCATGAATTTTATGATTATTTAAAACAATGTGGAATTGTTCCACAGTTGACTCCAACCAGAACGCCTCAATGGAATGGGGTGTCCGAACGGAGGAACCGAACCTTGTTAGACATGGTTAGGTCGATGATGAGCCAAGCAGATCTTCCACTATCCTTTTGGGGTTATGCTCTTGAAACTGCCGTGTTTACACTAAACAGGGTCCCAACTAAGTCTGTTGAGAAGACACCATATGAGATGTGGACCGGAAAACATCCCAGATTGTCTTTCCTAAAAGTTTGTGGGTGTCATGCTTATGTCAAACGTTTGACGTCAGACAAACTCACTCCCAAATCAGGCAAATGCTTCTTTGTGGGATATCCTAGGGAAACCAAAGGATATTATTTTTGTAATAAAACAGAGAGTAAAGTGTTTACCGCTCGCAATGGTGTCTTCCTGGAGAAAGAGTTTCTCTCAAAAGGAGTTAGTTGGAGCAAGGTGCATCTTGAAGAAATTCAAGAAACACCTGAAAATGTTTTGGCATCCACTGATCCTATACATGATGTACAAGACGTTGTGCAACCAGTTGATGAAACACCAGCCCCACGAAGGTCTACGAGGGTACGTCGTGCGACTAAAAAGTTAACGCTTCTAACCATGGAGCAACATGACATGTTATTGTTGGACAATAATGAGCCCACGGCCTATACCGAAGCAATGACGGGACCCTACTCTGAGAAGTGGCTTGGAGTCATGGAATCCGAAATTGAATCCATGCATGAAAATCAAGTTTGGAACTTGGTTAATCCAATCAAAGGTGTGAGACCTATCGATTGTAAATGGATTTTCAAGAAAAAGACCGATATGGATGGAAATGTTCACATCTATAAAACGCGATTGGTGGCAAAAGGTTTCAAATAAATTCAAGGTGTTGATTATGATGAAACTTTCTCACCCATCGCAATGCTAAAGTCTGTTCGGATTCTTCTTGCAATTGTTGCATATTTTGATTATGAAGTATGGCAGATAGATGTCAAAACAACCTTTCTGAAAGTGCATCTAGGAATCCCTTGTGGGTTTTGGATGATTTATGACAAGCAAATGAGATCCTAACCTCTTTGTTGAGATGAGCATAGGTTTTAATAACAAAATAAGCAAAGTGCCAAAAAGAAGGGAGAATGAGCAGCAAAGTGGAAATGAGCTCAAGGAAGAAGAATAGTAGATCATTGTGTATGAAGTGTGTTAAGGAAACACAACTCAAGAGCTCAATCACAAATAAACACACACATTGCACAAAGTTATACAGGACCGGACTAGTCCGACTGACACCGAACTAGTCAGATATCCTCTCTGCATAAGATCGGACAAGTTCAATATCCATCGGACTAGTCCGATATCTCTCTGACTAGAATCGGACTAGTCCTCCCCAGTGCGGACTAGTCCTCAAAACACTTCACAAGTCACACAAAATCGGACAAGTCCGATCGCCACCGGACTAGTCCGATATTCATTCTAATCTAAATCGGACAAGTTCGATATTAGCACGGACTAGTCCAAAAAACTCTCTGACCTAAATCGGATAAGTCCTCCAAGTGTGGACTTGTCCTCATAACCACTTAGGGTTTCACTGTCCGAACAAGTCCGATGTCTATCGGACTAGTCCGAAGATTTCCAGAAGCGAAATCGGACAAGTCCGCTCCAAGCCGGACTAGTCCGATATTTTGAGACACTTAGGGTTTGCTACACACAGCAGTCCGGTGTCCACCACAGACTAGTCCGATCTTTCTAAACCTTAACGGTCACTTTTAGAAACCCCATATAAATAGAGGTGCACGACCCAACTTCAAACTCTCTCGAACCCTAGCGCCGTCACACCTCCCAAGAGCCTCAAAAACACATCTCTCCACGAAATTAAGTGCAACAAAGATCAATCCTTTGAGGATACACTCTAGATCATTGGAGAGACACGTTCAACACTCATTGAGCTCTTGGTTTGATTCTCTAACACACTCCTATGATTTCATTGTAATCTTTGGAGTGTGTTCTTGGTGGTATTTCGTGTTGTAATCTAGGGGAGCCCTCAATGTGTGAGAAGGCCCCTTTGAATTCGGTTAATCACCCCCCTGTGATAAGTGTAAGAGGATTGGCCTTGGTGGCGATCCGACGAGGGTACGGTTGGAGAAGACCCGGTCCTTTTATGGACTCCTCAACATGGATGTAGGTTGCCTCTGTGGGAGCCGAACCACGGGATAAATCACTTGTGTCTCGCTTTGTGTTCATTGTTCTTATTCATTACAACAATGTAGGGTTTCAATTAATCTTGCTCACTTTACGTTGAAATATGAAATTTAAGATTGACTTGTGATATACCCTAGTACATAATCTTGCAACACATAAATTACAAGTATATTTCCGATGCTACACCATAGAATCAATTTAATGCATCAAACTTGATCAACCTAGTCCGTGCACACCGAACTAGTCTGCACTTTACCAGACTAGTCCGATATCTCAGGTTTTGATCTGGTGATTAAGTGTTGCAGGTTCTGGCAAATTTCAAAAAGGCCTATTCACCCCCCTCCTCTAGGCCACCTTCACCTTATTAATGGAAGTCTGACTGAGGATGTGTACATGACACAACCTAAGGGTTTTGTCGATCCTAAAAATGCTAGTAAAATATGCAAGCTTCAAAAGTCCATCTATGGGTTGAAGCAAGCATCTGGGAGTTGGAATGTACGTTTTGATGAAGTGATCAAATGGTTTGGTTTCATCAAGAATGTAGAAGAACCTTGTATTTACAAGAAGTTTAGTGGGAGCGCACATGCATTTCTGGTCCTATATGTAGATGACATATTATTGATCGGAAATGATAGACCAATGCTTGATGCTGTTAAATCCTCATTAATAAAAAGTTTCTCAATGAAGGATTTAGGAGAGGCAGCATACATTTTGGGAATAAAGATCTATAGAGATAGATCAAAAAGGCTAATTGGATTAAGCCAATATACATATATTGACAAGATATTGAATAGGTTCAATATGCAAGATTCCAAGAAAGGTTTCTTGCCAATGTCACATGGCATTACTCTAAGCAAGAGTTAGTGTCCTTCAACACCCGATGAGCAAAAGAGGATGAGAGCGATTCCTTATGCTTCGGCTATTAGATCCATCATGTATTCCATGCTATGTACACGCCCAGATGTATCTTATGCTCTAAGCATCACGAGCAGGTATCAATCAGATAATGGTGATGCTCATTGGACCATTGTCAAAAACATCCTTAAGTACTTGAGAAGAACTAAGGATGCATTCTTAGTGTTTGGAGGTGAAGAAGAGCTTGTTGTAAAAGGTTATACCGATGCCAGCTTCCAAACTGATAAGGATGATTCTAGATCACAATCCAGTTTTGTATTCTGCCTCAATGGAGGAGCAGTGAGCTGGAAAAGTTCCAAGCAAGATACAGTAGCAGATTCAACCACAGAGGCGGAGTATGTTGCATCTTCTGAAGCTGCAAAGGAAGTTGTTTGGATCAGAAAATTTGTTTCTGAGTTGGGTGTTGTTCCTAGCGCGTCCAATCCTGTGGATCTCTATTGTGACAATAGTGGAGCCATCGCACAGGCAAAGGAGCCAAGATCACACAAAAGATCCAAACACATACTACGACGCTATCACCTCATTCGAGAGATCATCGACCGAGGTGATGTGAAGATATGCAAGGTGCACACGGATTTGAATGTTGCAGATCCATTGACAAAGCCTCTTCCACAATCAAAGCATGAGGCGCACACGAGATCTATGGGTATTAGATACGTACATCAGTGATCGTAGTGTGTAGTGGGAGACTTGTGTCACAGCTATGTTTATGTACTATTAAATAAATTGTTATATGAGTAATTATTATTTACATTGATCATCAAGTATGTGACTTGTTCGTGGAACTCTTTGTTAATAGTAATATTACTCTAAATGATCCCTAGTCTATATCATTATATGAGATAATGATGTCACACAGACTAGCACTAATTGATGATCACGTTTCACGGATCATAGATATGGATATATCAAATTAAAAATGTGGACACATGTTAGTGAACATGGTGTTGGATTGACCCACTCCAAGACACTGCTGGGATTGTTATTTCCATATGTGCCATCAATTGGTCTTGAGTGATACACCTGCTAGATCCTTAGACTTGAGATCGTCATTGTTTCTCACTATGTGTAGTTGTGTACTTTGAGACTACCAAATGTTACTCCGTAACTGGGTAGTCATAAAAGTAGTCTTCGGGTACATAATGAAACATAGAATGGGATGTGCGCGGATCAAGATGGAATTTGCCCCTCCTTAATAACAGGAGAGATATCTCTAGGCCCCTCGAGATAGTTGGATTTGAAAGTGCATGGCCATGCCAGAGTGATTAAAGGTTAATCACAATGACTAAAAGTTAGTCAAGGAATGAATCCATTATTTGATCGAGTGAATGGTCGATCTATCACAAGGATGGCACACATCTCGCCTTGAGCTTGACTGGTATCGTAAGGCAAAGGGTTTAGCATGTTGAATGTATCTAGGTTCGGTCGATACAATCTTTATGTACATTTGGGGGGTTAATATGTCCTGCTAGGTACCTCTACTGACTTGTGGTTGGAAACGGTTTCTATCCACAACCGACTGCACATGAAC
This sequence comes from Tuctoria greenei, assembly GCA_036927565.1. Taxonomy (NCBI): domain Eukaryota; kingdom Viridiplantae; phylum Streptophyta; class Magnoliopsida; order Poales; family Poaceae; genus Tuctoria; species Tuctoria greenei. The sequence continues at coordinate 186,952,401 of JAYESD010000006.1, forward strand.
CTAACAAGTCACACACTTAAGGGGATGATTGTCTCTAGTGCATGTGGGAGATTGTTGGTGATATGCCCAAGAGGCAATTATAACAATTCGGGTTAAGACCTATTGGATATTTGATCTATAAGCAATTAGGGTACTAATGGGCCTATGACTTAAAAGTCCATTAGTACACATATAAATACGAGGGGTAGGGTTAGGGGCTAATAACCCCACCACGTGACAGCCCTAGCCGCCACCCCTCACAGGCCTCACGCCGAGACCCTTGCCGCGCACGCGGTGCTAGCACACTAGCGCACGACGTTCCTACCCGTACGTGTGGACTCCGTAGAGGCGCTACTGCTACTGTTGTGCTGATCGGCTAAGAAAATCATGATCGTCTACCTGCTGCTGTGACGAGGACGAGGAGGAGACGAACGAGATCGTCTGCTTCCCCTACACCGACGCGCATCTATGTTCTGCTGCGCTGTGCGTCTAGTGGTAACGATCTATGACCTCTGTACTCGCATGTTTCCTGGGTGATGTGGTAGAGTTGCTAGAGTAGCGTACCGTCGATTTCCCGACATATAACACAAGCCCTTAGCACGTCGATCAGCTAGCTCTTCCTTGGACAGAAATTTGAAAACACATCGATTGCTTCTTGTAGAAGGTGTTTGGGCGGTAGTGACGGCCATATCATTTTTCTCCTTGACCGGGACTATGGCTCTGAATGGTTTTTGTTCAGAATCCGAAGTAAACATGCAGTGTTGCCCCAGCAGCGCTCTGGCCAAGCTCATGGACTCTTTCAGTGATATAGGTTTCTGTAATTCGACGTCGGTTTGAAGGGATTGGCGAAGCCCCGCTGTAAACAAATTCTTCACACTCTTGTCGCTCATGGGATTACAACGGCAAAGAACCTGCAAGAATTTTTCTTGGTAATCTGCTACCTGCCCGGCCTGGCTTAATTTTGCTAGCTCGCTAAGAGTATTAGAGTTCAGAGGTGGCCCAAATCTTTTATTAACGAATGAGACAAACTCTGGCCAGTTCGGCTTCCCTTAATCACTAGAGAGACGACAATAATACCAAAGGTCGACCGCCCCTTCTAGGTGAAGTGTAGCATACCAAACCTTGTCTGCCTCCTTAATTTACTGCCCTTCGAAGAACTGCTCACACTTATTTAGCCACAACAGGGGATCAGTTGATCCATCATACACTGGAAAACGGATACAATGCAACTACTGGGGAAAACGGTTCCCCTGTCTCTGGTCGTCTCGATTGAGGGGACTTTGGTCCTGAGTGCCGGACCCCCCTTGGAGCTTAGGTCAATGACCAGGACCCCTCCTGGATTTGTGGGGTTTTTTGCATGAGCATCCTGCTGCTCTGGTGGGATCTTCGATTTCTCCAAGCGAGAAATTGCTATGTTATGTGCCGCCACCTCTTGCTTGACATCATGAATGTTAGCTTTGATGGATGACATCCCAGCTAGTTTTTAGAAAAATAGAAGACAATTTACTGAACAATTCTCGAAAACACATGAAAACAGCAGCGATCGGCAGACAGACGGGACGAGAAATAACGCGTGCCGATTTGAGGCCGAACGAACCGCTGTAGATCTGACGGCGAACGACCGCTGCAGACATTGGTGACTACGTTGGGCCGCAGTGCCCGATCTCCTCGGTAGACGACCCATGGTGAAGAACGCAAGCAGTCACACGGAGCGCTTCCCGAAAACCTTATTCGCCCTCTTCCAGTGCAGGATCACAAGGGCGAGCGATTCCGGAGACCTGCTCTCCCGATCGTCGGTGCACACCGGCGCTCGGGATGGAGTAGACTAGAAGGCGGCACAAGGAACGCAAACGTAGGAAATGATCTGATCATGGGATGTCCTCTGACGTACCGCGCATGCCCGTATTTATAGAGCCCCACGGAGGAGGTTCGTGTGTGATATGGAGGATCCGGACCCGAACTGACTCCGCAGTCGTAGATGCGTCAGTCTCCAATGACTTGGACTCTGTCCCGATAGCCCCAAAAATTCGGAGGCCCAAAAGCCCAATTTAATTTTCTGCAAAAATATAAAATCTAGGCTCGGCTCGAGGCTCGAATTCGCGCGAGCGTGTGCGGGGCGGGGCAAGGTGAGGCATGGCGTGGCGAGGCGAGCAAGTGAGGAGGAGGAGGAGGAGGAGGAGCGCGCGTAGGCCACCCCTCTCTTCCTCTCTTCTCTCTCACTCAAGGAGTGGAAGAGCAACCTCCCTTTTATGTAGGGGTTTCTCCACTTCCACTTCCCATGTGGGACTAATCATTTAACACCACTACCTCTTGCCCTAATGGGCCATTGATATTTATTGGGAATTAATTATGAATATTAGATGGTCCTAGCCCATTTATTCCAACAATCCCCCACCAGATCTCAAAACTATTAGGAGAGAGGTCATTCTCATTCCTTGTTTGATATACTAGTGTTTCGACAGAGACTATTAAGTTGAACTCCTACCTAGATCCTCAAGTTTCATCAGGTCACAACTTGAACAATGGACTACACCTTGAATTGCATGTTTTGTGTAAACTGACTTCACCCAAAGACCATTACCAGTACTTGACTACTAGTAGTCTACCCCGCGGGTGGAGCATATGCGTCGTACTCCCTGGTCTCTCCATAAGCTTTCCAGAGATCACCCAAATCTCACAGACTACGATGTTAGACAGTCGAAGCTCATATAGGTGTGTTTCCTTCAAGACTGCCCAGTAGGACGACATCTTTGCTACACATAGCCAACAAAAACACATTAAGGCCAATCGCCAACCTGCCTTACAGTTTGAGAGTACAAGTGCGCATCTTCACATAGAGAGGGTATAAATGAAGTACTCTCCTCGGTGAACCACTAGCTTGTTTTCCCATGTCCTAATTCACGGGATCTCCGATCACATAGGCTGGGTTACTACTATGGTGTCACATCAATGGGTCTCAAACCTATCTCTCTCGATGCACTTTCTATCACATTACGTGATAGACCCTTTGTAAAGGGATCTGCCAGGTTTTTGTATGTTTGTATGTACAAAACAGTAATAACTCCGGAGTTCCTCATTTTCCTGACAGATTTTAAATGCCTCTTGACGTGTCTTGATGATTTTCCATTATCCTTAGAACTAATCACTTTGGCAATCACCGTCTGATTGTCACAGTTCCTCAGGATTGCCGGCAATGGTTTCTCAACTACAGGCAAATCAATCAAGAGCTCTCACAACCATTCTGCCTCTATAGTTGCTGTCTCTAAAGCAATGAGTTATGCTTCCATGGTTGACCTCGTCAAAATGGTTTGCTTGCAAGACCTCCATGCTATAGTGCCACCCGCTAGAGTGAACACATATCCTCTCGTGGCATAGAGTTCATCAACATCAGAGATCCAGTTCGAATCACTGTAACCCTCAGGCACGGCCGAATGCCCAGTATAGTGAATTCCATAACTCATTGTACCTCTCAAGTAGCGCATAACCCTTTCAAGTGCATGCCAATGATCTATACCCGGGATTGACATGAACCTGCTCAGTTTGCTCACAGCAAACGAGATATTAGGACGGATTGCACTCGCTAAGTACATGAGTGAACCAATCATCTGAGAATATTTAAGTTGATCTCTCAACTCTTTCTTGTTCTTTCTGAGTATCACGTTGGGATCATAAGGTGTTGGAGAAATCTTGCTATCCATAATGTCGAACCAGCTTAAGATTTTCTCAACATAGTGGGATTGACTTAAAGTAATCCCACTCTCATCCTTATTCAGCTTAATGTCCAGAATAACATTAGCTTCTCCCAGATCTTTCATATCAAAACACTTTGATAGAAAAGACTTGACCTTAGAAATTATATCAATACTTGCACCAAAAATGAGTATATCATCCACATACAAGCATAATATAACGCTATTGCCCCCACCATGGCGATAGTACACACACCGATCGGCCTCATTAATGACAAAGCCCACAAACATCAAAGTATTGTCGAACTTCTCATGCCATTGCTTAGGTGCTTGTTTCAGGCCATACAAGGATTTCAACAATTTGCACACCTTTGTCTCTTCACCTTTTACTACGAACCCATCAGGTTGTTCCATATAAATCTCCTCTTCCAACTCTCCATTCAGGAAAGCTGTCTTTACATCCATTTGATGGATGATTAGACCATAAAAGGCAGCCAAAGAAAGTAGTACACGGATTGTCGTCATTCTGGCGACAGGTGAATAGCTGTCAAAATAGTCTTCACCTTCCTTTTGAGTATAGCCCTTTGCAACTAGTCTCGCCTTGTACTTTTCAATAGTACCGTCAGACCTGAGCTTCTTCTTGAACACCCACTTGCAGCCTACTGATTTGCACCCGTATGGCCGTTCAGTTAACTCCCAGGTTCCATTGGAAAGAATTAAGTCCATCTCACTATGAACTACTTCTTTCCAGTCATCTGCATTAGGTGATGCATATGCCTCTGCTATAGATCTAGGAGTATCGTCCACAAGGTACACAATGAAATCATCACCGAAGGATTTTGCAATCTTTGATCTCTTACTCGATTGAGTTATTTCATTGTGTTCCTCCTCTTGGACATTCTCAAACGGTGAATCAAGAAACTCGCTAGTTGTGATGGATTTAGGACAAATTTCAGAAGAGATCCTAGCAGTGCTATGCATATCTTTCATAGGAAAAATATTTTCAAAAAATGTTACACCACGAGATTCCATAATAGTATCAACATGCATATCAGGTAACTCAGATTTGACTACTAAAAATCTATATGCGATGCTCCAATGAGCATAGCCTAGAAAGACACAATCCACTGTCTTTGGTCCAAACTTGCGTTTCTTGGTAATTGGAACATTGACCTTTGCCAAACATCTCCAAGTACGCAAGTATGAAAGTGATGATTTTCTCCCAATCCACTCCTCATAAGTGGTTTTCTTTTTATTCTTGTTTGGAACGCGGTTTAGGACATGACATGAAGTCAATAGAGCCTCCCCCAACCATGCCTTAGATAAACCGGACGTGTCTAACATGGCATTCACCAAGTCACACAGTGTGCGGTTTTTCCTCTCAGCTACCCAGTTTGATTGGGGTGAATAGAGAGGCGTCCTCTCATGTATAATACCGTGTTCCACACAAAAATCATCAAATATTTTGGGAAAATACTCACCACCATGATCTGATCTAAGACGTTTGATCTTTCTCTCTATTTGAGTTTCTACTTCAGATTTATAGATTTTAAAGTAGTCTAAAGCTTCATCTTTAGTTTTCAACAAGTAAACATAGCAGAATCTAGTAGAATCGTCTATTAATGTCATAAAATATTTTTTCCATCTTTTGTCAACACACCATTCATCTCTCATACATCAGAATGTATGAGTTCTAATGGTGTCAAGTTTCTCTCCTCAACTGCCTTGTGAGGCTTTCGAGGTTGCTTTGACTGCACACAACTATGACACTTAGAACCTTTGACAATGGTGAATTCCGGAATTAATTTGAGACAAGATAGCCGATTCATTAAACCAAAATTAACGTGACATAAACGAGAATACCAAACACTTGCATCATCATTAATACCGCCACAAATATGGTTTAGTGACTTATTATTAAACTTCAAAAGAGAAAAGCGGAATAGGCCTCCGCATTCATAGCCTTTACCAATAAATTGTCCATGCTTGGACACAACTATTTTATTGGACTCTAAAACTACTTTAAACTCATCTCTACATAGAAGGGTACCGCTAACAAGATTCTTGTTCATAGTAGGGACATGCTACATGTTCTTCAGCTGGACAATTTTTCCCGAAGTGAACTTCAAATCGACTGTGTCAACACCACGAATAGAAGCATGTGACCCATTCTCCATTAGGACGGCGGAATCCTGGATGAACTGGTAAGAAGTAAACATGAACATGTCAGAACATACATGAACATTAGCATCCGTATCAAACCACCAAGATGATGTTTGAAAAATAGAAAGAACAGTAAAAGAATTATCGTACCCATCTGCATTGCTAGACGCCACTATGTTGACATTCTTTTTCCCTCTGCGGTCTGCCCTCTCAGGACAGTCCTTGGAAAAATGTCCCTGCTCCCCATAGGTGTAGCAGCTGTCATCATTTGCTTTGTTTGACTTCTTCTTCTTCTTGAAAGCAGTAGTTTTGTTTGGTTTGAACTGAGACTTGTTCCCTTTGTTCTTGACATTGGGTTTCTGCACCATATTAGCATTGGCTCTAGATTGACTCTCGCCTCCTTTTTCAGTAGCGTCCTTAGCCCGAGCCTTCTCCTCAACATCAAGAGATGCTATCAGATTTTCAACTGATATTTCCTGTCTCTTGTGTTTGAGAGTTGTGGCGAAGTTCCTCCATGATAGAGGTAACTTTGCAACAATGCACCCAACTACAAACTTGTCGGGTAAAGGATACTTAAGGATATTGAGCTATCTCGCAAGGCACTGTATTTCATGAGCTTGTTCAACTATGAGACGGTTGTTAACCATCTTGTAGTCATGAAAATTCTCCATGATATACAGTTCACCGTCTGCATCGGATGCACCATACTTGGTGTTAAGTGCATCCCAGAGCTCCTTACCATCTGTGACTGTCAGATAGACATCACAGAGTTTATTGTCAAGAACACTTAAGATGCATCCTCTCAGGGCAGAATTGGCTTTCTCGAACTTCGTTTGTTCTTTGACAGACAATGGACCTTGAGGCCTGCCATCGGTTACCCAAAAGATCTTAAGAGATTGGAGCCAGAGCGTGGTCATAACTTGCCATCTCTTGAAGTGCACCCCAGAGAATTTCTCCAGCCTCAGTGCATCGGCCAAAGTCATCATATTCATCTCAGGAAATTGCCTAATAAGGTTTTTGGATTGTTAGAAAAATAGGAGGCAATATACTGAACAATTCCGGAAAAACACACGAAAATAGCGGCGATCGGCAGGCAGACGGGACGAGAAATAACGAGCGCTGATTTGAGGCCAACGAACCGCTATAGATCTGACGGCGAACAATTGTTGCAGACGTTGGTGACGACATTGGACCACAACGCTCGATCTCCTCGGTAGACGACCCTTGGTGAAGAACGCGAGCAGCCGCGCAGAGCGCTTCCCAAAAATTTTATTCGCCCTCTCCCGGTGCAGGATCACAAGGGCGAGCGGTTCCGGAGACCTGCTCTCCCGATCGTCGGTGCACGCCGGTGCTCGAGATGGAGTAGACTAGAAGGCAGCGCAAGGAACGCGAACGTAGGAACGATCTGATCGTGGGATGTCCTCTGCCGTACCGCGCACGCCCGTATTTATAAAGCCCCACAGAGGCGATTCGTGTGCAATCTGGAGGATCCGGATCCGAACTGACTCTGCAGTCGTAGACGTGTCCGTCTCCGACGACTTGGACTCTGTCTCGATAGCCACAAAAATTCAGAGGCCCAAAAGCCCAAAAGCTCAATTTAATTTTCTGCAAAAATATAAAATCTAGGCTTGGCTCGAGGCTCGAATTCACAAGAATACACATGCGCGCGCGCGTGTGCGGGGCGGGGCGAGGCATGGTGTGGTGTGGCGAGGCGAGCGAGGAGGAGGAGGAGCGCGTGTGGGTCACCCCTCTCTTCCTCTCTTCTCTCTCACTCAAGGAGTGGAAGAGCAGCCTCCCTTTATGTAGGGGTTGCTCCACTTCCACTTTCCATGTGGAACTGATCATTTAGCATCACTCCCTCTTGCCCTAATGGGCCTTTGAGATTTATTGGGAATTAATTTTGAATATTAGATGGGCCTAGCCCATTTATTCCAACACTAGTTGTGTGGCTCGAAGCTTCACTTGTCCGCTGACTTCATTAACAGACGCATTAAACCCGTTCAGGCGCTCGCTGATGGTTGCAGTGAGAGCTTCTATGGCCGCCTTCACGTAACTCATGGAGTCGTCCGTGAAATCTGATACCAAAATGTGACAGGCGATCTCCCTCTTCCTGCTAGAACGAAGGTTATAGGGGTGGAAAGGCTGAGGACGTGGGCGTTCCCGCCGAACACAAAGCTTGCCGGTCGGCGTCCCTGTGACGCTGCCGCCGTGCAGGCCCTGGGAGGTACGAAGGATACTCAAATTGCTTCCCCCTTTATTCCATCAGGGAGCCGGCTTATATAGCCTGACCCTCGGTTACACCAGGAGATCGTTGATCTCCGACTCTGACTCAATCTTTCCTAACATCTGGCTCTATCTCAACTTCCTTTATCTGATACTAACATACTCGATTTACTCTTACCTGATTTAAACTGACTTTCCTTATCTAACCATGATGCCACCAACTCAACACGGACTCCTAACTGAATCACGACGCGGCACGTACTGACTCGACCCGGACTCCTTATCGCCGGCGTCGTGCATCCCTGGCTCGGCGCTGTTACTGGATACCGACCATCACATAAGGCGTACAACACAGAAGTAGACATGTGGAGTATCGGTGAATGGCAAAACAGAGTTCCAATATGGCATTTTAAGTCTATTGCTGCTCCAAATAAGGTTGACAATATGCTACAGAACCAAGAAAATCTAGGAACGTTTAAAGCAATGTAGAAGATGAAGAATCAATTCATCCAGATTCACTCGTTGGCTCAATGACAAAGAAGATCCTCGTTCAAGCTCGGTTAAAATTTCAAGTGACAAGTAATTAACCCCTAATTACCATCATTACAATTAATCCTTGATGTTAACATTTAATCCTTATAATTAACAGTTTTTATAGTCTATACAATCACAAAATCATTTTAGTTGACTATTTTAGAACTAACATAAGCCTAAAATATATATTAACAATTAAAAATAAAAAACCTCACCCTTTTCCTCACATACGACGGCACTGCCGCCATCCTCCGCATGTCACGCCGTCGCAGGGCTCCGCTCACCGCTGTCGGCCACCGAGCACAGCTACAGTCCTCCGCACACCTCTAGCGACCACCGTGTGCCGTGTCGCCGCTGTCCTCCGGACACCGCACTGCCGCGGGGCTCCGCTCGCTGCTCGCACCGATGTCGGGAGAGCGCTCGATCCAGTCTGGGAGTCGAGAAAGGCGAGGAAGAAGATAATGTTGAGGTGCATAAATCTCAAAGCAAATCCTCTCACCTGAAAAATTCCTAGATTTCAGACATCTGGTGAACTGTATTTCTTTGTTTGTTTGATTTTTCTTTTTCTTTTTTTCTACCCCATTTGGTCTTTGAGCATTCCTTTCTTGATTTTTTGACAACGGGATATTTTAATACGACAATTAAATGATTCAGACAATTACAGGAATAGATATATCCCGCTCTCTAGGGATGATTTATCTATCGCAGCAATAAAACCCCCACCTTCCACCGTTTTTTATGATTGTTGTGATTGTTGAATCAGGTCGAGCTGCTTCACCAGGTCTGAGGTAGATGTTGCGTCCCAACTAATGAGGATGGCTAATTAGATTCGGATTCTCAATCATGAGCACACATAGGTTTACACGAAGATGCGGGACAAGATATGTCAAATATTGTGTGCCATGATTTCTTGGTCCATGGATGATTCACCATACTAATAAGCATATAGATTGTACTCCACGGCTAGGACTGCAGATGTGGGACCATCTCGGTTGTATCATCCCTTTGGGCTAGTAGGTTTTACCTCTAATTCTTTTCACTATGTTTAAATTAGACAAACACTTATTTTGGAAAAAAGTCTATTTTACTACCTTTAAGTATCAGCGTTGTTCACTTAACCCCCTAAACACAATTTTGGTTCAGTTTACCCCTCGAACTATTTACATTGGTTCAATTCATCCCCTAGTAATTTTTTCTTTTTTGTTTCTCTTTGTAAACATGATTTTTGAAGATAAAATTTCATGAGATTATATGTTACAACAAAATATACATAGAAATATATTTTTAATTTTTTTTGTATTCTTTTTGTATTTTTAAACTAGGTAAACAAATCTCGTTTGGAAGATGAAATAATACATGAAAAAAAGTTTACAAAAAATTATAAAATTATTTTTCTTGCATAGTTTATGATATCATCTACCATCTCACAAAATTTTTACTTCAAATTTAACCCATACAAAGAGAAACAAAAATGAGAAATTTCAATAGAGAGTAAATTGAACCAATCTAAATAGTTTAGGGGTAACTGAACCAAAAAAATCTTTAGGGGGTTAAGTGAACAACGCTGATACTTGAGGGTAGTAAAATAGACTTTTTCCTATTTTTTATGGCAACATGTTTCTCTGATACGGCGTCGGTTCACGATGCAATCTTTGAGGTCGACAACCCTGTTGACGACGACTCCAATGTCATTGGCGGATTGGCCACCCCTGGTTCAGGATGCGGCGACCCGTTGTCTCGTGCACCCATGAACTGCAAATAGATTCACTTTATGAAAATTGTTAGAAGTGAAAGTAGACACAAATGATAATCTGTTATTCTCATTGATCTCTTGTTTTTTATATACATGTACATAGGGTGTGAATGGTGTCCATTAGATTTAGAGAGGAACTGTTGCCGTCGCACTTTGGTCGTGTCCGTACGGGAATGGCGCCGGATTGCCGCTGGTGAAGGAGTTGTAGCTGTCATTGTGGGCCCATGTGGGTCCACCTTGTAATATGTTGAGTTCCATCATTTATCAATGTAGTTTATTCTCAACACTCCCCGTTGATGCCCAATTATTTATGTATATATCATTTATAACATATGTCTATATGTCTCTATCAAAAATCTTGTGGGAAAAAAATTAGGAGACATACATAAAACTTGTGTGCACATTGTCTCATTAAAAATCTTTCAATGATAAATTCTATAAAACTCATAATGGAAAAAACAGTACAATGTGATGCTTGATCAAAATACTTCATAGGGTTTCTCTCCCTAAACTTTGCAAGTCTTTAAGTATTTTTGTTCCAATGCCTTTGCCATATTTGTCAAATATAGCAAGTAGTAATGACTTTGTAAATAAATGTGCAAGATTATTACAAGACTTTGTTTGTGTAACATTAATTTCTCCATGTACTTGTAGCTCATGTGGATAAAATAATTTTGGAGAAATATGCTTTGTATAATTAGTCTTAATGTATCCTGTTTGTATCTGAGCAACATAAGTAACATTATCTTCATAGATAATAGTAGGTGACTTAATTGCACCTATAGCACATGATATTTCAACGTAGTTAATCACTCTATGTAACCAGACACATTCTCTTGATGTCTCATATAATACAATAATTTCTAAGTGTTCTTAGATGTTGCTATTAAAGTCTGTTTTGAAGACTTCTATGAAATAGCAGTTCTGTTGTGTAAGAACACAGATCCTGTTTGTGATCTTCCACTATGTAAATCAGATAAATAACCAGCATCAATATATTCGACTAGATTTGATTCTTGATTTCTTTAAAAGAATAAACCAAGATCTATTGTACCATTTAAATATCTCAAGATATTTTTAACACCTTTCTAATGTTGTACTGTAGGTTTTGCACTGTGTCTTGCAAGAAAGTTTACTGCAAATGCAATGGCTGGTCTTGTACTATATGCAAGATACATCAATGCACTAATAGCACTAAGGTATGGGTATTCCGCTCCCGAAATTTCTTCTCCTTCTTGTTTCGGTATAAACGGATCTTTATCCTTTTCCAAGGCACGAACTATCATAGGAATCCTTTTGAGGGTATACTTTGTCTATATTGAACTTTTCTAATAATTATTGACATAAGTTGACTGATGTAGAAGTATACCTTTTGTAGATATTCTATTTGTAGTCCTGAACAAAATTTGGTTTTACCCAAATCTTTCATTTTGAACATATACTTATATTATGCAAAAACCAGTATTTGATTTTCTAATGAATACACAAGGACAATCATCAATATTTGCGTATCCTTTGTTTAGGAGGAATTCTTTTAGTCTGTTATGCCACATTCTATCTGATTGTTTTAATCCATACAAGAGTTTAATAACTTTTACACAATACATATTGTGATTTGTATTAGGATTCGGTATAGAAAATCCATCTGGAACTTATATATATATATATATATATATATCTGAATCTAATGACCATTATAAATACGCAACCACGACATCCATCAACTGTATAGATAGATGCTTTTGTATTGTAAGAAATATTAAATATCAGAATATTATTTCATTTGTTACCGGGGAATATGTTTCGTTGAAATCAACTTGAAGTCTCTGCGTAAAACCTTGTGCAACCAGTCTCGCTTTATATCTTATCACCTTATTATTTTCATTTCTTTTCTGAACGAAAACCTACTTGAACCCAACACGAAAGGTTTTGGGCGGTGTAGGTATCACATCAGTGAACACCTTTCTCTTCTTAAGCGAGTTAATATCAGATTCAATTGTCTCTTTCCATTTGTTACAGTCTGAGCATTTCTTACACCCTGTCATGTCTTAGGATCTGGATCATCTTGGAAATTTTCAACAGCAACAATTATATTTGAGAAACATAGGTCTGCAATAGTTGTATTACGATCATATCAGAACTAGTATAATTAATAGAAATCTCTTCTATCCCATTTGATTCCTCATGATTTCCCAATACGAGATTATCGAGATTTTCTGATCTTCTAGTCTTCTTTATATTACGCGCTTGAAAACTAGACTATGGATTATTTGCATTTAAATGATGTTGTACTCTTTGTGGTTCCATCACATTTTTTGGATTTCTAGGAGCTTTTGATTTCTCCCTTCTTGGTTGCTTTTCTAAAGCGATATCCTTTCCTTTAGGTTCTACCCTCCCCCTCTTCTTATTAGAAGGAGCCACAGTGGTTTTCTTTGGTACCTTCACTCGTTCGGGTGCATTAACCGCAAGATTTAAAGATTTTATAACACCATTATAATCTATGAATGCATTTGTCAAATTATTTGCAGTATTTTGCAAATTTATTATTCTTTGAACTTGAAGTTCAGCCTCTTGTGTATGTGGATCTGAGGATAAATTAGATTTATCATCCCAATTTATTTTCTGCCATTCTGAATTATTCTTAAACTGTACTCCTGATGCCGGAAAATGATCCTTATTAAAATACAGTCAGCGTACCTCACTGTAAATAAATCTCCAGTCATGGGTTCTAGGTATTTTATAATAGAAGTAGAATGATATCCTACATAAATATCCATCTTCCTATGAGGACCTATTGTGATATGTTGTGGTGGTGAAATTGGTACATATACTGCGCACCGTATTTCTGCAGATGGGAAATGCATGGTTTCTTGTTGATAAAAGACACACATGTGACCATCTTGTAGATGCGTCTACAAAAACCATGAAATACCTAAATGGACCCGACGATGGTGTTATTGGTCCACAAATATCTTCTTGAATTCTTTCAAGAAACTTAAGTGGTTCAACTTTAATTTTGATCGGTGATGGTCTCAATATTAATTTTCCAGTTGCACAAGTTGTGCATATAAAATCTGAAGATTTCGGAAATTTGGCTGAATTTAAATTTTGACTATAACTATTACCTATAATTTTCCTCGTCATTCCCACTTCTGGATGTACGAGTCGTTCATGCAAGGTTTTGAATGCATCTACTTCCTGGAAGACTATCTTGCATATAACATGTGGAACATGTTGTATGTATGTATAATATAATCCAGACAGTAAGCAAGGCATTCTTTCTAGAATATCATAGCTATTACCATTTTTCTTAATAATGTGGAGGAACTCCTCATTATATTCTTCATGGGTATTAACATGTAACCCATTCACATGAATATCTCTATAACTTAGTAATGTATGAGTAGAATCGGGATAAAAAAAGTGCATTCTCGATTGTTACTTGTGTACCCATGGGTAGAACTATAGTAGCTCGTCCAGAGCCAACTATATTCGCATTGCGTCCTGCGATAGTCAAAATATTCCCAGTTCTTTTTGTAAGCATTTGGAAATATTTTGTTTTCCTAAGTATAGAGTTTGTTGTGCAACTATCCACTAGGAACATTTCTTGTTCTATTGGATTGACTTCAAGTATCTACATGAAATAATAAAATTTTTAGTATAGAAAAATTATACATACATATTCACTATATCAAAATATTGATATGATATATTACAATACATATCACAATCTTTGCTGTCACTATTATGTATTTATAAAGACAACAAATTACTTAAACTTTATTAAAATTAACTAGAGTTTTTAGTCTCCAAACATATCGTTGGTATTGTATTCAACGACCATGTTTTATTCATCTATGTCGTCAATATTCAATGGACTTTGCTTCGTTTCCTCGTCAAGTCGCTTGCCCGAAGTTGTAGACTCATCAGATGTAGCATTAAAATGTGCTTCATATGATCCTTTTGCTTTTCCAGCTTTTTTGAGGGATTTCTGGTATAAATCAACCAAGTGTTGGAGTGTTTTGCATTTTTTTGCAATATGATTAGGGCCACCACAGCGGTGGCACTTGAATGGTTTCTTTCCTTTCCCCTTATTATGTTCTTTGGATTTGTTCTTCTTGTGCATATTTTTCTTGCCTTTCTTGAACTTACCAACATTCTTAGATGATTTAGCATCATCCATTTTTCCTTCACTCTTTGAACTATAATTAACTTCAGGCAATGGATCCGTACCAACAGGATGTTGGTGATGATTTCTCATAGTGAGTTCATCATGCTTCTCTTCTTGAAGAAGATCTTGTATTAGTTCTTGAAAGTGCATCTAGGAATCCCTTGTGGGTTTTGGTTGATTTATGACAAGCAAATGAGATCCTAACCACATTGTTGAGATAAGCACAGGTTCTAATGGATGAATGAACAAAGCACCAAAAAGAAAGGAGAATGAGGAGCAATGCGGAAAAGAGCTCAAGAACCAAGTGTAGTAGATCATTGTGTATGGAGTGAGTTAAGGAAACACACCCCAAGAGCTCAAGCACAAATAATCTCACACATTGCACAAAGCTATACAGGATCGGACTAGTCCGACTGACCCCGGACTAGGCTGATATCTTTCTGCACCAGATCGGACAAGTCCTCACAATGCGGACTTCTCCACACAGTCCAGTTTTCACTGACTGGACTAGTCCGATATCACCACGGACTAGTCCGATATCCTCTCTGGACAGGTTCGGACAAGTCCAGCCACTGCAGACTTGTCCACACCGGTCTAGTCTGAAAAAGTCCACACTAGTTCGATAATGCCTCTGACTAAAATCGGACAAGTCCTCCAAGTGCGGACTTGTCCTATTCACCTAGGGCATCACCGCACCAGACAAGTCCGCTCTTAACCAGACAAGTCCGATATTTCAAGACACTTAGGCTTTCCTACACGCAGCACACCGGACTAGTCTGGTGTCCACCACGGACTAGTCCGATCTTTCTAAACCCTAATGGTAACTTTTAGGAACCCCATATAAATAGGTGTGCATGACCCAACTTTCAATCAACTCAACACCCTGTGCCGTCACACCCTCCAAGAGCCTAGGAAACTCATCTCTCCATGCAATCCAACGCAAGAAAGCATAATCCTTTGAGGATACACTTAGGATCCAAGGAGAGACACCGTTCTTCACTCATTGAGATTTTAGTTTGATTCCCTAACACACTCCTGTGGTTTTCATTGTAATCTTAAGAGTGTGTTCCTGGTGGTGTTCATCTTGTAATCTTGGGGTTCCCTCAACTTGTGAGAAGGACCCTTGAATTCGGTTATTTGCCCTTTTTGATTAGTGAAAAGGATTGGCCTCCGTGACGATCCGACGAGGGTAGGGTTGGAGAAGACCTGTTCCTTTTGTTGACTCCTCAATGTGGATGTAGGTTGCCTCTGTGGGAACCGAACCACGTGATAAAGAGCTTGTGTTCTTACTTTGAGCAAATTGTTCTTACTCTTCATATCTATCTAGGGTTTCAATAAATCTTGTTTACATTACGTTGAAACATTGAATATAAGATTAAATTGTGCCACATCCTAGTTCATAGTTGAGTGACACTCCATTACAAGTAATTTTCCGTTGCATGCAGTCTAGGATTGAGATATTTGATCAAGCCCGATCAATCTAGTCCGCACGCACCGGACTAGTCCGCACTCTACCGGACTAGTCCGATATCTCGAGATTTGATCTGGTTGTTAAGTGTTGTAGGTTCCGGCAAAATTTCAAAAGGCCTATTCACCCCCCCCCCCTCTAGGCCACATTCAATTGGTATCAGAGCGGGACTCTTCAAAAGGAGACTAATCGCTCGAAGAGAACATGTCGGACATGAAGGACGTACACAAGAGCATCAACCAAGAGAAGGTTGAAGAAGAAAAGAACCAAAAATTGGAGAGGATCCTCGAGGCTATTCAAGATTTCGAGGATGACGATGAGGAGACGCTGGAACTCAAGGTGCTCCTAAGAAAGAAAACCCTCTCCAAGGGAAAAGTGAAGATCGAAGACAAGAAGAAGAAGAAGAGGAGTAGTCACACCGACTACTCCTGATATCCTTTCAATTATGATCTCTTAAATTCTAACAACAATCATTATCTATCTATTCCACTTGGAAAATCCCCACACTATGATGGCAATGACTACTCAATGTGGAGGCAAAACATGAAAATGCACTTGATCTCACTCAATCCAAGCTTGTGGCACATTGTGGTTACAGGAATAGATATCCCCGACGATGATGAGGAGCTCACACCTAGCCAAGAGCAAGCAATTCATCAGAATGCTCAAGCCGCAGCAGTCATTACTTCTTCACTCAGTTGAGACGAGTTCACCAAAGTGGACGGACTCGAGATTGCAAAGGAAATTTGGGACACTTTGCAAACTGCACATGAAGGCGATCGTCATGTGCGAGAGGCAAAGATCGAAATGATCGAAGGTGAATTGGGAAGATTCGCCATCGAAGATGAGTCGCCACAAGACATGTACAACCGGCTAAAGACGTTCATCAACAAAGTTTGAGCATACGAAAGCAAGAAGTTGAACGACCACGAGGTGGTGAAGCTCATTCTTAGAGCTTTCATGCCTCATAATGTCACCTTGTGCTCGATGATACGAGAAAGCCCCAGGTACAAGAAAATGACCCCGGATGAGCTACTTGGGAAGATCATCAATTTTGAGATGATGGAAAAACAGGCGAAGCATGTCAAAGAGATTGTCGACCTCACCTCGACAAATAAGAAAGGGGTCGCTTTAAAGTCCACTCTCAATCCCTTGTCTAAAAAGGCTCGAGAAGCTCAACAAGAAGAGGATAGCGACGATGAGAGCAGGGACTTGGATGAAGATGACATGATACTATTCATGAAGAAATTCAAAAGAATGATGAAGAAAAGACAAGGGACTAAATCAAGTAAAGGGAAGTACAAGGAAAAATCAAGACCGAAGTTGAAGCGAGCATGCTATAACTGTGGTGAGTATGACCACTTTATAGTTGATTGCCCATATGAAGAGAATAGGAAGAAGACCAAGGAAACGAAACCTCAACCCAAGAAATTCTTCAAGAAGAAGAAGCAAGCTGAACAAGCGTATCTAGGGAAGGAGTGGGACTCAAATGATGAGTCCTCATCCGAAGAAGAAGAGATGGCTAGCATAGCCATCGAGAAGACATCCAAGAAGTCCACTCCCTTCCCTACTTTCGGCGCATGGAAGGGGAATGGCACTTGCCTCATGGCAAAGGAAGGTAAACGAAAGATAACAACCAAATCCTCTTCCTTGCATTCCTATTATAGTGATAGTGAAATTGCTAGTGATAATGAAGATATGCTCATTCTTAGATAAGAAAACAACTGCGAAAATGAAATTTCTACTTGATCAGCTTGTTGAGAAGTAGACGTTGATAAACCGTCAAGAAGATATGATTATCTCCCAAAAGGAGGAATATTTTGAACTTGACAAGCTTCTAGAACTTGAAAAGGAGCGAAGCAAGTCACTAGAGCTTGAGTTAGCTTCAAGGAAGGAAGCTTGCTTGGAGTTAAGCCACTCAAATGCTACAATCAAGGATGAACTTGCTAACCTAATGAAGGTTAACAAGATCCTTGAGGTACAAGTTGAGTCACTCAAGCAAAGTGACCCTTCATCCTCTTCAAGTTTGCATTCTGAACCCCTTAAAACTGAAATTGCTTCTACTTGTGCATGTGGTAAAGTTGACACTAGCTTGAAAGATAAGTCAACCTCTACCAAGGATAAGCATCCTGCCCAAAGTGACATATTTGACAAGGAGAAGGTCAAATATGCACGTAGTGCATACTTGGCCACAAGACCTCCTAATGTCAAATATGGCATTGGGTATTCCTATGGTGGAAAGCAAAATGCTAGAAGCCATAAGAATAACAAGGAGAGCACTATCTTTGTGAAGGGAAACTCCTCTCAAGCTAGGAAGTTTAACAAAATCAACACACAGGAACACCGAACTAGTCCGACATTGGCACGGACAAGTCCGGACCTCCGGACAAGTCCGGTGATCCGGACTAGTTCTGTTTATAAACAACAACAGTTGCTATTTAGAACCTTTGATGCATCTTATGTTCTAATGAGAAGTACTTTTGGCAAAGTTTATGCTCATTATGTTGGGCCATTTCATGGGTACACCAAATCTCATGTGTGGGTGCCCAAATCCCTTGTGACTAACCTCAAAGGACCCAAGCAAGCTTGGGTACCTAAAACCAAGGCATGATTTGTTGTTGTAGGCCTATTCCTCCGGTGGATCTATATGGGTGCTAGACAGTGGTTGCACCAACCATATGACCGGAGAAAGAAGGATGTTCATTGAATATGAAGAAAATGAGGATCCAAGCGAGGGCATATATTTTGGAGACAATAGTCAAGGAAAGGTGCTCAGTACCGGTAAAATTGCCATATCATCTCAACATACTCTTTCTCATGTGTTACATGTTGATTCCTTAGATTATAACCTGCTATCCATATCTCAATTATGTGACAAAGGTTATAATTGCTTGTTCACTAATGAGGGTGTGACCGTCTCTAGAAGGAGTGATGGTTCAATTGCATTCAAGGGTGTGTTAAAGGGAAGCTTTACCTTGTTGACTTCAACAAAGATAAAGCCGAACTTGACACATGCTTCATTGCAAAGACCAACATGGGTTGGCTATGGCATAGACGGCTAGCGCATGTTGGTATGAGGAATCTTCAAAAACTCCTTAAGGGCGATCACATCCGAGGTTTGAAGGATGTTGTTTTTGAGAAAGACAGGCCTTGTAGCGTGTGCCAAGCCGGGAAGCAAGTTGGAGCACCTCATCCCGCGAAGAACGTCATGACTATTCGGTCCAATTGCTTACATAAGCATCGGCGGTAACAAATATGGCTTAGTAGTTGTTGATGGTTTTTCTTGCTTCACTTGGGTTTTCTTTTTACATGATAAGACAAAAACACAAGGAAGACTCAAGAAGTTCTTCAAGCGTGCTCAAAATGAGTTTTCACTGACGATCAAGAACATTCAAAGTGACAACGACACAGAGTTTAAGAACATACAAGTTGAGGAGTACCTAGACGAAGAAGGCATAAAGCATGAGTTTTCAGCACCTTACTCTCCTCAACAAAACGGAGTTGCTGAAAGGAAGAACTGAACCCTAATAGAGATGGCGAGAACAATGCTCGATGAATACAAGACCTCCGATCGGTTTTGGGCGGAAGCGGTTAACATCGCTTGCCACGCCATAAATCGACTCTACCTTCATCGACTACTCAAGAAGACATCATATGAGCCTCTAACCGGTAACAAGCCTAATATTTCATATTTTCGAGTTTTCGGTTCTAAATGCTATTTTTGAACAAGAAGCCTAGGACTTCAAAGTTCGCTTCGAAGTCCGATGAAGGTTTCTTGCTTGGTTATGATTCAAACTCTTACGCCTATCGTGTCTTCAACAAGGCCTCCGGACTTGTTGAAGTAGCATGCGACGTAGTGTTCGATGAAACTAACGGCTCCCAAAAGGAGCAAGTTGATCCAGGTGTGCTAGAAAGAGAAGAAGCTCCTTGCCAAGCGCTTAGAAGAATGGCATTGGGCGAAGTTCGACCACAAGAACCACCTCTACATATGCATGAGGAAGATGAACCACAAGAGGAGGTCAATGATCAAGGGGGAGCTTCCATACAAGATCAACCTCAAGAAGACAAAAATGATCAACAAGTCAATGAGGGCAACCATCTAGGGGGAGAAGAAGATGATCATGAAGATTCAAGACAGCAAGTGCCACACCTAAGAGTACACCAATGCATCCAAAGGGATCACCCAATCGACAATATCATCGGTGACATCCAAAAGGGAGTAACTACTAGATCTCGCATAGCTAATTTTTGTGAGAATTATTCGTTTGTATCCTTTTTGGAACCATGCAGGGTTGAGGAAGCATTGAAGTATCCGGATTGGGTAGTGGCCATGCAAGAAGAACTCAACAACTTCAAACGGAACGAGGTGTGGGAACTAGTCGAAAGACCCAAGTTCAACGTCGTCGGCACCAAATAGGTCTTTCGCAACAAACAAGACGAAAACGGGGTGATGACAACGAACAAGGCACGACTTGTGGCCAAAGGGTATTCACAAGTCGAAGGTTTGGGTTTCGATGAAACCTTTGCTCCAGTAGCTAGACTTGAGTCTATTAGAATATTACTTGCATATGCTACTCAACATGATTTCAAGCTCTATCAAATAGATGTGAAAAGCGCCTTCCTCAACGGACCAATCAAGGAGGAGGTGTATATGGAGCAACCCCCCGGTTTTGAAGATGAAGAGTTCCCCGACCACATCTTTTAATTGCGTAAGGCTCTCTACGGCCTCAAACAAGCTCCTAGAGCTTGGTATGAGTGTATTAGAGATTTCTTAATTGAAAATGGTTTTAAGATTGGTAAAGTAGATTATACATTGTTTACAAAGAACTTTGACAATGATTTATTTATTTGTCAAATTTATGTTGATGATATTATCTTTGGTTCAACTAACAAATATTTTTGTAAGGAATTTAGTAAGATTATGACAGATAGGTTTGAGATGTCTATGATGGGAGAGCTAAAGTACTTCATGGGATTCCAAGTGAGGCAACAAAAGGAAGGGACGTTTATAAGCCAAACTAAGTACACTCAAGGCATACTCAAGAAGTTTGGAATGGACAAGGCGAAGCCTATAAAGACTCCCATGGCAACGAATGGCCACTTGGATCTCAATGAAGATGGACCAAACGTCGATCAAAAGGTATATCGCTCCATGATTGGATCTCTACTCTACTTATGTGCATCTAGGCCAGACATTATGTTGAGTGTATGTTTGTGTGCAAGGTTTCAAGCCAACCCAAAAGAGTGCCATTTGACAGCCGTAAAGAATCTTGCGGTATTTAGTTCATACACCCAACCTAGGCCTTTGGAATCCCAAAGGCTCCAAATTCAATCTCATTGGTTACTCCGATGCAGATTATGCCGGATGCAAAGTAGATATAAAAGTACCTCTGGTACATGCCAATTCCTAGGTAGATCACTAGTTTCGTAGTCCTCCAAGAAATAAAACTCCATTGCCTTATCCACGGCCGAAGCAGAGTATGTTGCAGCCGGGAGTGTTGTGCACAACTCCTTTGGATGCAACAAACTCTTAGAGGTTACGGTTACAATATAAACCGTATTCCACTCCTTCGTGATAATGAGAGTGCTATTAAGATTGCCCATAATCCCGTTGAGAACTCTAGGACCAAACAAATAGACATCCGACATCACTTTTTGAGAGACCACTCAATGAAGGGAGATATAGCCATTTCACATGTCAACACCGAAAAACAACTAGCCGACATATTCACCAAGCCACTTGATGAAAAACGCTTTTGCGAGCTCCGAAATGAACTAAATATCCTTGATGCTCGGAATGTGGCTTGAAATCTTGTATACATGAATGCTCTCTTCAAAATTCATTGATTGTGTTGTGAAAATCATCTCTCTCAATTTTTCCAAAAAACTATGTCAATTATTGGATCTTGGTGAATTATGATCATTGCTTGATTGTTGAATGCTTACTGATCATATTCATCAAGATTAATTGATTTGCTTTGCCTCCCTATTTTCTTAATAAGTACCTTTGAATATATATGAATGGGCTAAGCATTTCTTCTCTGGTGACCATAGACTAGTCCGTGGTTGCCCGGACTAGTCCGCCCCTGCAGACTAGTCTCCAAAGTGACGGTTAGTCCGGACTAGTCTGATATAGTCTGTGGAAAAGTTCGGACTAGTCCGATCATTTCGGACAAGTCTGATTTTTCATGTCCATAACCCTAGCCGCCGCCAAACCCTAATCTTCCTCACCCCCACACTTGCCTCAAGCTTTCTCTCTCCATGCTCGAGCTCCCCAAGGCGATTTGGCGATTCCTCCATCAAAACTTTGCAAGTTTGGGTGGAAATCGACCTCCTTTGCGTAGGGATTGAAGACCACGGACTTGTCCGCTCCTTCAAACCCTACATATCCAAGAATCAAGGACTTTCGGTAAAATCTCATCCCAAACCCTATAACTTGTGATTTCCTTCTTTGTTGATCAAATAGCCCAGTTTCCTTCACCTAATACATGCTTCCTTGATGTATTACATTGATGCTAAGCTATTTGTGCATTAGGAATTCCCATCTGTCTCATAGTTAGGGTTTTAGATGTTGAATACCGTACTAGTCCGGTCCATGTACGGACAAGTCCGGTCACCTGGACTAGTCCGTGCCTGTACACCGGACTAGTCCGATTTTTTCCGAACTCAACCCTAACTTCCTATTCCTCAATGCAATTCCTTGTTATCTATTCTCATCAATACCTTGTGTAATCCATTCTCAGGACAATGTTGAGCACCAATGACGAAATCTCTGACTTCGAGGCCGAGATGGACCAAGAAGCCTTGCTTCGGTCCTCGACGGGCCAAGGCAAGAAGTGCCAAGAGCGCCCATCTGAGCCGGCTCCTTCTCCTCCACAGGCTCGACGAAAGGTGCTCGCCAAGAAGCCTGCTTCCAAGGCTTCTACTGGTGGTGGCCCTAGCTCGACAAGTGTTCGCCAAGCAAAGGGCAAGGGCAAAGGGATTGCAACGGGCCCGATTAGCCCCCTCAAGATGTCAGCTCCGAGGCAAGGGGCCCGGGATCTCGCTGAAGAGAAGTTCAATGGCAAGGGCAGCGACACAACTGCTAAGTTCAGAAATGTGATCTCCCAATGAAGACCCTAGTTGTGCGCAGCCAATGGATAGATTGGGCACACTTTGAGAGGAAGGGTTGCTCACCTTTTGTGGAGGTAGTCGAGGCAATTGAAAGGCATGGCTTGAAGGACCTCTTTGCCTTCAGAAACAACGTGAATGATGAAGTCATTGCCCAATTTTATGCTACATGCCACTTTGCTAGTGATGAGGAAGAGCGGGTGACTTGGATGACTCATGGATCCAAGTACACCATTGCGTATGATGAGTTTGTAAGGATGCTACATCTGGATAGCTCTAGCAATGACAACCTAGTCATTCGTAACATTGGTGTCCTTGAGAAGGACAATATGAAGTTTCTGTATGAACCCCACTCAACTTTCAACCCACCTTCCACCAAGAACATGAGGCCTTTCTTCATGGTGCTCAACCGAGTCCTCAGGAAGTCCATTGCCCCGAAGGATGGGGATGCTAGAAGTGTGCAGGGATATCTCATGACCTTGATGAAGGTCATAAGCAAAGACGGAAAGTTTGATGTCTTTGACTACATTTGGAATTATATGATCAACATTTCTTGCACGCCGAACAGATCCTGTGGCTATGCCCCCTACCTGATATTTATGATTGAAAAGGTCACATGCATCAAGTTCGTCAAGGATGTGGAGCACACCCCCTTGAGGCCCTAGAAGCCTCAACAAGCAAGTGTTCAAGCTGCTCCTTCTCCTGCTTCCAGTGTAGAGGCTCCAGTGAGAGCTAGTGGAGATGCTAGGGCTGCTCCCGCCACTAGCGCCCCTCCTCAAAAGGGGTCACCAAGTGGCATCTTAAAGTACTTGTCAGCTACCTTTGCATCTTGCAAGAAGGCGGAAGTGAACACTCATAAGCTAAACAAGAGGAGGAAGGATGACATGAGATAGGTTAAAGAGAATGTGAAGCACATTTGACAGAAGCTGGAGATCGAACCCATTGGATCTCAGTCATTTCTGATGACTCAGATTCTGATTTCACCGAGCCCAGACCCTTGACTCCCTCTGAGCTTGCCTATTTTTGCATTGGGGACTGAAGTGGTACCTTTCCTCTCCTCCTCATCATCAGCCATAGAATGAAGATGAAGACGATGAGAGGACCGACAGCGAGGCTTGAAGACCTTAGGTCCCTCCTCTCCTTCTTTTTGGTGTCTTGATGCCAAGGGGGGGGGGGGGAGATTGAGGGGGAGTCTTAGGCTTTAGCTGTAGGCTGCGAGGAGAGCTTTCTTTTGTATCTTTTGTCTCTTTGTGGGTTGTAGGACTTATATCATGCTCTTTTGGTACTTTTGGTCCTGTGATGCAATGTTATGAACTGCTTATGAAGATATTTATGAAATCTGTGATTTTGCTCTAAAAGTGACATATATGCTTGTTGTTGATATATTGATGTCAATTATGGCATTCTCATCATGATTATCGTTTATACATACTTAGTTTTGTATACCACCATAAAGAGTGCACATATGACTTATGTTTTCATTGCTTAATGTGTTTCAAACTCATATGTGCACACTTTATGAAAATCTCAACTTTTTATCATATTTTGTGAAATCTCAATTGGTTGTCATCAATCACCAAAAAGGGGGAGATTGAAAGTGCATCTAGGAATCCCTTGTGGGTTTTGGTTGATTTATGACAAACAAATGAGATCCTAACCACATTGTTGAGATAAGCACATGTTCTAATGAATGAATGAACAAAGCGCCAAAAAGAAAGGAGAATGAGGAGCAATACGGAAAAGAGCTCAAGAACCAAGTGTAGTAGATCATTGTGTATGGAGTGTGTTAAGGAAACACACCCCAAGAGCTCAAGCACAAATAATCTCACATATTGCACAAAGCTATACATGATCGAACTAGTCCGACTGACCCCGGACTAGTCTAATATCTTTCTGCACCAGATCGGACAAGTCCTCACAATGCGAACTTGTCCACACAGTCTAGTTTTCACTGATCGGACTAGTCTGATATCACCACGGACTAGTCCGATATCATCTCTGGACAGGTTTGGACAAGTCCGGCCACTACGGACTTGTCCGCACCAGACTAGTCCGAAAAAGTCCAGACTAGTCTGATAATGCCTCTGACTAAAATCGGACAAGTCCTCCAAGTGCGGACTTGTCCTATATTCACCTAGGGCATCACCACACCAGACATGTCCGATGTCAGCACGGACAAGTCCGAAATCCTTTCTGACTAAGATTGGACAAGGCCGCTCTTAGCAGGACAAGTTCAATATTTTGGGACACTTAGGGTTTCCTACACGTAGCACACCAGACTAGTCCGGTGTCCACCACGGACTAGTTCGATCTTTATAAACCCTAACGGTAACTTTTGGGAAACCCATATAAATAGGTGTGCACGGCCCAACTTTCAATCAACTCGACACCCTACACCGTCACACCCTCCATGAGCCTAGAAAACTCATCTCTCCACGCAATCCAACGCAAGAAAGCATAATCCTTTGAGGATACACTTTGGATCCAAGGAGAGACACCGTTCTTCACTCATTGAGCTCTTGGTTTGATTCCCTAACACACTCTTGTGGTTTTCATTGTAATCTTAAGAGTGTGTTCTTGGTGGTGTTCATCTTGTAATCTTGGGGAGCCCTCAACTTGTGAGAAGGTCCCTTGAATTCGGTTATTTGCCCTTTGTGATTAGTGAAAAGGATTCGCCTCCGTGGCGATCCGACGAGGGTAGGGTTGGAGAAGACCCGATCCTTTTGTGGACTCTGTCGGTGTTTGGATCTGGCAGATCTCCTGATACTACTGTTGGTAGATCGCAGAGTTGTAGTTCGGTAATGGGCGCTGAGATTAAAGAAGATGAATGACAAGTGGACATAGAGATTTACATGGTTCCGGCCGCCTGAGCATAATACCCTACTCCACGGGGTGTGTTGGTGTTGTATTGAGCGTGTAAGTCTAAAAGAAGCTCCGGAAGAAGAAGAAGCTCATCTAGGTCAGGGAGTCCAGAAGACGTCTGGAGATGTCGTCCCTTGTGTATAGTTGACCAGTCCTTTTATAGTACAAGGACTGGTCGTTACACCGTTAGCTTGGCCCGACACATGGCCCCGGCAGTTACACATGCTTGATACACAATTAATGAGGTTAATTACCCTTAATAGCTCGGTAACGGGCCTTAATAGTGCTGTTACCAGTATTAAGGGCCATCCGATCATGTGTCATTAATATGGCATTAATGACACTTAATCGGGTCTTGAAGTCCTTGATTGCTCCTTGAAGGTCCGGAGCCGTTGGGGGTCCACCAGCCTGATTGTTGAAGTTGAAGGTCTGGCGGTCGGCCACGTGGCAGCTCTGGAGCTTACCGTCGTGGACAGGTAGGTCTGGTGCTGTTAGACACGTGTTGGCACCAGAGCTTCCCTCTGTCTGGGGTTAGGTCCGGGGATGCCATACTGGTATCTAGTCAGGAGCTTTCCTATGTGTGGGCGATAGCTCTGGTCTTATGATACACGAGGCGGCCTTGGGACTAACCATGTCGGGGAAGCAGGTCCGATTATGCCTGACATGTAGGGCCTTCGGAGGTCTTCAAAGCTGGTAGATGGAGTTTCCTTGTGATCTTTGCAATCCCAAGGGGTATCCGATATGTAGGGTACCGACATAGGCCCCTTGGGCCCACCTCTGGAGAGACCTTTTGGATGAAGTCATTCTGCTGGAGGTGGGTCCATTCTTCGGTTTTTGAGCCATGTCTTCAAGGGTCTTCGGATGTGCCGTTGGTGATAGTTCGTAGTTAAACCACCACCGCGTGGCATATCCTGGATGCGGCAGGTGAGATCTTAGCATGCGGATCTCACGCAATTGAAGGTCGTCGGTTCCCGATACGAAAATCATATCGGTTCCGCGCGCCCTGTCAGGCCGCCGCCTTCGGGTTTCCCACCTTTCATGATGACAATCGTTCGCCTGGGGTAAGGACCTCGACTTGATCGTCGGGGTGGCCCCGGGCCCCCTTGTCATTGACAGGGTGAAGTTTTTGACTGGTATCATCGGCTCCTCTGCGGTTTCCGTCCAAGCGTTGCGGGGGCTTACTTAAGAAGGAAAGCATGCACTGTTTGGGGGTTCTTTACGCCTTTCATTCGAACTTGCACTCAAACCCTCCAAAATTTCGCTTGTTTTCCATCTCTTGCCCCGCTGTGCCGCGATGGAGCTGGGTCTCCGCCATAGCCGACTGAAGATCGACGGTGATTTGAAGAAGGTTCGGGCCCTCATGGGGTGGTCCCCTGACTTCTTCAATCACTTGGTCCGCGCCGGCAAGCTTCCGTTCGAGAAGTAACACGCCGGCTACATGGTGTACTTCTTCGCGTAGGCCATGGTGGGACTGATCCCACCTTTCTCCTCTTTTTTCTTGATGCTGCTAGACTTCTATGGTCTACAGCTGTATCACCTTAGTCCCCACTCCATTCTCCTGGTGTCGATTTTTGTCCACTTTTGCGAGATGTGGGTGGACATTCCCCCCTGCGTTGAGCTCTTCCGCACCTTCTTCACTGTCCACACTACTGGCAGGAGTGACGAGTACCTTGGCTTCTACTATTTTGTGAAGCGCAAGAAGTGCCCGTTCAAGTACTTGCGGTCGTTCCCTTCTGGGAAGTGGGACGACTAGAAGAAGGATTGGATCGTCATCAGGGTGGAAGAGCATGAGAAGCTGGAGCTGCTCGAAGGCCTCCCCAACATCAACACTGCAGCTTGGAGTGAAGCTCTGGTGTTGTCAGACGCCTTCAACCCTGCTCTGACCAGGATCCGCCAGTGTGTGGAAGGAGGGGTGACTCCTCAGGTGGTGTTTTGCAACTTCCTGACCAACATGTGGGCTCCGCTGAAGAAGAGGGAGAAGCTTGCTTTGGCCCTCAACAGTACGCTGGACGACGACCGGATCGAGACCGGTTTGAAGTCCAACATGGAGGGTGCAACTTTGGAGTTCCACCTCAAGAAGTTCCAACACGACATCGACGTCGAGGGTGACAACTTGGCTCCGACGGCAGCTTTCCTCCCTCTGAACATGGAGGCAGAGTTCAGCAGGGAGCTCCGGCAGACGATGTCGGTGCTTGACGACCTTGGTGTCGTTGAGAGGCGTTCGACCACCGGGTTGGCGATCTCCGGAGCTCCTGAAGGCGGCTCCGCTCCCGCCCCAAAGCCAAGAACCGAAGTCGTAGGCAAGGGAAAGGAGTTGGCCGAGCCCTCGAGCCATAAAAGGAAGTTGAAGCATGCCGACAGAAGGTCCGTCAGGCCTGCTTCTTCCACGGCGGCTCCTTCTCCCCGGAGGGGGAGGTCTTCAATGGCGGCATCTACTCCAGCAGCGGCATCTTCCCGAGGTGCTAGCTCCGGCCAAGTGACTCCAGTACCAGGGCCAGCTGAGGGCTCGGGGTCCAGAGGTCCTTCCCAGTCGAGGGGGGCCTCGACCAAGGCAACGCCGATAGCAGCAGCAAGCTCTGGGGGTCCTTCCGGGACTACCACGCCAGTGGCGGCTGGGGCCAGTCCAGAGCGTCCGGAAAAGAGATTCCGTGCTAACTGTTGCGGAAGCCTTCCGAGGTAATTTTTGATTGTTTACCACAGCTAGTTGTTTTATTGTTATATATGTATTTTGAGTTTCTTCATCCTTCATCCACAGCGTGCCTAAGAAAAGGGCTGAAGCTCCGGTCCCTGCAGCAGCAGTGGAGGCTGTGCAGGATGAAGCTCCAGCTCCAATTCCAGCGTCGCCCCAAGAGGTGGCTAAGGTTGCGGCAGCCCCGGTGCTGGCTATCGTGGTCTTGGACCTCGACTCATCCCCAGAAGCTTCCGTGGTAGCGCCGAACCACGGAAATGAAGATGTACCAGCGGTACCAGCCCCAGAGGTTGAAGCTTCGGGCTTGGATGCTAAGATGTTGGATGCTCCGGCCACAGAGACGGAGGTAGCTACGATTCTGGCCCTAGATCCGGATGTTGTTGAAGCCCCGGCAGTCGAGCCGGTGGTTGATGAGGTCCCGGTGGTGGAGATGGGTGCTGATGAAGCTCTGGCGCTTGAGCCGGTTGTCGAGGAAGCTCTGGCGGTAGAGCCGGTTGCTGCAGAAGTTCCGGCTATAGAGCCGGTCGTCGAAGAGGTTCTGGCGTCCGAGCCAGTTGCTGCGGAGGTGTCGGCGCCTGAGCCCATGATGGTTGAAGCGCCAGCGCCTGAGCTAGCAGCGGAGGAGGCGCCTGCGCTGGAGCCAGAAGTAGCTTCTACTCCAACTGAACCTTCAACACCTGCTCCGGAAGTGATGATCCCGGAGGTGCCCGCTGCTGAGCCAGGGTGCCAAGATGAAGCTGCTGGCCCCCCGCCTGAGGGGCCAGTTGTTGATGACCTGGTGGCGGGACCTTCGGAGCCAATTCCGGAGGTCAGAACTTCTGCTGCAGGACCTTCCTCGGCGGCGGCCGAGGCTATCCCGAAAGACGGCCTTAGTGCTGTGGAATCTCAAGGGACCACTCTTTTCGAGTGGGACCCCATTTTTGTTACTGAAGACCCGCTGGAGACAGCGGAGAGGACCCTAGCAGGTCCGGACCCGATCCCCCTATCGTTGTCTATTGACAACGCCTGCTCCAGTCTTCGCCAAGTCCAGCTGGCTTTCTACCACGACAACAAGGCCCTCGAGGAGGAGCGCCAAACTCTTAGGAGGTGGCACAATCGGCTCCATTTCGAGACCAAGCTGGTGCAGTTGAGGCTGGCTGACGACAAGGAGTGGGTGCAGGGGGAGAAGGTCTGCCTGGAGTACTGGGGTAAGCTGTTGGATGAGAGGGAAAGTATGACGCGATCCCTCGACAACCAGTCCTGGGCCATCTACGAGCAGGCCAAAGCTGCTAATAGCGCAACGGATGATCGCCAGGAGAGGCTCGCCGCCATCCATGCTAGCCTCGTCAAGCGCCGGGAGGCTCTTGAGGCGCGGGAGAGAAAGCTCGAAGATGAAGAGCAAAAACTCCTAGAGCTGCGGGACGACCTCGTGAAGAGGGAGGAATAGCTTGTCCAAAAGACATCTCTGGCTAACAAGAGCCTCGAAGAGCGCACCAAGAAATTGGAGGAGCGCTGCGAGGAAGAGGAGAAGAAGGCCTGGGAGCGAGGGCAAGATCTCTACAAGAAGGAGAATGCCGTCGCCACCAGGGAGAAGAAAGTGCGGGGCCGAGAGAAGGATCTGGTCAACCGCCGGAATGAGATCCACCTCTGAGAGGAAGAGCTCAGTAGACTCGAAAGGCAGGTTGCTGAAAAGATTCAGCAGAATGCCAAAGAGGTGGAGCATCTTGCTCGGGAAAACTCGGAGCTTGCGGCAGCCAAAAGATCCTTGGAGGAGATGCGAAGCACAAGGTCTGCAGAGTCCCAAAAAGTTTTGGACTTCCTGGGCAAAGCCAACGACGCGCTGACGCCAATGGTCTTTAGTCCCGTGCATCCAGATGATCCTGAGCCGGAGCTGGACCTGGCGTTGGAGGCGCTGAGTTCAGCAGGCAACAAGCTCACCAAGATGGGCGATGTCATCGCAGACCAGCAGGAAACTGAGGGACAATCCCTGGCGAAGATTGTCGCAGATTTCATGCTGACGTGCTACACCAGCCGGGACCCTCAATTCCCTCTGGACCCGGTGCTTGAAGGCCCCATCAAAGGAGAGGGTGAAGCTGCCCGATCCAGCGTGTCAGAGGTTGCCCAGAAGGTCGCCCAGTTCTTCCACAGGGTCTAGGACCATCTCTTTGTAGCTCCCACTTGTATTCTCTCTTCTTCTTCTCCAATTGTGTAATCTCTTGTCTCCAAATGAATGAAATCCAATTTTTTTGTGAATTTCATTTTTTGTCTTCAACACCTTTGTCTCACTTGGCCCCTTGTTGTTGAAGACTTGCATGCTTCGAACTTGTAGAATGTTGGTCTGAAGTCTTCGATAGTGTAGGCCCCCTGAGGTTGTTGGAGCTTAGTGGCTCTGGCATTGACCATCATCGGAGCTTAGTAGCTCCGACAGTAGTCTCCATCAATCGCGTAAAGCATCGACGGTTAGCCCTCTGGGGTGTCGGAGCTTGGTAGTTCCAGCAGTGACCTCTGTCAAAACATGGTGTGTCAACGGCAGACTCCAATATAGAGTCTTTCCACCATCTTTTCTTCACGTTGACGGCTTGTCCCCTAGCTTTACCGGAGCTGAGTAACTCCAGCGACGCTCGATGTCAATGTTTGAACGTCGACTGCAAGCCACCTAGAGGATGTCGGAGCTTTGGTAGCTCCGGCTTCATTCACCATCATCATGAAATATTTATTTTTCCTGCACACTGAAGTCAAGAAAAATAGTAAAATCTATTTTCTATCTATAACTTCATTGCGGCTTACTATTCCCGAGAAAGTTTTAGGTCGAACAAAATTCTAAATACAATCAAGAGAGCCGTCTTGTTTCCTTCAGGTCCGATCATTTCTAGACTCACCTTACTTCGGCCTGTCGGGGTGTAGGTAGAGTGGCGTACTTAGGGTGCATGACCAGGCTAAGTCGATAGCACACTCCGGCCCTAGATTGGCTTGGCGGCATTCAGACGAGTAGACCATCAACAATGTTTGGACCCGGAAGAATAGACAATGCAACTCGAATTGTACATGAACTGATCGAGCTAAAGTTTCTTAAGAACGGCACAACTTTGTTATAGACAAGAAAGAGAAAAATAAAAAATATTGAGCATGTACAAAGTAAATGCACGTGGAATCTGTTTTCACACAATGATGTCTTTCATTATAGGTCCAGGGTACAGGGGAAACAAGTACACTCTTAGGGTACGGAACCAGGCTAAGTGTGTTTCGTTTCTCGTTTGACCCAAGGTATCTAGCTACACTTTTAGTTCTGAGACTGTGACAAGTGTTGCATGAACGTTGCGGACCTAACGGGGTAGGTCCGGCTGCCCTCCCGGAGAAGCTACCCGACTTTGTACAATTACTCTATAACATACATCACATGTAATTATAGACTCACCTCCGTGATATTAAGCGTAGAACTTACGGAGGTGCTCAATGTTCCAAGGATTTGGGAGAGGTGTCCCATCCTCGGTTGCCAAGTGAACGCATCCGGGACAGGATACTTTGATCACTCGGAAGGGTCCTTCCCAGCTGGGGGAGAGTTTGTTTAACCCTTCTCTGGATTGTATTCTCCATAGCACCAGATCGCCTTCCTCGAGCTGTCGGATGTGAACATGCCGTTGGTGATAGCGCCAAATAGATTGGCAATATCGGGCATTTCGAACAGCTGCTCGGCACCTTCCCTCCTCAAGGAGGTCTAGGTCTTCATGCCGGAGCTGGTCCTGCGTGGCTTCGTCGAAGGTCCGGACCCATAGTGACCCCAAGGTGATTTCCGGAGAAAGGACTGCTTCAGCTCCGTACACCAGGAAGAAGGGTGTCTCTCCAGTTGACCGGTTTGGAGTTGTCCTATTGGCCCATAGAGTGGGTGGAAGCTCTTCGATCAAGTTGACTCCATGTTTTTTCAGACGCTCATATGTGCGCGTCTTGAGTCCTTTCAGGATTTCTGCATTTGCTCTCTCGGCTTGGCCATTGCTTGTCGGGTGAGCTAGGGAGGCGTAGCTGACTTGGATGTCGAGGTATTCGCAGTATCCTTGGAAAGAAGAGCTTGTGAATTGGGTCCCATTATCTGTTATGATTTTTTTGGGACTCCAAATCTGCATACAATGGACTGCAAGAAGTTGATAGCTGATTGTTTGTTTATTGTCACAACTGGAGTTGCTTCCGGCCATTTGGTGAACTTGTCAATGGAAATATACAGGAACTTGTAACCTCCGACGGCTCTTGGGAAAGGTCCCAAGATATCCCTCCCCCACACAGCGAAAGGCCATGTAGGAGGTATCATTTGTAGAGGCTGAGCCGGTGTGTGAATTTTCTTTGCATGGAACTGGCATGCTTCACATTTCTTCAACAACTCAGTTGCATCCTGGAGCGCTGTAGGCCAGTAGAAGCCATGCTGGAAGGCTTTACCGACCAGTGTGCGGGAAGACGCATGGTTCCTACACTCGCCTCCATGGATTTCTGCGAGGAGCTCGCAACCTTCTTCCCTTGTGATGCACCGCATTAGGACACCGTTGGCGCCATGCCGGTAGAGATCCCCTTCTACCAGCGTGTATCTTTTAGCCAATCTGACTATCCGATCAGCGGACACATCATCGTCAGGAAGGATATTGTCATTCAAGTAGCTCCAGATCTCCGAGATCCATGCATCGGAGCTAGCTTGAGCATTTGAGTCTTGCGTGTTGTGTTGCTCGGAGCTTCTGGCAGCACCTATGACCCTTGATGGCTGCCATGGTAATAGGGCCATCGAGACCGCCAGCTTCGGGATGCTGGTCTTGCCCCCTTCGTTCAGTTCGGCAGGCTGAGCTATGGGTTTTGACAACCTCTGGACAAAGGTTCCATCAGGAGCCGGAGCTCCGGTTGACGCTTTCGTCGAGAGTTCATCAGCTTCAGCGTTATGGACACGCTGGACATGGTGGAGGTCCAGGACTTCGAAGTCCTTCTGAAGCCTCTGGACTTCAAGGAGATAAGCAGCTCATTGAGGATTGTTACAAGAGCATTCACCCTTCACCTGTTTAATGATGAGCTGCGAATCTCCCTTGACCAACGGCTGCTTGACACCATATGATAGTGCCACATTTAATCCGTAAATGAGTGCTTCATACTCCGCCATGTTGTTGGTCTCCTTGAAGTCAAGGTGGACCATGTATTTTACCTTCTCCCTGGTTGGAGCGAGGAGAAGGACTCTAGCTCCGGCCCCCTGCTTTTGCATGGAGCCGTCGAAGTAGAGGGTCCAGTGAGGCTCAGTGAAGACCGGAGCCTTGAGTTCCGGCTTCTGCTCACTAGGGCCCCTAGGGTTTCATGGAGAGGGGGTCCATTCCGCCACAAAGTCCGCCAGTGCTTGACTCTTGATAGCTTGTCTTGGGACGAATTCAAGATCGAATTCGGCCAATTCCACTGCCCACTTTGTAATATTCCCAGTAGAGTTGGGATTATACAAGATCGCACGCAGTGGATAAGAAGTCACCACTGAGATCTTGTGAGCTTGGAAGTAATGGCAAAGCTTCCTGGAGGCGATGAGAACTGCATAGAGCAGCTTGTGCACCTCTAGGTATCGAGTCTTGGCATCATGTAGTACTTCGTTGATGAAGCACTGGACGTTGGACTGTCAGATCCCTCCCGGAGGGGCCCGGAGCTTCCTCCACATCGACCCGGACCCTCCCGGAGGGGTTCGGACCTTCTTCGGGGACCTCCAGGTCCTTGCTGAAGGAAACCAGAGCTTCTTATGGAGTGACCTGGACCCTCTCGGAGGGGTCCGAATCCTCTTGTTCGACAAGAGTAACTCCTTGTAGATCCAAGTCTGAGGGTTGGGACCCAGACTCGCCTTCAGGAACCTCCTGACCCTCCCGTAGGGGTCTAGATTCCTAAGCTTGTGAGGGTTCTGGTCTCTCTGCAACCAGGACCATGCTGACAACTTCGTCAGTTGCTGAAATGTAAAGCAGTAAAGGCTCACCAGGGTTCGGAGCTACCAAGGTTGGTAGAGTAATGAGGAGCTGCTTTAGCTCCTGGAACGCCTTCTCCGCTTCTTGAGACCATTGGAATGGTCCGGACTTCCTCAATAGTTTGAATAAGGGTAGCGCCCGTTTCGCCAGTCTTGAGATGAATCGGTTGAGGGCGGCTAGACATCCAGTCAGCTTCTGGACGTCCTTGACGCGGGCTGGTGGCCGCATATCTTCAATGGCTTTAATCTTCACCAGATTTGCCTCTATGCCCTGGTAGTTTACCAGGAAACCAAGAATCTTTCCGGAGCTAACCCCGAAGACACACTTGTCTGGGTTCAGCTTTGTGCAGGTGACCCGCAGCTTGTCGAAGATAGCTTGCAAGGTGTCAAGAAGTGACTCCTTGTCCTTGATTTTGACGACGATGTCATCAACATACACTTCCACTACGTCTCTGATGATCTCTCCAAAGGTTTTGTACATAGCTCGTACAAATGTTGAAGCTGCATTCTTGAGACCAAATGGCATGGCAGTATAGCAGTACAATCCATCTACTGTGATAAAAGAAGTATGTTTTTCATCTTCCCTAGACATTCTGATTTGATGGTATCCAGAATATGCGTCTAAGAAATACAGTAATTCACACCCAGAGGTGGAATCCACTATCTGATCTATTCTAGGTAGTGGGAATGGATCTTTTGGGCATGCCTTATTCAGTGTTGTGTAGTCGATACACATACGAAGCTTCCCGCCGGCCTTGGGTACAACGACTAGGTTTGCCAGCCATTTTGAGTGGAAGACTTCTCAGATGGATCCAGCTTCGAGCAACTTCTTCACTTCTTGTTGTATGAGGTTCTGTCGCTCTACTGATCGCTTCCGAGGCTTCTGGTGCACAGGCCGAGTGTCAGGATAGATCTTCAGATTATGCTCGATCACTTCCCTAGGGATCCCAGGCATTTGTGATGGTTGCCAGGCAAACACGTTGACATTAGCTCGGAGGAAAGTGATGAGTGTGAGTTCCTATTTGTCATTCAGACCTCCCGATATACGGGTGGTCTGAGTGGCATCAGAACTGATTTGGACGACTTTGACGGGGATGTCGGTGTCGCCGCTTGGTTGCACACGGGGTGCAGAGGTTGAGCCTCGTTGACGAATGCTCGGGGTTTCGGAGCTTGTTCCTGCCTGGACTCTTCCTCCTGCGCTGTAGCAAGCGCATGAAGTTCTTCCAGAGTAGTCACTCCGGCAGCACGATCTCCGCGGATCCGGAGAACACCAGCTGGTGTCGGCATCTTCAACACCATGTAGCCATAATGAGCAACAGCCATGAACTTGTATAAGGCTGGTCTGCCTAGAATGGCGTTGAAGGGTAAGTTGATCTAAGCAACGTCAAAGACCAACTTCTCAGTGCCATAATTCTCCCGAGTCCCGAAGGTCACGGGGAGAGTTACGGCACCGAGTGGGGTTATGGCTCCCGAACCTACTCCGGAGAAAGGTCGGGAGGGTCGAAGGTCCAAAGGTTGGAGCTGAAGCTTGACGAAAGCTTTGAAGCTTATGAGGTTCAGCCCCGAACCTCCGTCCACCATTACATGGTGGAGTTGAATATTATTGATGGTCGGAGATACCATCAAAGGTAGTTGACCTGGTCCGATCATGTTCCGAGGGCAGTCCAAAGCATCAAAAGTGATGGTAGTGTCCATCCACTTTCGATGAGGCTCCGCCCTGGCTGTAGGAGCTACTGAGGCCATGTCCTGCCGCATTGTCTTGAGGACACGGCGGGAGGTGATGTCCCACGAACCACCAAAGATGGTGTTCATGGTCTTCCGCCGCTCATTGTCGGAGACGTCGGAGTCGTCATCGACGGAGGTGTAAACAGCCTTCAGGACCTTTTTAGGGTCTTGAAAGCCTAACTCCTCTTCAGCCAGAGCTTCATTGACTTTCTGTTTTCCTTCCCTCTGATGGAAAGGAACTTCTTCCCGGCGCTTGTTGTAGCGCTCGACAAGGTTTTGGACCTCCCGGTAGTCTTCCAAGTTGTGGCTGTTCGACTTGTGAATAGGACACCATACTTTGGAGTTGCCACCGTCTTCAGAGGACGGTCGAGGTCGTTTCTCGGGGCGTGGCCCCTGGCCAACCGGAGCTGCAGCAGCTGCAGCAGTAGATGTGCCGGCCGACGGCTTCTTCTTGCCGTTGGACTTTTTCTTCTTTTTGCCACTCCCGGAGGTAGTGGATTCGCCTTTGGAGGATTTTTTACCATCCTCCAGAGGTGGTTTGGAGTGCATTTCACGGCCCTCCGCAGCTTTGGCACACTTGTCTGCCAAACTGAAGAGCTCTGTGACACTGGTGATCTCCTTGATCGCCAGCTTCTCCAGCATCTTCTTATCTCGTACGCCCTGTCTAAATGCCACAATAACAGAGCCACTTGAGATAGAAGGAATAGTGTTTCGTACCTAGGAGAACCTCTGGATGAATGAGTGCAGGGATTCTCCGCCCCCCTTCTGCACGACAGCAAAAAGGTCCAGTTCGGTGCCTGGTCGGGTGTATGAACTCCCGAAATTGGCGGTGAACTGTTGGCACAATTCCTCCCAACTATTGATGGAGTTGTAAGGAAGGCTCATGAACCAGGACCTAG
Source organism: Tuctoria greenei (assembly GCA_036927565.1). Classification (NCBI taxonomy): domain Eukaryota; kingdom Viridiplantae; phylum Streptophyta; class Magnoliopsida; order Poales; family Poaceae; genus Tuctoria; species Tuctoria greenei. The sequence continues at coordinate 186,989,601 of JAYESD010000006.1, forward strand.
CAGTCCCAGTCAAGGCCACTGGGAAGTAGTTGGCCATTACGGCCTCGTTACCTCCGGCCGCAAGGATTGCGGTGGAGTAAATCTGGAGAAACTCAGAGGACTAACATTCCTGTCAAATTTCTCCGGCAGGTGAGGCCGGAACTTTTGTGGCCATCTGACCATACGTAGGTGCATGGCCAGGGCAGAACAGCCTCCTCCTACTCCCTCGGGAGCAGAACTGTCTCGAGCTTCTCGCCTCTCGCGGGCACGCTCGATATGGAGCGGCTGTCCTGTTGATGGTAACGGCGATCAAGCTCCGCCCGAAGGTCGTGAGTTGAAAGCCTGGTTACCATATGAGTGCGTCGCGCCCCGGAAGGTAGCAACGTAACTTGCTGAGATGCAACACGCCTCCTATTTTGGGAAGCGTGTGGACCAAGTCTGCCTGACAAAGTCTGATGCTGCGATGGGGCCCGCCCCGAAGGGGGAGGACTTTGGTTACTGATGTGATCGGCTGCTGCTGCAACCAAATGTTCCACATCAGCCCTCCATTGCTCCATTGCACCCTAGGATGCACCTGGAGGTGGTGGACGTTGGAGGAGAGCATGCGCTGCATGGAGCGCGTGTTTAGGGTTGTTGTTATTCGCCGATGCGGTGACCGACGCTGATGCACCGTCACGCTGCCCAGCTTGACGTGCTGGTGCAGACGGTGGCGGTGGAGGCATGATTCCTGCTGGAGTCGTGGCACCTGCTGGTTGCTGCATGTTGGAGGGATTGCCCCCAGCAGGTTGAACAGCAGGATTGTCATTGGATGATCCAGCAGTTGAGTTCACCATCCTTGAAATCTCGGGCGCCCCTACCTGGCGCTCCAACTGTCGGTGTTTGGATCTGGCAGATCTCCCGGTACTACTGTTGCTAGATCGCAGAGTTGTAGTTTGGTAATGGGCGCGCAAAGATTCAAGAAGGTGAATGACAAGTGGACACAGAGATTTACGTGGTTCAGGCCGCCTGAGCATAATACCCTACTCCGTGGGGTGTGTTGGTGTTGTATTGAGCGTGTAAGTCTAGAAGAAGCTCCAGAAGAAGAAGCTCGTCTAGGTCAGGGAGTCCAGAAGACGTCTGGAGAGGTCGTCCCTTGTGTATCGTCGACAAGTCCTTTTATAGTACAAGGACTGGTTGTTACACCGTTAGCCTGTCCCGACACGTGGCCCCGACGGTTACACATACTTGATACACAATTAATGAGGTTAGTTACCCTTAATATCTCGGTAACAGGCCTTAATAGTGCCGTTATCGGTATTAAGGGCCATCCAATTGTGTGTCATTAATATGGCATTAATGACACTTAATCGGGTCTGGAAGTCCTTGATTGCTCCTTGAAGGTCCGGAGCCGTTGGGGGTCCACCAGCCTGATTGTTGAAGTTGAAGGTCCGGCGGTCGGCCACGTGGCAGCTCTGGAGCTTACCGTCGTGGACGGGTAGGTCCGATGCTATTGGACACATGTCAGCACCGGAGCTTCCCTCTGTCTGGGATTAGGTCCGGGGATGCCATACTAGTATCTAGTCTGGAACTTTCCCATGTGTGGGCGATAGCTCCAGTCTTATGATACACGTGGCGGCCCTGGGACTAACCATGTCGGGGAAGCAGGCCCGGTTACGCCTGACATGTAGGGCCTTCAGAGGTCTTCAAATCTGGTAGATGGAGTTTCCATGTGATCTTTGCAATCCCAAGGGGTATCCGGTATATAGGGTACCGACAGACTCCTCAACGTGGATGTAGGTTGCCTCTGTGGGAACCAAACCACGGGATAAAGAGCTTGTGTTCTTACTTTGAGCAAATTGTTCTTACTCTTCATATCTATCTAGGGTTTCAATAAATCTTGTTTACATTACGTTGAAACATTGAATATAAGATTAACTTGTGCTACATCCTAGTTCATAGTTGTGCGACACTCCATTACAAGTAATTTACCGCTGCATACAGTCTAGGATTGAGATATTTGATCAAGCTTGATTGAAAGCATCTAGGCTCCCATGAGGTATGGTTTCGGTGATTAATGACAACCATTGGATATTATTAATGAGTTTGTGGATGCAAGATCTCCCATATCACTCATCACACTTAATGAACTCTATATGTACATCATCTACCGCTCATTGGATACAATTGGAGACCCCTAAACAAACTATTTTATGAGGTCAATCGATTTTTATGAAGACTAAAAGAAAAAAGCACATATGTCAAAATTATTCCATCAAAATTGACAGCACTCAAGACTTGTCCATCATCAGAAGAACATCTCAAACCAATGTCTAAGAGGTCACTCGAACAAATTCCAAAACAATCACTTAGAACAACTCGAAGCAGACAAAATCAACTCACCGGATCAACCGATGTATCCAGAAAACACTACATCGGTCGAGTTGGCTCTGAAAAGAAGAAGACCTCAGACTTGAGTACACACCGGATCATTCGGTGATGAAGCAAGTGTTACATCGGTCGATCACTACAGTAAACAATTTCCCTGGACCAAGTGTAACACCGGTCCATCTGATGTACAATTACAACGCATCGGTCGATCATTCCAGTAAGCATTATTTCTAGACCATTCTGGATCAAGCGTCACCGGATCATCCGATGATGAGGCAAGTGTTACATCAGTCGATCAACGGTCATATCTGACACAGTGATATCAGCTAATTTGGATTCGACCGATGACAACTGAAGGGAGAACATCGGATCATCCGGTGTTTGTAGAACAGTGATGTCAGCCTACTTTTCCGATGGCTATTTCGTGGAAGCTGGCTATTTATACCCATTCAACAAGTCATTTCAACAAGTCTTGATACCCAGAGCTACTCTACACATTACCAAGCATTCAAGACATTGAGCTACCTCTTCTACATCATTTACACCGCTTGTACACCAAGAGATAGACTAGAACTTGCTAGAGATGATGCTTGTTTGCTTCCATTCTCGGTGATTGGAGTCTCTAGTCTAGTGAGAGTTGTAAGGGAGTGTCTCTTGGTGATTGCATTCATCGTGTAACAATCGGTGATTGGAGAGAGCCTTCCAGAGCTTGCCAAGTCGGTTGTGGAAGCCCGGAGGATCAAACTTGTACAAGGCTTGAGCTCCACCTTACCGGGGTTGGCGAACGGAGACTTTTAGTAAAGATCCCTGGTCTCGGTGACTTGGGAGTGGCTATACCCTTTGGTGGGTGCCACAACGTGGATGTAGGAAGGTCTTGACGATCTTGCCTAACCATGGGTAAATCTCCGTGTCTTTGTGTCTCCTCGGGAGTTTGCACACTCTTTTTTTCCCGTTACACTTATGCATTTCATATACCGCAAAATTACTATTCACTTGAATGCATAGGTTGTTTGCATAGGGAATTGGGCTTTTAGTAGTTAAGTTTTTATTGCTTTAGTTTCTGAAAAGAAGCCCAATTCACCCCTTCTCTTGGGCATTCGATCCTTATAATTGGTATCAGAGCAAGGTTGCTCATTGGATCATTCTACCTTCACTGCTAGAGAGCTAAAATGGCCAAGATTGGGGGTTCGGTTCCCATATTTGAGGGCAAGAACTTTGCCTATTGGAAAGCGCACATGTGTGCTTATCTAGAGGCTATTGCTCCCGAAGTATAGGAAGCAACCCATGCGGGGTTTGGTGAGCATAACTATATAGGTGATCAAGTCAAGTGGGATGCAAAAACTAGAAATCTATTTACGAATGCATTAGTCAAGATGTGTTTGCTAGGATTGCTAGCAAAGAAAAGGCTTGTGAAATTTGGGCTTGCTTGATTGAAATTCATGAGGGTTCTTCTCGTGTTAAAGAACTAAAGTATCATATGCTTAAGGCCAAATATGATGAGTTCAAAATGCTACCTCATGAAAATGTCAATGAAATGTTTTCTCGCTTAAATATTCTCATTGAGGAAATTAATGCTCTTGATATTGCTTCTCTTGGCAGGGGACTCATCAACCGCAAGATTCTTATGCTTCTTCCCAAGCCAAAGTACAACATCATCAACTCCATGCTTCAAAAGGAATCTCTTGACCACATTGAAGTTTCAGAACTTATTGGAGAGATTCACACTCATGAGACGAGTGTGCTTGGGATGATGGAGGAATCATCTTCAAAGACAATTGCTCTAAAGGCTTCCACCAAGAAAACAAATCTCAAGAAAAAGAAAGTGGTCGAGCCTAGCTCAAGTGAAGAAGAGCAAGCATCAAGTGAAGATGACGATGATGAGATTGCATTGATGATGAGAAAATTCTCTCGCTTAAACTCCAAGATTGCCAAGAAGGGATACACCTTTGATCACAAAAAAGAAAGCATTTCTACCAAGGAGAGATGACAACAAGACTTGCTATAACTGTGGTGATCAAGGCCACATATCCTATGATTGTCCAAAACCGGACACAAAAAGAGAGAACCACAAGGGCAAGCATCGCAAGCTTGAGGATAGTGAGGATGATGAAGAAGAGGTCAAGCCCAAACCAAGATTCTTTGGGAAGAAGAAGCATGACAAAGGCAAAAAGGCAAAACTCTTTCCAAAGAAAAGAAAAGGCCCACAAAAGGTCTTCATGTGTGAGGAAAATGAATGGATCACCGACGAAGAATCTAGTGATGAAGAGAGTGAAGTCGAAGAAGAGAGCTTGGCCGGCCTTGCCATTGCCAACAATTATGATTCATCTCTTTGTCCACCTCCCATGTGCCTCATGGCAAAAGGTAACACCAAGGTATGTGATGACTATAGCGATGATGAGCTTTACCCCGATGACTTAGCTTCATTGATAAATGAATACCACACTATCATTAAAAGGGAAAAGAGTAAGGTCAAGGCTCTTGAAGAAGCTCATGCTAAGCTCCAGAGTGCTAACCTCGATTTGCTTGACAAGTATAAACGCATATTTAAGGAGCATGACACGCTCAAATCTCATGTCAAGCAAGCTGAGGAGGATAAGGCTCAAATCAAGCTAGATCATCATGAGCTTGACATAGCACACCAAGCACTTTTGGGAAAGCACAATGAGTTAATCCAAGAGCATCAAGTACTTAACCTTGCTTATGAAGTTCTTGATCAAGAATTTAAAACTATAAAGAAAGAAACCCTTAATGATAAGGTATCTATTATTTCTCATGCCATTAATGTCTTGCATAAGTCTTTGCCTTTGAAAGAGAATGCTAGGGAGAAGGATTTGATGGATGAAATTGAAAGTCTCCACACTAGTGTGGCAAGACTATCTAAGGGAGAAGTCAAGCACAAAGAAATCCTCTTCCAACAAGCAAGGGCCTTCAACAAGAGAGGACTTGGATCCTTCCCAGTGCCTAACAAAGGAAAGGTGCCCTCACCGAAGCTTAAAACGAGCTTCATCAAGGAAGTTGGTTCTTATTGCCAACATTGTGAGGTCACCGGTCACCATACAAGGGAGTGTCCTCTTCCTAACCGGCCTTCTTCAAAATTTCCTACTAACTACATGTCTACCTTTAATGATCACTATTATCTCTTGAGTAAAGTATATGGCAAGGTGAAGGCAAGGTTCATTGGCAAGGACATGAAGGGCATGAAGGGGAAGCTCCCCAAGCAACTTTGGGTCCCAAAAACACTTGTATCACACATACAAGGACCTAAGTTAGCTTGGGTGCCTAAAGTCAAAAATTGAATTCATGTGTGTAGGTGAGCTACAAAGTCGGGGGAAAGCATTGGGTACTCAATAGCGGGTGCACTCAACACATGACCAGCAACGATGGTATGTTCACCACCATAGAGAACCCCGACAATCATGAACAAGTCACCTTTGGTGATAACTCTAAGGGGAAGGTATTTGGGTTGGGTAAGATTGCAATTTCAAATGATTTATCTATTTACAATGTATTGTATGTTAAGTCACTTAGTTTCAATTTGCTTTCTATTGCACAATTATATGATCTTGGACTAACGTGCATCTTTAGCAAAAATGATGTTGTTGTGACTAGTGAGACAAGCAAAGAACTAATCTTCAAAGGGTTTCGACATGGACATCTCTACCTAGTAGACTTCTCCGACAAGGATGCTAGCTTGACCACTTGTCCTTTCACCAAGACAAGTTTGTATTGGCTATGGCATCGACGCATCGCTCATATTGGAATGAGCAAGCTCAAGAAGTCATTCAAGCTCGGGATGGTGACCGGCGTGAAGGATGTCACATTTGAAAAGAACAAGCTTTGTAGCGCTTGTCAAGCCGGGAAACAAGTTGCTTCACACCACCCGATGAAGACAATGGTGTCAACCTCCAAGCCACTTGAGCTCCACATGTACCTCTTCGGACCGTCCACATATCAAAGTCTTGGTGGTAATCTCTATTGTCTTGTTATAGTTGATGACTACTCTCGCAATGCTTGGACTTTGTTTCTAGGTGACAAGAGTGAAACTCCGGAAGTGTTCAAGACCTTCGCTAATCGTGCCCAAAGGGAATTTCAACTTCCCATCATCAAGGTCCGGAGTGACAACGGCACCGAATTCAAGAACTACACATTGGGGAGTGGTGTGATCGTGAAGGCGTGAAGCATGAATTTTCAGCCACATACACTCCTCAACAAAATGGTGTCGTTGAGAGGAAGAACAAGACTCTCATCACTCTTGCACGAGCAATGCTTGATGACTATGGCACGTCCGAGAAGTTTTGGGCCGAAGCAATCAACACGGCATGCCATGCCGCAAATCGGGTCTATCTACATCAACTACTTCAAAAGACCCCGTACAAACTACTCATTGGGAGAAAGCCCAACATCTCGTATTTCCGAGTCTTCGGGTGCAAGTGCTACATCTACTGCAAGAAAAGGCTCGGTAAGTTTGAAAGAAGATGTGATGTTGGTATCTTTCTTGGTTATGCATCAAACTCAAAAGCATATCGAGTATTCAACCAAACCTCCGGTTTAGTTGAGGAAAGTTGTGATGTTGAGTTTGATGAAACTAATGGCTCCCAAGAGGAGAGTTTTGGTCATGATGAAATAGATGATGAGCCTCTACGAGAAGCTATGAAGAACATGACCATTGGAGACATCAAGCCTAAAGTTGAGGAGAGCCATGATCAAGGGGGAGCTTCAAGTTCCAACATCAACACATCTATGGCACCTCAAGTTGACGAAGAAGGAAAAGATGATCCATTGCTGACACAAGATTCACAAGCCACACAACATCAAGAAGAAGAACAAGTCCATGATCAAGTCCAACCACAAGAAGAGCAACACACATCACCACCGCCAAGTGCTTCACAACCACTTATGAGGCATGGACGCATCTCCAAGGTGCATCCGATTGATCAAATTATCGGAAGTCCGTCAAGGGGAGTAAGTACACGTTCTCGCCATTTCGCTACATTTTGTGAGCACTACTCGTTTGTTTCATGTGTAGAACCCACTCACATTGAGGAAGCACTCCAAGATCTAAATTGGGTAATGGCCATGCAAGAAGAACTCAACAACTTCATCCGCAATGAAGTGTGGGTGTTGGAGGAGCGACCCAAGGACAAGAACGTCATCGGAACAAAGTGGGTGTACCGCAACAAACAAGACGAGAATGGTGTTGTGATCTGCAACAAGGCAAGACTTGTGTCGAATGGTTTCTTGCAAGTTGAAGGACTAGACTTTGGAGAAACATTTGCTCCGATCGCTCGACTAGAAGCTATCCATATACTTCTTGCTTTTGCATCACATCATAACATAAAGCTTTATCAAATGGATGTGAAAAGTGCCTTTCTTAATGGTTATATTAACGAGCTTGTTTATGTTGAACAACCTCCCGGGTTCGAAGATCCAAGGAATCCTAATAATGTGTTTAGGTTGCACAAGGCGCTCTACGGGCTCAAGCAAGCACCTAGAGCGTGGTATGAACGACTACGGGATTTCTTGATCATGCAAGGATTCAAGATTGGGAGGGTGGACACTACACTCTTCACCAAATACATCGATGAAAGAACTATTTGTTTGTCAAATTTATGTCGATGATATTATTTTTGGTTCAACTAACGAAGCTCTTAGCCATGAGTTTGGCAAAATGATGTCTAGGGAATTCGAGATGTCAATGATTGGAGAGCTCAACTTCTTCCTTGGATTTCAAATCAAGCAACTTCGAGAGGGGACCTTCATCTATCAAGAAAAGTATACAAAGGACCTCTTGAAGAAATTTGAGATGGGAGATTGTAGCTCAAGAAGTACTCCAATGGCAACAAATTGTCATCTTGACGCGGATAAGGATGGTAAACCAGTTGACCAATCTAATTACCGTTCTATGATTGGTTCATTGCTTTATCTTACCGCATCTAGGCCCGATATCATGTTTAGTGTATGCTTGTGTGCTCGCTTTCAAGCGGCACCTAAAGAATCGCATCGGAAGGCGGTCTTTAGGATATTTCGGTATCTCAAGCATACCCCTAGTGTAGGCCTGTGGTACCCCAAAGGTGCTAAATTCCATCTCTTGGGTTACTCGGATTCGGACTTTGCCGGATGCCGTGTGGATCGCAAGAGTACCTCTGGAGGGTGCCACTTGCTTGGGCGTTCCCTAGTATCTTGGTCTAGCAAGAAGCAAAACTCCGTTGCTTTGTCCACTGCGGAAGCGGAATATATAGCGGACGGTGCATGTTGTGCCCAAATCCTTTATATGAAGCAAACCCTTTTGGACTTTGGTTTTAAACTTGGTTGTGTGCCTCTCCTTTGTGACAATGAAAGTGCGGTTAAGATTGCTAAAAACCCCGTTGAACACTCTCGCACTAAGAACATTGATATTCGCCATCATTTATTGCGGGACCATGAAGCTAAGGGAGACATCTCCTTGCGAGGTGTTAGGTTCAAAGAACAATTGGCGGATATCTTCACTAAACCACTTGATGAGAAAACCTTTTCTAGACTAAGAAGTGAATTAAATGTGCTGGATGCATCGAACATCATGTAAGTTGCCATGATCATGTAAGAATGCATCACATATAGGTCTTGTCTAACTTTCAAAGGATAGGGGTGAGTAAGGGTTAGCTTGGGATGGACGTTCTTTTGGGTTTCCCCAAGACTTGGAGAGTGGCTCTCCCTGAAGAAGCCTTTGAAAGGTTCAAATTTGGCAAGATAGATTTAATTTATGTCTTGCATGATGCCTGCCATATAGACTTGCACTCATGTTTAATTTCCTGCATTAAAAATTGTTTGGCATTGCATACGGTAGATTGTCACAAAGGGGAACCCACTTCATGAGAAAGAGACTTGTTTGAATTGCAATATCTCAACTCATATGATGTGGAAAGAACAAAGTGTTAGGTGCATTAATGCCTAAAGGAACATGCTTTAAAGAGATAGAAGTCTTCATCCTCTAGCTCACAAAGCATGGGCCTTACGTTTTATTTGGATTTCTTCCTTAATTTCTCCGGTGTTCTATTTGATTTAGGGCTTAGCCAAGTTATTGGCAACTAGTCTTTTTGAGGGGTAAGGGGTTGCCCAAAAAGTCCTAAGACTTGTGTTTATATTTGTGTGTTTAAGTCAAAGGACATATATGGGATGCTGCTGTTGTTTTGTAGTCATCGGATTATTCGATGCTTAGGGCAGAAGCATCATCGGATCAGTTTGTGCCCATGTGCAAGGGTCAGCTCAGTCAGAAAGTCAAATCCACCGATGAGTTCATTTTGAGAAATATCAGAGCATATGATGTTCACATTTCTGGAGTTGTGCCAAATTCAACCGATGATAATCGTTTCCACGTCGGATCATCCGATGCCGAAGGTGCCTCTGGAATACCCTTATTGTACCATTCGAACGATGCACCCCTCATCTGACGTCGGATCATCCGATGTTAATATTTGAGCTAGGGTTTGGGCCCCACCTATTTAGCGCCTCTTCGTTTTCGTTTTTCTCTCCCCGGCGCGGAACCTCCCCGACGCCACTCTGTGCCCTCCTCTACGCCGACACCGCTCCTTGCCTCTGGTCGCCGCCGCCCTCCAGCCGCCGCCGCCCTCCGGCCGCCGCCACCCTAAGCTTCGCCGCCATCCTGCGCCCCAAGCGCTACCGCCGCCCTTCACTGCCGCCGCCCTTCACCGCCGCCGCACCACCACCGCCGCCATGAGCGCCGCCGCCACCCTGCGCCACCGCTCATCGCCCACCACTCCACGCGCCCAACCGCCGCATTCATCTTCGCTGCTAGGGTTCGCCCGGCCGCGACGTTCTTTGCATCGCCGTCTCGTGTGACCCGCTTCATTGTCCCGCGATCTCATCGTCGCCGTCGTCACTCGTCTCCTCGAGATGGGTCGTGACAAGAAAGGAAAGGTCAAGGCTATTGAGGAGCTCGTAGCTAAGAAGCAGAAGCTGTCGAAGGAGGAGAAGAAAGCTCTTATGGCCGCTCGCGCCGCTGAGTAGCGAGAGCGTGGCTGAGGAGGATCGCTGAGGGTCCGGGAGGCCCGACAGAGGCAGCCTCCGGTGTCTGAGGAGCCAGAGGAGACTGAGGAGCCTGAGGTGCGCTTGTTCGCTGACGCTCAGTCAGGACCGGTGGAGGTCATCCAGCTGCAGCCCCGAGACAGAGACCTTCTGCAGCTGAGCTTCGGGAGGACAGGGCCGCCCAGAGAGCCGTCTATGAGATGGACACCAATGTCTGGGTTGGTGAGGGTGTCCGCCTGACTGGCTACAGGAAGTTGAAGGCAAAGCAGCTCAGGAAGCTCAGGTGGAGCATTCTACTTGAGGAGTGGTTCCCGCAGCCCAGAGAGCCACTTGTGGACAGCCGCTTCTGGACCCTGACATAGGCGTCGCTGTAGGAGACTTACAGACGTCGGGGCCGTAATCTTTTCCAACATAACTTTCTTGTCTGGGATCAGCTTGCACTTGCAGCCGGGACTGAGATTCGCCCTTACTTTGAGAGATACAGAGGGCTAGTGGAGCTGATGTCTTACCAGCGGGGTGCCTTCGTGGAGGACTGGGTCCGAGTGTTCTATGCCACACTCTACGTTTCAGAGGGCCGCAGATCCATTGACTTCATCTTCATGGGCCAGCATCACCATCTGACCAGACAGACCTTGGGACAGCTGCTAGGCGTGGATCTCCATGACACATGCCTACATGAGTTGGTGTATTGACAGGCTGACCCACCGAGGAGGCCGCTCACTGGAGGTGTGGCACCACCTTTCGAGGATATTCGGTCATTGTTCGCTCAGCCCTTCTCTCCTGACCAGCCGAGGGTACCTGCTCTACTCTCTCCAGCTGCGCGCACTGTGCACCTTGCCTTGCACCGCACACTTCTACCCAGGTCCGAATACCTTGAGGGCTTTACCAGTCTGCAGCAGACCCTCCTGTTCTCTGTCATGAACGGGATGGAGTTCGACATTGTGGATATCCTTATCTGTGAGATGGAGAATTTTATCACCGATGGAGTTGGGATGATGAGGCAACTTGTTTTCGGCCACTGGATCAGTCACCTCCTCTACCTGTTGGCTCCAGAGGGGTCAGCCGTGCATGACCGTCTCACCAACGAGAGCGTCACTAGGTTCAGACACTACCGTGCTCCAGCTCCTGGAGACCGCCGTCTTGGCCGCCCAGTTGAGCGTCAAGTACGAGCTCGCCTTTCAGAGGAAGACTGGTCAGACCTCGAGAAGGAAGATGAAATCCTAACACAGGCTGAGGCTCAGGGAGGAGATCTGCAGCACATCTGGTCAGAGAGTGACACTAGTGACACTGTCGAGGAGTACTTCCCACCTCCTCGCTCACCCAGGAAGCACGACGCGGAGGCTGGAGGCTCGACTACACCACCACCTACTCCACCTCCAGTGTCCGAGGCACAGGTCTCTCAGCCATCTGAGCTCACTTCTCTACTTCAGTAGATGATTGAGCAGCAGCGACTGGACCGGCTTGCAGTTGAGCTGGCCAGAGCTGAGCAAGCTACGCGTCTTTTGGAGCTCCAACAGCAGCAGCAGGAGATGCAGCATCAGATAGCCCGTGAGAGGCGAGAGGACACTGACAGGCTCACTGGACTGATTGATCAGATGCATCAGCGTTCTATTGACCAGCAGCAGCAGACGCAACAGGCTATGATGGGCATCCTGGGGTTGATCACCAACCTCTACACTCAGACTGGGATTGCCCTGCCCTCTCAGCTTCTGGGTCTAGCTCCAGGTCCGCCTGTCCTGGCACCAGTTTCAGCTCCAGTGCCGACCACGCCGATACCGATGATCAGCATGTCACCGCTGCTTGCTCCAAGCGCACTGATTCACTCTCCCCTGGCGGCTTCGACACTCTTCCAGCAGACTCCGACTTCGGTTGTTAGTGCCCTGCTACCTGCAGTCCAGACTCAGCAGGCACCGACAGCAGCTCCCGCAGCCCCCGTCTCCTCCACTCCAGCCTCAGCAGCAGCAGGTCGCAGCTCCGACGACAGCACCCCCGACGGTGACTAGTTCGTCATCGCCCCGAGCGCTCAGGATCCTTAGGCACTTAACTTCCTTTTTGGTGTCTTGATGCCAAAGGGGGAGAAGAGTCAGGGGGAGGGATAGCTTAGTCCCAGGGGGAGTCCTGGTTGTAGGGGGAGTATTTATTTTGGGAGTCTTTTGTAATTTGGAAGATTTGCTACTCTTTTGCTATTCATTGAGTATTCGTGTGCCACTTAATTCTCTTATGTTCTATTGATCGCTTTTTGAGCCTTCGATTTCGTGTGTTGTATCTTGTACTTATTGCATATCCTTTTGAGTATCGTATTCTTAATTTCATTACTGTTATGCTTTACTCGTTGTGTTGTCATCAATCACCAAAAAGGGGGAGATTGAAAGCATCTAGGCCCCCATGAGGTATGGTTTTGGTGATTAATGACAACTGTTGGATATTACTAATGAGTTTGTGGATGCAAGATCTCCCATATCACTCATCACACTTAATGAACTCTATATGTACATCATCTACTGCTCATTGGATACAATTGGAGACCACTAAACAAACTATTTTACGAGGTCAATCGATTTTTATGAAGACTAAAAGAAAAAGCACATATGTCAAAATTATTCCATCAAAATTGACAGCACTCAAGACTTGGCCATCATCAAAAGAACATCTCAAACCAATGTCTAAGAGGTCACTTGAACAAATTCCAAAACAATCACTTAGAACAACTCGAGGCAGACAAAATCAACTCACCGGATCAACCGATGTATCCAGAAAACACTACATCGATCGAGGTGGCTCTGAACAGAAGAAGACCTCAAACTTGAGTACACATCGGATCATCCGATGATGAAGCAAGTGTTACATCGGTCGATCACTACAGTAAGCAATTTCCCTAGACCAAGTGTAACACCGGACCATCCGATGTACAATTACAACGCATTGGTCGATCATTCCAGTAAGCATTATTTCTGGACCATTCTGGATCAAGTGTCACCGGATCACCCGATGATGAGGAAAGTGTTATATCGGTCGATCAACGGTCATATCTGACAGTGACATCAACTAATTTGGATTCGACCGATGACAACTGAAGGGAGAACATCAGATCATCTGGTGTTTGCAGAATAGTGATGTCAGCCTACTTTTCCGACAGCTATTTCGTGGAAGCTGGCTATTTATACCCCTTCAACCACTCATTTCGACAAGTCTTGATACCCAGAGCTACTCTACACATTACCAAGCATTCAAGACATTGAGCTACCTCTTCTACATCATTTACACCACTTGTACACCAAGAGATAGGCTAGAACTTGCTAGAGATGATGCTTGTGTGCTTCCATTCTCGGTGATTGGAGTCTCTAGTCTAGTGAGAGCTGTAAGGGAGTGTCTCTTGGTGATTGCATTCACCGTGTAACAATCGGTGATTGGAGAGAGCATTCCGGAGCTTGCCAAGTCGGTTGTGGAAGCCCGGAGGATCAAACTTGTACAAGGCTTCAGCTCCACCTTGTCGGGGTTGGCGAACGTAGACTTTTAGTGAAGATCCCTGGTCTCGGTGACTTGGGAGTGGCTATACCCTTTGGTGGTGCCACAACGTGGATGTAGGAAGGTCTTGATGATCTTGCCGAACCACGGGATAAATCTCCGTGTCTTTGTGTCTCCTCAGGAGTTTGCACACTCTTTCTTTCCCGTTACACTTATGCATTTCATATACCGCAAAATTTATTCACTTGAATGCATAGGTTGTTTGCATAGGGAAATGGGATTTTAGTAGTTAAGTTTTTATTGCTTTAATTTTTGAAAAGAAGCCCAATTCACCCCCCTTGGGCATTCGATCCTTACATTGATCAATCTAGTTCGCACCCACTGGACTAGTCTGCACTCTACCAGACTAGTCCGATATCTCGAGATTTGATCTGGTTGTTAAGTGTTGCAGGTTCTCACAAAATTTCAAAAGGCCTATTCACCCCCCTCTAGGCCACATTCAGTTCTGAGTAACGTTGGTTGGCACAATATTGATGCTTTAAGATCATATCTGATGGGAGCATAGTTGTGAGAGTTTTCTCAATCTTTTCTTCATCAGAAGGTTCTTTTTTGCAAAATTGTAATTTAGCACAAATCTTATGAACAACATGATTATAATCTCCAATAGATTTATAATCTTGTAGGCGTAAATTTATCCAATCTTGATTTTCCTTTGGTAAGATTACTGCTTTTTGTTATTCGTAACGATTTTGAAGAGCATTCCAAAGAAAACTTGGTTCTTCTTCCAACACATATTCTGATTTTAAATCAGGATGTATATGGTGGCTTAAAATATATAAGGCATTGTACTTGTATGTAGGAGACAATTCGTACTGTCGTTGTTGTATTGCCTCATACATCACTCTAAGAGCCAAACTTATCTTGACGTCTATTGCCCATGTAGGATAATTATGTCCATCAAGAGCAAACTTTTCAAATTCTCGAGCCATTAATCCTACTATAGATAACCATGATTTTCTCATAATCTAGATTACATTATGACATACGCAAGTATATTTGCGTTCTTGTGATATAGAGTGAAAAAACACTCGTTCAGCACCATGTGTTTAGACTGTAATCTCAGATTTCATATCAAATGATATATATTTCATGTTATAGTGCAATTAATTATGTATTGTAAAGTAAAACTCCATGAGTTTTAAATTTAATGATTAATCTTTTATAAACTCCTGGAGTTTGATAAATTTGCAAGAAATAATCATTTATTACCATTGCCTCATATAAATTTTCTTTTCAAAATCAGTATGTCATTTGACCATATTTAATTCAAATTCCAGGGAAATGAAATTGAATAAATATGTATATAAAATAACATAATTACACACATGTATTACAAATACCTGAAATTGACTTAAATCTAAATATGAAATCTAAATTCACACAAATTTTCCTTTTATTTATCAGAATTTAATCTGATAATTCAAAGTAAATTTCTAAAGCTGTAAATTTTAAATAAAATAAAATGATTTTTTTATTTACAAATGGCCCAAGTGGCCCTTTTGTTTCTGTCCTAGCCCATGCGAGGAAATAAAAAGGGGGTGCGGCTAGGGTTAGCTAGCACCGCCCCTCATTTCGCTCATTGTGCTGCAACTTTCAAGAAACATCGGCTCCTTTTGTCCTCCTCGCTTTGGACGAGACCACCTCGGTCCATTCCTTGCGACGCCGCTGGCACCGCACCTTCTCCACTCCTCCACCTACTCCCATCCCACCCGCCCATCTTCGGGTCCTCGAGACCGATGGGAAAAGGACCAAGCTCACAGGCGTCGACCCGACACCTGAGTGACTTAATTTTGCAAGGTGGGTGAAGAGGCAGAGGGTTCTGCCACCTACGGGGCTCCGGAGCAGTGGTACTTCACTTGTTGCGGTTGGATCTGTTGGAGGTGATGGCGGTGGCCGCGTTTAGGCGTTAGATCTGGCATCTAACGAATTTTCTCCGATTTCTTTTGCACTTGTTCTTTGTGCTAGAGTTCGGGTGGGTCTTTCTTTGGGGCCAATCCGAATCCCCGCCGTTTTCTTGTATATCGTACATGGAGGTAGCGTGTCGGGCACCAGTACGACTTCGATCGGTTCATCATCTCTGTTTGTAACAGCGATGATGAGTATGTCATCCCCTTCTTTGGCGACGGCGACCTCGGTGATGTCCTCCGTCTCAGTGACCCCTTCTTCTCCCTCTCCCCTACCAGGTGATGTCAACACCGATTGCATCTGTGCAACCGGGTATGGGCAAGGGCCCATTCCATGGATGGCACAGGGCTTCTCCTGGCAGCTCCATAGGGATTTCACTGGATTTGAGGGTTTCATCGGCCAATATGTCGGTGGATTTGGAGATGGTGATGGTGGACGTTGTATACTTGTTCCGGTGCTTGTCGTGATGGTCCTGCCCTGGGGTCCCCTCCAGTTCGGTGAATCTGGTCCAGATCTAGTGAGACTCTGGGTCGCTGGTGATTTCCAGTTCTTCTTCTTCGATTCTTTGCAGATCATCGCCGGCGGCTTCCTCTTTTTCTTCTTTTGCCTCTCCTTGCAGGGTGTCACCGACAGCGGTTGTGATAATTGCCACTTGATGGATCAAGATGATCCAACAGTTGAAGAAGATTTTGGATCAGAGTTTTGGTGAGTTTATTCTTCACCATTTTTACCTTGTATCAATTCCAATGACGCCGATGTTGCGAGGCCTATGAACTCGCGGTTGTCTACGTGCTGATAACGTGTTAAAAGTGAAAGTAGACAAATGTTTGGAACAAATGATAATCTGTTATTCTCATTGATCTCTTTGTTTATATGTATGTACATGGGGTGCGAATGGTGTACATTGGAGAGGAACCGTTGTCGTCGCCCTGTGGTCGCGTTTGTTGAGAATCACGTGTTCAACAGAACACCGGCGGTTGACGCTGCCGGCGGTCACGTTCCCTCCAGAAGTCGCGACCGCTCCTTCGCCGTGTCCGATCGCCACCGGACGCGTCCTGTACATGAAACATGTATAAAAGGAAATGAGATGAATGAATAAAATAATAAGTTAAGAATCAATCTGTGTTCATTGTTCTTGCCTCTCAAACTCAATTCACAACACGTCATCAGCACTTTGTTCTACGAACAAGAGAGAAGGAAGAACGAATCCACTGGTAAGATGCCTAACAATGGACTTACCGATTCTGTAATCATCTTGTTCTTCGTCGGAGATGAAGACTCTGGCCGCATACACCACCGCCGAACCCGCCACCGTGGTGACGGTCGTCGCCTCCGTCGTAGAGGCCGTCATTTTCGTCGAGCAGTGGCACCATCATTGGATCCACACCAACCACATCGTCGCATTGAGGATCGGTCTCCGACCCCTTATCTCCGCCAACCCTCGGACCTAGACGCCCATCAATCGGGTCGTCAAGGGGGATCAGTCGCCGTCCTCGGTCGGGAACCCCCAAACCGGGTTGCACCGATCCAAGGTCCCTCGTCATCGAGTGGACAGGGGGAGGAAGGAGGAAGAGAAGGTGAACTTACCCGCGAGATCATGATGGACACGGCCACCAAGATGCCACCGGTGTTAAGGCCGTCCATACGACGAACGGCGAGGATCAGGGTTGGTCCAAGGGGACTTCCCCGAGTACCACTAGCCCTGAGGACAACATCCTCTTCGCCAGATCCAGCGACTCCAACTGATGACGAACCATCACCTACACTTCCAATGTCACCGACGACTCCTCAAAGTGAAGGCGAACCTTCAAACCCCGGTTCCCGGTAAGCACTCACAAGCCCGAGCGGAAACCGAGTTCTTCTCCAGTTCGCTCACCTCGCCGCCCCGACCCGACCAGCCCGAAGGCCCGAATCTTGGGCCTCGGCCGCCAGTTCCAACTGAGCGGAGGTGGTGGTGGGGGGGTTGAGGGGGAGCGGCGCCGGAGAAAGAAGAAGAAGGAGGATGAAGGCGCTAGAGGAGGAAGAAGGAAAGTGCACAACGGCGGATCTAAAGCGGCAGCGAGCGGAGGTACCGAGGTGGCGAGCGGAGGAAACGAGGCGAGGAGTGCGACTAGGGTTTGACCCTAGCCGGCTCCCTCTCACCTTATCTTCACCGTAGAGATGACCACGGGTCGCGCGCCGGCTGAGCCGCGTGTCGCCTAGTCTGCGCGTTGGCCGGTCCACGCGTCAGCTGGGCCGCGCGGTTGGCTGGGCCACGCGTCGGCTGGGCCTCGCCGCTGGACGGGCCACACATCCGTGGCCCGCGTGTTTAGATGGGCCGCCTGTAGGATGGGCCACTAAATACCCTAGAAGATGGCCCATATTCAAATATGTGTTATTTAAATTAGTATTTACAGTTTAAATTCAGTTTAAATTTGAATTTAAATGTAGTTTAAATTTCTGCAAGTATGTATGTATTGTAAATATTCTGTAAATATGATTATGATCAATATTGATTATGACAATGTGTATATTGCATTTAAATATTATTTGCAATATATTCCCATATTTGGCTAATTTTCAGATTTTGGCCAAATAGATAAAATTAAAACACACATTGTCCAAAATTCATTGTTTAGGCTATTTTCATAATTTGGCCTCAACCTTGAATTTTGTTTATTATATTTACAAATTTACAAATTTCATCATTAAAGCTAATTTTAAAAATTGGCTTATGATGGAAATAACATTACACATAAAATATAAAGTAAATTGACTCATTTTGATTAAGCCATTTTTTTCTATAATTTGGCTTAATGCATTATGAATCATACCTTAATACAACAAGATGTATAATTCATTTAATTTGGCTATTTCTTTAATTGGCCATCTTTAACATGAAATATACATATATTTATTCTTCTTGTCATGCCATTTTGCTACATTTGGCTAGATAAGAGAGAATAAATTTAATGTGTTTTTCGTTATGATTAACACACATTACAACACCACCGTGATGATTTTATTAATAAAATCTCTGGTTTCCTATATGTAGGAATCAATGTCTCGCGAGTTTGAAGAACTTGCACTTGATGGTCATAATTACCCGACATGGGCTCCTGAAATCAAGATACGTTTGGCTTTCAGAGGACTCATGGCTGCTCTTACTCCTCCTGAAGAAAGACCTTGTAGCATTTCTAGATACATTCAAGTACCAGACACTATACATCATCCGTAATCATCTCCATCCTGACTTGAAATCAGAATATGTGATGGAAGAAGAACCTCATACTGTTTGGACGGTATTAAAAAGCCGTTATGAACAGCAAAAGACAATATTATTGCCTGAGGTCAATCATGAATGGACTCAACTTCGTCTTCAAGACTTTAAGTCTATATAAGACTATAATCGTGTTGTTCATAAGGTATGTGCAAAATTAAGGTTTTGTGAGAAAGAACCATCATAAGAGGACAAAATAGAGAAGACTATTCAAACAATGCTCCCTTCTGATAGGATCTTACAACATCAATATCGGGCTCGCAACTACCAACATTATGCTGACCTCATTAGAGATTTACTTCAGGCAGAAAAGCATGATGAACTTACTATTAAGAATCATCACCAAAGTCATGTTGGGACTGCTCCTCTACCTGAAATTCATCATAATGAGAAGAAAGTTAATGCTTCTAAGAATTTATATTCTAAGAAAAATGGTAGATCTGCTAGACGCCGCCGCAATAGGCAAAAGAATAAGAAATTCTCAAAGACAATGAGAAAAGATGATGCTCCCTTCAAAGGGAAAATAGTGCAGTGTAAGGCATGTGGCACATATAAGCATACTGCTGATAAATATCGCACACCTAAATACCTTGTGGCTTTATACCAGAAATCACTGGGAAAAGACAAGAAAGCTCAAGGATCTGAAAATGAGTACGAAACTCATTTAAGTATTCAAACAAAGCCAACATTTGAAGTCGGGTGTTCAAGCAAGGATATTGAAGATCCTAGGAACAACGATTCAACATTGAAAGATGATGACATCATGGACTTGGATAATGCTATGGTGGAATATACTTCGAATGATGTATTCGAGGATCTTTTATAGATCTTCTACCATAGAAATTTACATATGTTCGAGTCTATGTAAATATAAGTGTGTTGTAATGTAAACATTAAGTATATTATATTAGGGTTATTCAGCACTCTAATATTTTATGTACATATAGGTATTTAAATGCAACTCATATGTCATTATAATTCTTATTTATTAGATTTCACGGGAAATTTCCGATGGAAGAAGAAATGTGCCTTGTGGATACTTGCACCACAAACTCTATACTTAGGGATACAAAATAATTTTAGACTCTAACTAGGAGGTCAGGAAATGTTTTGACCATCGCAGGACACGATGCGACAATAGTTGGCTCTGGACAGGTCACTATTACTTTCCCTAATAGAACACAAGTGATGATTGAGGATGCTTTATTGTATCCTGATTCTACACGTACTCTCATAAATTTTAGAGATATTCGGAAAAATGGGTTACATATACATACCCATGAAGAAAATAAAGAAGAATTTCTTCTTATTTTAAAATCTTCCGAATATGGCCCAAAAGTTCTAGAAAGAATTCCTTCTACTCCATCTGGACTGTACTTCACGTACATAAAACCTGTACCACATGTTGCATACAAGGTGATTTTCTAGAATGTTGATACATTTAAGACCTGGCATTCACGCCTAGGCCACCCCGAAATAGGGATGATGCGGAAAACTATTGGAAATTGTACTGGCCATGATTTAAAGAACACTAAATTTTCAAAATCTAACGATTTTGTGTGTACTTCATGTGCTATGGGCAAGTTGATCTTGCGGCCTTCCCCACTTAAGATCCATGCTGAACCTTTAAAATTCCTTGAAAGAATACAAGGTGATATTTGTGGACCCATACAACCAATGTGTGGTCCATTTAGATACTTCATGGTTTTAATAGACGCATCTACAAGATGGTCGCACGTGTGCTTATTATCTACACGTAACCATGCTTTTGCCAAATTTATGATACAAGTCATAAGGTTGAAAGCAAATTATCCTGAATATAGGATTAAGAGTATCTGTATGGACAATGCTGCTGAATTCTCATCTCGGGCTTTCAATGATTATTGTATGGCTCAAGGAATTGAAGTACAACATTTTGTTTCATATGTTCACACACAAAATGGTTTGGCAGAATATCTCATAAAGAGGGTTAAACTCATAGCTAGGCCATTATTACAAGGATGCAATTTACCAACATCTTGTTGGGGTCATGCAGTTTTACACGTTGCTAATCTTCTACAACTAAGACCAACTGCATATCATACCACCTCCCCTTTACAACTTGTACGTGGAGATCAACCCATTATCTCCCATCTGCGGAAATTTGGTTGTGTTGTATACACACCAATTTTACCACCTAAGCGAACTTCTATGGGCCCTCACAGGAAATTAGGAATATACGTGGGATATCAATCCCCGTTTAAATCCTCGTCTATTATTAAATACCTGGAGCCTTTAATAGGAGATTTATTCACGGTCCGGTTCGCTGATTGTATTTTTAATGAGGATCATTTCCCGGCTTTAGGGGGAGATAATAAATTTATCAATGACCGCCGAGAAATAAATTGGGATGACAAGTCCATCCTAAATGTTGATCCACGTACAAAGGAAACTGAACTTCAAGTTCAGAAAATTATAGAGTTACATCAAATTGCTAGTAACCTGCCAGATGCATTTACTGACTATAATAATGTCACAAAGTCTTTGAATCCTGTTGTCAATGCACCTTGCCGAGTGGAGGTACCATTAAAAACCACTCAACCTCCGAAAAGGGGGAGAGCAAGTAAGGAAATAGATGCTTCAACCAAGCGTCCAAAAACTACTAGATTAAGATCTTCCTCGAGGAAAGTAAATGCAAGATAACAAAATGTTAGCATACATCAAAGGGATATTTTAAATCCTTTATCTAGCCCTCAAGTGCGCACTATAGAGCAGTCTAGACAATCGGAAAACCCTGATTCTTCTATGTTGGGAAGTCAAGAAGAATTACAGGAGATAAGAGAAATTCTCATCAATTATACTAGTTCTGGAGAATTACTTGACCGTAGTACAATGGTCGTCAACTCATGCTTTTCAACCATGATTGCTGATCTTCTCCAAGATCATGATCCTAAGACCATGTCAGAGTGTAA
Organism: Tuctoria greenei; assembly: GCA_036927565.1. Classification (NCBI taxonomy): domain Eukaryota; kingdom Viridiplantae; phylum Streptophyta; class Magnoliopsida; order Poales; family Poaceae; genus Tuctoria; species Tuctoria greenei. The sequence goes on from JAYESD010000006.1 coordinate 187,011,609, forward strand.
ACAACGCTCGAACTCGATCAAATGGAAAGAAGCAATCAAGGCAGAACTTGACTCACTTAAAAAGAGAGAGGTATTCGGTAATGTAATACGTACTCCTCCTCGAACATATCCTGTTGGGTTTAAATGGGTTTTCGTCCAAAAACGGAATGAGAACAATGAGGTTGTGAGATACAAGGCAAGGCTAGTTGTACAAGGGTTCACGCATAGAACCGACATTGATTTTAATGAAACATATTCTCCTATTATGAATGGAATAACTTTCCGATACTTGATATCTCTGGCAACACAAAAACATCTATCTTTGCAGTTGATAGATGTCGTGACTGCATATTTATATGGGTCACTAGATTCGAATATTTATATGAAGGTTCCCGATGGGATACCCATACCGAATGGAAAAGTAGATCGCGACATGTTTTGTGTTAAACTCAATAAGTCATTATATGGCTTGAAACAGTCTGAAAGGATATGGTATAACCGACTGAAGGAGTTCCTTTTAAACAAAGACTACTCTACTAATGATTATTGCTCTTGTGTCTTCATTCAAAGATCCTCAACTGGTTTTTTATCATATCATTGTATGTTGATGATTTAAATATCATTGGCATTGAGAAAGACATTAAAGAGGTACAAAATCATCTTAAAAGGGAGTTGGGGATGAAGGATTTAGGTAAGACTAAATTTTGCTTGGGTTTACAACTAGAGCATCTTCATACGGGCTTTCTCGTACACCAATCAGCTTATGTTCAAAAAGTATTGGAGAAATTCATATGAACAAAGCATATCCATCTAAAACTCCTATGGTAGTAAGAGGCTTAGAAAGGGACACAGATCTATTTCGGCCATGCCAAAAAGGAGAAGAAGTTTTGGGTTCTGAATACCCATACCTTAGCGCCATTGGTGCACTTATGTATCTTGTAAATAACACAAGACCCGATATTGCTTTTGTAGTAAATTTATTGGCAAGATATAGTAGCGCTCCTACCATACATCATTGGAATGGAGTGAAAAATATTTTAAGATATCTTCAAGGTACACAAGATCTTGGACTATTCTTTCCAAAGAAACAAGATCTAAATCTCATTGGCTATGCCGATGCAGGTTATTTAAGTGATCCCCATAATGGTAGATCACAAACTGGTTTCGTATTTTTACACGGACAAACAACAATTTCTTGGAAGTCTTCTGAATAGACTCTAATTGCTACGTCTTCTAATCACTCCGAAATTATAGCATTATATGAGGCCGCACGTGAATGTGCTTGGCTACGTAGAGTGATTAATCATATCCAAGTCTCAAGTGGCATTGGGCCAACTGAGTCACCAACCATTATCTATGAAGATAATGCAGCTTGCATTGCTCAGATGCAGTTAGATTATGTTAAAACTAATATTACTAAAAACATAGCTCCTAAACTATTTTACCCACATGAACTTCAGGTGAATGGAGAAATTGATCTACAACAAACTAAATCATGTGATAATTTAACAGATTTATTCACTAAGTCACTAACATACTTCACATTTTCTAAATGTGTTGCAGATATTGGTATGCGTAGACTTAGAGATTTGCAAGGTTTAGGGGGGGTTTCATAAAAAACCACCTGACAATTCTGCATCAAATTGTACTCTTTTTCTTATGTGAGTTTTACTTTTAAAGGTTTCTCACAATAAGTTTTAATGAGGCAATGACAATGCAAGTAATGTCTGTTTTTCGAAATTTTCCCTACATAGGTTTTTATTCAAAAACACTCATGACATTTTATGTTTTGTTTTCTCCTGTTCTATAAAAGTTTAAGGAGTTTTTACACAACAGTTACTATGTATATATGAATATATATCTTTGATTTTTTCCACTGGGTTTTTTGAAGACTTACATAATCTACCGCGGAGTTCGATTGCTCAAGGAGGAGTGTTGAGAATAACGTGTTCAACCGAACGCCGGCGGTTGACGCTGCAGGCGGTCACGTCCCCTCCAGCAGTCACAGCCGCTCCTTCGTCGTGTCCGACCGCCACCGGACACGTCCGGTACATGAAACATGTATAAAAGAAAATGAGATGAATGAATAAAATGATAAGTTAGAATCAATCCGTGTTCATTGTTCTTGCCTCTCAAACTCATTTCACAACAGCGTTGGTACAGGAATGGCGCCGGATTGCCAATAGTGAAGGAGTTTTAACTGTCGTTGTGGGTCCACCTTGTAATATGTTGAGCTCCATTGTTCATCAATGTAATTTATACTTAACAAAATGCCATGCACGGGCACAAGGTAAGAACAAGGGTCCATGGGACCAGACTGGATAATAAGTTGTACCATTATAATGTACTTTTTTGTTTATTTGAATCAAAATATTTTCATTACATTATCATGTAGAATATTTTTGTTCTTGATTAAAGTTTCAACTATCTCATATTTTAAGATTAAAAATCATCAAATATAGCAATTATAAAAACACGGTGGATGCCCTTCCATCGGATGATTTATCCAAAACTCGCCGGTGAGAGGGGGCAAGGGGTGGTTCGAAGAAATGCCAAATTACTGCAACTATTCAAAACGGCCTCATTTTTTAATATTCATATTAAAACATCCTATTTTTAAAAAGACTTCCTAAGCTGCAGCTGTAGCACAATGGTTCAGTGGGTACGTGATGGAATCATTTGCCAAGCCTGGTTACATTGGGCTTGGACCTACGCACTTCACCACGGAATCACATACACGAACATAAATCCAGATCAGAGCATAACTAGCATCAACTTTTCTCTAGATTTAGGTCAGAGACCAGCCTTTCACTTCTGAAATAATCAGCTTTTTAAAAGAGTCGAAACGAATCAAGGCCTCTCCAGTTGAACATATATCACGAGGAATGCAAGAGGGAAAGTGGTAAAGATATCACCAGCTTTTAGAAAAGAAACTTCACATAAGCATCTTACTACATCCAGTAGCACGAAACAATCTTAGCACTGAACAAAACAGTCCATACTTCAAAATTCTAACACTTGTCTGGTTCCACTTGGCAAACAACAAAGTGCTCACCGCATGGTATTTACTTTTTTTGCTTCCTTTGGCACCCTGCAACAGCGGAAGGTTGCATATCAGTTAACATTTACCCTGCGGTTGTGCACATTTCAGGAGAGCAGTTGAAAATTGAAGGTGCTTACCCTGCCGTTTGAGCAGGAGGAGCAGCTGCTGCAAGTGGAGCCGGTTCTCTTGGGCCCTATTGAACCAAAAAAAGATCAGACAAGAACTACATATACAAAACATATAATCATACCTATGGACGGCCTGATAATGAATTAGGATGACTTGTCTATAAAATGGTAAATTCCTGACAGAAGACGAACAGAGTAACACACCATCAAGCTATCATTTCAAGATTAAGAAATATTATGTTGTAAAATATATCTCACCTGTGCAAGCCTCTCCTCCCTCCTGGCAATCTTTCTTTCACGGCTTGCCTTGCTCTTGGCACGCTTCGCCTCAAATTGGTCAGAAAGTGTCTTCTCTCTTGCCTTCTCAGCCTTGGACTTGTGGATGCTTTCCATAAGCACACGCTTGTTCTTGAACGCATTACCCTTGACCTTCATGTACATGTCATGGTACATGTGCTTGTCAATCTTCTTGGCTTCACGGTACTTGCGCAGCAGACGCCTGAGCACACGCATCCTCCTCATCCACAGGACCTTGGTCGGAAGCCTAGCCTCCCTGGTACCCCTACGTTTACCTGATAACAGATAAAGGTAAGCATCAAGACTTATGCATCACAATTTACAACACAAATGAACTCCACCAATATACCATATCCAGAGTGGCGCCCCTTTTGCTTGGCCTCATGGGCTCTACGTGCACGAGACCTAGAGTGGATCTTCTGGGGCTTCTTGATGATGAACCTATCCTTTACCAACTTGCGGATGTTCTGGCCTGCAAGATCAAAGATGTAAATCAACAATTTGTGGCATTAGGAACAAGAAAGAGAGAAAAATGCTACCAACATCAATATGGACAACTTTCATGGTACCACAGAATGTGTATAAAGTAGTCAACACTAGTATGATAGCGCATTCATCAACTACAAGATACTCCTGGACACGTAACATTATAAATTAACAAGGATATCAATGATGATCCATTAGAATGACTATGATGGCCCTGTTGCAGCCTTTACAGTGAAGATCATTCACTCTAATCTGGTGCATAAAAGGTATTGGTAGAGCAGAAGATTCTGAATCTAAATATATGCATGGAGAAATTGATTCTTTGTACGTTTTTCATTTCCACTAGAGAAGGCTTGTATCAAATCCAGACCATAGGACTGATTGATAGCTGCCATGTTGTACAAATGCTACCAAGGCAATATGATGAGTCATATAAACGGTTGATAGTTGTCAGGCTACGGACAGCTTACACTAGGAAACCCGGGAACCCCAAAAAATATAGCTGTTGGTCATGAACCACTGCTCGTGCAACCAGAAAGTCCTAAACTAGACAGTAGACACCACAAGCTACAGTTGCCTATGGTAGAACAGAGTACAGAACACTGCCGATCCCTTGCTACCGCACACATATTTACTAAATGAGCAAGAAAAATATCTATCACCACCATCGCGTTGCAAGCCACGAGCCACGCCGAGCAAATATTAGTTTAAGATTTCGAGAAAACAAATTTGGTTCCGTCCCAGAAGATGGGAAAAAAATTGATTCCACAATTATCATTTCTTAAACTTTATTTCCTTGCGAAAATATGGCTTCGGGATAACCTAAACAATCAAAATAGTTCAAGGACGAAAGCACAATTCTAGCCCGAGTCTGCACGAACTGCCATACAGCGATTTAATACACCAGGTTAGAACGAAAATGTACCCGTCATAGGGCTAGAATCCAACGAGAACTCCATACGATCGCCTCAAGAACGGAAGGGGATCACCTGACTTTAAACCACCCGTGACTTTGTCACTGTCATGTGGGACCGGAGATAGTAGGTCCCACACGTCAGTGACCAAGTCACAGTTGCAGTAAAGTCAGCGCCTCAGTACCAGATGTGAAGGTTTCTCCACACCATTAATCGGTCGCATCAAACTTGGAAGGAGGAGGAGAATGAAAGGGTCAGGTGAGGATTCTCACAGGAGTTGGCCATGGAGATCTCGCTGATTTCATTGGGGTCAAGCCAGACCTTGCCCTTGCCGCACTTGAGCACGGCCGCGGAGAGCCGCTTCTGCAGCTTGAGGGTAACCATCTCAGGCGCCGGCGAAGCTACTCCTCTCCTCCTCCTCCACCTGCTTACCTGGGTTGCGTGTGTGGCGGTGGAGGCGCCTCGGGGGGCGGGGGGGGGGGGGGGGGGGGGTTAAGGGTAAACCGGCGCGAGCTGCTTTTTATATTGGGGAACTAGGGCTTCGCTCATGGTACTAACGGGCCTTCAGCTGTGTCATGGGCTGGGTTTTATGGTCCTATGGGCATACTAGCATGTCACATTTCTTCGTCAAGCTACGAGAATGAATTGCGCCCATCAAAACAAGTGGGCCACAAGACATTTTTTACGGGACACTACAAATTTGTGGACATTTGATGTCAGATACTGTCGGTACTGCATACGAGGTATCCTCGCACACACGTTGAATATGCCTAAGTACGTCCAATGGCGCCACGTGTCTAACACCTCTAGAAGGTGTTGGACCCCGACCTTCCTCAAGTGCGGGACCCAACACTGCCACGTGGACCTCAAAGATGAGACACGGCTCCTCTGGAAAGATGAGCTCCCAAGATGCCACGTGTTTAAGCGGACCTCACCCTACTATAGGAGGGGGGGGGGGGTTCAAGGGTAAACCGGCGCGAGCTGCTTTTTATATTGGGGAACTAGGGCTTCGCTCATGGTACTAACGGGCCTTCAGCTGTGTCATGGGCTGGGTTTTATGGTCCTATGGGCATACTAGCATGTCACATTTCTTCGTCAAGCTACGAGAATGAATTGCGCCCATCAAAACAAGTGGGCCACAAGACATTTTTTACGGGACACTACAAATTTGTGGACATTTGATGTCAGATACTGTCGGTACTGCATACGAGGTATCCTCGCACACACGTTGAATATGCCTAAGTACGTCCAATGGCGCCACGTGTCTAACACCTCTAGAAGGTGTTGGACCCCGACCTTCCTCAAGTGCGGGACCCAACACTGCCACGTGGACCTCAAAGATGGGACACGGCTCCTCTGGAAAGATGAGCTCCCAAGATGCCACGTGTTTAAGCGGACCTCACCCTACTATAGGAGTGAGCCCTGGCACAATCATGTGGCTCGAAGCACCAGGACGGACATCTCCCGCGGAGAAGGGCTCCGAAGCTGCCACGTGCCTCGAAGGGCTGTGGAGTTGGCTAGTGCCTCGAAGGTCTCCGAAGCTGGCTAGTGCCTTGAAGGGCTCCGGAGCTGCCACGTGCTTCGAAGGACCAGGCCTGGCCTCCCCGGTAGAGGCCAACCTCGAAGCTGCCATGTGTCTCGCAACTCACCCTCGACGGTGGAGTGCGGGGGCTAAGGGATGGTGTGCCCCGTCTAAATCAAGCATTAAAGACAGACACCCACTTCCAGCGGATAATGCGGAGCACGCCAATGGTTAGAGACCGATGTGCCCAATCACATCACAGTGAAGACGCCGCAAGCCTACCCCGCTCTGCCAAGTCCGGGGAGAATGCTACTGCAACGACGCTCAGCTCGTGGCGTACCTGTTGCACGTCAAAAAGTTAGAAGCTGGTTTCGAGGCTTTGGACCTCTTCCACGTGCCACGCGCCAACAACTCTATCGCCGACGCCTTGTCAACTATGGCGTCCACTGGGGCCCTGACTCCTGAAGGTGTCATCGGCTCGAGATTAGTGCGATCAACCGCTAGGCCCACAATGCCTAACGAAGAAGGCGAGCCCAACACCTCGGAGCTGGTGACCTCAGCCGCCCTACAACCATGGGGCCCATCGAGGTTCTTGTGCGCCGCTGAGGACCCTAGACCACTTCGCACCCAAGATCCAGAAGCTCGGGAGAGTCCCGATGCATGGATCACGGAGATTCGAGACTACCTGAAAAACAACATCCTTCCAGGGGAACACGTATCCACTGAGCGGATCGTAAGGATGGCGAAACGCTACACGCTGGTAGAAGGAGACCTCTACCGGCGTGGCGCCAACGACATCCTAATATGGTGCATAACTCGGGAGGAGGGATGCGACTTGCTCGCAAAGATCCACGAAGGAGAGTGCGGGAATCATGTTGCTTCCCGCACGCTGGTCGGTAAAGCCTTCTGACATGGCTTCTACTGGCCAACGGCACTCCAAGACGCCATCAAGCTGGTGAAAAGGTGCAAGGCATGCCAGATCCACGCCAAGCAAATTCACACTCGAACGCAAACATTGCAGATGATCCCACCCTCCTGGCCGTTCGCGGTCTAGGGGCTGGATATCCAGGGACCCTTCCCCAGGGCAGTCGGAGGGTACCGGTTCCTCTACGTCGCTGTAGACAAGTGCACCAAGTGGCCAAAGGCAGCCCCAGTGATCAACATGAACAAGGAGTTCGCAGTCAAGTTCATCAAGTTGATCGTCTGCAGGTGCGGGGTCCCGAACAGGATCATCACTGAAAAGGGAACCAGTTCACCAGCGCAACATTCCAAGACTACTACGAAGACCTCGGCGTCCAAGTTTGTTATGTGTCTGTGGCTCATCTAAAGAGCAACGATCAAGTTGAAAGGGCCAACGCTAAGATCCTTAAGGGCCTCAATACACATACGTATGACTGCTTGGATAAGCATGGTGCCAAGTGGGTTGACAAACTCCCATGTGCACTATGGGCCAGCCTGACGTCACCCATCCGGGCCACGGGGGAAACGCCCTTCTTCCTAGTGTATGGGGTCGAGGTCGTCCTCCCGTCAGAGATCGCAATGGGATCCCTCAGAGTCCGGACATTCGACAAAGCCGCGCAGGACCAGCTCCAACGTGAAGATGTCGACCTCATCGATGAAGTAAGTTGGCATGGTACCATCTGAAAGCACGGTTCTGGCAGGCGCTCTGGCGCTACCAGGAACAGTTTGTGCGGAGTAGAGAGCTCCAGACGGGCGATCTGGTGTTGCGGCAAATACTTTCTCGAGAAGGGGCACACAAACTCTCCCCCAGCTAGGAGGACCCCTTCCGAGTGACACAGGTATCCCGCCTCGGGTGCGTCTGCCTAGCCACGGAAGAAAGAGAGCCCCTCCCCAACCCTTGGAACATAGAGCACCTCTGTAAGTTCTACCCCTAAGCATAATAGTAGGACATTGTAGGGTGTCAAGGAACAACACTTAGGACAACCAAGCTCTGGGGGGGGGGGGGGGGGCAGGTCCAGAGTGTTCAGCCGTTTAGCTTGGTTCTATACCCTAAGCATGAACACTCTGCCTCCCTTACCAACCGGAGTGGGTCGTTGCCTTATTGTAAAGTCAGTCTCCTCCTATGAATGCCAATTTGAAAGAATCATTGTCTTACCCTGTGCTTTCTCTTATGTTCACTTAATTATCCATTAATTTTGTGATCATCAAGCTATTCTCATTTTTTGTATATTATTTTCATATACCTGGTGAATTTTTTCTCTATATCACCCCTAGTGGAGTTATGCAACCCCGTAGAAGGCAAACTTTTTTGAGGTATCTGCAAGATATTTCGAGATCTCGCGGTTGCCCTCTTACTTGGGGCATTGTGGTGCTTGATGGTCTCCCACGAAAGGTCTACGCCGAGCTGAAGGTCCAGAGCACGCAACCTGCTTAATCAGGTTCTGTCCCCTAAGCATGCGCGCTTTGCCTCCCAGTGCTACAGCTAAGTACTAAGGGTCAGGAAGCTCACACCTCAGCAAGGCGGGAGTCGGATCCCGGGCCCTAACGTACTGAATTGCCCAAGCCCTGCATACTAGCCCATGACTGTAAGACATGGCAAAACTAAAGAGTAGGGAAAGATCACCGACGAGCAAAAAGTATGCCCCTTTATTGTGTGTGCAGGACATACAAAGCAGGTCGATTCAGGCACAACCAGCAGCAGCATCGGTGAGGTACACATCGCCCACGGAGCCCTCCGCCAACGTTCCTACATGTTGATGGTAGATGATGCCGGAGCATCCAGCTCCGACACCTCCTAGGGGGCCTTCCGTCGACGCTGTTCTACATAATGGCAACAAGTGCTGATTTGTGAGTATGCTCCCTCATCCGCTTTTGTTGCTAACAAGGTTTCTTTGGTTTCCTACCATCATGTTGTCAACGACTCTGCAATGACGGTGGGCGACGCCGGAGCATCCAGCCCTGGCACCTCCCAAGGGGCCTGCCATCGACGTCTCTACGACGATGGTGGGCGACGCCGGAGCATCCAGGCCCGGCACCTCCCAAGGGGTCGGCCGTCGACGACTCTACGATGATGGTGGGTGACGCCAGAGCAGCCAGCTCCGACACCACCCAAGGGGCCTGCTGTCGACATCTCTACAATGATGGTGGGCGACGTTGGAGCATCCAGCTCCAGCACCTCTTAAGGGGCCTACCGTCGATGACTCTGCGACGATGGTGGGCAACGCCAGAGCATCCAGCTCCGGCACCACCCGAGGGGCCTGCCGTCGACTTCTCTACGATGATGGTGGGTGACGCCGGAGAATCCAGCTCCGGCACCACCCAGGGGGCCTGCCGTTGACGACTCTGCAACGATGGTGGGCGACGCTAAAGCAGCCAGCTCCGACACCATTCAGAGGGCCCGCCTTTGATATCCCAACACGTCGAAGACATCAACAAGTGCAGATACATGAGTACACTCTCTCGTCCCACTCTTATTGCTAATAGGATTCTCTTTTGGTACCTGTATACCAGGGGCCTGCCGTCGATGTACTACACATTGGTGGTGGACGACGGCGGAGCATCCCGGTCCGGCACCTCCCCGGGGGCCGGCCATCGACGACTCTGTGATGATGGTGGGCGACGCTAGAGCAGTCAGCTTCGGCACCACCCAAGGGGCCTGCCGTCGACGTCTCTACGATGATAGTGGGCGACGCCGGAGCATCTAGCTCCAGCACCTCCCAAGGGGCCTGTCGTCAACGACTCTGCGACGATGGTGGGCGACGCTAAAGCAGCCATATTCGGCACCACCCAAGGGGCCTGCCGTCGACGTCTCTACAACGATGGTGGCGACGCTGGAGTTGCCAACTCGGGCACCACCGAAGGGGGCCGCCTTTGATGTCCTAGCACGTCAAAGACAGCAACAAGTGTAGATTCGTGAGTACACTCTTCCGTCTTGCTCTTGTTGCTAATAGGTTTCTCTTGTGGTACCGATACACTAGGGGTCTGCTGTCGACGTACTACACATCAGTGGTGGACGATGGCGGAGCATCCAGGTTCGGCAACTCCTAGGGGGCCGGCCGTCGATGACTCTACAATGATGGTGGGCAACGCTGGAGCAGCCAGCTCTGGCAGCACCCAAGGTGTCTGTCGTCGATGTCTCTACGACGATGGTGGGAGGCACTAGAGCATAAAGCTCCGGCACCTTCCAGGGGCCTGCCGTTGATAACTCTATAACGTTGGTGGGCGAAGCCGGAGCAGCCAGCTTCGACACCACTGAAGGGGCCTGCCATCGATGTCTCTACGACGATGGTGGGCAATGCTAGAGCATCCAGCCCCGACACCTCCCAAGGGTCCTGCCGCTGACGTCCCTACTCTGACAAAGCTTGGCGCCAGGGGCCCCACTAAAGCCATCCACTCAAACTCCCCAGCTCCGCTGGGGGCCCGTCGAAGACATCCTGCGGTCAAGTGGTAGGTGTGCCTAGCCACCCGGCCACACCTACCAGGAGCCTCTATAGGACCGAAGAGAACGTGAAAAGATACAAGAGGGGGGTGAATGGTAGATTAAAACTTTTTTCAGCGGAAGCAACAAAAACCCCTCAACAGAAAATTGATCTCTTAAAGAATTTGTGTGTGCGACTAATATAAACATGATCAATCGTGACAAAAACAATATAGATTGTGGATAATCAAGTCACGAAGACACGACAACAAGAATCACAAAAAAACCATCAGGAAAAACTCAAGTTACGATCGAAAGATTGAACGAAGGTCAATCAGTTCTACCCGAGAAAAACTAGATCTGCAACACTGCAATGAAACTCGTGTATATCCAAAACCAAAAATCCAATGACCGTGAAATTTTCATGGATGATAGATAATCGAGTTGTGAAGCAACCCAAAAAGAATCACGTCAATTGAATCTGTAAAACTTGAGTTATGATAAAACCACCAAAGTAAGATAGTGCTTGTGCAGAAACTCGATGGGAAAGACTTGACAGAAACAAGTCAAACGAACAAGGCACAAAAGCTCGTTTAGACTACAAATTTTATTGATCAAAACACAAAAGGAACAGCCCCAAAGTTGTCTACCACGAGCTCTGGCCTCCCTTGCTTATATAACCAGCCCGAAGGCCATCTCAACTCAAACTAGGACTCTAATCCTACTCAATTCACGAATCGGAACTTTCCATAACTGCTCAAGACTCTTCTATATGCAGATAGAAGCAATCTCAAGAGTTCCAAACACCTTAGAAAAATATCCCACATTCCTAACACAACTCAACTCCGTGACCCACACGAAATCCTAAAATAACCAACTCAAATCTTTCCATATTTGAGTCAAACTCGACTCAGACGCAGCACGAGTCCATAACCTAGTCGGTTGGATCTTTCCGACCAATTCTTTACGTCCACATCTATTCATCATGCCTTGGAACCACGCAGTCGCGTCCATGCACTCCATGCACACCTGCAAACATCTTCCAACAACGTCCACGATACCGTCATATGCATTGTTCTTGATTCAAACATGCTGCGCGACCTCCCGATCAACTCAACCACAATTCCTCCCGAACTTGGTTTTTGAACCTCATCTTCTCCCTAAGACTAGTTCAATGGATCCCATCACCAGCCATGTCTTGAACTCAAGCAACACTTGCACATGAATAAACAACCAATACTTTTGAGCACAAGTCCTTGACTTGACAAACATTAGTTCTGAAATCACAACACCTTACATGAGCACTGTTGACGGCTGTTATATACCAATTTCATCCATCAATTTAACTCAATTATGTCAAGTATTTGCCATTTCTTGCACACATCACCTTTCTATCTAACCCAATTCCACTTGGACTTGGAGAAATATGTGTATGCAGCATTTTATGCAGAAAATGAGGAAATGTAGAGGGACCAATCCTATAAAATATCATCCTAGCCAATCAGGCGACGACACGTGGCATCCCATGGATCAAATGGCCCACAAATAGAAGTATCCGAGGAGATATAACGGTGTATCACCCATATACATCAATGGGACCCACCTGGCAGCCACCTGGAGAAAGAACACGAGAAACGGTGCAATGACCAGGTCGGTCGAACCAGGGGGACACCAACCTGGTCTTTGCACGAAACTTGGTCAGCCTCCACGTGTTGGCTCCTCCCGGCTCCCTGGGGTCAATGGTGACTGATGTGCGCGCTTTTGGTGGCGGGAACCGACATCAACACTAGTATAAATAGGACCCTACCCCTCACTTCAACACACACCACTTGGGCATCATTCTATTGTAGTGACTTTGTGCTCAATAAACATATTATCTTTAGTATTCTTTTATATGTATACTTGGACAAAGCGTTTCTTGTTTGATTGTGGAGTCCATGTATGTGGAAGGTATAGTCTTTATGATTTCACTCTCATGATCACATCTTATAGTCATAAACACTATAGACGCCCACTATAGTCTATGTAGTTATGATGTGATTATGTTAATATGAATGACTTATGCTATGCTTCAACATTGGTTCAACGATGTTTAGGTTAGTCATTGCCTTAGGATGGCTTGTGCCATGGCTCCTAAAGTATTTGCTTAGTATGCTAGCATGGTGCTAGGGTATTTAAGTAGCGTTGGATGTCTCGTAGACCCACGGATTGAAGAGGTAGGCAGTAGGTGGTGACAGCCTTATCTGTCCTTTGTAATCCTCCACATTCGGCTATGTCACAGGCTCTTGGCGGGAGTCTCCCTAGTATTGCTAGGGGTAAGCCCATGCCCGATGTGTTGAATAGTATTGCATAGGAATTCATCATTAACATGACCATTAGTATCTACCTTAGGCTATGTATATGTATTAGGAGCATTGTAGGAGCAACTCTCTAACTCTAAATACAATCTCCCTCTAGGACCCATTTTACCCTTTAGAATAGATTGCCTAGGTGTGTGTCACACTACCCCTATTATCAACTTACCCCTGTTCGGATAATGGGTTAGTATCCCATAGCTTGACCATAAGAGTAGTATATACTTTACTCCATTGCCTTCCTTTGGGATAAATACGATACCCTTGGGAATACTCATGGGTGAAATGCTACAACTGTATCTTCCGTGCGCTTGCGGATCTCATCTCTTTACCAGAGATGATATGTGGTGTTAAGAAATACCAACAAGCATTTTTGGCGCCGTTGCCAGGGATGATTTGTTAGTATATCTTAGGAGCCGTCAACAAGCATTTCTGGCGCTCTTGCCGAGGAAGGCAAAGGAAGTGAAGGATAGCTATCACTTGTAATTAAGTTATAGGTACTAATAGTTATTAGGCAGGATTAACCTTGTTTGTTTTCTCCTTTGTGTGAAAACAGGGTAGTGTTGGCCAACCCATTGTATGGGATGGCCAACGAGGACGCAAGTGCTAAACTGCAAGATGATTTAAGGCGTACCTCAACAAATGTCCGCTAGGCAACACCATTGCCTTTTTGCGGGAGAATTTTAGCTTTCAGTAGGAGCCAAAGTCATCCATACCCAAGCTTGGCGAAGGCTCCAAGAAGTTCTTCTTGGTTTGCCTCCACCATGGGGTGGATAGCTGGCTCTTCATCCAACACTCATGTCATGGGTTGGCTCCACCAATTCATGACCACACTCGTGCTGGAGCTGAAGGAGCCCTATTCTCATCCATCATGGATGAAGGTCTCCTCTCAAAGGGTGAATTGAAGAATGCTCGAGTTCCCATAGCTTGTCATGCACACCACTTCACAAGGTGGACATGCTAGTTATGGAACTACATCTCCCATTGACGTATCATGAATACCATGTCAATGGAGATTTGTTTGGATAATCCAAGTCGTGGATATTCACATGATTTGTGAAAATCCATGTCAACATGGGACGCCTGGGAATTATTTCCCTAAAACCCATGAGGACCTTTTTCAAACAACAACTCCAATGGCTACCTTTCACAAGGAGGTCAAGGGTGGAATTAACATCACCCTTGTATTCAAGGAGGCTATGGCTTTCCAAGGGATTTAAGTTCAACTAGCCTACCTTGAAGTATCTTGCCAAGCAAAAATCAAGACAACATTCACATGAAGATCTTGGCCAAGGACAAGAACTTAAGGAGCATTCAAAGTCCAAGATTTCCCACATCACTTGTTGGGATTCCCACACTTCGACCAAACCCATTCAACCTAGGGCAAGTGACATTGTGGATGAAGCGTTTCTTGTTTGATTGTGGAGTCCACATGTCATCATGCCCAAGGAAGCCTTTGACCCATGATCAAGGTATGGGTTGATTCAATGGAATATCAATATGGTCAGAGTGGCACCCCTAAGAAGGACAAAGCCTCACCATGCTCATGAAGGAATACATTCAAGAGGGAGAACCCGTCGCTACAACAACATGTCTATATCAATACAATGGGGAGAGGCTAGGGCCAACATGTGGCCCACATGTCCAAATGACAGCCAAATGAGTTTGGCATGTCAAAACAGAAGAAATCGTCCACATCTTCAACTCCGAGATTGGACAACAAATCATCGCGCTGAACAGAAGGAGGTAAGTCCTACTCATCGGACTTCAAAAAATTCGGTGAGTCCTTGCCAATAGGTTAATTGGTAGTTATCTCATATTTTTTTCCAAATTGCATCAACCCTTGCATTTGCATGTTTGAAATTCTACACTTGCATGTTGGAAAGTAAAATTTCCAACCATCATAAAACTAAAAATTTGAATTAGGGGAGAAATTTAATTGGATATGAACTACGTGCATGACCACTTGAATTTATCTTCCTAGTTCAAACCAAAAAGATTTGCATTGACCCTCATTGCATTTACAAGTTATTTCAAGTTGGGCAAGACAATTTGAAAATTGGGGATCAATTTGCTTTTGGCTAACGTAACCCGTTTTCGAGTTGTTTTGTGTGTTCCTGATTAAAGTGCAGCTAGGTCAAAATTGTGAAGAGGTGGTTTGGCAAGAAAGTGGAAGGTTTCATCAAGATCAAGTCACCATTGGAGGATTTAGAACACTTCTCTCCTTCAAACTCATTTTGAGTTTGAGGAAGAAAAATGTTCAATAGGATGACCCAATGGAGGAGCCAGAACCAAATCCATCGCCAAATCCAACCTCAACTTGGCATTTGACATCAACCATCAAGCCTACACCAAAAATCAAGGTTGTGAGTTTCTCACACAAAGACCTTCGTCACCAATTGCTCTTCAAATGAGGTATGAGTTTAGAATTTTTCATTGTTTGGTTTGCCATAGAATTGAATGTATTTGCTTGCATTTGTGAGGAAGGTTGACACTTCCTCATCATTCAATTCTCAAGCATCCTCACAAGAGTAAGCGTGGGTATTGACTTTTGGATCTCCAAAAGGAAATCCCACCTTACTTGAAAAAAATCTCAAACAAGTACCTAGAATCCTTTAAGGATTGTTTTGTAAACTTAGTCACTTTTGTCGGGGTTTAGAAAACAAAACTTTTGGGCATGACTTAATTTGTGAATTGGCATATAAGAACTTGGGCATAGTGACAACCATAATTTTTTATTGAGCTTCATGCATAGATGGTGTCACTAGATTTCAAACTTCTAGGAATAAGTGATATCCTTGCTCTAAAATTAAATTGCATTTTTAGGAGGAGTCACTAAATTTCAAATTCCTAGTGAGGTTCAGGGGGATAAAATTGAGATTCTTGTTTGTCATGGTCTAAACGATAAAAATTTGCTCTTGAAAGCTAATATGGTTAGAAACTTTAAAAGGTGTAGGGATCCATATAGTGTATTTCTATCACATGCATTGCTATGAGTAGGAGCTTTAGAAAGTATGCAACATGAATTATCCATAAAGCTCCACTCTTATCAATGAATAACACATTGATCATAGATACACTTGACATTGGATCCAATGCATATTTGATTTTGTTCTTCCCCGTATGTACAAATGAAAGTTTGGTTACCTAACTCGAACGTTCATTTGTACAAGTCTCGGGAGCTAACCATCCCTCTCCATTCAAGAGAGGAAGTTTGCAAGAGTAATATTACTATGCAGGCATTTATGAAGCTGATTGTTGGAATCCCTAGAGGATTCCATTTCAACATCTCTTGGCCAAGGAGTAAATTAGGATGGTTGTTATCTATCGGAAACTATGGCCGAAGGTCAATCATAACTATACGAGGCTGGAGATTTGAAATGGGAACCCTCCATGAGCAACCAATGAGCTGCCACAAATGGGTGAGAGCATTATGCTCTCAACTATTATAAGCACTCATTCAAGCTCAAGGGATTTGCCACCATCATTGGGTACAAGTTATTCCTATGTGGCTAAGATTTATGATGTACCCTGACCAAGGAATGACAAGATCACACCCAATTTATATTGGGTGCAAGTTGTTCCTATGTGGCTAGAAGGTATGTCATGCCTTAGCCAAGGAACAACAGATCACACTCAACCCATGTTGAGTGCATGTCATTCCTTTTTGGTTCTAGGTATGTTGTACCTTACCCAAGGAACAACTTATCATACCCAATGCATGTTGGGCACATGTCACTTCCTTATGGCAAAAAGATATGATACACCTTAGCCAAAGAATGACGTAACATACTCAATATATGTTAAGTGCACGTCATTCCTTTGGATCTAAAGGTTATCATTATCCTAGCCAAGGAATGACAAATCACACCCAACACATGGAGACCCTGATGTGCGGATGATCAACATCGAAAACACTCTATTCAACCACACTCATGGTGTCCATAGGAGTCAACACAACAATCAACACTCAACCCTCCATTGTCAAAGCCACGTTGCAACAAGGATAGGCCAACTCATGGCCTACCTCCATTGTTAGGGTTTCAACCCCTATCACGGACCTTGATCAAGAATAAGCTTGGGGGAGGACCCCCACTTGAGGTAACTTGTATCACACCCACTACATTTTTATTTCAAATCATCCATTGCATATTTATTTTCCATCCATCCATCATCCACCTTGCATCTAAAAAAAAAATATATAAAAATAGGTTACATTTGCTTTCATCAAATAAAGATGTGCAGTAAGAATGATTTAGAATTCACATAGATGAAATGATGAATAGTTGCTCTATTTTATTTTCCTATGTCTCTAGTTTACAACTTGCTACTCTGCGAATATTGCTTTCATTGGTTTGAAATACTTTTACCTTAATTTGGAAGTTGTGGGTAGCAAAAGCTTAATCTAATTCTAGGTTGTTGCAAGACTAGAATTGGTAATAGGGCTGCTAGTCCTAGTTTGAAAGTAAAACTTAGATTTCCGGAGAAATTCTAAAAAGATTTATGTTTCCCTCAATTGATTGGAAATACCTACCAAAGCCATATGATGTCCATACATAGACAAAACCTTATGCATATGCTATTTGCTTTCACATTGAGCTTAGTCAAACTAGTATAGACCTATGTGAGAAATCATTCAATTCTTTTTGAATTCAAGACTTCACTTGCACATGCTATACTTCTACACTAGAAGGAAGCAAAATTCCATCATATCCATCATACCACAACAAAAAGAGAAACTCCATGTTATTCATGTTTAGCACTCTCTTCAAAATTCATTGCAAAGAAAGGGAGTAGAAGACATGGCTATAAAAAAGCATGCTTACATCATAGAATGAGAGAAAAAAAAGAGAGAAAAGAAAACTAGCCATGTTTCATCCCTGCAAAAAGAAAGGGAGACTATACCAAAAAGGAGTTATCTCAAGTATCCACATCCACTTCCACTCCATCACACATGCACTAGTCTTGAATCAAAAAGTTTTGATTTGAATTCTCCTAAGGATTACTCTTTTGACTTAGCAATATATGTGATGCAAATATGCCTACATACTTTCCTTACCAAGCTCCACATACCAGCCATATTCAATGAGTAGGAATAGTAGAGGCACAATGCTTTGGTGAGGAATATTTTCCACTATCCACAAAGGAGTGATTGGGAGAATCAAATTGAGGTACTTAATATCTAAATTGAATTCTCCAGGATTTAAGTGGAACTTGATTTCTAGGCTATGTTTGCTCCATTTGCTATTATACCTTTCAACTACTCATGAATATGAAAAAGCATATGCCCCATGATAACTTAAGAAAGGTAGAGTATCATAACCAATTTCTGCAATACTAGGTAGAGTATCTTGTTGTGCATTAGATACTTTTGAAAATAAGATATTGTAGAACTCCTGATCAACAACCTAAAGTCTTGACTTTGCTCGGGACGAGCAAAGGATAAGCTTGGGGGAGTTTGTTGACAGCTGTTATATACCAATTTCATCCGTCAATTTAACTCAATTATGTGAAGGATTTGTCATTTCTTGCACACATCACCTTTCTATCTAACCTAATTCCACTTGGACTTGGAGAAATATGTGTATGCAGCATTTTATGCAGAAAATGAGGAAATGTAGAGGGACCAATCCTATAAAATATCATCCTAGCCAATCAGGCGACGACACGTGGCATCCCATGGATCAAATGGCCCACAAATAGAAGTATCCGAGGAGATATAACGGTGTATCACCCATATACATCAATGGGACCCACCTGGCAGCCACCTGGAGAAAGAACACGAGAAACGGTGCAATGACCAGGTCGGTCGAACCAGGGGGACACCGACCTGGTCTTTGCACGAAACTTGGTCAGCCTCCACGTGTTGGCTCCTCCCGGCTCCCTGGGGTCAATGGTGACTGATGTGCGCGCTTTTGGTGGCGGGAACCGACATCAACACTAGTATAAATAGGACCCTACCCCTCACTTCAACACACACCACTTGGGCATCATTCTATTTTAGTGACTTTGTGCTCAATAAACATATTATCTTTAGTATTCTTTTATATGTATACTTGGACAAAGCGTTTCTTGTTTGATTGTGGAGTCCATGTATGTGGAAGGTATAGTCTTTATGATTTCACTCTCATGATCACATCTTATAGTCATAAACACTATAGACGCCCACTATAGTCTATGTAGTTATGATGTGATTATGTTAATATGAATGACTTATGCTATGCTTCAACATTGGTTCAACGATGTTTAGGTTAGTCATTGCCTTAGGATGGCTTGTGCCATGGCTCCTAAGGTATTTGCTTAGTATGCTAGCATGGTGCTAGGGTATTTAAGTAGCGTTGGATGTCTCGTAGACCCACGGATTGAAGAGGTAGGCAGTAGGTGGTGACAGCCCTATCTGTCCTTTGTAATCCTCCACATTCGGCTATGTCACAGGCTCTTGGCGGGAGTCGCCCTAGTATTGCTAGGGGTAAGCCCATGCCCGATGTGTTGAATAGTATTGCATAGGAATTCATCATTGACATGACCATTAGTATCTACCTTAGGCTATGTATATGTATTAGGAGCATTGTAGGAGCAACTCTCTAACTCTAAATACAATCTCCCTCTAGGACCCATTTTACCCTTTAGAATAGATTGCCTAGGTGTGTGTCACACTACCCCTATTATCAACTTACCCCTGTTCGGATAATGGGTTAGTATCCCATAGCTTGACCATAAGATTAGTATATACTTTACTCCATTGCCTTCCTTTGGGATAAATACGATACCCTTGGGAATACTCATGGGTGAAATGCTACAACTGTATCTTCCGTGCGCTTGCGGATCTCATCTCTTTACCAGAGATGATATGTGGTGTTAAGAAATACCAACAAGCATTTTTGGCGCCGTTGCCAGGGATGATTTGTTAGTATATCTTAGGAGCCGTCAACAAGCATTTCTGGCGCTCTTGCCGAGGAAGGCAAAGGAAGTGAAGGATATCTATCACTTGTAATTAAGCTATAGGTACTAATAGTTATTAGGCAGGATTAACCTTGTTTGTTTTCTCCTTTGTGTGAAAACAGGGTAGTGTTGGCCAACCCATTGTATGGGATGGCCAACGAGGACGCAAGTGCTAAACTGCAAGATGATTTAAGGCGTACCTCAACAAATGTCCGCTAGGCAACACCATTGCCTTTTTGCGGGAGAATTTTAGCTTTCAGTAGGAGCCAAAGTCATCCATACCCAAGCTTGGCGAAGGCTCCAAGAAGTTCTTCTTGGTTTGCCTCCACCATGGGGTGGATAGCTGGCTCTTCATCCAACACTCATGTCATGGGTTGGCTCCACCAATTCATGACCACACTCGTGCTGGAGCTGAAGGAGCCCTATTCTCATCCATCATGGATGAAGGTCTCCTCTCAAAGGGTGAATTGAAGAATGCTCGAGTTCCCATAGCTTGTCATGCACACCACTTCACAAGGTGGACATGCTAGTTATGGAACTACATCTCCCATTGACGTATCATGAATACCATGTCAATGGAGATTTGTTTGGATAATCCAAGTCGTGGATATTCACATGATTTGTGAAAATCCATGTCAACATGGGACGCCTGGGAATTATTTCCCTAAAACCCATGAGGACCTTTTTCAAACAACAACTCCAATGGCTACCTTTCACAAGGAGGTCAAGGGTGGAATTAACATCACCCTTGTATTCAAGGAGGCTATGGCTTTCCAAGGGATTTAAGTTCAACTAGCCTACCTTGAAGTATCTTGCCAAGCAAAAATCAAGACAACATTCACATGAAGATCTTGGCCAAGGACAAGAACTTAAGGAGCATTCAAAGTCCAAGATTTCCCACATCACTTGTTGGGATTCCCACACTTCGACCAAACCCATTCAACCTAGGGCAAGTGACATTGTGGATGAAGCGTTTCTTGTTTGATTGTGGAGTCCACATGTCATCATGCCCAAGGAAGCCTTTGACCCATGATCAAGGTATGGGTTGATTCAATGGAATATCAATATGGTCAGAGTGGCACCCCTAAGAAGGACAAAGCCTCACCATGCTCATGAAGGAATACATTCAAGAGGGAGAACCCGTCGCTACAACAACATGTCTATATCAATACAATGGGGAGAGGCTAGGGCCAACATGTGGCCCACATGTCCAAATGACAGCCAAATGAGTTTGGCATGTCAAAACAGAAGAAATCGTCCACATCTTCAACTCCGAGATTGGACAACAAATCATCGCGCTGAACAGAAGGAGGTAAGTCCTACTCATCGGACTTCAAAAAATTCGGTGAGTCCTTGCCAATAGGTTAATTGGTAGTTATCTCATATTTTTTTCCAAATTGCATCAACCCTTGCATTTGCATGTTTGAAATTCTACACTTGCATGTTGGAAAGTAAAATTTCCAACCATCATAAAACTAAAAATTTGAATTAGGGGAGAAATTTAATTGGATATGAACTACGTGCATGACCACTTGAATTTATCTTCCTAGTTCAAACCAAAAAGATTTGCATTGACCCTCATTGCATTTACAAGTTATTTCAAGTTGGGCAAGACAATTTGAAAATTGGGGATCAATTTGCTTTTGGCTAACGTAACCCGTTTTCGAGTTGTTTTGTGTGTTCCTGATTAAAGTGCAGCTAGGTCAAAATTGTGAAGAGGTGGTTTGGCAAGAAAGTGGAAGGTTTCATCAAGATCAAGTCACCATTGGAGGATTTAGAACACTTCTCTCCTTCAAACTCATTTTGAGTTTGAGGAAGAAAAATGTTCAATAGGATGACCCAATGGAGGAGCCAGAACCAAATCCATCGCCAAATCCAACCTCAACTTGGCATTTGACATCAACCATCAAGCCTACACCAAAAATCAAGGTTGTGAGTTTCTCACACAAAGACCTTCGTCACCAATTGCTCTTCAAATGAGGTATGAGTTTAGAAATTTTCATTGTTTGGTTTGCCATAGAATTGAATGTATTTGCTTGCATTTGTGAGGAAGGTTGACACTTCCTCATCATTCAATTCTCAAGCATCCTCACAAGAGTAAGCGTGGGTATTGACTTTTGAATCTCCAAAAGGAAATCCCACCTTACTTGAAAAAAATCTCAAACAAGTACCTAGAATCCTTTAAGGATTGTTTTGTAAACTTAGTCACTTTTGTCGGGGTTTAGAAAACAAAACTTTTGGGCATGACTTAATTTGTGAATTGGCATATAAGAACTTGGGCATAGTGACAACCATAATTTTTTATTGAGCTTCATGCATGGATGGTGTCACTATATTTCAAACTTCTAGGAATAAGTGATATCCTTGCTCTAAAATTAAATTGCATTTTTAGGAGGAGTCACTAAATTTCAAATTCCTAGTGAGGTTCAGGGGGATAAAATTGAGATTCTTGTTTGTCATGGTCTAAATGATAAAAATTTGCTCTTGAAAGCTAATATGGTTAGAAACTTTAAAAGGTGTAGGGATCCATATAGTGTATTTCTATCACATGCATTGCTATGAGTAGGAGCTTTAGAAAGTATGCAACATGAATTATCCATAAAGCTCCACTCTTATCAATGAATAACACATTGATCATAGATACACTTGACATTGGATCCAATGCATATTTGATTTTGTTCTTCCCCGTATGTACAAATGAAAGTTTGGTTACCTAACTCGAACGTTCATTTGTACAAGTCTCGGGAGCTAACCATCCCTCTCCATTCAAGAGAGGAAGTTTGCAAGAGTAATATTACTATGCAGGCATTTATGAAGCTGATTGTTGGAATCCCTAGAGGATTCCATTTCAACATCTCTTGGCCAAGGAGTAAATTAGGATGGTTGTTATCTATCGGAAACTATGGCCGAAGGTCAATCATAACTATACGAGGCTGGAGATTTGAAATGGGAACCCTCCATGAGCAACCAATGAGCTGCCACAAATGGGTGAGAGCATTATGCTCTCAACTATTATAAGCACTCATTCAAGCTCAAGGGATTTGCCACCATCATTGGGTACAAGTTATTCCTATGTGGCTAAGATTTATGATGTACCCTGACCAAGGAATGACAAGATCACACCCAATTTATATTGGGTGCAAGTTGTTCCTATGTGGCTAGAAGGTATGTCATGCCTTAGCCAAGGAACAACAGATCACACTCAACCCATGTTGAGTGCATGTCATTCCTTTTTGGTTCTAGGTATGTTGTACCTTACCCAAGGAACAACTTATCATACCCAATGCATGTTGGGCACATGTCACTTCCTTATGGCAAAAAGATATGATACACCTTAGCCAAAGAATGACGTAACATACTCAATATATGTTAAGTGCACGTCATTCCTTTGGATCTAAAGGTTATCATTATCCTAGCCAAGGAATGACAAATCACACCCAACACATGGAGACCCTGATGTGCGGATGATCAACATCAAAAACACTCTATTCAACCACACTCATGGTGTCCATAGGAGTCAACACAACAATCAACACTCAACCCTCCATTGTCAAAGCCACGCTGCAACAAGGATAGGCCAACTCATGGCCTACCTCTATTGTTAGGGTTTCAACCCCTATCACGGACCTTGATCAAGAATAAGCTTGGGGGAGGACCCCCACTTGAGGTAACTTGTATCACACCCACTACATTTTTATTTCAAATCATCCATTGCATATTTATTTTCCATCCATCCATCATCCACCTTGCATCTAAAAAAAATATATATAAAAATAGGTTACATTTGCTTTCATCAAATAAAGATGTGCAGTAAGAATGATTTAGAATTCACATAGATGAAATGATGAATAGTTGCTCTATTTTATTTTCCTATGTCTCTAGTTTACAACTTGCTACTCTGCGAATATTGCTTTCATTGGTTTGAAATACTTTTACCTTAATTTGGAAGTTGTGGGTAGCAAAAGCTTAATCTAATTCTAGGTTGTTGCAAGACTAGAATTGGTAATAGGGCTGCTAGTCCTAGTTTGAAAGTAAAACTTAGATTTCCGGAGAAATTCTAAAAAGATTTATGTTTCCCTCAATTGATTGGAAATACCTACCAAAGCCATATGATGTCCATACATAGACAAAACCTTATGCATATGCTATTTGCTTTCACATTGAGCTTAGTCAAACTAGTATAGACCTATGTGAGAAATCATTCAATTCTTTTTGAATTCAAGACTTCACTTGCACATGCTATACTTCTACACTAGAAGGAAGCAAAATTCCATCATATCCACCATACCACAACAAAAAGAGGAACTCCATGTTATTCATGTTTAGCACTCTCTTCAAAATTCATTGCAAAGAAAGGGAGTAGAAGACATGGCTATAAAAAAACATGCTTACATCATAGAATGAGAGAAAAAAAAAGAGAGAAAAGAAAACTAGCCATGTTTCATCCCTGCAAAAAGAAAGGGAGACTATACCAAAAAGGAGTTATCTCAAGTATCCACATCCACTTCCACTCCATCACACATGCACTAGTCTTGAATCAAAAAGTTTTGATTTGAATTCTCCTAAGGATTACTCTTTTGACTTAGCAATATATGTGATGCAAATATGCCTACTTACTTTCCTTACCAAGCTCCACATACCAGCCATATTCAATGAGTAGGAATAGTAGAGGCACAATGCTTTGGTGAGGAAATATTTCCACTATCCACAAAGGAGTGATTGGGAGAATCAAATTGAGGTACTTAATATCTAAATTGAATTCTCCAGAATTTAAGTGGAACTTGATTTCTAGGCTATGTTTGCTCCATTTGCTATTCTACCTTTCAACTACTCATGAATATGAAAAAGCATATGCCCCATGATAACTTAAGAAAGGTAGAGTATCATAACCAATTTCTGCAATACTAGGTAGAGTATCTTGTTGTGCATTAGATACTTTTGAAAATAAGATATTGTAGAACTCCTGATCAACAACCTAAAGTCTTGACTTTGCTCGGGACGAGCAAAGGATAAGCTTGGGGGAGTTTGTTGACGGCTGTTATATACCAATTTCATCCGTCAATTTAACTCAATTATGTGAAGGATTTGTCATTTCTTGCACACATCACCTTTCTATCTAACCCAATTCCACTTGGACTTGGAGAAATATGTGTATGCAGCATTTTATGTAGAAAATGAGGAAATGTAGAGGGACCAATCCTACAAAATATCATCCCTGCCAATCAAGCGACGACACGTGGCATCCCATGGATCAAATGGCCTACAAACAGAAGTATCCGAGGAGATCCAACAGTGTATCACCCATATACATCAATGGGACCCACCTGGCAGCCACCTGGAGAAAGCACACGAGAAACGGTGCAATGACCAGGTCGGCCGAACCAGGGGGTCGGCCGACCTGGTCTTTGCACCAAACTCGGTCAGCCTCCACGTGTTGGCTCCTCCCAGCTCCCTGGAGTCAATGGTGACTGATTCACGCGCTTTTGGTGGCGGGAACCGACCTCAACACTAGTATAAATAGGACCCTCTACCCCTCACTTCAACACACACCACTTGGGCATCATTCTATCGTATACACTATCTTCCATAGTCCTTAGAGGAGTTAGGATGTAGAGAGGAGAGCCTCTAGTCCCAAGTCCAAATTGGGAAAGGAGTAGAAGGAGTCTCTCTTCCCAATTCCACATTGGGAAAGGTATGGCTTATGTATTCCTTCTTGTATTTGGGACTTTGTGCTCAATAAAGATATTATCTTCAGTCTTCTTTTATACGTATACTTGGACAAAGCTTTCCTTGTTTGATTGTGGAGTCCATGTATGTGGAAGGTATAGTATTTATGATTTCACTCTCATGATCACATCTTATGGTCATAAACACTATAGAGCCCCACTATAGTCTATGTAGTTATGATGTGATTATGTTAATATGAATGACTTAGGCTATGCTTCAACATTGGTTCAACGATGTTTAGGTTAGTCATTGCCTTAGGATGGCTTGTGCCATGGCTCCTAAGGTATTTTCTTAGTATGCTAGCATGGTGCTAGGGTACTTAAGTAGCGTTGGATGTCTCATAGACCCACGGATTGAAGAGGTAGGCAGTAGGTGGTGATAGCCCTATCTGTCCTTTGTAATCCTCCACGTTCGGCTATGACACAGGCTCTTGGTGGGAGTCGCCCTAGTATTGCTAGGGGTAAGCCCGTGCCCGATGTGCTGAATAGCATTGCATAGGAATTCATCATTGACATGACCATTAGTATCGACCTTAGGCTATGTATATGTATTAGGAGCATTGTAGGAGCAACTCTCTAACTCTAAATCCAATCTCCCTCTAGGACCCATTTTACCCTTTAGAATATATTGCCTAGGTTTGTGTCACACTACCCCTATTATCAACTTACCCTGCCCGGATAATGGGTTAGTATCCCATAGCTTGACCATAAGAGTAGTATATACTTTACTCCATTGCCTTCCTTTGGGATAAATACGATACCCTTGGGAATACTCATGGGTGAAATGCTACAACGGTATCTTCTGTGCTTGGGGATCTCATCTCTTTACCGGAAATGATCTGTGGTGTTAAGAAATACCAACAAGCATTTCTAGCGCAGTTGCTGGGGATGATTTGTTAGTATATCTTAGGAGCGGTCAACAAGCACCTCACATAAGCATGTTGCAAACCATAGCAAAATGATATCAACCATAACCACCAAAACACACCAAAAACTTAGTAAAATAATACTAAGCAAACTTTCTATAATCTAAAAAACAAGTTCGAAACATTACAAGTTAAAAGCAGAACCACTGCAATCAAGCTCTGAATCTTGCCAAAGCTAACCAGACCCTGAACCGAAGCTTACCAAAGCTAGCATGACCTAGCGCTGAAACTTATCAAAGCTAGCAGGACCTAGCGCTGGAACTTACCAAAGCTAGTAGGACCTAACGCCGGAGCTTACCAAAACTAGTCGGACCTAGCTAGCACCGGAGCTAACCAAAGCTAGATGAATCCTTGCGCTGGGCCTAGCAAAAAAGCATGTTGAACCTAGCCACAACAAGTCGGACCTATCCAAAATAAGTCGGACCTAGACAAAGAAAGTCAAACCTTGCAGGAGCTTGGACCTAAAGTCGGACCTTGTTAAAAAGGTGTTTTGGTAGTATTCAAAACTTTTATCGTCAAAGCCAATGTATTCAACACACATATGTCGGTACCCTGCGTACCGTATACCCCTTGGGACTACAAAAAAACCAAAGGAACTTTACCTGTCGGAGTTGAGGACCTCCGAAGGCCCCACGTGTCATGCGGGACCGAACCTGCCTCCCTTCTATGGTTAGTCCCAGTGCTGCCACATGTATACAGCAACCGGAGCTACTTCCCACACATGGGAAAGCTCCGGGTTAAACACCTGCGCGGCACGTCCGGACCTAACCCCCGACAGACGCAAGCTCCGGTACGGACATGTGTACAATTGCACCAGACCTACCCGTCCCAGACGGTAAGCTCCAGAGCTACCATGTGTCCAACCGCCGGACCTTCAAGCCTCAACAGTCAGACTGGTGGACCCCCAACGACTCGGACCTTCAAGAGGCAATCAAAGACTTCAAGACCCAATTAAGTGTCATTAATAACATATTAATGACACACGATCGGAGGGCCCTTAATACCAGTAACAGCACTGTCAAGGCCCGTTACCACACTATTAAGGGTAATTAACCTCATTAATTGTGTATTGAGCATCAGTAACCGCCAGGGGCACATGTCGGGCCAGGCTAACGATGTAATGACCAATCCTTGTACTATAAAAGGACTGGCTGAGCAATACACATGACTCTCTTTGACTCTCTCGACTCCTGGCTCTCTCGACTCTCTTAACTCGGAGACTCTATCTCGACCTCTCGACTCTGGGATACACTCAGACTCAGCACTGACACACGCTCACAAGTGCTCAGACGCTCAATACAACAACTACACACCCTGTGGAGTAGGGTATTACGCTTAGGCGGCCCGAACCACATAAATCCTTGTGTCAATTTGCCATCGTGTTCTGAATCTTTGCGCGCCCATTACGGAACTACAAACTCTGCGGGCTACCTACGGTAGTGCCAGGAGAATTGCCGGAACCAGACTCCAACAGTTGGCGCGCCAGGAAGGGGCGCCCGAGATTCAAGGATGGTGAACTCTGCTGCTGGATCGTCCAACGACAACCCTGATGCGCAACCTGCTGGAGGCAACTCCTCCAACATGCAGCAGCCACCAGGTGTTGTGGCTCCAGCAGTAGTCATGCCACCGCCGCCACCATCCGCACCGGCAAATCAAGCTGGACAGCGAGATGGGGCATCTGCGTCGGTCACGACATCAGCGAACAACAACCCTGAACTCGTGCTCCAGGCCGCCCGTGCTCTTCTCCAATGGCCACCGCCTCCAGGAGCATCCCAGGGTGCAATGGAGTAGTGGAGGGCTGATGTGGAACACTTGGTTGCAGCAGCAGCCGATCGCATGAGCAACCAAGGTCCTCCCCCCTCGGGCGGGCCCCATCACAGCATCGGACCGTGTCGGGTACACTCGGTCCACATGCTTCCCAACATAGGAGGCGTGCTTCGTCTCAACAGGCGACGTCGCCGCCTTTTGGGGCGCGACGTACCCATTCGGTAATAAGGCTTTCAACTCACGACCTCCGGGCGGAGCTTGATCGCTGTTATCGTCAACAGGACTACTGCGTCCATATCGAGCGTGCTCGCGAGAGGCTCGGGACCGTCCTGCTCCTGAGGGAGTAGGAGGAGGCTATTATGCCCTGGCCATGCACCTCTGCATGGTCAGATGGCCGCAAAAGTTCCTGCCCCACCTGCCAGAGAAATTTGATGGGACTGTCAATCCCGTCAAGTTTCTCCAAATCTACTACACCGCAATCCTTGCAGCTGGAGGCAATGAGGCCGTAATGGCCAATTACTTTTGTGGCTTTAACGGGACTGCTAGGTCTTGGTTCATGAGCCTTTCGCCCGACTCCATCAACAGTTGGGCGGAACAGTGCCAACAGTTCACTGCCAACTTCGGGAGTTCATACACCCGACCAGGCACCGAACTGGACCTTTTTGCTATCAAGCAGAAGGGGGGAGAGTCCCTGCGATCCTTCATCCAGAGGTTCTCCCAGGTACGAAACACAATCCCTTCTATCTCAAGCACTTCTGTCATTGTGGCATTTAGACAGGGTGTATGAGACAAGAAGATGCTGGAGAAGCTGGCGACCAAGGAGGTCACCAGTGTCACAGAACTCTTCAGCTTGGCAGACAAGTGCGCCAAAGCTGTGGAGGGCCGTGAAATGCACTCCCAACCACCTCCAGAGGACAACAAAAAGTCCTCCAAGGGTGAAGCCACTACCTCCGGGGGTGGCAAGAAGAAGAAAAAGTCCAACAGCAAGGAGAAGTCGTCGGCTGGCACACCTACAGCTGCTGCTGCCGCAACTCCGGGTGGTCGGGGGCCACGCCCCAAGATACGACCTCGACCGTCGTCTGAAGACAGAGGCAGCTCCAAGATGTGGTGTCCTATACACAAGACGAACAACCATAACTTGGAAGGCTGCCGAGAGGTCCAGAACCTTGTCACGCGCTACAACAAGCGCTGGGAAGAAGTTCATTTCTGTCAAAGGGAAGGAAAACAGAAAGTCAACGACGCTCTGGCTGAAGAGGAGTTAGGCTTTTAGGACCCTAAAAAGGTCTTGAAGGCTGTTTACATCTCCTTTGATGACAACTCTGAGGTCTCCGACAACGAGCGTCAGAAGACCATGAACACCATCTTTGGTGGTTTGTGGGACATCACCTCCCGCCGTATCCTCAAGACCATGCAGCGAGACATGGCCTCAGTAGCTCCCACTGCCAGGGCGGAGCCGCACTGGAAGTGGATGGACACTGCCATCACCTTCGATGCTTCGGACTGCCCTTGGAACATGATCGGAGCTGGCCAACTCCCATTGATGGTATCTCCGACCATCAACAACATCCAACTCCACCATGTGATGGTGGACGGAGGTTCGGGGTTGAACCTCATAAGCTTTGAAGCTTTTGTCAAGCTTCAGCTCTGACCTTCAAATCTTCGCCCCTCCCGACCTTTCTCCGGAGTAGGTGCGGGGGCCAACACTCCACTCGGTGCTTTTACCCTCCCGTTGACCTTTGGGACCCGGGAGAATTACCGCACTAAGAAGTTGGTCTTCGACGTGGCGCAGATCAACTCACCGTTCAACGCCATCTTGGGCAGGCCAGCCTTGTACAAGTTCATGGCTGCTGCTCATTATGGCTACTTTGTGTTGAAGATGCCAACACCAGCAGGCATTCTTCGGATTTGTGGAGATCGCACCGCCAGAGTGACTGCTCTGGAAGAACTCCATGTGCTTGCTACAGCGCAGGAGGAAGAATCCAGAAAGGAGCAAGCTCCGAAACCCCCGAGCATTCGTCATCGAGGCTCAACCTCCACACCTCGCGTGCAACCAAGCGACGACACCGACATTCCCATCAAAGTCATCCAAATCGGTTCCGACGCTGCTCAGACCACCCGTATATCGGGAGGTCTGAATGACAAATAGGAACTCGCGCTCGTCACTTTCCTTCGGGCTAATGTCGATGTGTTTGCCTGGCAACCATCACAAATGCCTGGGATCCCTAGGGAAGTGATCGAGCACATTATGAAGATCTATCTCGATGCTCGGCCTGTACATCAGAAGCCTCGGAAGCAATCAATAGAGCGACAAAACTTCATACGTCAAGAAGTGAAGAAGTTGCTTGAAGCTGGATTCATCTGAGAAGTCTTCCACCCAAAATGGCTGGCAAACCCAGTCGTTGTACCCAAGGCCAGCGGGAAGCTTCGGATGTGTATCGACTACACTATACTGAATAAGGCATGTCCAAAAGATCCATTCCCACTACCTAGAATAGATCAGATAGTGGATTCCACCTCCGGGTGTGAGTTACCGTGTTTCCTAGACGCATATTTTGGGTATCATCAAATCAGAATGTCTAGGGAAGATGAAGAGCATACTTCCTTCATCACAATCGATGGATTATATTGTTATACTGCCATGCCATTCGGTCTCCAAAACGCTGCTTCAACATTTGTACAAGCTATGTACAAAACTTTTGGAGAGCTTATCAGAGACGTAGTGGAAGTGTACGTCGATGACATCGTTGTCAAGATCAAGAACAAGGAGTCATTCCTTGACACCTTTGAAGCTGTCTTCGACAAGTTGCGAGTCACTCGCACGAAGCTGAACCCGGACAAGTGTGTCTTCGGGGTTAGCTCCGGAAAACTTCTTCGTTTCTTGGTGAACCACCGAGGAATAAAAGAAAATACGGTGAAGATTAAAGCTATTGAAGACATGCGGCCACCAGCCCACGTCAAGGACGTCCAGAAGCTGACTGAATGTCTAGCTGCCCTTGGCCGGTTCATCTCAATACTAGCGGATCGGGCGCTACCCTTCTTCAAGTTGTTGAGAAAGTCCGTACCATTCCAATGGTCTAAAGAAGCAGAAAAGGCATTCCAGGAGCTGAAGCAGCTCCTCACCACTCTACCAACCTTGGTAGCTACGAATCCTGGTGAGCCACTTCTGCTTTATATTTTGGCAACTGACGAAGTTGTCAGCATGGTCCTCAATGCAGAAAGACCAGAACCATTTCCAGTTCAGCAATCCAGACCCATTCGGGAGGGTCCGGAGCTACCTGAAGACGAGTCTGGGTCCCAGCTCCCAGACCCTGATCCTCAAGGCGAGACGCTGGAGGAGCCATCTCCTTCAAATGAAGGAGTCATGACTGCTGAACAAGAAGGTTCGGACCCCTCCGGGAGGGTCCGGATCACTTCAGGAGAAGCTCGGGGTTCCTCCTGCCGGAACTTCGAGGTCCCCGAACAAGGTCCGGACCCCTCCGGGAGGGTCCGGGTTGATGAGGAGGAAGCTCCGGGCCCCTTTGGGAGGGTCCGGACAGTCCAACGCCCAGTGTACTTCATCAACGAAATACTCCATGACGCCAAGACTCGGTACCTAGAGGTGCATAATCTGCTCTACGCAGTTCTTATTGCCTCTAGGAAGCTCCGACACTACTTCCAAGCTCATAAGATTTCAGTGGTAACCTCTTATCCACTATGTGCAATCTTGCATAACCCCAATTTCACTGGGAACATTGCAAAGTGTGCAGCGGAATTAACCGAGTTTGACCTTGAATTTGTCCCAAGATAAGCGATCAAGAGTCAGTGGTGGATTGGACCCCCTCTCCATCAAACCCTGGGGGCCCCAGTGAGCAGAAGTCAGAACCCAAGGTTCTGGTCTTCACTGAGCCTCACTGGACTCTCTACTTTGACGGCTCTGTGCAGAAGTTGGGGGCCGGAGCTGGAGTCCTTCTCCTCGCTCCGACTGGGGAGAAGGTCAAGTACATGGTTCACCTTGACTTCAAGGCGACCAACAACATGGCGGAGTATGAAACACTAATCTATGGGCTCAAGGTGGCACTATCGTATGGTGTCAAGCAGCTGTTAGTAAAGGGGGATTCACAGCTTGTTGTAAAACAAGTCAAAGGTGAATGTTGCTGCAATAACCCTCAACTAGCTGCATACCTACTTGAAGTCCAGAAGCTTCAAAAGGACTTTGACGTTCTGGGTCTCTGCCATGTCCAGCGTATCAACAACGCTGAAGCCGACAGACTCTTGACGAAAGCTTCAACTGGAGCTCCGGCTCCCGATGAAACCTTCGTCCGGAGATTGTGAAGACCAACAGCTCAGCCTGCCGAACTGAGCAAAGGGGGCAAGACCAGCACCTCGAAGCTGGCAGTCCCGATGGCCCTGTTATCATGGCATCCATCAAGGGTCGTAGGTGCTGCCGGAAGCTCCGAGCAACCCAGCACGCAAGACTCAAATCCTCAAGTTAGCTCTGATGCATGGATCTCGGAGATCCGAAGCTACTTGAAAGACAATTTCCTTTCTAAAGATAATGTATCCACTGATCGGATAGTCAGATTGGATAAAAGATACACGCTAGTAGAAGGGATCTCTACCAGCACGATGCCAATGGAGTTCTAATGCGGTGCATTACAAGGGAAGAAGGCTGCGAGCTCCTCGCAGAAATCCATGGAGGCGAGTGTGGGAACCACACGTCTTCCCGCACGTTGGTCGGTAAAGCCTTCCGGCATGGCTTCTACTGGCCTACAGCGCTCCAGGATGCAACTGAGCTAGTGAAGAAATGCAAAGCCTGCCAGTTCCATGCAAAGCAAATTCACACACCAGCTCAATATCTACAAATGATACCTCCTACATGGACATTCGCTGTGTGGGGGATGGATATCTTGGGACCTTTCCCAAGAGCCGTCAGAGGTTACAAGTTCCTGTACATTGCCATTGATAAGTTCACCAAATGGCCAGAAGCAACTCCAGTTGTGACAATAAATAAGCAATCAGCTATCAACTTTTTGCAGTCTATTGTATGCAGATTTAAAGTCCCAAACAAGATCATAACTGACAACGGGACCCAATTCACAAGCTCTGCATTCCAAGGATATTGCGAAGACCTCAGCATTTAGGTCAGCTATGCTTCTGTAACTCACTCAACAAGCAATGGCCAAGCTGAGAGAGCAAATGCAGAAATCCTAAAAGGACTCAAGACGCACACATATGAGTGCCTGAAAAAACACAGAGCCAATTGGATTGAGGAGCTTCCGCCCACCCTGTGGGCCAACAGGACAACTCCATACCGGTCAACTGGAGAGACACCTTTCTTCCTGGTATATAGAGCTGAAGCAGTCCTTCCTTCGGAAATCACCTTGGGGTCACTCCGGGTCCGGACCTTCGATGATGCCATGGAGGACCAGCTCCAGCGTGAAGACCTTGACCTCCTTGAAGAGGGAAGGTGCCGAGCAGCTGTTCGGAATGCCCGATACCGCCAAGCTCTTCGGCGCTATCACCAAAGGCATGTTCACAGCCGACAGCTCGAGGAAGGTGATCTGGTGCTACGAAGAATAAAATATAGAGAAGCATTAAAAAAACTCTCCCCCAGCTGGGAAAAACCTTTCTGAGTGATCAAAGTATCCCGTCCTGGATGCGTTCGCTTGGCAACTGAGGATGGGACACAGCTCCCTAATCCTTGGAACATTGAGCACCTCTGTAAGTTCTACGCTTAACATCACAGAGATGAGTCTGTATTTACATGAGATGTATGTTATAGAGTCATTGTACAGAGTCGGGTAGCTCCTTCGGGAGAACAGCCGGACCTTCCCCGGAAGGTACGCAAAGTTCAGGCAACACTTGTCACAGTCTCAGAACTAAAAGTGTAGCTAGCTATCTTGGGTCAAACGAGAAATGAAACAGACTTAGCCTGGTTCTGTACCCTAAGAGTGTACTTGTTTCCCCTGTACCCCGAACCTATAATGAAAGACATCATTGTGTGAAAACAGACTCCACGTGCATTTATTTTGTACAGGCTCAATATTTTTTATTTTTCTCTTTCTTGTCTATAACAAAGTTGTGCAATTCCTAAGAAACTTTAGCTCGACCAGTTCATATATAATTCAAGTTGCATTGACAATTCCTCCGGGTCTAAACATTGTTAATGGTCTACTTGTCTGAATGCCGCCAAGCCAATCTAGGTCCAGAGTGTGCTATCGACTTAGCCTGATCATGCACCCTAAGTACGCCACTCTACCTACACCCCGTCAGGCCAAAGTAAGGTGAGTCCAGAAACGATCGGACCTGGAGAAAACCAGCCAGTGCACTTGATTGTATTTAGAATTGCGTTCGACCTAAAAATTTCTCTCAGGAATAGTAAGTTGCAATTGAGTTATAGATAGGAAATGGATTTTACTATTTTTCTTGACTTCAGTGTGCAGGAAAAATAAAGATCTCATAGTGATGGTGAATGAAGCCGGAGCTACCAAAGCTCCGACATCCCCTAGGGTGACTTGTTGTTGATGTTTTAAACATTGATAGCGAGCGTTGCTGGGGCTACTAAGTTCCTGTAAAGCCAGGGGCCAGCCGTCAACGTGAAGAAAAGATGGTGGGAAGACTCCCCAGTGGGGTCTGCTGTCGACGCACCGCGTGTTGACAGAGGTTGCTGCCGGAGATACCAAGCTTCGACATCCCCAGAGGACTAACTGTCAATGCTCTATGTGTTGACAAGGGTCATTGCTGGAGCTACTAAGCTCCGACAACCTCAGGGGGCCCCTACTATCAGCGACTTCGGACCTGCACTCTACAAGTTCGAAGCACACAAGTCTTCAACAAAATGTTACATCCTCTTGGTACATGTTCACAATCAAATTGTGTACACAAAAATGAAATTCATAAAAAACTTGGATTTCATTCATCTGGAGACAAGAGATTACAAAATTGGAGAAAAAGAAGAGAGAATACAAGGGAGAGCTACAAAGAGAGAGAGTCCTAGACCCTATGGAAGAATGAGGCAACGTTCTGGGCAACCTCCGACACGCTGGCTTTGGCAGCTTCTCCCTCTCCGTCGATGGGGCCTTCAAGCACCGGGTCCAGTGGAAAGTGAGGGTCCCGGCTTGTGTAGCACGTCAGCATGAACTCTGCGACGTTCTTCGCCAGGGATTGTCCCTCGGTTTCCAGCTGATCCGCGATGACATCGCCCATCTTGGTGAGCTTGTTGCCTGCCGAACTCAACGCTTGCAATGTCTGGTCCAGCTCTGGCTCTGGATCATCCGGACGCAGGGGACTAAAACCCATTGGCATCAGCGCGTCGTTGGCTTTGCCCAAGAAGTCCCAAACTTGTTGGGACTCCGCAGCCCTCGAGCCTCGCATCTCTTCTAAGGATCTTCTGGCCGCCGCAAGCTCTGAATTCTCCCGGGCAAGGCGCTCAACCTCTTTGGAGTTCTGGTGAATCTTTTTAGCAACATGCCTTTCGAGCATACTGAGCTCCTCCTCTTGGAGGTGGATCTTGTTCTGGCGGTCGACTAGGTCCTTCTCCTGGCCCCGCACCATCTTCTCACTGGCAGCAATTTCATCCTCCCTCTTGTGGAGGTCCTGTCCTCGCTGCCAGGCCTTCTTCTCCTCTTTCTCGGAGCGCTCCTCTAACTTCCTGGTGCGCTCCGCAAGACTCTTCTCACCCAGAGTCAGCCTCTGAGTGAGCTCTTCCTCCCTCTTCACGAGGTCATCCTGCAGCTCCAGGAGTTTTTGCTCTTCATCTTCGAGCTTTTTCTCCCGCTCCTCAAGAGCCTCCAGGTGCTTGACGAGGCTGTCGTGGATGGCGCTGAGCCTCTCCTCGTGATCATTTGCTGCATTATTAGCAGCTATGGCCTATTCATGGATGGCCCGAGACTGGTTGTCGAGGGATCGCACCATGCTTTCCCTCTCGTCCAGTAGCTGGCCCTAGTACTCCATCTGGGCCTTCTCCTTCTTCACCCACTCCCTATCGTCAGCCAGCCTGGTTTGCGCCATCTTGGTCTCGAATTGGAGCCGGTTGCGCCACCTCCTAAGGGTTTGGCGCTCCTCCTCGAGGGCCTTGCTGTCGTGGTAGAAGGCCAGCTACAATTGACGAAGACTGGAGCAGGCGTTGTCGATAGACAATGATAGAGGGATCGGCTCCGGACCTGCCGGGGTCCTCTCCACTGGTTCCAGCGGGTTCTCCATGACAAAAATTGGGTCCCACTCTATAAGAGCGGTCCCTTGAGCTTCCACGGCACTAGGGCCACCCACTGGGATAGCCTCGGCCACCGCCGAGGAAGGTCCTGCAACAGAAGTTTTGACCTCTGGAGTTAGCTCCAAAGGTCCCACTAGGTCATCAACAACTGGTCCCTCAGGTGGGAGGCCGATAGCTTCATCTTGGCTCCCGGGCTCAGGCGCGGGCACCTCCAGGACCACCACCTCCGGGGCAGGCGTTAAAGGCTCAGCCGGAGCTGAAGCCACTTCCGGCTTCGACGCTGGTGCCTCCTCCACCGTCGGCTCAGGCGCTTCGACCGTCATGGGCTCAGGCACCGGCACTTCTGCAGCAGCCGGCTCAGGCGCCGAAACTTCTTTGACAACTGGCTCAGGCGCCAGCACTTCTTCGACGACCGGCTTAGGCACCGAAATTTCATCAACACCCGGCTCCACCGCCGGGGCTTCATCGACCACCGGCTCCGCTGCTGGGGCTTCAACAACATCCGGCTCTAGGGCCGGAGCTAAAGCTACCTCTGGCTCTGAGGCCAGAGAGTCCATCATCTCAGCATCCAAACCCGGAGCTTCAACCTCCAGGGCTGGTGCCACTGGTACATCTTCATTCCCGTGGTCCGGCGCTACCACGGGAGCTTCAGGGGATGAGTCGAGGTCCAGGACCACGACAGTCTGCACTGGGGCTGCCGCGACCTCAGCCACCACCTGGGGCGGTGCTGGGATTGGAGCCAGAGCCTCCGCCCGCGCAGCATCAGTTGCTATCGCAGGAATCGGAGCTTCAGCCCCTTTCTTGGGTACCCTGTGCATGAAGGACGAAGACATTCAAAATGCAATTACAACAAAAAAACAACCAACTGAGGTAAAAAACCAAATTTACCTCGGAAGGCTTCTGCTCTAGCTAGTGTGAAACCTCTTCCCCAAACGCTCTGGGCCGGACCCTGTCGCCACTGGTGTGGTAGCTCCGGAAGGTTGCCCGGAGCTTGCTGTTGCTTTCGGCGTCACCTTGGTTGAGGCCCCCTTCGACTGAGAAGGACCCCCGGCCTTGGAGCCCTTAGCAGGCGATGGTACCGGAGCCACATGGCCGGAGCTAGCATCTCGAGGAGATGTCGATGTTAGGGTGGTTTCCGCTATTGAAGACCTTCCCCTCCGGGGAGAAGGAGCTATTGCGGAAGGAGCGGGTCTGACGGACCTCCCGTCAGAGTGCTTCAACTTCCTCTTATAGCTCAAGGGCTCGACCAATTCTTTGCCCTTGCCCACGACTTCAAATCTCTGTCTCGAGGCGGAAGGGGGACCACCCTCGGAAGCTCTGGGGATTGCCAACCTGGTGGTCGAACGCCTCTCAACTTCACCGATGTCGTCAAGCATCAGCATCTTCCGTCGGAGCTCCCTGCTGAACTCCGCCTCCATGTTCAGAGGGAGGAAAGCCGCCGGCGGAGTCAAGTCATCACCCTCGACGTCGATGTCGTGCTGGAACTTCTTGAGGTGAAACTCCAAAGCTGCGCCTTCCATGTTGGACTTCAAACCGGTCTCGATCCAGTCGTCGTCCATCACGCTGTTGAGGGCCCAGGCGAGCTTCTCCCTCTTCTTCAGCAGAGCCCACCTGTTGACCAGGAAGTTGCAGAATACCGCCTGAGGAGTCACCCCTCCCTCCACACATTGGCGGATCCTAAACAGAGCAGGGTTGAAGGCGTCCGATAGCACCAGAACTTCGCTCCAAGCTTCAGTGTCGACATTGGGGAGGCCTTCGGGCAGCTCTAGCTTCTGATGCTCCTCCACCATGATGACAATCCAATCCTTCTTCCAATCGTCCCACTTGCCAGAAGGGAACGACCGCAAGTACTTGTACGGGCACTTCTTGCGCTTCACAAAATAATAGAAGCCAAGGTACTCGTCACTTTTGCCGGTGGTGTGGATGGTGAGGAAGGTGCAGAAGAGCTCGATGTAGGGGGGAATACCCACCCACATCTCGCAGAAGTGGACAAATATCGACACCAGAAGAATGGAGTGGGGGCCAAGGTGGTACAGCTGCAGACCATAGAAGTTTAGCAGCATCAAGAGAAAAGTGGAGAAGGGTGGGATCAGTCCCACCATGGTGTACGCGGAGTACACCATGTGGCCGGCGTTCTCCTTCTTGAACGGGAGCTTGCCGGCGTGGACCAGGTGATTGAAGGAGTCACTGGACCACCCCATGAGGGCCCGGACCTTCTTCAGATCACCATCGGTCTTAAGGCGGCTCTTGCGGAGACCCAACTCCATCGCAGCACAATGGGGCGAGAGATGAAAAGCTAGCTAAAGTTTGGAGGATTCGAGCGCAAGTTCAAATGAAGGCGTAAAGAATCCCCAAACGGTGTGTGCTTTCCTTCTTAAGTAAGCCCCCACAACGCTTGGATCGAAACCGCAGAGGAGTCGATGACACAGTTCAAAAACTTCACCTTGCGAATGACAAGGGGGGCCGGGGCCACCCTGACGACCAAGTCGAGGTCCTTACCCCAGGCGAACGGTTGTCATCATGAAAGGCGGGAAGCCCGAGGGAGGCGACCTGACAAGGCGCGCGGAACCGAATGTTTTTTGTATCAAGAACCGGCGACCTTCAATTGTGTAAGATCCGCACGCTCAGATCTCACGTGCCGCATCCTGGATATGCCACGTGGCGTTGGTTTAACTGCGAACTACCGCCAACGGCACATCCGAAGACCCTTGGAGACACGGCTCAAAAACCGAAGGATAGACCCACCTCCGGCAGAACGACTTCATCCAAAAGGTCTCTCCCAGAGGTGGGCCCAGGGGGCCACTGTCGGTACCCTGCGTACCATATACCCCTTGGGACTACAAGAAAACCAGAGGAACTTCACCTGTCTGAGTTGAGGACCTCCGAATGCCCCACGTGTCATGCGGGACTGGACCTGCCTCCCTTCTATGGTTAGTCTCGGTGCTACCATGTGTATACAGCAACCGGAGCTACTTCCCACATATGGGAAAGCTCCGGGCTAAACACCTGCGCGGCACCCCCGAACCTAACCCCCGACAGAGGGAAGCTCCGATACCGACACGTGTACAACTGCACCGGACCTACCCGTCCCAGACGGTAAGCTCCAGAGCAGCCACATGTCCAACCGCCGGACCTTCAAGCCACAACAGTCAGACTGGTGGACCCCCAACGGCTCGGACCTTCAAGAGGCAATCAAAGACTTCAAGACCCGATTAAGTGTCATTAATACCATATTAATGACACATGATCGGAGGGCCCTTAATACCAGTAATGACACTGTCAAGGCCCGTTACCACACTATTAAGGGTAATTAACCTCATTAATTGTGTATTAAGCATCAGTAACCGTCAGGGCCACATGTCGGGCCAGGATAACGGCGTAACGACCAGCCCTTGTACTATAAAAGGACTGGTCGAGCGATACACAGGACTCTCTCTGACTCTCTCGACTCCTGGCTCTCTCGACTCTCTCGACTCGGAGACTCTCTCGACCTCTCGACTCTGGGACACACTCAGACTCAGCGCTGACACATGCTGACAAGTGCTCAGACGCTCAATACAACAACTACACACTCCGTGGAGTAGGGTATTATGCTTAGGCGGCCCGAACCATGTAAATCCTTGTGTCAATTTGCCATTGTGTTCTGAATCTCTACGCGCCCATTACCAAACTACAAACTTCGCGAGCTACCTACGGTAGTGTCGGGAGAATTGCCGGAACCAGACTCCGACAACATAGGTCTCACAATCTCCCCCTTGATGAATGCATTGGAAACACCACTTAGAATACGAACATGGGCTTATTCACATGAAAAGTTTTGAAAACAATTTGTCCCCCTTTTTGAAAATCAAATGAGATAGAAATAAATTCCCCCCTATACATATTTCTCTCCCTTGCATACTTCTCCCCCTTTGACAATGTATTTAGCAAGGCACAAAAGAGAAATTTTAATTTGTTATGAGCACATTATAAAATATACATATAAAATAAAACTCAACCAAGTCATACTATCAAGTAACTTACACTATCACAACAATGAAATACATAAAGTAGTGTAAGCCATGCTAGATATCAAATGTAATTTTCAATTTAAGCAAGTCATGATCTCACAAACTTAACTATTTTAAAACCTAAAAGCATGACACTTGTTGCTACAATTTTTTTATTTTAAGAACAAATTTTGATCATATGAAATTTGCAAGAGATTATATGTGCATCTGCCTTATTCCAACCAACCAAGCCAAGCTTATGACATTTGACAATTAGAAGCTTAAGGACATAGTTTTAGTCATACACAACTTCTTCCAAGTTCATATCTAAGTGCAAAGATAAGCCATCTCAAAAGAAGAAGTGCGATGCATGCATATTCTCTTGATCTTTTCTCATTTTTATTTGATCATAAAATCTCAACATGTGAGTTGATTACTTGATTAATTATTCATTATTAAAAGCACTTGTGAGCACGCAACAAGTTCAAAAAAACAAGAAAGTTCGATCATGACCAGATTTAGTGTAAGTATTATTCCAATTACTAGTCATGGCAAAAAATACAAAATGTATAACAAGAGTAATGTAGTAAGAACTTTCAACATGTAAAAAGGAATCACAAAGTCATATATGTATGAAATACTATGCTCATATTATTTTTATTTCAGATTCGCACATAGACTTTCCAAGTTTCAAAACTCCTCCTCAATTTAAGCCATGAGGATGCATGTCGAAGGGTCAATGCGACACTTCCCCCGGATCTGCTAAGGAGCAGCCCGCAGAGGTTCTTGTTCGGCGGGGCTTAGGCCTCAAACTAGTGTTCTAGCGGAAGAGTATGAGATAGTTGTTTTTATGTGGTTCGGGCGCAAGGAGCAAAACACCCTACTCCACGGTGAGTTGTATTGCTTGGTGAGTGTGTATGCGTATGTGTGTGTGTCGGAGTCTAGTTCCAGCAATTCTCCCGGCACTACCGTAGGTAGCCGCGGAGTTTGTAGTTCGGTAATGGGTGCGAAGATATTCAGAACACGATGGCAAATTGACACAAGGATTTACGTGGTTCGGGATGCCTAAGCGTAATACCCTACTCCACGGGGTGTGTAGTTGTTGTATTGAGCGTTTGTGCACCTGTGAGCGTGTGTCAGTGTTGAGTCTGAGTGTGTCCCAGAGTCGAGAGGTCGAGAGAGCGAGAGAGAGAGAGAGCCCTGTGTATCGCTCGACCAGTCCTTTTATAGTACAAGGACTGGTCATTACACTGTTAGCCTGGCCCGACATGTGGCCCTGGCGGTTACTGATGCTTAATACACAATTAATGAGGTTAATTACCCTTAATAGTGTGGTAACGGGCCTTGACAGTGTCGTTACTTGTATTAAGGGACCTCCGATCGTGTGTCATTAATATGGTATTAATGACACTTAATCGGGTCTTGAAGTCTTTGATTGCCTCTTGAAGGTCCGAGCCATTGGGGGTCCACCAGTCTAACTGTTGAGGCTTGAAGGTCCAGTGGTTGGACACGTGGCAGCTCCGGAGCTTACCATCTGGGATGGGTAGGTTCGGTGCAATTGTACACGTGTCGGTACCGGAGCATCCCTCTGTCGGGGGTTAGGTCTGGGGGTGTTGCGAAGGTGTTGAGCCCGGAGCTTTCCCATGTGTGGGAAGTAGATCCGGTTGCTGTATACACGTGGCAGCACCAGGACTAACCATAGAAGGGAGGCAGGTCCAGTCCCGCATGACACGTGGGGCCTTCGGGGGTCCTCAACTCAGACAGGTGAAGTTCCTTTGGTCTTCTTGTAGTCCCATGGGGTATACGTTACACAGGGTACCGACAGTGTGTCTCGGGGATTCTGAGTCTGGTCCGTGTATCGGTGGAGGTCCGAGGCCTTTATAGTCAAGGTCGAACGCCTTACAAGTGGGGTCCTAGGGCCCGACAGGTGGCCCCGGGGCGATCTTATCCTAAAACATATAAGGCTTCTTCTGCAAGCTTGCTCTGACCGCGGACTTGACGACTCGTCGTCTTGCCGACCGGGTCGTCAGTAGCCCACGCTTCGTTGCTGACATTGGCAGGGAAGGTCCCGTCCAACTGTCTCTGGCGCCGTAAGCTACCCACTTGGCAGAGCCGGATAGGCCTGCAGCGTGTTTACTATGATGCGATTAGTCGCAGCGGTACCTGACATTGGGTGTTGTTGACGGCTCCTAAGATATACTAACAAATCTTACCCGACAACGGTGCCAGAAATGCTTGTTGGTATTTCTTATGCACCATTAACTAAACATCTCCAACTGATGTGTCAGAAATGCTTGTTAATGGTTCTATTGGATCACAGAGTGAATTCCGCAAGGGCACGGAGGTATCATTGTAGCATTTCCCCTTAAGAGTATTCTCAAGGGTGTCATTTATTTAATCCCAAAGGCAGGCAGGGAAGAGATATAACAATCATCAAGTGGAAAGGGTAGAAAGGTCTAGGTAAGAATCTAGTAAGGATGGATAAAATAATAGTGGAGGTAGTGTGACACACACAAAAGCT
Organism: Tuctoria greenei; assembly: GCA_036927565.1. Taxonomy (NCBI): domain Eukaryota; kingdom Viridiplantae; phylum Streptophyta; class Magnoliopsida; order Poales; family Poaceae; genus Tuctoria; species Tuctoria greenei. The sequence goes on from JAYESD010000006.1 coordinate 187,054,772, forward strand.
TTCAAGTCTAAGGGGGTAAGAGGATACTAGAGGTTAAATAAGGTTGAGAGTTATGGAGGTACTCCTACTATGCTCTATTGTACATATACATAGTCTAAACTCATTATCCATAAGCTAGATCAATAGTGAATAATTATGTTATGTGGTTCAACACATCGGGCACGGGCTTACCCCTAGCAATACTAGGGCGACTCCCACCAAGAGCCTATGACATAGCCGAACGTGGAAGATTACAAAGGACAGATAGGGCTGTCACCACCTACTGCCTACCTCTTCCATCCGTGGGTCTACGAGACATCCAATGCTACTTAGCTATCCTAGCACCATGCTAGCATATTAAGTAATTACCTTAAGAGCCTAGGCACAATCCATCCTAAGGCAATGAATTGAATCATCATTGAACCAATGTTGATACACAACATAATTATCCATACTAACCTAGTTATGTTATAATTAACTAGACTATAGTGGGGGTCTGTAGGTTCTATGATAATGAGATATGTTCATGATGAAACAGTGATAGAAGCTATACCTTCCACATACATGGACTTCACAATCAAACAAGAAACGCTTTGCCCAAGTATATGTATAAGTAGAGAATAAAGATATTATATTTATTATGCATAAAGTCACAATTACAAGAAAGAATACATGAGCCATACCTTTCCCAATGTAGGATTGGGAAGAGAGAGACTCCTGACTCCTTTCCCAATTTGGACTTGGGACTAGAATACATGAGCCATACATTTCCTCATTTTCTGCATAAAATGCTGCATACACACACATTTCTCCAAGTCCAAGTGGAATTGGGTTAGATAGAAAGGTGACGTGTGCAAGAAATGACAAATCCTTCACATAATTGAGTTAAATTGACGGATGAAATTGGTATATAACAGCCGTCAACAAACTCCCCCAAGCTTATCCTTTGCTCGTCCCGAGCAAAGTCAAGACTTTAGGTTGATGATCAGGAGTTCTACAATATCTTATTTTCAAAAGTATCTAATGCACAACAAGATACTCTACCTAGTATTGCAGAAATTGGTTATGATACTCTACCTTTCTTAAGTTATCATGGGGCATATGCTTTTTCATATTCATGAGTAGTTGAAAGGTAGAATAGCAAATGGTGCAAACATATCCTAGAAATCAAGTTCCACTTAAATCTTGGAGAATTCAATTTAGATATTAAGTACCTCAATTTGATTCTCTCAGTCACTCCTTTGTGGATAGTGGAAATATTTCCTCACCAAAGCATTGTGCCTCTACTATTCCAATGCATTGGATATGGCTTGTGTGTGGAGCTTGGAAAGGAAAGTAAGTAGGCATATTTGCATCACATATATTGCTAAGTCAAAAGAGTAAGCCTTAGGAGAATTCAATTCAAAACCTTTTGATTCAAGACTAGTGCATGTGTGATGGAGTGGAAGTGGATGTGGATACTTGAGATAACTCCTTTTTGGTATAATCTTTCTTTCTTTTGCAGGGATGAAACATGGCTACTTTTCTTTTCTCTTTTTTTTTTCTCATGCTTATGATGTAAGCATGCTTCCTTTTTTTCATTTTTTTGTAGCCATGTCTTCTACTCCCTTTCTTTGCAATAACTTGAAGAGAGTGCTAATTATGAATAGCATGGAGTTTCTCTTTTTATTGTGGTACGGTGGATACGATGGACATTTTGCTTACTTCTAGTGTAGAAGTATAGCATGTGCAAGTGAAGTCTTGAATTCAAAAAGAGTTGAATGATTTCTCACATAGGTCTATACTAGTTTGACTAGGCTCAATGTGAAAGCAAATAGCATATGCATAAGGTTTTGTCTATGTATGAATATCATATGGCTTTGGTAGGTATTTCCAATCAAATGAGGGAAACTTAAATCTTTTTAGAATTTCTCCGGAAATCTAAGTTTTTATTTCAAACTAGGACTAGCAGCCCTATTACCAATTCTAGTCTTGCAATAACCTAGAATTAGATCAAGCTTTTGCTACCCACAACTTCCAAATTAAGGTAAAAGTATTTCAAACCAATGAAAGCAATATTCAGAGAGTAGCAAGCTGTAAACTAGAGACTTAGGAAAATAAAACAGAGCAACTATTCATCATTTCACCTATGTGAATTCTAAATCATTCTTACCGCACATCTTTATTTGATGAAAGCAAATCTAACCTATTATTTTTTTTAAATGCAAGGTGGATGATGGATGGATGGAAAATAAATATGCAAGGAATGTGATACATGTTACCGCAAGTGGGGGTCCTTCCCCAAGCTTGTTCTTCAACTACCTCCGTGATAAGGGTTGAACCCTTGATGACGGAAGTATGCTGCAAGATCGTCTTGTTGTTGTTGTAGTGCCGTGTTGAAGTTGGTGAATTGAGCGTCCATGTGTTGTTGCCAATCCTGGGTACCTTGAACATGCTCTTGGAGTGTGCTGTAGATGTCACCCATTCTCACTTCATGTTCTCACATACATCTAGTGAGGTCCGTCATTCCTTGGATATAGTCATGATGACTTCTAGCCGAAGAGGAACGACGTCCTCTCATGGACGTTGGGGGCAAGCTGCTAGAGCTTGAGGTGGATAAGGGTGGATCCCTTTGCCATTCTTGCCAAGATGATCCCCCGGTTTCATACGTCGGAGTTTGAGTCCATCCGGGCGCATAACCCATTTGGTTCTCTTCCTCTTGGTATTCATGGACCGGAGAGATTATTGGTGGCATGCTTGTGGCTGCAGCCCTCGCACGATTCCTTGTTACCCTGTCAGAGACATTACTTCTTCTTGCTTCCTCAAGTGGAATAAGGTTAATGGTTAGCCTCCGGCATTTGTACAAATGAAAATCCAGGTTAGGTAACCAAATTTCATTGACAAAGTCGGGATAGAAAAATATCAAGGACCCATCTTGATCATGCTTAAGGGTATGTCCTTGCACTAAATAGTCTTCATCTATTAATTCTCTTTCAGTTTCAATATATTCAAATGAAGAGTATTTAAGTGCTCCTACCCTATCAGCAATATGAGTAATCAATGAAGTGCATTCAATTGGTCCTGATTTTGAGATGTAATCTAACCATTGTGTCATCATGGCTTTGACCGGAGCAACTTTTATCTTTTTAGTCATGGCAAACAAAATTTTCAATTCATCATCTCGCACAACCCTAACATCTCCCATAGGGAACATAGTCATAGCCACCCATCTATGCATGAAGCATAAGGTAGGGTTTTGGATGTGGCTATTCCTAGGAGCCCTACATGTGACCTCACTAGTTAGCTCATGCCAAAAACTTTGTTTGTTAAACTTAGGCAAATTGTCAAAATCTAGTAAACACCGTTTATGGAAGCCTAGGATGCTACCTAATTCTTTCCATAGGATGTTGTATTCTTTTTGAAATAATATAAAAGCAATACCATCAAATCCTATTCTTAGCGTGCAAAGGAATTGGATAGTGAGAAGGCGTGAACCTTTCTCCTCTATGTGAGCAAAGTCATCAAATCCAATTGCATGCCAAATGGAAAGAAATTCGGAGTCCATACCTATTTTGGAGATCAAATGTGGATCGTAAGCCTTGGTGTGGCGGAACTCACGATCTTGGAGAAGCCTGCATGCTTGATCTTCAACTTCGCTTCGTATGTTGAGGTCGTTGTTATGAAGAAGTTGGTGTGGGTTGCTTCTCTCTTCCATGGGAGTGTCCTCACACACACTTCTCCTCCTTGGGCTTGTACCCATGGAAGAGAGGCGTGCACTAGAACCTTCACCATGGCTTGAGCTTGCAACCTCCTTCCTCTTTTCAAACAACCTCTTCATGTCTTTTTGAGTTCAACAAGCAAGAACAAAACAAGGCGAGAAAAATCCGAAAAGAAGCGATGTTTGGAAAACAAAACTCTCAACAAATTTTCTCCTCTTGAAAGTTTGAGTGTAAAATGCAAATGCAAACAAAAGAGAATATTTTTGGGGATGGATTTGAGCAAGCGTGTTGCAGTGAAGAGCAAGAAAAACATGGTGAGATAGAGTGTGACTTGGGGAGGTGTAAAATGATGTGGTGTGTGAAGAGAGGTGCTCCTCACGGCCACAATTTATAGGGTGCACCCTCCAAAGGTCACTTGGGGTTCAAAATATAGCCGTTGGAGGAAGGGGAGCCAATTTGGCTCCACTCCCTATTCGGCCGACTAGGGGATTCGGCTGACCTGACAGGTGGCCCCCCCTTGTTCCCCTTTCGGCAAGTGGCTCCCCAACGGCTATAAAGTTAGCACGTTGGTGAAATGCCACATGTGCAGCTCAGAAAAATTGTTTTTCAAATAAAAACTTTTTTCAAATCCAAGAAAAATTTTCTTTTGAAAAGAAAGAAAGAAAAATGATAGTTGAGAATATAAGATTCTCAACTTGCTAGGAAAAATCAAATATGCAATGGGAAAAATCCAAATGGGGTGGAAAAAGAAAGAAAGAAAAATAAAGTGGGATAACTACCAATTTATCCTATTGGCGTAGGTCTCACCACCGTCCGATGAGATGGACATTCCTCTGTCTTCATTTCACATCTGGGCCCAGAGGGATGGGCTCGGACGGCTTGTCTTTCTTCTTCCGCCATTCCTTCTTTGGCGGCTTGGTGGACTTGGGCCTTTGGGAAGGTCAGATGATTCTGTCGCCTTTGGATATCGGTGTGGTCGAAACGACGGATTCTCCTCGTAGTAATCTTCTCATGAATGCAATGAGTAAGTCCACTTTTGGAGGTGTGACTTCGACCCCTCTGATGCGCTTATCATTCGGCCCATACTTGATTCGAATCATGGAGCATTGTTATGATTTTGGCCGAAAGTTAAACCTTTCATCCTTGCCATTGATATGGAATGGATTTCTCCAGCTCCCACATCTATGCGAGCTTTTGCAGTGCTTAGGAATGGACGCCCTAGAATGAGTGGTGTATCTTTATCAGTGTCCATGTCTAGCACCACAAAATCCACGGGTATGAAGCAGTTCCGGATCTTCACCGGGACGTCTTCAGCAATACCCGCTGGATAACGGACTGAAGAGTCAGCCAGTTGTAGCTGCATTGGTGTTGGAGTCAGCTCTGTGAAGTTCAGCTGGTCGAACACAACCTTGGGAATCACACTAACACTTGCTCCCAGATCACAAAGTGCCTTGTCAAAGTGGTGAGCCCCAATTGAGCATGAAATGGTAGGACATCCAGGGTCCTTCTTCTTTTCAGGAAGTCTATTGAGGATGGCTGCACTGCATTCTTTCGTAAGCTTGACGACCTCAGCGGTGGGCAATGGTCGTTTGTTGTTTAATATGTCCTTGAGATAGCGAGCATAAGTGGATACTTGCATCACATAAATCAAGGGCACATTGATGTGGATCTTTTGGATGATCTCAACAAAACGGTTGAATTGCTCATCCACTGTCGGCTTCCTTTGTCTGTGAGGGAATGGCAATAATTTGATGTCTTCAAAGTGTTTGGCCATTCTCGCACCAAGTAATTCACTTGGGACATCCTCGTTTTTAGGCTTAGTTGTCCTCTTTTCTTGTGTGGGATATGGTGGGTCACGAGTGGTCTTTCCTCCTCTCGTAACCACTGCATAGACGTTCTCTACTGGGGCTTCTGGCTGCCTCAGAATTTTGTTGTTTTCTAATGGAGGGACAACTGCAGCAAGTTGTGCCAACTGAGTCTCCAACATCTTGTTGAAGCTCAGTTGATTCTTGAATGGCGAGGATAGTCCTTCAATCTTTGCATTGATATTCTCTAGGGTCTTGTCATTAGCTGGCAGCTTCTTGGATAGGGCATCGTTGATCTTGAGCTGGCTAATGGCAAGTTTTCTCAAGTTGGGCTGATTTCTAGGGTTGCCATTGTTGTTGTACCCTCCTTGAAAGAACGGGCGTTGTTGACCCCACCCTTGACCTCCTGGACGATAGCCATTGTTGTTGAAATTTCCATTGTTGGTGAGGTATAGGGCATCCTCACGAGTTTCTGGGCAATCATTGCCCATATGACCTGTGTCGCCACAGACTTCACACGTGATGTGAGAGTCTAGGGCATGGGCATTGCCCGACACTTCACCACTGGCTTGTCCATCAATTTTCTTCATTAGGAGGTCCAATTTTGCACTGATCATGTCCACCTCCTTCAAGGTGTGCATGCCTCACTGTCGGGTATGGAGACGCTCATTGTTCCATCCCATTTTGGACACCATATTCTCAATAAGATCTTTAGCTTTTGGCACCGTCAATGAGAAGAAGGCTCCTCCAGCAGCAGCATCTAAATGGTCACGAGCTGATGGGATCAGCCCGTTATAGAAATTCTGAATAAGGAGCCAGTCATCCATCCCATGGTGGGGACATGCTAAGATGTAATCCTGAAGCCTTTCCCATGCCTCGGGAATAAATTCTTTGGGCTCTTGCTGAAAGCTGGAAATCCTTCCATGTAGGGCATTGGTTTTGCCCAATTGGAAGAATTTGGCGAGGAATGTTGTAGAACATTTCTCCCAAGTGTCTACAACACTTCGATTCGCGTAGAACCACCATTTAGCTCTCCCAAGGAGAGAGAACGGGAACAGTCTCAGACTGACCGCATCTGAAGACACGTCCTTGATCTTAAAAGTGCTGCAGATCTCGAGGAATTGTTGCAGGTGAGCACTTGCATCCTTGTTAGCCTTCCCACAGAATGGGTTGGCTTGCACCATAGTGACAAGGCCAGTTTTGATCTCGAAGTTCACATCTCCCGTGTTAACAGTGGGCCCCATAGGCACATTGTTAGCAGAGGGAGCTGAGAACTCACGAAGGGTCTTCTGAGCCATTGGTGTTTGGATTGTTGGTGTAGAAATGTTGGCTTGCCTTGCTGCTCGAATCTTCTGAGGAGTAACGACACGAGGTCAGTCTCTCAGAAGAGATTCGGGATCTTCAACAAAGTTTTCCGGCAGGCGGAAACCAGACATACACTACCATGTTTTCACATTTAAAATGCGAAAACAAGGAATGGTTATCCTAGTAAAATCCTACACAGGATTCTATCCTATTCACTTAGTCAAGTTATATATTTGCCTTCCCCGACAACGGCGCCAGAAAAGCTTGTTGACGGCTCCTAAGATATACTAACAAATCATCCCCGGCAACGGTGCCAGAAATGCTTGTTATTATTTCTTATGCACCATTAACTAAACATCTCCAACTGATGTGTCAGAAATGCTTGTTAATGGTTCTATTGGATCACAGAGTGAATTCCGCAAGCGCACGGAGGTATCATTGTAGCATTTCCCCTTAAGAGTATTCCCAAGGGTGTCATTTATTTGATCCCAAAGGAAGGCAGGGAAGAGATATAACAATCATCAAGTGGAAAGGGAAGAAAGGTCTAGGTAAGAATCTAGTAAGGATCGATAAAATAATAGTGGAGGTAGTGTGACACACACAAAAACTTTCAAGTCTAAGGGGGGTAAGAGGATCCTAGAGGTTAGTTAAGGTTGAGAGTTATGGAGGTACTCCTACTATGCTCTATTGTACATATACATAGTCTAAACTAATTATCCATAAGCTAGATCAATAGTGAATACTTATGCTATGTGGTTCAACACATCGGGCATGGGCTTGCCCCTAGCAATACTAGGGCAACTCCCGCCAAGAGCCTGTGGCATAGCCGAACGTGGAGGATTACAAAGGACAGATAGGGCTGTCACCACCTATTGCCTACCTCTTCAATCCGTGGGTCTACGAAACATCCAATGCTACTTAGCTATCCTAGAACCATGCTAGCATATTAAGTAATTACCTTAAGAGCCTAGGCACAATCCATCCTAAGGCAATGAATTGAATCATCATTGAACCAATGTTGATACACAACATAATTATCCATACTAACCTAGTTATGTTATAATTAACTAGACTATAGTGGGGGTCTATAGGTTCTATGATAATGAGATATGTTCATGATGAAACAGTCATAGAAGCTATACCTTCCACATACATGGACTCCACAATCAAACAAGAAATGCTTTGCCCAAGTATATGTATAAGTAGAGACTAAAGATACTATCTTTATTATGCATAAAGTCGCAATTACAAGAAAGAATACATGAGCCATACCTTTCCCAATGTAGGATTGGGAAGAGAGAGACTCCTTACTCCTTTCCCAATTTGGACTTGGGACTAGAGACTCTCCTATTTACAACCTAACTCCTCTAAGACTATGGATGATAGTGTAAACAATAGAGATGAAGCTCAAGTGGTGTGTGTTGAAGTGAGGGGTAGGGGGTCCTATTTATACTAGTGTTGAGGTCAGTTCCCGCCACCAAAAGCGCGCGAAACAGTCACCATTGACTCCAGGAAGCCAGGAGGAGCCAACACGTGGAGGCTGGCCGAGTTTGGTGCAGAGACCAGGTCAGCCGACCCCCTGGTTCGGCCGACCTGGTCATTGCACCAATTCTCGTGTGCTTTCTCCAGGTGGTTGCCAGGTGGGTCCCATTGATGTATATGGGTGATACACCGTTGGATCTCCTCGGATACTTCTATTTTGGGCCATTTGATCCATGGGATGCCACGTGTCATCGCCTGATTGGCTGGGATGATATTTTATAGGATTGGTCCCTTAACATTTCCTCATTTCCTGCATAAAATGCTGCATACACATATTTCTCCAAGTCCAAGTGGAATTGGGTTAGATATAAAGGTGATGTGTGCAAGAAATGACAAATCCTTCACATAATTGAGTTAAATTGACGGATGAAATTGGTATATAATAGCCATCAAAAGGCGTGCGCCGCACCATGCGTCTGAGGAAGCCGCGTATCTTCAAGGCTTGATGGACACAGGGCGCACCGCCCTCTTAACTCTTCTATTATCTACTCAGAGCAAGTGGACTGACCATACAGTCAGCGGGGAGCTCTCCGCCATGGTGGAGGTTGCGCCCGTCTTGTGGGCCACATGGTAGCTCGGGAGCTCACGTTCGTGGGGGAGGCTAGGTCTCGACTTCGTGGGCCACGTGGCAGCCTGGGAGCTCACCTTCATGGGGGAGACCAGGTCTCGACTTTGTGGGCCATGTGGCAGCTTGGGAGCTCACCCCTGCGGAGGAGGTCGGGTCCCGTCCCGCTGGACACATGGCCGCCTGGGAGCTTGTTGTCAAGGTGGAGTTGAGCTCTCTCCTTTTGGATGTATCATGGGCACCCCGGTCTTCCCACCGGAGGCTGGCGGGCCCAGGTTTCTTTGAACACATGGCGCCCTCAGACACTATCCCTGTTGGGAGGTGAGGCACCTTAGCGGCTCTAGCTTGTGCGCGAGGGCACCCGGTCTGCTGGGTACCGACAATGCATAACCCCTATTTAACTACAAATGTAACAAAAACGAGTGAAATCCAAAGGTTTTGTGAAAATGTCAGCCAATTGTTATTTGGTATCTACATGGTGAAGCACAATGTTTCCTTTTCAACATTATCATGGAGAAAGTAATGCATAATGTCAATGTGCTTAGTTCATGAATGTTGCATGGGGTTTTTAGCAATGCAGATGGCACTAGTGTTATCACAAAATAGTGGAACACTATCTAGATCAACCCCATAGTTCTTAAGTGTTTTAACAATCCAAAGAATTTGTGAGCAAGCACTAGCAACAGCTACATATTCAGATTTGGCTGTGGATTGTGCAACTGAGTTTTGTTTTCTAGAGGACCAAGCAACAAGTGAAATACCAATAAAATGACAAGCACCAGAAGTACTTTCCCTATCAATCCTACAACCCCCAAAATCAGCATCCAAAAAAGCTTAATTTTGTCTTTTTCAGTCGAAGCGATGCGCTCTTCTGCTGCTGCGACCACGCGTCCCTCTTTGGTTGAGGGGTCATGGCGACAAGATCTTTGCTCGCTGCGACGTTATCATGACAGTTCCCAAGGTGCCTGATGCACTTCTGCTGCCTTTACTTCCGTATTTATGGGAACCGCCGGGTTGCCTTCTCTGGCAGGGAACTGCCTGGGCTGGCTTTTTTGATGGGGGACCTGGGCCTGCCTACCATGGACGCCGTGTTACAAGCTGTTGATTTGGAGCCCGCGCAAATTTGTATGGTGCGCCCAAACGCCTCTAGGGCGCCTTAAAAAAGGTACCTTTGTGGGTAATGGGATTTCCTTTCTTCAGCACGCCCCAAGCATTCGAGCCTTCGACTCCGTCCTTGTGTGTCTACCCATTCTTGAGGTTCTCAACCCCCCGACTCAGCTGTGCCTCCTTCCCGGATGGAGGATGTCTCACCCGTGAGGCGACTTTTTGGCTGGGAGGACAAGGAACGAAGGGATCTGATCCGTTCCGGTTCCTTGCCACTGGAGTTGGGGGAGAAGGAGATTGTATTCTTCCAGGCGTACGCATATTCCAGGTTCGTCCCTCCTGTTTCCTCCTTCCCGGTTACACTCCTGGAAGTCCTTGGGCTCCAGCTCCATCATCTGTCACCGAACTCTCTGGTGGTGGCGGCGGTGTTCTCTCATTTCTGCGAGATGTTCGTCGGGGTGTGCCCAGGCGTGCCGGTGTTCCACTAGTTCTTAGCCATCGTCTGGCCCCTCTCCAGCACCGTTGCCACCCAACATGGCTCTACTTCGGGCTCCAAGATGCTACCAGGTTGCTGAGGGGTCGCGATATGGAGACGACCCCACAGGAGGTGTTTGAAGCAATGTCCAAGGCGTGCGACGACCTGCTGTCAGGCGACGTCTTCAACCTATCGTAGGCTTGCCCACCGCTTTGCACAGATTGAGACCTTCGAACGAAGGTTCTGAAGGAGATGCCAAACTTGTACGCGATTGGTCTCGCGTTGTGGTAGGTTGGCAACGAGAGCCGGGGCCTGACCATCGTCGACTCTTCGAAGGAGTCCGCACCTTCTTCAGGCTCCAAAGTCTTCGGGGCGGAGGAGGTGCCCGCTACTTGGGGGAAAGGCAAGGCGCTGGTCCCCGACATAAGTAAGGGGAAGGCACCAGTCCTCGATGTAGGCAAAGGGAAGGCCCTGGTGGTCGAGGTCGTGAAGGAGAAACGCCCTCGGTCGCTACCGAGGGCGCCACCACAGATGGCCTTCGCTCCAAGTCAGCGTCCACCAGCGTGCCCCTCTCGAGTACCTGGCGTCGGCTGTTCTCTGGGGGGAGGTTTAGTCTGTCAAGTGGCAGCTCCACCGCCGTCGACAGTCTGTACGTTATACAGCATCCCCGCTGTCTGCGCGGTCTAGGGCGCCATAGGGGACTCCGACAGCATCACACCTATGGAGCATCAGGCAAAGAGGCCTCGAGCTGACATTGTCGGTAGCTCGAAAGGTGGCTCTGTCGGAGTTGGTGGAAGCATACTGGCACAGTGCGGCGGCACTGCTGGTGGTTTTGGCAGAGGCCCTACCGCGATGGCATCGCCTGTTACGCCATCGGCAGGGCCCTCGGCTTCAGGGTCGCCGAAAGTGGAGGCTCGCCGGAGCTTCCAAGGACGTCGATAAGGCATTCTTGCCAACGCTTGCTCTACTGTCTCGCCTACCTATGTTGATTGGTCAGGGCCTGATCTTGATTTGCAGGGTTATGTTAGCTGTTGTGAGGCCCCTACCACCGGGGGTAGTGCCCGAAAGTGCTTCGAAGGCAGCCGAGGATGCTCCGGCTGTGCTGGCGGGGTAGCCTGCCAAGCTTGTTCAAAGGAGTGCTGCTCCGGCGACTGTACCCAGCGTGGGTAGTGAAGCATCTCCGGCTGTCGCGTCAGAGGCACCTCTGGCCGTCGTGGCAGAGGCACCTTCAGCCGTCGTGACAGAGGCCATGTTGGAGCTAACTCTAGGGGCTGAGGGTCTGACCTCCATGGCCAGCGATTCGGCGGGCGGCACTCTGAGCGGTGGTGGCCCCGCAACTCCTGCTCAGACTCCAGGGGCAAGATCTCCAGTGCTGGTGGCCTCGCCTTCACCACTACGGGAGGAAGGGGTCCCCGAGATGATCACCGGGCGGCCTTCCCTAACTTCAGCGCAGCCGGAGCGGCTTTCCAACGTCATGGACTTGACACAATCCAGCATCCTTCACGTGCAATCCAACCTCCGTCGGGCGCAAGAGGCTCTTTCCACGGAGTGGGAGAAGTTGCGTGCCAAGGGCGAGCGCCTCCGAGGCTGGGAGGGTCTCCTGAGCTACACAATCGCCGAGGCAAAGGATAAGTACCGGAAGGAGAGCAAGGAACTCGAGGTGAGGCACCGCTTGGTGAGGGCCTCAGATGCCTTGACCCAAAAGATTCCGGCTAACGCCAAGGCAGATAATGACGCCGCTGACGCTCGCCTGCACGCTCTTGCTACCGGTCGAGAGGCCCTAAGTTGTTAGGAAGCTGATGTTTCCAAGAGGGAGGTTGTTTTCCCCGAACAAGAGGTGGAAGTGCAGGCGATGATGGCGCGGGCTGAGGCCGACCGGGACAGACTGCAGTACCGCCTCAAAGACCTCGAGCTTCAGGAGAGTAATTTGGCGCGAGACCGGACGCAGCACCTTGTTGAGCGTTAGGAACTCCTCCTACACGATCTTGATGTTCAATACCAAGAGAAGGAAGTGGAGCACCGCGGCTGGGAGCTTGATCTGCGGGAGTGTCAGCGGGCTCAGCGTTTGGAAGCCGAGGGTAGGGCGGTGGCGGAGATGGTAGCATCCCATGTCTTGGTGTGCTACCAGAGCCGGTACCCTGATCTACTACTGGAGCCAATTTTTGAAGGCCCTGTTGAGGAACGCGAGGCGACAATAGCGGTGGAGGTTAAGGAAGTCGCCCAACATGTCGTAGCGCAGTTCAGTCGGGGCTGAGGCTGGTAGCTTGTTTTTTGTATTCGGGGTTCACTCTCCCTTGTAAAAAATTCCTTAATGAATTCGAACGTGTGTTTGGCTTCTTGCACTGTCTCTGTGCTTTTCAACTGTTGCTCTGAGCCCTTAGCTACATAGGGATTTGCAGAACCTTTGTTGAGCTCGTTGGCTTCCTAGGACCAGTAATTCGTACAATTGACATGGCCGAAGTGTCGCCCGTTGATTTTCTGCATGTGGATCCCCTTAGAGGCCCTTTGGTAGATGTGGTTAGTTAGCTAAGCACATCTACCACTTGATCACAAAATTTCTTGGATTGACCCCTTGGGAGATGCTCTGACATCGTCCACTCTCTTTATGTAGACGTTGACGGCAGGCCCCTTGGGAGGTGCTGGAGCTGGTTGCTTCGGCGTCGCCCACCATCTTTGTAGGTATGTCGACGGCGGGCCCCCTGGGAGTTCCCGGAGCTGGATGCTCCGGCGTTGTCCACCATGGTTGTAAAGACATCGACAGTAGACCCCTTGGGAGGTGTCGGAGCTGGATGCTCCGGAGTCGCCGACCATCTTCCTGTAGGCAACGACAGTAGGCCCGTTGGGTGGTGCCGGAGCTAGATTCTTCGACGTCGTCCACCATCTTCGTGTAGACATCGACGGCAGGCCCCTTGGGAGGTGCCAGAGCTGGATGCTCCAGCGTCGTCCACCATCTTCGTGTAGACTTCGACGGCAGGCCCCTTGGGAGGTGCCAGAGTTGGATGCTCTGGCATCGTCCACCATCTTTGTGTAGACGTCGACGGCAGGCCCCTTGGGTGGTGCCGGAGCTGGATGCTCTGGCGTCATCCATCATTGTTGTAGAGTCGTTGACGGTAGGCCCCTTGGGACGTGCCGGAGCTGGATGCTTCGGCGTCGGCCACCATCTTCGTGTAGACGTCGACGGCAGGACCCTTGGGAGGTGTCAGAGCTCGATGCTCCGACGTCGTCCACCATCTTCGTAGAGACGTCGACAGCAGGCCCCTTGGGAGGTGCCGGAGCTGGATGCTCTGGCTTCGTCCACCATTGTCGTAGAGACGTCGACAGCAGGCCTCTTGGGAGGTGTCGGAGTTGGATGCTCCAGTGTCGTCCACCACCGTCGTAGAGACATTGACTGCAGGCCCCTGGTTTTTAGTCCATCGCAAGGGAACCTTGTTAGCAACAAGAGCGGGGCAGGAGAGTTTACTCACTTATCCGCGCTTGGTGTTGTTGTTGACGTTCTAGGACGTTGAAGGCATGCCTTTTGTGAGGTGCTGGTGCTGGATGCTCTGGCTTTGTCCACCATCCTCGGATAGACGTCGACAACAGGCCCCTTGGAAGGTGCCAGAGCTGGATGCTCCAGCGTCGTCCACCATCTTCGTGTAGACGTTGACAGCAGGCCCCTTGGGTGGTGTAAGAGCTGGATGCTCCGACGTCGTCCACCATTGTCATAGAGACGTTGCCCCTTGGGAGGTGACGGAGCTGGATGCTCCGGCGTCGCCCACCATCTTCGTGTAGACCACGACAGTAGGCCCCTTGGGAGGTTCTAGAGCTGGATGCTCCGGCGTCGTCCACCATCTTCATAGAAACGTCGACGGCAGGCCCCTTGGGTGGTGCCGGAGCCGAATGCTCTGGCGTCGTCCATCATTGTTGTAGAGACATCAACGGTAGGCCCCTTGGGAGGTGCCGAAGCTGGATGCTCCGGCGTTGTCTGCCATCTTCGGGTAGACGATGACGGCAGGCCCCTTGGAAGGTGCCGGAGCTGGATGCTCCGGCATCATCCACCATCGTCGTAGAGACATCGACGGCAGGCCCCTGGTTTTCAGGCCATCACAAGGGAACCTTGTTCGCAACAAGAGCGGGGCAGGAGAGTTTACTCACTTATCCGCGCTTGGTGCTGTCATTGACGTTCTAGGACGTCGAAGGCAGGCCCCTTGTGAGGTGCCGGTGCTGGATGCTCCAGCTTCGTCCACCATCTTCAGGTGGATGTCGACGGCAGGCCCCTTGGAAGGAGCCGGAGCTGGATGCTCCGGCGTCGTCCACAATCGCCGTAGAGACATCGATGGTAGGCCCCTGGTTTTCAGGCCATCACAAGGGAACCTTGTTAGCAACAAGAGCGGAGCAGGAGATTTTACTCACTTATCCGCGCTTGGTGTTGTCGTTGATGTTCTAGGACGTCAAAGGCAGGCCCCTTGTGAGGTGCCGGTGCTGGATGCTCTAGCTTCGTCCACAATCTTCGGGTAGACGTCGACAACAGACCCCTTGGAAGGTGCTGGAGCTGGATGCTCTGGTGTCGTCCACCATCTTGTGACGTCGACGGCAGGCCCCTTGGGTGGTGCCGGAGATTGATGCTCCGGCATCGTCCACCATTTTCATAGAGACGTCGATGGCAGACCCCTTGGGAGGTGCCGGAGTTGGATGCTCCAGCATCGTCCACGATCTTCGGGTAGACGTCGACGGCAGGCCCCTTGGAAGGTGCCAGAGCTGGATGCTCCAGCGTCGTCCACCATCATCGTAGAGACGTAGACAGCAGGCCCCTGGTTTTCAGTCCATCACAAGGGAACCTTGTTAGCAACAAGAGCGGGGCAGAAGAGTTTACTCACTTATCCGCGCTTGGTGCTGTCGTTGACAATCTAGGACGTCAAAGGCGGGCCCCTTGTGAGGTGCCGGTGCTGGATGCTCCGGCTTCTCCCACCATCTTCGGGTAGACGTTGATGGTAGGCCCCTTGGAAGGTGTCGAAGCTGGATGTTTTAGCGTCGTCCACCATCTTCATGTGGACGTCGACGGCATGCCCCTTGGGTGGTGCCGGAGTTAGATGCTCCAGCGTCGTCCACCATTGTCATAGAGACGTCGATAGTAGGCCCCTTGGGAGGTGCCGGAGCTGGATGCTCTGGCATCGTCCGCCATCTTTGTAGAAACTTCGATGGCAGGCCTCTTGTTTTCAGGCCATCGCAAGGGAACCTTGTTAGCAACAAGAGCGGGGCAGGAGAGTTTACTCACTTATCCGCGCTTGGTGCTGTGATTGACGTTCTGGGACGTCAAAGGCAGGCCCCTTGTGAGGTGCCGGAGCTGGATGCTCCGTCGTCCACCATCTTCGGGTAGACGTCGACGGCAAGCCCCTTGGAAGGTGCTGCAGCTAGACGCTCTGGCATTTGTCCTGCATATAGGAAGATGGAGGATAGCCTTGTTCATCAGTTATACCTATTCCACTCCATACCTCTGCCATGTCTTACAGTCTAGACTAACACACGGGGCTTGGGTAATTCGATGCATCGGTGCTCCGGGGTCCGGCTCCTGTCGTCCTTAAGGTGTGAGCTCTCTGGTTCCAGTACTCAGCTGTAGCGCTGGGAGGCAGGGTGTGCTTGCTTAGGGTGCAGGACCAAGCTAAGCAACTTGCACCCCCTGGACCTCCTGTTCGATACAGACCTTTTCTCGGGAACCATTTGGCATCACAGGTCCCTAATGATGAGAGCAGCCTGGTGGACCTTTTACACACTAAAGGTACCTCAAGTTGGCCCGCCTGTAGATGCATTGTATGACTTTAGCTAGGATGAGTTACAGAGTATGCGATAGCGAATACGAAGGTAACACATAATAAACGAGGTTATCATGGCATGATCATAAAATTGATGCATAATTAAATGAAGAAAGTTTTTTAAAAAGCCTTTAAGTAAAACAGTGAATTTCTGATATGAGTTTGTAGGAGGAGACATGCTTTTTACAAAAGAGGGCAACGGCTTGCCTCCGGATGATGAGGGAGGCAGGGTGCACAGGCCTAGGGTTTGGAACCAAGCTAGGCTGACTGTGTACTCTGGACCTGACCCTCCCGGCGCTCGGTTGTCCTTAGTGCTGCTCCTAAAGCCCTACAAACCTTTTACACTATTCTACTAAGCCTAGTATTTACAATAGGGGTGCTCGAAGCTCCATGGGTAGCTGCGATGGTTGGTGGGCAACCTTGCTGTCAACAGCTACTTAGAGGGGTGATGAGCGAGTTATCCCTATTTCCCGCCGTGGCCGCCCATCTTGCCAGTGGTCTGAGCGGAGCCGACACTAGGCTTGGCAGCTTTGACAGAGGTGTCGGTGCTGTTGGGGGGCTGCAGGTGAGGCGCGGCGGGTGCTGTGCGCTAACACGCGCTTGGCGGAGGTCGACTCGTTCCAGCGCCACCCGGGACAGGCGCTGGGTCCGCTGTGAGTGCTTGGAGCTGCTCCAAGGCTAACACTGCAGTGGTGCAATCTCTGCGGATCTTGAGGACGCTGGAGGGGGTTGGCATCTTCAGGATGAGGTAGCCGTAGTGGGCTACAGCCATGAATTGGTAGAGAACAGGCCTACCGATGATGGCGTTGAAGGGGAGGCTGACATCGGCAACGTCGAAGAGGATGCTCTCCGTCCTGTAGTTGTCAGGTGTCCCGAAGGTTACCCGTAGGTGGATGTTGCCGTATGGCATGATGCTCCCAGGTCCCACCCCCAAGAATGGGCTCGAGGGGGCAAGCTTGGACACTGGGATCTGCGGCTACTCGAATGCTGCCCAATTGAGGAGGTTGAGGTCGGCCCCGCCATCTATCAGGATGTAGTGGAGCTTGACGTTGGATATGATGGGGGCGACTAGGAGAGGTAGTACCCCTGTCCCAGCCATGTTCTTGGGGCAGTCAGATGTGTCGAAGCTGATCGGCGTCTCCTTCCAGCGGTGGTGTTGCGCCGGAGTGGGTACGAGGGCTATCGAAGCCACCGCACTACAAAGGGTCTTGACCGCATTCCGGGACATGGGATCCCAAGATTCTCCGAAGATGATTTGGAGGGTCTTACAATGCTCGTTGTCGCTGCTCGTGTCAGAGTCCTAATCTTGGTGGACCACTTTGACGGCCCGCTCTTGCTTCTGGTACTCCAACTCCTCGTCACTGTCGACCTTGGGTTCGACCTTCTGCTTGTCCTCTCGTTGGCGGGAGGGGGCGCCATCTAGGCGCTACTGTGCCCGTTTTTGATAGCGTTCGACGCAACTTTTTATCTCTCAGCACTCGCTCGCGGTGTGTTCATGAGTCTTGTGCATCAGGCAGGGCTTGATGTCTACGTCAGCGGCTGGTGGCTGATGCGGATGCTTCTCCAGGCGTGGCGGCTTGCCTCCTTCGATTGCTGCTGCTAATGCGATGGGGGATCCATGCAGCAGCTTGTTCTGGCCGCCACCCCGGTTCTTGTTCTTCTTTTTGCCGCTACCAGGTGTAGCGGCCCCTTCTCCGCTCTGGCCAGCCCCGCCCGCTCCGGGGATGGACTGAGCGTGCCAGTCGCAGCCTTCTGCCGCTCTGACACACCGATCAACGATGGAGAAGAGCTCGGAGACGTCTTGCACGTTGTGCATGGCTATCTTCTCGAGCATCTTGCGGTCTCGCACTCCCTGGCAAAATGCCACTATGACAGAGGCATTTGGGATGTTGGGAATGGAGTTGAGTACCTAGGAGAAATGCTGGATGAATAACCGCAATGTCTCCTTGGGTTGTTGTTGCACGGCGTGGAGGTCGAGCTCGGTGTCGGAGCGCATGTAGGAGCTGCCGAAGTTCGCCGTGAACTGCCGGCACAGCTCATCCCAAGAGGTTATAGACCCCTCAAGAAGATTCATCAGCCATAGAGGGCTGACCCCGTCAGGGCGAATCGGAAGTAGTTTGCCAGGATGGTCTCATCTGCTCCCGCTGCAAGGAGTGTCGTGATGTAGATCTATAGGAACTCCGCTGGGTTGATACTTCTGTCGAACCTCTCCGGGATATGTGGTCGGAACTTGCGCAGCCACATCGCGAAGCGGAGGTGCGGAGCCAACGCCGCGCAACCTCTGATGGGCTTCGTGGGAGAGGCATATGGGACAGCATACCCCATGGGGGTTTGCTGCCCGACATGCGACACTTGTTGTACTTGTTGTTGTGGCACTGGTTGTGCCATGTGCTGCTGCAACGGTACTGGCTGTGCCAAGTACTGTTGCTGCACACCATGCTACATCGAGTACTGCAGGGGAGCTATCGAGCCGACGTGCTCCTGATCAGGTGGCGGAGGGTTTACCTGTTGCGCACCTTGGACGGAGGATGCCTCATGAACAGGGCATTGAGTGCCATATTCGGTGTTGAGGTTGCGCCGCCTCTCTCGCTTCCGCTCGATGATGACATGACCATCCATGTGAGCTTGATGACGGTCAAGCTCGGCCCTGAGGTCCTCCGTGTGGAGCCGGCCAACGCTCGTAGGCTTGGAGGAGCGGGAGTTGGCGGTGTGACAGTTGATGGACGGTGTGCATGATAGTGATACGAGGCGCCTTCCCTTGTTGGAGGAGTTGATGGTTGTGACGACGAGGTGGTCGATGTCTTGGACCCACTGCTGAGCCAGCCCCTGAGAGGCGTTCAACGACGGTGGGTGGTGGAGGAGAGCTCTAGCTGCCACAAAAGCGTTCTTCGGGCTCGCTGTTGGGGGAGCCGACTGAGCCAGGGCATGTCCCGGCGTGCTATCTTGGCCAGCCGTACCTGCACGGGGGCAATACGGACTAGAGAGTGCCGCTCGAGCGATGGATCTGGTCACCGGGCGACGGCCTCGTAAACCGCCTTCCACGGGCCTGATGAACACCATGGTGGTGAAAGCGTTACCACTTTTTTGAGGGAAAAAGCCCCTACCTGGCGCGCCAAATGTCAAAGGGTCAATGCAACACTTCCCCTGGATCTACTAAGAAGCAGCCCGCGGAGGTTCTTGTTCGGCGGGGCTTAGGCCTCAAACTAGTGTTCTAGCGAAAGAGTATGAGACAGTTGTTTTTACGTGGTTCGGGCCGCAAGGAGCGTAACACCCTACTCCACCGTGGGTTGTATTGCTTGGTGAGTGTGTATGCGTATGTGTGTGTCTCAGGGATTCTGAGTCTGGTCCGTGTATCGATGGTGGTTCGGGCCCTTTATAGTCAAGGTCGGACACCTTGCAAGTGGGGTCCAGGGGCCCGACAGGTGGCCCCGGGGCGATCTTATCCTAAAAGATCTAAGGCTTCTTCTACAAGCTTGCTCTGACCGCAGACTTGAGGACTCGTCGTCTTGCCACTCAGGTCGTTAGTAGCCCACGCGCCGTTGCTCACATTGGCGGGGAAGGTCCCGTCCAACTGTCTGTGGCGCTGTAAGCTACCCACTTGGCGGAGCCGGATAGGCCTACGGCGTCTTTACTATGATGTGTTTAGTCACAACGGTACCTGACATTGGGCGTGCGCTGCACCATGCGTCCGGGGAAGCCTCGTATCTTCAAGGATTGATGGAGACAGGGTGCAATGCCCTCGTAACTCTCCTACTATCTGCTCAGAGCAAGTGGACTGACCATACAGTCAGTGGGGAGCTCTCCGCCATGGTGGAGGCCGCGCCCGTCTTGTGGGCCACGGGGCAGCTCGAGAGCTCACCTTCGTGGGGGAGGCTAGGTCTCGACTTCGTGGGCCATGTGGCAGCCTGGGAGCTCACCTTCGTGGGGGAGACCAGGTCTCGACTTTGTGGGCCACGTGGCAGCTTGGGAGCTCACCCCTGCGGAGGAGGTCGGGTCCCGTCCCGCTGGACACGTGGCCGCCTGGGAGCTTGTTGTCAAGGTGGAGCTGAGCTCTCTCCTTTTGGATGTCTTGTGGGCACCTCGGTCTTCCCACCTGACGCTGAATTGTATGTCCGGTCTTGATGCCGTGAGGTACAAAAGTGATCCGATCATGCTTCTATATTCTTTTTGATCGACCGGGTCACCATCTTCATCAAGTTCAAGTGTTGTCTGTTCCCATTGGTGTTCAAAGATGCTTGCTTTTGTCCATGTTAAAGCGCTTTAGGTCTTTTGTATACTTTGTTTAATGCACAAAAGTATGTGAGTTCTCCTCCTTGACTTACTTGATTTGCAACCCCAAAAAGTATGTGAGTTCTCCCATCATACTCATTTCTAATTCTGAACTCGTCATAGCTAAAAACTTGGACACAAGATCATGAGAAGCACAACCAAAGATAATATCATCCACATACACTTGAATGAATAATGAGTCATTGCCATGCTTAAGCACAAAAATAGTTTTATCAACCTTGCACATGGTAAACCCCTTTTCAAATAAGAATGTCTTTAACCTATCATACCATGCTCTAGAGGCTTGTTTGAGACCGTACAAGGCTTTAGACAGTTTGTAAACATGTTTAGGAAAATCTGGATTTTCAAAACTAGGTGGTTGCTTTACATAAACCTCCTCATCTATGTAGCCATTAAAAAAAGCACTTTTAACATCCATTTGATATAACTTGAAATCTTTAGAAGCAACAAATGCTAAAAAATTTCTTATGGCTTCTATTCTAGCAACAGGAGCAAAAGGTTAATCAAAATCTAGACCTTGAACTTGAGTGAAACCTTGAGCAACCAACCTAGCCTTGTTCCTAATCATAACCCCATCCCCACTTTGTTTATTTTTAAACACCCGTTTAGTTCCGATCAGAGAATGACCTTGAGGTGAAGGTACAAGTTTCCAAACATTATTTCTTTTAAAATTTTCTAACTCTTCTTGCATGGCAATAATCCAAGATTCATTAGTGAGTGCATGTGATATATATTTGGGTTTAAAAGAGGCAACAAAAGTAGAATGAACGTGAGAGTGTGGATCGCAAAACCTGGACCGTGTGACTCGTTCGTGCAAGCTTCCAATGATTTGTTGTGGAGGATGACTTTTGAGAATTCAGAGGGGAGTAGACACTTCACAAGCTTCTTCTTCATGTTCATCACAAATTGATGAGCTTGTGACTTGAGGATGATCTAGACCAGCAATGGTGGTCATCGGTTCTGGTTGAGAATCAAAATCAGGAGCTGGAACAATGTCATTAGTTGCTGAATTTTCGGGCAGCGGCACCACTTCTTCCTCATCTTCAACGAAAATACCCTCCCCCTGCTGATATGGATCCGGACCTGCAATATTTGAGCTCGTACCTGGGCTAGCTTCATAAAAGACCTCACAAGTCCCCACAATTTTGTTAGTGTCAAGTAAAAGCACACGGTAGCCTCTAGTATGAGATGGATAACCAAGAAACATGGTATCAATAGATCTAGATTCAAATTTGTCAATATTACCATGTTTCTTAACAAAGCATTTGCAACCAAAGACCCGAAAGTGTGTAACACTAGGCCTATGTCCAAACCGGAGCTCATATGGTATTTTACCTAGCTTAGTACGCAAGAGAACACAATTTGAGACATAACAAGCGATTGCAATTGCATCAGCCCAAAATTTTCTAGGAGTTTGATATTCATCAAATATAGTCCTAGCCATCTCAACTAAGGTCATGTTCTTTCTTTCTACCACACCATTTTGTTGAGGTACATGGTAAAAAAAATTGATAATATATTCCATTTTCAGCACAAAAGTGATCAAAAGATTGATTTTTAAATTCGGTTCCGTTATCACTTCTAATTGCTTTTCAAGATTCTGGGTGATCAATTGATAATCTAAGAAATAAAGTTCTAAAGTGACTAAAAGCTTCATTCTTAGATGCGATAAAGTGAACCCAAGAGTATCTAGAATAGTCATTAACAATCACAAGAACATACCATTTACCTCCAAAGGATTGAACACGTGAAGGTCCTACGGTTTCAAGGTGTAAAAGTTGTCCCAGTTCAGTCGTCATGATCATTGTGAGAGAAGTATGTGAACCTGCAACCATCTTAGCATGTCTACAAGAAGAGCACACAATTTCTTTCTCCCCTTTAAGCTTAGGCAACCCATGTATGCGATCAAGAGCACTAACACATGTTAGGTGATCAAAGCCTACGTGACCAAGTCTACGGTGCCAAAAATATAAGTCCTTTAAATCATTAGCAACTAGACACCTATGGTTAGAGGAAGACATATCAAAATCAGCTTTAAAAACTCTTCCAAACCGAGACATGTTAAAAATAATCTCACTATTTGAATCTACAACTTTGTAGAAATTTTTAGTGAAAATAATTTCCAAATTTTTATCTAGTGATTGTGAAACAGAAAGCAAGTTGTATTTCAAAATTTTAACAAGTGCCACATCTTTCAAAGTGTAGTTATCATTTACTTTAGCCGAACCTTTAGCAATTATAGGAGTTGAATAATCATTGGAAAAAGTAACATTCTCTACACGTGACACAGAAGAGAGGGAGGAGAACCATTTTTTGTTACCGGTCATGTGGCGTGAGCAACCTGAATCCACAATCCAAATGTTGTCCTTCCTCAAGCGTGTAACCTACATAGAAGCACAATACACCAATGACTCAATACCGGGGTTAGTAAAAATGCATTTAGCAATCCAGTACTGAGTCACACGATGTCCAACAGGAATAACACGCGAAAGCTGAGATAAAACGGCAAGTTTATGAGCCAAAGCTTGAGGATTTTTATACCTAACTACTGACCTATGAGGTGTTATATGTGTAGCACAAAAAACAGTAGGTTTGGGAGCAAACTTTGCATGTTTTCGACTCATTACAGCGGGTTGCATGTTTCTATCATTCAGTTTAGCATGTGCAACAAATTTTGCATGAAAGTTATGAGATATACCAATCATTCTTTCCTTTTTCTGTTATTTAGCTAGTCTATTACAAAAACCTATGACATGACCACCTCTACCACAGTAGGTACAATGAAATTTAACTTTGTGTTCATGTCTAGCTGAGCACAACCGAATGAGACAGCACCCCTGCAGATTTGAAAACCACTTATTTATGTTTAGGAACTATTTTAATCAAACCAATTCCTAATGACTTTACAATTTTAGGTGGATGTGCTTTATCATGAGCATGAGAATCAAAACTTAAATCAGTTTTATCATTGCAAGATTTGGATGAATTCATCAACAAGTTTAGATTTTTGTTCCCAATACAAAACCGCTCTAGTGTCCTATTCATGTCATCAAGTTTCTTAGACAATTCTAGGCAGTTTTCACATGATGTTTTTCCTTTTAGTTTGCAATTGGAACAATATTTAACTTCATGAGAACGTAAAGCATTGTTCAATATAGAAATTTCATTCATAGGATCTTGTAGTTTCTTATCAAGATTATCACAAGTAGAACAATGCAAATCAAATGTAGAACAACAAGCATCTTTCAAGTTTTTATTATTAAGTGCAGCAAGCTATTGTTCTTTTCAATTTCTAGTTCAAGTTTATCAAGTGTGGACGTGTGTGCACTTCTTAGACAGGACAATAGTCCATATATTAAATCACATGAGGAACAAGAATCATCACTAGGAATCAAAGATTTCAAACAATTAATTTTAGATTCTATTGACTTAATTTTGATAGCATTGTCCCTAAGCTTTTTATCCTTTTTCTTAACTATAACAGTGGCACAAGAAATAGCATCACATATTTCTTCGCAAGTAGGACATACCTCTTCATTGTCCCTGCTGTGTTCTGCCTCCTCCATACTTGATCTTGACTTGCCCGCCATGAAACACAAGTTTGCCAAAATCATCTTCATCTTTGTCACTTCCGATGTCCACATCGCTCAAGCCAAGTTCTTGAAGTGTGGAGATAAAACTATTCATCAATTGCATCCTATAAAACCCTTATTTTTCTTGTTGTTGTTTGCAGAAGAGTGCTTCGTCCTTGTTTGCTTTTCATCATGGGAAGTAGCACCTGAAAGGTTAGGGCAATCTGTGTGAAAATGTCCTGTCTTACCACATTTGAAGCATCGTTGAGGTCCGACACTTCCTCTCCTTCTAGTTCTCACATTTTGCAATGCTTTTGAGAACCGAGTAGAGATGAGTGCAAGTTCTTTCTCTGGAAACTCTTCAATCTGTTCAATAGTTAGATAGGACAACAAAGCAAGTGTTCCACAAGATGAAGATTGGCCAGAGCTAGGCATGTCACGTTGAGAAACGAATGCAAGAGACTTGTTGGGGTTCTTACGTGAGATTATGTCAACTTAATGAATTTTCCATTTAGAATATAGAACATATAAAGTAAGTGTACTCATGATAGTAGATTCACAAATAGATGTAACTTTCATCTCCCAAATTGACATGTCTAATGCACTTAGTAATTTCCTAGCATTCTCAGCATCTGAAAAATTAACATTGACGCTATACAAGTTGCTGAGAATTTTATTAAAACGAGCAATGAGATCGTCAATGGAATCACCTGGTTGCATCTCAAAGTGCATATATTCTTTCTTGAACATATCTTGCTTTACCTCCTTGATCGTGTTGGATCCTTCGTGGTAGTCACAAAGTGCTTTCCACACATCATATGCAGATCGGAGGTGTGCAACATGATCGAAGTCACTTTGAGTTAATCCTTGTATGATCAAGTTATGGCACGCATTAAGTCTTGTACACCTTTTCCTATATCATGAAGTCTTGCGCCTGGATAAAAGCTTACACGCATGCCTTCCAAACCTGAAAATCAATGTCAACAAACACACGAGATTTTGCCGAGTATTTCTCCATGTGGCTTAGTCAAAACACGTGCAAATCACAAAGGTTAGAGCACTGTGGCTCTGATACCAATTGTAGGATCCAAGAGCGCGTGAAAAGCTACCAGAGGAGGGGGTGAATAGTAGATTAAAACTTTTTTAGCAGAAGCAACAAAAACCCCTCGGCAAAAAATTGATCTGTTAAACAATTTGTATGTGTGACTAATCTAAACGTGATCAATCGTGACAAAACTAGTATAGATTTTGGAGAATCAAGTCACGAAGACACAACAACAAGAATCGCGAAAAACCATCGAGAAAAACTCAAGTTACGATCGAAAGATTGAACGAAGGTCAATCTGTTCTACTCGAGAAAAAACCAGATCTGCAATACTGCAATGAAACTCGTGTAGATCCAAGATCACAAATCCAATGACCGTTAAATTTTCACAGATTATTGATAATTGAGTTGTTAAGACAATCCAAAAAGAATTATGCCAATTGGATCTGTAAAACTTGAGTTATGATAAAACCACCAAAGCAAGGTAGTGTTGTACAAAAACTCGACAAGAAAGACTTGACAGAGATAAGTCGAACAAACAAGGCACAAAAACTCGTTTAGACTACGAATTTTATTGATCAAAACACCAAAGGAACATCCCCAAAGTCATCTACCATGAGCTCTGGCCTCCCTTGCTTATATAACCAGCCCAAAGGCCAAGTCAACTCAAACTAGGACTCTATCCTACTCAATTCACGAATCAAAACTTTCCATAACTGCTCAAGACTCTTCTATACGCAGATAGAAGCAATCTTAAGACTTCTAAACACCTTAGGAACGTATCGCACATTCCTAAAACAACTCAACTTCATGACCCACATGAAATCCTTACATAACCTACTCAAATCATTCCATATTTGAGTCAAACTCAACACAGCCGCTGATGAGGACATCACAACAACGGAGACACACATTAAAATGCAAGGACCAATCACAAGAGCTTGAGCACAGTTAATAAATCAGCAGATGAACTCGCTCCTAACTTCATTTGCATGTGAGTTTGAAAATAGATTCCTATGTGATGATTTAATTGTTATTAGGAATAATGGAGAAGATCAACAAGTGAAGGAAAGAGGCCTTGGGAGCATGGAGAACCAGCTGGGATGTCCACAAGTTGATGGAAGCAGTTTACAACTCGGACTCGAGTTCAACTCGGAGTCCAGGAGCAGTCTACCTTAAAACGGACGCCCAGGATGTATACGAACTCCATTTTCGACATTCTACATATGCACGGAAAGAGGAGAAGATAAAATTTCCAATGGCTCTGGTACCACCTCAAAATTCATCTAGAGTCATAGGGAATCGTCGAAACAAGTCGAGTCCAGATTTCTGTCTGATGCTGCACCACCGAATCGGGCCTTTGGGCCTTGTATCCCGTATGAGTCCATTAGGGACGCGTCTAATCGTGTTTTGGCCGAACCCTAGCTTTTGAATACTGCAGCCGCTGGTCATATTCAGTGGGTTGCTTAGAATAACAATTTTGCCGTCCTACGTTTTGTGAGACCCCAACTTCTCAATTTCAGATCGTGTCTTCTATATTCTTGCTTGTGTTCTCGGTTCACTTGTAGGGATTAGACTTCTTGGCGAGGTCAAGCATGTGCCGTACAGTTGATAACCAACGGAACAGTGGTGTAGAGATCGCAAGGATATTCGAACTACTCGAGTGCCGCAGATCATTAACGTCGAGTTCTCCATCCCAATCGACTTACCTTTCGGAAGATCGGGCCTAAACCTACTCATCAATTGGTATCAGATTTCCAAGTTGCCTATGAGGTATCTTTGTTTTCCTTCCATTAGCTTGATTTTGTTTCGTACCAAGAGTCCACAGAAAAGCCACAAAAAAATTAGATCATTTTTACAGCTTCCTAGACTATAGTGCCTGCAATTTCGTTTTTCAGTTTGCATTATTGAGTTTGCATTCGTGTGGTCGAGTCTTGTTGCTGGTTTAGCTTTGTGTTTTGGGTCCTAGTTATCGTGTTTCATCTTTGTTTTCTTGTTGTTCGACACCTACTCCACAATCCCTAAATAACAAACCGATCCACCACATCGGTTTGCCCTAGCTAGCCGCCTTGCATAAACTCCCCCATCGCCAGCACAAGATTAGGTGACAAACCTTTGCGCCACTCATCTTTGAATCATCACACACCACCCCATTAGTTGCTGTGCAAATTCATGATAGTTTTCATATCCGATTGCGAGTTCTGTTCTCAAACCGAGTTGGAATCAACATCCAAAAATCATAACTCGGATAGCCTACCTTAAAATGGACATAACTTTCGCATACGAACTCAAAATCGGGCGATTTTTTTTTCAAATTCATCTACGCGAAATTTCGCATCTGATTTTCTGCGGCATATCCGCATTCGGCAAAATTAGATTGCCCAAATTCCCCTCGGAAGATAGGCTATCCGGCCTCCGAAGTTTCAGCACGAATTTTAAAAAATCTTCTTGATTTTCTATAGGCCGCATATTACATCTAATTGAGCTGCAAATTTGTTTGCTTCCTATCTTCGTGCTCCTGAGTAAATAAAAAATATCAAAAAAATATTACAAAAAAATAAAAAAGTGAAGAGCACGCATATTATAGCAATTGGCCTATACCACCTGGTGTTGTTTTGTTGGTTATATCATTCCATCTTTCATTTTCCTTGCTACTTCCTTGTGTTGTGCTAGGCCCTAGAGCACTTGGTTGACCAGCAACAATTTCGTACATTGAATACTTATTCAACTTTGTTTACCTGTTAACGATTTTCTGCTTATTAGCCACCATATTGTGCCATCCAAGCTCCACCTTCTCTTGAGCATAATAGGTACCTTTGCAATCACCCCACACTTTTATTGGTTCATCTCAGCGTCCACACCACCTGCTGTGTCAGTAAGAACACTTGTAAGAGCGTGGTAAGACGCTTGAGCGAGAGAGATTGTTTTCTTTCACCTTTCACATTGTCACTGTAGTTGATAGCGATAGCAAATTTTTGTTTTCTTTTGTTTCCTACCAACAATGGCAGGAGAAGACAATGATGACGAATGTGTTCAACATGCTGAGTTACATGATATGATGAAGACCATGACAAATATGTTCGCCAAATACAACGTATCAACGGAGGAGTCATTGGCGAACTTGACTTGCCAACTTGATGACCTTGCTCTTCGGATGAATACTTTTGAGGCTCGGTTGCCTCTCGCTGGAAGACATGAAGACAATCCTTATGATGATATGGAAGATCACAACAATCAGCCAAGACTGCCACTTTATCGTCGAGGTATGGGAGGTAATAATCATAACAATTATAGTCGTCCTCTTGATGATCCTTTTGCTAAAGTGAAATTTACTATACCCTCTTTTTCTGGTGCTTATGATGCTGAGGCTGATCTTGATTGGGAGATGACAGTAGAGCAAAAATTTAATGCCCATCTTGTTCCTGAACAACATAGAGTTCGTCAAGCCACTAGTGAGTTTAAGGACTTTGCTATCATATGGTGGAATGAACTTGTTAAAACTAGAACTGATCCTCCAACATGGGATAGATTAAAGGAAGCTATGCGTGTTCGATTTGTTCCACCATCTTTTCAGCGGGACCTTCGCAAAAAATTGCAGCGCTTAGACCAAGGTAACATGTTCGTAGAGGAGTATTATCAAGAGTTACAAAAGGGTATGCTGCATTGTGGGGTACTAGAATACATGGATGATAAAATAGCTCGTTTTTATGGGGGGTTGAGGCGTGAAATTCAGGACATTGTTGATTACAAGGAATATGATACTGTTAACAGATTGTTTCAGCTTGCTATGTTGGCAAAAAAAGAATTACAGGGCCGACAACAACAGCAACAATGCACGAGGAGCAACTTCACGCCACGTTCGACACCCACACCATACAAAACAGCACCATCTTCGACCCTCCGTGTAGCGACTACACCATTCAACAGCGGCCAACGAACTATATCTGCTGCTCCACCTTCTCACGTGCCAAAGGGCAGCAAGGCAACATCATTCATGCCTTCGTCGTCCACTCCTTCTATGAGTCATACTTCCAACATTAAGTGTCACCACTACCAGGGACTTGGTCATATGATGAGAGATTGCCCGAGCAAACGAGCATACATAGCACGCGACGATGGCGGGTATGATAGTACTTCGGATGTTGAAGATAAATATTCTTTTGCTACTGACTTTATAGATCCAAATGATGAACACATCGAAGAAGAGGTACTTGGTACATCGGCAACGGAGAACTATAGGAGCATCATTGTGCAGCGTGCCTTGAGCTCCAAAGTAGAGACCGACGACAAGCTACAATGACACAACCTCTTCCACATATTTCTCATCGTCAAAGACTGCCGTGTACACACTATAATTGATGGATGTAGCTGCAATAACTTGGTGAACACGGACGTCGTCAAGAAACTTGGTTTGACAACAAGAGCACACCCTCATCCATACCACATTCAGTGGTTCAACAACAGCGGTAAGGTTCAGGTAACACAAACAGCGAGAATGCATTTTTCAATTGGTTCTTACCATGATTTTGCTGATTTTGATGTCATTCCTATGGATGCTTGTTCTCTTTTATTTGGTCATCCTTGGGAATTTGATACATATGCTATTCATCATGGTAGAACTAATAAATATACTCTCACGCATAAAGGAAAGAAAATCACTTTGCTTCCCATGACTCCTGTTGAAATTGTGCATTTTGAGAAGAGTAAAATTCGTGATGGCAAAGCAACAAAACTAGAATATGAAAAATAGCAAGTCATTAAGTTAAAATCACCATCCTTGCTCACAACTAAATCTGACCATGCTGATTTATTCGATGCTAAGGGGATGTGTTATGCTTTAGTATGCAAAGAAGTCATGTTTTCACTTCATGAATTGTCTATTGCATTGCCCCCTGCTGCTGCTAACCTTTTACAGGAGTTTGAGGACGTATTTCCCTCCGAGATACCCCTAGTTTACCATCGATGAGAGGCATTGAACACAAGATCGATTTGATTCCAGGAGCAAGTTTGCCAAATCGTGCAGCATACAGGGCGAATCCAAAGGAAACTAAGGAAATTCAGCGACAAGTCCAAGATCTTTTGGACCGCGGGTACATTCATGAAAGCCTTAGCCCTTGTTCTGTTCCTGTTTTTTGGTTCCTAAGAAAGATGGTAGTTGGTGCATGTGTGTTGATTGTCGAGCGATTAATAACATCACCATTCGATATCGTTATCCTATTCCCCGCTTAGATGACATGCTTGATGAATTTAGTGGTGCTATAATCTTAACAAAAATTGACTTGCGTAGTGGTTACCACCAAATTAGAATGGCACTAGGAGATGAATGAAAAATTGCATTTAAAACCAAGTTTGGACTTTATGAGTGGTTAATCATGCCTTTTGGTTTAACTAATGCACCCAACACCTTCATGCGTTTAATGAACGAGGTTTTACATGCTTTCATTGGACAATTTGTGGTGGTTTACCTCGATGATATCCTCATTTACAACAAGTCATATGATGAA
The DNA here is from genome assembly GCA_036927565.1 of Tuctoria greenei. NCBI lineage: Eukaryota > Viridiplantae > Streptophyta > Magnoliopsida > Poales > Poaceae > Tuctoria > Tuctoria greenei. The sequence goes on from JAYESD010000006.1 coordinate 187,085,445, forward strand.
CATCTTGATCATTAAGTGCTATTTTTACTGTTTTGAGAGATGCACATTTGTTTGGTAACCTCGAAAGTGCGTATTTTGCACCAATCGAGTCTCGTTTCTTGGATATGTCGTTTCCTCGCAGGGAATTGAGATGGATGAGGCAAAAATTGAAGCGATCACTAGCTGGCCAGTCCCAACAACCGTCACGTAGGTTCATAGTTTTCTTAGTCTTGCAGGTTTTTATCGCCGTTTTGTGCGGGATTTCAGCACCATTGCAGCACCTCTACATGATCTAACGAAGAAGGGAGTGCCGTTTCGATGGGGCAAACAACAGCAACAAGCTTTTGATGCTCCCAAATCGAAGCTTACAGAAGCACCATTACTACAACTTCCTGATTTTGACAAGACCTTTGAGCTAGAATGCGATGCAAGCGGCATTGGTATTGGAGGCATTCTCATACAAGGAGGTAAACCTTTTGCTTTATTTAGTGAAAAACTTTATGGTCCTTCTCTGAATTATTCTACTTATGATAAGAAATTGTATGCCTTAGTGCGACTATTACAAACTTGGCAACATTATCTTTGGTTTAAGGAGTTTGTCATACATGATCATGAATCATTGAAGTATCTTAAGTGTCAAACCAATCGGAATAAACGACATGCTAAATGGATTAAGTTCATTGAGTCGTTTACATACATCATTAATCATAAGAAAGGGAAGGAAAATGTCATTGCTGATGCATTATCTAGACATTATACCATGCTGTCCTAACTTGATCATAAAAGCTTTGGTTTTAAAACAATAAAATCATTATATCCTACTGATTTGGACTTCAAAGATGCTTTTGAAAACTGTAGAGAAGGAAGAACTTGGAATAAATATGTGTTGCGAGTGGGTCTCCTCTATCGTGCTAACAAGCTATGCGTTCCAGCTAGCTCCGTTCATCTATTACTTTTGCAGGAAGAACATGGAGGAGGTTTGATGGGACATTTTGGAGTGAAGAAAACTGAACATGTGCTGTCGACACACTTCTTTTGGACGAAGATGAGGCGTGATGTTGAGCGCTAAGTGTCACGATACACTACTTGCAATAAATCTAAGTCTCGTCTTAACCCACATGGTCTTTATATGCCTCTTCCTGTTCCTAGTGTACCTTGGGAGGATATTTCTATGGACTTTGTTTTGGGATTGTCTAGGACTAAGAGGGGGAGGGATAATATTTTTGTAGTTGTTGATCGTTTCTCCAAAATGGCACACCTTATACCTTGTCATAAGAATGATAATGCCTCACACATTGCTGATTTATTTATGACGGAAATTGTTCGTTTACATGGTGTGCCAAATACCATTGTTTCTGATCGTGATGCAAAATTTTTAAGTCATTTTTGGAGAACTTTGTGGTATAAATTGGGAACCAAGTTGCTGTTTTCAACTACATATCACCGACAAACGGATGGACAAACCGAGATAGTTAATCGTACTTTATCCACTATGTTGCAGGCTGTCTTGAAAATTAAATTTGAAGTTGTGGGAGGAGTGTTTACCACATATAGAATTTGCTTAAAATATATCCGTTCACTCCACGACAAAGGTAAGTCCATTCTAGGTAGTGTATGGTTTCAATCCCCGTGCTCCTATTAATTTACTACCTTTGCCTCCTTCTGAAACTATAAATTTGGATGCTACACAACGATCTAAATTCATTCTTAAGATGCATGAAACTACAAAGAAAAATATTGAAAAGATGAATGAGAAGTATAGGATTGCAGGTAGTAAAGGTAGAAAAGAAGTAAAACTTGAACTGGATGATTTGGTGTGGTTACATTTGAGAAAAGAGCGATTCCCTGACTTGAGAAAATCTAAACTTATGCCACGAGTTGCTGGTCCCTTTAAGATTGTTGAAAAGATTAATGATAATGCATATAAGCTTGAATTGCCTCCCGATTTTGGGGTTAATCCTACATTTAAAATTTCAGATTTGCGACCGTACTTGGGAGAAGAAGATGAACTTGAGTCGGTGATGACTCCAATTCAAGAGGGGGAGGATGATGAGGACATCACAACAGCGGAGACGCACATTGAAATGCAAGGACCAATCACAAGAACACGAGCACGGTTAATAAATCAGCAGGTGAACTCACTCCTAACTTCTTTTGCATGTGAGTTTGAGAATAGATTGCTATATGATGATTTAATTGTTATTAGGAATATTGGAGAAGATCAACAAGTGAAGGAAAGAGGCCTTGGGAGCATGGAGAACCAGCTGGGACGTCCACAAGTTGATGGAAGCATTACAACTCAGACTCGAGTTCAACTCGGAGTCCAGGAGCAGTCCACCTTAAAACGAACGCCCATGATGCATACGGACTCTGTTTTTGACGTTCTACATATGCACTGAAAGAGGAGAAGATAACTTTCCACTGGCTCTGGTCCCACCTCAAAATTTCTCCGGAGTCATTGGGAATCGTCGAAACATGTCGAGTCTAGATTTATGTCCGGTGCTGCGCCACCGAATCGGTCCTTTGGGCCTTGTATCCCGTATGAGTCCATTAGGGACGCATCTAATCGTGTTTTGGACGAACCCTAGCCTTTAAATATTGCAGCCGCTGGTCATATTTGGTGGGTTTTGCTTAGAATAACAATTTCGCCGTTCTACGGTTTGTGAGACCAACTTCTCAATTTCAAATCGTGTCTTCTACGTTCTTGCTTGTGTTCTCGATTCACTTGTAGGGATTAGCCTTCTTGGCGAGGTCAAGCATGTGCCATATGGTTGATAACCAACGGAGCAGTGGTGTAGTGATTGTAGGGGTATTCGAACTGCTCGAGTGCCACGGATCATCAACGTCGAGTTCTCCACCCCAATAGACTTACCTTTTGGAAGATCGGGCCAAAACCTACTCATCAGCCACAGCCTGAGTCCATAACCTAGTCGGTTGGACCTTTTCGACCAATTCTTTATGTCCACATCTCTTCATCACGCCTTGGAACCATGCATCCACGTCCATGCACTCCATGCAAATGTGCAAACATCTTCCAACAACATCCACAATACCGTCATATGCATTGTTCTTGATTCAAACATGTTGCGCGACCTCCCGCTCAACTCAACCAAAATTCCTCCCGAACTTGGTTGCTGAACCTCATATTCTCTCTAAGACTAGTTCAATGGATACCGTCACCAGCCATGTCTTGAACTCAAGCAACACCTGCACATGAATAAATAACTGATAGTTTCGAGCACAAGTCCTCGACTTGACTCACGTTAGTTCTGAAACCACAACACCTTACATGAGCACCTCTCATAAGCATGTTGCAAACCATAGCAAAATGATATTAGCCATAACCACCAAAACACACCAAAAACTTAGTAAAAGAATACTAAGCAAACTTTCCATAATCCAAAAAACAAGTTCGAAACATTGCAAGTTAAAAGCAGAACCACTGTGATCAAGCTCCGAATCTTGCCAAAGCTAACCAGATCTTGAACCGGAGCTTACCAAAGCTAGCAGGACCTAGCGTCGAAACTTACCAAAGCTAGCAGGACCTAGCGCCAGAACTTACCAAAGCTAGTAGGACCTAACGCCGGAGCTTACCAAAACAAGTCGGACCTAGCTAGCACCGGAGCTAACCAAAGCTAGACAAATCCATGCGTTGGGCCTAGAAAAAAAGCATGTCAAACCTAACCACAACAAGTAGAACCTATCCAAAATAAGTCGGACCTAGACAAAGAAAGTCGAACCTTGCATCAGACCTTGAAGGAGTTCGGACTTTGTTAAAAAGGTGTTTTGGTAGTATTCAAAACTTTTATTATCAAAGCCAATGTATTCAGCACACATTGTTCTCACAGCCTGTAAGGGGGTTCCATAGGCAGGACGTCAACTGACAACAAGATTAGCCATGTCAAATGTGCGACCGTTGGTTCCTCAAAAACTAACGGTCTGGAAAAAATTCCCCGAGCCCTTATGCAGCTAAGGACTCAGGGCGATAGAGTGAGAAGAACAAGACAAGCCAATAAGCAAATCATGAATTCAAATTCATTAACATTTATTTGTACAAAGGGGCCATCCCTGATTACAAAGGTGCTCTGCCTAGGGGCCGCTGGTCTCAACTCTTCTGGAACGAAGAGGCCACCTGCTTGGGAAGGTCCTGGACTTTGACCCTCGTCTCCTCCTCTCGCTCATCGAAGGGGCCTTTCTCCACTGACTCCAACTCATCGGGTACCGGCTACGGAAGCACACCAAGACATGGGAGGCCACTTGCTCCGCCAGTTCTCTTCCTTCGACCTCCAACCGCATCGCAAGGATGGTGTTCACTGACCCCAATGTCGAGCAGAAGGAGTCCAAAGCTGGGAGCAGCTCGACCACCCCATGAGACGGCTCCCCGCGCAGCACGGGACCAAGTCTAAGGGGTTCCAACACCACCCCGACACGACCAGGAAGTCCTGGATCCCTTGCGCCTCAGCCACACGATAAGCCTGGAGGCCTTCTGCCTCTCTCTGCGTAGCTTCCTCCCGGTCGGCGAGCTCCTGAGCACGATGCTCCAAGTCGTCCTCCCATCGTTTGATGGGAGCTCTAAGTCCTGCATGGCTCATCGCCTCTCCTCCAGCATGTTGAGGCTCCAGTAGACCTCTTCTTCCCGCACCGCCAAGTCCCATTCCGCATCAGCAACGACAACCTCGTGGCAGACCAACTCCAGCCGCTTATCCTCACACAACTTCAAGCGAGATTCCGCGACAGCATGGGCCTTCAGGGCCTTCACCTCGAGCTCCTTATTCTTAGCGTCGACTAGCTTTACCAGGCACCACTCCTCAACAAGATGATCTCACTCTCGGGTGAAAGCAACCTGTGTCTGGTGCAAGGCGGACTGGGCCGCGACAACAGCATTGAAGAGGGGAACCGGCATGGCCGCCGCCACAGACGGTTGCCCCTCTGCTCCTCTGCCGACTCCATGATAGACACCAACGCCTGGGGACCATATGGCTCTCCAGCGGGAGCTCCAGGAATCAGCGCATTGCCGCCCAGCGCTGAAGCACCCCCCTGCCACAAAGGTATCGCTGACCGCCGATGCTGAGTCCCTGTCTTGCGCGCCAATAACATCGGGAGCCGGCGCAGTATCAGCGGTGGCGGGTCCACTCCACTAGAGGTAGTCGCAACGGCCATGGTGGCCACCTCCTCGCTTGGCACCGCCTTAGCCCCATCTGCTCTGACGGACAGAGAACAGGAACATTGGCATCATCAGAAGGCGGTGCACCATCAGGCGTAGGATGCAGCGCAGCAGACCCTGTCCCAGTTCTGGGAGGTGCGGGAGCTACCAAGCCCACCCCTGGAAGTACCAAGGGCACTATGTCGGCCGACGACGCCCTGAAAAGCCAAAACCAACTCCGTCAGAGCAAACAAAACAATGACAGTGTGGGCTAGCCCCCTGACAGAAGTACTGGCCCAAGCGGTTAGTCACATGAGAAGACAGCTGGAGCAGTTCCCATAAAGGCAGAACAAACGTAAGTTCTATAGCTACATTGGGAACCGTCACGATTAAAGGTGCCGCAGAAGACAGTGATACTACAACAAGTAAAGATATCGTCGCCATAGTCCCTTAACCAGGAGCGGACGCGTGGCTACGTTGGCAGAAGCACCCACCGCTTTGACTGGCCAAGACAAAATTCAAAGGGCAGTGTAGGAAAACATGGAAAGGGATCCACCCCCGGGGTCATAACCTCCCCCCAAGGTGGACCCAGGGGCCACTGTTGGTACCCCGCATACAGGGTACCCTCGCACACAGGCTGAACGCGCCTAGGTATGTCCAGTGGTGCCACGTGTCCAGAAGGTGCTGGACCCCGACCTTCCTCAAGTCCAGGACCTGACACTGCCACGAGGACCTCAAATATGGGACCTGGCTCCTCCGGAGATACGAGCTCCCAAGATGCCATGTGTTTAAGTGCGACCTCACCCTACTATAGGAGTGAGCTCCAGCACAACCACGTGGCTCGAAGCACCAAGACGGACGCCTCCCACAGAGAAGGGCTCTGGAGCTGGCTAGTGCCTCGAAGGGCTCCAGAGCTGGCTAGTGCCTCGAAGGGCTCCGGAGTTGCCACGTGCCTCGAAGGACCAGGCCTGGCCTCCCCAGCAGAGGCTAGCCCCGAAGCTACCACGTGTCCCGCAACTCACCCTGGGCGGTGGGGTGCGAGAGCTAAGGGATGGCGCAACCCGTCTAAATCAAGAATTGAAGACAGGCACCCACCTCCAATGGATAACGCGAAGCATGCCAACAGTCAGAGACCACTGCGCCCAGTCACATCACAGTGAAGACACTGCAGGCCTACCCCGCTCTACCAAGTGAGTAGCTTACGGCGACAAGACAGACGGACAGGACATACCCTGAGATCTTAAGCGACTACGCATGGGCCACTGACGACTGCGGTGGCAAGACGACGAGTCTTCAAGTCGTGGTCAGAGGAAGCTTATGCGAGAAGCTTTAGATCTTTAGGATAAATCACCCCGGGACCACCTGTCGGGCCCCGGACCCCACTTGTAAGGCATCTGACCTTGTCTATAAAAGAACCAAACCGCTACCGTTACAAAGGATCCTCAATCTACACATACATACACACACCAGCAATACAACCTCACCGTAGAGTAGGGTGTTACGCTCTTGCGGCCTGAACCACGTAAAAATCACATTTTGTTGTTTTAAAAAGGTTTGTTGTTTTAAGTTTGTCCTAACTCAAATTTTGTATATTTATACCACACAAATTATTATTATGGAAATGTTTCTCATGGCGATCTAAGAACATATTTATTTTGAGTAGTATTCTCCACTATTTATTTTCGACGTGATTGTCTTTAACATCAAATATCCACACTTTTTTTAGTAAATATCAACACAATTGTAGCGTCCGTCAACAAAATATGGCTTTTTTTAGTGTGTCTCAACAAAAAGATTTAATATTTCGATATTTCTCACCAACAACACAATCTGACAACCGAGATGGTTGTTTTTAGAGTGGGTAAATTTAGCGAGCAGATATTGAGAACTATTATAGGGATAATTTTTATAGTGTTTCCTAAAATTTAATTTTTCGGTGTGAATTAAGGGTTGTTGTTGGTGCTCTAGGGGTCCTATTGGTGCTGCTTTTTCTTACTAAACCCTAACATTTTATTTTAGGAAGTTCTCTTAAAGATGCTCTAAGAGCATCTCCAGTAGATGAACCAAAACATCCCCTAAACAAAATTATTAGGTTTAGTCAGAAAAAAAACATGTTCAACAGGGTCTCAAAACCACTCTCAATATTTTTGTTCTCCTAAACTTCTCTCATTTATAGTTAAAAATAGGGGAAACCGTAGAAGTCCCAATCTTTCTTCTCATGGGTGGAGTGATTTTGTGGCTGAAGGTGATTCTCTAAATTTCTAGAATCAACTCTTATAATCAGAACAAAGAATCACTTCATAGAACCAGAAATAGAAGCTACATTTTTCATCTCTCAACCCATTAGTCCACCTCAGATAATCACTTTACAGAAGCAGCCAATAATCATTTCTTCTGAAAAAATAATGTTTGATGAAGCTCTCTTAATTCTACCCGATAATCGACTTCGTGGAGCTCTGACAAAGGAGCCTTAATGTTTTTGTGATCCTAAGGCTCCCTTGGTTCAGCTGCCCCACCCAGATTCGCTGTTAAAAATCAAAAATCCAAACCAAAGAGACTATTTTAAGAATTAGATTTCTGAGAATCTACAGATTTTGGTAGTACAAATGAAAATCTGCCCACCCTCCAGATTTTCCAGATTTCACCTTTCAACTTTCCAGAGAAATTACCCACCATGTCATCCATTACACAAACCAAACATTTTTTTCTTTTCTATCACCTATCTGCAACCCAATGCCCAAGAGCTCCGTACACCACGCTCTACTCGCGCCGCCTCTCCTACCGGCGGTGGCTAGGTTCCTCGCCGGCGGCAGCAGTGACTCCTTCTGACGGCGGCTTCTCATCATGGCGATTCTTCCGCCCGGATGCCCGTGTCGCGCCGGAGGCCTCCCGCCCAGACGCCCGTGTCGCGCCGGAGGGCGTCATCGCTACACGGCCCCGCCCGGCCGCCGCTGTCGCGCTACGGCTCCGTTCGGCCGTGGAGCCACGTTCGTGCGGACAGAACTCGTGGCTTGCCCAAACATTGTACCGCACGCACACACGCGCGGGAATCAAGAAACGGTGAAGGAAAGAATAGAAATTTATGCGCGCTTTGTCTGTACCTGGCTTGAATCTTTGTTTGCATCTGCTGTTGTTCTTTATGCGCGCTCTGGTTAACAGTACAGAGTTTGCTGGTTTTTTATCCTCCCGGGTCAACAGCTCTACGGCCAAGGCATTGTGGCGATTGTTTTGCTTCTCCTTTGCCGCTTTTTCTTTGCAATTGAATGAACATTGTACAGAACGGTATGTGGCTGATTTGTGTGTTGATTATATTTCTTGCAGGACTTGAACAATTTGTAGTCGAGTTGCGAGTCCTTACTATACTGCAGAGTGTTTGGAAAAGGAAGAGAATGAAATATCTATGAACAGCAATCGTGATAAGATAGCTAATACTTTGGTTAGCTAGTGTGAGATAATTACTATTGTTTTAATGAAAAACTTTATACATGTGAGTTACTAGTTATGTGATAATTTGTGACTTTCTATTGTCATATTACAATAATTTTATATTTATATATACACAAAATTATGAATTCATAATGGTATAACAAGCATTTTTTACATAATTCACAGTTGACAGTTGTTTACAACCAAACAGATTCCAGTTTCTCCACAGCTGATAGTTCACAGCAACTTTCCCACAACTCACAGCTAGAATCAGATTTTCAAGAATCCACAGCTGAACCAAACACACCCTAAATGCTGACGTGACCCAATTAAAATAAACTATGCTTAATCGGATTATTTGTTGTACACTTGTATACCATTTACTACATTTATTTTTAAATACAAACATTTATAACTACGCATCTGCAGATGCAACTGTCTCATTGTGCGGATACCTAAATCAAAAATACCTCCGTTCTGGAACGAAAGACAAGATGAGTTGATAGAATCGCAAAAAGGAGCCATGAACAAGAGATTAAAATTTCATTTATATAAAAGAGAACCCAATTTTTTAGTCTGCCCCAGGCCTCTGAAATCTCAGAGCCGGGCCTGGTGGTGGGGGACTCACCTGGATGCTCAGAGGGTACGTGGTTGGCCCGTACCGCTCCGTGACACGCCCCTGTTTGTCAACCAAGAACTTGGCGAAGTTCCATTTGATGTGGTCGCCAAAAGGGCCGCCCTTGGAGGACTTGAGAAACTTGTAGATGGGCGCAGCACCATCGCCGTTAACATCCACCTTCCATATTTTTAGGAAAACAACAAAGGAGCGCCAAAAACTTTGAGGACCGATCGCTTGTTTCTCTCCGCCTCAACATTCACAAAAGCAGTGGTGGAAGTACTGTGCTCCCAGGAATTTACCTTGCCAAAAATGGGATACTTTGCCTTGAAGCGGGTGCAGACGAACTGGACGATCTCCTCGTTGGTGCCACGCTCCTGGCCGCCGAACTGGTTGCATGGGAAAGCAAGGATCTCAAAACCTGGAGTCACCGGCATCGAATTAGTATTTGAGAACTATTACAGAAATCGGGTACGGAGAATTTATAATCGTCGGGGCTTGAACCGACAGTGATAATTATATAGCTGTTGGTGGGACGATGGAGGCCGCTTTACTTGTTTTCCTTGGGACCAACTCCTTGGCCGACATTCATAAGTTATGTTCGTCGGTTATAGTGAGGAAGCCGACGATCATAAGTCGAGCCCTGCTAGCAGGCTATATATGAATCATAATCATCCAACTGATCTTCACAAGTAACGCATCATTCAAACACAAGAGATACTTCAAGTTATTCAAACACACACACGCTTACCCTGGTTCTTGTACATCTCGTGTAGCTGGCCAAGCTCCGTGTAGTTTGAATTGGTCAACCCACTGTAGTTGTTAAAGAGGAATAGCTTCATTAGATCGCATTTAGTAAACTTTGTAGTGCTCGCTACCTCTGCATCTGAAGCGTTTGCTACCTTCGTTCTTGTAACATCCACATTTTCAACAAGGAAAAAAATGTTAATAGTAAATTATTGACATTGTTGTGAAATAAAACTCTATAAAAAATAAAAATAAAAAAATGAATTTAAGGCAAGTGCATCATGGGTTGCTGCATGTATAAAAATTTCTAATTTAAAATTGCGGTAGAAAATTTCGTTTGAATTTGATTTAAAAGAAAAAAGAATGAATAGAAGAAAAAGGAAAAGAAAAACCAAACCCACCTGGGCCTAAAACCAGGCAACCCATGCCTCCCTCTTCTCTCTTTCCCCTCCCTCTCGGCCCAGCCCACCCGTGCCCCCTCCTTTCCCCCTCTTTGTTTGGCTGATGCGCGGGGCCCGTGCGTAAGGTTCTTCTCCCCCACCGAGCCATAGCACCAACGAGGCCGCCGCGCTCCCCACTTCTCCGGCCATGAATGCGACCGTTTCCACCACTCAATCCATCGAGGAAATGGCCCCCATCAAGTTCTAGTCCGTTTCCATCGAGCTCCCCTACAAATACTCACCCGCGCACCCTCCTTTTTCTCATTCCCGTGATCAAACCCTAGCGGCCAAGTCCGGGTATGTGACGCCTTCGTTCCCGGCGATTTGGCTCCCTTTTCTTCATTCTGTTTTGCCTAACACATGTGACTTGCCTCCAGGGAGCCGTCAGGCAACTTCTTTCATCGATTTGGAGGCCGCCGCCGTCTTCGTCATGCGCCGCCGAGCTCCGCCGCTCGCTGTCGTTGCCAACACCCCTCCTCCCCGTTTTGGACTCTACAAAACCCCTGAGTGAGATCCTTGTTTCCTCCTCCTTTGAATCCCGTAGAAAACGCTAAACTTGATCAAGCTTTAGGACGGTTCGGCGAACTCTGGCGAACTTGCCGTCGCGCGCCGCCGTGCGCCGCGCTTGTCCGACCATCAGTCGACGTGGCCGAATCGTGGCCCTCGGATCCAAAATGTGTGGTCACAAATAGATCCAGCCATTTTCCTTAACCATTTATCTGATAACTCCCTATACATTTCAATTGTGTTTCAAATAGGTCCAAAACTTTTCAACAACATCCTGTTCTTTACAATAAATAGGAAATAAACTAAAAATTGTATTATAACCTCTGGACTTAATGAAAAAAAAATAGGTTTCTGCTTGCAGGAAAGCCACTCACCTTGTATTAAATTCTAAAAATATTCATATTTTGCAAAAAAATTAATGTTAAATAATTATGTATAAATAGTTTTAATGTAATAAATCCCAATTAATGTATAAAATAACAAGTAATTCTAGAAAATTAGAATAAATCCTATATAATTATTATTCATTATTTTAACACTAATATTTACCTTGAATAATTATTTTAATTCTAAAATAATTACGATAAATTCCAAGCTGATTAAAATAATTGTGAAATCTATATATAAATTATATTGCAAGTATTATTGGAGTCTAAAATTATTTTTAAACATGGAAATAAATATGAAAATGACATAAAATTGTTTAATGCATACTTTTATATAGAAATTAACTTGCAAGCATAGTTTTGAATACATTAGTACACTAAAAATAATATTATTCTTAGAAATAAATATAGAAATGATATAAAAATATGATATAGATATTTTTACTCATAATGTCACATGAAAATATTCTCTAATAAACTAAAAATAGCTAAAATACAAAAATTCTCTGTAACGTCGTAAGCGCGTAGGTTTTTATTGTTGTAACACCCCAACCACTATGGGCCCGGCGGTCGTTACTTCTGGCAGCTTGCTAGGATCACAAACTAGCCCCACAGACCAACACTAATCTTTTCTGCACATTTTGTCCTCACTCGTGTGCACCCGAGAAAACTTCTCGGTCAGTCGTCCATTCGTAAATCGCTCCAAGCCAAGAACGCTTAACCTCAAAGATCTTTGCAGATGAGCTTCCGAAAGAAGGTATACCTTGGTGATATGAGTATTCTATCAATCCTATTAAGTCTTGAGCCAGGATGTCACAATCCATCCCACTTAGAAGACCGACGTCCTCGTCGGTCAACTCCCAAGACAGGACGTCCCCTCTTGGCCACGTCCATACGTTCAATACTGGCATACGTACCATACCGTGTCCCTCCTAGAGGACACACGCATCATGCATACGTACCTAGGTCTCTGCCCCGTATGCTACGGTGAAACCGCGAGGGTCGGCTCTGATACCATTTTGTAACACCCCAGCCACTACAGGCCTGACAGTCGTTACTTCTGGCAGCTCGCTAGGATCACAGACTAGCCCCAGAGACCAACACTAATCTTTTCTGCGCATTTTGTCCTCGTTCGTGCGCATCCGAGAAAACTTCCCGATCGATCACCCATCCGTAAATTGCTCCGACGCTTAACCTCGAAGTTCTTTGTAGGTGAGCTTCCGGAAAAGAAGGTATATCTTGGTGGTATGAGTATTCTATCAATCCTATTAAGCCTTGAGCTAGGATATCACTATTGTGACGATTGAATTTTTATGAAAGTTTCTTATTGTGTGTTATTATTTGTATTGCGCTTGCGACTTCGTGGTTAGAGTCGGGTCCCGATCCGACTTATAATTTGCAAGAACAAAACTTCAAAGTCGATAATCAACACTTCCACAGAGGCAAGTGTCCTTGACCATCTTGCACTTCTTTTACTATAGTTAGATGCATGCTAAATTTAAAATTGAATCCCATATTATGATTTCCCTAGAGTTTTCATAGTATTCCTTGTCACCAGGGTTTGGGTGGAATCTTTATTAATTAGTTCACGCTTAGCCATGCTTAATGAATATGAATAATTTGTCTACGTGTTATATTTGATCTACTATGATTTATGAGCTATTGAAAATAATGAAAGTAGTTGGTAGAAATCTGATAGCAGGTGTTGAATGAAATGGTGCATGCGTGCACGAGACATTGGTTTGGGGTTTGACACCTATCAGATTCTAAGAACCAGTTTATGGAGGAAGTTGTTAAGCCATATAGTATCACCATAGGGTTGTATATGGGACAACTTAGTTTAGTAATTTGGTCTCTCCCGGTGTAGCGTTGGTAATCAAATGAGCAGAGAATTGGTTCAGAGTACTGCCTTGGGATCCGCATGGCTCAAGAGGGGGATTTTCCTGGCAAAGAGAAAATAAACTCTAGGTGCCAGAGCGGTGAAACCTTAGAGTACCAATGCAAGTCAGGAGAACCATCGGAAAGACCTCGTAGTGATCTCCTGGCCAAACACCTATGAAAGTGTGTAATATGGTTAGCTACCACGAGCGACAGAGAGGTTTATTTAGTCCACCTAGCAACAGGGGATGAAATCACGAATTATGAGTAAAGGATACACACTCTGGAGAGTTTTGTCAAACTATTTAAACAGCCGTGCTCACGAACACGAGCAGCTTAGAACCGAATTCATGATTAGCACATAGAAAAAAGGTGGTGGAATAGATTGGGGTTAATTTATCATTTTTGGATTTATGGGTGGAATTCACCTAGAGATATGTGCTTAATAACAGTAAGGATAAGTTATAATTGCTATAGTGTTTTACCATTGTTTGCCTTCCTTCAATATGACTCTCATGTCCTAAACTTCCCTACTTGTTGAGTACCGTTGATACTCAAACTTGCTTGTTGCTTATCTTTTCCCAGTCTATAATGGTAAAGAAGTGGAGAACGAAGATTTCTACGCTGATCCGGATGAGACGTTCTAGGCTGGCGAAACCACCAAGCATCACCTGTGCTTTGGAGCCCCGTTTATATACTATTTTCCTCTGCTTTGTAATTTTTCTTTTAAATCAAGATGGTCATTTATGTAATAATTTATGTGCTCGAACATGGTTCAATTTAATGTTATTTCACTTTCGTCTACACATGTATGAATTCAACTGATCCTGACATATATGTGAAAAGCATCTGATCATCTTTTTAAAATCAGGTGCGACAGTTTTGTGGAGCACAAAGCAGCACGAAAACGCATACTACTAGTAGCGCAACACTGCGAGTGAAGTGAACGTAGCTGTCGTTTACTGAAGCACTTGACAAAGACTCAATATGAACAGTTTCAAGACCCAAATTTACGAGGAAAATATGGTGCTAATAGGGAGGATCAACGTAAATAATGTCGGTATAAATACCACTGAGATGCGACATTGACAACGAGAAGGACCTTCACCTTATAGTGGCTCAGACTCACGTCTCTGCCGTTTGCATCCTGCACAACGTACGTAAGTACCGGAAAGCAATGTAAGGCTCCTTTGGATTGAAGGAATTGAAAAACACAGAAATAGAAAAAACATATAAATTGAAATTGTATGTTTTTACAATACTATAATAATTGAAAATATAGGAATTAAGATAAGAAGCCCTTTAGCTTGGCAGCATCATAGGAAAAACAAGAGAACTTGTAACATGAGCTAGGAAAGAAAAAAGAAGTCTAAACTCATGTTAAGTTTCCTACAAAATTTAGCAAAGGAATCCATTCCTATAAAAACTATCCTTTGTTTTTTCAAAAATCTTTTACAAATTCTATCGTTCAAAATTTCTTTTCCATTCATTTAATCTAAAAGGAGCCTAAATCTAGGGACGTCTTCAAACAGACAGGCGGCGGACCTTGACGGTGAAGTCGTGGACGGAGGTGGCGGCATCAGCCATGCTGCGGTGCTGATAAAACAGCACGGTGGCCGGCCGGTAGCTCGGAAGGTGGAGAACGGAGGCGAAATGAGTGAGTGGGCGAGAAGACGAGAGGCTGCCCGGCGGCTAATAAGTAGAACTAGCGCTTGGGCTTGGCCTGTTGAGTGTGACGCAGTGGGTGCCGTGTGGTGTTGCCAGCCTGCCGCGCATTCGGAGGCAGAAAACTTCTTGACCCGTACAAGGAGATGGAACACCGGTAAGTGGCTCGGTAGGAGCATAAACCCCGCATCTTCCTTCCGATTAGCCTCGTAGTTCACGGCGACAAGCCGACCACTAGTTTATTGAGTGTACAATTATTATTATTAGAGGCTGTCTAAATTTCTGATGTCTGAAATCTGAGAAAATTTCAGACACTATTAGTAGCTAATTACTATTGTTAATCACTAATCTTTGTAATTAATTATTAACCTTTAATTCTATAGGTTAATCAATCACAAATTATTTTGTTTGATTATTTTACAACTAACATAATTCTTATAAATTATGGATTAATGATTAACAAAATAAAAAATTACCTCCGTAGCTATTGCTGGCGCGCCCATTTCTAGCCACTTCTTGACTATGGCCTGAAATCCGGCGCTGTTCCAGGCGTCTGTTTTTTAGTCTTTCCGTTATTATTATTACCGTCCCTCCACTTACACTATAGACTTCGTAGCATGCTTCAGAATCAAAAGTATCAGTACTCATTCCTTGTTTCCTTCCATCGGGAACAGGTCAGGCAGGCGCTGAAATTCCTTATCTGGAAGGCAGAACAGAAGAAGTTGGACGACTTTGCATCGACCTCACGTTTCACTGGATGGTGCTTCACAAATTGATCCCGTCTTGAATGATTTATTAGAAGCCAAGCGTTGCTTGCCTAGCGTGTTTCGCTGGAGAAGCTCGTGCCCCTAGACGAGATCGGTACTGGGGGTTTCACCACATTCACGTTCTGCGGGATCCAGTGCAGCGCTCTGCAGGGGTCAAACAACCGGCGGCCGCTCTGCTCCAACTCCGAGCGAACCGTAAAGAATGGCAATGGGATCCGCGAGTTCGAGTTTTCGTCCAGTTTGGCAATGACAGGTCCGGGTGGATTTTCACATTCGCGGATCTGATCCGCACACGAGCCGATGTTTTGGGTTTGGGTTCGACTTTAAATTTTCACGTACGGATGCTCGAACAGTGTAGAAAATAATATTAGCCCACCTAAATAACTCGGACCAATAGTCACTGCACTCTCGACAATCACATATGGCTTTTTTTAACTCAACCCACAATGGCCCAGTTACCCAAAAAGCTCCATGGGCAGCCCAGCAGCCACTCGCCGTCCTCCGCGCCGGCCTCTCGGTTCTCCTCCCCCGACATCGTCGTTCCATCAGTTTCTCCCGTCTCTGCTCGCCGCTGGACCGGCATTGCGAGCGCCATCGCACCCCACTCGACGAAATGGCGCCGCCGTGTGTACCCCTCTCGACAAAATGCCACTGTCCGCGCCATGCTCGACGAAATGCCGCTCCCGCCCACCTACAGCCTCAGACCCGACAGGCACCCGAAACCCGTCTGAAACCCTTCGAGTGCGGGTGCCAAATTGAACCCGCGGGTGCGGGTAGGTTAATTGACCAACATCGTTTTTCATTTCTGACGGGTTTTAATTTCATCCAACCCGAATCCGACCCATTGCTATCCCTAAAGCTAGCGAATCTCATGGAGGGCGACACAACGGCGACCAAATCGCTAGACGAGCACGGGCCTGTGCATGGCGGATCGGGTATACAACGTCGGCAACCTTGGAGGAAATGGGAAGATTGGCGAAGGAATTATAAATTCGGAGGATGCAACCAACATCCAGTACCTCAACATCGCTGACCAACACCCAGGGAGTCCAAAGTTATGCAAGATGAAGGTAGGAACAAAATGGGCATTTTGGAAACTATTTAACGGAAAAGATTGACACGTTGACATTCATGGTGTATAATGATAAGATCACTACGTGAGAAAGGATCATTCGAGACGAGCCCGCACGAAGAACGGAGACGAGCAAACTGAAAGTTCATCTAGGAATCTCTTGTGGGTTTTGGTTGATTTATGATAAGCAAATGAGATCCTAACCACTTTGTTGAGATGAACACGGGTTCTAATGAGAGAATGAGCAAAGTGCAAAAAGAAAGGAGAATGAGGAGCAATGCGGAAAAGAGATCAAGAACCAAGTGTAGTAGATCATTGTGTATGGAGTGTGTTAAGGAAACACACCCCAAGAGCTCAAGCACAAATAATCTCACACATTGCACAAATTTATACAGGACCGGACTAGTCCGACTGACCCCGGACTAGTTCGATATCTTTTTGCACCAGATCAGACAAGTCCTCACAATGCGGACTTGTCCTCACAGTCCAATTTTTCAAAGTCCGGACTAGTCCGATATTACCACGGACTAGTCCTCCCTAGTGCGGACTAGTCCCCCAAACACTTCACAAGTTGCACAAAATTGGACAAGTTCGATAACACAACAGACTAGTCCGATATCTTTCTGATGTAAATCAAACAAGTCCTCCAAGTGCGGACTTGTTCCCCAAATTCACTTAGGGTTTCATCTATCTGTACAAGTCCGATATTCATCGGACTAGTCTGAAAATTTCCAGAACCAAAATCGGACTAGTGTGGCTTCACTTCGGACAAGTCTGATATTTCGGGACACCTAGGGTTTCCTACACGCAACACATTGAACTAGTCCAGTGTCCATCACGGACAAGTCCGATCTTTCTAAACCCTAACGGTAACTTTTGGAAACCCCATATAAATAGGTGTGCACGGCCTATCTTTCAAAACTCTCAACCCCCTGTGCCGTCACACCTTCCAATAGCCTAGAAAACACCTCTCTCCAGGAAATCCAACGCAAGAAAGATCAATCCCTTGAGGATACACTTTGGATCAATGGAGAGACACGGTTCTTCACTCCTGTGGTTTTCATTGTAATCTTAAGAGTGCGTTCTTGGTGGTGTTCGTCTTGTAATCTTGGAGAGCCCTCAACTTGTGAGAAGGCCCCTTGAATTTGGTTATTTTCCCTTTGTGATTAGTGAAGAGGATTGGCCTCTGTGGCGATCCGACGAGGGTAGGGTTGGAGAAGACCCGATCCTTTTGTGGACTCCTCAACGTGGACGTAGGTTGCCTCTGTGGGAACCGAACCACGGGATAAAGAACTTGTGTTCTTACTTTGCACCCATTGTTCTTACTCTCCATATCTATCTAAGGTTTCAATCAATCTTGTTCACTTTACATTGAAACATTGAATATAAGATTAACTTGTGGTACATCCTAGTTCATAGTAGCGTGACACTTCAATTACAAGTATATTTCTGCTGCATACATTCTAGGATCAAGATAATCGATCAAATATGATCAATCTAGTCGGTACTCACCGGACTAGTCCGCACTCGACCGGACTAATTCGATATCTCGGGATTTGATCGATTTGTTAAGTGTTGCAAGATCCGACTAAAAATCAAAAAGGCTTATTCACCCCCCTCTAGGACACATTCAATTGGTATCAGAGTAGAACTCTTCAAAAGGAGACTAATCGCTCGAAGAGAACATGTCGGATATGAAGGACGTACACAAGAGCATCAACCAAGAGAAGGTTGAAGAAGAAAAGAACAAAAAATTGGAGAGGCTCCTCGAGGCCATTCAAGACTTCGAGGATGATGATGAGGAGACGCTGGAACTCAAGGCGCTCCTAAGAATGAAAACCCTCTCCAAAGGAAAAGTGAAGATCGAAGACGAGAAGAAGAAAAAGGGGAGTAGTCACACCGACTACTCTCGATATCCTTTTAATTATGATCGCTTAAATTCTAGCAATAATCACTACCTATCTATTCCACTTGGAAAAGCCCCACACTTTGATGGCAATGACTACTCAATGTGGAGGCAGAACATGAAGATGCACTTGATTTCTCTCAATCCAAGTTTGTGGCATATTGTATGTACATGAATAGATATCCCGGACGACGATGAAGTGCTTACACCAAGCCAAGAGCAAGCAATTCATCAGAATGCTCAAGCCACAACAGTCATTACCTCTTCGCTCAGTCGGGATGAGTTCGTCAAAGTGGATGGACTCGAGATTGCAAAGGACATCTGGGACACTTTGCAAACTGCACATGAAGGCGATCGACATGTGCGAGAGGCGAAGATCGAAATGATCGAAGGTGAATTGGGAAGATTCGCCATCGAAGAAGATGAGTCGCCACAAGACATGTACAACCAGCTAAAGACGCTCATCAACAAAGTTCGAGCATACGGAAGCAAGAAATGGAACGACCACGAGGTGGTCAAGCTCATTCTTAGAGATTTCATGCCTCACAATATCACCTTGTGCTCTATGATACGAGAAAGCCCCGGGTACAAGAAAATGACCCCGGATGAGTTGCTTGAAAAGATTATCAATTTCGAGATGATGGAAAAGAAGGCCAAGCATGTTAAGGAGATTGCCGATCTCACCTCGGCAAAGAAGAAAGGGGCCGGTTTGAAGTCCACTCTCAAGCCCTTGTCCAAAGAAGCTCGAGAAGCTCAACTAGAAGAAGACGATGATGATGAGAGCGGCGACTTGGATGAAGATGACATGATACTATTCATGAAGAAATTCAAAAGAATGATGAAGAGAAGACAAGGGACTAAATCAAGTGAAGGGAAGTACACGGAAAAATCAAGACCGAAGTTGAGGCGGGCATGCTATAACTGTGGTGAGTATGACCACTTTATAGTTGATTGCCCATATGAAGAGAACAAGAAGAAGACCAAGGAAACGAAGCCTCAACCCCATAAATTCTTCAAGAAGAAGAAGCAAGTTGCACAAGCGCATCTAGGGAAGGAGTGGGACTCAAATGATGAGTCCTCATCCGAAGAAGAAGAGGAGATGGATAGCATAGCCATCGATGAGACATCCAAAAAGTCCACTCTCTTCCCCACTCTCGGTGCATGGAAGGGGAACGACACTTGCCTCATGACAAAGGAAGGTAAACAAAAGGTAACAACCAAACCCTCTTCGTTGCATTCCTATTCTAGTGATAGTGAAATGGCTAGTGATAATGAAGATATGCTCATTGGTTTAGATAAGAAAATAGCTGCGAAAATGAAATTTCTACTTGGTCAACTTATTGAGAAGGAGAAGTTGATAAACCGTCAAGAAGACATGATTATCTCCCAAAAGGAGGAATATGTTGAACTTGACAAGCTTCTAAAACTTGAAAAGGAGCGAAGCAAGTCACTAGAGCTTGAGTTAACTTCAAGCAAGGAAGCTTGCTTGGAGTTAAGCGACTCAAATGCTACAATCAAGGACGAACTTGCTAACCTAATCAAGGTTATCAAGATCCTTGAGGTACAAGTTGAGTCACTCAAGCAAAGTGACCCTTCATCCTCTTCAAGCTCACCTTCTCAACCACTTAAAACTGAAGCTATTATTACTTGTTCATGTGGTAAAGTTGACACCAGCTTAAAAGACAAGTCAACCTCTACCAAGGATAAGCATCCTGCTCAAAATGGCATATTTGACAAGGAGAAGGTCAAATATGCACGTAGTGCATACTTGGCCACGAGACCTCCTAATGTCAAATATGACATTGGGTATTCCTATGGTAGAAAGCAAAATGCTAGAAGCCATAAGAATAATAAGGAAAACATTGCCTTTGTAAAGGGAAGACCCTCTCAAACTGGAAAGTCCAAAGTTAACACATCCAACACATATGATCACCGTACCAGTCCGGTCCTCCGGACAAGTCCGATCTCCCAGACTAGTTCTGTTTATAAACAACAACAGTTGCTATTTAGAACCTTTGATGCATCTTACGTTTTAATGAGAAGTAAATTTGGTAAGATTTATGCTTATTATGTTGGGCCACGCCATGGGAACACCAAGTCTCATGTGTGGGTGCCCAAATCCCTTGTGACTAACCTCAAAGGACCCAAGCAAGCTTGGGTACCTAAAACCAAGGCTTGATTTTTTGTTGTAGGCCTATTGCTCCGGTGGATCTAAATGGGTGCTAGATAGTGGTTGCACCAACCATATGACCGGAGAAAGAAGGATGTTCGTTGAGTATGAAGAAAATGAGGATCCAAGCGAAAGCATCTATTTTGGAGACAATAGTCAAGGAAAGGTGCTCGGTACCGGTAAAATTGCCATATCATCTCAACATACTCTTTCTCATGTGCTACATGTTGATTCCTTAGATTATAACCCGCTGTCCATATCTCAATTATGTGACAAAGGTTATAATTGCCTGTTCACTAATGAGGGTGTGACCGTCTCTAGAAGGAGTGATGGTTCCATTGCATTCAAGGGTATGTGAAAAAGAAAGCTTTACCTTGTTGACTTCAACAAAGATAAAGCCGAACTTGACACATGCTTGATTGCAAAGACCAACATTAGTTGGCTGTGGCATAGACGACTGGCGCATGTTGGTATGAGGAATCTTCAAAAACTCCTCAAGGGCGATCACATCCGAGGTTTGAAGGATGTTGTTTTTGAGAAAGACAGGCCTTATAGCGCGTGCCAAGCCGGGAAGCAAGTTGGAGCACCTCATCCCACTAAGAACGTCATGACTACAACGAGACCGATGTCCAATTGCTTACATAAGCATCGGCGGTAACAAATATGGTTAGTAGTTGTTGATGATTTTTCTCGCTTCACTTGGGTTTTCTTTTTACATGATAAGACAAAAACACAAGGAACACTCAAGAAGTTCTTCAAGCGAGCCCAAAATGAGTTTTCATTGACAATCAAGAACATTCGAAGTGACAATGGCACGGAGTTCAAGAACACACAAGTTGAGGAGTACCTAGACGAAGAAGGCATAAAGCATGAGTTTTCAGCACCTTACTCCCCTCAACGAAACGGGGTTGCCGAAAGGAAGAACCGAACCCTCATAGAGATGGAGAGAACAATGCTCGATGAATACGAGACCTCCAATCGGTTTTGGGTAGAAGCGGTTAACACTACCTGCCACGCCATAAACCGACTCTACCTTCATCGACTACTCAAGAAGACATCATATGAGCTACTCACTGGTAACAAGCCTAATATTTCATATTTTCGAGTTTTTGGTTCTAAATTCTATATTTTGAACAATAAGCCTAGGACCTCAAAGTTCGCTTCAAAGTCCGATGAAGGTTTCTTGCTTGGTTATGATTCAAACTCTTATGCCTATCGTGTCTTCAACAAGACCTCCGAACTTGTTGAAGTGACACGTGATGTAGTGTTCGATGAAACTAACAGCTCCCAAAAGGAGCAAGTTGATCCATGTGTGTTAGAAAGAGAAGAAGCTCCTTGTCAAGCATTTAGAAGAATGGCATTGGGCGAAGTTCGACCACAAGAACCACCTCTACATATGCATGAGGAAGATGAACCGAACCACAAGAGGAGGCCAATGATCAAGGGGGATCTTCCATACAAGATCAACCTCAAGAAGATGAAATGATCAACAAGTCAATGAGGGCAACCATCTAGGGGGAGAAGAAGATGACCATGTAGATTCAAGACCGCAAGTGCCACACCCAAGAGTACACCAATGCGTCCAAAGGGATCACATCATTGGTGACATCCAAAAGGGAGTAACTACTAGATCTCGCATAGCTAATTTTTGTGAGCATTATTCGTTTGTATCCTTTTTGGAACCACGCAGAGTTGAGGATGCATTGAAGGATCCAGATTGGGTAGTGGCCATGCAAGAAGAACTCAACAAGTTCAAGCAGAACGAGGTGTGGGAACTAGTCGAAAGACCCAAGTTCAACGTCGTCGGCACCAAATGGGTCTTACGCAACAAACAAGATGAACACGGGGTGGTGACAAGGAACAAGGCATGACTTGTGGCCAAAAGGTATTCACAAGTCGAAGGTTTGGATTTCGATGAAACCTTTGCTCCCGTAGCTAGACTTGAGTCTATTAGAATACTACTTGAATATGCTACTCACCATGATTTCAAGCTCTATCAAATGGATGTGAAAAGCGCCTTCCTCAATGGATCAATCAAGGAGGAGGTGTATGTGGATCAACCCCCCGGATTTGAAGATGAAGAGTTCCCCGACCACGTCTTTAAATTGCGTAAGGCTCTCTACGGCCTCAAACAAGCTCCTAGAGCTTGGTATGAGTGTCTTAGAGATTTCTTAATTGAAAATGGTTTTAAGATCGATAAAGTAGATTATACATTGTTTACAAAGAACTTTGATAATGATCTCTTTATTTGTCAAATTTATGTTGATGATATCATATTTGGTTCCACTAACAAATCTTTTTGTGAGGAATTTTGTAAGATTATGATACACAGGTTTGAGATGTCTATGATGGGAGAGCTAAAGTACTTCTTGGGATTCCAAGTGAGGCAACAAAAAGAAGGGACGTTCTTAAGCCAAACTAAGTACACTCAAGACATACTCAAGAAGTTTGGAATGGACAAGGCAAAGCCTATAATGACTCCCATGGCAATGAATGGCCACTTGGATTTCAATGAAGATGGACCAAACGCCGATCAAAAGGTATATCACTCCATGATTGGATCTCTACTCTACTTATGTGCATCTAGGCCAAACATTATGTTGAGCGTATGCTTGTGTGCAAGGTTTCATGCCAACCCAAAAGAGTGTCATTTGACAGCCGTAAAGAGAATCTTGCGGTATTTAGTTCATACACCCAACCTAGGCCTTTGGTATCCCAAAGGTTCCAAATTCATTATCATTGGTTACTCCGATGCAGATTATGCCGGATGCAAAGTAGATAGAAAAAGTACCTCCAGTACATTCCAATTCCTTGGAAGATTCCTAGTTTATTGGTCCTCCAAGAAACAAAACTCCATTGCCCTATCCACGGCTGAAGCGGAGTATGTTGTAGACGGGAGTTGTTGTTCACAACTCCTTTGGATGCGACCGACTCTAAGGGATTACAGTTACAATATGAGCCATATTCTGCTCCTTTGTGATAATGAGAGTGCCATTAAAATTGCCCATAATCCCGTTGAGCACTCTAGGACCAAACACATAGACATCCGACATCACTTTTTGAGAGATCATTCAATGAAGGGAGATATAGCCATTTCACATGTCAACACCGAAAAGCAACTAGCCGACATATTTACCAAGACACTTGATGAAAAACACTTTTGCGAGCTCCGAAATGAACTAAATATCCTTGATGCTCAGAATGTGGTTTGAAATCTTGTATACCTGAATGCTATCTTCATAATTTATTGATTGTGTGGTGAAAATCATCTCTCTCAATTTTTCTGAAAAACTATGTCAATTGCTAGATCTTGGTGAATTATGGTCATTGCCTAATTGTTGTATGCTTACTGATCATATTCATCAAGATTATATGATTTGCTTTGCTAAACCTTATAAGCTTCGAAGCTTTCGTTAAGCTTCAACTCTAGCCTTCGGACCTTCGCCCATCCCGACCTTTCTCCGGAGTAGGTTCGGGAACCATTACTCCTATGGTTCTATTACACTCCCGGTAACCTTCGGGACCCGTGAGAACTACAGAACCGAGAAGTTGATATTTGACGTTGCAGAGATCAGTCTGCCTTTCAATGCCATATTGGGTAGGCCAACTTTATACAAGTTTATGGCTGATGCCCATTATGGTTATTTGGTGTTGAATATGCCAACACCTACGGGCGTTCTCTGGATCCACGGAGATCGTACCGCAAGAGTCACTGCATTGGAAGAACTCTATGCGCTTACCACAGCGCAAGAGGAAGCATCCGGTAAGGAGCCAGCTGCGAATCCTCCAAGCATTCGCCACAAAGGATCTACCTCCGCACCTCATGTGCAACCAAACGGCGACGCCAACATTCCCATCAAAGTCATCCAAATCGGTTCCGATGCTGCTCAGACTACCCGTATATCGGGGGGGGGGGGGTCTGAACAACAAATAGGAACCCACTCTCATCACTTTCCTCCGAGCTAATGTCAATGTGTTTGCCTGGCAACCGTCACAAATGCTTGGGATCCCTAAGGAGGTGATTGAGCACAATCTGAAGATTTACCCAGACGCCCGGCCTGTACACCAGAAGCCCTGGAAGCAATCAATCGAGCGACAAAACTTCACCCAACAGGAAATCAAGAAGTTGCTCGAAGCTAGACTCATCCGGGAAGTCTTCCATCCAAAATGGCTGGCAAACCCAATTGTTGTACCCAAGGCCGGTGGGAAGCTTCGGATGTGTATTGACTACACCACCTTAAATAAGGCATGTCCAAAAGATCCATTTCCACTATCTAGAATAGATCAGATAGTTGATTACACCTCCGGGTGTGAACTACTGTGTTTCTTAGATGCATATTCTGGATATCATCAAATCCAAATGTCTAAGGAAGATGAAGAGCATACTACCTTCATAACAGTAGATGGATTGTATTGTTATACTGCCATGTCGTTTGGTCTTAAAAATGTTGCTTCAACATTTGTGCGAGGCATGTACAAAACATTTGGAGAGCTAATTAGAGACTTGGTGGAGGTGTATGTTGATGACATCATTGTGAAGATAAAAAAACAAGGAGTCACTCCTTGACAACTTGCAAGCCGTCTTCGACAAGTTGTGCACTACGCGCACCAAGCTGAACCCGGAGAAGTGTGTCTTCGGGGTTAGCTTCGGGAAACTCTTGGGTTTCTTGGTGACCCATCGAGGAATCGAAGCAAATCTGGCGAAGATCAAGGCTATAGAAGAAATGCGGCCCCCAGCCTGCATTAAAGATGTTCAAAAGTTAACTGGATGTCTAGCTGCGCTCAGTCGGTTTATCTCAAGACTAGCAGAATGGGCGCTACCCTTCTTCAAACTTTTGAGGAAGTCCATACCATTTCATTGGTATGAAGAAGCAGAAAAGGCGTTCCAAGAGTTGAAACAACTCCTCACCGCACTACCAATCCTGGTAGCTCCGAACCCTGGTGAGGCTTTACTGCTTTACATTTCGGTAACTGCAGAGGTTTTCAGTATGGTCCTGGTCGCGGAAAGACCGGAGCCATCCCCAATTTAGGAGTCTAGACCCCCCCGGGAGGGTCCGGAGCTACCTGAAGGCGAGTCTGGGGACCAACCCTCAGACACAGATCTTCAAGGCGAGATGCTGGAGGATCAACCTCCTTCAAATGAAGGAGTAACTGCTGCTCAACAAGAAGATCTAAACCCCTCTGGGAGGGTCCAGGTCACTCCAGAAGAAGCTTTGGGTTCCTTTGGTAGGGACTAGAGAATTCCAGAAGAAGGTCCGGACCCCTCTGGGAGTGTCCGGGTTGATGAGGAGGAAGCTCTGGGTCCCTCCGGGAGGGTTCGGACAGTCCAGCACCCAGTGTACTTCATCAGTGAAGTACTCCACGACGCCAAGACAAGATACATTGAGGTGCATAAACTGCTTTACGCAGTTCTCATCACCTCAAGAAAGCTTTGTCATTACTTCCAAGCCCGCAAAATATCAGTGGTAACCTCTTTTCCACTGCGTGCAATTTTGCATAACCCTAATTCTACTGGGAATATTGCAAAGTGGGTAGGAGCTGGCATAATTCAATCTAGAATTCGTGTCAAGACAAGCAATTAAAAGTCAAGCCTTGTCTGACTTTGTGGCGGAGTGGACTCCCTCTCCATCAAACCCTGGGGGCCACAGTGAACAAAAACCAGAGCTCAAAGTTCCGGTATTCATTGAGCCTAAATGGACCCTCTACTTTGATGGCTCCGTGAAGAAGCAGGGGGCTGGAGCGCGAATCCTTCTCCTAGCTCCAACCGGAGAGAAGGTCAAGTACATGGTACACCTTGATTTCAAGGCAACTAACAATATGGCGGAGTTTGAAGCCCTCATCTATGGACTCAAGGTGGGACTATCTTATGGTGTAAAACAGCTATTGGTGAAGGGAGATTCACAGCTCATCATTAAACATGTGAAAGGTTAATGCTCCTGCAACAATTCTCAATTAGCTGCTTACCTCCTTCATGTCCAGAGGCTTCAGAAGGACTTCGAAGTCCTGGATCTCCATCATGTTCGGCGCCTTCATAACTCCGAAGCTGATGAACTCTCGACGAAAGCCTCAACCAGAGCTCTGGCTCCTGACGGAATCTTCATCCGGAGGTTATCAAAACCAACAACTCAGTCTGCCGAACTGAGCGAAGGGTGCAAGACCAACACCTCGAAGCTGGCGGTCCCGATGGCCCTGTTACCATGGCGTTCACCAAGGGTCGTAGGTGCTGTCGGGAGCTCCGACCAACCCAACACGCAAGACTCAGAAGCTCAAGTTAGCTCCAATGCATGGATCTCAGAGATCCGGAGCTACATGAAAGACAATATCCTTCCTAAAGACAGTGTATCCGCTGATCGGATTGTCAGGTTGGCTAAAAGATACATGTTGGTAGAAGGGGATCTCTACCGACGCGGTGCCAATGGCATCCTAATGCGGTGCATTGCAAGGGAAGAAGACCGCAATCTTCTCGCAGAAATCCATGGAGGCGAGTGCGGGAACCACACATCTTCTCGTACGCTGGTCGGTAAAGCCTTCCGGC
Organism: Tuctoria greenei; assembly: GCA_036927565.1. Taxonomy (NCBI): domain Eukaryota; kingdom Viridiplantae; phylum Streptophyta; class Magnoliopsida; order Poales; family Poaceae; genus Tuctoria; species Tuctoria greenei. The sequence continues at coordinate 187,112,682 of JAYESD010000006.1, forward strand.
ATGGCTTTTACTGGCCTACAACACTCCAGGATGCGGTTCAGCTAGTGAAGAAATGTGAAGCATTTCAGTTCCATGCAAAACAGATTCACACACTGGCTCAATTACTACAAATGATACCACCTACATGGCCATTCGCTGTGTGGGGCATGGATATCTTGGGACCTTTCCCAAAAGCCGTCGGAGGTTACAGTTTCGTATATGTCACCATCAACAAGTTTACCAAGTGGCCGGAAGCGACTCCAGTAGTAACAATCAACAAACAATTAGCAATCAAGTTCTTGAAGTCCATTATGTGCAGATTTGGAGTTACAAACAAAGTTATAACTGATAATGGAACACAATTTACAAGTGCTGCATTCCAAGAGTATTGTGAATACCTCAGCATTCAACTTAGCTATGCTTCAGTAGCTCATCCAGCAAGCAATGGTCAAGCCGAGCGAGCAAATGCAGAAATCTTAAAAGGACTCAAGACGCGCACATATGAGCACTTGAAAAAGCATGAAGCTAACTAGATTGAAGAGCTCCCATCCACATTAGGGGCGAATAGGACAACACCTAATCGATCAACTGGGGTGACTCCATTTTTCCTGGTGTACGCAGCTGAAGCAGTACTTCCTCCGGAGATCAGCTTGGGGTCCCTCTGGGTCCGGACCTTCGACGAAGCCACGCAGGACCAGCTCCGACGTGAAGACCATGACCTCGTTGATGAGGGAAGGTGCCGAGCAGCTGTTCGAAATGCACGTTATCGCCAAGCGTTCCGGCACTACTATCAAAGGCATGTGCATGACCGACAGCTCGAAGAAGGCGACCTGGTGCTCCAGAAGATAATAACTTGTGAAGGGATGAACAAACTTTCCCCCAGCTGGGAGGGTCCTTTCCGAGTCATTAAAGTATCCCGACTAGGCTGCGTTCGCTTGGCAACTAAGGATGGGATCCCACTTCCCAATCCTTGGAACATCGAGCACCTCCATAAGTTTTATGCTTAGAATCACGGAGGTGAGTCTGTAATTACACACAATGCATGTTGTAGAGTCGTTATACAGAGTCGAGCAAGTCCTACGGAAGAACATCCAGACCCCTCCGGGAGGGTCCGGGAAGTTCAAGTAACACTTGACACAGTCACAATACTAAAAGTGTAACTACTTGCTTTGGGCTAGCACAAGATGTATAGCACATTTAGCTTGGTCCAGCACCCTAAGTGTGTCCTTGTCTCCCCTGTAATCCGGACGTATAATGAAAAGCATTGTTGTGTGAAAACAGACTCCACGTGCATTTACTTTTTGTACAAGGCTCAATATGTCAAATTGTTTTTACCCCGCTTGTCTATAATGAAGTTGTGCAAATCTTTTTGAGTTTTGTTCCAAGTAATTCACATGCATTACAAGCCTTATTGATAGTCTTTTTGGATCTTAAAACCGCCACATAGTCTACTTGCCTAAACGCCAAGCCAACATAGGTCCGGAGTGTGCTATCGACTTAGCCTGGTCCTGCACCCTAAGTACGCCGCTCTGCCTACACCCCGGATGCCTTAGTAGGGTGAGTACTAAAAAGGCATGTAGATCCGAAAATATTATATCAAAATGCTCGTTATCATGCTGAGTTTCTTCGGGCTCATAGTTCAAATAAGAACAATAAGTCACAACCAATTTATAGACAAGAGGACGAATTTTACTTTCTCTCTTGCCTTTAATGTGCAGGAAAAGCAAAAATTCATTGCGATGGTGAACGACGCCGGAGCTACTAAGCTCTGACATCTCCCAAGATAGGTCCACCGTCAATATCTAATATGTTGACGCTGAAGCTACCAAGCTCCGACCATTCCAGGGGGGCCTGTCTTCGATGCTTCAAAATTGAAGACTTCAACATACTGTCATAACCTTTGGTATATGTACACACCTCAAATGTACACATGTACCAGGGGGCCAACAAGACACGACATAGTATATTGAAGACAAAGTGAAATTCAAGGCAAAAAGGAGAATTTCATTAATCAGAATAATTGGATTACAAAATTGAGATTACAAGGGAAAAAAGGAGAAAAAGTCCAAGCTACTGGAAGACCTAAGACCTGCGAAAGATTGAAGCTACTTTTTGGGCAACTTCTTGGACGCTGGCTTTGGCAGCATCTTCCTCTTCAGCAACGGGACCTTCAAGCACCAGGTACAATGGGAATTGGGGATCTCTGCTTACATAACATGTCAGCACATATTCCGCAACGTTTGTAGCCAGATTTTTCCCCTCTGTATCTAGCTGATCCCCAATGACATCGCCCATTGCATCAAGTTTGCTGCCAGCACCGTTGAGGACCACCAACGCTTGGTCCAGATCTAGCTTCGGGTTGTCCGAACGTACTTTACTGAAACCCAGCAGTGTCAGTGCATCATTCGCCCGCTCGAGGAAGTCCCACACTTGAATAGCTTCGGTCTCCTTCAGGCTCCGCAGCTCTTCCAGGGACCTCCAGGCGGTCGTAAGCTCCGAACTTTCACGGGCAAGTCACCCAGCCAACTTAGCATGATGCTGCTTGACTTCAGCAACCTGCTTCTCTTGTTCGGCCAGCTCCGTCTCCCGGAGGTGGATGCGGTTCCGCCTCATAGCAAGGTCTTTCTCCCTGCCCTTGACTCTCTCCTCCCTAGCGGTAATGTCAGACTCTCTTTTCGAGAGCTCTTGCCCCACCTTCCAGTTCTTCTTCCTCTCTCCCTCCTTCTATAGATCCAGCTTTTTGCTGCGATACGCCAAATTTTTCTCTCCAAGAGTCAACTTCTGGGTGACCTCCGCCTCTCTTCTCACCACATCCTCCTGCTGCCCCAGGAGTTTTTCCTCCCTCGCCTCCAAGTCTGCTGGATGCTTCATGAGAGTTTCATTCAACTCTGCAAGCTTTTCGTAACGCTCGTTAGCAGCGTCACGTCTCTATTTGGCTTGCTCCAGGATTTCCTTGGAGTTAGCATCGAGCGCTCGAATGGCTGCCTCCTTCTCTTCCATCAACTTGTCCCAGTATTCTAACCGAGCCTTCTCCCCTTTTATCCACTCCTTCTGATCAGCCAGCCTCGTCTGGGCAAGCTTGGTCTCAAAATGGAGTCTACTGTGCCAACGCCTCAAGGTGTTGTGCTCCTCCTCCAAAGCTTTGCTCTCATGGTCGAAGGTGAGCTGGACCTGCCGGAGGCTTGAGCGGGTGTTGTCTATGTACAACACCAGGGGGATAGGTTCTGGGCCTGCTGGGACCATTTCCGCAAGCTCAAATGGGTTCTCCGTAATAAAAATTGGGTCCCACTCTACAACAGTGGTCCCTTGTATTCCTACTGTGTTGGGGCCTCTCTCCTGGAGCCCTTCAGTGGCAGCAGAAGAACCCACAGGGGGAACTTCCACCTCCGGAGTAGGTGAAGGCATCGCTTCCGGGTCTTCAGTCAATGGCTCTGACGTTGAAGGACCTGTCGCCGGTCCTGCAAGCTGCTCTAACTCTGGCCCTGGTACCTCCGGGACCACCACTTCTGGAGCAGCAACAGGAGCTTCAACTGGGGCCTCAACGTCCACTGGCTCGGGCTCTGGTGCAGCGACCACCTCTGGCACAGCCGTCGGACCTTCAACCACCTCCGGCACAGCTGCCGGACCTCCAACCTCCGGCTCAGCAGCGGGACCCTCTACCACTTTCGGCTCTACCGACGGATCTTCAACAGTTTCCGGCACAAGGGCCAGAGCCTCAACAATCTCCGGCTCAATGGCCGGGGCTTCAGCTACCTCTGGCTCAATAGCCAGGGCTTCGGCAACTTCCGCCTCAGAAGCTAGAACTTCAGGCATCGCCGGTGCTAGAGCACCAACCTCTGCTGCCAGGGGAACCTCTTCAACTTCCCTCCTGCGGTCCGGCGCTACCACAGGAGCTTCAGGTGAGGACTCCGAGTCCAGGCTCATGACAGTTGGCGCCAGAGCTGCTACGACTTCCACCTCCGCTTGACGAGGAGGCTCAACGATCGACGCCGGAGCTTCGGCAGTTGCAACCCGAGCTACTGCAACAGACGTTGAAGCTCTGGGTCCCTTCTTCGACACCCTAAAAATAAAGGGAAGAGAAGATTAAAGACACATCCAAAAGCAAGATTAACATTTTAGAGTGAGAAATCAATGCTTACCTTGGGATACTACCACCCCAATCGCCTCAAAACCTCTTCTTCTGAGGCACGGAGCTAGAGCCCACCAAATCTGGTGAGGCAACTGCTTCAGACCTCGGTTGAGGAACACTCGCAACCGCAAGAGTTCTTTCGGTCGGAGCTTCCCTTCATCGGGAAGAACTCCTGAACTTGGATCTTCTAGCCGACACTGAAGCCGGGGTCAGCTACCTGGAGCTGACGCCTCTTGAAGACGCTGGAACCAGAGCAAGGGTAGTAACAAAAGACCTCCCCCTCCAGGGAGAAGAAGCCGTCGTGGAAGGAGCAGGCCTGACGAACCTCTCGTCAGCGTGCTTCAACTTCCTCTTCTAGCTGGAAGGCTCAGCTGGCTATTTGCCCTTGCCTTTGCCGACATATTCAGTTCTTCAGCTTGGGGCGGGGACAGGACCACCCTCGGAAGCTCCGGGGATCGCCAATCTGGTGGTCGGAAGCCTCTCCACCTCACCAAGATCGTCAAGTGCCGTCATACTCCTCCGGAGCTCCCTCCTGAACTGCGCCTCCATGTTCAGAGGGAGGAAAGCCACCGGTGGAGTTAAGTTGTTGCCTTTGATGTCAATTCCATGCTGGAACTTCTTGAGATGAATCTCCAAAGCTGCACCATCCAAGTTAGATTTCAGGCCGATTTCAATCCGGTCTTCATCCATCACGCTGTTGAGTGCCCACGCAAGCTTCTCCCTCTTCTTCAGCAGAGCCCACCTGTTGACCAGGAAGTTGCAAAAGACCATTTGGGGGTTCACTCCAACTTCCACGCATTCGCAGATTCTGGTCAAGGCAGGATTGAAGGCCTCTAACAGCACCGGAACCACGCTCCATGCGTCAGTGTCAACATTGGGGAGACCTTCGGGTAGCTCCAACTTCTCGTGCTCCTCTGCAGTGACGACGATCCAATCTTTCTTCCAGTCGTCCCACTTGCCGGAAGGAAACGACCTCAAGTATTTGTAGATGCATTTCTTGCGCTTCACAAAATAGTAGAAGCCAATAAATTCGGACCTCTTCCCGGTGGTGTGGATGGTGAAGAAGGTGCAGAAAAGCTCGACGCAGGATCAAAAGGAAAGTTGAGAAAGGTGGGATCAGCCCCACCATGGCGCATGCAGAAAAGTATACCATGTCGCTGCCACGCTCCTTCTTGAACGGGAGCTTGCCGGCATGGACCAGATGGTTAAAAGAGTCGCTGGACCACCCCAGATAGGTCCAGACCTTCTTCAGATCATCATCGCTCTTGAGGCAACTCTTGGGAGACCCAACTCCATCGCGAAAAAGTGGAGCAAAAGATGGAAAGTTAGGCGGAGTTTGGGAGGCTCTGAGCGCAAAGATGATCGAAGGCGTAAAGAGTCCTCAACCCGTGCGCACTTTCCTTCTTAAGTAAGCCTCTGCGACGCTTGGATGGAAACCGCAATGAGATCAAGAGTACTTTTCAAAAATCTACCCCATCAATGACGAGTGGGCCTGTGCCACCCCGATGAAGAGATCGAGGTCCTTACCCAAGGCCAACCGTTGCCATGATGAGCGGTGGGAAACCCAATGTCGACGCTCTGATAGGGCACGCGGAACCGATACGGTTTTTGTTTTGGGAACCGTCGAACTTCAATTGTGTGAGATCCGCACTCAAAGATCTCATCTGCCATATTCATAACAAGCCACGCGTTGAAGGTTCACCCCTGAACCACCAATCTATCGGTGGACGTTCAAAAATTGAAGCGCAGGAATCAAGAATGGCCCCACCTCCGGCAGAACTACTTAACCCAAAGGGTTTCTCCTAGAGGTGGGCCCGGGGGCCACTGTCGGTACCCTACGTACCGGGTACCCCATGATACCGCAACAAGTACAAGGAAGTTCCACCCATCAGAATCAAAGGCTCTCGCAGGTCCCACATGGCATGTTGCATCGGACCCGCTCACCTCACATGGCTGGCTCCTGGGTTAACACATGTAAAATAAGCCCGGAACAAAACTCCCAACCAAGGGAAGATCCGGTGACTACACGTGTACAACAGCCTGAGACCTAGCCCCCGTCAGAGAGGAGCTCCGGTACTGACACGTGTACAACAACCCTGGACCTACTCTCCCGCAAGGGAAAGCTCCGGATCTGCCATGTGTGGAGCCTCCGGACCTTCGTCACCAACAGAAATACAAGCCGACCATGACCATTACAGACATCCAAGGATGGTTAAGGCGGCAGTTACAAGGTCTGATAATGTGTCATTATTGCCATATTAATGACACACAATCAATGTACCATTAATAGTGGTAACGCTGCCATGAAGGCACGTTACCACACTATTAACTGTACTTAATACTCTTTAGACAGTGTATTAGGTCATTAAGCACACCAGGGGCCACATGTCGGGTCAGGCCAGCTCTGTAACGGTCAGTCCCTAGAACTATAAAAGGGTTGCACTGCACGAACACAAGGGGGATTCTGATCCAGGCTATTGCGACCTGAACATAGCAAACTCACTCGCTCAATACAATCACACAAACCTCGTGGAGTAGGGTAATATGCTCAGGCGGCCCGAACCACATAAATCTCTGAGGTCACCATCTTGATATTGATCTTTGCGTGCCCCAACCACAAAAGAACCTTCGCGCTACTTCTCAGTGGGTCCGGGGGAAGTGTCGTATCCAACACTTCGACACCGTGCTTTGGTCCTCGATGGGCTAAAGAAAGAAGAGCCCATCCGAACCGGCTCCTTCTCCTCCCCAGGCTCGACGGAAGGTGCTCGCAAAGAAGCCTGCCTCCAAGGCTTCATCTGGAGGTGGCCCTAGCTGGGCAAGTGCTCGCCAAGCAAAGGGCAAGGACAAAGGGATTGCAACGGGCCCGATGGGCCCCCTCAAGATGGCAGCTCCAAGGGAAGGGGCTCAGGATCCTGCGGTGGAGAGATTCAATGGCTAGGGTAGCGACACGGTTGCAAAGTTCAGAAATGTGGATTGTTACAGCCGACCAAAGCAAGCTGCTGATGGGAGATTCTGGAGTAACTTCAATGCAGACTTTTACAAGTCTGTCTATCTTCCGATGAAGACCCCCGTGGTGCGCAACCTATGGATAGATTGGGCACATTTTGAGAAGAAGGGTTGCTCACCTTTTGTGGAGGTAGTCGAGGCAGTCGAGAGGCATGGCTTGAAGGATCTCTTTGCCTTCAGAAACAACTGGAATGATGAAGTCATTGCCCAATTTTATGCTACATGCCACTTTGCTAGCGACGAGGAAGAGCGGGTGACTTGGATGACTCATGGATCCAAGTACACCATTACATATGACAAATTTGCAAGATTGCTCCATCTTGACACCTCTAGCAATGACAATTTGATAATTCACAACATTGGCTCATTGAGAAGGACAGGATGATGTTTCTTTATGAACCCCACTCAAAGTTCAATCCTCCTTCCACCAAGAACATGAAGCCTTTCTTTGTGGTGCTGCACAGGGTCCTCAGGAAGACCATTGCCCCCAAGGATGGGGATGCTGGAAGTGTGCAAGGCTATCTCAAGACCTTGATGGAAGTCATTAGCAAAGACAAGAAGTTCGATGTCTTTGACTACATTTGGAACGACATGGTGAACATATCTTGTACTCCAAACAGGTCCTGTGGCTATGCACCTTATCTGATGTTTATGATTGAGTAGGCCACATGGATAGAATTTGTGAAGGATGTGGAGCACACACCATTGAGGCCCCAAAAGCCTCAACAAGCAAGTGTTCAAGCTGCTCCTTCTCCTGCTTCTAGTGCAGAGGCTCCAGTGAGAGCTAGTGGAGGTGCTATGGCTGCTCCCGCCACTAGGGACCCTCCTCAAAAGGGGTCACCAAGTGGCATCTTGAAGTACCTGTCAGCTATCTTTGCCTCTTGCAAGAAGGCGGAAGTGAACACTCATAAGATGAAAAAGAGGAGGAAGGCTGATATGAGATACGTCAAGGAGAATGTGAAGCACATCTGCCAAAAGCTGGAGATCGAGACCATTGGGTCTCCAGTCATTTATGATGATTCTGATTCTGATTTCACCAAGCTCGGGCCCTTGACTCCCTCCGAGCTTGCCTATTTTGGCATTGTGGACTCGAGTGGTACCGTTCCTCCTCCTCCTCCTCATCAGCCCAAGAATGAAGATGAAGATGATGAGAGGACCGACAGTGAGGCTTGAAGACCTTAGGTCCCTCCTCTCGTTCTTTTTGGTGTCTTGATGCCAAAGGGGGAGAGATTGAGGGGGAGTCTTAGGAGTCTTAGGCTTTAGCTGTAGGCTGCGATGAGGGCTATCTTTTTGTGTCTTTTTTCTCTTTATGGGTTATAAGACTTATATAATGCTCTTTTGGTACTTTTGGTCTTGTGATGCAATGTTATGAACTGCTTATGAAGATATTGATGAAATCTGTGATTTTGCTATAAAAATGACATATATGCTTGTTGTTGATGTATTGATGTCAATTATGTCATTCTCATCATGATTATCATTTATACATCCAATTGCATCCCACTATAAAGAGTGCACATATGACTTATGTTTGCATTGCTTAATGTGTTTCAAACTCATATGTGCACACTTTATGAAAATCTCAACCTTTTATCATATTTTGTGAAATCTCAATTGGTTGTCATCAATCACCAAAAAGGGGGAGATTGAAAGTGCATCTAGGAATCCCTTGTGGGTTTTGGTTGATTTATGACAAGCAAATGAGATCCTAACCACTTTTTTGAGATGAGCACAGGTTCTAATGAGAAAATGAGCAAAGTGCCAAAAAGAAAGGAGAATGAGGAGCAATGCGGAAAAGAGCTCGAGAACCAAGTGTAGTAGATCATTGTGTATGGAGTGTGTTAAGGAAACACACCCCAAGAGCTCAAACACAAATAATCTAACACATTAATTGCACAAATTTATACAGTACCGGACTAGTTCGACTGACCCCGGACTAGTCCGATATCTTTTTGCACCAGATCAGACAAGTCCTCACAATGCGGACTTATCCTCATAGTCCAGTTTTTCAAAGACTGGACTCGTCTGATATCACCACGGACTAGTTCGATATCTCTCTGACTAAAATCAGACTAGTCCTCCCCAGTGCGGACTAGTCCCCCAAACACTTCACAAGTTGCACAAAATCGGACAAGTCCGATAACACAACAGACTAGTCCAATATCTTTCTGATGTCAATCGGACAAGTGCGATATTAGCACAGACTAGTCCAAAATCTCTCTGATCTAAATCGGACAAGTCCTCCAAGTGCGGACTTGTTTTCCAAATTCACTTAGGGTTTCACCTATCCGGACAAGTCCGATATTCATCAGACTAGTCCGAAGATTTCCAGAACCAAAATCGGACTAGTCCGGCTTCACTTCGGACAAGTCCGATATTTCGGGACACCTAGGGTTTCCTACACGCAGCACACTGGACTAGTCTGGTGTCCACCACGGACTAGTCTGCTCTTTCTAAACCCTAACAGTAACTTTTGGAAACCCCATATAAATAGGTGTGCATGACCCATCTTCTAAACTCTCGATCTGCTGCGCCGTCACACCTTCCAAGAGCCTAGAAAACACCTCTCTCCATGAAATCCAACGCAAGAAAGATCAATACCTTGAGGATACACATTAGATCATTGGAGAGACACGGTTCTTCACTCATTGAGCTCTTGGTTTGATTCCATAACACACTCATGTGGTTTTCATTATAATCTTAAGAGTGTGTTCTTGGTGGTGTTCATCTTGTAATCTTGGGGAGCCCTCAACTTGTGAGAAGTTCCCTTGAATTTGGTTATTTGCCCTTTGTGATTTGTGAATAGGATTGGCCTCCGTGGCAACCCGACGAGGGTAGGGTTGGAGAAGACCCGATCCTTTTGTGGACTCCTCAACGTGGACGTAGGTTGCCTCTGTGGGAACTGAACCACGGGATAAAGAACTTGTGTTCTTACTTTGCACCCATTGTTCTTACTCTCCATATCTATCTAGGGTTTCAATCAATCTTGTTCACTTTACGTTGAAACATTGAATATAAGATTAACTTGTGGTACATCCTAGTTCATAGTAGTGTGACACTTCAATTACAAGTATATTTCCGCTGCATACATCCTAGGATCAAGATAATCGATCAAATTTGATCAATCTAGTCGGCACACATCGGACTAGTCCGCACTCGATTGGACTAGTCCGATATCTCGGGATTTGATAAATTTGTTAAGTGTTGCAGGATCCGACTAAAAATCAAAAAGGCCTATTCACCCCCCCCTCTAGGCCACATCAAAAACCGCGCATCTCCTTCGTCACATCTCATATTATGGAGTCATCGGAGACGGGCAAACTGGCGCGTCGCTGATATGCAAACATTGGAGACGAGCTTTAGAACTGACCATCTCCTTTACTTCTAATATCAGAGATGTACTTTCTTCTTAGCACGTCGACGATGTATCTACTAGCTGTTATATTGTAGCACTAATAGGAGACATACCATGTTAAACGCTCGTCTCCTATTAGATTCCCCCCATCCTCTATTTACCCTGCTTGCCGGCTACATCCTGGATCTAGCTAGGATTTGGCAGTCGCCTTGCCAGTATCAGCAACATACACATACATAAACATATATATAGCCAAATGGAGATCATACATTAAATTATATTAACCAATCAACTATTAACAAAGTAGCAATCGTAGTTAGCAAGTAAGTAATTACACAAAGAATGCCCCCTGTTCATCCTGCTTACCAAGTAACTAATTACACACATTGTAACTGTGATCATCTAATCCTGTATACTATAATGAAATTCTCTCTTTGGATCGATGACTTCATTGACGATGAACCTGCATAGCCTCTCACTGAAGCGCTGTTGAAGGCGGTTTTGTAGTCATGCCACACGATAAAATAAGAATTAACAAAAGACTAATAATAGAGTAAAATAAATGCTCAGACTGAGACATCCTCGGATTCAATTCAAATCACAGAAATCCTATAAAACATTGTCAAATTACAGTCACATTCGCACAAACAGTTTGAGCAAATTTGGAAATATGTTGGTTAGGGCTTGATCATATCAATTACTAAGGTCAGGGTCGATGGCAGCGGCACGCTCTGAGGGCAGGGTCGAGGCGGTGGCATGCTTTGGGGACAGGGATGACCAGATGCCAGCGTGCTCCAGGGACGAGGTGGTGGAGGTGCTAGAGCGGCGGTTCCTCAACTCTTTGATGATAGCAGCCCGACAGTTTTGGGAGAGAGCGCATAAATTATCATACCAAGATCGGAGTCAACGACAGCAGCGCGACAATGATGAAGAGCGAGTTGAGGAAGAGGGACGGTGCCGAAATGCTCCGAGTGCAGGGTCCAGGCAGTGGCGTGCTCCAGGGACGGGACAATCAGGCGGCGGCGTGCTCCGTGGACGAGGTGGTCAAGGTGCTGCACCTGCGGTTTCTATGTCGAGAGAGTGTGGCTAAGTTTTGCTGAAAATTTTGCTAAGTGTTGGGAGAGAGCGTGCAAGATCCAAAAATAGCTAGGTCAACAATTGGAGATGAGCTTGTATAATGCCCGTCTCTCATTTGCGTGTCTCCCTTTTGCCATGCGAGGAGACACGACAAAGGGATGTGTGCAGTTCATCATGCGCATTCGTTATCACTTGCGTGCAGTTAACATCTTGAGTGTCCGTTGCCACTCGCACACAGAGTTGACATCGTGAGCTTCCGTTGCCACTTCACTCGCAGAGATAAGAAACATTTGCAACTCAATGCAAAAGGGAGACACGCGGCCCAAGGAGGAGGAGGAGGTGCAGACAACTTAATTGCGGTCGGTGTACCCCAAAGCGTGCGACCTTTCATTTTCTCATGGCGAGCAGTTTTGAAGCATCCCATCGTCCCATCAATGCGCATGAAACGAACTGCTCCATCGTTGACTCCGCACAGACCTTAATATAAGGTGCACCATCAGTTCTCCACAAGTGTGTCCCCCTTTTGCATTTTTGTTTCTCTTCTTCGTCTTCTCCATGCCGATGACCCACCATGGCCAACGTTCCGCTGCCAAGTCCGCCGTGGGAGCCACCTTCAAGAAATAGTGATGCGACTCATCCGAGTGGTTCAACAACGGCCTGCCCTCATTATGGCATGAGATGCGTACAACTGTACATCTCGCGCTATGAGTTCCTTGGGTCTGGGTACCCTTCTAGAGTTACTGGAATGGACACCATTGGCCACTACCTCTACACCCTCATGGGTGTGGACAATCGTCTCGACACACTTTTTGAGACGATGGGCTAGGAGCTCGGTGTCGAGGGCCGCATGAACTTTGTGGCGGCGACAGTGAGGAATCTCTATCTCGAAGTCGCACCGCTGGAGTAGCTGGCTCGAGCTCCTTATGCACATGGTCTTGGGGAGCCTGTGCTGTAGGAGGATTAGGATTTAGTTTTTCTTTTGTTTTTTCTTTTATTGTGTCTTCTTGTACTTTTTTCTTGTGTTTTGTAATATATTGTGTTAATGAGTGAATGTGTTATCTGTGTTCATCTGTGTGAATGAATATTATCTTGTGTGTTCATCTGTATGAATGAATGAATGTGTCGTGTGTTCATTCATACGTCCCCCTTTTGTCAGAGGAGTAGGAGACGAGCTTTCTATAAAGCTTGTCTCATTTCCTTACGTGAATAGAAGACGAGCTTTGTGCTAAGACCGTCTCCCTTTTGTTAGAGGAGCAGGCGCGTCTCAGATATTTTCTTAAATGAGACGTGCCGTATAGTAGCTTGTCTCCTTTTACACCGAACAGAGCCATGGACAGATCCTCGCTGAAGCGGGCTGGTCTCATTTACCCATATGAGAGACAATCGCCTTTGCGCTCGTCGCCGATCTTTGTCTTCTATTTGAGTTTCTTACGAAGTGGATTTGCATACATAATAGCGCCCATCAGGCTATCCAAACACTATCTAGGTTTGTCAACTGTTGTGGATTGTATAACGAGTGACTCTTTTGATCATATTCAGAACGCATCTGGAGCAAAATTCAAGGCTTAAAAAGAATTCCATCATATACTGATAGATAATTTTTTTTCTTAAAACAGTGATACATGCTATCCTAACATTCAGTAGGAGCTGTTTCAAATTAACAAATAAGGTTTGTAATAGTTTAACATCTTGTATTGTTAAATATTGGTGGAACAGTCTTCTGCAAACAAATCATTGCATTGGGTGGCATGAGATGTGTTGACATTACTGAAAGTTAAGAATGGTATGAGGTTTCATGATCTCGAACATTTAATCTAGCAATGCTTGGCAAGCATGGATGTAGACTCATGACTGAATGTTACCTAGAGGAGGGGTGAATAGGCTAAAAACATGAAATTACTCAATTAAAACTTAATCAGCAACAACAGGGTGGACTAGTCCGGTCTGGGACAGACTAGTCCGGTTAGAATGAACAAGAACGAGAAATGTAGGATTTTTATGAGTTATTCTATGATCCACTTGATGAGAAGTGAAGTACAACAACCTAAAACCCTAGTAGAGATCAATTGGAAGAGAAGGAAACAAATATTGCTAAGTAAATCACACGTTGCAACAGAAGAACAATAAATGCCTTAAAATAATCTAGCAATGAATGAGGGTAAAATCATGCAAGAGACACAACAATTTATCTCGAGGTTCAGTTCCACAGAGGAACCTACATCCTCATTGAGGAGTCCACGAAGGACCGGATCTCTTTCAACCCTACCCTCACCAAGCCACTACAAAGGCGGACTTGTTCTCCACTAAATCACTGGGTGAATACAACACTTCTTGGGGTCGAAGAGCAACTCAAATCAGCCTAAATCAACAACTCAAATTGAGAGAACCAACCACAAGCTCAACAATGATCAACTTCTTCTCTCTTCTCTCAGAATTCCCACAAATCCTGAAGATTCCCTATTAGGGCTCAAAGATGTGAAGAGGAAGGCTTAGAGAGGCTCTTGGAAGAGGCTATGGCGGTGCTAGGGTTTGAGAGTTGGCAAAAGAAAGCGGGGATCCCTTTTTATAGGGGCCCCAACACTTAGCCATTGCTACCAACTAAAGTCCAGACTAGTCCGCACCTACACCCTGGACTAGTCCGATCTGAGGGGACAACTGTCGTCACAAAGCTCAACAAACTAAATTCCTCGCCACCTTTTGAATTCAAATGGTCACAAGACCCCATACTAGTCCGTACAACAACGAACTAGTCCGATCTCACTCAGAACCTTTTGTTCCGGTTGAGAGTGGACAAGTCTGGTCCAAGCGGACTAGTCCGGCCCCTAGAGCAGACTAGTCTGGCCTGCCAGGACTTAGTCCCTGCAGGCCACCAGCAACTCCAAACAGACTAGTCTAACCCAAAACTGACAAGTTCAAACTCACACAATACCTCTTGGTCTGTGCTGAAACGGACAATTTGCTAGGGCGGACTAGCCCCCCCCCCCCCCCCCCCCCCCCCGGACTTAGTCCCAGAAAGGCTCAGCCACACTCATCACAGACTAGTCCGTCACCAAATGGACAAGTCCGATCTCACTCAAAGGCTTTTGATCCGCCTAACATCGAATCAGTCCGATGTAGTCGGACTAGTCGGCCCCCTAGGCCTAGACAAGTTCGGCCTTATCCTTAAGGCTGCCTCGACTCATCTCTCCAACTAAACTAAATCAGACTATGAGCACTTAGGTGATTCTCAGACATTTGACTTGTTGACAACTCTTTACAACAATGATCAACTCAACACAAGAAATATTAAATCCTAATTTCTACGCTTCCAGTTTTTCGACACCTTTTCACTCTTTTTCCTTCTGAGAATTTTTACTTTCGATTTACTTTCGATCACCTGTGCTTACACTCATAAATCTCATTAGTCCCTTAATTATCATCATCAATCATCCAAAACTCATGGGTTTACCTAGATGCACTTTCAATCTTCCCCTTTTTAGTGATTGATGACAACACATTGAGGTTTTTGATAAAATGATGTAAATGAGGTTGTTTTCATATCGCACAACTACATAAAGAGCTCACCCCTAGATGTGTGCATGTTTGATTTGCACTTAGAGTGATGCACATGAATGAAGTCGATATATACACGTGTGTGCTATGGTGTGGTGCCTATGTGTGATGTGAAGAATTGAGAAGTGTAAAATTTCAAGTGAAGTGTGCATATCAAATAAATTTAAAGTAACATCACATGAAGGTACAAGATTGTGAGTATTAAGCATGATATTCAGTTAATATTAACATATAATTTAAGACCATAACATCAATAAGACATAACCAACATGGAGTGCATACATGAGTCATACGTAGCAAAGTACATAACCCAACAAGGAAAATACAAGTTTTAAAAATATTACATAGTTCAAGGATCTCATAACTAAGAGTCACTCTCCCTCAATCTCTCCCCCTCTGGCATCAAAACGCCAAAAAAGGAAAATAGTAAGGGAGAGGGAGAAACCTAAGATCTATGCCACATCGCTTGCATCCTCTTCTTCATATTCATTGGCCTCATCATGGTCACTTATGTTTGCTTCTTCATCCCCCTCCTCATGTATTTCGCATCATCAGTGTCTTTTGCCTCATCATCAACCTCTTCAATGATGAGGGCGGCACTAGAAGAGCCACCACCACCACCACCACCAATGAGAGAGAGCTCCGCTGGTGTGAGCTCGAGGAAGGGAGTAAGCTCATCATCCTCAGACGTTGTTGGAGACATTGGATCTCCGCCTTCTCGCATGGTTGCTTCATATACTTCTTGTGCCTCCTCAAACGCACTTTGACCTTGCGACACGAAGTGAAAATAGACTTTAGGACCTTGAGAATAGCGATAGAGGAGTCGTCGATGGAGGCAGAAGCAAAGGAGGGAGGAGGTGCATTGGAGGCACTCCTCCGGGAAGATCTGCCAATCTTAGAAAGAGGAGTCAAGATTGGAGGATGTAGCTTCTGATGCTTCAATTCCTTCACAAACTCCAAGCCGGTAAACTTCTCAATCATGCACATAATAAAGGGTGCATATCCACATGAGCGGTTTGGAGTGTGTGAAATGTTGAAAATGTCGTTGTAGATATAGTCAAACAAGTTGAACTTTTCTTCTTCACACAATAGCTTCATCAAATGCCTCAAGGTTCCTTGAATCGTCCCCACATCAGCATCCTTTGGTGCTAAGGTTTTCCTCAAGAGTTGGTTAAGCACACCAAAGAAGGAAAGAATGTAGTTGGTGGTAGGAGGGCTGAAAGGGAAACCTTTGGCATACATGAATCTTATCTCCTCTAGATCCATGGCTTTGAGATTGTGAACAATGATCTCATTACTCAAGTGTTCTTCTAATCCAAGGATCCTTGCAAAATCATCAAAAAACACAGAGTATTGCACACCTTTGGTTAACCAAGTGATCTTCTTGTCTCCATAGGTGGAGAAGTAGCATGTGGTGTAGAATTGTACAATAACCTCAATGTTCCGATCGTATTGGAAACTCATGATTTCCTTGAGTCCATGGTGCTCCACAGCAGTGATAATAGCATTGAATGCTTGATGGTTCTTCTTTGCCATGTAGTCCCGTTCATCTTGAGATACTCTAAGCGGTAATAATCGCAGTAAAAATCGCACCAAAACTCGTGATCTGCAATTGCCTTCTCATAATTGTAGACATTTGCATTGCAGAACTTCTTAGCTTTCTCTGCTCCCTTCCCATGGAAAATGTTTCTTGGGAGATCCGCCCAAAGGTTGGGATCATGGGCGGGAGGTGTCATCACCAAAGGCCCAATAGGACCCTGTGGATGGGCGCTAGATCCAATTGGTGTGTCATGAATGACAAGGCCTTGATTCGCCAAGGCTTTCTTCCTTGGAGGTGCTTTGGTGGCCTTCTTTGTTGGAGCTTTGACTTTCTTATACATGGGTTCCTTTCCTTTCCTCTTGCTAGCTTCTAATTCATCAACCTTTCCTTTCCCTTTATTAGCCACTTGGGCTTTCTCATTGTCACCCATAGCGACAAGCCTCTTCCTTCGACTGGATTGTTGCTCATTGGCTTGACCCTGTGCGGAGTCTCTGTCATGACACTTCTTAGTGCGAGCTTCGCATCGTGCGAGTGTTGGTATTTCTTAACACCATGGATTATCTTCGGTAGGAGATGAGATTCGGAAGCGCACGAAAGATACTATTGTAGCATTTCAACCAAGAGTGTTCCCAATGGTATCGTATTTATACCAAAGGAAGGCGGTGTAGTAAAGTAAACATTATTCTTATGATTAATGTATATGGTACTCAATGTTTATCAGAGCAGGGATAAGATGATAATAGGGGTTGTGTGACACACACATAAGATATCTACTCTAAGGGTAAGGTTGTCCTAGTGTGGGTTAAGATACGAGAAGGGGCTGCTCATACTGTGCTCTAATTACTCATATATATAGCCTACTAGTGTATACATGAGTATGCTAATGATGAATACTAGGGCTTAGTGGTCCAACACATCAGGCACGGGTTTACCCCTGACATCATCAAGATGATTCCCGCCAAGAGTGTGTGGCATAGACGAACGTGAGGGAGTACAACGGAGGGGTAGGGCCGTCACCACCTGCCGCCTACCTCTACAACTTGTGGGTCTACGAGACATCCAACGCTACATAACTATCTAAACACCACACTTGCATGTTAAGTAAATACCTTAAAAGTCATGGTACAAATATCTTCTTAAGGCAATGACTAATCTAAACATTGTTGAACCAATTTTGGGACCAAGCACTAACTTATCCATGCCAACATAATCATATTAATACCTAATTGGACTATAGTGGTTGTGTATGATGTTAATGATAACATGATATGAGCATTATGACTAGACCATAATAACACTACACCTAACACATACATGGACTCCACAATCAAACAAGAAACGCTTTGTAAAAGTATATGAATAAATAAAGACTAATAATAATATTATTATAAATCATAAAGTCAGAAAATAAAGAAAACATACATGAACCATACATTTCCCAATCTGGACTTGGGACTAGAGGCTCCTCTCTACAGCCTAACCTCCACTAAGGA
This sequence comes from Tuctoria greenei, assembly GCA_036927565.1. Lineage (NCBI taxonomy): Eukaryota > Viridiplantae > Streptophyta > Magnoliopsida > Poales > Poaceae > Tuctoria > Tuctoria greenei. Next base: position 187,130,813 of record JAYESD010000006.1, read on the forward strand.
ACTAGGAGAACTAGTGTATACAAGAGATAATGATTGAGTGGTGTGTGAAGTGAAGTGAGGCCTCTCCCCCTACTTATACACGAATTACAGGCGGTTCCCGCCATCAAAAGCACTCAGATCAGTCACCGTCGTTATCAGATCACTACAAGAGGTCGACACGTGGAAGTTGACCGCGTCTAAAGCTCTTACAAGGTCGGTCGAGCCAGGGGGTCGGTCAACCTGGTCAGTGCACCATCCGCGGTGTGCTTCCTCCAGGTGGGTGAAAGGTGGGTCCTTGTTGGTATTTCGTAACACCACAAATCATCTCCAATAGAAGATGAGATCCGCAAGTGCATGGAAGATACCACTGTAGCATTTCACGCAAGATTATTCCCAAGGGTATCATATTTATCCCAAAGGAAGGCGGTGAAGTAAAGGGAACACAAGTCCAATGACCATGGAAGTTTTACAGATGATATATAATAAAGTTGTTAAGACAACTCAAAATAATCACATCAATTAGATCTGTAAAACTCGAGTTATGATAAAACCACCGAAGCAAGGTAGTGTTGTGCAGAAACTCGATGAAAATGACTTGACAGAAACAAGTTGGACGAACAAGTCACAAAAGTTCCTTTCAACTATGAATTTTATTCAATGGAACACAAGAGGAACAGCCCAGAAGTCGTCTACCACGAGCTCTGGCCTCCCTTGCTTATATAACCAGACCGAAGGCCAACTCAACTCTAACTAGGACTGTAATCCTACTCAATTCATGAATCGAAACTTCCCATAACTGCTCAAGATTCTTCAATACGCATATAAAAGCAATATTAAGACTTCCAAACATCTTAGAAACATATCCCACATTCCTAAAAACAACTCAACTTTGTGACTCATACGAAATCCTATCGTAACCAACTCAAATCTTTCCATATTTGAGTCAAACCCGACTCAGCTGCAGTCTGAGTCCATTACCTAGTCCATTGGACCTTTTTGACCAATTCTTTACGTCCACATCTCTTCATCACGCCTCAGAACCATGTAGCCACATCCATGCACTCCTTGCACACGTGCAAACATCTTCCAACAAGGTCCACGATACCTTTATATGCATTGTTCTTGATTCAAACATGTTGAACAACCTCCCAACCAACTCCACCCCAATTCCTCCCAAACTTGGTTGTTGAACCTCATATTCTCCCTAAGACTAGTTCAATGGATCCCGTCACCAGCCATGTCTTGAACTCAAGCAATACCTACACATGAATAAACAACCAATACTTCTGAGCACAAGTCCTCGATTTGACTCTCGTTAGTTCCGATAACCACAACACCTTACGTGAGCACCTCACATAAGCATGTTGCAAACCATAGCAAAATGATATCAGCCATAACTACCAAAACACACCAAACACCAAAAACTTAGTAAAAGAATACTAAGCAAATATTCCATAAGTGTAAATCGAGTTTGAAAAATTGCAAGATAAAAGTAGAACCACTGCGATCAAGCTCTGAACCTTGCTAAAGCTAACCGGATCTTGAACCGGAGCTTACCAAAGCTAGCAGGGCCTAGCGCCGGAACTTACCAAAGCTAGTCATACCTAGCGCCGGAGTTTACCAAAGCTTGTCGGACCTAGCGCCGAAGCTAACCAAACCTAGTCAGACCTAGCTAGCGTCGGAGCTAACCAAAAAGCTAGACAAACCTTGCGGCGGACCTAGCAAAAACATGTTGAACCTTGCCACAACAAGTCGGACCTATCCAAAATAAGTCAGACCTAGACAAAGAAGTCAGACCTAGCCAAAATAAGTAGGGCCTTGCATCGGACCTTGCAGAAGCTACCCAAAAAAAGCTGGACCTACCATCGTACCTTGCAGGAGCTCGGACCTAGAGTCAGACCTTGTTAAAAAAGTGTTTTGGTAGTATTCAAAACTTTTATCATCAAAGCCAATGTATTCAGCACACATAGGTGTCACAATATTGACGGTCGAAATTGGTATATAACGACCATCAACAGTCCTCTAACCATTTAAGGGTGCTACACCATTGGATGCCCTCAGATACTCTTGTAGGTGGGACATTTGATCCATGTGCTGCCACATGTTGGTGTCTGATTGGCTGGGAAAATATTCTTAAGGATTCCTCCCTTGGTTTCACTTCAATTCTGTATAAAATACATGCATGCACCATTTTCTCAAAGTACAAGTGGAACTAGGTTATTTCTAAAAGTAATGTGTGTAAGAAATGTCTACTCCATGACATAATTGATATATATTGACGGTCGAAATTGGTACTTAACGACGCTCAACAGTGTAACACCCTCATTTTCATGCATCATGCATTGCATAAGTTCATATACATGTTTAACATTAATTCACATAAAAAGAAATAAGTTTAAAATGAATTAGGAGAAAAATCGAACTTAAGAATTCTGGGAAGTGCGGACAAGTCCGATTTTGGTGCGAACTAGTCCGATTTCTCTCTAACCTCACTCGAACTAGTCTGTTTTTGTTGCGAACTATTCCGGTTTTTGCCTCTGGACACTTTCGGACTTATCCGGTCCGTAGCGGACTAGTCCAGTCATCCCAACTCATTAAAATTTTGCTAAGTCCCTGGACTTGTCCAATATTCCAGCGGACTTGTTCGGTTTTGGCCAGACTTGTCTGATTTTCCTCTAACCAAGTTCGGACTTGTCCGTTTTTCACCTCTGTCAATCTTCGGACTAGTTCGACCTTTTTTGGGTTTGACGATAAATTGCGATTCCGAGTTGATCTTTTGTTTCACGACGTGTTTTTGGGTTTTACCTTAAGTGGCCCTAAGGACATCGTGTCCAACTCTTTTTGGAGCCCATGTGGGACCCCACACCGGCCTCAACCATTCCCAAACTTGAAATCCATCAAACCCTAGCCTCCAACTCTATATAAACAACCCCACCTCTTGACTTTAAATCCTTTGGCCTCAATTGACAAACCACCCAGACCCTAGTTTGTGGATAGCCGCCACCGAGGAGGGAGAAGGAGATCCCGAGCAAGAAGAAGAGGAGGATCAAACAAAAGAGGATCAAGATCTCCATCGAGTTTACGTTCTTCATCGACAATTCACCTTCAAGTTCTTCATCAACCCTAGATCGTCAAGATCCAAGTGTTGCCTCTAAGATCCTTGATTCATTGGAGTTATAAACACTTGGTATACCTTCTATTTCCTATTTCTCACGTGAATTCAACCCCAATTCTCCAAATTCACGTTGATCTAGAAAACCCTAGTTCGCTATTTCTGCGAAGGGCGGACTAGTTTGGCCCTACTGTGGACTTGTCCGATTTTGCAATCTATTTCCTACTGGATTAAATTTAAATTGATTCGAATCAACTCCAAACCTGTCCAAACTTGTTAAAAGCTATTAGAACTAGTTAGTAAACATCATTAACAACTCATTAACTAGTTTTGCTTCGTATTTGCATTAATCATGAATGTCATGCCATATTGAGTAATATATGTGCACTTCTTGATTGTAATTCTTGTCTTGTATGTTAGTTGCGCAGTTTAGACAGATTTGCACTAGAGAGTGCTGTGGAAGATCTCCGGCACCAGGAGTTTGAAGACTTTGACCCAAACCAAGCCCAAGAGCAAGGCAAGTGTCCTTAAAGATATTGATCCTATTTTGACAATAAATGTTTTGTTTTCAAAATTGCATGCTTGTGTCAATTTGATGGGAATTCCTATGATAGGAAGTTTACTAGCTTCGTTTAACCACCCTTGTCACCTGGGATACATGGTAGAGAGTCGGGAAGGGTTTTTTTTTACCTTTTTGCTTTGATTACTTAATTGGGATGGTAAAACAACTATACCATTTAATTGTGCATTAATGAGATTATTGTTAATATGAACTGGTAATATGACATGGTAATGGGTAATCTAAGAAAGCATGGTATGTGGATGGGTTGGATGTTATGGTGGTTTCACTTGCTTTAGATCTAAGGACGGTTCATGGAGCGAGCATCCAAGAATTACAGTGCCACCACGAGGCCAAGTATGGGTGCCACATAGCTGATTAATTAGGTTATTGCTAGTATTGCATGGATCATTTGGCGCACCGTGGAAGGGGAGTCGAATTGGGTTTGTATATGGTTTGTGGGACTCCCTGGGATCCGAACGGCACAAGAGGGGGCTCTTGGTTGAAGCTGTGCTCTGTTGGAAACATTGCCACCAGTGAAACCTCAGTGGATCCGTACATGCTAGTAGACCCTTTGTAAAAGCTATTTCGTGATCTCTTGGCCACACACCAATGGAAGTGTGAGACGGCATAATTGAGATTCCATAGTCATCGAAAGGCGATGAAATTACAAACACGTGGGTAAAGTGGCACAACCTCTGCAGAGTGTCTTAAAACTATCATGATAGCTGTGCTCCCGTTTATGAGCAACCTGGACCCTCACATGATTAGAGACAAACTTGGGATTTTGGATGGTTTGGCAATGGTTATGGCTGGTTGTGGATTGAATTATGGTATTGAATATGGTTAATGGTAATGAGAAATCCGGTATAATGATGATGGATATTGAATATGGACTTATTCTATGATAATCATTGTGGATGGGTTTACTTCACATACAGATAATATATTGCTTTTCAAATGTTTTAATGTACTTTTTAGCACTTAGCCTTTATTATATTCGTCATTTGTATTAGTTACATGTCATACTTTCCACACTTGCTAAGTACGATATGTACTCACCCTTGCAATTCCCCCACCAACAGTTGCAGGTAAAGATTGGGAGTATAACGATGATAATGCGGAGTTCTAGGCCATGTCTGCCGTCAGCTTTGCCTGTGGTGTTGATTGGATCCGCGCTATACCCTTCTGCTTATCTTGCTTAGTTTAGTTGCTTATTTAGTTTATTTCTGCTGCATTAGTTCAAACTTGACATTTATAATCATTAGATCTTGTATTCGAGGATATTATGAATTGTGTAACAAAATGCTTAATTAATCTTGTTCTGTGGTAATTTTTGTATATCCGTTTGTGAATGCACTTGTGTATGTGTGTTGAACATCCTGGGCACATATATGCGTTCACTTGGTTCATTTTCAAAACCGGGTGTCACAAATTGGTATCAAAGCCATAGGTAGACCGTAGGACATAGCCTATATAGAATGGACACTTTAGAGCACATAGGAGCACTCAGGAATCGATGTGTTTTGCTTGGTGTGTTGTTTGCTATGTTTTGCTGCTTGTGTGCTTAGTAGAGGATTTTGGGATGCTTTAGCATTGCCATGTCAATATAGGCTAGTATAGGTAGTTGTTTAGTTTCATATCCCTTGATGCATATAGTGGAGGACCTTTTCTAAATTCTTATCTCTTGTTTTTCTTCAAATGGTGAGGACTCGCAACCAGAGAGATGGTAGTGATGAGGAGGGGAACAATGGAGCACCTTAGAACAACAATGGACAAGGACCTGCCCATGGAGCTATCAACCTTGAGCAACTTTTGGCTATGCAAAACCAGCTCATGCAGACCATGATACAGACTATGGGACAGCTGCAGGCTGGCAATAACAACCAACAGCCCCACATGCCTCCACCGCCACCCCCACCTCATAACTTGTTGGGAGAGTTCATGAGGACTAGGCCACCGACCTTTGCTCAAGCCGCTGACCCCATGGATGCCGATGATTGGCTCAAGCCCGTGGAAAAGAAGTTGGCCATTGTACAATGCAGCGACCGAGAGAAAGTGCTATTCGCTTCCCAACAACTAGTTGGAGCAGCTGCGGATTGGTGGGACTCTTTATGCAATGCTCATGAGAACCAAGAGAGGATTACTTGGGCTCAATTCAAGGAGAGATTTCGTTCTCATTATGTGCCGGAAGGTGTTATGATTTTGAAGAGGCAAGAATTTGAGAACTTGAGGCAATGAAGATCGAGTGTGGGTGAATAACTCAACAAATTCACTCAACTTTCAAGATATGCACCCAAGGATGTGAGCCGGGACAACTGAAAGCAATACTTGTTCATGAGGGGCTTGAACAATGAGATCCAAGTTGAATTGCTGAATTGTGATTATGCCAACTTCCAAAAGCTAGTGGACAAATCAATTGTTGTGGAGAATAAAGTCTGTGAGATGGAGCAAGACACCAAAAGGAAGGCACCATATCAAGGATAGAAACAAGGAAGTAATGTGCGCCCTCGCTTTGCACCCCCCAATGCGCCATATTACATCTCTTCTGCTCCTGTATAACTCCTTGGATATGCACCGCACCCAGCTCAATTTGTGCAGCAACGCCCTGTCATGCAAGCACCTAGGCCTCCAATGCCTTTTAAACCTCGTGCCAATTTTCCTGGTGCAAATATTCAGAACCAAGTCCGTTCGAACAACTCTGGTGCAGTTAGGAAGTGCTATACATGTGGATAAGCAGGACACTTTGCACATCAATGTCCTAAGTCAGGCCTTGGTCAAGGAAGCAATGATCAAAGACAAAACCCAAGACCCAATGGAAGACAGACACAAGGGAACCGTGGACAGCAGAATTTTGCTCGTAGCAACGTGAACCATGTCTCTACGGAGGAAGCTCAGCAAGCGGATGACGTGGTTATTGGTATGTTTCTCGCAAACTCCAACCCAGGGACTATGTTATTTGATTCTGGAGCATTGTAGTCATTGATTGCATTGAAATATGTTGCCAAGTATAGTTTGCTATCTCTTATATGAAGTTTACTCTATTGGTTATGTCTCCTGGAGGAGAGATGTGGACGGATATAGTATGTCCAAAAGTAAGCCTTAGAATAAGGGGGTAGACTTCTTTGCCAACCTCATTGTTTTAGATTATCAAGGGTTGGACATTATACTTGGTATGGATTGGTTGAGGAAGCACAATGGAGTCATTGAATGCGCCACAAAGACGGTGAAGTTGACCAATAAGGAAGAGATCACCATAGAGTTTGAAGCATCTCAACACGTACCGAAGCAATTGGAGCTGAATAACATGAATGGTGCTGCAATTGAGGATATTCCAGTGGTGTGCAAAATTTTGGACGTGTTTCCGGATGAGTTGCCAGGTATGCTACTTGATCGTGATATTGAGTTTGTTATTTAATTAATACCTGGAACTGCACCTATAGCTAAGAGGCCATATAGGATGCCTCCTAAGGAATTAGAGGAACTCAAGAAACAAATTCAAGAGCAACTAGAGAAGGGATTTATTCGCGCAAGCTCTTCAGCTTGGGGAGCGCCCGTACTTTTCAAGGATAAGAAGGATGGATCACAAAGGATGTGTGTGGATTATTGAGCTCTCAATGAGGTGACCATCAAGAACAAGTATAACTTGCCCCGCATAGAGGATTTGTTTGATCATATGAAGGGTGCTTGTGTCTTCTCCAAGATTGATTTGAGGTCGGGATACTTTTAAATGAAGATTAGACCATCGGGCATACCTAAGACAGCTTTTTGGACACGATATGGATCTTATGAGTATACAGTGATGTCCTTTGGATTGACCAATGCACCTGCCTATTTTATGTACCTCATGAATAAGGTCTTCATGGAGTATTTGGATAAGTTCATTGTGGTGTTTATTGACGACATAATGATCTATTCGAAGGATGAGAAGGAACATGAGGAGCACTTGAGGCTTACATTGCAGAAATTGAGGGAGCATCAATTGTATGCTAAGTTCAACAAGTGCCAGTTTTGGTTGAAAGAAGTATCGTTTTTAGGTCATAACATCTCAGGAGGAGAAGTATCAGTTGACCTAGGAAAAGTGAGAGATGTGCTGAAATGGGAGCCACCGCAGAATGTAAAGGAGATCCGGAGTTTTCTTAGAATGGCTGGATATTACCGTCGGTTCATTAAGGTATATCCAAGATAGCCAAGTCTATGACCGAGTTGTTGATGAAGGGGAAATCTTTCCAATTGACTCAAGCTTGTCAAGAAAGTTTTGACGAGTTGAAGAAAAGGTTAACTACAGCCCCAGTTTTGATATTGCCAGACGTGAGCAAGAGTTTTGATATTTATTGTGATGCCTTGAGACAAGGACTCAGATGTGTGCTCATGCAAGAAGGTCAAGTGGTTGCCTACGCATCGAGACAATTGAAGAAACATGAGCAGAATTATCCAACGCATGATTTGGAACTTGCAGTCGTGGTACACACATTGAAGATTTGAAGAAATTATATTATTGGTCATAGGTGTGAGATTTATACGGATCACAAGAGTCTCAAGTACATATTCACGCAAATGGACCTGAATTTAAGAATGCGAAGATGGTTGGAGCTCATCAAGGCTTATGATGTGGGGATCAATTACCATCCAGGGAAGGCTAATGTAGTGGACAATGCTTTGAGTCAAAAGGGAGTAAGTCACCAGCTCACGACTCGAGAATTGCCATCCGAGTTATGCGAGGAGTTTGAACAGTTGAGCCTCGGATTTTTGAATGAGATGGGAATAATGGAGTTAAATCCGACCCTGGAGCAAGAAATTTGAGAAGGTCAGACTAAGGATGAGGAAATTCAGGAAATCAAGGAAAGGACCCAAGAAGGGAGAGAATTCAGATTTGATGAGGATGAACATGGTACCCTATGGCTTGGAAAGAGGATCGTTGTGCCTAATGTGAAGCATATTCGGGAGACAATATTAAATGAGGCACATGACTCACATTACTCAATTCACCCTGGTTGTACAAAGATGTACAAAGACTTGAAGACATGTTATTGGTGGGCTAGCATGAAGAAGAACATAGCTGAATATGTAGCGTTGTGTGATGTGTGCCAGGGAGTCAAGGTAGAACATCAAAGACCAGCTAGATTATTGCAGCCATTAAAGATCCCAGAGTGGAAGTGGGAAGAAATTGGTATGGACTTCATAGTTGGATTTCTATGTACTCGGTCTGGTTATGACTCAATTTGGGTAATTTTGGATCGGTTAACTAAGCCAGCTCACCTTATTCCCATCAAGACCACCTTTAATGGGGAGAAATTGGCTGAACTGTATATGGGAAGAATAATATGTTTGCATAGAGTTCCAAATAAGATAGTGTCGGATAGATGTTCTCAATTTACCTCCAGGTTTTGGTAGAAATTGTATGAAGCATTGGGTACAAGGTTTAATTTCAATTCAGTGTATCACCCTCAAACCGATGGACAAACTGAGAGGACCAATCAGATTTTGGAAGACATGCTAAGAGCTTGTGCTTTGAAGCATGGGAAAAGTTGGGACAAAAGCTTGCTCTATGCGGAATTCTCATATAACAATAGTTACCAAGCAAGTTTGAAGATGTCACCATATGAAGCACTATATGGAAGGAATTATAGGACACTGTTGTTTTGGAATGAGACAGGAGAAAATCAAGTATTTGGACCAGATATGTTGCAAGAAGCTGAAAAACAAGTTCAGATTATTCGGGAAAACTTGAGGGCTGCCCAATCAAGACAAAAGGGCTATGCAGACAATAGGAGAAGGAAACTAGCATTTGAAGTGGGAGAATTTGTATATCTCAAAGTATCACCAATGAGATGTCATAACAGGTTTACCATCAGAGGCAAGCTAGCACCTCGATATATTGGACCGTTCAAGATTTTGGACAAAAGAGTAGAAGTAGCATATAAATTAGAGATGCAAGCTCACTTAGCAGATGTTCATGATGTCTTTCATGTTTCCCAGCTCAAGAAGTGCTTGAGGGTACCGAAAGAACAAGTGCCAATGGAAGGATTGGAATTAGAGGCAGATTTGACTTATGCCTAGCAACCGGTCAAAATCTTGGAAACCAAGGAGAGACTCACAAGGAACAAGGTGATTAGAAGGTGTGAAGTTCAATGGAAGCGTCACACAGAATCAGAGGCAACTTGGAATCTAGAAGATGATCTCAAGAAGGAATTTCCCTATCTCTTCTCTTCCGCATCGAATCTCGAGGGCGGGATTCATTTTAGGGGGGGGGGGGTAGGTTTGTAACACCCTCATTTTCATGCATCATGCATTGCGTAAGTTCATATACATGTTGAACATTAATTCACATAAAAAGAAATAAGTTTAAAATGAATTAGGAGCAAAACCGCACTTAAGAATTCTGGGATGTGAGGACTAGTCCGATTTTGGTGCAGACTAGTCCGATTTCTCTCTGACCTTGCTGGGACTAGTCTGTTTTTGCTCCAGACTATTCCGGTTTTTGCCTCTGGACACTTTCGGACTTGTCCGGTCCGTAGCGGACTAGTCCGATCACCCCAATTCATTGAAATTTTGCTAAGTCCCTGAACTTGTCTAAATTTGTCCGGTATAGCAGCAAACTTCTCCGTTTTTCCTCTGACTAAATTCGGACTTGTCCGGTTTTGGCCAGACTTGTCTGATTTTCCTCTGACCAAGTTCGGACTTGTACGATATAGTACGGACTTGTCTGTTTTTCACCTCTGTCAATCTTCGAACTAGTCTGTCCTTTTCCGGACTTGTCCGATAAATCACGATTTCGAGTTGATCTTTTGTTTCACGATGTGTTTTTAGGTTTTACCATATGTGGGACTAAGGATGTCGTGTCCAACTCTTTTTGGAGCCCATGTGGGACCCCACACCGGACTCAACCCTTCCCAAACTCGAAATCCATCAAACCCTAGCCTCCACCTCTATATAAACAACCCCACCCCTTGACTTTACATCCTTTTGCCTCAATTGACAAACCACCCAAACCCTAGTTCATGGATAGCCACCACCAAGGAGGGAAAAGGAGATCCCGAGCAAGAAGAAGAACAGGAGGAAACGAAAGAGGATCAAGATCTCCATCGAGTTTACCTTCTTCGTCAACAATTCTCCTTCAAGTTCTTCATCAACCCTAGATCGTCAAGATCCAAGTGTTGCCTCCAAGATCCTTGATTCATTGGAGTTATAAACACCTATTATACCTTCTATTTCCTATTTCTCACGTGAATTCAACCCCAATTCTCCAAATTCACGTCGATCTAGAAAACCCTATTTCGCTGTTTCTACGAAGGGCGGACTAGTCCGGCCCTACTGCAGACTTGTCCGATTTTGCAATCTATTTCTTGCTGAATTAAACATAAATTGATTCAAATCAACTACAAACCTATCCAAACTTGTTAAAAGCTATTAGAACTAGTTAGTAAACATCATTAACAACTCATTAACTAGTTTTGCTTCGCATTTGCATTAATCATGCATGTCATGGCATATTGATTAATATATGTGCACTTACTGATTGTAATTATTGCCTTGTATGTTCATTGCACTGTTTAGAGGGATTTGACTTGTAATAAATGTTTTGCTTTCAAAATTGCATGCTTGTGTGAATTTGATGGGAATTCCTATGATAGGAAGTTTACTATCTTTGTTTAACCACTATTGTCACCTGGGATACATGGTAGAGAGTCAGAAAGGGTTTTTTACCTTTTTGCTTTGCTTAATTAATTGGGATGGGAAAACAACTATACCATTTAATTATGCATTAATGAGATTATGGTTAATATGAACTTGTAATATGACATGGTAATGGGTGATCCAAGCAAGCATGGTATGTGGACGGGTTGGATGTTATGGTGGTTTCGCTTGCTTTAGATCTAAGGACCGGTTCGTGGAGCAACCATCCAGGAATTACAGTGCCACCACAGGGCCATGTATGGGTGCGACATAGCTGTTTAATTAGGGTATTGCTAGTATTGCATGGATCATTTGGCACATCGGGTAAGGGGAATCGAATTTGGTTTGGATATGGTTGGCGGGACTTCCTGGGATCCGAACGACACAAGAGGGGGCCCTTGGTTGAAGATGTGCTCTGTTGGAGACATCGCCACCGATGAAACCTTAGTGGGTCCATACATGCTAGTAGTCCCTTTGTAAAAGCTATTTTGTGATCTCTTGGCCACACACCAACGAAAGTGTGAGACGACATAATTGAGATTCCATAGTCATCGAAAGGTGATGAAATCACAAACACGTGGGTAAAGTGGTACAACCTCTGCAGAGTGTCTTAAAACTATCATGATAGTTGTGCTCCCGGTCGTGAGCAACCTGGACCCTCACATGATTATAGAGAAACTTGGGATTTGGGATGGTTTGGCAATGGTTATGGTTGGTTGTGGATTGAATTATGGTATTGAATATGGTTAATGGTAATGAGAAATCTGGTATAATGGTGATGGATATGGAATATGGACTTATTCTATGATAATCATTGTGGTTTATGATGGGTTTACTTCACATACATATAATATATTGCTTTTCAAATGTTTTAATATACTTTTTAGCACTTAGCCTTTATTATATTCGTCGTTTGTATTAGCTACATGTCATACTTTCCACACTTGTTGAGTACGACATGTACTCACGCTTGTAATTCCCCCATCAAAAGTTGCATGTCAGGATTGGGAGTATAACGATGATAATGCGGAGTTCATGGCCGTATCTGCCGTCAGCTTTGCCTGTGGTGTTGACTGGAGCTGCGCTATACCCTTTTGCTTATCTTGCTTAGTTGCCTAGTTGCTTATATAGTTTATTTCCGCTGCATTAGTTCAAACTTGACATTTATAATCACTAGAGCTTGTATTTGAGGATATTCTGAATTGTGTAATAAAAGTGCTTAATTAATCTTGTTCTGTGGTAAATTTCTGTATATCCGTTTGTGAATGCACTCGTGTATGTGTGTTGAACGTCCTGGGTAGACATATGCATTCACTTGGATCATTTTCGGAACCGGGTGTCACATATAGCGAGCTCGTGAGCCACCTCAGTTGCCTCTTCATCCTGTTTTCAATAAATGACTTGGCGAGCCGCCTCAGCCACGGGATCGTAGAGACAAGAGTCATTGCCTCCCGACATGCTGCGGACAAGATAAAGAAAAGATGTGATTGAAGGAACATGGAAATATCGTATTTGATACATGACAAGTTTAAAAGTTAGGAGCTAAACTGTGCTAGCCGAACTTGTCCAGTTCCTGGTCGGACTAGTCCAGTCAGGAAAGGACTTGTCTATTTTGGGTCTGGACTAGTCTAGACTATGATACTAAGAACTTAGTATCACAATGTGGCAAGAACGTGAAATGAGTCCTATGTCACATGGGATATGACCTAGGAGCCAAGGAATAAAGAAAAAGGTGAAGCTAGGTCAAAAAATACCTTGAGATGATAAAAGTTGAGGAAATTTGTGGATCGAAGGAGCAGAGTAGCCCGAGATCAAGCTCCCGACACTACGACAAAGTTAAATTACTGAAAATTTGAAGATTTTGGTGGAGGACATAAAAATCACCAATGGGAGCGATTATCGGGTGAGGGCACAATTGGAGATGAGTTTGAAGGATGTGAGGGGTCGGGCCCGACGCTTGGAGGTTTAAGTCCCTATTGGTATTTCTTAACACTACACATCATCTCCAGTAAGAGATGAGATTCGCAAGCACACAGAAGATGCAGTTGTAGCATTTCACCAAAGTGTATTCCCAAAGGTATCATATTTATGCCAAAGGAAGGCAATGGAGTAAAGTAAACACTACTCTTATGATCAAGCTATAGGATACTAATCAATTATCAAGACAGGGGTAAGTTGATGATATGGGTAGTGTGACACACACCTAAGCAATCTACTCTAATGGTAAGGTTGTCCTAGCAAGGGTTAGACTACGAGACGGAGCTACTCCTACTGTGCTATAATTACTCATATACATAGCCTAATAAAGTACACATAATATGCTAACGGTGAATACTAGGGCTTAGTGGTCCAACATGTCAGGCATGTGCTTACCCTGGTCTGCTAGGCGACTCCCACCAAGAATTGTAACCGAACGTGGAGGATTACAAATGATGGATAGGGCTGTCACCACTTACTGCCTACCTATACAAACTGTGGACTACGATGCATCCAACGCTACTTAACTATCTAAGCACCACACTTACATGTTAATTAAATACCTTAAGAGTCCGGATACAAATATTATCCTAAGGCAATAACTAACCTAAACATCGTTCAATCTATGTTGAGACCAAGCACTAACATATTCATGTTAACATAATCATATTAATACCTAATTAGACTATAGTGTTGGTTTATGATGTTTATGATAACAAGATATGAACATTATGACCAGATCATAATAACCTCTACAATTAGCACATACATGGACTCCACAATCAAACAAGAAATGCTTTGCCCAAGTATATGAATAAATAAAGATTAATAATAATATTACTATAAAGGATAAAGTCATAAATGTAAAGAAATATACATGAGCAATATCTTTCCCAATTTGGACTTGGGACTAGAGGCTCCTCGCTACATCCTAACCTCCACTAAGGACCTAATAGAACCAGTGTATACAAGAGAGAATGCTCAAGTCGTGTGTGTGAACTGAGGCAAGGCACTCCCCCTATTTATATACTAACTCAAGCAGTTTCGCACATTAATCTTTGTGCTTTCACTTACTCCCGTGTTAAGGAAGCCACTAGGGGTCGACACGTGCAATCGGACCAAATTTGGCGGGTTTACCAGTTCGGCCGAATAGGGGGTTCACCCGAACTGGGATTGGCCCCACTCGGCCCTGAACGCTGATATGTGGGCTCTTGTCAACCTTCTAGATGAATCGGGGTGAAAACCTGCGGGTACCCGCATGTAAGTGGGCCATTGGGTGCATGGGAAGCCACATGGCATCGTCTGATTTGTTGGAAGTGTGTTTCCTTGCCTTGTGGTCATGCACTCACCTCAAATCTGTATATAACACCTGCATGCACCAATTTCTCTTAGTACAAGTGGAACTAGGCTATTTCTAACTATGATATGTGCAAGAAATGACCTTCCTTCAAATAATCGAGTTATATTGATGGGTGAAATTGATATATAAGAGCCGTCAACAAACTCCCCCCAAGCTTATCCTTTGCTGGTCCCGAGCAAAGTCAAGACTTTAGGTTGATGATCAAGAGTTGCTACATTGTTTTACCTTTCAAAGTACCAAGTGCACAAAAAAATACTCTAGCTAGTAGTGAAAAGTTGGCTATGGTACTCTATCCTTCTTAAGTTATTATGGGGCTTACGCTTTTCATATTCATGGGTAGTTGAAAGATAGAACAGTAAATGGAGCAATTTATATTCTAAGTACCGTAGTTTTATTTTCTCATTCACTCCTTTTTGTGTAGTGGAAATATATCCTCACCATGGCATTTGCCTATTCTAATCGTACCACTAAATAATGCTTATATGTGGAGCTTGGCAGGGAATGTAGTAGGCATATTTGCAACACATAACATTGCTAAGTCAAAAGAGTAACCCTTAGGAGAAATCAATTCAAAACATTTTAATTCAAGACCTGTGCATGTGTGATGGAAGTGGAAGTGGATGTGGAAATGTTGAGATAACTCATTTTGATGTGGACTCTCTTCATTGGAAGGATGAAACATGGCTATTTTCTATTTCTATTTTTTCTTTTTTTTTCTCATGCTTAATGAGTAAGCTTGCATTTCCTTTTTTTCTCATGCTTATGATGTAAGCATGCATTTTCTTTTTCTTGTAGCCATGTCTTCTACTCTTTTTTTATGCAATAAACTTGAAGAGGGTACTAAACATGAAAGGCATGGAGTTTGTCTTTTTATTGTGGAAGGATGATATCAAGGAATTTTGCTAACTTCTAGTATAGAAGTATAGCACGTGCAAGTGAAGTCTTGAATTCAAAAAGAAATGAATGAATTCTCACATAGGACTATACTAGTTTGACTAGGCTCAATGTGGAAGCAAATAGCATATGCATAAGGTTTATCAATGTAAAACATCATATGGCTTTGGTAGGTATTTTCAATCAAATTAGGGTAACTTAAATATTTTAGAATTTCTACGGAAATCTAAGTTTCACTTTCAAACTAGGAATGGCAGCCCTATCACTATCTCAAATCTCACAACAACCTAGAATTTGATTAAGCTTTTTCTACCCACAATTTCTAAATTAAGGCAAAGTTAATTTAAACTAATGAAAACAATATTTGGAGAGTAGCAAGATGTAAACTATGGACTTACGAAAAATAAAACAGAGCAACTATTCATCATTTCATCTATGTGAATTCTAAATCATTCTTTTTGCACATATTTATTTGATGTAAAGCAAATCTACATTACTATTTTTATGTTTTTTTAGATGCAAGGTGGATGAATGGATGGAAATTAAAATGCAATGGGTGTGATACAGGTTACCTCAAGTGGGGATCCTCCCCCAAGATTGTTCTTGATCATGTTCTGTGATAGGGGTTGAATCCATAACGATGGAGGTAGGCTATGAGGTTGGCCTATCCTTGTTGCAGCGTGGCTTTGATAATGGAGGAGGGAGTGTTGATGTTGTATTTCCTCCCTCAGGTATCATGAGTGTGGTTGAAGTAAGTGTTGTTGATGTCGCTTATTTGCACCTCAAGGTTTCCCATGCGTTGAGTGTAGTTATTCCATGGCTAAGGTAATGATAACCTTTAGATACAAAGGAATGACGTGCACTCAACAAGCGTTGAGTGTGATTCGTCATTCCTTGTACCCAACATGTGTTGGGTATGATCTGTTGTTCCTTGGCTAGGGTACAACATACCTATAACCACAAAGGGATGACGTGCACTCAACATAGGTTGAGTGTGATCCGTTGTTCCTTGGCTAAGGTATAACATACCTTCTAGCCTCATAGGAACAACTTGCACCCAATATATATTGGGTGTGATCTTGTCATTCCTTGGTTAAGGCACATCGTAGATTTTAGCCACAAAGGAATAACTTACACCCAATGATGGTAGCAATTCCCTAGAGCTTGAATGAGTGCTTAGAACAGTTGAGAGCGTAATGCTCTCACACATTCATAGCAGCCCATTGGTTGATCATGGAGGGTTTCCAACAATTGGATCCTTAAATGTCTACATAGTAATATTACTCATGCAAACTTTCCCTCTATGATGGAGAGGGATGGTTATCTTTTGATACTTGTACAAATGAATTCTTGAGTTGGGTAATCAAATCTTCATTTGTACGTATGTTGACGGCTATTATATACCAATCTCACCCATCAATATAACTCAATTATGTGAAGGAAATATCATTTCTTGCACACATCACCTTTCTATTTAACCTATTTCCACTTGTGCTTGGAGAAATTGGTGCATGTAGATATTTTATATAGAATTGAAGTGAAACAAGGGGATGGATCCTATAAAATACCATCCCAAGCAATCAAGCGTCAACACGTGGCACCACATGGATCAAATGGCCCACAAACAAAGTATCTGAGGCCATCCAACAGTGTAGCACTCATATCAGGGGATAGGACCCACCTAGAAGTCACCCCAAGAAAGCACAGACCGTTTGGAGGACTTACCAGGTTGGCCGACCCCCCTAGTTGGCCAACCTGTTCTTTCCTCCAAACTCGGTCAGCTTCCACATGTTGGCTCATCTCGGCTTGAAGAGGTCATGGGTGACTGATTCACACACTTATGGTAGCGGGAACCGACCCTTCTCCAAGCTATAAATAGAACCCCTCACTTCAACACACACCACTTGAGCATCACTCTATTGTATACACTAGTTCTCCTAGTTCCTTAGTGGAGGTTAGGCTGTAGAGAGGAGCCTCTAGTCGCAAGTCTAAATTGGGAAATATATGGCTCATGTATCTTCTCTTGTATTTGTGACTTTGTGCTTTATAATAATATCATTATTAGTCTTTATTTACTTATATACTTGGGCAAAGCGTTCCTTGTTTGGTTGTGGAGTCCATGTATGTGATAGGTGTAGATGTTGTTAGGATCTATACATAATTCCATTACCATGTTATCATAAACATCATACACCACCACAAAAGTCTAATTAGGTAATAATATAATAATGTTAATATGAATATGTTAGTGCTTGGTCCCAACATTGGTTCAACGATGATTTAGTTCATTGCCTTAGGATGGCTTGTGCCGCGGCTCTTAAGGTAGTTACTTAATATGCTAGCATGGTGCTAGGATAGTTAAGTAGCGTTGGATGTCTTGTAGACCCACGAATTGAAGAGGTAGGCAGTAAGTGGTGACAACCCTATCTATCCTTTGTAATCCTCCATGTTTGGCTATGCCACAAACTCTTGGCGGGAGTCGCCTAGTATTACTAGGGGTAAACCCATGCCCGATATGTTGGACCACTAAGCCCTAGTGTTCACTATTAGCATAGTCATGTGTACTTTATTAGTATATGTATATGAGTAAATAGAGCATAGTAGGAGTAGCTCCTTCTCGTAGTTTAACCCTCACTAGGACAACCTTACCCTTAGAGTAGATTTCTTAGGTGTGTGTGTGTCACTACCCTCATTATCATCTTACCCATGTCCTGAGGACTTATTAGTATCCCATAGCTTGATCATAAGTAGTGTTTACATTACTCCATTGCCTTCCTTCGGGATAAATATGATACCCTTGGGAATAAACTTGGGTGAAATGCTACACGACAATTCCCGTGCGCTTGCGTACCTCATCTCTTACGAAAGATGATATGTGATGTTAGTAGCCGTCAACAAGCATTTCTGGCGCCGTTGCCGGGGAAGGCAAAGGAAGTGAATGGTAGCTATCACTTGTGATTAAGCTATAGGTACTAATAGTTATTAGACAGGATTACCCTTGTTTGTTTTATCCTTTTGTGTGAAAATAGGGTACTGTTGGCTAACCCATTTCATGGGATGGCCAACAAGGAAGCTAGTGCTCAACTGCAAGATGATTGAAGGCGTACCTCAACAAATGTCCGCTAGGCAACACCATTGCCTTTTGCGGAAGAATTTCAGCTTCCAGTAGGGACCAAAGTCATCCATCCCTAAGCTCGCAGGAGGCTCCAAGAGTTCTTCTTAGTTTGCCTCCACCATGGGATGGATTGTTGGCTCTTCATCCAAAACTCATGTCATGGGTTGGTTCCACCAATCCATGACCACATTCGTGCTGGAGTTGAAGGAGTCCTATTCTCATTCACCATGGATGAGATTATGGTCTCCACTCAAGGGGTGGATTGAAGAATGCTCTAGTTTCCTTAGCTTGGCATGCACACCACTTAACAAGGTGGACATGATAGTTATGGAACCACATATTCCGTTGAAGTATCATGAAGATCAAGCCAATGGAGAAGTGTTTGGAATTATCCAATCCATGGATATTTACATTATTTGTGAAAATCCATGTCAAACATGGGCCACTTAAAGAATCATTTCCCTAAGACCCATGAGGACCAGTGGCTATCACCTACAAGGAGGTCAAGGGTGGAATCAATATCACACTTTTAATCAAGGAGGCTATGTGGTTTCATGGGATTCAAGTTCAACTAGCCTACGTTGAAGTATATTGTCCATGGCCAATCAAGAAATCAAGAAAACATGAAACTCTTGGCCAAGGAAAAGAATCTTAAAGAACATTCAAGATCCAAGATATCCCGCAATCACTTTTTGGGACTCCTAACCTTCGACCAAGCCCATGCAACCTAGGGCAAGTGACATTGTGGATGAAGCATTTCTTGTTTGATTGTGGAGTCCACATGTCATCATGCCCAAGGAAGATTTTGATCCATGATCAAAGTATGGGTTAACTCAAAGGAATATCAAGATGGTCGAAGTGGCACCCCAAAAAGAAGGACAAGCCTCACCATGCTCACAAGAGAATATCTTCAAGAGGGAGAAGCCGTCGCTACATCAACAAGTCTCCATCAAGACGACGGAGGGGCTAGGGCCATCATGGGGTCCACATGTCCAACTAACATTCCAAAGGAGATTTGGCATGTCAATCAAGAGAAGTTGTCCACATCTTCAACTCCAGGATTAGACAACAAATCATTGCACTAAACAGGACGGAGTTAAGTCCCACTCATCAAAATTCGGTGAGTCCTTACCAATAGGTTAATTGGTAGTTATATCATATTTGCTTTCACAATTGCATATTTGAATTTCCCATCAATCTTTGCATTTGCATTTAGCATGTTTGAATTCTCACACTTGCATGTTGGAGAGAAAAATTTCCAACCATCATAAAACTAAAATTTTGAATTAGGAAATAAATTTATTTAGATATGAAACATGGACGTAAGCACTTGAATTCATCTTCCTAATTTAACCCAAAAATATTTCCCTTAACATTCAATGCATTTGAAAGTTGTTTCAAGTTGAGCAAAACAATTTGACAAAGGGTACAATATGATTTTTAGCTAACGTAACCCGTTTTCGAGTTTTTTTGTTTGTCCTTTATTTTATTTCAGCCAAGATGAAATTTTTAAAGAGGATGGAAGGCCTCATCAAGCGCATATCCCTCCATCAATATCATTTTGAGTTCTTGGTGGAGGAATCCTCAAGGTGGTGGCCCAATGGAGGTACAAGATAAAGCTCATTCAAATCCAACCTCAACTTGGCATTGAACATGAAGTCTACACCAAAATCCATGGTCATGAATTTCCCACACAACAACCTTCAACCAAAACTACTCTTCAATTGAGGTACAAGTTTAAAATTTTCCGTCGTTTGAATTGCATTAGGATTAAATGATTTTTGCTTACATTGGTAAGGAAGGTTTACACCTTCTCATCACTCACTTCTTATGCATCCTCATGAGAGTAAGTGCTGACATTAGTCTTTTTTATTCTTCAAAAAGGAATGTCACCTTACATGGGAACAAATTTAAACAAGTACCTAGAATTTCATAAGCATTGCTAAAATTGACTTGGACATTTTCTGCCAAGGTAATGCTTATGGAATGACTTAATGGTTGAATTGGTATATAAAAACCTAAGAATAGTGATGTCCATAATTTTGATTTGAAAGTCATTCATGCATGGATCACTAAATTTCAAATTCCTAGGCAACAAATTAAAAATGTTTCAGAGGACAAAATTGAGAATCGTGTTTGCCATGACCCAAATGATAAATATTTGCTCTTGTAAAAACTATGATGGTTAGAAACTTTACAAGATGAAGGGATCCATATAGTGTATTCATATCAGTTGCATTGCTATGAGTAGGAGCTTTAGAAAATGTTCAACTTGATTTATCCATAAAGCCCCACTCCTAGCAATGATTCATACATTGTTCATGGATGCACCAGAAATTGGACCCAATGCATATTTGATTTTGCTCTTCCCTGTGCGTACAAATGAAGATTCGGTTACCTAACCCGGAAATTTATTTGTACAAGTATCGGGAGCTAACCATCCCTCTCTATCATAGAGGGGAATTTTGCAGGAGTGAAATAACTATGCAGGCATTAAAAGATCCGACTGTTGGAAACCCTAAGAGGATTCCATTTCAATATGTCTTGGCCAATGAGTAAATTAGGATGGTTGCTATCTATCGGAAGTTAAGCCCGAAGGTCAACCATAACTATACGAGGCCGGAGATTTGACATGGAAACCCTTCGTGAGCAGCCAATGGGCTGCTACGAATATGTGAGAGCATTATGCTCTCAACTATTCTAAGCACTCGTTCAAGCTCAAGGGAATTGCCACCATCATTGAGTGTAAGTTATTCCTTTGTGGCTAAAAGGTATCATGCACCTTAACCAAGTAATGACAAGATCACATCCAATGTATATTTGGTGCAAGTTGTTCCTACGTGGCCAAAAGGTGTTTTATACCTTAGCCAAGGAACAACAGATCACACTCAACCCATGTTGAGTGCACGTCATCCCTTTGTAGTTACAGGTATGTTGTACCATAGCCAATAAATAACGGATCTACTCAACACATGTTGGGTACATGTCACTCCTATGTGGCTAAAGGGTATCATTACCTTAAACCAGGGAGTGACGGATCACACCTAATGCATGAGAGGTACAAGTTATTTCTTTATGGCAAGAAGATATTATACACCTCGGCCAAAGAATGACGGAACACACTCAACCATATTGAGTGCACGTGATTACTTTGCATCTAAGGGTTATCATTACCTTAGCCATGGAATAACCAAGTACATCCAACCTATGGGAACCTTGAGGTGTGGATGACCGATATCGACAACACTCTCCTTGACCACACTCATAAAACCCATAGAAGTCAATCTAACATCAACACTCAACCCTCCAATGCAAAAACCATGCTGCAACAAGGTTAGGCAAAACCTCATGGCCTACATCCGTCGTTAGGATTTCAACCCATATCGCGGATCTTGACCAAGAACAAGCTTGGGGGAGGACC
Organism: Tuctoria greenei; assembly: GCA_036927565.1. Taxonomy (NCBI): domain Eukaryota; kingdom Viridiplantae; phylum Streptophyta; class Magnoliopsida; order Poales; family Poaceae; genus Tuctoria; species Tuctoria greenei. Next base: position 187,152,907 of record JAYESD010000006.1, read on the forward strand.
CCCACTTGAGGTAACTTGTATCACACTCCTTGCATATTTATTTTCTATTCACCCATCATCCACCTTGCATATAAAAAACTTAAAAATAAGTAAAGTAGATTTGCTTTCAAAATAAAATAAAAGATGTGTGGTAAGAATGGTTTAGAATTCACATAAATGAAATGATGAATAGTTGCTTTGTTTCAATTTTCCTAAGTCCCTAGTTTACAACTTACTACTCTCCAAAATATTTCTTTCATTGGCTAGAATTACTTTTGCCTTGATTTAGAAATTGTGAGTAGCAAAAGCTTAATCCAATTCTAAGTTGTTGTGTGATATGATATAGTGATAGGGCTACTATTCCTAGTTTGAAAGTGAAACTTAGATTTCCGGAGAAATTCTAATAAGATTTAAGTTACTCTCATTTGATTGGAAATACCTACCAAAGTCGTATGATATATTACATTGTTAGACCTTATGCATATGCTATTTGTCTTCACATTGAGCTCTCTCAAACTAGTATAGACCCATGTGAGATTTCATTCATTACCTTTTGAATTCAAGACTTCACTTGCACATGCTAGACTTCTACACTAGATGTAAGCAAAATTCCCATTATACCACCATTCCATAATAAAAAGAGAAACTCCATACTATTCATGCTTAGTACTCTCCCCAAATTTACTGCATAAAAAGGGAGTAGAAGACATGGCTACAAGAAAAAGAAAAAAAAGGATGCTTAGATCATAAGCATGAGAAAAAAAAGAAAAAAAGAAAAAAAGAAAAAAAGAAAAGGAAAAGTAGCAAATGTTTCATCTCTGCAAAATAAGATATTCTACATACATAGGAGTCATATCAAGATCCACATCCACTCCATTCCATCACACATGCACAAGTCTTAAACCAAATTGTTTTGAATTGATTTCTCCTAAGGCTTACTCTTTTGACTTAGTAATATTATGTGTTGCAAATATGCCTACTATATTCCCTACCAAGCTCCACATACAAGCCTTATGTAGAGGTAGGATGAATTTAGGCAAAATGCCTTGGTGAGGATATATTTCCAATACACACAAAGGAGAGACTTGAGAGAATCAAATTGAGATACTTAAAATCTAAATTGAACTCTCTAGAATTTGAGTGGAACTTGATTTCTAGGGTATGTGTGCTCAATTTGCTGTTCTATCTTTCAAATGCCCATGAATAGGAGACGGTATAAGCCCCATAATGACTTAAGATGGTTGAAGTACCGTGCCAATGTTTGCAATACTAGGTAGAGTATTTTATTGTGCACATGGTACTTGTGAAAAGTAGAACATAGTAGCAACTCCTGATCATCATCCTAAAGTCTTGACTTTGCTCAGGACGAGCAAAGGATAAGCTCGGTAGAGTTTGTTGACGGTTCTTATATACCACTTTCACCCATCAATATAACTCATTTATGTGAAGGAAATGTCATTTGTTGCACACATCGCCTTTCTATTTAACCTATTTCCACTTGTGCTTGGAGAAATTGGTGCATGCAGATATTTTATACAGAATTAAAGTGAAACAAGGGGATGGATCCTATGAAATACCATCCCAGCCAATCAAGCGTCGACATGTGGCACCACATGGATCAAATGACCCACAAATAGAAGTATCGAAGGCCATCTAATGGTGTAGCACCCATATCAGGGGATGGGACCCACCTACAAGTCACGCCAAGAAAGCACATACCGTTTGGAGGACCTACTAGGTCGGTCGACCACCCTAGTCGCCCGACCTGGTCTTTCCTCCAAACCTGGTGAGCTTCCACGTGTTGGCTCCTTCTGGTTTGAAGAGGTCATGGGTGACAAATTCGCGTGCTTTTGGTGACGGGAACCGACCCTTCTCCAAACTATAAATAGGACCCCTCATGTGACACCTGATTTCGAAAATGAACCAAGTGAGCGCATATGTGTGCCCAGGACGTTCAACACACATACACGAGTGCAATCACAAAAGGATATATAGAAAATTACCACATAACAAGATTAATTAACCACTTTATTACATAATTCATGATATCCTCGAATACAAGCTCTAATGAATATTAATGATAAGTTTCAATGCAGCGGAAATAAACTAATTAAGCAAACTAAGCAACTAAGCAGTATAGGCAAATAGGGTATAGCGCAGCTCCAATCAACACCATAGGCAAGCTGACGGCAGAAACGGCAAAGAACTCCGCATTATCATCATCATACTCTGAATCCTGACCTGCAACAGTTGGTGGGGGAATTGCAAGCGTGAGTACATGTCGTACTCAGCATGTGTGGAAAGTATGATATGTAGCTGATTTAAATGACGAGTGTAATAATGGCTAAGTGCTGAAAAGTACATTAAAACATTTGAAAAGCAATATATTGTATGTATGCGAAGTAAATCCATCATAAACCATAAGTAATATCATAGTACGAGTCTATATCTCATTACCATCATCCAAATTCCAGATTTCACCATTACCAGTAATCATATCCAATACCAGAATTTAACCCATAACCAACCATAACCAGTACCAAACCATAACCATCCAAAATCCCAAATTTTCCTCTAATCATGGAAGTTGTCCAGGTGCTCTTAACCGGGAGAACGGCTATCATGATAGTTTTATTAGACTCTACGGAGTTTGTACCACTTTACCCACGTGTTTCTGGTTTCATCACCCGTCGGCGACTGAAGAACCTCCTTTACGCAAATTACACTTCCTTTGATGTATGGCCAAGAAATCACAAAATAGCCTTTACAAAGGGATTACTAGACTATTCAGACCCCACTGAGGTTTCACCGGTGGCGATGTCTCCTACAGAGCACATCTTCAACCAAGGGCCCCCTCTTGAACCATTCGGATCCCAAGGTAGTCCCACCAATCATCAACAAACCCAATCTGACTACCCCTTTGATGAGGACATCACAACAGCGGAGACGCACATTGAACTTCAGGGACCAATCACAAGAGCACGAGCACGGTTATTAAATCAGCAGGTGAATTTATTCCTAACTTCTTTTGCATGTGAGTTTGAGAATAGATTCCTATGTGATGATTTAATTGTTATTAGGAATAATGGAGAACATCAACAAGTGAAGGAAAGAGGCCTTGGGAGAATGGAGAACCAGCTGGGACGTCCACAAGTTGATGGAAACAGTTTACAACTCGGACTCGAGTTCAACTCGGAGTCCAGGAGCAGTCCACCTTAAAACGGACGCCCAAGAGGCATATGGACTCCGTTTTCGACGTTCTACATATGCACGGAAAAAGGAGAATATAAAATTTTCAATGGTTCTGGTCCCACCTCAAAACCGCAGGGGTACTCGAACCACTCAAGTGCCGCGGATCATCAATGTCGAGTTCTCCACCCCAATCGACATATCTTTCGGAAGATAGGGCCTAAACCTACTCATCAATTGGTATCAGATTTCCAGGTTGCCCGTGAGGTATCTTTGTTTTCCTTCCATTAGATCAATTTTGTTTCGTACCTAGAGTCCACAGAAAAGCCACAAAAAAATTAGATCATTTTTACCGCTTCTCGGACTATAGTGCCTGCAGTTTCGTTTTTCAGTTTGCATTATTGAGTTTGCATTCGTGTGGTCGAGTCTTGTTGCTGGTTTAGCTTTGTGTTTTGGGTCCTAGTTATCGTGTTTTGTCCTCGTTTTCTTGCTATTCGACACCTATTCCACAATTCCTAAATAACAAACCGATCCACCACGTTCATTGGTTTGCCCTAGCTAGCCGCCTTGCGTGAACTCTCACATCGCCAGCCCTAGATTAGGTGACAAACCTTTGTGCCATTCATCCTTGAATCATCACACACCACCCCATTAGTTGTTGTGCAAATTCTCGATCGTTTTCATCTCCGATTGCGAGTTCTGTTCTCAAACCGAGTTGGAATCAACATAAAAAAAAAACGTAACTCGGACAGCCTACCTTAAAACGGCCATAACTTTCGCATACGAACTCGAAATCGGGCGATTTTTTTTTCAAATTCAACTACGCAAAATTTCGCATCTAATTTTCCACCACGTAGCCCCGTTCGGTGAAATTAGATTGCCCAAATTCCCCTCGGAAGATAGGCTATCCAGCCTCCGAAGTTTCAGCACGAATTTTAAAGAATCTTCTTGATTTTCTATAGGCCGCATATTACATCCAATTGAGCTGCAAATTTGTTTGCTTCCTATATTTGTGCTCCTGAGTAAAGAAAAAATATCAAAAAAAATATTACAAAAAAAGAAAAAAATAGTGAAGAGCACGCATATTAAAGCAATTGGCCTATACCACTTGGTGCTGTTTTGTTGGCTATATAATTCTGTCTTTCTTTTGCCTTGATACTTCCTTGTGTTGTGCTAGGATCTAGGACACTTGGTTGACCAGCAACAGTTTCCTACATTGAATACTTATTCAACTTTGTTTAGCTGTTAATGATTTTCTGCTTATTAGCCACCATATTGTGCCATCCAAGCTCCACCTTTCTCTTGAGCATAACAGGTACATTTGCAATCACCCCACGCTTCATTGGTTCATCTCACCGTCCACATCACCTGCTGTGTTGGTAAGAACACTTGTAAGAGCGTGGTAAGACGCTTGAGCCAGAGAGATTGTTTTCTTCCACCTTCCACATTGTCACTATAGTTGATAGGGATAACATTTTTTTTGTCTTTTGTTTCCTACTAACAATGGCAGGAGAAGACAATGATGACGAATGTGTTCAATATGTTGAGTTACGTGATATGATGAAGACCATGACTGATATGTTCGCCAAATACAACGCAACAACGGAGGAGTCATTGGCGAACTTGACTCGCCAACTTGATGACCTTGCTCTTCGGATGAATACTTTGGAGGCTCGGTTGCCTCTCGCTGGAAGACAAGAAGACAATGCTTATGATGAACTAGAAGATCACAATAATTAGCCAAGACTGCCACTTTATCGTCGAGGTATAGGAGGTAATAATCATAACAATTATAATCGTCCTCCTGATGATTCTTTTGCTAAAGTGAAATTTACTATACCCTCTTTTTCTGGTGCTTATGATGCTGAGGCTTATCTTGATTGGGAGATGACAGTAGAGCAAAAATTTAATTCCCATCTTGTTCCTGAATAACATAGAGTTCGTCAAGCCACTAGTGAGTTTAAGGACTTTGCTATCATATGGTGGAATGAACTTTTTAAAACTAGAACTGATCCTCCAACATGGGATAGATTAAAGGAAGCTATGCGTGTTTGATTTGTTCCTCCATCTTTTCAGCAAGACCTTCACAAAAATTTGCAGCGTTTAGACCAAGGTAACATGTCCGTAGAGGAGTATTATCAAGAGTTACAAAAGGGTATGCTGTGTTGTGGGGTAGTAGAGGACATGGATGATAAAATAGCTCGTTTTTATGGGGGGTTGAGGCGTGAAATTCAGGACATTGTTGATTACAAGGAATATGATACTGTTAACAGATTGTTTCAGCTTGCTATGTTGGCAGAAAAAGAATTGCAAGGCCGACAACAACAGCAACATCGCACGAGGAGCAACTTCACGCCGCGTGCAGCGACTACACCATCCAAAACAGCACCATCTTTGACCCCCCCCCCCCCCCCCCCCCCCCCCCCCCCCGTGCAGCGACTACACCACCCAATGGCGGCCAACGAACTATACCTGCTGCTCCACCTTCTCGCGTGCCGGAAGGCAGCAAGGCGACATCATTCAAGCCTTCGTCATCCACTCCTTCTACGGGTCGTACTTCCGAAATTAAGTGTCACCGCTGCCAGGGACTTGGTCATATGATGAGAGATTTCCCGAGCAAACGAGCATACATAGCACGCGATGATGGTTGGTATGATAGTACTTCAGATGTTGAAGATGAATATTCTCTTGCTACTGACTTTACATATCCAAATGACGAACACACCGAAGAAGAGGTACTTGGTACAGCGGCGACGGAGAACTATAGGAGCATCATTGTGCAGCGTGCCTTGAGCTCCAAAGTGGAGACCGATGACAAGCTACAATGACACAACCTCTTCCACATGTTTCTCGTCGTCAAGAACTGCCGTGTACACACTATAATTGATGGAGGTAGCTGCAATAACTTGGTGAACACGGACGTCGTCAAGAAACTTGGTTTGACAACAAGAGCACACCTTCATCCGTACCACATTCAATGGTTCAACAACAGCGGTAAGGTTCGGGTAACACAAACAGCGAGAATACATTTTTCAATTGGCTCATACCATGATTTTGCTGATTTTGATGTTGTTACTATGGATGCTTGTTCTCTTTTATTGGGTCATCCTTGGGAATTTGATACAGATGCTATTCATCATGGTAGAACCAATAAATATACTCTCATGCATAAGGGAAAGAAAATCACTTTGCTGCCCATGACTCCTGCTGAAATTGTGCATTTTGAGAAGAGTAAAATTCGTGATAGCAAAGCAACAAAATTAGAATGTGAAAACAGCAAGTTATTAAGTTAAAATTACCATCGTTACTCGCAACTAAATCTGACCTTGCTGATATTCGATGCTAAGGGGATGTGCTATGCTTTAGTTTGCAAAGAAGCCTTGTTTTCACTTCATGAATTGTCTATTGCATTGCCCCCTGCTGTTGCTAACCTTTTGCAGGAGTTTGAGGATGTGTTTCCCTCCGAGATACCCCCTGGTTTACCACCGATGAGAGGCATTGAACACAAGATCGATTTGATTCCAGGAGCAAGTTTGCCAAATCGTGCAGCATACAGGGCGAATCCACAAGAAACTAAGGAAATTCAGCGACAAGTCCAAGATATTTTGGACCGCGGGTACATTCGTGAAAGCCTTAGCCCCTGTTCCGTTCCTGTTCTTTTGGTTCCTGAGAAAGATGGTAGTTGGCGCATGTGTGTTAATTGTCTAGCGATTAATAACATAACCATTCGATATCGTTATCCTATTCCTCGATTAGATGACATGCTTGATGAATTGAGTGGTGCTATCATCTTCACAAAAATTGACTTGCGTAGTGGTTACTACCAAATTAGAATGGCACTAGGAGATGAATGGAAAACTGCATTTAAAACCAAGTTTGGACTTTATGAGTGGTTAGTCATGCCATTTGGTTTAACTAATGCACCCAACACCTTTATGCGATTAATGAACGAGGTTTTACGTGCTTTCATTGGACAATTTGTGGTGGTTTACTTCGATGGTATCCTCATTTACAGCAAGTCATATGATGAACATCTTGATCATTTATGTGCTGTTTTTACTGTTTTGAGAGATGCACGTTTGTTTGGTAACCTCGAAAAGTGTGTCTTTTGCACCAATAGAGTCTCGTTTCTTGGCTATGTTGTTTCCTCGCAGGGAATTGAGATGGATGAGGCAAAAATTGAAGCAATCACCAGCTGGCCAGCCCCAACAACCGTCACACATGTTCGTAGTTTTCTTGTTCTTGCAGGTTTTTATCGGCGCTTTGTGCGGGATTTCAGCACCATTGCAGCACCTCTACATGGGATAACGAAGAAGGGAGTGTTATTTCGATGGGGCGAACAGCAGCAACACGCTTTTGATGCTCTCAAATCGAAGCTTACACAAACACCATTACTACAACTTTCTAATTTTGACAAGACCTTTGAGCTAGAATGCGATGCAAGCGGCATTGGTATTGGAGGCGTTCTCATACAAGGAGGTAAACTCGTTGCTTTCTTTAGTGAAAAACTGCATGGTCCTTCTCTGAATTATTCTACTTATGATAAGGAATTGTATGCCTTAGTGCGTGATTACAAACTTGGCAACATTATCTTTGGTCTAAGGAGTTTTTCATACATTCCGATCATGAATCATTGAAGTATCTTAAGTGTCAAACCAATCTGAATAAACGACATGCTAAATGGATTGAGTTCATAGAGTTGTTTCCATACATCATTAAGCATAAGAAAGGGAAGGAAAATATCATTGCTGATGCATTATCTAGGCATTATATCATGCTGTCCCAACTTGATCATAAAATCTTTGGTTTGGAAACAATTAAAGCATTATATCCTACTGATTTGGACTTCAAAGATGCTTTTGAAAATTGTAGAGAAAGAAGAACTTAGAATAAATATGTGCTGCGAGAGGGTCTCCTCTATCGTGCTAACAAGCTATGTGTTCCAGCTAGCTCCGTTCGTCTATTACTTTTGCAAGAAGCACATGGAGGAGGTTTGATGGGACATTTTGGAGTGAAGAAAACTAAAGACGTGCTGTCCACACACTTCTTTTGGCCAAAGATGAGGCGTGATGTCGAGCGCTACGCATCACAATGCACTACTTGCAACAAAGCTAAGTCTCGCCTTAACCCACATGGTCTTTAGATGCCTCTTCCTGTTCCTAGTGTACCTTGGGAGGATATTTCTATGGACTTTGTTTTGGGATTGCCTAGGACTAAGAGGGGGAGGGATAGTATTTTTGTAGTTGTTGATCGTTTTTCCAAAATGGCACACTTTATACCTTGTCATAAGAATGATAATGCCTCACACATTGCTGATTTATTTATGACAGAAATTGTTCGTTTACATGGTGTGCCAAATACCATTGTTTCTGATCGTGATGCAACATTTTTAAGTCATTTTTGGAGAACTTTGTGGTATAAATTGGGAACCAAGTTGCTGTTTTTAACTACATGTCACCCACAAACGGATGGACAAACCGAGGTAGTTAATCGTACTTTATCCACTATGTTGCGGGCTGTCTTGAAAACAAATTTGAAGTTGTGGGAGGAGGGTTTACCATATATAAAATTTGGTTACAACAGATCCGTTCACTCCACGACAAATGTAAGTCCGTTCCAGGTAGTGTATGGTTTCAATCTCCATGCTCCTATTGATTTACTACCTTTGCCTCCTTCTGAAACTATAAATTTGGATGCTACACAACAATCTGAATTCATTCTTGAGATGCATGAAACTACAAAGAAAAATATTGAAATGATGAATGAGAAGTATATGATTGCAGGTAGTAAAGGTAGAAAAGAACTAAAACTTGAACCGGGTGATTTGGTGTGGTTACACTTGAGAAAAGAGCGATTTCCCGACTTGAGAAAATCTAAACTTATGCCACGAGCTGTTGGTCCTTTTAAGATCGTTGAAAAGATTAATAATAATGCATATAAGTTTGAATTGCCTCCCAATTTTGCGGTTAGTCCTACATTTAACATTTCAGATTTGCGACCGTACTTGGGAGAAGAAGATGAACTTGAGTCGAGGACGACTCCAATTCAAGAGGGGGAGGATGATGAGGACATCACAACAGTGGAGACGCACATTGAACTGCAAGGACCAATCACAAGAGCACGAGCACGGTTATTAAATCAGCAGGTGAATTCATTCCTAACTTCTTTTGCATGTGAGTTTGAGAATAGATTGCTATGTGATGATTTAATTGTTATTAGGAATAATGGAGAAGATCAACAAGTGAAGGAAAGAGGCCTTGGGAGCGTGGAGAACCAGCTGGGACGTCCACGAGTTGATGGAAACAGTTTACAACTCGGACTCGAGTTCAACTCAGAGTCCAGGAGCAGTCCACCTTAAAACGGACGACCAGGAGGCATACAGACTCCGTTTTCGACGTTCTACATATGCACGGAAAGAGGAGAAGATAAAATTTCCAATGGTTCTGGTCCCACATCAAAATTTCTCCGGAGTCATTGGGAATCGTCGAAACAATTTGAGTCCAGATTTCTGTCCGGTGCTGCGCCACCGAATCGGGCCTTTGGGCCTTGTATCCCGTAAGAGTCCATTAGGGACGCGTCTAATCATGTTTTGGTCGAACCATAGACTATAAATACTGCAGCCGCTGGTCATATTCGGTGGGTTTTGCTTAGATCAATAATATCACCGTTCTACGGTTTGTGAGACCCCAACTTTGCAATTTCAGATCGTGTCTTCGATGTTCTTGCTCGTGTTCTCGGTTGCACTTGCAGGGATTAGCCTTCTTGGTGAGGTCAAGCATGTGCAGCACGGTTGATAATCAACGGAGCCGTGGTGTAGTGATTACAGGGGTACTCGAACCGCTCGAGTGCCGCGGATCATCAACGTCGAGTTCTCCACCCCAATCGACATACCTTTCGGAAGATCGGGCCTAAACCTACTCTCCACCCTTCCCCGAGCATCCCTAATGGTCCAAATAGCACTGTCAAAGCCCAAATTAATCAGCTACGCTACACCCATACTTGGCCTCGTGGTGGTACTGTAGTCCTGGCTTATTCTCGCATGAACCGGTTTGTAGATCTAAAGCAAGCAAACCACCGTAACATCCAACCCATCCACATACCAGGCTTGCTTAGATCACCCAATTCCACATCATATTAACTAGTTCATGTTAATCATATCTCATAAATGCATAATTAAGTTAAGTGGTATAGTTGTTTTCCCATCCCAATTAATTAAGCGAAGCAAAAAGGTAAAAAGCCCTTCCCGACTCTCTACCATGTATTCCAGGTGACAAGGGTGGCTAAACAAAGCTAGTAAACTTCCTATCATAGGATTTCCTATCAAATTGACACAAGCATGCAATTTGCAAACAAAGAATTTACTTTAAAAGCAGAATAAATATGCTTCAAGGACACTTGCCTTGCTCTTGGGCTTGATTAGGATCAAAGACTTCAAACTCTTGGCGCTGGAGATCTTCCGCGGAACTTTCTAGCGCAAATCCGTCTAATCCGCACAATAAACATACAAGACAAGAAACACCATCAAAGAGTGCACAAATATTACCCAATATGATATGACATGCATGATTAATGCAATTGTTAAGTAAAACTAGTTAAAGGGTCACTATTAATGTTTACTAACTAGTTCTTATAGTTTTTAACAAGTTTGGAACTGATTCGAAACAGTTTAGATTTAATTCAACACAATTTAACTAGGAAAATCGGACTAGTCCGCTAGGGACCGGACAAGACCGCTCTTCGCAGAACTAGCGAACTAGGGTTTTCTAGATCGATGTGAATTTGGAGATTTGGGGTTGAATTCACGTAAGGAAAAGGAAGTAGAAGGTATACCAGGTGTCTAAGACTCCAAAGAATCAAGGATCTTAGAGGCAACACTTGGATCTTGACAATCTAGGGTTGATGAAGAACTTGATGGTGAATTGGCAATGGAGAACGAAACTTGATGAAGATCTTGATCCTCTTTCGTTTCCTCCTCTTCTTCTCCTTGCTCTAGATCTCCTTCTCCCTCCTTGGTGACGGCTATTCACGAGCTAGGGTTTGGGTGTGGTTGAAAACTGGCAAATAGATGTCAAGCCAAGGGGTGGGGTTGTTTATATAGAGGTGGGGGCTAGGGTTGGATGGATTTCGAGTTTGAAATGAGTAGGGGTCGGTTTGGAGTCCCACATGGGCTCTAAAAGAGTTGTACATGACGTCCCTAGGCCCAATTATTGTAGGACCCAAGAAACAAGTCATGAAACAGAAGATCAACTCAGAGTCGCGATTTATCGAACAAGTCCGAAAAGGGCTAGACTAGTCCGAAGTTAGTCAGAGAGATATCGGACAAGTCCGTACTGGACATCGGACAAGTTTGAACTTATCCAGAGGGGAAAAACAGATAAGTCTGGCCAAAATTGGACAAATCTGACTTTAGTTAGAGGGGAAAACGGACAAGTCCACTAGAATATCAGACAAGTCCGGACAAGTCCAGAGACTTAGCAAAATTTCCAAGGAATTGGAACACCGGACTAGTCTGCATAGGACCGGACAAGTCCGAAGGTGTCCAGAGAAAAAAACAGAATAGTACGTAGAAAAACGGACAAGTCCGAGCGAGGTCAGAGAGAAATCGGACTAGTCCGCACCAGCATCAGACTAGTATGCACTTCCAAGAGTTCTAAAGTGCGGTTTTGTTTCTAATTCATTTTAAACTTGTTCCTTTTTATGTTAATAATTTTTAAACATGTATTAGAATGTCTGCAATGAATGATACATGAAAATTAGAGTGTTACAAACCTACCCCCCTTAAAATGAATCTCGTCCTCGAGATTCAACGCGAAAGAGAAGAGATAGGGAAATTTTGTCTTGAGATCATCTTCTAGCTCCCATGTTGCTTCCGATTCTGTGTGATTCTTCCATTGCACTTTACACCATCTGAAGACCTTGTTTCTTGTGACTCTCTCCTTAGTTTCAATGATTTTGACCGGTTGCTCGACATACGTCAAATCTGCATCTAATTCCAATTCTTCCATTGACACTTGTTCTTCTGGTACTCTCAAGCATTTATTGAGCTGGGAAACATGAAACACATCATGAACATCCAATAAGTGAGTTGTCATCTCCAACTTATAGGCTACTTCCCCTCTTCTGTCCAGAATCTTGAATGGTCCAATGTATCGGGGTGCTAGCTTGCCTATGATGTTAAACCTCTTATGACGTCTCATTGGTGACACCTTGAGGTAAACGAAGTCTCCCACTTCAAAAAGGCTTGTTTCTTTCTCCTATTGTCTGCATAGCCCTTTTGCCTTGATTGAGTGGCCCTCAAGTTTTCACGAATTACCTGAACTTGTTTTTCAGCTTCTAGCAACACATCCGGACCAATTACTTGAGTTTCTCCTGTCTCATTCCAGAATAAAAGTGTCCTACACTTCCTTCCATATAGTACTTCATAAGGTAACATCTTCAAACTTGCTTGGTAGCTATTGTTGTATGAAAATTCTACATATGGCAAGCTCTTATCCCAAATTCTTGCATGCTTCAAAGCACAAGCTCTTAATATGTACTCTAAAATTTGATCGGTCCTCTCAGTTTGTCCATCCGTTTGAGGGTGTTATGCTGAGCTGAAATTTAACTTTGTTCCCAATGCTTCATGCAATTTTTGCCAAAACCTGGAGGTAAATTGAGAACCTCTATCTGATACTATCTTCTTTGGTACCTTATGTCGGCACACGATATGCTCTATATACAATTCTGCTAGCTTCGCGGTGGTATAGGTGGTCTTCACAGGAATAAAATGAGCTGATTTGGTCAACCGATCCACAATTACCCAAATTGAATCGTATCCGGACTGGGTACGTGGCAATCCAACTATAAAGTCCATACCGATCTCTTCTCGCTTCCACTCCAGAATCTTCAATGGCTGCAATAATCTAGCTGGCCTTTGATGTTCCGCCTTGACTCGTTGGCACACATCACACAAAGCTACATATTCAGCTATGTCCTTCTTCATGCTATCCCACCAATAGCATGTTTTCAAGTCCTTGTACATCTTCGTACAACCAGGATGAATCGAGTATGGTGAGTCATGTGCCTCCTTTAGTATTGTCTTCCGAATATGCTTCACATTAGGCACGACAATCCTTTTTCCAGGCCATAGGGTACCCTGTTCGTACTCATCAAATCTGAATTCTCTCCCCTCTTGGGTCCTTTCCTTGATTTCCTGAATCTCCTCATCCTTTGTTTGACCCTCTCGACTTTTTTGCTCCAAAGTCGGATTTAACTCCATCATCCCCACCTCATTGATGAATCCGAGTTTCAATCGTTCAAACTCCTTATATAACTCGGATGGCAGCCCTTGAACCGTGAGTTGATGACTTACTCCTTTTATACTCAAGGCATCGACCACTACATTGGATTTTCCTAGGTGATAATTGATTCCCACATCATAATCGTTGATGAGCTCCAACCATCTTCGTTGCCTCAAATTCAGGTCCATTTGCGTGAAAATATATTTAGGACTCTTTTGATCCATGTAAATTTCACACCTATGTCCAAGGACGTAGTGTCTCCAAATCTTCAATATGTGTACCACGGCTGCAAGTTCCAAATCATGCGTTGTGTAATTCTGCTCATGTTTCTTCAATTGCCTCGATGCGTAGGCGACCATTTGACCTTCTTGCATGAGCACACATCGAAGTCCTTGTCTTGATGCATCACAATAAATATCAAAGCTCTTGCTCACATTTGGCAAAACCAAAACTGGGGCTATAGTTAACCTTTTCTTCAACTCCTCAAAACTTTCTTGACAAGCTTGAGTCCAATGAAACGCTTTCCCCTTCATTAGCAACTCCGTCATTGGCTTGGATATCTTGGAAAAGTCCTTGATGAATTGATGGTAATATCCAGCCTTTCCAATAAAACTCCTTATTTCCTTTACACTTTGCGGTGGCTCCCACTTTAGCACATCCCTCACTTTTCTGAGGTCAACCGATACTCCTCCTTCTGAGATGATATGACCCAAAAACGACACCTCCTTCAACCAAAACTGGCACTTACTGAACTTGGCATACAATTGATGCTCCCTCAATTTCTGCAATGTAAGGCTCAAGTGTTCCTCATGCTCCTTCTCATCCTTCGAGTAGATCATAATGTCATGAATGAACACCACAACGAACTTATCCAAGTACTCCATGAATACCTTATTCCTGAGGTACATAAAATAGGCAGGTGCATTGGTCAATCTGAGGGACATTACGGTGTACTCAGATGATCCATATCGTGTCTGAAAAGTTGTCTTGGGTATGTCCGATGGTCTAATCTTCATTTGAAAGTAGCTTGAACTCAAATCAATCTTGGAGAAAACACATGCACCCTTCATTTCATCGAACAAGTCTTCTATGCGTGGCAAGGTGTACTTGTTCTTGATTGTTACCTCGTTGAGGGCTCGGTAATCCATACACATCCTTTGCGACCCATCGATCTTGTCCACAAAAAGAACATGCGCTCCCCAAATTGAAGAACTGGGGTGAATAAAACCCTTCTCTAGTTGTTCTTGAATCTGCTTCTTAAGCTCCGCTAACTCCTTAGGTGGCATCCTATACGACCTCTTAGCTATAGGTGCAGTTCCGGGTATTAAATCAATAACAAACTCAATGTCTCGATCAGGTGGCATACTTGGCAACACATCCAGGAACACGTCCAAAAATTCACACACCACCAGAATCTCCTCAATTGCGGCACCATCTATGTGATTCAGCCCCAATTGCTTCGGTGCGGTTTGGGATGCTTCAAATTCTACAGTGATCCCTTCCTCATTTGTCAACTTCACCGTCTTCGTGGCACATTCGATGACTCCATTGTGCTTCCTCAACCAGTCCATACCAAGTATAATGTCCAATCCTTTAGAATCCAAGACAATGAGGTTGGCGGAGAAGTCTACCGCCCTTATTCTAAGGCTTACTTTTGGACATACTATATTTGTCCTCATCTCTCCTCCAGGAGACTTAACCAATAGAGTAAACTTCATATGAGAGATAGGCAAACTATACTTGGCAACATATTTCGATGCAATGAATGAATGCGATGCTCCATAATCAAATAACATAGTTGCTGGGTTGGAGTTTGCGAGAAACATACCAATAACCACATCATCCGCTTGTTGAGCTTCCTCCGTAGATACATGGTTCACGTTGCCACGAGCAGAATTCTGCTGTCCATGGTTGCCTTGTGCCTGTCTTCCATTGGGTCTTGGGTTTTATCTTTGATCATTGCTTCCTTGACCAAGGCCTGACTTAGGACATTGATGTGCAAAGTGTCCTGCTTCTCTACATGTATAGCACTTCCTAACTGCACCAGAGTTGTTGGAACGGACTTGATTCTAAATATTTGCACCAGGAAAATTGGCACGAGGTGCAAAAGGCATTGGAGGCCTAGGTGCTTGCATAACAGGGCACTGCTGCACAAACTGAGTTGGGCGTGGTGCATATCCAAGGCGTTGTATAGGAGTAGAGGAGCTGAAATAAAGCGCATTTGGCGGTGCAAAGTGAGGGCGCACATTACTTCCTTGTTGCTATCCTTGATATGGCACCTTCCTCTTGTTGTCTTGCTCCATCTCACGGACCTTGTTCTCCACAACAATTCCTTTGTCCACAAGCTTCTTGAAGTTAGCATAATCGCAGTTGAGCAATTGCACTTGGATCTCATTGTTCAAGCCTCTCATGAACAAGTATTGCTTCCGGCTGTCCCGACTAACATCTTCAGGGGCATACCTTGAAAGTTGAGTGAATTTATTGAGATATTCAACCACACTCAATCTTCCTTGCCTCAAGTTCTCAAATTCCTGCCTCTTCAAAATCATAACTCCTTCCGACAAATAATGAGAATGGAGGCTCTCCTTGAATTCGACCCAAGAAATCCTCTCCTGGTTCTCATGAGCATTGCAATAAGCATCCCACCAATCCGCAGCTGCTCCAACAAGTTGATGAGAAGAAAATAAAACCTTCTCCCGATTGCTGCATTGGACAATAGCTAGCTTCTTCTCTGTAGACTTGAGCCAATCATTGACAACCATAGGGTCAGCAGCTTGAGCAAAAGTTGGTGGCCTAGTCCTCATAAACTCTCCGAACCGGTTATGAGAAGGTGGGGGTGGCAATAGAGGCATGTGGGGCTGATTGTTGATGTTACCAGCCTGCAGCTGTCCCATAGTCTGAATCATGGTCTGCATGAGCTGGTTTTGCATGGCCAATAGTTGCTCAATGTTGATAGCTCCCTGGGCAGGTCCTTGTCCATTGTTGTTCTGAGGTGCTTCATTGTTCTCCTCCTCATCACTGCCATCCCTCTGGTTGCGAGTCCTCACAATCTGAAGAAAAGCAAGAGATAAGAATTTAGAAGACGTCCCCAACTATATGCATCAAGGGATATGAAACTAAACAACTAACTACACTAGACTACATGGATATGGCAATGCTAAAGCATCCCCAAATCCTCTATTAAGCACACAAGCAAACAATATATAGCAAACAACACACCGAGCAAAAACACATCGATCTCTGAGTGTTCCTTTTTTCTCTAAAGTGTCCATTCTATCTAGGCTACATCCTACGGTGAACCTGTGACTCTGATATCAATTTGTGCCACCCGGTTCTGAAAATGAACCAAGTGAACACATATGTCTGCCCAGGACGTTTAACACACATACACGAGTACAATCACAAAAGGATATAAATAAAATTACCAAAGAACAAGATCAATTAACCACTTTTATTATAGAATTCATAATATCCTCGAATATAAGCTCTAATGAATATTAATGACAAGTTTCAACTAATGCAGCGGAAATAAACTAATTAAGCAAACTAAGCAGCATAGACAAATAGGGTATAGCGCAGCTCTAATCAACACCACAGGCAAGCTGACGGTAGACACGACCTAGAACTCTGCATTATCATCATCAAACTCCCGATCCTGACCTGCAACTGTTGGTTGGGGAATTGCAAGGGTGAGTACATGTGGTACTCAGCAAGTGTGGAAAGTATGACATGTAGCTGATTCAAATGACGAGTGTAATAATGGCTAAGTGCTGAAAAGTATATTAAAACATTTGAAAAGCAATATATTGTATGTATGCGAAGTAAATCTATCATAAAGCATAAGTAATATCATAGTACCAATCTATATTTCATTACCATCATCCAAATTCCATATTTCACCATTACTAGTAATCATATCCAATACTAGAATTTAACCCATAACCAGCCATAACCAGTACCAAACCATAACCATCCCAAATCCCAAATTTTTCTCTAATCATGGAAGTTGTCCAGGTGCTCTTAACCTGGAGCACGGCTATCATGATAGTTTTATTAGACTCTGTAGAGTTTGTACCACTTTACCCACGTGTTTGTGATTTCATTACCCGTCGGCGACTGAAGAACCTCCTTTACGCCAATTACACTTCCTTTGGTGTATGGCCAAGAGATCACAAAATAGCCTTTACAAAGGGATTACTAGCCTATTTAGATCCCACTGAGGTTTCACCGGTGGCGATGTCTCCTACAGAGCACATCTTCAACCAAGGGCCCCCTCTTGAGCCATTCGGATCCCAGGGTAGTCCCACCAATCATCAACAAACCCAATCTGACTACCCCTTTCCCGAGCATCCCTAATGGTCCAAATAGCACTGGAAAAGCCCAAATTAATCAGCTATATCGCACCCATACTTGGCCTCGTGGTGGCACTTTAGTCCTAGCTTATTCTCGCATGAACTGGTCCTTAGATCTAAAGCAAGAAATCCACCGTAACATCGAACCTATCCACATACCAGGCTTGCTTAGATCACCCAATTCCACATCATATTAACCAGCTCATGTTAATCATATCTCATAAATGCAAAATTAAGTTAAGTGGTATAGTTGTTTTCCCATCCTAATTAATTAAGCAAAGCAAAAAGGTAAAAATCCCTTCCCGACTCTCTACCATGTATTCCTGGTGACAAGGGTGGCTAAACAAAGATAGTAAACTTCCTATTATAGGATTTCCCATCAAATTGACACAAGCATGCAGTATGCATACAAAACATTTACTTTAAAAACAGGATCAATATGCTTCAAGGACACTTGCCTTGCTCTTGGGCTTGATTAGGATCAAAGACATCAAACTCTTGGTGCTGGAGATCCTTCGCGGCACTTTCTAGCGCAAATCCGTCTAATCCGCACAATAAACATACAAGACAAGAAACACCATCAAAGAGTGCACACATATTACCCAATATGACATGACATGCATGATTAAGGAAATTGTGAAGTAAAACTAGTTAATGGGTCACTATTAATGTTTACTAACTAGTTGTAATAGTTTTTAACAAGTTTGAACAGGTTTGGAACTGATTCAAAACAATTTAGATTTAATTCACCACAAATTAACAAGGAAAATCGGACTAGTCTGCTAGGGATGGAAGAGTCCACTCTTCGCAGAACTAGCGAACTAGGGTTTTCTAGATCGATGTGAATTTGGAGATTAGGGGTTGAATTCACGTATGGAAAAGGAAGTAGAAGGTATACCAGGTGTCTAAGCATCCAAAGAATCAAGGATCTTGGAGGCAACAATTGGATCTTGACAATCTAGGGTTGATGAAGAACTTGATGGTGAATTGGCAATGGAGAACGAAACTTGATGGAGATCTTGATCCTCTTTCCTTTCCTCCTCTTCTTCTCCTTGCTCTAGATCTCCTTCTCCCTCCTTGGTGGCGGCTATTCACGAGCTAGAGTTTGGGTGTGGTTGAAAAGTGACAAATAGATGTCAAACCAAGGGGTGGGGTTGTTTATATAGAAGTGGAGACTAGGGTTGGATAGATTTCAAGTTTGAGATGAGTAGGGGTCGGTTTGGAGTCCCACATGAGCTCTAAAAGAGTTGTGCATGATATTCCTAGGCCCACTTAACGTGAGACCCAAGAAACAAGTCGTGAAACAAAAGATCAACCCAGAGTCGCGATTTATCTAACAAGTCCGAAAAGGGCCGGACTAGTCCGAAGTTAGTCAGAGAGATATCGGACAAGTCCGTACTGGACATCAGACAAGTCCGAACTTATCCAGAGGGGAAAAACAAACAAGTTGGGCCAAAATCGGACAAGTTCGACTTTACTCAGAGGGGAAAATGGACAAGTCCGCTGGAATACCGGACAAGTCCAGTGACTTAGCAAAATTTCCAAGGAATTGGAACACCGGACTAGTCCGCATAGGACCGGACAAGTATGAAGGTGTCCAGAGGCAAAAACAGACTAGTCTGTAGAAAAACGGACAAGTCCGAGCGAGGCCAAAGAGAAATCGGACTAGTTTGCATCAACATCAGACTAGTCCCCACTTCCTAGAATTCTTAAGTGCGGTTTTGTTTCTAATTCCTTTTAAACTTGTTCCTTTTTATGTTACTAATTTTTAAACATGTATTAGAATGTATGCAATGCATGATGCATGAAAATGAGGGTGTTACACCTCACCCCTCACTTCAACACATACCACTTGAGCATCACTCTATTGTATACACTAGTTCTCCTAGTTACTTAGTGGAGGTTATGCTGTAGAGAGGAGCCTCTAGTCCCAAGTCCAAATTGGGAAAGGTATGGCTCATGTATCTTGTATTGTATTTGTGACTTTGTGCTTTATAATAATATCATTATTAGTCTTTATTTACTTATATACTTGGGCAAAGCGTTCCTTGTTTGGTTGTGGAGTCCATGTATGTGATAGGTGTCGATGTTGTTATGATCTATACATAATTCCATTATCATGTTATCATAAACATCATACACCACCACTATAGTCTAATTAGGTAATAATATGATAATGTTAATATGAATATGTTAGTGCTTGGTCCCAACATTGGTTCAACGATTACTTAGTTCATTGCCTTAGGATGGCTTGTGCCGCGACTCTTAAGATATTTACTTAATATGCTAGCATGGTGCTAGGATAGTTAAGTAGTGTTAGATGTCTCGTAGACCCACAGATTGAAGAGGTAGGCAGTAGGTGGTGACAGACCTCTGTCCTTTGTAATCCTCCATGTTCGACTATGCCACAGGCTCTTGGCGGGAGTCACCTAGTATTGCTAGGGGTAAACCCGTGCACGGTATGTTGGACCACTAAGCCCTAGTATTCACTATTAGCATAGTCATGTGTACTTTATTAGGCTATGTATATGAGTAATTAGAGCATAGTAGGAGTAGCTCCATCTCGTAGTCTAAACCTCACTAGGACAATCTTACCCTTATAATAGATGGCTTAGGTGTGTGTCACACTACCCTCATTATCATCTTACCCATGTCTTGATAACTTATTAGTATCCCATAACTTGATTATAAGAGTAGTGTTTACTTTACTCCATTGCCTTCCTTTGGGATAAATATGATACCCATGGGAATACTCTTGGGTGAAATGCTACACGACAGTTTCTGTGCGCTTGCGGACCTCATCTCTTTCGAGAGATGATTTGTGACGTTAGTACCTGTCAACAACGTACGGGGAAGAACAAAATCAAAGATGCATTGAGTCCAATTTCAAGTGTATCTATGAACAATGTATTATTCATTGATATAGGATTATATCTTTATAAATTAATAAATTTGCACATTTTCTAAAGCTCCTACTCATAACAATGCAAGTGATAGATGTATACTCTATTGATTCCTTTATCTTTTAAATTTTCTAACCATCTCTATTTTTTACAAGAGTAAATATTTATCATGTGGGTTATGAAAAACAAGATTCTCAATTTTATCCTCCTGAATATTTTTAATTTCTTGCCTAGAAATTTGAAATTTAGTTATCCATGCATGAATGAGTTTCAAATCAAAATTATGGACATCATTGTTCCTAGGTTGCTACATACCAATTCAACCATTAAGTCATTCCATAAGCATTATTTACTAAACCTAGTAACGCTCATGAAATTCTAGGTACTTGTTTAAATTTATTCTCAAGTAAGATGACATTTATTTTTGAAGAATCAAAAGGAGCAATGCCAGCATTTACTCTCGTGAGGATGTATAAGAATTGAATGATTAGAAGGTGTAAACCTTCCTCACCAATGTAAGCAAAAATAATTCAATCCTAATGCAATTCAAATGACGAACATTTTTAATCTTGTACCTCAGTTGAAGAGCAGTCCGGGTTGAAGGTTGTTGTGTGAGAAACTCTCGACCATGAATTTTGGTGTAGCCTTCATGTTCAATGTCTTCTGCCAAGTTGAGGTTGGAGTTGAATGAGCTCCATCTTGCTCCTCCATTGGGCCACCATATTAAGCATTCCTCCACCATGAACTCATAATGAGATCGATGGAGGGATATGCGCTTGAAGAGGCCTTCCAACCTCTTTACAAATTTTGTCCTGGCTGCACTAAAATCAAGAACAAACAAAACAACTCGAAAATGGGTTACGTTAGCTCAAAAGCATGATTTACCCTTTGTCAAATCGTTTTGCCCAACTTGAAACAACTTGCAAATGCAATGAATATTAAGGGAAATATTTTTGGTTTGAATTAAGAAGATGAATTCAAGTGGTTACGCCCAAGGTTCATATTCAAATAAATTTATTTCCTAATTCCACGTTGGAAATTTTACTTTCCAACATGCAAGTGTGAAATTCAAACTTGCTAAGTGCAAATGTGAAAATAGATGGGAAATTCAAATATGCAACTGAGAAAGCAAATATGAGATAACTACCAATTAACCTATTGACAAGGACTGACTGATTTTTTGAAGTCCGATGACTGCGACTTTCCTCCATCCGGTTCAATGCGATGATTTGTTGTCCACTCCTGGAGTTTAAGATGTGGACAATTTCTCATGCTTGACATGCCAAAATTACTTTGGCTGTCTGTAAATCCCTCATTTTCATCCAACATGCATTGCATACATTCTTATACATGTTTAGCATTAAGCAACACAAAAGGAACAATATTAAAATGAATTTAGGACAAAAGAACAATTTAAAACTGTCAAGATGCGGACTTGTTCGACCATAACCCTAGACTAGTCCGGTGACCCTACTATTTTTCATAGAATTTTGTTTCTTTCAGAGCTCGAACTTGTCCAGCACAATGCATGGACTAGTACGGTTTGGTCTCTGATGTTGTTCGGACCTGTCTGTGGTTCAAGCAGACTTGTCCGTTCTTTGTTGAATTTTAGTCCGGAAAACCTTTTCTTTGAAATCCCGAACTTGTCCAGCCTATTACACCGGACTTGTCCGAAAATGTCTCTGTTCTCTTTTCCACAATTGAGAATACCCTTAACCCTAATTCGTGGGAGCCGCCATCAAGAGAGGATCCAGCAATAAGGAGGAGGAGGAACCATGAAGAAGGACCAATCAAGATAGATCTTCATCAAATTTTCAACGAATTAACGATCTTCATCACCAAAGCTTCATCAACACCTCTAATCAAGCCAAATCGTCAAGATCCAAGTGTTGCACCCAAAACCGTGATCTTTGGATCTCTAAACACGTGGTACACCTTCTACTTTTCCTTTTCCATGCAAATTCAACCCCAATTATCGCATATCAAGAAAACCCTAAATTCCTGTTCCGTTCAGGGCGGACTAGTCCGGTCCCTCACACCGGACTAGTCCGGTGTCTGAATCTGAAAATTTCTGAATCGAACCCAATTAACTCCAAATTGACTCGAATCAATTCGAAACCTGTTCAAACTTGTTAGAAACCTTTGTAGCTAGTTAGTAAACATTATTAGCAACTCATTAACAAGTTTTACCTCACAATTGGATTAATCAAACATATCATGGCATATTGAGTACTATATGAGCATTTGTTGATTGTAATGGCTGCTTTGTATGTTCATTGCGCGGAATAGAAGGTTTTGCTCCAGAGGGTGCTGTCGAGGACCTTCAGCATCAGAACTTCGAAGCTTTTGACTCTAACCAAGCTCAAGAGCAAGGATAGTGTCCTTGATCATTTTGATCCAGTTTTAAATGTTTTGTTTGCAAAACTGCATGCTTGTGTCAAATTGATGGAAAACCCAATTGTAGGAGTTCACTAGTTTTGTATGACCATCTTTGTCGCTTGGAATACATTATACATAGTCGTGAAGGGCTTTTTACCGTTTTGCTTCGCTCTAATTAATCAGGATGGGAAAACAACCGAAAAGCCTAATCATGATTTAATGAACCTATAATTGATGTAAATTGATGAATATGGCTAAATGGTAATGTGGGACTTGGGAGATATAGACAAGCATGGTTTGTGGATTGGGTTGGATGTTACGGTGGTTTGCTTGCCTTGGATCAAAGGACCGTTAACCAGGACTACAGTGCCACCACAAGGCCAAGTTTGGGTGCGGCTTAGCTGATTAATTAGGTGTATTGCCAGCATTGATTCGAATCATTTGGAGGAGCGCGAAATGGTGGGTTTGCAATAGTGGCAGAACTGCCCTAGGATCCGAACGACACAAGAGGGGGGCCCTTGGTTGGATGTGCTCAGTTGGAGGCATCACCACTGGTGAAACATTAGTGGATCTGAATATGCTGGTAGCCCCATTGTAAAGGCTATTTTGTGGTCTCTTGGCCATTTAGGAAGTGTAATTGGCATAAGGGAGGTTTCTTTAGTCGTCGACGGGTAACGAAATTACAAAATTGTGGGTAAAGTGGTACAACCTCTGCAGAGTGTGTTAAAAACTATCATGATAGCCGTGGTCCCGGTTAAGAGCACTTGGACAACTTCTATGATTAGGGGAAACTTGGGATTTGGGATGGATTAGTCATGGTTATGGTTTGAGTTGTGATAATTGAATATGGTCGATGATGATGGTAAGGACTTGGTATTTGGATGGATAATAATTGTTGAATGTGATATAATGGTAATTGTTGGTAATTGACTCGTTATTAGTAATTATTTGGGTTATGTTGGGATTAATTCACATAGACATCTTAGTTTGCTTTTTACATGTTTTAAATGTACTTTTCAGCAATTAGCCATTATTTATTATCATACCTTGTTTAAGCTACATGTCATATTTTCTCACACTTGCTGAGTACGACATGTACTCACCCTTGTAATTCCCCAACCAATAGTTTCAGGTGACGTTTGGGGAGTATCCTGAGGATAATGCGGGGTACTAGGTTGTGTGCTGCTGTCGACTTGTCTGTGGTGTTGCTTGGAGCCGCGCTATCCTATTTGCTTAGTTGCTTATTTAGTTATTTCCGCTGTATTAGTTTTAGAACTATTAATAATGATTAGAGTTGTAATTTGAGGATTATTTGAATATTTTAACAAAGCTACTTTATTAATTTGTGCTGTGGTAATTATTTGCTAATCATTTGTGAATCACTTGTGTATGTGTGTTAAACATTCTCGGCACACATATACTGCACTTGGTTCATTTTCGAAACCGGGTGTTATAAATTGGTATCAGAGCCACAGGTTGACCGTAGGACGTAGCCTAGATAGAATGGACACTTTAGAGCACATAGAAGCACTCAGGAAGCGTTGTGGTTTTTTTGGTGTGCTGATTGCTATGTAATGTTTGCTTGGATGCTTAGTAGAGGATTGTGGGATGTTTTAGCGTTTGCCACATCCATATATGCTAGTATAGGTAGTTGCTTAGTTTCATATTCCTTGATGCATGTAGGTGGGTATTCGTTCTATCTCTCTTTTCTACTCGCTCAACCTCTACTTCAATGGAAGAAGGACACAACTAGAAGATTCACTGTCTCGGACGAAGCTGTATGGAAGATGGGAACAAAGATAGTGTGTCCAGTAGTAAGTTTTAAAATAAGGGGGTAGAATTCTTCGCCAACCTTACTGTTTTGGGTTCACAAGGATCGGACATAACACTTGGAATGGATTGGCTACGGAAGCATAATGGAGTGGTCCAGTATGCCACAAGGACAGTGCAATCGACAGGTGATAAGGGAGTCAGCATTGGAGTTGATGCATCGCAATAGATGTCAAAGACAACCAATCATCAAGGACTACTCCAACGTAGTGAAGTGCATGACTGAGTTGCTAACAAGGGGAAAGCTTCTCAAATGGATTCTATCTTTTCAGGATGACATTGAGAAAGTGAAGAATAGATTTATAACTACACCGGTGTTGGCATTACTAGACGTGAGCAAGAAGTTTGGATTTATGTGACGCATCAAAACAGGGACTTTGATGTGTGATCATGCAAGAAGGTCATGTGGTAGCCTAAGCATCGAGGCAGTTGAAGAAACATGAGCAGAATTATCCTACACAAGATCTTAAACTTGCAGCCGTAGTGCATGCCTTGAATATATGGAAACATTACATTCTTGGTCATAGGTGCGAGATTTACATGGATCACAAGAGTCTCAAGTACATATTCACACAAACGAATCTTAATTTGAGGCAACAAAGATCGTTGGAGCTCATCAAGGATTATGATGTGGGAATCAACTATCACCCAGGGAAGGCTAATGTAGTGGCTGATGCTTTGAGTTGGAAAGGAGTAAGTCACCAACTCACAGTTCGAGAGTTACCATCCAAGCTATGCAAGGAGTTTGAACGACTGAATCTTGATTTTGTGAATGAGATGAGAATAATGGAGTTAAATCCGACCTTGGAGCAAGAAATTTGAGAAGGTCAGGCCAAGGATGAGGAAATTCAGGAAATTAAGGATAGGACGCAGGAAGGGAGAGAATTCAGATTTGATGAGGATGCTCATGGTACTCTATGGCCTGGGAAAAGAATTGTGGTGCCCAATGTGAAGCATATTCGAGAAACGATATTGAAGGATGCACATGACTCACCTTACTCCATCCATCCCAGTTGTACAAAGATGTACAAGGACTTGAAGAACTGTTATTGGTGGGCCAGCATGAAAAATGACATAGATGAGTATGTTGCGTTGTGTGATGTGTGCCAACGGGTCAAGGCCGAACATCAAAGGCCAATCGGATTATTACAGCCATTGAAGATTCCAGAATGGAAGTGGGAAGAAATCGGTATGGACTTCATAGTAGGATTACCGCGAACCCAGTTTGGCTATGACTCCATATGGATTATTGTGGATCAGTTGACCAAATGAGTCATTTCATTCCTGTTAAGACCAAGTATACCGCTGCACAATTAGCTGAGTTGTACATGGAGAAAATTGTATGCCGACATGGAGTACCCAAGAAAAGAGTCTCAGACCGAGGTTCTCAATTCACCTCTAGGTTCTGGCAGAAACTGCACGAAGCTATGGGCTCAAGGTTAAATTTCAGTTCAGCATATCATCCACAGACCGATGGACAAACTGAGAGGACCAACCAAATATTGGAAGATACGTTGAGAGCTTGCGCCCTAAAGCATGGATGCATCTTGGACAAGAGCCTGTCGTATGATGAATTTTCCTACAATAACAGTTACCAAGCCAGCTTGAAGATGTCACCACATGAGGCACTGTATGGACGGAAGTGTAGGACACCTTTGTTTTGGAATGATACATGAGAGAACCAAGTGTTTGGACCGGATGTGTTGCAAGAAGCCGAAAAACAGGTTTAGACAATCGCGAGAATTTGAGGGCTGCTCAGTCGAGACAAAAGGGCTATGCAGATAATAGGCAAAAAAACTTAGCCTTTGAAGTGGGAGACTTCGTATATCTCAAAGTGTCACCTATGCGAGGTCATAAGAGGTTTAATGTCAGAGGCAAGTTGGCACCTCGCTATATTGGACCATTCAAGATTTTGGCAAACATGGAGAAGTGGTATATAAGTTGGAGATGCCAGCACATCTTTCCAATGTTCATGATGTGTTTCACGTTTCGCAGATCAAGAAGTGCTTGAGGGTGCCAGAGGAACAAGTTCCAATGGAAGAATTGGAATTAGAGGCAGATTTGACTTATGTCGAGCAACCGGTCAAAATTTTGGAAACCAAGGAGAGGGTCACAAGAAACAAGGTGATACGATTATGTAAAGTACAATGGAAGCATCATGCAGAATCATAAGCAACATGGGAGCTGGAAAATGATCTCAAGAAAGAATTTCCCTATCTCTTTCCTTCTACATCGAATCTCGAGGACGAGATTCATTTTAAGGGGGTAGGTTTGTAACACCCTCATTTTCATCCATCATGCATTGCATACATTCTTATAATGTTTAGCATTAAGCAACAAAAAAGGAACAAGATTAAAATGAATTTAGGACAAAACAACAATTTAAAACTTTAAGGGTGTGGACTTGTCCGGCCATAACCCTGGACCAGTCCAGTGAACATATTCTTCTTCAGAGAATTCAGTTTCTTTCAGAGCTCGGACTTGTCTGGCACAATGTACGGACTAGTCCGGTCTGGTCTCTGATGTTGTTCGGACCTGTCCGTGGTTCAAGCGGACTAGTCCGGTCCTTATTGAACTTTAGTCCGGAAAACCTTTTCTTTGCAATGGAGTTTTGTTTCTTTGATGACCATGACACTAGTGACCTACCCAAGAATTGGAATGTCCCGAAGGTACTCTTCCTATCAACCTTACATCCGGCATAATCCGCATCGGAATATCCGATGAGATTAAATTTTGACTCTTTTGGATACCATACCCAAGGTTTGGTCTATAAACTAAATAGCTCAAGATTCTCTTAACGGTAGTCAAGTGACACTCCTTGGGTGCGGCTTGAAATCTTGTACACATGCATACACTAAGCATAATTTCGAGCCTAGATGCACAAAGGTAAATCAAAGATCCAATCATGGAACGATATACCTTTTGATCCACGCTAGTTCCATCTTCATTGAGATCGAGGTGTCCATTAGTCGCCATGGGTGTCTTGATGGGTTTTGCATTCTCCATGTCAAACCTCTTAAGTAGGTCTGCTGTGTATTTGGTTTGACATATGAAGGTGTCTTCCTTGAGTTACTTGACTTGTAATCCTAGAAATAACTTCAACTCCCCCATCATGGACATTTTGAACCTCTCTGTCATAATCTTACTAAATTTTTCATAAAAATATTTGATAGTAGAACCAAAAATAATGTCGTCGACATATATTTGGCACACA
The DNA here is from genome assembly GCA_036927565.1 of Tuctoria greenei. Taxonomy (NCBI): domain Eukaryota; kingdom Viridiplantae; phylum Streptophyta; class Magnoliopsida; order Poales; family Poaceae; genus Tuctoria; species Tuctoria greenei. The sequence continues at coordinate 187,181,033 of JAYESD010000006.1, forward strand.
AATAAATCATCATCAACATTTTTAGTGAAGAGTGTATAATTGGCTTTTCCTATCCTAAAACAATTGTTAATGAGAAAGTCTCTAAGGCACTCATACCAAGCTCTTGGGGCTTGTTTGAGACCATAGAGAGCTTTATGCAATTTGAAGACATGGTTAAGATACTAATTGTCTTCGAAGCCAGGTGGTTGCTCCACATACACTTCCTCCTTCATGGGACCGTTGAGGAAGGCGCTTTTCACATCCATTCGATACAACTTGAAATTATTGTGATTAGCATAGGCTAATAGAATACGAGTTGACTCAAGCCTAGCTACGGGAGCAAAAGTTTCTTTGAAATCCAAACCTTTGACTTGTGAGTACCCCTTGGCCACAAGTATAGATTTATTTCTTGTTACCACATCGTGTTCATCTTGCTTGTTGCGGAAGACCCACTTGGTTCCTATCACATTGGCATTTGGTCTTCTGATATGCTCCCACACTTGGTTTCTCTTGAAGTTGTTGAGCTCCTCTTGCATGGCCACCATCCAATTCGGGTCTCGTAGGGCATCTTAAACCCTAAGTGGCTCCAAAGAAGACACAAAGGAATAGTGAGCGCAAAAGTATGCCAAACGAGCACAAGTCATTCCCCACTTGGACATGTATCCAAAAAAGTTGTCAACGGGGTGGTCCTGTTGAACGCTTTGACGGACTATTGGGTGTGGCACATTTGGTCTTGAGTCAACTTCTTCTTCTCTTTCTTCTTCTTCTTCTTCGTCTCACCATTGATCATTGCCACCATTTTGATCTTCATTGTCTTCAGCACAATGATCTTGATCTTGATCTTGGGAGTCTTGACTCTGATCTTGTGTGTGAGACACTCCTTGTGATGAAGATGGGTCACTCGGGCTTTGTTGTTCTTGTGGTTGTATGTTGCCAAGTGCCATCCTTCTTAGTGCCATGTAGGGTGTCCCTTCTTTATCTAGCACACATTGATCAACTTGCTCCACTTGGAAGCCATTAGTTTCATCAAACACCGCATCACGTGAAATTTCAACACAACCGGGGGTTTTATTGAAAACATGATAGGCGTAGGTGTTTGAATCATAGCCAAGTAAGAAACCTTCATCAGATTTTGAAGCAAACTTTGAAGTATTAGGCTTATTGTTAAGAATATAGCACTTACTAACGAAAACTCGAAAGTATGAGATGTTTGGTTTGTTACCGGTTAGTAGCTCATATGGAGTATTCTTCAATAGACGATGGAGGTAGAGACAGTTTGTGGCATGGCAGGCGGTGTTGACTGCTTCCGCACAAAACCGATTGGATGTCTTGTATTCACCAAGCATGGTTCTTGACATCTCTATAAGAGCGCGGTTCTTCCTTTCGGCCACCCCATTTTGTTTGGGTGAGTAGGGTGTTGAAAACTCATGCTTGATGCCCTCCTTGTCCAAGTACTCTTCTACTTGGGTGTTCTTGAACTCAGTGCCATTTTCACTTCTTATCTTCTTAACTCTTAAGGAGAACTCATTTTGAGCTCTCCTCAAAAATTTCTTGAGTACACCTTGAGTTTCACCTTTGTCATGCAAGGAAAACACCCAAGTGAAGCAGTAAGAGTCATCAATAATAACTAAGCCATATTTGTTACCTCCAATGCTTATGTAAGCAATAGGACCAAATAGGTCCATGTGAAGCATCTCCAATGGACTTGTTGTCGTCATCACATTCTTGGCAAGATGAGTGAAAGTTGCCTAGAGGAGGGTGAATAGGCAAAATGACCTAAAATACCTTAATAAAACAAGTTCAAATTATAGAGGCCGGACTAGTCTGTTCAGGGCCATACTAGTCCGTACTGTGCAAAGTAAAACCCTAAAAACTTGATTTCTGTTGGTTTTACATCGATTTTAGTTCAACAAAAAGTGGATACACAATCTAGCAACCTAATACAAGTTGGATTTACAAGTATGAGAGATTAGACTGCAAAATTAAATTGATGAACAAGATGAACCCTAAAAGCAATTCTAGTGATGAGCAAAAAGTAAAGCAACATAAGAGACAAGTATTTATCCCGAGGTTCAGCTTCACGGAGAAGCCTACGTCCTTGTTGAGAGTCCACAAAGGATCAAGTCTCACTTGACTCTATTCTCACCAAGCCACCACAGAGGCCGGCTTGTTTTCCACTAAATCACAAGGGGTAAATGCAATGTCCTTGGGGCTTCTCACAAGTTGAGGCTCCCACAAAGCTCAAGATCTGCAAACACATGAATATCAACAGCCACAAGTCACAAAGATGCAACACCAAGTGCAAGAGATCAAATCGAGAGCCAAAGCACGAAGTTCTTCCTTCCCCCCTTGTCCCAAACCCTAATCCACTCAAGATTTGGTTTTAGCGGGCAAGTAGGCAAGTGAGAAGGCTTAGGAAGGCTCAAGTATGCTTGTGGCGGTACTAGGATTCAAGAGTTACAAAGTGGAGTCTAGGACATCCCTTTTTATAGGGGTTCCGACATCCAACTGTTGCCACCAACTAAAGTCCGAACTAGTCTGGCCCAACGGGTCCACTCAACATCACACCTCGGCAAAGAGGTGACGTACCCACCAACATTTGAATTTCAAACGGTCATGGCACACCGGACTAGTCCGACATACAACGGACTAGTCTAAACTACAATAGAATGTCTTAGTTCATCTAAAAACGGACTAGTCTGGCCACACCAGACTAGTCCGGCTTACAGGGATGGACAAGTCCGACCACCAGGACTTTGTGTGAGACCTAAGTGCTGAATACGTTGGAAATTATGTTAAATGTGAAGGTTTAGATGCAAAGTTTTGCTGCACATGATCTGCACGTGTTTTGTATTTCGGATTGTCCGAACTTCTCTTGTATAATGCATAGCAGCCGTTTTGTACTATTTGAACTTTCCACGTGCTGAAATTATCCTGCGTTTGCTATGTTTTTAACTTGCATTGTTTTAATCTTGCATTTTGTCTTATAGAACATTTGTTTAGTGCTTTTTACTAAGTTTTTGATACGTTTTGGCTGATCATGGTGGATATTATCTTGCTATATTTGCAACATGTTTATGTGACGTGCTCACATAAGGTGTTGTGGTTATCGAACTAATGTGAGTCAAGTCGAGGACTTGTGCTTGGAATATTTGGTTATTTTTTCATGTGCAGGTGTTGCTTGAGGACAAGACATGGCTAGTGGCGGGATCCATTGAACTAGTCTTAGGGAGAAGATGAGGTTCAACAAACAAGTTCAAGAGGAATTGTGGTTGAGTTGATCGGGAGGTCACACAACATATTTGGGTCAAGAAAAATGCATATGAAGGTATCATGGATGTCTTTGGAAAGTGTTTGCACGTGTGCAAGGGGTGCATGGACGTGGCTACATTGTTCCAATACGTGGTGAAGAGATATGGATGTGACGATATGACCGAAGAGGTCCAACCGGTTGGATTATGTCTCAGGCTGCGGCTGAGGTGGTTATGGTTTGTATATGGAAAGTTTAGAGTTTGTTTTGGTTAGATTTCGTGATGATCGCAAAGTTGAGTTTTTTAGGAATGTTTGGGACGTTCCTAAAGTGTTTGTAAGTCTTAAGATTGCTTCTATCTGTGTATGGAAGAGTCTTGAGCAGTTATAGAAAGTTTCAGTTGAAACTCAGTAGGAGTAGGAGTCCTAGTTAGGATTGAGTTGTCCTAAGGGCCGGTTATATAAGCAAGGGAGGCCAGAGCTCGTGGTCCACGACTTTAGGGCTGTTCATATTGTGTTTTGATCAATAAAATTCGTAGTTTAGAAGAGCTTTTTTGCCCTGTTCGTCTGAATTGTTTTCGTTAAGTCTTTCTCGTCGAGTTTATGCGATGCCTGACCTTTCTTTATTGTTTTGATCGTAACTCGAGTTTTACAGATCCAATTGATGTATTCTTTTTGTGTTGTCTTTACAACTAAATAATATATTATCTGTTAAAATTTCACGGTCATTAAGTTTATAGTATTTGAGATACACGAGTTTCTTTGCAGCATATCAAATCTGTTTGCTCTCTGTTAGAACATATTGACCTTTGTTCAGTGTTTTGGTCATAACTTGTGTTTTACTCGACGTTTTCTCGTGATTCTTTTTGTCATGTCTTCTTGACTTAATTCTCCACAATATACACTTATTTTTCACATTTTGAACACATCAGAAAAATCGCACACACGATTTCCTTCTCAGATTGATTTTCTGCCGAGGGGTTTTTTGTTGCTTCCGCTGAAAAGTTTTAATCACCATTCACTCCCCCCTGGTAGCTTTTCACGTGCTCTTTGATCCTAAAATTGGTATCAGAGCCAGGGTACTCTAATCTTTATAATTTGCATGTGTTTTGACTAACAATCATGGAGAAATACTCCATAAAACCTCATGTGTTCAATGACATTGATTTTCAGGTTTGGAAGGCTCGCATGGAGGCTTACATAGAGGTGCAAGGCTTCGCCATATGGGAAAAGTATTCAAGCGCTTTTTCATGCCTTCAAACAATGAAGTTACGGCTGCCAACATAAGAGACGATGACAACAATAATAAGGAGCGGAACTTGATCATACAAGGATTGATCCAAAGTGACTTCAATCGTGCTGCACACCTCCAATCTGCGTATGATGTGTGGAAAGCACTATGCGACTACCACGAAGGATCCAATAAAATCAAGGAGGTATGTCATGACATGTTCAAGAAAGAGTACATGAAAGATGCTAGCTGTTCTACAATTGATTTGCATTTTTCTAGTTGTGATGATCTTGATAAGAAACTATATGATGCTTTGAATGAAATTTCTGTTCTGAACAATGCTTTACGTTATCATGAAGTTAGTTATTGTTCTAATTGCAAATTAAAAGGAAAAACTTTATGTGAAAATTGAATTGATCTCTCCAATAAACTTGATGACATGCATATGACACTAGAGCAATTTTGTATAAGAATCTAAACTTCCTGCTGAATTCTTCTAAAATTGCAATGATAAAACCGGTTTAGGTTTTGATTCTCATGCTCATGCTAAGGAACATCCACCTAAAGTTGTTAAGTCACTAGGAAGTGGTTTGATTAAATTAGTTCCTAAACAAAAAAGGTGGTTTTTAAGCTTGCAGCAATATTATCGCATTCGGTTGCTAATAAACATATGGTTTGCTCATCTAGACATGAACACAAAGTAAAATTTCATTGCACCTACTGTGATAGAGAAGTTCATGTTATAGAGTTTTGTTATAGACTAGCTAAACAATAAAATAAGCAAAGAATGCTAGCTATATCATATAATAATCAAGCAAAACTTGTTGCACGTTCTGAACTGAATGTTAGGAGCTTGCAACCTGCTGTGATGGGTCAAATACTTGCAAAGTTTGCTCCCAAGCCTATTGTTTTTGTGCTACACATGTAACACCTTATAGGTCAGTAGTTGGGTACAAAAATTCTCAAACTTTGGCTCATAAACATGCTGTTTTATGTCAGCTTCTGCGTGTCTTTCCTATTGAACGTCATGTGACTCAGTACTGGATTCTTAAATGTCTTTTGACTAACCCCAGTATTGAGTTATCGACGTATTGTGCTTCTATGTAGGTTACACACTTGAGGAAGGAGAACATTTGGCTTGTGGATTTAGGTTGCTCACGCCACATGACTGGTAACAAAGAATGGTTCTCCTCCCTCTCTTTTGTGTCACCTGTAGAAAATGTCACTTTTGCTGATAATTCTTCGACTCCTATAATTGGTAAGGGTTCAATTAGAGTTAAAAATACTTACACGTTGAAAGATGTTGCAATTATTAAAAATTTTAAATACAACCCGCTTTCTGTTTCATAATTGTTAGATGAAAATCTTGAATTTATTTTCACTAAAAATTATTGTAAGGTTGTAGATTCTAATGGTGAGCTTATGTTTAACATGTCTCAGTTTGGAAGAGTTTTTAAAACTGATTTTGATATGTCATCTTCTAAGCATAGGTGTCTAGTTTCTAATGATTCAAAAGATTATTTTTAGCATCGTAGATTTGGTCACATAGGCTTTGATCATCTCACACGTGTTAGTTCTATTGATCGCATACGTGGGCTGCCTAAGCTTATAGGAGAGAAATAAATTGTTTGCTCTTCTTGTAGACATACTAAAATCATTGTAGATTCACATGCTCCACTCACAATGAACATGACAACAGCACCAGCACAACTTTTACACCTTGACACCATAGGTCCCTCACATGTTCAATCTTCTGGAGGTATGTGGTATGTGCTTGTAATTGTTGATGACTATTCTAGATACTCTTGAGTTTACTTTATGGCATCTAAGAATGAAGCTTTTAGTCACTTTAGAAGCTTAGTTCTTAGGGTCTCAAAAAAAGAAGAAGTTCAATTCTTAGACTTTCACTTGACCGCCCAGGATCTTTAAAGGCAATTAGAAGTGATCATGGAGCTGAATTTAAAAATAAATCATTTGATCACTTTTGTGCTGAAAATAGAATAGATCATCAATTTTCTTCACCATACGTACCTCAACAAAATGGTGTTGTAGAGAGAAAGAACATAATTAACCTTAGTTGAGATGGCTAGGACTATGCTTGATGAATATCAAAATCCTAGAAAATTTTGGGTTGATGCAATTGCAACCGCTTGTTATGTATCAAATCGAGTTTTTTTGCGTGCTAAGCTAAGTAAAACCCCATATGAGCTGCGGTTTGGAAATAAGCCCAGTGTCACACATTTTAGGGTCTTTGGTTGCAAATGCTTTGTTAAGAAACATGGTAATCTTGATAAATTTGAACCTACATCTGTTGATGGCATGTTTCTTGGTTAACCGTACTAGAGAATATTGTGTGCTTTTACTTGACACTAGCGAAATTGTGGAGACTTGTGAGGTTTCTTTTGATGAAGCTGGCCCAGGTACTAGCACTAATATTGCAGGACAAGATGCATATCTGCAGGGGGAGAGAAGTCATTAAATATGATGAAGAAGTGGTGCTACTGCCTGAAAATTCAGCAGCTAATGACATCGCTCCAGCTCCTCATTTTGATTCACAGCCAGCTTCGACAACCACCATTGCTGGTCTAGATCATCCTCAAGTCAAAAGCTCATACATTTGTGATGAACATGAAGAAGAAGAAGCTTGTGAAGTGTCTACTCCCCTCCGGATCATCAAAAGGCATCCCCCACAACAAATTATTGGAAGCTTGCACGAACGAGTCACACGGTCCAGGTTTATCGAAACTCTCATGCTCATTCTGCTTTTGTTTCTTCTTTTGAACCCAAATATATATCAAACGCACTCACTAATGAATATTGGATTATTGCCATGCAAGAAGCGTTAGAATATTTTGAAAGAAATAATATTTGGAAACTTGTACCTCCACCTCATGATCACACTTTAATGGGAACTAAATGGGTGTTTAAAAATAAGCAAAGTGAGGATGGGGTTGTGGTTAGGAACAAATCTGGGTTGGTTCCTCAAGTTTCACACAAGTTGAAGGTCTAGATTTTGATGAAACTTTTGCTCCCATTGCTAGGTTAGAAGTCATAAGAATTTTATTAGCATTTGCTGCATCTAACGGTTTCAAATTATATCAAATGGATGTGAAAAGTGCTTTTCTTAATGGTTACATAGATGAGGAAGTTTATGTTAAGCAACCACCCGGTTTTGAAAATCCAGATTTTTCTAATCATGTTTAAAATCTGTCCAAAGCTTTGTATAGTCTTAAACAAGCCCCTAGAGCATGGTATGATATGTTAAAAACATTCTTACTTGAAAAGAGGTTTACCATAGGCAAAGTTGATAAAACCTTTTTTGTGCTTAAGCATGGCAATGACTCACTATTCATTCAAGTGTATGTGGATGATATTATCTTTGGTTGTGCTTCTCATGATCTTGTGTCCAAGTTTTCAGCTATGATGAGTTTGGAATTTGAGATGAGTATGGTGGGAGAACTCAGGTACTTTTGGGGGACGCAAATAAAGCAAACCAAGGAGGGAATCTTTGTACATCAAAAAAGTACACAAAATATCTCCTTAGGCGTTTCAACATGAAAAACAGCAAGCCTCTTCAAACACCATTATAAACAATGATAACACTTGAACTTGATGAAGAAGTTGACCTGATTGATCAAAAAGAATATTGAAGCATAATTGGATCACTTTTGTACCTCATGACATCAAGACCGAACATACAATTCATCGTATGTCTTTGCGCAAGATTTCAAGCTTCTGCACATGCTTAACATCGTCAAGCCGTCAAAAGGATTCTCACGTATTTACATGGTACTCAATAATTTGGCATTTTTTTCAATCTTCCTCAACCATTACATTGAAAGCTTTTTCCGATGCTGAGGGGGTTGTAGGATTGATAGGAAAGGTACTTAGAGTGCTTTTCATTTTCTTGGTAATTCACATGTTGCTTGGTCCTCTAGAAAACAAAGTTCAGTTGCACAATCCACAACTTAATCTGAATATGTAGCTATTACTAGCGCTTGCTCACAAATTATTTGGATTGTTCAAACACTTAAGGACTATGAGGTTGATTTAGATTGTGTTCCATATTTTTGTGACAACACTAGTGCCATTTGCATTGCTAAGAACCCCGTGCAACACTCTAAAACATAGCACATTGGCATTAGGTATCACTTTCTCCGTGATAATATTGAAAAGGGAAACATTGTGCTTGACCATATAGCCGAACAACAATTGGCTAAAATTTTAACAAAACCTTTGGATTTCACTCGTTTTTCATTCATTCGTAGTGAAATAGGGGTTATGCATCCTCATGGCTTAAATTGAGGGATTTTTGCAACTTGGGATGTTTATGTGTGAATATGAAATTATAATAATATGAGCAAAGTGTTTCATACATATATGACTTTGTTATTCCTTTTACATGTTGAAAATTCTTACTACATTACTAATGTTATACATTTGGTAGTTTTTGTCATAACTAGTAATTTGAATAATTACTTACACTAAATCTGGTCATGATTGAACTTTATTGTTGTTTTGAACTTGTTGCATGCTCACAAGTGCTTTTGATCATGAAAAAATAATCAATCAATAGGCCACATGTTGAGCTTTTATGATCAAATGAAAAATCTGAAAAGATCAAGAGAATATGCATGCATCGCACATCTTTTTTTGAGATTGCTTATCATTGCACTTTGATATGAACTTGAAAGGAGTTGTGTATGACTAAAACAATATCCTTAAGCTTCTGATTGTCAAATGACATAGGCTTGGCTTGGTTGTTTAGAATAAGGCGGATGTTGCATATAGTTTCTTGCAAATGTCATCTGATCAAAATTTGTGCTTTAAATGATAATGAAAAATTAAAAATGCAGCAACATGTGTCATGCTTTCGGATTTTTGAAATAGTTAAGTGTGTGATCATGACTTGCTTAAATTGAAAAAATTACACTTGATCTCTAGCATGGCTTTATAGGATCGAAGACACTTGAAAATCTACCAGAAAGGGAGGGTGAATAGTAGATTTAAACTTTTTTAGCAGAAGCAACAAAAACCCCTCGACAGAAATTGATTTGTTAGAGAAACAATGTGTGCGACTAATCTAAATGTGATCAATAATGAAAAAACCAGTATAAATTGTGAAGAATCAAGTCACAAAGATGTCACAATAATAATCGCAAAAAACCGTCGAGAAAAACTCAAGTTATGATTGAAATATCGAACAAGGGTCAATCTGTTCTATCTGAGTAAAAATCCAGATCTGCAACACTGCAAAGAAACTCGTGTAGATCAGAAACCACAGATTCAATGACCATGAAATTTTCATAGATGATAGATAATCAAGATTTGAAGACAACCCAAAGAGAATTACATCAATTGGATCTGTAGAACTCGAGTTATGATAAAAACACCAAAGAAAGGTAGGGCAGCGCAGAGACTCGATGAGAAAGACTTAACGAAAGCATGTTAGAGGAAAAGGGCACAAAAGCTCATCTAAACTACAAATTTTATTGATCAAAACACAAGAGGAATAGTCCAAAGTCATCTTACCACGAGCTCTGGCCTCCTTTGCTTATATAACCAACACTAAGGCCAACCTAATCCTAACTAGGACTCTAATCCTACTCAGTTTCAACCGAAACTTTCCATAACAGCTTAGTAACGTCCTAAACATTCCTAAAACAACTCAACTTTGTGATCCACACTAAATCTAATCAAAACAAACTCGAAACTTTTCATAAACGAACCATAACCACCTCAGCCGCAGCCTGAGGCATAATCCAGCCGGTTGGACCTTTCCGACCAATTCTTTACATCCACTTTTCTTCATCATGCCTTGGAACCATGTTGCCACGTCCATACAATCCTTGCACACGTGAAAACACCTTCCAACAATGTAAATGATACCTTCAAATGCATTGTTCTTGACCCAAATATGTTGCGTGACCTCCTGATCAACTCAACCACAATTCCTCTCGAATTCGGTTGTTGAACCTCATCTTCTCCCTAAGACTAGTTCAATGGATCCCGTGACCAGCCATGTCTTGACCTCAAGCAACACCTGCACATGAATAAACAACCGATCTTTGCGAGCACAAGTCCTCGACTTGACTCTCGTTAGACTGAAAACCACGATACCTTACGTGGGCACCTCACATAAGCATGTTGCAAACATAGCAAGATAATTTCCACCATGATCAGCCAAAACACATCAAAAACTTAGTCCAAAAGTACTAAGCAAATCTTCCCATCAGTGTAAAGCAAGTTTGAAACATTGCAAATAAAAACATAGCAGCCACATGATTATTTCAGCACATAGAATGTTCGGACAGTCCAAAGCAGCCGCAATACATTATACAAGAAAAGTTCGAATATTCCGGAATGCAAAACTTGTGTAGCTCACGTGCAGCAAAAGTTCGGACAGTGTGAAGTGTGTTTCTCAAGTATATTCAAAACTTTGCATGTAAACCTACACATTTAACATAATTGCTAATGTATTCAGCACATAGGTCTCACAATCTCTCCATTGATGAATGCATTGGCAACACCACTTAAAATCCGAACATTGTCTTGTTCACGTGAAAAGTTTTAAAAACAATCCCCCCTTTAAAAAATCAAATGAGAAAGAAATTAAAAAAACAAATATTTCTCTCTCTATGCATATTTCTCCACCTTTGACAATGTATTCAACAAGGTTCAAAAGAGAAATTTCAATAGTTATGAGCATATTATAACATATACATATAAAACAAAGCTCATCCAAGTCATACTATCAAGTAACTTACACTATCACATCAATAAGATACATAAAGTAGTGTAAGCCATGCGAGAGATCAAGTGTAATTTTCAATTTAAGCAAGTCATGATCTCACAAATTTAGCTATTTCAAAACTTTAAAGCATTACACTTGTTGCTGCATTTATATTTTATTTTAAGGAACAAAATTCATCTTATGACATTTCCAAGAGATTATATGTCTCATCAGCCTTATTCTAACCAACCAAGCTCGCATCAACCTTATTCTAACCAACCAATCCAAGATGATGTCATTTGACAATCAGAAGCTTAAGGATATGGTTTTAGTCATACACAACTCCTTCCAAGTTCATATCTAAGTGCAATGATATGCACTCTCAAAAGAAGAAGTGCGATGCATGCATATTCTCTTGATCTTTTCTTAGTTTTTAATTTGAACATAAAAACTCAATATGTAAGTTGATTACTTGATTAATTCTTTATGATTAAAGCACTTGTGAGCATGCAACAAGTTCAAAACAGCAAGTATGTTTGACCTTGATCAAATTTAGTGTAAGTAGTTATTCCAATTACTAGTCATGCCAAAAACTACAAAATGTATAACACGAGTAATGTAGTAAGAACTTTTAGCATGTAAAAGGAATCACAAAGTCATATATGTATGAAATACTTATGCCCATATTATTTTAAATTCAGATTCACACAAAGACTTCCCAAGTTTCAAAACTCCGCCTCAATTTAATCCATGAGGATGCATAACCCCTATTTCACTACGAATGAAACAAAAACGAGTGAAATCCAAAGGTTTTGTAAAAATATTAGCCAATTGTTGTTCGGTATCTACATAGTAAATCACAATGTTTCGTTTTTCAACATTATCCTAGAGAAAGTGATACCTAATGTCAATGTGCTTTGTTCTAGAATGTCGCAAGGGGTTTTTAGCAATGCAAATGGCACTAGTGTTATCACAGAACAGTGGAACGGTATCTAGATCTCCTTAAGTGTTTGAACAATCCAAAGAATTTTTGAGCAAACACTAGCAATAGCTACATATTCAGATTCAACCATGGATTGTGCAACTGAATTTTGTTTTCTAGAGGACCAAGCAACGAGTGAATTACCAAGAAAATGACAAGCACCCAAAGTACTTTTCCTATCAATCCTACGACCTCCAAAATCAGCATAAGAAAAGGCTTTGAGAGTAACAGTTGAGAAAGAAGAAGAAAAATGCCAAATTCTTAAGTTACATGTAAGTACCTGAGAATTCTTTTGATGACTTGATGATGTGAAGCACGTGAGGAAGCTTGAAATCGTGCACAAAGACATACGCTGAATTATATGTCCGGTCTTGATGCCGTTAGGTACAAGTGACCCGATCATGCTTCGATATTCTTTTTGATCCGCGGGTTCACCATCTTCATCATGTTCAAGTGTCATTGCTGTTTCCATTGGTGTCCAAAGAACCTTGATTTTGTCCATGTTGAAGCGCTTAAGAAGGTCTTTCGTATACTTTGTTTGATTTACAAAAGTGCCCCTCTTGGTTTGCTTGATTTGCAGCCCAAAAAGTATCTGAGTTCTCCCATCATACCCATCTCAAATTTTGAACTCATTATAGCTGAAAACTTGGACACAAGATCATTAGAAGCACAACCAAAGATAATATCATCCACATACTCTTGAACGAATAATGAGTCATTACCCATTTAAGCACAAAAAGAGTTTTATCGACTCTGCCCATGGTAAACCCATTTTCAAGTAAGAATGTTTTTAACTTATCATACCATGCTCTAGGGGTTTGTTTGAGACCGTACAAGGCTTTGGACAGTTTGAAAACATGATTAGGAAAATTTGGATTTTCAAAACCTTGTGGTTGTTTGACATAAACGTCATCATCTATGTAGCCAAAAAGAAAAGCACTTTTAACATCCATTTGATATAACTTGAAACCTTTAGAAGCATCAAAAGCTAACAAAATTCTTATGGCTTCTAATCTAGCAACAGAAGCAAAAGTTCCATCAAAATCTAGACCTTCAACTTGTGTGAAACCTTGAGCAACCAACCTAGCCTTATTCTTAACTACAACTCCATCCTCACTTTGTTTATTTTTAAACACCCATTTGGTTCCAATTAAAGTGTGACCTTGAAGTGGAGGTACAAGTTTCCAAGCATTATTTCTTTCAAAATTTTCTAACTCTTCTTGCATGGCAATAATTCAAGATTCATTGTGAGTGTGTGTGATATATATGAGCGTGAGAATTTAGATCGAAAAACCTAGACCGTGTGACTTGTTCATGCAAGCTTCCAATAATCTGTTGTTGAGGGTGACTTTTGAGGATTCGGAGGGGAGTAGACACTTCACAAGCTCCTTGTTCTTGATGTTCATCACATATCGAAGAACTTGTGGCTTGAGGACGATCTGTACCAGCTGCAGTAGTTGTTGGTGCTGGTTGTGGTGCGAAATCAGCAGTGTGATCAATGTCATTTTCTTCTGAATTTTCGGGCAGCAGCGCCACTTCTTTGTCTTCTCCGATGAAAATACATTCCTCTGTGGATATGGATCTGGACCAATAATATTGAAGCTAGTACTTTGTACCACCCTCATTTTCAACCATCATGCATTGCATACATTCTCATACATGTTTAGCATTAAGCCACACAAAAGGAATAAGTTTCAAATAAATTATAGTCATGCAAGCAAAGAAAAACCTGTTGTAGTGCGGACTTGTCTGGATTTGGACCCCGGAATTGTCCGTCTAAATCTCTGTTGTTCTCCCTGGGTGTGGCAGACTTGTCCGGTTTGGACCCCGGACTAGTTCGGTTTTGATCTCTGTTGTATTTTCAGACTTTTTCGTTAATGCTACAAACTAGTCCAAGGATATTTCTGATGTTTTCCTAAGTCATTCCCCGGACTTGCCCGTCCTAGCACTGGACTTGTTCGTTCAACTTTTTGTATCTTCAAAATAACTCTGAATGTACTTGTCCGGCTTGACATCAGACTTCTCCGCTCAACTTTCTGACTTCAAACGGACTAGTCCAGCGCCTAGCGGACTTGTCCTGTGTGCCCGACTCGGATTCAATCTTTTCCTTCATGACTTGCTATTGGGTATTTACCTTAATTGGGCCCAAGAACATCGTGCCCAACCCCTGTGGAGCCTATGTGGGACCCCTGCACGACCTCCACCACCTTGAACTCGAAATCCATCAAACCCTACCACCTCCACCTATATATAAGCACCCCAATATGCATCCTCTCACCACTTTGTCACAATTGAAGAAACCCCAAACTATAGTTCGTGAGAGCTGCCGTCAAGAGAAGATCACCGCAGCCAGGAGAAGAGAAAGAGGGAGGAGAAGGATCAAGCAAGATCAATCTTCGACAACTCATCGACATCATCGTCAATTCTCTACCAATTCTCCGTCTTCTTTGGATCTAGGCTCAAGATCTCGAGCTTTGTCAAATTCACGACCCTTGAGTTGTTGAATTCATGGTAATTACCTTAGATCAACCTTTTCTATGTAAAATACGATCCTATATTAACTTTAACCATGCTCTAGTTGGAAATTCGCCAAAAACCCTAGCCAAGTGGACTAGTCCGATCGACTTTCTGGTCCAAGGCGGACTAGTCCGGTCCCCAGTACAGACTTGTCCAGCCATCTGAATCTGAAGTTGCTGAATTAAACCCAAATTTACTCAAATCAACTTGAAACCTGTTCAAACTTGTTGAAAACCATTGTAACTAGTGTGTAAACATTAATAGCAACTCATTAACAAGTTTTACCACATAATTGCATTAATCATTCATGTCATGACATATTGAGTAATATATGAGCATCTATTGATTGTAATGTTTGTTTTGTATGTCTATCGTGCGGAATAGAAGGTGTTGCTCTAGAGGGTGCTGTCGAGGACCTCCAGCACCAAAACTTCAAAACTTTTGACCCTAATCAGTCTGAGGAGCTAGGCGAGTATCCTTGATCATTTTGATCCTGTTTTTGATTGTTTTGTTTGAAAAACTACATGCTTGTGTCAAAATGATGGGAAACCAAAGATAGGAGTTACTAGTCTTGTTTGACCATCCTTGTCGCTTAGAATATATTATAGAGAGTCGGGAATGGCTTTTTACCTTTTTGCTTCGCTCTAATTACTTGGGATGGGAAAACAACCAAATGGCTTAACTATGAATGAATGAGCATGTATATGATGAGACTTGATGAATATGGTTAATTGGTAATATGGGATTGGGAGATCTATGCAAGAAAGGTTTGTTGATTGGGTTGGATGTTATGGTGCTTTGCTTGCCTTGTATCTATGGACTTGTTCATGCGAGAATAAGCCAGGACAATAGTGCCACCACAAGGCCAAGTATGGGTGCGGTGTAGCTGAATAATTAGGTGTGCTGCTAGTATTGAATGGACCATTGGATGGTGCGGGGAATGGGAGTCGAGGAGGGCTACCCTGGGAACCGCATGGCACATGAAGTGGCCCATGGGTTGGAGAATGGAGATTCAAGCCTGCTGGTGAAACCTTAGTGGGTCTGTACATACTAGTAGTCCCTTTGTAAAAGCTATTTTGTGATCTCTTGGCCACACACCAATGGAAGTGTGATAAGGCATGATAGAGGTTCTTAGTCACTGAAAGGTGATGAAATCACGAACATGTGGGTAAAGTGGTACAACCTCTGTAGAGTGTTAAAAACTATCATGATAGTTGTGCTCTCGATTATGAGCACTTGGACAACTTCCATGATCAGAGTGGAACTGGTATTTGGGATGGTTATGGTTGGGTTATGGATTGGTATTGGTTATGGTTATGTATTAGATGGTGATAATTGGATATGGTTAATGAGGATGGTAAGAATATGGTATATGGATGGATAATGAATAATGGATGTGATATAATGGTAATTTATGGTGTTGGACTCATAATTGGTAATTATTTGGGATATGATGGGATTATTTCACATAGATATTGTAGGATGCTTTTCACCTGTTTTAAATGTACTTTTCAGCAACTAGCCATTATTTATTGTCAATTCCTTGTTTAAGCTACATGTCATTATTTTCCCACACTTGTTGAGTACGACATGTGCTCACTCTTGCAATTCCCCCGCCAATAGTTTCATGTGATGTTTGGGAGTATTATGAGAATAATGTGGAGTACTAGGTTGTGTGCTGCCGTCGACTTGCCTGTGGTGTTACTTGGAGCCATGCTACCCTATTTGCTTAGTTTGCATAATTATATTATTTCTGCTGCAGTTATAGTTCAATGTTGATCATTAGAGTTTATAAGTTGATAATTATTTGAATATTGTATAAAGGTACTTAATTAACTTGTGATGTGGTGATTTTCTATATATCGTTTGTTATGCACTCGTGTATGTGTGTTGAACCTCCTGAGCACACATATGCGTCGTACTTGGTTCCTTTTTGGAACCGGGTGTCACAAATTGGTATCAGAGCCACAAGTTGACCGTAGGATGCAGCCTAGATAGAATGGACACTTTAGAGCACATAGGAACACTCAGGAACCGTTGTGGTTTGTTTGGTGTGCTGATTGCTATGTAATGCTTGCTTGTGTGCTTAGTAGATGATTGTGGGATGCTTTAGCGTTTGTCACATTCATATAGGTTAGTATAGGTAGTTGCTTAGTTTCATATCCCTTGATGCATATAGTTGGAGATGTTTTCTAAATCCTTCTATCGCTTGCTCTTTCTTTAGATGTCGAGGAATCGAAACCAGAGGGAGGCCAATGAGAATGAGAAGAACAATGGGGCACCTCAGAACAACAACAATGGACCTAGACCTAACGCTATCAACCTGGAGCAGTTGTTGGCTATGCAGAATCGGCTTATGCAGACTGTGATGCAAACATTGGGGCAACTACAGGCCAGTAACCAGAATTAGCCCCATATGCCTCCACCACCGCCACCCCCACCGCCTCATAACAGGTTGGGAGAGTTTATGAGGACCAGGTCGCCTACTTTTGCTCAAGCCAATGATCCTATGGAATCTGATGATTGGTTGAAATCTATGGAGAAGAAGCTCGCTATTGTTCAGTCCAATGACAGGGAGAAGGTTCTCTTTGCTTCCCATCAACTTGTTGGAGCAGCTGTGGATCGGTGCGACTCGCTATGCAACGCCCATGAGAATCAAGAGAGGATCACTTGGGCTGAATTCACTTTGTTCTCACTTTGTTCCCGAAGGCATTATGATCCTGAAGAGGCAGGAATTTGAAAATATAAGGCAGGAAAAGTCAAGTGTGAGTGAGTATCTTAATAAATTCACTCAACACTCAATATATGCTCCAGAGGATGTTAACCGGGACAGCCGCAAGCAGTATCTGTTTATGAGAGGCCTAAATAATGAGATTCCAGTCCAATTGCTCAATTGTGTCTATGCCAATTTCCAGAAGTTGGTGGACAAGGCTATTGTGGTTGAAAACAAGATTTGTGAGATGGATCAGGATAATAAGAGGAAGGCGCCATATCAAGGGCAGCCACAAGGGAGCAATTTCTGTCCTCGCTTTGCGCTGCCAAATGCGCCATATTACAACCCCTCCGCTCCTGCTTATCGAGCTGCTTATCCTTCATGCCCAAACCACTAGCAGCAATGCCCTGTTATGCAAGCACCTCGCCAGCCTACGTCGTATGCACCACACCCTAATATGGTGAATAACCCTCAAGGTCAGCAGCGCTCGAGTTTCCTTGGTGCTTCGGGCGACAAGACATGTTATGTTTGTGGATAGGCTGGACACTTTGCAAGTCAATGCCCCAAGAGAAGCTATGGACCAATGAACAATGCACCAAGGCAGAATCCATGACCGAATGGAGGAGCACCACAAGGCAACCACGGGAAGCAGAATGTCACTCATGGCAATGTGAATCACGTCTCTACTGAGGAGTCCCAGCAAGCGGATGATGTTGTGATTGGTATGTTCCTCGCCAACTTCAACCCTGTGACCATTATTTTTGATTCTGGAGCATCTCATTCATTCATATCATCGAAGTATGTTGCCAATTATAATATGCCTATAGCTCATTTGAAACACACTATGTTGGTAAAATATCCTAGAGGAGAGATGAGGGCAAATATAGTGTGTCGAAGAGTAAGTATCAAAATAAGGGGGTAGACTTTCTTGAGAATCTCATTGTCCTGGATTCCCAATGGATAGACATTATACTTGGTATGAATTGGTTGAGCAAGTATAATGGAGTGATTCAGTGTGCCGAGAGGAATGTGCAATTGACAAGTGAGCATGGCACCCGTATTGAAGTTGAGACATCCCAACCCCCCCTGGATAAAGCGACGTTGAGTCATGTGGATGGTGTGACATTGGAGAGTATTTTGGTTGTTCGCGAGTATCCAGATGTGTTCCTAGATGAGTTGCCAGGTATGTCACCTGATCGTGATATTGAGTTTGTTATTGATTTGATAATTGGAACTGCACCTATAACTGAGAGGCCATATATGATGCCTCCTACGGAGTTAGCGGAGCTTAAGAAGCAAATTCAAGAGCAGCTAGAAATGGGTTTCATCTGCCCAATCTCTTCTCCTTGGGGAGCGCCAGTGATTTTTGTGGACAAGAAGGATGGATCCCAAAGGATGTGTGTGGATTAACGAGCCCTCAACGAGGTGACAATCAAGAACAAATATACATTGCCCCGTAGAGGATTTGTTCAATCAAATGAAGGATGCATGTGTTTTCTCCAAGATTGATTTGAGATCAGGTTATTTTCAAATGAAGATTAGGCCGTCGAATATACCCAAAATGACTTTTCGTACACGATATGGATCCTATGAGTACATTGTTATGTCCTTTGGATTAACAAATGCACCTGCTTACTTTATGTTCCTCATGAATAAGGTCTTCATGGAGTATTTAGATAAGTTTGTGGTAGTGTTCATTGATGACATTATGATCTACTCGAGAAGCGAGGAGGAACATGAGGAGCATTTGAGGCTCACTTTGTAGAAATTAAGGGAACACCAATTATATGCCAAATTCAGCAAGTGCCAGTTTTGGTTAAGGGAGGTGTCATTTTTGGGACATATCATCTCCGGAGTAGGAGTATCAGTTGACCTAGAAAAAAGCAAGAGATGTGCTAAAATGGGAACCACCACAAAATGTGAAGGAAATAAGGAGTTTTCCTGGAATGGCTAGATATTACCATTGGTTCACCAAGGACTTTTCCAAAATAGCGAAGCCCATGACTGAGTTGTTGATGATTTACAATAAACTCAAGCTTATCAGGACAGTTTTGAGGAGCTAAAGAAGAGGTTAACAATAGCACCTGTGTTGGTATTGCGAGATGTGAGCAAAAGTTTTGATATCTATTGCGACGCATCAAGACAGCGACTTGGATGTGTGCTCATGCAAGAAGGTCAAGTGGTAGCTTATACATCAAGGCAGTTGAAGAAACATGAGCAGAACTATCCTACGCATGATCTCAAACTTGCAGCCATAGTGCATGCTTTGAAGATATAGAGACATTACATTCTTAGTCATACGGATCACAAGAGCCTCAAGTACATTTTAATGCAAACGGACATAAATTTGAGGCAACGAAGATGGTTGGAGCTCATCTAGGATTATGATGTGGGAATCAACTATCACTCGGGGAAGGCTAATGTAGTGGCTGATGCTTTGAGTCGGAAAGGAGTAAGCCACCAACTCATGGTTCGGGAATTGCCATCCGAGCTATGCAAGGAGTTTGAACTGTTGAATCTTGGATTTGTGAATGAGATGAGAATAATGGAGTCAAATCCAACCTTGGAGCAAGAAATTCGAGAAGGTTAGACCAAGGATGAGGAAATTCAAGAAATCAAAGAAAGGACCCAAGAAGGGAAAGAATTCAGATTTGATGAGGATGACCAAGGTACTCTATGGCTTGGGAAACAGATTGTTGTGCCTAATATAAAGCATGTTCGGGAAACGATATTAAAGGAGGCCCCTGACTCACCTTACTCAATTCATCTCGGCTGTACGAAGATGTACAAGGACTTGAAAACATGTTGTTGGTGAGCTAGCATGAGAAGGGACATAGCTGAATATGTAGCTTTGTGTGATGTGTGCCAATGAGTCAAAACGGAACACCAAAGGCCACCTAGATTGTTGCAGCCATTGAAAATTCCAAAATGGAAATGGGAAGAAATCAGTATGGATTTCATAGTTGGATTACCTCGAACCAAGTCCGGCTATGACTCAATATCGGTTATTGTGGATCGGTTGACCAAATCAGCTCACTTCATTCCTGTCAAGACTAAGTATACCGCTGCAAAGTTGGATGAGTTGTACATGGATAAAATGATATGTCGACACAGGGCACCTACGAAAATAATCTCGGACCGAGGTTCTCAATTCACCTCTTGGTTCTGGCAGAAACTGCAGGAAGTGTTGGCTACAAGGTTAAATTTCAGCTCTGCATATCATCCTCAAACGGATGGACAAACCGAGAGGACAAATCAAATATTGGAAGACATGTTGAGAGCTTGTGCTTTGAAGCGTGGGCGCAGCTGGGACAAGAGCTAGCTGTATGCTGAGTTTTCCTACAATAACAGTTACCAAGCCAGTTTGAAGATGTCGCCATATGAAGCACTATATGGAAGGAAGTGTAGGACACCCTTGTTTTGGAATGA
Organism: Tuctoria greenei; assembly: GCA_036927565.1. Classification (NCBI taxonomy): domain Eukaryota; kingdom Viridiplantae; phylum Streptophyta; class Magnoliopsida; order Poales; family Poaceae; genus Tuctoria; species Tuctoria greenei. The sequence goes on from JAYESD010000006.1 coordinate 187,201,866, forward strand.
TACAGGATAGAACCAAGTGTTTGGACCGGATGTGTTGCAAGAGGCTGAAAAGCAAGTTCAGGTAATCCGTGAGAATTTGAGGGCCGCTCAAACAAGACAAAAGGGTTATGCAGATAATAGGCAAAGAAACTTAGCCTTTGAAGTGGGAGACTTCATGTATCTCAAAGTGTCACCTATGCGATGTCATAAGCGGTTTAACGTCAGAGGCAAGTTGGCACCTCGCTATATTGGACCATTCAAGATTTTGGCCCAACGTGGAGAAGTGGCGTATAAGTTGGAAATGTCAGCACATCTTTTCAATGTTCATGATGTATTTCATGTTTCGCAGCTCAAGAAGTGCTTAAGGGTACCAGAAGAACTAGTGCCAATGGAGGATTTGGAATTAAAGGTAGATTTGACTTATGCCAAGCAACCGGTCAAAATTTGGAAACAAAGGAGAGTGTCATAAGGAACAAGGTGATTCGATGGTGCTAAGTACAATGGAAGCATCATGCAGAATCGGAAGCAATTTGGGAGCTGGAAGATGAGATCAAGAAAGAATTTCCCTATCTCTTCTCTTCTACGTCGAATCTCGAGAGCGAGATTCATTTTAAGGGGGATAGGTTTGTAACACCCTCATTTTCAACCATCATGCATTGCATACATTCTCATACATGTTTGCATTAAGCAACACAAAAGGAATAACTTTAAAATAAATTATAATCATGCAAGCAAATAAACATCTGTCGTAGTGCGGACTTGTCCGGATTTGGACCTCGGACTAGTCCTTCTAACTCTCTGTTGTTCTCCCTTGGTAGGGCGGACTTGTTCGGTTTGGACCACGGACTAGTCTAGTTTTGCTCTCTATTGTCTTTTTCTGAACTTTTCCTTTAGTGCTACGGACTAGTCCGAGGATGTTTCTGATGTTTTCCTAAGTCATACCCAGACTTGTTCGGCCTAGCACCGGACTTGTCCGTTCAACTTTCTATAACATCAAAATAGCTCTGAGCGGACTTCTCTGGCTTGACATTAGACTTATCCGTTCAACTTTTTGACTTCGAACGGACTAGTCTGGCCCCTAGCGGACTTGTCCGATTTGACCGACTCAGATTCAATCGTTTCCTCCACGACTTGCTATTGGGTACTTACCTTAATTGGGCCCAAGAACGTCGTGCCCAACCCCTGTGGAGGCCATGTTTGACCCCTGCACAGCCTCCATCACCTTGAACTCGAAATCCATCAATCCTACCACCTCTACCTCTATATAAGCACCCTGATACCCATCCTCTCACCCCTTTGTTGCAATTGAAGAAACCCCAAACCCTAGTTCGAGAGAGACGCCATCTAGAGGATATCACCGCAGCCAGGAGTAGAGAAGGAGCGAGGAGAAGGATCAAGCAAGATCGATCTTCGTGAACTCATCGACATCATCGTCAATTCTCTACCAATTCTCCATCTTCTTTGGATCTAGGCTCAAGATCTTGAGATTTATCGAATTCACAATCCTTGAGTTGTTGAATTCACAGTAATTACCTTAGATCAACCTTTTCTATGTAAAATATGATTCTATATTAACTTTGACCATGCTCTAGTTGGAAATTCGCCAGAAACCCTAGCCGAGCGGACTTGTCCGGCCTGTGCAAACTAGTCTGATCGACTTTCTGGTCCAGGGCGGACTAGTCCGGTCTCTATTACAGACTTGTCCGGCCATCTGTGTAGGATCGAAGAGCACGTGAAAAGCTACCAGAGGGGGGGGTGAATGGTATATTTAAAAATCTTACGCAGCGGAAACAATTAAACATCAACCCCTTCGGCAGAAAAACAATCTATTAAAGAAATCATGTGTGGGACTAATATAAACGTGTTTCACCATGACAAAAGTGATAGATATCAGAGAGAACCAAGTCACGAAGACAACACAACAAGAATCACTCAAATCCGTCGAGAAAAACTCAAGTTATGATCGAAAGATCAAACAAAGGTCAATCTGCCCTACCTGAGAAAAAAACAGTTCTAGAATGCTGCAAAGAAACTCGTGTAGATCATAGACAACAAATCCAATGACCGTGAAATTTTTACAGATGATAGATAATCAAGTTTTGAAGACAACCCTAAAAGAATCACGTCAATTGGATCTGTAAAACTCGAGTTCTAATAAAACCACCGACAAAAGGTAGTGCTGTCCAGAAACTCGACGAGTAAAACTTGTCTGGAACAAGTCGGACGAACAAGGCACAAAAGTTCCTTCAAACTACGAATTTTATTCATTAGAACACAAGAGGAACAACCCCAAAGTCGTGCACCACGAGCTCTGGGCTCCCTTGCTTATATAACCAGCTCGAAAGCCAACTCAACTCAAATCAGGAACCTAATCCTACTCTGTTCACGAATCGTAACTTTCCATAACTGCTTAGGATTCTTCTATACGCAGATAGAAGCAATATTAAGACTTCCAAACACCTTAAGGACGTATACCACATTCCTAAACAACTCAAATTCGTGACCCACACAAAATCCTATCATAACCAACTCAAATCTTTCCATATTTGAGTCAAACCCGACTCAGCCGTAGCCTAAGGGCCTGTTTGGAACCTCTAAAACTAATTATTAGCTAGCTAATAATCTATTAGCAAAATTGGGTCAACTAATAATTAGCTAGCTAATTATTAGCTGCTGGTTGTTTGGAACCACTAAAACTAATTTTGTTCTGTACACTAAAAGACAGTTGTACCCTAAACCCAATCGGCTCCAGGCAAGGCAAATCGAATTGGTGCGAAGTACATATGCGATGGGGGCGGCGGGGCGACAGAGCTGCAGGACGACCGGGCCGTCGGGGCGGCGGGGCCGGCGGGGCGGCTGGCCGACGGGGCCGGCGGGGCGACGGGGGTGACGGCGCGGCGGGGCCGGCGGGGCGACTGGCCGACGGGCCGACGGGGCAACGGGCCGATGGGGCCAGCGTGGCGCCGGAGCTGGCAGGGCGACGGGGCTGGCGTGGCGCCGGAGCTTGTGAGGCGACGAGGCCGGCGGGCCAGCGGGGTGACAAGTTCGTATGGGACTCCTTCGGTAGTAGATGGAGAGAGAGGAGAGGGGCAAATGAGGGAGGGTTATTTTGGACTTTAATCAACTATTAGATGGGATTAGCTGGGGTTGGGCAGCTAATGAAATAACTATTAGCTAGGGGGTTACCTAATTTTTAGTCCTGCTATTAGTTGGGGGGTTTGGAACCTCTAGAGCTAATTTTAGCAGCTAACTATTAGTTTTAGGAGTTCCAAACAGGCCCTAAGTCCATAACCTAGTCGGTTGGACCTTTCCGACCAACTCTTTACGTCCACATCTCTTGATCACATCTCAGAACCATGTAGCCACGTCCATGCACTCCTTGCACACGTGCAAACATCTTCCAATGATGTCCACGATACCTCCACATGTATTGTTCTTGATTCAATCATGCTGCGCAACCTCCTGATCAGCTCAACCACAATTCCTCCTGAATTTGGTTGTTGGAACCTCATCTCCTCCCTGAGACTAGTCCAATGGATCCCATCACCATCCATGTCTTGAAGTCAAGCAACACCTGCACATGAATAAACAACCAATCCATACGAGCCCAAGTCCTTGACTTGACTCATGTTAGTTCCGAACACAACACCTTACATGAGAACCTCACATAAGCATGTTGCAAAACCACAGTAACACGATATCATCCGCACCAAAGACTTAGCAAATGAATACTAAGCAATCTTTCCAGAGATGTAAAGCAAGTATGAAACATTGCAAATGAAAAACAAAAGCATTGCGGTCAAGTTCTGGACCTTGCCAGAGCAACCCGGACCTTGAGCCAGAGCTAACAAAAGCTAGTAGAACCTAGCGCTGGAACTTACCAAAACTAGTCGGAACTAGTAAACCCAAAAGCCGGAGCTAGAAAAATCAACTCGGAGCTTAGCAAAAACACGATGGAGCTAAAGACAAAACTCACCAGAGCTAACCAAAACTAGTCAGACCTTAATAAAATGGTGTTTTGGTGATATTCAAAACTTTTATCGTCAAGTGTATTCACTACAAGCCAATGTATTCAGCACACATAGGTCTTACAATCTCCCCCTTGATGAATGCATTGGCAACACCATTTAAAATCCGAATATTGGCTTATTTACATAAAAGTTTTGAAGACAATTTCTCCCCCTTTGTAAATCAAAAGTAAAATGAGAAGAAAATCCAAAAATTATCCCATATTATCTCTCCTTATGCACATATTCTCTTTCTCTTCATGCTTATCTCTCTCCCTTTGATAATGTATTCAGCAAGTCATGAGCATATAAACAAATTATCTATCCCCCTTTAGTTGTTATGACCATATTATAACATATACATATAAACAAAGCTCATCCAACTCATACTATCAAGTACCTTACATCATCACATCAATGAAATACATAAAGTAGTGTAAGCCATGCTAGAGATCAAATGTAATTTTCAATTTAAGTAAGTCATGATCTCACAAACTTATCTATTTCAAAACCTGAAAGCATGACACTAGTTGCTGCATTTTATTATTTTTCAAAGCATAAATTTAGATCATATGATATTTGCAAGAGATTATATGCGCATCTGCCTTATTTTAATCAACCAAGCCAAGCCTATGTCATTTGACAATCAGAAGCTTAAGGACATGGTTTTAGTCATACACAACTTCTTACAAGTTCATATCTAAGTGCAATGATAAGCCATCTCAAAAGAAGAAGTGTGATGCATGCATATTCTCTTGATCTTTTCTCAATTTATATTTGTTCATAAAAACTCAACATGTGAGTTGATTACTTGGTTAATTCTTAATTATTAAAAGCACTTGTGAACATGTAACAAGTTCAAAACAGCAAGAAAGTTCGACCATGACCAGTTTTAGTGTAAGTAATTATTCCAATTACTAGACATGGCAAAAACTACAAAATGTATAACAGGAGTAATGTAGTAAGAACTTTCAGCATGTAAAAAGAATCACAAAGTCATATGTGTATGAAATACTATGCTCATATTATTTAAATTTCAGATTCACACATAGACTTCCCAAGTTTCAAAACTCCCCCTCAATTTAAGCCATGAGGATGCATAACCCCTATTTCACTACGAATGTAACAAAAACGAGTGAAATCCAAAGGTTTTGTAAAAATGTCAGCCAATTGTTGTTCGGTATCTACATGGTGAAGCACAATGTTTCCTTTTTCAACATTATCTCAAAGAAAGTGATACCTAATGTCAATGTGCTTAGTTCTAGAATGTTGCACGGGCTTTTTAGCAATGCAAATGGCACTAGTGTTATCACAGAACAGTGGAACACTATCTAGATCAACCCCATAGTCCTGAAGTGTTTGAAAAATCCAAAGAATTTGTGAGCAAGCACTTGCAGCAGCTACATATTCAGATTCGGCTGTGGATTGTGCAACTGAATTTTGTTTTCTAGAGGACCAAGCAACAAGAGAATTACCAAGAAAATGACAAGCACCGGAAGTACTTTTCCTATCAATCCTACAACCCCCAAAATTAGCATCCGAAAAAGCTTTCAAAGTAATGGTTGAGGAAGAAGGAAGAAAAATTCCAAATTCTTGAGTTACATGTAAGTACCTGAGAATCCTTTTGACGGCTTGACGATGTGAAGCACGTGGGGAGGCTTGAAACCGTGCACAAAGACATATGCTGAATTTTATGTCTGGTCTTGATGCCGTGAGGTACAAAAGTGATCCGATCATACTTCTATATTCTTTTTGATCCACGGGTTCACCATCTTCATCAAGTCCAAGTGTTGTTGCTGTTCCCATTGGTGTCTGAAGAGGCTTGCTTTTATCCATGTTGAAGCGCCTTAAGAGATCTTTTGTATACTTCGTTTGATGCACAAAGGTACCCTCCTTGGTTTGCTTGATTTGCAGCCCCAAAAAGTAAGTGAGTTCACCCATCATACTCATTTCAAATTTGGAACTCATCATTGTTGAAAACTTGGACACAAGATCATGAGAAGCACAACCAAAGATAATATCATACACATACACTTGAACGAATAATGAGTCATTGCCATGCTTAAGCACAAAAAGAGTTTTATCAACCTTGCCCATGGTAAACCATTTTTCAAGTAAGAATGTTTTTAACCTATCATACCATGCTCTAGGGGCTTGTTTGAGACCGTACAAGGCTTTGTACAGTTTGTAAACATGATTAGGAAAATCTGGATTTTCAAAACCCGGTGATTGTTTCACATAAACCTCCTCATCTGTGTAGCCATTAAGAAAAGCACTTTTAACATCCATTTGATATAGCTTAAAACCAATAGATGCAGCAAAAGCTAATAAAATTCTTATGGCTTCTAATCTAGCAACAAGAGCAAAAGTTTCAACCAAATCTAGACCTTCAACTTGATTGAAACCTTGAGCAACCAACCTAGCCTTGTTCCTAACCACAACCCCATCCTCGCTTTGTTTATTTTTAAATACCCATTTAGTTCCAATTAAAGTGTGACCTTGAGGTGGAGGTACAAGTTTCCAAACATTATTTCTTTCAGAATTTTCTAACTCTTCTTGCATGGCAATAATCCAAGATTCTGAGTGCGTGTGATATTTCTTTGGGGTTGAAAAGAAGCAACAAAAGCAGAATGAGCATAAGAGTTTGGATCGCAAAACCTGGACTGTGTGATTCATTCGTGCAAGCTTCCAATCATCTGTTGTGGGGGATGATCTTTGTAAAATCGTAGGGGAACAGATGTCTCACAAGCTTCTTCTTCTTCATGTCCATCACAAATCGATGAGCTTTTGACTTGAGGAAGATTTGAATCTGCATTGATGGTTGTCAGTGCTGGTTGAGAATTAACATCTGGAGCTGAACCAAAGTCTTTAGCCACTGAATTTTCGGGCCGCAGCTCCAATTCTTCCTCATCTTCAACGAAAATGCTCCCCCCTGCGGATATGGATCTGAACCTGCAATGTTTGAGCTAGTACCTAGGCTAGCTTCATCAAAAGACACTTCAGAAGTCTCCACAATTTTATTAGTGTCAAGTAAAAGCACACGGTAGCCTCTAGTATGAGATGGATAACCAAGAAACATGCCATCAATGGATCTAGGTTCAAATTTATCAAGATTACCATGTTTATTAATAAAGCATTTGCAACCAAAGACCCAAAAGTGTGTAACACTAGGCCTATGTCCAAACCGGAGCTCATATAGTGTTTTACCTAGCTTAGCACGCAAGAAAACACGATTTGAGACATAACAAGCGGTTGCTAACGCATCAGCCCAAAATTTCCTAGGAGTTTGATATTCATCAAGCATAGTCCTAGCCATCTTAACTAAGGTTCTGTTCTTTCTTTCGACAACACCGTTTTGTTGAGGTACATATGCTGAAGAAAATTGATGATCTATTCTATTTTCAGCACAAAAGTGATCAAAAGATTTATTTTTAAATTCAGTTCAATTATCACTTCTAATTGCTTTTAAACATCCTGGGTAATCAATTGATAATATAAGAAATAAAGTTCTAAAGTGACTAAAAACTTCATTCTTAGACGCCATAAAGTAAACCCAAGAGTATCTAGAATAATCATCAACAATCACAAGTACATACCATTTACCTCCGAAGGATTGAACACGTGAAGGTCCTACGGTGTCAAGATGCAAAAGTTGACATGGTTCAGTTGTCATGATCATTGTGAGAGGAGTATGTGAACCTGCAACCATCTTAGCATGTCTACAAGAAGAGCACACAATTTTCTTTGTCCCCTTTAAGCTTAGGCAGCCCATGTATGCGATCAAGAGCACTAACACTCGTTAGGTGATCAAAGCCTACGTGACCAAGTCTACGATGCCAAAAATATAGGTCCTTTGAATCATTAGCAACTAGACACCTATGCTTAGAGGAAGACCTATCAAAATCAGCTTTAAAAACTCTTCCAAACCGATACATGTTAAAAATAATCTCACTATTTGAACTTACAACTTTGGAGCAGTTTTTATTGAAAATAATTTCCAGATTTTCATCTAGCAATTGTGAAACAGAAAGCAAGTTGTATTTAAATTTTTTGACAAGTTCCACATCCTTCAAAGTGTAGTGATCATTTACTCTAACCGAACCCTTATCAATTATAGGAGTTGAAGAATTATCGGCAAAAGTAACATTCTCTACACATGAAACAAAAGAGAGGGAGGAGTACCAATCTTTGTTACCGGTCATGTGGTGTGAGCAACCTGAATCCACAATCCAAATGTTCTCCTTTCTCAAATGTGTAACCTACATAGAAGCACAATACGTCGATGACTCAATATTGGGGTTAGTCAAAAGGCATTTAGGAATCCAGTACTGAGTCACGCGACGTGCAGCAGGAAAAACACGCGAAAGCTGAGAGAAAACAGCAGGTTTATGAGTCAAAGTTTGAGATTTTTTATTCTTAACTACTGACCTATAAGGTGTTACTTGTGTAGCACAAAAATCAGTAGCTCGGGAGGCAAAAACAGAAGGTCCGGAGGTAAAATTTGAATATTTTTGACTCAAAACAGCAGGTTGTACATTCGGTTCAATATGTGCAGCAAATTTTGCATGAAAGTTATGAGATCTAGCAACCATTTTTTCCCTTTCCTATTGTTTAGCTAGTCTATAACAAAAATCTATGACATGACCATCTATACCACAGTAGGTACAATGAAATTTAATTTTGTGTTCATGTCTAGATGAGCAAACAATATTTTTATTTGAAACCAAGTGAGACAACACTCCTGCAGATTTGAAAACCACTTCTTTTTGTTTAGGAACTGTTTGAATCAAACCACTTCCTAATGACTTTACAATTTTAGGTGCATGTGCCTTATCATGAGCATGAGAATCGAAACCTAAACCAGTTTTATCATTGCAAGACTTGGATGAATTCAGCAGTAAGTTAAGGTTCTTATTCCCATTACAAAACCGATCAAATATCTTATGCATGTTATCAAGTTTATTGGACAGATCAAGGCAATTTTCACATAAAGTTTTTCCTTTTAATTTGCAATTGGAACAATATTTAACTTCATGACAACGTAAAGCATTGTTCAATATAGAGATTTCATTCATAGCATCTTGCAGTTTCTTATCAAGATCATCACAACTAGAACAATGCAAATCAATTGTAGAACAAGAAGCATCTTTTAAGTTTCCAATATTAAGTGCAGCAAGCTTTTAAGTGCAGCAAGCTTTTTGTTCTTTTCAATTTCAAGTTCAAGTTTATCAAGTGTGGAGGTATGTGCACTTCTTAGGGAGGACAATTGTTCATATATTAAGTCACATGAGGAACAAGAATCATCACTAGGAATCAAGGATTTCAAATAATTAATTTCAGATTCTAGTGACTCAATTTTAATAGCATTGTTCCTAAGCTTTTTGTCCTTTTTCTTAACAATAACAGTGGTACGAGAAATAGCATCACACATTTCTTTGCAAGTAGGACATACCTCTTCATTGTCACTATTGTGTTCTGCCTCCTCCATACTTGATCTTGATTTGCCCGCCATGAAGCACATGTTTGCCAAATCATCTTCACCTTCATCACCTTCAATGTCCACGTCGCTTGAGCCAAGTTCCTGGAGTGCTGAGATAAAACTGTTCACCAGTTGGCGACCTATAAAGCCCTTCTTCTTCTTCTTATCATTTGTTGAGGAGTGCTTTGTCCTTGATTGTTTTTCTTCCCGGGAGGTAGGACCTGAAAGGTTAGGACAATCTGTATGAAAGTGTCCTGTCTTACCACATTCGAAGCATCATTGAGGTCTGGATCTTCCTCTCCTTCTAGTTCTCACATTTTGCAATGCTTTTGAGAACTTCGTAGAGAGAAGTGCTAGCTCCTCCTCTGGAAACTCCTCAATCCGTTCAAGGGTTAGAGAGGACAACAAAGCAAGTGTACCACAAGATGAAGTTTGACCGGAGCTAGGCATGTCACATTGAGAAACAAAAGCAATAGACATGTTGGGGTTCTTACGTGAGATTATATCAATTTTAGGAGTTTTTAACTCGGAATATAGCACATCTAGAGTAAGTGAACTCATGACAGTAGATTCATGAATGGATGTAACTTTCATCTCCCAAATTGACATGTCTAATGCACTTAACAATTTCCTAGCATTTTCAGCATCTGAAAAATTAACATTCATGCTTCGCAAGTTGCTAAGAATTTTATTAAAGCGAGCAAAGAGATCATCAATGGACTCATCGGGATGCATCTCGAAGCGCATGTATTCTTTCTTGAACATGTCTTGTCTTACCTCCTTGATCGTGTTGGATCCTTCATGGTAGTCACAAAGTGCTTTCCACACATCGTATGCAGATCGGAGGTGTGCAACACAGTCGAAGTCGCTTTGAGTTAATCCTTGTATGATCATGTTCCGAGCCTTGTTGTAGTTGTCGACATCTCTCAGATTTGTAGCTGTAACTTGATGGTTTGATGGCACTTAGTAAGGCTTGTATACCTTCTCCCATATTGCAAAGCCTTGTGCCTGGATGAAAGCCTCCATGCGTGCCTTCCAAACCTGAAAATCAATACCAGCGAACACATAAGGTTTGGCAGAGTACTTCTCCATGATGATTAGTCAATAACACGCGCAAATCACAAAGATTAGAACACTGTCACTCTGATACCAATTGTAGGATTGAAGAGCACGTGAAAAGCTACCAGAGGGGGGGTGAATGGTAGATTTAAAAATCTTACGCAGCGGAAACAATTAAACCTCAACCCCTTCGGCAGAAAAACGATTTGTTAAAGAAATCGTGTGTGAGACTAATCTAAACGTGTTTCACCGTGACTAAAGTGATATATATCAGAGAGAATCAAGTCACGAAGACAACGCAACAATAATGACTCAAATCCGTCGAGAAAAACTCAAGTTATGATCGAAAGATCAAACAAAGGTCAATCTGCCGTACCCGAGAAAAAACAGTTCTGGAATGCTGCAAGGAAACTTGTGTAGATCATAGACCAAAAATGTAATGACCGTGAAATTTTAACAGATGATAGATAATCAAGTTTTTAAGACAACCCAAAAAGGATCACGTTAATTGGATCTTTAAAACTCGAGTTATGATAAAACCACCAACAAAAGGTAGTGCTGTCCAGAAACTCGATGAGTAAAACTTGTCTGGAACAAGTCGGACGAACAAGGCACAAAAGTTACTTCAAACTACGAAATCTATTCAATAGAACACAAGAGGAACAACCCCAAAGTCGTGCACCATGAGCTCTGGGCTCTCTTGCTTATATGACCAGCTCGAAAGCCAACTCAACTCAAATCAGGAACCTAATCCTACTCTGTTCACGAATCGTAACTTTCCATAATTGCTTAGGATTCTTCTATACGCAGATAGAAGCAATCTTAAGACTTCCAAACACCTTATCAACGTATCCCACATTCCTAAACAACTCAAAGTGCTGAGCCACACGAAATCCTATCATAACCAACTCAAATCTTTCCATACTTGAGTCAAACCCGACTCAGCCGTAGCCTAAGTCCATAACCTAGTCGGTTGGACCTTTCCGACCAACTCTTTACGTCCACATCTCTTAATCACGTCTAGGAACCATGTAGCCACGTCCATGCACTCCTTGCATACGTGCAAACATCTTCCAATGACGTCCACGATACCTTCACATGCATTGTTCTTGATTCAATCATGCTGCGCAACCTCCTGATCAGCTCACCTCATCTCCTCCCTGAGACTAGTCCAATGGATCCCATCACCAGCCATGTCTTGAACTCAAGTAGTACCTGCACATGAATAAACAACCAATCCATACGAGCCCAAGTCCTCGACTTGACACATGTTAGTTCCGAACACAACACCTTACGTGAGAACCTCACATAAGCATGTTGCAAAACCATAGTAACACGATATCATCCGCACCAAAGACTTAGCAATGAATACTAAGCAATCTTTCCAGAGATGTAAAGCAAGTACGAAACATTGCAAATGAAAAACAAAAGCATTGCGGTCAAGTTCCGGACCTTGCCAGAGCAACCCGGACCTTGAGCCGGAGCTAACAAAAGCTAGTAGAACCTAGCGCCGGAAATTAACAAAACTAGTCAGAACTAATAAACCCAAAAGCCGGAGCTAGAAAAATAAACTCGGAGCTTAGCAAAAACACGCCGGAGCTAAAGATAAAACTCACCGGAGCTAACCAAAACTAGTCGGACCTTAATAAAAAGGTGTTTTGGTGATATTCAAAACTTTTATCGTCAAGTGTATTCACTACAAGCCAATGTATTCAGCACACATAAGGCTTACAATCTGAATTTGACATTGATGAATTAAACCCAAATTGACTCAAATCAACATGAAACCTGTTCAAACTTGTTGAAAACCATTGCAACTAGTGACTAAACATTAATAGCAATTCATTAACAAGTTTTACCACATAATTGCATTAATCATGCATGTCATGGCGTATTAAGTAATATATGAGCATCTATTGATTGTAATGTTTGTTTTGTATGTCTATCGCGCAGAATAGAAGGTGTTGCTCTAGAGGATGCTGTCGAAGACCTCCAGCACCAGAACTTTGAAACTTTTGACCCTAACCAGTCTGAGGAGCAAGACAAGTGTCCTTGATCATTTTAATCCTATTTTTGAATGTTTTGTTCGAAAAACTGCATGCTTGTGTCAAAATGATGGGAAACCCAAGATAGAAGTTACTAGTCTTGTTTGACCATCCTTGTCGCTTGGAATATATTATAGAGAGTCGAGAATGGCGTTTTACCTTTTTGCTTTGCTCTAATTTATTACGATGGGAAAACAACCAAATGGCTTAACTATGAATTAATGATCATGTATATGATGAGACTTGATGAATATGGTTAATTGGTACTATGGGATTGGGAGATCTAAGCAGGCAAGGTTTGTGGATTGGGTCCGATGTTACAGTGGTTTGCTTGCCTTAGATCTAAGGACCGGTTCATGCGAGTATAAGCCAGGACAACAGTGCCACCACAAGGCCGAGTATGGGTGCGACGTAGCTGAATAATTAGGTGTGTTGCTGGTATTGTATGGACCATTGGATGGTGCGGGGAATGGGAGTCAAGGAGTGCTACCCTGAGAACCGCATGGCACATGAAGGGGCCCGTGGGTGGGAGAATGGAGATTCAAGCCTGCTAGTGAAATCTTAGTGGGTCCGTACATACTAGTAGTCCCTTTGTAAAAGCTATTTTGTGATCTCTTGGCAACACACGAACGGAAGTGTGATAAGACATGATAGAGGTTCTTAGTCACCGAAATATGAAGAAATCACGAACATGTGGGTAAAGTGGTACAACCTCTGCAGAGTGTTAAAAACTATCATGATAGCCGTGCTCCCGATTATGAGCACCTGGACAACTTCCATCATTAGAGTGAAACTGATATTTGGGAAGGTTATGGTTGGTTATGGATTGGTATTGGTTATGGTTATGGATTGGATGGTGATAATTGGATATGGTCAATGAGGATGGTAAAAATATGGTATATGGATGGATAATGAATAAGGGATGTGATATAATGATAATTGATGGTGTTGGACTCATAATTGGTAATTATTTGGGATATGATGGGATTATTTCACATAGACATTGTAGGATGCTTTTCACCTGTTTTGAATGTACTTTTCAGCAACTAGCCATTATTTATTGTCAATTCCTTGTTTAAGCTACATGTCATTATTTTCCCACACTTGCTGAGTACAACATGTGCTCACCCTTGCAATTCCCCCGTCAACAGTTTCAGGTGATGTTTGGGAGTATCCTGAAGATAATGCGGAGTACTAGGCTGTATGCTGCCGTCGACTTGCCTATGGTGTTGCTTGGAGCCGCGCTACTCTATTTGCTTAGTTTGCTTAGTTGTTTAATTAGATTATTTCTTCAGCAGTTATAGTTCAATATTGATCATTAGAGTTTGTAATTTGAGGATTATTTCAATATTGAAATAAAGGTAATTAATTAACTTTTGCTATGGTGATTTTTTTATATCATTTGTGATGTACTCGTGTATGTGTGTTGAACCTCCTGGGCACACATATCTGTCGCACTTGGTTCATTTTTGGAACTGGGTGTCACATACTTGGGCTAGCTTCATCAAAAGAAACCTCACAAGCCTCCACAATTTTGTTTGTGTCAAGTAAAAGCACACGATAGCCTCTAGTATGAGATGGATAACCAAGAAACACGCCATCAACAGATCTAGGTTCAAATTTATCAAGATTACCATGCTTCTTAAAAATCATTTGTAACCAAAGACCCTAAAGTGTGTGACATTAGGCCTGTGTCCACACCGAAGTTCATATGGTGTTTTTCTAACTTAGCATGCAGGAAAACATGATTTGAGACATAACAAGCGGTGGCAATTGCATCATCCCAAAATTTCCTAGGAGTTTGATATTCATGAAGCAAAGTCCTAGCCATCTCAACTAAGGTTCTGTTCTTTCTCTCTACGACACCATTCTGTTGAGGTACATAGGATGAAGAAAATTGATGATCTATTCCATTTTAAGCACAAAAGTGATCAAACGATTGATTTTAAATTCGGTTCCATTATCACTTCTAATTTCTTTTAAAGATCTTGGGTGATCAATGGATAATCTAAGAAATAAAGTTCTAACATGATTAAAAGGTTCATTCTTAGATGTTATAAAGTAAACCCAAGAGTATCTAGAATAATCATCAACAATCACAAGAACATACCATTTACCTCCAAAAGATTGAACACGTGAAGGACCTACGGTGTCAAGGTGCAAAATTTGTCTCAGTTCAGTTGTCATGGTCATTGTGAGAGTAGCATGCGAACTTGCAACCATCTTAGCATATCTACAAGAAGATCACACAATTTCTTTGTCCCCTTGAAGCTTAGGCAGCCCACGTATGCGATCAAGAGCACTAACACGCGTGAGATGATCAAAGCCTACATGACCAAGTCTACAATGCCAAAAATATAAGTCTGTCAAATCATTAGCAACTACACACTATGCTTAGAGGATGACATATCAAAATTAGCTTTAAAAACTCTTCCAAACTGAGACATGTTAAAAATGAGCTCACTATTTGAATCTACAACCTTGCAACAATTTTTAGGAAAAATAATTCCCATATTTTCATCTTGCAATTGTGTAACAGAAAGCAAGTTGTATTTCAAATTTTTAACAAGTGCTACATCTTTCAAAGTGTAGTGATTATTAACTTTAAACGAACCCTTAGCAATTATAGGAGATGAAGAATTATCGGCAGAAGTAACATTTCCTACACGTGACACAAAAGAGAGGGAGGAGAACCATTATTTGTTACCAGTCATGCGGCGTGAGCAACCTGAATCCACAATCCAAATGTTCTCCTTCCTCAAGCGTGTAACCTACATAGAAGCACAATACGTCGATGACTCAATACTAGGAGTAGTCAAATGATATTTAGGAATCCAATACTGAGTCAAATGACGTTCAGCAGGAATAACACATGAAAGTTGAGATAAAACAACAGGTTTATAAGCCAAAGTTTGAGAATTCTTGTACCCAACTACAGACCTACGAGGTGTTACATGTGTAGCACGAAAAATAGTAGGTTTGGGAGCAAACTTTGCATGTTTTTGACTCATTACAGCAGGTTGCATGATTCTAACTTTTGATTCAGCATGTGCAGCAAATTTTATATGAGAGTTATGAGATCTAGCTTGCATTCTTTCCTTTTTCTGTTGTTTAGCTAGTCTATAACAAACATCTATGA
Source organism: Tuctoria greenei (assembly GCA_036927565.1). Classification (NCBI taxonomy): domain Eukaryota; kingdom Viridiplantae; phylum Streptophyta; class Magnoliopsida; order Poales; family Poaceae; genus Tuctoria; species Tuctoria greenei. Next base: position 187,217,574 of record JAYESD010000006.1, read on the forward strand.
CATGACCACCTCTACCATAGTAGATACAATGAAATTTAACTTTGTGTTAATGTCTAAATGAGCAAGCAACATGTTTATTAGAAACTGAATGAGACAACACCCCTGCAGATTTGAAAACCACTTCTTTATGTTTAGGAACTGTTTGAATCAGACCACTTCCTAATAACTTCACAATTTTATGTGGTTGTGCCTTAGCATAAGCATGAGAATCAAAAAGATGGAAAAGTGGAAAAATTGCAGCAGCAGCAAAAGCGCAGATTTTTCTGACATAATATAGCTAGTAGGGGGCAAAATAATGCAAAACAAGCAAATTTTGAATAGGAAAGAAGTACTAAGTGATTTTTGGTGTCCATTCTACCTAGGCTTGCGTCCTACGGTCAAACACGGATCTGATACCAATTTGTGACACCCGGTTCCGAAAATGAACCAAGCGTGATGCATATGTGTGCCCGGATGTTTAACACACATACATAAGTGATTCACAAATGATAGTCAGATAAAACCATGTCTCGAATAATAACACTAATAATAGTACCTTATTACAAACTAAACAGTTTCGAATACAAGCTCTAAAAGACTGTAGCGGAAAACACTAAACACTAATGACTCCAACTCCACACGGAAGCTTAACGGTAACACACACACACCTAGAACTCCTCAATGACCTCTGGGTACTCCACGTTGACGCCTGCGTCTGAATTTGTTGGGGGAATAGCAAGGGTGAGCACATGTTGTACTCAGCAAGTGTGGGAAAGTATGACATGTAGCTTAAACAAGGAATGATAAATTAAATGCTATTTGCATAAAAGTACATTCAAAACAGTTGAAAATGCAATAACATGATCATTAAGTGAGGTCCTTCCCAAAATAACCCAAATAACATTAGTTTCAACTTAAGTAACCAATACCAGCAATAATAATCCATAATCAACTTATAATTGCTCATCTGTCTCAATTCTATATACCAAAGCCAATTACTGAATCAATTCCAATTCCCAATTCAATTCCAGCCATTAAACCATGTTCAAGGTCCATAACTCTAATCATGTGAGGGTCCAGGTTGCTCATAACCAGGAGCACGGCTATCATGATTGTTTTTAACACACTCTGCAGAGGTTGTACTAGTTTACCCACAAGTTCATGATTTCATCACCTTTCGATGACTAAAGAATCTTAATTGTGTCGTCTCACACTTCCTTAGGTGTGTAGTCAAGAGATCACAAAATAGTCTTTACAAAGTGATTACTAGCATATTTAGACCCCACTGAGGTTTCAACGGTGGTGATGTCTCCAACGGAGCACATCCAACCAAGGGCCCCCTCTTGAGCCATTCGGAACCCAGGGTAGTCCCACAATCACTACAAACCCATCTGACTACTCCTTCTCTATGCTTCCCTAATGGTTCAAATAGTATTTGAAATACACAAATTAGTCAGCTAAGCCGCAATCATACTTGGCCATGTGGTGGCACTATAAATCCTGTATGGTCGCCCCATGAACCGGTCCTTAGATCTAAAGAAAGCAAAACCATCAAAACAGTCCAACCCATTCCACATAATCGGCTTTCTTAGATCCCTAGGCACCATGTTACTAAAGGGTCATTATTATCAAATTCCACCATTCATGTGTTCAATAGTTCATAATTAATTAATATGATTATTTCCCAAACCCAATTGAGTGTAGCGAAGCAAAAAGTGTAAAATATCCTTCCTGACTCTCTATATTGTGTTCAAGCGACAAGGGTGGTCATACAAAACTAGTAAACTCCTACAATTAGGTTTTCTCATCCATTGACACAAGCATGCAATTTTGCAAACAAAACATTTAAAAACCTAGATCAAAATGATCAAGGACACTTGCCTTGCTCTTGAGCTTGGTTTGGATCGAAGGCTTCAAAGTTCTGGTTCTGCAGGTCCTCGAAAGCACTCTCTACAGCGGTACCTTCTATTCCGCGCGACAAACATGCAAAACAAACATTAGAATCTAATAATTCTCATATATTACTCAATATGCCATGATATGCATGATTGATGCAATTGTGAAGTAAAACTGGTTAATGAGTTGCTATTAATGTTTACTAACTAGTTACAATGGTTTCTAAAAAGTTTGAACGGGAGTTGAATTGATACGAGTCATTTTGGAGGTAATTCAGCCAAATAGATCAGAAGGTCGGACTAGTCCACCCTGTCCAGAACTTGCGAGTTAAGGTTTTTCTGTACAGCAACATCAAGGGATAAATTCACATGGAAAAGTGAATGTAGAGGGCATACCGTGAGTTTAGAGATCCAAGGATCAAGAATTGGGTGTGAAACTTGAATCTTCACGATTAGGGTTGATGGTGGGGTGTTGAGGACAATTTGGTGATGAAGAATGTTGATGTCGAGAAGTTGATGAAGATAGTGCTTGATTGATCCTCCTCCTCCTTCTCCCCCTTCTCCTTGCTGTTGGATCTACACTTGATGGCGGCACACGTCAAGAACACAGCAGCGAGGGTTTGCCAATGTGTGGAGAGGTGTGGGGGTATTGGGTTGTCTATATAGGGGTGGATAGGTAGGGTTTTGGGGTGAATTCCAAGTGGATTTCGGTGGGGGACGAGTAGGGGCTGTGGTGGGGTCTACTTGGGCTCCTCTGAGGTTGGGCACAAAGTTCCTAGGCCTAATTAAGGAAATTACCTAATAACTTGATGTGGAAGAATAACAGTATCCGAGTTGGACTCTGAAGGCCAGACTAGTCCGCAAGGATAGCCGGACAAGTCTGTTTTGGAACAGAGACGAAATTGGACAAGTTTGGTATAGGGGGTCGGACATGTCCGGGGCTTGGCTAGTGTTGACGTTTCTTAACATCATAGGACATCTCTAGTAAGAGATGAGGACCGCAATAGCACGAAAACTGTCGTGTAGCATTTCACCCAAGAGTATTCCGAAGGATATCGTATTTGTCCCAAAGGAAGGCAATGAAGTAAAGTAAATACTACTCTTATGATCAAGCTATGGGATACTAATCAATTATCAAGACAGAGGTAAGTTGATAATGTGGGTAGTGTGACACACACCTAAGCAATCTATCATAAGGATAAAAGGGTCCTAGTGGAGATTAGATTAAGAGTTGTGGAGTTACTCCTACAATGCTTCTAATATACATATACATAGGCTAGGTTAGGTACTAACGAGCATGTCAATGGTGAATACTTATGCTAAGTTGTTCAACATATCGGGCACGGGTTTACCCCTAGAAATACTAGGACGACTCCCGCAAAGAGCCTGTGTAGGATCAAATAGCACGTGAAAAGCTACCAGAGGGGGTGGTGAATGTTAGATTTAAAAATCTTACGCAATGGAAAAAAATAAATCCCAACCCCTTTGGCAGAAAAATGATCTGTTAGAGAAATCGTGTGTGAAACTATTATAACCGTGTTTCACCGTGAAAAAAGTGATATATATAATAGAGAATCAAGTCATGAAGAAAACACAAGAAGAATCACTCAAATCCATCGAGAGAAACTCAAGTTATGATTGAAAGATCGAACAAAGGTCAATCTGTCCTACCCGAGAAAAACAGTTTTGGAATGCTGCAAAGAAACTCGTGTATATCAGAAACCACAAATCCAATGACCGTGAAATTTTAAAATATGATAGATAATCAAGTTTTGAAGACAACCCAAAAAGAATCACGTCAATTGGATCTGTAAAACTGGAGTTATGATAAAACCACCGACGAAAGGTAGTGCTGTCCAGAAACTCGACGAGTAAAACTTGTCTGGAACAAGTCGGACGAACAAGGCACAAAAGTTCCTTCAACCTAGGAATTTTATTCAATAGAACACAAGAGGAACAGCTCCAAAGTTGTACACCACGAGCTCTGGCCTCCCTTGCTTATATAACCAGCCCTTAGGCCAACCCAATCTCAACTAGGACTCTAATCCTACTCAAATAATGAATCAAAACATTCCATAACTGCTTAGGATTCTTCTATACATAGATAGAAGCAATCTTAAGACTTCCAAACACCTTAATAATATATCCCACATTCCTAAAACAACTCAAATTCGTGACCCACGCGAAATCCTATCATAACCAACTCGATTCTTTCCATACCAAGCCATAACCGACTCCGCCGCAACCAAAGTCATCAACCGATACGATCCGATCCTTCCAACCAGATCTTTCCATCCATAAACCATCTTCAGAACCATGTTGACACGTCATGCACTGCATACATACATGCAAACACCTTCCTTCGACATCCAATAACCTTCATATGCACTGCCCTTGATTCAAACATGTTGCGCAACCTCCCGATCAACTCAACCACAATTCCTCCCAAACTTGGTTGTTGAACCTCATCTTCTCCCTAAGAATAGTTCAATGGATCCCGTCACCAGCCATGTATTGAACTCAAGCAACACCTGCACATGAAAAAACAACCAATCCGTACGAGTCCAAGTCCGCGACTTGACTCAAGTCAGTTCCAAACAAAACACCTTACTGAGCACCTCACATAAGCATGTTGCAAAGCATATCAAAACAATATCAGAGCTAACCAACATAAGTCGGACCTAGCAAATCATATCAGAGCTTAACAAAGACATGCCGGAGCTATCAAAGACATGCCGGACCTAGACAAAGAAAGTCGTACCTATTGTCGGACCTTGCAGAAGCTCGGAGCTAGAGTCGGATCTTGCTAAAAAGATGTTATGGCAGCATTCAAAACTTTTATTGTCAAAGCCAATGCATTCAGCACACATAGGTCTCACAGCCTGTGGCATAGCCGAACGTGGATGTGGGTCTACGAGACATCCAACGTTACTTAACTATCCTGGCACCATGCTAGCATATTAAGTAAATACCTTAAGAGTCATGACACAAGCCATCTTAACGTAATGACTGACCTAAACATCGTTGAACCAATGTTGAGACATAGCATAAGTTATTCATATCGACATGATCATATCATAAGTACTTAGGCTATAGTGGGGGTTTGTAGCATTTATGATGATAGATTAAGAGTGATATGGCATAATCATAAAGACTACTCCTACCACATACATGGACTCCACAATCACACAAGAAATGCATCATCCAAGTATATGAATAAAAGAAGACTAAAGATAATATCTTTATTATGCACAAAGTCACAAATATAAGAAAATATACATGAGCCATATCTTTCCCAACTTGGACTTGGGACTAGAGGCTCTCCTCTCTATAGCCAAACTCCACTAAGGACTAAGAGAACTAGTGTATACAATAGAATGATGCCAAGTGGTGTGTGTCGAAGTGAATGGTGAGGGGTCCTATTTTTAGCTTGGAGAATGGTCTGTGCTTTCTTGGGGTGACTTCCAGGTGGGTCCCATCCCTTGATATGGGTGCTACACCGTTTTATGGCCTTAGATACTTCGGTTTGTGGGCCATTTGATCCATGTGGTGCCACATGTTAACACTTGATTTGCTAGGATGATATTTTATAGGATCCATCCCCTTGTTTCACTTTAATTCTATGCAAAATACTTGCATGCACAAATTTCTCCAAGTACAAGTGGAAATAGGTTAAATAGAAAGGTGATGCGTGCAAGAAATGATATTTCCTTCATGTAATTGAGTTATATTAATGGGTGAAATTGGTATATAACAACTATTAACAAACTCCCCCAAGCTTATCCTTTGCTCGTCCCGAGCAAAGTCAATACTTTAGGTTGATGATCAGGAGTTGCTTCAATGTTCTACTTTTCAAAAGTACCATGTGCACAACAAAATACTCTACCTAGTATGGAAAAAATTGGCATGGTACTTCAACCATCTTAAGTCATTATGGGGCTTATGCCATATCCTATTCATGGGTGGTTGAAAGATAGAACAGCAAATGGAGCACACATACCCTAGAAATCAAGTTCCACTCAAATTTTGGAGAGTTCAATTTAGATTTTAAGTATGTCAATTTGATTCTCTCAGTCTCTCATTTATGTGTACTAGAAATGTATCCTCACCGAGGCATTTTGCCTAAATTCATCCTACCTCTACATAAGGCTTGTACGTGGAGCTTGATAGGGAATATAGTAGACATATTTGGAACACATAATATTGCTAAGTCAAAAGAGCAATCCTTAGGAGAAATCAATTCAAAATAATTTGATTCAAGACTTGTGCATGTGTGATAGAATGAAGTGGATGTGGATATTTACTCCTTTTTGAGTGAACTCTCTTATTTTGCAGGGATGAAACATGGCTACTTTTTTTTTTCTCATGCTTATGATATAAGCATGCATTTTTTTCTTTTTCTTTTTCTTTTCTTTCTTGTATCCATGTCTTCTACTGCCTTTTATGCAATAAATTTTGGAGAGAGTACTAAGCATGAATGATATGGAGTTTCCCTTTTTAGTGTGGAATGACGGTATGCTGGAATTTTGCTTACTTCTAGTGTAGAAGTATAGCATGTGCAAGTGAAGTCTTGAATTCAAAAGTATTGAATGAAATCTCACATAGGTCTATACTAGTTTGACAAAGCTCAATGTGAAGACAAATATCATATGCATAAGGTCTATCAATGTAATGTATCATATAGCTTTGGTAGGTATTTCCAATCAAATGAGAGTAACTTAATTCTTTTTAGAATTTCTCCGGAAATCTAAGTTTCACTTTCAAACTAGGAATAGCATCCCTATCACTATATCATATCTGAAAACAACTTAGAATTGAATTAAGCTTTTGCTACCCAAAATTTCTATGTCAAGGCAAAAGTAATTTTAGCCAACGAAAGCAATATTTTGGAGAGTAGTAATTTGTAAACTAGGGACTTAGCAAAATTAAAACAGAGTAACTATTCGTCATTTCATCTATGTGAATTCCAAACTATTCTTACCGCACATCTTTTATTTTATTTTGAAAGCAAACATACTATACTTATTATTATTTTTCTAAATTTTTTTAATATGCAAGGTGGATGATGAGTGAATGGAAATAAATATGCAAGGGGTGTGATACAAGTTACATCAAGTGGGGGTCCTCCCCCAAGCTTGTTCTTGTTTAAGATCTGCGATAGGGGTTGAAACCCTAACGATGGATGTAGGCCATGAGGTTGGCCTAACCTTGTTGCAGCATGGCTTTGACATTGGAGGGTTGAGTGTCGATGTTGGATTGCCTTCCATGGGTTTCATGAGTGTGGCCGAGGAGAGTGTTGTCGATGTCACTCATCCACACCTCAAGGTTCCTATAGGTTGGATGTACTTGGTTATTCCATGGCTAAGGTAATGATAACCTTTAGCTACAAAGGAATGACATGCACTCAACATACATTGAGTGTGTTCTGTCATTCTTAGGCTAAGGTGTATCATACCTTCTTGCCATAAAGGAATAACTTGTACTCCTCATGCATAGGGTGTGATCCGCCATTCCTTAGCTAAGATAATGATAACCTTTATCCACAAAGGAGTGACATGTACCCAACATGTGTTGAGTATGATCCATTGTTCCTTGGCTAAGGTACAACATACCTATAACCACAAAGGGATGACGTGCTCTCAACATAGGTTGAGCGTGATCTGTTGTTCCTTGAATAAGGTATAAAATAACTTCTAACCACATAGGAACAACTTGCACCCAATATACATTGGATGTGATCTTGTCATTCCTTGGTTAAGGTCCATCATACCTTTTAGCCACAGAGGAATAACTTACACCCAATGATGGTGGCAATTCTCCTGAGCTTGAATTAGTGCTTGGAATAGTTGAGATCATAATGATCTCACATATTTGTAGCAACCCATTGGATGCTCACGGAGGGTTTCCATGTCAAATATCCGACCTCGTATAGTTATGGTTGACCTTCGGGCTTAATTTGTGATTGGTAGCAACCATCCAAATTTACTCCTTGACCAAGAGATATTGAAATGAAATCCTCTTAGGGTTTCCAACAATCAGATCTTTGAATGCCTCCATAGTTATTTTACTCCTGCAACTTCCTCTCTATGATAGAGAGGGATGATTAGCTCTTGATACTTGTACAAATGAATTTTCAGGTTAGGTAACCGAATTCTCCATTTGTACGCACGGGGAAGAACAAGACCAAAGATAATTTCAAGTGTATTCATGAACAATGTATGAATCATTGCTAGGAGTAGGGATTTATGGATAAATCAAGTTGAACATTTTCTAAAGCTCCTACTCATAACAATGCAAGTGATATAAATACACTATATGGATTCCTTCATCTTGTAAAATTTCTAACCATCATAGCTTTTTTTTACAAGCGCAAATATTTATCATGTGGATCATTGAAAACAAGATTCTCAATTTTATCCTCCTGAACATTTTTTTATTTCTTTCCTAGTAATTTTAAATTTAGTGACCCATGCATGAATGATCTTCAAATAAAAATTATGGACATCACTATTCCTAGGTTGCTACATATCAATTTAACCATTAAGTCATTCCATAAGCATTACCTAGGTAGAAAAATGTCTAAGTCAATTTAGCAATGCTTATGAAATCCTAAGTACTTGTTTAAATTTATTTCCATGTATGGTGACATTCTTTTTTGAAGAATCAAATAGAGTAATGTCAACACTTACTCTCGTGAGGATGCATAAGAATTGAATGATGAGAATGTGTGAACCTTCCTTACCAATGTAAGCAAAAATCATTCAATCCTAACGCAATTCAAATGACAAAAAATTTTAAACTTGTACCTCAATTGAAGAGCAGTTCGAATTGAAGGTTGTTTGTGTGAGAAACTCACGACCATGAATTTTGGTGTGGCCTTCATGTCAAATGTCTCCTCCCAAAGTGAGGTTGGAGTTGAATGAGCTTCATCTTGTTCCTCCATTGGACCACCATCTTGAGCATTCCTCCATCATGAACTCAAAATGAGATCGATGGAGGGATATGCGCTTGATGGGGCATTCCAACCTCTTCATAAATTTTGTCCTGGCTGCACTAATAATCAAGAACAAACAAAAAAACTTGAAAACGGGTTACATTAGCTCAAAAGCATGTTGTACCCTTTATCAAATTGTTTTGCCCAACTTAAAACTACTTTCAAATGCATTGAATATTGAAGGGAAATATGTTTGGTTTCAATTAGGAAGAAGAATTCAATTGGTTATACCATAGTTCATATACAAATAAATTTATTTCCTAATTCAAAATTTTAGTTTTATGTTGGTTGGAAATTTTACTTTCCAACATGAAAGTGTGGAAATATAAACATGCTAAATGCAAGATTTGATGGGAAATTCAAGTATGCACTTGAAAAATCAAATATGAGATAACTACCAATTAACCAATTGGCAAGGACTCACCAAATTTTTGTAGTCCAATGAGTGGGACTTACCTCCGTTCATTTTAGTGTGATGATTTGTTGTCCAATCCCGGAGTTGAAGATATGGACAATTTCTCTTGATTGACATGTCGAATCTCCTTTGGCATGTTAGTTGGACATGTGTACCACATGATGGCCCTAGCCTCTCCGTTATTTTGATGAAGACTTGTTTGATGTTGTGGCGGCTTCTCCCTCTTGAAAATATTCTTCTTATGAGCATGGTGAGGCTTGTCCTTCTTTAGGGGTATCACTTCGACCTTCTTGATGTTCTTTTGAGTTAACCCATGATTTGATCATGGATCAAAAGCTTCCTTGGGCATGGTGACATGTGGACTCCACAATCAAACAAGAAATGCTTCATCCACAATGTCACTTGCCCTAGGTTGCTTGGGCTTGGTCGCAGTGTAGGGATCCCAACAAGTGATAGTGCGATATCTTGGATCTTGAATTCTCTTTCTCTTTCTTGTCCTAGGCTAAGGGCTTCATGTAGTCTTGATTTCTTGCTTGGTCATGGACAAGATACTTCAAGGTAGGATAGTTTAACTTAAATCCCTTGAAATCCTCATAGCCTCCTTGATTACAAGGGTGATGTTGATTCCACCCTTGACCTCCTTATGGATAATAGCCATTGGAGTTGTTGTTAGCAAATGATCATCATGGGTCTTTGGGAAAGTTTTCCCAAGTGTTACATGGTGACATGAATTTTTACAAATCATGTGAATATTCATGACTTGGGTAATTCCAAACACTTCTCCATTAGCTTTATCTTCATGATACTTCAATGGGAGGTGTAGTTCTGTAGCTAGCATGTTCACCATGTGAAGTGGTGTGCATGCCAAGCTAAGGGAACTAGAGCATTCTTCAATCCACCCCTTGAGTAGAGACCATATTCTAATGCATGACGAATGAGAGTAAGACTCCTTCACCTCCATCAAAAAGGTGGTCATGGATTGATGGATCAACCCATGACATGAATGTTGTATGAGGAGCCAACTATCCGCCCTATGGTGGTAGACCTGGGAATGGGTTCAAAACCAGACTGATATCCAGACCAAACTAAAAGTGGTGTTAATAGAGCCCAAACCAAACCAGCCTACCAATTCGTTTTTCAAAACCAATCCACACCGAACTGTAAAAAAGCTCAGCCCAACCCACACCAGACCACGGCCCAAAACCATAGTTGGAAACCGGTTTCAACCCATTAGAGATAAATGGTTCTCAGCCCAACAGACCAGTCCAACTAAAGCCTTCGAGCCTGGTCGCTCGCATCGTGGGCTGTTGTGAGTTGCGTGGTGCTGTCACTGCTGATGGTTTGTTTGCTTCATATTTTTTTTTACAAAATTAACAACCTAAACTTTTGATACTTCAAAAATTACAAACCATTGTATGATTGCTGAAAAATATAATAGTATCCCATTTTAAATAAAATAACTAAAAAATTTATGTAAAAATCTATTGTGCAGTTCCAGATAATAGACACTAGTTCTGGAAGCTAGTCTGAATATATATGACTAAATTGATAACCATGTGGATAACACTAGTTCTGGAAGCTAGTGGAGGAAAACCAAGAAGAACTCTTGGAGCCTCCCCCAAGCTTAGGGATGTATGACTTTGGTTCCTACTGGAAGCTGAAATTCTTCTGCTGAAAGCAATGGTGTTGCCTAGTGGACATTTGTTGAGGTACGCCTTGAATCATCTTGCAGTTGAGCACTTGCGTCCTCGTTGGCCATCCCATGAAATGGGTTAGCCAACACTACGCTGTTTTCATCACAAATGAAGAAAACAAACAAGGGTAATACTGTCTAATAACTACTAGTACTTATAGCTTAATCACAAGTGATAGCTATCCTTCACTTCCTTTGCCTTCCCCAGCAACAATGCCAGAAATGCTAGTTGACATTTATTAACGTCACAGATCTTCTGTTGTAAGTGATGAGGATCGCAAGTGCACGGAAACTGTCTTGTAGCATTTCACCCAAGAGTATTCTCAAGGGTATAGTATTTATCCTAAAGGAAGGCGATGAAGTAAAGTTGACACTACTCTTATGATCAAACTATGGGATACTAATCAATTTTCAAGACAGGGGTAAGTTGATAATATGGATAGTGTGACACACACCTAAGCAATCTATCCTAAGGGCAAATGGATTGTAGGATTTAATAGCACATGTAAAGCTACCAGTGGTGGGGTGAATGGTAGATTAAAACTTTTCAGCGGAAGCAACGGAAACACCCCTCGGCAGAAAACCGATCAGTTAAAGAAAACATGTGTGCGACTAATATAAACATGTCCAACTGTGACAAAACTAGTATCAATTGTATAGAATCAATTCACAAAGACGTCACAACAATAATAACAAAAAAAACTCAAGTTACAATCGAAAGATCAAACAAAGGTCAATCTGTTTTACCCAAGAAAAACAGTTCTAGAATACTGTAAAGAAACTCGTGTAGATCCAAAACCACAAATCCAATGACCGTGAAATTTTCACAGATTATAGAAAATCAAGTTTTGATGATAACCAAAAAAGAGTCACATCAATCGGATATGTAAAACTTGAGTTATGATAAAACCACCGAAGCAAGGTAGTGCTGTGCAGAAACTCATTGAGAAAAACTTGTCTGAAAACAAGTCAGAAGAACATTGCACAAAAGTTCCTTCAAACTAAGAATTTTATTGATCGAACTACAAGAGGAACAGCCCCAAAGTCATGCACCACGAGCTCTGTCGTCCCTTGCTTATATAACTAGCCCTTAGGACAACCCAAAACTAACTAGGACTCTAATCCTACTCAATTCATGAATCGAAACTTTCCATAACTGCTCAAGACTCTTCTATACGCAGATAGAAGCAATCTTAAGAATTAAAAACACCTTAGGAACGTATCCCACATTCCTAAAACAAAATAACTTTGTGTCTCACACGAAAATTATCATAACCAACTCGATACTTTCCATATCCGAGCCAAAACCGACTCCGCCGCAGCCGAAGTCATCATCCGATATGATCTGATCCTTCCAACCAGATCTTTCCTTCCATAACCCATCTTCGGAACCATGTTGCTACGTCATGCACTGCATGAATACGTGCGAACACCTTCCTTCAACATACAACTTTCTTCATATGCATTGCCCTTGATTCAATCACTCCGCGTGACCTCCTGATCAGCTCAACCACAGTTCCTCCTGAACATGGTTGTTGGAACCTCATCTCCTCCCCGAGACTAGTCCAATGGATCCCGTCACTAGCCTTGTCTTGAACTCAAGAAACACCTGCACATGAATACACAACCGATACTTCAGAGCACAAGTCCTCGACTTGACTCTCGTTAGTTCTGAAACACCTTACATGAGCACCTCACGTAAGCATGTTGCAAACCATAGCAAAATGATATCAGTCATAACCACCAAAACACACCAAAAACATAGTAAAAGAATACTAAGCAAACTTTCTATAGATGTAAAGCAAGTTTGAATCAATTCAAAGTAAAAATAGAATCACTACAATCAAGCTCCGAACCTTGCCAAAGCTAACCGGACCTTGAACCGGAGCTTACCAAAATTAACAGCATGTAGCGCCGGAACTTACCAAAGCTAGTAGGACTAGCGCCAGAGCTAACCAAAGCTAGTCGGACCTCGAGCCGAAGCTAACCAAAGCTAGTCGGACCTAGACAAAGAAATCGAACCTAGCCAAAACAAATTGGACCTTACGTCAGACCTTGCCAGAGCTACCAAAAACAAGCCGTACCTATCGTCGGACCTTGCTGGAGCTCGGACCTAGAGTCACACCTTGTTAAAAAGGTGTTTTAGTAGTATTCAAAAAATTTATCGTGAAAGCAAATGTATTCAGCACACATAGGTCTCACAATCTCCACCTTGATGAATGCATTGGCAACAACACTTAAAATCCAAACATTGACTTATTTACATGAAAAGTTTTGAAAACAATTTTTCTCCCTTTTTGGAAATCAAATGAGATAGAAATAAATTTCTCCCCCTTGCATACTTCTCTCCCTTTGATAAGGTATTCAGCAAGGTACAAAAGAGAATTTTAATTTGTTATGAGCACATTATAACATATACATATAGAACAAAACTCATCCAAATCATACTATCAAGTAACTTACATTATCACAACAATGAGATACATAAAATAGTGTAAGCCATGCTAGAGATCAAATGTAATTTTCAATTTTAGCAAGTCATGATCTCACAAACTTAACTATTTCAAAACCTGAAAGCATGACACTTGTTGCTGAATTTTATTATTTTTCAAAGCACAAATTTAGATTATATGATATTTGCCAGAGATTTTATGCGCATCTGCCTTATTCTAACCAACCAAGCCAAGCCTATGTCATTTGACAATTAGAAGCTTAAGGATATGGTTTTAGTCATACACAACTTCTTCCAAGTTCATATCTAAGTGCAATTATAAGTCATCTCAAAAGAAGAAGTGAGGTGCAAGCATATTCTCTTGATCTTTTCTCAATTTATATTTGTTCATAAAACTCAACATGTGAGTTGATTACTTGATTAATTCATTATGATTAAAAGCACTTGTGATCATGCAACAAGTTCAAAACAGCAAGAATGTTCGATCATGACCAGTTTTAGTGTAAATAATTATTCTAATTACTAGTCATGGCAAAAACTACAAAATGTATAATATGAGTAATGTAGTAAGAACTTTCAGCATGTAAAAGGAATCACAAAGTCATATATGTATGAAATACTATACTCATACTATTTTAAGTTTAGATTCATACATAGATTTTCAAAGTTTCAAAACTCCCCCTCAAGTTAAGCCATGAGGATCCATAACCCCTATTCACTACGAACGTAACAAAAACGAGTGAAATCCAAAGGTTTTGTGAAAATGTCAGCCAATTGTTGTTCGATATCTACATGGTGAAGCACAATGTTTCCTTTTTCAACATTATCACGGAGAAAGTGATACCTAATATCAATGTGCTTAGTTCTAGAATGTTGCACGGGGTCTTTAGAAATGCAAATGGCACTAGTGTTATCACAAAAATAGTGGAACACTATCTAGATCAATCCCATAGTTTTTAAGTGTTTGAATAATCCAAAGAACTTGTGAGCAAGCACTAGCAGCAGCTACATATTCAGATTCGGCTTTGGATTGTGCAACTGAACTTTGTTTTCTAGAGGACCAAGCAACAAGTGAATTACCAAGGAAATGAAAAGAACCGGAAGTACTTTTCCTATCAATCCGACAACCCACAAAATCAGCATCTGAAAAAGCTTTCAAAGTAACAGTTGAGAAAGAAGGAATAAAAATACCAAATTCTTGAGTTCCATGTAAGTACCTAAGAATTCTTTTGATGGCTTGACGATGTGAAGCACGTGGGGAAGCTTGAAACCATGCACAAAGACATAGGCTAAATTGTATGTCCAGTCTTGATGTCATGAGGTACAAAAGTGATCTGATCATGCTTCTATATTCTTTTGATCAACGGGTTCACCATCTTCATCAAGTTCAAGTGTTGATGTTGTTCCCAATTGTATCCGAAGAGGCTTGCTTTTGTCCATGTTGAAGCACTTGAGAAGGTCCCTTGTATACTTCGTTTGATGCACAAAGATAGAGGGAAAAGGATAGCAATAGAGAGATAGAGTGAGAGAGAAAGATAGAGGGAGAGAGAAAGAGAGAAATGAAAAGAGAGAGGAAGAGAGGGGGATCTAGATGAAGATAGAGGGAGAGGAAGGGAGGGAGAGAGATGTTGATACATCTATATTCTAACTCTAAGTTTCATTAATTGCAGGGATCCGCGACGGCTGCACAAACGCCGTCGCCGTCACTATCGCCACCTGGAATGAGGCGCGACGACGACTTCGACTTCGGAGGTGGCTCCGCTTGTGGCTACGGAGGTCAGATGGGCGAGTGAGCCCTTGTTTGCTTTGTTGATGACGATGTGAGATGTATCGGCACTTATTAGTTTGTGATTGTGATGATGTTTGTGTGTTATATAGTGTGTGATATATTGTTTCTATTCCGCGATTCTGGCCATCGTGTCGGTTAGTATTTTCTATTTTTTTTTAAAAAATAAAAAACCTTATTTGTGATGGATTTTTATACAGTACTGTCGCAAATAAGGTACCAGGCCGTCGCAAATAAGCTTTAATTGCGACGACCTGGCCGTCGCAAATTCAGGAGTGGGTCCCACTGGAGGACACGTGGGCCCATCGGCTTACCTTATTTGCTACGGCCTGGACGTCGCAAATAGGGGCACTTATTTGCGACGGCTAGGCTGCCGCAAATAACATTTAATTGCGACGGCGGGGCCGTCGCAAATATTGTTGCGGGGCCCACCAGTCCCTAGCAGTAAGTTGCGACGACCGCTGCTAGCCGTCGCAAATAAGGTCATTTGCAACGGTGGCCGTCGCAAATAACCTTATTTGCGACGGCCAGAAACCGTCGCAAATAAGCAAAGCCGTCCCAAATAGCTTATTTGCGACGGCTTTTTGCTTATTTGCGGTGGCCCTGGCCGTCACAAATCGTCGAGATTCCTATAGTGCTTCCTCGGTTTGCTTGATTTGCAGCCCCAAAAAATAAGTGAGTTCACCCATCATACTCATTTCAAATTCTTAACTCATCATTGCTGAAAACTTGGACACAAGATCGTTAGAAGCACAACCAAAGATAATATCATCCACATACACTTGAGCGAATAATGAGTTATTGCCATGCTTAAGCACAAAAGGAGTTTTACCAACCTTGCCCATGGTAAACCCCTTTTTAAGTAAGAATGTTTTAACCTATCATACCATGCTCTAGGAGCTTGTTTTAGACCATACAGGACTTTGGACAGTTTGTAAACATGATTAGGAAAATCTGGATTTTCAAAACCCAGTGGTTGCTTGAAATAAACCTCCTCATCTACATATCCATTAAGAAAATCACTTTTTACATCCATTTGATATAACATGAAACCTTTAGATGCAGCAAAAGCTAACAAAATTTTTATGGCTTCTAATCTAGCAACAGGAGCAAAAGTTTCATCAAAATCTAGACCTTCAATTTGTGTGAAACCTTGAGCAACCAATCTATCCTTATTCCTAATCACAACTCCATCCTCACTTCATTTATTTTTAAACACCCATTTAGTTCCAATTAAAGTGTGATCTTGAGGTGGAGATACAACTTTCCAAACATTATTTCTTTCAAAATTTTCTAACTCTTCTTGCATGGCAGTAATCCAAGATTCATTAATGAGTGCGTGTGATATATCTTTGGGTTCAAAAGAAGCAACAAAAGCAGAATGAGCATGAGAATTGGGGTCAGAAAACCTTGATCATGTAACTCGTTCATGCAAGTTCCAATTATCTGTTGCGGGGGATGATTCTTCTAAATCCGTAGGGGAACAAATGTCTCACAAGCTTCTTCTTCATCAGGTTCATGACAGATTGATGAGCTTATGGCTTGTGGACGATCAGGACCAGCAGAGATGGTAGTCAGAGCTTGTTCAAAGTTTGGAGCTGGACACATGTGAGCTTTGGAACTATTAGGCAATATCACCAACTCTTCTTCTTCTTCTTCTTCTTCGAAAATACCCTCCCCCAGATGATATGGATCCGGACCTGCAATGTTTGAGCTAGTACCTGGGCTAGATTCATCAAAAGACACCTCACAAGTCTCCACAATTTTGTTAGTGTCATGTAAAAGCACACAGTAGCCTCTAGTATGAGATGGATAACCAAGAAACATGCCATCAATAGATCTAGGTTCAAATTTATCAAAATTACCATGTTTTTTAACAAACATTTGCAACCAAAGATCCGAAAGTGTGTAACACTAGGCCTATATCCAAACCAGAGCTCATATGATGTTTTACCTAGCTTAGCACGCAAGAAAACACGATTTCAGCCATAACAAGCGGTTGCAATCGCATTAGCCCAAAATTTCCTAGGAGTTTGATATTCATCAAGCATAGCCCTAACCATTTCAACTAAGGTTCTGTTTTTTCTTTCTACAACACCATTTTGTTGAGGTACATATGGTGAAGAAAATTTATAATCTATTCCATTTTCAACACAAATTGATCAAAAGATTGATTTTAAATTCGGTTCTGTTATCACTTCTAATCGCTTTTAAAGATCCTGGGTGATCAATTGATAATCTAAGAAATAAAGTTCTAAAGTGACTAAAAGCTTCATTCTTAGATGCCATAAAGTAAACCCAAGAGTATCTAGAATAATCATCAACAATCACAAGACATACCATTTACCTCTGAAGGATTGAACACGTGAAGGTCCTACGGTGTCAAGGTGCAAAAGTTGACCCGGTTCAGTTGTCATGATCGATGTGAGAGGAGTATGTGACCCTGCAACCATCTTAGCATGTCTACTAAAAGAGCACACAATTTCTTTGTCCCCTTTAAGATTTGGCGGCCCACATATGCGATCAAGAGCACTAACACGCGTTAGATGATCGAAGCCTACGTGACCAAGTCTACGTTGCCAAAAATATAAGTCCTTCGAATCATTAGCAATTAGACACCTATGCTCAGAGGAAGATATATCAAAATCAGCTTTAAAAACTCTTCCAAACTGAGACATGCAAAAAATAAACTCACTATTTGAATTTACAACTTTGCAGCAATTTTTAGTGAAAATAATTTCCAAATTTTCATCTAGCAGTTGTGAAATAGAAAGCAAGTTGTATTTCAAATTTTTAACAAGTGCCACATCATTTAAAGTGTAGTGATCATTTACTCTAACGGAACCCTTAGCAATTATAGAAGTTGAAGAATTATCAGCAAAAGTAACATTCTCTACATGTGACACAAAAGAGAGGGAGGAGAACCATTCTTTCTTACCGGTCATGTGGGGTGAGCAACCTGAATCCACAATCCAAATGTTCTCCTTCCCCAAGCGTGTAACCTACATAGAAGAGCAATACATTGATGACTCAATACTTGAGTTAGTCAATAGGCATTTAGGAATCCAGTACTAAGTCACACGACGTCCAGTAGGAACAACACGCGACAACTGAGATAAAATAGCAAGTTTATGAGTCAAAGTTTGAGATCTTTTGTTCTTAACTACTGACCTATAAGGTGTTACTTGTGTAGCACGAAAATCGGTAGCTCAGGAGGCAGAAACAGAAGGTCCGGAGGTAATAACAACAGGTCCACAGGTAAATTTTTTTGACTCATAACAGCAGGTTGCATGTTCCTGACATTTGGTTTAGTATGTGCAGCAAATTTTGCATGAGAGTTATAAGATCCAGCTTGCATTTTTTCCTTTTTATGTTGTTTAGCATGTCTATAACAAAAATCTATGACATGACCATTTCTATCACAATAGGTAAAATGAAATTTCACTTTGTGTTCATATCTAGATGAGCAAGCAGTATGTTTATTTGAACCCGAGCGTGACAACACTCCTGCAGATTTAAAAACCACCTCTTTTGGTTTAGGAACTGTTTTAATCAAACCACTTCCTAATGACTTTACAATTCTAGATGGATGTGCTTTAGCATGACATGAGAATCAAAACCAAAACCAGTTTTATCATTGCAAGGTTTAGAAGAATTTAACAGCAAGTTTAGATTCTTGTTCCCTTTGTAGAACTGCCCTAGTATCTTATTTTTATTGTGAAGTTCTGAAGATAAAACTAGGCTGTTTTGACATGAAGTTTTTCCTTTTAGTTTGCAATTGGAACAATATTTAACTTCATCAAAACGTAAAGCATTGTTCAGAATGGAAATTTCATTCATTGCATCTTTTAGTTTCTTGTCAAGATTGCCACATGCAGAACAATGCAGATCATCTATAGAACAAGAAGCATCTTTTAAATTTTTAACATTAAAATTAGACAACTTTTTGTTCTTTTCAATTTCTTTATCAAGTCTATCTAGAGTGGAGGAGTGTGCACTTCTTAATGTGGACAATTGTTCATAGATTAAGTCACGTGAGGGACATGCATCATCACTAGGAATCAAAGTTTTTAAACGGTTGATTTTAGATTCTAGTGATTCAATTTAGCAGCATTATCCCTAAGCTCTTTGTCCTTTTTTTGACAATAATAGTTTCACAAGAAATTGCATCACACATTTCATTACAGGTAGAACATACCTCATCATTGTCACTGTTGTGTAATGCATCCTCCTGACTTTATCTTGATCTTGTTTTGCCCACCATAAAGCATAAGTTGGCCAGATCGTCATCATCTTCATCACATCTAATGTCTACATCACTTGAATTGAGCTCTTGGAGTGCGATGATGAAGATGTGTATCATCTTGTATCCTATGGAACCCTTCTTTTTCTTGTTGGACTTTCCAGAAGTAGTCTTAACCTTATTATGCTTTTCTTTACGGGTAGTCGGACCTGAAAGGTTAGGGCATTCTGTATGAAAGTGTCCTGTCTTACGACAATCAAAGCATCGTTGAGGTCCGGAGCTTCCTCTCCTTCTAGTTCTCACATTTTGCAATGCTTTTGAGAACTGAGTAGAGATGAGTGCTAGCTCCTATTCTGGAAATTCTTCAATCTATTCCAGGGTTAGTGAAGATAACAAAACAAGAGTATTGCAAGATGATGATTGGCCGGAGCTAGGCATATAACGTTGTGAAACAAATGCAATAGACTTATTTGAATTATTTCATGATAAAATGTTAATTTCATGAGTTTCTAGCTTAGAGTAAAGCACATATAAAGTAAGAGTACTCATGACAGTTGATTCACGAATGGATGTTACTTTCATCTCTCATATTGTCATGCCTAATGCACTAAGGAGTTGCCTAGCATTCCCAACATCTGAAAAGTTCACGTTGACACTACGTAGATTACTGAGAATTTTATTAAATCAGGCAATAAGTTGATCGATGGACTCACCAGGTTACATCTCGAAGCGCATGTACTCCTTTTTGAACATATATTGTTTTACCTCTTTGATTGTGTTGGAGCCTTCGTGATAATCACAAAGAGCTCTCCAAGCATCGTATGCTGATCGGAGGTGCGCGACACGATGAAAGTTGCTTTGAGTGAGTCCATGAATGGTCACGTTGCGGGCTTTGTTGTTGTTGTCAATGTCCCGTAGATTCGTAGCCATAACTTGATCGTTTGGTGGCACGTCGTAAGGCTTGTACACTTTTCCCATATCGCCTGGATAAAAGCTTCCATGTGTGCCTTCCAAACCTGAAAATCAATACCAACAAACACACAAGGTTTTGCTGAGTATTTCTTCATGAGGATTAGTTAAAAACACATGCAAATCACAAAAATTATAGCACCATGGCTCTGATACCAATTGTAGGATCAAATAGCACGTGTAAATATACCAGAGGGGGTGAATGGTAGATTAGAACTTTTCAGCGGAAGCAATAGAAACACCCCTCGGTAGAAAACTAATCTATTAAAGAAACTATGTGTGCGACTAATCTAAACGTGTTCAACTGTGACAAAACTAGTATAGATTGTAGAGAATCAAGTCACGAAGACGTCACAACAAGAATAACTAAAACCCGTCAAGAAAAACTCAAGTTACGATTGGAAGACCAAACAAAGGTCAATTTGTGTTACCCAAGAAAAACAGTTCTGGAATACTGCAAAGAAACTCATGTAGATCCAAAACCACAAATCCAATGACCGTGAAGTTTTCACAGATGATAGAAAATTAAGTTTTGAAGACAACCCAAAAATAATCACATCAATCGGATCCGTAAAACTTGAGTTATGATAAAATCACCAAAGAAAGGTAGTGCTGTGCAGAAACTTGACGAGAAAAACTTGTCTGAAAACAAGTCGGACGAACAAGGCATAAAAGTTCCTTCAAACTACAAATTTTATTGATCAAACCATAGTAGGAACAGCCCCAAAGTCGTGCACCATGAGCTCTGGCCTCCGTTGCTTATATAACCATCCCTTAGGCCAACCCAAAACAAACTAGGACTCTAATCCTACTCAATTCATTAATCAAAACTTTCCATAACTGCTCAAGACTCTTCTATACGCAGACAGAAGCAATCTTAAGACTTCCAAACACCTTAGGAACGTATCTCAAATTTCTAAAACAAAATAACTTCGTATCCCACATGAAAACTATCATAACCAACTCGATACTTTCCATATTCGAGCCAAAACCGACTCCGCTGCAGCCGAAGTCATCATCTGATACGATCCGATCCTTCCAACCAGATCTTTCCTTCCATAACCCATCTTCGAAACCATGTTTCCATGTCATGCACCGCATGCATACATGCGAACACCTTCCTTCGACATATAGCTTCCTTCATATGCACTGCCCTTGATTGAATCACCCTGCGTTACCTCCTTATCAGGTCAACCACAGTTCCTCCCGAACTTGGTTGTTGGAACCTCATCTCCTCCCTGAGACTAGTCCAATGGATCCCATCACCAGCCATGTCTTGAACTCAAGCAACACCTGCATATGAATAAACAATCGATACTTCTGAGCACAAGTCCTCGACTTGACCCTCGTTAGTTCTGAAACACCTTACGTCAGCACCTCACGTAAGCATGCTGCAAACCATAGAAAAATGATATCAGTCATAACCACCAAAACACACCAAAAACTTAATAAAAGAACACTAAGCAAACTTTCCATAGATGTGAAGCAAGTTGGAATCAATTCAAAGTAAAAATACAACCACTGCGATCAAGCTCTGAACCTTGCCAAAGCTAACCGGACCTTGAACCGTAGCTTACCAAAATTAACAGGATGTAGCACCGGAACTTACCAAAGCTAGCAGGACCTAGTGCCGGAGCTAACCAAAGCTAGTCGGACCTAGAGCCGGAGATAACCAAAGCTAGTCGAATATAGAAAAAGAAATCGGACCTAGCTAAAACAAGTCAGACCTTACGTCGGACCTTGCCGGAGCTACCCAAAATAAGCCAAACCTTGCTGGAGCTCGGACCTAGAGTCGGACCTTGTTAAAAAGGTGATTTGGTAGTATTCAAAACTTTTATCATCAAAGCCAATGTATTCAGCACACATAGGTCTCACATGGGTCCTAGTAGAGATTAGACTAAGAGTTGGGGAGTTACTCCTACAATGCTTCTAATATACATATACATAGCCTAGGTTAGGTACTAACGAGCATGTCCATGGTGAATACTTATGCTAAGTTGTTCAATATATCGAGCACGGGTTTACCCCTAGCAATACTAGGACGACTCCCGCCAAGAGGCTGTGGCATAGCCGAACGTGGAGGATTACAAAGGACGGATAGGGTTGTCACCACCTACTGCCTACCTCTTCAATCTGTGGGTCTACGAGACATCCAACGTTACTTAACTATCCTAGCACCATGCTAGCATATTAAGTAAATACCTTAAGAGTCATCACACAAGCCATCTTAAGGCAATGACTAACCTAAACATCGTTGTACCAATGTTGAGACATAGCATAAGTTATTCATATCAACATGATGATATCATAACTAATTAGACTATAGTGCGGGTTTGTAGTGTTTATATGATAGATTAGGAGTGATATGGCATAATCATAAAGACTACTCCTACCACATAAATGGACTCCACAATCAAACAAGAAACACTTCATCCAAGTATATGAATAAAAGAAGACTAAAGATAATATATTTATTATGCATAAAGTCACAAATAAAAGAAAAGATACATGAGCCATACCTTTCTCAACTTGGACTTGGGACTAGAGGCTCTCCTCTCTATAGCCTAACTCCACTAAGGACTAAGAGAACTAGTGTATATAATACAATGATGCTCAAGTGGTGTGTGTTGAAGTGAGGGGTCCTATTTATAGCTTGGAGAAGGGTCAGTTCCCGCCACCAAAAGCACACGAATCAGTCGCCACTGACTTCTTCATGCCAGAGGGCAACACGTGGAAGCTGATTGAGTTTGGAGGAAAGACCAGGTCAACCGACTAGAGGGGTGGGCTGACCTGGTAAGTCCTCCAAATGATCTGTGCTTTCTTGAGTTGACTTCCAGGTGAGTCCCATCCCTTGATATGGGTGCTACACCGTTGGATGGCCTCAGATACTTCTGTTTGTGGGCCATTTGATCCATGTGGTGCCACATGTCGGCGCTTGACTGTCTGGGATGATATTTTGTAGGATCCATCCCCTTGTTTCACTTCAATTCTGTGCAAAATACCTGCATGCACCAATTTCTCCAAGTACAAGTGGAAATAGGTTAAATAGAAAGATCATGTGTGCAAGAAATGATATTTCTTTCACATAATTGAGTTATATTAACAGGTGAAATTTGTATATAATAGTCGTCAACAGCTAGGAATTTGGTCCGGATTGAGACAACATCGGACTAGTCCGCTGGAAATCGGAAAAGACCAGAAAAACATCAGAACCAACAGCAGACTAGTCCGTGCATTGTGCCGGACAAGTTCAGGTTCTGAAGAAACTGAAGTTTCTGAAACAGAAGAGGGGTACCGGGCTAGTCCGGGTTGGAGGCCGGACGAGTCCACATCCGGATAGAATTAAATTGCTATTTAGACCTAGATTCATTTTAATCTTGTTCCTTTTTATGTTGCTTAATGTTAAACATGTATGAGGATGCATGAAATAAAATATGCATGAAAATGAGGGTGTTACAAACCTACCCCCTTAAAATGAATCTCGCCCTCGAGAAGTTGCTTCCAATTCTGTATGATGCTTCCATTGCACTTTGCACCATCAAATCACCATGTTCCTTGTGATCCTCTCCTTAGTTTCCAAAATTTTGACAGGATGCTCAGTATAGGTCAAATCCTCTTCAAGCTCCAGTTCTTCCATTGGTCCTTGCTGTTCTGGAACCCTCAAGCACTTCTTGAGCTGTGAAACGTGAAACACATCATGAACATCGGAAAGATGTGCTGGCATCTCCAACTTATATACTACTTCTCCCCGTTTGTCCAGAATCTTGAATGGTCCAATATAGCAAGGTGCCAACTTGCCTTTGGCATTAAATCGCTTGTGACCTTGCATGGGTGACACTTTGAGGTATACGAAGTCTCCCACCTCAAAAGCTAAGCTTCATCATCTGTTATTCGTGTAACCTTTTTGTCTTGACTGAGCAGCTCTTAAGTTTTTGCGGATTGTCTGAACTTGCTCTTTGGCATCTTGTATTACATCTGGTCCAAATACTTGAGTTTCTCCTGTCTCATTCCAAAACAAGGGTGTTCTACACCTTCTCCCATACAATGATTCGTATGGCGACATTTTCAAACTTGCCTGATAATTGTTGTTGTAGGAGAATTCAGCATATGGCAGGCCTTTGTCCCAAGTCCCTCCATATTTTAGCGTACAAGCTCTTAGCATGTCCTCCAAAATCTGATTTGTTCTCTTGGTCTGTCCATCTATCTTTGGGTGATATGCAGAACTGAAATTCAATTGAGTCCCCATTGATTCGTGCAACTTTTGCCAGAACCTTGAGGGAAATTGAGAACCTCTATCGGACACTATTTTCTTTGGTACTACATTTAAACACACTATTCTTCCCATATACAATTCTGCCAACTTTGCTTTGCTATAGGTAGTCTTGATAGTAGTGAAATGCGCTGATTTCATCAACTGATCCACAATAACCCATATTGAATCTTAACTTGCTGAAGTGCGAGGCAAACCAACTATGAAATCCATACCAACCTCTTCCCACTTTCATTCTGGAATCTTCAATGGCAGCAATAATCCAGCTGGCCTTTGATGTTCAGCTTTGACTTGTTGGCATACATCACATAATGCAACATATTCAGTTATGTCCCTTTTCATACCATCCCACCAGTAACACGTCTTCAAGTCCTTGTACATCTTCGTACAACCAGGATGGATGGAGTAAAGTGAGTCATGTGCCTCCTTTAATATCGTCTGTCAGAGACGCTTCTCAATAGGCACAACAATCCGTTTTCAGATCCATAGAGTACCATGGTCGTCCTCATCAAAACTGAATCCACTCCCTTCTTGGGTCCTTTCTTTGATTTCCTGGATTTCCTTATCCTTTGTTTGACCTTCTCAAATTTCCTGTTCCAAGGTCGGATTTAACTCCATTATTCCCATCTCATTCACAAATCCAAGATTCAACCATTTCAAACTCCTTGCATAGCTCAGATGGCAACTCCCTAACAGTGAGGTGGTGGCTTGCGCCCTTTTGACTCAAAGGATCAGCCACTACGTTGGCTTTTCTTGGGTGATAGTTGATTTCCACATCATAATACTTAATGAGTTCCAACCATTTTCGTTGCCTTAAATTCAGGTCCGTTTGCGTGAATATTCACTTGAGATTCTTATGATCCGTATAAATCTCGCATCTATGGCCAAGAACGTAATGTCTCCAAATCTTCAATGCATGCACTACGGTTGCAAGTTCGATATCGTGCGTATGATTATTCTGCTCATGTTTCTTCAATTTCCTGTATGCATAAGCTACTACTCGGCCTTCTTGCATCAATACACAACCAAGTCCTTGCCTTGAAGCATCACAATAGATATCAAAGCTCTTACTCACATCTGGCAATACAAACACAGGTCGGTTGTCAGTCTCTTCTTTAACTCTTCAAAACTATCTTGACAAGCTTGAGTCCACTTGAAAGGCTTTTCATTCATTAACAGTTCAGTCATGGGCTTCGCTATCTTGGAAAAGTCCTTGATGAACCGACAGCAATATCTAGCCATTCCAAGAAAACTTCTTATTTCCTTCACATTCTGCGGTAGTTCCCACTTTAGCACATTTCTAACCTTTCCTGGGTCAACTGACACTGCTCCTCAAGAGATTACATGGCCTAGGAATGATATCTCTCTCAACCAAAAGTGGATCTTGTTGAACTTGGCATACAACTGATGCTCTCGCAATTTCTACAACGTCAACCTTAGATGCTCTTCGTGCTACTCTTCACTTTTGGAGTAGATCATGATGTCATCAGTGAACACTACCACAAACTTATCCAAATACTCCATGAAGACCTTATTCATAAGATACATGAAGTATGTGGGTGCATGAGTCAATCCGAATGACATGACCGTATACTCATAGGATCCATACCGTGTCCTGAATGTTGTTTTAAGAATGTCTGATGGTCTAATATTCATTTAGAAACATACCGACGATCAATCTTAGAGAATATTCTGGCTCCCTTCATTTGGTCAAACAGATCCTCTATGTGGGGCAATGTGTACTTCTTAGTTGTCACCTCGTTGAGAGACTGGTAATCCACACACATTCTTTGGGATCCATCATTCTTATCTATGAAAAGCACTGGGGATCCCCATGGTGACAAGCTTGGGCGTATAAAACCCTTCTCTAACTGCTCTTGAATCTGCTTCTTGAGCTCTGCTAATTCCTTAGGAGGCATCCTATATGGCCTCTTTGCTATTGGTGCAATTCCATGTACTAAATCAATGACGAACATGATGTCACGATCAGGTGGCATACCTAGCAATTCCTCAGGAAACATTTCTGGGTACTCATGAACAACCGAAATTTCCTCCAGAGTTACTCTTTCTGCATGATTCACCATTGCCTTCTCAGTTGTTGGTTGACCTGCATTGAATTTTATACTAACTCCTTCCTCGCTTGTCAATTGCACTGTCCGAGTGGCACACTAAATCACTCAATTATGCTTCCTTAGCCAATCCATTCCAAGTATAATGTCCAAGCCTTGTGAATTCAGGACTATAAGGTTGACGAGGAAATCTACCCCCCTTATGGAAATACTTACTTTTGGACCTACTATATTCGTCCTCATCTTCCCTCCAGGAGACTTAACCAACAGAGTATACTTCATGTATGATATAGGCATGCTATGCTTTGCAACATACTTCGATGAGATAAATGAATGGGATGCTCCAGAATCAAATAATATAGTAGTGGGGTTGGAGTTTACGAGAAACATATCAATCGCAACACCTTTGGCTTGCTGAGCCTCTTCTGCAGATACATGGTTCACCTTGCCACGAGCAAAATTATGTGGTCCTCGGTTACCTTGAGTTGCTCCTCCATTGGGCCTAGGATTCTGCCTTGGAGCATTATTCATCTGTCCTTGACCTGATCTTGGGTGTTGATTTGTAAAATGTCCCACTTGACCACAATTAAAGTAAGTCTTCACACCAGTGGCATCAGAGAAGTTAGGGCGAGGCTGATTCTGAGCAAAGGCAATCATATTTAGATGCGGTGCAGGGTGTATAGGTAAGTGTGGTGCTTGCATGGAAGGGCATTGTTGCATTGGCTATTTCGGTCGCGATGGATAAGTAGGGCAGTATGCAGCAGGAGACAGGTTGTAATATGGTGCAGCAGACGGTGCATAGTGAGGACAAACATTGCTTCCTTGAGGTTGTCCATGATATGGCATCTTCCTCTTGTGATCTAGCTCCATCTCACGAATCTTGTTCTCAACCACAATGGCTTTGTCAACAAGCTTCTAAAAATTTGCATAGTCAGTATTGAGAAACTGAACTTGAATTTCATTATTGAGACCTCTCATGAACAGATACCGCTTCCTGCTATCAGTGTTGATGTTCTCTAGAGCATATCTAGGCAGTTGAGTGAATTTGTTGAGATACTCACTCACACTCATCCTCCCTTTCCTAAGGTTTTCAAATTCGTGCCTTTTCAGTATCATGACTCCCTCGGGTACATAGTGAGAACGGAAGCTTTCCTTGAATTTAGCCCAGGTGATTCTTCCATGATTAGTGTGGGCATTTCATAGAGATTCCCACCAATCTGTAGCAGCTCCAACCAACTGGTGTGAGGCAAAAAGAACCTTTTCTCTGTCACCGCACTGGACAATGGCAAGTTTCTTCTCAACATACTTTAGGCAATCATCAGCCTCCATAGGGTCTGTGGCTTGAGCAAAGGTAGGCGGCTTGGTTGTCATGAACTCTCCCAAACAGTTGTGGGGTGGAGGGGTGGTGGTGGTGGTGGTGGCATGTGGGGCTGATTGTTGTTGCCAGCTTGCAGTTGTCCTATGGTTTGTATCATGGTCTGCATGAGCTGGTTCTGCATAGCCAACAGCTGCTCAATGTTGATAGCCCCATGTCCAAGTCCATTGTTGTTCTGAAGTGCTCCATTATTGTCCTCCTCACCATTGGCATTCCTTTGCTTGCGAGTCCTCGACATCTGTTGGTGAAAGAATAGTAGAGACGGGAGATTTTAGAATTTGAAAAGAAACGACCCAACTATATGCATCAAGATATATATAACTAAACAACTCTCTTAGTAACTAAAAACCCTATTAGAGGATGTGGACAAGGATCCCACAACTCTCTACTACGTGCGGATGTGGACAAAATGCTAAGCATCCCACAACTCTCACCAAGCACACAAGCACAAGCACACACCATGGAAATTCAGCACACCACACCAAATGTAACTAAAATGATCTAAATGCCTTTTCTAAATTCTAGATAGGATACCTAGACTTAATTTTGTGAACTGTGGCTGTCCTGGCCGTGAGGCGGCGAAGACGACGGCGGAGGCGAGGCATACATGGGCGCACGCCAAGGTGAGTTGGTCGTCCATGTAGGCGCTGGAGAGGTTGCTGCACCGTTGACCTCAACAGTGGCATGGACTTCCTCTTGTTTTTCCATGATGAACAGCTTCTTACGGAGGTAGCGGATCTCTTCCATGGCATCATCATAGCGATTTCCCAAATTCATCAATACTTCCTGAGATCTGTCAATGGCAAGAGAACTGATTTGAACTCCATCTTGCGGTGTTATGACTTCCCTTGTTCCATTCTTGCATTGCGGGTGCAGCGCAAAACTAGTACCTCCAACTTGATCTCAGTAGATGTGGCACAATCTAGTAAGTGCATCCCAAGCCACATCATCAATAGCTTGCTCCCTGGTAGATCTCCATGTGGATGCAAAATATCGGGATACCACCTCATCTTTGGCAAGAATAGTAACGTAAGCCCTCCATTCTTCACGTCCATGGCGAGGAATCCTCTTGACGTAATACTTCGGGTGCATTTTGCATAAATCAAGAAACTCCTTCAATTGCTTAGCTGCAAATCCTCCATCAGTGCCGTCGGAACGAAATTCTTGAGCGCCACGATAAACTAGTCATTTGTCCTCCTTTCTGGCTTCACTAGGCTGTGATGCATTCCTTTGGGCTTCGGGTACTTCTTCTTGTGCAGTGGGTTCTTCCTCATCTTGGGCTTCATCTTTATCCTCCTATTGTGCTTCACCTTCGTCTTCCTCACTGTCATAGAATTCCACCATCTTAGGGTCTTCCTCCTCCTCATCATCATAGAATTCCACCTCCTCAGGATCTCCCTCCGTCGTGTTGGAGTGTTCATGTTCAACTTCCTTTGCGGGAGAACTCACTTCTTCCTTCTCTCGAGCTGATTCCATTCTCGGCTCCTTGCAAGGCCTAAGCTTGCTTCCAAGGGGTGGCAAACGAGCTCTCTTGTGGGCTATCATTTTGGTGTGAGCCATCTATAAGAAAATATGAGATATTAGTGGAAAGCGCAAACATCAATTCTAAAATTGCAGCAGCCATAAATAAGATGAGAGAGTGTGCATTTGCTCAAAAAGATGGAAAAGTGGCAAAAATTGCAGCACCAGCGCAAGCGCAGATTTTTCCCACATTATATAGCTAGTGGGGGGGAAATAATGCAAAATAGGCAAATTTGAATAGGAAAGAAGTATTAAGTGATTTGTGGTGTCCATTCTACCTAGGCTTGGATCCTACGGTCAAACACGGCTCTGATACCAATTTGTGATAGTCGATTCCGAAAATGAACCAAGCGTGATGCATATATGTGCCCAGGATGTTTAACACACATACACAAGTGATTCACAAACGATAGCAAGTTAAAAACAAGTCTCGAATAATAACACTAATAATAGTACCTTATTATAAACCATATAGTCTCGAATACATGCTAAGACTACAGCGGAAAAGACTAAACACTAATGACTCCAACTTCACAGGCAAGCTTGACGGTAACACTCATGCCTAGAACACCTCAAAGACCTCCGCGTACTCCACGTTGACGCTTGCGTCTGAATTTGTTGGGGAATTGCAAGGGTGAGCACATGCCGTACTCAGTAGATGTGGGAAAGTATGACATGTAGCTTAAACAACGAATGATAAATTAAAGGCTAATAGCATAAAAGTACATTCAAAATAGTTGAAAATGCAATAATGTGACCATTAAGTGAGGTCCCTCCCAAAACAACCCTAATAACATTAATTTCAACTTAAGTAACCAATACCAGCAATAATAATCCATAATCGACTCATAACTGCTCATTTGTCTCAATTCCATATACCAAAGCCAATTACTGAATCAATGTGAATTCCCAATTCAATTCCAGCCATTAAACCATGTTCAAGGTCCATAACTCTAATCATGTGAGGGTCCAGGTTGCTCATAAACAGGAGTGCGGCTATCATGATAGTTTTTAACACACTCTGTAGAGGTTGTACCACTTTACCCAAAGGTTCGTAATTTCATCATCTTTCGATGACTAAGGAATCTCAATTATGCTATCTCACACTTCCTTAGTTGCGTAGACAAGAGATCACAAAATAGTCTTTACAAAGTGACTACTAGCATATTTAAACCCCACTGAGGTTTTACCGGTGGTGATGTCTCCAACTGAGCACATCCAACCAAAGGTCCCCTCTTGAGCCATTCGAATCGCAGGGTAGTCCCACCATCACTACAAACCATCCGACTATCCCTTCCCCGAGCTTCCCTAATGGTTCCAATAGTACTGGCAATACTCTATAATTAGTCAGCTAAGCCGCACCCATACTTGGCCCTATGGTGGCACTGTAAATCCTGATGGTCGCTCCACGAATCGGTCCTTAGATTTAAAGCAAGCAAAACCACCAAAACAGTCCAACCCATTCCACATAACCGACTTGCTTAGATCCCTAGGCACCATGTTGCTAAAGGGTCATTATTATCAAATTCCACCATTCATGTGTCCAATAGTTCATAATTAAGTAATATGATTGTTTCCCAAACCCAATTGAGTGTAGTGAAGCAAAAAGTGTAATATACCCATCCCGACTCTCTACATTGTGTTCAAGCGACAAGGGTGGTCATACAAAACTAGTAAACTCCTACAATTGGGTTTTCCCATCACTTGACACAAGCATGCAATTTTGCAAACAAACGTTTAAAAACCTGGATCAAAATGATCAAGGACACCTGCCTTACTCTTGAGCTTGGTTTGGATTGAAGGCTTTGAAGTTTTGGTTCTGCAGGTCCTCGAAAGCACTCTCTATAGCGGTACCTTCTATTCCGCGCGACAATCATGCAAAACAAACATTACAATCAAATAATGCTCATATATTACTCAATACACCATTATATGCATGATTGATGCAATTGTGAAGTAAAACTGGTTTGAGTTGCTATTAAAGTTTACTAACTAGTTACAATGTGAATGTGGGCCTAGAGGGGGGGGGGGGTGAATAGGCCTTTTTGTAATTTCTCGGTTCCTGTAGCACTTCAACAACAAGGTCAAAACCAGATATATCGGACTAGTCCGGTAAAGTGCGGACTAGTCCGGATTTCACGGGCTAGGTTGATCAAGTTAGGTCAATTTTATTGTTTCGTTGACGTTTGCAGCGGAAATATAAACTTTAATAACAGTTCAATAGTTGTATGTCAAGTTCTATTGCAAGTATGATTCTTGTTCAACTATTTAACTTGAATTCAACAAAATGAATCAAACCCTAGGTAATGTTGATCAACTAGAATGATGAACACAAACGAACAAGACACAAGATTTATCCCGTGGTTCGGCTACCACGAAGGCAACCTACATCCACGTTGAGGAGCCCACAAAAGGGCCGGGTCTTCACCAACCCTTCCCTCGTCGGATCGCCACGAAGGCCAATCCTCTTCCACTAATCACACAGGGGTAATCACCAAGTTGAAGGGGCGATCTCACAAGTTGAGAGCTCCCTTGATTACAAGTTTCAAGACCACCAATAACACACTTCGAAATATACAAATTGAGATACAAGAGTGTGTTAGAGATTCAAACCAAGAGCTCAATCGTGTGCCAAGTGCCTCTCCAATGATCTAGAAGTGATCTTCAATGGATTGATTGATTTTGCACTTAATTTCGTGGAGAGAGATGGTTTTTGAGTCTCTTGGGAGGTGTGACGGCGCTAGGGTTCGAGAGAGGGTGAAAGTGGGCCGTGCACCTCTATTTATATGGGGTTTCTAAAAGTGACCGTTAGGGTTCAGAAAGATCGGACTAGTCCGTGGTGGAAACCGGACTAGTCCGGTGTGCTGTGCGAAGCAAACCCTAAGCGTCCAGGAATATCGGACTAGTCTGGTTGAAAACGGACTTGTCCGATTTCGCTACTGGAAATCTTCGGACTAGTCCGATTGCCATAGGACTTGTCCGGACAAATGAAACCCTAAGTGTTTGGTATGACAAGTTCGCACTTGGAGGACTTGTCCGATTTAGATCAGTGTGTATATCGGACTAGTCCGTGTGGACACGGACTTGTCCGAAGTGGATCAGAATGAATATCGGACTAGTCCGGGTCACAACGGACTTGTCCAATTTTTTGTGACTTGTGCATTGTGTTGAGGACTAGTCCGCACTGGGGAGGACTAGTCCGAAGTGAAACAAAAAGATATCGGACTAGTCCGGCTGTTATCGGACTAGTCCGGTCCTGTATAGCTTTGTGCATTGTGTGTGTGTGATTAAACGAGATTGAGCTCTTGGGTGTGTTTCCTTAACACACTCCATACATACTAAACTACTAATTTCTTCTCCTTGAGCTCAAATTCATTTTCCTTCTCAATTTCCCTATTTTTGGCACTTTGCTCATTTTTCATTATTTTCCTGCATTCATCTCAACAAAAGGTTTAGGATCCCAATTGCTTGTCATAAATCATCCAAAACCCACAAGGGAGTCCTAGATGCACTTTCAATCTCCCCCTTTTTGGTGATTGATGACAACCAATTGAGATTTCACAAAGTGAGGTATAAAATGAGATTTTCATAAAGTATGCACATATGACTAAAAAAATACATCAAGCAACAAGATAATTATTCATGTGTGCATTCTTTATGGTGGGATGCATACTAAGAGCATGAATGCATTAAGAATGACAGAATTTCCATTGATCAACTAATATCAAGTGAATATGGCATTTCAGGAGCAAAAATTCAGATTTCATCACACACTTGCAAATTAATTGAGCAATTTAACACAGGACCAAACATGATATGAAAATAGTGTTAAACAAATACAATCACAATGAAAAATACATAGAGAGCTCTCTCCTCGCATCCTATTCAGCTAAAGCTAAGACTAGAGACTCCCCCTCAATCTCTCCCCCTTTGGCATCAAGACACCAAAAAGAGAGAGAGGAAGGTCCTAGGGCTTCACTCTTCGCTGTCAGTCCTCTCGTCGTCTTCATCGCTTTCCGCTTGACGAGGTTGAGAGGGAGGAGGAGGGGCGGAGCTGCTCGAGCCCCCAATGCCAAAATAGGCAAGCTCGGAGGTAGTCAAGGGGATGAGCTCAGTGATGTCCGGATCAGAATCTTCAGAAAGTACTGGAGATCCAATTGGGTTGATCTCCAGCTTCTCACTCAGCTGCTTCACATTGGCTTTTATGTACCTCATGTTCTCCTTCCTCTTCTGATTTAGCTTGTGAAGCTTCACTTCAGTTTTCTTGCATGAGGAGAAAATTGCAGCCAAGTACTTGAGGATCCCACTGGCGGATCCTTTCTTAGGGGCTTCCCTGGAGGGAGGAGGAGCCCTATCAGCTTCTTCTTGCCTTGCCGGTGCCTCGGGGCTTGAGGCCAGCGATGGAGCAGCCTGGACACTCACTGGCTGAGGCTTCTGAGGCCTTAGTGGAGTGTGCTCCACATCCTTCACAAACTCGATCCCTGTGACCTTCTCAATCATAAACATCAAGTAAGGGGCATAGCCACAGGATCGGTTGGGGGTACTTGAGATATTGACCATATCATTCCAAATATAGTCTGCAACATCAAACTGTCTCTTCTTGCTTATGACCCTCATTAGGGTCCGGAGGTAGCCCTGTACACTCCCTGCATCCCCATCCTTGGGGGCAATTGTCTTCCTGAGGACTCTGTTGAGGACCACAAAGAAAGGCTTCATATTCTTTGTGGAGGGAGGAACATACTTAGAGTTGGGCTCATACATGAATTTCATCCCGTCCCTCTCAATGACCCCTATGTTGTGGATAATTAGGTGGTCATGTCCTCTAGAGTCAAGGTGCAGCAGGCTGGCAAACTCTTCCTGAGTAATAGAATACTTGGATCCATGAGTCATCCAAGTCACACTTTCTTCGTCTTCGCTTGAGAAGTGGCACGTTGCATAAAATTGTGCTATCACTTCATAATTCCAGTTGTGTCTGAAGGCAAAGAGATCCTTCAGACCATGTCTCTCTGCAGCTGCTATCACTTCATCAAAAGCTGCACATTTCCTCTTCTCAAGGTGGGCCCAGTCAATCCATTGACTGCGCACCACCGGGGTCTTCATCGGCAAGTAGACCAGCTTGTAGAAATCAGCATGGAAATTTGACCAAAATCTGCCATCAGCTGCTTGCTTGTGCCTTGCATAGCAATCAACACTTCTCAACTTCGCAGCCACATCGCTGCCTTTGCCAGTGAATCTTTCCTCATTGGGGCCCCGGACCCCTTCTCTGGGAGTATGCAGCTTCAGGGGCCCAACAGGCCCTGTGGCAACCCCCTTGCCCTTCCCTTTAGCTTGTCGAAGGCCGCTTGTAGACGGAGCAGCCTTCGAGGCAGGCTTCTTTGCAAGGACCTTCCTCCGAACCTGGGGAGGGGAAGTAGCAGGCTCGGAAGGTCTTTCTTGGCGTTTCTTGCCAAGACCCGCCGAGGACCGAGGTGCCACCTCGTGGTCCAACTCGGCCTTGAAATCGGAGATTTCGTTGTCAGAGCTCGACATGATCTGAGAATGTGTGATCAAGAGAAAGGACAAGTTATACAAGGTATTGGTAAGGTAAGATGGCAATGGAAGGCATTAGGGAATTAAAGAATTAGGTTTTGGTTCAGAAACAACGGACTTGTCCGGTGCACAGGCACGGACTAGTCCGGGGGACCGGACTTGTCCGTACCTGGACCGGACTAGTCCGGTGTTCATCTGCAAAAATCTAACAGACTGTACAAAAATTGATCCCTAAGGTAAAACTAGTCTAGCATACACATAGTACATCAACTAGACATGTAACTAGTGAAGAATGCTAGGCCAAACGATAAGCAATAGAGAAATTTGTGATTTCTTAGGGTTTTGAAGAAAATTTACCAAGAAATCAAAGGAAGCTTGAGATTTTGGGGGTTGGAGGCCGGACTTGTCCGCTAACTTCAATCCCCGAGTCTTCAAGCTTGATCTCCGCCCAAGATTGAGGCTTTTCGACGGAGGAATCAAGGATTCGCCTTGGGAGCTCGAGCGCAAGAGAGAAAAAGCTTGTGGGCGAGTGTGGGGTGAAGGGATTAGGGTTTGGTGGCGGATAGGGTTATGGACACGAAAAATCGGACAAGTCCGGACATGACCGGACTAGTCCGAAGTCATCCAGAGACCTATATCGAACTAGTCCGTGGTCTGTCGGACTAGTCCGGCCTAACCGGCACTCTGCGGACTAGTCTGCAAGGGCGGACTAGTCCGGATAACCACGGACTTGTCTGTGGTCACCAGGAAAGAATTGCATAGCCCATTCATATATATTTGAAGGTCCAATAATTGAGAGTAGAGAGGCAAAACAATTCAAATAATCTTGATGAATTTGACCAGTAAGCAAACAACAATCATACTATGATCAAAAATTCATCAAGATCTAATAATTGACATAGTTTTTTGAGAGAAAAAAAAAGAAGAGGGATGATTTTCACAATTCAATCAATATTTTGAAGCAATCATACAGGTATGCAACTTCTCAAGCCACACTCCGAGAATCAAGAATGTTTAGCTCATTTCGGAGTTCGCAAAAACGTTTTTCATCAAGTGGCTTGGTGAATATGTCGGCCAATTGTTTTTGGGTGTTGACATGAGAGATGGATATGTCTCCTTTCATGGAATGGTCTCTCAAGAAATGGTGTCTTATGTCAATGTGTTTAGTCCTAGAGTGCTCAACTGGATTGTGGGCTATTTTAATGGCACTCTCATTATCACGAAGGAGAGGAATATGGTTCATATTGTAACCGTAATCCCTTAGAGTTTGTCGCATCCGGCTGCAACATACTCCGCTTCGGCTGTGGATAAAGCAATGGAATTTTGTTTCTTAGATGACCAAGAAACTAAAGATCTTCCTAGGAATTGGCAAGTGCCGGAAGTGCTTTTTCTATCAACTTTGCACCCGGCATAATCTGCATCGGAATACCCAATGAGATTGAATTTTGAGCCTTTTGGGTACCAAAGACCAAGGTTGGGTGTATGAACTAAATATCTTAGGATTCTCTCTACGGCTGTCAAATGACATTCCTTAGGGTTGGCTTGAAATCTTGCACACAAACATACACTCAACATAATATCTGGCCTAGATGCACATAAGTAAAGTAAAGATCCAATCATGGAGCGATATACCTTTTGGTCGACGCTCGGTCCATCTTCATTGAGATCCAAGTGGCCATTCGTAGCCATGGGAGTCTTTATGGGCTTTGCCTTGTCCATGCCAAACTTCTTGAGTATGTCCTGCGTGTACTTGGTTTGGCTTATGAATGTTCCCTCCTTTTGTTGCTGCACTTGGAATCCCAAAAAGTACTTCAATTCTCCCATCATTGACATTTCAAATCTGTCTGTCATAATTTTACTAAACTCTTCACAGAAAGATTGGTTAGTTGATCCAAAAATTATATCATCAACATAGATTTGGCAAATAAAAAGATCATTATCCAGATTTTTTGTGAATAATGTATAGTCTACTTTGCCAATTTGAAAACCATTATCAATTAAAAAATCTCTAAGACACTCATACCAAGCTCTAGGAGCTTGTTTGAGGCCATAGAGAGCCTTACGCAGTTTATACACGTGGTCTTGGAACTCTTCGTCTTCAAACCCAGGTGGTTGCTCCACGTACACCTCCTCCTTGATCAGTCCGTTGAGGAAGGCGCTTTTCACGTCCATTTGGTACAGCTTGAAATCATGGTGAGTAGCATATGCAAGTAATATTCTAATTGATTCAAGCCTAGCTACTGGAGCAAAGGTCTCATCGAAATCCAAACCTTCGACTTGTGAGTAACCTTTGGCCACAAGTCGTGCCTTGTTTCTTGTCACCACCCCGTGTTCGTCTTGTTTGTTGCGTAAGACCCACTTGGTGCCCACAATATTTGCATTGGGTCTTTCCACAAGTTCCCAAACTTCGTTTCTCTTGAAATTGTTCAACTCTTCTTGCATTGCCACCACCCAGTCCGGATCCTTCAATGCATCCTCAGTCCTGCGGGGTTCCAAAAAGGAGACAAACGAGTAATGTTCACAGAAATTTGCTATACAAGATCTAGTGGTTACTCCCTTTTGGATGTCGCCGATGATGTTGTCGATTGGATGATCCCTTTGAATGCATTGGTGTACTCTTGGGTGTGGCACTTGGGGGGTCGTATGTTGGTGATCATCTTCTTCTCCCCCTGAGTTGTTGTCCTCGTTGATTTGTTGATCATATTCATATTCCTGTGATTGATCTTGTATCGAGGCTCCCCCTTGATTGTTGATCTCCTCTTGTGGTTCACTTTCCTCTTGTATTTGTGACGATGACTCTTGTGGTCGTACTTCTCCTAGAGCCATCCTCTTCAATGCTTGATAGGGGGCTTCCTCTTTACCTAATTCACATTGATCAACTTGCTCCTTTTGGGAGCCATTAGTTTCATCGAACACTACATCACGTGCCACTTCAACAAGTCCGGAGGCCTTGTTGAAAACACGATAGGCGTAAGTGTTCGAATCATAACCAAGCAAGAAACCTTCATCGGACTTCGAAGCGAACTTTGAAGTCCTGGGCTTCTTGTTCAAAATATAGCAAGGAGAACCGAAAACTCGAAAATATGAAATGTTCGGTTTGTTACCGGTGAGTAGCTCATAGGGGGTCTTCTTTAGTAGTCGATGAAGGTAGAGTCGATTTGTGGCATGGCAAGCGGTGTTGATTGCTTCCGCCCAAAATCGATCCGAAGTCTTGTATTCATCGAGCATTGTTCTTGCCATCTCTATGAGCGTTCGGTTCTTCCTTTCGGCAACTCCGTTTTGTTGTGGAGAGTATGGTGCTGAGAATTCATGCTTGATTCCTTCCTCATCAAGGTACTCCTCCACTTGTATGTTCTTGAACTCCGTGCCGTTGTCGCTCCGAATACTCTTGATTGATAGTGAGAACTCGTTTTGCGCTCCCTTGAAGAATTTCTTGAGTGTTCCTTGTGTTTCTGACTTGTCATGCAAAAAGAACACCCAAGTGAAGCGGGAAAAATCATCAATAATAACTAAACCGTATTTATTACCGCCGATGCTTATGTAAGCAATTGGACCAAACAAGTCCATATGAAGTAGTTCGAGCGGTCTTGTCATGGTCATGATGTTCTTCGCGGGATGTAGTGCTCCAACTTGCTTCCCTTCTTGGCACGCGCTACAAGGCCTGTCTTTCTCAAACACAACATCTTTCAAACCTCGGATGTGATTGCCCTTGAGAAGTTTTTGAAGGTTCCTCATACCAACATGTGCCAACCGTCTATTCCACAGCCAACCCATGTTGGTCTTTGCAATCAAGCATGTGTCGAGTTTGGCTTTATTCTTGTTGAAGTCAACAAGGTAAAGCTTTCCCTTTAACATGCCCTTGAATGCAACGGAACCATCACTCCTCCTTGAAACGGTCACACCCTCGTTAGTAAACAAGCAATTATAACCTTTGTCACATAATTGAGATATGGACAGCAGGTTATAATCTAAAGATTCAACGTGTAAAACATGCGAAAGAGTATGTTCAGAGGATATTGCTATTTTACCGGTACCGAGGACCCTTCCTTGACTGTTATCCCCAAAGTGGATGCCTTCGTTTGGGTCCTTGTTCACTTCATACTCCACAAACATCCTCCTTTCTCCGGTCATGTGGTTGCTGCATCCACTGTCTAGCACCCATTTGGATCCACCGGAGGAGTAGGCCTGCAAAAACAAATTACGCCTTGGTTTTAGGTACCCAAGCTTGCTTGGGTCCTTGGAGGTTAGTAACAATACATTTGGGCACCCACACATGGGATTTTGTGTTCCCATGGCGTGGCCCAGCATAAAAAACATACACTTTACCAACATTATTTTTCATTAATACATAAGAAGCATCAAAGGTTTTAAACAAGAGTTGCTGTTGATTATGGGTCGGACTAGTCTGTGTGACCGGACTTGTCCGGATGACCGGACTTGTCCGGACCACAACCAGACTAGTCCGATTTTCATGAGAGTTCAGGTTTTTAGTTTTCGAGTTACCAGGTTGTGAGGGTCCTCCCTTCACAAAGGTAATCCTTCCCTTGTTATTCTTATGATTTCCAGCTCTTTGCTTTCCATCATAAGAGTAACCAATGCCATACTTGACATTTGGAGGTCTTTGGACCAAATATGCACTACGTGCATAGTTGATCCTCTCCTTGTCAAATATTACACATTGGGTAGGATTTTTGTCCTTTGTGGAGGTAGAATTTTCCTTCAACCT
This sequence comes from Tuctoria greenei, assembly GCA_036927565.1. Lineage (NCBI taxonomy): Eukaryota > Viridiplantae > Streptophyta > Magnoliopsida > Poales > Poaceae > Tuctoria > Tuctoria greenei. The sequence continues at coordinate 187,257,490 of JAYESD010000006.1, forward strand.
GGTGTTAATTTTATCACATTTGCAAATATGAGTGATATTAGTTGAAGTGGGTTGAGAAGGTAGGCGTGAAGAGGAGGAAGGTTCACTAAGCTTGAGTGACTCAACCTGCACTTCAAGGATCTTGTTGACCTTGATTAGGTCATCAAGTTGATCCTTGATTGCAACGTTTGAGTTGGTTAACTCCAAGCAAGTTTTCTTGCTTGAAGCTAGCTCAAGCTCTAGTGAGTGGTTTCTCTCCTTTTCAAGAACTAGAAGATTGTCAAGTTCGACATGCTTCTCCTTTTGGGAGATAATCATGTCTTCTTGACGATCAATTAGCTCTTCCTTCTCAACAAGTTGGTTAAGCAAGAATTTCATTTTAGCAGCAGTTTTTCTATCTAAACCAATTAGCATATCTTCATCATCACTATCTAGAACATCATCACTTGAGTAAGAATGCAAGGAAGGAGTTTTGATGTTTACCTTGCGTTTACCTTCCTTAGCCATGAGGCAAGTTCCATTTGCCTTCTTTGCACCGAGCGTGGGGAAGAGTGTGGGTTTCTTGGACATGCTTTCAATGGCTATGCTAGCCATTTCTTCTTCATCGGACGATGAGGACTCATCGTTTGAGTCCCACTCCTTTCCGATGTGTGCTTGTTCAGCTTGTTTCTTCTTCTTGAAGAATTTCTTCGGTTGAGGCTTGGACTCTTTACTCTTCTTCTTGTTGTCCTCATAAGGGCAATCGACTATAAAGTGATTGTACTCACCACAATTATAGCATGCCCGCCTCATCTTCGGCTTTGTCTTCTCCTTGTATTTTCCTTCACTCGATTTTGTTCCTTGTCTTTTCTTCATAATTCTTTTGAACTTCTTCATGAACAAAATCATATCTTCTTCGTCCAGCTCGCTGCTTTCATCATCGCTGTCCTCCTCAAGTTGTGCTTCTCTTGCTTCTTTGGATAGAGGCTTGAGTGAGGACTTTAGGGCAACTCCCTTCTTCTTGGCTGATGTGAGGTCGGCTATTTCTTTTACGTGCTTGGCTTGCTTCTCCATCATCTCAAAGTTGATGATTTTGCCAAGCAGTTCATCCGGAGTCATTTTCTTGTACCCGGGACTTTCTCGGATCATAGAGCAAAGTGTGACGTTGCGAGGCATAAAGGCTCTAAGGATGAGCTTTACAACCTCGTGGTCATTCCACTTTTTGCTTCCATATGATCGAACCTTGTTCACAAGAGTCTTCAGTCTGTTGTACATGTCCTGGGGAGACTCATCTTCCTCAATCGCAAACCTTCCTAGTTCGCCTTCAATCATTTCAATCTTTGCCTCCCGCACATGCCGGTCACCTTCATGTGCTGTCTGTAGTGTGTCCCAGATTTCTTTGGCAATTTCCAATCTGTCCACCTTTGTGAATTCATCTCGACTTAGAGATGAGGTGATAACGGTTGCGGCTTGGGCATTCCTGTGGATCGCTTGCTCTTGACTTGGCGTGAGCTCTTCATCGTCATCAGGGATGTTTATTCCTGTGCACACAATATGCCATAAACTTGGGTTAAGGGAAATCAAGTGCATCTTCATATTTTGCCTCCACATGGAGTAATCACTCCCATCGAAGTGTGGGGCTTTTCCGAGAGGAATAGATAGATAATGACTGCTGTTAGAATTTAAACGGTCATAATTAAAAGGATATCGGGAGTAGTCGGCGTGACTACTCCCCTTCTTCTTTTCTTCGACTTTAGATTTCCCTTTGTAAAGCGCTTTCTTTCTAAGGAGTGCTTTCAGCTCCAATGTCTCCTCATCATCATCATCAAAGTCTTGAATGGCTTCGAGGTACTTTTCAAGCTTTTGGTGCTTGTCATTGTTCATTTCTTCCTGGTTGTTGATTTTCTGGACTTCCTTCATGTCCGACATGATCTCTTCGAGTGGTTGCACTCTTTCTTGAAGAACCCGCTCTGATAACAATTGAATGTGGGCCTAGAGGGGGGGTGAATAGGCCTTTTTGAAATTTCTCGGTTCCTGTAGCACTTCAACAACAAGGTCAAAACCAGATATATCGGACTAGTCCGGTAAAGTGCGGACTAGTCCGGATTTCACGGGCTAGGTTGATCAAGTTAGGTCAATTTGATTGTTTCGTTGACGTTTGCAGCGGAAATATAAACTTTAATAACAGTTCAATAGTTGTATGTCAAGTTCTATTGCAAGTATGATTCTTGTTCAACTATTTGACTTGAATTCAACAAAATGAATCAAACCCTAGGTAATGTTGATCAACTAGAATGATGAACACAAACGAACAAGACACAAGATTTATCCCGTGGTTCGGCTACCATGAAGGCAACCTACATCCACGTTGAGGAGCCCACAAAAGGGCCAGGTCTTCACCAACCCTTCCCTCGTCGGATCGCCACGAAGGCCAATCCTCTTCCACTAATCACACAGGGGTAAATCACCAAGTTGAAGGGGCGATCTCACAAGTTGAGAGCTCCCTTGATTACAAGTTTCAAGACCACCAATAACACACTTCGAAATATACAAATTGAGATACAAGAGTGTGTTAGAGATTCAAACCAAGAGCTCAATCGTGTGCCAAGTGCCTCTCCAATGATCTAGAAGTGATCTTCAATGGATTGATTGATTTTGCACTTAATTTCGTGGAGAGAGATGGTTTTTGAGTCTCTTGGGAGGTGTGACGGCGCTAGGGTTCGAGAGAGGGTGAAAGTGGGCCGTGCACCTCTATTTATATGGGGTTTCTAAAAGTGACCGTTAGGGTTCAGAAAGATCGGACTAGTCCGTGGTGGACACCGGACTAGTCCGGTGTGCTGTGCGAAGCAAACCCTAAGCGTCCAGGAATATCGGACTAGTCCGGTTGAAAACGGACTTGTCCGATTTCGCTACTGGAAATCTTTGGACTAGTCCGATTGCCATCGGACTTGTCCGGACAAATGAAACCCTAAGTGTTTGGGATGACAAGTCCGCACTTGGAGGACTTGTCCGATTTAGATCAGTGTGTATATCGGACTAGTCCGTGTGGACACGGACTTGTCCAAAGTGGATCAGAATGAATATCGGACTAGTCCGGGTCACAACGGACTTGTCCGATTTTGTGTGACTTGTGCATTGTGTTGAGGACTAGTCCGCACTGGGGAGGACTAGTCCGAAGTGGAACAGAAAGATATCGGACTAGTCCGGCTGTTATCGGACTAGTCCGGTCCTGTATAGCTTTGTGCATTGTGTGTGTGTGATTAAACGAGATTGAGCTCTTGGGTGTGCTTCCTTAACACACTCCATACATACTAAACTACTAATTTCTTCTCCTTGAGCTCAAATTCATTTTCCTTCTCAATTTCCCTCTTTTGGCACTTTGCTCATTTTTCATTATTTTCCTGCATTCATCTCAACAAAAGGATTAGGATCCCAATTGCTTGTCATAAATCATCCAAAACCCACAAGGGAGTCCTAGATGCACTTTCACAATGGTTCTAACAAGTTTGAACAGGAATTGAATTAATTCGAGTCAATTTTGGTTTAAGTCAGCCAAAACAGATTAGAAGACCGAACAAGTCCAGTTCCAGGGCCAGACTAGTCCGCCTTGTCCAGAACTTGCGAGTTAGGGTTTTTCTGTACAGCGAGATCAAGGGATAAATTCACGTGGAAAATGATTGTCGAGGGCGTAACGTGAGTTTAGAGATACAAGGATCAAGAATTGGGCGTGAAACTTGAATCTTCACGATTAGGGTTGATGGTGAGGTGTTGAGGAGGACAATTCGGTGATGAAGAACGATGTGGAGAAGTTGATGAAGATCGTGCTTGATTGATCCTTGATGAGGACATCACAACAGCGGAGACGCGCATTGAACTGCAAGGACCAATCACAAGAGCACGAGCACGGTTATTAAATCAGCAGGTGAATTCGTTCTTAACTTCTTTTGCATGTGAGTTTGAGAATAGATTGCTATGTGATGATTTAATTGTTATTAGGAACAATGGAGAAGATCAACAAGTGAAGGAAGGAGGCCTTGGGAGCGTGGAGAACCACCTGGGACGTCCACAAGTAGATGGAAACAGTTTACAACTCGGACTCGAGTTCAACTCGGAGTCCAGGAGCAGTCCACCTTAAAACAGACGCCCAGGAGGCATACGGACTCCGTTTTTGACGTTCTACATATGCACGGAAAGAGGAGAAGATAAAATTTCCAATGGTTCCGGTCCCACCTCAAAATTCCTCCGGAGTCATGGGGAATCGTCGAAACAAGTCGAGTCCAGATTTCTGTCCGGTGCTGCGCTACCGAATCGGGCCTTTGGGCCTTGTATCCCGTAAGAGTCCATTAGGGACGCGTCTAATCGTGTTTTGGTCGAACCCTAGCCTATAAATACTGCAGCTGCCGGTCATATTCGGTGGGTTTTGCTTAGATCAATAATATCGCCGTTCTACGGTTTGTGAGACCCCAACTTCGCGATTTCAGATCGTGTCTTCTACGTTCTTGCTCGTGTTCTCGGTTGCACTTGCAGAGATTAGCCTTCTTGGCGAGGTCAAGCGTGTGCAGCACGGTTGATAACCAACGGAGCCGTGGTGTAGTGATTGCAGGGGTACTCGTACCACTCGAGTGCCGCGGGTCATCAACGTCGAGTTCTCCACCCCAATCGACATACCTTTCGGAAGATCGGGACTAAACCTACTCATCAATTGGTATCAGAGCCAGGTTGCCCGTGAGGTATCTTTGTTTTACTTCCTTCCATTAGATCGATTTTGTTTCGTACCTAGCGTCCACAAAAAAGCCACAAAAAAATTAAATTAGATCGTTTTTACCGCTTCCCAGACTATAGTGCCTGCAGTTTCGTTTTTCAGTTTGCATTGTTGAGTTTGCATTCATGTGGTTGAGTCTTGTTTCTGGTTTAGCTTTGTGTTTTTGGGTCCTAGTTATCGTGTTTCGTCCTTGTTTTCTTGTTATTCGACACCTATTCCACAATCCCTAAATAACAAACCGATCCGCCACGTTCATCGGTTTGCCCTAGCTAGCCGCCTTGCGTGAACTCCCGCATCGCCAGCCCTAGATTAGGTGACAAATCTTTGTGTCATTCATCCTTGAATCATCACACACCACCCCATTAGTTGCTGTGCAAATTCCCGATCGTTTTCGTATTCGTTTGCGAGTTCTGTTCTCAAACCGAGTTGGAATCAACATCCAAAAAAACGTAACTCGGACAGCCTACCTTAAAACGGCCATAACTTTCGCATACGAACTCGAAATCGGGCGAATTATTTTTCAAATTCATCTACGCGAAATTTCGCATCCGATTTTCCGCAGCGTAGCCGCGTTCGGCGAAATTAGATTGCCCAAATTCCCCTCAGAAGATAGGCTATCCAGCCTCCGAAGTTTCAGCACGAATTTTAAAGAATCTTCTTGATTTTCTATAGGCCGCATATTAAATCCAATTGAGCTGCAAATTTGTGTGCTTCCTATATTTGTCCTACTGAGTAAAGAAAAAATATCAAAAAAATATTACAAAAAAGAAAAAAAATAGTGAAGAGCACGCATATTAAAGCAATTGGCCTATACCACTTGGTGCTGTTTGTTTGGTTATATCATTCTGTCTTTCTTTTGCCTTGATACTTCCTTGTGTTGTGCTAGGCTCTAGGGCACTTAGTTGACCAGCAACAGTTTCCTACATTGAATACTTATTCAACTTTGTTTAGCTATTAACGATTTTCTGCTTATTAGCCACCATATTGTGCCATCCAAGCTCCACCTTTCTCTTGAGCATAACAGGTACCTTTGCAATCACCCCACGCTTCATTGGTTCATCTCACCGTCCACACCACCTGCTGTGTCGGTAAGAACACTTGTAAGAGCGTGGTAAGACGCTTGAGCGAGAGAGATTGTTTTCTTCCACCTTCCACATTGTCACTGTAGTTGATAGGGATAACATTTTTTTGTTGTCTTTTGTTTCCTACTAACAATGGCAGGAGAAGAAAATAATGACGAATGTGTTCAACATGTTGAGTTACGTGATATGTTCGCCAAATACAACGCAGCAACGGAGGAGTCATTGGCGAACTTGACTCGCCAACTGGATGACCTTGCTCTTCGGATGAATACTTTTGAGGCTCGGTTACCTCTCGCTGGAAGACAAGAAGACAATGCTTATGATGAACAGGAAGATCACAGTAATCAGCCAAGACTGCCACTTTATCATCGAGGTATGGGAGGTAATAATCATAACAATTATAACCGCCCTCCTGATGATCCTTTTGCTAAAGTGAAATTTACTATACCCTCTTTTTCTGGTGCTTATGATGCTGAGGCTTATCTTGATTGGGAGATGACAGTAGAGCAAAAATTTAATTCCCATCTTGTTCCTGAACAACATAGAGTTTGTCAAGCCACTAGTGAGTTTAAGGACTTTGCTATCATATGGTGGAATGAACTTGTTAAAACTAGAACTGATCCTCCAACATGGGATAGATTAAAGGAAGCTATGCGTGTTCGATTTGTTCCTCCATCTTTTCAGCGGGACCTTCGCAAAAAATTGCAGCGTTTAGACCAAGGTAACATGTCCGTAGAGGAGTATTATCAAGAGTTACAAAAGGGTATGCTGCGTTGTGGGGTAGTAGAGGACATGGATGATAAAATAGCTCGATTTTATGGGGGGTTGAGGCGTGAAATTCAGGACATTGTTGATTACAAAGAATATGATACTGTTAACAGATTGTTTCAGCTTGCTATGTTGGCAGAAAAAGAATTGCAGGGCCGACAACAACAGCAACAACGCACGAGGAGCAACTTCACGCCGCGTGCAGCAACTACACCATCCAAAACAGCACCATCTTCGGCCCCCCGTGCAGCGACTACACCACCCAATGGCGGCCAACGAACTATACCTGCTGCTCCACCTTCTCGCGTGCCGGAAGGCAGCAAGGCGACATCATTCAAGCCTTCGTCGTCCACTCCTTCTACGGGTCGTACTTCTGACATTAAGTGTCACCGCTGCCAGGGACTTAGTCATATGATGAACATCTTGATCATTTACGTGCTGTTTTTACTGTTTTGAGAGATGCACATTTGTTTGATAACCTCGAAAAGTGCGTTTTTTGCACCAATCGAGTCTTGTTTCTTGGCTATGTCGTTTCCTCGCAGGGAATTGAGATGGATGAGGCAAAAATTGAAGCAATCACCAGCTGGCCAGCCCCAACTACCGTCACACAGGTTCGTAGTTTTCTTGGTCTTGCAGGATTTTATCGGCGCTTTGTGCGGGATTTCAGCACCATTGCAGCACCTCTACATGAGCTAACGAAGAAGGGAGTTCCATTTCGATGGGGCGAACAGCAGCAACAAGCTTTTGATGCTCTCAAATCGAAGCTTACACAAGCACCATTACTACAACTTCCTGATTTTGACAAGACCTTTGAGCTAGAATGCGATGCAAGCGGCATTGGTATTGGAGGCGTTCTCTGAATTATTCCACTTATGATAAGGAATTGTATGCCTTAGTCCGTGTATTACAAACTTGGCAACATTATCTTTGGTCTAAGGAGTTTGTCATACATTCCGATCATGAATCATTGAAGTATCTTAAGTGTCAAACCAATCTGAATAAACGACATGCTAAATGGATTGAGTTCATAGAGTCGTTTCCATACATCATTAAGCATAAGAAAGGGAAGGAAAATATCATTGCCGATGCATTATCTAGGCGTTATACCATGCTGTCCCAACTTGATCATAAAATATTTGGTTTGGAAACAATTAAAGAATTATATCCTACTGATTTGGACTTCAAAGATGCATTTGAAAATTGTAGAGAAGGAAGAACTTGGAATAAATATGTGCTGCGAGAGGGTCTCCTCTATCGTGCTAACAAGCTATGCATTCCAGCTAGCTCCGTTCGTCTATTGCTTTTGCAGGAAGCACATGGAGGAGGTTTGATGGGACATTTTGGAGTGAAGAAAACTGAAGACGTGCTGTCCACACACTTCTTTTGGCCAAAGATGAGGCGTGATGTCGAGCGCTACGTGTCACGATGCACTACTTGCAACAAAGCTAAGTCTCGCCTTAACCCACATGGTCTTTATATGCCTCTTCCTGTTCCTAGTGTACCTTGGGAGGATATTTCTATGGACTTTGTTTTGGGATTGCCTAGGACTAAGAGGGGGAGGGATAGTATTTTTGTTGTTGTTGATCGTTTTTCCAAAATGGCACACTTTATACCTTGTCATAAGAATGATAATGCCTCACACATTGCTGATTTATTTATGACGGAAATTGTTCGTTTACATGGTGTGCCAAATACCATTGTTTCTGATCGTGATGCAAAATTTTTAAGTCATTTTTGGAGAACTTTGTGGTATAAATTGGGAACCAAGTTGCTGTTTTCAACTACATGTCACCCACAAACGGATGGACAGACCGAGGTAGTTAATCGTACTTTATCCACTATGTTATGGGCTGTCTTGAAAACAAATTTGAAGTTGTGGGAGGAGTGTTTACCACATATAGAATTTGCTTACAACAGATCCGTTCACTCCACGACAAAGGTAAGTCCATTCCAGGTAGTGTATGGTTTCAATCCCCGTGCTCCTATTGATTTACTACATTTGCCTCCTTCTGAAACTATAAATTTGGATGCTACACAACGATCTGAATTCATTCTTAAGATGCATGGAACTACAAAGAAAAATATTGAAATGATGAATGAGAAGTATAGGATTGCAGGTAGTAAAGGTAGAAAAGAAGTAAAACTTGAACCGGGCGATTTGGTGTGGTTACATTTGAGAAAAGAGCGATTTCCCGACTTGATAAAATCTAAACTTATGCCACGAGCTGCTGGTCCTTTTAAGATCGTTGAAAAGATTAATGATAATGCATATAAGCTTGAATTGCCTCCCGATTTTGGGGTTAGTCCTACATTTAACATTTCAGATTTGCGACCGTACTTGGGAGAAGAAGATGAACTTGAGTTGAGGACGACTCCAATTCAAGAGGGGGAGGATGATGAGGACATCACAACAGCGGAGACGCGCATTGAACTGCAAGGACCAATCACAAGAGCACGGGCACGGTTATTAAATCAGCAGGTGAATTCATTCTTAACTTCTTTTGCATGTGAGTTTGAGAATAGATTGCTATGTGATGATTAAATTGTTATTAGGAATAATGGAGAAGATCAACAAGTGAAGGAAGGAGGCCTTGGGAGCGTGGAGAACCACCTGGGACGTCCACAAGTAGATGGAAACAGTTTACAACTCGGACTCGAGTTCAACTCGGAGTCCAGGAGCAGTCCACCTTAAAACAGACGCCCAGGAGGCATACGGACTCCGTTTTCGACGTTCTACATATGCACGGAGAGAGGAGAAGATAAAATTTCCAATGGTTCTGGTCCCACCTCAGAATTCCTCCGGAGTCATGGGGAATCGTCGAAACAAGTTGAGTCCAGATTTCTGTCCGGTGCTGCGCCACCGAATCGGGCCTTTGGGCCTTGTATCCCGTAAGAGTCCATTAGGGACGCGTCTAATCGTATTTTGGTCGAACCCTAGCCTATAAATACTGCAGCCGCCGGTCATATTCGGTGGGTTTTGCTTAGATCAATAATATCGCCGTTCTACGGTTTGTGAGAACCCAACTTCGCGATTTCAGATCGTGTCTTCTATGTTCTTGCTCGTGTTCTCGGTTGCACTTGCAGGGATTAGCCTTCTTGGCGAGGTCAAGCGTGTGCAGCACGGTTGATAACCAATGGAGCCGTGGTGTAGTGATTGCAGGGGTACTAGTACCGCTCGAGTGCCGCGGATCATCAACGTCGAGTTCTCCTCCCCAATCGACATACCTTTCGGAAGATCGGGCCTAAACCTACTCATCAATCCTCCTCCTTCTTCTCCTCCTTCTCCATGCTATGGGATCATCACTTGATGGCAGCACACATCAAGATCACGGCGACGAGGGTTTTCCCACGTGTGGAGAGTTGTGGGGGTATTGTGTTGTATATATAGGGGTGGAGAGGTAGGGTTTTGTTGTTAATTCCAAGTGGATTTCGTTCAGGGACGAGCAGGGGCCATGGTGGGGTCCACTTGGGCTCTTATGAGGTTGGGCACGATGGGCCCAATTAAGGAAATTACCCAATAACTTAATGTGGAAGAATAACAGAATCCGAGTTGGACTCTGAAGGCCGGACTAGTCTGCAAGGATAGCCGAACAAGTCCTGTCGGTATACTGCGTACCGGATACCCCTTGGAACTGGAAAGAGTGCAAAGGAACTCCACCTATCTGAGTTGAAGACCTCCGAAGGCCCCACATGTTACTCGTAACTGGACCCGCCTTCCTCATATGGTTAGTCCCAGTGCCGCCACGTGTATCATAAAACTGAAGCTACAATTCCTAAATAGGAATGCTCCGGGCTGGATACTTGTGTGGCACCCTCAGACCTAACCCCCGACAGAGGGAAGCTCCGGTACCGACACGTGTACAACAGTACCGGATCTACTAGTCCAAGATGGTAAGCTCCGAAGTTGCCACACGTCCAACCGCCAGACCTTCGGCCTTCACAGGCAGATTGGTGGACCTCCAACGGCTCGGACCTTCAAGGGACATTTAAGGCTTCAAGAGCTGATTATGTCTCATTAATGCTATCTTAATGACACACGATCGGAGGACCCTTAATACTAGTAACTCCACCGTTAAGGCGCGTTACCACACTATTAGTACATTAAACCGTGTATTAGGCATCAATAACCGCCAGGGCCACATGTCGGGCCAGGCTAACGATGTAACGGTCATCCCTTGTACTATAAAAGGACTGGCCGAGCGATACACAAGAACACTCTGGTCTGAGGCTCGCGCTCAGGGGTCTTTGGTCTCTCTGACTGGCGCTCTCAGACACTCATACACTCACTACAACAACAACAACACACCCGTGGAGTAGGGTATTACACTCAGGTGACCCAAACCACGTAAATCCTTGTGTCAAGTCACTATCTTGTTCAGAATCTCCACACACCCTAACCGAACAAAGAAACTCCACGGGCTACTAACAGTAGTACCGGGGGAATTGCTGGAACCAGCATCCGACATTTGGCGCGCCAGGTATGGGGTGCGTGAGATTCCAAGATGGTAAATTCTGTTGCTGGATCGTCCAACTGTAACCACGCTGAGCAACCTGCTGGAGGCAATCCCTCCAACATGCAGCAGCCAGCAGGTGGTGTAGCCCCAGCAGGAGTCATACCACTGCCGCCACCATCCGCTCCGGTGAATCAACCCAGACATCGAGATGGGGCGTCTGCATCGATCACTGCATCGACGAACAACAACCCCGAACACGTGCTTATCGTTGTGCGTGATCTTCTCCAATGTCCACCACCTCCAGGAGCACCCCAGGGTGCAATGGAGCAGTGGGGAGCTGATGTGGATCATCTGGTTGCAGCAGCGGTCGATGGCATCAGCAATCAAGGTCCTCCCCCCTTGGGGCGGGCCCCATCACAGCGTCAGACCTTGTCGGATAGACTCAATCCGCAAGCTTCACAGCACAGAAGACATGCTGCATCTCAACAGGTGATGTCGTTGCCTTCTGGAGCGCTACGTACTCACACGGTAACAAGGCTTTCGACTCATGACCTCCGGGCGGAGCTCGATCGTCGTTACCGGCAATAGGACGGTCGCGTCCACATCGAGCGTGCTCGCGAGAGGCGAGAGGCTCAGGACAGTCCTGCTCCTGAGGGGGTAGGAGGAGGTTGTTCTGCCTTGGCCATGCACCTACGCATGGTCAGATGACCGCAGAAGTTCCGACCTCACTTGCCAGAGAAATTTGACGGGACTGTCAACCCCGTCAAATTTCTTCAAATCTACTCCGCCGCTATCCTTGCGGCTGGGGGCAATGAGGTTTTGATGGACAATTATTTTCCTGTGGCTTTGACTGGGACCGCTATATCTTGGTTCATGAGCCTTCCGCCTGACTCCATCAATAGTTGGGCGGAGTTGTGCCAACAGTTCACCGCCAATTTCGGGAGCTCATACACCCGATCGGGCACAAAACTGGATCTTTTTGCTGTCAAGCAAAAAGGGGGAGAGTCCTTGCGATCTTTCATACAGAGGTTCTCCCAAGTACAAAATACCATTTCTTCTATCTCAAGCGCTTCTGTTATTGTACCATTCAGGCAGGGCGTTCGAGATAAGAAAATGCTGGAGAAGCTAGCGACCAACGAAGTCACCAGCGTCACGGAACTCTTCAGCTTGGCAAACAAGTGTGCCATGGCTGCATAGGGTCATGAAATGCACTCCAAACCACCTCTGGGGGCCAACAAGAAGTCCTCCAAGGGTGAAGCCACTACCTCCGGGAGTGGTAAGAAGAAGAAAAAGTCCAACAGCAAGAAGAAGCCGTCGGCCGGCACACCTATTGCTGCAGTTACCGCAGCTCCGGGTGGCCCAGGGCCACGCCCTGAGAAATGACCTCGGTCGTCGTCTGAAGACGGTGGCAGCTCCAAGATGTGGTGTGCCATACACAAGACAGACAGGCACAACCTAGAAGACTGTCGAGAGGTTTGGAACCTTGCCGAGCGTTACAACAAGCGTCGGGAAGAAGCTCCTTTCCGTCAAAGGGAAGGAAAGCAAAAAGTCGACGAAGCTCCGGCTGATGAGGAGTTAGGCTTTCAGGACCCCAAAAAGGTCTTGAAGGTTGTTTACACCTCCGTTGATGAAGACTCCGACATCTTCGACAACGAGCATCGGAAGACCATGAACAACATCTTTGGTGGTTCATGGGACATCACTTCCTGTCGTGCCCTCAAGACAATGCGACAGGACATGGCCTCTGTAGCTCCCACCGCCAGGGCAGAGCCTCATCGGAAGTGGATGGATATTGCCATCACCTTCGATGCTTTGGACTGCCCTCGGAACATGATCGGAGTTGGCCAACATCTATTGATGGTATCTCCGACCATCAATAACATCCAACTCCACCACGTAATGGTGGACGGAGGTTCGGGGCTGAACCTCATAAGCTTCGAAGCCATCGTCAAGCTTCAGCTCCGACCTTCGGATCTTCGCCCCTCCCGACCTTTCTCAGGAGTAGGTCCGGGAGCCATAACCCCACTTGGTGCCATTACTCTCCCGATGACCTTCGGAACTAGAGAAACTAGAGGACTGAGAAGTTTGTCTTCGACGTGGCATAGATCAACTTGTCATTCAATGCCATCTTGGGTAGGCCAGCTTTATACAAATTCATGGTTGTTGCTCATTATGGCTACATGGTGTTGAAGATGCCAACACCCTCAAGCGTTCTCCGGATCCGCAGAGATCGCACCGCTGGAGTTACAGCTCTGGAAGAACTCCACGCGCTTGCTACAGCGCAGGAGGAAGAATCTAGAAAGGAGCAAGCTCCGAAGCCCCCGAGCATTCGTCATCGAGGCTCAACCTCCGCACCCCGTGTGCAACCAAGCAGCGACACCGACATTCCCGTCAAAATCGTCCAAATTGGTTTTGACGCTGCTAAGACAACCCGTATATCGGGAGGCCTGAATGACAAATAGGAACTCGCGCTCATCACTTTCCTTCGGGCTAATGTCGATGTGTTTGCCTGGCAACTGTCATAAATGCCTAGGATCCCTAGGGAAGTGATTGAGCACAATCTGAAGATTTATCCGGACGCTCGTCTTGTACATCAGAAGCCTCGGAAGCAATTAATAGAGCGACAGAACTTCATACATCAAGAAGTGAAGAAGTTGCTCAAAGCTGGATTCATATGGGAAGTCTTCCACCCAAAATGGCTGGCAAACCCAATCGTTGTACCCAAGGCTGGCGGGAAGCTTCGGATGTGTATCGACTACACAACACTGAATAAGGCATGCCCAAAGGATCCATTTCCACTACCTAGAATAAATCAGATAGTGGATTCCACCTCTGGGTGTGAATTACTGTGTTTCCTAGACGCATATTCTAGATATCATCAAATCAGAATGTCTAGGGAAGATGAAGATCATACTGCCTTCATCACAGTAGATGGATTATATTGTTACACTGCCATGCCATTCGGTCTCAAAAACACTTCTTCAACGTTAGTGCGAGCTATGTACAAAACTTTTGGAGATCTCATTAGAGATGTAGTGGAAGTGTACGTCGATGACACTGTCGTCAAGATCAAGAACAAGGAGTCATTTCTCGACACCTTGCAAGCTGTCTTCGACAAGTTGCGAATCACACATACAAAGTTGAACCCAGACAGGTGTGTCTTTGGGGTTAGATCCGGAAAGCTTCTTAATTCTTGGTGAACCACCAAGGAATAGAGGCGAATCCAGCGAAGATTAAAGCTATTGAAGACATGCGGCCACCAGCTCGCATCAAGGATGTCCAGAAGCTGACTGGGTGTCTAGCTGCCCTCAGCCGGTTCATCTCAAGACTGGCGGAACGGGCGCTACCCTTCTTCAAATTATTGAGGAATTCCGGACCATTCCAATGGTCTGAAGAAGCAGAAAAGGCATTCCAAGAGCTGAAGCAGCTCCTCACCACTATACTAACTTTGGTAGCTTTGAATCCCGATGAGCCACTTCTGCTTTACATTTCAGCAACTGACGAAGTTGTCAACATGGTCATGGTTGCGGAAAGACCAGAACAATCCTCATTTTAGGAATCCAGACCCCAGACCCGGATCCTCAAGGTGATAAGTTAGAGGATCAACCTCCTTCAAATGAAGGAGTTACTGTTGCTGAACTAGAAGATTTGGATCCTCCCAGAAGGGTTCAGGTCACCTCAGAAGAAGTTCCATGCTCCTCTAGCAAGAACCGGGGGGTCCCTAAAAAAGGTTCGGACCCCTCCGGGAGGGTCCGGGTTGATGAGGAGGAAGCTACGGGCCCCTCCGGGATGTTCCGGACAATTTAGTTCCCAGTGTACTTCATAAGTGAAGTACTTCACAATGCAAAGACTCAGTACCTAGAGGTGCATAAATTGCTCTACACAGTTCTTATTGCCTCTAGGAAGCTTCGTTACAACTTCCAAGCTCACAAGATTTCAGTGGTAACCTCTTATCCACTGCGTGCAATCTTGCATAACCCCAACTCTACTGGGAACATTGCAAAGTGGGCATCGGAATTGGCCGAGTTCGATCTTGAATTTGTCCCAAGACAAGCGATCAAGAGTCAAGCATTGGCATACTTTGTGGCGGAATAGACCCCCTCTCCATCAAATCCTTGGGGCCCCAGTGAGCATAAACCGGAACCTAAGGTTCCGGTCTTCACTGAGCCTCACTAGACTCTACTTCGACTGCTTCGTGCAGAAGCAGGGGGCCAGAGCTGGAATCCTTCTCCTTGCTCAACCGGGGAGAAGGTCAAATACATGGTTCACCTTGACTTCAAGGTGACCAACAACATGGCGGCGTATGAAACACTAATCTATGGGCTCAAGGTGGCACTAGCATATGGTGTCAAACAGCTGTTGGTAAAGGGTTATTCGCAGCTCATTATAAAACAAGTTAAAGGTGAATACTGCTGCAACAACCCTCAACTAGCTGCATATCTTCCTGAAGTCCAGAAGCTTCAGAAGTATTTCGAAGTCCTGGATCTTTGCCATGTACAGCGTCTCAACAACGCTGAAGCTGACGAACTCTCGACGAAAGATTCAACCAGAGCTCTAGCTCCCGACAGAACCTTCGTCTGGAGATTTTCAAGACCAAAAGCTTAGCCTGCCAAACTGAGTGAAGGGGGCGAGACCAGCACCTCTAAGCTGGCGGTCCCGATGGCCATGTTACCATGGCGTCCATCAAGGGTCATAGGTGCTGCAGGAAACTCCAAGCAACCCAGCACGCAAGACTCAGAAACTCAAGTTAGCTCTGATGCATGGATCTCGGAGATCCGAAGCTACTTGAAAGACAACATACTTCCTGAAGACAATGTATCTGCTGACCGGATAGTCAAATTGGCTAAACGATACACACTGGTGGGAGGATATCTCTACCGGCGTGGTGCCAACGGCGTCCTAATGCGGTGCATTACAAGGGAAGAAGGCCGCGAGCTCCTCGTGGAAATCCATGGAGGCGAGTGTGGGAACCACGCGTCTTCCCGCACGTTGGTCGGTAAAGCCTTCCGGCATGGTTTTTACTGGCCTACAGCACTCCAGGATGCAACCGAGCTAGTGAGGGGATGTGAAGCATGCCAATTCCATGCGAAGCAAATTCACACACCAGCTCAACCACTACAAATGATACCTCCGACATGGCCATTCACTGTGTGGAGTATGGATATCATGGGACCTTTCCCAAAAGCCGTCGGAGGTTACAAGTACCTATATGTCATCATCAACAAGTTCACCAAGTGGTTGGAAGCAACTCCAGTTGTGAAAATAAACAAGCAATCAACTATCAAGTTCTTGCAGTCCATAGTATGCAGATTTGGAGTCCCAAACAAGATCATAACAGACAACAGGACCCAATTCACAAGTTCTGCATTCCAAGGATATTGAGAAGACCTCGGCATTCAAGTCAGCTATGCTTCCGTGGCTCACCCGGCAAGCAATGGCCAAGATGAGAGAGCAAATGCAGAAATTCTAAAAGGACTCAAAATGCGCACATATGATCGCTTGAAAAAACATGCAACCAACTGGATTGAAGAGCTTCCGCCCACCTTGTGGGCAAACAGAACAACTCCAAACCGGTCAACCTGAGAGACACCCTTCTTCTTGGTGTACAAAGCTGAAGCAGTCCTTCCTCCGGAAATCACCTCGGGGTCACTCCGGGTCTGGATCTTCGACGCAGCCACGCAGGACCAACTCTAGCGTGAAGACCTTGACCTCATTGAAGAGGGAAGGTGTCGAGCAGCTGTTCGAAATGCACGATACCGCCAAGCACTCCGGCATTATCACCAAAGGCATGTGCAAAGCCGACAGCTCGAGGAAGGCGATCTAGTGCTACGGAGAATACAAACTCGAGAAGCGTTAAACAAACTTTCCCCCAGCTGGGAAGGACCCTTTCGAGTGATCAAAGTATCCCGTCCCGGATGCGTTCGCTTGTCAACCGAGGATGGGACACTGCTCCCTAATCCTTGGAACATTGAGCACCTCCGTATGTTTTACGCTTAATATCACGGAGGTGAGTCTGTAATTACATATGATGTATGTTATAGCGTCATTGTACAGAGACGGGTAGCTCCATCGGGAGGACAGCCAGACCTTTCCAAGAAGGTCTGCAAAGTTCAAGCAACACTTGACACAGTCTCAGAACTAAAAGTGTAGATAGCTACCCTGGGTCGAACAAGAAATGTAACCCACTTAGCTTGGTTCCATACCCTAAGAGTGTACTTGTCTCCCCTGTATCCTGGACCTATAATAAAAGACATCATTATGTGAAAACAGACTCCACGTGCATTTATTTTGTACATGCTCATTCTTTTTTATTTTTCTCTTTCTTGTCTATAACAAAGTTGTGCATTTCTTAAGAAATTTAGCTCGAACAATTCATATATAATTCAAGTTGCATTGTTAATTCTTTTGGGTCTTAACATTGTTGAATGGCCTACTCGCCTGAACACCAAGCCAATCTAGGTCTGGAGTGTTCTATCAGCTTAGCCTGGTCCTACACCCTAAGTATGACACTCTACCTACACCCCAGCAGGCCTAAGTAAGGTGAGTACAGAAAATGATTGGACCTGGAGAAAATAAACAAATGCGCTTGATTCTATATAGAATTGCTGTCGACCTAAAATTTCATATGGGAATAGTAAGTCACAAATGAGTTATAGACAAGAAATGAATTTTACAATTTTTCTTGACTTCAGTGTGTAGGAAAAATAAAAATCTCATGATGATGGTGAACGATGCCGGAGCTATCAGAGCTTCGACATCCCCCAAGGGGGCCCGCCGTCGATGTTTTAAACATTGATAGTGGGCATGGCCGGAGCTATCAAGTTCCGCCAAATTCAGGGGGCCAGCCGTCAACATAAAGAAATAAAAAGAATTGAAGAAAAGATGGTAGAAGGACACCCCAATGGAGTCTGCTGACGACACTCTACGTGTTGACAGTGGTCACTGCCGGAGCTACTAAGCTCTGACAACCACAGGGGGCCCCTGCTATCGACGCGACAAAACTTCGGACCTATACTCTACAAGTTCGAAGCACTCAAGTCTTCAACAAAATGCTACATCCTTTTGGTACATGTTCACAATCAAATTGTGTACATCTACAAGGGGGCCAAGTAAGGCAAAGACAAAGGTTGAAGACAAAAAATGAAATTCATAAATTTCTTGGATTTCATTCATGTGAAGACAAGAGATTACAAAATTGGAGATAAGAAGAGAAGATACAAGTGGGAGCTAAAAGGAGAAAGTCCTAAGTTCTATGGAAGAATGAGGCAACCTTCTGGGCAACCTCCGACACGCTGGTCTTGGCGGTGTCTCCCTCTCCGTCGATGGGACTTTCAAGCACCGGGATTAGTGGGAAGTGAGGATCCCGACTTGTGTAGCACGTCAGCAAGTATTCTGTGATGTTCTTCGTCAGGGATTTTCCTTCAATTTCCAACTGATCCACGATGACATCGCCCATCGTGCCGAGTTTGTTGCCAACTGAACTTAGCGCCTCCAACGCATGGTCCAGCTCTGGCTCCGAATTGTCCAGACGCACGGGACTAAAGCCCAGCGGCGTTAGCACGACATTGGCTTTGCCCAAGAAGTCCCATACTTGTTGGGACTCCGCAGCCCTCGAGCCCCGAATCTCCTCCAAAGACCTCCGGGTCGCCTCAAGCTCCGAACCCTCCCGGGCAAGGTGCTCGACCCCCTTGGCGTGCTGCTGAATACTCTCAGCAACTTGCTTTTCAAGGTCGGCAAGCTCCTTCTCTAGGATGTGGATCCGGTTCTGGCGGTCAACCAGGTCTTTCTCCTGGCCTCGCACCTTCTTCTCCCTGTCAGCGACTTCGACCTCCCTTTTGGTAAGGTTCTGTCCCTGCTGCCAGGCCTTCTCTTCTTCGCTCTTGCAGAGCTCCTCCAGCTTTTTGGTGCGCTCTACAAGGCTCTTGTCACTCAGAGCCAGCCTTTGGGCAAGCTCCACCTCCCTCTTCACGAGGTCATCCCTTAGCTCCAGGAGTTTTTGCTCTTCCTCTTCGAGCTTTTTCTCTCGCTTGTCAAGACCCTTCCGGCGCTTGACGAGGCCTTCGTGGAGGGAATTGAGGTTCTCCTGGCAACCATTTGCTGCCTCATTAGAAGTCAGGGCTTGTTCGTATATAGCCCAAGACTGATTGTCGAGGGATCGCACCATGATTTCCCTCTCATCCAGCAGCTGACCCAAGTATTCCATCCGGGCCTTCTCCCTCTTGACCCACTCCTTGTCGTCGGCCAGCCTTGTTTGCGCCAGCTTGGTCTCGAATTGGAGTCAATTGCGCCACCTCCTAAGAGTTTGGCGCTCCTCCTCGAGGGCCTTGCTGTCATGATAAAATGCAAGCTGGACCTGATGAAGGCAGGAGCAAGCATTGTCGGTGGATAGCGATAGAGGGATTGGCTCCGGACTTGCCGGAGTTCTCTCCGCTAACTCCAGCGGGTTCTCCAAAATAAAAATTAGGTCCCACCCTACAAGAGCGGTCCCCTGAGCTTTCGCGGCACTAGGGCCGCCCTCCAGGAGTGCCTCGGTCGTCGCCGAGGTAGGTCCTGCAACGGGAGTTTCTACCTCCGGAGTCAGCTCTGAAGGTCCCGCTGCCAGGTCATCATCAACTGGTCCCTCAGGCAGAGGACTGGCCACTTCGTCTTGCCACCCTGGCTCAGGAGCGGGTACCTCCGGAACTACCACCTCCAGGGCAAGCAGTGAAGACCCAGCCAGAGCTGAGGCCATCTCCGGCTCCGACGCTGGTGCTTCCTCCACTGCGGTTCATGCACCAGCACTTCAACCTCCACCGGTTCAGGTGCCAGCACCTCCACGTCAACTGGCTCATGCACCGGAACTTCATGAACCGCTGGCTCCGCCACTGGGGCTTCAGTAACATTCGGCTCGAAGGCTGGAACTCCAGCTACCTCTGACTCTGAGGTCGGAGCGTCCATCATCGCAGCATCCAAAACCGGAGCTTCAGCCTCTGGAGCCGGTGCCGCTGGTACATCTTCATTCCCGTGGTCCGGCGCTACCACGGGAGCTTCGGGAGATGAGTCGAGGTCCAGAACCACGACAACTGGTGTCGGAGCTGCCGCAACCTCAGCCACCACCTGGGGTGGCGCTGGAATTGGAGCCGGAGTCTCCGCGTGCACAGCATCAGCCGCTGTCACAGGAACCAGAGCTTCAGCCCCTTTTTGTATGCCCTATGGATGAAGGATAAAGAAACTCAAAATATGGTTACAACAAAAATAACAAACTGAGGTAAAAAAAAAGAAAATTTACCTTGGAAGGCTTCCTCTCCAGCTAGCCCGGAACCTCTTCACCGGACACTCAGAGCCCGACCCAGTCGCAACTGGTGTAGTAACTATGGAAGGCTCTTCGGAGCTTGCTGCCACTGTCAGCAACGTCTCGATTGGGGCCCCCCTCGACTGAGAAGGACCCTCAGACCTAGATCCCTTAGCTGGCCCTGGTGCCGGAGTCACCTGGTCGGAGCTGGCGTTTCGGGGAGACGCCGATGCTGGAGTTGGTGTCGCTGTTGAAGACCTCCCGCACCAAGGAGAAGGGATTGAGGCAGACGGAGCTGGCCTCACGAAGCTTCCGTCAGCACGTCTCAGCTTCCTATTCTGATCGGAAGGTTCAGTGAGGTCCTTGCCCTTGCCGGTGTCTTCAACCCGTCGGCTCGATGAAGGAAGGGCCACCCTTTCAGAAACTCTGGAGATTGCTACCCCGGAGGTTGGTGGTCCTTCCACTAGGCCCATGTCATCCAACAGCGGCATCCTCCTCCGGAGCTATCTGCTCACCTCTGGTATCATATTCAGAGGGAAAAAGGCCACCGGTGGAGACACGTCGTAAGGGCTAATGTTCCCATGCTAAGATTTCTTGAGATGGATCTTCAAAGCTTCCTCGCCTAAGTTGGTGTTCAAACCAACCTCGACGTGATTGTGATCCATATCACTATTGAAGGCCCATGCAGGTCGCTCCTTGGCCCTCAGCAGGGCCCACCTGTTCGCTAAGAAGTTGCCGAAGACCATCTGGGGGGTCACCCCACCTTCGACGCACTCTTGGATTCTGTCCAGAATGGGCCTGTACGCCCTCGACAGCTCTAGAACTTCACTCCAAGTGTTGATGTCGACGAGGGGGGGGCCTTCAGGCAGTTCCAGCTTCTCGTGTCCCTCCACGGTGATGACCACCCAGTCTTTCTTCCAGTCGTCCGACTTGCCGGAAGGAAAAGGCCTCAAGTACTTGAGGGGGCAGTTTTTTTGCTTCACGAAGTAGTAGAAACCGATGAACTCCTTGCTATTTCTGGTGGAGTGGACCGTTAAGAAAGTACGAAATAACTACACGCAAGGAGGCACACCCACCCACATATCGCAAAAGTGGATGAAAGTTGCCACTAGCAATATTGAGTGGGGGCCAAGATGGTGGAGCTACAGACCATAGAAATCTACCAGCATCAAGAAGAAAGTAGAGAAAGGCAGGATCAAACCCGCCATGGCGTACCCAAGGAAGTACACCATATCCCCGGCGCGCTCCTTCTTGAAGGGGAGCTTGCCGCAATGAATGTCACGGTCGAAGGAGTCACTGGACCACCCCATGTAGGTCCGGACCTTTGACAACTCCTCCTTGCTCCCGATGCGGCTCTTGGGAAGTCCCAACTCCATCGCAGCACGGCGGGGCAGAAGAGAAAAAGCAAGTGAAGGTTTGGAGGATTCGAGCGCAAGTTCAAATGAAGGCGTAAGGAACCCTCAAACCATGCGTGCTTTCCATCTTAAGTAAGCCCCCGCAACGCTTGGATGGAAACTGGAAAAAGGCCAAGGATACATTTCAAAATTTACACCCTGCCAATGACAAAGGGGTCCGGGGCCACCCAGACGATCAAGTCGAGGTCCTTACAGGCGAACAGTTGTCATCATGAGTGGCGGGAAACCCAAGGGCGGCGGCCTGACAGGGCGTGCAGAATGAATACAGTTTTTGTATTGGGAACCGGCGACCTTCAATTGCATGAGATCCGCATGCGCAAATGTCATCTGCCATTTAGGTGTGAGCCATGTATAAGAAAATATGAGATATTAGTGGAAAGCGCAAACATCAATTCTAAAATTGCAGCAGCCATAAAATAAGATGAGAGAGTGTGCATTTGCTCAAAAAGATGGAAAAGTGGCAAAAATTGCAGCACCAGCAAAAGCGCACATTTTTCCCACATTATATAGCTAGTGGGGGGCAAAAATAATGCAAAATAGGCAAATTTTGAATAGGAAAGAAGTATTAAGTGATTTGTGGTGTCCATTCTACTTAGGCTTGCATCCTATGGTCAAACACGGCTTTGATACCAATTTGTGACAGCCGATTCCGAAAATGAAGCAAGCGTGATGCATATATGTGCCCAGGATGTTTAACACACATACACAAGTGATTCACAAACGATAGCAAGTCAAAAACATGTCTCGAATAATAACACTAATAATAGTACCTTATTATAAACCAAATAGTCTTGAATACAAGCTAAGACTGCAACGGAAAAGACTAAACACTAATGACTCCAACTTCACAGGCAAGCTTGACGGTAACACGCATGCCTAGAACTCCTCAAAGACCTCCGCGTACTCCACGTTGAAGCCTTCTTCTGAATTTGTTGGGGAATTGCAAGGGTGAGCACATGTCGTACTCAGCAGGTGTGGGAAAGTATGACATGTAGCTTAAACAACGAATGATAAATTAAAGGCTAATTGCATAAAAGTACATTCAAAATAGTTGAAAATGCAATAATGTGATCATTAAGTGAGATCCTTCCCAATATAACCCTAATAACATTAATTTCAACTTAAGTAACCAATACCAGCAATAATAATCCATAATCGACTCATAACTGCTCATTTGTCTCAATTCCATATACCAAAGCCAATAACTGAATCAATGTGAATTCCCAATTCAATTCCAGCCATTAAACCATGTTCAAGGTCCATAACTCTAATCATGTGAGGGTCCAGGTTGCTCATAACCAGGAGTACGACTATCATGATAGTTTTTAACACACTCTGCAGAGGTTGTACCACTTTACCCACAAGTTCGTAATTTCATCACCTTTCGATGACTAAGGAATCTCAATTATGCTGTCTCACACTTCCTTATGTGCGTGGACAAGAGATCACAAAATAGTCTTTACAAAGTGACTTCTAGCATATTTAGACCCCTCTGAGGTTTCACTGGTGGTGATGTGTCCAACTGAGCACATCCAACCAAGGGTCCCCTCTTGAGACATTCGAATCCCAGGGTAGTCCCACCATCACTACAAACCATCCGACTATCCCTTCCCCGAGCTTCCCTAATGTTCCAATAGTACTGGCGATACACTATAATTAGTCAGCTAAGCCGCACCCATACTTGGCCCTTTGGTCGCACTGTAAATCCTGGATGGTCGCTCCACGAATCGGTCCTTAGATTTAAAGCAAGCAAAACCACCAAAACAGTCCAACCCATTCCACATAACCGACTTGCTTAGATCCCTAGGCACCATGTTGCTAAAGGGTCATTATTATCAAATTCCACCATTCTTGTGTTCAATAGTTCATAATTAAGTAAAATGATTGTTTCCCAAACCCAATTGAGTGTAGTGAAGCAAAAAGTGTAATATACCCTTCCCGAGTCTCTACATTGTGTTCAAGCGACAAGGGTGGTCATACAAAACTAGTAAACTCCTACAATTGGGTTTTCCCAACAATTGACACAAGCATGCAATTTGCAAACAAACGTTTAAAAACCTGTATCAAAATGATCAAGGACTCTTGCCTTGCTCCTGAGCTTTGTTTGGATCGAAGGCTTCGAAGTTCTGGTTCCGCAGGTCCTCGAAAGCACTCTCTGTAGCGATACCTTCTATTCTGCGCGACAAACATGCAAAACAATAATTACAATCAAATAATGCTCATATTTTACTCAATATGCCATTATATGCATGATTGATGCAATTGTGAAGTAAAACTGGCTTGAGTTGCCATTAAAGTTTACTAACTAGTTACAATGGTTCTAACAAGTTTGAACAGGAATTGAATTGATTCGAGTCAATTTTGGTTTAATTCAGCCAAAACATATCAGAAGGCCGGACAAGTTCGGTTCCAGGGCCGGACTAGTCCGCCTTGTCCAGAACTTGCGATTTATGGTTTTTCTGGACAGCGAGATCAAGGGATAAATTCACGTGGAAAATGATTGTAGAGGGCGTAACATGAGTATAGAGATACAAGGATCAATAATTGGGTGTGAAACTTGAAACTTCACGATTAGGGTTGATGGTGAGGTGTTGAGGACAATTTGGTGATGAAGGACGATGTCAAGAAGTTGATGAAGATCGTGCTTGATTGATCCTCCTCCTTCTTCTCCTCCTTCTCTATGCTGTTGGATCTTCACTTGATGGCGGCACACATCAAGAACACGGCGACGAGGGTTTTCCCACGTGTGGAGAGTTGTGGGGGTATTGGGTTGTATATATAGGGGTGGAGAGGTAGGGTTTTGTTGTGAATTCCAAGTGGATTTTGTTCAGGGACGAGCAGGGGCTGTGGTGGGGTCCACTTGGCCTCTTATGAGGTTGGGCACGATATTCTTGGGCCCAATTAAAGCAAATACCTAATAACTTAAGATGGAAGAATAACCGAATCCCAGTTGGACTCTGAAGGCCGGACTAGTCTGCAAGGATAGCCAAACAAGTCCTGTCGGTACCCAGCGTACCGGATACCCCTTGGTACTGGAAAGAGTGCAAAGGAACTCCACCTACCTGAGTTGAAGACCTCTGAAGGTCGCACGTGTTACTCATAACCGGACCCGCCTCCCTCATATGGTTAGTCCCAATGCCGCCATGTGTATCATAAAACCGGAGCTACAATTCCTACATAGGAATGCTCCGGACTGGATACACGTGTGGCACCCCCAGACCTAACCCCCGACAGAGGGAAGCTCTGGTATCAACAAGTTTACAACAGCACCGAATCTACTAGTCCAAGACGGTAAGCTCCGAAGTTGCCACGCGTCCAACCGCCGGACCTTCGGTCTTCACAGGCACATTGGTGGACCTCCAATGGCTCGGACCTTCAAGGGACATTTAAGGCTTCAAGCCCTGATTATGTGTCATTAATGCTATCTTAATGACACACGATCAGAGGACCCTTAATACTAGTAACGCCACCATTAAGGCGTGTTACCACGCTATTAAGGGGAATTAAGTACATTAAGCTGTGTATTAGGCATCAGTAACTGCCAGGGCCACATGTCGGGCTAGGCTAACAATGTAACGGCCAGCCCTTTTACTATAAAAGGACTGGCCGAGCGATACACAAGAACACTTTGGTCTGAGGCTCGCACTCGGGGGTCTTTGGTCTCTCTGACTGGCGCTCTCAGACTCTCATACACTCAATACAACAACAACACACCTATGGAGTAGGGTATTACGCTCAGGCGGCCGGAACCAGGTAAATCCTGTGTCAAGTCACTATCTTGTTCAGATCTCCGCGCACCCTAACCGAACTAAGAAACTCCATGGGCTACTAACAGTAGTACATCCGACAAGTCCGTTTTGGAACAGAGATGAAACCAGACAAGTCTGGTAGGGGGGGGGGGGTGGCGGACAACTCCGGGGCATGGCTAGGAATTCGGCCCAGATTGAGACAACATCGGACTAGTCTGCTGAAAATTGGACAAGTTCAAAAAAAACATTAGAACCAACAACGGACTAGTCCGTGTATTATGCTGGACAAGTCCGGGTTCAAAAGAAACTGAAGTTTAAGAAACCGAAGAGGGATATCGGACTAGTCCGGGTTGGAGGCTGGACAAATCCACACCGAGACAGAACTAAATTGTTGTTTAGTCCTAAATTCATTTTAATCTTGTTCCTTTTTATGTTGCTTAATGTTAAACATGTATGAGGATGCATGCAATGCATTATGCACAAAAATGAGGGTGGTACACTTTGCCTGTTGCCCGGAGTTTGAAGAAGGTCCAGAGCAGCGGCACGCAGGGTGGCACACTTACCCACATCTCGCAAAAGTGGACGAAGATTGCCACCAACAAGATTGAATGAGCTCCAAGATGTTGCAGTTGGAGTCTATGTGACTCCAGTAGCATCAGCAAGAAGCTGGATACTGATGGAACCTGCCCAACCATGGTGTACGCCGAAAAGTAGACAATGTTGCCGGGAGACTCCTTCTTGAACGGAAGCTTGCCACAGCGAATAGCATTGTTGAAGGAGTCGCTCTGCCAGCCCATCAACTTCCGGACTCTTGTGAGATACCTTTCACTCACAATATTGTTGGGGGAAGTCTGAGTTCCATCACCGCAAAGTGGAGTAAAAGTGGGAGCGCGATGCAAGGGTTCAAGCAGAGAACTCTATGAGCAAGAACAGATTGGTGCATAAGAGTTTTCTCTCCTTGCAATTTTATTAAGCCTCTGCAATGCTTGGATGGCAACTGCAATTGGACCTTGATCACACTGAACAAAGTTACCTCGTCAATGACAAGGGGAGTCAGTCCACTTCGCCAAAAAAGTCACAGCAGGTGAGCCGTTGTCATGATGAGAAGTTGGAAGCCCGATCACGACGACCTGACAGGGCTACAAGATTGCGTTGGGAACTGATATGAAAATCATATTGGGAACCGACATCCTTCAATTGCGTGAGATCCACACGTCATGTATCTCACCTACCAAATCAATAACGGTTGTGTGTCTCAAAAAGAAAACTGAAGCAGCAGCGCGAGAGAGATAATGGCCCCACCTCTGGCATCGAAACCTCACAATCTCACCAGAGGCGGGCCCAGTGGCCACTGTCAATACCCTGCATACCATGTATCCCTCGTACCAGAAGAAGACGCGCTAAGTTCCACCTACTAGTGTTGTGGACTCCCGGAGGCAACACGTGTCTTGCAATGCCGGACCTGTCTCCCTCCATAGGGTGGCTCCGATGCTACCACGTGTCCTGTAGTGTCGGACCTGCCTCCCTCCTTAAGGTGACTCCGGTGCTGCTACGTGTCCAGTAGCTTCGGACCTGCCACCGCAACAAGGGAAGCTCCGTGCTACCATGTGTCCAGTAGCTTCGGACCTACCTCCCCGCAGAGGGAAGCTCCGGAGCTACCACGTGTCACACGTCCGGATCTATGTCTACAACAGGAAGACACTGGGATCTCCAACGGCACGGACATTCAAGGGCTATCAATCTGTCGTTACAAGACCTAGTTAATGTGTCATTAATGCCATATTATAACGCACGATCAGAGCTCTATCAAGACTGGTAACGCTTCCATTAAGGCACGTTATCACAGTATTAACCCCCTTAACACTCGTAGATCGTGTATGGGGTGGTTATTATAGCCAGGGCCAGCTTTCAGGCCAGGGCACATACTGTAACAACCAGTCTTTGGCATATAAAAGGAATGCGCTGCACGGTTGAACTCAAGTGATCCAAATCCATCGAGATCCATCCAAGGTCGAGGTCAATCAGGCTAGCTCACCAGCATACTCGCTAGAAGCAATCCAATATACAAATCCCCCGTGGAGTAGGGTATTACGCTCAGGCGGCCCGAACCACGTAAAAATCCTTGTGTCACCTAGATCTTGGATATTGATCTTGATCCCTACCTAAATACAAACCTCCGCGGGCTACTTCTTAGTAGTACCGGGGAAGGTGTCGCTGGAACACTTCGGCATGAGTAGAACCTTAGAGGATAGGGCAATTTGTACGAAAATGTCCAAACTCACCACATTTGAAGCATCATTGAGAAACACCACTTCCTCTTCTTTGAGTTCTCACATTTTGCAATACTTTTGAGAATCGAGTAGAAAGAAGTGCTAGCTCCTCCTCTAGAAACTCTTCAATCCGTTCAAGGGTTAAAGAGGACAGCAAAGCAAGTGTACCACATGACAAAGAATGACTAGAGCTAGGCATGTCACATTGTGAAACAAATGCAAGAGACTTGTTGGGGTTTTTATGTGATATTATGTTAATTTCATGAGTTTTTAACTTTCATCTAATGTAAGTTTACTCATGACAATGGATTCACGAATAGATGTAACTTTCATCTTCCAAATTGACATGTCTAAAGCACTTAGTAATTGCCTAGCATTCTCAACATCTAAAAAATTAATGTTGACACTATGCATGTTGCTGAGAATTTTGTTAAAGCAAGCAAAGAGGTCATCAATTGACTCACCGGGTTGCATCTCCAAGCGCATGTATTCTTTCTTGAACATGTCTTGTCTTACCTCCTTGATAGTGTTGGATTCTTCATGATAATCACATAGAGCTTTCCAACATCGTACGCAGATCAGAGGCGTGCAACTCAATCATAGTCACTTTGAGTCAATCCTTGTATGATCAAGTTTTGCCTTGTTGTTGTTGTTGTCAACATCTCTCATGTTCGTAGTTGTGACTTGATCATTTGGCAGCACATCGTAAGCCTTGTACACCTTTTCCAATATTACAAAGCCTTCCGCCTAGATGAAAGCCTCCATATGTGCCTTCCAAACCTGAACATCAATGTCACTAAACACACAAGGCTTTGCGGAGTATTTCTCCATGATGGTTAGTCAAAATACATGCAAATCACAAACATTAGAGCACCATGGCTCTGATACCAATTGTAGGATCGAAGAGCATGTGAAAATCTACAAGAGGGGGTGAATGGTAGATTTAAATTTTTTCAGCGGAAGCAACAAAAACCCCTTGTCAGAAAATCGATCTATTAGAGAAACAATATGTGCGACTAATATTGACATGATCAATCATGTAAAAACCAGTATAGATTGTGAAGAATCACGTCACGAAGATGTCACAACAAGATTCACGAAAAACCGTAAAAAAACTCAAGTTATGATTGAAAGATCGAACAAGGGTCAATATGTTCTATCCGAGTAAAAAATCAGACCTGCAACACTGCAAAGAAACTCATGTAGATCAGAAAACACAAATCCAATGACCGTGAAATTTTCACAAATGATAGATAATAAAGTTTTGAAGAGAACCCAAAAAATTATGTCAACTGGATCCGTAAAACTCGAGTTATGATAAAAACACCAAAGAAAGGACGGGCAACGCAGAACTCAACGAGAAAGACCTGACGAAAACAAGTCAGACGAACAAGGCACAAAAGCTCCTCTAAACTATGAATTTTATTGATCAAAACACAAGAGGAAAAGCCTAAAGTCGTCTTACCTTGAGCGCTGGCCTCCTTTGCTTATATAACAAGCCCTAAGGCAAATCCAATCCTAACTAGGACGCTACTCCTACTCAGTTTTAACCAAAACTTTCCATAACTCCTCAAGACTCTTCCATACGCAAATAGAAGCAATTTTAAGACTTCTAGACACCTTAGGAATGTCCTAAACATTCCTAAAACAACTCAAGTTCATGACCCACATGAAATCTAACTAAAACAAACTCGAAACTTTCCATAAATGAACCATAACCACCTCAGCCGCAGCCTGAGGCATAATCCAGTCGGTTGGATGTTTTCAACCAATTCTTTACATCCACTTCTCTTCATAATTCCTTAGAACCATGTTTCCTCGTCCATGCACTCCTTGCACATGTGCAAAACACCTTCCAACAACATTCATGGTACTTTCATATGCATTGTTCTCGATCTAAACATGTTGCATGACCTCCCGATCAACTCAACTATAATTCCTTCTGAATATGGTTGTTGAACCTCATCTTCTCCCTAATACTAGTTCAATGGATCCCGTCACCAGCCATGTCTTGACCTCAAACAACAAATGCACATGAATAAACAACTAATCTTTGCGAGTATAAGTTCTCTATTTGACTCTCGTTAGATCGAAAACCACAACACCTTACGTGAGCACCTCACATAAGCATGTTGCAAACATAGCAAGATAATGTCCACCATGATCAGCCAAAACAAATAAAAAACTTAGTTCAAAAGTACTAAGCAAATCTTCCCATAAGTGTAAAGCAAGTTCGAACTGTATTATCCCGATATTCAAACTTCTGTAAATTAGAAATTGAATAGAGAGTTAGAATTTAAATATTAGGAATAAAGTTTATTTCATGAGGAAAATATGAAATATATGCATCTCATCTTGCATTTGCATTAATCCCTAGGTAATAAAATTTACTTACCAGAATAAATACATTAAAAGTAATTAAATTGCCATAACGAATATGGAAGGAAAGAAATAAAGAAAAGAAAATTTAATATGAAAGAAAGAAACAAGAGTTTATAAAAATAATAAAATAAAATAGAATATAATTAAAGAAAAATATAAGATATAAATATAACTAAGTAAATAAATAAATAAATAGAAAGAAAGAATTTATATGTAAATAATGAATAACAGGAAAATAAAAGATAAAACATATATAAATATGTAGGTAATAAGAAAGGTGAATGAGAATATAAAATATATAATAGAAAAATAAATACAAACAAATAGAGAATATATATATATATCTATAAAAATAGAAAACAAATATATATAAAATCTATAAAGAAAGAAAAAAATGGAGCTTTCGAGGAGTTTTTGAAATTTTCCAGAAGCCTTTGGAACCTTCTAGAAGTTTCTGGGGAAGGTTCTAGAAATTTTTGGAGGAAGATTCTAGAAGTTTCGGTGGAAGGCATCCAGGCCCTGGAAGGTTCCGGGGAAAACCTGGACTGACAAGTCTCGTAGCCTGCCGCAAGCCAAAAAAAAAAGGAAAAAAATTAACTTATGCGCTGGATCACGGTCCCAACGGGGACTCCCGTGAGCGCGGAGCCGCACCCGACCGGGACTCGGTCCCGTGCGTGCGCCATCCTGGCGCCCTCCGCCTATATAAAGGCTGATGGCCCTCGGTTCTACATGTGCTCCTCTCGTAAGCCTAAGTCGTCGTCGCGGTTAAAAAAAAAAACAAGAGAATCCCTAGCCACCAGGGAAAAAAAGAAGAAAAGTGGAGGAAGAAAAGGGAGGAGTCGCAGTTCCATAAGAGATCGTTGCATCTTCACTGTTCTTTTCGGGAGATTGCTGCATCATCTTCTTCGTCAACGTATCGCCGACGTCTTCTTCGTCTACATCACGGCACCAATATTCGACGGAGTCGCTAAGTCACCGTCGTCCTCTTCATCAACAAAACTCTAGATCCCGGGGACACGCGTGACTCCGCCGTTCCATGACCGTCGAGATTAGCCGCACACGGTAGGTTTTACAGTTTAGATCCAAATGACAAGAATTAATCTAATAATCAAATTATACAATGTGTAGAGTTTAATTTATTCATGCATCTATTAATCATCACTAGATCATCATAAATCAATCTAAAACTTGCAAGTCCACCAAGATCAATATGATATTTCAGATTTGACCAAATTTTATATTTTCAGTATTGTTAATCTGTTTTCTAGATTTAATAAATAGGATTTAAGGCTAATCAACTCATAAAGTATCAAAATAAATCTAGAAAAATTCCAGAAAAATTAGAATAAATTTTATGAATTTACTAATAGTATTTTTGGCATATTTAATGTTCTAAAATAATTATTTTGCCTCTGGATTAATTGTAATTTATTCCAAACTTGCTCAAATAAATAGGAAATCATTATTAAAAATTATTAAAAATCCATATAAATTTATCTACATTAATACAAACATATTTTTTGCATGCATCCATATTTTGAATATTGATTAGTATTTGAAATGCATTTGAATATTTTGAATATTAGTATGATCAAGAAGTTACGATTGAGAAGCGAATATGCGAGGATCTTCATGTGCAAAACTTTGAATTGATTGATCCATCAAATTGCGGAATATTAAGGCAAGTGTCCTTGACCATATTGAACCTATATTTTGAAATGTTTTGTTTGCAAAATTTGCATGCTTGTGTCAACTTGATAGAAAACCTATTCGTAGGAGTTTACTAGTATTGCTTGTCATCCCTTGTCGCTCGGGTTAGGGTGTAGAGAGTCGGGAAGGGTATTTTACACTTTTGCTCTGCTTGCTAAATTGGGATTGGTAATAACCAAATGGCTTAATTATGAACTATTGAACACTTGAATTATGTGGATTAATGATGATGAAATAATGATGAATCATTTTGGTAACATTGGATTTGGGCGATCTAAGCAAGCATGGGTTGTGGACTGGGTTGGATAAGATGGTGGTTTTGCTTGCCTTAGATCTAAGGACCGGTTCATGGGAGAATAAGCCAGGACTACAGTGCCACCACAAGGCCAAGTATGGGTGCGGTTTAGCCAATTAAATAGGTTTATTGCCAGCATTGATTCAAATCATTTGAGGAAGCAGGGAATGGGAGTTTGTTGGGTTTGCAATAGTGGCGGGACTGCCCTAGGATCCGAACGGCACAAGAGGGGGCCCTTGGTTGGATGTGCTTAGTTGGAGGCATCACCACCGGTAAAACCTTAGTGGGTCTGAATATGCTGATAGTCCCTTTGTAAAGGCTATTTTTTGATCTCTTGGCCGTACACCTAAGGAAGTGCAATTGGCATAAGGGAGGTTTCTTTAGTCGCCGATGAGTGACGAAATCATGAACTTGTGGGTAAAGTGGCACAACTTCTGCAGAGTGTTAAAAAACTACCATGATAGTTGTGCTCCCGGTTAAGAGCACCTTGATGACCTACATGATTAGAGGGAACTTAGAATTTGGAATGGTTGGTTATAGTTATACTTATAGTTATGAATTGAGTTATGATAAATGGATGATGATGGTAATAATCTGATATATGGATGGATCATTGATTATGGTTTCGTGTTATGTTAATTATGTGGGATATGATGGGATTACTTCACATAGACATAGTATGGTGCTTTTTACACGTTTTTAATGTACTTTTCAGCAATTAGCCATTGTTTTTTATCATGTTTTGTTTAAGCTACATGTCATACTTTCTCACACATGTTGAGTACGACATGTACTCACCCTTGCAATTCCCCCCACCAACGGTTTCAGGTGAAGCTTGGGAGTATCCTGAAGATAATATGGAGTACTAGGCTGTGTGCGGCCGTCGACTTGCCTGTGGTGTTTCTTGAAGTTGTGCTACCCTATTTGCTTAGTTTACTTAATTAGATTATCTCCGCTGCTGTTATAGTTCAATAATGTTCATTAGAGTTGTAATATGAGGAATACTTGAATATCATAATAAAAGTACTTATTTAACAATTTGAGTTGTTGTAATTATCTGTTTATCATTGGTGAATCACTTGTGTATGTGTGTTAAACATCCTAGGCACACATATACTGAACTTGGTTCATTTTTCAGAACCGAGTGTCACAAATTGGTATCAGAGCCGTGTCGACCGTAGGAAGCAAGCCTAGGTAGATTGGACATCATAAAATACATAGGAACTATTTTCTATAAAGCTATTTTCGAATTGCTTGCTGCTGCATTTTATTTTCACCGATTTCAGCCAATTACAGTTGCATTTTACCTTCTAATTCAGCCACATTTTAAACGTGTTTACTGTTGCGTTTTGCACACTTCCTCTGCTAAAGTTTCTTGTAAAATATATCTATTGCTGCTGCATTATTTTGATTGTTTGCCTTGCTTGCTGCTGCAATTTTCTTTTTTTTACTCCCTATTGCTATCATGCACTCTCTTTCTTTTCTCTTAATTGCTGCAGCAATCTTCGGACTATTTAACCTCTCATCCCTAATAATTCTCTTTTAAGAATGTAGGATTTATTTTTAATAACAATTCTTTTAAAGTTTTCCATTCTCTTACTTATTTTGGTGTATCTCCTTCTTTTCTCTGTTCATATATAATACACTTCTTTTGCAAAAAAAAAATTAGATGACCAACCTAGCACTTCTAAGAATCCGGAAGAAGTAGGAGCATTCGAAGAAGTACCGAAAGGAACACACCTCAGTGAGAAGACTTTCGAGATGCGCTTCATGTGGAGAAGCTTCGTATGAACCCGTTTCAAGCTGTTTTTCAGAATAGGACACTTCACCATCCCATAGTTACAATAATGTTCGGTCTTATGATTAGGATTTAAGTCTACCCTTGGATAAGTGAGTAATAAACGCTTAGATCGTTAGTGCATGTGTTTAGGTTTGGTGTGATGACTGTATGACTGCTTGCTTGTATGTTTGTGCGTTTGGATGTGCATTGTGGAACACTTATATATATCCACATCCTCATCCAATAATGCATTAATTTAGGACCATCTACCTTGACGCATGCATATAAGTTGGGATTCTTCTATCTCTCTTTTCTATCTCATTCGACCTCTACCTCAATAGAAGATGGACACAATTAGAGGAATCACAACTTCAGAGGAAGCTACATGGGAGTATGAAGACAATATTAAGATAAAGTTTTTCCTTATCTATTCTCTAATCTCTCCAAATCTAGAGGGTGAGATTCCTGTTAAAAGGGCTAGATTGTAACCTCTCCAATTTTCAAATTTTGGCTAATTCAAATTTAAATAAGAACTGCAGTTTTATTTCAAAATTTCTTCTCTGGTCAACTCGAATATCGAGGGCAAGATTCATGCTAAGGGGGATAGAATTATAACATCCAGATTTTCAAACTTGCGTGAATTAAAATAGAATAGGCAGTTAGAATTTAAATATTAGAAATAAAATTTATTTCATGAGGAAAATATGAAATATATGCATCTCATCTTGCATTTGCATCCATCACTAGGTACTAAATATTATTTACTAGAATAAATACATTAAAAGTAATTAAATTGCCATAACGAATATGGAATGAAAGAAATAAAGAAAGGAAAATTTAATATGAAATAAAGAAACAAGAGTTAATAAAAATACCAAAATAAAATAGAATATAAAGAAAGAATAATATAAGATATAAATATAACTGAGTAAG
Organism: Tuctoria greenei; assembly: GCA_036927565.1. Taxonomy (NCBI): domain Eukaryota; kingdom Viridiplantae; phylum Streptophyta; class Magnoliopsida; order Poales; family Poaceae; genus Tuctoria; species Tuctoria greenei. The sequence goes on from JAYESD010000006.1 coordinate 187,292,319, forward strand.
TAAATAAATAGAAAGAATTTATATGTAAATAACGAATAACAGGATAATAAAATATAAAACATATATAAATATGTAGGTAATAAGAAAATTGAATGAGAATATAAAATATATAATAGAAAAATAAATACAAATAAATAGAGAATATATTTAAAAAATAGAAAACAAATATATATATATATAATCTATAAAGAAAGAAAAAAATGGAACTTTCCAGAAGTTTTCGGAATTTTCAGGAATTTTCCAGAAGTTTGGAACCTTCTGGAAGTTTCTGGGGGGAAATTCTAGAAGTTTCCAGGGGAAGGCGCCCAGGCCTTGGAAGGTTCCAGGGAAAATCGGGACTGTCAAGTCCAGTAGCCTGCCGCAAGCCAAAAAAAAGGAAAAAAAGTTAACGTCTGCATTGGATCACAGTCCCATCCTGGACTCCCGTGAGCGCGGAGCCGCGCCCGACCGGGACTCGGTCCCGTGCATGCGCTGCCCTGGCGCCCTCCGCCTATATAAAGGCCGATGGTCGTCGGTTCTGCATGCGCTCCTCCCGTAAGTCTAAGTCACCGCCACAATAAAAAAAAGAAGCTCTAGCCGCCAGGGAAAAAGAGAAGAAGAAAAGTGGAGAAAGAAAAGAGAGGAGTCGCAGTTCCACAAGAGATCGTCATATCTTCGCCATTCTTTGCGGCAGATCGCTGCATCATCTTCTTTGTCAACGTATCACCAACGTCTTTTTCGTCTACATCACGGCACCAATATTCGACGGAGTCGTTAAGTCGTTGTCGCCCTCTTCGTCAATGAAACTCTAGATTCCGGAAACATGCGTCACATCACCGTTCCACTACCATCGAGACTAGCCTTACACAGTAGGTTTTACGGTTTAGATCTAAATGACAAGATTAATCTAATAATCAAATTATACAATGTGTATAGTTTAATTTATTCAAGCATCCATTAATCATCATCAGATCATCATAAATCAACCTAAAACTTGCAAGTCCACCAAGATCAATATGTTATTTCAGATTTGACCAAATTTTATATTTTCAGTATTATTAATCTGTTTTTTGATTTAATAAATAGGATTTAAGGCTAATCAACTCATAAAGTATCAAAATAAATCTAGAAAAATTCCAGAAAATTCAGAATAAATTTTAGGAAGTTACTAATAATATTTTGAGCATATTTAATGTTTTGAAATAATTATTTTTCCTCTGGATTAATTGTAATTTATTCCAAATTTACTCAAATAAATAGGAAATCATTATAAAAAATTATTAAAAAAGCCATAGAAATTTATCTAGCATTAATACAAACATATTTTATGCATGCATCCATATTTGAATATTGATTAGTATTTGCAATGCATTTATTGTGTGTGTTTGTATGTGTATGTGCTTGATTGCGAGTAGACGGGTACGATAAAAAAGTTACGATCGAGAAGCGAATATGCGAGGATCTTCATGTGCAAGACTTTGAATTGATGGAGCCATAAAATTGCGAAATATTAAGGAAAGTGTCCTTGACCATATCGAATCTATGTTTTTAATGTTTTGTTTGCGAAATTTTCTTGCTTGTGTCAACTTGATGGGAAACCTATTCGTAGGAGTTTACTAGTATTGCTTGACATCCCTTGTCGCTCGGGTTAGGGTGTAGAGAGTCGGGAAGGGTATTTTACACTTTTGCTCTGCTTGCTAAATTGGGATTGGTAATAACCAAATGGCTTAATAATGAACTATTGAACACTTGAATTATGTGGATTAATGATGATGAAATAATGGTGAATCATTTTGGTAACATTGGATTTGGGCAATCTAAGCAAGCATGGGTTGTGGACTGGGTTGGATAAGATGGTGGTTTTGCTTGCCTTAGATCTAAGGACCGGTTCATGCAAGAATAAGCTAGGACTACAGCGCCACCACAAGGCCAAGTATGGGTGCAGCTTAGCCAATTAATTAGGTGTATTGCCAGCACTGATTCGGATCATTCGGGGAAGGGGGAATTGGAGTCGGTTCGGTTTGCAATAGTGGCGGGACTGCCCTGGGATCCGAACGGCACAAGAGGGGGCCCTTGGTTGGATGTGCTCAGTTGGAGGCATCACCACCGGTGAAACATTAATGGGTCTGAATATGCTGATAGTCACTTTGTAAAGGCTATTTTGTGATCTCTTGGCCGTACACCTAAGGAAGTATAATTGGCATAAGGGAGGTTTCTTTAGTCGTCGACGGGTGATGAAATCACGAACTTGTGGGTAAAGTGGTACAACTTCTGCAGAGTGTTAAAAACTATCATGATTGTCGTGCTCCCGGTTAAGAGCACATGGATGACCTACATGATTAGAGAGAACTTGGGATTTGGGATGGTTGGTTATGGTTATGGTAATAGTTATGAATTGAGTTATGATAAATGGACATAGATGATGATGATGGTAATAATCTGGTATATGGATGGATAATTGATTATAGTTTCATATTATGTTAATTACATGGGATATGATGGGATTACTTCACATAGACATAGTATGATGCTTTTTACACATTTTAATGTATTTTTCATCAATTAGCCATTGTTTATTATCATGACTTGTTTAAGCTACATGTCACACTTTCCCACACTTGCTGAGTACGACATGTACTCACCCTTGTAATTCCCCTCACTGACAGTTTTAGGTGAAGTTTGGGAGTATCCTGAGGATAATGTAGAGTACTAGGCTGTGTGCTGTCGTTGACTTGCTTGTGGTGTTGCTTGGAGCCGCGCTACCCTATTTGATTAGTTTTCTTAATTAGATTATGTAAAATCCCACATTTTCCTTCATATGAGGTTCAGTTGTAAATTGGTTGTTAGCCCTAATGGAGACCGATTATAGCCATGCTTATAAACATGATCTCATCAAATCTTTTCTTCTACTCATGTTTAAATTTATTAACATGAGGAATGAACTTCACCAATAAACTTAGATTAATTCTTTTGACCTCTCTTCAAAGTTTGGAATTATTTGAAGAAAGATTGTTAGGCCAATTTAATATGCAGTACCAAATAGATATTCAAATTAATATAAATTAAATATATACTACTGTATATTTGGCCCTGTCAAAATTATTCAATTCAGAGGCCATAAATTTTTCTATTGTTTTCTAATATTCCAAATGGACTTCCTGCAAAGTTTCATAAATTTTGAACTCCATTTGCTATTTTAATTGAGACGCTTAGCAAATTCAAACCATGTTTTGAATTCAGATTTTGAATTCTGTTCAACTAGATTGAACATCAAGATTTGAACACACACTCATGGTCAGCATAACTTGCTTGACTTATCCCCATAGTTTCACAACTTTTGGAACTCAATTGCTACTTAAATCAGTGGCACCATTGAATTTCATCCAAATTCAAAATTGAATTTGAAATTCAATTGAAACTTGCTCCAATTCAAAATCCAATTGCAGAATCAAATTCTAGATATTTATTTGAGCCTCCCCACAAAAATCTAGAATTTTTGGACAAAATTTGGTAGGAGAATTGAAGTTACAGAGAAGGGAAGTAGATAAGAGGAGGCGGGGCCCACTGTCAGCCAAAGCACTCGAGTGAAACCCACGGGGGGGGGGGGGGGGGGGGGTGTGGTGCTTTTTCTCCAGCTCGCCGTGCCGATCGACGCTGGCAGCGCGCGACACCGCGACGCGCATGCATCCACCGAGCTGCTTGCCTGCATGACATCGTGGCGTGCTCCCCTCTCCCCTCTGTCCCTATAAATACCCCTTGGCCGTTGCCGTTGGACACCATCTCGGTTCACACCATTTTCGCCGCCCCTGTTTATTTGAGCTCTCGCTAACGATTGCAGCCGTTTCTTCCTGAGTTGTAAGTAGATAAAAGGCTTGTCACAAACTCCTCTACGTATTCCATTTGATCATTGATCGTGACATAGCTTCTGCTTGGCATATTTTGAAGTTTCCCAGTCGCCGTCGAGGAAGCCGCCGAGAACCTTCACTGTCTCGCCGTTGAACACCAGTTCCTGACCATCTCTAGCCTCGATCCTTTAAGCAAAAAGGTTTGCAATCCTCTCTAGTTCATGCTCACAGAATCTAAGCTTATGACATGAAGTGTAACTTGAGTTCTTGTTCGAGAATCGAATGGTTTCTCAATAGAACAGCAAAGCTTCTCGCTTAAATTCATTTCATTCTTGCAATCATCCTTAAATCTGGTTAGCAGATAGTTTCTATGTTTCCTAAGGAAGCTCCATGCCCCAAAACTCTGAAAGTTATCAACCGAGCATCTTAGATTTCAAGTTTTCGAGGCCGCCGGTTGAAAAACCGCACTTCGCCATCGAACTAAGCCTTGCCAGCGATTTTACCCCAATCTGACCCCCAAATCATACTCCTGGTACCCCCAGGAACCTTCCTGAGTTTTTCCCGAGCCTATTGCGCCATTTCTGAGCATTTCCGACGAAGGCCGAAACCCTAGCTCCGCCGTCACCGTCGCGCTGCCGTCTCTGGCCATCGCGGGCGTGATTGGACACCACCATCGGCTTGCGCGGTCGATTTTAGGGTTGAGCGGTCATGGCGAGGCCGAACGGGGGTCAACACACCTAAGTCCGGTGAAGCACCGCCACGGTTCCGGCGAGATGCGCTGTCGCGCCATGAGGTAGACGAAGGCATATGGGCCCCACTTGTCAGCTCCTATTCGAACGTCGGGACTAGCTGCGGCACTGGATCCAGTGCGGCTGCGCGGTTGAACCCCGTGGCCCTCGGTGTGGCCCAGATGCGATTGGCCCATTCAAATAAAGTGGGACCGGCCCCTTTTATTTGAAATTTCCAATAGGAAAATAAATCCAGATTCAATCCCAACTTAGAAAATCCATAACTTCCAGTAGAATTATCCAAAAATTCCTAAACAAATTTTGTTAGAACCAGAATGGAGAATAATATCCAGTGGTGCACTTGGATTTGTATGAAAAGCCATAGAAATTTCTCCATAATTCAGATAAGCAAAATGCTTAAAGAATTCATTCCCACAATTCTTTTAATTGGAAAATTTCCAATTTTGGTCAGAACACTATTGTTAACACCCTTGACATCCAGTAAATGTTTCAAGCTCTTTGGACTTAAAATACTGGGTTTATCAATGTTCCAAACCTCTATGTAGTTATAAATTGAGAAAAATGGAAAAATCAATTTCCAGAAATTTACCCAAACTTGAAAAATCAATTTCTCCGTGGAGAAAGCTCAAAAAATGGTGAAACTAATTTTCCTAGAACCAATGAGACCCCCTCTACATGATACAACCCTTGGTAGCCATAATACATCTCCCAAAATTTCAACCAAAAATTTAGAGAAGATTATTGCTTACCATAATTGTTAATAATAACAAACGTCCTTTATCATCTCCTGTTCTTTGCAAGAGTCTTCTATATATTCTCTAGTATCCACCATAAAAATTCCAAAGTCAATTAAGATAATTATCTTGTTTTATCTTAATATACTCACCCAACCTTAAGCATCTTAATTATTCACAAAATCATTTATACCTAGTATATGCATATCGTGTAGTAGCTGAAGTCGAGGAGCAGCCGGAAGCCTTGGAGGTCCAGCTGCCAGAAACTAACATAGACTCAAACTCGCATTCAGGCAAGCCCCAGTTTGTATTTAAGTTCCTTACAGTGTTTTGCAGTTTTATTTCACCTTACGTCTTCAGATGATTGTGCATTATGTTTAAGGTGTTTGACATCCACTTGCATGGCCCACAACTCCTATGGAGTCTTGGGTAGGTCTACGGGCTGTTGAGTAGACACTGTTATGCTTATTCTCATAGGAATTCAGTAGAAGTCGAGTAGTTGGAATCTACTCGCGAGATAGGAATTTTATCACATGGGAGATCCTTGAATAATAGAATGGCTTATGAATATGAAATTGATACTGAGTAGTGGATAGAATGCAGTGAGAAGTGGTCTCACGTGCGTAGCCCTGCTTGTGTCGATTGAGGACCGTTTCGTGTGCGGTCCTGCTGTACAAGCTTGAATTGTACCGGCGACATACTGGAGGAATGGGCTCCAGTAAACTGACGTAGCTTGGTACTGGTTTGTCGAGTCATTCATTCCGTTTTATAGGCGTGAGTTAAGGGCAGCAAGGTGTAAATCAGCTGGTGGGTACGTCAGAGTATGCCCCACACAGTGACCTCCTGCTCGTGACGGATCGACCGGTTGGACATTCGAGTGTTTAGTAAAAGGTGGCCATATACGACTAGAACTGAATTGTTATGTAGGTACTGCTGAAAGTACTCACTGGCATTTCCGAAAGTGTGTATGTGTCGTGTTGTTCTGGTTATGTCCTGATTGTAATCACCGTCCCTTGTGGTAATAGAGTATCACTTGTTCACTGCGCCGTGACATAGTAAATACTAAAGAAGTTAGGAGAATATGATATATTGGTTTATAAATTGCTTGGACAACTATGTTTGCCTTAGAGATAGTACAATTAAAAGTTTACAGTTTCCCCATACTTTACCTATAATAGCATTATGTGCTTTGTGCACATCACATCATCGGCAAAATGTTTCTTGTTTGATTGTGGAGTCTATGATGTGCCGTGCCTGAGGAATGTCATGTGCTAAGTAAAACATGACTATAAGGATCCACTTGTAGGCGAGTCCTTTATGCTATTTCTTACCTATGCTTAGTATTCATCCTTGCATATGTCTAGTGAGACGGGTTAGTTTTGCTAAGCCTTATGCTCACGTTTGCAGTTAACGAGTTTTTGCAGATTATACGACTGATGACGGGTTTAATGACAAGGATGCACCCCCTCCAGGGTTTACAGCTGAGTGGGAACCCTGCACGCCGCCGTGAATTGTGTGTTGCTAGTGCAAAGTATCCAGGACATGGATGACTTTACTTTTGCATAGCTAGTGCTGAGAGCGTAGCTATGATGTATAGTTCTCTTTCCTTCTATTAGTACTTTTTAAACTTCCGCTGTGCTTGTCAATAAAGACTTGGTATTGTAAATTTGTTCTTGTTCTATTCTTGTATACTGTTGGGTGTCGCATTGCACGACACCACCCAATGAGATCCTTGGAGGTCGGGATTCCGGTCCCCACAGACATGGTATCAGAGCATCGTTGGGAATAGTGTACTTGAAAAGAACATATTTCAAAAATTAGGATTTGAGTGAGGAATTAGCTATATGCCCTTATAAGGAGTATTATTAGTATAAGATATAAAGGTGGTAAACTAACTTATATGTTATTAATTATGTAACGACGCTCCGATGTCAGGTAAGAAGTAAGGTATGCCACCGTAAACGGACCAATTGCGGTAAGATCACCATGCGAGAGGTAGCATGGCAATTTTCCGTGGCTTGGCACGGAAATGTTAATAGGAGTCTCTGAAGCTTTCTATGTTTCTGAGAACCTATGACACGCGGTACCCCAGCGTGCTTCAAAGTTAGTGGGAGCCCCTGTCGGGTGATGTATAACCCGATAGTATGCCTCTCTAGAATCATTCATATTCTATGGGAGCATGCGAAACATGTATGCACGAGCATGTATAAGCCGGTTCGTACGGGAGTCTTTGCTGTACAGACGTATTTACAGCCATGTACCTCGAGACATGACCTCGCTCGAGGGCGACTCACACCAGAGTCGTATGCATTTATTTTCATATGTATTATTGTGACTGTCTGTCGTGTTTCCTCGTGCCGCCCTTGAGGTGTGAAGGTGTGAAAGGGGATTGTTTGTCTTTTGCAGCATTGACAACGGTAGCGACCTGTGTAGCACACGTTTGCGAGTGAACGATACTAGGACCACCTATAAACGTATCCGGAAATAACCGGTTAGAATTTTCTTTGGTGAGGCACGTAGTACCGTCGGTATCAACATTGATACTTGACCACCCCCAACAATGACAAAATTGGATGCATTATATTTTAGAAAGTCGGACTATCAGGTGCTGGTAGGTTTGGACTCCGCAAAGATAAAAATTCGATTCAACATGGGATTAGCACCAAGATTCTTGATTTCTGGCCAAAGTTTGCTCAACTTAGCCAGGTTGTAATATTGTTTAGTTTAAAATAAACATAGGGTTAGGATATATGGATTAAAATTTCTCGAAGTCCTCTACAACTTTTCTGTTGACCATCAAGGCAGAAAAGCTTGAGAATCTATTGAAATTTGGAGTATGCTTAAACTACTCCAGATAACCCTACCGTTGTACCAGTCTCAGTAATTTTGCTATAACTCACTGTAGAAAAATCTTCTGCCTTATTGTGATATATATCTGAAAAGGGTAGAAGCATATCCACAGTGTTGTTATTTAAAGTTCCTCTTGATTCAAATTGGAGGCAATTCAAATTTCGAGCTCAAAACAGTGAACTGCAGGACTGCTGAGGAACAACTGTCAGTTCATCTGTCAAGTTTAAGTAGCTTTAGCTTTTGATCCAGAATAGTGACATGGTCATATATATACATTTCTGGAAAACTTAGCAAGTCCTCTATCAGCTTCGTGTTGTACTCGTGGCCTAAATCTTGGTATAGCTGTGTTAAATTACTATGGTTGCAAACTTGGTTCTGGCGGATGAGAACTTGAACAGTTGGCACATAGTTTCAAATTAACACACTATACCTAAGTAACAAATGTTTCATGGCCGAAATCTTTTACCTCTGGATTTTTAACTTGATGTTATACAATATTTATTTTGTCATTAACTCAATATATTGTCATGATATGCCTGTATAAATTGTGGAAATCACCACATATACAGGAGAGATTCTGTCAAAATTTCCAGAAAATATGGGTCAACTTAAAACCTGTATAGATTTTATTTCCAAGCTCACCTGGAGCTGTATGAGTACAATATGGGAATTTTGGAAAGTGTACTACAACTTTTGTATTCAAACCAACATCTGGTTCTGAAGTTTCCTTTGTGAAAATTTTGAATTTATACAGGAAGGTCAGCTGGAACAGACTGTGATTACAACTCCAGTTTTAAATTTCTTAAACTGTTGAGAGTTGGAAACCTTCTCATTGTTCCAGTATTCTTTTCTATAGATGACGGATGTGATGATGCTATTACCGGACGGATGGATATTTTCCACTTGCGCTAGCCATCCGGGTTTCCCAAGTATGTTGCCAGAAGTACTCCAACAGTTTGGTTTCATCGAGATGCCAAGCTATTGGGGTAGAGAAACGATTGACAGTGGTGTTCGGTCCTGCACCATTTTGGTAGACATCCCAGCTAGTCCACATCTTTATGGATGGGCTCCTTTCTCGGTTACCATCGAGGGGGCTCATTTAGAGGACACTTGGGCAATCGCTGCGGGCGAAGCGCTTATGAAGTTTTGTGAGCTTCATCAAGATGCCATGGATGGGACTCAATTTGCCCTTATTCCGGTCCGTGGTATGGCTGGATTTGAGTGGCAACGTCGTATGGTTGCTGCCTATACACCATATGGCGACACAACCTCAACGACACTTGGGACATATGCGACTGCTTCCCATATGGTGGTTTCTACGCAAGGCACCACTATTTTGGATCAAGTCGAAGCCTTGTGGGAAGCGACGGAGCGGGGAGATACCCTTGATCATATCAACGAGAATCTACGTTCGCTCCTAGCTCCAGCAAATCACCGGTTAAATAAGTGCGAGAGTCAGCTGCATTAAGCTCACATTAGGCTACGGAAAGCTCGTGCCGAACAACGCAAGATCGCACTGAACTTCAGCAAGCTCGTGGTGAGTTGCAAGCAAGTCAGTTAGAGGTGCAACAACAGCAGGAGCAGCTGTTAGCAGTCACTGAAGAGCAGGACACCGCCATTGAGACAGCTCAGAATTGGGAGTATGAGGCAGAGCAACTTCAGGATAATGTGATTGAGGCCGACGCACAATTGCAACCAGTGGTGTATCCACCGGCCCATAATATACTACTAATTATGGGTGAACAATTGCCTTTGAATGACAAAGAAGAAGAAGAAGATCCCGAGGAACTCGAGTACGTCGAGTAGGACGTATTGGAGTGGGATGTTGCAGCACTTCTGCCATCACGGGGCAACCTATAGTTTAATAGTTGCTCGTGTTTTTCTTTTGTGGCCATCTTTGTGTCATATTAAGAATAGTAGTGGGTATGTCTAAGCTGATAAGATGTGTATGACATCTCATAGGAGCCAAGTATAGTAGAGATGTATTTCCATAGTGGGAGTCCATCATTTTGGAGTTTACTACTGTAAACTTGGTCATGAGATAATATATATTGTATAAAGTTTGTACTTTATCAATATATATGAATGTTATGCACTTATTCTCTTGTCAATAGTCGTGCTACTGAAAAATGATAGGGATAAGAGAAAAGGAAACGTTTGCTGATTTTAAGTAATTTGGATGCAGAATGGTGCGTACGCGCTCGACACCAGAAATGGGAGGATCCAGTCATGGTCGTGAGGACGAATCTCCGACCCAGCAGACAGCTGCAACGCCGCAGCAACAAGTTCCTCCTCCACCACCTCCGGAACTTCCAAGGAGTCTAGCGGAGGTTCTCGCCGTAGTGCTTGGCTCGCGCGACGAGCAAACGGAATTACTACGGACTCTGGTCCAGCATTCGTCCCGTCAAGGAGGGCGACCAGATGCGGGTCCACGACAACCTTCTCTGATTTTGTACTCGGATTTCATGTCAACGCACCCGCCGGTCTTCATGGAGGCCGATGACCATTGGAGGCGGACAACTGGCTCCGCTCCATTGAAGGGAAGTTCAGTTTGCTACGAGTAATCGAACATCAGAAGACCCTGTTCGCGGCCCAACAATTACAAGGGTCTGCTGGTGCGTGGTGGGCAAATAACCTTGCCGCACGACCAGCTGGCTACGCCGCGAGCTGGGAGGAGTTATGGGAGGCGTTTTGTGCCTATCACATACCTTCCGGTGTGATGAGATGGAAGCTTCAAGAGTTCTTGGAGCTGAAGCAAGGAGGAAGGAGTGCTTACGAGTACTCCAAGATATTCAACCACTTGGCTCAATATGCTCAGGACCAAGTGAATACTGAAGATCAAAAACGGGAATGCTTCTATCGGGGTTTGAACCCCAAGATGAAGGACAAGCTTGCCTTGTTCAACAGCGGTAGCTTCAACAACATGGTCAATGCCGCAATCGTACAGGAGGACGCTACTAGGGAGCTATTCTCCGACAAGAAGAAAAGGAGTGCTCCGCAGGGCAGCGGAGGAGGCACTCCTCAAAAATACCGCATGGTGTATCGATCACCATCCGGCCAGAGGTGGCAGCCGCCATCGCGGCCACCAATGTTTTGTGGTCGTCCATTCAATACCGTCGGCTTCCGCCCACAATAGCAACAGGGGATGATTCCGAGTGCACCTCTACCTCCACCACATGCACCGGGATTCCGTCCTCCACTCCGTACCAGTTAGACCCCGTACACGTGCTATACGTGTGGACGTACGGGGCACTTCGCCAAGGACTGCCCGCAGAGCGCGGGATAGTCATCGTACCAGGGGGCGAACCAGCCTCACAACCAGCCCAAGAAGCCAGCCACCAGAACCGGCAACGTTCACCACCTCGCCATGAAGGACGTTCTGAAAGGCGCACCCGTACTCACGGGTACGTTCTCTCTCATTGGTCATCCCGTAGTCATCCTTTTTGACTCGGGTGCTTCCCATAACTTTATTAGCAAGTCTTATGTCAATCAATATCAATTGCCTATCAATTCCACAAAAACCCCATATATGATTTGTTCTCCGGGAGGCAAAGTAGTAGCAGATAAGATGGTCCATAGGGTACCTCTTAATCTTGGTGGGAACATATACCCTATCTCTCTCATTATATTGGAGCATCAGAAATTAGATGTCATCTTAGGAATGGCATGGTTGCAATACAACGGTGCTATTATTGACATCATTCCCTGGAGAATATATCTAAATTCTCCAGTCCACTCTCCCCAAATTCTCACTCTTGAGAGTAATATCCACGTGCCTCCAACTGCTGATAACACTGAGGCCTGTAAACTCGAAGATATTCTAGTAGTATGTGAATATCCGGACGTTTTTCCCGAAGATCTTCCTGGTATGCCACCAGAAGGAGATGTCGAGTTTAAAATTGAACTTGTACCGGGAATAGTGCCAATCTCAAGAAAGCCGTATAAGATGGCACCTAAAGAACTTGCAGAACTGAAAGAGCAGCTAAAGGAACTTTTAGACAAGGGTTTCATTCGTCCAAGTTCGTCACCTTGGGGCTGTTCTGCATTATTCATGGAAAAGAAGGATAAAACATTGAGACTATGTGTGGACTATTATCCACTGAATGCTGTCACAATCAAGAACAAGTATCCACTATCCTGTATCGACATTATATTCGATCATTTGGTAGGTGCTCGGGTATTTTCGAAGATGGATCATCACTCTGGTTATCATCAGATCAGGATTCGACCAGAGGATATACCTAAGACAGCATTCTCGATGAGGTATGGATTATATGAGTACCTTGTCATGTCCTTCGAAATAACCAACGCACCGGCCCATTTCATGTATCTCATGAATTCGGTATTCATGCTGGATTTGGACAAGTTTGTCGTGGTCTTCATCGACGACATCCTTGTATACTCAAAATCCGAATAGAACATGCACAACATTTGCACATCGTGCTTCAATGATTGCGGGACCACAAGTTGTACGCTAAGCTCAGCAAATGTGAGTTCTGGATCAACCAAGTGCCATTTCTGGGGTATATCATCTCTGCCGAAGGGATTGCAGTTGATCCAAGCAAGATTAAGCAAGTACTCAATGGGAGTCTCCCAAGTCTGTGCATGAAGTTCAAAGTTTCCTGGGTTTAGCTGGATATTATCGAAGGTTCATCCCAAGCTTTTCCAAGATAGCTAAACCAATGATGGAACTTCTAAAGAAAGAAAAGAGATATACCTGGACAAAGGAATGTGAGGAGGGTTTTCAAGCATTGGAAAAACACCTCACAACGGCACCAGTATTAGCCCAACCAGACACAACAAGATCCTTTGATGTTTATTGTGATGCATCTGGAATTGGTCCAGGTTGCATATTAATACAAGACAGAAGGGTGATCGCTTATGGATCACGGCAGCTTCGAAACCATGAGCAGCATTATCTAACTCATGATCTTGAACTCGCTGTCGTGGTACTAGCATTAAAGATGTGAAGACACTATCTATGGGGAAAACTAATACATCTCTACACCGATCACAAAAGTTTGAAGTACATCTCCACCCAGAAAGAATTGAATATGCGACAACGAAGATGGTTGGAGTTAATCAAAGGCTACGAGATTGAGATCCACTACCATTCCGGTAAGGCAAATGTAGTCGCTGATGCGTTAAGTCGCAAGTCCCATATCAATAACCTTTCTATCACCTTGATAGAGGAAGAAGAACCAAGTCTCTACTTGGTTCCGTCTGGGGCGCTCTACAACCTATTATGGAGGCTCAGAAGGAGGACAAGGGTGTATCTCATATTCGTCAACGAATGAAGAAGGGAGAAATGAAGTATTTCCGAGGTGACAATGACGGTACCATCTGGTTCAAAAACCGCATCGTGGTACCCCGCAATGTGGCACTTTGGAAGAAAATTTTGAACGAGGCTCATTTGTCCAAAAATTCTATTCATCCGGGGAGTAACAAATTGTACCAAGACTTGAAGAAGAAATTTTGGTGGACTCGGATGAAGAGGGAAATAGCGAAGTATGTATCCGAATGTGATACATGTCGACAAGTGAAAGCCGACCATCTGAAAGCAGCCGAACAATTACAACCGTTAAGCATACCTGCCTACAAATGGGAGGACATCAGCATGGATTTCATTGTTGGATTACCTCTCACTTTTCTCAAATATGACTCAATTTGGGTGATAGTCGACCCACTCACCAAGTTGGCTCACTTTATTCCAGTCAATGTCAAGTATGTGGCACGGCAATATGCAGAGATGTATATTGCCAGGATCTTATGCTTACACGGAGTACCCCGCACTATCATATCAGATTGTGGAACCTTGTTTGTTGCTTGATTTTGGGAGTAGCTCCATGCATCTCTGGGTACCAAATCGATTCGAAGCTCAGCTTACCATCCACAGACTAATGGTCAAACAGAACGAGTAAACCAAGTACTAGAGGATATGCTCCGCGCCTGTGCCATCCACCATGGTAAGAACTGGGATGATCATCTACCATTGGCGGAGTTTTCAGACAACAATGGTGATCAGACCAGCATTCAAATGGCACCATATGAAGCTCTTTATGGCTGGAAGTGTCGCACACCGTTGATCTGGTGTGAATTCGATGAACGAGTAACATATGGTATAGACTTGGTAAAGGAAGCCGAAAATCGAGTACGAGTTATTCAAGCCAACCTAAAGGCTTCTAAGTCTCGCTATAAAAGCTATGTGGACAAATGACGTCGACCACTTCATTTTGATATCGGGGATCACATTTATCATCGTGTATCTCCAATGAAAGGGATTCATCGCTTTGGAGTAAAAGGGAAGCTAGCTCCACGTTTCATCGGACCATTCGCAATAAGTGAGCAGTGTGGACCTGTAGCCTATCGGCTAGAGCTACCAACATCTCTTTTAGGGGTCCACAATGTGTTGCACATTTCACAATTGAGAAAATGTCTCAAGGCCCCAACGGAAGTCGTATAGAGTATTTGGAAGCTCTCCAACCAGATCTTACTTACTCTGAACATCCAACCTAGATAATTGATGAGAAGACCCGTACCACAAGAAACTGCACCTTGCATTTCTACAAGATCTTGTGGGGAAACCACACCGCTGATGAAGCAACGTGGGAAAGCAAGGAATATCTTAAAGCCAATTATCCGGACTTGTTAACATCATATGTTCATTAGGTCTTTTCTTTTTATCCTTCCTTTTGTAATCTCGGGATGAGATTCTTTTAAGGGGGGAGGAATGTAAAATCCCACATTTTCCTTCATATGAGGTTCAGTTGTAAATTGGTTGTTAACCCTAATGGAGACCAATTATAGCCATGCTTATAAACATGATCTCATCAAATCTTTTCTTCTACTCATGTTTAAATTTATTAACATGAGGAATGAACTTCACCAATAAACTTAGATTAATTCTTTTGACCTCTCTTCAAAGTTTGGAATTATTTGAAGAAATATTGCTAGGCCAATTTAATATGCAGTACCAAATAGATATTCAAATTAAAATAAATTGAATATATACTACTGTATATTTGGCCCTGTCAAAGTTATTCAATTCATAGGCCATAAATTTTTCTATGGTTTCTAATATTCCAAATGGACTTCCTGCAAAGTTTCATAAATTTTGAACTCCATTTGCTATTTTAATTGAGACGCTTAGCAAATTCAAACCATGTTTTGAATTCAGATTTTGAATTCTGTTGAACTAGATTGAACATCAAGATTTGAACACACACTCATGGTTAGCATAACTTGCTTGACTTATTCCCATAGTTTCACAATTTTTGGATCTCAATTGCTATTTAAATTAGTAGCGCCATTAAATTTCATCCAAATTCAAATTGGAATTTGAAATTCAATTGAACTTGCTCCAATTCAAAATCCAATTGAAGAATAAAATTCTAGATATTTATTTGAGCCTCCCCACAAAAATCTAGAACTTTTGGACAAAATTTGGTAGGAGAATTGAAGTTACAGAGAAGGGAAGTAGATAAGAGGAGGTGGGGCCCACTGTCAGCCAAAGCACTCGAGTAAAACCCACGGGGGGGGGGGGGGTGCTCTGTCTCCAGCTCGGCCCGCCGATAGACGCCGGCAGCGCGGACACCGCGACGCGCATGCATCCACCGAGCTGCTTGCCTGCTTGACGCCGTGGCGCGCTCCTCTCTCCCCTCCGTCCCTATAAGTACCCCTTCGTCGTCGCCGTTGGACACCATCCCGGTTCACGCCATTTTTGCCGCCCCAATTCGATCGAGCTCTCGCTGACGATCGCAGCCGTTTCTTCCCGAGCTGTAAGTAGATAAAAGGCTTGTCACAAACTCCTCTACGTATTCCATTTGATCATTGATCGTGACATAGCTTCTGCTTGTCATATTTTGAAGTTTCCCAGTGGCCGTCGAGGAAGCTGCCGAGAACCTTCACTGTCTCGCTGTCGAACACCAGTTCTAGACCATCTCCAGCCTTGATCCTTTAAGCAAAAAGATTTGCAATCCTCTCTAGTTCATGCTCACAGAATCTAAGCTTATGACATGAAGTGTAACTTGAGTTCTTGTTCGAGAACCGAACGGTTTCTCAATAGAACAGCAAAGCTTCTTGCTTAAATTCATTTCATTCTTGCAATCATCCTTAAATCTGGTTAGCAGATAGTTTCTATGTGTCCTAAGGAAGCTCCATTCCTAAAAACCCTGAAAGTTATCAACCGAACATCTTAGATTTCAAGTTTTCGAGGCCGCCGGTTGAAAACTCGCACTTCGCCGTCGAACTAAGCCTTGCCGGTGATTTCACCCCAATTTGACCCCCAAATCATATTCCTGGTACTCCCAGGAACCTTCCCGAGTTTTTCCCGAGCCTATTGAGCCATTCCCGAGCATTTCCGAGGAAGGCCGAAACCCTAGCTTAGCCGTCACCGTCGCGCCGCCGTCTCCGGCCATCATCGGCGTGATTGGACACCACCATCGGCTTGCGCGGTCGATTTTAGGGTTGAGCGGTCACGGTGAGGCTGAACGGAGGTCGACGCACCTAAGTTCGGCGAAGCACCGCCGCGGTTCCGGCGAGAAGCGTCGTCGCGTCGCGAGGTAGATGAAGGCCTATGGGCCCCACTTGTCAGTGCCTATTTGAACGCCAGGATCAGTTGCGGCACTGGATCCGATGCGGCTGCGTGGTTGAACCCTGTGGCCCTCGGTGTGGCCCAGATGCGATTGTCCCATTCAAATAAAGTGGGACCGGCCCCTTTTATTTGAAATTTCCAATAGGAAAATAAATCCAGATTCAATCCCAACTTAGAAAATCCATAACTTCCTGTAGAATTATCCAAAAATTCCCAAATAAATTTTGTTAGAACCAGCATGAAGAATACTATCCAGTGGTGCACTTGTATTTGTATGAAAAGCCATAGAAATTTCTCCATAATTCAGATAAGCAAAATTCTTAAAGAATTCATTCCCACAATTCTGTTAACTGGAAAATTTCGAAATTTGGTCAGAACACTATTGTTAATACCCTTGACCTCCAGTAAATGTTTCAAGCTCTTTGGACTTAAAATACTGGGTTTATCAATGTTCCAAACCTCTATGTAGTTATAAATTGAGAAAAATGGAAAAAACAATTTCCAGAAATTTACCCAAACTTGAAAAATCAATTTCTCCCTGGAGGAAGCTCAGAAAATGGTGAAAAAAAATTTCCTAGAACCAGTGAGACCTCCTCTACATGATACAACCCTTGGTAGCCATAATAGATCTCCAAATATTTAGAGAAGATTATTGCTTACCATAATTGTTAAGAATAACAAACATCCTTTATCATCTCCTGTTCTTTGCAAGAGTCTTCTCTATATTCTCTAGTATCCACCATAAAAATCCCAAAGTCAATTAAGATAATTATCTTGTTTTATCTTAATATACTCACCCCACCTTAAGCATCTTAATTATTCACAAAATCATTTATACCTAGTATATGCATATCGTGTAGTAGCTGAAGTCGAGGAGCAGCCGGAAGCCTTGGAGGTCCAGCTGCCAGAAACTAACATAGACTCAAACTCGCATTCAGGCAAGCCCCGGTTTGCATTTAAGTTCCTTACAGTGTTTTGCAGTTTTATTTCACCTTACGTCTTCATATGATTGTGCATTAAGTTTAAGGTGTTTGACATCCACTTGCATGGCCCACAAATCCTATGGAGTCTTGGGTAGGTCTACGGCCCATTGAGTAGACACTGCTATGCTTATGCTCATAGGAATTCGGTAGAAGTCGAGTAGTTGGAATCTACTCGCGAGATAGGAATTTTATCACACGGGAGATTCAGGAATAAGAAAATGGTTTATGAATATGAAATTGAGACTGAGCAGTGGATAGGATGCAGTGAGACGTGGTCTCACGTGCGTAGCCCTGCTTGTGTCGATTGAGGACCGTTTCGTGTGTGGTCATGTTGGACAAGCTTGAATTGTACCGGTGACATACTGGAGGAATGGGCTCCAGTAAACTGACGTAGCTTAATACTGGTTGTCGAGGCATTCTGTTCTGTTTTATAGGCGTGGGTTGAGGGCAGCAAGGTGTAAATCAGCTGGTGGGCACGTCAGAGTACGCCCCACGCAGTGACCTCCTGCTCATGATGGATCGACCGGTTCGACATTCGAGTGTTTAGTGAAAGGTGGCCATATACGACTAGTACTGAATTGTTATGTAGGTACTGCTGAAAGTACTCGCTGGCATTTCCGAAAGTGCGTATGTGTCGTGTTGTTCCGGGTATGTCCTGATTGCAATTACCATCCCTCACGATAATAGAGTACCACTTGTTCATTGCGCTGTTATGTAGTAAATATTAAAGAAGTCAGGAGAATATGATATATTTGTTTATAAATTGCTTGGACAACTTTGTTTGGCTTAGAGATAGTACAATTAAAAGTTTATAGTTTCCCCATACTTTACCTGTAATAGCATTATGTGCTTTGTGCACATCACATCATCGGCAAAGGGTTTCTTGTTTGATTGTGGAGTCTATGATGTGCCGTGCGTGAGGAATGTCATGTGCTAATTAAAACATGACTATAAGGATCCACTTGTAGGCAAGTCCTTTATGCTATTTCTTACCTATGCTTAGTATTCATCCTTGCATATGTCTAGTGAGACGGGTTAGTTTTGCTGAGCCTTATGCTCACGTTTGCAGTTAACGAGTTTTTGCAGATTATACGACTGATGGCGGGTTTAACGACGAGGCTGCACCCCCTCAAGGGTTTACAGCCGAGTGGGAACCCTGCATGCCGCCGTGAATTGTGTGTTGCTAGTGCAAAGTATCTAAGGCATGGATGACTTTGCTTTTGCATAGCTAGTGCTGAGAGCGTAGCTATGATGTATAGTTCTCTTTCCTTCCGTCAGTACTTTTAAACTTCCGCTGTGCTTGTCAATAAAGACTTGGTATTGTAAATTTGTTCTCGTTCTATTCTTATATAATGTTGGGTGTCGCATCACACAACACCACCCAATGAGATCCTTGGAGGTCGGGATTCCGGTCCCCACAGATTATTGTCGCTGTGGTCATAGTTCAATAATGATCATTAGAGTTGTAATATGAGGAATACTTTGAATATCGTAATAAAATTACTTATTTAATAATTTGAGTTGTGATAATTATCTATTTATCATTTGTGAATCGCTTGTGTATCTGTGTTAAACATTCTGGGCACACATATACTACACTTGGTTCATTTTTTGGAACCGGGTGTCACAGAAACATTGCAAATGAAAAATATAGCAGCCACACGATTATTTCTGCACATAGAAAGTTCGGACAGTCCAAAATAGCCGTTGTGCATTATGCAAGAAAAGTTCAGACATTCCAGAACGCAAAACATGTGCAGCTCACGTGCAGCAAAAGTTCGGACAATGCGAAGTGTGTTTCTGAAGTATATTGAAAACTTTGCATGTAAACCTACACGTTTAACATAATTGCCAATGTATTCAGCACATAGGTCTCACAGGCTTACACTACTTTATGTATCTCATTGATGTGATAGTGTAAGTTACTTGATAGTATGGCTTGGATGAGCTTTGTTTTATATATATATATGTCACACTATGCTCATAACAAATTAAAATTTCTCTTTTGAACCTTGCTGAATACATTATCAAAGAGGGAGAAATTGGTCGCAAATTGCACATTCACAAGTGTTTTGGCACGATTCTTCTCAGGGGGAGTGTACATCCACTACCAGGATTCCGGTTTATTGCGACGAAAAAAATTGTTGCAATAGGTCAAAATTCGTCGCGATAGGTTGTTGTCGCAATGAAATAGAACGTCGCGATAGTTTTTCTGACTCGTGGCGATAACAGCCGTGGCAATAGGTTATTGCGACGACTTGACATCCGTGGCAAATAGTATGGTATTACGATGATTCCACGTTGGTGGCAAATAGTATGGTATTGCAACGGTTTAACGTATTGTGACGATTTAACATATTGCGACGAAAATATCGGTGTTGCAACGATGTCACATTCGTGGCAAAAAGTATAGTACTGCAACGACTCCACGTTTGTTGCAAATAGTATGGTATTGCAACGGTTTAACGTATTGCGACGATTTAACGTATTGCAATGAAAATAACGGTGTTGCAATGATGCCACATTCGTGGCAAAAAGTATGGTATTGCAACGACTCCACGTTCGTGGCGAATAGTATGGTATTGCAACGGTTTAATGTATTGCGACGATTTAACGTATTGCAACGAAAATAACGGTGTTGCAATGATGCCACATTCTTGGCAAAAAGTATGGTATTGCGACGACTCCACGTTCGTGGCAAATAGTAAGGTATTGCAACGGTTTAACGTATTGCGACAATTTAACGTATTGCAATGAAAATAATGGTGTTGCAATGATGCCACATTTGTGGCAAAAAGTATGGTATTGCAGCGACTCCACGTTCGTGGCAAATAGTATGGTATTGCAACGGTTTAACGTATTGCGACGATTTAACGTATTGCAACAAATAGTACGTTATTTGCGACGATTTCACATCTGTGGCGATAAGTACGGTATCACGACGATTTCATACTTGTGGCGAATAGTATGGTATCGTGACGTTTTCACATTCGCGGCAAATAGTATGGTGTTGCAATGATTTCACATCCGTAGCGAATAGTATGGTATGGCAACATTTTTACATTTGTGGTGAATAGTATGGTGTTGCAACAATTTCACATCCGTAGTGAATAGTACGGTATCGCGATGATTTCACATGCGTGGCGAATAATATGGTATCGCGACGTTTTCATATCCGCGGTGAATAGTATGGTATCGCGACGATTTCACACTCGTGGTGAATAATATCGTATCGCGACGTTTTCACATTCATGGCGAATACTACGGTGTTGCAACGATTTCACTTCCGTGGCGAATAGTACGGTATCGCGACGATTTCACACTCGTGGCGAATAATATGGTATCGCGACGATTTCACAGTCGTGGCCAATAACACGGTAATGCAACGATTTCACGTTGATGGCGAATAGTACGGTATTGCAACGATTTCAAAACCGTGAAAACAGTATTGTATTGCAAAAATTTCTAATGTGTGGCAATAGGTTCGTAATGCAACATATTCAAATCTGTTGCGACAGGGTCATAATGCGACGTTCTCTAAATGGTGGCAATAGCAGTCTAGTGCAACGCTTTTTTGGTCGTAACCAAATGTTTGTAGTGCAACATTTTATAATTTGTGGCAATAGCTAGCTTCCTATTGCAACAGTTTATTTTTGTTGCAATAATCTGTTAATGCCACGTTTTATAATTAGTGGCACTAGAATCCTAATGCACCAGGTTTGAAAATTAGTGGCAATAGAATCAATTTATTCGCACACGATACGTCTGTCGACTTAACAACAAACATCCAGCAATTGATGCAATGCTCAAGGACCCTTGCGTCGTTGCGAGACGACGTTATTTATAGTTTTTTCAGGTTGCAACATTGTACCCATTAAAATAGCACCGCGACAAGTTGTAGTATTAGGAATAGTTTCTCGAACATCCAGCTTCGACTTGGTGCGAGCAGAAGCCTTTTGTGGAGTTGCTGCTAGCCATTGTTGATTTTGCAAGCTCTCCATCATTCTACGCATGTCTGCTAGCTCCTTTTCTTGCCGTGCAGAATTGGCTACCATTTGATCATGTAAAGTCTGGACTTCCTGGTTGAGCTGTTCATTTGCCTGGACGAAGCCATCCATCTGGGAGGTCATATAATCATTTCTTCCTTCCAAATCTTGCACGTGAGAGCTGAGGTCTTCATTTCTATTTTGCAAGGATCAAACTTGCTGGACGAGCTGGTCAGACATCTGGATACGTAGTCTTTCAGAAACATTAGGTTTAGCCATATAACCATGCCCCCGAAATTGTGATCCTCCAGAACCGGTTGCGGATATATAAGTAAGCTGGAAGATGTTGTTTCTTTTCTCATCTGGGATTGGGACTCCCAGCTCAGCTTCCTTGACGTTGATTTGGGCACGTGCCTGGGTCTATATACAAAAAGAAAAGTCACATGTACATTGCAAATATTTATTTAAATGGGGACTATTTGAAGTGTCTCTCACATGTACAGCTTCTGCCTGCTCGTTTGCCCATTCACCGTTCTTCACATGGCTTGCCTCCCACAGTTCTATGTCATCGGGTTCTTTCCCGGTCTCTGGGTCTCGCTACATCAAATACAAGTAAAATTTGATTGAATGATTGCAGTGCAAAGTAAAAGCATGATTTAGTTTTCATACCTTCTCGTAACTAAGTTGGGCATAGGATTTCGAGCCAAGCAAGTGTTTTGTCTTTTGAGTACTTCGATTTCGTGAATTGGTTCTGCTTATTGACTGCAATTTTAAGAATTAATTTCACGAATGGGTGTTATCAAATAGTTTTTGTAGGATATGAAGGTATTAGAAAGCTAGCTGACCTTGAACCGCTCGGACCCAAAATAGTCCATAAGCTTCAACCAATCGAAATCTGCTACGTCAACAGGCTTGTTTTGTATACGTTCTTCATCGCTCGAATACTTCTTATAGGTGGCATGCAATGTTGATCGCCACCCCTTGTAGCACTCACCAGCAATCTTCAATATTTTTCTTCTGGTATCATATGTGTCCTACAAGTCCCAGGCATTCTGTACATTGTATATCACACTGTTATAAACGTACAAGATGGAGGTCGCTAGAAAAAATACTTATGTGGGGTTTCACAACACTAACCAGAATGTCTCTCACTATGTCGCTCTTCGAAGTATCGCAAACCTCTGCCCACTTCCTTACACCAGCGAGGGGTGCATTTTTTTTGTTGTAATAACCACATCATCGACAAAGTGCCGCTAATTAGGACCAACTGCAGCACCCAACCTATCGGACCACTGAATTTGTAGCTTCCGATTCTGATCATTCGTTCTATTTACAGATGCTAGGTAGTGCAATTTAGCAACCTTAAGTCCTTTAGCAACCCCTCTTCCAAACTTCTTTCCTTCTGTTAGTGTCATTTAAACGATAAACGTTTAAAGCAAATTAGCAACTGACCAGGCCTAGTATCATGTACAAATAGTGTGAAAGAAGAAGAAGTCTGATGTTTTACCATCTTCAGGACGAGTGCGGCAAATACGAGCGTGGGAACACCGCATCGCAAGAGCATTTTTCTCCATATTGGGCGATGCATCGACTTGTTGACTTCTTTGTTGCGATTCATACCCTACAATCAGGCATCAGGCAGTAGTCAGTGGCACTACAACACCGTAGTACTGCAGGGGATTTTCAGTCCAGCTGCGAAGCAGGCAAGACAGTAGCTGGCGATGCTAGAGAAAGAGAGGGTTCGTCGGGTGCTCATCCTCTGCAGTACTGCTGGTTCGGTCTGACCGACATCAGCAGGAGCGCGTCTCGAGGCGAATTGGTGGCAGGGCGAGTCATGGACGTCAGCGGTATTAGCAGGTAGAGGATGCAAGACAGATGAGGCGGGCAGCTTGGACGTTTAACAAAGCTAGGGTTCGGTCTGGCAGTGCAGTGACCACATTTAAGTCAGAGGATCGACATCCAGATCACATCGGTGATCTCATGTGACCTACATTTTTACTGTAGGCGATGTAGTAAAGATCCAATGGACACACCATTGGATCTTTACTGCATTGCGTGCAGTAAAAACGTATAAGTCAGGTGATCTGCGTCCATTGATATCACCCCAGAGCAAGTCTCGAGGCTAGGAGGACAGTGTGGCGGATCTAGGAATTAAATTTAGGTGCATTGCATACTGATATTTTGCTCTGCATGTTAGCATCTCGCCCTAAAGTGCTACTAGAACGGATACATGAATATAATCTTGCGTTAATTACCAGACATCAGCAACGCATTTGGCAGTGTAAAAAATGGAATTGAGATCATATAAGCAGCGATGAACCCTCATGTACATGCATCTCTAAACTATATGATACTAAAATTTCTTAGTGGACAGGGGTTAATGATATTGGACTATTTTTTCCAGGGTATGCCATGTCATATGGGGCATAGCATGTAGGTACGCCGTAATGGCCAGGGGTTTGCGGGCGGCGGGGTCATCATGGCACACGAACGATGGGATGTGGAGGTGGAGGGAGACGCGTCGGGGAGGACAGTGAAGTGACTACTAGCATGGCGTGGGCGCCGGCCGGTGCTGGAGTGACCGGCAGCGACATGGGTTTGCGGGCGGCGGGGTCATCATGACACGCGAAGGATGGGATGTGGCGATGGTCGAGGGAGATACGTTTCTGAGGACACTGAAGTGAGCAGCAGCAGGGCATGGTCGCCGGTGCCAGAGTGGTGGCGGCGAGAGAGCCCAGTGTGCGCGTGTAGGCATTAATAAATCACGCCATCACATATACTCACTAGCAGGGCGTGGGCGCCGGTTGGTGCCGGAGTGACCGGCGGCGACAGGGGTTTGCGGGCGGCGGGGTCATCATGACACGCGAAGGATGGGACGTGGCGATGGTGGAGGGAGACGCGTCAGGGAGGACACTGAAGTGAACAACAGCAGGGTGTGGTCGTCGGTGACGGAGTGGCCGGCGGCGAGAGAGCCCATCGTGCGTGTGTAGGCATCAATAAATCACGCCATCACATATACTGATTAACTGTTAACTGGGACTAGGAAACTACAATCGCAATGCTAAAATATTTAGTAGAGCCCGATACATATTTATACTCGTAGTACCAGCACGGGATGACGAATCTCGGGGTTCCTGAGCATCAGGTGCTGCAATATTCTCTGCATACGGTGCAAAGGAATTAACGTGTTATAAATATGTGTATTTTGATAGTAAACACATTTATAGTTATACCAGGTGCTTGTTGCCCATCACGATTACTTGTAGACAACATGACGGTTTGGTGTCTTGTTCCTAAAGTAAAGAGTATATATAGTAAGTAACAGTGATAACGTCAGATTACATGAGGATGTGTATTTTAGATCGGGCGGTGTGGTTGCTATGAACTGAAAATGTTTGTTTTGAACGGAGTAATTAGAAATGAAGGAGTAGGAAAAAAACCGTACAATCTGAGAAAGAAAAACAAGAAAAACGTGTATAAACCGCGGGAACTAAAAATCTTAGGAATACATGTTTGGAACACAGGAATGAGAGTACAACATTGGGAGTGGTTGATAAGATAACCCTGTCATCATTTACTTCTAAATCAAGAAATTACATAGTACATGCGATTTTTAATATTTATCTTTCCTGACATGGAAATGTACTAGAAATACACTACCATAAACTGTCGGAGCGACACTTATTTCGGGGCAGAGGTGTAGTGTATTTTATATATGGAAAAATGTAGAATGCAATCAGATGCTAGGGTAAAATAAAAAGATGAATCGACTATAGGATGCAGATCTAACGATTGAGGATAGTTGATTGCACGATTGCACCATTAATCAGATTTTATACTAGACATTCATGAAACATAAGAGCATATAAGGAGTTGGGACGACAACTAGGAATGAACTGGCTGCAGCTGTTGGGACGACAACTAAAGCGATAAGGAGGGAGTAGCTCTATAAAAAGACGGCATGGATCCTGTAGAACTTACGTAGCACAAAATTGGAGTCCGGGATGTCGCAGGGCAGGGTCGGCGACGAAGAGGTTCAGTAGAGCCCGTCAAACTTGGTTGCTCGATGTTGTACCCACAGTCACCACCACCACTCACACTGGAATTTCTTAGGAATGCAAGTTTGGAACACAGCACTAAGAGGAGAACATGTGTGCCGGGAACGGAAGCCACTGCGGGATTAGAGGGAGACGCACATTTATATTCATCGTGGCTAGCTACAAATGGGCAGGACTGGAATTTTGGGCGCACTGAGTGAAGTTTCAATTGTGAAAATCTCAATTGTGCGTGCCAAGAAGAACGAAAAAATTTTCGAGGGACCGCTACCTGCTGTTCATCTTTGTTTTCATGGAGATGTAAAAGCAGTCATGTGGTAGTGGGACATTCCAAAAAAATACGAACAAAAATATGAATCGCCAAATGTATCATTGTGCTAATGCAAACGACATGCAAATACAGAGAACACCCAAGTCCACGAAAGGAGGACAGCAAATCCATGGTCTAGTAAAAGGTAAACAATCAGCATTTTATATATAACATTTGATGCAATGAAATGATAACATATACAAAGTATATATTACTACTACAAAAAAAAAACATTTTCCCCTGTGATGTCTAATCTTCAGGCCGTTGATTCAAAGCCGCCTGTGATACGAGTATCACAAGTACATACGATATATATATCAACAATGTCATCGGATATTAGTTACAACGGATAAAGTACTTTTCATGCACCTGTTGCATCAGGTGATGGACTAGTTAGCAATTTAGATGATGTAATTTCCTAATCAAGTTAATTATGCATCATGTCTGTTGTTAGTTCTATTACTTATAAGGATAATGTTTACCGGATTTCATTCATTTAGCCACAAGAAATATAGACGGTCCCAAGTTACAAACATATAGAAGATGTTTTCGATAACAGAAGTTTTTTGATACTGCATATATAGAACACATTGTTCATGAACATAAAGACATATTTCATTAACAAACAAGTAATAGGAAAACACGTAGTAGACAGCAAGAACAAGATAAACTACATCTAATACTACTCTACTCAGAGATCACGAAATAGATAAAATACTCCTAATACTACTCTACTGGGAGAAAACCACGTCCTCCTCTGCCGCTGCCGCCTCCTCCTCCTCCTCCTCCGCCGCTGCCGCCACTGCTGCCGCCTCCGCCTCCGCCGCCGCTACTGCCTCCTCCTACTCCTCCTCCGCCGCTGCCGCCGCCTCCATAGCCGCGTCCACCTCCGCCTCAAGAGACGCCTCCTGCTCCGCCTCCTCCGCTGCCGCCGCTGCCCAAGCTGCCTCATACTCTTCAACCTCCGTCACAGTCCGAAGCTTCCCGGTGACGTGGTGCTTAATCTTCAGGAGGCCCTCTACCCCAGCAACCTCCGCGATCGTCTCGTGGAGGGCGTCGAGACGACCGGCCACAGTCATCAACCCGTAGCAGTAGTGGCCCGAGGTACCATGCTCGTGTGGAGGGGAAGGGTCCCAGGACCCAGACAGTGACACGAGCGATCTGTGTCGGAAAAGACCTTCCGCGCCACTGCGTTGAGCGCTAGTGCGCTATGAGCGGCGGCGGACTTGGCGTCGGTGGCCACCTTAAGGCGCCGATCGACTTTGTCGATGCGGTCGGTGGGGAGTCTGAGAGTTTGCTCAACCCAACTGGGATGAGGAAGTGCAGACGCCACGGGTGGAGATGCAGGCGCCGCCATGAGTTCCACCGGCATTGCCGGCGGCAATGGAAATGGAGAAGGAGGTTCGGAGGACGTCGATGGCCTAGAGCGCTTCGGTGCGGGGCTACCCATTTGTGTGGTGATGGAGGTGTAGAGAAAGAGCGAGAGGTGGTCGACGGTGGCGGGGGGAGAAGTTTAGAGGCTCGGATCCAAGGAGTGTTGCGGCGGAGAAGCAAGAGGACGGTGAGCCTTTATAGCGGGTCGTCGTCTAAGCGGGCGTGTCGAGACGGTCGGACGCTAGAGGAAACCACGCTTAATTATAAACCGGTCCGTGGCCCCGGTTTCCTCGAAACCGCAGTTTGCATTCTCTCGGTCCCAACGGCTCGACGCGTCCCATTAGGAGTAAATTTACACGTGGGGAAAAACAATTTTTCGTTATATAAAAAAATCCGTCTGTGCACGCATAAGCCAACTTCGTGACCGCGCGTCCGTGCCAGGGGACGTCTTGCAGCGAACATGGGCCTAGTCCTGCACGCATTACTTTCATTCGGATTTTTAGCTGCAACTGTACGCCATGCCTTATAACATCGGTGCACCAACCTCAACTTTCCGTGGTGGGACTAATCCTTCGCACCTGTTCCATATGTTCTTTTCTTCTCTGTCTGTTGTCTAATACTATTTTTGTTCTATGTTCAACATGCATGTGCGACCTCGATCCACGATCATGTTTCATGATGTTATACGTGTGTTTTCTCTTTTTGTTGAAAGATCGTCATGTACTGTTTGAGGTATATATATATGCACGCATGTTAGTGTTATTAAACATGACCGAGGTCCGAGGTGTTTTAATTCTAGCTATGTCTAACATGAACGGACCGCAAACATGGTCAACCAATTACACTACGTAAGAAACCCAAATAGTAGACAACGATGGGTGACAGATCGGATGTCCATCGATCACAAAGCGACGCGAGACGCGCTTAAAGTCATTGTTTGTCTCCTTTAGCTTTGCAATTACAAATCGAGATGAGCTTCAAACCCTAAGATCTTTTGTTTTTGTCCAATTTGCTCGGTTCACTTGTGACAATTAACACATCACTAAACTTAGAGCACATTCACTTGATTGAAATCCAAAAATTCTAACACACCAGTATTCATTGACACGAATGAACACATATATATTACAAAACACAAGAAATATGTACAAGAACAGAATTGAAGCTAAACATGTACAAGAACTCCTAAAACTACAAAAGAAATATGTACAAGAACTCCTAAAAACTACTCTACCGGCCTCGCCTCCTCCGCCCTCTCCCCCAACTTCTCAAACCACGACAAGTGGTCCTCCTCCTCCTCCTCGTCGTCGTCGTCATCGTCGTGGTGGCGGTCGTCGTCATCATCGTCGTCGTCATCGTCGTTGTCATCGTCATCGTCGTCGTCGTCCACCTCCTCCTCCTCCTCCTCCTCCTCCTCCTCCTCCTCCTCCTCCTCCTCCTCCTCCTCCTCCTCCTCCGGTGACGATGCAGCAGGAGAGTGGGTCGGCTGCTCCGGCTGAGCCGATTACTCCGGCTGCACCGGTGACAATTTTATCTTCTTATTCTAAATAGGCTAGCTTCGCTCAGAGTGGCGACCACGTTCTTGAGGTTTATTAGGCGGCGCCTAGCTTCGGAACTATAACTGATCAAGCAAGGGACAAAAAGCAAATCCTCCAGCCTTTTTCTAGTATCAAGAATCGCAAAGTGTGGCACTTGGATTTGGATGGTGAGGTGAGGCGAGGTGAGGTAGCTGCAGGCGAGAAGAGACACTCTTTTTCAGCGATGAGGGCGTACCTGGAAGTGACGAGGGCGAAGCTCGGCGGTGTACCTGGAAGTGACGAGGGCGAACACTTGGCGGCAAACGAAATTTTGGCAGCCTAACGGCGTCTAAGTGTTTCGCCCGGGTTAGGTTTTTCCTACGCTGCCGAGGGGTATACATAAACTCCAATTTTCTCAGGCGGATTTTAAGTACCGACCGCCAAAGAAGATGGTTACCCCAGACGAGTTTTACTTACCAACCACCTGAGAAGATATTTACTTCTTCTTAATTAATATTCTTGATTACATGTGGGTCCTTTAAAAAGGCAAAATTCCACTTTCTTGTAATATTATTGATATGTAAAGGTTACCATTAAATTTCACTTCATAAATCATTTGAAATTGATCAGAACATAAAAAACATACAACAAATGCTATTTTTCATTTTTCTATCTTGATGAATATAATGCCTTTTTCATTTATTTTTTCAGTGGACATTTTTACTCATCATATCAACCTCTATGAATTTTTTCAGATTTTTTAAATTTTCTTGAATCAATGTGTTCATAATTTGATGAATGCCTCATATGTATATATGAACATTTAGTTAGAATGATGGATAATTTGAAGTTTGACATATTGGAATGCTTTTAAAAAAATTAACAAAATTCATACATGTATAAATGATACAAATATGTTCATACAAACAAATTTGAGTGAAGGATCTTTTTTTTATGAGATACAGAAATGTGAATAATATGTGAGTAGAAATTCATTTGATATTTACCAAAACATTACAATGTCAGCTATACAAGTTTTAAAATATTTTGTTCAGGTGGTAGATGTTAATTTTATACAAATGTAGAAGAAAGAATCATCGAATTGGGACACAATTTGCAGAATCTAAACATGTTTGAGTATTTATATTGGAATCTAAATAAAAAAGAAGCAAGGGATAAGGAACTGAAGAACAGTATCGGGCATTATCTCAGGCGGTTGGTAAGTAATATCCGACTGAGATAAACATCTTCTCAGGCGGTTATTAAGTACCAACCGTCTGTGAAGATATTTACTTCTTCTTAACTAATATTCTTGATTAAATGTGGGTCCTTTAAAAAGGCAAAATTCCACTTTCTTGTAATATTATTGATAAGTAAAGGTTACCATTAAATTTCACTTCATAAATCTTTTGAAATTGGTTAGAACATAAAAAACATACAACAAATGCTATTTTTCATTTTTCTATCTTGATGAATATAATGCCTTTATCATTTATTTTTTTAGTGGACATTTTTACTCATCAACCAACCTCTATGAATTTTTTCAGATTTTTTTAAATTTTTTTGAATCAATGTGTGTTCATAATTTGATGAATGCCTCATATGTATATGAGCATTTAGTTAGAATTATGGATAATTTGAAGTTTTACATGTTGGAATGCTTTTAAAAAAAATTAACAAAATTCATACATGTATAAATGATACAAATATGTTCATACAAACAAATTTGAGTGAAGGATCTTTTTTTTATGTGATACACAAATGTGAATAATATGTGAGTAGCAATTAATTTGATATTTACCAAAACATTACAATGTCAGCTATACAAGTTTTAAAATATTTTGTTCATGCGGTAGACGTTGATTTTATACAAATGTAGAAGAAACAATCATCGAGTTTGGACACAATTTGCAGAATCTAAACATGTTTGATTATTTATATTGGAATCTAAATAAAAAAGAAGCAAGGGATAAGGATCTGAAGAACAGTATCGGGCATTATCTCAGGCGGTTGGTAAGTAATATCCGACTGAGATAAACATCTTCTCAGGCGGTTATTAAGTACCAACCGCCTGTGAAGATATTTACTTCTTCTTAACTAATACTCTTGATTAAATGTGGGTCCTTTAAAAAGTCAAAATTCCACTTTCTTGTAATATTATTGATAAGTAAAGGTTACCATTAAATTTCACTTCATAAATCTTTTGAAATTGGTTAGAACATAAAAAACATACAACAAATGCTATTTTTCATTTTTCTATCTTGATGAATATAATGCCTTTATCATTTATTTTTTCAATGGACATTTTTACTCATCATACCAACCTCTATGAATTTTTTCAGATTTTTTTTTATTTTTTTTGAATCAATGTGTGTTCATAATTTGATGAATGCCTCATATGTATATGAGCATTTAGTTAGAATTATGGATAATTTGAAGTTTGACATGTTGGAATGCTTTTAAAAAAAATTAACAAAAGTCATACCTGTATAAATGATACAAATATATTCATACAAACAAATTTGAGTGAAGGATCTTTTTTTATGTGATACACAAATGTGAATAATATGTGAGTAGCAATTAATTTGATATTTACCAAAACATTACAATGTCACCTATACAAGTTTTAAAATATTTTGTTCATGCGGTAGATGTTGATTTTATACAAATGTAGAAGAAAGAATCATCGAGTTTGGACACAATTTGCAGAATATAAACATGTTTGAGTATTTATATTGGAATCTAAATAAAAAAGAAGCAAGGGATAAGGAAACTGAAGAACAGTATCGGACATTGTCTCAGGCGGTTGGTAAGTAATACACGTATGAGATAAAAATCTTCCTTGACGGTTATTAAGTACCAACCGTCTGTGAAGATATTTACTTCTTCTTAATTAATATTCTTGATTAAATATCTTATCAGGCAGTTGGTAAGTAAAACCCGCCTGAGATAAACTTAAAAACCGCATGTGAAAAACCGATGCCGAGACGGGGAACCCTCACCACACGCCCGCTATTAGACGACGACCCGCTATAAAGGCTCACCGTTCTCTTGCTTCTCCGCCGCACCGCTCCTTAGATCCTAGCCTCCAAACTTCTCCCCCCGCCCCCATCGACCACCTCTCGCTCTTTCTCTGCACCTCCGTTGCCACACAAATGGGTAGCCCCCCGCCAAAGTGCTCTAGGCCATCAACGTCCTCCGAACCTCCTTCTCCGTTTCCATCTCCGCCGGCAATGCCGGTGGAACTGATGGCGGCGCCCGCATCTCCTCCGCCCGACTGGTTACAGGAGACTGTCCGCCTCTTTACTGCCCGCATCGACGAATTAACGCGCCAAATTAAAGATGTTGAAGACAATGTGTCCTCCGCCGTCGAACATGCAAGAGCACTGGACACAATGTCGCGGGATGTATTTAACAATACATCTCTCATCTGTCGCCGTCTGGGTCTTGGGAGGCTTCCCCAGCTCCCCAGCATGGACTCCACCGGCTACTACTTGTTCGGGTTAAGCTTTGTGGCCGCTCGTATCGATGCCCTCCACGAGACGATCGCGGAGGTTGCTGGGGTACAGGGCCGCTGGAAGATTCTGCACAGCGTCACCTGTAAGCTAGGTGTGGAGACGGAAGAGGAGTCGCCGCCGCCGTAAGAGGCGGAGGCGAAGCCGCTGGAGGATGCGTGGCCTCCGAGTAGAATAAGATTAGGAGTAGTTTTGTTCTTGTTCCTATGTGTTTTTTGTCCATGTTTTCTTTACTCTTGTTTGTAATATATGTGTTGGTAGTATGTTAATGTAATATGTCTTTTATGTTCATGAACAATGTGTCTGATGTATTATCGAAAAATTCTCCTTTTATCAAAAAACATCTCCTTTAACGACGCCAAGTTTTCACCTTTAACCCACTTCGTGCGTGAATCGAAAAACATCTCCAGTTGTGATGTTATGTTTCTCTTGTTTTTTTTTGATATTTTTTCTTTTCACGTTTGGTCATGTTGTTTTCTTTGATGCAAACGGGGCTAAACAAAATACGAGCGCGCATAGGGGAAACACAACAAGTGCAACATTCATCAGAGATGAGCATGCATATATAGGAGAAACACATCAACATGCCTTATACAAGTCTATTTTATATACGGTACTCCCTTTGTTCACTTTTCATTAGCGTTGGGAGAACTAGGGGTAGCGCATCCAAAAGGGAATAGAGGGAATATAACCCATACAGTACAACATGTTATGGCAGAGCAGGTCATACTCGCGCTCAATACTACAGTTCTTAGTACAAAAGACGGTCCACTCGTACCACCCTCGGTCGTAGCGGGCAGCCCCTGGTTCCCACCCCCCCTGTTGGGCAGCGGCAAACGTAATCGTCAATTTTGGGCAGCGCCACCGGCGACGGTCCCGGAGGAGGCCAACTCAGAAACCTCCAGCTCACGAAAATGTCGAGCCTCTGCATGGCTTGATTCCGACACCGGCAGCACTCCGTGTTGGTCCTCTCATCGCGATGGTCCCGACCGCGTTGTCGCCGATGTGGGCCTCGCCTTTGACCTGCCGGATATACTTGAGGGCGCCGCGGTCCCCGCGGTCGGCGTCGTAGCGGAGCATGGCGAGGACGTAGGCCGCAACCTTGTGGCGGTTCGCGGCCGCCCGGGCAAGGAACTGGGTGCCCTGCTGCGCCTGCTCGCGGCCGTAGTTGAAGACGAGGTCGAACCCGGTGACATAGCACGCATGAGGGTTGCCCATGTTGGCCAGGCGCTCCACGAGGGCGTTGTCGCTCCCGTTCCCGTGCCGTTGGAACCACTCCCAGCTGCTCTCCCGCTCCAGCGCCACGCGCCTACCCACGGCAGGCTCACGGCACACCGCGTGCATGGCCTTACAGGTGGCGCGGAGACTAGAGAGGTCGTCCATGGGCTGGGTGGAGGTTGCGGCAACCCACCCCACGATCAGGACCGCAATATCGTGCGGCAAGGGGAACTCCATGGGCTTCGAAGGGAACCAATGAGGGCGCACGCGACGGAGAGGAATAGTACGCGCAGAGAAGAGGATGGTGTGTGTGGCGGAGTATAGGATGGTGTGTCGTCTTACTACTCTTTATTAGTACGCGCGGAGAAGACGATGAGACGCCCGGTGATTTTAGTACACGCGGAGAAGAGGGATGGTGGTGTGTGGGCAGTTATTTCCAGCCAATTTTTTTTGTCCCAGCTCAACTTTACTTTCACTATATGGTCATGTCAGCTGTGTGCTCTGCACATTTTCAGCTACTGTCCTTTGTTGCTGTAGCAACTTGCTGGCATTGAATGGAAAGTGGGAGGATATGTATTTATGAAGGGTGTTAGGGTAAGTTTATGTGTTGACTAATGTGCGGTTTGAATCCTAAAAATAGAGTTCACTTGGGACGGAGGGAGTATAAGATGGTCACCCGCGCCATCGTCTTTTCTGCACAACCGTTCCAACATCCTATCTTCTCTCCACAAAACCTAGCCGCGGCTAGTATACAGCAAATGCTTTCGAGCTCGAGCAACCCTCCGCCACCGAGCCCGCCGAGGGACCCGGCCGTCGGTAAGCGGTCGCGGCTGGACC
The DNA here is from genome assembly GCA_036927565.1 of Tuctoria greenei. Lineage (NCBI taxonomy): Eukaryota > Viridiplantae > Streptophyta > Magnoliopsida > Poales > Poaceae > Tuctoria > Tuctoria greenei. The sequence goes on from JAYESD010000006.1 coordinate 187,326,864, forward strand.
ACCCCTCGTTGCCGCGCGTGAAGGATACCCTCCTGTTCAACATGGCCCGAGATGTATTTACGGATACATCTCACTCCATGGAACGCCTTGGGCTCGGTACCCTTCCACAAAGTACTGGAATGGACATCATGGGCCACTACGTCTTCGGCCTCTCGCACGTGGCCTCTCGTCTCGAATCCCTCTGGGAGACGATGGCGACCGAGCTCGGTGTCGCGGGTCGTCGCAACCTCGTCGTGGCGGTGGCCTTGGGACTGGGTCACCTTCCATCGCCGGAGCCCGAGGCGCTAGAGGAGGGTCAGGAGCCCGAGGACCCACACGAGGAGGAGGAGGTGGAGGCTGAGTAGAGTAGTATTTAGGTGTTTTCTTTTCCTGTTTTTAGTTGTAGTTTTTCGTTTCATGTTTTTAGTTGTAGTTTTTCGTTTCATGGTTTTAGTTGTAGTTTATCTTTTCTTGTGTTTGTAATATACTCCCTCCATCCAAAGCGACAAGTATTTTGGGACGGAGATACTCCCTCCATCGAAAGGGACAAATATTTTGGGATGGAGGGAGTAATGTTTTTAAGTTAAATGTACTTGGTTTTCTTGTTCGTGGATGTACTATCTGTGCAAAATTAGTTTGAATTTGCCGATCGTCTAACGCTCCTTGTCCCCAAACCGGTGGAGTTGCCAGGAGATCGCCCGCAGCGGGGCCCGCAAAGCGGTCTGTAAAGTAGTAGTAACAGGAAAATGCAACATGCCGGTAGCTAGGACTAGAAAGAAGAAAGTGAAGACAATACGAGGAAGAAAATGTTTGAAAAAAGGAAGGACAACCGAAATGTTAAACAGGAAGTCTTTTCACGAAAATTAATCCAGTCGTAATCCTCTCAAACATATGCTCCCTTTGGAGGATAGGATTTGTAAAGGATTTTTAGTTTCCATAGGAAACGTAACACATGAGCTAGGACACTTTGGTATCCATACTGAAAGAGCAACTTATCCGCCTCATCCACTTCCCCACGCTGCTAGTAGAATCTCTTTGGCCGCGGGAAGGTGTCCCCCGAAGAGTTCGAGGACACCGAGGAGTGTCCGTCAGAAGAGTCGCCTGATGATGAGGATGCCGGGGAGTTGGGGTGGACCGGCGGCGTATAGTCGAGGTAGTGATCCAGGTGGATGATGAGCTCCGTCGTGAGGCCGCCAGGCCGGACCACTGCGGCATGGTTGAAAGGTTCCGCCGGCGGCCCGCCGTCACTCCCAGTCCGGCCATCACTTCCTGCAAAGAAGGTGGCCATTTTGGCCCAAGGCAGGAGGCTTGGGTCTTTCATCCACCCAACGATCGTGCACAGGTCAGCACGCTCCCGGTAGTAAGTGGAAGCATCGAAGTGATCAAAGAGGAAGACGTCACCCAGAACCTGGCTGATGCGCTCCGCAGACCAGACATGCAGAGGGAGGTTCTCGATGACAACCTGCATGTGGAAGAACCACCCGACGATCGGCACACCGATGCCAAAGATCCATGGCCGGAAGTAGTGGTTATCATCCGGCATGGAGATGATTCCCGTCTCGATGGCGAGCTCCCGATAGTCATCACGGGTGAACCGCACCAGGAAATCACCATCCCCAAACGTGGACACGGTGAAATCCCAATGCGGGATTTCAAGTTGGTTATGGATGGCCAGGGTGATCTCCATGGACGTCGTCTCGCTGCGACCTCCTCTGGGTCCCAGAACAGCTGCATGGGGGCGCAAATGGATAAACTCCGTCGTCATGAGGCGGTTGTTGACCATCGTGCATTGCCCCTCACGAGGGCACAGGGACGGTGAGCCTGCAGGTACCTGCTCGCGTCTAACATGGTTGTGAGGCATGGCGCTGCGACAACAGAGGCAAAGGACTTCTCAGTCAACACACGGGAGCATGGATGGGAATCAGTCGGGAACTTGAGCCTCCAAGCAATAGGGGGGGGGGGGTGGTTTAAGAAGGAGAGGATGAAGAGGCCAAACATCGGAAGCAGCGTCCCTTGAGGATCTAACGAAAATTCGGTGATAGGACCGGACCTTTCGAGGCCTTCGGCTCTGTGCAAGCGTCATGAATGCGCGAAGGCCCAGCTTGAATATAAAGTGAATCAGCGCAGTGTCACCCCACAAATAACAAGCGGCCCAGCTTATTCGTCCTGCCTGCCTGCCTGCCCGCAGCGGGAAATTTTTGTCACGCCGAATGAAGAAGGAAAATAAGAAACAAAAATAATATTTTATTACGGTACCCTTCGACCCGCAACGCCGGCCCCCTCTCTGCAACGCGCTTGTAGGAGCATCCGCCGGCCGCCACGATTGTAGGAGCATCCGCGGGCCGCCACGCTTGTAGGAGCATTCGCCGGCCGCCACGCTTGGAGGAGCATCCACCGGCTGCCACGCTTGGAGGAGCATCCGCCGGCCGCTACGCTTGGAGGAGCATCCGCCGGCCGCCACACTTGTAGGAGCATCCGCCGGCCGCCACTCTTGTAGGAGCATCCGCCGGCCGCCGAGCTTGGAGGACCAACCGCCAGCCGCCACGCTTGGAGGAGCATCCGCCGGCCGCCACGCTTGTAGGAGAATCCGCCGGCCGCAGCACGTGGAGTAACAACAGCTAGGTACAATTGCTCACATAATGTGTTCTTGTACATCTATCCTCTTACGGATAGGCTGATGGCTGATTGAATTGTAGGAAGCGATGTCAGAAGATAAGACATGGATGGAAAAAGACAGGCATACGAGGGAGTGACAGGATGGAATGAAGTCATTTTTAAATTTTGCATTTCATGGCACTCGTGAAGGAGGAACTATGCCTTGTCCTTGCACGAGATGTCGTAATATTTGCCACAAGACACGCAAGGGAGTTCATTTACACCTGCTAAGAAATGGGATGTTATTGGATTATACTTGTTGGATACACCATGGAGAAATACGAGTTCAGGAAAATATTGCTGAGGAATCAGCAAATAATGAGGAGATAATTTATGATGATGGTGCTATGCAAAATATGTTGTCCAGTCTACTTAGAGGCACTGATCATGGTGGTACTTCAGTAGATGTTGATGATCAAGAAAATGCTATAAACCAGCAGGAGCCAACTGGCGATGCAAAGAAATTCTATGACTTATTAAATGATGCCAAAAAGGAGTTGTATCCAGGTTGTTCGCAGCTGACCCAATTATCCTACATTGTCAGGTTCTACCAGATAAAGTGTTTAACTGGTACGAGCAAAGTAGCTTGTGAGATGTTACTTGAACTATTCTCATTTGCGCTTCCAAAGGGCCACTGCATTCCTAATACACTTGATAAACTTCAGAAGGTTGTTCGTGACCTCGGGCTGGACTACCAAAAGATCGATGCATGTGTCAATGACTGTGTGTTATTCCAGAAGGACTATTCTCTGCTGAATAGTTGCCCAAAATGTGGTGAATTAAGATGGAAAAATAGTACTGCTGGGGATGCAAGAGAGGCTTTACCTTGTGGAAAATCCAAGAAGCTTGTAGCACGCAAGGTTCTACGTTACTTCCCTCTTATTCCTTATCTACAAAGGTTTTATATGGGAGAATCAACGGCATCAAACATGCGCTGGCACAAAGAAGGTCGTGCTGATGATGGAATATTACGCCGTCCCGCCGATTCGAAAGCATGGAAGCAGTTTGATAGCATTCACCCAAATTTCACATCTGATCCTCGCAACATAAGACTTGGGCTAGCATCTGATGGTTTCAATCCTTTTGGAGTAATGAATGTTTCTTACAGTACATGGCATGTGATACTAATCCCTTATAATCTACCACCTTGGTTGTGTATGAAGCAGTCTTATTGGGTGATGTCAATGATAATTCCTAGGCCAAAGTCACCTGGAAACAACATTGATCTGTATCAGCAGCCTTTGATTGATGAGCTACTGAAATTATGGTCTGATGGTGTTGAAACATATGACAGTTTAAAGAAAGAGGCATTTGTCATGCGAGCTTCTTTATTGTGGACAATAAATGATTTTCCAGCATATGCAATGCTATGTGGATGAAGCACAAAAGGGAAGCTAGCATGTCCATACTTCCATATAAACACTGACGCCTTCTGGTTGAAATATGGACGAAAGCATTGTTACATGGGTCATCGTTGTTTCCTACCTCAGGATCACAGATGGCGTCGAAACAAAGGTTCTTTCAACAACAAGGCAGAGAATAGAGAGGCTCCAACATCACTCTCTGGTGACGAAGTACTCCAACAATACGAGTGTTTTGATCAAGTGAGTTTTGGACCGACGAATAATAAGAGAAAGCACACCGAGGAAAATAGATGGCATAATTGGAAGAAGAAAAGTATATTTTTTTCGACCTTACTTATTGGAAGACATTGCTAATAAGGCATAACTTGGATGTCATGCACATTGAGAAAAACATTTGTGATAGCATATTGGGGACATTGCTTGATATGGATGGTAAAATAAAAGATAGTCTACAAGCTCGTCTTGATATGAAGGATATGGGTATACGGCCAGATCAACATCCGAAGTTCATAAAGAGCAAGTACACATTCCCACCAGCATTATATACTTTGGGCAAAGATGAGAAGACCACCTTGTGCAAGTTTTTGGGGAATGTGAAGGTGCCCGATGGTTATGCCTCAAACATCAAGAGATGTGTGGACATAAAAGCATGTAAGGTATCGGGTCTAAAAACTCATGACTGCCATATTATATTTCAGAAGCTCCTTCCTATTGCAATACGTAACATATTGCCTGAAAAGGTTGTTGCACCTTTAATTGAGTTTAGCACATCCTTTTCTGGAATTTGTTCTAAAGAATTAGTGGAACTAGATTTGGACAAGATGAGCAAACAAATTCCTGAAACAATTTGTAAGCTTGAGATGTTGTTTCCTCCCGCTTTCTTTGATATCATGGTACATCTTCCAACCCATCTTGCCGAAGAAGCACGGTTGGGTGGACCTGTTTCTTACAAATGGATGTATCCAATTGAGAGGTACCTTGGTACATTGAAGAGGTATGTACGTAACAAAGCTCACCCGGAGGGTTCTATAGCTGAGGGATATATTGCCGAAGAGTGTATGACTTTTTGTAGTCAGTTTTTGGATAACATCAGCACCAAGCGTAATAGGCCAGAACGTCATGAAGCTGCAGCTACAAATGAACCTTCTGTTGGTAATTCTAACATATTTATAGAAGTTGATAATTCTAAAAAGGGTATAAATGGGACCAACTTACTATGGTGGAACTACATAACAGCAGGCATTATCTTATTACTAACGTTGAAGAGGCCGCTCCATGGATCAAGTAATAACGTATAACTCAGATGTTGTATACTATATATATGGCTTATTGTAGATGGCTAATTTAATTTTGTACCCTTTTCAGTGAGCATATTGAAGAGCTGAAAAAGATTCATTCTCGTGATGTTGATAAACGCCATAGAGATGAGTTTGTTGATTGGTTTCAGAAACGAGTAAGTACATGCAAGTTTGCACTTTGATGAAATATTGAACAAATATGTGTTCTGAAATTGGTTTGTCATCGATAACCCCTGTTATACTAATGTGTACAGATTACGACATTACACAAAGAAGGCAAAGCAACCGATTATCTGTATGCATTATCTAGAGGACCTGATCGTCGGGCACATTTTTTTAGTCGGTTATTCATCAATGGCTTCTTCTTTCGAACTGCAGATGTGGAAAAAGATTTACGGACCCAAAAAAGTGGTATTGTTGTTCAGGGCACTGATCATGATTGGTTTGGAGTAATCAAGAAAATCATTGTTGTTGATTTTGAAAAAAATCAAGAGGTTCTGTTATTTCAGTGTGAATGGTTTGATCGCCCTTTTGGAAGCAGTCTAAACCAAAGCAGAGGCTACAAAAAGGATCAATACGGAATGATAGATGTTGACACTACTCTGTTTTGATTCCAGTATGAGTCTTACATTCTAGCCACCCAAGCAGAACAAGTTTTTTATGTTCCAAGTGTGAAGCATCCTATATGGGCTACAGTTGTTAAAACAAAGCCACGGAACCTTTTTGCCATGCCCCCTGGAGACAGTGAAAATAATGTGACTGAGACGATGGAGGCTGAGACATTTCATGATGATCTGCTTACTGATGATATCAATAATGAGGATACGACCGCATGGGCTAGGAATGACATTGAGGGAGCCAGCGGCGATGCTTCCACTCTTATAATGACAACGTCAGATGATCGGTTTGAGGTAGATGTAGTTGCATCAGAAAATGAAGACGATGACAACGATGATACATATACCAATGATGGTCATGTAGCTCCATTGTGGGGGTACGACAGCGAAGATGATGATTTTTAGTATAATTAAGTACGTGACATGTAGCTCCATAATGAATTCATCCGTCCGAACCCGACATTTATTTTTCAGTTATTTATATTTGCTACCCGAAAAGTACCCGATACCCAATATTTCGGTCTTTTCAGTTCCGGTCTCGGTTTTATCGGTTTCGGTTTTTCGGTCTCAGTTTATTTGCCCACCCCTAATTTACGTAGTAGTAGCGTATATATGGGATATACATATTTCTCCTGCATGCTTTTTTGCAAAACTATTTAGTGATATATCCTATGTGCATATTACATATGTAAAACTAATGTAAAGTATAAAAATTTTTCAAAGGGAAGTCTTAGGTTTCGTCAAATCTATCTTTCAGATTTACGCAATTTTGATCTGCTTTAACAATACAAGAATTGTACTTATAGATTCATCATGAAAAATATTTCCATAATATACAATCTAGTACTACATGTTATTGAAGTTAATAAATTCCATATAAATCATTTGTCAAAGGTAATTAGTTCGACCAACAGAAATAGAGTTGAGTTGGGGCAGAGGAAGTATTATATGTTGCTATTTGCCGCATAAGGTTTCGTCCTTCATTCAAGCCATAGCCATTTGTACAGGCGGCTGATGCGACTAGGCGCACCGAGCTTACGTGCGCGCCAGTCACCGAGGCGCCTTAGATGCGCACATCGCCTGCGTTGAAATCACCTGTGGTATTGCAGGTGCAGTAACAGTCACTGACATGTGGGTCCGGCTGGCTGTGGGGCCCACATGTCAGTGACTTTTATAGCACCTGCAGTACTGCAGAGGTTATGCATCCCGCATGCGCATCTTTGAATTCAATTGGAACCGCTCCGCGTCCCATCACCGCTTTACCGTGAACCACTGCGGATGGTCTTAAAGGCAGGCCCGGCTCTGGGCCTAGGCGGGCAGAAATAAATTTTCTGCGATCCTCGAGGACGGATCGAGGGGAAGGCTCATCGCCCATAGCGGTCGTGTAGCTTCCATCTCCTCGATCCGTTGGCGATGAGCCTTCTCCTCATCCATTCTCGAGTTCGCGGCGGACACGGCGCCGCTTCTACCCTGCTTCTGGACTGAGGACGCTGATGATCCGCAACATACTTTTAAATCTGCGCATTGGTATTGTCCCCCTCATATTTGTTGATGCGTTAATACCTGATGTTTTACATCGTTGAGTATGTTACGGATCATCAGTGTCGTTAGTCCAGCACTGAGTCGTCAGGAGGCAAAAAGTAATGAACATCATTGATCAGCACTGCGCCAAGGAGAACACGAAAATTGTTTGTTGATTCGTGGCAACAGATCCTAATGCAACGACTGTGTTCCGTAGCAATAAAGCTATAACGCCATGAACCAGTAATTCATGGCAACAGATCCTAATGCAACGATTATGTTCCGTGGCAATAAAGCTGTAACGCCACGAACCAGATTATCGTGGCAACACATCCTAATGCAACGATTCTGTTTCGTTGCATTACGGTCCAAATGCAACTGTTTGCTGATCTGTGGCAACAGATCCTAATGCAACGACTGTGTTCCGTGGCAATAAAGCTGTAACACCACGGACTAGTAATTCGTGGCAACAAATCCTAATGCAACGATTGTGTTCCATGGCAATGAAGCTGTAACGCCATGAACCAGAGTATCGTGGCAACACATCCTAATGCAACGATTCTATTTCGTTGCATTACGGTCCAAATGCAACTGTTTGCTGATTCGTGGGAACAGAACCTAATGCAACGATTGTGTTACATGGCAATAAAGTTGTAACACCACGAACTAGAGTATTGTGGCAACACATCCTAATGCAACGATTTTGTTTCGTTGCATTACGGTCCAAATGCAACTGTTTGTTGATTCGTGGCAACAGATCCTAATGCAACGACTGTGTTCCGTGGCAATAAAGTTGTAACGCCATGAACCAGTAATTTGTGGCAACAGATCCTAATGCAACGACTATGTTCCATGGCAATAAAGTTGTAACGCCACGAACCAATATTTCGTGGCAACAGATCCTAATGCAACGACTATGTTCCGTTGCAATAAACCTGTAACACCATGAACAAGTAATTCATGGCAACAGATCCTAATGCAACGATCATGTTCTGTGGCAATAAAGTTGTAACGCCATGAACCAGAGTATCGTGGCAACACATCCTAATGCAACGATTCTGTTTCGTTGCATTACGGTCCAAATGCAACTGTTTGCTGATTCGTGGCAACAAGTCCTAATGCAACGACTGTGTTCCGTGGAAATAAAGTTGTAACGCCACTAACCAGTAATTCGTGGCAACAGATCCTAATGCAACGAATGTGTTCCGTGGCAATAAAGCTGTAATGCCATGAACCAGTATTTCGCGGCAACATATCCTAATGCAACGACTGTGTTCCGTGGCAATAAATCTTTAATGCCACGAACCAGTAATTTGTGGCAACAGATCCTAATGCAACGACTGTTTTCCGTGGCAATAAAGTTGTAACGCCATGAACCAGTATTTCGTGGCAACAAATCCTAATGCAACAATTGTGATCTGTGGTAATAAAGATGTAACGCCACGAACCAGAGTATCGTGGCAACACATCCTAATGCTACGATTCCGTTTCGTTGCATTACGGTCCAAATGCAACTGTTTGCTAATTCGTGGCAACAGATCCTAATGCAACGACTGTGTTCTGTGGCAATAAAGTTGTAACGCCACTAACCAGTAACTCGTGGCAACTGATCTTAATGCAATGACTATGTTCTGTGGAAATAAAGCTGTAACGCCACGAACAAGTATTTCGTGGCAACAGATCATAATGCAACGACTGTGTTCCATGGCAATAAAGCTGTAACGCCACGATCCAGTAATTCTTGGCAACAGATCCTAATGCAACGACTGTTTTCTGTGGCAATAAAGCTGTAACGCCACGAACCAATATTTCGTGGCAATAGATCCTAATGCAACGATTGTGATCTGTTGCATTAGGATCCTGACGCCACGAACTAGTGATTCGTGGCAACAGATCCTAATGCAACGATTGTATTCCGTGGCGATAGATCCTAGTGCCATGAACTAGTGAATCGTTGCAAAAAGCCAAGCTTACTGCAACGATTTAGTATTTGTTGCAGTACAATCGTTACAACAGGTCGGAATCCTTGAAGTGATCCTTAGGAAGAGAACTTTTTGTTTTCTTCTCATTTGATTTTTGATTTCAAAAAGGGGGGGAAATTTTCCTTTGTCAAAAATTTTCAGGAAACGCGAATGAGCCAATGTCCGGTTTCGTAGTGGTGTTACCAATGCATTCATAAAGGGGGACATTGTGAGACCTATGTGCTGAATATATTGGCAATTATGTTAAACGTGAAGGTTTACATGCAAAGTTTTGAATATACTTGAGAAGCACACTTTACACTGTTTGAACTTTTGTTGCACGTGAGTTGCACGTGTTTTTCATTTTGGAATGTCAATTTTTTATAATGCATAGCGGCTGTTTTTGAGTGTTCGAACTTTCTACGTGTTGAAGTTATCGTGCGGCTGCTATGTTTTTCACTTGCAATGTTTTAAAATTTCATTTTTTCTTACGAATTTTTGCTTAGTGCTTTTGTACTAAGTTTTTGATGAGTTTTCGTTGATCATGTTGGATAATATATTGCTATGTTTGCAACATGCTTATGTAAGGTGTTGTGGATATCGAACTAATGTGAGTCAAGTCGAAGACTTGTGCTCGGAAGATTTGGTTGTTTGTTCATGTGCAGCTGTTGCTTGAGGTTAAGGCATGTTTGGTGGTGGGATACTTTGAACTAGTCTTAGGGAGAACATGAGGTTCAACAACCAAGTTCGAGAGGAATTGTTCTTGAGTTGATTGGGAGGTCACACAGCATGTTTGGGTCAAGGACAATTCATATGAAGGTATCATGGACGTCGTTGGAAAGTGTTTGCATGAGTGCAAGGGGTTCATGGACGTTGTTATATTATTCCATGACGTGGTGAAGAGATATGTACGAGATGATATGGCCGGAGAGGTCCAACCGGCTGGATTATGCCTCAGGCTGCGGTTGAGGTGGTTATGATTTGTATATAAAAAGTTTAGAGTTTGTTTTGGTTAGATTTCGTGGTGATCATGAAGTTTTGCTATTTTAGGAATGTTTGGGACGTTCCTGAGGTGTTTGGAAGTCTTGATATTGGTTCTATCTGCGTATGGAAGAGTCTTGAGTAGTTATGGTAAGTTTTGGTTGAAACTGAGTAGGAGTAGGAGTCCTAGTTAGGATTGAGTTCACCTAAGGGCTGGTTATATAAGCAAAGGAGGCCATAGATCATGGTGCACGACTTTGGGGCTGTTCCTCTTGTGTTTTGATCAATAAAATTTGTATTTTAGAGGAGGTTTTGTGCCTTGTTCGTCCGACTTGTTTTCATCAAATCTTTCTCGTCGAGTTTCTGCACTGCCTGACCTTTCTTTTTTGGTTTGATCGTAACTCGAGTTTTATAGATCCAATTGACGTGACACTTTTTATGTTGTCTTCATAACTCAATACTTTATCATATGTGAAAATTTCACGGTCATGGGTTCATAGTTTTTGAGTTACACGAGTTTCTTTGCAGTCTAACAGATCTGTTTGCTCTTCTGTTAGAACAAATTGACCATTGCTCAGGGTTTTGGACATAACTTGAGTTTTACTCGATGTTTTCTCGTGATTATTGTTGTCATGTCTTCGTGACTTGATTCTATACAATATACACTAATTTTTTGCATCTTGAACATGTTGGAAATACTCACACACACGAGTTCTCTATCAGATTTATTTTATAGCTTTTCACGTGCTCTTCGATCCTACACTTAGCCTCATAAACCCCCTTCTCACACAATCATAGACTAGTCCAGTTAACAATGGACTAGTCGAGACTACAACAGTAACCTTTGGTCCAGCTGAAAATGGACAGGTCTGGTAGGTCCGGACTAGTCTGACCATTGTGGCGGACAAGTACGGCCTCCTGAGACTTAGCTCGGAAACTCTCACCAAGTGTACAACGTACTAGTCCGTCCCCAAACGGACAAGTCTCTAGTACAACAGAAATTGTTAGTCCGTCCAAAAATGGACTCAGCCGACACACCCGGACTAGTCCGGCTTGGAACCTGGACAGGTCTGGCCAACTAGGGTTTTCTCTCGACAAGGCTTTCCACTAAGGTTTTCTCTCAACTAAGACTTTGAGCCCTCTTCTATGATCTCAGTGCACTTCATACACACACCCTCACACATATTAGGCTAGTCTAAACTCAACATATTAGAAATCCTAATTTCTACTCTTGAGTCTTTGACACCCATTTCAATCTTTTCATTTTTCAGGGCATTTCAATTCCACACCTGTTCTTAAGATCAACTAAGATCATTAGTCTCTTAATTTGTTGTCATCAATCATCCAAAACCCACAGGGATACCTAGATGCACTTTCAATGAGCGGCTCTGACTTGTTTCCCGGCTTGGAATGCGCTACAAGGCATATCCTTCTCAAAAACAACATTCTTAAGACCACTGTCGAAGTGTTCTTGCGACACTTCCCCCAGATCTGCTATGAGAGTAGCCTAGAGAGGTTCTTGATCAGCATGGCTTAGTCCTCAATGAAGATTGCGCGTATGAGAGTAGTGAGACAGTGTTTTTACGTGGTTTGGGCCGCTGGAGCGTAATACCCTACTCCACGGTGAATCTTGTATTGCTAGTGTGAATGTGTGTGTTTGTGTTAGCTTGGGGATCCTTTGTAATGGTGGCGATCTGGTCCTTTTATATACAAGGTCGAACGCCTTACAAGTGGGGTTTAGGGCCCGACAGGTGGCCCAGGGCGATCTTATCCTAAAGATCTAAGGCTTCTCCACTACGCTGCCTCTGACCTCGGCTTGGGGGCTCATCGTCTTGGTGCGTCCAATACCAGTGGCCCATGCGTAGTGGCTGACGCTGGCAGGAGATGTCCCATCCATCTGTCTTGTCGCTGTAAGCTACCCCACTTGGCGGAGAGTGGTAGGCCTGCGGTGCCTTTAGTGTGATGTGATTGGGCGCAGCGGTCTCTGACCATTGGCATGTGCTGCGTCATGCGTCGAGGGTGCGTGCATGTCTTCAATGCTTGATTTAGACAGAGCACACCACCTTTAACTCCTGCAACCCTCCGGCTAGGGCAAGTTGCAAGACACATGGTAGCTTCGGGGATGGCCGCTGCGAGGGAGGCCAGCCCCTGAACCCTTCGGGGCATGTGGCAGCCCAGGAGCCCTTCACTGAGGGAGGTGTCCGGCCTGGTGCTTCAAGCCATGTGGCTGCACCAAAGCCCACTCTTATGGTGGAGTGGGGTCCCGTCCTGTTGGACACATGGCAGCTTGGGTGCCCGCCACATCGGGGGAGTTGGGTCCAGTCTTTGAGGTCCACGTGGCAGCGCCGGATCCCATACTTAAGGAATGTAGGCATCTTCTGGACATGTGGCGCCATTGGGTCCTGCCTCGGTGGGGATGCAGGATACATAGGTACATTCAGCCTGTCCACGAGGGTACTCTGTATCCTGGGAACCGATAGTGGCCCCTGGGTCCACCCAGGGGGGAGGTGATGAGCCTGAGGGTGGAGCCCTATCCATGCTCTCCCGCACTTCTCTTTGAACTTTGTCTTGGTCAGCCGAAGTGGTGAACTCCTCTTCCAACGTAACCATGCGTCTTCTCCTGGTTGAGAGATTATGGCGACGTGATCTTTGCTTACGGTAGTACCTTTGCCTTCTACGGCGCCTTTAGTCGTGACGGTTCCCAATGTAGTTGCATCACTTTTGCTTGTTTCGCGTTTATGGGAACCGCTCCAGCTGTCTTCTTTGGTGGCTGACCTCTCAGGGTTGTTCTCCTGACAGAGGGTCTAGGCCCCATTGTCATGGATGTTGTGGGTTGAGTAGCACGAGTCAGGCCTTGGCGATGCGCACGATGTGCTTTGACATTGTGGGGGTGATCAAAAAGGGAACCTTTGCTATAGAGGATGGTTCCTTCCTTACTCACATCACACTGCTTGAGCTTTCACCTCCTTCCTTGAGAGCCCGATTCTTCACCACTTGGCAAAATCTCCCGTTATTGCTTGCTCTAATGGTGTCCATGCTGCCTCCTTCTCGTTTCCAAATGGCTAAGGATCTGATGCCGATGAGGGACCTTCTTGGTTGGGCTACAGCAGAGCAAGGATGGATGATTCATTGTGGGTCTCCCGCTCTTCAAGACTTGCATGAAGATGAGACTGTTCTCTTCGTCGCATACGTGTCTGCGAGGCTTGGGCTCCCGTTGTCAGGGTTCTTCCTTGCAGTGTTGGAGGAATATGGGCTGCAGCCACACCACCTGTCACCAAACTCCATCATTGTGGTTGCCATGTTTGTCCACTTCTGTGAGGCATTCTTCGTGAAGAATACCACCGGAAGGAGTGCGACGAGCAAGGTGGGAGCCTACTACTTCCGGCATTGGGAGAAGACCTCCAGGATCTACATTTCCTCCCTCAAAGGGGGCAAGTGGAGGTGCTGGAGAGAAGACTGGGTAGTCGTGCGGACCAAGGCCCACGCCCTGTTGAAGATGCCCTCACAAGACCCAACCTCTGAACTCACCACCTGGGAAGCGTTCCAGGGGTTGATGAGGGAGTACAAGCCAGTGCTAAAGAGGATCTGATTCCTGGCAGACAAGGGCTTGACCTCCCTGATTGTGTTGGCAGACTTCTTGCGCCGCCACACCTCCCCTCTTCAGTGGCGGCTGTAGGGGACCTGGGTCTACTTCGGGGTATACGACCAGTGTCAGCTAGATCAGAGCGACCCAACCCTCAAGATGTTGGAGGAGATGCTAAAGGTGGTGACTTGCAATACGATCGACAATGACCACATCTCCATCCCAGATGACTGCTAGACCCTTTTCAATAGCTCTGGCCTAAGGGGCGAAGTGCGGAGCTTGATGCTGAAGGTTAACGTGTTCGGTCTTGCTCGACTGCACCCTGAGGGGACAACTGGAGCTTCGGCAGTCCTAGAGCGGTGTCGTGATGTGATGTTGTGGAGGTCGAGGTATTCCCCCTGCCCTTCAGAAGGGGTGCAGGTAGGGCCCTCATGTGACACCCGAATCCGAAAAATGAACCAAGTGCACTATATGTGTGCCCAAGATGTTTAACACACATACACAAGTGCATCACAAACGAAATACATAAAATTACGACAACACAAGTTAATTAAGTAATTTTATCACAATACTCAATAATCCTCGAATTACAAGTCTAATGATCATTAATGATAATACTACTACAGCGGAAATAGTCTAAACCAAGCAACTAAGCAAATAGGGTAGCGTGGCTCCAAGCAACACCACAGGTAAGTCGACGGCAACACACAACCTAGTACTCCGCATTATTTTCAGGGTACTCCCAAACATCACCTGAAACTGTTGATGGGGGAATTGCAAGGGTGAGCACATGTCGTACTCGGCAAGTGTGGGAATATAATGACATGTAGCTTAAACAAGGAATGATGATAAATAATGGCTATTTGTTGAAAAGTACATTTAAAACATGTAAAGATCATACTAGGATGTCTATGTGAATTTAATCCCATCATATCCTAAATAATTAACATAATATGAATTCATCATCAATTATCCATCCATACACCAGATTCTTACTTTCATCATTAACCATGTTTATTTATCATAACACAAACCATAACCATAACCAATACCGAACCATAACCATCCCAAATACCAGTCCACTCTAATGAAAGTTATCCAGGTGCTCATAACCGGGAGCATGACTACCATAATAGTTTTTAACACTCTGCGGAGGTTGTACCACTTTACCCACAAGTACGTGATTTCATCACACGTCGGTGACTAAAGAAACCTCCCTTATGCCAACTACACTTCCTTAGGTGTATGGCCAAGAGATCACAAAATAGCCTTTACAAAGGGACTACCAGCATATTCAGACCCACTAAGGTTTCACCGGTGGTGATGCCTCCAATTGAGCACATCCAACCAAGGGCCCCCTCTTATGTCGTTCGGATCCTAGGGAAGTCCTGCTACTATTGCAAACCCAACCGATTCCCATTCCCGCTCCTCCAAATGATCTGAATCAATGCTGGTAATACTCCTAATTAATTGGCTAAGCCACACCCATACTTGGCCTTGTGGTGGCACTGTTGTCCTAGCTTATTCTCGCATGAACTGTTGTTAGATCCAAGGCAATCAAACCACCATAACGTCCAACCCAATCCACAATCCATGCTTGCTTAGATCTCCTAAGTCCCATGTCACCAATTATCCATGCTCATCAATGCTCATCATCCATTAATTCATAATTAAGTCATTTGGTTGTTTTCCCATCTCAATTAATTAGAGCGAAGCAAAAAGGTAGAAAGCCCTTCCCGACACTCTACAACATGTCCCAAGCGACAAGGATGGTCAAACAAGACTAGTAAACTCTTATCTTCAGTTTCCCATTAATTTGACACAAGCATGCAATTTTGCAAACAAAACATCTAAAAATAGGATCAAAATAATCAAGGACACTTGCCTTGGTCTTGAGCTTGGTTAGGGTCGAAAGATTCGAAGTTCTAGAGCTGGAGGTCCTCGACAGCACCCTCTACAGCAAAACCTTCTATTTCGCGCAATAAACATGCAAAAACAAACATTACAATCAATAAATACTCATATATTACTCAATATGTCATGGCATGCATGATTAATGCAATTGTGAGGTGAAACTTGTTAATGCGTTGCTATTAATGTTTACTAACTAGTTATGATGGAGTTAAACTAGCTTGAACAGGTTTTGAGTTAATTTTAGTCAAATTGGAATTAATTCAGCAACTTTAGATTCAGGTGGCCAGACAAGTCCGTACTGGGGACCGGACTAGTCCGCCCTGGACCAGAAAGTCGATCGGACTTGTCCACACTTGGTCGGACAAGTCCGCTCGGCTATGGTTTTTGGCGAAATTCCAGTTAGAGTATAGTTTGAGTTGAATTATGTAACCGAAATTGACGTAGAAAGATGATATAAGGTCATTACCGTGAATTCAACAACTCGAGCATTTAGAATTTGATGAAACTCGATATCTTGATGTCTAGATCCAAAGAAGATGGAGAATTGGTGGAGAATTGACGATGATGTCGATGAGTTGACAAAGATCGATATTGCTTGATCCTTCTCCTCCCTCCTCTTCTCCTGGATGCGGTGACCTCTTGAAGGTGGCTCTCATGAATTTGTGAGACTTATGTGTGCTGAATACAATGGCTTTGACAATAAAAGTTTTGAATGTTGCCATAACATATTTTTAGCAAGGTCTGACTTTATCTCCGGCATGTCTTTGTTAAGCTCTGATATGTTTTTGCTAGGTCCGACTTATGTTGGCTAGCTTCGACATGTTTTTCTAGCTCCGGCGTTAGGTTGTACTAGCTTTGGTAAGCTCCAGCTCAAGCTCCGGTTAGCTTTGGCAAGTTTCGGAGCTTGACCGCAGTGGTTCTGCTTTTATCTTGCAATGTTTCAAACTTGCTTTACACTTATGGAAAGTTTGCTTAGTATTCTTTTATTAAGTTTTTGGTGTGTTTTGATGGTTAAGGCTGATATCATTTTGCTATGGTTTGCAACATGCTTATGTGAGGTGCTCACGTAAGATGTAGTTTCAGAACTAACGGGAGTCAAGTCCAGGACTTGTGCTCAGAAGTATTGGTTGTTTGTTCATTTGCAGGTGTTGCTTGAGTTCAAGACATGATGGTTACGGGATCCATTGAAATAGTCTTAGGGAGAAGATGAGGTTCAACAACCAAGTTCGGGAGGAATTGTGGTTGAGTTGATTGGGAGATTGTGCAACATGTTTGAATCAAGAACAATGCATATGAAGGTATCGTGGACGTCGTTGGAAGATGTTTGCACATATGCAAAGAGTGCATGGATGTGGCTACATGGTTCCGCGGTGTGATGAAGAGATGTGGACAAAAAGAATTGGTCGGAAAGGTCCAACCGACTAGGTTATGGACACAGGCTGCAGCTGAGTTGGTTTTGACTCAGATATGGAAAGTTTTTAGTTGGTTATGATAGGATTTCGTGTGGGTCACAAATTTGTGTTGTTTTAGGAATGTGGTATACGTTCCTAAGGTGTTTGGAAGTCTTAAGATTGCTTCTATCTACGTATAGAAGATTCCTAAGCAGTTATGGAAAGTTTCGATTCGTGATTTGAGTAGGATTAGAGTCCTAGTTGAGATTGGGTTGGCCTAAGGGCTGGTTATATAAGCAAGGGAGGCCAGAGCTCGTGGTGTAGGACTTTGGGGCTGTTCCTCTTGTATTATATTGAATAAAATTCGTAGTTGAAAGGAACTTTTGTGTCTTGTTCGTCCGACTTGTTCCAGACAAGTTTTACTCGTCGAGTTTCTGCACAGCACTACCTTGTTTTGGTGGTTTTATCATAACTCGAGTTTTACAGATCCAATTTACGTGATTCTTTTTGGGTTGTCTTCACAACTTGATTATCTATCATATATCAGAATTTCACGGTCATTTGATTTGTGGTTTCTGATCTACATGAGTTTCTTTGCAGCGTTCCAGAACTGTTTTTCTCGGGTGGGACAGATTGACCTTTGTTCGATCTTTCAATCATAACTTGAGTTTCTCTCAACAGATTTGAGTGATTCTTGTTGTGTCATCTTAGTGACTTGATTCTCTCTGATATCTATCACTTTTGTCACGGTGAAACACGTTTAGATTAGTCTCACACATGATTTCTTTAATAGATCATTTTTCTGACGAACGGGTTGGGATTTAATTGTTTCCGCTGCGTAAGATTTTTAAATCTACCATTCACTCCCCTCCTCTGGTAGATTTTGACGTGCTCTTCGATTCTACAATTGGTATCAGAGCCACGGTGCTCCAATCTTAGTGATTTGCACGTATTTTGACTAATCATCATGGAGAAATACTCTGCAAAACCTTGTGTCTTTAGTGGGATTGATTTTCAGGTTTGGAAGGCACGTATGGAAGCCTTCATCCTGGCTCAAGGCTTCGCAATATGGGAGAAGGTATACAAAACTTATGAAGTGTCATCAAATGACCAAGTTACAGCTACAAATCTGAGAGATATCGACAACAACAACAAGGCTCAGAACTTGATCATACAAGGATTAACTCAAAGTGACTTCGACCGTGTTGCACACCTCCGATCTGCATACCATGTGTGGAAAGCACTTTGTGACTACCATGAAGGATCCAACACGATCAAGGAGGTAAGGCAAGACATGTTCAAGAAAGAATACATGCGCTTTGATATACAACCCGGTCCTACTTCCTGGGATGAAAAACAAACAAGGATGAAGCTCTCCTCTACAAAAGATACGAAGAAAAAGAAGGGTTTTACAGGACGTCAATTGGTGAGCAGTTTTATCTCCACACTTCAAGAACTTGGCTCAAGCGACGTGGACATTGGAAGTGATGAAGATGAAGATGATTTGGCAAACTTGTGCTTCATGGCAGGCAAATCAAGATCAAGTATGGAGGATGCAGAACACAACAGCGACAATGAAGAGGTATGTCCTACTTGCGAAGAAATGTGTGATGCTATTTCTCGTGTCACTATTATAGTTAAGAAAAAGAACAAAAAGCTTAGGGATAGTGCTGCTAAAATTGAATCACTAGAATCTGAAATCAACCGTTTAAAAACTTTGATTCCTAGTGATGATGCATGTCCCTCATGTGATTTAATATATGAACAATTGTCCTCATTAAGAAGTGCACACACCTCCAAACTTGATAAACTTGAGTTAGAAATTGAAAAGAATAGAGAGCTTGCTGCACTTAATGATAAAAATTTGAAAGATGCTAGCTGTTCTACATTTGATTTGCATTGTTCTACTTGTGATGATCTTGATAAGAAACTACAAGATGCTATGAATGAAATTTCTATATTGAACAATGCTTTACGTTCTCATGAAGATAAATTTTGTTGCAATTGCAAATTAAAAGGAAAACTTCATGTGAAAATTGCCTTGATATGTCCAATAAACTCAATGACATGCATAGGACATTAGATCGGTTTTGTAATGGGAATAAGAACCTAAACTTGCTACTGAATTCTTCCAAGTCTTGCAATGATAAAACTGGTTTAGGTTTTGATTCTCATGCTCATGCTAGGGCACATCCACCGAAAATTGTAAGAACATTAGGAAGTGGTTTGATTCAAACAGTTCGTAAACAAAAAGAAGTGGTTTTCAAATCTGCAGGAGTGTTGTCTCATTTGGTGTCAAATAAAAATGTTGTTTGCTCATCTAGACATGAACACAAAGTTAAATTTCATTGTACCTACTGTGGTAGAGATGGCCATGTCATAGGTTTTTGTTATAGACTAGCTAAACAACAGAAAAAAAGAAAGAATGATTGCTAGATCTCATAACTTTCATGCAAAATTTGTTGCACATGTTAAACCGAATGATTGAAACATGCAACCTGCTGTAATGAGTCGAAAACATGCAAAGTTTGCTCCCAAACCTACTGTTTTTCGTGCTACACATGTAACATCTGAGAAGTTAGTAGTTGGGTACAAAAATCATCAAGTTTTGGCTCATAAACCTGCTTTTTATCTTAGCTTTCGCGTGTTATTCCTGTTGGACATCGTGTGACTCAGTACTGGATTCCTAAATGCCTTTTGACTAACCCCAGTATTGAGTCATCGGTGTATTGTGCTTCTATGTAGGTTACATGCTTGAGGAAGGAGAACATTTGGATTGTGGATTCAGGTTGCTCACGCCACATGACCGGTAAGAAAGAATGGTTCTCCTCCCTCTCTTTTGTGTCACGTGTAGAGAATGTTACTTTTGTAGATAATTTTTCAACTCCTATAATTGCTAAGGGTTCGGTTAGAGTAAATAATCACTACACTTTGAAGGATGTGGCACTTGTTAAAAATTTGAAATACAACTTGCTTTCAATTTCACAACTGCTAGATGAAAATCTGGAAATTGTTTTCACTAAAAATTGCTGCAAAGTTGTAAATTCAAACAGTGAGCTTATTTTTAACATGTCACGGTTTGGAAGAGTTTTTAAAGATGATTTTGATGTATTCCTCTAAGCATAGGTGTATAGTTTCTAATGATTCAAAGGACTTATATTTTTGGCATCGTAGACTTTGTCACATAGGTTTTGATCATCTAACGCGTGTTAGTGCTCTTGATCGCATACGTGGGCTACCTAAGCTTAAAGGGGACAAAGAAATTGTGTGCTCTTCTTGTAGACATGCTAAGATGGTTGCAGGTTCACATACTCCTCTCACAATGATCATGACAACTGAACCGGGTTAACTATTGCACCTTGACAACATAGGACCTTCACGCGTTCAACCCTTCGGAGGTAAATGGTATGTTCTTGTGATTGTTATTGATTATTCTAGATACTCTTGGGTTTACTTTATGGCATCTAATAATAAAGCTTTTAGTCACTTTAGAACTTTATTTCTTATATTATGAATTGATCACCCAGGATCTTTAAAAGCGATTAGAAGTGATAACGGAACCGAATTTAAAAATCAATCCTTTGATCACTTTTGTGCTGAAAATGAAATAGATCATCAATTTTCTTCACCATATGTACCTCAACAAAACGGTGTTGTAGAAAGAAAGAACAAAACCTTAGTTGAGATGGCTAGAACTATGCTTGATGAATATCAAACTCCTAGGAAATTCTGGGCTTATGCGATTGCAACTGCTTGTTATGTCTCAAATCGTGTTTTCTTACGCACTAAGCTAGGTAAAACACCATATGAGCTCCGGTTTGGACATAGGCCTAGTGTTACACACTTTCGGGTCTATGGTTGCAAATGCTTTGTTAAGAAACATGGTAATCTTGATAAATTTGAACCTAGATCCATTGATGGCATGTTTCTTGGTTATCCATCTCATACTAGAGGCTACAATGTGCTTTTACTTGATACTAACAAAATTGTGGAGACTTGTGAGGTGTCCTTTGAAGAAGCTAGCACAGGTACTAGCTCAAACATTGCAGGTCTGGATCCATATCCGTAGGGGGAGAGCATTTTCATTGAAGATGAGGAAGAAGTGGTGATGCTGCCCGAAAATTCAGCAGCTAATGACATTGTTCCAGCTCCTGATTTTGATTAACAGCCAGTACCGATGACCACCATTGCTGGTCCAGATCCTCCTCAAGTCGCAAGCTCATCGATTTGTGATGAACATGAAGAATAAGAATCTTGTGAAGTGTCCACTCCCCTCTGGGTTCTCAAAAGTCATCCTCCACAACAAATTATTGGAAGCTTGCACGAACAAGTCACACGGTCCAGGTTTTGCGATCCAAACTCTCATGCTCATTCTGCTTTTGTTGCTTCTTTTGAACCCAAAGATATATCACACGCACTCACTAATGAATCTTGGATTATTGCCATGCAAGAAAAGTTAGAAAATTTTGAAAGAAATAATGTTTGGAAACTTGTACCTCCACCTCAAGGTCACACTTTAATTGGAACTAAATGGGTGTTTAAAAATAAACAAAGTGAGGATGGGGTTGTGGTTAGGAATAAGGCTAGGTTGGTTGCTCAAGGTTTCACACAAACGGAAGGTCTAGATTTTGATGAAACTTTTGCTCCTGTTGCTAGATTAGAAGCCATAAGAATTTTGTCAGCTTTTGTTGCATCTAAAGGTTTGAAGTTATATCAAATGGATGTTAAAAGTGCATTTCTTAATGGCTACATAGATGAGGAGGTTTATGTCAAACAACCACCGGGTTATGAAAATTCAGATTTTTCTAATCATGTTTACAAACTGTCCAAAGCCTTGTATGGTCTCAAACAAGCCCCTAGAGCATGGTATGATAGGTTAAAAACATTCTTACTTGAAAAGGGGTTTACCATGGGCAAGGTTTATAAAACTCTTTTTGTGCTTAAGCATGGCAATGGCTCATTTTTCATTCAAGTTTATGTGGATGATGTTATGTTTGGTTGTGCTTCTCATGATCTTGTGTCCAAGTTTTCAGCCATGATGAGTTCAAAATTTGAGATGAGTATGATGGGAGAACTCACGTACTTTTTGGGGCTGCAAATCAAGTAAATCAAGGAGGGTACCTTTGTGCATCAAACAAAGTATACAAAAACCTCCTAAGGTGCTTCAACATGGACAAAAGCAAGCCTCTTCGGACACCAATGGAAACAGCAACAACACTTGAACTTGATGAACATGGTGAACCCATGGATCAAAAAGAATATAGAAGCATGATCGGATCACTTTTGTACCTCACGCCATCATGACCAGACATACAATTCAGTGTATGTATTTGTGCACGGTTTCAAGCCTCCCCACGTGCTTCACATTGTCAAGCCCTCAAAAGGAATATCGGGTACTTACATGGAACTCAAGATATCTTCCAATATTTGGTTGGTCCTCTCGGTTTGTCCATGAGTTTGTGGGTGATATGCAGAGCTGAAATTTAACTTAGTACCCATAGCTTCATGCAGTTTCTGCCAGAGCCTAGTGGTGAATTGAGAACCTTGGCCCGAGACTATTTTCTTGGGTACTCCGTGTCAGCACACAATTTTCTCCATGTACAACTCAGATAGATGTGCAGTGGTATACCTGGTCTTGACAGAAATGAAATAAGCTGATTTGGTCAACCGATCCACAATAACCATATTGAGTCATAGCAAGACTGGGTTCGAGGTAATCCAACCATGAAATCCATACCAATTTCTTCCCACTTCCATTTCGGAATCTTTAATGGCTGCAATAATCCAGCTGGCCTTTGATGCTCAATCTTCACTCATTGGCACACATCACACAAGGCTACATACTCAGCTATGTCCTTTTTCATGGTGGCTCAACAATAATATGTCTTCAAGTCCTTGTACATCTTTGTACAGCCGGGATGGATTGAGTAAGGCGAGTCATGTGCCTCCTTTAATATTGTTTCCAAATATGCTTTACATTAGGCACAATAATTCGTTTCCCAAGCCATATTGTGCCTTGGTCATCCTCATCAAATCTGAATTCTCTCCCTTCATGGGTCATTTATTTGATTTCTTGAATTTCCTCATCCTTGGTCTGACCATCTTGAATTTCTTGCTCCAAGGTTGGATTTAACTCCATTATCCCCATCTCATTCACAAATCCAAGATTTAACCGTTCAAACTCCTTGCATAGCTCGAATGGCAATTCCCGAACCGTGAGTTGGTGGCTTACTCCTTTCCTACTCAAGGCATTAGCCACTACATTAGCCTTCCCCGGGTGATAGTTTGTTCTCACATTATAATCCTTGATGAGCTCAACTATCTTCGTTGCCTCAAATTCAGGTCTTTTTGCGTGAATATGTAATTGAGGCTCTTGTGGTCCTTATAAATTTCGCACCTATGACCAAGAATGTAATGTCTCCATATCTTCATAGCATGCACTACGGCTGCAAGCTCGAGATCATGTGTAGGATAATTCTGCTCATGTTTCTTCAATTGCCTCGATGCATAGGCTACTACTTGACCTTCTTGCATGAGCACACATCCATGTCCTTGTCTTGATGTGTCGCAATAGATATCAAAACTTTTGCTCACATCTGGCAATACCAACACAGGTGCGGTCATTAACCTCTTCTTTAACTCCTCAAAACTGTCTTGACAGGCTTGAGTCCATTGGAAGGCCTTTCCCTTCATTAACAATTCTAACATTGGTTTGGCTATCTTGGAAAAGTTTTTGATGAATCAACGGTAATATCCAGCCATTCCAAGAAAACTCCTTATTTCCTTCACATTCTGCGACGGTTCCAACCTTAGCACATCTCAACGTTTCCTGGGTCAACCAAGACTCCTCCTCCAAAGATGACATGACCTAAGAATGATATTTCCCTCAACCAGAATTGGCACTTGTTAAATTTGGCCTATAATTGGTGTTCCCTCAATTTTTGCAATGTGAGCCTCAGATGCTCCTCATGCTCCTCTTCACTCCTCGAGTAGATCATAATGTCATCAATGAACACCACAACGATTTATCCATGTATTCCATGAAGACCTTATTCATGAGGTACATAAAGTATGCAGGTGCATTGGTCAACCCAAAAGACATAACAGTGTACTCATAAGATCCATATTGTGTCCGAAAAGCTGTTTTGAATATATCCGGCGGTTTAATCTTCATTTGGAAATATCTTGACCTCAAGTCGATCTTGGAGAAAACATAGGCACCCTTCATTTGATCAAACAAATCCTCTATACGGGGCAATGTATACTTGTTCTTGATTGTCTCCTCATTGAGAGCTCGGTAGTCCACACACATCCTTTTGGATCCATCCTTCTTATCCACGAAAAGCACTGGTGCTCCCCAAGGTGAAGAGCTTGGGCGAATGAAACCCTTCTCTAGCTGCTCTTGAATTCGCTTCTTGAGATCTACTAACTCCATAGGAGGCATCATATATGGCCTCTTAGCTATAGGTGCAGTTCCAGGTATTAAATCAATAACAAACTCGATGTCACGATCATGTGGCATATCTGGCAACTCATCCGAAAACACATCCAAAAATTCACACACCACTGGGATCTCCTCTAGTGCTGCACTGTCCATTTGATTCAGCTCCACTTGCTTTGGTGTGTGTTGAGAGGCTTCAAATTCTATGCTGACCCCTTCCTCATTTGTCAACTTTGTCGTCTTTGCGGCACATTGAATTATTCCATTATGCTTCCTTAACCACTCCATACCAAGTATTATGTCCAATCCTTGCAAATCCAAAACGATAAGGTTGGTGAAGAAATCTACGCCCTTATTCTAAGGCTTACTTTTGGACATACTATATTCGTCCTCATCTGCCCTCCAGGAGATTTAACCAACAAGGTATACTTCATATGAAATATGGGCCAACTATACTTGACAACATACTTTGATGCAATGAATGAATGTGATGCTCCAGAATCAAATAACATAGTCGTCGGGTTGGAGTTTGCGAGAAACATACCAATCACCACGTCATCCGCTTGTTAGGCTTCCTCCATAGATACATGGTTCACCTTACCATGAACAAAATTCTACTGTCCACGATTGCCTTGTGGTGCTCCTCCATTTGGTCTTGGATTCTGTCTTGGAGCATTGTTCCCTTGACCAAGGCCTAACTTAGGACATTGAGATGCAAAGTGTCCCACCTCACCACAAGTATAGCATGACCTTGCTGCACCAGAATTATTTGGATGAACTTGATTTTGAGCATTAGTAGGAAAGTTGACGCGGGGTGCATGAGGCATTGGAGCGCAAAGAACTTGCATGGCAGGGCGTTTCTGCATTGGTTGAGCTGAGCGTGGTGGAATAGCAGCGCGATATGCGGGAGCAAGGGGTTGTAGTATGGCGCATTTGGTGGTGCAAAGTGGGGACGGAAATTGCTTCCTTGTGGTTGTCCTTGATATGTCTCGTTCCTCTTATTTTCTTGCTCCATCTCGCGAACCTTGTTTTCAAACACAATGGCCTTGTCCACAAGCTTCTGGAAATTTGCATAGTTATAATTGAGCAATTGTACTTGAATCTCATTTTTTAGGCCCCTCATAAACAAGTATTACTTGCGGTTGTCCCAGTTGACGTCCTCTGGAGCATACCTTGAGAGTTGAGTGAATTTATTGTGATACTCACTCACACTTGACTTCCCTGCCTTAGGTTCTCAAATTCCTGCCTCTTTAGGATCATAACACCTTCAGAAACAAAGTGAGAACGGAAGCTCTCCTTGAATTCAGCCCAAGTGATCCTCTCCTGATTTTCATGGGCATTGCAAAGTGAGTCCCACCAATCCGCAGTTGTTCCAACTAGTTGATGAGAAGCAAAGAGAACCTTCTCTCGGTCATTGCATTGGACAATAGAAAGCTTCTTCTCCACATATTTGAGCCAATCATCATGTTCCATAGGATCATTGGTCTGAGCAAAAGTAGGTGGTCTGGTCCTCATACTCCCAACCTGTTATGAGGCGGTGGGGGTGGTGGTGGAGTCATATGGGGCTGATTATGATTATTAGCCTGCAGTTGTCCCAAGGTCTGCATTACGATCTGCATAAGTTGATTTTGCATAGCAAACAACTGCTGAAGGTTGATAGCCTAGGGTCTAGGACCATTGTTGTTATTCTGAGGTACTCCATTGTTCTCCTCATTCTCAATGGCATCCCTTTGGTTGTGAGTCCTTAGCATCTAAAGAAAGAGCATGAGAGAAGAATTTAGAAAACATCCCCAACTATATGCATCAAGGGATATGAAATTAAGCAACTACCTATACAAGCCTATATGGATGTGGCAAACGCTAAAGCATCCCACAATCCTCTACTAAGCACACAAGCAAACATTACATAACAATAAGCACACCAACAAACAAAAACAATCCCTGAGTGTTCCTATGTGCTCTAAAGTGTCCATTCTATCTAGGTTGCATCCTACGTCAACCTGTGGCTCTGATACCAATTTGTGACACCCAGTTTCAAAAAATGAACCAAGTGTCGTATATGTGTGTCCAGGATGTTTAACACACATACACAAGTGCATCACAAACGATATACAAAAAATTATCACAGCGCAAGTTAATTAAGTACTTTTATCACAATACTCAATAATCCTCGAATTACAAGTCTAATGATCATTAATGATAATACTACTGCAGCGAAAATAATCTAAACTGAGCAACTAAGCAAATAGGGTAGCGCGGCTCCAAGCAACACCACAGACAAGTCGACGGCAGCACACAACCTAGTAGTCTGCGTTATCCTCAGGGTACTCCCAAACATCACCTGAAACTATTGGTGGGGGAATTGCAAGGGTGAGCACATGTCGTACTCATCATGTGTGGGAAAATAATGACATGTATCTTAAACAAGGAATGATGATAAATAATGGCTATTTGCTAAAAAGTACATTTAAAACATGTAAGGAGCATACTAGGATGTCTATGTGAATTTAATCCCATCATATCCCAAATAATTAACATAATATGAATCCATCATCAATTATCCATCCATACACCAGATTCTTACTTTCATCGATAACCATGTTCATTTATCATAACACAAACCATCATAACCAATACCGAACATAACCATCCCAAATACCAGTCCACTCTAATCACGGAAGTTATCCAGGTGCTCATAACCGGGAGCACAACTATCATGATAGTTTTAACACTCTGCAAAGGTTGTACCACTCTACTCACAAGTTTGTGATTTCGTCACCCTTCGGCGACTAAAGAAACCTCCCTTATGGCAATTACACTTCCTTATATGTATGACCAAGAGATCACAAAATAGCCTTTACAAAGGGACTACCAGCATATTTAGACCCACTAAGGTTTCATCGGTGGTGATGCTTCCAACTGAGCACATCCAACCAAGGGCCCCTCTTGTACTGTTCGGATCCCAGGGTAGTCCCGCCACTATTGCAAATCTAACCGACTCACATTCCCTGCTCCTTCAAATGATCTGAATCAATGCTAGTAATACTCTTTGTAGGATTCAAGAGCACGTGAAAATCTACCAAGGGGGTGAATGGTAGATTTAAACTTTTTTATCGAAAGCAACAAAAACCCCTTGGTAGAAAACCAATTTGTTAAAGAGATCGTATGTGCGACTAATCTAAACGTGAACAATCGTGAAAAAACCATTATAGATTGTGGAGAATCAAGTCACAAAGACATGACAACAAGAATCATGAACAACCGTCGAGAAAAACTCAAGTTACAATAGAAAGATTAAATGAAGGTGAATTTGTTCTACCCGAGAAAAAATCAGATCTGCAACACTGTAAAGAAACTCGTGTAGATCAGAAACCTCAAACCCAATGACTTGAAATTTTCAAAGATGATAGATAATCAAGCTGTGAAGACAACTCGAAAAGAATCACTTCAATTGAATTTGTAAAACTCGAGTTATGATAAAACCACCAAAGCAAGGTAGTGCTATGTAGAAACTCGACGAGAAAGACTTGAAGAAAACAAGTCAGACAAACAAGGCACAAAAGTTCTTCTCAACTAAAATTTTATTCAATAGAACACAAGAGAAACGGCCCAAGAGTCATCTCCTATGAGCTTTGACCTCTCTTGCTTATATAACCAGCCCAAAAGCCAACTCAACTCAAACTAGGACTCATATCCTACTCCTTTTCCATCGAAACTTTCCATAACTGCTCAAGACTCTTCTATATGCATATAGAAGCAATCTTAAGACTTCCAAACACCTTAGAAACGTATCCATTCCTAAAACAACTCAACTTCGTGACCTACACGAAAACCTATCATAACCAACTCAAATCTTTCCATATTTGAGTCAAACTCCACTCAGCCGCAGCCTGAGTCCATAACCAAGTCGGTTGGACCTTTCCGACCAATTCTTTACATCCACATCTCTTCATCACGCATCAGAACCATGTAGCCACGTCCATTCACACATTGCACATGTGCAAACACCTTCCAACGACGTCCATGATACCTTCATATGCATTTTTCTTGATTCAAACATATTGCGCAACCTCCCGATCAACTCAACCACAATTCCTATCAAACTTGGTTGTTGAAACTCATCTTCTCCCTAAGACTGGTTCAATGGATTCCGTCACCGGCCATGTCTTGAACTCAAGCAACACCTGCACATGAATAAACAACCAATACTTCCGAGCACAAGTCCTCGACTTGACTCACGTTAGTTCTGAAAACCACAACACCTTACGTGAGCACCTCACATAAGCATGTTGCAAACCATAGCAAAATGATATCATCCATAACCACCAAAACACACCAAAAACTTAGTAAAAGAATACTAAGCAAAATTTCCATAGATGTAAAGCAAGTTCGAAACATTGCAAGGTAAAAGCAGAACCACTGCAATCAAACTCCGAACCTTGCCAAAGCTAACCGGATCTTAAGTCGGAGCTTATCAAAGCTAACAGGTTCTAGCACTGGAGCTTACCAAAGCTAGCAGAACCTAGCATCGAGGCTTACCAAAGCTAGCATAACCTAGCACCGGAGCTTACCAAATCTAGTCAGACCTAACGCCGGACCTAGCAAAAAAGCATGTCGAACCTAGCCACAGCAAGTCGAACCTATCCAAAATAAGTCGGACCTAGACAAAGAAGTCGAACCTAGCCAAAATAAGTCAGACCATGCATCAGACCTTGCAGGAGCTACCCAAAACAAGATGGACCTATCGCCGGACCTTGCACGAGCTTGGACCTGGAGTCGGACCTTGTTAAAAAGGTGTTTTGGTAGTATTCAAAACTTTTATCATCAAAGCCAATGTATTCAGCACACATAGGTCTCACAATCTCCCCCTTGATGAATACATTGGCAACACCACTTAGAATCCAAACATTGGCTTATTTACATGAAAAGTTTTGAAAATAATTTCTCCCCCTATACATATTTCTTCCCCTTGCATACTTCTCCCCCTTTGACAATGTATTCAACAAGGTACAAAAGAGAAAATTTAATTTGTTATATGCACATTATAACATATGCATATAAAACAAAGCTCATCCAAGTCATACTATCAAGTAACTTACACTATCACAACAATGAGATACATAAAGTAGTGTAAGCCATGCTAGAGATCAAATGTAATTTTCAATTTAAGCAACTCATGATCTCACAAACTTAACTGTTTCAAAACCTGAAAGCATGACACTTAGTGTTGCAATTTTTCTTCTAAGCACAAATTTTGATCATATGAAATTTGCAATAGATTATATGCACATCTTCCTTATTCTAACCAACCAAGTCAAGCCTATGTCATTTGACAATCAGAAGCTTAAGTACATGGTTTAAGTCATACAAAACTTCTTCCAAGTTCATATCTAAGTACAATTATAAGCCATCTCAAAAGAAGAAGTGTGATGCATGCATATTCTCTTGATCTTTTCTCATTTTTATTTGATCATAAAAGCTCAACATGTGAGTTGATTACTTGATTAATTATTCATTATTAAAAGCACTTGTGAGCATGCAACAAGTTCAAAAACAGCAAGAAAGTTCGATCATGACCAGCTTTAGTGTAATGAATTATTTAAATTACTAGTCATGGAAAAAACTACAAAATGTATAACATAAGTAATGTAGTAAGAACTTTCGCATGTAAAAGGAATCACAAAGTCATATATGTATGAAATATTATGCTCATATTACTTTAAATTAAGATCCCAAATTGGAAAGCTCCCCGTCAATTTAAACCATGAGGATGCATACCCCTATTTTACTATGAATGAAACAAAAACGAGTGAAATCCAATGGTTTTGTAAAAATGTCAGTCAATTGTTGTTCGGTATCTACATGATGAAGCACAATGTTTCCTTTTTCAACATTATCATGGAGAAAGTGATACCTTATGTCAATGTGCTTTGTTCTAGAATGTTGCACGAGGTTTTTAGCGATGCAAATGGCACTAGTGTTATCACAAAACAGTGGAATACTATCTAGATCAACCCTATAGTCCTTAATTGTTTGAACAATGCAAAGAATTTGTGAGCTAGCGCTATCAGCAGCTACATATTCAGATTTGGCTGAGTTTTGTTTTCTAGAGGACCAAGCAACGAGTGAATTACCAAGAAAGCGACATGAACCCGAAGTAATTTTCCTATCAATCCTACAACCCCCAAAATCAGCATTCGAAAAGGCTTTCAAAGTAACAGTTGAGGAAGATGGAAGAAAAATGCCAAATTCTTGAGTTCCATGTAAGTACCTGAGAATCCTTTTGACGGCTTGACAATGTGAAGCACGTGGGGAAGCTTGAAATCGTGCACAAAGATATACGCTAAATTGTATGTCCGGTCTTCATTTTGTTAGGTATAAAAGTTATCCAATCATGCTTCGATATTCTTTTTGATCGATTGGGTCACCATCTTCATCAAGTTCAAGTGTCGTTGTTGTACCCATTGGTGTCCGAAGAGGTTTTCTTTTGTCCATGTTGAAGCGCTTGAGAAGGTCTCTTGTATACTTCGTTTGATTCACAAAGGTACCTTGCTTGGTTTGCTTGATTTGCAGCCCCAAAAAGTACGTCAGTTCTCCCATCATACTCATCTCAAATTCTAAACTCATCATAGCTGGACCATGTGACTCGTTCGTGCAAGCTTCCAATGATTTCTTGTGGAGGATGACTTTTGAGAATCCGGGAGGGAGTAGACACTTCACAATCTTCTTCTTCTTCATGTTCATCACAAATCGATGAGCTTGTGACTTGAGAACGATCTGGACCAGCAATGCTGGTTGTCGGTGCTGGTTGAGAATAAAAATCAGGAGCTGGAACAATGTCATTAGCTTCTTAATTTTCAGGCAGCAACACCACTTCTTTCTCATCTTTAACGAAAATACACTTTCCCTGCGGATATGGATCCGGACCTGCAATATTTGAGCTAGTATTTGGGCTAGCTTCATCAAAAGACACCTCACAAGTCTCCACAATTTTTTTAGTGTCAAGTAAAAGCACACGATAGTCTCTAGTATGAGATGGATAACCAAGAAACATACCATCAACGGTCTAGGTCAATTTTATCAAGATTACCATGTTTCTTAACAAAGCATTTGCAACCAAAAACCCGAAAGTGTGTAACACTAGACCTATATCCAAACCGTAGCTCATATGGTGTTTTACCTAGCTTAGCACGCAAGAAAACACGATTTGAGACATAACAAGTGGTTGCAATTCCATCAGCCCGAAATTTCCTAGGAGTTTGATATTCATCAAGCATAGGTCTAGCCATCTCAACTAAGGTTCTGTTCTTTCTCTCTACAACACCGTTTTGTTGAGGTACATATGGTGAAGAAAATTGATGATCTATTCCATTTTCAGCATAAAAGTGATCAAACGATTGATTTTTAAATTCGGTTCCGTTAACACTTCTAATTGCTTTTAAAGATCATGGGAGATCAATTGATAATCTAAGAAATAAAGTTCTGAAGTGACTAAAAGCTTCATTCTTAGATGCCACAAAGTAAACCCAAGAGTATCTAGAATAATCATCAACAATCACAAGAACATACCATTTACCTCCGAAGGATTGAACAAGTGAAGGTCCTACGGTGTCAAGGTGCAAAAGTTGACCCGGTTCAATTGTCATGATCATTGTGAGAGGAGTATGTGAACCTGCAACCATCTTAGCATGTCTACAAGAAGACCACACAATTTCTTTGTCCCCTTTAAGCTTAGGCAGCCCACATATGCGATCAAGAGCACTAACACGCGTGAGATGATCAAAGCCTACGTGATCAAGTCTATGATGCCAAAAATATAAGTCTTTTGAATCATTAGCAACTAGACACCTATGCTTAGAAGAATACATATCAAAATCAGCTTTAAAAACTCTTCCAAACCGAGATATGTTAAAAATAAACTCACTATTTGAACCTACAACTTTGTAGCAATTTTTATTGAAAATAATTTATGATTTTCATCTAGCAATTGTGAAACAGAAAGCAAGTTGTATTTCAAATTTTTAACAAGTGCCACATCCTTGAATGTGTAGTGATTATTTACTCTAACCGAACCCTTAGCAAATATAGGAGTTGAAGAATTATAGGCAAAAGTAATATTCTCTACACGTGACACAAAAGCGAGGGAGGAGAACCATTCTTTGTTACCGGTCATGTGGCCTGAGCAACCTGAATCCACAATCCAAATGTTCTCCTTCCGCAAGCGTGAAACCTACATAGAAGCACAATACATCGATGACTCAATGCTAGGGTTAGTCAAAAGGTATTTAGGAATCCAATACTAAGTCACACGACGTGCATCAGAAAAAACACGCAAAGGCTGAGACAAAACAACAGGTTTATGAGCCAAAGTTTGAGATTTTTTATTCTTAACTACTCACCTATGAGGTGTTACTTGTGCAACACGAAAATCAGTAGCTCCGGAGGCCAAAATAGAATGTCCGTAGGTAACAACAGAAGGTCCAGAGGTAAAAACTGAAGCTTCGGACGTAAACTTTAAATGTTTTTGACTCATAACAGCAGGTTGCATGTTCCTGACATTCGGTTTAGTATGTGAAGCAAATTTTGCATGAGACTTATAAGATCTAGCTTGCATTCTTCCCTTTTCATGTTGTTTAGCTAGTCTATAACAAAAACCTATATCATGGCCATCTCTATCACAATAGGTACAATGAAATTTAACTTTATGTTCATGTCTAGATGAGCATGCAGTATGTTTATTTGAACCCGAATGTGACAACACTCCTGCAGATTTAAAAACCACCTCTTTTGGTTTAGGAACTATTTTAATCAAACCACTTTCTAATGACTTTACAATTTTCACTGGATGTGCTTTAGCATGAGCATGGGAATCAAAATGTAAACCAGTTTTATCATTGCAAGGTTTAGAAGAATTCAGCAGCAAGTTCAGGTTCTTATTCCCATTACAAAACCGCTCTAGTGACCTATTCATGTCATCAAGTTTCTTAGACAAATCTAGGCAGTTCTGATATGAAGTTTTTCCTTTTAATTTGCAATTAGAACAATATTTAACTTCATGAGAACGTAAAGCATTGTTCAATATAGAAATTTCATTCATAGCATCTTGTAGCTTCTTGTTAAGATCATCATAACTAGAATAATGCAAATCAATTGTAGAACAAGAAGCATCTTTTATGTTTCTGTCATTAAGTGCAGCAAGCTTTTTGTTCTATTCAATCTCTAACTCAAGTTTACTGAGAGTGGAGGAGTGCACTTCTTAAGGAAGACAATTGTTCATATATTAAATCGCATGAGGAACAAGAACCATCACTTGGAATCAAGGTTTTCAAACGATTAATTTCATATTCTAGTGACTCAATTTTAATAGATTATCCCTAACCTTTTTGTCCTTTTTCTTAACAATAACAGTTGCACGGGAAATAGTATCACACATTTCATCACAAGTAGGACATACCTCTTCGTTGTCACTGTTGTGTTCTGCATCCTCCATACTTGATCTTGATTTGCCCGCCATGAAATACAAGTTTGCCAGATCATCTTCATCTTCGTCACTTCCAATGTCTACATCACTCGAGCCTAGTTCTTGAAGTGCGATGTTGAGACTGCTTATCATTTTGCATCATGTAAACCCCTTCTTTTTCTTGTTGGTATTGCCAGAAGAGGACTTGACTTTATTATGCTTTTCATCACGGGTAGAAGGACCTGAAAGGTTAGGCCAATCTATATGAAAGTGTCATGTCTTACCACATTCAAAGCATCATTGAGGTCCGGAGCTTCCTCTCCTCCTAGTTCTCACATTTCGCAATGATTTTGAGAACCGAGTAGAGATGAGTGCTAGCTCCTCTTCTGGAAATTCTTCAACTGTTCTAGGGTTAGTGAAGACAGCAAAGCAAGTGTATTGCTAGATGAACATTGGTCGGAGCTAGGCTTATCACATTGAGAAACAAGTGAAAGAGACTTGTTGGGGTTCTTACGTGATATAATGTCAATTTTTCATGAGTTTTTAACTTGGAATAAAGCACATCTAATGTAAGTGTACTCATGATAGTGGATTCGCGAATAGATGTTACTTTCATATCCTAGATTGACATGTCTAATGCACTTAATAATTTCCCAGCATTTTTAACATTTGAAAAGTTGACATTAACACTATGCAAGTTGCTGAGAATTTTGTTAAAGCGAGCAAATAATTCGTCAATTGACTCACCTGGTTGCATCTATTTTGTTAAAGCGCATATATTCTTTCTTGAACATATCCTGCCTTACCTCCTTGATCATGTTGGATCATTCGTGGTAGTCACAAAGTGCTCTCCACACATCGTCCGCTGATCGAAGGTGTGCAACACGGTCGAAGTCACTCTGAGTTGGTCCTTGGATTATCAAGTTATGTGCTTTGTTGTTGTTGTCAACATCTCTTAAGTTTGTAGCCGTGACTTGATCGTTCGGTGGAACATCGTAAGTCTTTTACACATTTTCCCATATCGTGAAGTCTTGCGCCTGGATAAAAGCTTCCATGTGTGCCTTCCAAACCTGAAAATCAATTCCAACAAACACAAAAGGTTTTGCCGAGTATTTCTCCATGAGGCATAGTAAAAACACGTGCAAAACATAAAGATTAGAGCACTGTGGCTCTAATACCAATTGTAGGATTGAAAAGCACATGAAAAGCTACCAGAGGGGGTTGAATGGTAGATTTAAACTTTTTCTGCGGAAGTAACAAAAACCCCTCGGCAGAAAATCAATCTGTTAAAGAGAACATATGTGCAAGTAATTTAAATGTGATAAATCCTGACAAAACAGTATAGATTGTGGATAATCAAGTAACAAAGACACGACAACAAGAATCACGAAAAACCGTCGAGAAAAACTCAAGTTACAATCGAAAGATTGAATGAAGGTCAATCTGTTCTACCCTAGAAAAAATCAGATCTGCAACACTGCAAGGAAACTCGTGTAGATCAGAAACCTCAAATCCAATAACTGTGAAATTTTCACAGATGATAGATAATCAAGTTTCGAATACAACCCAAAAGGAATCATGTCAATTGGATCTGTAAAACTCAAGTTATGATAAAACAACCGAAGCACGGTAGTGCTATGTTGAAACTCAACAAGAAAGACTTGAAAAAAAAAACAAGTCGGGCGAACAAGGCACAAAACTTCCTTTCAACTACGAATTTTATTCAATAGAACACAAGAGGAACAGCCCAAAAGTTGTCTCCTACGAACTTTGGCCTCCCTTGCTTATATAACCAGCCTGAAGGCCAACTCAACTAAAACTAGGACTCGTATCCTACTCTGTTTCCATCGAAACTTTCCATAATTGCTCAAGACTCTTCTATACACAAATAGAAGCAATATTAAGACTTCCAAACACCTTATTAACGTATCCCACATTCCTAAAACAACTCAACTTTGTGACCTACATGAAAACCTATCATAACCAACTCAAATCTTTCCATATTTGAGTCAAACTCGACTTAGCCGCAGCCTGAGTCTACAACCAAGTCGGTTGGACCTTTCTGACCAATTCTTTATGTCCACATCTCTTCATCACACCTCGGAACCATGTAGCCACATCCATGCACTCCTTGCACACGTGCAAACACCTTCCAACAATTTCCACGATAGCTTCAAATGTATTGTTCTTGATTCAAACATGTTGCACGACCTCCCGATCAACTCAACCACAATTCCACCCGAACTTGGTTGTTGAACCTCATCTTCTCCCTAAGACTAGTTCAACAGATCACGTCACTAGACATGCCTTGAACCCAAGAAACACCTGCACATGAATAAACAACCAGCACAAGTCCTCGACTTGACTCACGTTAGTTCCGAAAACAACAACACCTTACGTGAGCACCTCACATAATCATGTTGCAAACCATAGAAAAATGATATCAGCCATAACAACCAAAACACATCAAAAAATTAGTAAAAGAAAACTAAGCAAACTTTCCATAGATGTAAAGCAAGTTCCAAACATTGCAAGGTAAAAGCAGAACCACTGCGATCAAACTCCGAACTTTGCCAAAGCTAACCAGATCTTAAGTCAGAGCTTACCAAAGCTAGCAAGACCTAGCACCAGAGCTTACCAAAGCTATCAGAACCTAGCATCAGAGCTTACCAAATCTAGCAAAACCTAGCACCGAAGCTTACCAAAGCTAGTCGGACCTAGCAAAAAAGCATGTCGAACCTAGCCACAACAAGTCGGACCTATCCAAAATAAGTTGGACCTAGACAAAGAAGTCGGACCTAGCCAAAGTAAGTCGGACCTTGCATCGGACCTTGTAGGAGCTACACAAAACAAGCCGGGCCTATTGTCGGACCTTGCAGGAGCTCGGACCTTGTTAAAAAAATGTTTTGGTAGTATTCAAAACTTTTATCATCAAAGCCAATGTATTCAGCACACATTGGTCTCACAATCTCCCCCTTGATGAATGCATTCGCAACACCACTTAGAATCCGAACATTGGCTTATTCACATGAAAAGTTTTGAAAACAATTTCCCCCCCTATACATATTTTTTCCCCTTGCATACTTATCCCCCTTTGACAATGTATTCAGCAAGGTACGAAAGAGAAATTTTAATTTGTTATGAGCACATTATAACATATACATATAAAACAACGCTCATCCAAGTCATACTATCAAGTAACTTACACTATCACAACAATGAGATACATAAAGTAGTGTAATCCATGCTAGAGATCAAATGTAATTTTCAATTTAAGCAACTCATGATCTCACAAACTTAATTGTTTCAAAACCTAAAAGCATGACACTTGTTGTTGCAATTTTTTTCTTTTAAGCACAAATTTTGATCATATGAAATTTGCAAGAGATTATGTGCGCATCTGCCTAATTCTAACCAACCATGCCAAGCCTATGTCATTTGACAATCAGAAGCTTAAGGACATGGTTTTAGTAATACACAACTTCTTCCAAGTTCATACCTAAGTGCAACATGTCCCAAGCGACAAGGATGGTCAAACAAGACTAATAAACTCGTATCTTGGGTTTCCCATCAATTTGACACAAGCATGCAGTTTTGCAAACAAAACATTTAAAAACAGGATCAAAATAATCAAGGACACTTGCCTTGCTCTTGAGCTTGGTTAGGGTCGAGAGCTTTGAACTTCTGGTGCTGGAGGTCCTCGACAGCACCCTCTAGAGCAAAACCTTCTATTCCGCACAATAAACATGCAAAAACTAGCATTACAATCAATAAGTGCTCATATATTATTCAATATGTCATGACATGCATGATTAATGCAATTTGAGGTAAAACTTCTCAATGAGTTTCTATTAATGTTTACTAACTAGTTATGATGGAGCTAAACAAGTTTGAACGGGTTTCGAGTTGATTTTAGTCAAATTGGAAATAATTCAGCAACTTCAGATTCAGGTGGTCGGACAAGTCCATAATGGGGATCGGACTAGTCCGTCCTGGACCAGAGAGTCGATCGGACTAGTCCGCACTTGGCCGGACAAGTCCGCTCAGCTAGGGTTTTTTGTGAAATTCCAATTAGAGTAAATTTTGAGTTGAATTTTGAGACCAAAATTGACGTAGAAAGATGATCTAAGGTAGTTACCATGAATTCAACAACTCGAGGGTTGAGAATTTGACGAAACTCGAGATCTTGACGTCTAGATCCTAAGAAGATGGAGAATTGGTAGAGAATTGACAATGATGTCAATGAGTTGATGAAGATCGATCTTGCTTGATCCTTCTCTTCCCTCCTTGTCTTCTCCTGGATGCGGTGATCTCCCCTTGATAGCGGCTCTCACGAATTAGGGTTTGGAGTTTCTCAATTGTGACAAAAGGGATGAAAGTTGGGGTGGTGTGGTGCTTATATAAATGTGGAGGTGGTAGGGTTTGATGGAATTCGTGTTTAAGGTGGAGGAGGCCGGGGTGGGGTCCCAGATGGGCTCCACAGGGGTTGGACACGACGTTAGTGGGCCTAATTAAGGTAAATACCCAATAACATATCGTGGAGGAAAAGATTGAATCTGAGTCGGGCATACCAGACAAGTCCGGTAGAGGGATGGACTAGTCCGATCAAGAGCAGAGACTTGAACGGACAAGTCCAATGTTGTCCAGAGATCAAAATGGACAAGTCTAGTGAAGGTCGGACAAGTCCGGAGGCTTGATCAATTTTCCGAAAACTGGATCAAAAGAGGGATCTACCGGACAACTCCGAAAAGTTCTAGTAGCTAGGAACGGACTAGTCCGTACATGAAACGGGCAAGTCCAGACAATCAACAGAAACTCACTCGGACTAATCCGTGACAAGAGCGGACAAGTCCAAAGAGTCAACAGAAAGCAAAATCAGACTAGTCCGGGGTCCAAACTGGACAAGTTAGCACTAATACAGGATTTTAAATGTTGTTTTGGCTCTAATTCATTTTAAACTTGTTCCTTTTTGTGTTGCTTTATGTTAAACATCTATAAGAATGTATGCAATGCATGATGGATGAAAATGAGGGTGTTACACCTCAACAACCTCTGACAGTGTGGAGGACAACCAGCCAGCGTTAGTTCCTGGGCTGGGGAAGCATTCTCGCACCTCGGTCGCGGATGTTGCCGCCCCTGTGCTGAAGAGGCGGAAGCTGAGATGGGAGGATGGTTCTCTTATCTCCGATCACGAGGGAGCCAGAGCGGCTGAAGCCTCCATTGTTGACCCGGTCTTTGATTCTAGCGGTGGTTCTGGAGGTGTCGTGCCCCCACATCCTTCAACAGGCGGACCTTGAGTTGCCAGTGTGACACCTGGTTCCGAAAATGAACCAAGTGAACGCATATGTGTGCCCAGGATGTTCAACACACATACACGAGTGCATTCACAAAAGAGTATACAGAAAATTACCACAGAACATGATTAATTAACCAAATTTTATTACACAAACCATATTATCCTTGAATACAAGCTCTAATAAATACTAATAACAAGTTCAACTAATGCAGCGGAAATAACTAAATAAGCAAACTAAACATCTAGGCAGCATAAGCGGTAGGGTATAGCGCAACTCCAATCAACACCACAGGCAAAGCTGACGGTAGACACGGCCTAGAACTCTGCATTATCGCCATTAAACTCCCAATCCGGACCTGCAACTGTTGGGGGGGGGAGATTGTAAGAGTGAGTACATGTCGTACTCAGCAAGTGTGGAAAGTATGACATGTGGCTGATTCAAATGACGAATATAATAATGGTAGAGTGCTGAAAAAGTACATTAAAACATTTGAAAAGCAATATATTACATGTATATGAAATAAACCCATCATAAGCCATGTAGTTATCATAATACCGGTCAATATTCCATATCCATCATCCTATACCAATATCCATATTCAACACCAGAATTCAATTCATAACCATCCATACCCAAAATACCAACCATAAACATTCCAAAATCCCAATTTTCCTCTAATCATGTGAGGGTCCAGGTTGCTCATAACCGGGAGCACGACTATCATGATAGTTTTAGACACACTCTGCAGAGGTTATAACACTTTACCCACGTGTTTGTGATTTTATCACCTTTCAATGACTATAGAATCTCAATTATGTCGTCTCACACTTCCTTAGGTGTGTGGCCAAGAGATCACAAAATAGCCTTTACAAAGGGATTACTAGCCTATTTAGACCCCACTGAGGTTTCACCGGTGGCGATGCTCCAACTGAGCACATCTTCAACCAAGGGCCCCCTCTTCAGCCATTCAGATCCTAGGGTAGTCCCACCAATCATCAACAAACCCTCGGCAATGTCTTATTTTTATCTCTCCCTTTGAAAGCCTTGAAGTCTTTGAAAACCAACCCACCATCCGATTTGTGTAGAAAAAGCCAATCCAACTACCCCTTCCCCAAGCATCCTTAATGGTCCAAATAGCACTGGCAAAGCCCTAATTAATCAGTTACGTCGTACCCATACTTGGCCTCGTGGTGGCACTGTAAATCCTGGATGGTCGCTCCACGAACCGGTCCTTAGATCCAAAGCAAGTAAACCACCATACATCCAACCCGTCCACGTACCATGCTTGCTTAGATCACCCATTACCATATCAGATTTAACCAGTTCATGTCAACCACAATCTCATTAATGCATAATTAAATTAAGTAGTGTAGTTGTTCTTCCATCCCAATTAATTAAGCAAAGCAAAAAGGTAAAAATCTCATCCTGACTCTCTACCATATATTACAGGTGACAAGGGTGGTTAAACAAAGCTAGTAAACTTCCTATCATAGGATTCCCATCAAATTGACACAAGCATGCAGTTTTGCAAACAAAAACATTTATTTCAAAACAAGATCAATATGCTTCAAGGACACTTGCCTTGCTCTTGGGATTGATTCGAGTCATAGCCTTCAAACTCTTGGTGCTGGAGATCCTCCGCGGCACCCTCTAGCGCAAATCTGTCTAATCCGCACAATAACCATACAAGACAAGAAACACAATCAAAGAGTGCACAAATATTACTCAATATAACATGATATGCATGACTAAATCAAATGCAAGGTAGAACTTGTTAATAGATTGCTTTTAAATGATCACTAATTAGTTCTAATAGCTTTTAACAAGTTTATACAGGTTTGGATGTGATTAGATCTAAATTTAGAATTAATTCAACACAATTTAACCAGGAAAAACGGACTAGTCTGCATAGGACCGGACAAGTCTGCACTTCGCAGAATTGGCGAACTAGGGTTTTCTAGATCGACGTGAATTTGGAGATTAGGGATCGAATTTACATAAGGAAAAGAGAATAAAAGGTATACCAGGTTCTTAGGACACCAATGAACCGAGAAACTTGGAGGTAACACTTGGATCTTGATGATCTAGGGTTGATGATGAACTTGGAGATGAATTGGTGATGAAGAACAAAACTTGATGGAGATTTTGGTCATCTTTCGTTTCCTCCTCTTCTTCTTCTTGCTTGGGATCTCCTCCTCCCTCCCTGATGGTGGCTCTCCACGAACTAGGGTTTGGGTGGGGTGGAAAAGTGGCAAATAGATGTCAAGCCAAGGGATGGGGTTATTTATATAGAGGTGGAGGCTAGGGTTAGATGGATTTCGAGTTTGAGAGGAGTAGAGGCCGGTTTAGAGTCCCATATGGGCTCTAAAAGAGTTAGGCACGACGTTCTTAGGCCCACTTAACATAAAACCCAAGAAACAAGTCATAAAACCAAAGAACAATTCAGAGTTGCAAAATATCGGACAAGTCCGAAAAGGACCGGACTAGTCTGAAGTTAGTCAGAAACAAATCGGACAAGTCTGGCAAAAAATCGGAAAAGTCCGACTTTAGTCAGAGTGGAAAACGGACAAGACCGCTGGAACACCGGACTAGTTCGGACAAGTCTAGAGACTTAGCAAATTTTCAAGGATTCTTGGAACACCGTACTAGTCCGCATAAAATCTGACAAGTCTGAAAGTGTGCAGAGGCAAAACTGTACTAGTCTGCAGAAAAAACGGACAAGTCTGATCGAGGTCAGAGAGAAATCGGACTAGTCCTCACCAAAATCAGACTAGTCCGCACTTTTCAGCATTTTAAGTGCGGTTTTGTTCCAAATCAATTTTAAACTCATTCCTCTTTATGTGGATTAATGTTAAACATGTATATGAATGTATGTATTGCATGATGCATGAAAATGAGGGTGTTACAAACCTACTCCACTTAAAATGAATCTCGCCCACGAGATTTGACGCAGAAGAGAAGAGATAGGAAAATTCCTTCTTGAGATCATCCTCCAATTCCCACGTTGCTTCTTTTTCTGCGTGGTGCTTCCATTGAACTTTACACCATCTAATAACCTTGTTCCTTGTGACTCTCTTCTTGGTTTCCAAAATTTTGACCGGTTGTTCGGCACAAGTCAAATCTTCTTCTAGTTCCAATTCTTCCATTGGAACTTGTTCTTCCGGTACTCTCAAGCACTTCTTGAGCTGAGAAACATGAAAGACATCATTGACATCCGAAAGGTGAGCTGGCATCTCCAACTTATACGCTACTTCTCCCCTTTTGTCCAAAATCTTGAATGGGCCAATGTAGCGAGGTGCTTGCTTGCCTCTTATGTTAAACCTCTTATGACCTCTCATTGGTGACACCTTGAGGTAAACGAAGTCTCCCACTTCAAAGGCTAATTTCCTTCTCCTATTGTCTGCATAGCCTTTTTGTCTTGATTGGGCAGCCCTCAAGTTTTCACGAATTATTTGGACTTGCTTTTGGGCTTCTTGCAACACATCCGGACCAAATACTTGAGTTTCTCCTGCCTCATTCAAGAATAAAGGTGTCCTACACTTCCTTCCATAAAGCGCTTCATATGGTGACATTCTCAAGCTTGCTCAGTAACTATTGTTGTATGAAAATTCTGCATATGGCAAGCTCTTGTCCCAACTTTTCCCATGCTTTAAAGCACAAGCTCTTAACATGTCCTCTAAAATCTGATTGGTCCTCTCGGTTTGTCCATCTGTTTGAGGGTGATATGTTAAACTAAAATTTAACATCGTTCCCAAAGCTTCATGCAATTTTTGCCAAAACCTGGAAGTGAATTGTGAACCTCTATCCGAGACTATCTTCCTCGGAACTCCATGCAAACATACTATTATTCCCATATACAGTTCTGCCAATTTCTCTCCATTATAGGTGGTCTTGACGGGAATAAAGTGGGCTGACTTAGTTAATCGATCCACAATTACCCAAATTGAGTCGTAACCAGACTGAGTACGTGGTAAACCGAAGTCCATACCAATATCTTCCCACTTCCATTCCGTAATCTTCAATGGTTGCAATAATCCAGCTAGCCTTTGATGTTCCGCCTTGACTCGTTGACACACATCACACAATGCTATGTATTCAGCTATGTTCTTCTGCATGCTAGCCCACCAATAGCTAGTCTTCAAGTCTTTGTACATCTTGGTACAGCCAGGATGAATTGAGTATGGTGAGTCATGTGCCTCCTTTATTATTGTCTCCCGAATATGCTTTACATTGGGCATGATAATACTTTTTCCAAGGCATAAGTTACCATGTTCATCCTCATCAAATCTGAATTCTCTCCCTTCTTGGGTCCTTTCCTTTATTTCTTGGATTTCCTCATCCTTCGTTTGACCTTCCCGAATTTCTTGCTCCAAGGTCGGATTTAACTCCATCATCTCCGTCTCATTTACAAACCCGAGGTTCAACCGTTCAAACTCCTTACATAACTCGGATGGTAACTCTCAAACTATGAGTTGATAACTTACTCCTTTTCTACTCAAAGGATCAGCCACTACATTGGCTTTTCCTGGATGATAGTTGATTCCCAAATCATAATCCTTGATGAGCTCCAACCATCTTCGTTGCCTCAAATTCAGATCCGTTTGTGTGAAAATATACTTCAAACTCTCATGATCCGTATAAATTTCACACCTATGACCAAGGATGTAGTGTCTCCAAATCTTCAATACATGTACAACGGCCGTG
This sequence comes from Tuctoria greenei, assembly GCA_036927565.1. NCBI lineage: Eukaryota > Viridiplantae > Streptophyta > Magnoliopsida > Poales > Poaceae > Tuctoria > Tuctoria greenei. Next base: position 187,371,030 of record JAYESD010000006.1, read on the forward strand.
AGTTCCAAATCATGCATTGGGTAATTCTGCTCATGTTTCTTCAATTGTCTTGATGCATAGGCAACCACTTGACCTTCTTGCATGAGCACACATCCAAGTCCTTGTCTCGATGCGTCACAATAAATATCAAAACTCTTGCTCACATCCGGCAGTACCAAAACTGGGGCTGTTGTCGACCTCTTCTTCAACTCCTCAAAATTATTTTGAAAAGCTTGAGTCCATTGGAAAGTCTGTCCCTTCATTAGCAATTCCATCATTGGCTTGGCTATCTTGGAAAATTCCTTGATGAATCGACGGTAATATCCAGCCATCCCAAGGAAACTCCTTATTTCCTTGACATTTTGCGGCGGTTCCCACTTCAACACGTCTCTCACTTTTCCGGGGTCAAACGATACTCCTCCTCCTGAGATGATATGACCCAAAAACGACACCTCTCTCAACCAAATCTAACACTTGTTGAACTTGGCATACAATTGATGCTCCCTCAATTTCTGCAACGTAAGCCTTAAGTGTTCCTCATGTTCCATCTCCTCCTTCGAGTAGATCATAATTTCATCAATAAACACCACAAGAAACTTATCCAAGTACTCCATGAATACCTTATTCATGAGGTACATAAACTAGGCAGGTGCATTGGTCAATCCAAAGGACATCACGGTGTACTCATAAGATCCATACCGCGTCCTAAAAGTTGTCTTGGGTATGTCCGAAGGTCTAATCTTCATTTGAAAGTATTCCGACCTCAAATCAATCTTAGAGAAGACACAAGCACCCTTCCTCTGATCAAACAAGTCTTCTATGTGTGGCAAGGTGTAATTGTTCTTGATTGTTACCTCGTTGAGAGCTTGGTAATCCACACACATCCTTTGGGATCCATCCTTCTTTTCCACAAATAGAACGGGTGCTCCCCAAGGTGAAGAGATGGGCCGAATGAAACCCTTCTCTAGTTGCTCTTGAATTTGCTTCTTGAGCTCTGCTAATTCCATAGGAGGCATCCTATACGGCCTCTTAGCTATAGGTGCAGTTCTAGGTATTAAATCAATAACAAACTCAATGTCTCGATCAGGTGGCATACCTGACAACTCGTCCGGAAAAACATCCAAAAATTCACACACCACCGGAATCTCCTCAATTGTGGCACCATCCATATGATTCAGCTCCAATTGCTTCGATGCGGTTTGAGACGCTTGAAATTCTACAGTGATCCCTTCTTCATTGGTCAAGTTCACCATCTTCGTGGCACACTCAATAACTCCATTGTGCTTCCTCAACCAGTCCATACCAAGTATAATGTCCAATCCTTAAGAATCTAAAACAATGAGGTTGGCAAAGAAGTCTACCCCTCTTATTCTAAGGCTTACCTTTGGACATACTATATTTGTCCTCATCTCTCCTCCAGGAGACTTAACCAATAGAGTAAACTTCATATGAGAGATAGGCAAACTATACTTGGCGACATACTTCGATGCAATGAATGAATTCGATGCTCCAGAATCAAACAACATAGTCGAGGGGTTGGAGTTGGCGAGAAACATACCAATGACCACGTCATCCGCTTGTTGAGCATCTTCCGTAGATACATGGCTCACGTTGCCACGAGCAAAATTATGTTGTCCATGGCTTCCTTGCGGTTGTCCTTCGTTGGGTCTTGGGTTTTGCCTCGGCGCATTGCTTCCTTGACCAAGGCCTGACTTAGGACATTGATGCACAAAGTGTCCAGCTTCTCCACAAGTATAGCACTTCTTAACTCCACCGAAATTATTGGGACGAGCTTGGTTTTGAACGCTTGCACCAAGAAGTTAGCACGGGATGCATAAGGCATTGGAGGCCTAGGTGCTTGCATAACAGGGTGTTGCTGCACGAACTGAGTTGGGCGCGGTGCATAACCAGGGCGATGTATAGGAGTAGAGGAGCTGTAATATTGCGCATTAGGAGGCGCAAAGCAAGGGCGCACATTACTTACTTGTTGTTGTCCTTGATATGGCGCCTTCCTCTTGTTATCCTGTTCCATCTCACGAATCTTGTTCTCAACCACAATTGCTTTGTCCACAAGCTTCTAAAAGTTGGCATAATCACAGTTTAGTAGTTGCACTTGGACTTCATTGTTCAAGCCCCTCATGAATAAGTATTGTTTCCAGCTGTCCCGGCTCACATCCTCAGGCGCATACCTTGAGAGTTGAGTGAATTTGTTGAGATATTCACCCACACTCGATCTTTCTTGCCTCAAGTTCTCAAATTCTTGCCTCTTCAAGATCATAACATCCTCGTGCACATAATGGGAACAGAAACTCTCTTTGAATTCGGCCCAAGTAATCCTCTCCTGATTCTCATGAGCATTGCAATAAGAATCCCACCAATCCGCAGCTGCTCCAACTAGTTAATGAGAAGCAAATAAGACCTTCTCCCGGTCACAGTATTGGACAATAGCAAGCTTCTTCTCCACGGACTTGAGACAATCATCCGCATCCATAGGGTCAGCGGCTTGAGCAAAGGTCGGCGGCCTAGTCCTCATAAACTCTCCCAACCGGTTATGAGGAGGTGGGGTGGTGGTGGAGGCATGTGGGGCTGATTGTTGATATTGCCAGCCTGCAGTTGTCCCATAGTTTGTATCATGGTCTGCATGAGCTGGTTCTGCATAGCCAAAAGCTGCTCAATGTTGATAGCTCCATGAGCAGGTCCTTGTCCATTGTTGTTCTGGGGTACTCCATGGTTCTCTTCTTCATCATTGCCATCCCTCTGGTAGCGATTCCTCACCATCTGGAGAAAAGCAATAGGTAAGAATTAGAAAACGTCCCCAACTATATGCATCAAGGGATATGAAACTAGACAACTAACTAGCCTACGTGGACATGGCAATGCTAAAACATCCCAAAATCCTCTATTAAGAACACAAACAAACAATATATATAGCAAGCAGCACACCAAACAAAAACACATCGGTTCCTAAGTGCTCCTATGTGCTCTAAAGTGTCCATTCTATCTAGGTTGCATCCTATGGTCAACCTATGGCTCTGATACCAATCTGTGACACCCGGTTCCGAAAATGAACCAAGTGAACGCATATGTGTGCCCAGGATGTTCAACACACATACACGAGTGCATTCACAAAAGAGTATACAGAAAATTACCACAGAACAAGATTAATTAACCAAATTTTATTACACAAACCATATTAACCTCGAATACAAGCTCTAATAAATACAAATAACAAGTTCAACTAATGCAGCAGAAATAACTAAATAAGCAAACTAAACAGCTAGGCAGCATAAGCGGTAGGGTATAGCGCAACTCCAATCAACACCACAGGCAAAGCTGACGGTAGACACGGCCTAGAACTCCGCATTATCGCCATTAAACTCCCAATCCTGACCTGCAACTGTTGGGGGAGGGGGGTTGTAAGAGTGAGTACATGTCGTACTCAGCAAGTGTGGAAAGTATGACATGTGGTTGATTCAAATGACGAATATAATAATGGTAGAGTGCTAAAAAAAGTACATTAAAACATTTGAAAAGCAATATATTACATGTATATGAAATAAACCCATCATAAGCCATGTAGTTATCATAATACCAGTCCATATTCCATATCCATCATCCTTTACCAATATCCATATTCAACACCAGAATTCAATTCATAACCATCCATACCCATAATACCAACCATAAACATTCCAAAATCCCAATTTTCCTCTAATCATGTGACGGTCCAGGTTGCTCATAACCGTGAGCATGACTATCATGATAGTTTTAGACACACTCTGCAGAGGTTATACCGCTTTACCCACGTGTTTGTGATGTTATCACCTTTCAATGACTGTAGAATCTCAATTATGCCGTCTCACACTTCCTTAGGTGTGTGGCCAAGAGATCACAAAATAGCCTTTACAAAGGGATTACTAGCCTATTTAGACCCCACTGAGGTTTCACCGATGGCGATGTCTCCAACTGAGCACATCTTCAACCAAGGGCCCCCTCTTCAGCCATTTGGATCCTAGGGTAGTCCCACCAATCATCAACAAACCCAATCCAACTACCCCTTCCCCAAGCATCCTTAATGGTCCAAATAGCACTGGCAAAGCCCTAATTAATCAGTTACGCCGTACCCATACTTGGCCTCGTGGTGGCACTATAAATCCTGGATGGTCGCTCCACGAACCGGTCCTTAGATCCAAAGCAAGTAAACCACCATACATCCAACCCGTCCATGTACCATGCTTGCTTAGATCACCCATTACCATATCAGATTTAACCATTTATGTCAACCACAATCTCATTAATGCATAATTAAATTAAGTAGTGTAGTTGTTCTTCCATCCCAATTAATTAAGCGAAGCAAAAAGGTAAAAATCTCATCCCAACTCTCTACCGTATATTACAGGTGACAAGGGTGGTTAAACAAAGCTAGTAAACTTCCTATCATAGGATTCCATCAAATTGACACAAGCATGCAGTTTTGCAAACAAAAACATTTATTTCAAAACAAATCAATATGCTTCAAGGACACTTTCCTTGCTCTTGGGATTGATTCGAGTCAAAGCCTTCAAACTCTTGGTGTTGGAGATCCTCCGTGGCACTCTCTAGTGCAAATCCGTCTAATCTGCACAATAACCATAAAGACAAGAAACACAATCAAAGAGTGCACAAATATTACTCAATATGACATGATATGCATGATTAATGCAAATGCAAGGTAGAACTTGTTAATAGATTGCTTTTAAATGATCACTAATTAGTTCTAAAAGCTTTTAACAAGTTTATACAGGTTTGGATGTGATTAGATGTAAATTTAGAATTAATTCAACACAATTTAACCAGGAAAATCAGACTAGTCCGCATAGGACCGGACAAGTCCACACTTCACAGAATTGGCGAACTGGGGTTTTCTAGATCGACGTGAATTTGGAGATTAGGGGTTAAATTTACGTAAGGAAAAGAGAATAAAAAGTATACCAGGTGTTTAGGACACCAATGAACCGAGAAACTTGGAGGTAACACTTGGATCTTGATGATCTAGGGTTGATGATGAACTTGGAGATGAATTGGTGATGAAGAATGAAACTTGATGGAGATCTTGATCCTCTTTCTTTTCCTCCTCTTCTTCTTCTTGCTTGGGATCTCCTCCTCCCTCCCTGATGGTGGCTCTCCACGAACTAGGGTTTGGGTGGGGTGGAAAAGTGGCAAATAGATGTCAAGCCAAGGGGTGGGATTGTTTATATAGAGGTGGAGGATAGGGTTAGATGGATTTCGAGTTTGAGAGGAGTAGAGGCCGGTTTAGAGTCCAATATGGGCTCTAAAAGAGTTAGGCACGACGTCCCTAGGCCCACTTAATGTAAAACCCAAGAAACAAGTCGTAAAATAAAAGATCAATTCGGAGTCGCGAAATATCGGACAAGTCCGAAACGGACCGGACTAGTCCGAAGTTAGTCAGAAAGAAATCGGACAAGTCTGGCAAAAAAATCAGACAAGTCCGACTTTAGTCAGAGAGGAAAACAGACAAGTCCGCTGGAACACCGGACTAGTCCAGACAAGTCCAGGGACTTAGCAAATTTTTAAGGATTCTTGGGACACCAGACAAGTCCGAAAGTGTCTAGAGGCAAGATCGGACTAGTCCACAGCAAAAACGGTGATCGTGGTCAGAGAGAAATCGAACTAGTCATCACCAAAATCGGACTAGTCCACACTTTTCAGCATTTTAAGTGCGGTTTTGTTCCAAATCAATTTTAAAATCATTCTTCTTTATGTGGATTAATGTTAAACATGTATATGAATGTATGTAGGGCATGATGCATGAAAATGAGGGTGTTACAGCTAGCGTCCCAGCGACTGGTAGAGTGGAGAGCGGCGGTAGTGGTTCCAGAGGAGGCGCAGAGGGATCTATGCTGATGGTCGCGTCGACGCAAGTCGTCCAAGAGCCGGTGCCAGAGGATGTGGCACCGACCTTGGAGTCGGGTTCAGGGGGCCACGATTCGCCGCGCGAGCTGGGAGGCCAGGGTTGCTGGAGCAGCCCCGCCTGGCGGTAAGGTGCAGTTTCTTCCTTTGTTGTTCTTTCGTCGCTTCTTCGTACCGACGGAGTCGACTTTGGCTTTTCATGGCATCGACGACCGACATAGCACCCTTGGTGCTTTCGGGGGTGGGCTTGTTAGCCCTTGCACCTCTCGGAGCTAGAATGGTGCCCGTTGTGCAACATCCTGTGCTCCAGGGTGCACCAGCTTCCGGCAATGTCGCTGTCCTTGTGGCTGTTCCTCATGTTCCTTCATCCGACAGAGCGAATGGGGCTGAGGTGGTGACGGGCGATGATATGGCCACCTTGTCCATCACAGTTACCCCCAGTGGGGTAGACCCACCCACTATTGAAACTGCGCCGGTGCCCGATGTCATTGGTGCGCAGGATGGTGACTCGCCACCGGCGGACAGCGGCACCCTTGTGGTAGGGGAGAGTGCTTCGGTGTCAGGTGGCGACGCGTCCATTCCTGAAGCTCCAACCGGGGAGCCATTAGGTCCCTAGGCACTAGCGTCTACAACTGGGTCAGCAGAAGAGGCAGAGAGGTAGCCATCTTTGGCGACGGTGAGCATCTTGCGCCAGAAGCAGGTTGCTCTCGCCTGAGAGTGGGATCGACTTGTTGAAGAGCGGCGCTTGGAGAAGTTGGTCGACGCCAAGACGAAGGAGCTCGAGGCGAATGCTCTGAAGGCCCATGCCGATGTCGAAGCCCGCCTTAGGTTGTGCGAGGATAGGCGGCTGGAGCTGGTCTACCACAAGGTTGTCGTTGCTGATCAGGAATGGGACTTGGTGGTTGAAAGTGCATCTAGGCATCCCTTGTAGGTTTTTATTGATTTATGACAAACAAATGAGATCCTAACAAAATTGTTAAGATGAGTGCATGTTTTAATGAAATTATGAAGAAAGCGCAAAAAGAAAGGAGAATGAGGATCTATATGGAAAACAGCTCAAGAGCTGAATAGAATACTTTATTGTGTATGGAGTGTGTTGGAGAAACACACCACAAGAGCTCAAGTACAAGAAATCTCATTTCGTGCACAATTCACAGGAAAAATGAACTAGTCCGATATGACCACGGACTAGTCTGATATGTCTTTGACTAGAAACGGACAAGTCTTCCCACTACGAACTTGTCCGTAAGTACACCAGTTCTCACAGCACTGGAGTAGTCCGATAACACCACGGACTAGTCAGATATCTTTCTGACTAAAAACGGACAAGTCCGCCCCAGTGCAGACTTGTCCTCAGGAGTTCACACTTTACACAAAAACGGACAAGTCTGATATCACCATGGACTAGTCCGAAAACTCTCTGACTAAAATTGGACAAGTCCTCCAAGTGTGGACCTGTCCTCAATTCTACATGAGGTTCACCACGTCGGACTAGTCCGATATGTGTCGGACTAGTCCGAACCATTCCAGAGCCCCAATCGGATTAGTCCGACCTTTGCCGGACAAGCCCGATATATCAGAAAACTTAGGGTTTCCCACATGTCGCACACCGGACTAATCCGAAGTCCACCATGGACTAGTCCGGACATCGCAAACCCTAACGGTAACTTTTGGAAACCCTAGTATAAATAGAGGTGTACGGCCCTACAACCATATCTCTAGACCCCCTAGGCCGTCACACCTCCCAAGAGCCCTAAAAACACATCTCTCCACACATTCTAACCAAAAGAAGATCAAATCTTTGAGTATTAGCATTGATCAAAAGGAGAGACTTGTTTCACACGTATTGAGCTCTTGGGTTTGATTCTCTCGCACACTCTTGTTGTTTAATGCATATATTTCGAGTGTGTTTGGTGGTGTTCATCTTCGTAAATTTTGGGGAGCCCTCAACTTGTGAGAAGGCCCCTTGAATTCAGTTATTCGCCCCTTTGTGATTAGTGGAAGAGAATCGGCCTCCATGGCGATTCGACGAGGTTAGGGTTGGTTAAGACCTGGTCCTCCATGGACTCCTCAATGTGAATGTAGGTTTCCTTCGTGGGAATCGAAGCACAGGATAAAATCTAGTGTCGCATGCTTTTGTTCTTATTATTCATCATGTTCTAGGGTTTACTTGATCTTGTGTAACTAACGTTCAAACATTGATATTAAAGTTAATCTTTGACACAACTTGTTTCATTGTCGTAGTACATCAAAGTGAAACTAATTTCTGCTGCATTAGAGTACTAAAGTGAAAGCATCGATCAAACTTGATTATTCTAGTCTGCACACACCGGACTAGTCCGCACCATACCGGACTAGTCCGATTTCTCTGTATTTGATCAAGTTTGTTAAGTGTTTGATCTGACGAAATTTCAAAAAGCCTATTCACCCCCCTCTAGGCTACATTCAATTGGTATCAGAGCAGGTTTCTTCAAAAGAGACTCATCGCTCAAAGAGAAGATGTCGGACATTAAGGATGTACACAAGAACTTCAACCAAGAGAAGGGTGACGATGAAAAGACTCAGAAGCTGGAGAAGCTCCTCGACGCCATCCAAGACTGCGAGGATGACGATGAGGAGATGCTAGAACTAAAGGCACTCCTAAAGAAGAAGGCACTATGCCCAAAAGGGAAGATGAAGACCGAGGATGAAATGAAGAAGGGGAGTAGTCACACCGACTACTCCCGATATTCTTTTAACTATGATCGTACGAATTCCAACAATAACCATTACTTATCAATTCCTTTATGAAAAGCCCCATAGATGGCAATGATTATTCAATGTGGAGGAAAAATATGAAAATGCATCTCATATCACTTAACCCCAGCTTGTGGCATATAGTGTGTATAGCGATAGATATCCCGGATGACGATGAAGAGCTCACACCAAGTCAAGAACAAGCTATTCATCGGAACGCTCAAGCTGCAGCTATCATAACATCGTCACTAAGCCGAGACGAGTTCATCAAGGTGGACAGACTCAAAATTGCAAAGGGCATATGGGACACTTTACAAACCGCACATGAATGTGATCGTCATGTGCGAGAAGCAAAGATTGAAATGATTGAAGGCGAATTGGGAAGATTCGCTATAAAAGAAGATGAGTCACCACAAGATATGTACAATCGATTGAAGAATCTTATCAACAAAGTTCGAGCATATGGAAGCAAGAAGTGGAATGATCACGAGGTCGTGAAGCTAATTCTTAGAGCTTTCATGCCTCGCAACGTAACCCTATGCTCGATGATTATAGAAAGCCCCGGGTATCAGAAAATGACCCCGGGTGAGCTTCCTGGGAAGATTATCAACTTTGAGATGATGGAGAAACAAGCAAAGCATGTCAAAGAGATTGTCGACCTTACCTCGGCGATGAATAATTGAGTGGCTTCGAAGTCCATTTATAAACCTATATCAAAAGAAGCTCAAGAAGCTCAAAAGGAAGATGACAGCGACGATGAAAGCAGCGATATAGATGAAGAAGATATGATTCTATTCATGAAGAAATTCAAGAAAATGATGAGAAGAAAACAAGGTGGTAGACCAAATTAAGGCAGCCAAGACCAAAAATGAGGTGCGCTTTCTATAACTGTGGAGAATACGACCACTTCATAGTTGATTGTCCTCACGAAGAATACAAGAGGAAGACGAAGGACAACAAGCCTCAACCCAAGAAGATGTTCAAGAAAAAAAACAATATGGTCAAACACACTTGGGGAAGGAGTGGGACTCCAATGATGAGTCCTCATCCGAAGAAGAAGAGGAGATGGCTACCATAGCCGTCATGAAGCCTACCAAGAAATCCACCCTCTTCCCAACCATCAACATGTGGAAGGACAGCGATCATACGTGTCTAATGGCCAAGGAAGGTAAAAGGAAGGTAACAACCAAATCTCCCTCCTTGCATTCTTTTTCTAGTGATAGTGATGACTCTAGTGATGATGAACATGTGCTTGTTGGTTTAGATAAGAAAACTGCTGCTAAGATGAAGTTTTTAAATGATAAGCTTGTTGATAAGGAGGAGCTAGTTGATTGTCAAGAAGATATGATCATACTCAAAAAGGAAGAATGTCTTAATATCAAAAAGCTCCTTGAACTTGAAAAGGAGCAAAGCAAGTCACTAGAACTTGAGTTAGCTTCAAGCAAGGAAGCTTGCTTGAAGTTAATGACTCAAATGTAATCATCAAGGATGAACTTGCTAACTTGACCAAAGTTAACAAAATCATTGAGGTACAAGTTGAGTCACTCAAGCAAAGTGGCTCTTCATCCTCTTCAAGCTAATCTTCTCAACATCTAAAATCTGAAACTACTTTTGCTTGTACATATGCTAAAATTGACACTAACTTGAAAGAAAAGTCAACCTTGACGAAGGACAAGCAACCTTCCCACGGTGGCATATTTGACAAGGAGAAAGTCAAGTATGCAAGTAGTGCATATTTTGTCTCAAGACCTCCTAATGTCAAATATGGCATTGGGTATTCTTATGGTGAAAAGCAAAATACTAGAAGCCACAAGAATAACAAGGGTGGCATTGCCTTTGTCAAGAGAAACTCCTATCAAGTTAGAAACATAGTAATGTTGATAAATTTAACATTGTTAACTCATATGAACAATAAGTCCTATTTATAACTTTTGATGCTTCATATGTTCTTATAAAAAGTAATCTTGGTAGAGTTTATGCCAAATATGTTGGACCACGCCATGGGAACAACAGTCTCATGTGTGGGAGCCCAAATCACTTATGACTAACCTCAAAGGAACCAAGCAAGCTTGGGTACCTAAGACCAAGGCATAATTTATTTTTGCAGGCTTATTCCTCTGGTGGAGCAAAATGGGTGCTAGATAGTGTATGCACCAATCACATGACCAGAGAAAGAAGGATGTTCGTTGAATATGAAGAAAATAAAGATCCAAGCGAAGGCATTAATTTTGGCGATAACAGTCAAGGAAGGGTGCTCGGTACCGGTAAAATAGCAACTTCACCACAACATACTCTTTCCCATGTTTTACATGTTGATTCCTTAGATTGTAACCTTCTGTCCATATCTCAATTATGTGACAAGGGTTGTAATTGCTTGTTCACTAATGAGGGTGTGACCGTCTCTACAAGGAGTGATAACTGGGTTGCATTCAAGGGTGTGTTAAAGAGAAAGCTATATCTAGTTGACTTCAACAAAGATAAAGCTCAACTTGACACATGCTTGATTGCAAAGACCAACATGAGTTGGATGTGGCATAGATAGCTAGCACATGTTGGTATGAGGAATCTTCAAAAACTCCTTAACGGCGATCACATCCGAGGTTTGAAGGATGTTGTTTTTTAGAAAGATAGGCCTTGTAGCGCGTGCCAAGCCGGAAAGCAAGTAGGAGCACCCCATCCCATGAAGAATGTCATGACAACAAAGAGACCACTCGAGCTACTTCACATGGACCTATTTGCTCCAATTGCTTACACAAGCATCGGCGGTAACAAATACGGTTTAGTAATTGTTGATGATTTTCCGCGCTTCACATGGGTTTTCTTTTTGCATGATAAGACAGAAACTCAAGGAAACCTCAAGAAGTTTCTCAAGCGAGCTCAAAATGAATTTTTGTTGACGGTCAAGAACATATGAAGTGACTACGGAACGGAGTTCAAGAATACCCAAGTTGAGGAGTATCTAGACGAAGAAGGGATAAAGCACGAGTTTTCAACACCTTATTCTCCTCAACAAAAAGGAGTAGCCGAAAGGAAGGATCGAACACTTTGAGATGGCGAGTACAATGCTCGATGAATACAAGACTTCGGATCGGTTTTGGGCTGGAGCAGTTAACATCGCGTGTCACGCCATAAACTGACTCTATCTTCATCGCCTACTCAAGAAAACATCGTATGAACTACTCACGGGTAACAAGCCAAATATGTCATACTTTCGAGTTTTGGTTCTAAGTGTTATATTTTTGAAGAAGAAGCCTAGGACTTCAAAGTTCGCTTTGAAGTCTAATGAAGGTTTCTTACTTGGCTATGATTCGAACTCCTACGCCTATCGTGTCTTCAACAAGGCCTCCGGACTTGTTGATGTAGCAAGTGACGTGGTGTTCGATGAAACTAATGGCTCTCAAGGAGAGAAAGTTGATCAATGTGTGCTAGATAGAGAAGAAGCTCCATGTCAAGCATTGAGAAGAATGGCGTTGGGCGATGTTCGACCACAAGCTCCACCTCCAAATGCAAATGAAGAAGATGAACCACAAGTGGAGGAGAATGATCAAGGGGGAGCTCCCACACAAGATCAACCTCAAGGAGACCAAGACGATCAACACACCAATGAAGGCAACCATCCAGGGGGAGAAGAAGATGATGACAATGAAGACTCAAGACCACAACTGCCACACCCAAGAGTGCATCATGTCGACAACATAATCGATGACATCCAAAAGGGAGTAACAACTCGATCTCATATAGCTAATTTTTATAAACATTACTCGTTTGTATCCTCTTTGGAACCACACAGGGTTGAAGAAGCTTTAAAGGATCCAGATTGGGTGGTGGTAATGCAAAAAGAACTGAACAATTTCAAAAGGAACGAGGTGTGGGAACTTGTTGAAATACCCAAGTTCAATGCCGTCGGCACTAAATAGGTCTTCCGCAACAAGAAAGACGAACACGGGTTGGTGACAAGGAACAAGGCATGAGTTGTGGCCAAAGAGTAATCACAAGTCGAAGGGTTGGAATTCGATGAGACTTTTGCTCCCGTAGCTAGGCTTGAATCAATTCGAATATTACTTGCATATGCTACTCACCATGATTTCAAGCTTTATCAAACACCTTCCTCAATGGACCGATCAAGGAGGAGGTGTACGTTGTAACAACCTCATTTTCATGCATCATGCCCTACATATATTCATATACATGTTTAAATTAACCCACATAAAGAGGAACGAGTTTAAAATTGATTTGGAGCATTTAAAATTGATTTGAAAAAAACCGCACTTAAAATGCTGAAAAGTGCGGACTAGTCTGATTTTGGTAATGACTAGTCCGATTTCTCTCTGACTAAAAACGGACTTGTCCGTTTTTGCTACGGACTAGTCCAATTTTGCCTCTGGAAACTTTCGGACTTGTCCGATTTTGTGCGGACTAGTCCGATATTCCATGAATCCTTGAAAATTTGCTAAGTCCCTGGACTTTTCCAGACTAGTCCGGTGTTCCAGCGGACTTGTCCATTTTCCTCTCTGACTAAAGTTGGACTTGTTCGATTTTCTCTTCGGACAATTTCGGACTAGTCCGGTCCTTTTCAGACTTGTCTGATATTTCGCGACCCCAAATTGATCTTTTGTTTTATAACTTGTTTCTTGGCTTTCACGTTAAGTGGCCCTAGGGACGTCGTGCCTAACTCTTTTAGAGCCCATGTGGGACTCTAAACCAGCCTCTACTCCTCTCAAACTCGAAATCATCTAACCCTAGCCTCCACCTCTATATAAACAACCCCACCCCTTGGCTTGACATCTATTTGCCACTTTTCCACCCCACCCAAACCCTAGTTCGTGGATAGCCACCATCAAGGAGGGAGGAGGAGATCCCAAGCAATAAGAAGAAGAGGAGGAAATGAAAGAGGATCAAGATCTCCACCATGCTTTCGTTCTTCATCAACAAATCATCTCCAAGTTCATCACCAACCCTAGATCATCAAGATCCCAGTGTTACCTCCAAGTTTCTTGATTCATTGGAGTTCTAAACACCTGTTATACCTTCTATTCTCTTTTCCTTATGAGAATTCAACCCCTAATCTCCAAATATACGTCGATCTAGAAAACCCTAGTTTGCTAGTTCTGCGAAGTGCGGACTAGTCCGGCCTTCTGCAGACTAGTCCGAGTTTCCTAGCTAAATTGTGTTGAATAAATTCTAAAAGTAGATCAAATCAAATCCAAACCTGTATAAACTTGGTAAAAACTATTAGAACTAGTTAGTGATCATTAGAAGCAATCTATTAACAAGTTCTACCTTGCATTTGCATCAATCATGCATGTCATGTCATATTGAGTAATATTTGTGCACTCTTTGATTGTGTTTCTTGTCTTGTATGTTTATTGTGTGGATTAGATGGATTTGCGCTAGAGAGTGCCGTGGGGGATCTACAGAACCAAGAGTTTGAAGGCTTTGACCCTAATCAACCGCAAGAGCAAGGCAAGTGTCCTTGAAGCATATTGATCCATTTTTGAAATAAATGTTTTGTTTGCAAAACTGCATGCTTGTGTCAATTTGATGGGAAACCCTATAGTAGGAAGTTTACTGGCTTTGTTGACCACCCTTGTCACCTGGAATATATGGTAGAGAGCCAGGAAGGGCTTTTTACCTTTTGCTTCGCATAATTAATTGGGATGGAAGAACAACTACTCTACTTAATTTAATTATGCATTAATGAGATTATGGTTAACATGAACTGGTTAATATGATATGGTAATGGGTGATCTAAGCAAGCCTGGTATGTGGATGGGTTGGATGGTATGGTGGTTTTGCTTGCTTTAGATCTAAGGACCAGTTCGTGGAGCGACCATCTAGGATTTACAGTGCTACCACGAGGCCAAGTATGGGTGCGGCGTAGCTGATTAATTAGGGCTTTGCCAGTTCTATTTGGACCATTAAGGATGCTCGGGGAAGGGGTAGTCGGATTGGGTTTGTTGATGATTGGTGGGACTACCCTGGGATCTGAATGGCTCAATAGGGGGCCCTTGGTTGAAGATGTGCTCTGTGGGAGACATCGCCACCGGTGAAACCTCAGTGGGGTCTAAATAGGCTAGTAATCCCTTTGTAAAGGCTACTTTGTGATCTCTTGGCCACACACCTAAGGAAGTGTGAGACGGCACAATTGAGATTCTATAGTCATCGAAAGGTGATGAAATCACAAACACGTGGGTAAAGCAGTACAACCTCTGTAGAGTGTGTCTAAAACTATCATGATAGTCGTGCTCCCGGTTATGAGCAACCTAGAATCTCACATGTTTAGAGGAAAATTGGGATTTTGGGATGGTTATTGTTGGTATTATGGTTATGGATGGTTATGAACTGAATTCTGGTATTGAATATGGATATTGGTATATGATGATGGATATGGAATATAGACTGGTACTATAATTCTAATTATGGTTTATGATGGGTTTACTTCACATACACATAATATATTGCTTTTCAAATGTTTTTATGTACTTTTCAGCACTCAACCATTATTATATTCGTCAGTTGAATCAGCTACATGACATACTTTTCACACTTGTTGAGTACGACATGTACTCACTCTTGCAATCCCCCCCAATAGTTGTAGGTCAGGATTGGGAGTTTAATGGCAATAATGTGAAATTCTAGGTCGTGTCTACCGTCAGCTTTGCCTGTGATGTTGACTGGAGCTGCGCTATGCCCTATTGCTTATGCTGCCTAGCTGTTTAGTTTGCTTATTTTGTTTATTTCCGCTGCAATAGTTCAACTTGTCATTAATATTCATTAGAGCTTGTATTCGAGGATAATATGGTTAGTGTAATAAAATTTGGTTAATTAATCTTGTTCTGTGGTAATTTTCTGTATACTATTTTGCGAATGCACTCGTGTATGTGTGTTGAACATCCTGGGCACACATATGCGTTCACTTGGTTCATTTTTGGAACCGGGTGTCACAGATTGATATCAGAGCCACAGGTTTACCGTAGGATGCAGCCTAGATAGAATGGACACTTTAGAGCACATAGGAGCACTCAGGAATCGATGTGTTCTTGCTTGGTGTGTTGCTTGCTATATATTGTTTGCTTGTGTGCTTAATAGAGGATTTTGGGATGCTTTAGCATTGCCATGTCCACCTAGGCTAGTATAGTTAGTTGTCTAGTTTCATATCCCTTGATACATATAGTTGGGGACATTTTCTAATTCTTACCTATTACTTTTCTTCAGATGGTGAGGACTCGCAACCAAAGGGATGTCAATGATGAGGAGGAGAACCATGGAGTACCTCAGAACAACAATGGACAACGACCAGCCCAAGGAGCTATTAATATTGAGCAGTTATTAGCTATGCAAAACCAGCTCATGCAGACCATGATACAGACTATGGGACAGCTGCAGGCTGGCAACATCAACCATCAGTCCCACATGCCTCCACCGCCACCCCCACCTCCTCATAACCGGTTGGGAGAGTTTATGAGGACTAGGCCACCGACCTTTGCTCAAGCCGCTGACCCTATGGATGCGGATGATTGGCTCAAGTCCGTGGAGAAGAAACTTGCTATTGTCCAATGCAGTGACTAGGAGAAGGTGCTATTTGCTTCTCATCAACTCGTTGGAGCAGCTGCAGATTGGTGGGATGCTTATTGCAATGCTCATGAGAACAAAGAGAGAATTATCTGGGCGCAATTCAAGGGGAGCTTCCGTTCTCATTATGTGCTGGAAGGTGTTATGATTTTGAAGAGGCAAGAATTTGACAACTTAAGGCAAGGAAGATCAAGCGTGAGTGAATATCTCAATAAGTTCACTCAACTCTCAAGATATGCGCCTGAGGATGTTGGTCGGGACAGCCGGAAACAATACTTGTTCATGAGGGGCTTGTATAATGAAATCCAAGTGCAACTACTCAACTGCGATTATGCCAATTTTCAGAAGCTTGTGGACAAAGCAATCGTGGTTGAAAACAAGATCTGTGAGATGGAGCAAGACAACAAGAGGAAGGCACCATATCAAGGACAACAACAAGGAACTAATGTGCGCCCTTGCTTTGCGCCCCCTAATGCGCCATACTACAGCTCTTCTATTCCTACTCAACACCCTGGATTTGCACCGCACCCAGCTCAGTTTGTGCAGCAGCGCCCTGTTATGCAAGCACCTAGGCCTCCGATGTCATATGCACCTCGTGCTAATTTTCCTGGTGCAAATGTTCAAAACCAAGCTCGTCCCAATAATTCTTTTGGAGTTAAGAAGTGCTATACATGTGGAGAAGATGGACACTTCGCACATCAATGTCCTAAGTTAGGACTTGGTCAAGGAAGTAATGCACCCAGGCAAAACCCAAGACCCAATGGAGGACAACCGCAAGGGAACCGGGGACAGCAGAATTTTTCTCGTGGCAACGTGAACCATATCTCTACGGAGGATGCTCAACAAGCAGATGATGTGGTCATTGGTATGTTTCTCGCCAACTCCAACCCCGCGACTATGTTGTTTGATTCTGGAGCATCGCATTCATTCATTGCATCGAAGTATGTTTCCAAGTATAGTTTGCCTATCTCTCATATGAAGTTTACTCTATTGTTTAAGTCTCCTGGAGGAGAGATGAGGACAAATATAGTATGCCCAAAAGTAAGCCTTAGAATAAGGGGGGTAGACTTCTCCGCCAACCTCATTGTTTTGGATTCTCAAGGATTGGACATTATACTTGGTATGGACTGGTTGAGGAAGCACAATGGAGTTATTGAGTGTGCCACAAAAACGGTAAAGTTGACAAATGAAGAAGGGATCACCGTAGAATTTGAAGCATCTCAAACTGGACCGAAGCAATTGGAGCTGAATCATATGGACGGTGCCGCAATTGAGGAGATTCCGGTGGTCTGTGAATTTTTGGATGTTTTTCCGGACGAGTTGCTAGGTATGCCACCTGATCGAGATATTGAGTTTGTTATTGATTTGATACCTAGAACTGCACCTATAGCTAAGAGGCCGTATAGGATGCCTCCTATGGAATTAGCGGAGCTCAAGAAGCAGATTCAAGAGCAACTAGAGAAGGGTTTTATTCACCCAAGCTCTTCACCTTGGGGAGCGCCCGTGCTGTTTGTGGACAAGAAGGACGGAACCCAAAGGATGTGTGTGGATTACCGAGCTCTCAACGAGGTGACAATCAAGAACAAGTACACCTTGCCACGCATAGAAGATTTGTTTGATCAGATGAAGGGTGCTTGTATCTTCTCTAAGATTGATTTGAGATCGGGATACTTTCAAATGAAGATTAGACCATCAGACATACCCAAGCCAGCTTTTAAGACGTGGTATGGATCTTATGAGTACACCGTGATGTCCTTTGGATTGACTAATGCACCTGCGTACTTTATGTACCTCATGAATAAGGTCTTCATGGAGTACTTGGATAGATTCGTTGTGGTGTTTATTGATGACATTATGATTTACTCGAAGGATGAGAAGGAACATGAGGAACACTTGAGGCTTACGTTGCAGAAATTAAGGGAGCATCAATTGTATGCCAAGTTCATCAAGTGTTAGTTTTGGTTGAAAGAGGTGTCGTTTTTTGGTCATATCATCTCAGGAGGAGGAGTATCAGTTGACCCCGAAAAAGTGAGAGACGTGTTGAAGTGGGAACCGCCGCAAAATGTAAAGGAAATAAGGAGTTTTCTTGGAATGGCTAGATATTACTGTCGATTCATCAAGGACTTTTCCAAGATAGCCAAGCTAATGACGGAATTGCTAATGAAGGCAAAGGCTTTCCAATGGACTCAAGCTTGTCAAAACAGGTTTGAGGAGTTGAAGAAGAGGTTGACAACAGCCCCAGTTTTGGTATTGCCGGATGTAAGCAAGAGTTTTGATATTTATTTTGACGCATCAAGATAAGGACTTGGATGTTTATTGATGCAAGAAGGTCAAGTGGTAGCCTATGCGTCGATACAATTGAAGAAACATGAGCAGAATTACCCAACGCATGATTTGGAACTTGCAGTCGTGGTACATGCGTTGAAGATTTGGAGACACTATATTCTTGGACATAGGTGTGAAATCTATATGGATCATAAGAGTTTGAAGTATATTTTCACACAAACAGATCTGAACTTGAGGCAACGGAGATGGTTGGAGCTCATCAAAGATTATGATTTGGGGATCAACTATCATCCGGGAAAAGCCAACGTAGTGGCTGATGCCTTAAGTAGATAAGGAGTAAGTCATTAACTCACAGTTCGAGAGTTGCCATCCGAGTTATGTAAGGAGTTCGAACGGTTGAACCTTGGATTTGTGAATGAGATGGGAATAATGGAGTTAAACCCAACCTTGGAGCAAGAAATTTGAGAGGCACAGGCCAAGGATGAGGAAATTTAGGAAATCAAGGAAAGGACCCAAGAGGGGAGAGAATTCAGATTTGATGAGGATGAACATGGTACCTTATGGCTGGGAAAAAGGATTGTCATGCCTAATGTGAAGCATATTCGGGAGACGATATTAAAATAGGCACATGACTCACCTTACTCAATTCACCCCGGTTGTACGAAGATGTACAAAGACTTGGAGACTTGCTATTGGTGGGCTAGCATGAAGAAGGACATAACTGAATACATAGCATTGTGTGATGTGTGCCAACGAGTGAAGGCGGAACATCAAAGGTCAGCTGGACTATTACAACCATTAAAGATTTTGGAATGGAAGTGGGAACAAATCGGTATGGACTTCATAGTTGGTTTACCACGTACTCAGTCCGGTTACAACTCAATTTGGGCAATTGTGGATCAGTTAACTAAGTCAGCTCACTTTATTCCCGTCAAGACCACCTATAATGGAGAGAAACTGGCGGAACTGTACATGGGAAAAATATTATGTTTGCATGGAGTTCCAAAGAAGATAGTCTCAGATAGAGGTTCACAATTCACCTCCAGGTTTTGGCAAAAGTTGCATGAAGCTTTGGGAACGAGGTTGAATTTTAGTTCAGCATATCACCCTCAAACGGATGGACAAACCGAGAGGACCAACTAGATTTTGGAGGACATGTTAAGAGCTTGTGCTTTAAAGCATGGGAAAAGTTGGGACAAAAGCTTGCCACACGCGGAATTTTCATACAACAATAGTTACCAAGCAAGTTTGAAGATGTCACCTTATGAAGCGCTTTATGGAAGGAAGTGTAGGACACCTTTATTCTGGAATGAGGCAGGAGAAACTCAAGTATTTGGTCCGGATGTGTTGCAAGAAGGCGAAAAGCAAGTCCAAATAATTCGTGAAAACTTGAGGGCTGCCCAATCAAGACAAAAGGGCTACACGGACAATAGGAGAAGGAAATTAACCATTGAAGTGGGAGATTTTTTTTTACCTCAAGGTGTCACCGATGAGAGGTCATAAGAGGTTTAACATAAGAGGCAAGCTAGCACCTCGCTACATTGGACCATTCAAGATTTTGGACAAAAGAGGAGAAGTAGCGCATAAGTTGGAGATGCCAACTCATCTTTCAGACGTACATGATGTCTTTCATGTTTCCCAACTCAAGAAATGCTTGAGAGTACCGGAAGAACAAGTTCCCATGGAAGGATTGGAACTAGAGGAAGATTTGACTTATGTCGAGCAACCGGTCGAAATTTTGAAAACAAAGGAGAGAGTCACAAGGAACAAGGTTATTAGATGGTGTAAAGTTCAATGGAAGCACCACACATAAAAAGAAGCGACGTGGGAATTGGAGGATGATATCAAGAAGGAATTTCCCTATCTCTTCTCTTTCGCGTTGAATCTCGAGGGCAAGATTCATTTTAAGGGGGTAGGTTTGTAACCCTCATTTTCATGCATCATGCCCTACATATATTCATATACATGTTTAACATTAACCCACATAAAGAGGAACGAGTTTAAAATTGATTTGGATCATTTAAAATTGATTTGAAACAAAAGCGCACTTAAAATGTTGAAAAGTGCGGACTAGTCCGATTTTGGTAAGGACTAGTCCGATTTCTCTCTGACTAAAAACGGACCTGTTTGTTTTTGTTGCGGAATAGTCCAATTTTGCCCCTGGAAACTTTCGGACTTGTCCTATTTTGTGCGGACTAGTACAATATTTCATGAATCTTTGAAAATTTTCTAAGTCCCTGGACTTTTCCGGACTAGTCCGGTGTTCCAGCGGACTTGTCCATTTTCCTATCTGACTAAAGTTGGACTTGTCCGATTTTAGGCCAGACTTTTCCGATTTTCTCTCTGGACATTTTCGGACTAGTCTGGTCCTTTTCGGACTTGTCCGATATTTCGCGACCCTAAATTGATCTTTTGTTTTATGACTTGTTTCTTGGGTTTCACATTAAGTGGGCCTAGGGACGTCGTGCCTAACTCTTTTAGAGCCCATGTGGAACTCTAAACCGACCTCTACTCCTCTCAAACTCGAAATCCATCTAACCCTAGCCTCCACCTCTATATAAACAACCCCACCCCTTGGCTTGACATCTATTTGCCACTTTTCCACCCCACCCAAACCCTAGTTCATGGATAGCCACCATCAAGGAGGGAGGAGGAGATCCCAAGCAAGAAGAAGAAGAGGAGGAAACGAAAGAGGATCAAGATCTCCACCAAGCTTTTGTTCTTCATCACCAAATCATCTCCAAGTTCATCACCAACCCTAGATCATCAAGATCCCAGTGTTACCTCCAAGTTTCTTAATTCATTGGAGTTCTAAACACCTGGTATACCTTCTATTCTCTTTTCCTTATGAGAATTCAACCCCTAATCTCGGAATTTACGTCGATCTAGAAAACCCTAGTTCGCTAGTTCTGCGAAGTGCGGACTAGTCCGGCCTTCTGCAGACTAGTCCGATTTTCCTAGCTAAATTGTGTTGAATAAATTCTAAAAGTAGATCAAATCAAATCCAAACCTATATAAACTTGTTAAAATCTATTAGAACTAGTTAGTGATCATTAAAAGAAATCTACTAACAAGTTCTCCCTTGTATTTGCATCAATCACGCATGTCATGTCATATTGAGTAATATTTGTGCACTCCTTGATTGTGTTTCTTGTCGTGTATGTTTATTGTGTGGATTAGACGGATTTGCGCTAGATAGTGCCGCGGAGGATCTACAGCACCAAGAGTTTGAAGGCTTTGACCCTAATCAACCGCAAGAGCAAGGCAAGTGTCCTTGAAGCATATTGATCCTGTTTTGAAATAAATGTTTTGTTTGCAAAACTTCATGCTTGTGTCAATTCTATGGGAAACCCTATAGTAGGAAGTTTACTAGCTTTGTTGACCACCCTTGTCACCTGGAATATATGGTAGAGAGTCGGGAAGGGCTTTTTACCTTTTTGCTTCGCATAATTAATTGGGATGGAAGAACAACTACTCTACTTAATTTAATTATGCATTAATGAGATTATGGTGATGAGAAAGTTTAGGCCCGATCTTCCGAAAGGTATGTCGATTGGGGTGGAGAACTCGACGTTGATGATCCGCGACACTCGAGCGGTTCGAGTACCCCTGCAATCACTACACCACGGCTCTGTTGGTTATCAACCGTGCTGCACACGCTTGACCTCGCCAAGAAGTCTAATCCCTGCAAGTGCAATCGAGAACACGAGCAAGAACAAGGTAGACACGATCTGAAATCGCGAAGTTGGGGTCTCACAAATCGAAAAACGGCGATATTATTGATCTAAGCAAAACCCACCGAATATGACCGGCGGCTGCAGTATTTATAGGCTAGGGTTCGACCAAAACACGATTAGACGCGTCCCTAATGGACTCTTACGGGATACAAGGCCCAAAGGCCCGATTCGGTGGCGCAGCACCGGACAGAAATCTGGACTCGACTTGTTTCGACGATTCCCAATGACTCCGGAGTAATTTTGAGGTGGGACCAGAACCATTGGAAAGTTTATCTTCTCCTCTTTCCGTGCATATGTAGAACGTCAAAAACGGAGTCTGTATGCCTCCTGGGCGTCTGTTTTAAGGTGGACTGCTCCTGGACTCCGAGTTGAACTCGAGTCCGAGTTGTAAACTGTTTCCATCTACTTGTGGACGTCCCAGGTGGTTCTCCACGCTCCCAAGGCCTCCTTCCTTCACTTGTTGATCTTTTCCATTATTCCTAATAACAATTAAATCATCACATAGCAATCTATTCTCAAACTCACATGCAAAAGAAGTTAAGAACGAATTCACCTGCTGATTTAATAACCGTGCCCGTGCTCTTGTGATTGGTCCTTGCAGTTCAATGCGCGTCTCTGCTGTTGTGATGTCCTCATCATATGGTTAACATGAACTGGTTAATATGATATGGTAATGGGTGATCTAAGCAAGCCTGTTATGTGTATGGGTTGGATGTTATGGTGGTTTTGCTTGCTATAGATCTAAGGACCGGTTCGTGGAGCGACCATCCAGGATTTACAATGCCACCACGAGGCCAAGTATGGGTGTGGCGTAGCTGATTAATTAGGGCTTTGCCAGTTCTATTTGTACCATTAAGGATGCTCGGGGAAGGGGTAGTCGGATTGGGTTTGTTGATGATTGGTGGGACTACCCTGGGATCTGAATGGCTCAATAGGGGGCCCTTGGTTGAAGATGTGCTCTGTGGGAGACATCGCCACCGGTGAAACCTCAGTGGGGTCTAAATAGGCTAGTAATCCCTTTGTAAAGGCTACTTTGTGATCTCTTGGCCACACACCTAAGGAAGTGTGAGACAGCACAATTGAGATTCTATAGTCATCGAAAGGTGATGAAATCACAAACACGTGGGTAAAGCAGTACAACCTCTGTAGAGTGTGTCTAAAACTATCATGATAGTCATGCTCCCGGTTATGAGCAACCTAGAATCTCACATGTTTAGAGGAAAATTGGGATTTTGGGATGGTTATTGTTGGTATTATGGTTATGGATGGTTATGAACTGAATTCTGGTATTGAATATGGATATTGGTATATGATGATGGATATGGAATATGGACTGGTACTATAATTCTAATTACGGTTTATGATGGGTTTACTTCACATACACATAATATATTGCTTTTCAAATGTTTTTATGTACTTTTCAGCACTCTACCATTATTATATTCGTCAGTTGAATCAGCTATATGTCATACTTTCCACACTTGCTGAGTACGACATGTACTCACTCTTGCAATCCCCCCCCCAACAGTTGCAGGCCAGGATTGGGAGTTTAATGGCAATAATGCAGAATTCTAGGTCGTGTCTACCGTCAGCATTGCTTGTGGTGTTGATTGGAGTTGCGCTATGCCCTATTGCTTATGTTGCCTAGCTGTTTAGTTTGCTTATTTAGTTTATTTCCGCTGCAATAGTTGAACTTGTCATTAATATTCATTAGAGCTTGTATTCGAGGATAATATGGCTAGTGTAATAAAATTTGGTTAATTAATCTTGTTCTGTGGTAATTTTCTGTATACTCTTTTGTGAATGCACTCGTGTATGTGTGTTGAACATCCTGGGCACACATATGCGTTCACTTGGTTCATTTTCGGAACTGGGTGTCACGTACGTGGAGCAACCCCCCGGGTTCGAAGATCAAGAGTTCCCCGACCATGTGTTCAAACTATGTAAGGCTCTGTATGGCCTCAAAAAAGCACCTAGAGCTTGGTATGAGTGCCTTAGAGATTTTTTGATTGAAAATAGCTTTAAGATTGGTAAAGCTGATTACACGTTGGTTACTAAGCATTTTGATAATGATCTATTTATCTGTCAAATTTATGTTGATGATATTATATTTGGTTAAACTAACCAATCTTTTTGTCAAGAATTTTGTAAGATCATGACAGATAGATTTGAGATGTCCATGATGAGAGAGTTGAGATATTTCTTGGGATTCCAAGTGAAGCAACAAAAGGAAGGGATGTTCATAAGCCAAACAAAATACACTCAAGACATCCTTAAGAAGTTTGGAATGGACAAAGCAAAGCCTATAAAGGCTCTCATGGCGACAAATGGACACTTGGATCGCAATGAAGACGGACCAAACGTAGATAAAAAGGTATATTGCTCCATGATTGGCTCCCTACTTTATTTATGTGCGTCTAGGCCTGATATTATGTTGAGTGTATGTTTGTGTGCAAGATTTCAAGCCAATCCTAAGGAATGTCATTTGGCAGCCGTCAAAAGGATCTTGAGATATTTAGTTCATACACCCAACCTAGGCTTTTGGTATCCTAAAGGTTCAAAATTCATTCTCATTGGATACTCCGATGCAGATTATGTCAGATGCAAAGTAGATAGAAAAAGTACCTCCGGTACTTGTCAATTCCTAGGTAGATCCCTAGTTTCTTGGTCCTCCATGAAACAAAACTCCATTGCCTTATCCACGGCCGAAGCAGAGTATGTTGGAGCTGGGAGTTGTTGTGCACAACTCCTTTGGATGCGACAAACTCTAAGAGATTACACTTACAATATGAGTCGTATTCCG
This sequence comes from Tuctoria greenei, assembly GCA_036927565.1. NCBI lineage: Eukaryota > Viridiplantae > Streptophyta > Magnoliopsida > Poales > Poaceae > Tuctoria > Tuctoria greenei. Next base: position 187,396,053 of record JAYESD010000006.1, read on the forward strand.
CTCCTTTGTGATAATGAGGGTGCCATTAAAATTGTGCATAGCCCTGTTGAGCACTCTAGAACTAAACACATAGACATCCGGCGTCACTTTTTGAGAGATCACTCAATGAAAGGAGACATAGCTATTTCCCATGTAAACACTAAAAAACAACTAGCCGATATCTTTACCAATCCACTTGATGAAAAACGTTTTTGTGAGCTCCGAAATGAACTAAATATCTTTGATGCTCGGAACGTGGCTGGAAAGCTTGCATACATGTATGCCATCTTCAAAATCTATTAATTGTGTTATGAAAATCATCTCTCTCTATTTTCTCCAAAAAACTATGTTAATTACTTGATCTTGGTGAATTATGGTCATAGCTTGATTGTTGTATGTTTATTGATCATATTCATCAAGATTATTTGTGTGTTTTGCCCCCTATTTTCTTAGTAAGCACCTTCGAATATATATGAATGGTCTAACTGGTTCTATTCTAGTGACCACGGACTAGTCCGTGTTTACCCGGACTAGTCCGCACAATGCAGACTAGTCCGCAGAGTTCCGGTAGTCCGGACTAGTCCGGTCAACCACGGACTAGTTCAATTTTTCGACTCCATAACCCTAGGTCCGCTAAATCCTAATCTTCTTCATCCTCATAACATACCTCTCGTTCTCTCTCCTCACTCAAGTGCCCCCAAGGTGATTTGATGAGTTCTCCACCAAATCTTCTCAAATCTCCGTGGGATACAATCTTCATCGTAAGGGGATCAAGAACCCCGGACTTGTCCGCATCAAAAACACCTCCAACTCCACGAATCGAAGGATTTGGTAAATTTTCTCCCAAACCCTAGAACCTTTGATTTCTTTTGTTTTGGACCAAATAGCTTAGCTCCTCTAGTCTATACATGATTCCTTGGTGTATTTCAACTACCTCTAGTCACTTTTGCATTAAGAAACTCCATTGCCTTGTAAGTTAGTGTTTGAGCAATTGAATATCGGACTAGTCCATTCTCAGTGCGGACAAGTCCGATTTTTGACTGGACACAACCCTAATTTCCTTCTACTCAATGCATTCCCTTGCCATCAATCCTTATCTATGTCATGTATAACCTCCTTGTCAGGACAATGTCGAATGAAAACATCTCTGACTTTGAAGATGAGATGCATCAAGATGTGTTGCTGCGAGTCTCGAAGTCTCGCGCTAACAAAAGGCAAGAGCATGTTGTCGAGCCTTCGCCTACTCCACCTAGGATGCGGCGGAAGGTTGCAGCCAAGAAACCAGCTTCTAAAGTAAAAGAGATGGCTGGTCCTAGCTCGGCGGCTCCACGCCAAACTAAGGGCAAGGGAAAGGGGCTTACCTCTGGCCCGATTGGTCCCTTGGAGATGACTGCTCTAAGACAGGGGAACAGAAACCCCTCATAAGAGAAGTTCAATGGCAAAGGGAGAGATGTAGATTCAAAGCTGAGGATGATTGATGCTTATGGTAGTGCTAAGAAGGCAGTTGATCCAAGATTCTAGAGCAACTTTCACGCGGACTACTATAGTATTGTGTATCTCCCGATGAAGACTCCAGTGGTCCGCAACCAATGCATAGATTGGGCACACTTTGAGAGAAAGAGTTGTCAAGCCTTTGATGAAGTGATAGAGGTTGTGGAGAGACGTGGCCTCAAGGACTTGTTTGCTTTTAGGTATAACTGGAATGATGAGTTCATTGCTCAATTCTATGCAACCTGCTACTTTGCCAACGATGAAGAGGAAAGGGTGACTTGGATGACTAATGGATCCAAGTACACAGTCACATATGATTAGTTTGCTAGGCTGCTGCATCTAGAGAACACCGACAATAATGCAATCATCATTCACAACATCGGTGTCTTGGAGATGGATAAGATGGAGTTCCTCTATGATACTCGCCTGAAGTACAATCCTCCCTCAACCAAGAACATGAAGCCCTTCTTCATGGTTCTTAATAGAGTGCTCCAGAACACCATTGCTCCAAAGGATGGAGATGCAGGGAGTGTCCAAGGTTACCTAAGAACCTTGACGAAAGTGATAAGCAAGAAGAGGAAGTTTGACATCTTCGACTACATCTGGAATGACATGGTGAACATTTCCTGCACCCCTAACTGATCCTGTGGCTATGCGCCTTATATCATATACATGATAGAGAAGGTCACAGGAATTGAGTTTGTGAAAGATGTAGAGCATACTCCTATAAGGCCTCAAAAGCCTCCTCAAGCCTCTCTTCCAACAGCTCCATCTCTTGTTTCAAGTGAAGAGGCTCCAAGGAAAGCTCACGGAGATGCAAGGAATGCCTCTAACACTAGGGCCCCTCCTCACAAAGGGTCTCCTAGTGGCATTATGAAGTACCTGGCTGCTATTTTTGGCTCTTGTCGGAAAATTGAAGTGAAGATCCACAAGTTGAACAAGGCAAGGAAAGAGGACATGAGGTACATGAAGCAGAATGTCAAAGCCATATGCCAGAAGCTGGAGATTGAGCCTATTGGGTCTCCAGTTATCTCCGAGGACTCAACTTCTGACTTTTTGGAACTTCCACCTCTATGTCCTTCTGAGATTGCCTATTTCAGCATTGGGGGCTCAACGAGTGGTTTTCATCCTTATCCTCCTCCTTCTCAGCCTGAAAGGACGAACAGCGAGGAGTGAGTCGGCGACGCCTAGTAGATCCCTCTTCTCATTATTTTTGGTGCCTTGATGCCAAAGGGGGAGAGATTGAGGGGGAGTCATTAGGTTGTAGCAGTAGATGAGAGATGAGAGCTCTATTTGTATCTTTTGCTCTTTGTTATCCTTTTGGTGCTATAAGACTGCTTTTGGTATTGTAAGACTCTTATTATGTTTCTAGTCATGGTTATAGAGTTTGTGATAATGCCCTGTGATGATCTATGTTAAATGCTCTTAATTTGATATTCATGCTTGATAATCCTGATGTTGATATGATTATGTCATTTACCTCATTCTCATCATGATTATTGCTCACACACACATAGTTTTTACACCCCACCATAAAGAGTGCACATATGTTTTATGTTTTCATTGCTTAATTTGTTCCAAGCGCATATGTGCACACTTTATGAAAATCTGAATTTTTATCATCATTTGTGAAATCTCAATTGGTTGTCATCAATCACCAAAAAGGGGGAGATTGAAAGTGCATATAGGCATCCCTTGTGGGTTTCGGTTGATTTATGACAAATAAATGAGATCCTAACAAAATTGTTGAGATGAGTGCAGGTTTTAATAAAATTGTGAAGAAAGCGCAAAAATAAAGGAAAATGAGGATATATATGGAAAAAAGCTCAAGAGTTGAATAGAATACTTTATTGTGTATGGAGTGTGTTGAAGAAACACACCCCCAAGAGAGCAAGCACAATAAATCTCATTCACTGCACAATTCACAAGAAAAACATACTAGTCTAATATAACCACGGACTAGTCTGATATGTCTCTAACTAGAAACGAACAAGTCTTCCCAGTGCAGACTTGTCCGCAAGTACACCAGTTTTCACATCACCGTACTAGTCTGATAACACCACGGACTAGTTCGATATCTTTCTGACTAAAAATGGACAAGTCTGCCCCAGTGCAGACTTGTCCTCAAGACTTCACACTTTACACAGAAACGAACAAGTCCAATATCACCACGGACTAATCCAAAAACTCTCTGACTAAAATCGGACAAGTCCTTCCAAGTGCGGGCTTGTCCTCAATTCTACATGAGGTTCACCACGCCGGACTAGTTCGATATGTGCCAAACTAGTCCGAACAATTCTAGAGCCCAGATCGAATTAGTCCGCCCTTTGCCGGACAAGTCCGATATATCAGAACACTTAGGGTTTCCCACACGCCGCACATCGGACTAGTCCGGAGTCCACCACAGACTAGTCTGGACATCACAAACCCTAACTATAACTTTTGGAAACCCTAGTATAAATAGAGGTGTACAGCCCTACAACCATATCTCTAGACCCCCTGCACCGTCACACCTCCCAAGAGCCCTAAAAACACATCTCTCCACACATTCTAACCAAAAGAAGATCAAATCTTTGAGGATTAGCATTGATCAAAAGGAGAGACTTGTTTTACACATCTTGAGGTCTTGGGTTTGATTCTCTTGCACACTCCTGTTGTTTACTGCATATATTTCGAGTGTGTTTGGTGGTGTTCATCTTTGTAAATCTTGGGAAGCCCTCAACTTGTGAGAAGGCTCCCTGAATTCGGTTATTTACCCCTTTGTGATTAGTGGAAGAGAATTTGCTTCTGTGGCGATTCGACGAGGTTAGGGTTGGTGAAGACCCGATCCTCCATGGACTCTTCAACGTGGATGTAGGTTTCCTTCGTGAGAATCGAACCACGGGATAAAATCTTGTGTCACATGCTTTTGTTCTTATTGTTCATCACATTCTAGGGTTTACTTGATCTTATGTAACTTACGTTGAAACATTGATATTAAAGTTAATCTTTGACACAACTTGTTTCATTGTCATAGTACATCTAAGTTAAACTAATTTCTGTTGCATAAGAGTACTAGAAGTGAAAGCATCGATCAAACTTGATCATTCTAGTCCGCACACACCAGACTAGTCTGCACCATACCCGACTAGTCCGATTTCTCTGTATTTGATCAAGTTTGTTAAGTGTTTCAGGATCCGACGAAATTTCAAAAAGCCTATTCACCCCCCACCCCCCCCCCCTTTAGGCTACATTCAGCGGTGAGGGAAGAAGTGGTCTCCCGGAGCCACGGCGTGCTGGAGGAGAGGCGCTAAGCCGTGCAGGACTCGGAGCTCACCATCAAACGTCGGGAGGATGACTTGGAGCTTCGTGCTTGGGAGCTCGCCGATCGGGACGAAGCGGTGTGGAGAGGGGTAGAAAATCTCCAGGCCTCCCGCGCAGCCAAGGCACAAGGGATTCAGGACTTCCTGGCTCGTGTCAGGGCAGTGTTGGAACCCCTCAGACTTGGTCTCATGCCGCGCCCGGAGCCGTCTCGTGGGGTGGCCCAGCTGCTCCCAGCCTTGGACTCATTTTGTTCGACGTTGGAGTCAGTGAACACTGTCTTTGCAAGGCGGATGGAGGTCGAAGGAAGGGACCTAGTGGAGCAGATGGCTTCCCATATCTTGGTGTGCTTCTTGAGCTGGTATTTGATGATCCCGTTGGATTCGGTACAGAAGGGCCCCTTCGATGAGCGGGAGGAGGAGGTGAGGGCCAAAGTCCAAGACCTTGCCGAGCAGGTGGATTCTTCATTCCAGCGGATTTGAGACCGGCGGCTCCCAGGAAGACCAACATTGTAACCGGGGATGGTCCCTTTGTAAAAATAACTCTTAATAAATCTGAATTCATGTTTTGCTTTTTGGCTTATATTGTACTTCTCAATCTATCGCTCTGAGACCTTAGTTGTGTAAGGCCTTGAAGAATTTTGCCTAGTTCGTTAGTTTTTGAGGAACCAATGATCGCACAGTTGATGTGGTCGATATTCGTCAGTTGACGTCCTGCCTATGGAACCCCCTTAGAGGCCCCCAGGTAGATGTGGTCAAGTGACTGGGCACACCTACCACTTGATCGCAGGATGTCTTTGATGGGCCCCCAGTAGAGCGGGGGAATTTGAGTAGGTGGCCTCAGCGGGCCCCTCCAAGGATGCCAAGATTTATCTCAATATAGACATCGACAGCAGGCCCCCTGGGTGGTGCCGAAGTTGACTGCTCTGGCGTCACACATCGTCGATGTAGAAACGTCGACGGCAGGCCCCTTGGTTGGTGTCGGAGCTACCTACTCTGGCGTCGCCCACCATCGCTGTAGAAACATCGACGGTAGGCTTCTTGGGTGGTGTCAGAGCTGGCTGCTTCGATGTCGCCCACCATCACTGTAGAAACATCAACGGCAAGCCCCTTAGGTCATGCCAGAGCTGACTGCTCTAGCGTCGCTCACCATTACTGTAGAAACGTCGACAGCAGACCCCTTGGGTGGTGTCGGAGCTGGATGCTCTGGTGTCGCCCACCATCACTGTAGAAACATCGACGGTAGGCCCCTTGGGTGGTTCCGGAGCTGGCTGCTCTGGCGTCGCCAACCATCGCTGTAGAAACATCGACGGCGGGCCCCTTGGGTGGTGTCGGAGCTGGCTGCTCTAGCGTCGCTCACCATTACTGTAGAAACATCAACGGCAAGCCCCTTAGGTCGTGCCAGAGCTGACTGCTCTAGCGTCACTCACCATTACTGTAGAAACGTCGACAGCAGACCCCTTGGGTGGTGTTGGAGCTGGATGCTCTGGTGTCGCCCACCATCACTGTAGAAACATCGACGGTAGGCCCCTTGGGTGGTTTCGGAGCTGGCTGCTCTGGCATCGCCAACCATCGCTGTAGAAACATCGACGGCGGGCCCCTTGGGTGGTGTCGGAGTTGGCTGCTCTGGCGTTGCCCACCATTGTTGTAGAAACGTCAACAGCAGGCCCCTCTGGTGGTGTCGGAGCTAGCTGCTCCAGCATCGCCCACCATCATTATAGAAACATCGACGACATGCCCCTTGGGTGGTGCTGGAGCTGGCTGCTTCAGCGTCGCCCACCATCGCTGTAGAAAAATCGACGGCAGGCCCCTTGGGTGGTGTCGGAGATGGCTGCTTTGGCGTTGCCCACCATCGCTGTAGAAACGTTGACGGCAGGCCCATTGGGTGGTGCCGGAGTTGGATGCTCCAACGTTGCCCACCCTCACTGTAGAAACATCGACAGCAGACCCCTTACTTGTAGGAAACCAAAGAAACCTTATTAGCAACAAAAGCGGGAAGAGGGAGCGTACTCACAAATCATCACTTGTTTCCATTATTTAGAAGAGCGTCGATGGGCCCCTTGGGAGGTGTCGGAGTTGGATGCTCCGGCGTCGCCCACTCCCAATACGTAGAAACGTTGACGGTGGGCCCCTGGCTTGCCAATGCTGCTACTAGTTTGTGCCATAACTGTCCTGCTTTGTATGTCCTGCACACACGACAGAGGGGGCATAATGCTGCTCGTCGGCAACTTTTCTCTATTTAGTTTTGCTACGTCTTACAGTCCTGGGCTGGTATGCAGGTTTGGGTAGTTCAGTGCGTTAGCGCCCAGGATCTGGCTCCCTCCTTACTCAAGGTGTGGGACTCCTGGCCCCCAGTACTCAGCCACAGCGCTGGAAGGCAGAGTGCACATGTTTAGGGTGCAGGACCAGGCTAAGCAGGTTGCACACTTTGGACCTTCAGCTCAGCGAAGGCCTTTCGTGGGAGACCATCTAGCGCCACAGGGCCCCAAGTAAGAGAGCAGTTGCAAGATCCTGAAACACTTTGCAGGTACCTCAAACAAGTCTGCCTTCAGCTGAATTGCATAATTCCACTAGTTGATATAGAAAAAAAATTGAACAGGTATATGAAGATAATATACGAAATACGAGAATAACTAATGATCATAGAATTAACGGGTAACTAGATGAACATAAGAGAAAGCACGGGGTAAGACAGCGGTTCTTTCAAATTGGCATTCATAGGAGGAGGCAAGCTTTACAATAAGGAAACGACCCACACCGGATGGCAAGGGAGGCAGAGTGTTCATGCTTAGGGTGAAGGACCAAGCTAAGCAAGCTGAACACTCTCGGTCTGTCCCTCCTGGAGCTTGGTTGTCCTAAGTGCTGCTCCTGGGCAACATGACACCCTGCACTGTCCTACCATTATGCTAGTGGTAGAACTTACGGAGGTGCTCTATATTCCAAGAATTGGGGAGAGGCTCTCCTTCCTCCATGGCCAGGTGGACGCACTCGGGGATGGGGGAGAGTTTATGTGACCCTTCTCGAGAAAGTATTCGCCGCAGCATCAGGTCCCCTGTCTGGAGTTCTCTACTCCACACGAACCATTCCTGGTAGCGCTGGAGCACCTACTGGTACTGTGCATTTAGGATTGCGGCATGCCACCTTTCTTCATTGACGAGGTCAACATCTTCATGTCAAAGCTCGTCCTGCTCGGTTTCGTTGAATATCCAAACCTGGAGGGAGCCCACAGCAACGTCTGGAGGGAGGGCGGCCTCGACCCCATATACCAGGAAGAAAGGTGTTTCTCCGTTGCCCGGCTGGGTGATGACTGGCTCGCCCATAGCGCACACGGAAGTTTGTCGACCCACTTGGCACCATGCTTATCCCAGCTATCATATGTGCATGTCTTGAGACCCCTGAGGATCTCAGAGTTGGCCCTTTCAACTTGATCGTTGCTCTTTGGATGAGCCATGAATGTATAACAAACTTGGACGCCGAGGTCCTCGCAGTAGTCTTGGAATGTTGCACTAGTGAATTGGGTCCCGTTGTTGGTGATGATCCTGTTTGTGACCCCAAACCTGCAGACAATCAACTTGATGAACTTGACTACGGACTCCTTGTTGATGGTGATCACCAGGGTTGCTTCTGGCCACTTGGTGATTTGTCTACAGCGACATAGAGTAATTGGTACCCTCCGAAGGCCCTGGGGAAGGGCCCTAGGATATCCAGCCCCCAGACCGTGAACGGCCAGGAGGGCAGGCTCCTCTGTAGTGTTTGCGCCGGTGTATGAATTTTCTTGATGTGGAACTGGCACTCCTTACACCCTTTAACCAGCTTGACGGCGTCTTGGAGTGCTGTCGACCAGTAGAAGCCATGTCGGAAGGCCTTACCAACCAGTGTGCGGAAAGTCGCGTGATTCCCACACTCTCCTTCGTGGACCTCTACGAGCAAGTTGCAGCCCTCCTCCCAGGTTATGCACCGTAATAGGATGTTGTTGGCGCCACACCGATAGAGGTCCCCCTCTACCAGCGTATAGCATTTTGCCATCATCACGGTCTGCTCAGCAGATACATGTTCCTTGAGAAGGATGGTATCCTTTAGGTAGTCCTGGATCTCTGTGATCCATGCATCGGGACTCTCCTGAGCTTCAGGATCTTGGGCGCTGGGTGATTTGGGGTCCCTGGTGACACACAAGAACCTTGCGGGCCCCACAGTCGCAGAGCCGCCGAGATCGGCAACACTCCTACCCGAGGAAAAACAGATCTGCAACACTGCAAAGAAACTCATGTAGATCAGAAACCGTAAATCCAATGAACGTGAGATTTTCACAGATGATAGATAATCAAGTTATGAAGACAACCCAAAAAGAATCACGTCAATTGGATCTGTAAAACTTGAGTTATGATAAAACCACCAAAGCAAGGTGGTGCTATGAAGAAACTCGACGAGAAAAACTTGTCTGAAACAAGTCGGGCGAACAAGGCGCAAAATTTCCTTTAAACTATGATCTTAATTCAATAGAACACAAGAGGAACAGCCCAAAATCCATGCACAACAAGCTCTGGCCTCTCTTGCTTATATAACCAGCCATGAGGCCAACTCAAACCAAACTAGGACTCGTATCCTACTCAGTTTCCATGGAAACTTTTTTAAAACTGCTCAAAACTCTTCTATACGTAGATAGAAGCAATCTTAAGACTTCCAAACACCTTAGAAACGTATCCCACATTCCTAAAAACAACTTAATTTCGTGACCCACATGAAAACCTATCATAACCAACTCAAATATTTCTATATTTGAGTCAAACACGACTCAGTCGCAGCCAGAGTCCATAACCTAGTCGGTTGGACCTTTCCGACAAATTCGTTAGGTCCACTTCTCTTCATCATGCTTTGGAACTATGCAGCCACGTCCATGCACTCCATGTGCACGTGCAGACACCTTCCAATGATGTCCACGATACCTTCATATGCATTGTTCTTGATTCAAACATGTTGCGCAGCCTCCCGATCAACTCAACCACAATTCCTCCTGAACATGGTTGTTGAACCTCATCTTCTCCCTAAGACTAGTTCAATGGATTCCGTCACCAGCCATGTCTTGAACTGAAGCAATACCTTCACATGAATAAACAACCAATACTTTCGTGCACAAGTCCTTGACTTGACTCTTGTTAGTTCCGAAAGCACAACACCTTATATGAGCACCTCACATAAGCATGTTGCAAATCATATTAAAATAATATCAGCCATAACCACCAAGAAACTTAGTAAAATAATACTAAGCAAACTTTCCATAGATGTAAAGCAAGTTCAAAACATTGCAAGGTAAAAGCAAAACCATTGCAGTCTAGCACCGAACCTTTCCAAAGCTAGCCGAACCTTGAGCCGGAGCATACCAAAGTTAGCAAGACCTAGCGCCGGAGCTAACCAAAGCTAGTCGGACCTAGATCTATAGCTAACCAAAGCTAGTCGGGCCTAGACAAAGAAATCGAACCTAGCCAAAACAAGTCGGACCTTACGTCAGACCTTGCCGGAGCTACCCAAAACAAGTCGTACCTATCACCGGACCTTGCTGGAGCTCGGACCTAGAGTCACACCTTGTTAAAAAGGTGTTTTAGTAGTATTCAAAACTTTTATCGTCAAAGCCAATGTTCATATTGTCATAAAAGTAGTCATACACAACTTCTTCCAAGTTCATATCTAAGTGCAATGATAAGCCATCTCAAAAGAAGTGTGATGCAAGCATATTCTCTTGATCTTTTCTCAATTTTTCATTTGAACGTAAAAACTCAACATGTGAGTTTATTACTTGATTAATTCTTCATTATTAAAAGCACTTGTGAGCAGGCAACAAGCTAAAAATAGCAAGAAAGTTTGATCATGACCAAATTTAGTGTAATTAATTATTCCAATAACTAGTCGTGGCAAAAACTACAAAATGTATAACATGAGTAATGTAGTAAGAACTTTTAGCATGTAAAAGGAATCACAAAGTCACATATGTATGAAATACTATGCTCATATTACTTTTAAACTCGGATCCCAAATTTGGAAGCTCCTCCTCAATTTAAGCCATGAGGATGCATAACCCCTATTTCACTACGAATATAACAAAAATGAGTGAAATCCAAAGATTTTGTAAAAATGTCAGCTAATTGTTGTTCGGTATCTACAGGATGAAACACAATGTTTCCTTTTTCAACATTATCACAGAGAAAGTGATACCTAATGTTAATGTGCTTTGTTCTTGAATGTTGCACGGGGTTTTTATCAATGCAAATGGCACTAGTATTATCACAAAATAGTGGAACACTATCTAGATCAACCCCATAGTTCTTAAGTGTTTGAACAATCCAAATAATTTGTGAGCAAGCACTAGCAGCAGGTACATATTTAGATTTGATTGTGGATTGTGCAACTGAACTTTGTTTTCTAGAGGACCAAGCAACAAGTGAATTACCAAGAAAATGACAAGCACGTGAAATACTTTTTCTATCAATCCTACAATCCCCAAAATCAGCATCCGAAACAGTTTCAAAGTAATAGTTGAGGAAGAAGGAAGAAAAATATCAAATTCTTGAGTTCCATGTAAGTACCTGAGAATTCTTTTGACGTCTTGATGATGTGAAGCACATGGAGAAGCTTGAAACTGTGCACAAAGACATACGCTGAATTGTATGTCCGGTCTTGATGTCGTGAGGTACAAAAGTGATACAATCATGCTTTTATATTCTTTTTGATTCACGGGTTCACCATATTCATAGTGTTCAAGTGTCGTTGCTGTACCCATTGGTGTCCGAAGTGGCTTGCTTTTGTCCATGTTGAAGCACTTAAGAAGGTCTCTTGTATACATCGTTTGATGCACAAAGGTACCTTCCTTAGTTTGCTTGATTTGCAGGCCCAAAAAGTACGTGGGTTCTCCCATCATACTCATCTCAAATTCTAAACTCATCATAGCTGAAAACTTGGACACAAGATCATGAGAAGAACAACCAAATATAATATCATCCACATACACTTGAACAAATAATGAGTCATTGCTATGCTTAAGCACAAAAAGAGTTTTATCAACCTTGCTCATGGTAAACCCCTTTTCAAGTTAGATTGTTTTTAACCTATCATACCATGTTCTAGGGGCTTGTTCGAGACCGTACAAGGCTTTGGGCAGTTTGTAAACATGATTAGGAAAATTTGGATTTTCAAAACCCGATGGTTGCTTGACATAAACCTCCTCATCTATATAGCCATTAAGAAAAGAAATTTTAACATCCATTTGATATCACTTGAAACCTTTAGATGCAGCAAAAGCTAACAAAATTCTTATGGGAGTAGACACTTCACAAGCTCCTTTTTCTTCATGTTCATCACAGATCGAAGAACTTGTGGCGTGAGGATGATCTGTACCAGCTGCAGTAGTTGTTGGTGCTGGTTGTGGTGCAAAATTAGCACCGTGATCAATGTCATTTGCTTCTAAATTTTCGGGCAGCAACACCACTTCTTTGTCTTATTTAATGAATATTCTCCCCCTGCGGATATGGATCTGGACCTGCAATATTAGAGCTAGTAACTGGGATAGTTTCATCAAAAGAAACCTCACAAGTCTCCACAATTTTGTTAGTATCAATTAAAATCACACGGTAGCCTCTAGTATGAGATTGATAACCAAGAAACATGTCATCAACCGATCTAGGTTCAAATTTATCAAGATTACCATGTTTCTTAACAAAGCATTTGCAACCAAAGACTCGAAAGTGTGTGACACTAGGCCTATGTCCAAACCGAAGTTCATATGGTGTTTTTCCTAGCTTAGCACGCAAGAAAACACGATTTGAGACATAACAAGTGGTTGTAATTGCATCTGCCCAAAATTTTCTAGGAGTTTGATATTCATCAAGCATAGTCCTAGCCATCTCAACTAAGGTTTTGTTCTTTCTCTCTACAACACCTTTTTGTTGAGGTACATAAGGTCAACAAAATTGGTAATCTATTCCATTTTCAGTACAAAAGTGATCAAACAATTGATTTTTAAATTCGGTTCCGTTATCACTTCTAATTGCTTTTAAAGATCTTGCATGATCAATTGATAATCTAAGAAATAAAGTTCTAAAGTGACTAAAATCTTCATTCTTAGATGCCATAAAGTAAACCCAAGAGTATCTAGAAGAATCATCAACAATCACAAGAACATACCATTTAACTCTGAGGGATTGAACACGTGAAGGTCCTACGGTGTCAAGGTGCAAAAGTTGACCTGATTCAGTTGTCATGGTCATTGTGAGAGAAGCATGTGAACCTACAACCATCTTAGCATGTCTACAAGAAGAGCACACAATTTCTTTGTCCCCTTTAAGCTCCCACGTATGCGATCAAGAGCACTAACACACGTTAGATGATCAAAGTCTGCGTGACCAAGTCTACGATGCCGAAGATATATGTCATTTGAATCATTAGCAACTAGACATCTATGCTTGGAGGATGACATATCAAAATCAGCTTTAAAAACTCTTCCAAACCGAGACATGTTAAAAATAAGCTCACTGTTTGGATCTACAACCTTGCAGCAATTTTTAGTGAAAAAAAATTCTAGATTTTCATCTAGCAAATGTGAAACAGAAAGCAAGTTGTATTTCGAATTTTTAACAAGTGCCACATCCTTCAAAGTGTAATGATTATTTACTCTAACCGAACCTTTGGCAATTATAGGAGTTGAAGAACTATCGGCAAAAGTAACATTTTCTACACGTGACACAAAAGAGAGGGAGGAGAACCAATCTTTGTTACCAGTTATGTGGCGTGAGCAACCTGAATTCACAATCTAAATGTTCTCCTTCCTCAAATGTGTAACCTACATAGAAGCACAATACATCGATGACTCAATATTGGGGTTAGTCAAAAGACATTTAGGAATCTAGTACTGAGTCACACGACGTCCAGCGGGAATAACACGCGAAAGCTGAGACAAAATAGCAGGTTTATGAGTCAAAGTTTGAGGATTTTTGTACCCAACTACTGACTTACGAGGTATTACATGTGTAGCACAAAAAACAGTAGGTTTGGGAGCAAACTTTGCATGTTTTTGACAGATAACAGAAGGTTGCATGTTCTTGATATTTGGTTTAGCATGTGCAGCAAATGTTGCATGAGAATTATGAGATCCAGCTTGCATTCTTTCCTTTTTATTTTTTAGCTAGTCTATAAAAAAATCTATGACCTGACCATCTCTACCACAGTAGGTACAAGGATATTTAACTTTGTGTTCATGTCTAGATGAGCAAGCAACCTGCTTATTTGAAATCGAATAAGACAAAACTCTTGCAGATTTGAAAACCACTTCTCTTTATTTAGGAGTAGTTTGAATCAACCACTTCCTAATGACTTTACAATTTTAGGTGGATGTGCCTTAGCATGAGCATGGGTATCAAATCCTAAACAAGATTTATCATTGCAAGACTTGGAAGAATTCAGCAACAAGTTTAGATTTTTATTCCCATTACAAAACCGCTCTAGAGTCCTATTCATGTCATCAAGTTTCTTAGATCAGTCTAGGCAGTTTTCACATGAACTTTTTCCTTTTAGTTTGCAATTGGAACAATTTTAACTTCATGAGAATGTAAAGCATTGTTCAATATAGAAATTTCATTCATAGCATCTTGTAGTTTCTTATCAAGATCATCACAAGTAGAACAATGCAAATCAATTGTAGAACAGCAAGCATCTTTCAAGTTTTTATCATTAAGTGCAGCAAGCTTTTTGTTCTTTTCAATTTCTAACTCAAGTTTATCAAGTGTGGATGTCGACTGTTGGAGTCGGCAGATCTCCTGACACTATGGAAGTGTTGGAGGAGTTTGTAGTTCGGTGTGGGCGCGCGGAGATCCAAGAAGGTGAATCACGATTGGACTCGAGTGACACAGTGGTTTACGTGGTTCGGGCCGCCTGAGCGTAATACCCTACTCCACGGGTGTGTGTATGTTGTATTAACTTGTGAGCTTGAGTGTGTTCCAGCCTTCTTTTCCCGTGTATCGTCGGTTTGTCCTTTTATAGCACAAGGACAAACCGTTACAAGTTAGCCTGACCCGACATGTGGCCCTGGCGGTTACTAGTATTGATACACGAGATTAATTGTTGCTAATAACCCTGTAACGGCTCCGACAGTGCCGTTACAGGTGTTAAGATCGTCCGATTAAGTGTCATTAATGTGGAATTAATGATAATTAATCGGGTCTTGAAGTCTGCAACTGTCCTTTGGAGATCCGGAGCCGTTACAACGTCTCCCGGGGGTTTGAAGCGGCTAGCTCCGATGTATGGACACGTGGCAGCTCTGGAGCTTGCTTGTGGGAAGCGGGAAGCTCCGGGGCGGCCTGGCACGTGTCAGGTCCGGAGCTTCTCTCGGTCAGGGGTTAAGTCTGGAGGTGCCGTTTCAGTAGCTAGCCCGGAGCTTCACCCTTGCGGGTAATAACTCCGGTCTGACAGTACACGTGGCAACCTAGGGGCTAACCATGTTGGAGAAACAGGTCCGGTTATGTCTGACAAGTGGGCCCCTGAGGGTCTTCAATTTGAGTGGATGTCCTCCCCTTGAGATCTTTGTAACCTCAGGGGGTGTATGGTTTTTAGGGTACCGACAGTGGCCCCCTGGACCTACCTCCGGGGAAGGCCAACGGGGTGAGGTCATTCCGCCGGA
Source organism: Tuctoria greenei (assembly GCA_036927565.1). NCBI lineage: Eukaryota > Viridiplantae > Streptophyta > Magnoliopsida > Poales > Poaceae > Tuctoria > Tuctoria greenei. Next base: position 187,411,482 of record JAYESD010000006.1, read on the forward strand.
GGTGGGTCCACACTTGCGACTCTTGAACTGGGTCTTCAAGGGTCTTTGGAGGTGCCTTTGGCGGGGCTTTACGGTTAAGTCCCGACGCGTGGCGCACCTCAGGCGGCAGATAAGATCTTTGACGTGCGGATCTCTCACAATTGAAGGTCGCCGGTTCCCGATACGAAAACCGTATCGGTTCCGCGCGCCTTGTCAGTCCGCCGCCTTTGGGTTTCCCGCCTCGTGATGACAACTGTTCGCCTGGGTAAGAACCTCGACTTGATCGTCAGGGTGGTCCCGGGCCCTCTTGTCATCACCAGGGTTGAATTCTTGAGTAGTATCCTTGACTCCCCTGCAGTTTCCATCCGAGCGTTGCGAGGGCTTACTTAAGAAGGAAAGCGCACCGTCGGGAGTTCTTTACGCTTTCCATCTGTTCTTGCGCTCAAACTCCCAACTCGTGCTTTGCTCCTCTTCTCTTGCCTAGCTATGCTGCGATGGAGTTGGGTCTGCGTGAGAGTCGTTTGAAGACGGAGAGTGATCTGAAGAAGGTCTGAGCCCTCATGGGGTGTTCGTCGGACTTCTTCAACCGTTCGGTCCGCGCCGGCGGGGAGATTCCCTTTAAAAAGGAGCACTCCGGCGAGATGGTGTATTTTTCTTCGTACGCCATGGTGGGGCTGATCCCACCGTTTTCTTCTTTCTTCTTGATGCTGCTGGACTTCTATGGTCTGCAGCTATACCACCTTGGCCCTCACTCCATTCTCCTTGTGTCCATCTTTGTCCACTTCTGCGAGATGTGGGTGGGCATCCCTCCCTGCATCGAGCTCTTCCGCACCTTCTTCACCGTCCAAACCACCGGCCGAAGTGACGAGTACCTTGGCTTCTACTACTTTGTGAAGCGCAAGAAGTGCCCGTTCAAGTACCTCCGGTCATTCCCTTCCGGGAAGTGGGATGACTGGAAGAAGGATTGGGTAGTCGTCCAGGTGGAGGAGCATGAGCGGTTGGAGCTGCCAGACGGTCTGCCCGGCATTGACACGTCGGTGTGGAGCGAAGTTCCGGTGCTGGCGACAGCTTTCGACCCCGCCCTGACCAGGATCCGCCAATGTGTGGAGGGAGGATTGACTCCCCAGGCGGTGTTCTGCAACTTCTTGTCCAACAGGTGGGCGCCGCTGAAGAGGAGGGAGAAGCTCGCCTGGGCCCTCAACAGCGTGATGGACGAGGACCGGGTTGAGACCGGGTTGAAGTCCAGCATGGTGGGGAAGTCCTTGGAGTTTCACCTCAAGAAATTCCAGCACGGCATCGATGTTGACGGAGAGTACTTGACTCCGCCACCGGCTTTCCTCCCCCTGAACGTGGAAGTTGAGTTCAGCAGGGAGCTCCGGCGGAAGATGCCCGCGCTTGACGACCTTGGCGTCGTCGAGAGAAGATCAACTGCCCGGTTGGCGATCCCCGGGTTGTCTGAAGGCGGCTCCGCCCCTGTCTCTCAGCCAAGAGCTGAGGTCATTGGCAAGGGCAAGGAGCTGGCGGAGGAGCCGGAGAGCCGGAAGAGAAAGCTGTGACATGCTGACGGAAGGTCCGTCGGGCTTGCCACCTCCCCCCCAGTTCCCCTTCCTCAGGAAGGAAGATCCTCCGCCGCCGTGGCGGCTGTCCCCGTGGTGGGGTCTTTTCGGAGCGCTACTGTTCCGGCGGTGGGATCCTCCCGGAGTGCGGCTGTCCCCGTGGTGGATCCCTCCGGAGGTGCCAGCTCCGGGCAGGCGACTCCGGCACGAGAAGCGGTGAGGGCCTCCAGGTCCAGGAGTTCCTCCCGATCAAGGAGAGCTCCGACCCGGGAAACGCCCGCAGCCACGGCAAGTCCTGGGAGTCCTCCCGGAGCTCCTACACCGACCGTGGCCAGCCCGGAACGTCCGGGAAAGAGGTTCCGCGCAAGCTGGTGCGTGAGCCTCCCAAGGTAATTTTTCTTGCTTACCTCGATTAACTTTTAATTATAGCATCTGTTTGCTCAATTTCTTCGTTCTTTATCTGCAGCGTTCCCAAGAAGGGGAGTGAAACTCCGCCCTCAGCCACAGTGTCTGAGGCTGCGGGGGCTTCTGCTCCAGCTCCGGTGCCGCCCCAAGCGGAGGCTGCGACAGCTCCGGCGCCGGCTGTCGTGGTCATGGACCTCGACTCGTCTCCAGAAGTTCCCGTGGTAGCGCCGGACCACGGGATTGAAGATGCGCCAGCGGCACCCGTTCCGGAGGTTGATGCTCTGGGTCCTGGTGCTGCAGAAGTAGAAGCTCCGGCTGTTGAGTCGGAGGAAGTAGCGGTCCCGACTTCGGAGCCGGAAAGTGCTGAAGCCCCGGCGGTTGAGCCGGAGGTAGCTGAAGCCCCGGCATGCGAGCCGGAAGTTGAAGTGGTTCCGGCAGTTGAGCCGGTTACTTCCGAAGCTCCGGTCGCAGAGCCGGTAATTATTGGAGCGCCGGCTTCAGAGCCGGTGATTGTGGAAGCGCCGGCCGCAGAGCCGGTGATTGCTGGAGCGCCGACCACAGAGCCGGTGGTCGAAGAGGCAAGGGAGCCTGAGCCTCCCTCAGAAGAAGTGTCCCGACCGGAGCCAGTGGAGGCGACGACGTCGATGGTACCCATGGCGGAGCCAGATTGCCTGAACGAAGTCGCCGGCCCCCAGCCTGAGGGGGCAAATGAAGACTTGGTGGCGGGACCTTCTTCGGTGGCGACTGAGGCCATCCCGGAGGACTGCCCTAGTGCTTTGGAAGCTCGGGGTTCCACTCTTGTAGAGTGGGACCCAATTTTTGTAAGTGAAGACCCGCTGGAACCAGCGGAGGAGACCCCGGCAGGTCCGGAGCCCATCTCTCTGTCGATGTCCATCGACAATGCCTGCTCCAGTCTACGTCAGGTCCAACTGGCCTTCTTCCACGACAGCAAAGCTCTTGAAGAGGAGCGCCAAACCCTTAGGAGGTGGCGTAATCGGCTCCACTTTGAGACTAAGCTGGCGCAGTCGAGGATTGCGGATGACAAGGAATGGGTCAGGCGGGAGAAGGTCCCCCTGGAGCTCTGGGGTGAACTGCTGGACGAGAGGGAGAGCATGACTCACGCCCTCGACGCTCAATCCCGGGAGTTCCTTGACCAAGCTAAGGCTGCTAACGACGCGGCCAACGCTCAGTTCGATCAACTCGAGGCCATCAGTACCGCACTCATCAAGCGTCGAGAGGCACTTGAAGGAAGGGAAAAGCGGCTCGAAGATGAGGAGCAAAAACTCCTGGAGCTACGGGATGACGTCTTGCGACGGGACGATGAGCTCGCCGAGAAAACAGCTCTGGCGGACAAGGGCCTCGAGGAGCGCACTAAAAAATTGGAAGAGCGCTGCCTCGAGGAGGAGGAGAAGACCTGGGTGCGGGGGCAGGAACTCTACGAGTACGAGTGTGCCCTTGTCGCCTGGGAGAAGAAAATAGAGGCTAGGGAGAAAGACCTGGTCGACCGCCGGAACAAGATCCACCTCCGGGAGGAGGAGCTCGGAAGACTTGAGAAGCGGGTTGCTGCGAAGATTCAGCAAAACGCCAAAGAAGTTGAGCGCCTTTCCCGCGAGAATTCGGAGCTGGCGGCGGCCCGGAGATCCCTGGAAGAGATGAAGGGCCTGAGGAAGACGGACTCCTTGCAAATTTGGGAGTTCCTGAGCAAGGCCGACGATGCGCTGGCGCCGATGGGTTTCAGCCCTGTGCTCCCGGATGATCCGGAGCCGGAGCCGGACCTTGCGTTGCAAGCGTTGAGTGCTGTGGGCAGCAAGCTCTCCAAGGTGGGTGACGTCATCGCGGACCAGCTAGAGGTCGAGGGGCAATCCCTGGATAGGAACGTCACAGAGTATGTGTTGACGTGCTACACTAGCCGGAACCCTCGATTCCCTCTGGACCCGGTGCTTGAAGGCCCCGTCGAAGGAGAAGGCGAAGCTACCCGAGCCAGCGTGTCGGAGGTCGCCCAGAAGGTCGCCGAGTTCTTCCATAGGGTCTAGGACTGTCTCTCTTAGCCTTTACTTGTATCTTCTCTTCTTCCTCAATTTTGTAATCCCTTGTCTCCAAATGTAATCTTCGGTCTTCTGATGAAATGAAATCCCCAATTTTTCGTGAATTTCATTTTTTTATCTTCAACATCTTTATCTTTACTTGGCCCCCTGGTAGATGTGCACAATTTGATTGTGGACATGTACCAAAAGGATGTTGAGTTTTGTTGAAGACAAATTTGCTTCGAACTCGTATAATTTAGGTCCGAAGTTTTCGATAGTGAAGGTCCCTTGAAGTCGTCGGAGCTTAGAAGCTCCGGCACTGTCCATCGCCGGAGCTTAGTAGCTCCGGCAATAGCCTCTACCAACACGTTGAGCGTCGATAGTTAATACTCCAAGGTGTCGGAGCTTAGTAGCTCCGGCGATGACCCTTGCCACACTTGGTTTGCTGGCAACAGACTCTAGTGACGGGGTCTTCTCACCATCTTTTAGTTAACGCCGACGGTTGACGCCCTGGTGGGAGTCGGAGCTTGGTTAGCTCCGGTTTTTCTCCATCAACTTTGGTTCATTTTTCCTGCACACTTAAGCCAAGAAAAATAGTAAAATTCGTTCCTTGTCTATAACTTCGTTGCAGCTTATGGTTCTCAAGAAAATTTTAAGTTTGAACACGATTTTTAGTACGACTGGATGAATTGTCTTTTCTTTTAGATCCAATTGTCCATGGACCCACCTTACTTTGGCCTGCCGGGATGTAGGTAGAGTGGCGTACTTAGGGTGCTTGACCAGGCTAAGTCGATAGCGCACTCCGGCCCTAGAATGGCTTGGCGGCTTTCAGGCGAGTTGGCCACAGACGATATTTAAATCTAAAAAATCCGACAATTCGACTCGAATCGTACGTAAACCGGTCAAACTAGAACTTCTTAAGAATTGCACATTTCTGTTATAGACAAGAAAGAGAAAAATAAAAATGTCGAGCCTATGCAAAAATGAATGCACGTGGAGTCTATTTCACATGAAGATGTCTTTCATTATAGGTCCGAGGTACAGGGGAAACAAGTACACTCTTAGGGTACTGAACCAGGCTAAGTGTGTTTGGTTTCTCGTTTGACCCAGGGTAGTTAGCCACACTTCTAGTCCGGAGACTGTATCAAGTGTTGCATGAGCTTTTCAAACCTTTCAGGAAAGGTCCGGCTGCTCTCCCGGAGGAACTACCCGACTCTGTACAATAACTCTATAACATACATTTCAAGTTACTTAAGACTCACCTCCGTGGAATTAAGTGTAGAACTTACGGAGGTGCTCGATGTTCCAAGGATTTGTGAGAGGTGTCCCATCCTCGGTAGCCAAGCGAACGCTTCCGGGACGGGATACTTTGATCACTCGAAAGGGTCCTTCCCAGCCGGGGGAGAGTTTGTTTTGCCCTTCTCTGGATAGTATTCTCCGTAGCACCAGATCGCCTTCCTCGAGCTGTCGGTTGTGTACATGCCGCTGGTGATAGCGCCGTAAAGCTTGGCGGTATCGGGCGTTCCGAACAGCTGCTTGGCACCTTCCCTCCTCAAGGAGGTCTAGGTCTTCGCGCCGGAGCTGGTCCTGCGCGGCTTCGTCGAAGGTCTGGACCCGGAGGGAACCCAAGGTGATTTCCGGAGGAAGGATCGCTTCTACTCCGTACACCAGGAAGAAGGGTGTTTCTCCGGTTGCCCGACTTGGAGAAGTCCTGTTGGCCCATAGAGTGGGCGGAAGCTCTTCGATCCAATTGGCTCCGTGCTTTTTCAAACGCTCGTAAGTGCGTGTTTTGAGTCCTTTAAGGATCTCTGCGTTTGCTCTCTCGGCTTGTCCATTGCTGGCAGGATGAGCTACGGAAGCGTAGCAAACTTGTATGCCGAGGTCTTCGCAATATCCTTGAAATGCGGAGCTTGTGAATTGAGTCCCATTATCAGTGATGATCTTATTTGGGACTCCGAATCTGCTCACGATAGATGGTAGAAAATTGATTGCAGATTGTTTGTTGATCGTCACAACAGGAGTAGCTTCCGGCCACTTGGTGAACTTGTCGATGGCGACGTACAGGAACTTGTAACCTCCGACGGCTCTTGGGAAGGGTCCCAAGATGTCCATCCCCCACACAGCGAAAGGCCATGTAGGAGGTATCATTTGTAAGGACTGAGCAGGTGTATGAATTTGCTTTGCATGAAATTGGCATGCTTTGCATTTCTTCACTAGCTCAGTGGCATCCTGGAGCGCTGTAGGCCAATAGAAGCCGTGCCGAAAGGCTTTTCCGACCAGCGTGCGGGAAGATGCGTGGTTCCCACACTCGCCTCCATGGATTTCTGCGAGGAGCTCGCAGCCTTCTTCCCTTGTGATGCACCGCATTAGGATGCCGTTGGCACCGCGCCGGTAGAGATCCCCTTCTACCAACGTGTATCTTTTAGCCAATCTGACTACCCGGTCAGCGGATACATCATCGTCAGGAAGGATGTTGTCTTTCAAGTAGTTCCGGATCTCCGAGATCCATGCATCGGAACTGACTTGAGCATTTGAGTCTTGCGTGCTGGGTTGCTCGGAGCTTCCGGCAGCACCTACGACCCTTGATGGCTGCCATGGTAACAGGGCCATCGGGACCGTCAGCTTCGGGATGCTGATCTCGCCCCCTTCGTTCAGTTCGGCAGGCTGAACTGTGGGTTTTGACAACCTCCGGACAAAGGTTCCGTCAGGAGCCGGAGCTTCGGTTGACGCCTTGGTCGAGAGTTCGTCAGCTTCAGCGTTGTGAGCACGCTGAACATGGTGAAGGTCTAGGACTTCGAAGTCCTTCTGAAGCCTCTGGACTTCAAGGAGGTAAGCGGCCAGCTGGAGATTATTGCAGGAGCATTCACCCTTCACCTGCTTGATGACGAGTTGTGAATCTCCTTTGACCAGCAATTGCTTGACACCATATGAAAGTGCCACCTTTAATCCATAGATGAGTGCTTCGTACTCCGCCATGTTGTTGGTTGCCTTGAAGTCAAGGTGTACCATGTATTTCACCTTCTCCCCGGTTGGTGCAAGGAGAAGGATTCCAGCTCCGGCTCCCTGCTTCTGCATGGAGCCGTCGAAGTAAAGGGTCCAATGAGGTTTAGTGAAGGTTGGAACTTGAGGTTCCGTCTTCTGCTCACTGGGGCCCCCAGGGTTTAATGGAGAGGGAGTCCATTCTGCCATGAAATCTGCCAACACTTGACTCTTGATTGCTTGTCTCGGAATGAATTCAAGATCGAATTCAGCCAATTCCGCTGCCCACTTTGCAATATTCCCAGTTGAATTGGGATTATGCAGGATCGCTCGAAGTGGATATGAAGTCACCACTGAGACTTTGTGAGCTTGGAAATAGTGTCGAAGCTTCCTTGAGGCAACAAGAACTGCATAGAGCAGTTTATGCACCTCTAGGTATCGAGTCTTGGCATCATGTAACACTTCACTGATGAAGTATACCGGGCGTTGAATGGTCCGGACCCTCCCGGAGGGGTCCGGGGCTTCCTCTTCATTGATCCGGACCCTCTCGGAGGGGTCCAGACTCTCTTCGGGGACCTCCGGGTTCTGGGTGGAGGAACCCGGAGCTTCTTCAGGAATGACCTGGATCCTCTCGGAGAGATCTGGGTCCTCTGAAGTGACTTCTTGTGGGTTCAAGTCTGGGAGCTGGGACCCAGACCCGCTTTCAGGAACCTCCGGACCCTCCCGAAGGAGTCTGGATTCCTGAGTATTAGGTAGTTCTGGTCTCTCCGCAACCAGAACCATACTGACGACTTCGTCAGTAGCTGAAATGTAAAGCAGTAAAGGCTCACCAGGGTTCGGAGCTACCAAGACTGGTAGGGTGGTGAGGAACTGTTTCAGCTCCTGGAATGCCTTCTCTGCTTCTTCAGACCATTGGAATGGTCCGGACTTCCTCAGTAACTTGAAGAAGGGAAGTGCCTTTTCCGCCAGTCTTGATATGAACCGGCTGAGGGCTGCTAGACATCCATTTAATTTTTGGACGTCTTTGATGCGGGTTGGTGGCCGCATGTCTTCAATGGCTTTTATCTTCGTCGGATTAGCCTCTATGCCCCGGTGACTTACCAGGAAACCAAGAAGCTTTCCGGAACTAACCCCGAATACGCACTTGTCTGGGTTTAGCTTCGTGCGGGTGGCCCGCAGCTTGTCGAAGACAGCCTGCAAGGTGTCCAAGAGGGACTCCTTGTTCTTGACTTTGACCACGATGTCATCGACGTACACTTCCACTATGTCTCTGATGAGTTCTTCGAAAGTTTTGTACATAGCTCGTACAAAAGTTGAAGCTGCATTCTTGAGACCAAAAGGCATGGCTGTGTAACAATACAATCCATCCACTGTGATGAATGAAGTATGTTCTTCATCTTCCCTAGACATCCTGATTTGATGATATCCAGAATATGCGTCTAGAAAACACAGTAACTCACACCCGGAGGTGGAATCCACTATCTGATCTATTCTAGGTAGTGGGAATGGATCTTTTGGACATGCCTTATTCAGCGTAGTGTAGTCGATGCACATCCGAAGTTTCCCGCCGGCCTTGGGCACAACGACTGGGTTTGCCAACCATTTTGGATGGTAAACTTCTCGGATGAATCCGGCTTCGAGCAACTTCTTCACTTCTTATCGGATGAAGTTCTGTCGCTCTACAGATTGCTTCCGAGGTTTCTGATGCACAGGCCGAGCGTCGGGGTAAATCTTCAGATTATGCTCAATCACTTCCCTAGGGATCCCAGGCATTTGTGACGGTTGCCAAGCAAACACGTCAACGTTAGCCCGGAGGAAAGTGATGAGCGCGAGTTCCTATTTGTCGTTCAAACCTCCTGATATACGGGTGGTTTGAGCGGCATCGGAACCAATTTGGACGACTTTGACGGGAATGTCGGTGTCGCCGCTTGGCTGCACACGGGATGCAGAGGTCGAGCCTCGTTGCCGAATGCTCGGAGGTTGTGGAGTTTGCTTCTGTCTGGAGTCCTCCTCTTGCGCTGTGGTGATTGCGTGGAGTTCCTCCAGAGCAGTGACTCCGGCAGTGCGATCTCCGCGGATCCGGAGAACGCCTACTGGTGTTGGCATTTTCAACACCAGGTATCCATAATGAGCAGCTGCCATGAATTTGTACAGGGCAGGTCTACCCAAGATGGCGTTGAATGGTAAGTTGATCTGAGCGACGTCAAAGACCAACTTCTCGGTGCGATACTTCTCCCGGGTCCCGAAGGTAACAGGGAGAGTAATAGCTCCGAGTGGAGTAATGGCCCCCGGACCTACTCCGGAGAAAGGTCGAGAGGGCTGGAGGTCCGAAGGTCGGAGCTGAAGCTTAGTGAAAGCTTCGAAGCTGATGAGGTTAAGCCCCGAACCTCCGTCTACCAGGACATGATGGAGTTGGATGTTGTTGATGGTGGGAGATACCATCAAGGGTAATTGGCCAGCTCCGACCATGCTTTGAGGACAGTCCGAAGCATCAAAAGTGATGGGTGTGTCCATCCACTTTCGATGTGGCTCTGGTCTAGCTGTAGGAGCTACAGCAGCCATATCCCTTCGCATAGTCTTGATGACACGACGGGAAGTGATGTCCCATGATCCACCAAAGATGGTGTTCATGGTTTTTCGACGCTCGTTGTCGGAGACGTCGGAGTCATCATCGACGGAGGTATAGACGGCTTTCAGGACCTTTTTGGGGTCCTGAAACCCTAACTCCTCTTCAGCCGGAGCTTCATCGACCTTTTGTTTTCCCTCCCTCTGTCGAAAGGGAGACCCTTCCCGGCGCTTGTGGTAGCGCTCGGCAAGGTTTTGGACCTCTCGGCAGTCTTCCAGCCTGTGGCTGCCCGTTTTGTGAATGGGGCACCACATCTTGGGTTTGCCACTGTCTTCAGAAGACGGTTGAGGTCGCTTCTCGGGGCGTGGCCCCCGGCCACCAGGAGTTGTAGTGGCTGCAACGTTGGATGTGCCGGCCGACGGCTTCTTCTTGCCGTTGGTCTTCTTTTTCTTCTTGCCACTCCCGGAGGTAGCGGCTTCTTCTTTGGAGGATTTTTTATGATCCTCCAAGGCTGGTTTGGAGTGCATTTCACGGCCCTCCGCAGCTCTTGCACATTTATCTGCCAAGCTGAAGAGCTCCGTGACACTGGTGATCTCTTTGATCGCCAGCTTCTCCAACATCTTCTTGTCTCGCACACCCTGTCTGAATGCCACAATGACAGAAGCGCTTGAGATAGAAGGGATTGTGTTACGTACCTGAGAGAACCTCTGGATGAATGACCGCAAAGATTCTCCTCCTTTTTGTACGACCGCAAAAAGGTCTAGTTCAGTGCCCGGTCGGGTGTATGAACTCCCGAAGTTGGCAGTGAACTGACGGCACAGCTCCTCCCAACTGTCAATAGAGTTGGGTGGAAGGCTCATAAACCAGGACCTGGCGGTCCCAGTTAAGGCCACTGGAAAGTAATTGGCCATTACGGCCTCGTTTCCTCCAGCTGCTAGGATCGCAGTGGAGTATATCTGCAGAAATTCTACAGGATTGACAGTCCCGTCGAATTTTTCCGGCAAGTGTGGCCGGAACTTCTGTGGCCATCTAACCATGCGCAGGTGCATGGCTAGGGCAGAACAGCCTCCTCCTACTCCTTCCAGAGTAGAAAGGTCTTGAGCATCTCGTCTTTCTCGAGCTCGCTCGATATGGACACGGCCATCCTGTTGGCGGTAACGGCGATCAAGCTCCGCCCGGAGGTCGTGTGTTGAAAGTCGAGATGCGGTATGGGTGCATCGTGCCCCAGAGGGCAACGACGTCACCTGCTGTGACGCAGCTCATCTCCGATTGTTGGAGACATGTGGACCAAGTCTTCCCGACAACGTCCGTCGCTGCGACGGGGCCCGCCCTGAAGGAGGTGGACCCTGGTTGTTGAGGCGTTCGGCCGCTGCTGCGACCAAATGCTCAACATCAGCCCTCCATTGCTCCATGGCACCCTGAGATGCATCCGGAGGTGGTGGTCGCTGGAGAAGAGCACGCGCTGCATGGAGCGCGTGTTCTGGGTTGTCACGACTTGCCGGCGCAAAATGTGACGCCGGTGCACCACCATGTTGTCCGGCATGTCTTGCCGGAGAAGATGGTGGTGGTGGGAGTGTGACTCCTACTGGTGCTGAGGCTCCTGCCGGTGGCTGCATGTTGGAGGGATTGCCTCCGACAGCCTGAGCAGCAGGTTGCCCGTTGGATGATCCAGCTGCAGAATTCACCATTCTTGAAGATCTCAGGCGCCCCCTACCTGGCGCGCCAACTGTCGACTGTTGGAGTCGGCAGATCTCCTGACACTATGGAAGTGTTGGAGGAGTTTGTAGTTCGGTGTGGGCGCGCGGAGATCCAAGAAGGTGAATCACGATTGGACTCGAGTGACACAGTGGTTTACGTGGTTCGGGCCGCCTGAGCGTAATACCCTACTCCACGGGTGTGTGTATGTTGTATTAACTTGTGAGCTTGAGTGTGTTCCAGCCTTCTTTTCCCGTGTATCGTCGGTTTGTCCTTTTATAGCACAAGGACAAACCGTTACAAGTTAGCCTGACCCGACATGTGGCCCTGGCGGTTACTAGTATTGATACACGAGATTAATTGTTGCTAATAACCCTGTAACGGCTCCGACAGTGCCGTTACAGGTGTTAAGATCGTCCGATTAAGTGTCATTAATGTGGAATTAATGATAATTAATCGGGTCTTGAAGTCTGCAACTGTCCTTTGGAGATCCGGAGCCGTTACAACGTCTCCCGGGGGTTTGAAGCGGCTAGCTCCGACGTATGGACACGTGGCAGCTCCGGAGCTTGCTTGTGGGAAGCGGGAAGCTCCAGGGCGGCCTGGCACGTGTCAGGTCCGGAGCTTCTCTCGGTCAGGGGTTAAGTCCGGAGGTGCCGTTTCAGTAGCTAGCCCGGAGCTTCACCCTTGCGGGTAATAACTCCGGTCTGACAGTACACGTGGCAACCTAGGGGCTAACCATGTTGGAGAAACAGGTCCGGTTATGTCTGACAAGTGGGCCCCCGAGGGTCTTCAATTTGAGTGGATGTCCTCCCCTTGAGATCTTTGTAACCTCAGGGGGTGTATGGTTTTTAGGGTACCGACAGTGGAGGTGTGTGCACTTCTTAAAGAGGACAACTATTCATATATTAAATCACATGAGGAACAAGAATCATCACTAGGAATCAAAGATTTCAAATGATTAATTTCATATTATAGTGACTCAATTTTAACAGCATTGTACCTAAGCTTTTTGTCCTTTTTCCTAACTATAACAGTGGCACGAGAAACAGCATCACACATTTCTTTGCAAGTAGGACATACCTCTTCATTATCGTTGTTGTGTTTTGCCTCCTCCATACTTCATCTTGATTTGCCCGCCATGAACCACAAGTTTGCCAAATCATCTTCATCTTCGTCACTTCCAATGTCCACATCGCTCAATCTAAGTTCTTGAAGTGCGGAGACAAAACTATTTACCAATTGGCGTCCTGTAAAACTCTTCTTTTTCTTGTTGTTGTTTGCAGAGGAGTGCTTCGTCCTTGTTTGCTTTTCATCACAGGAAGTAGTACCTGAAAGGTTAGGGCAATCTGTGCGAAAATATCCGGTCTTACCACATTTGAACATTGTTGGGGTCCAACACTTCCTCTCCTTCTAGTTCTCACATTTTGCAAGGCTTTTGAGAACCGAGTAGAGATGAGTGCAAGTTCTTCCTCTAGAAACTCTTCGATCTGTTCAAGGGTTAACGAGGACAACAAAGTAAGTGTTCCACAAGATGAAGATTGGCTGGAGCTAGGCATGTCACGTTGAAAAACAAATGCAAGAGACTTGTTGGGTTCTTACGTGAGATTATGTCAATTTCATGAGTTTTCAATTTAGAATATAGAACATCTAAAGTAAGTGTACTCATGACAGTAGATTCACGAATAGATGTGACTTTCATATCCCAAATTTACATGTCTAATGCACTTAGTAATTGACTAGCATTCTCAACATCTGAAAATTTAACATTGACACTATGCAAGTTGCTGAGAATTTTATTAAAGCGAGCAAAGAGGTTGTCGATGGACTCACCTAGATGCATCTCAAAGTGCATGTACTCCTTTTTGAACATGTCTTGCCTTATCTCATTGATCGTGTTGGATCCTTCATGGTAATCACATAGAGATTTCCAAACATCGTATGCAGATCGGAGATGAGCAACAAGGTCGAAGTCGCTTTGAGTTAGTCATTATATGATTCAGTTCCGAGCCTTGTTGTTGTTGTCGACATCTCTTAGATTTGTAGTTGTAACTTGATCATTTGATGACACTTCATAAGGCTTGTACACCTATTCCCATATTGCAAATCCTTGCGCCTGGATGAAAGCATCCATGCGTGCCTTCCAAACCTAAAAATCAATGCCACTAAACACACAAGATTTGGTGGAGTATTTCTCCATGATAATTATTCAAAACACGTGCAAATCACAAAGATTAAAGAACCCTGGCTCTTATACCAATTGTAGGATTGAAGAACATGTGAAAGGATACCAGAGGGGGGTGAATGGTAGATTACAACTTTTTAGCGGAATCAATGAAAACCCCTCGGCAAAAAATTGATATGTTAAAGAAATTGTGTTTGTGACTAATATAAACATGATAAATTGTGAAAAAACCAGTATAATTGTGGAAAATCAAGTCACGAAGACGTCACAACAAGAATCACGAAAATTTGTCGAGAAAAACTCAAGTTACGATCGAAAGATCGAACAAAGGTCAATCTATCCAACCCGAGGAAAAACAGATCTGCAACACTGCAAAGAAACTCGTGTAGATCAAAAACCACAAATCCAATGAATGTGAAATTTTCACAAATGATAGACAATCAAGTTGTAAAGACAACCCAAAAATAATCACATCAATTGGATCTGTAAAACTCGAGTTATGATAAAACCACAAAAGCAAGGTAGTGCTGTGCAGAAACTCGACGAGAAAAACTTGTCTGAAACAAGTCAGATGAACAACGCACAAAAGTTCCTTAACTACGATATTAATTCAATAGAACAAGAGGAACAGCCCAAAATCTGTTCACAATGAGCTCTGGCCTCCCTTGCTTATATAACCAGCCATGAGGCCAACTCAAACAAAACTAGGACTTGTATCCTACTCAATTTCCACCGAAACTTTATATAACTGCTCAGGACTCTTCTATACGCATATAGAAGCAATCTTAAGACTTACAAACACCTTAGGAACGTATCCCACATTCCTAAGAACAACTCAACTTCATGACCCATACGAAAATCTATCATAACCAACTCAAATCTTTCCATATTTGAGTCAAACACGACTCAGCCGCAGCCAGAGTCCATAACCTAATCAGTTAGACCTTTATGACCAATTATTTACGTCCACTTCTTTTCATCACACTATTGAACCATGAAGCCACGTCCATGCACTCCATGCACACATGCAGACACCTTCCAACGATGTCCACGATACCTTCATATGCATTGTTCTTGATTCAAACATGTTGCGCAACCTCCCGATCAACTCAACCACAATTCCTCATGAACTTGGTTGTTGAACCTCATCTTCTCCCTAAGAATAGTTCAATGGATCCCTTCACCAGCCATGTCTTGAACTCAAGCAACACCTAAACATGAATAAACAACCAATAGTTCCGAGCACAAGTCCTCGATTTGACTCTCATTAGTTTCGTTCCGAAATCACAACACCTTACGTGAGCACCTCACATAAGCATGTTGCAAACCATATTAAAATGATATCAGCCATAACCACCAAAACACACCAAAAAACTTAGTAAAAGAATACTAAGAAAACTTTCCATATATGTAAAGCAAGTTTGAAACATTGCAAGGTAAAAGCAGAACCATTGTAGTCTAGCACTGGACCTTACCAAAGCTAACCGGACCTTGAGCCGGAGCTTACCAAAGTTAGCAGGAACTAGCGCCGGATCTAACCAAAGCTAGTCGAACCTTGCGATGGACTTAGCAAAAACATGTCGGACCTAGCCATAGCAAGTCGGACCTAGCCAAAACATGTCGGACCTAGACAAAGTAAGTCAGACCTTGCAGGAGCTCGGACCTAGAGTCGGACCTTGTTAAAACGGTGTTTTGGCAGCATTCAAAACTTTTATCATCATAGCCAATGTATTCAGCACACATAGGTCTCACAAACGTGTAGTAGGTACACCGCAAGCTGAGGATCGTTGCAGCAGCATTCTCCCCGGACCTGCTTGATGATCAGGTGAGAGTCTCCCTTGACCAACATTTTTTGGACACCGATACCTTGCGCAGCTGTTAGTCCAAAGATAAGGGCTTCATACACTGCCATGTTGTTGGTCACCTTGAAGTCAAGGCGCACCTCATAATTGAACTGCTCCCTTGTTGGCAAGGTGAGTAGTACGCCGGCTCCGACCCCTTGCCTCCACGAGCAACATTGAAGAAGAGTGTCTAGTGGTGTCCGTTGAGCACCGGTGCCCCGAGCTCCGACTCGCTGATTTCCTGGCCCCTTGGGTGACTTGGTGAAGGAGTCCACTCAGCAACAAAATCTGCTAGTGTTTGGCTCTTGATTGCATGTCGCGGCAAGAAGTTGAGCTCGAACTCCGCCAGTTCCGCCGCCCAATTGGTGATGTTGCCGATCGCGTTGGGGCTGCGGAGCAACTCCTGCAGTGGGAACGAGGTCACCACTAAAACTTTGTGTGCCTGAAGGTAATGACGGAGCTTCCTTGATGCGATTATCACTACATACAGCAACTTGTGTACTTCAGGGTACCTTGTTTTTGCTTCATGTAGGACATCGCTGATGAAGTAGATCGAGCATTGGATGGTCTAGACCCTCCTTGGGGAATCTGGCGCATCTTCTTCCATCTACCTCGGGTCCAAGAGACTCCATGTTCCCTGAACTCGGGGCGTCCTCTAGGGGCTGGGACCTAGAGGCTTCTTGATCTCCGGGGCTCCCTGGGGGGACCCGAGTGCCCTCCGGGGGCTGGGACCCAGAGGAAACTCGATTATAGGGGCCCCATGCGGGTTCCAAGCCTTGGGGCTCAGAATCAATGGCAGGGGCCCCGTCCGTCCCTTGGGGCTACTGGGTAACAGATCGTTCTGCAACCAAGAACATACTTACCACCTCCGTCATGGCAGCAATGTAGAGGTACAGAAGCTCCCTGGGCTCCAGTGCCACCATGATGGGTAGTTATGTAAGTTGTTGCTTTAGCTCGCAGAACGCCTTATCTGCCTCCTCATTCCACACGAACGGTCTGGACTGACGCAGCAGCTTGAAGAACGGGAGGGCATGCTCAGCCAGCCTAGAGATAAATCGGTTGAGCGCGGCCAAGCAACCTGCAAGCTTCTGCACGTCCTTGATGCGGGTTGGAGGCCGCATCACCTCCACCGCCTTGATCTTCTTTGGGTTGTCCTCAATCCCTCCGTGTGAGACCAAGAAACCAAGGAGCTTCCCAGCTTTGACTTTGAACACACACTTGTCTGGGTTGAGCTTTGTGTGTGTGGTTTGTAGCCTGTCGAAGACTAGGGCGAGGTTTTCTAGCAATGATGTATGTGTTTGGATTTTGACAACGATATCGTCGATGTACACCTCTACTAGGTCCCGAATGAGATCCCCAAATGTTTTATGCATGGCACATACAAAGGTAGAGAGGGCATTCTTAAGACCGTAAGGCATGGAGATGTAGCAGTAAAGGCCATCTACGGTTATAAATGTGGTATGCTCTTCGTGCTCTCTAGACATAGGGATTTGGTGGAACCCTAAGTAAGCATCTAGAAAGTAGAGTAGATCGCATCCCGAGGTTGAATCTACGATTTGATCTATCCTAGTGAGAGGTAAATGATCTTTAGGACGTGCCTTGTTGAGGTTGGTGTAGTCAATGCACATCCGAAGATTTCCACCAGCTTTGGGGACGACAACAGGGTTGGCCCGCCATTTGGGATGGTGGACTTCTTGTATGAAGCCAGCATCGAGCATCTTCTTGATCCCTTCATGGATGAAGTTTTGTCGCTCGATGGACTGCTTTCATGGCCTCTGTTGTGTCGACCGAGCATTGGGGTAGATCTTCAGGTGGTGCTCGATCACCTCCCTGGAGATGCCAGGCATCTGAGACGGTTGCTAGGCAAACACATCGACATTAGCTCACAAGAAGGCGATGAGCGTCGATTCCTGCTTGTTGTCTAGACTACCCGCGATGCGGGTGGTCTGGGCAGCATCGGAGCTGATCTGGATAGTTTGATGGGTACATCATCATTGTTGGAGGGCTACAGCCGTGGTGCAGCGGTGTAGTCACGCTCGCGTGAGCTTAGCGAGGGCTGACTCGGTCCAGCATCACTCGAGGCACGTGTTGGGGCCACTGCCGGTGCTTGGAGCTTCTCCAAAGATGACACCATAGCAGAGCGATCTTCACAGATCTTGAGGATGCCAGGGGGAGTTGGCATGTTCAGGACGAGGTACTGTAGTGGTCTACGACCATGAATCGGTACAAGGCTGGCCTACCGATAATGGCGTTGTAGGGGAGGTTAACCTTTGCAACGTCGAACAGGATATTTTTGTCCTGAGGTTCTCGAGTGTCCCGCGGGTCACTCGGAGGTGGATGTTACCGTACGGGATAATACTCCCTGGACCTACCCCGGAGAATGGTCTCGATGGGGCGAGCCTGGACTCAGGGATATTCAGCTTGTCGAAGCCCACACGGTTGATGAGGTTGAGGCCGGCCCTGCCATCTACCAAAACGTGGTAGATCTTGATGTTGGCGATGGTGGGGGCGACGAGGAGGGGCAGAAGCTCAGCTCCCGCCATGTTCTTGGGGCAGTTGGAGGCATTGAAGCTAATCGGCATCTCCATCCATCTATGATGCGGCGCCGGGTCGTGAGTAGAAGCTACCGAAGCCAACACCCGACGCAGGGTTTTGACTGTATTCTGGGATGCGGGCTCCCAAGATCCCCCACAGATGATGTGGAGTGCTTTGTGACGCTCGTGGTCGCTGTGGAGGTCGAAGTCCTCAGCCTGGTGGACCACTTCAGCGTCCCTTCTGGGCTTTTGGAACTCCATCTCCACGTCTTCGCTGACCTGCAGGTCGACCTTCTGCGGCTCGATTTTGCCACTACTTGCAGGCTTGATGATGACCATGGTGATGAAAGCGCAATCACTTTTTAGAGGAAAAGCCCCTACTTGGCGCATAAAATGTCGAAGTGTTCTTGCAACACTTCCCTAGGATCTGCTATGAGAGCAGCCCGTGGAGGGTCTTGATTGGCAGGGCTTAGTCCTCAATGGAGATTTCTTGTGTGAGAGTGGTGAGACAGTGGTTTTACGTGGTTCGGGCTGCCGGAGCATAATACCCTACTCCACGGTGAGGCTTGTATTGCTGGTGTGAATGTGTGTGTAGCGTGTGTATGTGTTAGCTTGGGGATCCTTTGTAACAGTGGCGGTCTGGTCCATTTATAGACAAGGTCAAACGCCTTACAAGTGGAGTTCGAGGCCCAACCGATGGCTCTAGGGCGATCTTATCCTAAAGATCTAAGGCTTATCCACTACATTATCTCTGACCTCGGCTTGGGGGCTCGTCGTCTTGTCGCCTTCGATACCAGTGGCCCATGCATAGTGGCTGACACTGGCAGGAGATGTCTCGTCCGTCTGTCTTGTCGCTGTAAGCTAACCCACTTGGCAAAGAGGAGTAGGCCTGTAGTGCCTTTACTGTGATGTGATTGGGCGCAGCGGTATCTGACCATTGGCATGCATCGCATCATGCATCGAGGGTGGGTGCATGTCTTCAATGCTTGATTTAGACAGAGCGCACCATCCTTTAACTCCCGCAACGCTCTGGCTAGGACAAGTTACAGGACACGTTGTAGCTTCGGGGGATGGCCATTGCGGGAGAGGCCAGCCCCGGAACCCTTCTGGGCACGTGGCAACCCCGGAGCCCTTCTCCATGGAAGGTGTCCGGTCTGGTGCTTCGAGCCACGTGGCTGCACCGGAGCCCACTCCTATGGTGGAGTGGGGTCCCATCCTGCTAGACATGTGGCAGCTTGGGAACCCGCCTCACCGAGAGAGTTGGGTCCTGTCTTTGAGGTCCACATGGCAGCGACGGATCCCATACTGAAGGAATGCTGGCGTCTTTTGGACATGTGGCATCATTGGGTCCTGCCTCAGCGGGGAGGCAGGGTACATAGGTACTTTCAGTCTGTGTGCGAGGGTACCCTGTATCCTGGGTACCGACAACCACAGACGTAATCCCCCTTGTAAGACCTATGTGTGCTGAATACATTGGCTTGTAGTGAATACACTTGCTTTGACGATAAGAGTTTTGAATATCATCAAAACACCTTTTTATCAAGGTCCGACTAGTTTTGTAAGCTCCGACGGGAGCTTGGTTGTACTAGTTTTGGTAAGCTCCGGTGCTAGGTTCTACTAGCTTTTGTTAGCTCCGGCTCAAGGTTCGGGTTGCTCTGGCAAGGTCCAGAACTTGACCGCAATGATTCTGTTTTTCATTTGCAATGTTTCGTACTTGCTTTACATCTCTGGAAAGATTGCTTAGTATTCATTTGCTAAGTATTTGGTGCATTTTTGGTTGATATGGATGATATCGTGTTACTGTGGTTTTGCAACATTCTTAGGTGAGGTTCTCACGTAACGTGTTGTGTTCGGAACTAACTTGAGTCAAGTCGAGGACTTGGGCTCGTATGGATTGGTTGTTTATTCATGTGCATGTGTTGCTTGAGTTCAAGACATGGCTAGTGATGGGATCCATTGGACTAGTCTCAGGGAGGAGATGAGGTTCCAACAACCAAATTCAGGAGGAATTGTGGTTGAGCTGATCAGGAGGTTGCGCGGCATGATTGAATCAAGAACAATGCATGTGAAGATATCGTGGACGCCATTGGAAGATGTTTGCACATGTGCAAGGAGTGCATGGACGTGGATACATGGTTCTAAGACGTGATGAAGAGATGTGGACGTAAAAAGTTGGTCGGAAAGGTCCAACCGACTAGGTTATGGACTTAGGCTACGGCTGAGTTGGGTTTGACTCAAATATGGAAAGATTTGAGTTGGTTATGATAGGATATCATGTGGGTCACGAATTTGAGTTGTTTAGGAATGTGGGATACGTTCCTAAGGTGTTTGGAATCCTTAAGATTGCTTCTATCTGCATATAGAAGAATCCTAAGCAGTTATGGAATGTTACGATTTGTGAACAGAGTAGGATTAGGTTCCTGATTTGAGTTGAGTTGGCTTTCGAGTTGGTTATATAAGCAAGGGAGCCCAGAGCTTGTGGTGTACAACTTTGGGGCTGTTCCTCTTGTGTTCTATTGAATAAAATTCGTAGTTTGAAGGAACTTTTGTGCCTTGTTCGTCCGACTTGTTCCAGACAAGTTTTACTCGTCGAGTTTCTGAACAGCACTATCTTTCGTTGGAGGTTTTATCATAACTCGAGTTTTACAGATCCAATTGACGTTATTCTTTTTGGTTTGTCTTCATAACTTGATTATCCATAATCTTTCAAAATTTTACGGTCATTGGATTTGTGGTCTATGATCTACACGAGTTTCTTTGCAGCGTTCCAGAACTGTTTTTTTCTCGGGTAGGGCAGATTGACCTTTGTTTGATCTTTCGATCATAACTTGAGTTTTTCTCGACGGATTTGAGTGATTTTTGTTGTGTTGTCTTCGTGACTTGATTCTCTTTGATATCTATCACTTTTGTCATGGTGAAACACGTTTAGATTAGTCTCACACATGATTTCATTAATAGATCGTTTTTCTGCTGAAGGGGTTGGGGTTTAATTGTTTCCGCTGCGTAAGATTTTTAAATCTACCATTCACCCCCCCCCCTCTGGTAGATTTTCACGTGCTCTTCGATCCTACAATTTTTATCATAGCCACGGTGCTCTAATCTTTGTAATTTGCACGTGTTTTTGACTAATCATCATGGAGAAGTACTCTGCCAAACCTTGTGTGTTCGCTGGTATTGATTTTTAGGTTTGGAAGGCACGCATGGAGGCTTTCATCCAGGCACAAGGCTTTGCAATATGGGAGAAGGTATACAAGCCTTACAAAGTGCCATCAAACGATCAAGTTACAGCTACAAATCTGAAAGATGTCGACAACAACAACAAGGCTCGGAACATGATCATACAAGGATTAACACAAAGCAACTTCGATCGTGTTGCACACCTCCGATCTGCATACGATGTGTGGAAAGCACTTTGTGACTACCACGAAGGATCCAACACGATCAAAGAGGTAAGGCAATACATGTTCAAGAAAGAATACATGCGCTTCGAGATGCAACCCGGTGAGTCTATTGATGACCTTTTTGCTCGCTTTAATAAGATTCTCAGCAACTTGCATAGTGTCAATGTTAATTTTTCAGATGCTGAAAATGCTAGGCAATTGCTAAGTGCATTAGATATGTCAATTTGGGAGATGAAAGTCACATCTATTCGTGAATCTACTGTCATGAGTTCACTTACTTTAGATATGCTATATTCCAAGTTAATACCTTATGAAATTGACATAATATCACGTAAGAACCCCAACAAGTCTATTGCTTTTGTTTCTCAACGTGATATGCCTAGCTCCGGCCAATCATCATCTTGCAATACACTTGCTTTGCTGTCCTCTCTAACCCTTGAAGAGGTTGAGGAGTTTCCAGAGGAGGAGCTAGCGCTCATCTCTACCCGGTTCTCAAAAGCATTGCAAAATATGAGAACTAGAAGGAGAGGAAGCTCCGGACCTCAACGATGCTTTGAATGTGGTAAGACAGGACATTTTCATTCAGATTGCCCTAACCTTTCAGGTCCTACTTCCCGGGATGAAAAGAAAACAAGAACAAAGCACTCCTCTACAAAAGATACGAAGAAAAAGAAGGGTTTTACAGGACGTCAATTGGTGAGCAGTTTTATCTCAGCACTCCAGGAACTTGGCTCAAGCGACGTGGACATTGGAAGTGATGAAGATGAATATGATTTGGCAAACTTGTGCTTCATGGCGGGCAAGTCAAGATCAAGTATGGAGGAGGCAGAACACAACAGCGACAATGAAGAGGTATGTCCTACTTGTGAAGAAATGTGTGATGCTATTTCTCGTGCCACTGTTATTGTTAAGAAAAAGGACAAAAAGCTTAGGGACAATGCTGTTAAAATTGAGTCACTAGAATCTAAAATTAATCGTTTGAAATCCTTGATTCCTAGTGATGATTCTTGTTCCTCATGTGACTTAATATATGAACAATTGTCCTCCCTAAGTACTACACATACCTCCACACTTGATAAACTTGAACTTGAAATTGAAAAGAACAAAAAGCTTGCTGCACTTAATATTGGAAACTTAAAAGATGCTTCTTGTTCTACAATTGATTTGCATTGTTCTAGTTGTGATGATCTTGATAAGAAACTGCAAGATGCTATGAATGAAATCTCTATATTGAACAATACTTTACGTTGTCATGAAGTTAAATATTGTTCCAATTGCAAATTAAAAGGAAAAACTTCATGTGAAAATTGCCTTGATCTGTCCAATAAACTTGATAACATGCATAAGACATTTGATCGGTTTTGTAATGGGAATAAGAACCTAAACTTGCTGCTGAATTCATCCAAGTCTTGCAATTATAAAACTGGTTTAGGTTTTGATTCTCATGCTCATGCTAAGGCACATCCACCTAAAAGTATAAAGTCATTAGGAAGTGGTTTGATTCAAACAGTTCCTAAACAAAAAGGAGTGGTTTTCAAATCTGCAGGAGTGTTGTCTCATTCGGTTTTGAAATAAAAATGTTGTTTGCTCATCTAGACATGAACACAAAGTTAAATTTCATTGTACCTACTGTGGTAGAGATGGTCATGTCATATATTTTTGTTATAGACTAGCTAAACAACAGAAAAGGGAAAGAATAGTTGCTAGATCTCATAACTTTCATGCAAAATTTGCTACACATATTGAACCGAATGTACAACATGTTGTTTTGAGTCAAAAATATTCAAAGTTTACCTCCGGACCTTCTGTTTTTGCCTTCAGGGCTACTGATTTTTGTGCTACACAAGTAACACATTATAGGTCAGTAGTTAAGAATAAAAAATCTCAAACTTTCACTCATAAATCTGCTGTTTTCTCTCAGCTTTCGCGTGTTTTTCCTGCGGCACGTCGCGTGACTCAGTACTGGATTCCTAAATGCCTTTTGACTAACCCCAGTATTGAGTCATCGACGTATTGTGCTTCTATGTAGGTTACACATTTGAGGAAGGAGAACATTTGGATTGTGGATTTAGGTTGCTCACGCCACATGACCGGTAACAAAGATTGGTTCTCCTCCCTCTCTTTTCTGTCACGTGTAGAGAATGTTACTTTTGCCGATAATTCCTCAACTCCTATAATTGCTAAGGGTTCGGTTAGAGTAAATGATCACTACACTTTGAAGGATGTGGCACTTGTCGAAAAATTGAAATACAACTTGTTTTCTGTTGCACAATTGCTAGATGAAAATCTAGAAATTATTTTCAATAAAAACTGCTGCAAAGTTGTAGGTTCAAATAGTGAGCTTATTTTTAGCATATATCGGTTTGGAAGAGTTTTTAAAGCTGATTTTGATATGTCTTCCTCTAAGCATAGGTGTCTAGTTGCTAATGATTCAAAGGACTTATATTTTTGGCATCGTAGACTTGGTCACGTAGGCTTTGATCACCTAATGCGTGTTAGTGCTCTTGATCGCATACGTGGGTTGCCTAAGCTTAAAGGGGACAAAGAAATTGGGTGCTCTTCTTGTAGACATGCTAAGATGGTTGCTGTCGGTACCCTAAAAACCATACACCCCCTGAGGTTACAAAGATCTCAAGGGGAGGACATCCACTCAAATTGAAGACCCTCGGGGGCCCACTTGTCAGACATAACCGGACCTGTTTCTCCAACATGGTTAGCCCCTAGGTTGCCACGTGTACTGTCAGACCGGAGTTATTACCCGCAAGGGTGAAGCTCCGGGCTAGCTACTGAAACGGCACCTCCGGACTTAACCCCTGACCGAGAGAAGCTCCGGACCTGACACGTGCCAGGCCGCCCTGGAGCTTCCCGCTTCCCACAAGCAAGCTCCGGAGCTGC
Source organism: Tuctoria greenei (assembly GCA_036927565.1). NCBI lineage: Eukaryota > Viridiplantae > Streptophyta > Magnoliopsida > Poales > Poaceae > Tuctoria > Tuctoria greenei. Next base: position 187,435,539 of record JAYESD010000006.1, read on the forward strand.
CACGTGTCCATACGTCGGAGCTAGCCGCTTCAAACCCCCGGGAGACGTTGTAACGGCTCCGGATCTCCAAAGGACAGTTGCAGACTTCAAGACCCGATTAATTATCATTAATTCCACATTAATGACACTTAATCGGACGATCTTAACACCTGTAACGGCACTGTCGGAGCCGTTACAGGGTTATTAGCAACAATTAATCTCGTGTATCAATACTAGTAACCGCCAGGGCCACATGTCGGGTCAAGCTAACTTGTAACGGTTTGTCCTTGTGCTATAAAAGGACAAACCGACGATACACGGAAAAAGAAGGCTGGAACACACTCAAGCTCACAAGTTAATACAACATACACACACCCGTGGAGTAGGGTATTACGCTCAGGCGGCCCGAACCACGTAAACCACTGTGTCACTCGAGTCCAATCGTGATTCACCTTCTTGGATCTCCGCGCGCCCACACCGAACTACAAACTCCTCCAACACTTCCATAGTGTCAGGAGATCTGCCGACTCCAACAGTCGACAGTTGGCGCGCCAGGTAGGGGGCGCCTGAGATCTTCAAGAATGGTGAATTCTGCGGCTGGATCATCCAACGGGCAACCTGCTGCTCAGGCTGTCGAAGGCAATCCCTCCAACATGCAGCCACCGGCAGGAGCCTCAGCACCAGTAGGAGTCACACTCCCACCACCACCATCTTCTCTGGCAAGACATGCCGGACAACATGGTGGTGCACCGGCGTCACATTCTGCGCCGGCAAGTCGTGACAACCCAGAACACGCGCTCCATGCAGCGCGTGCTCTTCTCCAGCGACCACCACCTCCGGATGCATCTCAGGGTGCCATGGAGCAATGGAGGGCTGATGTTGAGCATTTGGTCGCAGCAGCGGCCGAACGCCTCAACAACCAGGGTCCACCTCCTTCAGGGCGGGCCCCGTCGCAGCGACGGACGTTGTCGGGAAGACTTGGTCCACATGTCTCCAACAACCGGAGACGAGCTGCGTCACAGCAGGTGACGTCGTTGCCCTCTGGGGCACGACGCACCCATACCGCATCTCGACTTTCAACACACGACCTCCGGGCGGAGCTTGATCGCCGTTACCGCCAACAGGATGGCCGTGTCCATATCGAGCGAGCTCGAGAAAGACGAGATGCTCAAGACCTTTCTACTCTGGAAGGAGTAGGAGGAGGCTGTTCTGCCCTAGCCATGCACCTGCGCATGGTTAGATGGCCACAGAAGTTCCGGCCACACTTGCTGAAAAAATTCGACGGGACTGTCAATCCTGTAGAATTTCTGCAGATATACTCCACTGCGATCCTAGCAGCTGGAGGAAACGAGGCCGTAATGGCCAATTACTTTCCAGTGGCCTTAACTGGGACCGCCAGGTCCTGGTTTATGAGCCTTTCACCCAACTATATTGACAGTTGGGAGGAGTTGTGCCGTCAGTTCACTGCCAACTTCGGGAGTTCATACACCCGACCGGGCACTGAACTAGACCTTTTTGCGGTCGTACAAAAAGGAGGAGAATCTTTGCGGTCATTCATCCAGAGGTTCTCTCAGGTACGTAACACAATCCCTTCTATCTCAAGCGCTTTTGTCATTGTGGCATTCAGACAGGGTGTGCGAGACAAGAAGATGTTGGAGAAGCTGGCGATCAAAGAGATCACCAGCGTCATGGAGCTCTTCAGCTTGGCAGATAAATGTGCCAGAGCTGCGGAGGGCCGTGAAATGCACTCCAAACCAGCCTTGGAGGATCATAAAAAATCCTCCAAAGAAGAAGCCGCTACCTCCGGGAGTGGCAAGAAGAAAAAGAAGACCAACGGCAAGAAGAAGCCGTCGGCCGGCACATCCAACGTTGCAGCCACAGCAACTCCTGGTGGCCGGGGGCCACGCCCCGAGAAGCCACCTCGACCGTCTTCTGAAGACGGTGGCAAACCCAAGATGTGGTGCCCCATTCACAAAACGGGCAGCCACAGGATGGAAGACTACCGAGAGGTCCAAAACCTTGTCGAGCGCTACCACAAGCGCCGGGAAGGGTCTCCCTTTCGACAGAGGGAGGGAAAACAAAAGGTCGATGAAGCTCCGGCTGAAGAGGAGTTAGGGTTTCAGGACCCCAAAAAGGTCCTGGAAGCCGTCTATACCTCCGTCGACGATGACTCCGACGTCTCCGACAACGAGCGTCGAAAAACCATGAACACCATCTTTGGTGGATCATGGGACATCACTTCCCGTCGTGTCATCAAGACTATGCGACGGGATATGGCTGCTGTAGCTCCTACAGCTAGACCGGAGCCACATCGAAAGTGGATGGACACACCCATCACTTTTGATGCTTCGGACTGTCCTCAAAGCATGGTCGGAGCTGGCCAATTACCCTTGATGGTATCTCCCACCATCAACAACATCCAGCTCCATCATGTCCTGGTAGACGGAGGTTCGGGGCTTAACCTCATCAGCTTCGAAGCTTTCACTAAGCTTCAGCTCCGACCTTCGGACCTCCAGCCCTCTCGACCTTTCTCCGGAGTAGGTCCGGGGGCCATTACTCCACTCGGAGCTATTACTCTCCCTGTTACCTTCGGGACCCGGGAGAAGTATCGCACCGAGAAGTTGGTCTTTGACGTCGCTCAGATCAACTTACCATTCAACGCCATCTTGGGTAGACCTGCCCTGTACAAATTCATGGCAGCTGCTCATTATGGATACCTGGTGTTGAAAATGCCAACACCAGTAGGCGTTCTCCGGATCCGCGGAGATCGCACTGCCGGAGTCACTGCTCTGGAGGAACTCCACGCACTCACCACAGCGCAAGAGGAGGACTCCAGACAGAAGCAAACTCCACAACCTCCGAGCATTCGGCAACGAGGCTCGACCTCTGCATCCCGTGTGCAGCCAAGCGGCGACACCGACATTCTCGTCAAAGTCGTCCAAATTGGTTCCGATGCCGCTCAAACCACCCGTATATCAGGAGGTTTGAACGACAAATAGGAACTCGCGCTCATCACTTTCCTCCGGGCTAACGTTGACGTGTTTGCTTGGCAACCGTCACAAATGCCTGGGATCCCTAGGGAAGTGATTGAGCATAATCTGAAGATTTACCCCGACGCTCGGCCTGTGCATCAGAAACCTCGGAAGCAATCTGTAGAGCGACAGAACTTCATCCGACAAGAAGTGAAGAAGTTGCTCGAAGCCGGATTCATCCGAGAAGTTTACCATCCAAAATGGCTGGCAAACCCAGTCGTTGTGCCCAAGGCCGGCGGGAAACTTCGAATGTGCATCGACTACACTACGCTGAATAAGGCATGTCCAAAAGATCCATTCCCACTACCTAGAATAGATCAGATAGTGGATTCCACCTCCGGGTGTGAGTTACTGTGTTTTCTAGACGCATATTCTGGATATCATCAAATAAGGATGTCTAGGGAAGATGAAGAACATACTTCATTCATCACAGTGGATGGATTGTATTGTTACACAGCCATGCCTTTTGGTCTCAAGAATGCAGCTTCAACTTTTGTACGAGCTATGTACAAAACTTTCGAAGAACTCATCAGAGACATAGTGGAAGTGTACGTCGATGACATCGTGGTCAAAGTCAAGAACAAGGAGTCCCTCTTGGACACCTTGCAGGCTGTCTTCGACAAGCTGCGGGCCACCCGCACGAAGCTAAACCCAGACAAGTGCGTATTCGGGGTTAGTTCCGGAAAGCTTCTTAGTTTCCTGGTAAGTCACCGGGGCATAGAGGCTAATCCGATGAAGATAAAAGCCATTGAAGACATGCGGCCACCAACCCGCATCAAAGACGTCCAAAAATTAACTGGATGTCTAGCAGCCCTCAGCCGGTTCATTTCAAGACTGGCGGAAAAGGCACTTCCCTTCTTCAAGTTACTGAGGAAGTTCAGACCATTCCAATGGTCTGAAGAAGCAGAGAAGGCATTCCAGGAGCTGAAACAGTTCCTCACCACCCTACCAGTCTTGGTAGCTCCGAACCCTGGTGAGCCTTTACTGCTTTACATTTCAGCTACTGACGAAGTCGTCAGTATGGTTCTGGTTGCGGAGAGACCAGAACTACCTAATACTTAGGAATCCAGACTCCTTCGGGAGGGTCCGGAGGTTCCTGAAAGCGGGTCTGGGTCCCAGCTCCCAGACTTGAACCCACAAGAAGTCACTTCAGAGGACCCAGATCTCTCCGAGAGGATCCAGGTCATTCCTGAAGAAGCTCTGGGTTCCTCCACCCAGAACCCGGAGGTCCCCGAAGAGAGTCTGGACCCCTCCGAGAGGGTCCGGATCAATGAAGAGGAAGCCCCGGACCCCTCCGGGAGGGTCCGGACCATTCAACGCCCGGTATACTTCATCAGTGAAGTGTTACATGATGCCAAGACTCGATACCTAGAGGTGCATAAACTGCTCTATGCAGTTCTTGTTGCCTCAAGGAAGCTTCGACACTATTTCCAAGCTCACAAAGTCTCAGTGGTGACTTCATATCCACTTCGAGCGATCCTGCATAATCCCAATTCAACTGGGAATATTGCAAAGTGGGCAGCGGAATTGGCTGAATTCGATCTTGAATTCATTCCGAGACAAGCAATCAAGAGTCAAGTGTTGGCAGATTTCATGGCAGAATGGACTCCCTCTCCATTAAACCCTGGGGGCCCCAGTGAGCAGAAGACGGAACCTCAAGTTCCAACCTTCACTAAACCTCATTGGACCCTTTACTTCGACGGCTCCATGCAGAAGCAGGGAGCCGGAGCTGGAATCCTTCTCCTTGCACCAACCGGGGAGAAGGTGAAATACATGGTACACCTTGACTTCAAGGCAACCAACAACATGGCGGAGTACGAAGCACTCATCTATGGATTAAAGGTGGCACTTTCATATGGTGTCAAGCAATTGCTGGTCAAAGGAGATTCACAACTCGTCATCAAGCAGGTGAAGGGTGAATGCTCCTGCAATAATCTCCAGCTGGCCGCTTACCTCCTTGAAGTCCAGAGGCTTCAGAAGGACTTCGAAGTCCTAGACCTTCACCATGTTCAGCGTGCTCACAACGCTGAAGCTGACGAACTCTCGACCAAGGCGTCAACCGGAGCTCCGGCTCCTGACGGAACCTTGTCCGGAGGTTGTCAAAACCCACAGTTCAGCCTGCCGAACTGAACGAAGGGGGCGAGATCAGCATCCCGAAGCTGACGGTCCCGATGGCCCTGTTACCATGGCAGCCATCAAGGGTCGTAGGTGCTGCCGGAAGCTCCGAGCAACCCAGCACGCAAGACTCAAATGCTCAAGTCAGTTCCGATGCATGGATCTCGGAGATCCGGAACTACTTGAAAGACAACATCCTTCCTGACGATGATGTATCCGCTGACCGGGTAGTCAGATTGGCTAAAAGATACACGTTGGTAGAAGGGGATCTCTACCGGCGCGGTGCCAACGGCATCCTAATGCGGTGCATCACAAGGGAAGAAGGTTGGGAGCTCCTCGCAGAAATCCATGGAGGCGAGTGTGGGAACCACGCATCTTCCCGCACGCTGGTCGGAAAAGCCTTTCGGCACGGCTTCTATTGGCCGAGCTAGTGAAGAAATGCAAAGCATGCCAATTTCATGCAAAGCAAATTCATACACCTGCTCAGTCCTTACAAATGATACCTCCTACATGGCCTTTCGCTGTGTGGGGGATGGACATCTTGGGACCCTTCCCAAGAGCCGTCGGAGGTTACAAGTTCCTGTACGTCGCCATCGACAAGTTCACCAAGTGGCCAGAAGCTACTCCTGTTGTGACGATCAACAAACAATCTGCAATCAATTTTCTACAATCTATCGTGAGCAGATTCGGAGTCCCAAATAAGATCATCACTGATAATGGGACTCAATTCACAAGCTCCGCATTTCAAGGATATTGCGAAGACCTCGGCATACAAGTTTGCTACGCTTCCGTAGCTCATCCTGCCAGCAATGGACAAGCCGAGAGAGCAAACGCAGAGATCCTTAAAGGACTCAAAACACGCACTTACGAGCGTTTGAAAAAGCACGGAGCCAATTGGATCGAAGAGCTTCCGCCCACTCTATGGGCCAACAGGACTTCTCCAAGTCGGGCAACCGGAGAAACACCCTTCTTCCTGGTGTACGGAGCAGAAGCGATCCTTCCTCCGGAAATCACCTTGGGTTCCCTCCGGGTCCGGACCTTCGACGAAGCCGCGCAGGACCAGCTCCGGCGCGAAGACCTAGACCTCCTTGAGGAGGGAAGGTGCCAAGCAGCTGTTCGGAACGCCCGATACCACCAAGCTTTACGGCGCTATCACCAGCGGCATGTACACAACCGACAGCTCGAGGAAGGCGATCTGGTGCTACGGAGAATACTATCCAGAGAAGGGCAAAACAAACTCTCCCCCGGCTGGGAAGGACCCTTTCGAGTGATCAAAGTATCCCGTCCCGGAAGCGTTCGCTTGGCTACCGAGGATGGGACACCTCTCCCAAATCCTTGGAACATCGAGCACCTCCGTAAGTTCTACACTTAATTCCACGGAGGTGAGTCTTAAGTAACTTGAAATGTATGTTATAGAGTTATTGTACAGAGTCGGGTAGTTCCTCCGGGAGAGCAGCCGGACCTTTCCCGAAAGGTTTGAAAAGCTCATGCAACACTTGATACAGTCTCCGGACTAGAAGTGTGGCTAACTACCCTGGGTCAAACGAGAAACCAAACACACTTAGCCTGGTTCAGTACCCTAAGAGTGTACTTGTTTCCCCTGTACCTCGGACCTATAATGAAAGACATCTTCATGTGAAATAGACTCCACGTGCATTCATTTTTGCATAGGCTCGACATTTTTATTTTTCTCTTTCTTGTCTATAACAGAAATGTGCAATTCTTAAGAAGTTCTAGTTTGACCGGTTTACGTACGATTCGAGTCGAATTGTCGGATTTTTTAGATTTAAATATCGTCTGTGGCCAACTCGCCTGAAAGCCGCCAAGCCATTCTAGGGCCGGAGTGCGCTATCGACTTAGCCTGGTCAAGCACCCTAAGTACGCCACTCTACCTACATCCCGGCAGGCCAAAGTAAGGTGGGTCCATGGACAATTGGATCTAAAAGAAAAGACAATTCATCCAGTCGTACTAAAAATCGTGTTCAAACTTAAAATTTTCTTGAGAACCATAAGCCGCGACGAAGTTATAGACAAGGAACGAATTTTACTATTTTTCTTGGCTTAAGTGTGCAGGAAAAATGAACCAAAGTTGATGGAGAAAAACCGGAGCTAACCAAGCTCCGACTCCCACCAGGGCGTCAACCGTCGGCGTTAACTAAAAGATGGTGAGAAGACCCCGTCACTGGAGTCTGTTGCCAGCAAACCAAGTGTGGCAAGGGTCATTGCCGGAGCTACTAAGCTCCGACACCTTGGAGTATTAACTATCGACGCTCAACGTGTTGGTAGAGGCTATTGCCGGAGCTACTAAGCTCCGGCGATGGACAGTGCCGGAGCTTCTAAGCTCCGACGACTTCAAGGGACCTTCACTATCGAAAACTTCGGACCTAAATTATACGAGTTCGAAGCAAATTTGTCTTCAACAAAACTCAACATCCTTTTGGTACATGTCCACAATCAAATTGTGCACATCTACCAGGGGGCCAAGTAAAGATAAAGATGTTGAAGATAAAAAAATGAAATTCACGAAAAATTGGGGATTTCATTTCATCAGAAGACCGGAGATTACATTTGGAGACAAGGGATTACAAAATTGAGGAAGAAGAGAAGATACAAGTAAAGGCTAAGAGAGACAGTCCTAGACCCTATGGAAGAACTCGGCGACCTTCTGGGCGACCTCCGACACGCTGGCTCGGGTAGCTTCGCCTTCTCCTTCGACGGGGCCTTCAAGCACCGGGTCCAGAGGGAATCGAGGGTTCCGGCTAGTGTAGCACGTCAACACATACTCTGTGATGTTCCTAGCCAGGGATTGCCCCTCGACCTCCAGCTGGTCCGCGATGACGTCGCCCACCTTGGAGAGCTTGCTGCCCGTAGCACTCAACGCTTGCAACGCAAGGTCCGGCTCCGGCTCCGGATCATCCGGGAGCACAGGGCTGAAACCCATCGGCGCCAGCGCATCGTCGGCCTTGCTCAGGAACTCCCAAATTTGCAGGGAGTCCGTCTTCCTCAGGCCCTTCATCTCTTCCAGGGATCTCCGGGCCGCCGCCAGCTCCGAATTCTCGCGGGAAAGGCGCTCAACTTCTTTGGCGTTTTGCTGAATCTTCGCAGCAACCCGCTTCTCAAGTCTTCCGAGCTCCTCCTCCCGGAGGTGGATCTTGTTCCGGCGGTCGACCAGGTCTTTCTCCCTAGCCTCTAATTTCTTCTCCCGGGCGACAAGGGCATACTCGTACTCGTAGAGTTCCTGCCCCCGCACCCAGGTCTTCTCCTCCTCCTCGAGGCAGCGCTCTTCCAATTTTTTAGTGCGCTCCTCGAGGCCCTTGTCCGCCAGAGCTGTTTTCTCGGCGAGTTCATCCTCCCGTCGCAAGACGTCATCCCGTAGCTCTAGGAGTTTTTGCTCCTCATCTTCGAGCCGCTTTTCCCTTCCTTCAAGTGCCTCTCGGCGCTTGATGAGTGCGGTACTGATGGCCTCGAGTTGATCGAACCGAGCGTTGGCCGCGTCGTTAGCAGCCTTAGCTTGGTCATGGAACTCCCGGGATTGAGCGTCGAGGGCGTGAGTCATGCTCTCCCTCTCGTCCAGCAGTTCACCCCAGAGCTCCAGGCGGACCTTCTCCCGCCTGACCCATTCCTTGTCATCCGCAATCCTCGACTGCGCCAGCTTAGTCTCAAAGTGGAGCCGATTACGCCACCTCCTAAGGGTTTGGCGCTCCTCTTCAAGAGCTTTGCTGTCGTGGAAGAAGGCCAGTTGGACCTGACGTAGACTGGAGCAGGCATTGTCGATGGACATCGACAGAGAGATGGGCTCCGGACCTGCCGGGGTCTCCTCCGCTGGTTCCAGCGGGTCTTCACTTACAAAAATTGGGTCCCACTCTACAAGAGTGGAACCCCGAGCTTCCAAAGCACTAGGGCACTCCTCCGGGATGGCCTCAGTCGCCACCGAAGAAGGTCCCGCCACCAAGTCTTCATTTGCCCCCTCAGGCTGGGGGCCGGCGACTTCGTTCAGGCACTCTGGCTCCGCCACGGGTACCATCGACGTCGTCGCCTCCACTGGCTCCGGCCGGGACACTTCTTCTGAGGGAGGCTCAGGCTCCCTCGCCTCTTCGACCACCGGCTCTGTGGCCGGCGCTCCAGCAATCACCGGCTCTGCGGCCGGCGCTTCCACAATCACCGGCTCTGCGACCGGAGCTTCGGAAGTAACCGGCTCAACTGCCGGAACCACTTCAACTTCCGGCTCGCATGCCGGGGCTTCAGCTACCTCCGGCTCAACCGCCGGGGCTTCAGCACTTTCCGGCTCCGAAGCCGGGACCGCTACTTCCTCCGACTCAACAGCCGGAGCTTCTACTTCTGCAGCACCAGGACCCGGAGCATCAACCTCCGGAACGGGTGCCGCTGGCGCATCTTCAATCCCGTGGTCCGGCGCTACCACGGGAACTTCTGGAGACGAGTCGAGGTCCATGACCACGACAGCCGGCGCCGGAGCTGTCGCAGCCTCCGCTTGGGGCGGCACCGGAGCTGGAGCAGAAGCCCCCGCAGCCTCAGACACTGTGGCTGAGGGCGGAGCTTCACTCCCCTTCTTGGGAACGCTGCAGATAAAGAACGAAGAAATTGAGCAAACAGATGCTATAATTAAAAGTTAATCGAGGTAAGCAAGAAAAATTACCTTGGGAGGCTCACGCACCAGCTTGCGCGGAACCTCTTTCCCGGACGTTCCGGGCTGGCCACGGTCGGTGTAGGAGCTCCGGGAGGACTCCCAGGACTTGCCGTGGCTGCGGGCGTTTCCTGGGTCGGAGCTCTCCTTGATCGGGAGGAACTCCTGGACCTGGAGGCCCTCACCGCTTCTCGTGCCGGAGTCGCCTGCCCGGAGCTGGCACCTCCGGAGGGATCCACCACGGGGACAGCCGCACTCCGGGAGGATCCCACCGCCGGAACAGTAGCGCTCCGAAAAGACCCCACCACGGGGACAGCCGCCACGGCGGCGGAGGATCTTCCTTCCTGAGGACGGGGAACTGGGGGGGAGGTGGCAAGCCCGACGGACCTTCCATCAGCATGTCGCAGCTTTCTCTTCCGGCTCTCCGGCTCCTCCGCCAGCTCCTTGCCCTTGCCAATGACCTCAGCTCTTGGCTGAGAGACAGGGGCGGAGCCGCCTTCAGACAACCCGGGGATCGCCAACCGGGCAGTTGATCTTCTCTCGACGACGCCAAGGTCGTCAAGCGCGGGCATCTTCCGTCGGAGCTCCCTGCTGAACTCAACTTCCACGTTCAGGGGGAGGAAAGCCGGTGGCGGAGTCAAGTACTCTCCGTCAACATCGATGTCGTGCTGTAATTTCTTGAGGTGAAACTCCAAGGACTTCCCCACCATGCTGGACTTCAACCCGGTCTCAACCCGGTCCTCGTCCATCACGCTGTTGAGGGCCCAGGCGAGCTTCTCCCTCCTCTTCAGCGGCGCCCACCTGTTGGACAAGAAGTTGCAGAACACCGCCTGGGGAGTCAATCCTCCCTCCACACATTGGCGGATCCTGGTCAGGGCGGGGTCGAAAGCTGCCGCCAGCACCGGAACTTCGCTCCACACCGACGTGTCAATGCCGGGCAGACCGTCTGGCAGCTCCAACCACTCATGCTCCTCCACCCGGACGACTACCCAATCCTTCTTCCAGTCATCCCACTTCCCGGAAGGGAATGACCGGAGGTACTTGAACGGGCACTTCTTGCGCTTCACAAAGTAGTAGAAGCCAAGGTACTCGTCACTTCGGCCGGTGGTTTGGACGGTGAAGAAGGTGCGGAAGAGCTCGATGCAGGGAGGGATGCCCACCCACATCTCGCAGAAGTGGACAAAGATGGACACAAGGAGAATGGAGTGAGGGCCAAGGTGGTATAGCTGCAGACCATAGAAGTCCAGCAGCATCAAGAAGAAAGAAGAAAACGGTGGGATCAGCCCCACCATGGCGTACGAAGAAAAATACACCATCTCGCCGGAGTGCTCCTTTTTAAAGGGAAGCTCCCCGCCGGCGCGGACCGAACGGTTGAAGAAGTCCGACGACCACCCCATGAGGGCTCGGACCTTCTTCAGATCGCTCTCCGTCTTCAAACGACTCTCACGCAGACCCAACTCCATCGCAGCACAGCTAGGCAAGAGAAGAGGAGCAAAGCACGAGTTGGGAGTTTGAGCGCAAGAACAGATGGAAAGCGTAAAGAACTCCCGACGGTGCGCTTTCCTTCTTAAGTAAGCCCTCGCAACGCTCGGATGGAAACTGCAGGGGAGTCAAGGATACTACTCAAGAATTCAACCCTGCCGATGACAAGAGGGCCCGAGACCACCCTGACGATCAAGTCGAGGTTCTTACCCAGGCGAACAGTTGTCATCACGAGGTGGGAAACCCAAAGGCGGCGGACTGACAAGGCGCGAGGAACCAATACGGTTTTCGTATCGGGAACCGGCGACCTTCAATTGCGAGAGATCCGCACGTCAAAGATCTTATCTGCCGCCTGAGGTGCGCCACGCGTCGGGACTTAACCGTAAAGCCCCGCCAAAGGCACCTCCAAAGACCCTTGAAGACCCAGTTCAAGAGTCGCAAGTGTGGACCCACCTCCGGCGGAATGACCTCACCCCGTTGGCCTTCCCCGGAGGTAGGTCCAGGGGGCCACTGTCGGTACCCTAAAAACCATACACCCCCTGAGGTTACAAAGATCTCAAGGGGAGGACATCCACTCAAATTGAAGACCCTCGGGGGCCCACTTGTCAGACATAACCGGACCTGTTTCTCCAACATGGTTAGCCCCTAGGTTGCCACGTGTACTGTCAGACCGGAGTTATTACCCGCAAGGGTGAAGCTCCGGGCTAGCTACTGAAACGGCACCTCCGGACTTAACCCCTGACCGAGAGAAGCTCCGGACCTGACACGTGCCAGGCCGCCCCGGAGCTTCCCGCTTCCCACAAGCAAGCTCCGGAGCTGCCACGTGTCCATACGTCGGAGCTAGCCGCTTCAAACCCCCGGGAGACGTTGTAACGGCTCCGGATCTCCAAAGGACAGTTGCAGACTTCAAGACCCGATTAATTATCATTAATTCCACATTAATGACACTTAATCGGTCGATCTTAACACCTGTAACGGCACTGTCGGAGCCGTTACAGGGTTATTAGCAACAATTAATCTCGTGTATCAATACTAGTAACCGCCAGGGCCACATGTCGGGTCAGGCTAACTTGTAACGGTTTGTCCTTGTGCTATAAAAGGACAAACCGACGATACACGGAAAAAGAAGGCTGGAACACACTCAAGCTCACAAGTTAATACAACATACACACACCCGTGGAGTAGGGTATTACGCTCCGGTGGCCCGAACCACGTAAACCACTGTGTCACTCGAGTCCAATCGTGATTCACCTTCTTGGATCTCCGCGCGCCCACACCGAACTACAAACTCCTCCAACACTTCCATAGTGTCAGGAGATCTGCCGACTCCAACAGTCGACAGTTGCAGGTTCACATAATCCTCTAACAATGATCATGAAAACTGAACCGTGTCAACTTTTGCACCTTGACGCCGTAGGACCTTCACGTGTTCAATCCTTCGGAGGAAAATGGTATGTTCTTGTGATTGTTGATGATTATTCTAGATACTCTTGGGTTTACTTTATGGCATCTAAGAATGAAGTTTTTAGCCACTTTAGAACTTTATTTCTTAGATTATCATTTGATCACCCAGGATCATTAAAATCAATTAGAAGTGATAATGGAACTGAATATAAAAATCAATCTTTTGATCACTTTTGTGCTGAAAATGGAATAGATCATCAATTTTCTTCACCATATGTACCTCAACAAAACGGTGTTGTAGAAAGAAAGAACAGAACCTTAGTTGAGATGGCTAGGACTATGCTTGATGAATATCGAACTCCTAGGAAATTTTGGGCTGATGCGTTAGCAACTGCTTGTTATGTCTCAAATCGTGTTTTCTTGCGTGCTAAGCTAAGTAAAACACCGTATGAGCTCCGGTTTGGACATAGGCCTAGTGTTACACACTTTTGGGTCTTTGGTTGCAAATGCTTTGTTAAGAAACATGGTAATCTTGATAAATTTGAACCTAGATCCATTGATGGCATGTTTCTTGGTTATCCATCTCATACTAGAGGCTACCGTGTGCTTTTACTTGACACTAACAAAATTGTGGAGACTTGTGAAGTGTCTTTTGATGAAGCTAGCCCAGGTACTAGCTCAAACATTGCAGGTCCAGATCCATATCCGCAAGGGGGGGGGGCATTTTTGTTGAAGATGAGGAAGAATTGGAGCTGCTGCCCAAAAATTCACAGCTAAAGATTTTGGTTCAGCTCCGGATGTTAATTCTCAACCAGCACTGACAACCGTCAATGCTAATTCAAATCATCCTCAAGTCACAAGCTCATCAATTTGTGATGAACATGAAGAAGAAGAAGCTTGTGAGACATCTGTTCCCCTACGGTTTTACAAAGATCATCCCCCACGTCAGATGATTGGAAGCTTGCACGAACGAGTCACACGGTCTAGGTTTTGCGATCCAAACTCTTATGCTCATTCTGCTTTTGTTGCTTCTTTTGAACTCAAAGATATATCACATGCACTCACAAATGAATCTTGGATTATTGCCATGCAAGAAGAGTTAGAAAATTTTGAAAGAAATAATATTTGGAAACTTGTACCTCCACCTCAAGGTCACACTTTAATTGGAACTAAATGGGTATATAAAAATAAACAAAGTGGGGATGGGGTTGTGATTAGGAATAAGGCTAGGTTGGTTGCTCAAGGTTTCACTCAAGTTGAAGGTCTAGATTTTGATGAAACTTTTGCTCCTGTTGCTATATTAGAAGCCATAAGAATTTTGTTAGCTTTTGCTGCATCTATTGGTTTTAAGCTATATCAAATGGATGTTAAAAGTGCTTTTCTTAATGGCTACATAGATGAGGAGGTTTATATCAAACAACCACCGGGTTTTGAAAATCCAGATTTTCCTAATCATGTTTACAAACTGTCCAAAGCCTTATACGGTCTCAAACAAGCCCCTAGAGCATGGCATGATAGGTTAAAAACATTCTTACTTGAAAAAGGGTTTACCATGGGCAAGGTCTTTGTGCACGGTTTCAAGCCTCACCACGTGCTTCACATCGTCAAGCCGTCAAAAGGATTCCTAGGTACTTACATGGAACTCAAGAATTTGGAATTTTTCTTCCTTCTTCCTCAACCGTTACTTTGAAAGCTTTTTCCGATGCTGATTTTGGATGTTGTAGGATTGATAGGAAAAGTACTTTCGGTGCTTGTCATTTTCTTGGTAATTCACTTGTTGCTTGGTCCTCTAGAAAACAAAATTCAGTTGCACAATCCACAGTCGAATCTGAATATGTAGCTGCTGCTAGTGCTTGCTCACAAATTCTTTGGATTGTTCAAACACTTAAGGACTATGGGGTTGATCTAGATAGTGTTACACTGTTCTGTGATAGCACTAGTGCCATTTGCATTGCTAAAAACCCTGTGCAACATTCTAGAACTAAGCACATTGACATTAGGTATCACTTTCTCTAAGATAATGTTGAAAAAGGAAATATTGTGCTTCACCATGTAGATACCAAACAACAATTGGCTGACATTTTTACAAAACCTTTGGATTTCACTCGTTTTTGTTACATTCGTAGTGAAATAGGGGTTATGCATCCTCATGGTCTAAATTGAGGGGGAGTTTTTAAACTTGGGAAGTCTATGTGTGAATCTGAAATTAAAATAATATGAGCATAGTATTTCATACATATATGACTTTGTGATTCCTTTTACATGCTGAAAGTTCTTACTACATTACTCGTGTTATACATTTTGTAGTTTTTGCCATGTCTAGTAATTGGAATAATTACTTACATTAAAACTGGTCATGGTCGAACTTTCTTGCTGCTTTGAACTTGTTACATGTTCACAAGTGCTTTTAATCATTAAAAATTAATCAAGTAATCAACTCACATGTTGTGTTTTTATGAACAAATATAAATTGAGAAAAGATCAAGAGAATATGCATGCATCGCACTTCTTCTTTTGAGATGGCTTATCATTGCACTTAGATATGAACTTGGAAGAAGTTGTGTATGACTAAAACCATGTCCTTAAGCTTCTGATTGTCAAATGACATAGGCTTGGCTTGGTTGGTTAGAATAAGGTAGATGCGCATATAATCTCTTGCAAATATCATATGATCTAAATTTATGCTTTGAAAAATAATAAAATACAGCAACTAGTGTCATGCTTTCAGGTTTTGAAATAGTTAAGTTTGTGAGATCATGATTTGCTTAAATTGAAAATTACATTTGATCTCTAGCATGGCTTACACTACTTTATGTATCTCATTGATGTGATAATGTAAGGTACTTGATAGTATGACTTGGATGAGCTTTGTTTATATGTATATGTTATAATATGCTCATAACAACTAAAGTGGGAGAGATAATTTGTTTATATGCTCATGACTTGCTGAATACATTGTCAAAGGGGGGAGATAAGCATGAAGAGAAAGAGAATATGTGCATAAGGAGAGATAATATGGGATATGTGCATAAGGAGAGATAATATGGGATAATTTTTGGATTTTCTTCTCGTTTTACTTTTGATTTACAAAGGGGGTGAAATTGCCTTCAAAACTTTTATGTGAATAAGCCAATGTTCGGATTTTAAATGGTGTTGCCAATGCATTCATCAAGGGGGAGATTGTAAGACCTATGTGTGCTGAATACATTGGCTTGTACTGAATACACTTGCTTTGACGATAAAAGTTTTGAATATCACCAAAACACCTTTTTATCAAAGGTACGACTAGTTTTGTAAGCTCCGGCGGGAGCTTGGTTGTACTAGTTTTGGTAAGCTCCGGCGCTAGGTTCTACTAGCTTTTGTTAGCTCCGCCTCAAGGTCCGGGTTGCTCTGGCAAGGTCCGGAACTTGACCGCAATGCTTATGTTTTTCATTTGCAATGTTTTGTACTTGCTTTACATCTCTGGAAAGATTGCTTAGTATTCATTTGCTAATTCTTTGGTGCGTTTTTGGTTGATATGGATGATATCGTGTTACTGTGGTTTTGCAACATGCTTATGTGAGGTTCTCACGTAAGGTATTGTGTTCGTAACTAACTTGAGTCAAGGCGAGGACTTGGGCTCGTATGGATTGGTTGTTTATTCATGTGCAGGTGTTGCTTGAGTTCAAGACATGGCTGGTGATGGGATCCATTGGACTAGTCTCAGGGAGGAGATGAGGTTCCAACAATCAAATTCAGGAGGAATTGTGGTTGAGCTGATCAGGAGGTTGCGCAGCATGATTGAATCAAGAACAATGCATGTGAAGATATCGTGGACGTCATTGGAAGATGTTTGCACGTGTGCAAGGAGTGCATGGACGTGGCTACATGGTTCCGAGACGTGATGAAGATATGTGGACGTAAAAAGTTGGTCGGAAAGGTCCAACCGACTAGGTTATGGACTTAGGCTACGGCTGAGTCGGGTTTGACTCAAATATGGAAAGATTTGAGTTGGTTATGATACGTGTGGGTCATGAATTTAAGTTGTTTATGAATGTGGGATACGTTCCTAAGGTGTTTGGAAGTCTTAAGATTGCTTCTATCTGCGTATAGAAGAATCCTAAGCAGTTATGGAAAGTTACGATTCGTGAACAGAGTAGGATTAGGTTCCTGATTTGAGTTGAGTTGGCTTTCGAGCTGGTTATATAAGCAAGGGAGCCCAGAGCTCGTGGTGCACGACTTTGGGGCTGTTCCTCTTGTGTTATATTGAATAAAATTCGTATTTTGAAGGAACTTTTGTGCCTTGTTCGTCCGACTTGTTCCAGACAAGTTTTACTCGTCGAGTTTCTGGACAGCACTACCTTTTGTCGGAGGTTTTATCATAACTCGAGTTTTACAGATCCAATTGACGTGATTCTTTTTGGTTTGTCTTCATAACTTTATTGTCTATCATATTTCAAAGTTTCACGGTCATTGGTTTTGTGGTCTATAATCTACACGAGTTTCTTTGCAGCGTTTCAGAACTATTTTTTTTCTCGGGTAGGGCAGATTGACTTTTGTTTGATCTTTCGATCATAACTTGAGTTTTTCTCGACGGATTTGAGTGATTTTTGTTGTATTGTCTTCGTGAATTGATTCTCTCTGATATCTATCACTTTTTCACGGTGAAACATGTTTAGATTAGTCTCACACATGATTTCTTTAATAGATCGTTTTTCTGCCAAAGGGGTTGGGGTTTAATTGTTTCCGCTGGTAGATTTTCACGTGCTCTTCGATCCTACACCCCTTTAGAAGTTTTTGTAGATTCCTCATACTAACATGTGCTAGCCTAAGGTGCCACAAACACCCCATGTTGGTCTTTGCCATCAAGCATGTGTCAAGTTGAGTTTTATCCGCAGTGAAATCTACAAGATAGAGATTTCTCTTGAGGACACCCTTAAAGGCAATTGAGTTATCATTCTTTCTAGTGACGATCGCACCCTCATTATTAAACAAGCAATTATAACCTTTCTCACATAATCGCTATATGGATAAAAGGTTATAATCTAAGGATTGAAAATGCATTACATGAGAAATAGTATGTTGAGGAGAAATAGAGATATTACCCATACCTAGTACATTTTCGTGGCTATTATCGCCAAAGTAGATACCTTTACTCGGATGATCATTTTCTTTATACTCCACAAACATTCTTCTCACTCCGGTCATGTGATTGGTGCATCCACTATCCAGCACCCATTTTGTGTCACCAGAGGAGTAAGGCTACAAAACAGATTTAGGCTTTTGTTTTAGGTACCCAAGCTCAGTTGGGTCCTTTGAGGTTAGTGAAAAGATATTTGGGCACCCACACATAATATTTTGGGCTCTTGTGGAGTTGCCCAACATATTTAGCATATACATAATCAAATTTACTCTTTACAAGCATATAAAATGCATCAAAGTCATGAAACATAGTTGAGTTCACATTTTAGCATTTTAGCATCCTTTTAATATTTAACGATTTCAAAACATGAAGATGCATGATTTTCACTCTTGACTTGATATGAACCTTCTTTGACAAAGGCAATGTGCATCTTGTTTGTCGGAGTGTTTTTCTGGCAATTCTCCTGGTACTACCGTTGGTAGCCCTCGGAGTGTGTAGTTCGGTATTGGGCGCGCAGAGATTCAAAAGACGATGGCAAATAGACACAAGGATTTATGTGGTTCAGGCCGCCTGAGCGTAATACCCTACTCCATGGGGTGTGTAGTTGTTGTATTGAGCGTCTAAGAGTCCAGAGCTTCTAGATTCGGGCCTTAGAGAGTTCAAGAGAAGAGAGAAAAGTCTCTCTTTGTGTATCGTCGACCAGTCCTTTTATAGTACAAGGGCTGGTCGTTACACCGTTAGCCTGGCCCGACATGTGGCCCTGGCGGTTACTGATGTTTAATACACAATTAATGAGGTTAATTACCCTTAATAGTGTGGTAACGGGCCTTGACAGTGCCGTTACTGGTATTAAGGGCCTTCTGATCGTGTGTCATTAATATGGTATTAATGACACTTAATCGGGTCTTGAAGTCTTTGATTGCTCCTTGAAGGTCCGAGCCGTTGGGGGTTCACCCGTCTGATTGCTGAGGTTGAAGGTCCGGTAGTTGGACACGTGGCAGCTTTGGAGCTTTCCGTCTAGAAGGGTAGGTCCGGTGTAGATGTACACGTGTCGGTACCGGAGCTTCCCTCTGTCGGGGGTTAGGTTCGGGGGTGCCGCACAAGTGTTTAGCCCGAAGCTATCCCATGTGTGGGATGTAGGTCCGGTTGCAATATACACGTGGCACCACCGGGACTAACCATAGATGGGAGGCACGTCCGGTCCCGTATGACACGTGGGGCCTTCACATGTCTTCAACTCAGTCAGGTGAAGTTCCTTTGGTATTTTTGTAGCCCCAAGGGGTATACGGTATGCAGGATACCGACATTATTATTCTTGAGGAGTCTAGCATTTTGCTTTCCTTCTCTTGAATAGCCAAGACCATCTTTGATCAAGGGAGACCATGTGATTGAGTATGCAATATGTGCATACTTGATCTTCTCCTTGTCAAAGATGCCACCCTTAGGTGTGTTCTTGCTTTTCGCCACTTTAAGGTCATTCTGCAAGTTAGGTACAAGATTAGCACATTTGCAAGTTGACATTTGATTCCGTATTTGACAAGTTTGATCTTGTTGAGGCGGAAGTGAAGACACTTGACTTGAGAGTGTCGAATAGTGCCTCAAGATTCTTGAGAACTTTGTTCAAGTTCACAAGTTCATCTCGGAGCACAACATTCAAACTCTTGAGACTTGAAGAAGTCTCCTTGCTCTTGGCAAGTTCAAGTGCATTGTTCTTCTCTCTCTCTCTCTCTCTCTCTCTCTCTCTCTCTCAAGCTCGAGGAGCTTCTCAAGATAATGATTTTTTTGCCTCTCATTAACAAGCAATATCTCTTGCTCATTGAGAAGTTCCTCCTTGTATAATATTTCATCATAAAGCATTTTTGTCCTAGTAATGACACTTTTGTTCAAGCCTTTAAACATGTACTTATTTTCACTAGCACTATCAAATGCATCATCTTTAATTGAAAGCAAGGAAGTTTTAGATTTAACCTTTCTTTTCCCTTCCTTTGCTATGAGACATGTGTCGATTGAGGTCCTCCATTCTCCCTTGTTTGGAAAGAGAGTTTTCTTCATAGTTGGCTTCTTGATAGCGATGGTCGCCATCTCCTCTTCATCTTCGGAGGAGGATTCATCGTTGGAGTCCCAATCCTTGCTGACATGGGCTGGGCCATGTGCTTTCTTCTTCTTGAACATCTTCTTCTCTTGAGTCTTCCCATCATTTTTCTTCTTGTTGTCTTCTTCCTTCTCGTATGGGCAATTTGCAATGAAATGTCCATACTCGCCGTAGCAAGCTCTCTTGGTCCTTGATTTGCATTTCTCCTTGCCCTTGCTCTCATAGTTGTACCCTCTTCTCTTCTTCATCATTCTCTTGAACCTTTTGATGAAGAAGGCCATTTATCCATGTATGTTCTCTCTTCATCACTATTTGCATCATCACTTGATACTTGCACTTCTTTGCCTTTGGACTTGGATGATGCTTTGAGAGCGATGTCCTTATACTTGGAAGATGTGACCTTGGAGAGGTCGTTGACATGACGGGCTTCCGTCTCCATCATCTCATGGTTGATGATCTTCCCTAGCGCCTCATCCGGAGTCATTTTGTGGAATTTAAGACTCTCTCGAATGGAATGCATAGGTGACATTGTAGGGCATGAATGCTCTTATCATCCTTTGGACCACTTCATTCTCCATCCACTTCTTGCATCTGTATGCCCAACTCCTATTGATGAGGGTCTTGAGTCAATTGTACATCTCTTGAGGGGTCTCGCCATCTTCCATGAAAAATCTTCCAAGCTCCCCCTCGATCATCTCAATCTTGGCCTCTCGCACGGTCGGTTGCCTTCATGAGCAATCTTGAGCATGTCTCAAATCTATTTGGCTTGCTCCAACCCGTCCACCTTGTTGAATTCTTCTTGGCTCAAGGACGAGTTGAGCATGGCTGCCACTTGAGAATTGTGGTGGATTTGTTGCTCTTGCTCGGAAGTGAGCTCTTCATCATCCATGAGGATATCTACACCTGTGCAAATGATGTGCCAAAGGGTGGGATTGAGAGAAATAAGATTCAATTTCATGTTATGCTTCCACATGGTATAGTCAGTGCCATCAAAATGTGGAAGCTTGCCCAAAGGAATAGACAAGTAGTTAGAATGAGAATTTAAATGCTCATAGTTAAAAGGATATCGAATGTAGTCCTCTTGATTCTTCTTGAGCTTCTTTCCTTCTCAAGCCTCCTCCTCATCTTGGCCTCATCTTTTGCCATTTGAAGAAGATCCGCAAGTTGCTTTACTTCTTCATCTTCATATTTTCTTCCTATGTCGAAGGGAGGAGGTATTGACTTGGTCTTCTGGTTGTTATCAATCTTGAAAGGTGGAGGGTTTGATCCTTGTGCTTCATTCTTAGTGTTCTCGCCGGTTCTGGTGGTGTCTTGAATTGGCAACTCCTCGTAGTTTTCTCCCATCTCCTCTCCAAGAATTTAAGCTTTGGAGAGAGTTAGGCTCTAATACCAATTGAATATTGCCTCGAGGGGGTTAATAGGCTAAAAACCTGAATTACACAATCAAAACTTAATCAGCAGCTACAGGGCGGACTAGTCTGATCTGGGGGTGGACTAGTCCGATTAGGATGAACAAGAACAAGAAAGGTAGGATTTTTATGAGTTATGTACTTCATGAGAAGTGAAGTACAATAATGTAGCAACCTAGTAGATCAATTGCAAGAGAAGGAAACAAGTAATGCTAAGTAAATCACACATTGCAAGCGAAAAATGATAAATGCCCTAAAAATAATCTACCAATGAACGAGGGTAAAACAATGTGAGAGATACAACGATTTGTCCCGAGGTTCAGTTCCACAGAGGAACATACGTCCTCGTTGAGGAGTCCCTGAAGGATCGGTTCTCTTTCAACTCTACCCTCACCAAGCCACCACAAAGGTTGGCTTGTCCTCCACTAAATCATCGGGTGAATACAACGGTTCTTAGGGCAACTCACAATCTGAGACTCCATCAACAACTCAAGTCAGCTTGGGTTTGAAGAGCAACTCAAATCAACAACTCAAATTGAGAGAATCAACCAAGAGCTCAAGAACGATCAACTCCCTCTCTCTTCTCTCAAAAATCCCACAAACCCTCAAGATTCGCTCTTAGGGTTCAAAGATGTGAAGAGGAAGGCTTAGAGAGGCTCTTGGAAGGCTATGGCGGCACTAGAGTTCGAGAGTTGGCAAAGGAAAGTCGGGAATCCCTTTTAATACGGGTCACGACACCTAGCCATTGCCACTAACTAAAGTTCGGCCTAGTCTGCACCTACACCCCAGACTAGTCCGGCCTGAGGGGACCACTGACATCTTAAACCTCAACAAACTAAAGTGTGCCACCTTTTGAATTCAAACGGTCATAAGATCCCGGACTATTCCGTCCAACAACGGACTAGTCCGATCTCTCTCAGAACCTTTTGTTCCGATTGAGAGCGGACAAGTCTCGTCCAAGCAGACTAGTTTGGCCTGCCAGGACTTAGTCCCTACAGCACACCAACAACTCCAAACGGATTAGTCTGACCCAAAAATGGACAAGTCCGAACTCACACAGTACTTCTTGGTCTGTGCTGAAACGGACAAATCTACTAGGGCGGACTAGTCTGGCCTTCCAAGACTTAGTCCCAGGAAGGCTCAGACACACTCACCACGGACTAGTCCATCCCGAAACGGACAAGTCCGATCTCACTCAAAGGCTTTTGATCCGCCTAACATCGGATCAGTCCGATATAGCCGGACTAGCCTGACCCCAACACCCGGACAAGTCTGGCCTTATTCTTAAGGTTGCCTTGACTCATATCTCCAATAAACCTAATCAGACTATGAGCTCCTAGGTGATTCTCAAACACTTAGCTTGTTGAAAACTCTTTACAACAAGGATCAAGTCGACACAATAAATTTTAAACCCTAATTTCTACTCTTCGAGTTTTTCGACACCTTTTACACTCTTTTTCCTTTTTGAGAGTTTCCATTTTTGTTTCACTTTCGATCACCTATGCTTACACTCACAAATATTATTAGTCCCTTAATTATCGTCACCAATCATCCAAAGCCCACGGGGGTTACCTAGATGTACTTTGAATGACCAACCCAAATACTTTGTGTATGATAGTTCTGATAGGGAAATATTTTCCTAACTGTGATTTCTTGCAAGCTTTGCAAGCCTCAGTTCAGAATAGTTCATCTACGACTTGGAGGGCCATTCTTGCAGGGAGGTGATCACTTGAGTTCGATTAGTACAACGTATTGGAGACAGAACTTCGGTTTCGGTTTGGAACTCAAATTGGTTTTGTGGGTTCCTTCTATATGATCATCTGTTAAAATCACTGAAATAGTTGAAGAAGTACTACTATGATCTCTGATTTGATTGATCATGATATTGGTATGTGAAAGGTTGACCTTGTCAGAAAAGAATTCATACCGCATGAAGTTGATGCCATTCCAAATATTCCACTTAGGCGATGTGAGGGTCATGATTTTTGGGCTTGGTTTTTGGAAAATACAGGTTTATACACTGTAAAGTCAGTGTATCCTGCTCTAATGAATCAAAACGAGCAAATGGCTCTAGACGAAGGAACGATTACTAAAGTCTCAACTGCAGAAAAAAACAGTGATGGTCTGTCTTGTGGAAGTTAAATGTTATGCTTAAAGTACAGGTTTTCTGGTGGAGAGTCTTGCGTTGGATTTTACCAATAGAAGCTACATTGAAGCATCTGCATCTAGTTCACATTGGACGGTGTAGAATATGCTTGCAACTGATGAATATCATGCTTTGATCACTTCCGATCACACACAGAAGTTCTAGGTTGAGGCATAAATTTGTTTGAGCATTTCATTACCTGGACTACATCACTTGACATGGTCGAGAGATATTTGTTATGACATGAGATTCTTGGAATTAGATCATGCCAAGATTATTACTGTTTTGTAAGCAATCTAAAACTCGGAAAACAGTTGGACACATGATAAAGATAGTTGTCAGTAGCCTGCAGACCGGGTACCCCGCATACAAGGAAGACAAGACGTTGGGTCCCACCTCCCAAGAGAGGAGGTACCCAAAGGCTACCACGTGTCCCACAGCTCCGGACCTACCTCTCTTTTGAGGGTGGCTCCGGCGCTGCCACGTGTTTGTAGCTCCAGATTTGTCTCCCTGCCAAGGGTGACTCCGGTGCTGCCACGTGCCGCGTAGCTCCGAACCTGCCTCCTTGCAAAAAGTGGCTCCAGTGCTGCCACGTGCTCCACAACTTCGGACCTTCAGTGCTGCCACGTGTCCCGCAGCTCCGGACCCAACCTCCCCGCTAAGGAGAGGTCCGGTGCTGCCATGCGTCCCGCGGCTTCGGACCCAACCTCCTTGCTAAAGAGAGGTCTGGTGCAGCTACTCGCTTCACGGCTCCGAACCTGACCTCCCCGCTGAGGAGGGCTCTGGTGCTGCCACATGCCCCATGGTTCATGAAGACGACGTGTGCACTCAAGACCACATTAACGTGCCTTCAAGACAGCATTGGTGCATCATCAAGACCATGCCTTCAAGATAACATTAATACGCCCATTAACGTGCCTTCAAGACCACGTTAAAGAGATTTCAAGACCATCTAACCCGGGGCCACCTGTCGGGCACCGGTCATAATGTAATTTGTCGGCCCGTGACCTATAAAAGGACCGAGCAGCCACCGACAAAAGGGGCAACTGAGGCAAACCCACACTCACTCATGAGAGAAAAGACTCTCGAATACTCATACACAACTAAGCTTAGGCTTATGCATTCTCATACAAACAACATATATCCTGCGGAGTAGGGTATTACGTTCAGACGACCCAAACCACGTAACATTTCTGTGTCACCTTGTTTTCGGATCTTGTTTAGCGCCCCGCCTAAATACGAACCTTCGAGGACTACTTCTAAGTAGTATCAGAGGAAGTGTCATTGCTACACTTTGACATTTGGCGCGCCAGGTAGGGGGTATTCTTTTTGATCTAAGAGCCTCACCACGATGGTGAATCCTCAGTCCAGCGTTGGCTACTCTCGACACTCCCGCCATGAAGGGAGCAGGCAGGACGGCACCACTTCTCGCTCTATAGCGGGCTGACCTGGCGGACACATGGTCACACTTTCTGGTGGCTACTGCTGTCACCATGCGATGACTTTCTACCGCCACCATAACTGTGATGCTGCCAAAGGAGGTCCAAAGTGTACAGCCTGTTTAGTCTGGTCTTGCACTCTAAAATTGTGCCTTGTGACCCTAAGCCTATACACTTTGCCTCATGGCTACTTCCGCCACCACACAACGACTAGTTGCGACCACAGCAACAATCATGCCACCAGGTACCTGTGACATATTCAGTGTCCTTGGTTATTTTCTTGCTCAGTGTCCCATGGCACTGTACGTCCACTCCCATGAAAAGCTAATGCTAATAGAGGGTCTGGAGTGTGTTGTCTACTTAGCATGGTCCTGCACGTAAGTAAGTATGCGCACTCTACCTTTTTTGCGGTTGAATACTGGGGGTCCAGAGTGTTCTGCCTGCTTAGCCTGGTCATGCACCCAAAGTATACACACTCTACCTTTCTAATATTGCGGCTGAGTACTGGGGGTCGAACGTCGCCAGAAAGACCAATGCGCGTGGGAGGTCAAGAGTGTGCAGCCTGCTTAGTCTGGTCTTGCACCATAAGCTTGTGCCCTATGAGCCTAAGCCAGCGCACTCTTCCTCTCCAGCACTGCGGTTCAGTAACGGGGACTAAAATACTCATGCTCCTAGATGAAGCAATAACCAAAATCCAGATATTGTCACCATGTTCACATAATTATGCTTCAATATTATGCATATTGTTCCATTTTTGCTCTGTTACATCTTTCTAATTGCCCATAGTAGGATTGTGCTATCCTGCCGCAGATGGGCAGCCTAAAGTACTTGTGATGTGTTTGGGTATTTCTGGTAGTTTTCTCATTTGGGGTCTCGTGCCCGCTGAGTGGTCTACTCGCCTGGAAACCAATGCCAATGACAGGTCTGAAGTGTGCTAAAGACTTAGCCTAGTCCAGCACCCTAAGTACGCCACTCTACCTATTATGGTATTGCGTCAAAGTGAGGTGGGTTCGGACAGCACACATTCCTGGGTGAGGTGGCAACCAGTACCCGGATACTATCGCACTGAATTACTCAGGCCCCGTAGCCTGGCTAAGGACTGTAAGCCACAGCAAAGCTGAGGGCAGGAAGATTGTAAACAATGAATAATATTACTCTTTCTGTTGTCACTCTTGTGCAGGTCCTAGTTCACCCTTCTTTGAGCTCTGTCGTCCGACCTCAAGCTCCCACATTGGCACCTCCCAGGGGGCCCACCATCGACGTTCTTAGCGTTGATGATGGTGGCCACACCTACGGATCGTCGCCTCTCTCAAGGTGGTCTTGGGGGCCACTGTCGGTACTTTGCAGACCGGGTACCCCCGCATACAAGGAAGACAAGATGTTGGGTCCCACCTTCCAAGAGAGGAGGTACCCAGAGGCTACCACGTGTCCCGCAGCTCCGGATGTGCCTCTCTGCCAAGGATGGCTCTGGTGCTACCACGTGTCCAGTAGCTCCGAATCTGCCTCCCTCCCAAGGGCGACTTCGGTGCTGCCATGTGCCCTGTAGCTCCAGACATGCCTCCCTGCCAAGGGTGGCTCCGATGCTGCCACATGCTCCGCAACTCTGGACCTTCGGTGCTGCCACGCGTGTCGCTGCTCTGGACCCAACCTCCCCGTTGAGGAGAGTTCCAGTGCTTCCACGCGCCCCACGGCTTCGGACCCAACCTCCCTACCAAGGAGAGGTCCGGTGCTGCCACTCGCTCCGCGGCTCCGGACCCGACCTCCCGGCTGAGGAGGGATCCGGTGCTGCCACGTGCCTCGTGGTTCATGAAGACGACGTGTGCACTCAAGACCACATTAACGCGCCTTCAAGACAATATTAGTGCATCATCAAGACCATGTCTTCAAGACAACATTAATACGCCCATTAACTTCCTTTAAGACCAAGTTAATGAGCTTTCAAGACCAGCTAACCTGGGGCCACCTGTCGGGCCCCGGTCATAATGTAAGTTGTCGGCCCTTGACCTATAAAAGGACCGAGCAGACACCAACAAAAGGGGCAACTGAGGCAAACCCACACTCACTCATGAGAGACTAGACTCTTGCATACTCATACATAACTAAGCTCATGCTTACGCATCCTCATACAAACAACACATATTCCGTGGAGTAGGGATTACGCTCAGGCGGCCCGAACCACGTAAAATTTATGTGTCACCTCGTTCTTGGATCTTGTTAAGCGCTCCGCCTAAATACGAACATCCACGGACTACTTCTAAGTAGTATCGGGGGAAGTGTTATTGCTACACTTCGACAATAGTTAAGATCATGTTCGTGCAGTGAAGATGGCTAAAGAAGGTTTGGATGTGCTTGAAATTCCTAAGAAGCTATTAGCTATTCTTCGTGGCCATGGTTTTGATATGTTATTATTTGAAATAAAGCTCTCATGTTTCCTTGCAAAAAAGTTACCCACACTTGTTTACTCTAATAACCTACTCCAAATAAATATTCTCAACTCTTTTGATCATTCTCTCCAAAAGATTTTTCCCTTTTGAGTATGTCTTTCCACACTCATCATACTCCCTAAACTTACTCTGTATCATCTACCTACTCTATATAAACTATCATATGTTCATGTCTTTACATTATTTATGTTCTCACATGTAAACACTTAGGGTAATTAGAAATGATTATAATAAATACATGCAGATGTTATTTAAAATATGTAATTTTTTGCATAAACACTTTCTCTTTGCTTTGTTTTTGCAGTTATCCATGACATGATTTTGATCCACTTCTGCATATGTGCATGTTGAGCTTCACTTGGACCAGATTATGCACAACTTATTAATCTTCAGGATAGGCATGCAAAATACAAACGAGCACTAAACATGGAAATCTTTGGCTACTAACCAAGAAACCGCACCTGCACACACAAGAACAGACAAACACATAACATAAATTTGGTTACAACATAGTTCAAATACATTAATGATACATGAATATGTTGGAAGTATCGGACTTGTCCGGTAGAGACCGGACTAGTCCGGTTACTGTCCAGTAAGGGTAATTGGACTAGTTCGGACCCTTATAGGACTAGTCCGATATTGTCCAGTGAGGATATCGGACTAGTTCGGACCCCATTCGGACTAGTCCGATAATTTCAGTAACTATCAGTTTGAACTCGAAATTAACATGTGTTCTAATTGAAAGGACACAACCCATCAAATTTTGAGTCTCTGATCGGGAGACTCAATGTTTCCTAAGGGTGGGAGGCCCCCTCTTGTGTCTTTTGGTCAACTATAAGAAGAGGGTCAAGTGTATGATCAAAAAAAGCTAAGGCATACACTCATACACATTTGAACACTCTAACCCACTCAGAATCCGATAAACATACAAAGAGAAGAACAAGGGGAAACGCCTCTCGTCGTAGTTCTTCTTGCGGCCTCGCCTTGTTGGCTAGATGGTCGCATCGTCAATCAACAACAAAGATGGAGGAGAAGGTATTATTAGTGTTCTTGTGCTATTTGAGAGATAGCACTTGATGTTGATCTTGTAATCAGATTTCTTCATGTAATTCGATGTGATTTAGTGGCTATTTGATCTTTGGGCTCCCTCTTGATTTCTAACAATGGTATCAGAGCCGTTTAGACCACTAATCATTTCAAATTGATTTTTGATCGAAGTTTTTCGCTGAAATTTTTGAAGGTCTGGTCTAAGGGTCGAACTAGTCCGGTGTGCCACAATAAAGTGGTTAGGTTTTTCGGATCAGGGCGTTTTGACGCGTTCATCTGTTTGAAAACCAATTAAGCACTTTGGATTGAAATCCATTGTGAAAATTAAGTAAATTTTGTAAGATGGTAAGATTAAAATTCCCTTTTGGGTATTTCGACATTTTTCGGTTTTTTATATGAATCTTTTCTGGGGTTGGTCGTACTAGTCCAGAATAGTACGGACCAAACTTGAAAAGTTCAATAAAGAACGGATCAAATGTTTTTGATGGGACCGGACTTGTCCGACGTATGGACCGGACTAGTCCGAAAACCATATTGTAAGAGTTCAGACAAGTCCAGCCATGTGCGGACTAGTCCATGCTATACAATTAAGTTTGCTTATTTAATTAATCTTCCGATGTGAATTAGGTTTATATTGTCATAGCAAATTGGTCGAGTAACCAAACTGAAAGATAAATTGCTATGTCAATTTAAGTTGCATGGAATTCTATTGAGTAACCAAAGTGAAAAATAGAATTTTCATGTTTCTAAGATATATAAATGTCATTATTGGCCGAGTAACCAAAGCGAAAGGCATTAATGACATTTTTCTTTCTAAGTACATAGTAATTTGGTCGAGTAACCAAAGCAAAAGATAAATTACTATGTATTTCAGTTGTTCTTCAATGTTAAGTTTTAATGTCATTATTGGCTGAGTAACCAAAGCGAAAGGCATTAATGACATTCTTTTTATAAGAACATAGTAATTTGGTCGAGTAACCAAAGCGAAAGATAAATTACTATGTTGATTTTCAGTTATTCTCAAATGTTGAGTTTTGGTCGAGTAACCAAAGTAAAAGATAAAACTTATCATTTTCTTATGGTTAACATCTATGCATTCTTCTTGATTTTGGTTTTTGATTATGAAGGTTCCTCCAATGCGAATTCAACACTGAGTTTCATCGCTTCTATTGATCCACTCAATGGAAGCAATTATGGGAGATGGCGAGAAAAGTTGGAGATTGCTTTAGCAGTCTCAAAGATAGACTTGGCTCTCACTACTCCATATCCGATTGCACCGATTGAACCAGTAAGAGATGTTGATGAAACTTAGGAAGCCTTTGCTGTGAGGACAAAGGAATATACTACTGTGTTATCGGCTTATGACATTGGTTGTTATAAGTGGAAGAAATCAAACAGGAAATGTTTGATGGTAACTAAGAGCACTATCACTTAGGCCATTAGGGGAGCAATCCCTAAATTTGAAACTGCTGTTGAATACCTCCAAAGGATATAGAATCAGTTTACTGGTTCTTCTAAGGCCACTGCAAGCACTCTTATAAAGAGGCTTGTTACTGAAAAGTATCGTGGAGGTGGTGTGCGTGAGCACATCTTAAGGATGACAAATATGGTTGCAAAGCTTAAGCCTATGGGTTTGGGGATTAAAGATGAGTTCATTGTGCATCTCATCATTGCCTTACTTCCTAAGGAATTTGAGACTTTTGTCATTAATTACAACTTTCAACCTGAACTATGGAACAAAGAAAAACTCATAGCTATGTGTGTTCAGGAGGAAGAGAGGATTAAGTCCCTTCACGGTTATGATGCTATTAATTACGTGAAAGAAAAAGGTAAGGCTAAGAAGAATTATTCTTCTAAGCAATCTTTTAAGTATCATGGTTCTTCTCACCATGATAAAGATAAGGGTAAGTTTCCACAAAACCATCCTTACAATAAGGATGTGAAAGTGCATAAAGATCAGTGCCGCTTTTATTTAGACAAAGGTCACCATCAGAAGGATTGCATAGGCTTCATTAAATAGTGTTGTAAAAATGGTAATGATTTTGTGACCTTTGTTGATGAATCCCTGTTTTTAGATTATACACTATCTTCTTGGTGGATTGACTCGGGTGCCACTGTGCACGTTTGCAATTCGTTGCAGGGGTTAAATATGAGGAGGGCCCTAGAAAGAGGGGAAAGGGCCATTAAAGTTGCTGATGGCGATGAAACTGAAGTGAAAGCCATTGGAGATTATCCATTAGTATTAACTAATGGCTTTGTACTTACACTTCAGGATGTATTATATGTACCCTCTTTAAGTAGAAATCTCATCTCAGTATCATGCTTAGATGATGATGGTTATGTTTGTCAGTTTGACAAGACAGATGTGTAATTAAGTATGATAATAAGATTGTTGGTGTTGCCATAAGACAAGGCATGCTATACTTATTATCTATGCATGATGATGTTAATGTTGTAAGCGACAATCAGTTTTCCTCACATCAGGGTAAGCGTAAGAGAATCGATTTTGAAATGTCTTCCAAATTATGGCATTGTCCCTTAGGCCATATTTCGAGGGGTGGGGGATTGAACAATTGATTTCACAATCGATTGTTCCTCATTTGTATTTTTCGAATTCAGAAGAATGCATAAACTGCATTAAGGGAAAATTTGTTAAGGAAATTAAGAAAGGTGTCATACGCAGTGCGGGAATTTTGAAATTAATCCATACGGACATTTGTGGTCCGTTTCCCGTAGTATTTGTTGATGGTTTTGATTCGTTCATAACCTTCACGGATGACTATTCTCGCTATGGCTATATTTATCTGGTTAAAGAACGCTCTGAAGCGTTGGATAAATTTAAGATATTTAAGGCTCAAGTTGAAAATCAGCACAATATTAGGATTAAAGTGGTAAGATCCGATCGTGGTGGTGAGTACTACGATTGTCATACCCCGTATGGCCAAGTTCCTGGACCATTTGCTAGGTTCCTACAGGAAAATGGCATAGTCACCTAGTATTCCACACCAGGCGAGCCTCAGCAAAATGGAGTAGCGGAACGGCGCAACCGTACGTTAATGGATATGGTTAGATCCATGTTAAGTCAATCAGATTTGTCGGTTAGCTTATGGATGGAGGCATTAAAAACCGCTATTCATGTGCTAAATCGGGTTCCTACTAAGTCAGTGCCCAAAACACCATATGAGTTGTGAACAGGACGTAAGCCCTCATTAAGTTATATGCATCTATAGGATTATCCTGCTGAGGCAAAAATGTTTAACCCAAATATTGGTAAGTTGGATGCTAAGACAATAAGTTGTCATTTTGTCGGCTATGCAGAAAAAAGTAAGGGATATCGTTTCTATTGTCCAGAACGATATACTAAGTTTGTAGAAACAAGGCATGTCATCTTTTTAGAGGATGCCATGATCAGGAGGAGTACGATAAGACAAGAAATTAATCTTGAAGAGAAACGGGTTTATGTACCCACTCCTATGATTCCAGAACTATATTTCTCATTACCTACTGTTGTTGAATCATCAGTGCCTATTGGTGAAGATTCAACACCTGTTGTTAGTTCTCCATTGACAACGGAATTATTAAGAGAAGTTGAGCATTCTCAACCCGTTGTCACTAATAATGAAGAGCAACAACAGCCTCAAAATGAGGATAATGTGCAATTAATAAGATCTCAACGAGAAAGAAAATCGGTCATTCCGGACGATTATGAGATCTATTTGAGTGAGACAATTCAAATGGAGGGTGATCCCACTACATTTGAAGAAGCTATGAGAAGTCTTCAATCATCTGAATGGCGTAAAGCCATGGAGGATGAAATGAGATCTATGGAAACAAACAAAGTCTAGGATTTAGTTGAGATTCCTAATGGAGCCAAAACAGTAGGCTGTAAATGGGTCTACAAAATTAAACGTGACTCCAAAGAGAATATTGATAAGTTTAAGGCCAGACTTGTTGCAAAAGGCTTCACTCAAAGAGAAGAGATTGATTATAATGAGACATTTTCACCTGTCTCAAGTAAGGATTCATTTAGAATTATTATGACATTAGTTGCACATTACAATTTAGAATTACATCAGATGGATGTAAAGACGGTGTTTCTCAATGGTGATCTATATAAGAACGTCTATATGACACAACCGAAAGGTTTTGTTGTTAAGGGTAAGGAACATATGGGATGCCACTTAAGAAAGTTCATTTATGGACTTAAATAAGCATCAAGGCAGTGGTATCTCAAGTTCGATGAGACAATAAGAAAATTTGGGTTTAAAGAAAATGAGGAGGACAATTGCATTTATGCTAAGTTTAAGAGCGGGAAATTTATTTTCCTCATGCTTTATGTAGA
Organism: Tuctoria greenei; assembly: GCA_036927565.1. Taxonomy (NCBI): domain Eukaryota; kingdom Viridiplantae; phylum Streptophyta; class Magnoliopsida; order Poales; family Poaceae; genus Tuctoria; species Tuctoria greenei. Next base: position 187,468,237 of record JAYESD010000006.1, read on the forward strand.
TGATATACTACTTGCAAGTAGTAATGTCAATCTACTATCAGAAACTAAGAAGTTCTTGTCCTCTAATTTTGATATGAAAGATCTTGGTGAAGCATCCTATGTACTGGGTATAGAAATTCATCGAGATAGAAATAAGGGGGTATTAGGCTTATCACAAAAGGCATACTTGGAGAATGTATTGAGAAATTACAGTATGCATAAGAGTAAGTCTTCGCCTACTTCGATTGTCAAGGGCGATAAGTTTGGGAACTTTGAGTGTCCCAAGAACCAATATGAGATCGATCAAATGAAATCAGTTTCATATGCTTCTGCTGTCGGAAGACTTATGTATGCTCAAGTCTGTACTCGCCCTGACTTAGCCTATGTGACGAAATGTTTGGCAGATATCAGGCCAATCCAGAGATTGATCACTAGAAGGCAGTTAAGAAAGCATTAAGATATGTGTAAGGCACAAAAGGCCTCATGTTGATGTATAGTAAGTCAAACCCACTTGAAGTAGTGGGATATTCAGATTCAGATTTCACGGGTTATGTGGATACTAAGAAATCCACGTCAGGTTATATATTCACCCTCGCGAATGGAGCTATTTCGTGGAAAAGCTCTAAACAAACCGTCACTGCATCGTCCACAATGCATGTCGAGTTTGTTGCATGTTATGAGGCCACCGGGCAGGCTGTTTGACTTAAGAAATTTTTACCCGGTCTTAGAGTGGTCGACAGCATTAAAAAAACCACTTAAGTTATACTACGATAATGAGCCTGCAGTATTTTACTCTCATAACAATAAGTCGAGTGGTGCTGCCAAACACATCGACATTAAGTTTTATGTTGTGAAAGATCGAATCCAGGATCATACTATAAGTCTTGAGCATATAAGTACCAAGCGTATGCTTGCAGATCCGGTAACAAAAGGTCTTTCACCCAGCGTGTTCAGTGAACACGTAGCCGACATGGGTTTAAGGGAGAACCTATGATCACTGGATATTTAGGGGCCAAGTAAGAGTAAGGTTCATTTTTAAGTGTGAGATGTATTGTACTTTTCGAGTCTAACAATATGTAAATGGTTGTTGTGATGCGTCGTGTCCTATATGTCAAACATGAGAAAATGGACACTAAGTTTAGTATTAAGTAAGTTGGTAAGTTTCAGATTCGAGTTCAAGGGAGAGAATGTTGGAAGTACCGGACTTGTCCTGTAGAGACTGGACTAGTCCGGTTGCTATCCAGTAAGGGTAACCGGACTAGTCCGGGCCCTTATAGGACTAGTCCGATATTGTCCAGTAAGGATATCGGACTAGTCCGGACCCCATACGAACTAGTTTGATAATTTCAGTAACTGTCAAATTGAACTTGAAATTGACATGAGTTCTAATTGAAAGAACACAATCTATCGAATTTTGAGTCTCTGATGGGGAGACTCAATGTTTCCTAAGGGTAGAAGGTCCCCTCTTGTGTCTCTTGGTTAACTATAAGAAGAGCGTCAAGTGTATGATCAAAAAAAGCTAAGGCATACACTCATACACACTTGAACACTCTAACTCACTCAGAATCCGATCAACATACGAAGAGAAGAACAAGGGGAAACGTCTCTCGTCGTCGTTCTTCTTGCGGTCTCGCCTTGTTGGCTAGATGACCGCATCGTCAAGCAACAACAAAGATGGAGGAGAAGGTATTATTAGTGTTCTTGTGCTTTTGAGAGATAGCACTTGATGTTGATCTTGTAATCAGATTTTTCCATGTAATTTGAAGTGATTTAGTGGTTATTTGATATTTGGACTCCCTCTTGATTTCTAACAGAATAGTCCGAATACATAAAATTATGATACATGAATAAATTCAAACAAATAAGTTTGAATACATAAAAGATCGGAATGTAAAGGTAGTGTTCAAATACATAATTTATCAAATACACAGTCCCGTTACAAGAACATGCGACTCATGGTGCACCATATCAATCCTCATCAGAATCATCGTAACTTGTGTTGTGACGGGCAAGGATTTCCTTCTTCAGATCTTTGAAGTAAGCACGAGTAGCAACGTAGTGACCAATGAGGTCCATTCTCATGATAATATGCTGTTCTTGATGATGCTTAGCAAGTAACCGCTCGGAGGCGGCAGGAGTTCATGTGGAGCACTTGCCTTAGCACCGCTTCCTTGCTGCGGTCGTCGGCGCCGACGCCTGCCAGCCTCCCCGGGTGTCGCACCACTCGGCCCCGCACTGACTTGTTTCCAGATGGACCTGCGCAGCACCGCTCGACCCCTCCCTCTTCGCGTGGCTCACCGTCATGCTCCACCGACCGTCGGTCGATGGAGATATCGCCACGCCACCTTCAGCTCACGCGTAGAAGCAGCAGTTGGGGTTGAACTGATAGAGTAGACGGAGTTTGCGTCGAGTCGGAAGGAACTATGTAGCACACACCCGAGTGGAGTGTGCGGCAGCTTCAAGCCTTCAACCGATGCGGACTGAAGAAACCGACCGCCCACCAAACAAAGCGTTGCGGACCCTTTTCAGTCGACCGGTGGGACTCACCCCATCAGGTCTTTTGTAATGGCACAAACCGAATTATGTGAATTTACAGTGGCAAATAAAAATTCACCAACATATATTTTTGTTAAAAGTTACAGTCAAACCTAGTTCGGGAAATCCTTATGGGCCATAAATACATTTGAAAAAAAAAAACACTATTACCATAATGATCTGAACGCTTGCTGTCCCATATGCAACAATATAACTAACATCATTTCCATAGCGACTCCACTAGTTTGGAAACTTAAAAACGCAGAAAATATTGAAACATTATACAAATTTAAGGGCATATAGCAAAGGTAACGGAAAACCCGCAGTGCTCATTAATTTTACAGAAGCAAATACATAGATGAACAAACAAAACTGATTCAGAAATGATAAGTAAACAGCCTCAACGTTAAACTGTCATGCTTCCTTCACTTGTTTTCAAGATGAATTAATACATAGCAGCCATATCACTTATTACAAAAAGTTTGCGATCTGGGAAAAAATGTTGGTTTGCTGGTGTCTGAGAAATGAAAGGCATCTCTCCAGATTAATCAGCGTACATTCTCTCCTATTTGAACAGGAAAAGTTGTGTTTTCTAATGCACCATCAGCAGTGTGAAATCAATTCTACAATGAGGTGATAAATAGAGATCAAATTTGATGTGATTTATTTACGGATGGGCAAGACTTATGAAGTCAGACATCACAGGCCACCACAGGAACTCGGATGTGGCAACATGAATGCTTCAAAGAAAAATGGCTAGCATGGTGTTATCAGTCATCAGGGAAAATCATTTTCTCTGGAACAACAAGTTCATGAAATTCTTCTTCCGTTAATACTCCAAGGTCCAATGCAGCTTTCTGATAAATAGAAGGTGAAGAAATACTAATATAAAATTTACCAAGAAAATGTATAAAACGTGAAAAATAGATAGAAATTGCAATTTCCATAATTACATGATAACATGAACAAGTGGCACACGAGGATAACAGTAAGCAAGAAAATGAATACAGATAACAAGTTTCAGATATAAATGGAGTTATTGAATTAAAAAGTAATGTCGATCCAGACAAGATAAATGCTGGGTATTTGTCACTGTAAAGCCAATCTGATTCATATAAAATAAAGATCAAAGGAAAAAAGAAATAAAGCAACAATCACCTTCAGCGTAGTTCCTTCTTTGTGGGCTTTTTTAGCAACAGCTGCAGCATTGTCGTAGCCAATTTTCTGCATTCATTCAGAAATTAAGCATGATTTACATGTTTATACAACAAAACAGAGGCAATTAATATAAAGTTGTATTAAACTTACCGGGTTTAAAGATGTAACCAACATCAGAGACTGGATAAAAAGGCAGAGGAATTAGTAACAGACCACGCACAAAAAAAAATATGCTCAAGTGACTCTCAGTAGTTGTGTAACAGACAGTTACCTCATGCAATAGTTGTGAAATTCTCTCACGGTTTGCTTGGATTCCTCTGACACAGTTTTTCTCGAAGGAAACAGATGCATCCCCTAACAATCTCAATGACTGTCGAATAAATGAATGGCAAATGAGATATGTCTTACCACTGGGAGTAACAGAACAAATTATATCCCCACAATACAAATACGTACTCAAATCTACAAGAGAAACATTATAAGACATACTCGAAGTAATCCAGCTGCAATCATAGGCTTGAAGACATTTAGTTCAAAATGCCCATTTGAACCACCAACTGTAACACCAACATGATTACCCATGACCTGCAATACCACAATACCAAACAGTAGTTATTTGGACTGTTCAAATTTCAAATGACGAAAGAAATCAACAGCATATGCTGGAGCATGGATTGCGCATAAAGACAAAATGTGGCTCAGACTGCATCGGGAAGGTACAAAATGGTAACTGTAACTGTTTGTCATTACTCATTAGTCCCAATTCAGATAGTTAATTATGAAATATTAAAACTCTAGGAGCAGGGTAAAAGCTTTACATAAAAACATTCAAATGAATCCAGTCTCTATTATCTTTCCTACATGAATAAGAAGTTAAGAACTATTGATTCCTAAAGAAAGAAAACTATAAATATAATGAATCTATGAAGATAAAGGGTACAGTAGAAAATAAAAATTAATGAATATGCAGTACCGGAAGGGATATGATAGGTAGATATTAGAACCACTTAATATGTAATACCATAATTATAAGACTAAACTCTGCCTATGTTGTAATGGCATAACCGGTCCCAAACCCGGATAAAGAAGGAGAGGTTGTCATAGGCTTGGCGAGCCAACAACTATACATAACCATTCTCATGGAAATGAAACCCATTAGATATTCGTTGGGGCATAACCCTCTTAGCGACGCGCCATACTGTAACGCAGGTATGGTGTTAAGTGGGCAAGGGTCGGGTCATCACCGCCTTAGTGGCGCGCTATATCGGAACCCGGATGTGGTGTTAAATAGGCAAGGGCCGGATCGCCACCACCTTAGTGGCGCGCTACATCATCGCCCGGATGTAGTGATAGGGCAAGGGTCTTTGCATCTTACTCGACGGATGCGAAGGGTAAGGTAGCTAGCCAGGAAACTAAGTTTCGGGTGGGTAGTTGGAATGTAGGATCCTTGATGGAAAAGCTACGAGAGTTAGCGGACGTTGCGATTAGAAGACGTGTAAATATCCTTTGTGTACAAGAGACTAGATGGGCAAGTCAAAAGGCGAGAAAGGTCGAGAATACCGGTTTCAAGCTTTGGTATTCTGGCTCGACTGGGACTAGGAATGGCGTAGACATCCTAATAGATAAGAGCTTCAAGGATGGAGTAGTGGATGTCCGTAGACGAGGGGATAGGATCATCCTAGTCAAGGTAGTTATGGGGGATCTTATCTTGAATGTCATTAGTGCTTATGCCTCATAAGTTGGGCTCGACATGAGCACTAGAAGACAATTTTGAAAGGACTTGGAGGATATGGTTAGTAGTGTACCGATAGCCGAGAAGCTCTTCATAGGAGATCTCAATGGTCATGTAGGTCCAACTAACATAGGTATTGAGGGGGTACACAGAAGTTTTGGGTGTGGCGATAGAAACCAGGAGGGTAAGGATATCCTAGATGTTGTTGTAGCCTATGACCTATTGATAGCTAACACCCTTTTTAAAAAGAGGCTATCTCACTTAATGACATTTACTAGTGCCCAACATTTTAGTCAAATCGACTATATCCTCACCAGGAGAAGGGAGAGGAGGGCATGTTTAGATTGTAAGGTGACCCCTAGGAAATATGTTGTACCACAATATAAACTTATGGTAGCCGACTTTCGTTTCCAGACGCGTGTCACGAGACAAAGGTGTTAAAACTGCAAGAACAAAATGGTGGAAGTTGAAAGATGAAGCGCAACAATCATTCAAAAAGAGGATGATCAAAGAAGGACCTTGGAGCGAAGAGGAAGATGCGGATAGTATGTGGGTGAAGATGGTGACTTACATTAAGAAGGAAGCTAGGGAGGTGCTTGGGTGGACAAAAGAAACTTGTAAATAAAGACACTTGGTTGTGGAATGAGGATGTAAAAAAGCCATTAAGGAGGAGTCTTATAAGAGTTGGCATCATGAGAGAAGCGCAAGCAACACGACGAAGTGTAAAGAGACTAAGAAAAATGCAAGACGTGTTGTGAGTAAAGCAAGGGAGCAAGCCTATAATGCGCTATATGAGAGACTAGGGACAAAGGAAGGCGAAAAGGATATATACAAGATGGTGAAACTTTGTGAGAGGAAGGTGAGGGATCTCAATCAAGTCAAATGCATTAAGGATGAGGCAGATTGAATTCTATTGAAGGATGAATTGATTAGGAACAGATGGCAGGACTACTTCGGTCGACTATTCAATGACGGGAATGAGAGCATTAGATTCGAGTTGGATGACTCATTTGATGACACCAACATGCGATTCGTGCAAGGGATCCAAGGGTATGAGGTTAGAGAGGCCTTAAAAAGTATGAAAGGAGAAAAGGCCCTCGACCCCAATGATGTCCCAATTGAGGTGTGGAGATGTCTGGGGATGTAGCAATAGTATAACTCACTAAACTATTCAACCGTATTTTTCAGTCAAACAAAATGCATGAAGAGTGGCGGAAAAGTATTTTAGTACCCATCTTCAAAAATAAAGGAGATGTTCAAAGTTGTACTAATTAACGAGGAATTAAGCTTATGAGCCATACAATGAAGCTTTGGGAGAGAGTGATTGAACACCACTTGAAGAAAGTGACCAATGTCACTAAAAACTAGTTTGGTTTTATGCACGGGAGCAGTGTTGTCCAGGCGTCGTCTAGGCGTCCAATCGATCTCCTGCCGACACCATGAGGCCTCGCCTCGCCTGGACCAACCAAGTCGGCCGCCTAGAACGGCCAGGCGTCGCCATGACGACTGGGTGTCGTGTCCAGCAGATGCGCAGGGCGCCAGGCGGGCGCCAGGCAGGCCTGTGCAAGGGGGAAGGAGAGGGAGGGAGGAGGGGGAGCGGAGGTGCTGGCTGGTGGAGACCGGGAGACCAAAGACGGTGTCGGGGAAGAAGACGACTGCAAGGAGCGGAGCTATCGAAGAACAAGACGGGTGCCATCGGGAAGGAGCGGAGCCATCAGGAGGACCGAAGCAACGGTTGGATGGAAGCAGTTTAGGATCGAATGGTTGGACAGATAAGACGCAAGGATATCTTAGGGTTACAGTTACTGGGCCTATTGGGCTTAAAAATATACCCTCTCTCACCACAGTGCCGCCACCCGGCCACCCCTCCAAAGCACCGATCCTCTTTCCTACTTCGCTCGGGTGCTCGGCTCTGCCTCTGCTTTCCTGCCCGACTGCCTCCGCCTGGGTGCTCGCCTCCGCTCCCCTTCCTGCCCGACTGCCTCCGCTCCCCTTCCTGCCCGACTGCCTCCGCTCCCCTTCCCTGCCTCCGCTCCCCTTCCCTTCTTCTGTCAGCTCCTGCTTCTACGCCTACCCCCGGCCTGCGCCTGCCCTTCGGCCTGCTCCTGCCCCTCGCCTGGTGCTCGCCTAGGCGCCCGCCTAGGCGTCTAGACGATCGGCGGGCGCCTAGGCGTCCAGGCGGGAATTTACGACCTCGCATGGGAGGTCTACTATGGAGGCGATTTTCCTACTCCGTCAGCTTATGGAGAGATATAAGGAGCAAAAGAATAATCTACATATTGTGTTCATTGACTTGGAGAAGGCATACGATAAGGTACCAAAGCCGATCATGTGGTGGGTGCTAGAGAAACATAAAGTCCCAACAAAGTACATTAACCTTATCAAGGATATGTACGATAATGTGGTGACAAGTGTGCGCGTAACTGATAGTGAGATCGATACTTTTCCTATAACAATAGGGCTACACCAAAGATCAGCCATAAGTCCATACATCTTTTCCTTAGTGATGGATGAGGTGTCGAAGGATATACAGGGGATATCCCTTGGTGTATGCTCTTTTCTGATGATGTAGTATTGGTAGATAAAACTAAGGATGGTGTTGATAAAAAATTGGAGCTATGGAGGTATACCTTGGAGTCCAAGGGGTTTAGACTTAGTAGAACTAAGACCGAGTATATGAGATGCGACTTTAGTGATGTCGGATGCGACGAGAGAAATGTTAGTTTACAAGGACAAGTAGTACCTAGGAGAGACACATTTTGATATTAAGGATCAATGTTACAAAGCAATGGTGATATTGACGAAGATGTTTGCCACAGGATCAAGATCGGGTCGATGAAGTGGCGGCAAGCATCTAGAATATTATGTGATAAGAAGGTCTCACAAAAAAATTGAAAAGAAAATTCTATGGGATGGTGATCAGACCACGATGTTGTATAGAGCAGAATGTTGGACAACTAAAAGGCAATATGTCCAACAAATGAGTATTGCTGAGATGCGCATGCTACAATGGATGTGCGGTCACACAAGAAGAGACAAAATTAGAAACGAGGTGACATGTGATAGAGTAGGGGTGGTACCAATTGAGGATAACCTAGTCCAACATCACCTACGGTGGTTTGGACATATCCATCGGATACCTCCAGAAGCATCGGTTAATAGTGGAATTATAAAGAGTAGAGAAAATTTTAGGAGTGGTAGAGGTCGACCAAGATTGACATTGGCAGGAAGCGGTGAAACGAGACTTAAAGGAGTGAGACATACCTAGAGATTTAGCTCATGATAGGATTGCATGGAAATTAGCAATTCATGTGTCAGAATCTTAGTTTATTCGTATTTTGTTACTCTTATCTTCTTTCTTATTAATTCATTTCTAAAATAAATAAAATGTAGAATCTTATTTTATTTTTATTTTTTTGCTTTCATCTTATTTTCTATTACTTCTTTTAAAAATTGTTGGGTTTCATTTCTAGCTGACCCCAACTTATTTGGGACAAAGGCTTGGTTGTCGTTGTTACCATAATTATAGGACTAGATAACAGGGGTTCATCAAAAACATAAAGCAAACAAGTCTCAACAACACATGCATGTATTAGATTATCAAAATTTGAAAACAATAAAGTATCTTCTACCTGAGCGCAAACCATGGTCAGAGCCTCACACTGGGTAGGATTCACTTTTCCCTGATGAATGAAAAATATTAAAGAGGGGCTCAATGGTAGTATTTTCATTCATAACTGTACTAAAACCACCACAAATAAGAGCAACAGTTTGCTTACAGGCATAATGCTGCTTCCAGGTTCATTTTCTGGCAGGATAAGTTCACCAAGACCACAACGGGGACCACTGTGATCAAGTTGAAAATACTTAGAGAAGATCCATAATACTAGAAAAATTATTGTCATGATAAACAAAAATAGTATTGGAATAACAACCTTCCAAGCAAGCGTATGTCATTTGCTACTTTCATAAGAGATGCAGAAATTGTATTCACAGCACCACTGCTCTCAACAAAAGCATCATGCGCTGCCTACTTAAAGAAAAAAAAAAGAGAAGGAAGAAATAACTGATGTGAAACATAGGAAATTAGGAATAAAAGAAGATGGACCAAGTGAACAGCATAAGAAGAAAATAGAAGAGAATGAAATCAAAAGTATCGATGCAATTGAGCAAAAACTACATGCCACAACCAACAATTGCATGCACATAATCACTAACCAAAGCTTCAAACTTGTTCTCAGCTGTCACAAAAGGTAAGTCTGTTTCCTCAGCCACTGCATCCGCAATTTTGACATCAAATCTAAAAATACATACAAACATAACAAGTGAGAAATAGCATGATCAAAGATCTTGAATAATGCAAGGAATTATTTTTCTGTTAGTTTTCATCTTCAATGAAATATCATAACATATAGTAATAGTTAACCACATATCTTCATGAAAACACCAAATCTTCATGACTTTTTTACTTTAATCCAGAAACATTAATTGTTTTTCAATCAGATAAGTGACACTAAAAACAAGATAGTTGTGAAACTAGGTTACATTATAAATTAATACGGACTAGGGTCATAAAACTTTCATGACAGGGTTACATCAATGTTCTTCCAAAAGAGACATTTTCATTATAACTAAAAAGGGATCGTGAAAATGATCTAGAAAATTATGGTTCATAAGTATAAATGTAAGGAAACTTCTCGAACAAAAATATAAACATCACCCTTTCTTAGTGTTCAACCCAGTACCAACTGCAGTTCCACCTTGAGCAAGCTGTTCATAAAGGAAAAAGATTAGTACATGTTCATTTACAAATGCATTTCAGATGGCAATGAACATTAGAAAATTACCTGGTACATGTGTGGTAATGTACAATTAATCCTGTCAATTCCATATTTGACCTGCAAGTAGCGGTCCAAACAATTCATAAGTCTGTTTGTCAAGGTCAAGAAGAACAGAACAATGGATGTTGGAACAAATCATACCTGTGTAGCGTAACCACTGAACTCTTGGCCAAGAGTCAATGGGGTGGCATCTTGTGTATGTGTACGTCCAATTTTAACAATGTCTTGAAACTCAACAGACTGTACAGACAGGTTACATAGTTTAATAAGACAGCATATTTACCACATAATATATGAACAATGAACTGTCCTATCTAGCTATTTTTCTTGCAAACCAATAAATAATAAGATGCTAATTGCTAAAGAACTTATACAGGGTTAGGACTTAGGAGCCACCATGTAATGCTAGATGGTCTTCAAAATATCTAATGTTTTGTCCTGGATCTTAAATCCAATAAATGCAGAGTACAATGGCTCAGATGAAGATTAGCAGGAATATCAAGAAAATTGTGATTTAGGAAGATGATTGTGTTGTGAATCTGGACCGGGGGCACACCTCCTGGTGCGCCTGGGACTGCGCAGCAGGGGAGAAGAGGAGGAGGGAGGCTTGACTGTTGGAACGCGTCCACAACAGATTGCCATATACTAGAACTAATTGTAGGTCATAATAAGGCATGACAGAAAAGTTCCCATGGAAGAAAACATATAAGTTACCTTTGAATTAAGAGATTTATGCAACTGTTGCAAACTTGGAATAAACTTTGAATTGATCTCAACAGCTGCTGCTATGTGCATAACCTGGAAATTTCAATTAAATGAATTATGACATCTGAAGAGATAGAGTGGAACAAAAATAAAAGAGTAATCAAGTCACTACAGCTTACAGTAGGAAATGTATCATTCGAGGATTGTGACCTATTCACATGGTCATTAGGGTGTACAAACTTCTCACCACGCTTATGCCCAAGAATCTCAGCTGCCCTATTTGCAATTACCTAAATTGGAAAACAGATTTTAAAAAAGATGGCAAATCAGATAAGATAAAAATGGATTCACAGCAGTGTTCATGAGTAAAGAACAGAGACAGGTATAGTCACCTCACAGTTTGGACAGTGAAAAAAATCATCAACTAAGTCACGTTTAGGCTGAGATAATAATTATGAACAAAGCTATAGCAGTTTATCGTTGACATGTTGAATGCAAGAGTTAGCATGAATGTATTGCATGTGTAGGTCAGGAACCTCATTGGCATTCATGTTGCTTTGTGTGCCACTGCCAGTTTGCCAGATAACAAGTGGGAAGTGATCATCCAACTTTCCCTCTGCGACCTCCTCAGCTGCTTGCATTACCGCCTTCCCTATTGTTGGGTCAAGGCCATACTCCATATTCACCTTCAAAAGTCAAATACAAAGCGTCAGACAAAGACTCCAGCGAAACGTTGGAAGTATATAGGAAATTTCAAGCTGCACATATGGTTTCTAATTGTCATCAGAAGCTATGTGAGGTGTTCATCAACATGGTATTCAATTAACCAATCCACAAAATCTGCATGAAGCTGCAAACTGATAACATAAAACATTACTTTTGTGCTGCAGTGTAATCTCTACACACAAGTCATAAAGCTAATATGGAAAACTCCAAAACGATGATCTTCCACTTTAAAGTAAAATCATAACGACTCATTATACAGGAGAAAAGCAATTATGGGTTCATCACGCGTCATTTATTACAAGCACGAGAACCAGACCCATCCATTGGCAGCCACTGCGAAACAGTCAGGCTTTATACCTTAGCGGCACACTTTTTTAGCACGCCAAAGGCGCGGATGATGGGCACAGGCATCCTCTCGCGCTCCCCGCCAATGTCGAAGTTCTGCAGCGACCTCTGCGTCTGTGCGCCCCAAAGCCTGCCAAAAACAGAACGTAGCAGCCGCCACCGTCAAATCAACCCAACGGGAATCGACACGAACAGATCGAAACAACGCGACGCATCACGCCGGACGAACAAAAGCTTCCTAGGGATTTGGCGAGGAGGGAGAAACCGCGCACTTGTCATTGGGGACTTGGATGGGCCCAAAGGTGTCGCGCTCCTCGCGGAAGCCGGTGGAGATCGGGCGGGTCAGCGCGGGGTGGCGGAGGAGCAGCGCGGTGGCGGCTGCGGACGAGGCCAGCGACGGCAAGCCGGGCGCGCCCGCCAGGCGGCGCAGAGCCATCGCCATCTCGTGTGCGCCTGCGACTAGGTCTGCTGCGCGGCGGCGCGTGATGGGAAGTAGTGGCTGGCAAATGTAGGAAGGCAGAAAGAGAAACGGGGGCGGGTGTTGAACTTCGAAAGGGAGGAGAAAGAGTGAAGGCTGTTTAATGGGATGATCTTGCGCGTGCGTTCTGCATCGGGCGGTGCGAAGTGGTTCATGGGTTGGAAAGTTGGATGTGATTGGCTTTCTCCGTTGATTGATCTGTAATAATATACCCCTCCATTTTTGAATAGCTGTCATTAAGATAATAATTGTAGCTTAAAAATGAATCAGAGTTCATATACTGATACTGATAAGTTGAGAATGAAAGGAGTGCATTTTTTCTTATTTCGATGTCATTCAATGAAATACTCTGTTTTCTTTTTTGTTGGCTTTCAAACATAAAGATTAATCCAAATTCATAGTTTCTCTGAGACTTTTGGTCTCACTTCTTTCAACCTCACCATACAATCTATAAAGTACAGGTACTCGAGAACTCACACCTAGAGCTCACATTCGGCTTCCACAGGAAGCATTTGTCCTCGACTCGAGCTTCAAAGGTGTCTCGAGTCCACACTCAGCCTCAGTGTCTACTAGAGATGGCGGGCTTGCGCCGCAAGCCCGTAATCGGTTTCATCCTCACCAAGCCATAAGGCTTGCAACCCGAGTCTATGTTCAACACTAACAAAATATGTTAGACATCATCGTCGACGAGACAAAGGGTTGGCTCCAACTCGCCTCGTGTCCTTCATTAGTCTTCATTAGTGGCTAGGGTTAGAATTGTTGTTCGAGATCAAGAACTAATATCCTAGTATCACCATTAACTGGCCGAGACCATGACAAGCTCACACTGGGTGTGTTTGAATGGACTAGACCTCAAGGGAACTCGTGAACAATAAAAAACCATGTCATGTTCAGGACTTCAACCATGAAAAGTGGCGCCCAACCACATAGTGGTCAAGCCCTATCAAGATGGTGAATCCTAACTAGGAACGTGTCCCATCCCCGAGAGGAACGATTGTCGAAAGTAGGTCATCATAATTCTATCGAAAGTGGTATCAGGTGCATGTGGTGTTTTTTTAGATGATGGAAGATAATGTCCATCCTTCCCCTCATTGCTGAGGTTATGGCCCAATATAAAAAAAACTCTTTCAACACGCAGGAAGAAAGAGGTCCATGAATAAAATTACTAAACCACGTTACCAACCTACATGCAGGTGGTATATTATTTAGTACGCAATCCTATTGATAAAACGCCAACCATTATTGAAGAAAATGTGCATGACGGCAGACTCCAACACTCGCGATGCCTCTGTCAACGTCCTTTTTTGTTCCTTAGACCTTTGTAAGAGCGCTCAAGTTCGACACCAGTGCGTCCCCCGGAAAACCACCTGCACATATGTTTTCATCGGACATTTGTCAAAAACGATATCATTCATGGTAATCCATAATGCCCAAAATATAGATGCACACGCAATCAGTATAACTCTTCTGCCTTGAGGCTTAAACATGTATAACCAAGAATAAAAAAAAGTTAGGCATAGATACTGGAACTGAAATGTTAAAAGTAATTTGTATCAATCTCCAAATAAATTTAGCAAAGTGACAGTCAAAGAATAAATGTTGAATAGTCTCATCCTTTGAAAAAAAAAAACACATTTTTTATCCCCATCCCAATTCCTTCTCAGTAGGTTATCTTTAGTTAAAACCACTCCTTTTCTCAAGTACCATAAAAATATCTTAGTTTTCAATAGAATATGAACACGCCAAGGTAACCTGTCATACCGAATATTATCATCTGTAATGATCAGCTTGTACATGGATTGCACTGAAAAAATTCCATTTTGTGTTAGAGACCATCTAAATGCATCCTCCCTCTCATTTAAAACCACGTGTGTTATTTCTAAGACCATTCTGTTCCAGTTGAGTAAGTTGTCACCCGACAATCCTCGTCTAAAGCTTATATTTAAAGGTACTGAGCTGAAGACCGCAGCCACCGTGTCCTGCTTTCTATGCATAATATTATACAAAGTTGGATACCGCTGTTTTAAGGTTATATTTCCTAACCATTTATCCTCTCAGAATCTAGTATTTTTTCAACTATTAATCTGGAAGTACCCTAGACTTAGGAACTTTTCTTTCACAGTCATCAGACTTACCCAGAAATGGGAGTCCCCAACTCTCTTTTTTACCTAACATATTGTTTTATCCCCCAAATATTTTCTTTTGAGAAGGTTTTGCCAAACACCATTTTCGTTGATCATTTTAAATAACCATTTACCCAATAAACATTGATTCTGCACCCCTATATTCAATATACCCATTCCCCCACGCTCCTTCGGTTGGCAAAGTATGTCCCACTTTGCCAGCCTGTATTTTTTCTTGTGTTCATCTCCTTGCCAGAAAAATCTCGATCTATAGTAATCAAGTTTTTCATGTACCCCTTTAGGAATCTCGAAGAAAGATAACATGAACATCGCAATGCTTGTGAGCACTGAATTGATTAATACCAAACGCCCTCTCACTGATAGATGCTTTCCTTTCCAACTACTGAGCTTTTTCTCAAATTTCTCTTCTACCATACTCCAGTCATTGTTATTTAATCTCCTGTAATGTATCGGGATGCCTAAATATTTGAAAGGATATGAACCCACTTTACATCCGAACAATCGAGAGTACTTCTGCTCATATTGCCTAGCTTCCCCAAAGCATAATATGTCACTATTGTTAAAATTAATTTTCAAACCTGATATATATTCAAATGCACATAAAAGTAACTTTAAATTCGTTGCTCTCTCTAAACTATGATCAACGAAAATAATAGTGTCGTCCTCATACTGTAATGTTGGTAGACTATCATCAACCAAGTACGGTACTAAGCCCTTAATAAGTCCCAACTGTTTCGCACGGTTTATTAATAACGTTAACATGCCTGCTACAATGTTAAAAAGAATTGGTGATAGAGAATCGCCCTGCCTCAACCCCTTTTTTGTCATAAAATTTTCTCCTATTTGGTCATTGATTTTTATTCCCACAAGGCCCCCGTGAATGTATGCCTCTATCCATTCGCACCACTGATTTGAAAAGCCTTTCATAAGCAAGATTTGTTTCACAAACGACCACCTCACATTATCGTACGCTTTCTCAAAATCTATCTTAAGAATCACGCCACTTTGTTTCCTCCTGTGTAATTCGGGTATCGTTTCATGCAAGATTATTACTCCCTCCATGATATTTCTCCCTGGTATGAACGTCATTTGAGTCGGTTTAATCACCTTGGGAGCAATGGTCATGACTCTGTTTGTCGCGACTTTAGTAAAGACCTTGAAACTCACATTCGAAAAACAAATAGGTCTATATTGTTGAATAGTATTGGCCTATACACTTTTTGGTATCAAAATAATTGTACCAAAATTAAGTCGAAACAGAGGTAAATTTCCTACATGAAACTCTCTAAACGAGTCCATTAGTAAAACCGCTTTTTTAACTTCCTCAACAGTAAACTCCTCCGTCAGAATCTCATTCTCAGCTTGCGATACTTGTTCTATGTCGTCTCTAACACTTGGGTCTAACAGGAACGAAGGTTCACCAGGTGACCCAAATAAGTTCTTATAATATTTAGTTATATATTTTTTTAATGCATCATCTCCACTAATCTCCATGGTACCATCATGAAGCTGATATATTCTGCTTTTCCTATGCCTCCCATTAGCCATCAAATGAAAGTATTTGGTATTGGAATCTGCCTCCATTAAATGTTTTGTTTTAGCTCTTTGGTACCATTTAATCTCCTCCGCCCTAAGCAGTCTCGCTAAACGGTCATTGAGATAATTTTTCTTATTCATATCTTCTGTCCTTAGCAACGTGATTTCTCCTTTTTTGTCTAATATATCTATTTCATCCAGTAAACACTTCTCTTTTTTATATGCCCCACTTGTATTTTCCGCCCAACCTCTAAGGTATTGGCGTACTCTTTGGATTTTATTTTGACAACGTTCCATCGGGGTCGCTCCATCCTTTACTGACGTCCACACACTTTTCACCATATCATGAAAACCTTCTCTCATAAGCCATCCCAATTTAAATTTAAAACTAGGTATACTCGTGAAGGAAGGTCCTCCCGAATCCAGTAGGAGCGGTGTGTGGTCTGAAATACCTCTAGTGAGCGCCATCACCGTAGATAACGGGTATTTTTGTTCCCACTCGGTTGACATAAAAATTATGTCCAACCTTTCATATGTGGGATTCGGTCTTTCATTGGCCCAAGTAAATTTTCTTCCAGTCAGTTCGAGCTCCTTAAGACTTAGACTATCAATTACTGCATTAAATAAAAAAGGCCATATGCTACTGAAATTATCATTATTTTTTCCTCGGGACGTCTCAAGATATAAAATCCCCTCCTATAAGCATAGGCAGCGTCCCGTTGGTACACATATTCACCAACTCCGCTAGAAAATTCTGTTTATATTCATTTTGAGGAGGACCGTGGATAGCTACTAAAGACCATTTGTAGCTGTCATTTTTATTACACAAATGGAATTTAACATAGTATTCCCCTTAATCAATGGCCCCTATATCAAAATGTGCTAAATCAATTCCTAAAAAAATGCCACCAGACCTACCTCTAGGCTCCTTATAGTGCCATATGTAGTCTCTCCTGACGCATAAATTTTTCAAAAATCTTAGACTAAAGTTTCTTGCACTTTTTTCAATAAGGGCAATAAAACTGAGGCTCTGTTCTTTTGTCAGCTCCGAAACGTATCTGTGTTTTTTGGGGTCTTTAAACCCGTTACAATTCCAAAAGACTCCTTTCATGACACAAGTGCTTGTTTTCCTTTATCTTTTGACCTGGTGGATAGCCTGATAGTAGGGTCATTAAAATCACTATCAGCCTCCAACATCTCATCTAAAATATCATTAGAAATCTGCTTGAGGATTAAGGTATCAATTACCTCATCCTCCTTCATGCAATTCTCTTCTTCCTGTAACACTAGATCTTTTTTATCAACTGAATCTACACCGTCTAATCTCGTGGCCTCTTTATTCTTAAGGTTTTTAATCGCATTCGCTATTGAACAGTACTCGTAACCTACTTTAATCCCCACAACATTCAGTGCAGAACAAATACCATTTGTCGAAAAATGCAACAAAAAGAGTCAGCAGTCTGACCTTCATTCTTGGCATATTTAATTTTCTCAGCCCTCGCTAGTGCCGTATCATCCGAGTTGGACACTCTCCTCTTACTGCGCCGTGCAGCAGAAAAAGTATGAGACGCATCCGGGATCGATGCCAGCTCCCTGAACCTCCTTGACTTGCTTTCATCCAGTTGAGTAATATACTCAAAGTGCTTCATCATTTCCTCTTTGTTCATTGATCCCTCGTCCTCCTCCCCTTCTTCCTCAGCCGATTTCATGGATTCATCCACCTGCGACTGGTTAGAACCTACATGACCATGATTAACAAAATCAATATTCATACATTGATTTATGTCCACGACCTCATGATTAGAGAAAAAAACAGCAGCAGTAACCGAGTTATACACTGGTGCTATATTATCCTGATGAGTCGTGTTACCTGTTTGCATGGTCTCCTTGACTTGATCATTCATGCCATTTTTCATTTCAATATCATTTAGCTGTTGAGCCTTCAGCTCATACGTCTCACTCCTAGATACTTGTTTAGGATGCGACGCCCATGTACCAAAAGGTCCATGAGACATATTTCCACCTGTTGAGTCCTTTTTCCTTGAACCCTTCTCAGCCTCTTTGTCCTCCATTCCATTGTTCTCATTAAAATTATCATCTCCATTACCCCTATCAAAGTCCATCCCTATTGGTCCATAATTTATTTCTCATATTGTCTTCCACCCAAAATTTTATTTCATAAAAGAAATCCCCAATAACTACAATCACCATCTGTGGGATGAGATTAGGATCCAATACACTGACCTGCATTCTGCACCTTTTCAAATCTCCTTGTGAATTCCATATCAACATTTCTTGTTTTTTCAAGGGTAGATCCAATAGCCCATATGATGAGAAAATCATGTAACACACATGGGAGCCCAGTAAGTTGAATCCATACTTTTGGCACTCTCCCTTTAGCCTCTGCACCACCGTTCAATTCCTCTATCTCTAAAACTGCATTGTTCATTTTTGAGTGTACAACACCCCACTCCATCAATCTCATCATCTTGGCCCTAGATGGGAAATCGTCTTGTAAGTGTTCCGACCCATATCAGTGACATGCCACCTCCATCTCCCCGGGTTTAGCCTTTCTAGCTCTGACCCCACCTCCTGACTTGATAGGGATCCATTGCTAACCCTGACAATTGCTGTTTTTGACTCATTCTTAACCTTTTCTTTCGGTGTACGAGGGATATAGAAGAACCCCAAACCCTCCACTGCATAACCGCAAAGCTCAGCATTTTGTCGGACTGCACGATACGTAGGACATCTACGCTTCTCATGATCCCTACTATTGCACACCACACAATACGCCTCCACCACGCAATCTTTTTACTCATGACCCTTTGTAAAGCACCTGTAGCAGTATGGAGGGTTTTTATCCGAAGCATTTTTCTTTGATGATTCTCCCTTCTCCACTTCTGTTGCCTTGGACAATGATTTAATTGGAATCAATGTGGATGAAGGATTGATTTGTACCTGAGGTGCATGTCCTTGTGCTGCCTGGACTGAATGCCTTTGCTGCACATTACCAACCACAGTTTTAAGTGCTTTTTGAATCAACGCCGCAGTCTGAGTCGGCAGATTCAAGAAAACAAAACCAGCTTGCTGCCCTTGAAGTCCTTGCGTGATGTGTCTCTGATTGTTATGTCCAGCTAGATTGTTACCTTGTGCATGTGGTGTTGATGAGGCAGATCAATGGCCGTCGGCTCACATCTCGATATGGGGATAAACCGATTACATCAATCCTTGACACGATAGATCTAACCCACTTGGTCTCGAAGACTGATGAAGACTTTGACCCACCCCTGACCGGTGAGGGCAGGGAGCAACGTTAGGCGATAGTAGTAGCCCACAGCTATGTCCAATCAACAGCACCTAGAAACCATCATCACACGAGCGTGTGTGTCACTGTCACACATCACGAGGTCAGTTGTGGGAGGATGTGTGTCGGCTCCACTTTCATCTGTTGGGTTTCTCGGTCCAGTAGGGAGCAAACACCATCGATAATACTACGGGTGCCCCTCTTGCTCTATTAAAAGGGAGGTCCAAGACCATAAGTGGGAGGAGGGGGTGACACATAAGAACTTGTCATATTTTTCATCAATAACCACAAACCCAAAGCAGAAAGTACGGTTTTACACTTATCGGATGGCCTGAACTTGGGTAAACTTCATGCGTGCTTACAACATTTTTACGATAACTCGGATCATTCCACCAGTGGTGGAACTCTTAAGAGTAGTTATCCTTAAGCCCCATATCTCGGTACCTACACTTCACAATGGCCTTTTTAACATCATTTTTTGCAGCGATGGCATGATAGAAGGTGCAATCTACAAACAGGGTACCACTCTGTATGAAAGTTGAAGATTAAAAGGTTACAATAAGCCAATCTTATTCTTCTTTGTTGTTGTTTTTTTTTGTTTCTCTGGCATTACATATTGAAGTTATTTTTCGTCTATCAAGGCATAAACTGCAGTCCAGATAATTCAAATAAACTGCAATCCAGATACTAAACGTATGCGAGGATCCCCTGTATACAACATACTGTTCCTTCGCAACATCTGCAGTCAGAGCTTCCAGAGTTCACAGCTTCGACAGCGCAATGTCCATCACTTCAACAAAGAAATCTGCATTGGTCATACAAAATTCAAGCAGTGCAATGAATTCATGTCAAGGAAACGTTAATCTAGTGTCATGCTTTATTGGAAACTTTTATGAGATTAACGTGCCAGCATCTTCCTTGGTGAAGCACAGAGGGGGAGTGATCCTGAAGACGTTGCCGTAGAACCCGCCTTTCCCGACCAAGACGCCCATCTCTGCACATCAACAATTGTTCATCTCAGACGAAAGAACGGATCTCCTATTCGGTTTTGGGGATAAAGAAGGTCCAGTGTTCTGGAGAGGTACCTTTCATGTGCTCCATGGCGTGGCAGATCTCATCTTTCGCCGGCGTCTTCAGTTGTCGGTCGGTCACGAGCTCGACGCCGAGCATGAACCCGGTTCCCCTCACGTCGCCGATGACTGCAACAGCACGCACAAACATATGTATATATCAAGCGAGATCGTTGCCAGAAAATTTGCTCTCCAGCTCGATGATCAGATGCAAACAGCACGCACTCTCGTGCTTCTCCTGAAGACCGCGGATGCGGTCCTTGAGGTACGAGCCGACGATGAAGGAGTTCTCCTGGAGCCTCTCCTTCTCAAGCACCCTGAGCACGGCGAGCCCGCCGGCGGTGCAGAACGGGTTGCCACCGAACGTGTTGAAGTAGCAGCGCCGGGTCAGCACCCGCGCGATCTCCGGCGTTGTCACCACGGCGCCCAGTGGGATGCCGTTGCCGATGCCCTGCAGAAGATGTTCGAAGAGGAGCCGATACGTTGTCAGGTTCATGCATGCGCGCGCGTCGATGGCACGGCGTGAATTGAAGCAGGGACAGTGCAGCATGCACCTTTGCCATGGTCACTATGTCGGGGACGACGCCGTGGGTCTCGAACCCCCAGAAGTGGCTGCCGACGCGGGCGAAGCCAGCCTGAACCTCGTCGGCGATGCACAGGCCGCCGGCCTTACGGACCGTCTCGTACGCCAGCGGCAGGTACCCCGGCGACATCTCCACGATTCCACCGACGCCCTGCGCTCTCACGCACACGAAGAAATATATTAGTACTAGCCTTCTGACGCAATGTTCCATTCACTCGCACTATTGCCACGAGACAGGAAGCAGTAGAACCGCTTGTCAATGTACCTGTATGGCTTCGGAAATGAAGCCGGCGACCTGGCCGGTGGTGCCGAACTCGATGATCTCCTGCAAGTCCCGCACGTACTTCTCAGCGTCGGCGCCGAAGGCGCCTCTGTAGGGGTCTGGGTTAACGGCGTGGTGCACACCGCTCTACAGAGACAGGGTATCAGATTATCGAAGACCAAGCGTCTTTAGGCTCGATTTCGAAATTTTCCTCTGCCGTGCGTGCATGACGTTCGAGTTACCTGAACGACGTTAAACTTCCAGTTCTTCTGCGCGGTGGCGCCCATGGTTCCGGCCGCGTTGCCGTGGTACGAGTTGCGGAGCGATATGATGTCGTGGCTTCCCGTGTAGAGCCGCGCCATCAGGATGGCGAGCTCGTTGGCCTCCGTGCCGGAGTTGGTGAAGAAGACGACCTACGATTGACAAGAAGAAAACGCGCGCAATCAAGAAACGAGCCGCCAACGTTTGATGGATCACCGTAACAGAGAACCGGCACGAGAACAGTGTGAGCCAGTGGCGCGTGCCTTGAGATCGCCGGGCAGCTTGGAGGCCAGCGCCTCGGCGAAGTCGGCGATGGCGTGGTTGAGGTAGAGCACGGTGGAGTGCTGCAGCCGCCTGGCCTGCGCGGTGATCGCGTCCACGATCTCGGGGTGGCTGTGGCCGCAGCACACGGTGGCGATGCCGGCGAACGCATCCAGGTACCGCCGGCCGTGCTCGTCGTAGAGGTACTGCATCTTCCCCTCCACGATGTTCAGCTGCAAGAGCATCGAACAAAACGTAGCAAACCACCATACACCGTCAGGGAAATTAAAGAACCGGCATGTAGAAAGCAGGCGGACGTGCGTTCGACGTACGGGTTTGGAATAGAAGTGGAACAGGGACGGGCTGAGGAACTCGGCGCGCTTGCGGGCGATCTCGGCGGTGCTCGGGCCGTCATAGGGCAGAGGCACGTGGTCGAACGCCGGCATTCTCGGCGCGGCGGCGGCGATCTCGGTCGCCGCCGCGAGCCTGGAGAACTTCCTGACGACGTTCCTGGTCGTCTGCTGCATCATCATCGCCACGCACCGATCTATGAACAGAATTCAAGTACTCGAGGAACTACTAATTCCCCTCCACTCCACAAATTACTACAGCTAAATTGCGATGAGTTTTCGGGTTGCAGGAGAGGAGGGGGTTGTGGGAGTAAATCGGAGGGAGGGGGAGGGGTTTATAGGGCGATAGGATTCACACTGCAGGAAAAAGATTTGGAAAGCCAATATATGTGCCCGTCCAATGGAACAGCGTCGTATGAGATTTGGAAATTGTTGCAAAATGAATATCATATGTGAAATTTTCTTGATCAGAATTGAACCTAATTACGATCCCCAAGAATCTGGACTCTTTCCTTTATGAGTTACGATAACAGCACGGGTAGAACGAGCGCGCTCCAGCATAATGAACGAAAAAAGGTGGTTCATTGCACCTGGACAGAAGCAAGCAACCTATTTCGGTATGACACGACTGATGGCTTTTGTCCAAGGTCACATTTTGTCCTGGGGTTCTTTGATGCAGGTGAATCCTAAAAGAGAATATTATTCATTCATCCTTATTGATTTTGATATAATCAATGTTTTCAAGGTGTCATCTAATCATCACCTATAGGCGTCCAGACATGTTGGCCCATGCTTCACGGGCCCACATGTCAGCTGCCGTAACTGCAGTGCAGTTAGGGCAGAGGATGTGGATGCTGCGACCAGGTCCAACAATTTGAACGCTTAGGTTGATTGACTCGATTGGAACGTTCATGGTGTTGAAAATAACTGTGCAATTATTTACTAAATTCATTGTGAAAATAATTGCACATTTATTTTCTAAAATTTCAAATGCAGTTTGAATGATAAGGCATGCATGCATGAGCCTTAAGTCTTGTTTGGAACCTCTAGAGCTAATTGTTAGCTAGGTACTAATCTATTAGCTGAATTGAACCAACTAATTATTAGCTGGAGGTTGTTTGGAACCACTAGAGCTAATTTTGCCTCTAGACACTAATTGACTATTGTGCTCCTAAATTGGAACCTCATCACCCTCATCATATTTATCGTTAGAAGCCACGCGAACCAGGAGAAAGGTGGTCTCGCAGTCTCGAAGTCGTATGGCGTCGCAGTCGTGGAGCGGTGTACGAAGGTCGAGTGGTGCGACGGGAGCCAAGTGGTGCAACGGACGGCTGTGCGACGGGGGCCGAGCGGTGTGTCGAGCCTGCGCGATGGGCGGCAGCGCGACGGGGGCCTGTGCGACGGGCAGCGGCGCTAGCTGCCCGAACATTGCTACGGTTTGAGAAGGACCAAGAGATCGGTTTGGGAGGAGACCGAGAGATAATGGCAGGAGTAAAATAGACTTTAGGCAAGAATTAGCTGGGATTAGCTGGGTTAGAGAAGCTAATGAGATAATAGTTAGTTGAGAGGATAACTAATAATTAGCTGTTCCATTAGCTGAGGTGTGGAACCTATATAGCTAATTTGTAGCAGCAAACTATTAGCTCTAGGGGTTCCAAACAGGCCCTAATAGATGATGGATTTGTATTATGTTAATTATTTGGGATGTGATGGTATTAAATTCACATAGACATCCTAGTATGCTTTTTATATGTTTTAAATGTACTTTCCAACAAATAGCTATTATTTATTATTAATTACTTGTTTAAACTACATGTCATTATTTTCTACACTTGCTGAGTACAACATGTGCTCACCCATGCAATTCCCCCACCAACAGTTTCAGGTGATGTTTGGGAGTATCCTGAGGATAATGCGGAGTACTAAGCTGTATGCTGCCATCAACTTGCCTGTGGTGTTGCTTGGAGCTGCGTTATTTCCCTATGCTCAGTTACTTAGTTTGCTTAATTGCTTAATTAGATTATTTCCACTGCATTAGTTCCAGACTTATTAATAATAATCATTCGAGTTTGTAATTTGAGGATTATTTGAGTATTGTAATAAAGATACTTAATTAACTTGTGATGTGGTAATTTTCTGTATATCATTTGTGATGCACTCTTGTACGTGTGTTGAACATCCTAGGCACACATATGCATCACACTTGGTTTATTTTTGGAACCGAGTGTTACACCAACAATTGGATCTTTGAATGTCTACATAGTTATTTTACTCCTGCAAACTTCCTTTCTGTGATAGAGAGGGATTGTTAGCTTCCGATACTTGTACAAATGAATTTCTGGGTTAGGTAACCGTATCCTCATTTGTACGTACGGGGAAGAACAAAATCAAAGATGCAGTCGGTGCAATTTCAAGTGTATCTATGAATAATGTATAAATCATTGATAGGAGTGTGGCTTTATGGATAAATCAATTTGCACATTTTCTAAAGCTCCTACTCATATCAATGCAAGTGATATAAATACACTATATGGATCCCTTCATCTTGTAAAATTTCTAACCATCATAGTTTACACAAGAGAAAATGTTGTCATTTGGATCATGGCAAACAATATTCTTAATTTTATCCTCCTGAACATTTTTTATTTCTTGCCTAGGAATTTGAAATTTAGTGATCCATGCATGACTGAGTTTCAAATCAAAATTATGGATATCACTATTCCTAGGTTGCTACATACTAATTCAACCATTAAGTCATTCCATAAGCATTGCCTAGGCGGAAAATGTCTAAGTCAATTTTAGCAATGCTTATGAAATTCTAGGTACTTATTTAAATTTATTCCCAAGTAAGATGACATTCCTTTTTGAAGAATAAAAAAGTATAATGTTAATACTTACTCTCGTGAGGATGCATAAGAATTGTATGATGAGAAGGTGTAAACCTCCCTTACCAATGTAAGCAAAAAATTATTCAATCCTAATGCAATTCAAATGACGGAAAATTTGAATTTGTACCTCAATTGAAGAGTAGTCTTGGTTGAAGGTCGTTGTGTGCGAAACTCATGACCATAGATTTTGGTGTAGCCTTCATGTTCAATGTCTCCTACCAAGTTGAGGTTGGAGTTGAATGAGCTTCATCTTATTCCTCCATTGGACCACCATCTTGAGCATTCTTCCACCATGAACTCAAAATGAGGTCGATGGAGGCATATGCGCTTGATGGGGCCTTCCAATCTCTTTACATATTTTGTCCAGACCGTAAAAACATCAAGAACAAACAAAACAACTCAAAAATGGGTTACATCAGCTAAAAAGCATGTTGTACCCTTTGTCAAATTGTTTTGTCCAACTTGAAACAACTTGCTAATGCATTGAATATTAAGGTAAATATTTTTGGGTTGAATTAGGAAGATGAATTCAAGTGGTTATGCCCAAGGTTCATATCCAAAATAAATTTATTTTCTAATTCAAAATTTTAGTTTAATGATGATTGGAAATTTTACTTTCAGACATGCAAGTGTGAAAATTCAAACATGCAAAATGCAAATTCAAGGATTGATGGGTAATTCAAATATGCAATTGAGAAATCAAATATGAGATAACTACCAATTAACCTATTGGCAAAGACTCACCAAATTTATGAAGTCCGATGAGCGGGACTTATCTCCATCCTGTTTAGTGCGATGATTTGTCGTCCAATCCCAGAGTTGAAGATTTGGACAACTTTTCTTTATTGAGATGCCAAATCTCCTTTGGCATGTCAGTCGGACTTGTGGACCACATGATGGCCCTAGCCTCTCCGTCATTTTGATGAAGACTTGTTGATGTAGTGACGGCTTCTCCCTCTTGAAGATATTCTCTTATGAGCATGGTGAGGCTTGCCCTTCTTTAGGGGTGTCACTTTGACCTTCTTGATATTCTTTAAGGTCAACCCATACTTTGATCATGGATCAAAAGCTTTCTTGGACATGATGACATGTGGACTTCACAATCAAACAAGAAACACTTCATCCACAATGTCACTTGCCTTAGATTGCATGGGCTTGGTCGAAGGGTAGGAATCCCAACAAGTGATTGTGTGATATCTTGGATCTTGAATGCTCTTTAAATTTTTTGTCCTTGGCCAATAGCTTCATGTTGTCTTGATTTTTTTATTGGCCACAGACAAGATACTTCAAGGTAGGCTAGTTGAACTTAAATCCCATGAAATCCTCATAGTGTCCTTGATTACAAGGGTGATATGATTCCACCCTTGACCTCCTTGTAGGTGATAGCCATTGGGGTTGTGTTTGAAAGGAAAAATCCTCATGGGTCTTAGGAAAATGATTACCCAATTGTCCCATGTTTGACATGGATTTTCACAAATCATGTGAATATTCATTGATTGGATTATTCCAAACACTTCTCCATTGAAGCAATCTATCATGATACTTCCATGGGAGGTGTAGTTCCATAGCTAGCATGTCCATCTTGCTAAGTGGTGGGCATGTGTGACACCCGGTTCCGAAAATGAACTAAGTGTGATGCATATGTGTGTCTAGGATGTTTAACACACATACACAAGTGATTCACAAATGATAAACAAATTATAATCATGTCTCCAATAATAAACAAATAATAGTACCTCATTACAAACCAAATAGTCTTTAATACAAACTCTAAACAACTACAGCGGAAAACACTAAACACTAATGACTCCAAACTCCACAGGCAAGCTTGACGGTAACACGTGCGCCTAGTACTCCTCAAAAACCTTGTGGTACTCCACATTGTCGCCCGCATCTGAATTTGTTGGGGGAATAGCAAGGGTGAGCACATGTCGTACTCAATAAGTGTGGAAAAGTATGACATGTAGCTTAAACAAGGAATGATAAGAAACAATGGCTAATTGCATAAAAGTACATTCAAAACAGTTAAAAATGCAATTATATCAACATTAAGTGAGATCCTTCCCAAATAACCCAAATAACATGAATTTCAACTTAAATAACCAATATCAGCAATAATAATCCATAATCAACTTATAACTGCTCATATATCTCAATTTCATCAATTCCATATACCAAAGCTAATTAAAGAACCAATACCAATTCCCAATTCAATTTCAGCCACTAAACCAAGTTTAAGTCCAAACTCCAATGATGTGAGGGTCCAAGTTGCTCATAATCGGGAGCATGGCTACCATGATAGTTTTTAACACACTCTGCAGAGGTTGTACCACATTACCCACAAGTTCGTGATTTCATTACCTTTCGATGACTAAGGAATCTCAATTATGTCGTCTCACACTTCCTTAGGTGTGTGGTCAAGAGATCACAAAATAGCCTTTACAAAGTGATTACTAGCACATTTAGACCCCAATGAAGTTTCACCGGTGGTGATGTCTCCAACTGAGCACATCCAACCAAGGCCCCCCTCTTGAGCCATTCGGATCCCAAGGTAGTCCACCAATCTCTACAAACCCATCCAACTACCCCTTCCCCGAGCACTCTTAATGGTCCAAATAGTACTGGCAAACACTAATTAGTCAGCTAAGCCGCACCCATATTTGGCCCTATGGTGGCACTATAAATACTGGATGGCCGCTTCACGAACCGGTCCTTAGATCTAAAACAAGCAAAACCTCCAAAACAGTCCAACCCATTCCACATAATCGGCTTGCTCAGATCCCTAGGCACCATGTTGCTAAAGGGTCATTATTATCAATTCTTATCATTCATATGTTCAATAGTTCATAATTAAGCAATTATAGTTGATTCTCAACCCAATTGAGTATAGCGATGCAAAAGTGTAAAATACTCTTCTCTACTCTCTATCTTGTGTTCAAGCGACAAGGGTGGTCATACAAAACTAGTAAACTTCTACAATTTAGTTTTTGCATCAGTTGACACAAGCATGCAATTTTGCAAACAAGACATTTAAAATCCTGGATCAAAATGATCAAGGACACTTGCCTTGTTCCTAAGCTTGGTTTGGATCAAAAGCTTTGAAGTTCTGGT
This sequence comes from Tuctoria greenei, assembly GCA_036927565.1. Classification (NCBI taxonomy): domain Eukaryota; kingdom Viridiplantae; phylum Streptophyta; class Magnoliopsida; order Poales; family Poaceae; genus Tuctoria; species Tuctoria greenei. Next base: position 187,496,509 of record JAYESD010000006.1, read on the forward strand.
TCTGCAGGTCCTCGAAAGCACTCTCTACAGCGAGACCTTCTATTCCGTGTGAGAACATGCAAAATAACATTACAATCAATAAATGCTCATATATTACTCAATATGCCATGATATGCATGATTAATACAATTGTGAGGTGAAACTTGTTAATTAGTTGCTATTAATATTTACTAACTAGTTACAATTGTTTATAATAAGTTTGGAATTGATTCGTGTCAATTTGGAACTAATTCAACACTTAATAGATTCTGACACCGGACTAGTCCGCCCTATCCAGAACTGCAGAAAATATAGTTTTCTAGACAGCGGGGTTTTAGGGTTAAATTCTCATGGAAAATTGAATGTAGAGGGTGTACCGGGTATCTAGAGATCCAAGGGTCAAAGATTGGATGCAACACTTGAATCCTGATGTCTAGGGCTTGATGAAGATGAGTTGATGAAGAACGCCGGTTGTCAAAAAGTTGATGAAGATCAATCTTGATTGATCCTTCCCCCTCTTCTTCTCCTCCTCTTTGCCTCTGGACTCCCTCTTGATGTTGGCGCAGGGCAAAGGCGGCAACAAGGGTTTTTCTCAAAGGTTGGAAGGTGAGGGCATTAGGTTGTTTATATAGGGGTGGAGAGGTAGATTTTTGGGGTGAATTCCAAGCGGAATTTGGTGGGGGACATGTAGGGGCCTAGGTGGGGTGCACTTGGGCTCCTCTGGGGTTGGGCTTGAAGTTCTTAGGCCCAATTAAGGCAATTACCCTATAACCAATCGTGGAAGAATAATAGAACCCGAGTTGAATTCAGCAGGTCGGACTAGACCGCAATAAGGATCGGACAAAGTTCATTTTGCAACAGAGAGGTTTTCGTACAATTCTAGTATGTGTGGTCGGACAAGTCCGTTTTGGACCAGAAACTATTTTGGACAAGTCCAATGTACCAGTCAGACAAGTACGGAGTTGCAAATTAAAAAGCTTCTGGACTGAAATTTAGACGACAAGGTCGTACTAGTCCGCTCAAAATCGTACAAGTCCAGGAAACCATCAGAAGCTCAATCCGAACTAGTCCGTGTAGTGTGCCGGAGAAGTCCGTAGTCCTGAAGAACTCTGAATTTCCGAAACGGTGAGGGTTACCGGGCTAGTCTGGGTTTTAGGGCAGGACAAGTCCGTATCCTGACAGACTTAAATTCCTGATTAGATCTAAATTCATTTTAATCTTGTTCCTTTTTGGGTTGCATGTAGACAATGCACTATGCATGAAAATGAGGGTGTTACAAACCTACCCCTCTTAAAATGAATCTCGCCCTCGAGATTTGACGCGGAAGGAAAGAGATAGGAAAATTCCTTCTTGAGATCTTCTTCCAGCTCACAAGTCGCTTCCGATTCTGTATGATGCTTCCATTGCACCATCGAATCACCTTGTTCCTCGTGACCCTTTCCTTGGTGTCCAAAATTTTTACAGGTTGTTCAACATAGGTCAAGTCTTCCTCAAGCTCTAATTCTTCTACCAGTACTTGTTCTTCCGGAACCCTCAAGCACTTCTTGAGCTGTGAAACATGAAACACATCATGGACATCGGAAAGATGCACAGGCATCTCCAATTTATATGCTACTTCTCCCCGTTTGTCCAAAATTTGGAATGGTCCAATATAGCGAGGTGCCAACTTGCCTTGACGTTAAACCACTTGTGACCTTGCATAGGCGACACTTTGAGGTATATGAAGTCTCCCACCTCAAAATACAGGCTTCTTCATCCATTATCCGAGTAACCCTTTTGTCTTGATTGAGCAGCTCTCAAATTCTCGCGGATTGTCTGAACTTGCTTTTTGGCATCCTGGATTACATCAGGTCCAAACACTTGAGTTTCTCCTATTTCATTCCAAAACAAGGGTTTTCTACACCTTCTCCCATACAATGCTTCATATTGTGCCATCTTCAAGCTTGCTTGATAACTGTTGTTGTAGGAAAATTCAGAATATGGCAAGCTCTTGTACCAACTTCCTCCATACTTTAACGCACAAGTCCTTAGCATGTCCTCCAGAATCTGATTCATTCTTTTAGTTTGTCGATCCGTTTGAGGGTGATATGCAGAACTAAAGTTCAATTGAGTTCCCATTGATTCGTGCAGCTTTTGCCAAAACTGTGAGGTAAATTGAGAACCTCTGTTGGACACTATTTTCTTCGGAACTCCATGTAAGCACACTATTCTCCTAATGTACAATTCTGCCAACTCTACTCCACTGTAGGTAGTCTTGACACGAAGGAAACGCGCTGATTTCATCAATCGATCCACAATAACCCAGATTGAATCATAACCTGCTGAAGTGCGAGGCAAACCAACTATGAAATCTATACCAACCTCTTCCCAATTCCATTCTGAAATCTTCAACAGCTGCAATAATCCAGCTAGCCTTTGATGTTCAGGCTTGACTCATTGACATACATCACATAATGTGACATATTCAACTATATCCCTTTTCATACCATCCCACCAATAGTGTGTCTTCAGATCCTTATACATGTTTGTACAACTGGGATGGTTGGAGTAAAGAGAGTCATGTGCCTCTTTTAATATCAACTGTCGGAGACACTTCTCATTAGGCACAATTCCGTTTTCCAAGCCATAAAGTACCATGGTCATCCTCATCAAATCTAAATTATCTTCCTTTTTGGTTCATTTCCTTGATTTTCAGGATTTCCTTATCCCTGGTATGGCCCTCTCTCATTTCTTGCTTCAGGGTTGGATTCGACTCTATTGCCCCCATCTCATTTACAAATCGAAAATTCAACCGTTCAAACTCCTTGCATAGCTCGGGTGGCAATTCTCTAACTGTGAGCTGGTGGCTTGCTCCCTTTTGACTCAAAGCATCGGCCACTACATTGGCTTTTCCGGGATGATAATTGATTCTCACATCATAATCCTTAATGAGCTTCAACCATCTTCGTTGCCTCAAATTCAGATCCGTTTGCGTGAATATATACTCAAGACTCTTGTGATCCGTATAAATCTCACATCTATGGCCAAGGACAGAATGTCTCCAAATCTTCAACGCATGCACTACGGCTGCAAGTTCGAGATCATGCGTAGTATAATTCTGCTCATGTTTCTTCAGTTTCCTAGATGCATAAGTTACTACTCGACCTTCTTGGATCAATACACAACCAAGTCCTTGCCTTGAAGTATCGCAATAGATATCAAAGCTCTTGCTTACGTCTGACAATATCAACACAGGTGCTGTTGTCAATCTCTTCTTTATCTCCTCAAAACTGTCCTGACAAGCTTGAGTCCACTTGAAAGGCTTCTCCTCCATTAACAATCCAGTCATGGGCTTCACTATCTTGGAAAAGTCCTTGATGAACCGAAGGTAATAGCCAGCCATTCCAAGAAAACTCTGGATTTCCTTGACATTATGCAGAGATTCCCACTTTAGCACATCTCTAACCTTCCCTGGGTCAACTGACACTCCTCCTCTAGATATGACATGGCCTAGGAATGATAGCTCCCTCAACCAGAATGGGCACTTGTTGAACTTGGCATAAAACTGGTGCTCTCGCAATTTCTGCAATGTCAGCCTTAGATGCTCTTCAAGCTCCTCTTCACTCTTCGAGTAGATCATAATGTCATCAATGAACACTACCACAAACTTGTCCAAATACTCCATGGAAACTTATTCATAAGATACATGAAGTATGCAGGTGAATTAGTCAATCCAAATGACATGACCGTGTACTCATAGGATCCATACCATGTCCTAAAAGCTGCCTTAGGTATGTCTGATGGTCTAATCTTCATTCAGAAATATCCCGACCGAAGATCAATCTTAGACAATATTTTGGCTCCCGTCATCTGGTCGAACAGATCCTCTATGCAGGGCAACATGTACTTATTCTTAATTGTTACCTCATTGAGAGACCGGTAATTCACACAAATTCTTTGGGATCCATCCTTCTTATCTACGAAAAGCACTAGGGCTCCCCCCTGGCAATGAACTTGGGCATATAAACCATTCTCTAGCTGCTCTTGAATCTGCTTCTTGAGCTCCGCTAATTCCTTAGGAGGCATTCTATATGGACTCTTTGCTATAGGTGCAGTTCCAGGTATTAAATCAATGACGAACTCGATGTCACGATCAGGTGGCATACCTGGCAATTCCATAGGAAACACTTCTGGGTACTCACGAACAACTAGAATTTCCTCCAAAGTTACTCCTTTTGCATGATTTAGCATTGTCTTCTCGGTTGTGGGCTGAACTGTCTTGAATTCTATACTGACTCCTTTGTTTGTCAATTACACTGTCCGAGTGGCACACTGAATTACTCCATTATTCTTCCTTAACCAATCCATTCCAAGTATGATGTCCAAGCCTTGAGAATTCAGAACTATGAGGTTAATTGCCCCCCTTATGGAAATACTTACTTTTGGACATAATATATTCGTCCTCATCTCTCCTCCACGAGATTTAACCAACATATTATACTTCAGGTATGATATAGGCATGCTATGCTTTGCAACATACTTTGATGAGATGAATGAATGGGATGCTCCAGAATCGAATAATATAGTCGCGGGGTTGGAGTTTGCGAGAAACATACTAATCAAAACATTTTCAGCTTGCTGAGCCTCTTTTGCAGATACATGGTTCACTTTGCCACAAGCAAAATTCTGCGGTCCTCACTTGCCTTGAGTTGCTCCTCCATTGGGTCTAGGATTCTGCCTTGGAACATTGTTCATCTGTCCTTGACCTGATCTTGGGCATTGATTTGCAAAATGTCTCGCTTGACCACAAGTATAGCAAGTCTTTCCACTAGTGGCGCCAACGAAGTTAGAGCGGGGCTAATTCTGAGCATAGGCAGGCATGTTTGGGCGTGTCGCAGGCTGCACAGGTAAGCGTGGTGCTTGCATGGGTGGGCGTTGCTGCGTTGGCTGTTGTAGTCGCAGTGGATAAGCAAGACGGTATGCAGCAACAGACAGGTTGTAATATGATGCAACACGTGGTGCATAGCAAGGACGGATATTGCTTCCTAGCGGCTATCCCTGATATGGAATCTTCCTATTGTGGTCTAGCTCCATCTCCCGAATCTTGTTCTCAACCACAATGGCCTTGTCAACTAGCTTTTGAAAATTTGCATAGTCAGCATTGAGCTACTGATCTTGAATTTCATTGTTGAGACCCCTCATGAACAGATATTGCTTCATGCTATCAATACTGATGTCCTATGGAGCATATCTAAATAGTTGAGTGAATTTACTGAGATAGTCACTCACACTCATCCTTCCTTGCCTAACGTTTTCAAATTCTTGTCTTCTCAATATCATAACTCCCTCTGTCACATAGTGAGAGCGAAACTTCTCCTTGAATTCAGCCCAGGTGATTCTTTCTTGATTTTCATGGGCATTGCATAGAGATTCCCACCAGTCTGCAGCAGCTCCAACCAACTGGTGTGAGGCAAAAAGAACCTTCTCTCTATAACTGCACTGGACAATAACAAGTTTCTTCATTACGGACTTTAGACAATCATCAACTTCCATAGGGTTTGTGGCTTGAGCAAAAGTAGGCGACTTGGTCGTCATGAACTCTCCAAATGGTTGTGGGGTGGAGGGGGTGGTGGTGGTGGTGGCGACATGTGGGGCTGACTGTTGTTGCCAGGTTGCAGCTGTCCCATGGTCTGTATCATGGTGTGCATGAGCTGGTTCCGCATAGCCAATAGCTGCTTAAGGTTGATAGCTCCTTGTGCAAATCTCTGGTTGTTCTGGGGTGCTTCATTGTTCTCGTCCTCACCATTTGCATTCCTTTGGTTGCGAGTCCTCGACATCTATTAGTGAAAGAATAGTAGAGACAGAAGAATTTAGAATTTGGAAAGAAACACCCCAATCTATATGCATCAAGGTATATATAACTAAACAACTCATTTATTAATACTAATAACCCAATTAGAGGATGTGGACAAGGATCCCATAACTCTCTACTACATGCGGATGTGGACAAAACACTAGACGTTCCACAACTCGCACCAAGCACACAACTCAAGCACACACCAAGAAAATTTAGCACACCACACTAAACACAACTAAAAGTATCTAAATGCTTTTTCTAACTTCTAATAGGAGACCTAAACTTAATTATATGAGCCGTGGCTCTCCTAGCCATGAGGCGGCGAAGGCGACGACAGCAGCGAGGCAAACATGGACGCGCACCAAGGTGAGTTGGCCGTCCATGTAGGCGCTGGAGAGGTAGCTATACCATTAACTTCCATGGTGGCACGGACTTCCTCTTGCTTTTCCATGATGAAAAGCTTCTTACGGAGTAGCAGATCTCTTCCATGGCATCAACATAGTGATTTTCCAAGTTCACCAATACTGCCTGAGATCTGTTAGTGGCACGATAATTGATTTGAGCTCCATCTTGCGGCCTTAAGACTTCCCTTGTTCCCTTCTTGCGTTGCGGGTGCAGCACAAAATTGGTACCTCCAACCTGCTCTCGATAAATGTGGCACAATCTAGTAAGTGCGTCCCAAGCCACATCATCAATAGCTTGCTCCCTGGTGGATCTCCATGTGGATGCGAAGTGTCGGGTGACCACCTCATCTCTAGCAAGAATAGTAACTTGAGCCCTCCATTCTCCCCGTCCATGGCGAGTAATCCTATTAACATAATATTTTGGATGCATCTTGCATAAATCAAGGAACTCCTTTAATTGTTTAGATGCAAATCCTCCATCAGTGCCGTCAGAACGAAATTCTTGAGCATTGCGGTAAACTAGGCATTTGTCCTCCTTTCTGGCTTCACTAGGTTGTGATGCATTCCTTTAGGCTTTGGGTACTTCTTCTTGTGCAGCGGGTTCCTCCTCTTGTTGCGGTTACTCCTCATTTTGGGCTTCATTTTCATTTTCCTCATGTGCTTTACTTCCCTCTTCCTCACTATCACAGATTTCCACCATCTCCGGATCTTCCTCCTCACCTTCATAGGACTCCACCATCTCAGGGTCTTCCTTTGTCGGGTTGGAGTGTTCATACTCAACTTCCTTTGCGGGAGAACTCACTTCTTCCTCCTCTTGAGCTGTTTCCATTTGTGGCTCCTTGCGAGGCATAAGCTTGCTTCCAAGGGGTGACAGACGAGCTCTCTTGCGGGCTGTCATTTTGGTGTGAGCCATCTACATGAAAATATGAGAAAAATAGAGGAAAACTCAAATATCAGTTCTGAAATTGCGGCACCAATAAATCAAGATGAGAAGATGTGCATTTGCTCAAAAATATGGAAAAATAGCAAAAATAGCAGCAGCAACAAAAACAAAAATGTTCCCCATTTTATATAGCTAGTGGAAGGCAAATTAGTGCAAAACAAACTATTATTTGAATAGGAAAGAAGTCCTAAGTGATTTGTGATGTCCATGTTACCTAGCCATGCGTCCTACGGTCAAACACGGCTCCGATACCAATTTGTGACACCCAGTTCCAAAAATGAACCGAGCTGATGCATATGTGTGCCCAGGATGTTGAACACACATACACAAGTGATTCACAAACGATAAACAAATTATAACCATGTCTCGAATAATAACACTAATAATAATACCTTATTACAAACCAAATAGTCTTTAATACAAGCTCTAAACAACTGCAGCAGAAAACACTAAACACTAATGACTCCAAACTCCACAGGCAAGCTTGACGGTAACACGCGTGCCTAGTACTCCTCAAAAACCTCCTGGTACTCCACATTGTCACCTGCGTCTGAATTTGTTGGAGGAATAGCAAGGGTGAGCATATATCATACTCAACAAGTGTGGAAAAGTATGACATGTAGCTTAAACAAGGAATGATAAGAAATAATGGCTAATTGCATAAAAGTACATTCAAAACAGTTAAAAATGCAATTATATCAACATTAAGTGAGGTCCTTCCCAAATAACCCATATAACATCAATTTCAACTTAAATAACCAATACCATCAATAATAATCCATAATCAACTCATAACTGCTTATATGACTCAATTTCATCAATTCCATATACCAAAGCCAATTAAAGAACCAATACCAATTCCCAATTCAATTTCAGCCATTAAACCAAGCTTAAGTTCAAACTCTAATCATGTGAGGGTCCAAGTTGCTCATAACCGGGAGCACGACTATCATGATAGTTTTTAACACACTCTGCAGAGGTTGTACCACTTTACCCACAAGTTCGTGATTTCATCACCTTTTGATGACTAAGGAATCTCAATTATGCCGTCTCACACTTCCTTAGATGTGTGGCCAAGAGATCTCAAAATAGCCTTTACAAAGTGATTACTAGCATATTTAGACCCCACTAAGGTTTCACCGGTGGTGATGTCTCCAACTGAGCACATCCAACCAATGGCCCCCTCTTGAGCTATTTGGATCCCAGGGTAGTCCCACCAATCTCTACAAACCCATCCGACTACCCCTTCCCCGAGCATTCTTAATGGTCCCAATAGTACTGGCAAACACTAATTAGTCAGCTAAGCCGCACCCATACTTGGCCCCGTGGTGGCACTGTAAATCCTGGATGGTCCGTCCACGAACCGATCCTTAGATCTAAAGTAAGCAAAACCACCAAAACAGTCCAACCCATTCCACATAACCAGCTTGCTCAGATCCCTAGGCACCATGTTGCTGAAGGGTCATTATTATCAATTATCATCATTCATATGTTCAATAGTTCATAATTAAGCAATTATAGTTGATTCCCAACCCAATTGAGTATAGCGATGCAAAAGTGTAAAATACCCTCCCCGACTCTCTACCTTGTGTTCAAGTGACTAGGGTGCTCATACAAAACTAGTAAACTCCTACAATTGGGTTTTCCGATCAATTGACACAAGCATGTAATTTTGCAAACAAGGCATTTAAAAACCTGGATCAAAATGATCAAGGATACTTTCCTTGCTCCTGAGCTTGGTTTAGATTGAAAGCTTCAAAGTTCTAGTTCTGCAGGTCCCCAAAAGCACTCTCTACAGTGAGACCTTCTATGCCGTGCGACAACATGCAAAACAACATTACAATCAATAAAGGTTCATATGTTACTCTATATGCCATGATATGCATGATTAATGCAATTGTGAGGTGAAACTTGTTAATTAGTTGCTATTAATGTTTACTAACTAGTTACAATGGTTTATAACAAGTTTGAACAAGTTTGGAATTGATTCGAGTCAATTTGGAACTAATTCAGCACTTAACAAATTCAGACACCAGACTAGTCCGCTGTCAGGGCCAGACTAGTCCGCCCTGTCCAGAATTGCAGAAAATAGGGTTTTCTGGACAACGGTGTTTTAGGGTTAAATTCTCGTGGAAACTTGAATGTAGAGGGTGTACCGTGTATCTAGAGATCCAAAGGTCGAAGATTGGATGCAACACTTGAATCTTGACGTCTAGGGCTTGATGAAGATGAGTTGATGAAGGTTTGGTGATGAAGAACATCGATTGTCAAAAAGTTTATGAAGATAAATCTTAATTTATCCTTCTACCTCTTCTTCTCCTCCTCCTTGCCTTTGGACTCGCTCTTGACGTCGGCGCTGGGCAAAGGCGGCAGCAAGGGTTTTTCTCAATGGTTGGAGAGGTGAGGGCATTTGGTTGTTTATATAGGGGTGGAGAGGTAGGGTTTTGGGGTGAATTCCAAGTGGAATTCATTGGGAGACGTGTAGGGGCCAAGGTGGGTCCACTTGGGCTCCTCCGGGGTTGGTCATGAAGTTCTTGGGCCCAATTAAGGCAATTACCCAATAACCAATTGTGGAAGAATAATAGAATCCAAATTGAATTTAGCAGGCCAGACTAGTCTGCAATAGGGACCGAACAAGTCCGTTTGGCAACAAAGAGGTTTTCAGACAAGTCTAGTATGTGTGGTCGAACAAGTCCGTTTTGGACCAGAAACTATTTTGGACAAGTCCGGTGTACCGGCCAGACAAGTCTGGGGTTGCAAATTAAAAAGCTTCCGGACTAAAATTTAGACAAGGTCGGACTAGTCCGCTCAAAATTGGACAAGTCCAGGAAAACATCAGAAGCTCAATTCTGAATAGTCCGTGCAGTGTGCCGGACAAGTCCGGAGTCCTGAAAAACCTTGAGTTTCTAAAACAGGGAGGGTTAGACTTAAATTCCTGATTAGATCTAAATTCATTTTAATCTTGTTCCTTTTTGGGTTGCTTTATGTTAAACATGTATGAGGATGTATGCAATGCATTATGCATGAAAATGAGGGTGTTACAGCATGCCAAGCTAAGGGAACTAGAGCATTCTTCAATCCACCCCTAGAGTAATGACCATATTCTCATCCATGATGAATGAGAATAGGACTCCTTCAACTCCAGCATGAATATGGTCATGGATTGGTGAGGCCAACCCATGACATGAGTGTTGGATGAAGGTCCAACTATCCACCCCATGGTGGAGGCAAATCAAGAAGAACTCTTGGAGCCTCCCCCAAGCTTGGGCTGGATGACTTTGGCTCTTACTGGAAGCTGAAATTCTTCCGCGAAAGGCAATGATGTTGCCTAATGGTCATTTGTTGAGGTATGCCTTGAATCATCTTGCAGCTGAGTACTGGCGTCCTCGTTGGCCATCCCATGAAATGAGCTAGCCAACACTACCCTGTTTTCACAGAAAAGGAGAAAACAAACAAGGGTAATCCTGTCTAATAACTACTAGTACATATAGCTTAATCACAAGTGATAGCTATCCTTCACTTCCTTTGCCTTCCTTGGCAACGGCGTCAGAAATACTTGTTGACTTTTCTTACGTCACAGATCATCTATCAAAAGAGATGAGGTCCGCAAGCACATGAAAACTGTCGTGTAGCATTTCACCCAAGAGTATTCCTGAGGGTATCATATTTATACCAAAGAAAGGCAATGGAGTAAAGTAAACACTACTCTTATGATCAAGCTATGAGATACTAATCAATTATCAAGACAGGGGTAAGTTGATAATATATGGGTAGTGTGACACACACTTAAGCAATCTATTCTAAAGGGTAGATGAGTCCTAATGGAGGTTAAATTAAAAGTAGGGAAGTTGCTCCTATAATGCTTCTAATATACATATACATAGCCTAGATTAGATACTAATGAGCATGTCAATGGTGAATCTTTATGCTAAGTTTTTCAACATGTCGGGCACAAGTTTACCCCTAGCAATACTAGGACGATTGTCGCCAAGAGCCTGTGGCATAGCCGAACGTGGAGGATTACAAAGGACAGATAGAGCTATCACTGCCTACTCCCTACCTTTTCAATCCGTGGGTCTAGGAGACATCCAACGCTACTTAACTATCCTAGCACCATGCTAGCATATTAAGTAAATACCTTAGGAGCCGCGACCCAAGCCATCCTAAGGCAATGAGTAACCTAAACATCGTTGAACCAATGTTGAGACATAACATAAGTTATTCATATTAACATGATCATATCATAACTACTTAGACCACAGTGGGGGTTTACAGTGTTTATGATGATAGTATAATGACATTAAGGCATTATCATAAAGATTATTCCTACCACATACATGGAATCCACAATCAAATAAGAAACGCTTCATCCAAGTATATGCATAAAAGAAGACTAAATGTAATATCTTTATTATGCATAAAGTCACAAATATAAGAAAAGATAAATGATCAATACCTTTCCCAATTTAGACTTGGGACTAGAGGCTCTGCTCCCTATAACCTAGTTCCATGAAGGACTAAGAGAACTAGTGTACACAATAGAATGATGCTCAAGTGGTGTGTGTTGATGTGAGGGGTGAGGGGTCCTATTTATAGCTTGGAGAAGGGTCGGTCCCTGCCAAAAGCGCGCGAATAAGTCACTACTGACTTGTTCAAGCTAGGAGGAGCCAACACGTGTTGTTTGACCACGTTTTGCGTCGGGACTAGGTCGGCCCTAGTCGACCGACCTGGTCAGTGTATTGTTTCGCGTGTGATTTCTCCAGGTCACTGATAGGTGGGTGCCCCTTATTTGATATTGGGTGTACACCGTTGGATGGCCTTGGATACTTTTGTTTGTGGACCATTTGATCCATGAGGTGCCACATGTTGGTGCTTGATTGGCTAGAGTGATATTTTATAGGATCCATCTCCTTGTTTCACTTCAATTATATATAAAATACCTGCATGCACCAATTTCTCCAAGGACAAGTGGAAATAGGTGAAATAGAAAGGTGATGTGTGCAAGAAATGATATTTCCTTCACATAATTGAGTTATATTGACGGGTGAAATTGGTATATAAGAGCCGTCAACATATGCTAGCTCCAACTCCGGATGAAAGGGGAGTGATGTATTTGAACGGACACTTGGGCCGCTTGTCACAGCCCGAAATTTTAACCAAAGACAAAAATCACTCTGAATTAAATTTTTTGAATAAATCCCGAAACAAACATTAATCTTCAATAAAAATCGAGTCGTAAGAGAGTGTAAATACAAATGCAAACACATATTAAAACAAATCAAACTATAAAATAGATTTGAGATGAAAAACTATAGATGAGATTTAAAACATAAGCATATACACATATTGAGATGACCACTGAATAATGGAAGTAAATAAAGGAGAGCAAGCAATTGACTGAACATTATGAGAACCTAAGCCGAGTCAAACCCCAAAACCATGTTGATATTAAAGAAAACTTTGTTGGCAGTAAATATATACAAGGTAACCTATAGACACCGGCACAAACATTTTACACAGGGACGCAACAAATAATACATCAAATAAAAATAATAAATCTAGTGTGGGTATATTTAAATCAAGCAGCTAGCAACCCAATGAGTATAATTTAAACTTCAATTCCAAGTTCAAAATGACATAATCCAAAAATTACTCAAACTAGACTCAAATTCAAATCCAAATAATTCAACCACCTTCGAAAATTACGAAATAAAAATATTGAAATAGAGTGAACTAGGAGAAAATAATTTAAACCAAAACCAACTTCAAAATCAAATCCAATTTCAAAAGGAATGGAAAAAGAAAAAGGAATTAGAAAGGAAAAGCCCAAATCAATTCCTTCCTGGGCTGAGCCCAATTCCTCCCTTCCACCTCCAGCTCGGTCTAGCAGGACAATCCTTTTTCTCAGCCGGCATGGCCCGTCTCTCCTCTCAATGCGCGACCCGCTACGAAATCTCCCCTCCCTCTCACACGGCCTGGCCCAGGGAACCACCGTCTTCCTCCGGCCGCCTTCCCCTTCAGGCCCGACCGCGCCTCCGTGAAACCCTCGATGGGACTTCGCCCGTCGCTCCACACTGCACTACGCCAGACAGTGAGCCGCCCTGCCACGACGTCGCCTCCTCCCTTTTCCCCACCTCTCCATCATGGCACCAAGGAAACGAGTGCGCCAAGGAAACGAGCAGCTACCTTCCGCCTCGTGAACCGCCATGGAACCGCCTAGACGGGCTATAAAATGCACCCCTTCCCTTCTGTTTCGATCTCAAAACCACCCCACCTCAATCCCTGTCAATTAGAGAAAAGAACCAAGCCTGAGCGAGCTCTGTCACCTTCAATTTGGAGTTTCCCATCTTCCTCCCCAATTCCAGCAACCTCGCCCGTTTCGACACGTCGAAGTCGAGGTAATCCAGTTAACCTCTCCAATCACTTCCCAAATGTGCAGAACGCGTAGAACACTCATTGTTTGGTCGCTTAGCGCACTGCAGAGCAGATCCCGACGATCCTCGCTGGCGTCGCCGCGCTCCATAGTCGACGGAGAGCTAGGAGATCCCTCCACCTAATTCACCTTGCCCGACGTACTTGTAATAGCTCTTAGGACGCGTAGGGGAACTTATATGGAGGAGAAGACCACCGGAAGCGTGTTCCCGGCGCGCCACCACCATGTCTGCTGCCTTTCCTCATCTTCGGCCACCGTGGGTGTCGTCTCGGCCGGTGTGACCACCCCACCAATTTCCACACATGCTAGAACACGCCCTTGGCCAGTCATCTCCTTGTTGTAGCCAACGCTCACGAGTTTCCCCTTGAGCGCCGCCGCCATTGCCGTCTGCGACTGTCGAAGTGGTTAACCAACACTTCCCCCGATACTACTAAATGTAGCCCGCGGAGGTTCCTGTATTGGTTTGGGCGCGCAAAGAACGGGAACAAGATGATGACACAGGTGATTTACGTGGTTCGGGCCGCGTGAGCGTAATACCCTACTCCACGGGGTGTGTGTTGTTGTATTGAGTAAGTCTGTAACACTCGTATGCTTGTGTGCTTGGATCAGATTGAGTCCCCCTGTATCGTGCGACACATTCCTTTTATAGTTCAAGGACTGACCGTTACAACATTTGCCTGATCCGATATGTTGCCCTGACGTATTCACTAACCTAATACACAGTCTATGAGTATTAAGCGTGATTAGTAGGGTGATAACGTGCCTTAATGGCTGCGTTACCCCTATTAATAGTCCACTAATCGTTTGTTGTTAATATAACATTAATGACACGTAATCAGGTCTTGTAACTGCCGCTTTAACTGTTCCTTGAATGTCCATGCTGTTGGTGTTGTAGGTCCGGAAGCTCCACACGTGGCAGTTCTGGAGCTTTCTCTCGTGGGGAGATAAGTCCAGAACTAACACACAGGTGGCGGCACTGGAGCTTCCCTATACGGGGGGTTAGGTCCGGGGTCATTATTCATGTGTCAACGCTGGGGCTTCCCTATGTCGGGAGTCCAGCTCCGGTCTTATATTACACGTGGCAGTCCTGGAGCTACCCGTATGAGGGAGTGAGGTCCAATGCCATGTGACACGTGGGGCTTGAAGAAACCTTCAACTCGGACAAGTGGAATTCTCTTACACTTCTTGCGGTATCATGGGGTACCCGATACGCAGGGTACCGACAGTGGCCCCCGGGCCCACCTCTAGGAGAAACCCTCTGGGCCATTATTCTATCGAAGGTGGGGCCATCGTTGATTCCCGCCTTGTAACTTCAAAGGTATTCAGATATTCCATTGTGGTGATGGTTCGGGGTTAAACCACCACCGCGTGGCTTGCTTTGAATGCGGCAGATGAGATCTTTGAGTGCGGATCTTACACAATTGAAGGTGTCCAGTTCCCTATACGAAAACCATATCGATTCCGAGCACCTTGTCAGGCTGCCACCTTTGGGTTTCCCGCCGCCCATCATGACAACAGTTCACATGGGGTAATGACCTCGACCTCTTCGTCGGGGTGGCCCTGGGCCCATTCGTCATTGATGGGGTAGATTTTTGAAATGTGACCCTGCTCTCATTGCGGTTTCCATCCAAGCGTCGCTGAGGCTTACTTAGAAAGGGAAGTATGCACGGTTTGAGGACTCTTTACGATTTCAATCAAACTTGCGCTCAGAGCCTCCCAAACTTCGCATAGCTTTCCTTTCCCTTGCTCCACTTTGCCACGATGGAGTTAGGACTTCCCAAGAGCCGCATCCAGAGCAAGGACAATCTGATGAAGGTCCGAACCTTCATGGGATGGTCCAGCGACTCCTTCAACCACTTGGTTCATGGCGGCAAGCTCCCCTTCAAGAAGGAGCGTCACGGGGAGATGGTGTACTTTTTGGCGTATGCCATGGTGGGACTAATCCCACCATTCTCGAGCTTCATCCTGATGTTGCTGGACTTCTACGGCCGCCAACTGCATCACCTTGGCCCGCACTCCCTTCTGCTCGTGGCCACTTTTGTCCACTTTTGCGAGATGTGGGTGGGCGTGCCTCCCTGCGTCGAGTTGTTCCGGACCTTCTTCACAGCTTATACCACCGGCAAGGGGGCGTATTTGGGGTGCTTCTATTACTCCGTGAAGCGCAAGAACTGCCCCTTCAAGTACTTGAAGTCATTCCTCTCTGGCAAGTGGGACGCCTAGAAGAAGGATTGGATCGTCATTACAGTGGAGGAGCACGACAGGTTGGAGCTGCCCCAAGGACTCCCCAACATCAACACCGAGGCCTGGAACGTAGTTCCGAAGTTGTCGGATGCGTTTAACCCTGTCGTGACCAGGATCCGAGAATGCGTGGAGGGTGGAGTGAGCCCCAAGATTGTCTTCGAAAATTTCTTGGTGAACAGGTGGGCTCCGCTAAGGAAGAGGGAGAAGCTCGCCAGGTCTCTCAACACTGTGATGGATGACGACTAGATTGAAACCGGTTTGAAATCCAACTTGGATGATGAAGCTTTGAAGCTCCATCTCAAGAAGTTTCAGCATGGGCTTGTCGACGACGACGACTTGGCTCCGCCGGCTACTTTCCTGCCCTTAAATATGATTCCAGAGATCAGTAGGGAGCTCCAGAGGAAGATGCCGATGCTAGACGACCTTGGCGAGGTAGAAAAACGCCAGACCTACAGGGTTGTAATACCCAGAGCTTCTGAGGAGGTGGCCACCCCTGCTCCGAGCCAGAGGATTGAAGACATTGGCAAGGGCAAGGGCAAGGAGCCAGATGAGTCTTCCAGTCGGAAGAGGAAATGGAAGCATGCTGATGGGAGGTCAGTTAGGCCTGCTCCATCTACAACAACACCTTCTCGTCGGCGAGGGAGAACTTCTGCGACTTCACCACCTTCGGGACAAGCGTCTTCTAGAGGTGCCAGCTCCGGACAGTCGACTCCGGTCCCAGTGCCAGCGAGGGGCTCTAGGTATGGAGGTTCTTCTTGGCCGAGGGATACCTCGGCTGATGCGACACCAACAGTGTTGACAGGTTCTGGGCAACATTCCGGAGCTCCTCCCGTGCTGACCACAGCGAGCTCTGGCTCGGAGCCTCCAGCGAAGAGGTTCCACACAGATTGGAGCAGTAGCTTTCCAAGGTAAGCTTTGTTTTTTCACCTTGATTTGCCACTCTTGTTTTTATCATGTCTTGAATATTCCGATTTTTTATCTGTAGGGCATCAAAGTCGGTGGCTAAAGCTCCGGCCTCTGTCACACCGGCCGAAACAGTGCGGACGAAAACTCCAGCTTCCACCCCCGCGTCTCCTCCAGTGGTGGCTGAGGTCACGACAGCTCTAGCGCCACCTGTTGTGGATCTGGATTCAGAGTCATCGCTAGAAGCTCCCGTGTTAGCGCCATACCACGGGGGAGAAGTTGAAGATTCATCGCCGACCACAACACCGGAGGCTGAGGCTCAAGTGCGGGAGGTGGAGATGTTGGAAGCTCTGGCGTTTGAGCCAGAGGTTACCGAAGCTCCGGTTCCTGCACAAGAGGTTGTTGCGGGACCGATGGTGCCAGAAGCTCCGGTCCTCGAACCGGAAGTCGTCAAAGCCCTGGCCATTGAACTGGAGATGATCAAAGTTCCGGTTGTAGCTCCAGCCCTCGGTCCAGACGTTGTTGAAGCTCTGACAGTTGAGCTGGAAGTAGCTGATGTGCCGGCACCTGAACCGGCGATGGAAATGGCTTCGGGTGAAGCCTCGATGACCACCCCAGAAGTAACTGCTCCGGAGGTGCAAACGCGTGAGGCAGAATGCCATGAAGAGGCGGAGGCAGGCTCTTCTCCCGTGGAGCCAACAATTGAAGTTCCTGCAGTAGAACCTTTGGCGTCGGCCCCAGAGGTAGGAGTTCCCCCAGCGGGTTCTTGCTCTACTACAGTCGAAGAGCTTCCAGAGGGTGGCCCCAGTGCTGCAAGAGCTGAGTGTACCTCACTTGTAGAGTGGGACCCTATTTTTGTTATGGATAATCCTCTGGAACCGGCAGAGATGACCCCAATAGGTCTGGAGCCCATTCCCTTGGCGTTGTCCATAGACAATGCCTGCTCGAGCCTCTGACAAGTTCAGCTCGCCTTTGATCATGAGAGCAAGGTCCTTGAGGAGGAGCGCCACACCTTGAGGCTTTGGCGCAATAGGCTCCACTTTGAGACCACACTTGCTCAGACGAGGCTTGCTGATCAGAAGGAGTGGGTCCAGAGGGAAATGACCCGGATGAAGTACTGGAGCAAACTGCTGGAAGAGAAGGAAGCTGCAATCAGGGCGCTCGATGCCAATTCTCGAGAGATCCTTGAGCAAGCTAAGGAAAGGCGTGATGCTGCTAATGAGCATCACAAAAGCCTCAATGAATTAAATGAGGTCCTCCTGAAGTGTCGAGCGGACCTTGATGCGAGAGAATATAAGCTCTTGAAACAACAGGAGGATGTTTTGAAGAGAGAGGAGGAGCTCACCCAGAAATTTACTCTGGTTGAGCAAAATTTTGCAGAGCGCACTAAGAAGTTGGATCTATGGAGTGCGGAACAAAAGGAGAAGTACTGGAAGTTGGGGTAGGAGCTCTCGAAAAGAGAGGCTAATATTGCCGCTAGAGAAGGGAAAGTGAGGGGCAGGGAGAAGGACTTGGCCGAACCATGGAAACACATCCACCTTTGAGAGATGGAGCTAACCAACTGTGAAAAGCAGGCTGCTGAGAATATGCAACAACATGCCAAAGTGGTGGAACGCCTCGCTCGTGAGAGTTTGGAGCTAGCGGCCGCCCGGAGGTCACTGGAGGAGCTGCGGAGCTCGAAGGCAACTGAATCCCTGATGGTATGGGATTTTCTGGGACGTGCGGACAGGGTCCTTGTGCCTCTTGGTTTCAGTCCAGTATGCCCGGAGGACCTAGCGCAGGAGCTGGACCAGACGCTGGTGGCGCTTGGCTCCGCCGATAGTAAACTCGATGCAATGGGCAATGTAATCGCTGATCAGCTGGAGATAGAGGGGAAATCTCAGACTAAAGATGTTGCCGAGTATATCTTGGCGTGTTACAGAAGCCGATACTCCCAATTCTCTCTCAATCCAGTCATTGAAGGGCTCATTGCCGAAGAAGAGGATGTCGCTAGAGCTAGTGTCCAAGAGGCTGCTGAGAAGGTTGCTTCGTTTTTCCACAGGACTTAGATCCTCCAGTAGCTAGGACCTTTTCCTTTTGCCCCTTGCTTTAATCCCAATTTTGTAATCAAGTACTTTGAAAGAATGAAATCCACTCTTTTTGCCATGAATTTCACTTTGTCTTCAATATATTGTGCTATACTATGCTCTATCTTGTTGGCTGTGACGCCCGGTTCCGAAAAAAGAACCAAGCTAACGCATATGTGTGCCGAGGATGTTTAACACACATACACGAGTGCAATCACAAATGATATACAGATAATTACCACAGAACAAGATTAATTAACCAAATTTTATTACACAAACCATATTATCCTCGAATACAAGCTCCAATGTATATTTATGACAAGTTCAACTAATGCAGCGGAAATAAACTAATTAAGCAACTAAGCAAACTAAGCATAAGGGATAACACAGCTCCAATAACACCACATGCAAAGCTGACGGTAGACACGGCCTAGAACTCCGCATTCTCACCATTAAACTCCCAATCTTGACCTGCAACTGTTGGGGGGATTGCAAGAGTGAGTACATGTCATACTCAGCAAGTGTGGAAAGTATGACATGTGGCTGATTCAAATGACGACAATAATAATGGCAAAGTGCTGAAAAGTACATAAAAACATTTGAAAAGCAATATATTACACGTATGTGAAGTAAACCCATCATAATCATAAGTAATATCACAATACCAATCCATAGTTCACCATCCTCATCAATAATTCCAGATTTCACCATTTACCAATAACCATATTCAATACCAGAAATTAATCCATAACCATAATACCAACCATAACCATCCCAAATACCATCCCAATACCGAGTACCCTCTAATCATGGAAGTTGTCCAGGTGCTCATAACCGGGAGCACGGCTATCATGATAGTTTTAGACACACTCTGCAGAGTTTGTACCGCTTTACCCACGTGTTTGTGATTTCATCACCCGTCAGCGACTAAAGAACCTTCCTTATGCCAATTACACTTCCTTTGTTGTATGGCCAAGAGATCACAAAATAGCCTTTACAAAGGGATTACTATCCTATTTAGACCCCACTGAGATTTCACCGGTGGCGATGTCTCCTACAGAGCACATCTTCAACCGAGGGCCCCCTCTTGAGCCATTCGGATCCCAGGGTAGTCCCACCAATCATCAACAAACCTAATCCGACTATCCCTTCCCCGAGCATCCACAATGGTCCAAACAGCACTAGCAAAGCCCTAATTAATCAGCTACGCCGCACCCATACTTGGCCTCATGGTGGCACTGTAGTCCTGGCTTATTCTCGTATGAACCGGTCCTTAGATCTAAAGCAAGCAAACCACCATATGTCCAACCCATCCACATACCAGGCTTGCTTAGATCACCCATTACCATATCATATTGACCAGTTCACATTAACCAAAATATCATTAATGCTTAATTAAATGTGCAGTGTTGTTTTCCCATCCCAATTAATTAAGCGAAGCAAAAAGGTAAGAAGCCCTTCCCGACTCCCTACCATATATTCCAGGTGACAAGGGTGGTCAAACAAAGCTAGTAAACTTCCTATCATAGGATTCCCATCAAATTGACACAAGTATGCAATTTTGCAAACAAAACACTTATTTTAAAACAGGATCAATATGCTTCAAGGACACTTGCCTTGCTCTTGCGGTTGATTAGGATCAAAGCCTTCAAATTCCTTGTGCTGTAGATCCTCCGCGGCACTCTCTAGCGCAGATCCGTCTTATCCGCACAATAAACATACAAGATAAGAAACACAATCAAAGAGTGCACAAATATTACTCAATATGTCATGACATGCATGATTGATGCAAATGCAAGGTAGAACTTGTTAATAGATTGCTTTTAATGATCACTAACTAGTTCTAATAGATTTTAACAAGTTTATACAGGTTTGGAGTTGATTAGATCAAATTTTTGAATTAATTCAACACAATTTAACCAGAAAGATTGGACTAGTCCGCTAGAGACTGGACAAGTCCGCACCCTGCGAGATCAGCAGATTAGGGTTTTCTAGATCAACGTAAATTTGGAGATTAGGGGTTGAATTCACATAAGAAAAAGATAATAGAAGGTATACCAGGTGTTTAGAACTCAAATGAATCAAGAAACTTGGAGGTAGCACTTGGATCTTGGTGATCTAGGGTTGGTGATGAACTTGGAGATGAATTGGTGATGAGGAACGAAACTTGGTGGAGATCTTGATCCTCTTTCGTTTCCTCCTCTTTTTCTTCTTGCTTGGGATCTTCTCCTCCCTCCTTGGTGGTGGCTCTCCACGAACTAGGGTTTGGGTGGGGTGGAAAAGTGGCAAATAGATGTCAATCCAAGGGGTGGGGTTGTTTATATAGAGGTGGAGGCTAGGGTTAGATGGATTTCGAGTTTGGGAGGAGTAGAGGCCGGTTTAGAGTCCCACATGGGCTCTAAAAGAGTTAGGCATGACGTCCCTAGGCCCACTTAACGTGAAACCCAAGAAACAAGTCATAAAATAGAAGATCAACTCGGAGTCGCGAAATATCGGACAAGTCCAGAAAGGACCGGACTAGTTCGAAGTCGTCCAGAGAGAAAACTGGACAAGTCTGGCCAAAAATTGGACAAGTCCGACTTTAAATAGAAAGGAAATTAGACAAGTTCGCTGGAACACCGGACTAGTCCGGAAAAGTCCAGGGACTTAGCAATTTTCAAGGATTCTTGGAATATCGGACTAGTCCGCACAAAATCGGACAAGTCCGAAAGTTTCAAGAGGCAAAATCGGACTAGACCGCAGCAAAAATGGACAATTCCGTTTTTAGTCAGAGAGAAATCGGACTAGTCCTCAGTAAAATCGGACTAGTCCACACTTTCCTGCGATTTAAGTGCGGTTTTGTTCCAAATAAATTTTAAACTCGTTCCTCTTGTTGTGGGTTAATGTTAAACATGTATATGAGTGTATGTAGGGCATGATGCATGAAAATGAGGGTGTCACATTGGCCCCCTGGTATATGTACACAATTCGAGTGTGTACATGTACAAAAAGGATTTGACAATATGTTTATGACCTGAATGCTTCAAACTTGTAGATTTTAGGTCCGAAGTCTTTATCTCCGATACCTCGACGGCTGGCCCCCTGGGGCTGTCAGAGCTTGATAGCTTCGACGGTACCCACTATCAACATATTAAATATCGACAGCGGGCCCCCTTGGAGGATGTCGGAGCTTAGTAGCTCTGGCGTTGTCCACCATCGCTATGAGTTTTTGTTTTTCCTACACATTAAATACAAGAAAAGAGTAAAATTCGTCCTCTTGTCTATCAATCATTTGTGACTTATCATTCTTATTTGAGTTTTAAATCCGAAGGAACTTGATATGGTAACAAGCATATTGATGTAACCTTACCATATCTGTACGCTTTTTTAGTACTCACCCTACGTAGGCCTGTCGGGGTGTAGGTAGAGTGGCGTACTTAGGGTGCTGGACTAGGCTAAGTCGATAGCACACTCCGGACCTATGTTGGCTTGGCGTTTAGGCAAGTAGACTATACAACATGTTAAGATCCAAAGAGATCAACAATATAACTTGTAACACATATGAATAACTTGGACAAAAACTGAAAAAGAATTGCACAACTTCATTGAAGGATAAAAAATAATAATTTGATATATCGAGCCTTGTACAAAAATAAATGCACGTGGAGTCTGTTTTCATATGACAATGTCTTTCATTATAGGTCCGGATTACAGGGGAGACAAGGACACACTTAGAGTGCAAGACCAAGCTAAGTGTGCTATACATCTTGTACTAGCCCTGGGTAGGTAGTTAAACTTTGAGTGCTGTGACTGTATAAAGTGTTACTTGAACTTCCCGAACCTTCCCGGAGGGGTACAAATGTTCTCCTGGAGGACCTACCCTTCTCTGTGTATTGACTCTATAACATACATTGTGCATAATTACAGACTCACATTCATGATTCTAAGTATAAAACTTACAGAGGTGCTCGATGTTCCAAGGATTAGGAAGCGGAGTCCCATCCTCAGTTGCCAAGCGAATGCATCTGGGTCGGGATACTTTGATCACTCGGAAGGGACCTTCCCAGTTGGGGGAAAGTTTATTCATTCCTTTGCGATTTAGTATTTTCCGCAGCAACAGGTCACCTTCCTCGAGTTGTCGGTTACGCACGTGCCTTTGATGATAGCGCTAGAGCGCTTGGCAATAGCGTGCATTCCGAACAGCTGCTTGACACCTTCCCTCGTCGATGAGGTCAAGGTCTTAACGCCGGAGCTATTCCTGCGCGGCTTCATCAAAGGTCCAGACCCGGAGTGACCCCATGGTGATCTTCGGAGGAAGGACCGCTTCAGCTTCGTACACCAGGAAGAAGGGTGTCTCCCCAGTTGACCGGTTAGGTGTTGTCCTGTTTGCCCACAATGTGGACGGAAGCTCTTCAATCCAGTTGGCTCTATGCTTTTTTAGACGCTCGTATGTGCGCGTCTTGAGTCCTTTTAGGATTTTTGCATTTGCTCTCTCGGCTTGGCCATTACTTGCTGGGTGAGCTACTGAGGCATAGCTCAGTTGGATGCTGAGGTCTTCGCAATATTCTTGAAATGCAACACTTGTAAATTGAGTTCCGTTGTCAGTTATGACTTTGCATGGAACTCCAAATCTACATATAATAGACTTCAAGAATTCGATGGCTGATTGTTTGTTGATTGTCACAACTCGAGTAGCTTCCAGCCACTTGGTGAACTTGTCGATGGCGACATACAAGAACATGTAACCTTCGATGGCTTTTGGGAATGGCCCCAAGATGTCCATGCCCCACACAGCGAATGGCCATGTAGGAGGTATCATTTGTAGTGATTGAGCCGGTGTGTGAATCTGTTTTGCATGGAACTGCAATGCTTCACATTTTTTCACTAGCTCAACTGCATCCTGGAGTGTTGTAGGCCAGTAAAAACCATGCCGAATGGCTTTACCAACCAACATGCGGGAAGATGCGTGGTTCCCACACTCGCCTCCATGGATTTCCGCCACAAGCTCAAGACCTTCTTCCCTTGTAATGCAACACATTAGGACGCTGTTGGCACCATGCCGGTAGAGATCCCCTTCTACCACTATGTTTCTTTTAGCTAATCTGACAACCCAGTCAGCGGATGCACCATCTTCAGGAAGGATGTTGTCTTTCAAGTAGCTCCGAATCTCCGAGATTCATGCATTGAAGCTTACTTGAGATTCTAAGTCTTGCGTGATGGGTTCCTCGGAGCTTCCTACAACACCTACGACCCTTGGTGGATGCCATGGTAACAGGGCCACCGGGACTGCCAGCTTCGAGGTGCTGATCTTGCCCCCTTCGTTCAGTTTGGCAGACTGAGCTATTGGTCTTGATAACCTCCGGACGAAGATTCCGTTAGGAGCCGGAGCTTCGGTTGAAGCCTTCATCAAGAGTTCGTCGGCTTCAGCTTTGTGAAGACGCTAAACATGGTGGAGATCCAGGACTTCGAAGTCCTTTTGGAGCCTCTGGACTTGAAGGACATAGGCAACTAGTTGGGGATTGTTACAACAACATTCACCTTTGACTTGTTTGATGATGAGATGTGAATCACCGTTCACCAACAGCTGTTTGACACCATAGGATAGTGCCACCTTGAGCCCATAGATGAGAGCTTCATACCCTGCCATGTTGTTGGTTGCCTTGAAATCAAGGTGAACCATGTATTGACCTTCTCCCCAGTCGGAGCGAGGAGAAGGATTCCAACTCTGACCCCTTGCTTCTGCACAAAGCCGTCGAAGTAGAGAGTCCATTAAGGCTCTGTGAATACCGAAACCTTGGGTTCCAATTTTTGCTCATGTAACACCCTCATTTTCATGCATCAGGTCCTATTTACATTCATATACATGTTTGAACATGAACCCACATAAAGAGGAATGAGTTTAAAATTGATTTGGAACAAAACCACACTTAAAATGCTAAAAAGTGCGGACTAGTCCAATTTTGGTGAGGACTAGTGTGATTTCTCTCTGACTAAAATCAATTTTGTCCGTTTTTGCTGCCAACTAGTCCGATTTTGCCTCTGGACACATTCGGACATGTCCGATTTTATGCAGACTAGCCCGATATTCCAAGAATCCTTGAAAATTTGCTAAGTCCCTAGACTTTTCTGGACTAGTCCGGTGTCCCAGCGGACTTGTCCGTTTTCCTCTCCGACTAAAGTCGGACTTGTCCGATTTTTGGCTAGACTTGTCTAATTTCTTTCTGACTAACTTTGGACTAGTCCGTTCCTTTTTGGACTTGTCCGATATTTCGCGACTCCGAGTTGATCTTTTGTTTCACGACATGTTTCTTGGGTTTCATGTTAAGTGGGCCTAGGGACGTCATGCCTAACTCTTTTAGAGCCCACGTGGGACTCTAAACCGGCCTCTACTCCTCTCAAACTCGAAATCCATCTAACCCTAGCCTTCACCTCTATATAAACAACCCCACCCCTTGGCTTGACATCTATTTGCCACTTTTCCACCCCACCCAAACCCTAGTTCGTGGAGAGCCACCATCAAGGAGGGAGGAGGAGATCCCAAGCAAGTAGAAGAAGAGGAGGAAATGAAAGAGTATCAAGATCTCCATCAAGTTTTGTTCTTCATCACCAATTCATCTCCAAGTTCATCCCCAACCCTAGATCATCAAGATCCAAGTGTTGCCTCCAAGTTTCTCGTTTCATTGGAGTCCTAAACACCTGGTATACCTTCTATTCTCTTTTTCTTACGTGAATTCAACCCCTAATCTCCAAATCCACATTGATCTAGAAAACCCTAGTTCATCAGTTTTGCGCAAGTACAGACTTGTCTGGTCCCTAGCGGACTAGTCCGATTTTCCTGGGTAAATTGTGTTGAATTAATTCTAAAATTTGATCTAATCAACTCCAAACCTATATAAACTTGTTAAAAGCTATTAGAACTAGCTAGTGATCATTAAAAGCAACCCATTAACAAATTCCACCTTGCATTTGCATTAATCATGCATGTCATGTCATATTGAGTAATATTTGTGCACTCTTTGATTGTGTTTCTTGTCTTGTATGTTTATTGTGCGGATTAGACAGATTTGCGCTAGAAAGTGTCGAGGAGGATCTACAACACCAAGAGTTTGAAGGCTTCGACCCGAACCAATCCCAAGAGCAAGGCAAGTGTCCTTGAAGCATATTGATCCTGTTTTGAAATAAATATTTTGTTTGTAAAACTGCATGCTTGTGTCAATTTGATGGAAATCCTATGATAGGAAGTTTACTAGCTTTGTTTAACCACCCTTGTCACCTGGGATATATGGTAGAGAGTCGGGATGGGATTTTTACCTTTTTGCTTCGCTTAATTATTTGGTATGGAAGAGCAACTACACTACTTAATTTAATTATGCATTAATGAGATTGTGGTTGACATGAACTGGTTAAATCTGATATGGTAATAGGTGATCTAAGCAAGCCTGGTATGTGGATGGGTTGGATGTTATGGTGGTTTTGCTTGCTTTAGATCTAAGGACCAGTTCATGGAGCGACCATCCAGGATTTATAGTGCCACCACGAGGCCAAGTATGGGTGCGACCTAGCTGATTAATTAGGACTTTGCCAGTTCTATTTGGACCATTAAGGATGCTCGGGGAAGGGGTAGTTGGTTGGGTTTGTTGATGATTGGTGGGACTACCCTAGGATCCGAATGGCTCAAGAGGGGGTCCTTGGTTGAAGATGTGCTCAGTTGGAGACATCACCACCGGTAAAACCTCAGTGTGGTCCAAATAGGCTAGTAATCCCTTAGTAAAGGCTATTTTGTGATCTCTTGTCCACACACCTACGGAAGTGTGAGACAGCATAATTGAGATTCTATAGTCATCGAAAGGTGATAAAATAAAAAACACATGGGTAAAGCGGTACAACCTCTGCAGAGTGTGTCTAAAACTATCATGATAGCCGTGCTCTCGGTTATGAGCAACCTGGACCCTCACATGATTAGAGGAAACTTGGGATTTGGGATGGTTGGTTGGTATTATGGTTATGGTTGGTTGGTTATGGTTGGTATTATGGTTATGGTTGGTTGGTTATGGTTATGGTTTGGTAATGGTTATGGATGATTATGAATTAATTTCTGGTATTGAATATGGATGTTGGTATATGATGATGGATATGGAATATGGACTGGTATTATGATAACTATATGGTTTATGATGGGTTTATTTCATATACATGTAATATATTACTTTTCAAATGTTTTAATGTACTTTTCAGCACTCAACCATTATTGTATTCATCATTTGAATCAGCTACATGTCATACTTTCCACACTTGCTGAGTACGACATGTACTCACTCTTGCAACCCCCCCCCCCCCCCAATAGTTGCAGGTCAGGATTGGGAGTTTAATGGTGATAATGCGGAGTTCTAGGCCATGTCTACCGTCAGCTTTGCCTCTGGTGTTGATTGGAGCTGCGCTACCCTATTGCTTATGCTGCCTAGCTGTTTAGTTTGCTTAATTAGTTTATTTCCGCTGCATTAGTTAAACTCGTCATTAATAACCATAAGAGTTTGTATTCGAGAGTATTCTGAATTTGTAATAAAATTTGGTTAATTAATCTTGTCTTGTGGTATTTTCTGTATACTCTTTTGTGAATGCACTCGTGTATGTGTGTTGAACGTCCTGGGTACACATATGCGTTCACTTGGTTCATTTTCGGAACCGGGTGTCACAGATTGGTATCAGAGCCACAGGTTGACCGTAGGACGCAACCTAGATAGAATAGACACTTTAGAGCACATAGGAGCACTCAGGAATCGATGTGTTCTTGCTTGGTGTGCTACTTGCTATATATATTGCTTGCTTGTGTGCTTAATAGAGGATTTTGGGATGCTTTAGCATTGCCATGTCCACGTAAGCTAGTTAGTTGTCTAGTTTCATATCCCTTGATGCATATAGTTGGGGACGTTTTCTAATTCTTATCTCTTGCTTTTCTTCAGATGGTGAGAACTCGCAACCAGAGGGATGCTAATGATGAGGAGGAGAACCATGGAGCACCTAAAAACAACAATGGACAAGGACCTACCAAAGGAGCTATTAATACTGAGCATCTATTGGCTATGCATAACCAGCTCATGCAGACCATGATACAAACTATGGGACAGTTGCAGGCTGGCAACATCAACAATCAGCCCCACATGCCTCCACCGCCACCCCACCTCCTCATAACCGGTTGGGAGAGTTTATGAGGACTAGGCTGCCAACCTTTGCTCAAGCCGCTACCCTATGGATGCGGATGATTGGCTAAAGTACGTGGAGAAGAAGCTAGCTATTGTCCAATGCAGTGACCGGGAGAAAGTGCTTTTCGCTTCTCATCAACTAGTTGGAGCAGCTGCAGATTGGTGGGATTCCTTATGAAATGCTCATGAGAACCAAGAGAGAATTACTTGGGACGAATTCAAAGAGAGCTTTCATTCTCATTATGTGCTGGAAGGAGTTATGATTTTGAAGAGGCAAGAATTTGAGAATTTAAGGCAATGAAGATCAAGTTTGAGTCAATATCTCAATAAGTTCACTCAACTCTCAAGGTATGCACCTGAGGATGTGAGCCGGGTAGGGATGGCAACGGGTCGGGTTTGGTTCGGGTAATGCGAAAACCCGACCCGCCAGAATTTGTGCACGGGTAAATTTTTCTACCCGAACCCGAACCCGCGAGTAAGAATTAGTACCCGAACCCGACGGGTTTCGGGCGGGTTTTGGGTATTCGTCGGGTATGACATTAAAATCAGTACATAACCAGTTTGGAAGTTTTCCCAGTACATACAAGCTGAATGATCACAAAAACAAGACATGAATCATCACAGGCACAATACATGAATGGTCACAGCTTTACAGACGCAGGCTCAAGTTTGATACACAATAGCAGTCCTTCACTCCTATAGACCTTATTCTTCTTTTCCAAACAGGATATTGGAACGATACAATACCAGATCTGACGGAGTGAAGGGCGGCAGTCGACTGACGATTGGGGCGGTGTGCCAGTGTTGTGGGGTCGACACCATCGTGGAGAGGCGGACTTGACAAGTCGG
Organism: Tuctoria greenei; assembly: GCA_036927565.1. Classification (NCBI taxonomy): domain Eukaryota; kingdom Viridiplantae; phylum Streptophyta; class Magnoliopsida; order Poales; family Poaceae; genus Tuctoria; species Tuctoria greenei. The sequence goes on from JAYESD010000006.1 coordinate 187,525,342, forward strand.
TGAAGGGTTGGACTCCGACGAGCGGCGAAGGTTGTGATTCGATGACCACTGTTGTGATATGATGGGCGCGTGGGCGTGGAGGGGAGCAAGTCGACAGCCGCGTGCACGGGCTCGGCCTCGGCGTCAGGTTTGTGGTGGTGCATAGTCTAGGACCTCTGGGAGGTGGGGAGCGGCGGCGCACAAGCTCTAGCCTGTGAGGAGCGGCAGCACAAGGGCTGGAGGTGGCGGCGACGGCGCACGAACTAGAGGAGGCGAGGAGCGGCCGTGCGGGGCCGCAAGGAGTCGGGCAGTCAGCGCTGGCTGCTGGGGATGGGGGTGAATGTCGGTTAGATTAGGGTTACGTATTCATATGAGGTGCGTATATGGGCTTTTGGCAGGCTAAATCGTTATATGGGGATGGGCTTTTGGCAGGCTGAATACATATCAAAATCAATTTCGGGTACCCGCGGGTCAGCAATAAAACCCGAACCCGTACCCGCAACATGTCGGGTTGGGTACGGGTTTGACCCGCGGGTAAAATTTTGTACCCGTACCCGCACCCGCGGGTAGGATTGTCATCTCTAGAGCCGGGATAGCCGGAAACAATACTTGTTCATGAGGGGCTTGAACAATGAGATTCAAGTGCAATTGCTCAACTGTGATTATGCCAATTTTCAGAAGCTTGTGGACAAAGAAATTGTGGTGGAGAACAAGATCCGTGAGATGGAGCAAGACAACAAGAGGAAGGCACCATATCAAGGACAACAACAAGGAAGTATTGTGCACCCTCACTTCACACCGCCCAATGTGCCTTACTTAAGCTCTTTTGCGCCTACTCATCGCCCTAGATTTGCACCACACCCAACTCAGTTTGTGCAGCAGCGCCTTGTCATGCAAGCACCTATGCCTCCGATGCCATATGCACCTCGTGCTAATTTTCCTGATGCAAATGTTCAAAACCAAGATCGTCCTCATAATTCTGGTGGAGTTAAGATGTGCTATACTTGTGGAGAAGCTGGACACTTTGCACATCAATGTCCTAAGTCAGGACTTGGTCAAGGAAGCAATGCACCGAGGCAAAGCCCAAGACCCAATGGAGGACAGCCACAAGGGAACCGTGGACAACAGAATTTTGCTCGTGGCAACGTGAACCATGTCTCTACGGAGGATGCTCAACAAGCGGATGACGTGGTCATTGGTATGTTTCTCGCCAACTCCAACCCCGCGACCATGTTATCTGATTCTGGAGCCTCACATTCATTCATTGCATCGAAGTATGTTGCCAATTATAGTTTGCCTATCTCTCATATGAAGTTTACTCTGTTGGTTAAGTCTCCTAGAGGAGATATGAGGACAAATATAGTATGTACAAAAGTAAGCCTTAGAATAAGGGGGGTAGACTTCTCCGCCAACCTCATTGTTTTGGATTCTCAAGGATTGGACATTATACTTGGTATGGACTGGTTAAGGAAGCACAATGGAGTTATTGAGTGTGCCACAAAAACGATAAAGTTGACCAATGAATAAGGGATCACCGTAGAATTTGAAGCATCTCAAACCACACTGAAGCAATTGGAGCTGAATCACATGGATGGTACTGCAATTGAGGAAATTCCGGTGGTGTGTGAATTTTTGGACGTGTTCCAGATGAGTTGCCAGGTATGCCACCTGATCGAGACATTGAATTTATTATTGATTTAATACCTAGAACTGAACCTATAGCTAAGAGGCCGTATAGGATGCCTCCTATGGAATTAGCGGAGCTCAAGAAGCAAATTCAAGAGCAACTAGAGAAGGGTTTCATTCGGCCCAACTCTTCACCTTGGGGAGCGCCCGTTCTATTTGTGGACAAGAAGGATGGATCCCAAAGGATGTGCGTAGATTACCAAGCTCTCAACGAGGTAACAATCAAGAACAAGTACACCTTTCCACGCATATAAGACTTCTTTGATCAGATGAAGGGTGCTTGTGTCTTCTCTAAGATTGATTTGAGGTCGGGATACTTTCAAATGAAGATTAGACCATCAGACATACCCAAGACAGCTTTTAGGACATGGTATGGATCTTATGAGTACACCGTGATGTCCTTTGGATTGACCAATGCACCTGCGTACTTTATGTACCTCATGAATAAGGTCTTCATGGAGTACTTGGATAGGTTCGTTGTAGTGTTTATTGATGACATTATGATCTACTCGAAGGATGAGAAGGAACATGAGGAACACTTCAGGCTTACGTTGCAGAAATTGAGGGAGCACCGATTGTATGCCAAGTTCAACAAATGTCAGTTTTGGTTAAGGGAAATGTCGTTTTTGGGTCATATCATCTCAGGAGGAGGAGTATCGGTTGACCCCAGAAAAGTGAGGGATGTGCTAAAATGGGAACCCCCGCAAAACGTAAAGGAAATAAGGAGTTTTCTTGGAATGGCTGGATATTACCGTCGATTCATCAAGGACTTTTCCAACATAGCCAAGCCAATGACGGAATTGCTAATGAAGGGAAAGGCTTTCCAATGGACTCAAGCTTGTCATGAAAGTTTTGAGGAGTTGAAGAAGAGGTTAACTATAGCCCCAATTTTGATATTGCCAGATGTGAGATAGAGTTTCGATATTTATTGTGACTCATCGATACAAGGACTTGGATGCGTGCTTATGCAAGAAGGTCAAGTGGTCACCTATGCATAGAGACAATTGAAGAAACATGAGAAGAATTACCCAAACATGATCTAGAACTTGCAGTCGTGGTTCATGCACTAAAAATTTGGAGACATTACATCCTTGGACATAGGAGTGAAATTTATACGGATCACAAGAGTTTGAAGTATATTTTCACACAAACGGATCTGAATTTGAGGCAACAAAGATGGTTGGAGCTTATCAAAGATTATGATTTGGGGATCAACTATCATCCGGGAAAAGCCAATGTAGTGGCCGATGCTTTGAGTAGAAAATGAGTAAGTCATCAACTCACAGTTCGAGAATTACCATCCGAGTTATGTAAGGAGTTTGAACGGTTGAACCTCGGATTTGCGAATGAGATGGGAGTGATGGAGTTAAACCCAACATTGGAGCAAGAAATTTGGGAAGGTCAAACTAAGGATGAGGAAATTCAAGAAATCAAGGAAAGGACCCAAGAGGGGAGAGAATGCAGATTCGATGAGAATGAACATGGTACCTTATGGATGGGAAAAAGGATTGTTGTGCCTAATGTAAAGCATATTCGGAAGACAATATTAAAGGAGGCACATGACTCGCCGTACTCAATTCATCCCGGTTGTACAAAGATGTACAAGGACTTGAAGTCATGCTATTGGTGGGCCAACATGAAAAAGGACACAGCCGAATATATTGCATTGTGTGATGTGTGCCAACGAATTAAAGCTGAACATCAAAGGCCAGCTGGACTATAACAACCATTAAAGATTCCGGAATGGAAGTGGGAAGAGATCGGTATGGACTTCATAGTTGGGTTACCACATACTCAGTCCGATTACGACTCAATTTGGGTAATTGTGGATCAGTTAACTAAGTCAGCTCACTTTATTCCTGTCAAGACCACCTATAATGGAGAGAAATTGGCAGAACTGTATATGGGAAGAATAGTATGTTTGCATGGAGTTCCGAAAAAGATAGTCTCGGATAGAGGTTCACAATTCACTTCCAGATTTTAGAAAAAATTACATGAAGCTTTGGGAACGAGGTTGAATTTTAGTTCAGCATATCACCCTCAAACGGATGGACAAACCGAGAGGACCAATCAGATCTTAGAGGACGTGTTAAGAGCTTTTGCTTTGAAGCATGGGAAAAGTTGGGACAAGAGCTTGCCATATGCAGAATTTCATACAACAATAGTTACTATGCAAGCTTGAAAATGTCACCATATGAAGCGCTTTATGGAAGGAAGTGCAGGACACCTTTATTTTGGAATGAGGCAGGAGAAACTCAAGTATTTGGTCCGGATGTGTTGCAAGAAGCCGAAAAGCAAGTCCAAATAATTCGTGAAAACTTGAGGGCTGCCCAATCAAGACAAAAAGGCTATGCAGACAATAGGAGAAGAAAATTAACCTTTGAAGTGGGAGATTTTATTTACCTCAAGGTGTCACCGATGAGAGGTTATAAGAGGTTTAACATAAGGGGCAAGCTAGCACCTCGCTACATTGGACCATTCAAGATTTTGGACAAAAGAGGAGAAGTAGCATATAAGTTGGAGATGCCAACTCATCTTTGAGATGTACATAATGTCTTTCATGTTTCCCAACTCAAGAAGTGTCTGAGAGTACCGGAAGAACAAGTGCCAATGGAAGGATTGGAAATAGGGGCATATTTGACTTATGCTGAACAACTGGTCAAAATTTTGGAAACCAAGGAGAGAGTCACAAGGAACAAGGTTATTAGATGGTGTAAAGTGCTATGGAAGCATCATACAGAATCGGAAGCAACTTGGGAGTTAGAAGATGATCTCAAGAAGGAATTTCCCTATCTCTTCTCTTCCGCATCGAATCTCGAGGGCGAGATTCATTTTAAGGGGGGTAGGTTTGCAAAACCCTCATTTTCATGCCCTACTTACATTCATATACATGTTTAACATTAACCCACATAAAGAGGAACGAGTTTAAAATTGATTTGGAACAAAACCACACTTAAAATGCTAAAAAGTGCGGACTAGTCCGATTTTGGTGAGGACTAGTTCGATTTCTCTCTGACTAATATCGACTTGTCCGTTTTTGCTACGAACTAGTTTGATTTTGCATCTGGACACTTTCAGACTTGTCCGATTTTATGCGGACTAGTCCGATATTCCTAGAATCCTTGAAAATTTGCTAAGTCCCTGGACTTTTCCAGACTAGTCTGGTGTTCCAGCGGACTTGTCTGTTTTCCTCTCTGACTAAAGTCGGACTTGTCCGATTTTTGGTCAGACTTGTCCAATTTCTTTCTGACTAACTTCGGACTAGTCCGATCCTTTTCGGACTTGTCCGATATTTCACGACTCTGAGTTGATCTTTTGTTTCACGACTTGTTTCTTGGGTTTCACGTTAAGTGGGCCTAGGGATGTTGTGCCTAACTCTTTTAGAGCCCACGTGGTACTCTAAACCGGCCTCTACTCCTCTCAAACTCGAAATCCATCTAACCCTAGCCTCCACCTCTATATAAACAACCCCACCCCTTGGCTTGACATCTATTTGCCACTTTTCCACCCCACCCAAACCCTAGTTCGTGGAGAGCCACCATCAAGGAGGGAGGAGGAGATCCCAAGCAAGCAGAAGAAGAGGAGGAAACGAAAGAGGATCAAGATCTCCATCAAGTTTTGTTCTTCATCACCAATTCATCTCCAAGTTCATCCCCAACCCTAGATCATCAAGATCCAAGTGTTGCCTCCAAGTTTCTCGTTTCATTGGAGTCCTAAACACCTAGTATAGCTTCTATTCTCTTTTTCTTACGTGAATTCAACCCCTAATCCCCAAATCCATGTCGATCTAGAAAACCCTAGTTCATCAGTTTTGCGCAAGTGCGGACTTGTCTGGTCCCTAGCGGACTAGTCCGATTTTCCTGGGTAAATTGTGTTAAATTAATTCTAAAATTTGATCTAATAAACTCCAAACCTGTATAAACTTGTTAAAAGCTATTAGAACTAGCTAGTGATCATTAAAAGCAACCCATTAACAAATTCCACCTTGCATTTGCATTAATCATGCATGTCTTGTATGTTTATTGTGCGGATTAGACGAATTTGCGCTAGAAAGTGTTGCGGAGGATCTACAGCACCAAGAGTTTGAAGGCTTCGACCAAAACCAATCCAAAAGCAAGGCAAGTGTCCTTGAAGTATATTGGTCCTATTTTGAAATAAATGTTTTGTTTGCAAAACTGCATGCTTGTGTCAATTTGATGGGAATCCTATGATAGGAAGTTTACTAGCTTTGTTTAGCCACCCTTGTCACCTGGGATATATGGTAGAGAGTCGGGATGGGATTTTTACCTTTTTGCTTCGCTTAATTAATTGAGATGGAAGAACAACTACACTACTTAATTTAATTATGCATTAATGAGATTGTGGTTGAAATGAACTGGTTAAATCTGATATGGTAATGGGTGATCTAAGCAAGCCTGGTATGTGGATGGGTTGGATGTTATGGTGGTTTTGCTTGCTTTAGATCTAAGGACCGGTTCGTGGAGCGACCATCCACGATTTATAGTGCCACCATGAGGCCAAGTATGGGTGCGACATAGCTGATTAACTAGGGCTTTGCCAGTTCTATTTGGACCATTAATGATGCTTAAGGAAGGGGTAGTCGGATTGGGTTTGTTGATGATTGGTGGGACTACCCTGGGATCCAAATGGCTCAAGAGGGGACCCTTGGTTGAAGATGTGCTCAGTTGGAGATATCGCCACCGGTGAAACCTCAGTGGAGTCTAAATAGGCTAGTAATCCCTTTGTAAAGGCTATTTTCTGATCTCTTGGCCACACACCTACGAAAGTGTGAGACGACATAATTGAGATTCTATAGTCATCAAAAGGTGATAAAATCACAAACACGTGGGTAAAGCGGTACAACCTCTGTAGAGTGTGTCTAAAACTATCATGATAGCCATGCTCCCGGTTATGAGCAACCTAGACCCTCACATGATTAGAGGAAACTTGGGATTTGGGATGGTTGGTTGGTATTATGGTTATGGTTGGTTGGTTATGGTTATGAATGGTATTATGGTTATGGTTGGTTGGTTATGGTTATGGTTTGGTAATGGTTATGGATGGTTATGAATTAATTTCTGGTATTGAATATGGATGTTGGTATATGATGATGGATATGGAATATGGACTGGTATTATGATAACTATATGGTTTATGATGGGTTTGTTTCATATACATGTAATATATTGCTTTTCAAATGTTTTAATATATTCTTTAGCACTTAACCATTATTGTATTCGTCATTTAAATCAGCTACATGTCATACTTTCCACACTTGCTGAGTACGACATGTACTCACTCTTGCAATCCCCCCAACGGTTGCAGGTCACGATTGGGAGTTTAATGGTGATGATGCGGAGTTCTATGCCATGTCTACCGTCAGCTTTGCTTGTGGTGTTGATTGGAGCTGCGCTACCCTATTATTTATGCTGCCTAGCTGTTTAGTTTGCTTAATTAGTTTGTTTCCGCTGCATTAGTTGAACTCGCCATTAATAATCATTAGAGTTTGTATTCGAGAGTATTCTGAATTTGTAATAAAATTTGGTTAATTAATCTTGTCTTGTGGTAATTTTCTGTATACTCTTTTGTGAATGCACTCGTGTATGTGTGTTGAATGTCCTGGGCACACATATGCGTTCACTTGGTTCATTTTCTGAACCGGGTGTCACAACTCACTAGGGCCCCCAGGGTTTGATGGAGAGGGAGTCCATTCCTCCATGAAATCAGCCAAGGCTTGACTCTTGATTGTTTTCCGTGGCACAAATTCGAGAATGAACTCAGCCAGCTCCACTGTCCACTTTGCGATGTTCCTAGTAGAGTTAGGGTTATGCAAAATATCGCGCAGTGGATAAGAAGTTACCACTGATATTTTGTGGGCTTGGAAGTAGTGATGAAGCTTCCTTGAGGCAATAAGAATTGCATAAAGCAGCTTATGCACCTCAATGTATCTGGTCTTAGCATCATGGAGTACTTCGCTGATGAAGTACACTGGTCGCTGGATAGTCCGGACTCTTGTAGAAGAGCCTGGAGCTTCCTCTCCATCGACTTGGACCCTCCCAGAGGGGTCTGAGCCTTCTTGTTGAGCTTTCCAGACCCTCCCGGAGGGGTCTGGATCTTCTTCCTGTTCAACCCAGACCTTCCCCGATGGGTCTGGATCTTCTTGAACAGCCGTTAAATCTCCCTCAGATGAGAGAGGTGATCTTCTAGTACTCTTTCTTGAAGATCCGTGTCTGGGGGATGGGACCCAGACTCGCCTTCAGGTAGATTCGGACCCTCTCGAAGGGGTCTACGCTCCTGAACTGGATGTGGCTCCGGTCTTTTCGTGACCAGGACCATGCTGACAACTTCGGTAGTTGCAGAAATGTAAAGCAATAAAGGCTCACTAGGATTCAGAGCTACTAAGATTGGTCGTGTGTTGAGAAGCTGTTTCAACTCTTGAAACGCCTTTTCTGCTTCTTCAGACTAGTGAAAGGGTTCGAACTTCCTCAAGAGTTTGAAGAAGGGTAGTCCCCGTTCTGATTGTCTTGAGATGAACTGGCTGAGCGCAGCTAGACACCCAGTTAACTTCTACGTCTTTTATGCAAGCTGGGGGCCGCATATCATCTATAGCCTTGATCTTCGCCGGGCTTCAATTCCTCGGTGAGTCACCAAGAAACCCAAGAGTTTCTCGGAGCTAACCCCGAAGATGCACTTGTCTGGGTTCAGCTTGGTGCGCAACTTGTCGAAGATGACTTGTAAATTGTCAAGGAGTGACTCCTTGTTTTTGATTTTCATGATGGTGTCATCAATGTACACCTCCACCAAGTCTCTGAGTAGCTCTCCAAATGTTTTATACATAGCTCGCACAAAGGTTGAAGCAACATTTTTAAGACAAAAGGGCATGGCAGTATAACAATATAATCCATGTACTATCATGAAGGCAATATGCTCTTCATCTTCCTTAGACATTTGGATTTGATGATATCCAGAATATGCATCTAAAAAACACAATAGCTCTCACCCGGAGGTGGAGTCCACTATCTGATCTATTCTAGGTAGTGGAAATGGATCCTGTGGACATGCCTTATTCAAGGTGGTGTAGTCGATACACATCCAAAGCTTCCCACCAGCCTTGGGCACCACGACTGGGTTTGCCAACCATTTTGGGTGAAAGACCCCCGAATGAAACCAGCTTCAAGCAGCTTCTTGATCTCCTGTCGGATGAAGTTTTGCCGCTCAACTGATTGCTTCTGGGGCTTCTGATGTGCAGGCCGTGCATTTGGATAAATCTTCAGATCGTGCTCAATCACCTCCCTGGGGATCCCAGGCATTTGTGACGGTTGCCAAGCAAAAACGTCAACATTTGCCCGGAGGAAAGTGATGAGCGCGAGTTCTTATTTGTTGTTCAGACCTCCCGATATACGGATGGTCTGAGCATCATCAAAACCGATTTGGACGACTTTGACGGGAATGTCGGTGTCACCGCTTGGTTGCACACGGGGTGTGGAGGTTGAGCCTCAATGACGAGAGCTCGAAGGTTTCAGAGCTAGCTCCTTACCGGATGCTTCCTCCTGCGCGGTAGCAAGCGCATGGAGTTCTTCCAATGCAGTGATTCCTGTAGTGCGATCCCCGCGGATCCGGAGAACGCCCGAAGGTGTTGGCATCTTAACACCAAGTAGCCATAGTGGGTGGCAGCCATGAATCTGTACAAAGCAGGCCTGTCCAGTATGGCATTGAACGGTAAACTGATCTGCACCACGTCGAAGACCAGTTTATCGGTTCTGTAATTCTCCCGAGTCCCGAATGTCTCAGGGAGTGTCATGGAGCCGAGTGGGGTAAAGGCCCCCGGACCTACCCCAAAAAAAGGACGAGAGGGGCAAAGGTCCGAAGGTCGGAGCTGGAGCTTGACGAAGGCTTCAAAGCTGATGAGGTTCAGCACTGCACCTCTGTCCACCAATACATGGTGGAGTTGAACATTGTTAATGGTCAGAGACACCATCAACGGGAGTTGGCCAGCTCCGATCATGTTATGAGCGTAGTCTGAAGCATTGAAAATGATGGGAGTGTCCATCCACTTCTGATGAGGCTCCGCCCTGGAAGTGGGAGCTGCAGTGGCCATGTCCCGCCGCATTGTCTCGAGGATGCGGCGAGAGGTGATGTCCCATGAACCACCATAAATGGTGTTCAAGGTATTCCGACGCTCGTTGTCAGAGACATCGGAGTCGTCATCAACGGTATTGTAGACAGCCTTCAGAACCTTCTTGGGGTCCTGAAAGCCTAGCTCCTTTTTAGCCGGAGCTTCGTCAACTTTTTGTTTTCCTTCCCGCTGGCAGAAAGGAGCTTCTTCTCAGCGCTTGTTGTAGCACTCAACAAGGTTCCAGACCTCTTGGCATTCTTCCAGACTGTGCTTGTCCGTCTTGTAGATTTGACACCACACTTTGGAGCTGTTGGCGTCTTCTGATGAAGGATGAGGTTGTTTTTCGGGGCGTGGCCCCCGACCACCCGGAGCTGCAGCAGCCGCAACAGTAGGTGCGCCGATCGACAACTTCTTTTTGCCATTGACCTTCTTTTTCTTTTTGCCACCTCCAAATGTAGTGGCTTCAGTCTTGGAGGATTTCTTATTGGTCTCCGGAGGTGGTCTAGAGTGCATCTCACGTCCCTCTGCAGTTTTGGCACATTTATCTGCTAAGCTGAAGAGTTCCGTGACATGGTGACCTCTTTGGTCGCCAACTTCTCTAGCATCTTTTTGTCTCGAACGCCCTGTCTGAATGCAACAATAACAGAAGCACTCGAGATTGAGGGGATAGTATTGCGTACCTGGGAAAACAACTGAATAAAGGATCGCAACAATTCCCCCATTGTGTGCTTTACAACAAACAAGTCTAATTCAGTGCCAGGCCAGGTGTAAGAACTCCCAAAATTGGCAGTGAACCGTTGACATAACTCCACCCAACTGTTGATGGAGTCAGGTGGAAGGCTCATGAACCAGGACCTTGCAGTCCTAGTCAGAGCCACTGGGAAGTAGTTGGCCATCACAACCTCATCGCTCCTTGCAGCCAGCATAGCAGTGGAGTAGATTTGAAGAAATTCAGCGGGGTTGACAGTCCTGTCGAATTTCTCTGACAAATGAGGTCGGAACTTTTGTGGCCATCTGACCATGCGCAAGTGCATGGCCAGAGCAGAACAACCTCCTCCTACTCCCTGAGGAGCTGGGTTGTCCCGAGCCTCTTGCCTCTTGCAAGCATGCTCGATATGGACGCGTCCGTCCTACTGCTGGTAACGGCGATCAAGTTCCAACCGTAGGTCATGAGTCAGAATCCTTGTGATGGTGTGGGTGCATCGTGCCTCGGAAAAGCGAAGTCACCTGCTGGGATGCAGCATGCCATCGGTGCTGTGACACGAGAGGACCAAGTCTTCCAGACAAGGTCCTACGTTGAGCTGTTGCCTGCCCTGAAGGGGGAGGACCTTGGTTGCTAATGTCATCGGCTGCGGCAACAACCAGATGTTGTACATTAGTGCACCACTGCTCCATCGCACCCTGAGGTGCTCCGGGCGCTGGTGGGCACTTTAACAGAGTTCGCACAGTATTTAGCACGTTCTCTGGGTTATTGTTTGCCGATGCTTTGACTGACACAAGTACCCCATCCTGCTGTCCAGCATTGTTTGCTGGGGCAGACGATGGTGGTGGTGGCATGACACACGCCGGGACAACGACGCCCGCTGGCTGCTGCATGTTAGAGGGGTTGCCTCTAGTAGGCTATTTAGCATGGTTGCTGTTGGAGGATCCTGCGGCGGAGTTCACCATCTTGCGATCTCAGGCCCCCCCTCCCTACCTGGAGCGCCAAATGTCGAAGTGGTTAAACGACACTTCCCTCAGTACTACTAAATGTAGCCCGCGAAGGATCTTGTATTGGTTTGGGTGCACAAAGATCGGGAACAAGATGATGACACAGGTGATTTACGTGGTTCGGGCCGCCTGAGCGTAATATCCTACTCCACGGGGTGTGTGATTTTGTATTAAGTAAGTCTGTAACACTCGTATGCATGTGTGCTTGGATCAGATTGGGTCCCTCTGCATTGTGCAGCACAATCCTTTTATAGTTCAAGGACTGACCGTTACAACATCTACCTGACCCGACATGTGGCCCTGGCATATTCACTAACCTAAAACATAGTCTATGAGTATTAAGCGTGATTAATAGGGTGATAATGTGCCTTAGTGGCTGCATTACCCCTATTAACAGTCCACTGATCGTGTGTTGTTAGTATAACATTAATGACACGTAATCAAATCTTGTAACTGTCGCTTTAACTGTTCCTTGAATGTCCGTGCTGTTGGTGTTGTAGGTCTGGAAGTTCCACACGTGGCAGTTCTGGAGCTTCCCCTAGTGGGGAGATAGGTCCGGAACTGACACACACGTGGCGACACTAGAGCTTCCCTATACCGGGGGTTAGGTCCGGGGTCATTATTCACATGTCAACAGCGGGGCTTCCCTATGTCGGGAGTCCAGCTCTAGTCTTATATTACACGTGGCAGTCTCGGAGCCACCCGTATGAGGGAGGCATGTCCAATGCCATGTGACACGTGGGGCCTGAAGACACCTTCAACTCGGACAGGTGGAATTCTCTTACACTTCTTGCGGTATCATGGGGTACCCGGTACGCAGGGTACCGACAACGTCGTTCTCTCGCCACCACGGCCGTCACCGGCCGCCGTTGACGCCACTCTGAAGCGACCTCACTCATAGGGAGGTTTCCCCACCCGTAGGAATGCGCCCGACTTTCCATCTTAGCGAGCAGCCGTGGAGTCCCGCGCTCAGCCAGCAAACGACATCTTGTCGGCGCCTCCCCTATTCTGGGAGCTCGCCACCCGCATGGCGCACACATGGCAACTATCTAGGAACCACCTCATCACAGCGAGATGCCCAGTCAGCACCACCACAACGACAACTAGCCACCTCAGCAAGTGTGAACTGGGTTTCCCTCCTGTGGACTTGGTTCTCATGGACCGGAGAGCCACCGACCTGTAGACTTGGCCTACAGTGCACGACACCATTCCCAGCCACTTCACTGGCACCTGGGACCCATCCGTCAGGCTAGGTAAGTAGTGCAAACAGCTAAGGCACATCACAGGTGCACACACGTTGACCACCAGGTCCCATGTCTGCCTCACTACTCCACATTGAAATACTAGGTGCACCCGAACTATGAACACAAAACATTATAAAATCCATTTACAAGTGTAGGAAAATCTTATAAAATCTCATAAAATAGTATTGTGATATTTAGAGGATACTAGCAGTGAAAAGTAGCAAAATCAAATTATGTTAAAAAATATATCTATAACATGCTACAAATCATTTAATTAACTAGGAAAATTGAGGAAATTCATGTTTAGACTAAAAGAATGATAATCTCTCCATAAATGATCGTATACAATTCTCTAAAAAAATTAATTTACTTTTATAATATAATGCAAGTGATATTTGGCTGAACTGAATCAGGGATGGTAAAATAGTTATGGAAAGTCCCAAAAACGATTAAATAGTTAAAAATTAGAGAACATGATATATGACCTCTGAATAAAATAATAGGTCCAATAATTAGCTAAAATCCCTAGAAATATAATTTTGCATCTAGAATATATTGTAAGTAGTATTTGGCTAACATCGGATATAGAATTACTTATCGCTCTCATAGGAAAATCACATTGCCATTCATAATTGGTAAAATGTAGGTAAAAGATTCTAACTAGTCTCTTCACAAATGACCTTCTAAATATTCCCAAGAATATACATTAGGACTTTTATGATAGGAGTCGACTAAAATAAATTATAGGATGAAGGACTAACTAGTGTCATTAAAGAAAAGTAATTAGAGAGCTATTAGATAATAGAAACTCACATGCAAGCTCTAAAGAAGATAATATCTTCACTAGTAATTCCATAAAGTCCTAATAAAAATATAATAAATAAGTTCTAAATATGTTCTTGATGTTTAAAATGTATTAGGAAGATAACTAGTTAAGAAATGGTATAAATTAATGACTCATACACTAGTCGTTATTAAAAGTATTGATTTGGCTCAAGAATTTTAGAACAATTCTTGGCATCTAAAGTATGTGAGTCTTACATTAGCAGAACTTTAGTGAATATATTAATATGAAGATAGGATAATTACAAAGAAGTCTCCTAGAGGTTATGGTTAACCTGCTCATCATAACATAGGTAATTTATAATATAAACTGGTGAAATAATCATAATGGTCATAAACCTGTAAATAACTAGAAGACCGATAAAATCATTATAACCTTTCAATGATTTGGTTGACCAAAGAATAATAATATTTCCAAACAAGCCACCAGTAGACTCGCATATTCTCCGATGAGCCTTCTAAGGATCATAGAAACCACGTTATTAAATGATTGTTTGTATCTATTGGAGTTTTATTTGAATTCCTTGGATTTTTATCGATGGTTCGTATTTTATTCACGTAGCTACGTACTTAGTAACCGGAGATTTCGCGAAGTAGATATTCAAGACCCAGACCACGAAGAACAGGACAAAAACTCTGATAAACCACCATAAAGGCAAGCTCTAACTCCTTGATCATATTTCACCTATGTTTTGCAATTGTACCTATTGGCCTGTTTTGATTGCATAACTGTGTGACTGTTTTAAAATGTTGTTATGCTATTAACCACTTGAAATGTGGTAGTGTCGAAGCATATGAACGACACTTCCCCCGGTACTACTAAATGTAGCCCACGGAGGTTCTTGTATCGGTTTAGGTGCATGAAGATCTTAAACTAGATGATGACAAAGAGGATTTACGTGGTTCTGGCCGCCTGAGCATAATACCCTACTCCACTAGGTGTGTGTTGTTGTATTGAGGATTGCAGTAATGCTAGTATGCGTATGAGCTAAGTTAGATGTCCCCATGTACCGTGCGGCATAGTCCTTTTATAGTCTAAGGACTGACCGTTACATAAATTGCCTAGCTCGACAAGTGGCCCTGGCGTATTTAAGTGCCTAATACATGGTCTACAAGTATTAAGAGTGATTAACAGTGTGATAACGTGACTTAATGGCGGTGTTACCCCTATTAACAGCCCACTAACCGTGTGTCATTAATATAGCATTAATAACACGCAATCAGATCTTGTAACTGTTGCTTTAACTGTCCTTTGAATTTCCGTGCTGTTGGAGATCAGCCAATATTCCTGTTGGTGTAAGGTCCGGAGGGTCGACACATGGTAGCTCTGGACCTTTCCTTCGCGGTGAGATGGGTCTAGAGCTGTTATTCATGTGGCGGCACCAGAGCTTCCCTCTACGAGGGGTTAGGTCCGGGGTCATTATACACGTGTCAATAGCGGAGCTTTCCTATGTTGGGAGTTCAGCTCTGGTCTTACATTACACGTGGCAGTCCTGGGGCTACCCATATGAGGGATGCGGGTCCAGTGCCGTGTGACACGTGGGGCCTGAGGAAGCCTTCAACCCCAACAGGTGGAACTCTTTTGCACTTCTTGCGGTATCTTGGGGTACCCGATATGCAGGTTACCGATAGTGGCCCCCAGGCCCACCTCTGGGAGAAACCCTTTGGGTTAAGTTATTCTACCGGAGGTGGGGCCATCCTTGATTCCCGTGCTATAACTTCAAAGGTCTTCTGATGTACCATTGGGGCGATTGTATGGGGTTAAACCATCGCCGCGTGGCTTGTCTTGAATGCGGCAGATGAGATCTTTGAGTGCGGATCTCACACAATTGAAGGTCGCCGGTTCCCAATACGAAAACCGTATCAGTTCCGAGTGCCTTGTCAGACTACCGCCTTTGGGTTTCCCGCCACCCATCATGACAACGGTTCGCCTAGGGTAATAACCTCTACCTCTTCGTTAGTGTGGTCCCAGGCCCATTCGTCATTGACGGGGTAGGTTCTTTGTCATGTTGATTTTCTCTCATTGCAGTTTCCATCCAAGCGTCGTGGAGGCTTACTTAAGAAGGAAAGCATGCACGGTTTGAGGACTCTTTATGCTTTCAATCAAAATCGCGCTCCGAGTCTCCCAAACTTTGCCTAACTTTCTCCTCTTTTGCTCCACTTTGCTACAATGGAGTTGGGTCTTCCCAAGAGCCGCATCCAGAGCAAGGACAATCTGATGAAGGTTCGGACCTTCATGGGATGTCCAGCGACTCCTTCAACCACTTGGTCCGCGCCGACAAGCTCCCCTTCAAGAAGGAGTGCCGCGGGAAGATGGTGTACTTCTCGGCGTACGCCATGGTGGGACTAATACCACCATTCTCGAGCTTTATCCTGATGTCGCTGGACTTCTATGTCCTCCAACTGCATCACCTCGGCCCGCACTCCCTTCTGTTCGTGGCCACTTTCGTCCACTTCTATGAAATGTGGGTGGGCGTGCCTTCGTGCATCGACTTGTTCCGAACCTTCTTCACAGCCCATTCCACCAGAAAAGGGACCGAGTTGCTTGGCTTCTATTACTTCGTGAAGCGCAAGAACTGCCCCTTCAAGTACTTGCAGTCGTTCCCCTCCGGCAAATGGGATGATTGGAAGAAGGACTGGGTCATCATTGCGGTGGATGAGCATGACAGGTTGGAGCTGCCCCACAGACTGCCCAACGTTGACACCCATGCCTGGAATGTAGTTCTGAAGCTGTCGGATGCATTCAACCCAGTCCTAGCTAGGATCTGAGAGTGCGTGGAGGGTGGAGTGACCCCCTTAGATGGTCTTCGAAAATTTCTTGGTGAACAGGTGGGCTCTGCTGAGGAGGAGGGAGAAACTCGCCTGGGCTTTTAACAGCGTAATGTATGATGACTAGATTTAAACCGGTTTGAAATACAACTTGGATGTCGAAGCTTTAAAGCTTCATCTCAAGAAATTTCAACATGGGCCTATCGACGACGACGCCTTAGCTCCGCTGACTGCTTTCCTGCCTTTAAACATGATTCCAGAGATCAGCAGGGAGCTCTGGAGGAAGATGCCAGCGCTAGACGACCTTGGTGAGGTGGAAAAACTCCGAACCTCCAGGGTTGTAATCCCCGTAGCTTCAGAAGAGGTGACCGCCCCTGCTCTGAGCCAGAAGGTTGAAGACATCAGCAAGGGCAAGGGCAATGAGCCAGCCGAATCTTCCAGCCGGAAGAGAAAGCTGAAGCACGCTGATGGGAGGTCCTTCAGGCCAGATCCATCTATGATGGCCCCTTCTCCCCGGCGAGGGAGATCTTCTGCGGCTACACCTTCTCCGGTGCAAGTGTTTTCAAGAGGTGCTAACTCCGGACAGTCGACTCCGGTCCCGGTGTCAGCGAGGGACTCTAGGTCCAGGGGTTCTTCCCGGCCGAGGGAGACTTCAGCTGGGGCAACACCAACGATGACGGCAGGCTTCGGGCAACATTCTGGAGCTCTCTCCATGCCAACCACAGCAAGTTCTGGCTCCAAGCCTCTGGCGAAGAGGTTCCTAGCCGATTGGAGTGGTAGCTTCCCAAGGTAAGTTTTGCTTTTTCACCTTTATTTGCTACTCTTATTTCTTTCATGTTTTGAATCTTCCAATTTTTTGACTACAGGGTGTCAAAGTCGGGGTCTAAAGCTCCGGCCTCTGTCGCAACAGCTGAAACATTGAGGACGAAAACTCCAGCTTCAACCCCCGTGCCTCCTCAAGTGGTGGCTGAGGTCACAGCAGCTCTGGCGCCAGCTGTAGTGGATCTGGATTCAGAGTCATCGCCGGAAGCTCCTGTGGTAGCATCGGACCATGGGGAAGAAGTTGAAGATGCACCGCCGACAACAGTGTCGGAGGCTGATGCTCCAGTGCAGGAGTTGGAGATGCCAGAAGCTCCAGCGTCTGAGCCAGAGGTTACAGAGGCTCCAGTTTCTGCACCAGAAGTTATTGCGGGGCCGATGGTGCCAGAAGCTCTGGCTCTTGAGCCGGAAGTCATTGAAGCCCTAGCCGCTGAACCGGAGATGATCGAAGCTTCGGTCAATGAGCCGAAGGTAGTTGGAACTCCGGCCCTCGGGCCAGAAGTTGTTGAAGGTCCAATTGCTGAGCCGGAGATGCTTGAAGCTCCCACTGTTGAATCAGAATTGGATGATGTACCAGTGTCTGAGCCAGCGGTGGTAGGGGCTCCGGTCGAAGTTCCAATAACCGCCCCGGTGGTAATCACTCTGGAGGTGTCCATGCCGGAGATGGAACACCATGAAGAGGCGGTGGCAGGCTCTCCACCTACGGAGCTAGCAACTGAAGGCCCAGAGGCAGGACCTTCGGCCTCAGCTCCGTAGGTAGAAGTTCCTCAAGTGGGTTCTTCCTCAACGGTTGCTGAGGAGCTCCAGGCGGGTGGCCCTAGTGCTACAGAAGCTCAGGGAACCACACTTGTGTCGTGGGACCCAATTTTTGTTCTTGAAGACCCCTTGGAGCCAGCGGAGGTGACCCCAACAGGTACGGAGCCTATCCCCTTGACATTATCCATATACAATGCTTGCTCGAGCCTCCGACAAGTTCAACTCGCCTTTGATCATGAGAGAAAAGTCCTTGAAGAGGAGCACCAAACCTTGAGGCATTGGCGCAATAGGCTCCACTTCGAGACTAAGCTTGCACGAACGAGGCTTGTTGATTAGAAGGAGAGGGTGAAGAGGGAAATGACCCAGATGGAGTACTAGGGCAAACTGCTGGAAGAGAAGGAAGCCGCCATCAGGGTGCTTGACGCTAATTCTCGGGAGATCCTCGAGCAAGCCAAGGAAAAGCGTGATGCTGCTGATGAGTGTCACGAAAGACTCAAGGAATTAAATGAGGTCCTCCTGAAGCATCGAGCAGATCTTGATGTGAGAGAAGAGAAGCTCCTGGAACAGCAAGTGGATGTTTTGAGGAGAGAGGAGGAGCTCACCCAGAAATTGACTCTGGCTGAGCAAAATTTGGCAGATCGCACTAAGAAGTTGGATTTGTGGAGTGCAGAAGAAAAGGCAAAGTACTGGAAACAGGGGCAGGAGCTCTCAAAACAAGAAGCTGATGTTGCCGCCAGAGAAGGGAAGGTAAGGGGCAGGGAGAAGGACTTGGCGGAACCGCATCCACCTCCGGGAGATGGAGCTAGCCGACCGTGAAAACCAAGTAGCTGAGAATATGCAGCAACTTGCTAAATCGGTTGAGCGCCTCGCTTAGGAGAGTTCGGAGCTAGCGGCCGCTCGGAGGTCACTAGAGGAGCTGCGGAGCTCGAGGGCAACCGAATCCCTAATGCTATGGGATTTTCTGGGACATGTGGACAGGGCCCTTGTGCCTCTTGGCTTCAGTCCAGTACGCCCGGAGGACCCAGCACAGGAGCTGGACCAGACGCTGGTGGCACTTGGCTCTGCTGGCAGCAAACTCGATGCAATGGTTAATGTCATCGCTGATCAGCTGGAGATAGAGGGGAGATCTCTGGCCAAAAACGTCGCCGAGTATGTCTAGGCGTGTTACAGAAGCCGAGACCCCAATTTTCTCTTGATCCATTCCTTGAAGGACTCATTGCCGAAGAGGAGGATGCCGCCAAAGCTAGTGTCTAAGAGGCTGCTGAGAAGGTTGCTTCGTTTTTCCACAGGACTTAGATCCTCTAGTAGCTAGGACCTTTTCCCTTTCTCTTTTGCTGTAACCCTGATTTTGTAATCCAGTACTTTGAATGAATGAAATCCACTATTTTTGCCATGAATTTCACCTTGTCTTTAATATACTGTGCTTTGTCTTGTTGGCCCCCTAGTATATGTGCACAATTCGATTGTGAACATGTACTAAAAGGTTTTGACAGTATGTTGATGACTTGATTGCTTCGAGCTTGTAGATTTTAGTTCCGAAGTCTTTAACTCCAGAAGTCCTTTGTCGCGTTGACGGTGGGCCCCCTGGGGTTGTCGAAGCTTGATAGCTCCGACGACACCCACTATCAACGTGTAGAACATCGACAGCAGGACCCCTTGGGTTGTTGGAGCTTAGTAGGTCCAACGACAACCACTGTCAACGTGTAGAACATCAACAGCAGGCCCCCTGGGGTTGTCGAAGCTTGATAGCTCCGATGATACCCACTATCAACGCGTAGAACGTCGACGGCGGGCCCCCTGGGGTTGTCGGAGCTTAGTAGGTCCGACGACACCCACTATCAACGTGTAAAACATCGACGGCGGGCCCCATTGGAGGTTGTCGGAGCTTGATAGCTCCAGCATCATCCCACATCGCTGTGTTTTTTCTTTACATTAAAGACAAGAAAAAAGAGTAAAATTTGTTCTCTTGTCTATAAATTGTTTGTGACTTGTCGTTCTTATTTTAGTTTTAGATCCGAAGAAATTCAATATGATAACAAGCATATTTATGTAATCTTTCCAGACTCGTATGCATTTTTAGTACTCACCCTACTGAGGCCTGTCGGGGTGTAGGTAGAGTGACATACTTAGGATGCAGGACCGGGCTAAGTCGATAGCGCACTCCGGACCTATGTTGGCTTGGCGTTCGGGCAAGTAGACTATGCAGCAATGTTAAGATCCAAGAGATCATCTATATAACTTGTGACACATATGAATAACCTTGGTCCAAAACTTAAAAATAATTGCACAACTTCATTATAGACAAGAAGAATATTTTTTTTTTTTTCAAAATGCTAAGCGTTGTACAAAAATAAATGCACGTGGAGTCTGTTTTCACAAAACAATGTCTTTTATTATAAGTCCGGATTACAGGGGAGACAAGAACACACTTAGGGTACATGACCATGCTAAATGTGTTATACATCTTGTACTAACCCAGGGCAGGTAGTTACACTTTTAGTGCTGTAACTGTATCAAGTGTTACTTGAACTTCCCGGACCCTCCCGAAGGGGTCCGAATGTTCTCCCGAAGGACCTACACCATTCTGTATATTGACTCTATAACATAAATTGTGTGTAATAACAGACTCACCTCCGTGATTCTGAGTGTAAAACTTACGGAGGTGCAAGATGTTCCAAGGATTAGGAAGCGGAGCCCCATCCTCAGTTGCCAAGCGAACGCATCCGAGACAGGATACTTTAATCGATTGGAAGGGACCTTTCCAACTGGGGGAAAGTTCGTTCATCCCTTCGCGAGTTAGTATTTTCCGCAACACCAGATCACCTTCTTCGAGCTGTTGGTTGCGCACATGCCTTTGATGATAGCGTGCATTCCGAACAACTGCTTGGCACCTTCCCTCGTCAACGAGGTCAAGGTCTTCACGCTGGAGCTGGTCCTGTGCGGCTTTGTCGCAGGTCCAAACCCGGAATGACCCCATGGTGATCTCCGGAGGAAGGACTGCTTCAGCTCCGTACACCAAGAAGAAGGGTGTCTCTCCAGTTGAGCGGTTAGGTGTAGCCTTGCTTGCCCACAGTGCAGACGGAAGTCTTCGATCCAGTTGGCTCCATGCTTTTTCAGGCGCTCATATGTGCGCTTCTTGAGCCCCTTTAAAATTTCTGCATTTGCTCTTTCGGCTTGACCATTGCTTGCTGGATGAGCTAGTGATGCGTAGCTGACTTGAATGCCAAGGTCTTTGCAATATTCTTGGAATGCAACACTTGTAAATTGGGTTCCATGGTCAGTTATGTCTTTGTTTGGAACTCCAAATCTGCATATTATGGACTTCAAGAACTTGATTGCCGATTTCTTGTTGATTGTCACAACTATAGTAGCTTCTGGCCACTTGGTGAACTTGTCGATGGCGACGTACAGGAACCTGTAACCTTCGACTGCTTTTGGGAATGGTCCCAAGATGTCCATACCCCACATAGTGAATGGCCATGTAGGAGGTATCATTTGTAGTGATTGAGCTGGTGTGTTAATTTGTTTTGCGTGGAACTAGAACACTTTACATTTTTTCACCAACTCCACTGCGTCCTAGAGTGCTGTAGGCCAGTAAAAGCCATGCCGAAAGGCTTTACCAACCAACGTGCGGGAAGATGTGTGGTTCCCACACTCGCCTCCATGGATTTACGCGAGGAGCTCGCGACCTTCTTTCCTTGCAATGCATCTCTTTAGGACGCCATTGGCACCGTGCCGATAGAGATCCCCTTCTACCAGCGTATATCTTTTAGCCAGTATGACTATCTGGTCAGCGGATACATTGTCTTCAGGAAGGATGTTGTCTTTCAAGTAGCTCCGGATCTTCGAGATCCATGCATCAGAGCTAACTTGAGCTTCTGAGTCTTGCGTGCTGGGTTGCTCGGAGCTTCCGACAGCACTTACAACCCTTGGTGGATGCCATGGTAACAGGGCCACTGAGACTGCCAGCTTTGAGGTGCTGGTCTCGCCCCCTTCGCTCAGTTTGGTAGACTGAGCTGTTGGTCTTGATAACCTCCGAACGAAGATTCCGTCTGGAGCCGGAGCTCCAGTTGAGGCCTTCGTCGAGAGTTCATCGGCTTCAGCGTTATGAAGACGCTGAACATGGTGGAGATCCAGGACTTTGAAGTCTTCCTGAAGCCTCTGGACTTCAAGGAGGTAAGCGGCTAGTTGGCGGTTGTTGCAGCAGCATTCACCTTTGACTTGTTTTATGATGAGCTGCGAATCACCCCTCACCAACAGCTGTTTGACACCGTAGGATGGTGCCACCTTGAGTCCGTAGATGAGAGGTTCATACTCCGCCATGTTGTTGGTTACCTTGAAGTCAAGGTGAACCATGTATTTGACCTTCTCCCCGGTCGGAGCGAGGAGAAGGATTCCAACTCCGCCCCCCTGCTTTTGTACGGAACCATCGAAGTCGAGAGTCCAGTGAGGTTTGGTGAGGACCGGGACCTTAGGTTCCGGCTTCTGCTCACTGGGGCCCCCAAGATTTGATGGAGATGGAGTCCATTCTGCCATAAAGTCAGCCAAAGCCTGACTCTTGATTGCTTGCCGTGGCACAACTCGACCCACTCCACTGCCCACTTTGCAATATTCCAAGTAGAATTGGGGTTATGTAATATTGCTCGCAGTGAATAAGAAGTTACCACTGATATCTTGTGGGCTTGGAAGTAGTGATGAATCTTCCTTGAGGCAATAAGAACTGCGTAAAGCAGCTTATGCACCTCGATGTAGTGTGTCTTGGCATCGTGGAGTACTTCACCGATGAAGTACACTGGGCGCTGGACTGTCCGGACTCTTCTGGAGGAGCTCAGAGTTTCCTCTCCATCGACCCGGACCCTCCCAGAGGGGTCTGGACATTCTTGTTGAGCTTCCCGGACCCTCCCAAAGGGGTCTGAAACTTCTTTGTGTTCAACCCGGACCCTCCCTGATGGGTTCGGATCTTCTTGAACAATCGTTAAAACTCCCTCAGATGAGAGAGGTTGACCTTCTAGCACTCTGTCTTGGAGATCCGTGTCTGGGGGCTGGGACCCAAACTCGCCTTCAGGTAGCTCCAGACCATCCAAGAGGGGTCTAGGCTCCTGAACTGGATGTGGCTCCTATCTTTCTGCAACCAGAACCATGCTTACAACTTCTGTAGTTGCAGAAATGTAAAGTAGTAAAGGCTAACCAGGGTTCGGAGCTACCAAGATTGGTAGGGTGGTGAGGAGCTGCTTCAGCTCTTGAAATGTCTTTTCTGCTTCTTCAGACCAATGGAAGGGTCCAGAATTCCTCAAGATTTGAGGAAGTCCAACTCCGCCCCCCTGCTTTTGTACGGAACCGTCGAAGTCGAGAGTCCAGTGAGGTTTGGTGAAGACCGGGACCTTAGGTTCCGGCTTCTGCTCACTGGGGCCCCCAAGATTTGATGGAGATGGAGTCCATTCTGCCATAAAGTCAGCCAAAGCCTGACTCTTGATTGCTTGCCGTGGCACAACTCGACCCACTCCACTGCCCACTTTGCAATATTCCAAGTAGAATTGGGGTTATGTAATATTGCTCGCAGTGAATAAGAAGTTACCACTGATATCTTGTGGGCTTGGAAGTAGTGATGAATCTTCCTTGAGGCAATAAGAACTGCGTAAAGCAGCTTATGCACCTCGATGTAGTGTGTCTTGGCATCGTGGAGTACTTCACCGATGAAGTACACTGGGCGCTGGACTGTCCGGACTCTTCTGGAGGAGCTCAGAGTTTCCTCTCCATCGACCCGGACCCTCCCAGAGGGGTCTGGACATTCTTGTTGAGCTTCCCGGACCCTCCCAAAGGGGTCTGAAACTTCTTTGTGTTCAACCCGGACCCTCCCTGATGGGTTCGGATCTTCTTGAACAGTCGTTAAAACTCCCTCAGATGAGAGAGGTTGACCTTCTAGCACTCTGTCTTGGAGATCCGTGTCTGGGGGCTGGGACCCAAACTCGCCTTCAGGTAGCTCCAGACCATCCAAGAGGGGCCTAGGCTCCTGAACTGGATGTGGCTCCTATCTTTCTGCAACCAGAACCATGCTTACAACTTCTGTAGTTGCAGAAATGTAAAGTAGTAAAGGCTAACCAGGGTTCGGAGCTACCAAGATTGGTAGGGTGGTGAGGAGCTGCTTCAGCTCTTGAAATGTCTTTTCTGCTTCTTCAGACCAATGGAAGGGTCCAGACTTCCTCAAGAGTTTGAAGAAAGGTAGCGCCTGCTCTGCCAGCCTTGAGATGAACCGGCTGAGCGCAACTAGACATCAAGTTAACTTCTGGACGTCCTTTATGCGGGCTGGAGGTCACATGTCTTCTATAGCCTTGATCTTCACCGGGTTTGCTTCTATTCCTTGGTGAGTCACCAAGAAACCAAGGAGTTTCCCGGAGCTAACCCCAAAGACACACTTTTCTAGGTTTAGCTTGGTGCACTTGATGCACAGCTTGTCAAAGACGGCTTGTAAATTATCAAGGAGTGACTCCTTGTTCTTGATCTTCAAAACGATATCATCGATGTACACCTCCACTAAGTCTCTAATTAGCTCTCCAAATGTTTTGTACATAGCTCGCACAAAGGTTGAAGCAGCATTTTTAAGACCAAAGGGCATGGCAGTATAACAATATAATCCATCTACTGTTATGAAGGCAGTATGCTCTTCATCTTCCTTAGACATTTGGATATGATGATATCCAGAATATGCATCTAAGTAACATAATAGCTCGCACCCGGAGGTGGAGTCCACTATCTGGTCTATCCTAGGTAGTGGAAATGGATCTTTTGGACATGCCTTATTTAAAGTGGTGTAGTCGATACACATCCGAAGTTTTCCGCCGGCCTTGGGTACAATGACTGGGTTTGCCAGCCATTTTGGATGAAAAACTTCCCGGATGAAACCAGCTTCGAGCAACTTCTTGATCTACTGTCGGATGAAGTTTTGCACCTCAACTAATTGTTTCCGGGGCTTCTGGTGTACAGACCGTGCGTCAGGATAAATCTTCAGATTGTGCTCAATCACCTCCCTAGGGATCCCAGGCATTTGTGACGGTTGCCAGGCAAACACGTCAACATTCGCCCGGAGGAAAGTGATGAGCGCGAGTTCCTATTTGTTGTTCAGACCTCCTGATATATGGGTGGTCTGAGCAGCATCAGAATCGATTTGGACGACATTGACGCGAATGTCGGTGTAGCTTCTTGGTTGCACTCGTGGTGCGGAGGTTGAGCCTCGATGACGAGTGCTCGGAGATAGAGCAGCTTGCTCTTTGCCAGATGCCTCCTCCTGTGCTCTTGCAAGCGTGTGGAGTTCTTCCAGCACGGTGACTCCTGCAGTACGGTCCCCGCGGATACGACGAACGCTGGAGGGTGTTGGCATTTTCAACACTAGGTAGCCATAGTGAGCTGCAACCATGATCCTATACAAGGCAGGCCTGCCCATAGTTGCATTGAATGGTAAGCTAATCTGTGCAACGTCAAAGACCAGCTTCTCGGTCCTATACTTCTCTCGAGTTCCGAATGTCACTGGGAGAGTAATGGATCCAAGAGGGCTGATGGACCCCAGACCTACCCCAGAAAAAGGTTGTGATGGGTGAAGGTCCAAGGCTCGGAGCTGGAGCTTGACGAAGGCTTCGTAGCTTAAAAGATTCAGCCCCGCTCCTCCGTCCACCAAAACATGGTAGAGTTGGACATTATTGACGGTAGGTGACACCATCAACGACAATTGGCTAGCTCCGATCATGTTTTGGTGGCAGTATGTAGCATTGAAGGTGATGGGAATGTACATCCACTTCCGATGAGGTTCCGCCCTGGCAGTCACAGTTGCGGCAGCCATGTGCCACCGCATTGTCATGAGGACACGGCGAGAAGTAATGTCCCATGAACCACCATAAAAGGTGTTCATGGTCTTTTGATGCTTGTTGTCAAAGACATCAGAATCATCGTCTACTGTGTTGTAGACAGCCTTCAGGACCTTATTGGGATCCTGAAAGCCTAGCTCCGACACAACCGAAGCTTCGTCAACTTTCTGTTTTCCTTCCTGTTGACGGAAAGGAGCTTATCTCGACACTTGTTGTAGTGCTCGACAAGGTTTTGGACCTCTCGGCAATCTTGTGGATCGGACACCACATTTTAGGACTGCTGCCGTCCTCTGATGAGGGTCGAGGTCGTTTTTTGGGGCGTAGCCCTCAGCCACTCGGAGCTGCAGCAGCCGCTGCAGTAGGTGCACTGACCGACATCTTCTTCTTGTCGTTGGACTTCTTCTTCCTTTTGCCACCGCCAGAGGTAGTGGCTTCATCTTTGGAAGGATTTTTCTTAACCTCCGGAGCTTGCTTTGAGTGCATTTCTCGGCCCTCTGCAGCCCGGGCACACTTGTCAGCCAGGCTGAAGAACTCTGTGACGCTGGTGACTTCTTTAGTCGCCTGCTTCTCCAATATTTTCTTGTATCGAACGCCCTGTATGACTGCAATAATAACAGAAGCATTCGAGACAGAAGGGATGGTATTGCGTACCTAAGAAAACTGCTGGATAAAGGATCGCAGTGATTCCCTCGTTGTTTGCTTCACAACAAACAAGTCCAGTTCAGTACCGGGCCGGGTGTAAGAACTCCCGAAGTTGGCAACGAACTATTGGCATAGTTCCGCCCAACTATTGATGGAGTCAGGTGGAAGACTCATGAACTAGGACCTAGCGGTCCCAGTCAGAGCCACTGGGAAGTAGTTGGCCATTATGACCTCATTGCGCCCCGCTGCTAGTATAGCAGAGGAGTAGATTTGAAGGAATTCGGCGGGGTTGATAGTCCCATCGAATTTCTTTGGCAGATGAGGCTGGAACTTCTTTGGCCAACGGACAATGCGTAGGTGCATGGACAAGGTAGAACCCCCCTCCCCTACTCCCACTAGAGAAGGGTTGTCCCGAGCTTATCGCCTCTCGTGAGCACGCTCGATGTGGACACGGCTGTCTTGTTTCTGTAGCGGCGGTCAAGTTCCAACCGCAGATCATGTGCCAAAAGTCTCGACATGGTATGGGTGTGACGCGCCCCAGAAGGTAACGATGTCACCTGTTCAGATACAACATGCCTTTGGTGCTGTGACACGTGAGGACCAAGTGTTCCAGATAAGGTCCTACGTTGAGCTGGTGCCTGCCCCGAAGGGGGAGGACCTTGATTGCTGATGGCATTGGCTGCGGCTACAACCAGATGTTGCACATCTGCGCACCACTGCTCCATCGCACCCTGAGGTGCTTCGGGCGCTGGTGCGCGCTCCAACAGAGTTTGTGCAGAAATTAGCGCGTTCTCCGGATTGTTGTTTGCCGATGATGTGACCGACACAAGTACCCCATCCTGCTATCCAACATTGTTTGCCGGAGCAGATGGTGGTGGTGGTGGTGCAATGCCTACAGGGACAACATCGCCCGCTGTTTGCTGCATGTTGGAAGGATTCACTCCAACAGGTTGCACAATGTTGTTGCCATTGGATGACCCTGTGACAGAGCTCACCATCTTGCGATCTCAGGCACCCCCTTCCCGGTGTGCCAAATGTCGAAGCGTATGAACGACACTTCCCCCACGGAGGTTCTTGTATCGGTTTGGGCGCGCCGAGATATTAAACTAGATGATGACAAAGAGGATTTACGTGGTTCGGACCACATGAGCGTAATACCCTACTCCACGGGGTGTGTGTTGTTGTATTGAGGATTGCAGTAATGCCAGTATGCGTATGAGCTTAGTTAGATGTCCCCATGTACCGGGCAGCACAATCCTTTCATAATCTAAGGACTGACCGTTACATAAATTGCCTGGGCCGACATGTGGCCCTGGCGTATTTAAGTGCCTAATACATGGTCTACGAGTATTAAGAGTGATTAACAGTGTGATAATGTGCCTTAATGGCGGCGTTACCCATATTAATAGCCCACTGATCGTGTGTCATTAATATAGCATTAATGACACGTAATCAGATCTTGTAACTATTGCTTTAACTGTCCTTTGAATGCTCGTACTATTGGAGATCCACCAATATTCCTGTTGGTGTAAGGTCCGGAGGGTCCACACGTGGTAGCTCCGGAGCTTCCCTTCGCGGTGAGATGGGTCCGGAGCCGTTATTCACGTGGCGGCACCAGAGCTTCCCTCTATGAGGGGTTAGGTCCGAGGTCATTATACACATGTCAACAGCAGAGCTTCCCGATGTTGGAAGTTCAGCTCCGGTCTTACATTACACGTGGAAGTCTCGGGGCTACCCATATGAGGGATGCGAGTCCAGTGCTATGTGACACCTGGGGCCTGAGGAAGCCTTCAACCCCGACAGGTGGAACTCTTTTGCACTTCTTGAGGTATCTTGGGGTACCCGGTACGCAGGGTACTGATAGGTAGCATGAGCTATGTTGATGACTGGATATCAGTGTTAGCTACTAGCCAACGATAAACAGTAACACAGTAGTTACTCCCTATCAGTGGCTTGAAACAAGACACTACATTAGTTACAATAATAGCAGTGAATATCACAATCCCCTCCTTGACCTTGACAACACAACCCCTTGACAACCTAACAAGTTCATCACTGTACTATAGCAGTGATGTGAGCACCCCCTTTTTAGTACTATGCTTAGGAACCTCTGCGATGTTCGCATCGCGAACCACTACACACTGTATACATGATTGTGAAATGTGTTAAAAGGTGTTTGGTGGTGTGAGTTAGGATATGGGTGGGTGATTAATGAACTGTGTGTGTGAAGAGGGAGGGTGGTCGAGGCGGGTATGGTGATGGGATGCCATGGGCTACCTAAGAGGTATACCAACTGTGGTTGTATATTTGGTGTAACCCACCGATCGATGCTGAGTGCTTCAGTAATAGTCCGATGACCATGCTTTCCGGACTATACTTATGCTGAGTACTTCAGTTTAGTTCTATGCTGTGTGTTCTGGACTATTCCTTCTGCCAAGGACGGATGGAGCCGCCTCATCAATATAAGGACTGGTTCATTTGACCTCAACATAGTGATGTTGTACAACCACAGAACCTGTATGGGTGGGACTCGCCCTACCTTTCTGGTGACTGCCACATGAGACACCTGGAGAGCCATGGAGGGCATAGTGGACCAGGAAATGGCACACAAACCAAGGGTTGTCTGTTATCTGGCTAGTAGGTAATGCCCGAATAGCCCCTACGTAGGGCTGAGGTGTGATTGTGGGCTTACTCGGGGAAGATGGGATGAGCGTCATGCCATACACTTGCTAGGTTTGCATGGCCTATGGGTAAAGTGTACAAACTCTTTAGAGTACTAATCTATCCGGATAGCTGTTGTCACAGTGTTGGCACACTATGCCTTGGGCTCCTATTGATTAGCATTAGTGCATCTCCTTGAAGTGTGTGTGTGTGTGAGTGGCTGAGGCTTCCGTGTTTTGGCAAAGTGTTGGCATGCGTGCCGGAGTCATCACGGCCATGGGTCCGAAGACTCATCTAAAAGTGAGGGAACTGGCAGGGTGGTCTGAAACTCTCCTAGGGTCTGCCAACTATAATAATACTGATTCAACTACTTCTCCCTCTTATTGCAAAACTCTTTTCAAGAGAACCTTGCAAAACTCCTTCATATGCATTGCCCTTGATTCAATCACCCTACGTGACCTCCTGAACAGCTCAACCACAGTTCCTCCCGAACTTGGTTGTTGGAACCTCATCTCCTCCCTAAGACTAGTCCAATGGATCTTTTCACTAGCCATGACTTGAACTCAAGCAACACCTGCACATAAATAAACAACCAATACTTCCGAGCACAAGTCCTCGACTTGATTCACGTTAGTTCCGAATCCACAATACCTTACGTGAGAACCTCACATAAGCATGTTGCAAACCACAGTAAAAGTGGACATTTTATAACAGCCAAAATGCAACAAAAACTTAGTAAATGAATACTAAGCAACATTTCAGAATGTAAAACAAGTTTGGAAAAATTTAGAGAAACAATGAAATCAAGTTCCGAAACTCGCAAAAGCTACCGGGAGCTAAAACAAAGTCAGTCAAATTACAACCAATAGGAGCTTCCCAAAAGTTAGTAGAACTAGCATCCGCCAGAGCTTACCAAAACTAGTCGGAACTAGTCAACCAAAAAGCCGGAGCTAGAAAAACATGTCGGAGCTTAACAAAGACATTCCGGAGCTAAAGACAAAGCTCATCGAAGCTTGAGCTAGATCTAACCAAAGCTAGCCGGACCTAGCACCGGAGCTAACCAAAGCTAGTCGGACCTTACGTCGAACCTTGTCGGAGCTACCCAAAAGAAGCTGGACCTATCGTCGGACCTTGCTGGAGCTCGGACCTAGATGATAAAGGTGTTTTGGTAGTATTCAAAACTTTTATCGCCATAGCCAATGTATTCAACACACATAGGTCTCACAATCTCCCCCTTGATGAATGCACTGGCAACACTACTTAAAATCCGAACATTGGCTCATTTACATGAAAAGTTTTGAAAACAATTTATCCCCCCTTTTTAAGATCAATTGAGATAGAAATAAATTTGCCCCCTTCCCCTTGCATACTTCTCCCCCTGAGACGAATCGTGCCAAAAACACTTGTGAATATGTGCAATGTGTGATCAATTTCTCCCCCATTGACAATGTATTCAACAGGGTTCAAAAGAAATCTTAATTTGTTATGAGAACATTATAATATATATATATATATATATATATATATATATATATATATATATATATATATATATATATATATATATATATATATATATATATATATATATATATATATATATATATATATATATATAGCAAAGCTCATCCAAGTCATACTATCGAGTAACTTACAATATCACAACAATGAGATACATAAAGTAGTGTAAGCCATGCTAGAGATCAAATGTAATTTTCAATTTTAGCAAGTCATGGTCTCACAAACATAACTATTTCAAAACCTGAAAGCATGACACTTGTTGCTGTATTTTATTATTTTTCAAAGCACAAATTTAGATCATATGATATTTGCAAGAGATTATATGCACATCTGCCTTATTCTAACCAACCAAGCCAAGCCTATGTCATTTGACAATCAGAAGCTTAAGAATATGATTTTAGTCATACACAATTTCTTCCAAGTTCATATCTAAGTGCAATGATAAGCCATCTCAAAAGAATAAGTGTGATGCATGCATATTCTCTTGATCTTTTCTCAATTGATATTTGTTCATAAAAGCTCAAGATGTGAATTGATTACTTAATTCTTTATGATTAAAAGCACTCGTGAGCATGCAACAAGTTCAAAACAGCAAGAAAGTTTGATCATGACCAGATTTAGTGTAAGTAATTATTCCAATTACTAGTCAGGAGTAATGTAGTAAGAACTTTCAACATGTAAAACAAAACACAAACTCATATATGTATGATATACTATGCTCATATTATTTTAAGTTCAGATTCACACATAGACTTCCCAAGTTTTGAAACACCCCCTCAATTTAAGCTATGAGGATGCATAACCCCTATTTCACTACGAATGTAACAAAAACGAGTGAAATCCAATGGTTTTGTGAAAATGTCAGCCAATTGTTGTTCGATATCTACATGGTGAAGCACAATGTTTCCTTTTTCAACATTATCACGCAGAAAGTGATAACTAATATCAATGTGCTTAGTTCTAGAATGTTGCACGGGGTTTTTAGCAATGCAAATGGCACTAGTGTTATCACAAAACAGTGGAACACTATCTACATCAACCCCATAGTCCTTAAGTGTTTGAACAATCCAAAGAATTTGTGAGCAAGCACTAGCAGCAGCTACATATTCAGATTCAGCTGTTGATTGTGCAACTGAGTTTTGTTTTATAGAGGACCAAGCAACAAGTGAATTACCAAGAAAATGACAAGAACCGGAAGTACTTTTCCTATCAATCCTACAACCCCCAAAATCAGCATCCGAAAAAGCTTTCAAAGTAACATTTGAGGAAGAAGGAAGTAAAATGCTAAATTCTTGAGTTCCATGTAAGTACCTGAGAATCCTTTTGATGTCTTGATGATGTGAATCACGTGGGGAAGCTTGAATCCATACACAAATACATACGCTGAATTGTATGTCTGATCTTGATGTCGTGAGGTACAAAAGTGATCCGATCATGCTTCTATATTCTTTTGATCAACGGGTTCACCATCTTCATCAAGTTCAAGTGTTGATGTTGTTCCCATTGGTGTCCGAAGAGACTTGCTTCTATCCATGTTGAATCGCTTGAGAAGTTCCATTGTATACTTCGTTTGATGCGCAAAGGTACCTTCCTCGATTTGCTTGATTTGTAGCTAAAAGTGCATCTAGGCATCCCTTGTGGGTTTTGGTTGATTTATGACAATGATGAGTGCAGGTTTTAATGAAATTATGAAGAAAGCACAAAAAGAAAGGAGAGTGAGGAATCAAGTTGAAAAGATCTCAAGAGATGAATAGAATATTCTTTATGTATGGAGTGTGTTAGAGAAATACACCCCAAGAGCTCAAGCAAACAAAGACATCCTCACTGCACAAGTTTACAAAGGTCCGAACTAGTCTGATATTCCTCGGACTAGTCCGATATGATCTCTGTCCAGGATCAGACAAGTCCTCCCAGTGCGGACTTGTCCGCACCAGACTAGTCCGATAAAGTCTGGACTAGTCCGATAATCCTTCTGATAAATATCGTACAAGTCCGATATTCCACAGACTAGTCCAAAATCCCCACTGACCAACATCGGACAAGTCCCTCCCAATTTCAGACTTGTCCTTAGCCCCTCAAAATTTCACGACACCAGACTAGTCCGATATCATCCAGACTAGTCTGATAACCTCTGTGACTAAAATTAGATAAGTCCTCCAAATGCGGATTTGTCCTCAATTCACTAAGGGATTCACCACGCCGGACAAGTCCGATATGTGCCGGACTAGTCTGAACATCTCCAGAAACAATATCGGACTAGTCCATCTATTGCCGGACAAGTCTGATAATTCATGACACTTAGGGTTTCCCACATGCCGCAGAACAGACTAGTCCGGAGTCCACCACGGACTAGTACGGACATGGCAAACCCTAAGGGTAATCTTTGGAAACCCTAGTATAAATAGAGGTGTAGACCCCCAATCAAATTATCTTAACCCCCTGCGCCGTCACACCTTCCAAGAGCCCAAAAAACACGTCTCTCCACACAATCCAACGCAAGAAAGATCAAATCCTTGTGGATTAACCATAGATCAAAGGAGAGAGAGAGACATGTTCTTCACGTCTTGAGCTCTTGGGTTTGATTCTCTCACACACTCTCGCTTTTTCATTGCATACTTTTTGAGTGTGTTTGGTGGTGTTTCGATTTGTAAATCTTTGGGAGCCCTCAACTTGTGAGAAGGCCCCTTGAACATGGTTATTTACCCCTTTGTGATTAGTGGAAGAAAATCGGCCTCCGTGGCCATTCGACGAGAGTAGGGTTAGTGAAGACCTGATCCTCCGTGGGCTCCTCAACGTGGATGTAGATTTCCTCTGTGGAATCAAACCACGAGATAAAAATCATTGTTTGCTTGTTTTTGTTCTTACTATTCATTGTAATCTAGGGTTTGCCCAATCTTGTTCAACTTACATTAAAACTTTGGAACTAAAGTTAACTTGTGCCACATCTAGTTTCATTGAAGCAATACACTCTATTTGTAACTCAATTTCCGCTGCATAGAGTACTTTGATCGAAATCATTGATCAAACTTGATCAATCTATTCCGCATACACCGGAATAGTTCGCACCCTATCGGACTAGACTAATTTCTCTGTGTTTGATCAGGTTGCTAAGTGTTTCAGGTTCCGACGAAAAATTCAAAAAGTCTATTCACCCCCTCTAGGATACATTCAATTGGTATCAGAGCCAGACTCTTAAAAAAGAGACTAATCGTTCGAAGAAAAGATGTCGGACATGAAGGATGTGCACAAGAATTTCAACCGAGAGAAAGTTGAAGATGAAAAGACTCAAAAGTTGGAGAATCTCCTCGACGCCATCCAAGACTTCGAGGGTGAGGATGAGGAGACGCTTGAACTCAAGGCGCTCCTAAGGAATATGGCACTCTCTAAAGGGAAGATAAAGATCAAGGATGAGAAGAATAAGAAGGGGGGTAGTCACACTGACTACTCCCGGTATCCTTTTAACTATGATCGTTTGAATTCCAACAATAATCATTACTTGTCTATTCCTCTAGGAAAAGCCCCATACTTTGATGGCAATGATTATTCAACGTGGAGGCAAAATATGAATATGCATTTAATATCACTTAACCCCAGCTTGTGGCATATAGTGTGTACAGGGATAGATATCCCAAATGACGATGAAGAGCTCACACAAAGTCAAGAGCAAGCTATTCATCAGAACGCTCAAGCTGCGGCTGTGATAACCTCAACATTGAGCCGAGACAATTTCACCAAGGTGGATCAACTCAAAATTGCTAAGGAAATATGGGACACATTACAAACTGCACATGAAGGCAATCGTCATGTGTGAGAGGCCAAGATTGAAATGATCGAAGGCGAATTGGAAAGATTCACCATAGAAGAAGATGAGTCACCACAAGAAGTGGAATGATCACGAGGTGGTGAAGCTAATCCTTAGAGCCTTCATGCCTTGCAACATAACCCTATGTTCGATGATTAGAGAAAGCCCCGGATACAAGAAAATGACCCCAGACGAATTACTTGGAAAGATCATCAATTTCGAGATGATGGAGAAGCGAGCAAAACATGTCAAAGAGATTGCCGACCTCACCTTGGTAAAGAAGAAAAGAGTCGATTTGAAGTCCACTTGCAAGCCTGTGTCAAAAGAAGCTCGAGAAGCTCAACAAGAAGAGGACATCGACGACGAAAGCAGCGATATAGATGAAGAAGACATGATCCTATTTATGAATAAATTCAATAAGATGATGAAAAGCAGACAAGGTGGTAGATCAAATGAAGGTAGACACAAAGACAAATCAATACCAAAGTTGAGGCGCGCTTGCTATAACTGTGGTGAATACGACCACTTTATAGTTGATTGTACTTATGAAGAAAACAAGAAGAAGACCAAGGATACAAAGCCTCAACCTAAGAAGATGTTCAAGAAGAAAAATCAAATTGGACAGGCGCACCTAGGAAAGGAGTGGGACTTCAATGATGAGTCCTCATCCGAAGAGGAAGAGGAGATGGCTAGCATAGCCATCAAGAAGACAACCAAGAAATCCACCCTCTTCCCAACTATTGGCGCAAGGAAGGACAACAACACATGTCTAATGGAGAAGGAAGGGAAAAGAAAGGTAACAACTAAATCTTCCTCTTCGCATTCTTTCTCTAGCGAAGTGATGCTTATAGTGATGATGAAGATATGCTTGTTGGCTTAGATAAGAAAACTTCTGAAAAAATGAAATTCTTGATGGATAAGCTTGTTGATAAGGAGGGGCTTGTTTATCGCCAAGAAGATATGATCATTCTTCAAAAGGAGGAGTATCTTAAGATCAAAAAGCTCTTTGAACATGAAAAGGTGCGAAGCAAGTCACTAGAGCTTGAGTTAGCTTTAAGCAAGGAAGCTTGCTTGAAGTTAAGCGACTCAAATGTAATCATCAAGGATGAACTTGCTAACTTAACCAAAGTTAACAAGATCCTTGAGGTACAAGTTGAGTCACTCAAGCAAAATGACCCTTCATCCTCTTCAAGCTCACCTTCTGAACACTTAAAATCTGAAACCACCATTACTTGTGCATGTGCTGAAGTTGATTCTAACTTGAAGGAGAAGTCATACATGACAAAGGACAAGCATCCTTCCCGAAGTGTCATATTTGACAAGGAGAAGGTCAAGTATGCACGTAGTGCATACTTGGCCACAAGACCTCCTAATGTCAAATATGGCATTGGTTATTCTTGTGGTGAAAAGCAAACTGCTAGAAGCCACAAGAATAACAAGGAACGCATTGTCTTTGTCAAGGGAAATTCCTCTCAAGCTAGAAAGCCTAATAATGTTGATAAGTCCAAACATGTTAACACATATGAACAACAACTATTGTTTAGAACTTTTGACGCATCATATGTTCTCATGAAAAGTAATTTTGGTAGAGTTTATGCTAAACATGTTGGGCCACACCATGGGAACACTAAGTCTCATGTGTGGGTGCCCAAATCACTTGTAACTAACCTCAAAGGACCCAAGCAAGCTTGGGTACCTAAAATCTATGCATAATTTGTTTTGCAGGCCTACTCCTCCGGTGGAGCAAAATGGGTGCTAGATAGTGGATGCACCAACCACATGACTGGATAAAGAAGGATGTTCGTTGAATATGAAGTAAATGAAGATCCAAGCGAAGGCATCGATTTTGGAGACAACAGTCAAGGAAGCATGCTCGGTACTGATAAAATTGCAATATCATCTCAACACACTCTTTCTCATGTTTTACATGTCGACTCCTTAGATTATAACCTACTGTCCATATCTCAATTATTTGACAATGGTTATAACTGCTTGTTCACTAATGAGGGTGTGACCGTCTCTAGAAGGAGTGATGACTCGGTTGCATTCAAGAGTGTGTTAAAGGGACAACTTTATCTTGTTGACTTCAACAAAGATAAAGCCTAACTTGACACATGCTTGATTGCAAAGACCAACATGGGTTGGCTGTGGCATAGACGACTAGCACATGTTAGTATGAGGCGTCTTCAAAAACTCCTTAATGGTGATCAGATCCGAGGTTTGAAGGATGTTGTTTTTGAGAAATACAAGCCTTGTAGCGCGTGCCAAGCCTGGAAGCAAGTAGGAGCACCCCATCCCGCGAAGAACGTCATGACAACGACAAGGCCGCTCGAGCTACTTCACATGGATCTATTTGGTCCAATTCCTTACATAAGCATCAGCGGTAACAAATATGGTTAAGTAATTGTTGATGATTTTTCGCGCTTCACGTTGGTTTTCTTATTGCATGATAAGACAAAAACTCAAGGAACGCTCAAGAAGTTTCTCAAGCATGCCCAAAATGAATTTTCATTGAAGATCAAGAACATACGAAGTGATAATGGCACGAAGTTCAAGAATACCCAAGTTGAGGAGTACCTAGATGAAGAAGGCATAAAACATGAATTTTCAGCACCGTACTCCCCTCAACAAAACGGAGTAGCCGAAAGGAAGAATCGAACGCTCATAGAGATGGCGAGGACAATGCTTGATGAGTACAAGACTTCGGATTGATTTTGGATTTTGGGCTGAAGCGGTCAACACCGCTTGTCACGCCATAAATCAACTCTATCTTCATCGCCTACTCAAGAAAACATCATATGAACAACTCACCGGTAACAAGCCTAATATTTCGTATTTTCGAGTTTCTGGTTCTTAATGTTACATTTTGAACAAGAATCCTAGGACTTCAAAGTCCGCTTCGAAGTCCGATGAATGTTTCTTGCTTGTGATTCGAACTCTTATGCCTATCGTGTCTTCAACAAGGTCTCCGGACTTGTTGAAGTAGCACGTGACGTAGTGTTCGATGAAACCAACGGCTCTCAAGAAGAGCAAGTTGATCAATGTGTGCTGGATAGAGAAGAAGCTCCATGTCAAGCGTTGAGAAGAATGGCGTTGGGCGATGTTCGACCACAAGCGCCACCTCCAAATGCAAATGAAGAAGGTGAACCACAAATGGAGGTAATTGATCATGGGGGAGCTTCTACACAAGATCAACCTCATGAAGATCAAGGTGACCAACAAATCAATGAGGGCAACCATCTAGGGGAAGAAGAAGATGACCATGAGGATTCAAGGCCACAAGTGCCACATCCAAGAGTACACCAATGCATCCAAAGAGATCACCCCGTCGACAACATAATCAGTGACATCCAAAAGGGAGTAACAACTAGCTGTCGAATTGCTAATTTTTGTGAATATTACTCGTTTGTATCCTCTTTGGAACCTCACAGGGTTGAAGATGCATTGAAAGATCCAGATTGGGTGGTGGCAATGCAAGAAGAATTGAACAACTTCAAACGAAACGAGGTGTGGGAACTTGTTGAAAGGCCCAAGTTCAATGTCGTCGGCACTAAATGGGTCTTCCGCAACAAGTAAGACGAACACGGGGTGGTGACAAGAAACAAGGCGCGACTTGTGGCGAAAGGGTATTCACAAGTCGAAGGTTTGGATTTCGACAAAACCTTTGCTCCCGTAGCTAGGCTTGAATCAATTAGAACATTACTTGCATCTGCTACTCACCATGATTTCAAGCTCTATCAAATGGATGTGAAAAGTGCCTTCCTCAACAGACCAATCAAGGAGGTGTATGTGGAGCAACCCCCCGAATTCGAAGATCAAGAGTTCCCCGACCATGTGTTCAAACTGCATAAGGCTCTCTATGGCCTCAAACAAGCTCTTAGAGCTTGGTATGAGTGCCTTAGAGATTTTTTAATTGAGAATGGATTTAAGATTGGCAAAGCTGATTATACGTTGTTTACCAAGCACTTTGACAATGATCTATTTATCTGTCAAATTTATGTTGAAGATATTATATTTGGTTCAACTAACAAATCCTTTTGTAAAGAATTTAGTAAGATTATGACCGACAGATTCGAGATGTCTATGATGGGAGAATTGAGATATTTCTTGGGATTCCAAGTGATGCAACAAAAGAAAGGGACGTTCGTAAGCCAAACCAAGTATACTCAAGACATACTCAAGAAGTTTGGAATGGACAAGGCGAAGCCTATAAAGACTCCCATGGCGATAAATGGACACTTGGATCACAATGAAGACGGACAAACGTGGATCAAAAGGTATATTGCTCTATGATTGGATCCCTATTTTATTTATGTGCATCTAGGCCTGATATTATGTTGAGTGTATGTTTGTGTGCATGATTTCAAGCCAATCCTAAGGAGTGTCATTTGACAGCCGTAAAAAGAATCTTGCGATATTTAGTTCATACATCCAACCTAGGCCTTTGGTATCCTAAAGGTTCCAAGTTCAATCTCATTGGATACTCCGATGCAGATTATGTCGGATGCAAAGTATATAGAAAAAGTACCTCCGGTACATGCCAATTCCTAGGTAGATCCCTAGTTTCTTGGTCATCCAAGAAACAAAACTCCATTGCCTTATCCACGACCGATGCAGAGTATGTTGCAGCCGAGAGTTGTTGTGCACAACTCCTTTGGATGCGACAAACTCTAAGGGATTACAGTTACAATATGAGCCGGTATTCCACTCCTTTGTGATAATGAGAGTGCTATTAAAATTGCCCATAACCCCGTTGAGCACTCTAGGACCAAACATAGACATCTGACATCAATTTTTGAGAGACCACTCAATGAAAGGAGACATAGCCATTTCCCATGTCAACACAGAAAAACAACTAGCCGATATCTTTACCAAGCCACTTGATGAAAAATGTTTTTGCGAGCTCCAAAATGAACTAAATATCCTTGATGCTCGGAACATGGCTTGAAAACTTGCATACCTGTATGCCATCTTCAAAATCTATTGATTGTGTTATGAAAATCATCTCTCTCTATTTTCTCTGAAAAACTATTTCAATTACTTGATCTTGAATGAATTATGGTCATAGCTTGATTGTTGGATGCTTACTGATCATATTCATCTGGATTATTTGTGTGTTGACCCCCCTTATTTTCTTTGTAAGCACATTCGAATATATAATAATGAGATAAATGCTTCTGTTCTAGTGACCACTGACTAGTCTGTGGTTACCCGGACTAGTCCGCACATTGTAGACTAGTCCGGAGAGGTCCGCTAGTCCGAACTAGTCCGGCTGACCACAAACTAGTCTGATTTTTCGACTCCTTAACCCTAGGGCCACCAAACCCTAACCCCCTTCATCCACAACGTTCCTCACATTCTCTCTCCTCACTCGAGCGCCCCCAAGGTGATTTGGCAATTTCTCCACCAAATCTCTTCAACTTTCCGTGGAAAATGAGCTTCATCGAAAGGGGATCGAGGTCCACGGACTAGTCCGCACCAACAACACCTCTAACCTCAAGAATCGAAGGATTTTTGTAAAGTTTCTTCAAAACCCTAGAATACTTGATTTCTTGTGTTATGGACCAAATAGTTTAGCTCCACTAGTTAATACATGTCTCCTTGTTGTATTACATCTACCTTGAGCTATTTTTGCATTGAGAAACACCAATGAATTGCTAGTTAGGGTTTGAGCAGTTGAACCCCGGACTAGTACGGTCTCTGTACGGACAAGTCCGGTACTCCAGACTAGTCCGTACTTGAGCACCGGACAAGTCCGATTTTTTACTGTACTCAACCCTAAATTCCAACTACTCAATGTATTTCCTTGCCATCAATCCTCATACATGTATTGTATAATCCTCTTGTCAGGACCATGTCGAGCTCCAATGATGAGATCTTCGACTATGAGGCCGAGATGGACCAAGAGTCATTGCTTTGGTCCTTGATGGGCCAAAGCAAGAAGCGGCAACACTGTGCTGCTGACCCGTCGCACACTCCACCTCAGGTGTGGCGAAAGGTCTTGGCCAAGAAGCCCGCATCCAAAGGAAAGGATGCAGCTGGCCCTAGCTCGGCAGCTTCTCGCCAAGCTAAGGGCAAAGGGAAAGGGATCGCCTCCAGCCCGATTGACCCTCTCCAGATGAGTGCACCGAGACAGGGGAACAAAGATCCCTCTGAAGAAAGATTAAATGGCAAAGGAAGCGACATAGCTTCAAAACTCAGGACGATTGATTGTTACAGTTGTTCCAGGAAGGCAGCTCGTGTGAGGTTCTGGAGCAACTTCCACGCGGACTACTATAGTTTCGTGTATCTCACGATGAAGACTCCGGTGGTACGAAGCCAATGGATCGACTGGACACACTTTGAGAGGAAGATTTGTCTAGCCTTTAATGAAGTGATACAAGCTGTAGAGAGACATGGCCTCAAATACTTGTTTGCTTTTAGGTGCAACTGGAATGATGAAGTCATTACTCAATTCTATGCAACCTTCTACTTTACTAGCGATGAAGAGGAAAGGGTGACTTGGATGACACATGGATCCAAGTATACTATTACTTATGATGAGTTTGCAAGACTGCTGCATCTTGAGGACACTAGCAGCAATGAGCTCATCATTCACAACATTGGTGTCTTAGAGAAGGATAAGATGGACTTCCTTTATGATACTTGCCTGAAGTACAACCCTCCATCCACCAAGAACATGAAGCCATTCTTCATGGTTCTGAATAGAGTGCTCCGGAAGACAATAGCTCCAAATGATGGAGATGGAGGAAGTGTCCAAGGCTACCTAAGGACACTAATGAAGGTGATAAGAAAGAACAGAAAGTTTTATGTCTTCGAATATATCTGGAATGACATGGTGAACATCTCTTGCACCCCTAACCGTTCCTGTGGCTATGCGCCCTACATAATGTTTATGATTGAGAAAGTCACAAGAATTGAGTTCATGAAGGATGTAGAGCACAGTCCTTTAAGGCTCCAGAAGCCTTCCCAAGCCACTCTTCCAGCTGCTCCATCTCCAGTGTCAAGTGAAGAGGCTCCAAGGAGGGCTCAAGGAGATGCAAGGACTGCTCCCACTACTAGGGACCCTCCTCAAAAAGGGTCTCCTAGTGGCATCTTGAAGTGCATGGCCGCCATCTTTGGCTCCTGCAAAAAGGCTGAGGTGAAAGTCAACAAGTTGAACAAGGCAAGGAAAGAGGATATGAGATACATAAAGCAAAATGTCAAAGCCATATGCCAGAAGATGGAGATTGAGCCTATTGGGTCTCTTGTCATCTGCGAGGACTCTCCTTCTGACTTCTCAAAGCTTCCACCCCTCTCACCTTCTGAACTTGCCTATTTTGGCGTTGGGGGCACTTCAAGTGGTTCTCATACTCGTCCTCCTCAAGCTAACAACAATGAAGATGACTAGAGGACTGACAGCGAGGAGTGAGTAGAAGGTGATTGCTAGATCCCTCCTCTCCTTCTTTTTGGTGTCTTGATGCCAAAGGGGGAGAGATTGAGGGGGGAGTCACTAGGTCTAGCAGTAGTTTGATAGATGAGAGCTCAAATTGTGTTTCCTTTGAAATTCTGCTACTTTTGGCTTGTAAAACTGCTATTATGCTCTTATTATGGTTCTAAGTTATGTTTATGGAGTTTGTGATGATTTGGTGGTACAATCTATGTTTATCCTTTGAAATTGACATATATGCTTGCTGTTGTTATGATTATCCTTTTACCTCATCATTATCACGAATATTGCTTACACACACTTA
Source organism: Tuctoria greenei (assembly GCA_036927565.1). Taxonomy (NCBI): domain Eukaryota; kingdom Viridiplantae; phylum Streptophyta; class Magnoliopsida; order Poales; family Poaceae; genus Tuctoria; species Tuctoria greenei. Next base: position 187,567,479 of record JAYESD010000006.1, read on the forward strand.
GTTTCGCACCCCACCATAAAGAGTGCACACATGTCTTATGTTTTCATTGCTTTATTTGTTCCAAGCTCATATGTGCACACTTTATGAAAATCTGGATTTTAATCATATTTGTGAAATCTCAATTGGTTGTCATCAATCACCAAAAAGGGGGAGATTGAAAGTGCATCTAGGCATCCCTTGTGGGTTTTGGTTGATTTATGACAAACAAATGAGATCCTAACGAAATTGTTGAGATGAGCGCAAGTTTTAATGAAATTATGAAGAAAGCACAAAAACAAAGGAGAGTGAAGAATCAAGTTGAAAAGAGCTCAAGAGATGAATAGAATATTCTTTGTGTATGGAGTGTGTTAGAGAAACACACCCTAAGAGCTCAAGCAAAAGAAAACATCCTCACTGCAAAAGTTTACACAGGTCCAGACTAGTCTGATATTCCCCGGACTAGTCCGATATGCTCTCTATCTAGGATCGGACAAGTCCTCCCAGAGCGGACTTGTTTGCACCAGACTAGTCCGATAAAGTTCGGGCTAGTTTGATAATCCTTCTGATCAATATCGAACAAGTCCGATATTCCACAGACTAGTCCAACATTCCCACTAACCAACATCGAACAAGTCCCTCCCAATTTCATACTTGTCCTTAGCCCCTCAAAATTTCACAACACCAGACTAGTCTGATATCATCTGGACTAGTCCAATAACCTCTCTAACTAAAATCGGATAAGTCCTCCAAATGCGGACTTATCCTCAATTCACAAAAGGATTCACCACGCCGGACTAGTCCGATATGTGCCGGACTAGCCCGAACATCTCCAGAAACAAAATCAGACTAGTCCGCCCATTGCCGAACAAGTTCGATAATTCAGGACACCTAGGGTTTCCCAAATGCCGCACACCGGACTAGTCTGGAGTCCACCACAAACTAGTTCGGACATCGCAAACCCTAACGGTAACCTTTGGAAACTTTAGTATAAATAGAGGTGTATGGCCCCTAATCAAATTCTCTCGACCCCCTGCGCCGTCACACCTTCCAAGATCCCAGAAAACACGTCTCTCCACACAATCCAACGCAAGAAAGATCAAATCCTTGAGGATTAACCATAGATCAAAGGAGAGAGACGTTATTCACGTCTTGAGCTCTTGGGTTTGATTCTCTCACACACTCCCACTATTTCATTGCATACTTTTCGAGTGTGTTTGGTGGTGTTTCGATTTTTAAATCTTGGGGAGCCCTCAACTTGTGAGAAGGCCCCTTGAACACGGTTATTTACCCCTTTGTAATTAGTGGAAGAGAATTGGCCTTTGTGGCGATTCGACGAGGGTAGGGTCGGTGAAGACCCGATCCTCCGTGGGCTCCTCAACGTGGATGTAGATTTCCTCCGTGGAATCAAACCACGGGATAAAAATTATTGTATCCTTGTTTTTGTTCTTACTATTCATTGTAATATAGGGTTTGCCCATTCTTGTTCAACTTACGTTAAAACTTTGGAACTAAAGTTAACTTGTGCCACATCTAGTTTCATTGAAGCAATACACTCTATTTTTAACTCAATTTCCGCTGCATAGAGTACTTTGATCGAAATCATTGATCAAACTTGATCAATCTATACCGCATACAGCGGACTAGTCCGCACCCTATCAGACTAGTCCGTTTTCTCTATGTTTGATTAGGTTGCTAAGTGTTTCAGGTTCCGACGAAAAATTCAAAAAGCCTATTAAGCCCCCCTCTAGGCTACATTCAGCAGCCCCAAAAAGTAAGTGAGTTCACCCATCATACTCATTTCAAATTCTGAACTCATCATTGCTGAAAACTTGGACACATGATCATGAGAAGCACAACCAAAGATAATATCATCCACATACACTTGAATGAACAATGAGTCATTGCCATGCTTAAGAACAAAAAGAGTTTTATCAACCTTGCCCATGGTAAACCCCTTTTCAAGTAAGAATGTTTTTAACCTACCATACCATGCTCTAGGAGCTTGTTTTAGACCATACTGGGCTCCAGTCAGCTTGAAAACATGATTAGGAAAATATGGATTTTCAAAACCAGGTCGTTGCTTATCATAAACCTCCTCATCTATGTAGCCATTAAGAAAAGCACTTTTTACATCCATTTGATATAACTTGAAACGTTTAGATGCAGCAAAAGCTAACAAAATTCTTATGGATTTTAATCTAGTGACAGGAGCAAAAGTTTCATCAAAATCTAGACCTTCGATTTGTGTGAAACTTTGAGCAACCAATCTAGCCTTATTCCTAATCACAACCCCATCCTCGCTTTGTTTATTTTTAAACACCCATTTAGTTCCAATTAAAGTGTGATCTTGAGGTGGAGGTACAAGTTTCCAAACATTATTTCTTTCAAAATTTTCTAGCTCTTCTTACATGGCAATAAGCCAAGATTCATTAGTGAGTGCGTCTGATATATCTTTGGGTTCAAAAGAAGCAACAAAAGCAGCATGAGCATGAGAACTGGGGTCAGAAAACCTGGATCTTGTAACTCGTTCATGCAAGGTTCCAATTATCTATTGCGGGGGATGATTCTTAGAAATCCGTAGGGGAACAAATGTCTCACAAGCTTCTTCTTCATCAGGTTCATCGCAGATTGATGAGCTTGTGGCTTATGGACGATCAGGACTCGCAGAGATGGTAGTCAGAGCTTGTTCAAAGTTCAGAGCTGGACACATGTCAGGTTCAGAACTATCAGGTAATATCACCGACTCTTCTTCTTCTTCTTCGAAAATACCCTCCCTCTGAGGATATGGATCTTGACCTGCAATGTTTGAGCTAGTACCTGGGCTAGTTTCATCAAAAGACACCTCACAAGTCTCCATAATTTTGTTAGTGTCAAGCAAAAGCACACGGTAACCTCTAGTATGAGATGGATAACCAAGAAACATGTCATCAATTGATCTAGGTTCAAATTTATCAAGATCACCATGTTTCTTAATAAAGCATTTGCAACCCAAGACCCGAAAGTGTGTAACACTAGGCCTATGTTCAAACCGGAGCTCATATGGTATTTTACCTAGCTTAGCGCGCAAGAAAACACGATTTGAGACATAACAAGCGGTTGCAATCGCATCAGCCCAAAATTTCTTAGGAGTTTTATATTCATCAAGCATAGTCCTAGCCATCTCAACTAAGGTTCTGTTCTTTCTTTCTACAACACCGTTTTGTTGAGGTACATATGGTGAAGAAAATTGATGATCTATTCCAATTTCAGCACAAAAGTGATCAAAAGATTGATTTTTAAATTCGGTTCCGTTATCACTACTAATTGCTTTTAAAGATCCTGGGTGATAAATTGATAATCTAAGAAATAAAATTCTAAAGTGACTAAAAGCTTCATTCTTAGATGCCATAAAGTAAACCCAAGTGTATATAGAATAATCATCAGCAATCACAAGAACATACCATTTACCTCCGAAGGATTTAACACACACTATGTAAGAAACCCAAATAGGAGACAAAGATGGGTGACGCGCTCAAAGGCGGTCGTCTCTCATAAGCTTAAGTGAGACGAGCCCACTTCAGCGAGGATCAGATATGGCTCGGTTGAACGTTCATGAAGACTCGTTACATTACAGCCCGTCTCAGTTAAGTATGGATCCAAGACGGGCCTACTCTCTGGACAAACGGGAGACACACTTGTAGCACAACACATCTCCTATAAGTGAGTGAAATGAGACGTCTTTACTAAAAGCACGCCTCCTTTGTCTTCGCTTACAGACATATATGAACACGACTCTGAATGATGACGACATTCATTCACAGTTGAACACACAAATATTCATCACACAGATGAACATAGATAACACATTCAATAATTCACACAATTGATCACAGATAACAAATATATTACAAAACACAAGAAAGAAGTACAATATACAAGAAAAGAAAAACATCAACTAAAAAATAACAAAATAAAACCTAAATCCTATTCCTCCTACCCCTCCTCCTCCTTCGGCTGTTCTGCTGGTTGCTCCGACTGCTCTGCTGGTTGCTCCGACTGCTCCATATGCTCCGCAGGTTGCTCCGGCTGCTTCACTGCTTGCTTCGGCTTGTCCATATCCAGCGACAGAACCTCACAATCGAGGTTCCTCGCCATTGCCGCCACTAGGATACTGCAGCCCTCGGCACCGAGCACCTCGGCTATCATCTCGAGCATCCTCTAGAACTGGTCGAACAACCTGTCGAACAACATCTCGAGCAGCTCTTTGTTGAGTCTCTCGGGGGAGCAGCAACACCGTTTCTTGCAGGGTGGATCTCTCGGCGGGCTTGGCGGTAGAACGTTGGCCATGGTGGGTTGTCTGAGCGGAACAAAGCGAAGAGGAGAGACTAATGTCCCCTTATATAAGGTCTGTGCTGTAACCTAAAGTTGAGACGAGCTTCGCTGTGAAGCGCGTCTCCTATGATCGACATCTCCCTCTCCTCTACAAAAAGAGAGACATTCTCTAACGGAAAGCGCGTCTCCAATTCCATACATCACCTTTACCTTCGTGATTTTCTCCATTTTGCTTCAGTTCACTATTGATATTACACATGTCACTTGATAACTAAATCATTCTCTTGTCCCGAATATAATCAAATACTTCCTTATGATACCTGAGGAACATGATGAAAACGCTACACATTTACTCATTCATACAGTTGAAGAACACACAAGATAATATTCAATCACATAGATGAACAAAGATAGATTTCATTCATTAACAATATTTACAAAACAGAAGCAACTAAAAACAACAAAGAAAAACTAAATCCTACTCGTACTCCTACTCCCCCTCCTCCTCCTCCTCCTCTTCCTCTTCCTCCTCCTCCTCCTCATCCTTCGGCGGCGACTCTGGCGCCGGTGCAACAGGATCCTGGGCCGGCTGCTCCGGCTTCGCCAGCTGCACCGGCGGTGCAACCCCTTGAACGAGGTTGCTCTCCGTCGCCTCCACCAGGTTTCTGCGGCCCTTGGGGCCAAGCACTAGGGCCATCATCTCGAACAGAATGTCGAGACGATCGGCCACCCCCGTGAGGACGAAGAGATAGTGGCTGATGGTACCCATTCCAGTAAACTGGGGAAGGGTACCCAGACCCAAGTAACTCATGGTGCGAGATGTATTGTTGTATGCTTCTTGCGCCATAAGGAGGCACTGCTCGGTGTTGAACCTCTCGAGGGAGCTGCAACACAATTTCTTGCAGGGTGGCTCTCTTGGCGGGCTTGGCGGCGGAAGGTCAGCCATGGTGGTGGTGGGTCGTCGGGGCGGAGAAGACAAAGAAAAAAAGAGGATTCAAAGTGAGCGACGCGCTTGTGGAGAACTCACTGGTGATGGCGCGTCTTAAATAAGGTCCGCGCGGAGTCGTTGAGGGAGCGGTTGGTTTCTCCCGCATTGATGGAACGATGGGATGCATTGATACCGCCTCGGGGAACGAAAGGTCGCGCACAGATGTCGTACGCGTCTTTGCACCACACCGCCGAAATTAAGTTCTCCGCAGACCTCGTGCCGCGTGTCTCTCTTTCGACTATGGAAGACACGCTTTAGGTTAACGCGCGTCTCTCTTTGTTATAGCGCGTCTCGCATTTATCTCCCTCGTCTCTTCAACAATGGAAGATGCTCTTTAACTTAACGCGTGTCTCGAATTTATGTCTCTCTTCTCTTCTTCGCCTCCGGTGCTCCTTTATTACTAATCGACCAACGGTCTTTACTAATCGACCAACTCTAGTGCGTCTGCCTCCTCTGTTCGCCATCGACGTTGTTGTCGTCGTCACCGTACTCGTCGTCTTCATCGTCGCCGTCGCTGTCCTCCTCGTTGTCATCACTATTCATGGCTGGTATCAGCTTGGCGCGTAGCCGACTGAAGGAGGAGCACTTGGCGTGGCGCAAGAATCATCCCCATGTATGTACATATGGCACACCGATCGCATAGTTATATATATGTAGATCTTCAATAGACTGATGAACTTAACTTTAGTTTTGTTTTCTGTCTGCGTAGGGTTTCTCTGCAAAGCCTGAATTGGGAGATTTATTGAAGTAGCAGTGCATTGTCCCCGGTAAAGAAGGGGTAAGTCATGAAGAACAAGCACAATTTGAGTTTAACCATCATCCTCCTATTAATGAATTTCCTTTGTAGACTGACTGGGAAGGTGGTTACTACCCCCTGACAATCTCCATCTCAGCGGACTATCCATTGTTGCCTCCAAGATGCGCCTTTCCAAGTGGTTTCTTCCACCCAAATGTCCATCGCTCAGGAGCACTCTTCATTGAGATTCTTGATCAAGAGACTGTAAGATAGACCTATTTTGCTCATATAATTAGTAATTTTTGCCGAACTTATTTGAAAAGGTTTCTTATGTTGCTTAAATTGATATTTCATAGGGGTGGTGCACTGGTTTTACAATCAAAACTATACTACTTGAAGTTCAGCGTTTGCTGCATTAGCCAAATGTGCCCGATGTTGAAAATGATTGCTATAATCTACTTATCAAGGTTAGACACTTGGTGTTAGTGACCAATGTAGGTTATTCATTCCTCCTTCGACATTTGTCAAATTAAAGAATGTCAATATTTTCAGTATCCAGGGAATATATGAGACGTGTTCGGGAGCAAGCTGGATGGTACAGTTTAGATTGATCGATGGGAGCCTTAGGAATAAGTTTAGATTCAAAATTAGTTTAGAGGGCATGCAATGTATGAACTATGAAATTCATTGAGTTGCAAATTATCTCTGAATTGCAATGTCATTGCGTTCGTTTATCCTTGAATTTCCAATTAATCCGTGAATTGCAATGTCATTGAATTTGTTTATCCCTGCATGTCTTGGATGGAATGTCCTGGATGTTGTTCTGGCTTCAGCACACCGTGGCGCATTTAGGGCAATCCAGCGTTTCCGGGGCCACAAAATAATGCGAGACGCGCCTTTCAGTGGCTCGTCTCCGATCTGCATCGAAGATCTTTTGTCCCACCTTGGAAGGTTGAGCGCAATGTAATGATCATATAAGGCATCGCACAAAGTTGCCAGTTGGACACATCGTAATGTCTTGGATGTTGTTCTTGGCCGGCTTCACCACACCGTAGCGCATCTAGGACACTATGGCATGTCCAGGGCCACATAATAATGAGAGACGTGCTTTACACTGGCGCGTCTCTGATTTACGCTGAATAATTTTGTCCATTGCGCTCTCTCTCCCAACATTTGGCAAAAATTTTTAGCTGTCGCACGCTCTCTCGACCTATAAACTGCAGATCCTGAGAACGCCGCCGTCGTCAACCCCGACCTTCGCATCATCAGAGAGTTGAGCATGCTAGAGCACGCTGCCTCGTCCCCTGTCCCAGAGCACGCCGCCGCCGTCGCTCTTTCTCAACTTGCTCTTCGTTATTGTCGCGCTACTGGCGTCGACCCCTACCCCTCCATCAACGCCGACCTTCGTCATCAGAGAGTTTGAGCACACTAGAGCATGTCGCCTCATCCCGTGTCCCTGGAGCATGCCGCCGCCTCGAACCCGACCTCGGTAATAGGTATGTTCTCCCTGTCCCCGGAGCACGCCGGCTTGCTGTCATCAGAGAGTTGAGGAACTGCCACTCCGGCGCCTCCGCCAGCTCGTCCCAGAGCACGCCGCCGCGTCCCCTATCCCCTGATCATGCCACCGCCTCGACCCTACCCTCATAGCGTGCATTCTAGTGATTTTATTGAATTTGAGGATGTCCAATGATGGCTCATCATTGAAAGTGCATCTAGTACTCCCTTGTGGGTTTTGGATGATTTATGACAAGCAATTGGGATCCTAATCCTTTTGTTGAGATGAATGCAGGCAAATGATGAAAAATGAGCAAAATGCCAAAAAGAAGGGAAATGAGAAGCAAAGTGAATTTGAGCTCAAGAAGAAGAAAATAGTAGATTATTATGTATAGAGTGTGTTAAGGAAACACACCCAAGAGCTCAATCACTTTCAAGCACACACATACAATGCACAAAGTTATACAGGACCGGACTAGTCCGATATCAGCCGGACTAGTCCGATATCACATTCTGCACTAGATCGGACAAGTCCGGTCTCCACCGGACTAGTCCGATATCTTTCTGATCCACTTCGGACTAGTCCTCTCCAATGCGGACTAGTCCTTAACACAATGCACAAGTCACACAAAATCGGACAAGTCCGTTGTGACCCGGACTAGTCCGATATTCATTCTAATCCACTTCGGACAAGTCCGGTGTCTACACGGACTAGTCCGATATACACACTGATCTAAATCGGACAAGTCCTCCAAGTGCGGACTTGTCATCCCAAACTCTTAGGGTTTCATATGTCCGGACAAGTCCGATGGCAATCAGACTAGTCCAAAGCTTTCCAGTAGCAAAATCGGACAAGTCCGTTTTCAACCGGACTAGTCCGATATTCCTGGACACTTAGGGTTTGCTACACACAGCACTTCGGACTAGTCCGGTGACCATCACGGACTAGTCCGATCTTTCTGAACCCTAACGGTCACTTTTAGAAACCCCATATAAATAGAGGTGCACGGCCCACTTTCACCAACTCTCGAACCCTAGCGTCGTCACACCTCCCAAGAGACTCAAAAACCATCTCTCTCCACGAAATTAAGTGAAAAATCAATCAATCCATTGAAGATCACTTCTAGATCATTGGAGAGACACTTGGCACACATCATTGAGCTCTTGGTTTGATTCTCTAACACACTCTTACGTTTCAATTTGTAATTTTTGAGTGTGTTATTGGTGTCATTGTGAGTTGTAATCAAGGGAGCTCTCAACGTGTGAGAACGCCCCTTCAACTTGGTTATTTACCCTTTGTGATTAGTGGAAGAGGATTGGCCTTCGTGGCGATCCGACGAGGAAAGGGTTGGAGAAGACCCGGTCCTTTTGTGGGCTCCTCAACGTGGATGTAGGTTGCCTTCGTGGTAGCCGAACCACGGGATAAATCGTGTGTCTTATCCTTTTTGTGTTCTTCATCTAATTTGATCAACTTAATCTAGGGTTTGATTCACTTTGTTCAATCTAAGTCTAATTGTTGATCAAGAGCTTTAACTTCAATAGAATCTGACATACTACTATTAAATTGAGATTCAAGTTTATATTTCCGCTGCAAACATTAACGAATCAATCAAATTTTCTAAACTTGATCAACCTAGCCCGTGAAAACCGGACTAGTCCGCACATTACCGGACTAGTCCGATATCTTTGGTATTGACCTTGTTGTTGAGTGTTACAGGAACCGAGAAAAATCAAAAAGGCCTATTCACCCCCCCTCTAGGCCTACATTCAATTGGTATCAGAGCAGGTTCTTCAAGAAAGAGTGCAACCACTCGAAGAGATCATGTCGAACATGAAAGATGTTCAGAAAATCAACAACCAGGAAGAAGTAAACAAAGACAGGGACCAAAAGCTTGAAAAGTATCTCGAAGCAATTCAAGACTTCGATGATGATGACGAGGAGACGCTGGAGCTGAAAGCACTACTCAGAAAGAAAGCACTTTCCAAAGGGAAAGCTAGAGTTGAAGAAAAGAAGAAGGGGAGTAGTCACACCGACTACTCCCGATATCCTTTCAACTATGATCGTTTAAATTCTAACAACAGCCATTACCTATCTATTCCTCTTGGAAAAGCCCCACACTTCGATGGGAGTGATTACTCCATGTGGAGGCAAAATATGAAGATGCACTTGATTTCCCTTAACCCAAGTTTATGGCATATTGTGTGCACAGGAATAGACATCCCAGATGACGACGAAGAGCTCACTCCAAGTCAAGAGCAAGCCATCCACAGAAACGCTCAAGCCGCATTTGTGATCACCTCCTCTCTAAGTCGAGATGAATTCACAAAGGTGGACGGACTGGAGATTGCCAAGGAAATATGGGACACACTACAAACAACCCATGAAGGTGACCGGCATGTGCGGGAGGCCAAAATTGAAATGATTGAGGGCGAACTAGGAAGGTTTGCAATTGAGGAAGACGAGTCTCCCCAGGACATGTACAACCGATTGAAGACACTTGTAAACAAGGTTCGATCATATGGGAGCAAGAAGTGGAATGACCACGAGGTTGTGAAGCTCATCCTTAGAGCCTTTATGCCTCACAATGTCACACTATGCTCTATGATCAGAGAAAGTCCCGGGTACAAGAGGATGACTCCAGATGAATTGCTTGGCAAAATCATCAATTTTGAAATGATGGAGAAACAAGCTAAGCACGTCAAAGAAATAGCCGACCTCACATCGGCCAAGAAGAAGGGAGTTGCCCTAAAATCCACACTCAAACCTCTATCCAAAGAAGCAAGAGAAGCTCAGTTTGAGGAGGATAGCGATGACAAAAGCAGTGAGCTGGACGAAGAGGATATGATTTTGTTCATGAAAAAGTTCAAAAGAATAATGAAGAAAAGACAAGGAACAAAATCTGGTGAAGGCAAGTACAAGGAAAGGACAAAGCCGAAGATGAGGCGGGCGTGCTATAATTGTGGTGAGTATAACCACTTTATAGTCGATTGCCCGTATGAGGACAACAAGAAGAAGAATAAAGAAACCAAGCCTCAACCGAAGAAATTCTTCAAAAAGAAGAAACAAGCTGAACAAGCACACATTGGAAAAGAGTGGGACTCAAACGATGAGTCCTCATCATCCGATGAAGAAGAGATGGCTAGCATAGCCATTGAAAGCTCGTCCAAGAATTCCACACTCTTCCCCACACTCGGTGCAAAGAAGGGACATGGCACTTGCCTCATGGCAAAGGAAGGTAAACGCAAGGTAAACATCAAAACTCCTTCCATGCATTCGTGCTCAAGTGATGATGAACTAGATAGTGATGATGAAGATATGTTAACTGGATTAGATAGAAAAACTGCTACTAAAATGAAATTTTTACTTGTCCAACTTGTTGAGAAGGAATCGCTAATTGATCGTCAAGAAGACATGATTATCTCCCAAAAGGAGAGGTATGTCGAACTTGACAATCTTCTAGCTCTTGAAAAGGAGAAAAACAACTCACTAGAGCTTGATCTAGCTTCAAGCAAGAAAACTTGTTTGGAATTAACCAACTCAAACGTTGCAATCAAGGATCAACTTGATGACCTGATCAAGGTCAACAAGATCCTTGAAGTGCAAGTTGAGTCACTCAAGCTAAGTGAACCTTCCTCCTCTTCAAGTCTGCCTTCTCAACACACTTCAACTAATCCTGTTCATATGTGCAAATGTGGCAAAGTCGATATCAACTTGAAGGAAAAGTCTATCTCCACAAAGGATAAAAATCCTACCCAATGTGGAATATTTGACAAGGAGAGGATCAACTATGCACGTAGTGCATACTTGGTCCAAAGACCTCCTAACGTCAAGTATGGCATTGGTTACTCTTACGATGGAAAGCAAAATGCTGGAAGTCATAAGAATAACAAGGGAAGGATTACCTTTGTGAAGGGAGGACCCTCACAACCTGGTAACTCAAAAATTAAGAATCTGAACTCTCATAAACACCGGACTAGTCCGGTGGAGGCCCGGACAAGTCCGGTCATTCGGACAAGTCCGGTTACCCAGACTAGTCCGATCCATAAACAACAACGACTCTTGTTCAAAACCTTTGATGCCTCTTATGTATTAATGAGAAACAATATTGGTAAAGTTTATGCTTACTATGCTGGGCCACGCCATGGGAACACAAAATCCCATGTGTGGGTTCCCAAATGTATTGTAACTAACCTCCAAGGACCCAAGCAAGCTTGGGTACCTAAAACCAAGGCATAATTTGTTTCTGCAGGCCTATTCCTCCGGTGGATCCAAATGGGTGCTATATAGTGGATGCACCAACCACATGACCGGAGAAAAGAGGATGTTCATGGAATATGAAGAAAACGAGGACCCAAACGAAGGCATCTACTTCGGAGATAATAGTCAAGGAAGGGTGCTCGGTACGGGTAAAATAGCAATATCCTCTGAACACACTCTTTCTCATGTTCTACATGTTGAATCTTTAGATTATAACCTGCTGTCCATATCTCAATTATGCGACAAAGGTTATAATTGCTTGTTTACTAACGAGGGTGTGACCGTCTCAAGGAGGAGTGATGGTTCCGTTGCATTCAAGGGTATGTTAAAGGGAAAGCTTTACCTTGTTGACTTCAACAAGGATAAAGCCGAACTCGACACATGCTTGATTGCAAAAACCAACATGGGTTGGCTGTGGCATAGACGGCTAACACATGTTGGTATGAGGAATCTTCAAAAACTCCTCAAGGGCGATCACATCCGAGGTTTGAAAGATGTTGTTTTTGAGAAAGACAGGCCTTGTAGCGCGTGCCAAGCCGGGAAGCAAGTAGGAGCACGTCATCCTGCAAAGAACATTATGACTACGACAAGACCGCTCGAACTACTTCATATGGACTTGTTTGGTCCAATTGCTTACATAAGCATCGGCGGTAATAAATACGGTTTAGTCATTATTGATGATTTTTCCCGCTTCACTTGGGTGTTCTTTTTGCATGACAAGTCAGAAACACAAGGAACGCTCAAGAAATTCTTCAAGCGAGCTCAAAACGAGTTTTCACTATCGATCAAGAGTATTCAGAGCGACAACGACATGGAGTTCAAGAACATACAAGTGGAGGAGTACCTTGATGAGGAGGGAATCAAGCACGAATTTTCAGCACCATACTCTCCACAACAATATGGAGTCGCCGAAAGGAAGAACCGAACGCTCATAGAGATGGCAAGAACAATGCTCGATGAATACAAGACTTCGGATCGATTTTGGGCGGAAGCGATTAACACCGCTTGCCATGCCGCAAATCGACTCTACCTTCATCGACTACTCAAGAAGACTCCTTATGAGCTACTCACCGGAGCAAGTTGATCAATGTGAATTAGGTAAAGAAGAAGCTCCTTATCAAGCATTGAAGAGAATGGCTCTAGGCGAAGTTCGTCCAAAAGAGTCATCGTCACAAATACAAGAGGAAAGTGAACCACAAGAGGAGATCAACAATCAAGGGGGAGTCTCGATACAAGATCAATCACAAGAATATGAAGATGATCAACAAATCAACGAAGGCAACCACTCAGGGGGAGAAGAAAATGATCACCAACACTCAACTCCCCAAGTGCCACACCCAAGAGTACACCAACGCACTCAAAGGGATCACCCAATCGACAACATCATCGGTGATATCCAAAAGGGAGTAACCACTAGATCTTGTATAGCTAATTTTTGTGAGCATTACTCGTTTGTCTCCTTTTTGGAACCACGCAGGACTGAGGATGCATTGAAGGATTCGGACTGGGTGGTGGCAATGCAAGAAGAGTTGAACAACTTCAAGAGAAACGAGGTTTGGGAACTTGTGGAAAGACCCAATGCAAACATAGTGGGCACCAAGTGGGTCTTCCGCAACAAGCAAGACGAACACGGGGTGGTGACAAGAAACAAGGCATGACTTGTGGCCAAAGGTTACTCACAAGTCGAAGGTTTGGATTTCGATGAGACTTTTGCTCCAGTAGCTAGGCTTGAATCAATTAGAATATTACTTGCATATGCTACTCACCATGATTTCAAGCTGTACCAAATGGACGTGAAAAGCGCCTTCCTCAACGGACCGATCAAGGAAGAGGTGTACGTGGAGCAACCACCCGGATTTGAAGACGAAGAGTTCCCCGACCACGTGTATAAACTGCGTAAGGCTCTCTATGGCCTCAAACAAGCTCCTAGAGCTTGGTATGAGTGTCTTAGAGATTTTTTAATTGATAATGGCTTTCAGATTGGCAAAGTAGATTATACACTATTCACGAAAAACCTAGATAATGATCTTTTTATTTGCCAAATCTATGTTGATGACATAATTTTTAGGTCAACTAACCAATCTTTCTGTGAAGAATTTAGTAGAATTATGACAGACAGGTTTGAAATGTCAATGATGGGAGAATTGAAGTACTTCTTGGGATTCCAAGTGCGGCAACAAAAGGAAGGAACATTCATAAGCCAAACCAAGTACACGCAGGACATACTCAAGAAGTTTGGCATGGACAAGGCAAAGCCCATAAAGACTCCCATGGCTACGAATGGCCACTTGGATCTCAATGAAGATGGACCGAGCGTCGACCAAAAGGTATATCGCTCCATGATTGGATCTTTACTTTACTTATGTGCATCTAGGCCAGATATTATGTTGAGTGTATGTTTGTGTGCAAGATTTCAAGCCAACCCTAAGGAATGTCACTTGACAGCCGTAAAAAGAATCTTGAGATATTTAGTTCATACACCCAACCTTGGTCTATGGTACCCAAAAGGATCCAAATTCAATCTCATTGGTTACTCCGATGCAGATTATGCCGGGTGCAAAGTTGATAGAAAAAGCACCTCTGGCACATGCCAATTCCTAGGAAGATCCTTGGTTTCTTGGTCATCTAAGAAACAAAATTCCATTGCTTTATCCACAGCCGAAGCGGAGTATGTTGCAGCCGGGAGTTGTTGTTCACAACTTCTTTGGATGCGACAAACTCTAAGGGATTACGGTTACAATATGAACCATATTCCTCTCCTTTGTGACAATGAGAGTGCCATTAAAATAGCCCACAATCCAGTTGAGCACTCTAGGACTAAACACATAGACATAAGACATCATTTCTTGAGAGACCATTCCATGAAAGGAGACATAACCATCTTACATGTCAACACACAAAAACAATTGGCCGACATATTCACCAAGCCACTTGATGAAAAGCGTTTTTGCGAACTCCGAAATGAGCTAAATATTCTTGATTCTCGGAGTGTGGCTTGAAAAGTTGCATACCTGTATGATCACTTCAAAATGTTGATTGATTTGTGAAAATTACCCCTCCCTATTTTTCTCTCGGAAAACTATGTCAATTATTAGATCTTGATGAATTTTGATCATTGTATGATTGCTGTATGCTTACTGGTCAAATTCATCAAGATTGGTTGAATTGTTTTGCCTCTCTATTCCCTATTATTGAACCTTCAAATATATATGAATGGGCTATGCAATTCTTTCCTGGTAACCACGGACTAGTCCGTGGTTATCCGGACTAGTCCGCCCATGCAGACTAGTCCGCAGAGTGCCGGTTAGGCCGGACTAGTCCGACGGACCACAGACTAGTCCGATATAGGTCTCTGGATGACTTCGGACTAGTCCGGTCAAGTCCGGACTTGTCCGATTTCTCGTGTCCATAACCCTAGCCGCCACCAAACCCTAATCCACTCATCCCCACATTTGCTCACGCCTTTCTCTCTCTTGCGCTCGAGCTCCCAAAGCAATCTCTTGTGTCCTCCGTCGAAAAGCCACAAGTTTGGGCGGAGATTAAGCTTGAAGACTTGGGGATTGATTCCACCGGACAAGTCCGGCCTCAAACCCCCAAAACTTCAAGTCTCCAACGATTTCTTCGGTAAAAACCTTCAAAACCCTAGAAATCGTATTTTTCTCAATCATTGATCGTTTGGCCTAGCACCCTGCACTAGTTACATGTTTATCTGATGTACTACGTGTATGCTAGACTAGAATTGCATTAGGGACTGTGTCCAGTTCAATCTGTTAGGTTTTTGAGGATGAACACCGGACTAGTCCGGTCCATGCACGGACAAGTCCGGTACCCCGGACTAGTCCGTGCCGAGGCACCGGACAAGTCCGATGTTTCTGAACCTAAACTTCCTTAATTCCCTAATGCCATCCATTACTATCATGTCTCACCTATGCCTTGCATAACTTGTCATTTTTCTTGCTCATTCATTCTCAGATCATGTCGAGCTCCGACAACGAAATCTCCGACTTTGAGGCCGAGTTGGACCACGAGGTGGCATCTCGGTCCTCGGCGGGTCTTGGCAAGAAACGCCAAGAAAGACCTTCCGAGCCTGCTACTTCCCCTCCCCAGGTTCGGAGGAAGGTCCGTGTCAAGAAGCCCGCCTCGAAGGCTGCTCCGTCTACAAGCGGCCTTCGTCAAGCAAAAGGAAAAGGCTGCTCCGTCTACAAGCCGCCTCCACAGTTTGATGTTGCAGATTACATTTGGAACGACATGGTCAACATCTCAAGCACCCCCAACCGGTCCTGTGGCTATGCTCCCTACCTGATGTTTATGATTGAGAAAGTCACAGGTATTGAGTTCGTGAAGGATGTGGAGCACACTCCTCTGAGGCCTCAGAAGCCTCAGCCTGTGAGTGTCCAGGCTGCTCCCTCGCCGGCCTCGAGTCCTGAGGCACCGGCAAGAGAAAGAGACACTGCTAGGGCTGTCCCTACCTCTAGGGAAGCCCCTCAGAGAGGATCAGCTAGTGGGATCCTAAAGTACCTGACCGCCATCTTCTCCTCCTGCAAAAAGACCGAAGTAAAGGTCCACAAACTCAACAAGAAAAGAAAGGAGGACATGAAGTATATAAAGGCCAATGTGGAGCAAATCTATCGGAAGCTGGAGATCGATCCCATTGGATCTCCAGTGATATTTGAGGAGTCTGACCCGAATTTGACCGAGCTCGGGCCCTTGACCCCTTCCGAGCTTGCCTATTTTTGCATTGGGGGCTCGAGCAGCTCCGCTCCTCCTCCTCCCTCTCCCCCTCGTCAAGCAGAAAGCGAAGAAGATGAAGACGATGATGAGAGGACCGACAGTGAAGAGTGAAGACCCTAGGACCCTCATCTCCTTCTTTTTGGTGTCTTGATGCCAAAGGGGGAGAGATTGAGGGGGAGTCTTAGCTTTAGCTGTTATAGGGTGCGAGGAGAGAGTTCTCTTTATCTTTTATTTGTGGTTGTAATAGCTTAACTCTATTTTCATATTAAACTTAATCCTGTGATGAACTGCTTAATTTATTTGGAGTGTGTGATGAAAACTGTGTTTTTGCCCCTGGAATGTCATATGCATTTGATATCGGTTGGTTAATGCAAATTCTGTCATTCTCATGTATTCATGCACTTAGTATGCATCCCACCATAAAGAATGCACATATGGATAATTCTCTTGTTGCTTGATGTATTTTTTGAGTCATATGTGCATACTTTATGAAAATCTCATTTTTTTTGCCTTATTTTGTGAAATCTCAATTGGTTGTCATCAATCACCAAAAAGGGGGAGATTGAAAGTGCATCTAGGACTCCCTTGTGGGTTTGGATGATTTATGACAAGCAATTGGGATCCTAATCCTTTTGTTGAGATGAATGCAGGCAAATGATGAAAAATGAGCAAAATGCCAAAAAGAAGGGAAATGAGAAGCAAAGTGAATTTGAGCTCAAGAAGAAGAAAATAGTAGATTATTATGTATAGAGTGTGTTAAGGAAACACACCCAAGAGCTCAATCACTTTCAAGCACACACATACAATGCACAAAGTTATACAGGACCGGACTAGTCCGATATCAGCCGGACTAGTCCGATATCACATTCTGCACTAGATCGGACAAGTCCGGTCTCCACCGGACTAGTCCGATATCTTTCTGATCCACTTCGGACTAGTCCTCTCCAATGCGGACTAGTCCTTAACACAATGCACAAGTCACACAAAATCGGACAAGTCCGTTGTGACCCGGACTAGTCCGATATTCATTCTAATCCACTTCGGACAAGTCCGGTGTCTACACGGACTAGTCCGATATACACACTGATCTAAATCGGACAAGTCCTCCAAGTGCGGACTTGTCATCCCAAACTCTTAGGGTTTCATATGTTCGGACAAGTCCGATGGCAATCAGACTAGTCCGAAGCTTTCCAGTAGCGAAATCGGACAAGTCCGTTTTCAACCGGACTAGTCCGATATTCCTGGACACTTAGGGTTTGCTACACACAGCACTCCGGACTAGTCCGGTGACCATCACGGACTAGTCCGATCTTTCTGAACCCTAACGGTCACTTTTAGAAACCCCATATAAATAAAGGTGCACGGCCCACTTTCACCAACTCTCGAACCCTAGCGCCGTCACACCTCCCAAGAGACTCAAAAACCATCTCTCTCCACGAAATTAAGTGCAAAATCAATCAATCTATTGAAGATCACTTCTAGATCATTGGAGAGACACTTGGCACACATCATTGAGCTCTTGGTTTGATTCTCTAACACACTCTTACGTTTCAATTTGTAATTTTCGAGTGTGTTATTGGTGTCATTGTGAGTTGTAATCAAGGGAGCTCTCAACGTGTGAGAACGCCCCTTCAACTTGGTTATTTACCCTTTGTGATTAGTGGAAGAGGATTGGCCTTCGTGGCGATCCGACGAGGAAAGGGTTGGAGAAGACCCGGTCCTTTTGTGGGCTCCTCAACGTGGATGTAGGTTGCCTTCGTGGTAGCCGAACCACGGGATAAATCGTGTGTCTTATCCTTTTTGTGTTCTTCATCTAATTTGATCAACTTAATCTAGGGTTTGATTCACTTTGTTCAATCTAAGTCTAATTGTTGATCAAGAGCTTTAACTTCAATAGAATCTGACATACTACTATTAAATTGAGATTCAAGTTTATATTTCCGCTGCAAACATTAACGAATCAATCAAATTTTCTAAACTTGATCAACCTAGCCCGTGAAAACCGGACTAGTCCGCACATTACCGGACTAGTCCGATATCTTTGGTATTGACCTTGTTGTTGAGTGTTACAGGAACTGAGAAAAATCAAAAAGGCCTATTCACCCCCCTCTAGGCCTACATTCAATCATTAATGAAGTCATTGATCCAAAGGGAGAATTTTCATTACGGTATACATTCATCTTCCTTGTTTATGTCCAATGCAGAAGAAATGTATTTGTTTGGACTATCAATGTATAATAAATTCTGATTCGCAAACCCTTGAAATTGCAGGAACTGTGGTTGGCACTAGCATTTGCCATCCAACTGAGTTTGATTTCTACCTCTGCAGCCATGCTGGAATCAAGGTACCTATGCGATAATTTGTGTTTCTCCCACGAGTTTTTGATATCGGGCTATAAAAGCATCAGTGGAATGTAAATTGTTTGTTTTTTTAAGGGACAAGCAAACCAGCTTAGTACCATGTCTTTTACCATGAGAACAATTTCTCTGCTGGTGCCTTGGAGATGCTCACCAACTGCATGTGCTACAAGTAAGCTCTATTCTTCATTCACTAACAGTTCCTGTGTTTATTACAATTGTATACCAATTTGTTCTTGTGTTTATTACAGTTGAATTTTAGGATGTCTCAGTCGGAGCATTAGAGGCTATGAAGGCTCACCGTCCATGAAGTCATTGATTGGAAGAATTTTCATTACGGTATACAGGATTAGATGATGACAGTTATGATATGTGTAATTAGTTACCTTGTAATTAGGATGAATAGTCTTTGTTGTGTAATTAGTATAGTTGATAACCACGATTGACACTTTTGTAATATTTGATTGGTCATTATAATTTAACGTGTCATAATTTTGGCTATACATATGTTCATGAATACGGCTGCCAAATCCTGGCTAGCTCCTACTGCCTGTAAACAATCCGCGATGAGCTGTAGCAGAGAGCGTTTCAGATAACCTACATAAAGGAGACAAGATTCTATAAAGCCCGTCTCACATAAGTAAATGAATCTGCGACGCTCTACATAACAGAGCATCTCGGATAATCAATATATCTGCGACGTTCTTTGTAAGGCCTGTCACGCTTGTAATATGGTGGGCGACGGGCGCCAGCGGCGTCTCCAATGACACCTTAAATATCGTCTATTATGACAAAAAGAAAGGAGACGTGCTTGTTTTGAGCGTGTCTCGCACCTAGTTCGATCTGCGACGCGCCTTGAAGCCCGTCTCTGATGCCAACGTAATGCGAGACGCAACGACGAAGACACACAGTTTGTTCGACTCCTTTCTTCTTTCGAGCCCGTCTCGTATGAGCCTTTCTTATGTAGTGACGTGAAGGTTCTATAGTGTCAAGGTGCAAAAGTTGACACGGTTCAGTTGTCATGATCATTGGGAGAGGAGTATGTGAACCTACAACCATCTTAGCATGTCTACAAGAAGAGCACACAATTTCTTTGTCTTCTTTAAGCTTAGGCAACCCACATATGCGATCAAGAGCACTAACACACGTTAGATAATCAAAGCCTACGTGACCAAGTCTATGATGCCAAAAGTATAAGTCCTTTGAATCATTAGCAACTAGACACCTATGCTCAGAGGAAGACATATCAAAATCAGCTTTAAAAAATCTTTGAAATCGAGACATGTTAAAAATAAGCTCATTATTTGAATTTACAACTTTGAAACAAATTTTAGTGAAAATAATTTCCAGATTTTCATCTAGCAGTTGTGAAACAGAAAGCAAGTTGTATTTCAATTTTTTAACAAGTGCCATATCCTTCAAAGTGTAGTAATTATTTATGTGAGACCTATGTGTGCTTAATACATTGGCTTGTGCTAAATACATTGGCTTTGATGTTAAAAGTTTTGAATACTACCAAAACACCTTTTTATTAAGGTCCGACTCTAGGTATGAGCTCTGGCAAGGTCCGACGTAATGTCTGACTTCTTTGTCTAGGTACGACTAGCTTTGGTTAGCTCCGACGCTAGGTCTTGCTAGATTTGGTAAGTTCCGGCGCTAGATCGTGTTAGTTTTGGTAAGTTCCGGCTCATGGTCTGGTTACTTTTGGCAAGGTCCAGAGCTAGATTGCAATGGTTTTGCTTTTACTTCGAAATATTTTGAACTTGTTTTACATTTATGGAAAGTTTGCTTAGTATTCTTTTATTAAGTTTTTGGTGTGTTTTGGTGGTTATGTCTGATATCATTTTTGCTATGGTTTGCAACATGCCTATGTGAGGTGCTCACGTAAGGTGTTGTGGTTTCGGAACTAACGTGAGTCAAGGACTTGTGCTTGGAAGTATTGGTTGTTTATTCGTGTGCAGGTGTTGCTTGAATTCAAAACACGATTGGTGACCAAATCCATTGAACTAGTCTTAGGGAGAAGATGAGGTTCAACAACCAATTTCGGGAGGAATTGTGGTTGAGTTGATCGGGAGGTCGCGCAACATGTATGAATCAAGAACAATGCATATGAAGGTATTGTGGACATCGTTAGAAGATGTTTGCACATGTGCAAGGAGTGCATGGACGTGGCTACATAGTTCCGAGGCGTGATGAAGAGATGTGGACGTAAAGAATTGGTCGGAAAGGTCCAACCGACTAGGTTATGGAATCAGGCTGCAGCTGAGTCGTGTTTGACTCAAATATGGAAAGTTTTGAGTTGGTTATGATAGGATTTCATGTGGGTCACGAATTTGAGTTTTTTTAGGAATGTGGGATACGTTCCTAAGGTGTTTGGATGTCTTAATATTGCTTCTATCTGCATATAGAAGAGTCTTGAGCAATTATGTAAAGTTTTGATTCGTGAATTAAGTAGGATTAGAGTCCTTATTTGAGTTGAGTTGGCTTTCGATCTGGTTATATAAGCAAGGAAGGATAGAGCTCACGGTAGATGACTTTGGGGCGGTTCCTTGTGAGTTTTGATCAATAAAATTCGTAGTCTAAAGGAGCTTTTGTGCCTTGTTCGTCTGACTTGTTTTGTTCAAGTCTTTCTCGTCGAGTTTCTACACAACATTACCTTACTTTGGTGTTTTATCATGACTCGAGTTTTACAGATCCGATGGACATGATTCTTTTTGGATTGTCTTCAAAACTTTATTTTCTATCATCTGTAAAATTTCACGGTCATTGGATTTGTGGTTTCGGATCTGCACGAGTTTCTTTGCAGTGTTCCAGAACTGCTTTTCTCGGGTAGGACAAATTGACCTTTGTTCGATCTTTCGATCGTAACTTGAGTTTTTCTTGAGGGATTTTCGTGATTCTTGTTGTGACGTATTCGTGACTTGATTCTCGACAATCTATACTATTTTTGTCACATTTTAACACATTTAGATTAGTCGTACACACGATTTCTTTAACAGATTGGTTTTCTGCCGAGGGGTGCATTCGTTGCTTCCACTGAAAAGTTTGAATCTACCATTCATCCCTCCTCTAGTCGCTTTACACATGCTCTTTGATCCTACAATTGGTATCAGAGCCATAGTGCTCTAATTTTTTTGATTTGCACGTGTTTTGACTAATCATCATGGAAACATACTCCGCCAAACCTTGTGTATTTAGTGGTATTGATTGTCAGGTTTGGAAGGCACGCATGGAGGCTTTCATCCAGGCGCAAGGCTTCAAAATATGGGAAAAGGTAAACAAACCTTATGAAGTGCCACCAAATGATCAAGTTAGGCTACGAATCTATGGGACATTGACAACAACAACAAAGCCCGCAACTTGATCATTCAGGGACTCACTCAAAGCGACTTTGATCGTGTCGCGCACCTCCAATCAGCATACGATGTTTGGAGAGCTCTTTGTGATTATCACAAAGGCTCCAACACAATCAAGGAGGTAAAACAAGATATGTTCAAAAAGGAATACATGCGCTTCGAGATGCAACCTGGTGAGTCCATCGATAAACTTTTTGCCTGATTTAATAAAATTCTCAGTAATCTACGTAGTGTCAACATAAACTTTTCTGATGCTGAGAATGCTAGGCAACTCCTTAGTGCATTAGACATTACAATATGGGAGATGAAAGTAGCATCCATTCATGAATCAACTGTCATGAGTACTCTTACTTTAGATGTGCTTTACTCTAAACTAAAAACTCATGAAATTGACATTTTATCACGAAAGAATCCAAATAACTCTACTGCATTCATTTCACAACGTGATATTCCTAGCTCCGGCTGATCATCATCTTGCAATACTCTTGCTTTACTATCTTCACTAACCCTGGAACAGATTGAAGAATTTCCAGAAGAGGAGCTAGCACTCATCTCTACTTGGTTCTCAAAAGCATTGCAAAATGTGAGAACTAGAAGGAGAGGAAGCTCCGGACCTCAACGATGCTTTGAATGTGGTAAGACAAGACACTTTCATACAGAATACCCTAACCTTTCAGGTCCTACTACCGTTGAAGAGAAGCATAAAAAAGTCAAGACCACCTCTGGAAACTCAAACAAGAAAAAGAAGGATTCCATAGAACGCAAGATGATAAATAGCTTCATCACCGCACTTCAAGAGCTCAGTTCAAGTGATGTGGACATTGGAAGTGATGAAGATGATGACGATCTAGCCAACTTAGGCTTCATGGCGGGCAAAACAAGATCAAGATCAAGTCAGGAGGATGCAGAACACAACAGTGACGATGATGAGGTATGTTCTACCTGTAATGAAATGTGTGATGCAATTTCTCGTGCAACTATTATTTTCAAGAAAAAGGACAAAAATCTTAGGGATAATGCTGCTAAAATTGAATCACTAGAAAATCAACCGTTTAAAACTTTGATTTCTACTGATCATACATGTCCCTCATGTGACTTAATCTATGAACAATTGTCCACATTAAGAAGTGCACACTCCTCCACTCTAGATAGACTTCATGAAGAAATTGAAAAGAACAAAAACTGTCTGATTTTAATGTCAAAACTTAAAATATGCTTCTTGTTCTACAGATGATCTGCATTGTTCTACATGTGACAATCTTGACAAGAAACTAAAAGATGCAATGCATGAAATTTCCATTCTGAACAATGCTTTACGTTCTCATGAAGTTAAATATTGTTCCAATTGCAAACTAAAAGGAAAAACTTCATGTCAAAACTGCCTAGTTTTATCTAAAGAACTTGACAATAAAAATAAGATACTAGAGCGGTTTTACAATGGGAACAAGAATCTAAACTTGCTGTTAAATTCTTCTAAACTTTGCAATGATAAAACTAGTTTAGGTTTTCATTCCCATGCTTATTCTAAAACACATCCACCTCACGTTGTAAAATCATTTGCAAGAGGTTTAATCAAAACTGTCCCTAAACAAAAGGATGTGATTTTTAAATCCGCAGGAGTGTTGTCACGTTCGGGTTCAAATAAACATACTGCATGCTCATCTGGACATGAACACAAAGTTAAATTTCATTGTACCTATTGTTTTAGAGATGGTCATGTCATAGATTTTTGTTATAGACTAGCTCAACAGCATAAAAAGGAAAGAATGCAAGCTAGATCCTATAACTCTCATGCAAAATTTGCTGCTCTAAACTGAATGTCAGGAACATGCAACCTGCTGTTATGAGTCAAAAACATGCAAATTTTACCTCTGGACCTTCTATTTTTTCCTCCGGAGCTACATATTTTTGTGCTACACAAGTAACACCTTATAGGTCAGTAGTTAAAAACAAAAAATCTCAAACTTTGACTCATAAACCTGCTGTTTTATCTTAGCTTTGGCATGTTTTTTTTGCTGCACGTCATGTGACTCAATACTGGATTCCTAAATGCCTTTTGACTAACCCCAGTATTGAGTCATCGACGTATTGTTCTTCTATGTAGGTTACATGCTTGAGGAAGTAGAACATTTGGATTGTGGATTCAGGTTGCTGCCGCATGACCGGTAACAAAGAATGGTTCTCCTCCCTCTCTTTTGTGTCACGTGTAGAGAATGTTACTTTTGCCCACAATTCTTCAACTCCTATAATTGCTTAGGGTTTGATTAGAGTAAATGATCACTACAATTTGAAGGATGTGGCACTTGTCAAAAATTTAAAATACAACTTTCTTTTTGTTTCACAACTGCTAGATGAAAATCTGGAAATTCTTTTCACTAAAAATTGCTGCAAAGTTGTAAATTCAAATAGTGAGCTTAGTTTTAACATGTCTCGGTTTGGAAGAGTTTTTAAAGCTGATTTTGATATGTCTTCCTCTAAGCATAAGTGTCTAGTTGCTAATGATTCAAATGACTTATATTTTTAGCATCGTAGACTTGGTCACGTAGGTTTTGATCATCTAACGCGTGTTAGTGCTCTTGATCGCATACGTGGGCTGCCTAAGCTTAAAGGGGACAAAGAAATTGTGTGCTCTTCTTGTGGATATGCTAAGATGGTTGCAGATTCACATATACCTCTCACAATGATGATGACAACTGAATTGGGTCAACTTTTGCACCTTGACACCATAGGACCTTCACGTGTTCAATCCTTTGGAGGTAAATGGTATGTTCTTATGATTGTTGATGATTATTCTAGATACTCTTGGGTTTACTTTATGGCATATAAGAATGAAGCTTTTAGTCACTTTAGAACTTTATTACTTAGATTATCAATTGATCACCCAAGATCTTTAGAAGCGATTAGATGTGATAACGGAACCAAATTTAAAAATCAATCTTTTGATCACTTTTGTGCTGAAAATGGAATAGATCATCAATTTTCCTCACCATATGTACCTCAACAAAATGGTGTTGTAGAAAGAAAGAATAGAACCTTAGTTGAGATGGCTAGGACTATGCTTGATGAGTATCAAACTCCTAGGAAATTTTGGGTTGATGCGATTGCAACTGCTTGTTATGTCTCAAATTGTGTTTTCTTGCGTGCTAAGCTAGGAAAAACACCGTATGAGCTTCGGTTTGGACATAGGCATAGTATTACACACTTTCGGATCTTTGGTTGCAAATGCTTTGTTAAGAAACATGGTAATCTTGATAAATTTGAACCTAGATCCATTGATGGCATGTTTCTTGGTTATCCATCTCATACTAGAGGCTACCATGTGCTTTTACTTGACACTAAAAAAATTGTGGAGACTTGTTAGGTGTCTTTTGATGACGCTAGCCCAGATACTAGCTCAAACATTGCAGGTTCGGATCGATATCCTCAGGGGGAGGGTATTTTTGAAGAAGAATAAGAGTCGGTGATATTGCCTGATAGTTTCGAAGCTAACACGTGTCCAGCTTCGAACTTTGAATAAGCTCCGACTACCATCTCTGCTGGTCCCGATCGTTCACAAGCCACAAGCTCATCAATTCGGGATGAACCTGATGATGAAGAAGCATGTGAGACATCTATTCCCCTACGGATTTACAAGAATCATCCCCCGCAACAGATATTTGAAAGCTTGCATGAACGAGTTACAAGATCCAGATTTTCCGACCCCAATTCTCATGCTCATTCTGCTTTTGTTGCTTCTTTTGAACCCAAAGATATATCACACACACTCACTAATGAATCTTGGATTATTGCCATGCAAGAAGAGTTAGAATGTTTTGAAATAAATAATGTTCGGAAACTTGTACCTCCACATCAAGATCACACTTTAATTGGAACTAAATGAGTGTTTAAAAATAAACAAAGTGAGGATGGGGTTGTGATTAGGAATAAGGCTAGATTGGTTGCTCAAGGTTTCACACAAATTGAAGGTCTAGATTTTGATGAAACTTTTGCTCCTGTTGCTAGATTAGATGTCATAAGAATTTTGTTAGCATTTGCTGCATCTAAAGGTTTCAAGTTATATCAAATGTATGTAAAAAGTGCTTTTCTTAATGGCTACATAGATGAGGAGGTTTATGTTAAGCAACTTCGAAGGCAAAAACTGAAGCTCCAAAGGTAAACTTTGAATGTTTTTGACTCATAACAACAGATTGCATGTTCCTGACATTCGGTTTAGTATGTGCAACAAATTTTGCATGAGAGTTATAAGATCATTCTTTCCTTTTTTATATTATTTATCTAGTCTATAACAAAAATCTATGACATGACCATCTCTACCACAATAGGTACAATGAAATTTAACTTTGTGTTCATGTCTAGATGAGCATGGAGTATGTTTATTTGAACCGAACGTGACAACACTCCTGCAGATTTAAAAACCACCTCTTTTTGTTTAGGAACTGTTTTAATCAAACCACTTCCTAATGACATTACAATTTTAGGTGGATGTGCTTTAGCATGAGCATGAGAGTCAAAACCTAAACCAGTTTGATCATTGCAATATTTGGAAGAATTCAGTAGCAAGTTTAGATTTTTGTTCCCAACACAAAACTGCTCTAGTGTACTATTCATGTCATCAAGTTTCTTAGACAATTCTATGCAGTTTTCACATGAAGTTTTTCCTTTTAATTTGCAATTAGAACAATATTTAACTTCATGAGCACATAAAGCATTGTTCAGTATTTAAATTTCATTCATAGCATCTTTTAGGTTCTTTTCAAGATCATTACAGGTAGAACAATGCAAATCAATTGTACAAGAAGCATCTTTTAAGTTTCTGTCATTATGTGCAACAAGCTTTTTGTTGTTTTCAATCTCCAACTCAAGTTTATCAAGAGTAGAGGAGTGTGCACTTCTTATGGAGGACAATTGTTCTTATATTAAATCGCATGAGGAATAAGAATCATCACTAGAAATCAAGGTTTTCAAACGATTAATTTCAGATTCTAGTGACTCAATTTTAACAGGATTGTCCCTAAGCTTTTGTCCTTTTTTCTTAACAATAATAGTTGCACAGGAAATAGCATCACATATTTCATCACAAGTAGGACATACCTCTTCATTATCACTGTTGTGTTCGGCATCCTCCATACTTGATCTTGATTTGCCCGCCATAAAACACAAGATTGCCAGGTCATCTTCATCTTTGTCACTTCCAATGTCTACATCACTCGAGCCAAGTTCTTGAAGTGCGGTGATGAAACTGTTTATCAGTTTGAGTCCTGTAAAACCCTTCTTTTTCTTGTTGATGTTGCTAGAAGAAGACTTGACTTTATTCTGCTTTTCATCACAGGTAGAAGAACTTGAAAGGTTAGGGCAATCTGTACGAAAGTGTCCTGTCTTACCACATTCAAAGCATCATTGAGGTCCGGAGCTTCCTCTCCTTCTAGTTCTCACATTTTGCAATGCTTTTGAGAACCGAGTAGAGATGAGTGCTAGCTCCTCTTCTGGAAATTCTTCAATCTGTTCCAGGGTTAGTGAAGACAGCAAAGCAAGTTGTATTGCTAGATGAAGATTGGTCGGAGCTAGACATATCACGTTGAGCAACAAATGCAAGAGACTTATTCGGGTTCTTACGTGAGATTATGTCAATTTCATGAGTTTTCAATTTAGAATATAGCACATCTAATGTAAGTGTACTCATGACAGCAGATTCACGAATATATGTGACTTTCATCTCCCAAATTTACATGTCTAATGCACTTAGTAATTGCCTAGTATTTTCAGCATCTGAAAAATTAACATTGACGCTACGCAAGTTGCTAAGAATTTTATTAAAGCGAGCAAAAATATCATCAATGGACTCACCGGATTACATCTCAAAGTGCATGTATTCTTTCTTGAACATATCCTATCTTACCTTCTTGATCGTGTTGGATCCTTCGTGGTAGTCACAAAGTGCTCTCCACACATCGTACGCTGATCGGAGGTGTGCAACACGATCAAAGTCGCTCTAAGTTAGTCCTTGGGTTATCAAGTTGCGGGCTTTGTTGTTGTTGTTGACATCTCTTAAGTTTGTAGCCATGACTTGATCATTTGACGGCACGTCGTAAGGCTTGTACACCTTTTCCCATATTGCGAAGCCTTGCACCTGGATAAAATCTTCCATGCTTGCCTTCCAAACCTGAAAATCAATACCAACAAACACACAAGGTTTTGGCGAGTATTTCTCCATGAGGATTAGTCAAAAGCACATGCGAGTCACAAATATTAGAGCACCGTGGATCTGATACCAATTGTGGGATCGAAGATCATGTGTAAAGCTACCAGAGGGAGGGTGACTGGTAGATTAAAACTTTTCAGCAGAAGCAACGAAAACACCCCTCGACAGAAAACCAATCTGTTAAAGAAACTGTGTGTGCGACTAATCTAGACGTGTTCAACAGTGACAAAACTAGTATAGATTGTATAGAATCAAGTCACGAAGACGTCACAACAAGAATCACAAAAATCCGTCAAGAGAAACTGAAGTTACGTTCGAAAGATCGAACAAAGGTCAATCTATTCTACCGAGTAAAAACCAGATCCTGAAGCACTGCAAAGAAACTCGTGTAGATCAGAAACCACAAATCCAATGATCGTGAATTTTCCACGGATGATGTAAAATTAAGTTGTGAAGACAAACCAAGAAGAATCATGTCAATCGGATATGTAAAACTCGAGTTATGATAAAACCACCGAAGCAAGGTAGTGTTGTGCAGAAACTCAACGAGAAAGACTTGAAAACAAATCGGACGAACAAGGCACAAAAGCTCCTTTAGACTATGAATTTTATTGATCAAAACTTACAAGGAACAGCCCCAAAGTTGTTCATCACGAGCTCTGGCCTCCCTTGCTTATGTAACCAGCCCGAAGGCCAACTCAACTCAAACTAGGACTCTAATCCTATTATGATCACGAATCACAACTAACCATAACTGCTCAAGATCTTTTTATTCACAGATAGAAACAATCTCAAGACTTCCTAACAAACTCAGGAACATATTCCACATTCCTAAAAAAACCTAACTTCATGCCCCACACGAAAACTGCCATAACCAACTCGATACTTTCCATATCTGATCCATAATCTACTCCACCGCAGCCAAAGTCATTATCCAATACGATCTGATCCTTCCAACCAGATCTTTCCTTCCATAACCCGTCTTCGAAACCATGTTGCCACGTCATGCACCGCATGCATACATGCAAATACCTTCCTTCGACATCTAGTTTCCTTCATATGCACTACCTTTGATTCAATCACCCTACGTGACCTCCTGAACAGCTCAACCACAAATCCTCCCGAACTTGGTTGTTGGAACCTCATCTCCTCCCTGAGACTAGTCCAATGGACCTTGTCACCAGCCATGACTTGAACTCAAGCAACACCTGCACATGAATAAACAACCAATAATTCTGAGCACAAGTCCTCGACTTGACTCATGTTAGTTCCGAAACCACAACACCTTACGTGAGAACCTCACATAAGCATGTTGCAAACCACAGTAAAAGTGGACATTTTATAACAGCCAAAAATGCAACAAAAACTTAGTAAATGAATACAAAGCAACATTTCATAATGTAAAACAAGTTTGGAAAAATTTAGAGAAACAAGGAAATCAAGTTCCAAAACACGCAAAAGGTACTGGGAGCTAAAACAAAGTCAGTCGAATTACAACCAATAGGAGCTTCCCAAAAGTTAGCAGAACTAGCATCCGCTGGAGCTTACCAAAACTAGTCGAAACTAGTCAACTAAAAAGGCAGATCTAGAAAAACATGTCGGAGCTTAACAAAGACATTCCGGAGCTAAAGACAAAGCTCACCGAAGCTTGAGCTAGAGCTAACCAAAACTAGTCGGACCTAGCGCCAGAACTCATCAAAGCTAGTCAGACCTAGCACCGCAGCTAACCAAAGCTAGTCAGACCTTGCCGGAGCTACCCAAAACAAGCCGGACCTATCGTCGGACCTTGCTGGAGCTCGGACCTAGATGATAAAAGTGTTTTGGTAGTATTCAAAACTTTTATCACCATAGCCAATGTATTCAGCACACATAGGTCTCACAGGGTGCACATTGCTTCCTTGTTGCTGTCCTTGCTATGGCACCTTCCTCTTGTTGTCTAGTTCCATCTCACAGACTTTATTATCAACCACATTTTCTTTGTCCACTAGCATATGGAAGTTGGCATAATCACAATTCAGCAGTTGTACATGTATCTCATTGTTTAAGCCTCTCATGAACAAGTACTGTTTCCGGTTGTCTCAGCTCACATCCTCAGGCGCATATCTTGAGAGTTGAGTGAATTTATTGAGATATTCACCCACAATCGATCATCCTTGCCTTAAATTTTCAAACTCTTGCCTCTTTAGGATCATAACACCTTCCGACACATAATGAGAATGGAAGCTCTCCTTGAATTCAGCCCAAGTAATTCTCTCCTGATTCTCATGAGCATTGCATGAGGAATCCCACCAATCGGCAGCTGCTCCAAGAAGTTGATTAGATACAAATAGCACCTTCTCCTGGTCACTGCATTGAACTATTGCAAGTTTCTTCCTCATGGACTTGAGCCAATCATCATCATCTATAGGATCAGCGGCTTGAGCAAAGGTTGGTGTCCTAGTCCCCATAAACTCTCCCAACCTGTTATGAGGCGGTGGAGGTGGCGGTAGAGGAATGTGGGGCTGATTGTTGTTGTTACCAGCCTGCAGCTGTCCCATAGTCTGCATCATGGTCTGCATGAGCTGGTTTTGCATAGCCAATAGCTGCTCAAGGTTGATAGCTCCTTGGGCAGGTCCTTGTCCATTGTTGTTCTAAGGTGCTCCATTGTTCTCCTCCTCATCATTGCCATCCCTCTGGTTGCGAGTCCTCACCAACTAAAGAAAAGCAAGAGATAAGAATTTAGAAAGTGTCCCCAACTATATGCATCAAGGGATATGAAACTAAACAACTACATATACTAGCCTATATGGACATGGCAATGCTGAAGCATCCTAAAATCCTCTATTAAGCACACAAGCAAATAATATATAGCAAACAACACACCAAGGAAAAACAAATCGATTCCTGAGTGCTCCTATGTGCTCTAAAGTGTCCATTCTATCTAGGCTGCGTCCTACGGTCAACCTGTGGCTTTGATACCAATTTATGACACCCGGTTTCGAAAATGAACTAAGTGCAGTATATGTGTGCCTAGGATGTTCAACACATACACAAGTGCATCACAAACGATATACAAAAATTACCACAAGACAAGATTAATTAACAAATTTTATTACACAATTCATAATATCCTCGAATACAAGCTCTAATGATTATTAATGACAAGTTTAAACTAATGCTGTGAAAATAAACTAATTAAGCAAACTGAGAAAATAAGCATAAGGGATAGCGCAGCTCCAATCAACACCACAGGCAAAGCTGACGACAGACACGGCCTAGAACTCTGCATTATCATCATTATACTCCCAAATCTGACCTGCAACTGTTGGTGGGGGAATTGCAAGGGTGAGTACATGTCGTACTCAGCAAGTGTGGAAAGTATGATACGTAGCTGATACAAATGACGTCAATAATAAAGGATAAGTGCTGAAAAGTACATTAAAAAATTTGAAAAGCAATATATTGTATGTATGTGAAGTAAACCCATCATAAAAAAATGTAGTTATCATAATACAGTCCATATTTCAATACCATCAACAATATACTAGATTTCTCATTACCTTTAACCATATTCATTGCCATGAACCATAATACCATCCCATTACCAGTACCAAACCATCACCATCCCAAATTCCAAGTTCCCTCTAATTATGTAGGTCATCCAAGTGCTCTAAACCAGGAGCACGACTAGCATGATAGTTTTAATACTCTGCAGAGTTTGTACTGCTTTACCCACGTGTTTGTGATTTCATCACCCGTCGGCGACTAAAGAACCTCCCTTATGCCAATTACACTTCCTTTGGTGTATGGTCAAGAGATCACAAATATAGCAATTTCCATGTTTATTTCAGTAGGAGGAGTCCAAGTGACTACATTCAAGCCGTTCCATCTCTCAAACACCCAAGATGATGTGGTAGCCACATATCAAAGGTTCTTGAACAAAGGTATGTGTTGAAATGTTGTGTATACATGTTTCATACTCGTAGCTGAATTATGATATCACTTAGTTCTTCTTACCTTCACTCAAGGACGAGTAAAGGACTAGGGGAGTTTGTTGACGGTCCTTAACTGCCAATCCGACCATCAATTCCCTTCATAAAAGCTATGGATTTGACAACCAACATAGTGGTAGGAGTTATTTACTAACTACCTCGACAAGTGTTGGTGCAATTGTGTATGTAGGTGAATTATGCCCATAATAATAGGTATTTACAAGGACCAATCCAAGAAACACACTTTCCGACCAATCAGGCGCAAGCACGAGGATTCTTGGGCCCATCAGAGGAGAAAACTAACTAAAAATGAGAGGAATTACCCATAACCATTATGGGGCCCCACAAAACAGCCTCCTAGAAGAAAAACACCGCGTTTGGGGCCACCAGAAAGTCGACCGAAGTGACAGTTCGGCCGACTAGGTAAACGCGCCAAATGCGGTCAACCACCACGTGTTGGCTCCTCACGGCTTGGAGATCACGATGGCGACTGATTCCCTCATTTTTTTCTGGCACAAAACCGACCTTTGGAGGGTATAAATAGGGGGTAGGTGCCTCCCTCACTCCACACACTAGAAGCTTGAGTCTAGTACTCCACTCCGAAGGCATTGCGCTGCGTAAGTGCTTAGAAAATAGGGAGAGAGTGAGAAAGAGGAGGAGGAGGAGGCTCCGACTTGTCGGGCTTCTTCCACTTAAGGATAGGGTTTGGGCTTGTCGAACCCTCTCCACCTTTGTATCTCAAAAGTTCTTTCCATCTCAAGTAAGGTACATGATTTCCATTTGAGTTCATTTATTTAATTCAAGCAAGTTAATTCCTTAGTTGCTTGTTCTTTAATCACTCTATTCATTTAGAGGCCCTATTCTTTGCTAGGGAGGTTAGGGAAGTGATCGATAGCATAGGCGTGGTGTCTCGGCTTGATGTTACCTTCGACTATCTCATAGTCCACGGGTTGTAGACGTAGGTGGTAGGTGGTAACAACCCTATCCGTCCGTTGTAATCCTCCAAGTTTGGCTACGATGTAGGCTCTTGGTGGGAGTCGCCTGGCAGACCAGGGTAAGCCCGTGCCAAACACAAGCTGCTACTGATCGACTTGCCTTTAATTACAATCCCTTCTCTTATGAAATCCACTCTATCCCTTGCCTACCACCAAGCTTTGTGTCCTTGGGTGAACTAGTTAGAATATTATCACACATATTCCTTGGATTCGATACCCTTAGGAATACTCTTTAAGGGGAAGTGCTACAACAGTTTATTCGTGCGCTTGCAGATTTTCATTTGTGACGTACCAACCATCAACAACAGGCCCGCCCTGTACTAATTCATGCTCGTAGTCCATTACGTCTGCCTAGTCTTGAAGATGCCGACTCCCTCCAACATCCTCAAGATCTGCGGTGACCACACTATTGTAGTGTCTGCCTTGGAGAAGCTCCAAGCACTTGCAGCGGCCCCAGCACCCGCCCTGGGCGGTGGTGGACCAAGTCAGTCTCCACCAAGCTTGCGCCAGCGTGTCTTAGCCGCTGCACCTCGTGTGCAGCCCTCCAACAGCAACGACGCCCCTATCAAGGTTGTCTAGAATGGTTCTGATGTTGCCCAGACCACCCGCATAGCGGGGAGTCTAGACAACAAATAGGAACACACACTCTTTGCCTTCCTGTGGGCTAATGTCAACGTGTTTGTCTGGCAATCGTCACAGAAGCCTGTGATACCCAGGGAGGTGATCGAGCACCATCTATAGATCTACGTAGAGACCCAACCGGTACAACAAAAGCCTCAGAAGCAATCCATCTAGCGGTAGAACCTCATCTGTGAAGAAATGAAGAAGCTGCTCGATGTTGGCTTCGTACGAAAGGTCCACCACCCCAGGTGGCTGGTCAATCCTGTTGTCATCCCTAAGGCTGGCGCGGAGCTCTGGATGTGCATCGACTACACCAACTTCAATAAGGCATGACTAAAAATCCTTTCTCTCTCCTTAGGATAGATCAAATAGTAGACTCAAATTCAGGCTACGATTTACTGTGCTTTCTAGACGCTTACTCAGGGTTCCACCAAATCCCTATGTCTCGAGAGGATGAAGAACATAGTGCTTTATAACATAAATAGACTATATTGTTATGTCTCCATGCCTTACATAAAACATTTGTGGACCTCATTAGGGACCTGGTAGAGGTATATGTCGATGACATCGTGGTCAAAATCCAAACACATGCATCATTGCTAGACAACTTTGACCTAATATTCGATAGGCTACGAACCACACACACAAAGATCAACCCAGACAAGTGTGTGTTCGGAGTCTCAGCGGGGAAGCTCCTCGGTTTCTCGATCTCACACCGAGGGATCAAAGCCAACCCAGAGAAGATCAAGGCGGTGGAGCTGATGCGGCCTCCAGCCCGAATCAAGGATGTGTAGAAGCTTGCGGGCTGCCTGGCTACGCTCACTCGGTTTATCTCTAGACTGGCTGACTAGGGCCTCCAATTCTTCAAGCTGTTGTGCAAGTCTGGACCGTTCATCTAGACCGAGGAAGCATATAAGGTGTTCCACAAGCTGAAGCGGCAACTCACGTCGCTGCCGATCATGGTTGCTCCATAGCCCAGGGAGCCTTTGTACCTCTACATCGCCGCCACAATGAAAGTGGTAAGCATGGTCCTCGTTACAGAGTGACCTGGTCCCCAGTAGCCTCTAGGGGCAGTCGAGGCCCCTGCCACCGTTCCTGAGCCCCAAGGCTTGGATCTCATAGGGGGCCCTGACAATGAAGTTACCTCCAGGTCCTAGCCCTCGGAGGGTGCGCGGGTTCCCACAGGGGGCCCCAAAGATCAAGATGCATCTGGGTCCCAACCCCCAGAGGATGCCATGGACCCAGGGAGCCTGGCACTAATGGAAGAGGACGCGCTGGACCCCCCCAGGGAGGGCCCAGACCATCCAGCGCCTAGTCTACTTCATCAGCGAAGTCTTGCACGAAGCAAAAACAAGGTACCTTGAGGTACATAAGTTGTTGTATGTAGTGCTAATTACATTGAGGAAGTTCCACCGCTACTTTCAAGCACAAAGGATTTCAGTGGTGACCTCGTTCCCACTAGGGACTGTGCTCTGCAGCCCCAACGTGACCGGCAACATCCCTAAGTGGGCGGTGGAGTTGGCAAAGTTTGAACTCGACTTCTTGCCGCGGCATGCGGTCAAGAGTCAAGCACTGGCGGACTTCGTTACTGAGTGGACACCATCACCAAGCAAGCGAGGGGGTCTCGACGTCGGCGAGCTGGAGCCCAACGCCCCGATCCTCATCGGACCCCACTGGACGCTCTTCTTCGATGGCTCCTCGCAGAAGCAGGGGGTTAGAGCCGGGGTGCTGCTCCTCTCGCCAACAGGGGAGCAGTTCAAGAATGCGGTGCGCCTTGACTTCAAGGCGACCAACAACGTGGCAGAGTACAAATCCCTCATCTTCGGACCAACAGTTGCGCAGGGTCTCGGTGTCCAGTAGATGCTGGTCTAGGGAGACTCCCAGCTGATCATCAATCAGGATCGAGGAGAATGCTGTTGCAATGACCCCAAGCTCGCATCGTACCTGCTGCACGTGAAAAAGCTGGAGGCCGATTGAGGCCTTGGACGTCTGCCATGTGTCGTGTGCCTGTTGACAGCTGTTATATATCAATTTCACCTATCAATATAACTCAATAATGTGAAGGAATTATCATTTCTTGCACACATCACCTTTCTATTTAACCTATTTCCACTTTTCCTTGGAGAATTTGTGTATGCAGACATTTTATGCAGGAATTGAGGTAAAATGGAGGGAGCAATCCTATAAAATACCATCCTAGCAAATCAAGTGTCAAGACGTGGCACCACATGGATCAAATGGCCCACGAACAGAAGTACTCGAGGCCGTTTGTAACACCCTCATTTTCATGCATCATGCATTGCATAAATTCATATACATGTTTAACATTAATCCACATAAAAATAAATAAGTTTAAAATGAATTTAAAGCAAAACCGCACTCAATAGTTCTAAGAAGTGCAGACAAGTCCATTTTTTGTGCGGACTAGTCTGATTTCTCTCTGGCCTCCCTCAGACATGTCCGTTTTTGTGAGGACTATTCTGATTTCGCCTCATACAGTTTTGGACTTGTCTAGTCCATTGCAGACTAGTCCGGTATCCCGATTCCTTGAAATTTCGCCAAGTCCCTAGACTTGTCCGAACTTGTCCGATGTCTTGTGGACTTGTACATTTTCCTATCTGACTAAATTCGGACTTGTCCGGTTTTGGCCAGACATGTCTATTTTTCTCTGACTATGTTCGGACTTGTCAGATATAGTCCAGACTTATCCGATTTCTCTTTGACTAACTTCGGACTAGTCCGGCCTTATGCGGACTTGTCCGGTGATAACGATTCCAAATTGATCTTTTGTTCCAGGATGTGTTTTTGGGTTTTACCTTAAGTGGGCCTAGAGAAGTTGTGCCTAACTCTTTTGGAGCCCATGTGGGACCCCACACCGGCCTCCACCCCTCCCAAACTCGAATCAATCAAACCCTAACCCTCCACTACTATATAAACAACCCCACCCCTCAACTTTACATCCTTTTGCCTCAATTGAAAGACCACAAACCCTAGCTCGTGGGTAGCTGCCGCCAAGGAAGGAGATGGAGTTCCCGAGCAAGAAGAAGAAGGGGAGGAAACGAAAGAGGATCAAGATCTCCATCAAGTTTTCGTTCTTCATCACCAATTCACCATCAAGTTCTCTTCATCAACCCTAGATCGTCAAGGTCCAAGTGTTGCATCCAAAACCCTTGATTCATTGGAGTTCTAAACACCTGGTATACCTTCTACTTTCTCTTTCACACATGAATCAACCCCAATTCTCCAAATTCACGTCAATCTAGAAAACCCTAATTTGCTGGTTTTGCGAAGGGCAGACTAGTCTGACCCTAGAGCGGACTTGTCCGATTTTCTTGTCTGTTTTCTGCTGAATTAATTCTAAATTGTTTTGAATCAACTCCAACCTGTATAAACTTATTAAAAACCATTAGAACTAGTTATTAAACATTATTAACAACTCAACAACTAGTTTTACTTCACAATTGCATTAATCATGTATATCATGTCATATTGAGTAATATATGTGCACTTATTGATTGTGATTCTTGTCTTGTGTGTTTATTGCGCGGTTTAGACGGATTTGCGCTAGAGGGTGCTGTGGAGGATCTCCAGCACCAGGAGTTTGAAGACTTTGACCCTAGCCAAGCCCAAGAGCAAAGGCAAGTGTCTTTGAACATATTGATCCTGTTTCTAAAATTAATGTTTTGTTTGCAAAACTGCATGTTTGTGTCAATTTGATAGGAACTCCAATGATAGGAAGTTTACTAGCTTTGCTTAACCACCTTTGTCATTTGGGATACATGGTAGAGAGTCGGGAAGGGTTTTTACCTTTGCTTCGCTTAATTACTTGGGATGGAAAAACAATTATACCATTTAATTATGCATTGATAAGATTATGGTTAATATGAATTGGTTAAAATGATATGGCAATGGGTGATCTAAGCAAGCCTGTTATGCAGATGGGTTGGAAGACATGGTGGTTGCTTGCCTTAGATCTAAGGACCGGTTCATGCAAGAATATGCCAGGACAACAGTGTCATCACGAGGCCAAGTATGGGTGCGGCGTAGCTGATTAATTAGGGTATTGCTAGTATTGAATGGATCATTTGGCGCACCGGGGAAGGGGAGTCAGATTGGGCTTGGATATGGTTGGCGGGACTCCCTGGGATCCGAATGGCACAAGAGGGGGCCCTTGGTTGAATATGTGCTTAGTTGGAGACATTGCCACCAGTGAAACCTCAGTGGGTCCTTACATGCTAGTAGTCCCTTTGTAAAGGCTATTTTCAAAAGTCAAAAAGATATTGCCATGCTCCTCAAAAGAATGCTCTCGGCCTTGGCATGAGTTGCCACTTCTTTACCTACAACTAAATATGGCTTTTTGTGGAGCTTGGTAAGGATAAAAGTGGCTCACTTTCAATTCATATATTACTAAGTAAAAAATGAGATCCTCATGAGAAGACCATACAACAAAAACCAATGACTAAAGAATTTCTCGTGCACTTATTATGGATGGTGGATGATGAATGGTGATGATGACTCCCAATTGATCACTCTTTTTTTTTGTGCAAGGATGAAATATGGCTACTTATTGGCTCTTTTGTTTTGAATTTCCTTTTTTTTGAGAGAGAGCGCTTATAGACATGATTTCTACTCCTTTTTGTGCATCTTTTTATTCAGAGAGGATTTTGCAGAATTTGCATGGAGTATCTTTTGATGGTGGATGTGTGAAAATCATAGAATATGGTGAAGTGCATAAGAAATTCCTAATCAAAGATTTCTTGCAAGTCACTCAAAAGGCTCAAGAGTTTGACAAAGTTCAATGAAAACGCAAAGTGGCATATGCATTTTGTTTTCAATATCTCTATCATATGGCCTTGGTGGGTATTTAAATTGTAATGAGAGAGGATGGTAAAAATCTTATGACTTTAAAAATTGCAATACCAAAATTCAATTTCAGCATGGAGAGTTTCCAAGTTTCACTCATTTACCATATCACACCAATCAAATACTTAGATGACATGTTTTTCCTAAATTGATATGTGGTTCAAGAACATGGTAATAAAATTGAAATGAGAAGTAGACATATTCCATTCTCTAGCAAAATATGATATATGTATTTGCACAATTTGAATTTTCAATGAGTTGACTTTTAATGATATTATCATGCTTAATCCAAGTCAACTCAAAATCAAGTATAGAGGGATAAGAGGTGAGAGAGCGCAAACCATCGCATTAATGAAGAAGGGTGGGCCAAGCTGAAAGTGCATCTAGGAATCCCTTGTGGGTTTTGGTTGATTTATGACAAGCAAATGAGATCCTAACCACTTTGTTGAGATAAGCACAGGTTCTAATGAGAAAATGAGCAAAGTGCCAAAAAGGAAGGAGAATGAGGAGCAATGCGGAAAAGAGCTCAAGAAACAAGTGTAGTAGATCATTGTGTATGGAGTGTGTTAAGCAAACACACCCCAAGAGCTCAAGCACAAATAATCTCACACATTGCACAAATTTATATAGGACCAGACTAGTCCGACTGAACCCGGACTAGTCCGATATCTTTCTGCACAAGATCGGACAAGTCCTCACAATGCGGACTTGTCCTTACAGTCCAGTTTTTCACTGACTGGACTAGTCGTATATAACCACGGACTAGTCTGATATCTCTCTCACTATAATCGGACTAGTCCTCCATTGCGAACTGGTCCCCAAACACTTCACAAGTTGCACAAAATTGGACAAGTCCGATCACACACTGGACTAGTCTGATATCTTTCTGATATCAATTGGACAAGTCCGATATTAGGACGGACTAGTCGAAAAACTCTCTGACCTAAATTGGACAAGTCCTCCAAGTGTGAACTTGTTCCCCAAATTCACTTAGGGTTTCACTTATCCGGACAAGTCCGATATTTATCGGACCAGTCCGAATATTTCCAGAACCAAAATCAGACAACTCCGCTCTCAGCCGGACAAGTCCGATATTTCAGGACACCTAGGGTTTGCTACACACAGCACAGCGGACTAGTCCGGTGTCCACCACGGACTAGTCTGATCTTTCTAAACCCTAACGATAACTTTTGGAAACGCCATAAAAATAGGTGTGCACGGCCCATCTTTCATATCTCTCGAACCACTGCGCCATCACACCTCCCAAGAGCCTAGAAAACACCTCTCTCCCCGAAATCCAATGCAAGAAAGATCAATCCTGTAAGGATACACTCTTGATCATTGGAGAGACACGGTTCATCACTCATTGAGCTCTTAGTTTGATTCCCTAACACACTCTTGTGGTTTTCATTGTGATCTTCAGAGTGTGTTCTTGGTGGTGTTCATATTGTAATCTTGGGGAGCCCTCAAAGTGTGAGAATGCCCCTTGAATTCGGTTATTTGCCCTTTGTGATTACTGAAGAGGATTGGCCTCAGTGGTGATCCGATTAGGGTAGGGTTGGAGAAGACCTGGTCCTTTTGTTGAATCCTCAACGTGGATGTAGGTTGCCTCTGTGGGAACTGAACCACAGGATAAAGTGCTTGTGTTCTTACTTTGCGCACGTCATTCTTACTCTTCATATCAATCTAGGGTTTCAATCATTCTAGTTCACTTTACGTTGAAACATTGAATATAAGATTGACTTGTGGTACATCCTAGTTCATAGTTGTGTAGCAGTTCAATTACAAGTATATTTCCGCTGCATACATCCTAGGATCAAGATAATCGATCAAATTTGATCAACCTAGTTGGTACACACCGGACTAGTCCGCACTCGACCGAACTATTTCGATATCTCGAGATTTGATCTGGTTGTCAATTGTTGCAGGTTCCGACAAAATTCAAAAATGCCTATTCACCCCCCTCTAGGCCACATTCAATTGGTATCAGAGCAGGTTTCTTCAAAAGGAGACTAATCGCTCGAAGAGATCACGTCGTACATGAAGGACGTACACAAGAGCATCAACCAAGAGAAGGTTGAAGAAGAGAAGAACCAAAAATTGGAAAGGCTCCTCGAGGCCATTCAAGACTTCGAGAATGACGATGAGGAGACGCTGGAACTAAAGGCGCTCCTAAGGAAGAAAACCCTCTCCAAGGGAAAAGTAAAGCTCGAAGATGAGAAGAAGAAGAAGGGGAGTAGTCACACCGACTACTCCCGATATCCTTTCAAATACGATCAGCATAATTCTAGCAATAATCACTACTTATCTATTCCACTTGGAAAAGCCCCACACTTTGATAGCAATGACTACTCAATGTGGAGGCAAAACATGAAAATGCACTTGATTTCTCTCAATCCAAGTTTGTGGCATATTGTATGTACAGGAATAGATATCCCCGACGATGATGAGGAGCTCACACGTAGCCAAGATCAAGCAATCTATCAAAATGCCCAATCTGCTGCAGTCATCACCTCATCACTTAGTCGGGATGAGTTCACAAAGCTGGATGGACTCGAGATCACAAAGGAGATATGGAATACATTGCAAACCGCACATGAAGGTGATCGTCGTGTGCAAGAAGCGAAGATCGAGATGACTAAAGGCGAGTTGCAAAGATTCGCCATCGAAGAATATGAGTCACCACAAGACATGTACAACCGACTAAAGATGCTCATCAACATGGTGCGATCATACGGAAGCAAGAAGTGGAACGACCACGAGGTGGTGAAGCTCATTCTTAGAGCTTTCATGCCTCGTAATGTCACATTGTGCTCGATGATGCGAGAAAGCCCCGGGTACAAGAAGATGACTCCGGATGAGCTACTTGGCAAAATCATCAACGTTGAGATGATGGAAAAGCAGGACAAGCATGTTAAGGAGATTGCCGATCTCACCTCGACAAAGAAGAAAAGGGTCACTATGAAGTCCACTCTCAAGCCCTTGTCTAAAGAAGCTCGAGAAGATCTGTAGGATCAAAGAGCACGTGAAAATCTACCAGAGGGGGGGGTGAATGGTAGATTTAAAAATCTTACGCATGGGAAACAATTAAATCCCAACCCCTTCGGTAGAAAAACGATCTGTTAGAGAAATCATGTGTGAAACTAATCTAAACGTGTTTCACCGTGAAAAAAGTGATATATATCAGAGAGAATCAAGTCACAAAGAAAACACAAGAATAATCACTCAAATCCGTCAAGAGAAACTCAAGTTATGATCGAAAGATCGAACAAAGGTCAATCTGTCCTACCCGAGAAAAACAGTTCTGGAATGCTGCAAAGAAACTCGTGTAGATCAGAAACCACAAATCCAATGACCGTGCAATTTTGACATATGATATATAATCAAGTTGTGAAGACAACCCAAAAATAATCACGTCAATTGGATCTGTAAAACTCGAGTTATGATAAAACCACCAACGAAAGGTAGTGCTGTCCAGAAACTCGACGAGTAAAACTTGTCTGGAACAAGTCGGATGAACAAGGCACAAAAGTTCCTTCAAACTAAGAATTTTATTCAATAGAACACAAGAGGAACAACCCCAAAGTCGTGTACCACGAGCTTTGGCCTCCCTTGCTTATATAACCAGCCCTTAGGCCAACCCAATCTCAACTAGGACTC
The DNA here is from genome assembly GCA_036927565.1 of Tuctoria greenei. Taxonomy (NCBI): domain Eukaryota; kingdom Viridiplantae; phylum Streptophyta; class Magnoliopsida; order Poales; family Poaceae; genus Tuctoria; species Tuctoria greenei. The sequence continues at coordinate 187,609,999 of JAYESD010000006.1, forward strand.
TAATCCTACTCAGATCACGAATCGAAACTTTCCATAACTGCTTAGGACTCCTCTATACGCAGATAGAAGCAATCTTAAGACTTTCAAACACCTTAGGAACGTATCCCACATTCCTAAAACAACTCAAATTCGTGACCCACACAAAATCCTATCATAACCAACTCGATACTTTCCATACCGAGCCATAACCGACTCCGCCGCAGCCAAAGTCATCAACCGATACGATCCGATCCTTCCAACCAGATCTTCCCATCCATAAACCATCTTCGGAACCATGTTGCCAGGTCATGCACCGCATACATAAGTGCAAACACCTTCCTTCGACGTCTAGTAACCTTCATATGCACTGCTCTTGATTCAATCATCCTGCGTGACCTCCTGACCCGCTCAACCACAATTCCTCCTGAATTTGGTTGTTGGAAGCTCATCTCCTCCCTGAGACTAGTCCAAAGGATCCTGTCACCAGCCATGACTTGAACTCAAGCAACACCTGCACATGAACAAACAACCAATCCGTACGAGCCCAAGTCCGCGACTTGACTCAAGTCAGTTCCGAACACAACACCTTACATGAGCACCTCACATAAGAATGTTCCAAAGTATATCAAAACGATATCAGCCATATCAACCAAAATGCACCAAAAACATAGCAAATGAATACTAAGCTATCTTTCTAAGAATATAAAGCAAGTTCGAAACATTTCACATTAAAACCCGGAACATTGCGATCAAGCACCGGACCTTGCCAAAGCTAACTGGAGCTTGAGCCGGAGCTTACCAAAGCTAGTACAACCTAGCGCTGGAGCTTACCAAAGCTAGTCGGACCTAGCGCCGGAGCTTACCAAAACTAGTACAACCTAGCGTCGTAGCTTACCAAAGCTAGTCGGACCTAGCGCCGGAGCTAACCAAAACTAGTCGGAACTAGTCATCCCAAAAGTTGGAGCTAGAAAAACATGTCGGAGCTAACCAACATAAGTCAGACCTAGCAGAACATATCGGAGCTTAACAAAGACATGCCCGAGCTATCAAAGACATGCTGGAGCTAACAAAAACATGCCAGAGCTAACAAAGATATGCCGGAGCTAAAGACAAAGCTCACCGGAGCTACCCAAAAACATGTCGGATCTAGACAAAGAAAGTCGGACCTATTGTCGGACCTTGCAGAAGCTCGGAGCTAGAGTCGGACCTTGCTAAAAAAGATGTTATGACAACATTCAAAACTTTTATTGTCAAAACCAATGTATTCAGCACACATAGGTCTCACAAGCTCAACTAAAAGAAGACAGTGATGATGAGAGCAGTGACTTGGATGAAGATGACATGATACTATTCATGAAGAAATTCAAAAGAATGATGAAGAAAAGACAAGGGGCTAAATCAAGTGAAGGAAAGTACAAGGAAAAATCAAAACCAAAGTTGAGGCGGACATGCTATAACTGTGGCGAGTATAGCCACTTTATAGTTGATTGCCCATATGAAGAAAACAAGAAGAAGACCAAGGAAACGAAGCCTGAACCCAAGAAATTCTTCAAGAAGAAGAAACAAGCTGAACAAGCGCATCTAGGGAAAGAGTGGGACTGAAATGATGAGTCCTCATCCGAAGAAGAAGAGGAGATGGCTAGTATTGCCATCGAGAAGACATCCAAGAAGTCCACTCTCTTCCCCACTCTCGGCACATGCAAGGGGAACGACACTTGCCTCATGGCAAAGGAAGGTAAACGCAAGGTAACAACCAAACCCTCTTCCGTACATTCCTATTCTAGTGATAGAGAAATTGCTAGTGATAATGAAGATATGCTTATTGGCTTAGATAAGAAAATAGCTGCAAAAATGAAATTTCTACTTGATCAACTTGTTGAGAAGGAGAAGTTGATAAACCGCCAAGAAGACATGATTGTCTCCCAAAAGGAGGAATATGTTGAACTTGACAAGCTTCTAGAACTTAAGGAGCGAAGCAAGTCACTAGAGCTTGAGTTAGCTTCAAGCAAGGAAGCTTGCTTGGAGTTAAGCGACTTAAATGTTACAATCAAGGACGAACTTGCTAACCTAATCAAGGTTAACAAGATTCTTGAGGTACAAGTTGAGTCACTCAAGCAAAGTGACCCTTCATCCTCTTTAAGCTCACCTTCTCAACCCCTTAAAACTGAAACTGCTTCTACTTGTGCATGTGGTAAAGCTGACACCAGCTTGAAAGACAAGTCAACCCCTACCAAGGACAAGCATCCTTCACAAAATGGCATATTTGACAAGGAGAAGATCAAATATGCACGTAGTGCATACTTGGTCACAAGACCTCCAAATGTCAAATATGGTATTGGTTACTCTTATGGTGAAAAACAACATGCTAGAAGCCATAAGAATAACAAGGAGAGCATTGCCTTTGTAAAGGGAAGACCCTCTCAAACTGGAAAGTCCAAAGTTAACACATCCAACACATATGATCACCAGACTAGTCCGGTAGGGACACGAACAAGTCCGGTCCTCCGGACAAGTATGATCACCTGGACTAGTCCTGTATATAAACAACAACTGTTTCTTTTTAGAACATTTGATGCATCTTATGTTTTAATGAGAAGTAATTCTGGTAAGATTTATGCTCATTATGTTGGGCCACACCATGGGAACACCAAGTCTCATGTGTGGGTGCCTAAATCCCTTGTGACTAACCTAAAAGGACCCAAGCAAGCTTGGGTACCTAAAACCAAGACATGATTTGTTTTTGTAGGCCTATTCCTCCGGTGGATCTGAATGGGTGCTAGACAGTGGCTGCACCAACCATATGACCGGAGAAAGAAGGATGTTCGTTGAGTATGAAGAAAATGAGGATCCAAGCGAGGGCATCTACTTTGGAGACAATAGTCAAGGAAAGGTGCTTAGTACCAGTAAAATTGCCATATCATCTCGACACACTCTTTCTCATGTGCTACATGTTGATTCCTTAGATTATAACCTGTTATCCATATCTCAATTATGTGACAAAGGTTATAATTGCTTGTTCACTAATGAGGGTGTGGCCGTCTATAGAAGGAGTGATAGTTCTATTGCATTCAAGGGTATGTTAAAGGGAGAGCTTTAACTTGTTGACTTCAACAAGGATAAATCTGAACATGACACATGCTTGATTGCAAAGACCAACATGGGTTGGCTGTGGCATAGACGACTAGTGCATGTTGGTATGAGGAATCTTCAAAAACTCCTCAAGGGCGATCACATCCAAGGTTTGAAGGATGTTGTTTTTGAGAAAGACAGGCCTTGTAGCACGTGCCAAGCCGGGAAGCAGTTGGAGCACCTCATCCTTCTAAGAACGTCATGACTACAACAAGACCGCTCGAGGTACTTCACATGGATTTATTCGGTCCAATTGATTACATAAGCATCGGCGGTAACAAATATGGTTTAGTGATTGTTGATGATTTTTCTCGCTTCACTTGGGTTTTCTTTTTACATGATAAGGCAGAAACACAAGGAATCTTGAAGAAATTCTTCAATCGTGCTCAAAATGAGTTTTCATTGACAATCAAGAACATTCAAAGCGACAACAGCACGGAGTTCAAGAACACACAAGTTGAGGAGTACCTAGATGAAGAAGGCATAAAGCATGAGTTTTCAGCACCTTACTCCCCTCAACAAAACGGAGTTGCCGAAAGGAAGAACCGAACCCTCATAGAGATGGCGAGAAAAATGCTCGATGAGTACAAGACCTCAGATTGATTTTGGGCAGAAGCGGTCAACACTGTTTGCCACGCCATAAATCGACTTTATCTTCATCGACTACTCAAGAAGACATCCTTTGAGCTACTCACCGGTAACAAGCCTAATATTTCATATTTTTGAGTCTTCAGTTCCAAATGCTATATTTTGAACAAGAAGCCTAGGACTTCAAAGTTCGCTTCGAAGTCCAATGAAGGTTTCTTGCTTGGTTATGACTCGAACACTTACGCCTATCGTGTCTTCAACAAGACCTCCGGACTTGTTGAAGTAGCATGTGACGTAGTGTTCGATGAAACTAATGGCTCCCAAAAGGAGCAAGTTGATCCATGTGTGCTAGATAGAGAAGAAGTTCCTTGTCAAGCATTGAGGAGAATGGCGTTAGGCGATGTTCGACCACAAGAACCACCTCTACATATGCATGGAAGATGAACCACAAGAGGAGGCCAAAGATCAAGGGGGAGCTTCCATACAAGATCAACCTCAAGAAGACGAATATGATCAACAAGTCAATGAGGGCAACCATCTAGGAGGAGAAGAAGATGATCATGAAGATTCAAGACAACAAGTGACACACCCAAGAGTACACCAATGCATCCAAAGGGATCACCCAATCGACAACATCATCGGTCACATCCAAAAGGGAGTAACTACTAGATCTCACATAGCTAATTTTTGTGAGCATTATTCGTTTGTATCCTTTTTGGAACCGCACATGGTCAAGGATGCGTTGAAGGATCCGGATTGGGTAGTGGCCATGCAAGAAGAACTCAACAACTTCAAATGGAACGATGAGACAACAAAAGGAAGGGACGTTCATAAGCCAAACTAAGTACACTCAAGACATACACAATAAGTTTGGAATGGACAAGGCGAAGCCTATAAAGACTCCCATGGCAACGAATGGCAACTTGGATCTCAATGAAGATGGACCAAACGTGGATCAAAAGGTATATCGTTCCATGATTGGATCTCTACTCTACTTATGTGCATCTAGGCCAGACATTATGTTGTGTGTATGTTTGTGTGCAAGGTTTCAAGCCAACCCAAAAGAGTGTCATTTGACAGCCGTTAAGAGAATCATGCGGTATTTGGTTCATACACCCAACCTAGGCCTTTGGTACCCCAAAGGTTCCAAATTCAATCTCATTGGTTACTCCGATGCAGATTATGCCGGATGCAAAGTAGATAGAAAAAGTACTTCCGGTACATGCCAAATCCTAGGAAGATTCCTAGTTTCTCGGTCCTCCAAGAAACAAATCTCCATTGCCTTATCCACATCCGAAGCAGAGTATGTTGCTGTCGGGAGTTGTTGTGCACAACTCCCTTGGATGTGACAAACTCTAAGGGATTATAATTACAATATTAGCCGTATTCCACTCCTTTGTGATAATGAGAGTGTCATTAAAATTTCCCATAATCTCGTTGAGCACTCTAGGACCAAACACATAAACATCTGGCATCACTTTTTGAGAGACCATTCAATGAAGGGAGATATAGCCATTTCACATGTCAATACTGAAAAGAACCGAGCCGATATATTCGCCAAGCCACTTGATGAAAAACGCTTTTGCAAGCTTCAAAATGAACTAAATATCCTTGATGCTCGGAATGTGGCTTGAAATCTTGTATACCTGAATGCTATCTTCAAAATTCATTGATTGTGTTGTGAAAATCATCTCTCTCAATTTTTCTGAAAAACTATGTCAATTACTAGATCTTGGTGAATTATGATCATTGCTTGATTGTTGAATGCTTACTGATCATATTCATAAAGATTATTTGATTTGATTTACCTCTCTATTTTCTTAATAAGTACCTTCGAATATATACGAATGGGCTAAGCATTTCTTTCCTGGTGATCACGGACTAGTCCGTGGTTACCCGAACTAGTCCGCCCGTGCAGACTAGTCCGCAGAGAGACGGTTAGGCCGGACTAGTCTGGCAGACCACGGACTAGTCCGATATAGGCTCTGGAAAAGTTCGGACTAGTCCGATCATTTTCGGACAAGTCTGATTTTTTGTGTCCATAACCCTAGCCGCCGCCAAACCCTAATCTTCCTCACCCCACACTTGCCTCATGCTTTCTCTCTCCACGCTCGAGCTCCCCAAGGCGATTTGTTGATTCCTCCATCAAAACATCACAAGTTTGGGTGGAAATTGACCTTCTTCATGTAGGGATTGAAGTCCACGGACTTGTCCGCTCCTTCAACCCCTACATCTCTGAGAATCGAGCAATTTCGGTAAATCCCTCCCAAACCCTAGAAATTCCTATTTCCTTCGTTTGTGATCAACTAGCTTGGTTCCTTCCACTATATACATGCTTCCTTGATGTATTACATTGATGCTAAGCTAGTTGTGCATTAGGAATCACCATTTGTCTCATAGTTAGGGTTTTAGAGGTTGAACATCGGACTAGTCCGTGTCTGTACACTAGACTAGTCCAATTTTTCTGAACTCAACCCTAACTTCTTAATTACTCAATGCAATTCCTTGTCATCTATTCTCATCAATACCTTGTGAAATCCATTCTCAGGACAATGTCGAGCACCAACGAAGAAATCTCTTATTTCGAGGCCGAGATGGACCACGAAGCCGTGCTTCGGTCCTCCACGGTCCTAAGCAAGAAGCGCCAAGAGTGCCCATCCGAGCCGGCTACCTCTCCTCCCCAGGCTCGACGGAAAGTGCTCGCAAAGAAGCCTGCCTCCAAGGCTTTTGCTGGAGGAGGCCCTAGCTCGGCAAGTGCCCGTCAAGCCAAGGGCAAGGGCAAAGGGATTGCAATGGGCCCAATTGGCCCCCTAAAGTTGTCAGCTCCAAGGGAAGGGGCACGGGATCCAACAGAGGAGAGATTTAATGGAAAGGGCAGCGACACAACTGCGAAGTTCAGGAATGTTGATTGTCACAGCTGTCCCAAGCAAGCTGCTGATGGGAGGTTCTAGAGTAACTTCCATGCAGACTTTTACAAGTCCGTATATCTTTCAATGAAGACCCCCGTGGTACGCAGCCAATGGATTGATTGGGCGCATTTTGAGAAGAAGGTCTGCTCACCTTTTGTTGAGGTTGTCGAGGCAGTCGAGAGGCATGGATTGAAGGACCTCTTTGCCTTCAGAAACAACTGGAATGATGAAGTCATCACACAGTTTTATGCTACTTGCCACTTTGCCAGCGATGAGGAAGAAAGGGTGACTTGGATGACTCATGGATCCAAGTACACCATCACTTATGAAGAATTTGCAAGATTGCTGCATCTTGACACCTCGAATAATGACAATTTGATCATGCACAACATTGGTGTCATTGAGAAGGATAGGATGAAGTTTCTCTATGAACCCAACTCAAAGTTCAATCCTCCTTCCACCAAGAATATGAATCCTCACTTCGTGGTGCTGAACAGGGTCCTAAGGAAGACCATTGCCCCGAAGGATGGGGATGCAGGAAGTGTGCAGAGATACCTCAAGACCTTGATGAAGGTCATTAGCAAAGAAAGGAAGTTTGATGTCTTTGACTATATTTGGAATTACATGGTGAACATCTCCTGCACGCCGAACAGGTCCTGTGGCTACGCACCTTACCTCATGTTTATGATTGAGAAGGTCACAGGCATAGAGTTCGTCAAGGATGTGGAGAACCTCACTTGAGGCCCCAAAAGCCTCAACAGCCAAGTGTTCAAGCTGTTCCCTCTCCTACTTCTAGTGCGGAGGCTCCGGCGAGAGCTAGTGGAGATGCTAGGGCTGCTCCCGCCACTAGGGCCCCTCCTCAAAAGGGGTCCCCAAGTGGCATCTTGAAGTATCTGTCAGCCATCTTCGCCTCTTGCAAAAAGGCCGAAGTAAAAGTCGACAAGCTGAACAAGAGAAGAAAGGTCGACATGAGATATGTCAAAGAGAAGTGAAGCAAATTTGCCAAAAACTGGAGATCGAGACCATTGGGTCTCTAGTCATTTCTGATGACTCAGATTCTGATTTCACCGAGCTCAGGCCCTTGACTCCCTCAGAGCTTGCCTATTTTAGCATTGGGGACTCGAGTGGTTCCGTTCCTCCTCCTCCTCCTCCTCATCAGCCAGAGAATGAAGATGAAGACGATGAGAGGACCGATGGCGAGGCTTGAAGACCTTAGGTCCCTCCTCTCCGTTTTGGTGTCTTGATGCCAAAGGGGGAGAGATTGAGGGGGAGTCTTAGGAGTCTTATGTTTTAGCTGTAGGATGCGAGGAGAGCTCTCTTTTTGTGTCTTTTGTCTCTTTGTGGGTTGTAAAATTTTTAATATGCTCTTTTGGTACTGTTGGTCCTATGATGCAATGTTTTGAACTACTTATGAAGATATTCATGAAATCTTTGATTTTGCTCTGAAAATGACATATATGCTTGTTGTTAACATGTTGATGTCAATTATTTCATTCTCATCATGATTATTGTTTCTATACACTTAGTTCTGCATCCCACCGTAAAGAGTGCACATATGGATCATGTTTTCATTGCTTAATGTGTTTCAAACTCATATGTGCACACTTTATGAAAATCTGAACTTTTTATCATATCTTGTGAAATCTAAATTGGTTGTCATCAATCACCAAGAAGGGGGAGATTGAAAGTGCATCTAGGAATCGCTTTTGGGTTTTGGTTGATTTATGACAAGCAAATGAGATCCTAACCACTTTGTTGAGATAAGCACATGTTCTAATGAGAAAATGAGCAAAGTGCTAAAAAGGAAGGAGACTGGGGAGCAATGCAGAAAAGAGCTCAAGAAACAAGTGTAGTAGATCATTGTGTATGGAATGTGTTAAGGAAACACACCCCAAGAGCTCAAAAACAAATAATCTCACACATTGCACAAATTTATACCGGACCGAACTAGTCCGACTGAACCCGGACTAGTCCAATATCTTCCTGCACAAGATGGGACAAGTCCTCACAATGCGGACTTGTCCTCACAGTCCAGTTTTTCACTGACCAGACTAGTCTGATATAACCACGGACTAGTCCGATATCTCTCTGACTATAATCGGGCTAGTCCTCCCCAGTGCGGACAAGTCCCCAAACACTTCACAAGTTGCACAAAATCGGACAAGTCCGATCACACACCGGATTAGTCCGATATCTTTCTGATGTCAATCGAACAAGTCCGATATTAGCACGGACTAGTCAAAAACCCTCTGACCTAAATCGGACAAGTCCTCCAAGTGCGGACTTGTTCCCCAAATTCACTTAGGGTTTCACCTATCTGGACAAGTCCGATATTTATCGGACTAGTCCGAATATTTCCAGAATCAAAATCGGACAATTCCGCTCTCAGCCAGACAAGTCCGATATTTTGGGACACCTAGGGTTTGCTACACACAACACACCAGACTAGTCCGGTGTCCACCATGGACTAGTTCGATCTTTCTAAACCCTAATGGTAACTTTTGGAAACCCTATATAAATAGGTGTGCATGGCCCATCTTTCATATCTCTCGAACCCCTGAGCCGTCACACCTCCCAAGAGCCTAGAAAACACCTCTCTCCATGAAATCCAATGCAAGAAAGATCAATCCTTTGAGGATACACTCTTGATCATTGGAGAGACACGGTTCATCACTCATTGAGCTCTTGGTTTGATTCCCTAACACACTACCGTAGTTTTCATTGTGATCTTAAGAGTGTGTTCTTGGTGGTGTTCATGTTGTAATCTTGGGGAGCCCTCAAAGTGTGAGAAGGCCCCTTGAAATCGGTTATTTGCCATTTGTGATTAGTGAAGAGGATTGGCCTCCATGGCGATCCGACGAGGGTAGGGTTGGAGAAGATCCGATCTTTTGGTGGACTCCTCAACGTGGATGTAGGTTGCCTCTGTGGGAACCGAACAACGGGATAAAATGCTTGTGTTCTTACTTTGCGCACATCGTTCTTACTCTTCATATCAATCTAGGGTTTCAATCAATCTAGTTCACTTTACGTTGAAACATTGAATATAAGATTGACTTGTGGTACATCCTAGTTCATAGTTGTGTAACACTTTAATTACAAGTATATTTCCGCTGCATACATCCCAGGATCAAGATAATCGATCAAATTTGATCAACCTAGTCGGTACACACCGGACTAGTCCGCACTCGACCGGACTAGTCCAATATCTCGAGATTTGATCTGGTTGTCAAGTTTTGCAAGTTCCGACAAAATTCAAAAAGGCCTATTAACCCCCCCCCTCCCCCCCTCTAGGACACATTCACAAGCCATCATGGCTTGGTCAAATCTTCTCGTGGTACTTCATGCGATGTCCTGAATTGTTCTTTCATGATGATCCAGACATGTTGCACTTTGGGAGGCCTGTGGGACCTCCCCCACACTTGTTCTTGTACCTATCTTTATTTGATACGAAAACATGGAAAAGTGAAAGACTCTACCGGCCTTACAATTTATTTGACAAAGGCACTTCATATGATGGAATCAAAATAAGCGCCTAAGTCCTAAGTAGGAAAGTATTTATGATATTCTACATTTTACTTCTCTCCTACTTAGCCAAGTGGGGATAGTGGTATTATTGGAAAGGAGTGGTGGGAGTTGGAGTTTGCTTTATTGGACATGGAAAATTTAACCAAAATTCAAGGATAGGCGTTAAGTCAATTAAATTGACTATGTCTTCCTCTTTGTCCAAATTTTCTTTGGGTTCTAAAAAGATCTCGAGACAGTGCCCATTTACTTTGAATAGATGACCTTCATCATTTTGGAGTGTAATTGCTCCATGAGATGAAGTATCTACCACAGTATAGGGACCTTCCCATTTACTTTTTTGTTTCCCATGTCTAAAAAGTATGACTCTAGAGTTAAAAAGTAGGACTTTATCTCTAGGCTTGAACTCCTTAGGCGTAATTCTTTTATCTTGCCACCTCTTGGTTTTTTACTTATAGATTTTGGCACTATGGTACGCCTTATCACTATATTCTTCCAGTTCAAAAATTTGCATTTTGCGCAACTTTCCAGCTTCGTGGAGATCCATGTTCCATTTATTGATTGCCCAATATGCTCTATGTTCCAATTCTACGGGTAAATAACAAGTTTTCTCGTAGACAATTTTGAAAGGTAACATTCCAATGGGTGTCTTATAGGCAGTACTGTATGACCAAAGTGCATCGGGTAGTTTGACCTTCCATCCATTCCCCATCTCAAAGATGGTCTTTTGCAGAATATTCTTTATTTGTTTGTTTGAAGTTTCTGCTTGACCACTTGTTTGGGGATGGTTCGGAGTAGCAATGTTATGCCTAACCTCAAGCTCCCTCAGAAAGCTCTGAAAGGTCTTATCAATGAAATACGACCCTCCATCACTTATGACCATTCGGGGAGTTCCAAACCGTGTAAAAATGATTTCATGAAACATTTTCCAAGCGGCTTTGGCATCGACATGTTTGCATGGTAATTCTTATACCCATTTGGACACATAATCTACTGCCCCTAGAATATACTCGCAATCATAGGACTTTGGAAAAGGTCCCATAAAGTCGATCCCCTACACATCAAATAATTCTACTTGGAGATTGTATGTGAGAGGCATCGCATTGCGAGCAGTGATTCCTCCATGCTTTTGGCATTCCCGACATCTTCGAACGAATTCCTTTGTATCCTCATACATTGAGGGTCAAAAGAATCCACTTTGCCAGATCTTTCCCTGAGTACAGTGAACGCTGTAGTTCCCGCCATAGGGGGCCACATGGCATCTTTCGATGATTTTGGTGCCTTCGACTGTTGGGACACACCTTCTAAGTAACCCATCAGAACATACCCTATAGAGGTATGGATCATCCCACAGGTGATGTCGACTCTCAAAAATGAGCTTTTTCTTATCTTGCCGTGGTGGTACGTACCCTGTAACCATGAAGTTTACGATGTCTGCATACCAAGGGTTAGAGTCGGTCACCTTGAGCAACATATCATGACGTAGGAAATCATTGATAGGTATGTCCAGTGTATTTGGGATTTCCATACATGAGAGATGATCAGATATATAATTCTCTACGCCCTTTTATCTCTTATCTCCTGGTCAAACTCTTAGAGTAGGAGAATCCATCGGATTAACCTAGGTTTAGCATCTTTCTTGGTGAGCAAATATTTCAAAGCAGCATGGTCTGTGTAGATATGATTTTTGCTCCAACCAAGTATGATCTAAACTTATCGACAACAAAGACAACTACTAGGAGCTCCTTTCTAGTTGTGGTGTAGTTAAGCTGAGCTCCTGATAGAGTCTTGCTAGCGTAGGCTATTGCATGATGCTTCTTATCCTTGGTTTGGCCAAGGACCGCTCCAACGGCATAATCACTAGCATCAGACATGATTTCGAATGGCAGCATCCAATCAGGGGATTGAATGAGTGGAGCTGTGATGAGTGACTTCCTGAGGATGTCAAAAGATTGGTGACACTCATCATTAAAATCAAAGGGCCCATCCTTAGCTAATAAGCTAGTGAGGGGTCTAGCGGTTTTGGGAAAACCCTTGATAAATCATCAATAGAACCCTGCATGGCCTAAAAAGCTACGAATACCTTTAATGTTGGTGGGAGGTGGAAGCTTTTCAATAACTTTAATTTTGGCTTTGTCCACCTCAATCCCCCTTTTGGACACCAAGTTTCCTAAGACGATGCCTTCACAGACCATAAAATGACACTTTTCCCAATTTAGCACCAGGTCCTTCTCTTGACATGTTTGTAAGACCCTGTCTAGGTTCTCAAGACAATGATCAAAAGTTTTTCCATAAACAGAAAAGTCATCCATGAAAACTTCCATGATTTCCTCGATCATGTCTGGGAAAATAGACATCATGCACCTTAGGAACGAAGTGGGTGCATTACACAACCTGAACTGCATTCACTGATAGGCGTACAGTCCATAAGGGCATGTGATGGTGGTCTTACTTTAATAATCAGGGTGGATGGGAATTTGATGGTAACCAGAATACCCATCAAGGAAACAAAAGAAGGAATGTTTAAGTAGAAGACAAGTCCGATATTGATTGGACTAGTCTGAATCTCTCTGGAACATAAACGTACTAGTCTGCACCATAACAGACTAGTCTGGTACCCTCAACACCTGGGTTTTTCACGCACGCACACCGGACTAGTCCAGTGTCAAACAACGAACTAGTCCACACTTCGCAAAACCTAACGATAACTTTTGGAAACCCTTGTATAAAAAGAGGTGCACAGCCTTGTAACCAAATCTCTCGAACTCCTGCGTCGTCAAACCTTCCAAGAGAACGAAGCTCATTATAAACCTAAAAGGATCAAATATTTGAGTATTAAGGATTGGATAAAGGAGAGAATTCGTTCTTCACGATCTTTAGCTCTTGGATTTGATCTGTTGCACACTCTCATTGATAATTGTACATCTTTTGAGTGTGTTTTGTGGTGTTCATTTGTTGTAATCTTTGGGGAGCCCTCAACTTATGAGAAGGCCCCTTGAATGAGGTATTTAACCTTTGTGTGGTTAGTGATTGAGAATTGGCCTTCGTGGCGATTTACGAGGGAAGGGTTATTGAAGACCCGGTCCCTTGTGGACTCTTGAATGAAGATGTAGATTCCTGTGTGGAATCGAACCCCCGGATAAAATCTTGTCTCGCATGTTCTTGTTCTACTTTTTATCACATTTTAGGGTTTGTAGATTCTTATTTAATTTTCATCGAAACATTGTATTAAACTTGATAGTCGAAATTTCTTACTTCATCGTCATAATATAGTTAAGTTGTCAATTGCTTTCCGCTACATAGAATACTAGAAGAAGAACTAAAGATTTACTTTGATTTTTAAGTGCGCATATACCAGATTAGTCCGCACCATAGCGGACCAGTCTGGCCTCCCCGTATTTGATCTCGTTGCTAAGTGTTTCAGGGATCGATAAAAATTCAAAAAGCCTATTCACCCCCCTCTAGGCTACATTCAATTGGTATCAGAGCCAAACTCTTCAAAATAGAATCACCGGTCGAAGAGATGATGTCAGAAATCAAGGGTGAAAACAAGGGCCTCAATCATGAAAAGGGCGATGATGAAAGAAACCAAAAACTAGAGAAACTCCTCAATGTCGTTCAAGACTGTGAGGATGATAATGAGGAGATGCTTCAACTCAAGGTACTTATGCGAAAGAAGGCACGCTCCCCTAAAGGGAAGAAGATTGAAGAAAAGAAGAAAAAAGGCAGTAGTCACATAGACTACTCCTGATATCCTTTTAACTATGAGCGCTTAAATTCTAATAATCATTACTTGTTAATTCCTTTAGGCAAACCACCATACGTTGATGGAAATGATTATTCAATGTGGAGACAGAACATGTAAATGCACCTTATATCTCTTAACCCAAGTCTGTGGCATATAGTGTGTACAAGGCTAGATATTCTCGATGATGATGATGAGCTAACTCCAGATCAAGAGCAAGATATTCATCCATATGCTCAAGTCGCAGCTGTAATCACCTCATCATTGAGCCGAGACGAGTTCACCAAAGTGGATGGACTCAAAGTTGCCAAGGAAATTTGGGACACTCTCAAAACTGCACATGAATGTGATTCTCATGTATGTGAAGCTAAAATTGAGATGATTGTAGGTGAATTGGGAAGGTTTGCTATCGAAGAAGGTGAATCACCCCAAGAGATGTACAATTGACATAAATGTCTCATCAACAAAGTCCGAGCCTATGGTAGCAAGAAGTGGATAGATCATGAAGTGGTCAAATTGATTCTTAGAGCATTTATACCTCAAAACTTTACACTTTGCTCCATGATTAGAGAAAGTCTCGGGTTTCACAAAATAACCCCGAACGAAATTCTTGGCAAAATCATCAACTTCGAAATGATGGAGAAGGAAGCCAAGCGTGTCAAGGAACTTGCTGACCTTACCTCGGGAAAGAAGAGAGGAGTTGCTCTAAAGGAAACATGCAAGCCCGCATCAAAAGAAACTCAAGAAGCTCCTGAGGAAGGTGATGGTGATGATGAAAGCACTGATATCGATGATAAAGACATGATCTTGTTCATCAAAAACTTCAAGAAAATGATTAGAAGAAGAAAGGGTGGCAATTTAAGTGAAGGAAGACACAAGGACGGACAAAGATCCAAGATGAGATGTGCATGCTATAATTGTGGAGAATATGATCATTTCATAGTGGATTGCCCACATGAAGACAATAAGAGGAAGAGTAAAGACAAAAAGCCTCAACAAAAGAAAATAGTCAAGAAAAAGAAGCAATATGGCCAATCACATCTAGAGAAGGAGTGGGACTCCAATGATGAGTCCTCATCTGAAGAAGAAGAGGAGATGGCCACTATAGTTATCAAGAAGTCTACCATGAAGCCCACTCTCTTCCCAACCATGGGAGCATGGAAGGACATCAACCACACATGCCTAATGGGCAAGGATGGAAAAATAAAGGCACATGTATCCGGTGAAGCAAAATGGGTGCTAGATAGTGGATGAAAAAATCACATGACCGGAGAAAGAAAAATATTCATGGAGTACAAACAAAATGAAGACTCAAGCGAAGGCATCTATTTTGGTTATAATAGTCAAGGAAAGGTGCTAGGTACCGGTAAAATAGAAATTTCATCACAACATACACTTTCTCATGTTTTACATGTTGATTCCTTAGATTATAACCTCTTGTCCATATCTCAATTATGTGACAAAGGTTATAATTGTTTATTCACTAATGAGGGTGTGACCGTCTCTAGAAGGAGTGATAACTCTATTGCATTCAAGGGTGTGTTAAAGGGAAAACTTTATCTAGTTGATTTCAACAAAGATAATGCCGAACTTGACACATGCTTGACTGCAAAGACTAACATGGGTTGGCTGTGGTATGGACGGCTAGCACATGTTGGTATGAGGAATCTACAAAAACTTCTAAAAGGAGATCACATCCGAGGTTTGAAGGATGTTGTTTTTTAGAAAGACAGGCCTTGTAGCGCGTGCCTAGACAGGAAGCAAGTAGGAGCACCCCATCCCGAGAAGATTGTCAGGACTACAACAAGACCGCTTGAGCTCCTCCACATGGACCTTTTCAGTGCAATTGCTTACATAATCATCAACGGTAATAAATATGGTTTAGTCATTGTCGATGATTTTTCATGCTTCATGTTAGTTTTCTTTTTGCATGATAAGACAGAAACTCAAGTAACACTGAAGAAGTTTCTTAGGCGAGCTCAATATGAATTCTCATTTGATGATCAAGAACATACAAAGTGACAATGAAATAGAGTTCAAGAATACTCAAGTTGAGGAGTATCTAGATGAATAAGGAATAAAGCACGAATTTTCAGCACCCTACTCTCCTCAACAAAACGGGGTAGCCAAAAGGAAGAATCGAATCCACATTGATATGGCGAGGACAATGCTCGATGAATACAAGACTTCAGACCGGTTTTGGGCTGAAGCGGTTAACACCGCTTGTCACGCCATAAACTGACTATACCTTCATCGTTTAGTCAAGAAAATCTCATATGAACTACTCACCGGTAACAAACCAAATATTTCATACTTTCAAGTTTTTGGTTCAAAATGTTATATTCTAAACAAGAAGCCTAGGACCTCGAAGTTCGCTTCAAAGTTCGGTGAAGGTTTCTTGCTTGGCTATGATTCGAACTCCTACGCTTATCGTGTCTTCAACAAAGTCACTGGACTTGTTGAAGTGGCACGTGATGTAGTGTTCGATGAAACTAATGGCTTTCAAGTAGAGCAAGTTGATAAATGTGTGCTAGATCAAGAAGAAGCTCCATGTTAAGCATCGAGAAGAATGGAATTTGGCGATATTCAACCACAAGCATCACCTCAAAATCCGACTGAAGAAAATGAACCACAAATGGAGGAAAATGATCAAGGGGGAGCTTCCACACCAGATCAACCTCAAGGAGATCAAGATAATCAAAACAATAATGAGGGCAACCATGCAGGGGGAGACAAAGAAGATAATGATCACGAGAATTCAAGAAACAAGTGGCACATCCAAGAGTACACCAAAGCATACAAAGAGATCACCCCGTCTACAACATAATTGGTGACATCCAAAAGCGAGTGACAACTCGATGTCGTATAGCTAATTTATATGAGTACTGTTCTTTTGTATCCTCTTTATAACCATATAGGGTTGAATATGCACTAAGAGATCCTGACTAGGTGATGTCGATCAAGAAGAATTGAACAATTTCAAGAGGACCGAAGTATGGGAACTTGTAGAAAGACCCAAGTCCAACATCGTCGACACTAAATGGGTCTTTCGTAACAAGCAAGACAAACACGAAGTGGTAACAAGAAACAAAGCACGACATGCAGCCAAAAGTTACTCACAAATCGAAGGTTTGGATTTCGACGAGACTTTGCGTCCTGTAGCTAGGCTTGTATCAATTTGTATATTACTTGCATATGCTACTCACTATGATTTCAAGCTGTATCAAATGGACGTTAAAAGCGCCTTCCTCAACGGACCAATCAAGGAGGAGGTGTACATGGAGCAGCCCTCTGGTTTTGAAGATCAAGAGTACCCCGACCATGTATTTAAACTGCGTAAGGCTCTCTATGGCCTCAAACATGTCCTAGAGCTTGGTATGAGTGCCTTAGAGATTTTCTAGTTGAAAATGGCTTCAAAATTGGTAAAGCTAATTACACCTTGTTTACCAAGCACTTTGATGATGATTTATTCATTGGTCAAATCAATGTTGATGATATCATATTTGGTTCAACAAATAAATCTTTTTGTCAAGAGTTTAGTAAAATCATGACAGATAGATTCGAGATGTCCATGATGGGAGAGTTGAGATACTTTTTGGGAATCCAAGTGAAACAACTAAAGGAAGTAGCGTTCATAAGCCAAACAAAGTATACCCAAGACATTCTTAAGAAATTTGGCATGGACAAAGTGAAGCCCATAAAGACTCCCATAGCAACAAATGGACACTTAGAACTTAATGAAGATGGACCTAATGTGGATCAAAAGATATACCGCTCCATGATTAGCTCTCTACTTTATTTATGTGCATCTAGGCCCGATATCATGTTGAGTATATGTATGTGTGCAAGGTTTCAAGCCAATCCTAAGGAATGTCATTTGACAGCCTTAGTTCCAAGAAACTTGCCAATTCTTGGGTAGATCCCTAGTTCCAAGAAACAAAAGTCCATTGCCTTGTCCACAGTCAAAGTGGAGTATGTTGCAGCCGGGAGTTGTTGTGCACAACTCCTTTGGATGCGATAAACTCTAAGGTGCTACGATTAAAATATGAATCGTATTCCGCTCCTTTGTGACAATGAGAGTGCGATTAAAATTGCACATAACCCTGTTTAGAACTCTAGGACCAAACACATTGATATCCGACATCATTTTTTGAGAGACCATTCAATCAAAGGAGACATAGCCATTTCCCATATCAAAACTGAGAAACAACTAGCCGATATCTTCACCAAGCCACTTGATGAAAAACACTTTTGTGAGCTTTGAAATGAACTAAATATCTTTGATGCTCGGAATGTGGCTTGAAATCCTGCATACTTGAATGCCAACTTCTTCAAAATCATGATTTTCAAAGAAACCTCATCTTTCCTTGCTCTTTTCCTTAAAACTACGTTAATTATTAGATCTCGATGAATTATGGTCATAGCTTGATTATTGAGTGAAACGATCATGTTCATCAAGAATATTTATGAATCTTTGTCCAAAAGATCTCTATTAGACCCTTCATATATATATTCATAAGGTTTATATAAATATAGATTTCCCTATCCAGGTGACCATGTACTAGTCTGTGGTTACCCAAGACTAGTTCGCACATGCAGACTAGTCTGCGTTGAGTCCGCAGTACCGGACTAGTCCGGTGTGACCATGGACTAGTCCGGCATTTCGACGCCTTAACTTCTTGGGTAGGTGCAGACTGTTCTTCTTCCTCCTCACAACTTCCCTCATCTTCTCTCTCCTCACTCAAGTGCTCCCAAGGTGATTTTGCGAGTTCTCCCTAAAAACTTGACATATCTTTGTGGAAATCAATCTCCATAGCAAAGGGATCGAAGACCCCGGACTAATCCGCATCGAAAACTCTCCAAACTCTTTGGATCGAAGGATTTGGTAATTTTCTCACCAAACCCTAACTCTTTGATTTTCCTTGGTATTGCTCAATAAGTTTGATTCCTATTTCCCATACATGTTTCCTTGATGCATTCCAACTACACGTTGTCACTATCACAATCTTGTATTGAGAAACTCTGAAATTTGTTTAGCTAGGGTTTGAACAACCGCACAACAGACTAATCCTCTATCTGTGCGGACAAGTCCGGTGCACCAGACTAGTCCGCACATGAGATACGGACAAGTCTGATGTGTTGCTGATTAAATCCCGAGCTTATCCTCTCTCAATGCGATTCTTGTGACCGATTCTTATCAATGGCATGCATCTCTCCTCTGTTAGGGAAAATGTCGACCTCCTCAAACGAGAATATCTCCAACTACGAGGCCAAAATGGATCAAGAGATATTGCCTCATGCTACGGAGCATCGCATCAAGAGAAGGCAAGATCGTGTTGCTGACCCTTTACCCGCTCCACCTCCTGTGCTGCGAAAGGTCCCAACAAAGAAACCACCTGCAAAGGGTAAAGAAGTAGTTGGATCTAGCTTGGTGGCTCCATGTCAAACTAAGGGTGAAGGAAAAAGGATTGCTTCTGGCCCGATTGGTCCTCTGAAGATGGCACCTCCAAGACAAAACAATAGGAGTTCCTCAGAAGAGAAATTCACTAGAAAGGGCAGCAATGTTGCCTTGAAGTTCAGGAAAGTCGACGCTTACAACATTGGGAAGGTAGCTCTGATATGAGGTTTGGGAGTGACTTCCACTCGGATTACTACAGCAGCGTCTACCTTAATATGAAGACCCCAGTGGTACGCAGTAAATGGATATACTGGGACTACCTTGGAAGAAAGAGTTGTGCTACATTTGATGAGATAGTGGCCGCTGCAGAGAGGCATGGTCTAAAGGATATGTTATCCTTTAGATACAACTGGAATGATAAAGTGATAGCCCAATTCTATGCCACTTTCCACTTTGCCAATACGGGTGAAGAAAGAGTAACCTGGATGACTCATGGATCAATCTACTCTGTCACCTATGTTGACTTTGCAAAGTTGTTACATCTTGAGGATACGGGGAACCATGAGATCGTGATCCACAATAAAAGCCCTCTGGTGAAGGACAATATGGAGTTCCTCTATGACACTCATCTTCGTTACTATCTCATATCAACCAAGAACATGAAGTCATTCTTCATTGTCCTCAATGAGTGCTTCGGAAGACCATTGCCCCTAAGGATGGGGATGCGGGCAGTGTCCAAGGGTACTTGAGAACCCTGATGAATGTCATAAGCAGGAGAAGAAGGTTTGATGTGTTCAACTATATTTGCAATGAATGGTGAACATCTCTTGCTTTCCCAACCGCTCCTGTGGCTATGCTCCATATATTATGTTCATGTTTGAGAAGGTCACAGGAGTCGAGTTTGTGAAGGACGTGGAGCATACTGCTTGGAGGCCTCAGAAGTGGCCTCAAGCTGCTCTCCCAACGGCTCCCTCTCCTACGTCAAGTGAGGAGCGCCCAAGGAGATCCCAAGAAGAATCAAGGGTCCCCTCTAGCTCTAGGGCCCCTCCATCTCACAACGGGTCCACTAGTGGGATAATGAAGTATATTGCTGCTACCTTTGGTTCTTGCCGCAAATCAGAGGTGAAGCTACACAAGATCAACAAGGCAAGAAAGGAGCAAATGCGATACATGAAGGAAAACGTCAAGGCCATTTGCCAAAAATTGGAAATTGAGCCTGTGGGGTCTTCTGTCATCTCAGCACTTCGGATCTGACTTCTCTGAGCTTCCTCCTCTCACCAACTCTGAACTTGCTTACTTTGGCTGTGGGGGCATGATGGGTGGTTCTCCTCCTCCTCCTCCTCCTCATATGCTTGATGAAGAGGAAAGTGAAGAAAGGACCGAAAACGCGGATGGAGGCGACAACGACGGGTAGATCCCTCCTTCTCTTCCTTTTTGGTGCCTTGATGCCAAAGGGGGAGAGATTGAGAGGGAGTCCTAGGTCTTAGCTTTTGTCTTTATGCTCTCCCTCTTTTAATACTCTTTTATGTATTTGGTCATGTAATACTCTTATTATGCTTTTGGACATGTAATTCATGTTCTCTATGATCTATGCATTATGCTTTAAAGTTGCTATGTGTGCTTGATAATCTTTATGATGTTATGATTATGCTTTTCACCTCATTCACATCAAAATTCTTGCTCACACACACATAGGTTTGCACCCCATCATAAAGAGTGCACATATGAGTAGTACTTCTACATTCACAATTTTTTTCAAAACTCATATGTGAACACTCTATGAAAATCTGAACTTTTCATCATATTTCTGTAATCTCAATTGGTTGTCATCAATCAACAAAAAGGGGGAGATTGAAAGTGCATCTAGACATCCCTGGTGGGTTTTGGTTGATTAATGACAAATAAATGAGATCCTAACAAAATTGTTGAGATGAGAGCAGGTTTCAAGAGACGAGAAAGAAACCACAAAAAGGAAGGAGAATGGGGATCCAAAAGAAAAAGAGCTCAAGATTTGAAAAGAGTAGATTTAATTTGTTAGGAGTGTGTTGGAGGAACACATCCCAAGAGCTCAAGTAACGAGATCGCACTCACTGCACAAGTTTCAGAAATAACGGACTAGTCCGATATTGACCGGACTAGTTCGAAATCTCTCTGGAATGAAAACGAACAAGTCCTCCATGTGTAGACTTGTCTGCAACTCTTCACGTTCTGCACAAGAGCGGACTAGTCCGAAAACTCTCTAGAATGAAAATGGACAAGTCCTCCAAGTGCGGACTTGTCCTCAGTTCTTCACATTTTCACCACATCGGAAAGTCCGATATTGAACGAACTAGTCCGAAAGCTCTCTAGAACATAAACTGACTAGTCCGCACCATAACAGACTAGTCCAGTACTCTCAACACTTAGGGTTTTTCACGCACGCACACCGGACTAGTCCGGTTCCAAACAACAGACTATTCCGCACTTCGCAAAACCTAACAATAGCTTTTGGAAACCCTTGTATAAAAAGAGGTGCACAGCCTTGTAACCTAATCTCTCGAACCCCTGCGCCATCACACCTTCCAAGAGCACAAAAAACCTCTCTCCACTCATTCTAAACCTAAAATGATCAAATCTTTGAAGATTAAGGATTGTATAAAGGAGAGAATTCGTTCTTCACGATCTTGACCTCTTGGGTTTGATCTCTTGCACACTCTCATTGATAATTGTACATCTTTTGAGTGTGTTTTGTGGTGTTCATTCGTCGTAATCTTCGGGGAGCCCTCAACTTTTGAGAAGGCCCCTTAAACGAGGTATTTATCCTTTGTGTGGTTAGTGATTGAGAATCGGCCTTCGTTGCGATTCAACGAGGGAAGGGTTAGTGAAGACCGGGTCCTTTGTGGACTCCTCAATGAGGATGTAGATTCCTATGTGGAATTGAACCCCGGGATAAAATCTTGTCTCGCGTGTTCTTGTTCTACTTTTTATCACATTTTAGGGTTTGCAAATTCTTGTTTAATTTTCATCGAAACATTGTATTAATCTTGATAGTTGCAATCTCTTACTTCATTGTGATAATATACTTAAGTTGTCTATTGCTTTCCACTACATAGAATACTAGAAGAAGAATTAAAGATTTACTTTGACTTTTAAGTGCACATATACTGGACTAGTCCGCACCATAACAGGCTAGTCTGGCCTTCCTGTATTTGATCTCTTTGCTAAGTGTTTCAAGGATCGATAAAATTTCAAAAAGCATATTCACCCCCCTCTAGGCTACATTCATCTTCTTTGGGCAAATCAAATGTCTCCTGCAATTCATCCTCTTCCTGGATGAATTCTTCTTCTTCTTCTTCCTCTTCTTCTTCTTCTTCTTCTTCTTCTTCTTCTTCTTCTTCTTCTTCTTCTTCATTTTTCGGAAGTTCTAAGAATTGAAGGGACATGGCTTCCTTGTTTGTCTCACTCTCAAGGGGAGTTTCTGCTAAGATGTTCTTGGATCGCAGAATGGGAATGGAAAACTTCCTCCCTTCAAGTTTAACATCTAGGCTGCCTTTTAAGGGTGCATCCACGAGTAATTTCTCAATGGGTGACACTATCATTGCATCAAAGTCTTGGACTTCGAAGACATGAAAATCAAGGCAAAACTTGATGTTCTCATGTCTTATAGACATGTTTTGTAAAATCCCATATCCTTTCTTGATGTTTCCATAGGAGTCTATAAAGGATTTTCTTGTTGGAGCCCAGGGTAGATCACCCAAAATGGCTAAAGCCCAGTTTTCGGAAATGATATTGGCTCCAACAGTGGGATTATAAATGATGTTCACCATTACCCCTCGAATAAGACATCGAGTGGTTGCTGAGGGTGAGTTTACTCGAATAATTTCAGGTGAAAGCTCAACCTCTGCCGTCCATTCCCTACTCATGATTGAGGTCAACTTCTTGGTCGTTTCCTGAAGGAATTTTCCGTTGGGTGGATCAAGGTGTAAGATCTATGTGTGCTAAATACATTGGCTTGTAGTGAATACACTTGCTTTGACGATAAAAGTTTTGAATATCACCAAAACACCTTTTTATCAAGGTCCAGTTTTAGCTCTGGCATGTCTTTGATAGCTCCGACATGTTTTTGATAGCTCTGACATGTTTTTGCTAAGCTCCGAGTTGATTTTTCTAGCTCCAGCTTTTGGGTATACTAGTTCTGGTTAGCCCCGGCGCTAGGTTCTACTAGCTTTTGTTAGCTCTGGCTCAAGGTCCGGGTTACTCTGGCAAGGTCCGGAACTTGATCGCAATGCTTCTGTTTTTCATTTGCAATGTTTCGTACTTGATTCACATCTCTGGAAAGATTGCTTAGTATTCATTTGCTAAGTCTTTGGTGTGTTTTTTGGTTGACATGAATGATATCGTGTTACTGTGGTTTTGCAACATTCTTATGTGAGGTTCTCATGTATGGTGTTGTGTTCGGAACTAACTTGAGTCAAGTCGCAGACTTGGGCTCGTACGGATTGGTTATTTGTTCATGTGCAGGTGTTGCTTGAGTTCAAGACATGGTTGGTGACGGGATCTATTGAACTAGTCTTAGGGAGAAGATGAGGTTCAACAACCAAATTCAGGAGGAATTATGGTTGAGCTGATCAGGAGGTTACGCAGCATGATTGAATCAAGAACAATGCATGTGAAAGTATCATGGACGTCATTGGAAGATGTTTGCACATGTGCAAGGAGTGCATGGATGTGGCTACATGGTTCCGAGACATGATGAAGAGATATGGATGTAAAGAGTTGGTCGGAAAGGTCTAACCGACTAGGTTATGGACTCAGGCTGCAGCTGAGTCGGGTTTGACTCAAATATGGAAAGATTTGAGTTGGTTATGATAGGATTTCGTGTGGGTCACGAATTTGAGTTGTTTAGGAATGTGGGATACGTTCCTAAGGTGTTTGGAAGTCTTAAGATTGCTTCTATCTACGTATAGAAGAATCCTAAGCAGTTATGGAAAGTTACGATTCGTGAACAGAGTAGGATTAGGTTCCTGATTTGAGTTGAGTTGGCTTTCGAGCTGGTTATATAAGCAAGGGAGCCTAGATCTCGTGGTGCACGACTTTGGGGCTTTTTATCTTGTGTTCTATTGAATAAAAATCGTGGTTTGAAGGAACCTTTGTGCCTTGTTCGTCCAACTTGTACCAGGCAAGTTTTACTCATCGAGTTTCTAGACAGCACTACCTTTCGTAGGTGGTTTTATCATAACTCGAGTTTTACAGATCCAATTGACGTGATTATTTTTGGCTTGTCTTCACAACTTGATTATCTATCATCTGTCAAAATTTCACGATCATTGGATTTGTGGTATATGATCTACACGAGTTTCTTTGCAGCGTTCCAGAACTGTTTTTTTTCTCCGGTAGGGCAGATTGACCTTTGTTTGATCTTTCGATTGTAACTTGAGTTTTTCTTGCCGGATTTGAGTGATTCTTGTTGTGTTGTCTTCGTGACTTTATTCTCTCTGATATTGATTACTTTTGTCATGGTGAAACATTTCAATTAGTCTTACACACGATTTCTTTAACAGATCGCTTTTCTGCCGAGGGGTTGGGGTTTAATTGTTTCCGCTGCGTAAGATTTTTAAATCTACCATTCACCCCCCTCTGATAGCTTTTCACGTGCTCTTTGATCCTACAATTGGTATCAGAGCCACATTGCTCTAATCTTTGTGATTTGCACATGTTTTTGACTAATCATCATGGAGAAGTACTTCGCTAAACCTTGTGTGTTTGCTGGTATTGATTTTCAGGTTTGGAAGGCACGCATGGAGGCTTTCATCCAGGCATAAGGCTTTGCAATAAGGGAGAAGGTATACAAGACTTATGAAGTGCCATCAAACGATCAAGTTACAGCTACAAATCTGAGAGATGTCGACAACAACAACAAGGCTCGGAACTTGATCATACAAGGATTAACACAAAGAGACTTCGACCGTGTTGCACACCTCCGATCTGCATACGATGTGTGGAAAGCCCTTTGTGACTACCACGAAGGATCCAAACCCAATCAAAGAGGTAAGGCAAGACATGTTCCAGAAAGAATACATGCGCTTCGAGATGCAACCCAGTGAGTCTATTGATGATCTTTTTGCTCGCTTTAATAAGATTCTCAGCAACTTGCGTAGTGTCAATGTTAATTTTTCAGATGCTGAAAATGCTAGGCAAATGCTAAGTGTATTAGATATGTCAATTTGGGAGATGAAAGTCACATCTATTCGTGAATCTACTATCATGAGTTCACTTACTCTAGATGTGCTATATTCCAAGTTAAAAACTCATGAAATTGACATAATCTCACACAAGAACCCCAACAAGTCTATTGCTTTTGTTTCTCAATGTGACATGCCTAGTTCCGGTCAAACATCATCTTGTGGTACACTTGCTTTGCTGTCCTCTCTAACCCTTGAACAGATTGAGGAGTTTCCAGAGGAGGAGCTAGCGCTCATCTCTACCCGGTTCTAAAAAGAATTGCAAAATGTGAAAACTAGAATGAGAGGAAGCTCCGGACCTCAACGATGCTTTGAATGTGGTAAGACAGGACATTTCGTTCAGATTGCCCTAACCTTTCAGGTCCTACTTCCCGGGATGAAAAGAAAACAAGAACAAAGCAATCCTCTACAAAAGATACGAAGAAAAAGAAGGTTTTTACAGGACGTCAATTGGTGAGCAGTTTTATCTCAGCACTCCAGGAACTTGGCTCAAGCGACGTGGACACTGGAAGTGATGAAGATGAAGATGATTTGGCAAACTTGTGCTTCATGGCGGACAAGTCAAGATCAAATATGGAGGAGGCAGAACACAACAGCGACAATGAAGAGGTATGTCCTACTTGCGAAGAAATGTGTGATGCTATTTCTCGTGCCACTGTTATTATTAAGAAAAAGGACAAAAAGCTTAGGGACAATGCTGTTAAAATTGAATCACTAGAATCTGAAATCAACCGTTTAAAAACTTTGATTCCTAGTGATGATGCATGTCCCTCATGTGATTTAATATATGAACAATTGTCCTCATTAAGAAGTGCGCACACCTCCACACTTGATAAACTTGAGTTAGAAATTGAAAAGAACAAAGAGCTTGCTGCACTTAATGATAAAAACTTGAAAGATGCTAGCTGTTCTACAAATGATTTGCATTGTTCTACTTGTGATGATCTTGATAAGAAACTACAGGATGCTATGAATGAAATTTCTATATTGAACAATGCTTTACGTTCTCATGAAGTTAAATTTTGTTCCATTTGCAAACTAAAAGGAAAAATTTCATGTGAAAATTGCCTTCATCTGTTCAATAAACTTGATAACATGCATAAGACATTTGATCGGTTTTGTAATGGGAATAAGAACCTAAACTTGCTGCTGAATTCTTCTAAGTCTTTCAGTGATAAAACTGGTGTAGGTTTTGATTCTCATGCTCATGCTAAGGCACATCCACCTAAAATTGTAAAGTCATTAGGAAGTGGTTTGATTCAAACAGTTCCTAAACAAAAAGAAGTGGTTTTCAAATCTGCAGGAGTGTTGTCTCATTCAGTTTCAAATAAAAATATTGCTTGCTCATCTAGACATGAACACAAAGTTAAATTTCATTGTACCTTCTGTGGTAGAGATGGTCATGTCATAGATTTTTGTTATAGACTAGCTAAACAACAGAAAAGGGAAAGAATGGTTGCTAGATCTCATAACTTTCATGCAAAATTTGCTGCACATATTGAACCAAATGTACAACTTGCTGTTTTGAGTCAAAAACATTCAAAGTTTACCTCTAGACCTTCTGTTTTTGCCTCCGGAGCTACTGATTTTTGTGCTACACAAGTAACACCTTATAGGTCAGGAGTTAAGAATAAAAAATCTCAAACTTTGACTCATAAACCTGCTGTTTTGTCTCAGCTTTCGCGTGTTTTTCCTACTGCACGTCGCGTGACTCAGTACTGGATTCGTAAATGCCTTTTGACTAACCCTAGTATTGAGTCATCGTCGTATTGTGCTTCTATGTAGGTTACACATTTGAGGAAGGAGAACATTTGGATTGTGGATTCAGGTTGCTCACGCAACATGACCGGTAACAAAGATTGATTCTCCTCCCTCTCTTTTGTGTCATGTGTAGAGAATGTTACTTTTGACGATAATTCTTCAACTCCTATAATTGCTAAGGGTTCGGTTAGAGTAAATGATCACTACACTTTGAAGGATGTGGCACTTGTCAAAAATTTGAAATACAACTTGCTTTCTGTTTCACAATTGCTAGATGAAAATCTGGAAATTATATTCAATAAAAACTGCTGCAAAGTTGTAAGTTCAAATAGTGAGCTTATTTTTAACACGTCTCGGTTTGGAAGAGATTTTAAAGCTGATTTTGATATGTCTTCCTCTAAGCATAGGTGTCTAATTGCTAATGATTCAAAGGACCTATATTTTTGGCATCGTAGACTTGGTCACGTAGGCTTTGATCACCTAACGCGTGTTAGTGCTCTTGATCGCATACGTGGGCTTCCTAAGCTTAAAGGGGACAAAGAAATTGTGTGCTCTTCTTGTAGACATGCTAAGATGGTTGCAGGTTCACATACTCCTCTCACAACGATCATGACAACTGAACCATGTCAACTTTTGCATCTTGACACCGTAGGACCTTCACGTGTTCAATCCTTCGGAGGTAAATGGTATGTAGTTGTGATTGTTGATGATTACTCTAGATACACTTGGGTTTACTTTATGTCATCTAAGAATGAAGTTTTTAGTCACTTTAGAACTTTATTTCTTAGATTATCAATTGATTACTCAGGATCTTTAAAAGCAATTAGAAGTGATAATGGATCTGAATTTAAAAATCAATCTTTTGATCACTTTTGTGCTGAAAATAGAATAGATCTTCAATTTTCTTCACCATATGTACCTCAACAAAACGGTGTTGTAGAAAGAAAGAACAGAACCTTAGTTGAGATGGCTAGGACTATGCTTGATGAATATCAAACTCCTAGGAAAATTTGGGCTGATGCGTTAGCAACTGCTTGTTTATGTCTCAAATTGTGTTTTCTTGCATGCTAAGCTAGGTAAAACACCATATGAGCTCCGGTTTGGACATAGGCCTAGTGTTACACACTTTCGGGACTTTGGTTGCAAATGCTTTGTTAAGAAACATGGTAATCTTGATAAATTTGAACCTAGATCCATTGATGGCATTGTTCTTAGTTATCCATCTCACACTAGAGGCTACCGTGTGCTTTTACTTGACACTAACAAAATTGTGGAGACTTGTGAAGTGTCTTTTGATGAAGGTAGCCCAGGAACAAGCTCAAACATTGCAGGTACAGATCCGTATCCGCAGGGGGGGGGAGCATTTTCGTTGAAGATGAGGAAGAATTGGAGCTGCTGCCCAAAAATTCAGCAGCTAAAGACTTTGGTTCAGCTCCGGATGTTAATTCTCAACCAGCACCGACAACCATCAATGATGATTCAAATCATCCTCAAGTCACAAACTCATCGGTTTGTGATGAACATGAAGAATAAGAAGCTTTTGAGACATCTGTTCCCCTACGGTTTTACAAAGATCATCACCCACAACAGATGATTGGAAGCTTGCACGAACGAGTCGCACGGTCCAGCAATGATGAGTTCTGAATTTGAAATGAGTATGATGGGTGAGCTCACTTACTTTTTGGTGTTGCAAATCAAGCAAACAAAGGAGGGTACCTTTGTGCATCAAACGAAGTATACAAATGATCTCCTAAGGCGCTTCAACATGGACAAAAGCAAGCCTCTTCGGACACCAATGTGAACAGCAACAACACTTGGACTTGATGAAGATGGTGAACCAGTGGATCAAAAAGAATATAGAAGCATGATCAGATCACTTTTATACCTCACGGCATCAAGACCAGACATACAATTCAGCGTATGTCTTTGTGCACGGTTTCAAGCTTCCCCACGTGCTTCACATCGTCAAGCCATCAAAAGGATTCTCAGGTACTTACATGGAACTCAAGAATTTGGCATTTTTCTTCCTTCTTCCTCAACCGTTACTTTGAAAGCTTTTTCCGATGCTGATTTTGGAGGTTGTAGGATTGATAGGAAAAGTACTTCCGGTGCTTGTCATTTTCTTGGTAATTCACTTGTTGCTTGGTCCTCTAGAAAACAGAATTCAGTTGCACAATCCACAACCGAATCTGAATATGTAGCTGCTGCTAGTGCTTGCTCACAAATTCTTTGGATCGTTCAAACACTTAAGGACTATGGGGTTGATCTAGATAGTGTTCCACTTTTTTGTGATAACACTAGTGCCATTTGCTTTGCTAAAAACCCCGTGCAACATTCTAGAACTATGGACATTGACATTAGGTATCACTTTCTCCATGATAATGTTGAAAAAGGAAACATTGTGCTTCACCATGTAGATACCGAACAACAATTGGCTGATATTTTTACAAAACCTTTGGATTTCACTCGTTTTTGTTACATTTGTAGTGCAATAGGGGTTATGCATACTCATGGCTTAAATTGAGGGGGAGTTTTGAAATTGGGGAAGTCTATGTGTGAATCTGAAATTAAAATAATATGAGCATAGTATTTCATACATATATGACTTTGTGATTCCTTTTACATGCTGAAAGTTCTTACTACATTACTCGTGTTATAAATTTTGTAGTTTTTGCCATGTCTAGTAATTGGAATAATTACTTACACTAAAACTGGTCATGGTCGAACTTTCTTGCTGTTTTGAACTTGTTACATGTTCACAAGTGCTTTTAATCATTAAGAATTAATCAAGTAATCAACTCACATGTTGATTTTTTATGAACAAATATAAATTGAGAAAAGATCAAGAGAATATGCATGCATCACACTTCTTCTTTTCAGATGGCTTATCATTGCACTTAGATATGAACTTGGAAGAAGTTGTGTATGAATAAAACCATGTCCTTAAGCTTCTCATTGTCAAATGACACAGGCTTGGCTTGGTTTGTTAGAATAAGGCAGATGCGCATATAATCTCTTGCAAATATCATATGATCTAAATCTGTGCTTTGAAAAATAATAAAATGCAGCAACAAGTGTCATGCTTTCAGGTTTTGAAATAGTTAAGTTTGTGAGATCATGACCTGCTAAAATTGAAAATTACACTTGATCTCTAGCATGGCTTACACTACTTTATGTATCTCATTGATGTGATAGTGTAAGTTACTTGATAGTTTGACTTGGATGAGCTTTGTTTATATGTATATGTTATAATATGCTCATAACAACTAAAGGGGGAGAGATAATTTGTTTATATGCTCATGACTTGCTGAATACATTGTCAAAGGGGGAGAGATAAGCATGAAGAGAAAGAGAATATGTGCATAAGGAGAGATAATAAAGGGGGAGAGATAATATGGGATATTTTTTGGATTTTCTTCTCATTTTACTTTTGATTTACAAAAGGGGAGAAATTGTCTTCAAAACTTTTAATGAGAATAAGCCAATGTTCGGATTTTAAATGGTGTTGCCAATGCATTCATCAATGGGGAGATTGTAAGACCTATGTGTGTTGAATACATTGGCTTGTAGTGAACACACATGCTTTGACGATAAAAGTTTTGAATATCACCAAAACACCTTTTTATCAAGGTCCAATTTTAGCCCCGGCATGTCTTTGATAGCTCCAACATGTTTTTGATAGCTCCGACATGTTTTTGCTAAGCTCCGAGTTGATTTTTCTAGCTCCAGCTTTTGGGTATACTAGTTCTGGTTAGCCCCGGCGCTAGGTTCTACTAGCTTTTGTTAGCTCCGGCTCAAGGTCCGGGTTGCTCTGGCAAGGTCCGGAACTTGACCGCAATGCTTCTGTTTTTCATTTGCAATGTTTCATACTTGCTTTACATCTCTGGAAAGATTGCTTAGTATTCATTTGCTAAGTATTTGGTGCGTTTTTTGGTTGACATGAATGATATCGTGTTACTGTGGTTTTGCAACATGCTTATGTGAGGTTCTCACGTATGGTGTTGTGTTCGGAACTCACTTGAGTCAAGTCGCAGACTTGGGCTCGTACGGATTGGTTGTTTGTTCATGTGCAGGTGTTGCTTGAGTTCAAGACATGGCTGGTGACGGGATCCATTGAACTAGTTTTAGGGAGAAGATGAGGTTCAACAACCAAATTCAGGAGGAATTGTGGTTGAGCTGATCAGGAGGTTAAGCAACATGATTGAATCAAGAACAATGCATGTGAAGCTATCGTGGACGTCATTGGAAGATGTTTGCACATATGCAAGGAGTGCATGGACGTGGCTACATGGTTCCGAGACGTGATGAAGAGATATGGACGTAAAGAGTTGGTCGGAAAGGTCTAACCGACTAGGTTATGGACTCAGGCTGCGGCTGAGTCGGGTTTGACTCAAATATGGAAATATTTGAGTTGGTTATGATAGGATTTTGTGTGGGTCACGAATTGGAGTTGTTTAGGAATGTGGGATACGTTCCTAAGGTGTTTGGAAGTGTTAAGATTGCTTCTATCTGCGTATAGAAGAATCCTAAGAAGTTATGAAAAGTTACGATTCGTGAACAGAGTAGGATTAGGTTCCTGATTTGAGTTGAGTTGGCTTTCGAGCTGGTTATATAAGCAAGGGAGCCCATAGCTCGTGGTGCACGACTTTGGGGCTGTTCCTCTTGTGTTCTATTGAATAAAATTCGTAGTTTGAAGGAAGATTTGTGCCTTGTTCGTCCGACTTGTACCAGACAAGTTCTACTCATCGAGTTTCTGGACAGAACTACCTTTCATCGATGGTTTTATCATAACTCGAGTTTTACAGATCCAATTGACGTGATTATTTTTGGGTTGTCTTCACAACTTGATTATCTATCATCTGTCAAAATTTGACGATCATTGGATTTGTGGTCTATGATCTACACGAGTTTCTTTGCAGCGTTCCAGAACTGTTTTTTTCTCGGGTAGGACAGATTGACCTTTGTTTGATCTTTCGATCATAACTTGAGTTTTTCTTGCCGGATTTGAGTGATTCTTGTTGTGTTGTCTTCGTGACTTGATTATATCTGATATTGATTACTTTTGTCACGGTGAAACACGTTTAAATTAGTCTCAAACATGATTTCTTTAACAGATCATTTTTGTCGAAGGGGTTGGGGTTTAATTGTTTCCGCTGCGTAAGATTTTTAAATCTACCATTCACCCCCCCCTCTGGTAGATTTTCAAGTGCTCTTTGATCCTACACAAGGAGTGAGGGATGTAATGATAGTTTCCTTCCATAACAATACTTTGAGGCATTTCCAAAATATTCAAAAAGATCTTCCTCGAAGCACAATGGAAAGTCCGAAGGTCGAATTTCTTCTTCCTTCGGTGTCTTTGGTTCGGGTGAGGATTTCATAGTCACAACTTGAGATGAGTATGGTATGGGTTACGGGGTGAATATGGGGGGATCCTCATGTCTTGACACGGATACCTCTTTTGGAGGTTTATTAAGACTGGCGATGAAGGATGTAGTTTGTAAAATGCGGTCTAGAATTTCCCTTCCTTCATTCGGTGTCTTATGGAGGAAAGAGCCTCCAGCCTTTATGTCGAGGTATAGGGCATAATCCTTGTCAAGCCCGAAACAAAAATGTTGTAATAACACATTTTCGGGAATTGACAAGTTCGGGCCTGATTTGGTTAGCAATGAGAATCTAGCCCAGGTTGCACATATAGATTCCTTCTTGATTTACTCAAAGTTGAGAATTTCCCTTCGTAGAGAGGCAACTTGGGAGAGTGGAAAGAATGCAAGAAAAAAAGTCTCAAAGTTTTTTCCGTTTGCACTCCCAACAGTATGAGTGTACTACTGCTTCGCTCTTCCTTTGAGGGAAAAGGGAAACAATTTCCACTTAAGGGTTTCTTGTGTCATGCCCTTGATTAGAAGGCATGAACACAATTGCTCAAACTCCCCTGGTTGATGGTTGGCATTCTCGCAATCCGTCCCTGAGAAGGATTGCTCCCGAACCATGGCTATAAAGCTAGGATGGAGTTCATAGCTAGTTGAGAAAATTGAATCTACCGATGGCGGAGGCTCAAAGAACTCACCCTTAGGAGCAGATAGAGAAAGAATGGTGGGTTGCTCCATAGTTTAGATGGTAGAAACATAAGGAATAAAGATAAAAAATAGATACGAGGGCCAACAAGGTTCAAAGATCAACAACAACCGTTTCCTAGCAACAACTCCAGAAATGCTTTTCAACAGCTGGTACGTCACAGATGAAAATCCGCAAGCGCACAGAGAAACCGTTGTAGCACTTCCCCTTAAAGAGTATTCCTAAGCGTATTGAATCCAAGGAAAGTGTGTGATAATATTCTAACTAGTTCACCCAAGGACACAAAGCTTGGTGTTAGGCAAGGGATAGAGTGGATTTCCTAAGAGAAGGGGTTCTAATTCCAATCAAGTCGATCAATAGTAGCTTGTATGGGGCACGAGCTTACCCTGGTCTGCCAGGCGACTCCTGCCAAGAGCCTACGTAGTAACCAAACGTGGACGATTACAACGGACGCATAGGGCTATCACCACCTACTGCCTACCTCTACAACCCATGGACTACGAGATATTCAAAGGTAACGTCAAGCCTACACACCACACCTACGCTATAGATTACTTCCCTAACCTCTCTAGCAAAGACTAGGGACTCTAAATGAATATAGCGATGATCGAACAAGCAACTAAGGAATTAACTTGCTTGAATTAAATAAATGAACTCAAATGGAAATCATGTACCTTACTTGAGATGGAATGAATTATTAAGGTACAAAGGTGGAGAGGGTTCGACAAGCCCAAACCCTATCCTTAAGTGGAAGAAGCCTGACAAGCTGGAGCCTCCTCCTCCTCCTCTCTAACTCTCTCCCTATTTTCTAAGCACTTTGGTAGTGCTACGTCTTTGGAGTGGAGTACTAGACTCAAGCTTTTGGTTTGTGGAGTGAGGGAGCCCCCTGCCCCCTAATTATACTCCCAAATGTCGATTTGGTGCCAGAAAAAGCAAGGGAATCAGTCGCCATTGTGATCTCCAGGCTGTGAGGAGCCAACACGTGGTGGTTGATTGCATTTGGCACGTTTACCTAGTCAGCCAAACTGGCACTTCGGCCGACTTTCTCGTGGCCCCAAACACGGTGTTTTTCTTCTAGGAGGCTGTTTTGTGGGGTCCCATCATGGGTATGGGTGATTCCCCTCATTTTTAGTTGGTTTTCTCCTCCGAGTGGGCCCAATAATCCTCGTGCTTGTGCCTGATTGGTCAAAAGGTGTGTTTTTTGGATTGGTCCCTGTAAATACCTCTAATTACGGGCATAATTCACCTGCATACACAATTGCACCAACACTTGTGGAGATAGTTAGTAATAACTCCTACCACTATGTTGGTTGTCCAATCCATAGCTTTTATACAGGGAATTGATGGTCAGATTTCGCACTTAAGGAACATCAACACCTGCCGAAGATGGCATTGAAGGGGAGGCTGACCTCCTCGATGTTGAACAAGACGTTCTCCGTCCTATAGTTCTCGGGTGTCTCGAAGGTCACCCGGAGGTGGATGTTGCCGTACGGAGTGATCTTCCTTGATACCACCCTCGATAATGGTCTCGAGGGGGTGAGCTTGGACACAGGGATCTGCAACTGGTCAAAGGCCGCACGACTGATGAGGCTGAGGCTGGCCCCACCATCGATCAAGACTTGGTCGATTTTGACGTTGGCGATGGTGGGGGCGATGAGGAGGGGCAGAATCCCAACTCCCGCCGTGTTCTTGGGACAGTAGGAGGCCTTGAAGTCGATCGACGTCTCCATCCACTTGTGGTGCAGCACCAGAGTGGGGGTAGGAACTACCGAAGCCACCGCCCGGCGTAGGGTCTAGACCATGTTCTAGAACGCGGGGTCCCAAGACACCCCGTAGATGACATGGAGTATCTTGCAATGCTCGTGGTCACTGCTGGAGTTGGAGTCGTCACCCTGGTGGACGGCCTTGATAGCCTGTTGAGGCTTCTGGTACCCCATCTCCTTGCCCTCATCGACCTGTGGGTTGACCTTCTGCTTGCCCTCCCGCTGGCGGAAGGGCACGCTGTTAGGGTGCTGCTGTGCTCACTCTTGGTATTCCTCTACGAGCTTCTTGATCTCCCGGCAGTCGCTAGCGCTATGATCGCTAGTCTTGTGCACCGGGCATGGCTCGCTACTATTGACACCAGCTGGTGGCTATCACGGGCGCTTGTTGGGGCATGGTGGCCTAGGACCACAGGTTGCTGCAGCTGCAGGGACGGGTGCCCCCTGCAACGACTTGTTCTGTCCACCACCCCTGTTCTTGTTGTTCTTGTTTTTCTTGCTGCTGCCCTGGGGAGTGGCACCTGTACCAGGCTGGTCGGCCTGAAGGATCGAAGAGGACGTGAAAAGATACCAGTGGGCCGGGGGGGGGGGTGGTGATTACAACTTTTTCAGCGGAAGCAATGAAAACCCCTTGGCTGAAAATTGATCTGTTAAGGAAATCATGTATGGGACTAATCTAAATGTGATAAATTGAGACAAAACCAGTATAAATTATGGATAATCAAATCACAAAGATGCCACAGCAAGAATCACGAAGGTCTGTCGATAAAAACTCAAGTTATGATTGGAAGACAGAACAAAGGTCAATCTGTTCTATCCGAGAAAAACAGATCTGCTACATTGCAAAGAAACTTGTATAGATCAAAAACCACAAAACCAATGACTGTGAAATTTTCAAAGATGATATATAATCAAGTTTTGAAGATAACTAAAAAAAATCAAGTCAATTGGATCTGTAAAACTCGAGTTATGATAAAACCACCAAAGCAAGATAGTGATGTGCAGAAACTCAATGAGAAAAACTTGTCTGAAACAAGTCGGACGAACACGACACAAAATTTCCTTTAAACTATGATCTTTATTCAATATGACACAAGAGTAACAGGCCAAAGTCCATGTGACACGAGCTCTAGCCTCCCTTTCTTATATAACCAGCCATAAGGCGAACCCAAACCAAACTAGGACTCGTATCCTACTTAGTTTCTACCAAAACTTTTCATAACTGCTCAAGACTCTTCTGTATGTGGATAGAAGCAATCTTAAGACTTCCAAACACCTTAGAAATGTATCACACATTCCATTCCTAAAAATAACTCAACTTCGTCACCCACACAAAATCTAACCAAAAGAAACTCGAAACTTTCCATAAACGAATCATAACCACCTCAGCCGCAGCCTGAGGCATATTTCAGCTGGTTGGTCTTTTCCAACCAATTCTTTACGTCCACTTCTCTTCATCACGCCTTGGAACCATGTTTCCACGTCCATGCACTCCTTGCACGCATGCAAACACCTTCCAACAACGTCCACGATACCTTCATATGCATTGTTCTTGATTCAAACAGTGTGCGCAACCTCCCGATCAACTCTACTACAGTTCCTCCCAAACTTAGTTGTTGAACCTTATCTTCTCTCTAAGACTAGTTCAATGGATCCCGTCACCAGCCACGTCTTGAACTCAAGTAACACCTGCACATGAATAAACAACTGATACTTCCGAGCACAAGTCCTTGACTTGACTCACATTAGTTCCGAAACCACAACAGCTTACGTGAACACCTCACATAAGCATGTTGCAAACAATAGCAAAAAACATTAACCACCATGATCAACCAAAATGCATCAAAAACTTAGTAAAAGAATACTAAGCCAACTTTCCGTAAGTGTAAAGCAAGTTTTAACCATTGCAAGGCAAAAGCAGAACCATTGCAATCTAGCACCGGTCCTTGCCAAAGCTAAGCAGACCTTGAACCGGAGGCTACCAAAGCTAGCAGGATCTAGCGCTGAAGCTAACCAAAGCTAGTCGGACCTAGCACTGGAGCTTACCAAAGCTAGTCGAACCTAGCGCCAGAGCTTACCAAAGCTAGTCGAACCTAGCGCCGAAGCTAGCAAAAACATGTCAGACCTAGCCAAAATAAGTCGGACCTAGACAAAGAAGTCAGACCTAGCCAAAGCAAGTCGGACCTAGCCAAAATAAGTCAGACCTAGACTAAGAAGTCGGACCTAGTCAAAGCAAGTCGGACCTAGCCAATAAAGGCGGACCTTACATCAGACCTTGCCGAAGCTACCCAAAACAAGTCGGACCTATTGTCAGACCTTGCAGGAGCTTAGACCTAGAGATGAACCTTGTTGAGACAGGTGTTCTGGCAGTATATAAAACTTTTATCGTCATAACAAATGTATTCAGCACATAGAGGTCTTACAATCTCCCCTTGATGAATGCATTGGCAACACCACTTAGAATCCGAACATTGGGTTATGAAAAGTTTTGAAAACAATCACATGAGAAAGAAAGAAATTTCAAAACAAATATTTCTCCCCCTATACTTATTTCTCCCCCTTTGTAAATCAAAAAATAAAATGTGAAGAAAAATAAAAATTCCCCTTTGAGAAAAATCGTGCCAAAACAATTGTAAATGTGTGCAGTGTGTGATCAATTTTTCCCCCTTTGACAATGTATTCAGCAAGGTTCAAAAGAGAAATTTTAATTTGTTATGAGCATAATATGACATATACATATAAAACAAAGCTCATCCAAAGTCATACTATCTAGTAACGTACACTATCACATCAATGAGATACATACAGTAGTGTAAGCCGTGCCAGAGATCAAGTGAATTTTCAATTTTAAGCAAGTCATGATCTTACAAACTTAACTATTTCAAGACTTGAAAGCATGACACTTGTTGCTGCCATTTTATTTTCTTTTAAGCACAAATTTTGATCATATAACATTGCAAGATATTATATGACGCATCTTCCTTATTCTAACCAACCAAGCCAAGCCTATGTCATTTGACAATCAGAAGCTTAAGGACATAGTTTTAGTCATACAAAACTTCTTCCAAGTTCATAAAATATGTGCAATGATAAGACATCTCGAAAGAAGAAGTGCGATGCATGAATATTCTCTTGATCTTTTCTAAATTTATATTTGACCATAAAAGCTCAACATGTGAGATGATTACTTGATTAATTCTTTATGATTAAAAGAACTTGTGAGCATGCAACAAGTTCAAAACAGCAAGAAAGTTCGACCATGACCAGATTTAGTGTAAGTAATTATTCCAATTACTAGACATGGCAAAGACTACAAAATGTATAACATGAGTGATGTAGTAAGAACTTTCAGCATGTAATAGGAATCACAAAGTCATATATGTATGAAATACTATGCTGATATTATTTTAAATTCAAATCCCAAATTTGAATACTCCCCCTCAATTTAAGCCATGAGGATGCATAACCTCTATTTCACTACGAATGAAACAAAAACGAGTGAAATCCAAAGGTTTTGTAAAAATGTCAGCCAATTGTTGTTCGGTATCTACATGGTGAAGCACAATGTTTCCTTTTTCAACATTATCACGAAGAAAGCAATACCTTATGTCAATGTGCTTTGTTCTTGAATGTTGCACGAGGTTTTTAGCAATGCAAATAACACTAGTGTTATCATAAAAAATGAAATAATTCCAATATGACTCGAATCCATTCCAAACCTGTCCAAACTTGTTAAAAACTATTAGAACCAGTTATTAAATATTAATAGCAACCCATTAACAAGTTTCACCTCACAATTGCATTAGTCATGCATGACTTGGCATATTGAGTAATATATGAGCATTTATTGATTGTGATGTCTGTTGTGTATGTTTGTTGTGCGGAATAGAAGGTTTTGCTCTAGAGGGTGCTGTCGAGGACCTCCAGCACCAGAATTTTAAAGCCTTTTACCTTAACCAAGCTCAAGAGCAAGGCAAGTGTCCTTGAACATTTTGATCCTGTTTTTAAATGTCTTGATTGCAAAATTGCATGCTTGTGTCAAATTGATGGGAAACCCAAAATAGGTGTCTATTAGTCTTGTTGGACCATGCTTGTCACTTGGGATATATTGTAGAGAGTCGGGAAGGACTTTTTCCTTTTTGCTTCACTTTAATTAATTAGGATGGGAAAACTACCAAATGGCTTAATTGTGAATAAATGAAGCTATGGATGATGAGAAATGATGAATGTGGTTAACTGGTAAACATGGGACATGGGAGATCTAAGCAAGCATGGACTATGGACTGGGTTGGATGTTATGGTGGTTTCACTTGCTTTAGATCTAAGGACCGGTTCGTGGAGTGACCATCTAGGATTTACAGTGCCACCACAAGGCCAAGTATGGATGCGGCGTAGCTGAATAATTAGGTGTGCTGCTAGTATTGTATGGACCATTGGATGGTGCAGGGAATGGGAGTCGAGAAGGGATACCCTGGGAACAGCAAGGCACATGAGGGGGCCCGTGGGTGGAGAATGGAGATTCAAGCCTGCTGGTGAAACCTTAGTGGGTCCATATATGCTAATAGACCCTTTTGTAAAAGCTATTTTGTGATCTCTTGGCCACACACCAAAGGAAGTGTGTGACGGCATAAGGGAGATTCTTAGTCATCGAAAGGCGATGAAATCACAAACATATGGGTAAAGTGGTACAACCTCTGCAGAGTGTGTCTAAAACTATCATGATAGCCGTGCTAGCGATCATTAGCAACCTGGACCCTCACATGATTAGTGGGAACTTGGTATTTGGGATGGTTTGATATTTGTTATGGTTATGGTTATAGTATGGATATGGTTATGAATTGAATTGTGATAAATGAATATTATTATTGATGAAAGCGAGAATCTGGAATATGGATGGATAATAAATGCTAGTTCATATTATGATATTTATGAGGGCTGTGATGAGATTATTTCACATAGACATAGTAAGATGCTTTTACCATTTTTAAAAGTACTTTTTAGTATTTAGCCATTATTTATCATCAATTCCTTGTTTAAGATACATGTCATTATTTTCCCACACTTGTTGAGTATGACATGTACTCACCCTTGCGATTCCCCCACCAACTGTTTCAGGTGATGTTCTGGAGTATCGTGATGATAATGCGGAGTATTAGGTTGTGTGCCGTCGTTGACTTGCCTGTGGTGTTGCTTGGTGTGCTTAGTGTGCTTAGTTGCTTAGCTTTATATTTAGATTATTTCCGCTGCTAAAGTTTCATGAATAATGATCATTAGAGTTGTAATTGATGATTATTTGAGTATTGTAATAAAGTACCTTCTTAATTAACTTGTACTGCGATAATTTTCTGTTTATCATTTGTGAATCACTTGTGTATGTGTGTTAAACATCCGGGGCACACATATGCATCACGCTTGGTTCATTTTAAGAACCGAGTGTCACAAATTGGTATCGGAGCCACATGTTCACCATAGGATGCAACCTAGATAGAATGGACACTTTGGAGGACATAGGAACACTCAAGAAATGTTGTGGTTTGTTTGGCTTGCTGATTGCTATGTAATGTTGCTTGTGTGCTTAGCAGAGGATTGTGTGATGCTTTAGCGCTTGCCACATCCATGTAGTCTAGTATAGGTAGTTACTTAGTTTCATATCCCTTGATGCATATAGTTGGGGACCTTTTCTAAATTCTTCCATCTCTTGCTCTTTCCTTCGGATGCCGAGGACCCGCAACCAAAGGGATGCCAATGAGAATGAGGAGAACGATGGAGCACCTCAGAACAGCAACAATGTACTTGGACCTGAGGCTATCAACCTTCAGCAGTTGTTGGCTATGCAGACCGTGATGCAGACTTTGGGACAGTTGCAGGCCATAATCAGAATCAGCCCCACATACCTCCACCACCGCCACCCCCACCGCCTCATAATAGATTGGGAGAGTTTATGAGGACAAGGACACCTACCTTTGCTCAAGCCACTGATCCTATGGAAGCTGATGATTGGCTGAAATCCGTGGAGAAGAAGGTCACTATTGTCCAATGCAATGACAGGGAGAAGTTTCTCTTTGCTTCCCATGAACTAGTTGGAGTAGTTGCGGATTGGTGGGATTCGCTTCGCAACACCCATGAAAATCAAGAGAGGATCACTTGGGCTAAATTCAAGGAGAAGTTCTGCTCTCACTTCGCTCCCGAAGGTGTTATGATCCTGAAGAGGCAGAAATTTGAGAACTTAGGCCAAGGAAGGTCGAGTGTGAGTGAGTATCTCAATAAATTCACTCAACTCTCAAGGTATGTGCCAAAAGATGTCAACCAGGACAGCCACAAGCAGTATTTGTTTATGAGAATCTTAAACAATGAAATTCAAGTCCAAATACTCAACTGTGACTATGCCAATTTCTAGAAGCTTGTGGACAAGACCATTGTGGTGGAAAACAAGGTTCGTGAGATGGAACAAGATAACAAGAGGAAGATGCCACACCAAGGGCAGCCACAAGGGATCAATGTCCATCCTCGCTTTGCACCGCCAAATGCGCCATACTACAACCCCTCTTTTCCTGCTTATCGAGTTGCTTATCCTCCATGCCCAAACCAGCCGCAGCAGCGCCCCGTTATGCAAGCACCTCGCCAGCCTGCGCCTTATGCACCACGCCCCAACATGGTAAATAACCCTCAAGGTCAGTAGCGCTCGAGTTTCCCTAGTGCTTCGGGCAGCAAGAAATGCTACATTTGTAGAGAAGCTGGACACTTTGCAAGTTAGTGCCCCAATAGAAGCTATGGACCAATGAACAATGCAGCTGGGCAGAACCCACGACCGAATGGAGGAGCACCATGAGGCAACCGTGGAAAGCAGAATGTCACTCATGGCAATATGAATCTTGTCCCTACTAAGGATGCCCAACAAGCAGATGATGTTGTGATTGGTATGTTCCTTGCCAACTCCAACCTCGCGACCATTTTATTTGATTCTGGAGCATCTCATTCATTCATATCATTGAAGTATGTTGCCAAGTATAATATGCCTATAGCTCATTTGAAACACACCATGTTAGTAAAATGTCCTGGAGGAGAGATCAGGTCAAAAATAGTGTGTTCGAGAGTAAGTATCAAAATAAGGGGGTAGACTTTCTCGCGAATCTCATTGTCTTGGATTCCCAAGGATTAGACATAATACTTGGTATTGATTGGTTGAGCAAGTATAATGGAGTGATTCAATGTGTCGAGAGGATTGTGCAATTGACAAGTGGTCATGGCACCCGCATTGAAGTTGAGATAGCCCAACCCACGACGGATAAAGCAACGCCGAGTCATGTGGAAAGTGAGACATTGGAGAGCATTCCAGTTGATCGTGAGTATCCAGATGTATCTCCGTATGAGTTTCCAGGTATGCCAACAGATCATGATATAGAGTTTGTTATTGAATTAATACCTAGAACTGCACCTATAGCTAAGAGGCCATATAGGATGCCTTCTAAGGAATTAGCGGAACTCAAGAAGCAAATTCAAGAGCAGCTAGAAAAGGGCTTCATTCACCCAAGCTCATCACCTTGGGAGCACCAGTGCTTTTTGTGGACAGGATGGATCCCAAAGGATGTGTGTGGATTACCGAGTTCTCAACGAGGTGACAATCAAGAACAAGTATACATTGCGCCGCATAGAGGAATTTGTTCGACCAGATGAAGGGTGCATGTGTTTTCTCCAAGATCGATATGAGGTCAGACTACTTCCAAATGAAGATTAGACTGTCGGACATACCCAAAACGGCTTTTTGGACATGGTATGGATCTTATGAGTACACCGTTATATCCTTTGGATTGATGAATGCACCTGCGTACTTCATGTACCTCATGAGTAATGTCTTCATGGAGTACATGGATAAGTTTGTGGTGGTATTCATTGATGACATTATGATCTACTCGAAAAGCGAGGAGGAACATGAAGAGCATTTGAGGCTCACATTGCAAAAATTGAGGGAACATCAGTTATATGCCAAATTCAGCATGTGCCAGTTCTAGTTAGGGGAATTATCATTTTTAGGCCATATCATCACTGGAGGAGGAGTATCGGTTGATCCAGGAAAAGTGAGGGACGCGTTGAAATGGGAACCGCCCCAGAATGTAAAGAAAATTAGGAGTTTTCTTGGAATGGCTGGGTATTACCGTCGATTCATCATGGATTTCTCCAAAATAGCCAAGCCAATGACTGAGTTGTTAATGAAGGGAAAAACATTCCAATGGACTCAAGCTTGCCAAAACAGCTTTGAAGAGATAAATAAAAGGTTAACAACAGCACCTTTCTTGGTTCTGCCGGATGTGAGTGTAAGATCGTAGAGCACGTGAAAAGCTACCAGGGGGGTGAATGGTAGATTAAAACTTTTTTCAACGGAAGCAACAAAAACCCCTCTACAGAAAATCAATCTGTTAAGAAATTATGTGTGAGACTAATATAGACGTGATCAATCGTGACAAAAACAGTATAGATTGTGGAGAATCAAGTCACGGAGACATCACAACAAGAATCACAAAAATCCATCAAGAAAAACTCAAGTTATGATTGAAAGATTGAACGAAGGTCAATCTGTTCTACCCGAGAAAAACCAGATCTGTAACACTGCAAGGAAACTCGTGTAGATCCAAAACCACAAATCCATTGACAGTGAAATTTTCTCAAGTTGTGAAGACAACCCAAAATGAATCACATCAATTGGACTTGTAAAACTCGAGTTATGATAAAACCACCAAAGAAAGGTATTGCTAGGCAGAAACTCGACGAGAAAAACTTGTCTGAAACAAGTCGGACGAACAAGGTACAAAAGTTCCTTTCAACTATAAATTTTATTCATTATAACACAAGAGGAACAGCCCAAAAGTCCGTGATCACTCTCACGATCGATACACCAGATCAATCAATCTCTCCTTGAGCTCTGGCTTCCCTTGCTATTTATAACCAGCCCTACGGGCTATCTCTTCCTAAACACGAACTCTGTTCCTACTTGGAAAAGGAATCCCATCTAATCTTAACTTCTCAAGATCTTCCTATTCGCAGATAGAAACAATCTCAAGACTTCCCAACAAACTCAAGAACACATCCCATATTCCTAAACACATTGTATTTTCGTGTAACACACGAAAACTACCATAACCAACTCGATATATCCCATACCGAACCATAACCAACTCCTCCGCAGCCGAAGTCATTATCCAATATGATCTGATCCTTCTAATCAGATCTTTCATTCCATAAACCGTCCTCAGAACAATGTTATCACGTCATGCACCGCGTGGATATGTCCGAACACCTTCCTTCGATATCTAGTTTCTTTCATATGCACTGCCCTTGATTCAATCACCCTACTTAACCTCCTGATCAGCTCAACCATATTTTCTCCCGGACTTGGTTGTTGAAACCTCATCTCCTCCCAGAGACTAGTCCAATGGATACTGTCACCAGCCATGATTTGAACTCAAGTAACACCTGCTCATGAACAAATAAACAATCCCTACGAGCCCAAGTCCACAACTTGACTCTCATCGGTTCACAAACAACAACACCTTACGTGAGCACCCCACGTAAGCATGTTGCCAACCGCAGTAAAAGTGGACATTTTTAGAACAGCCAAAAA
Organism: Tuctoria greenei; assembly: GCA_036927565.1. Lineage (NCBI taxonomy): Eukaryota > Viridiplantae > Streptophyta > Magnoliopsida > Poales > Poaceae > Tuctoria > Tuctoria greenei. The sequence continues at coordinate 187,654,699 of JAYESD010000006.1, forward strand.
TCAACAAAACTTAGTAAATGAATACTAAGACACATTTCAGAATGTAAAACAAGTTCGGAATAATTTAGAGAAACAATAAAATCAAGTTCTGAAACTTGCAAAAAGCTATTGGGAGCTAAAAAGAAGTCAGTCAAATTACAACCAATAGGATCTTCCAAAAGTTAGAAGAACTAGCATCCGCCGGAGCTTGCCAAAACTAGTCGGAACTAGTCAACCCAAAAGCCGGAGCTAGAAAAACATGTCGAAGCTTAACAAAGACATGCCAAAGCCATCAAATACATGACGGAGCTATCAAAGACATGCCGAAGCTAAAAACAAAGCTCACCGAAGCTACCCAAAACAAGTCGGATCTATTGTCGGACCTTGCAGAAGCTCGGACCTAAAGTCGGACCTTGCTAAAAAGATGTTTTGGTACTATTAAAAATTTTTATCGTCAAAGCCAATGTATTGAGCACACATAAGTCTCACAATCTCCCCCTTGATGAATGCATTGGCAACACCACTTGAAATCTGAACATTGGCTTATTCACATGAAAAGTTTTGAAAACTTCTCCCCCCTTTTGAAAATCAAATAAGGTAGATATAATTTTTTTCCCCCTATACATATTTCTTCTATTCGCATACTTATCCCCCTGAGAAGAATCGTGCCAAAAACACTTGTAAATATGTGTAATGTGTGATCAATTTCTCCCCCTTTGACAATGTATTTAGCAAGATTCAAAGGAGAAATTTTAATTTTTTATGAGCACATTATAACATATACATATAAAACAAAGCTCATCCAAGTCATACTATCAAGTAACTTACACTATCACAACAATGAAATACATAAAGTAGTGTAAGCCATGCTAGAGATCAAGTGTAATTTTCAATTTAAGCAAGTCATGATCTTGCAAACTTAACTATTTTAAAACCCGAAAGCATGACACTTGTTGCTGCAATTTTATTTTATCTTAATGATAAATTTTGAATATATTACATTTGCAAGAGATTATATGCCGCATCAGCCTTTTCTAACCAACCAAGCCAAGCCTATGTCATTTGACAATCAGAATCTTAAGGACATGGTTTTAGTCATACACATCTTCTTCCAAGTTCATACATAAGTGCAATGATAAGCCATCTCAAAAGAAGAATTGCGATGCATGCATATTCTCTTGATCTTTTCTCAATTTATATTTGACCATTAAAGCTCAACATGTGAGATGATTACTTGATTAATTCTTTATTATTAAAAGCACTTGTGAGCATGCAACAAGTTCAAAACAGCAAGAAAGTTCGACCATGAACAAATTTAGTGTAAGTAATTTTTACAATTAATAGACATGGCAAAGACTACAAAATGTATAACACGAGTAATATAGTAAGAACTTTCAGCATGTAAAAGGAATCACAAAGTCATATATGTATGAAATACTATGCTCATATTATTTTAAATTCAGATTCCAAATTTAAAAGATCCCCCTCAATTTAAGCCATGTGAATGCGTAACCCCTATTTCACTACGAATGAAACAAAAATGAGTGAAATCTAAAGTTTTTGTAAAAATGTCAGCCAATTGTTGTTCGATATCTACATGGTGAAGCACAATGTTTACTTTTTCAACATTATCACGAAGAAAGTAATACCTAATGTCAATGTGTTTTGTTCTTGAATGTTGCACGAGGTTTTTAGCAATGTAAATAGCACTAGTGTTATATGTTGGTATTTCTTAACACCACAGAGTTATCCACAAGCGCACGGAATTACCATTGTAACACTTCCCCTTAAGGAGTATTCCCAAGGGTATCGAATCCAAAGAATGTGTGTGCTAATCATTCGAACTAGCTCACCCAAGGACAGAAAGTTGTTTGGTAGGCAAGGAACAGAGAGGAATTCAAAGTATTGATCCTAATTCAAGTTAGTTTGCAGTAGATGCTTGCTTCGGGCATAGGCTTACTCCTAGCAATACTAGGATGACTCTCGCCAAGAGCCTATAGCATAGCCGAACATGGAGGATTACGAAGGACAGATAGGGCTGTCACCACCTACTGCCTACCTCTTCAATCCGTGGGTCTACGAGATATCCACTGATGATTTATAACCTAAGCACCACGCTTACGTTCTAAATCACTACTCTAGATGTTTCGAACACAAAGCTACAACTAGAGCCTCTAGTGAATTGAAGCAGTGAACCCACAAGTAACTACTTGTGCAAACTACTAAGAATAAATAATCAAAGTTGTATTCAATTCACAATGGCTTACTTGTTTGAGTAAAACCTTTGTAGGGGTACAAGTGTAGAAGAGGGACTTGACAAGCCCAAGCCTCCTTCTCCTAGACTCTTCACCACTCTCCTTCTACTTTGGTAGCCTCTAGGACTACTCTAAACCTTTGGAGTGTAGCACTATTATCAACTTTTGGTGTGTGTGAGAAGTGAGGTGAGGGTGTCGATTTATAGGTGGAGAAGGGTCAGTTCCCGCCACAATTAACGCGCAAATCAATCACCATTGACTCCAGAGAGTCGGGAGGAGCCAACAAGTGTCATTTGATCGAGTTTGGCGCCAGGAAGAGGTCGACCGAACCCCTAGTTCGGTCGACCTGGTCAAGGCTCCCCTTGGGGAGTGCTTCCTCCAGGTGGCTTCCATGTGGGCCCCCTTGATATAAATGGGTGCAACACCGTTGGATCTCCTAGTATTCTTCTATTTGTGGGCCATTTGATCCATGTGTTGCCACGTGTCATCGCCTGATTCGTTGAAATCCATTTTCATGGATTCATCCCTACATGTTTTAGCATTTTGGGTAATAATTCACCTGCATACAAATAAATACCAACACTTGTGGAATTGGGTTAGTGTATAACCCTACCACTATGTTTTGTGTTTCTTTTATGCACATTATGAGGTGAATTGACGGTCAAAATGTGGTACTTAAGGACCGTCAACAAACACCCCACACATAGTCCTTTGCTCGTCCTCGAGTGAAGGAAAGAAGAACTAGAGTGTTGTCATGAATTTGCTATTAGGTAGAAAATAAGGATACTATATATTTCAACTTATTCCTGAATTCATGGATCCCCTTTGTGTATGTGGCTACCACATCAATCTCGGGAGTTTGAAAAGTGGAATGGTTAGAATGAAGTTACCTTGGATCATTTTCTGCTGAAATGATTTGGCAATTGCTATATTTGAAAGTCATAGGAACATTTGCCCTTGCCTTCTCCATTGGAATCTCTCAAATCTCTCAAAGTGTTTGAGTCCTCACCATGGCATGTTTTGCCAATTCTTGTCCCTATACTAAAAGTGGCTATATCTGGAGCTTGGTAGGGATGAATGTGGCACACATTTGCAATTCATATGTTACTAAGTCAAAAACTTGATCCTATGAGAGACTTATGCAATGAACAAAGTGAAGGGAAAATTCTTGTGCACATGAATGGAATGGAGGGGCGAGGTGATAACTCCCATGAATTTGCTCTCTCTTAAGGATGAAACATGGCTACTCTCTCTCTTTTTTTTAGCACTCTTACTCTTTTTCAAGAGTGGATGCTTTTTTTTTCTTGTAGCCATGTCTTCTACTCCTTTTTATTTTTTTAGAGAGGCTTTCATTTGTATTGTATGGAGTTTCTTCTTGGCAGATGGGTAATCGATGGATGCAAACTCTCAATGTGAGAAATTTTGCATGAATGGAGTTCACAAGAGTTTTCAATTCAAAAAGTTCATGCATGTCACTCAATTGGGTCACGGGTTTGACAAAGTTCAATGAAAAGCAAAGTGGCATATGCTTGTGGTTTTCAATGAATGTATCATATGGCCTTGGTGGGTATATAAATTTCCAATGAGATATTTACGCAAAGTTCAAGACTTCAAATAGTTACAAATGTCAAAATCAATTTCAAGCAAAAGGATGATTTCTAAAGAACTCATTTACCATATCACACTTGTCAAATACCTAGATGATGTGTTTTTCCTATTGAATTATGGGAATCATAAACATGGTAATGAATTGAAATATAAAGTATTCAAATTTTTAGCTTAAGCAAATTCTTGACTACCAAATTTTATTTCAATTTGTTGAGTTGATTCATTTTAGATATGCAATGAAAAATATTAAATCATTTCAAACAGCAGGGTAGCGCATAAAAGTGGGGATAGGAAATCCAAACCGATTTTCTGGAGCGAAACGGAGTCGTATGGTGCAGAAGACAGGTCGGTCGACCAGGGGGTTCGGCCGACCTCCTGTTGACTCTTCTGTGGCTCTGTTTCATCGGGTCGTTTTGCTCATTCGGTCGCGACGTGTTTTGATATGTAACGTTAATTTTTGACGTCGGGATTTCATGACTTGGGGACATGTTTCCCCACGCTTGTTTCCTGAATTCTTTATTTAACAAAATAAACTAAAGGGGGAACTTTACCGGTGTTAGATGAACCGGTAAGTTCACTTTATTGAAATCAAAATAAGGGGATGCTTACATTATTTAGCCTAGCTTTAGAAAACAAATGTTTGGAAAAGAATAAAATCCTAAGTAGTAAGCATCCTATGCTGTCGGGACATCTAAACTATGGTGCGTTGTAGATGTCGGGCTCCCCGACGGCATTGCACAAGCGCCGCAGTTTGGCGCTCATGCCACGGCGAACACCGTCAATCTCCTCTTTGAGAGCCATGACATCGTCCTTCAGTTCTGCCCTCTCGATGCGCCCTTCAGGCACCAAGTCAGTCAGCTTCTTGTTCTCCAAGCGGAGAGAAGCGAGCTCCTTGGTCAGCTGTGCCACTTTAGGGGCACGAGGAGAGTCCTCATCATTGCCCTCGAACTGGCCGGGTGGCCCGTTGATGGCAGGTGGTGGGATGTGCTGCCTAATCTTCGAGGGCGATGAGCCCGTTAACTCCTCCATCACCAGATTATCCACGCACTTGAATAGGCCCTTAGCGTAGCCTCCTTTGGGTTTGCGCACCCCGTGGATAAGAAAGCGATCTCCCATGCGTTCCAGCTAGGTACAAGTGGGCGTCTTGTAGTGGTGGCTCATTACATCACCCATCTTAGTCTTCAATGTATACAAGAACTCCTTGCCGAACTGCAACGATGGGAGAGACTCGTCTTTTCCATAGAAAAGACGTGTCTTGACTGGGCTCAGCCCAACCAAAGTCGAATGGCCTGGCGTCGTCGACTTCATCGGCGTTCTCCGAGGGGAGAGCGACCGGACAGTGCTACGAGGTGTAGGAATGCGCCCACGCGGAGTCGTCGCAAGCGGGATCATGGCAAGGGACTTGAAATCGATCGCCATGACGGACTGCAAGGCGAGGGAAGTTTTGTCGTTGGTCGGCTTAATGTCTCTGCTTAGGTTGAAGGTTGAGCTGGAGGCATGAGGCACAATCTTCTTCTCGGCCATGACGAGGACGGGAGGAAGATGATGATTCAATGAGGTGAAACTTTCCTCTCTGTTTCCGTCCTTCCACCTATGTGGGGAACGACGCATTTCACCGATGATTTTGTGGAGGATATCAAGGAGGATTAACACGAGAAAACAGAACGCGAATGGCGCAAAGGGAGAGTCGGCCGACCCTAGGGTTCGGCCAAACCCCTTCTGGCTCCGTTCGGGCCACATTTTCTCGGGTCGATTAAATGGGCCTTCTAGAAGAAGAATTGGATGGGCCCATTAGTTGAAAGCAGAGAATTTAAACAGAACTGTAAGAAATGGCATGGAAATCGATTAGATTTACCACATCAATTTCTTTTTCTGTATCCTTTTGGGAATCGAGAAATAATTTGAGTCGGTGCCCATTCACTTTGAATAGTTGACCGTCATCACCTTGGAGTGTGATTGCTCCATGGGATGAAGTCTCTACTACAGTGAAGGGTCCTTCCCATTTACTTCTAAGCTTCCCATGTCAAAAGAGTTTAACCCTAGAGTTAAAGAGTAAAACCATATCACCAGGTTTGAACTCTTTCGGTGTAATCCTCTTATCGTGCCATCTTTTGGTTCTCTCTTTATAAATTCTGGCACTATGGTACACCTTATCTCTCCATTCCTCCAACTTAGAGATTTGCTTCAATCGGTGATTTCCAGCTTCATTAAGATTCATGTTCCACCGCTTGATGGCCCAATACACTCTATGTTCTAATTCTATGGGAAGATGGCAAGTCTTCCCATAGACAAGTTGGAAAGGAGACATGCCGATAGGTGTCTTGTAGGCAGTACGATATGCCCACAATGCGTCGAGTAGCTTTTGCTTCCATCCCGTTCCCATTTCCAAGACAGTCTTTTGCGGAATATTCTTAATTTGCTTATTAGATATTTCTGCTTGACCACTTGTCTGTGGGTGGTATGGGGTAGCAATGTTATACTAGACTCCAAGTTCCCTTAAAAAGTTCCGGAAGGTCTTATCTATGAAATGAGACCCTCCATCACTTATGAACATACGGGGAGTTCCAAAGCATGGGAAAATGATCTCATGGAACATTTTCCTTGCTTGCTTGGAATCAGCATTCTTGCATGGCAATGCTTCTACCCATTTTGACACATAATCGACAGCAACCCGAATATACCCGCAATCATAAGACCTAGGAAAAGGTCCCATGAAATCAATACCCCATACATCAAATAATTCCACTTGGAGATTGTATGTTAGGGGCATCGTATCACGAGCAGAGATTCCTCCATGCTTCTGGCATTTCCAACATCTGCGAATGAATACCTTGGTATCTTCATACATTGAAGGCCAATAGAATCCACTCTGCCAGATCTTTGCCTAGGTACGGTAAACACCATAATGACCACCATAGGGGTCAGCATGGCATTTCTCTATAATTTTGGTGCCTTCGATTAATGGGACACACCTTCTAAGAAGGCCATCAGCACATACTCGATAGAGGTAAGGGTCATCCCAAAGGTGTCTACGACACTCATAAATGAGTTTCTTTTTGTTCTCCCCTGGTGGTACGTATCCCGTGACCATAAAGTTCATGATATCCGCATACCAAGGGTGAGAGTCTATCACCTTGAGGAGCATATCATCTCGTAGGAAGTCATTGATAGGTATGTCCATGGTTTGTGTGACTTCCATACGTGAAAGATGATCTGCTACTGAATTCTCTACTCCTTTCTTATCTCTTATTTTCAGATCAAATTCTTGGAGTACAAGAATCCATCGAATTAGCCTGGGTTTAGCATCCTTTTTGGTAAGCAGATATTTCAAAGCAGCATGGTCTGTGTAGACTATGACCTTTGCTCCAACCAAATAGGATCTAAACTTGTTGATAGCAAAAACTACTGCTAGGAGCTCTTTTTCAGTTGTGGCATAATTGAGTTGGGCTCCTATCAGAGTTTTGCTAGCGTAGGCTATTGCGTGATGCTTTTTATCTTTGGTTTGGCCTAAAACCGCAGCAACAACAAAATCACTGGCATCACACATGATTCCGAATGGTAGCGCCCAATCAGGAGGTTAGATAATTGGAGCTGAGATGAGTGCCTTTTTGAGTATATCAAATGATTTAAGGCATTCATCATCGAAATCAAAGGGAGCTTCTTTAGCTAATAGGTTGGTGAGGGGTCTAGCGATTTTGGAGAAATCCTTGATAAATCGTCGGTAGAACCCCGCATGACCTAAAAAGCTGCGGATTCCCTTAACATTGATAGGAGGTGGAAGTTTTTCAATAACTTCAATTTTAGCTTTGTCCACCTCTATCCCTCTCTCAGACACCAAGTGTCCAAGAACGATGCCTTCCCAGACCATGAAATGACACTTTTCCCAATTAAGCACATGGTCCTTCTCCTGGCATCTTTGTAAGACCCTATCTAAATTTTCTAGACAATGATCAAAAGTTTTTCCATAGATGGAGAAATCGTCCATGAAAACTTCCATGATATCCTCGATCATGTCTGAAAATATAGAAATCATGCATCTCTGGAAAGAGGCAGGAGCGTTACACAGTCCAAAGGACATACGCCGGTAGGCATAGGTCCTGTAAGGACATGTGAATGTGGTCTTACTTTGATCATCGGGATGGATAGGAATTTGATGATATCTCGAATACCCATCAAGGAAACATAAGTAGGAGTGTCTTGCCAATCGATCTAACATCTCATCGATGAAGGGCAATGGAAAATGGTCTTTCCTTGTTGCCTTGTTAAGTTTTCGGTAGTCAATGCACATCCTCCATCCCGTGACGGTTCGTTGAGGAATTAATTCATTCCTCTCGTTTTGAACGACCGTCATACCTCCCTTCTTAGGCACTACTTGAACTGGACTTACCCATTCACTATGAGGAACAAGGTAAATAATCCCGGCATGCCAAAGTTTCAAGACTTCTTTCTTGACAACTTCCCGCATCGCATTATTCAATCGCCTTTGAGGTTCCCTTGAGGGGACACTCTTAGGGTCAATAGGAATACGATGGGTGCATAACGCTGGACTAATTCCCTTGAGATCCTGAAGTGAATATCCAAAAATAGCTCTATGCCTTTCTAACACGGCTATGAGTTTGAGTGTTTCATCATATGAAAGCTTGTCACATATGATGACAGGGGCTTCCAAATCACCATTTAGGAAGGCATAATGTAGGCCTAGAGGTAGAATCTTGAGCTCAACAGGAGGTTTTGGGGAGGGCTAGCTCTTCTTTTGGCAATTCAATTTCCTCCTGAAATTCATCCTCCTCTTGGATGAAGTCTTCTTGTCCTTCAATTTCAGGGGGTTCTAAAAATTGAAGAGTCCTAACCTCCTCCATTGGCTCATCTTGGATGGGAGATTCTGCAGATGTGTTCTTTGAGCGCAGAATAGGTATGGAGAAATTTCTCCCTCCAAGATTGATATTGAGGCTTCCTTCCAAAGGAACTTCCATGAGAAATTTCTCTATGGGAATCCCTATCATGATGTCGAAATCTTGGATTTCGAACACGTGAAAATCTAGGAGAGCCTCAACATCTTTGTGTCTAACAGACACTTGTTGCAGAACCCCACATCCTTCAAGAATGGTTCCAAATGAATCTCGGAAGGATTTGCGTGTTGGTGCCAATGGCACATCGCCAAGAATGGCGAGAGCACAAGAATCGGAAATGGGATTTGCTCCAACAGTAGGGTTGTATAGGATTATCATTGGTGTCCCTCTAAGAGAACATAAAATGGTATTTAAAGGTGTGGTCATCCGAAGAATTTCGGGTGAATTCTCGACTTCAGCTGTCCACTCTCTACTCAGGATAGAGGTCAACTCCTTGACCGTCTGACAGAGAACATCCCTTCAGGTGGTTCAGGTGGAGTTGGTGGCAATGAAGGTTTCCTATAGCAACAATACTTTGAGGTATTTCAATAATCTTCAAAAAGCTCTTCCTCAAAGTAAAATGGAAACTGCGAGGGTTGAATTTCTTCTACCTTCGTAGTCTCGGGTTCGGGAGAGGATTCCTCTGGCAAGGCTTGGGGTAAACAAGAAATGGGTTCATCCTTGTCCAAGAGTGTATCCTCCGTTCTTGACATGACTTCCTCTTGGGGAGGCTCATTAAGACCCATAATGAGGGAAGAATTTTCTAGAATTCTATCCAGAGGATCATTGCCTTCTTCTGGAGTCTTATGGATAAAAGATCCTTCAGCTATAATGTCAAGATATAGTGAAGACTGTTTGTTTAATCCCATGAAGAAATGTTGCAAAAACATTGGATCAGGGATTAACAAATCTGGGCCAAAATTTTTCAAAAGAGAAAATTTGTCCCAAGCTGCACCTATGATTCCTTCTCCATCTGCTGGAAGCATAGTACTTCCTTTCGTAAGGAAACAATTCGGGCAATGGGAAAGAAAGCAATACAAAATTTTTCTCGTAACTCACTCCAATCACCGTTTGTCTTCCCAACGTAGTGGTTGTACCATTGTTTGGCTTTTTCCTTGAGGGGAAAAGGAAACAACTTCCATTTGAGAGTTTCTTGTGTCATACCTTTGATTAGAAGGCATGAACACAGTTGTTCAAACTCTCGTAGATGGTGGCAAGGGTTTTCACAATCTGTTCCTATGAAGGATTGTTCCCGAACCATGGCTATAAAGCCCGGGCGAAGTTCATAGCTGGTTGAACAAATAGGTTCCGCCGAAGGCGGTGGCTCACAGAACTTGCCCTTCGGAGCAGAATAAGAAAGAATGGTGGGTTGCTCCATTTATATGGTGGTGTTAAGGTAAAAATAAGAAAGGTAATATGATAGATAAGGGGGATATGATACGAGGGTGATCTTGGTTCAAAGATTAACAACAACTGTTCCCCGACAACGGCACCAGAAATGCTTGTTGGTATTTCTTAACACCACAGAGTTATCAGAAAGCACACGAAAATACCGTTGTATCACTTCCTCTTAAGGAGTATTCCAAATGGTATCGAATCCAAAGAACGTGTGTGCTAATATTTTGAACTATCTCACCCAAGGACACAAAATTGTTTGGTAGGCAAGGAACAGAGAGGAATTCAAAGTATTGATCCTAATTCAAGGTAGTTTGCAGTAGATGCTTGCTTCGGACACGGGCTTACTCCTAGCAATACTAGGACGACTCTCGCCAAGAGCCTATGGCATAGCCGAACGTGGAGGATTAAGAAGGACAGATAGGGCTGTCACCACCTACTGCCTACCTCTTCAATCCGTGGGTCTACGAGATATCCACTGATGATTTATAACCTAAGCACCACGCTTACGTTCTAAATCACTACTCTAGATGTTTCAAACACAAAGCTACAACTAGAACCTCTAATGAATTAAAGCAGTGAACCCACAAGTAACTACTTGTGCAAACTACTAAGAATAAAAGATCAAACTTGTATTGAATTCACAATGGCTTAGTTGATTGAGTAAAACCTTTGTAGTGGTACAAGTTTAGAAGAGGGACTTGACAAGCCCAAGCCTCCTTCTCCTAGACTCTTCACTGCACCCTCCTTCTACTTTGGTAGCCTCTAGGACTACTCTAAACCTTTGGAGTGTAGCACTATTCTCAACTTTTGGTGTGTGTGAGAAGTGAGGTGATGGGGTCTATTTATAGGTGGAGAAGGGTCGGTTCCCGCCACAATTAACGCGTGAATCAGTCACCATTGACTCCAGGGAGTCGGGAGGAGCCAACGCGTGTCATTTGACCGTGTTTGACACCAGGAAGAGGTCGGCCGATCCCCTGGTTCAGCCGACCTGGTCAAGGCTCCCCTCGGGGAGTGCTTCCTCCATGTGGCTTCCACGTGGGCCCCCTTGATATATATGGGTGCAACACCGTCGGATCTCCTCGTATTCTTCTGTTTGTGGGCCATTTGATCCATGTGTTGCCACGTGTCAGTGCCTGATTCATTGAAATCCATTTTCATGGATTCATCCTGCATGTTTTAGTATTTTGGGTAATAATTCACCTGCATACAAATAAACACCAACACTTGTGGACTTGGGTTAGTGTATAACCCTACCACTATGTTTTGTGTGTCTTTTATGCACATTATGAGGTGAATTTACGGTCAAAATGTGGTACTTAAGGACCGTCAACATTATCACAGAAAAGTGGAACACTATCTAGATTTACCCCAAGGTCCTTAAGTGTTTGAACAATCCAAAGTGTTTGTGAGCAAGCACTAGCAGCAACTACATATTCATATTCAGTCGTGGATTGTGCAACTGAGTGTTGTTTTCTAGAGGACCAAGCAACAAGAGAATTACTTACCAGAAGTACTTTTCCTATCAATCCTACAACCTCCGAAATTAGCATCGGAAAAAGCTCCCAAAGAAACGATTGATGAAGATGGAAGAAAAATGCCAAATTCTTGAGTTCTATGTATGTACCTGAGAATACGTTTGACGGCTCGACAATGTGAAGCTCATGGGGAGGCTTGAACCTTGCACAAAGACGTACGCTGAATTGTATGTCCGGTCTTGATGCCGTGAGATACAAAAGTGATCTGATCATACTTCTGTATTCTTTCTGATCAATTGGTTCACCATCTTCATCAAGCTTAAGTGTTGTCGCTGTGCTCATAGGTGTCCGGAGCGGCTTGCTTTTGTCTATGTTGAATCGTCTAAGGAGATCTCTGGTATACTTCGTTTGATGTACAATGGTACCTTCCTTAGTTTGTTTGATTTGCAGCCCCAGAAAGTAATTGAGTTCACCCATCATACTCATTTCAAATTCTGAACTCATCATCGCTAAAAACATGGACACAAGATCATGAGAAGCACAACCAAAGATAATATCATCAACATACACTTGAACGAATGGTGAGTCATTGACATGCCTAAGGACAAAAAGAGTTTTATCTACCTTGCCCATGGTAAATCCTTTTTCAATTAAGAAATTTTTTAACCTATCGTACCATGCTCTAGGAGCTTGTTTTAGACCATACAAGGCTTTAGTTAGTTTGAAAACATGATTTGGAAATTTTGGATTTTCAAAACCAGGTGGTTGCTTAACATAAACCTCCTCATCTATGTAGCCATTAAGAAAAGCACTTTTAACATCCATTTGGTATAACTTGAAACCTTTTGATGTGGCAAAGGCTAATAAAATTCTTATGGCTTCTAATCTAGCAACAGGAGCAAAAGTTTCATCGAAATCTAAGCTTCAATTTGTGTGAAACCTTGAGAAACCAATCTAGCTTTATTCCTAATTACTACATCATCCTCACTTTGTTTGTTTTTCAACACCCATATAGTTTTGATTAAGGTGTGGTTTTGAGGTGGAGGTACAAGTTTCCAAACATTATTTCTTTCAAAGTTTTCTAACTCTTCTTGCATGGCAATAATCCAAGATTCATTAGTGAGTGTGTGTGATATATCCTTCGATTCAAAAGCAGCAACAAAAGCAGAATGAGCATGAGAATTGGGGTCGAAAAACCTGGATCTTGTAACTCGTTCATGCAATCTTCCAATTATCTGTTGCAGGGGATAATTCTTGTAAATCCGTAGGGGAACAGATGTCTCACAAGCTTCTTCTTCATCAGGTTCATCGCAGATTGATGAGCTTGTGGCTTGTGGATGATCAGGACCAGCAGTGGTGGTAGTAGGAGCTTGTTCAAAGTTTGGAGCTGGACACGTGTCAGCTTCGGAACTATCAGAAAATATTATTGATTTCGCTTCTTTTTCGAAAATACCCTCCGCCTGAGGATATGTATCTGGTCTTGCAGTACCGGTGCTAGTACCTGGGCTAGCTTCATCGAAAGAAACTTCACAGATCTCTATAATTTTTTTAGTTTCCAATAAAAGCACACAGTAACCTCTAGTGTGAGATGGATAACCAAGAAACATGCCATCTTTGGATCTAGATTCAAATTTATCAAGATTTCCTTGTTTCTTAACAAAGCATTTGCAACCAAAAAACCTAAAGTGTGAAACACAGGGCCTATGTCCAAACCAAAGTTCATAAGGTGTTTTACCTAGCTTAGTGCACAAGAAAATACGGTTTGAAACATAACAAGCTGTTGCAATTGCATCTACCCAAAATTTTCCAGGAGTTTGATATTCATCAAGCATGGTCCTAGCCATCTCAACTAAGGTTCTGTTTTTCCTTTCTACAACACAATTTTGTTGAGGAACATATGGTGAAGAAAATTGATGTTCTATTCCATGTTCAGTACAAAAGTGATCGAATGATTGATTTTTAAATCTAGTTCCATTATCACTTCTGATTGCATTTAATGATCCTAGGTGATCAATTAATAGTTTAAGAAATAAAATCCTAAAATGAGTAAAAGCTTCATTCTTAGATGCCATAAAATAAACCCAAGAGTATCTGGAATGGTCATCAACAATTACAAGCATGTACCATTTACCTCCAAAGGATTGTACACGTGCCGGAACAACGGTGTCGAGGTGCAAAAATTGACCAGGTTCAGTTGTCATGGTCATCGTGAAAGGAGCATGTGACCTGCAACTATCTTAGCATGTATACACGAAGAGCATACACTATCCTTGTCTCCTTTGAGTTTAGGCAAACCACGTATGCGATCAAGAGCACTAACACGAGTGAGGTGATCAAAACCTGCGTGACCAAGTCTACGATGCCAGAAAAATAAATCTTTTGAATCATTGGCAACTAGACACCTATGCTCAGAAGTTGACATATCAAAATCAGCTTTAAAAACTCTTCCAAAACAAGACATGTTAAACAAAAGCTCACTATTTGAATCTACAACTTTGCAACAATTTTTAGAGAAAATTATTTCCAAATTTTCATCAAGCAATTGAAAAATAGAGAGCAAGTTGTATTTCAAATTTTTAACAAGTGTCACATCTTTTAAAGTGTAGTGGTCATTTTCTCTAACTGATCCTTTAGCAATAAAAGGAGTCAAAGAATTATCGGTGAAAGTAATATTTTCTACACGTGACACAAAAGAGAGGGAGGAGAACCATTCTCTATTACCGATCATGTGGCGTGAGCATCCTGAATCCACAATCCATATGTTCACCTTCCTCAAGCATGAAACCTACACAGAAGAGCAATACGTCGTTGACTCAATACTGGGGTTAGTCAATAAGCCTTTGGGAATCCAGTATTGAGCCATGCGACATCCAGTAGGAACAACACGCGAAAGTTGTGACAAAACAGCAGGTCAATGAGTCGAAGGTTGATGTTTTCTGTTATTAACTACTGATCTAAAAGTTGTTACTCGTTTAGCACGAAAACCAGTAGCTCTGGAGGTAAAAGCAGTAGTTCCAAAGGAAAAAGCTGAAGCTCCAGATGCAAAAACTAAAGTTCCGAAGGAAACAACAGAAGGTCCTCGAGCTCTCAGAGCTATCGGAACTACCGAAGCTGCCTTTGCAGGTCTCTTATCAGAAGGTCCGAAAGCTACCTTTTCAAATTTCTGACTCATTGAAGCAGGTTGCATATTTCTAATTTTAGGTTTAGCATGCATAGCAGATTTAGCATGAAAGTTATGAGATCTAGCACACATTTTATCCTCTTTAATTTGTTTAGCTAGTCTATAACAGAAATCTATGACATGAACATCTTTATCACAATAAGTACAATGCAATTTAATTTTGTAATCATGTCTAGATGAGCATCTAGCATTAGAAACGGAAATAGAAAGCACTCCTTAGATTTAAAAATCACATCCTTTTGTTTAGGGACAGTTTTGATTAAACCTCTTCCAAATGATTTTACAATGTGAGGTGGATGTATTTTAGAATAAGCATGGGAATCAAAACCTAAACCAGTTTTATCATTGCAAGGTAGAAGAATTTAACAGCAAGTTTAGATTCATGTTACCATTGTAAAACTACTCTTGTATCTTATTTTTATTGTCAAGTGCTTTAGATAAAACTAGGCGGCTATTACATGAAGTTTTTTCTTTAAGTTTGCAATTAGAATAGTTTATAACTTCATGTGTTCGTAAAGCATTGTTTAGACTGGAAATTTCATTCATTTGCATCTTTAAGTTTCTTATCAAGATTATCACATGCAGAACAATGCAGATCATCTGTAGAACAAGAAGCATCTTTTAAGTTTTTAACATAAAAATTAGAAAGATTTTTGTTCTTTTCAATTTCTTCATCAAGTCTATCTAGAGTGGAGGAGTGTGCACTTCTTAATGTGGACAATTGTTCATAGATTAAGTCACATGATGGACGTGCATCATCACCAGGAACCAAAGTTTTTAAACAGTTGATTTCAGATTCTAGTGATCCAATTTTAGCAGCATTATACCTAAGCTTTTTGTCCTTTTTCTTGACAATAATAGTTGCACGAGAAATTGCATCACACATTTCATTACAGGTAGAACATACCTCATCATTGTCACTGTTGTGTTCTGCATCCTCCTGACTTGATCTTGATCTTGTCTTGCTCGCCATGAAGCATAAGTTGGCCAGATCGTCATCATCTTCATCACTTTTAATGTCTACATCACTTGAACTGAGCTCTTGAAGTGCGGTTGAAAGTGCATAAAGGAATCCCTTGTAGGTTTTAGTTAATTTATAACAAGCAAATGAGATCCTAAGCACATTGTTGAGATAAGCACAGGTTCTAATGAAAGAATGAACAAAGCGCCAAAAAGAAAGGAGAATGAGGAGCAATGCGGAAAAGAGCTCAAGAACCAAGTGTAGTAGATCATTGTGTATGGAGTGTGTTATGGAAAGTGTAGGATCGAAGAGCACGTGAAAATCTACCAGAGGGGGGGTGAATGGTAGATTTAAAAATCTTATGCAGCGGAAACAATTAAACCCCAACCCCTTCAGCAGAAAAACAATCTGTTAAAGAAATCATGTGTGAGACTAATCTAAACGTGTTTCACCATGACAAAAGTAATAGATATCAGAGAGAATCAAGTCACGAAGACAACACAACAAGTATCACTCGAATCCGTTGATAAAAACTCAAGTTATGATCAAAAGATCAAACAAAGGTCAATCTGCCCTACTCGAGAAAAAACAGTTCTGGAACGCTGCAAATAAACTCGTGTAGATCATAGACCACAAATCCAATGACCGTGAAATTTTGAAAGATGATAGATAATCAAGTTGTGAAGACAACTCAAAAAGAATCACGTCAATTGGATCTGTAGAACTATAGTTATGATAAAACCACCGACGAAAGGCAGTGCTGTCCAGAAACTCAACGAGTAAAACTTGTCTGGAACAAGTCGGACGAACAAGGCACAAAAGTTCCTTCAAACTGCAAATTTTATTCAATAGAAAACAAGAGGAACAGCCCCAAAGTCGTTCACCACGAGCTCTGGGCTCCCTTGCTTATATAACCAGCTCGAAAGCCAACTCAACTCAAATCAAGAACGGAATCCTACTCTGTTCATGAATTGTAACTTTCCATAACTGCTTAGGATTCTTCTATACGCAGATAGAAGCAATCTTAAGACTTTAAAACACCTTAGGAACGTATCCCACATTCTTAAACAACTCAAATTCGTGACCCACACGAAATCCTATCATAACCAACTCAAATCTTTCCATATTTGAGTCAAACCCGACTCAGCCGCAGCCTGAGCCCATAACCTAGTCGGTTGGACCTTTCCGACCAACTCTTTACGTCCACATCTCTTCATCACGTCTCGGAACCATGTAGACATGTCCTTGCACTCTTTACACACGTTCAAACATTTTCCAATGACGTCCATGATACCTTCACATGCATTGTTCTTGATTCAATCATGCTGCGCAACCTCCTGATCAGCTCAACCACAATTCCTCCTGAATTTGGTTGTTGGAACCTCATCTCCTCCCTGAGACTAGTCCAATGGATCCCATCACCAGCCATGTCTTGAACTCAAGCAACACATGCACATGAATAAACAACCAATCCATACGAGACCAAGTTCTCGACTTGACTCGAGTTAGTTCCGAACACCACACCTTATGTGAGAACATCACATAAGCATGTTGCAAAACAACAGTAACACGATATCATTCATGTCAACCAAAAACGCACCAAAAACTTAGCAAATGAATACTAAGCAATCTTTCCAACAATGTAAAGCAAATATGAAACATTGCAAATGAAAAGCAGAAGCACTGCGGTCAAGTTCTGGACCTTGCCAGGGCAACCAGGACCTTGACCCGGAGCTAACAAAAGCTAGTAGAACCTAGCGCCGGAACTTACCAAAACTAGTATAACCAAGTAAACCCAAAAGCCGAAGCTAGAAAAATCAACTCGGAGCTTAGCAAAAACACGCCGGAGCTAAAGACAAAACTCACCGGAGCTAATCAAAACTAGTCGGATCTTAATAAAAAGGTGTTTTGGTGATAAACAAAACTTTTATCGTCAAAGCAAGTGTATTCACTACGAGCCAATGTATTCAGCACACATAGGACTTACAATCTCCCCCTTGATGAATGCATTTGCACCACCATTTAAAATCCGAACATTGGCTTATTCACATAAAAGTTTTGAAGGCAATTTCTCCCCCTTTGAAAATCAAAAGTAAAATGAGAAGAAAATCCAAAAATTATCCCATATTTATCCCATATTATCTCTCCCCCTTTATTATCTCTCCTTATGCACATATTCTCTTTCTCTTCATGCTTATCTCTCCCCCTTTGACAATGTATTCAGCAAGTCATGAGCATATAAACAAATTATCTCTCCAACTTTAGTTGTTATGAGCATATTATAACATATACATATAAACAAAGCTCATCCAAGTCATACTATCAAGTATCTTACATTATCACATCAATGAGATACATAAAGTAGTGTAAGCCATGCTAGAGATCAAATGTAATTTTCAATTTAAGTAAGTCATGATCTCACAAACTTAACTATTTCAAAACCTGAAATCATGACACTAGTTGCTTCATTTTACTATTTTTCAAAGCATAAATTTAGATCATATGATATTTGCAAGAGATTATATGCGCATCTACCTTATTCTAACCAACCAAGCAAAGCCTATGTCATTTGACAATCAGAAGCTTAAGGACATGGTTTTAGTCATACAAAACTTCTTCCAAGTTTATATCTAAGTGCAATGATAAGCCATCTCAAAAGAAGAAGTGCGATGCATGCATATTCTCTTGATCTTTTCTCAATTTAAATTTGTTCATAAAAACTCAACATGTGAGTTGATTACTTGATTAATTCTTAATGATTAAAAGTACTTGTGAACATGTAACAAGTTCAAAATAGCAAGAAAGTTCGACCATGACCAGTTTTAATGTAAGTAATTATTCCAATTACTAGACATGGCAAAAACTACAAAATTTATAACACGAGTAATCTAGTAAGAACTTTCAGCATGTAAAAGGAATCACAAAGTCATATATGTATGAAATACTATGCTCATATTATTTTAATTTCAGATTCACACATAGACTTCCCAAGTTTCAAAAACACCCCCTCAGTTTAATCCATGAGGATGCATAACCCCTATTTCACTACGAATGTAACAAAAACGAGTGAAATCCAAAGGTTTTGTAAAAATGCCAGCCAATTGTTGTTCGGTATCTACATGGTGAAGCACAATGTTTCCTTTTTCAACATTATCTCGGAGAAAGTGATACCTAATGTCAATGTGCTTAGTTCTAGAATGTTGCACGGGGTTTTTAGCAATGCAAATGGCACTAGTGTTATCACAGAAAAGTGGTACACTATCTAGATCAACCCCATAGTCCTTAAGTGTTTGAACAATCCAAAGAATTTGTGAGCAAGCACTAGCAGCAGCTACATATTCAAATTCGGCTGTGGATTGTGCAACTGAATTTTGTTTTCTAGAGGACCAAGCAACAAGAGAATTACCAAGAAAATGACAAGCACCAGAAGTACTTTTCCTATCAATCCTACAACCCCATCCTCACTTTGTTTATTTTTAAATACCCATTTAGTTCCAATTAAAGTGTGACCTTGAGGTGGAGGTACAAGTTTTCAAACATTATTTCTTTCAAAATTTTCTAACTCTTTGCAATAATCCAAGATTCATTAGAGAGTGCGTGTGATATATCTTTGGGTTCAAAAGAAGCAACAAAAGCAGAATGAGCATAAGAGTTTGGATCGTAAAACCTGGACCGTGTGACTCATTCGTGCAAGCTTCCAATCATCTGTTGTGGGGGACGATCTTTGTAAAACCGTAGGGGAACAGATGTCTCACAAGCTTCTTCTTCTTCATGTTCATCACAAATCGATGAGCTTGTGACTTGAGGATGATTTGAATCAGCATTAATGGTTGTCGGTGTTGGTTGAGAATTAACATCCGGAGCTGAACCAAAGTCTTTAGCTGCTGAATTTTCGGATAGCAGCTCCAATTCTTCCTCATCTTCAAAAAAAATGCTCCCCCCTGCGTATATGGATCTGGACCTGCAATGTTTGAGCTAGTACCTGGGCTAGCTTCATTAAAAGACAGTTCACAAGTCTCCACAATTTTGTTAGTGTCATGTAAAAGCACACGGTAGCCTCTAGTATGAGATGGATAACCAAGAAACATGCCATCAATGGATCTAGGTTCAAATTTATCAATATTACCATGTTTCTTAACAAAGCATTTGCAACCAAAGACCCGAAAGTGTGTAACACTAGACCTATGTCCAAACCGGAGCTCATATGGTGTTTTACCTAGCTTAGCACGCAAGAAAACACGATTTGAGACATAACAAGCGGTTGCTAACGCATCAGCCCAAAATTTCCTAGGAGTTTGATATTCATCAAGCATAGTCCTAGCCATCTCAACTAAGGTTCTGTTCTTTCTTTCTACAACACCGTTTTGTTGAGGTACATATGGTGGAGAAAATTGATGATCTATTCTGTTTTCAGCACAAAAGTGATCAACAGATTTATTTTTAAATTCAGTTCCATTATCACTTCTAATTGCTTTTAAAGATCCTGGGTAATCAATTGATAATCTAAGAAATAAAGTTCTAAAGTGACTAAAAACTTCATTCTTATACACCATAAAGTAAACCTAAGAGTATCTAGAATAATAATCAACAATAACAAGAACATACCATTTACCTCTGAAGGATTGAACACGTGAAGGTCCTACGGTGTCAAGATGCAAAAGTTGACATGGTTCAGTAGTCATGATCATTGTGAGAGGAGTATGTGAACCTGCAACCATCTTAGCATGTCTACAAGAAGAGCACACAATTTCTTTGTCCCCTTTAAGCTTTAGGCAGCCCACGTATGCGATCAAGAGCACTAACACGCGTTAGCTGATCAAAGCCTAAGTGACCAAGTCTACAATGCCAAAAATATAGGTCCTTTGAATCATTAGAAACTAGACACCTATGGTTAGAGGAAGACATATCAAAATCAGCTTTAAAAACTCTTGCAAACCGAGACATGTTAAAAATAAGCTCACTATTTGAACTTACAACTTTGCAGCAGTTTTTATTGAAAATAATTTCCAGATTTTCATCTAGCAATTGTGAAACAGAAAGCAAGTTGTATTTCAAATTTTTGACAAGTGCCACATCCTTCAAAGTGTTGTGATCATTTACTCTAACTGAACCCTTAGCAATTATAGGAGTTGAAGAATTATTGGCAAAAGTAATATTCTCTACACGTGACACAAAAGAGAGGGAGGAGAACCATTCTTTGTTACCTATCATGTGGCGTGAGCAACCTGAATCCACAATCCAAATGTTCTCCTTCCTTAAGCATGTAATCCTACATGGAAGCACAATATGTCGATGACTCAATACTGGGGTTAGTCAAAAGGCACTTAGGAATCCAGTACTGAGTCACGCGATGTGGACAGGAAAAACACGCGAAAGCTGAGACAAAACGGTAGGTTTATGAGTCAAAGTTTGAGATTTTTTATTCTTAACTACTGACCTATAAGGTGTTACTTGTGTAGCACAAAAATCAGTAGCTCCGGAGGCAAAAACAGGAGGTCCGGAGGTAAACTTTGAATGTTTTTGACACAAAACAGTAGGTTGTACATTCGGTTCAATATGTGCAGCAAATTTTGCATGAAAGTTATGAGATCTAGCAACCATTCTTTCCCTTTTCTGTTGTTTAGCTAGTCTATAAAAAAATCTATGACATGACCATCTCTACCACAGTAGGTACAATGAAATTTAACTTTGTGTTCATGTCTAGATGAGCAAACAATATTTTTATTTGAAACCGAATGAGACAACACTCCTGCAGATTTGAAAACCACTTCTTTTTGTTTAGGAACTGTTTGAATCAAACCAATTCCTAGTGACTTTACAATTTTAGGTGGATGTTCCTTAGCATGAGCATGAGAATCAAAACCTAAACCAGTTTTATCATTGCAAGACTTGGATGAATTCAGCAGCAAGTTAAGGTTCTTATTCCCATTACTAAACCGATCAAATGTCTTATGCATGTTATCAAGTTTATTGGATAGATCAAGGCAATTTTCACATGAAGTTTTTCCTTTTAATTTGCGATTGGAACAATATTTAACTTCATGACAACGTAAAGCATTTGTCGACTGTTGGAGTCGGCAGATCTCGTGACACTGCTAAAGTGTTGAAGGAGTTTGTGGTTCGGTGTGGGTGCGCGGAGACTCAAGAAGGTGAATTGTGATTTAACACAGGAGACACTGAAATTTACGTGGTTCGGGCTGCCTGAGCGTAATACCCTACTCCACGGGTGTGTTGGTGTTGTATTAGCTTGTCACGTATGATTGCTCGTCCACCTCTGTGAACGTCTGTCGAGTGTATCGTCGGCATGTCCTTTTATAGTATAAGGACAGGCCGTTACAAGCTAGCCTGGCCCGACATGTGGCCCCGGCGGTTACTAGTATTGATACACGATTAATTGTTGTTAATGATCCTGTAACGGGCTCCGACAGCGCCGTTACAGGTGTTAAGATCGTCCGTTTAAGTGTCATTAATATGGCATTAATGACATTTAATCGGGTCTTGAAGTCCTTGGCCCTCCTTTGAAGATCCGGAGCCGTTACAAGGTCTTCCGGAGGTTAGAGGCTGGCAGGTCCGACGATTTGACACGTGGCAGCTCCGGAGCTTGCTGAGGGAAGTAGGTAGCTCCGGGGCTATTAGACACGTGTCAGGTCCGGAGCTTCTCTCGGTCTGGGGTTAAGTCCGGAGGTGCCGTTTCAGTACGTGGCCCGAAGCTTCCCCCTTGTGGGCGGTAGCTCCGGGTTAGTCGTAAACGTGGCGACCCAGGGATTAACCATGTTGGAGAAGCAGGTCCGGTCATGTCTGACAAGTGGGCCTCCGAGGGTCTTCAATCCAAGTAGACGGCCTTTCTTCGAGATCTTTGTAACCTCAGGGGGTGTACGGTTTTTAGGGTACCGACAGTGGCCCCCTGGACCTACCTCCGAGGAAGGTCACTGGGGTGAAGTCGTTCCGTTGGAGTTGGGTCCATCCTTGCGACTCTTGAACTGGGTCTTCAAGGGTCTTCGGACGTGCCGTTGGCAGGGTTTTACAGTTAGATCCCGCCGCGTGGCGTACCTCAGGCGGCAGATGAAATCTTTGACGTGCGGATCTCACGCAAATGAAGGTCGCCGGTTCCCGATACGAAAACCGTATCGGTTCCGCGCGCCCTGTTAGGCCGCCGCCTTTGGGTTACCCGCCTCGTGATGACAACCGTTCGCCTGGGTAAGAGCCTCGACTTGATCGTTGGGGTGGTCCCGGGCCCTCTTGTCATCGGCTGGGTTGAATTCTTGAGTAGTATCTTCGACTTCCCTGCGGTTTCCATCCAAGCGTTGCGAGGGCTTACTTAAGAAGGAAAGCGCACACCGTCGGAGTTCTTTACGCCTCTCATCTGATCTTGCTCTCAAACTCCCGACTCCTACTTTGCTCCTCTTCTCTTGCCTAGCTGTGCCGCGATGGAGTTGGGTCTGCGTGAGAGTCGCCTGAAGACCGACAACGATTTGAAGAAGGTCCGGGCCCTCATGGGGTGGTCCTCGGACTTCTTCAACCGCTTGGTCCGTGCCGGCGGGGAGCTCCCCTTTGAGAAGGAGTGCGCTGGCGAGATGGTGTACTTTTCTTCATACGCCATGGTGGGGTTGATCCCACCTTTTTCTTCTTTCTTCTTGATGCTGCTAGATTTCTATGGTCTGCAGCTATATCACCTTGGCCCTCACTCCATTCTCCTCGTGTCCATCTTTGTCCACTTCTGCGAGATGTGGGTGGGCATCCCCCCTGCGTCGAGCTCTTCCGAACCTTCTTCACCGTTCACACCACCGGCCGGAGCAATGAGTACCTTGGCTTCTACTACTTCATGAAGCGCAAGAAGTGCCCATTAAAGTACCTCCGGTCGTTCCCTTCTGGGAAGTGGGATGACTAGAAGAAAGATTGGATAGTCGTCAGGGTGGAGGAGCATGAGCGGTTGGAGCTGCCAGACGGTCTGCCCGACATCGACATGTCGATATAGAGTGAAGTTCCGGTGCTGGCGGAAGCTTTCGACCCTGTCCTGACCAGGATCCGCCGATGCGTGGAGGGAGGATTGACTCCCCAGGCGGTGTTCTGCAACTTCCTGACCAACAGGTGGGCGCTGCTGAAGAGGAGGGAGAAGCTCGCCTGGGCCCTCAACAGCGTGATGGACGAGGACCGGGTTGAGACCGGGTTGAAGTCCAACATGGTGGGGAAGACCTTGGAGTTCCACCTCAAGAAATTCCAGCACGGCATCGACGTCGACGGTGATGACTTGACTCCACCGTCGGCCTTTCTCCCCCTGATCATGGAAGTGGAGTTCAGCAGGGAGCTCCGGCGGACGATGCCCGCGCTTGACGACCTGGGTGTCGTCGAGAGAAGACCAACTGATGAGGACATCACAACAGCAGAGACGCGCATTGAACTGCAAGGACCAATCACAAGAGCACGGGCACGGTTATTAAATCAGCAGGTGAATTCGTTCTTAACTTCTTTTGCATGTGAAGTTGAGAATAGATTGCTATGTGATGATTTAATTGTTATTAGGAATAATGGAAAAGATCAACAAGTGAAGGAAGGAGGCATTGGGAGCGTGGAGAACCACGTGGGACGTCCACAAGTAGATGGAAACAGTTTACAACTCGGACTTGAGTTCAACTCGGAGTCCAGGAGCAGTCCACCTTAAAACAGACGCCCAGGAGGCATACGGACTCCGTTTTCGACGTTCTACATATGCACGGAAAGAGGAGAAGATAAAATTTCCAATGGTTCTGGTCCCACCTCAAAATTCCTCCGGAGTCATTGGGAATCGTCGAAACAAGTCGAGTCCAGATTTCTGTCCGGTGCTGCGCCACCGAATCGGGCCTTTGGGCCTTGTATCCCGTAAGAGTCCATTAGGGACGCGTCTAATTGTGTTTTGGTCGAACCCTAGCCTATAAATACTGCAGCCGCCGGTCATATTCGGTGGGTTTTGCTTAGATCAATAATATCGCCGTTCTACGGTTTGTGAGACCCCAATTTCGCGATTTCCGATCGTGTCTTCTACGTTCTTGCTCGTGTTCTCGATTGCACTTGCAGGGATTAGCCTTCTTGGCGAGGTCAAGCGTGTGCAGCACGGTTGATAACCAACGGAGCCGTGGTGTAGTGATTGCAGGGGTACTCGAACCGCTCGAGTGCCGCGGATCATCAACGTCGAGTTCTCCACCCCAATCGACATACCTTTCGGAAGATCGGGCCTAAACCTACTCATCAATTGGTATCAGAGCTCCAGGTTGCCCGTGAGGTATCTTTTTTTTCCTTCCTTCCATTAGATCGATTTTGTTTCGTACCTAGAGTCCACAAAAAAAGCCACAAAAAAAATTAGATCGTTTTTACCGCTTCCCAGACTATAGTGCCTGCAGTTTCGTTTTTCAGTTTGCATTGTTGAGTTTGCATTCGTGTGGTTGAGTCTTGTTGCTGGTTTAGCTTTGTGTTTTTTTATCCTAGTTATCGTGTTTCGTCCTTGTTTTCTTGCTATTCGACACCTATTCCACAATCCCTAAATAACAAACCGATCCGCCACGTTCATCGGTTTGCCGTAGCTAGCTGCCTTGCGTGAACTCCCGCATCGCCAGCCCTAGATTAGGTGACAAATCTTTGTGCCATTCATCCTTGAATCATCACACACCACCCCATTAGTTGCTGTGCAAATTCCCGATCGTTTTCGTATCCGTTTGCGAGTTCTGTTCTCAAACCGAGTTGGAATCAACATCCAAAAAAACGTAACTCGGACAGCCTACCTTAAAACGGCCATAACTTTCGCATACAAACTCGAAATCGGGCAAATTTTTTTTTCAAATACATCTACGCGAAATTTCGCATCTGATTTTTCGCGGCATAGCCGCGTTCGGCGAAATTAGATTGCCAAAATTCCCATCGGAAGATAGGCTATCCGGCCTCCGAAGTTTCAGCACGAATTTTAAAGAACCTTCTTGATTTTCTATAGGCCGCATATTACATCCAATTGAGCTGCAAATTTGTGTGCTTCCTATATTTGTGCTACTGAGTAAAGAAAAAATATCAAAAAAATATTACAAAAAAGAAAAAAAAATTGTGAAGAGCACGCATATTAAAGCAATTGGCCTATACCACTTGGTGCTGTTTGTTTGGTTATATCATTCTGTCTTTCTTTTGCCTTGATACTTCCTTGTGTTGTGCTAGGCTCTAGGGCACTCAGTTGACCAGCAACAGTTTCCTACATTGAATACTTATTCAACTTTGTTTAGCTGTTAATGATTTTCTGCTTATTAGCCACCATATTGTGCCATCCAAGCTCCACCTTTCTCTTGAGCATAACAGGTACCTTTGCAATCACCCCACGCTTCATTGGTTCATCTCACCGTCCACACCACCTGCTGTGTCGGTAAGAACACTTGTAAGAGCGTGGTAAGACGCTTGAGCGAGAGAGATTGTTTTCTTCCACCTTCCACATTGTCAATGTAGTTGATAGGGATAACATTTTTTTTGTTGTCTTTTGTTTCCTACTAACAATGGCAGGAGAAGAAAATAATGACGAATGTGTTCAACATGTTGAGTTACGTGATATGTTCGCCAAATACAACGCATCAACGGAGGAGTCATTGGCGAACTTGACTCGCAAACTGGATGACCTTGCTCTTCGGATGAATACTTTTGAGGCTCGGTTGCCTCTCGCTGGAAGACAAGAAGACAATGCTTATGATGAACTGGAAGATCACAGTAATCAGCCAAGACTGCCACTTTATCGTCGAGGTATGAGAGGTAATAATCATAACAATTATAATCGCCCTCCTGATGATCCTTTTGCTAAAGTGAAATTTACTATACCCTCTTTTTCTGGTGCTTATGATGCTGAGGCTTATCTTGATTGGGAGATGACAGTAGAGCAAAAATTTAATTCCCATCTTGTTCCTGAACAACATAGAGTTCGTCAAGCCACTAGTGAGTTTAAGGACTTTGCTATCATATGGTGGAATGAACTTGTTAAAACTAGAACTGATCCTCCAACATAGGATAGATTAAAGGAAGCTATGCGTGTTCGATTTGTTCCTCCATCTTTTCAGCGGGACCTTCGCAAAAAATTGCAGTGTTTAGACCAAGGTAACATGTCCGTAGAGGAGTATTATCAAGAGTTACAAAAGGGTATGCTGCGTTGTGGGGTAGTAGAGGACATGGATGATAAAATAGCTCGTTTTTATGGGGGGTTGAGGCGTGAAATTCAGGACATTGTTGATTACAAATAATATGATACTGTTAACAGATTGTTTCAGCTTGCTATGTTGGCAGAAAAAGAATTGCAGGGCCGACAACAACAGCAACAACGCACGAGGAGCAACTTCACGCCGCGTGCAGCAACTACACCATCCAAAACAGCACCATCTTCGGCCCCCCGTGCAGCGACTACACCACCCAATGGCGGCCAACGAACTATACCTGCTGCTCCACCTTCTCGCGTGCCGGAAGGCAGCAAGGCGACATCATTCAAGCCTTCGTCGTCCACTCCTTCTACGGGTCGTACTTCTGACATTAAGTGTCACCGCTGCCAGGGACTTGGTCATATGATGAGATATTGCCCGAGCAAACGAGCATACATAGCACGCGATGATGGCGGGTATGATAGTACTTCGGATGTTGAAGATGAATATTCTCTTGCTACCGACTTTACAGATCCAAATGACGAACACACCGAAGAAGAGGTACTTGGTACAGCGGCGACGGAGAACTATAGGAGCATCATTGTGCAGCGTGCCTTGAGCTCCAAAGTGGAGACCGACGACAAGCTACAACGACACAACCTCTTCCACATGTTTCTCGTCGTCAAGGACTGCCGTGTACACACTATAATTGATGGAGGTAGCTGCAATAACTTGGTAAACACGGACGTCGTCAAGAAACTCGGTTTGACAACAAGAGCACACCCTCATCCGTACCACATTCAATGGTTCAACAACAGCGGTAAGGTTCGGGTAACACAAACAGCGAGAATCCATTTTTCAATTGGTTCATACCATGATTTTGCTGATTTTGATGTTGTTCCTATGGATGCTTGTTCTCTTTTATTGGGTCGTCCTTGGGAATTTGATACAAATGTTATTCATCATGGTAGAACCAATAAATATACTCTCATGCATAAGGGAAAGAAAATCACTTTGCTCCCCATGACTCCTGCTGAAATTGTGCATTTTGAGAAGAGTAAAATTCGTGAGGGCAAAGCAACTAAATTAGAATCTGAAAAACAGCAAGTTATTAAGTTAAAATCACCATCATTGCTCGCAACTAAATCTGAACTTGCTGATTTATTCGATGCTAAGGGGATGTGCTATGCTTTAGTTTGCAAAGAAGCCATGTTTTCACTTCATGAATTGTCTATTGCATTGCCCCCTGCTGTTGCTAACCTTTTGCAGGAGTTTGAGGATGTGTTTCCCTCCGAGATACCCCCTGGTTTACCACCGATGAGAGGCATTGAACACAAGATCGATTTGATTCCAGGAGCAAGTTTGCCAAATCGTGCAGCATACAGGGCGAATCCACAAGAAACTAAGGAAATTCAGCGACAAGTCCAAGATCTTTTGGACCGCGGGTACATTCGTGAAAGCCTTAGCCCTTGTTCCGTTCCTGTTCTTTTGGTTCCTAAGAAAGATGGTAGTTGGCGCATGTGTGTTGATTGTCGAGCGATTAATAACATCACCATTCGATATCGTTATCCTATTCCTCGATTAGATGACATGCTGGATGAATTGAGTGGTGCTATCATCTTCACAAAAATTGACTTGCGTAGTGGTTACCACCAAATTAGAATGGCACTAGGAGATGAATGGAAAACTGCATTTAAAACCAAGTTTGGACTTTATGAGTGGTTAGTCATGCCTTTTGGTTTAACTAATGCACCCAGCACCTTTATGCGATTAATGAACGAGGTTTTACGTGCTTTTATTGGACAATTTGTGGTGGTTTACTTCGATGATATCCTCATTTACAGCAAGTCATATGATGAACATCTTGATCATTTACGTGCTGTTTTTACTGTTTTGAGAGATGCACGTTTGTTTGGTAACCTCGAAAAGTGCGTTTTTTGCACCAATCGAGTCTCGTTTCTTGTCTATGTCGTTTCCTCGCAGGGAATTGAGATGGATGAGGCAAAAATTGAAGCAATCACCAGCTGGCCAGCCCCAACTACCGTCACACAGGTTCGTAGTTTTCTTGGTCTTGCAGGATTTTATCGGTGTTTTGTGCGGGATTTCAGCACCATTGCAGCACCTCTACATGAGCTAACGAAAAAGGGAGTTCCATTTCGATGGGGCGAACAGCAGCAACAAGCTTTTGATGCTCTCAAATTGAAGCTTACACAAGCACCATTACTACAACTTCCTGATTTTGACAAGACCTTTGAGCTAGAATGCGATGCAAGCGGCATTGGTATTGGAGGCATTCTCATACAAGGAGGTAAACCCGTTGCTTTCTTTAGTGAAAAACTTCATGGTCCTTCTCTGAATTACTCCACTTATGATAAGGAATTGTATGCCTTAGTCCGTGTATTACAAACATGGCAACATTAACTTTGGTCTAAGGAGTTTGTCATACATTCCGATCATGAATCATTGAAGTATCTTAAGTGTCAAACCAATCTGAATAAACGACATGCTAAATGGATTGAGTTCATAGAGTCATTTCCATACATCATTAAGCATAAGAAAGGGAAGGAAAATATCATTGCCGATGCATTATCTAGGAGTTATACCATGCTGTCCCAACTTGATCATAAAATCTTTGGTTTGGAAACAATTAAAGCATTATATCCTACTGATTTGGACTTCAAAGTTGCTTTTGAAAATTGTAGAGAAGGAAGAACTTGGAATAAATATGTGCTGCGAGAGGGTCTCCTCTATCGTGCTAACAAGCTATGCGTTCCAGCTAGCTCCGTTCGTCTATTGCTTTTGCAGGAAGCACATGGAGGAGGTTTGATGGGACATTTTGGAGTGAAGAAAACTGAATACGTGCTGTCCACACACTTCTTTTGGCCAAAGATGAGGCGTGATGTCGAGCGCTACGTGTCACGATGCACTACTTGCAACAAAGCTAAGTCTCGTCTTAACCCACATGGTCTTTATATGCCTCTTCATGTTCCTAGTGTACCTTGGGAGGATATTTCTATGGACTTTGTTTTGGGATTGCCTAGGACTAAGAGGGGGAGGGATAGTATTTTTGTAGTTGTTGATCGTTTTTCCAAAATGGCACACTTTATACCTTGTCATAAGAATGATAATGCCTCACACATTGCTGATTTATTTATGACGGAAATTGTTCGTTTACATGGTGTGCCAAATACCATTGTTTCTGATCGTGATGCAAAATTTTTAAGTCATTTTTGGAGAACTTTGTGGTATAAATCGGGAACCAAGTTACTGTTTTCAACTACATGTCACCCACAAACGGATGGACAGACCGAGGTAGTTAATCCTACTTTATCCACTATGTTACGGGCTGTCTTGAAAACAAATTTGAAGTTGTGGGAGGAGTGTTTACCACATATAGAATTTGCTTACAACAGATCCGTTCACTCCACGACAAAGGTAAGTCCATTCCAGGTAGTGTATGGTTTCAATCCCCGTGCTCCTATTGATTTACTACCTTTGCCTCCTTCTGAAACTATAAATTTGGATGCTACACAACGATCTGAATTCATTCTTAAGATGCATGAAACTACAAAGAAAAATATTGAAATGATGAATGAGAAGTATAGGATTGCAGGTAGTAAAGGTAGAAAAGAAGTAAAACTTGAACCGGGCGATTTGGTGTGGTTACATTTGAGAAAAGAGCGATTTCCCGACTTGAGAAAATCTAAACTTATGCCACGAGCTGCTGGTCCTTTTAAGATCGTTGAAAAGATTAATGATAATGCATATAAGCTTGAATTGCCTCCCGATTTTGGGGTTAGTCCTACATTTAACATTTCAGATTTGCGACCGTACTTGGGAGAAGAAGATGAACTTGAGTCGAGGATGACTCCAATTCAAGAGGGGGAGGATGATGAGTACATCACAACAGCAGAGACGCGCATTGAACTGCAAGGACCAATCACAAGAGCACGTGCACGGTTATTAAATCAGCAGGTGAATTCGTTCTTAACTTCTTTTGCATGTGAAGTTGAGAATAGATTGCTATGTGATGATTTAATTGTTATTAGGAATAATGGAAAAGATCAACAAGTGAAGGAAGGAGGCATTGGGAGCGTGGAGAACCATGTGGGACATCCACAAGTAGATGGAAACAGTTTACAACTCGGACTTGAGTTCAACTCGGAGTCCAGGAGCAGTGCACCTTAAAACAGACACCCAGGAGGCATACGGACTCCGTTTTCGACGTTCTACATATGCACGGAAAGAGGAGAAGATAAAATTTCCAATGGTTCTGGTCCCACCTCAAAATTCCTCCGGAGTCATTGGGAATCGTCGAAACAAGTCGAGTCCAGATTTCTGTCCGGTGCTGCGCCACCAAATCGGGCCTTTGGGCCTTGTATCCCGTAAGAGTCCATTAGGGACGCGTCTAATCGTGTTTTGGTCGAACCCTAGCCTATAAATACTGCAGCCGCCGGTCATATTCGGTGGGTTTTGCTTAGATCAATAATATCGCCGTTCTACGGTTTGTGAGACCCCAGTTTCGCGATTTCTGATCGTGTCTTCTACGTTCTTGCTCGTGTTCTCGATTGCACTTGCAGGGATTAGCCTTCTTGGCGAGGTCAAGCGTGTGCAGCACGGTTGATAACCAACGGAGCCGTGGTGTAGTGATTGCAGGGGTACTCGAACCGCTTGAGTGCCGCGGATCATCAACGTTGAGTTCTCCACCCCAATCGACATACCTTTCGGAAGATCGGGCCTAAACCTACTCATCAATTGGTATCAGAGCTCCAGGTTGCCCGTGAGGTATCTTTGTTTTCCTTCCTTCCATTAGATCGATTTTGTTTCGTACCTAGAGTCCACAAAAAAAGCCACAAAAAAAATTAGATCGTTTTTACCGCTTCCCAGACTATAGTGCCTGCAGTTTCGTTTTTCAGTTTGCATTGTTGAGTTTGCATTCGTGTGGTTGAGTCTTGTTGCTGGTTTAGCTTTGTGTTTTTTGATTCTAGTTATCGTGTTTCGTCCTTGTTTTCTTGCTATTCGACACCTATTCCACAATCCCTAAATAACAAACCGATCCGCCACGTTCATCGGTTTGCCCTAGCTAGCTGCCTTGCGTGAACTCCCGCATCGCCAGCCCTAGATTAGGTGACAAATCTTTGTGCCATTCATCCTTGAATCATCACACACCACCCCATTAGTTGCTGTGCAAATTCCGGATCGTTTTCGTATCCGTTTGCGAGTTCTGTTCTCAAACCGAGTTGGAATCAACATCCAAAAAAACGTAACTCGGACAGCCTACCTTAAAACGGCCATAACTTTCGCATACAAACTCGAAATCGGGCGAAATTTTTTTTTTTCAAATTCATCTACGCGAAATTTCGCATCTGATTTTTCGCGGCATAGCTGCGTTTGGCGAAATTAGATTGCCAAAATTCCCCTCGGAAGATAGGCTATCCGGCCTCCGAAGTTTTAGCACAAATTTTAAAGAACCTTCTTGATTTTCTATAGGCCGCATATTACATCCAATTGAGCTGCAAATTTGTGTGCTTCCTATATTTGTGCTACTGAGTAAAGAAAAAATATCAAAAAAATATTACAAAAAAGAAAAAAAAATTGTGAAGAGCACGCATATTAAAGCAATTGGCCTATACCACTTGGTGCTGTTTGTTTGGTTATATCATTCTGTCTTTCTTTTGCCTTGATACTTCCTTGTGTTGTGCTAGGCTCTAGGGCACTCAGTTGACCAGCAACAGTTTCCTACATTGAATACTTATTCAACTTTGTTTAGCTGTTAACGATTTTCTGCTTATTAGCCACCATATTGTGCCATCCAAGCTCCACCTTTCTCTTGAGCATAACAGGTACCTTTGCAATCACCCCACACTTCATTGGTTCATCTCACCGTCCACACCACCTGCTGTGCCGGTAAGAACACTTGTAAGAGCGTGGTAAGACGCTTGAGCGAGAGAGATTGTTTTCTTCCACCTTCCACATTGTCACTGTAGTTGATAGGGATAACATTTTTTTTGTTGTCTTTTGTTTCCTACTAACAATGGCAGGAGAAGAAAATAATGACGAATGTGTTCAACATGTTGAGTTACGTGATATGTTCGCCAAATACAACGCATCAACGGAGGAGTCATTGGTGAACTTGACTCGCAAACTGGATGACCTTGCTCTTCGGATGAATACTTTTGAGGCTCGGTTGCCTCTCACTGGAAGACAAGAAGACAATGCTTATGATGAACTGGAAGATCACAGTAATCAGCCAAGACTGCCACTTTATCGTCGAGGTATGGGAGGTAATAATCATAACAATTATAACTGCCCTCCTGATGATCCTTTTGCTAAAGTGAAATTTACTATACCCTCTTTTTCTGGTGCTTATGATGCTGAGGCTTATGTTGATTGGGAGATGACAGTAGAGCAAAAATTTAATTCCCATCTTGTTCCTGAACAACATAGAGTTCGTCAAGCCACTAGTGAGTTTAAGGACTTTGCTATCATATGGTGGAATGAACTTGTTAAAACTAGAACTGATCCTCCAACATAGGATAGATTAAAGGAAGCTATGCGTGTTCGATTTGTTCCTCCATCTTTTCAGCGGGACCTTCGCAAAAAATTACAGTGTTTAGACCAAGGTAACATGTCCGTAGAGGAGTATTATCAAGAGTTACAAAAGGGTATGCTGCGTTGTGGGGTAGTAGAGGACATGGATGATAAAATAGCTCGTTTTTATGGGGGGTTGAGGCGTGAAATTCAGGACATTGTTGATTACAAAGAATATGATACTGTTAACAGATTGTTTCAGCTTGCTATGTTGGCAGAAAAAGAATTGCAGGGCCGATAACAACAGCAACAACGCACGAGGAGCAACTTCACGCCGCGTGCAGCAACTACACCATCCAAAACAGCACCATCTTCGGCCCCCCGTGCAGCGACTACACCACCCAATGGCGGCCAACGAACTATACCTGCTGCTCCACCTTCTCGCGTGCCGGAAGGCAGCAAGGCGACATCATTCAAGCCTTCGTCGTCCACTCCTTCTACGGGTCGTACTTCCGACATTAAGTGTCACCGCTGCCAGGGACTTGGTCATATGATGAGAGATTGCCCGAGCAAACGAGCATACATAGCACGCGATGATGGCGGGTATGATAGTACTTCGGATGTTGAAGATGAATATTCTCTTGCTACTGACTTAACAGATCCAAATGACGAACACACCGAAGAAGAGGTACTTGGAACAGCGGCGACGGAGAACTATAGGAGCATCATTGTGCAGCATGCCTTGAGCTCCAAAGTGGAGACCGACGACAAGCTACAACGACACAACCTCTTCCACATGTTTCTCGTCGTCAAGGACTGCCGTGTACACACTATAATTGATGGAGGTAGCTGCAATAACTTGGTAAACACGGACGTCATCAAGAAACTCGGTTTGACAACAAGAGCACACCCTCATCCGTACCACATTCAATGGTTCAACAACAGCGGTAAGGTTCGGGTAACACAAACAGCGAGAATCCATTTTTCAATTGGTTCATACCATGATTTTGCTGATTTTGATGTTGTTCCTATGGATGCTTGTTCTCTTTTATTGGGTCGTCCTTGGGAATTTGATACAGATGCTATTCATCATGGTAGAACCAATAAATATACTCTCATGCATAAGGGAAAGAAAATCACTTTGCTCCCCATGACTCCTGCTGAAATTGTGCATTTTGAGAAGAGTAAAATTCGTGAGGGCAAAGCAACTAAATTAGAATCTGAAAAACAGCAAGTTATTAAGTTAAAATCACCATCATGGCTCGCAACTAAATCTGAACTTGCTGATTTATTCGATGCTAAGGGGATGTGCTATGCTTTAGTTTGCAAAGAAGCCATGTTTTCACTTCATGAATTGTCTATTGCATTGCCCCCTGCTGTTGCTAACCTTTTGCAGGAGTTTGAGGATGTGTTTCCCTCCGAGATACCCCCTGGTTTACCACCGATGAGAGGCATTGAACACAAGATCGATTTGATTCCAGGAGCAAGTTTGCCAAATCGTGCAGCATACAGGGCGAATCCACAAGAAACTAAGGAAATTCAGCGACAAGTCCAAGATCTTTTGGACCGCGGGTACATTCGTGAAAGCCTTAGCCCTTGTTCCGTTCCTGTTCTTTTGGTTCCTAAGAAAGATGGTGGTTGGCGCATGTGTGTTGATTGTCGAGCGATTAATAACATCACCATTCGATATCGTTATCCTATTCCTCGATTAGATGACATGCTTGATGAATTGAGTGGTGCTATCATCTTCACAAAAATTGACTTGCGTAGTGGTTACCACCAAATTAGAATGGCACTAGGAGATGAATGGAAAACTGCATTTAAAACCAAGTTTGGACTTTATGAGTGGTTAGTCATGCCTTTTGGTTTAACTAATGCACCCAGCACCTTTATGAGATTAATGAACGAGGTTTTACGTGCTTTCATTGGACAATTTGTGGTGGTTTACTTCGATGATATCCTCATTTACAGCAAGTCATATGATGAACATCTTGATCATTTACGTGCTGTTTTTACTGTTTTGAGAGATACACGTTTGTTTGGTAACCTCGAAAAGTGCGTTTTTTGCACCAATCGAGTCTCGTTTCTTGGCTATGTCGTTTCCTCGCAGGGAATTGAGATGGATGAGGCAAAAA
The DNA here is from genome assembly GCA_036927565.1 of Tuctoria greenei. NCBI lineage: Eukaryota > Viridiplantae > Streptophyta > Magnoliopsida > Poales > Poaceae > Tuctoria > Tuctoria greenei. The sequence goes on from JAYESD010000006.1 coordinate 187,690,237, forward strand.
TTGAAGCAATCACCAGCTGGCCAGCCCCAACTACCGTCACACAGGTTCGTAGTTTTCTTGGTCTTGCAGGATTTTATCGGCGCTTTGTGCGGGATTTCAGCACCATTGCAGCACCTCTACATGAGCTAACGAAAAAGGGAGTTCCATTTCGATGGGGCGAACAGCAGCAACAAGCTTTTGATGCTCTCAAATCGAAGCTTACACAAGCACCATTACTACAACTTCCTGATTTTGACAAGACCTTTGAGCTAGAATGCGATGCAAGCGGCATTGGTATTGGAGGCATTCTCATACAAGGAGGTAAACCCGTTGCTTTCTTTAGTGAAAAACTTCATGGTCCTTCTCTGAATTACTCCACTTATGATAAGGAATTGTATGCCTTAGTCCGTGTATTACAAACATGGCAACATTAACTTTGGTCTAAGGAGTTTGTCATACATTCCGATCATGAATCATTGAAGTATCTTATGTGTCAAACCAATCTGAATAAATGACATGCTAAATGGATTGAGTTCATAGAGTCATTTCCATACATCATTAATCATAAGAAAGGGAAGGAAAATATCATTGCCGATGCATTATCTAGGCGTTATACCATGCTGTCCCAACTTGATCATAAAATCTTTGGTTTGGAAACAATTAAAGCATTATATCCTACTGATTTGGACTTCAAAGTTGCTTATGAAAATTGTAGAGAAGGAATAACTTGGAATAAATATGTGCTGCGAGAGGGTCTCCTCTATCGTGCTAACAAGCTATGCGTTCCAGCTAGCTTCGTTCGTCTATTGCTTTTGCAGGAAGCACATGGAGGAGGTTTGATGGGACATTTTGGAGTGAAGAAAACTGAAGACGTGCTGTCCACACACTTCTTTTGGCTAAAGATGATGCGTGATGTTGAGCGCTACGTGTCACGATGCACTACTTGCAACAAAGCTAAGTCTCGTCTTAACCCACATGGTCTTTATATGCCTCTTCCTGTTCCTAGTGTACCTTGGGAGGATATTTCTATGGACTTTGTTTTGGGATTGCCTAGGACTAAGAGGGGGAGGCATAGTATTTTTGTAGTTGTTGATCGTTTTTCCAAAATGGCACACTTTATACCTTGTCATAAGAATGATAATGCCTCACACATTGCTGATTTATTTATGACGGAAATTGTTCGTTTACATGGTGTGCCAAATACCATTGTTTCTGATCGTGATGCAAAATTTTTAAGTCATTTTTGGAGAACTTTGTGGTATAAATTGGGAACCAAGTTGCTGTTTTCAACTACATGTCACCCACAAACGGATGGACAGACCGAGGTAGTTAATCGTACTTTATCCACTATGTTACGGGCTGTCTTGAAAACAAATTTGAAGTTGTGGGAGGAGTGTTTACCACATATAGAATTTGCTTACAACAGATCCGTTCACTCCACGACAAAGGTAAGTCCATTCCAGGTAGTGTATGGTTTCAATCCCCGTGCTCCTATTGATTTACTACCTTTGCCTCCTTCTAAAACTATAAATTTGGATGCTACACAACGATCTGAATTCATTCTTAAGATGCATGAAACTACAAAGAAAAATATTGAAATGATGAATGAGAAGTATAGGATTGCAGGTAGTAAAGGTAGAAAAGAAGTAAAACTTGAACCGGGCGATTTGGTGTGGTTACATTTGAGAAAAGAGCGATTTCCCGACTTGAGAAAATCTAAACTTATGCCACGAGCTGCTGGTCCTTTTAAGATCGTTGAAAAGATTAATGATAATGCATATAAGCTTGAATTGCCTCCCGATTTTGGGGTTAGTCCTACATTTAACATTTCAGATTTGCGACCGTACTTGGGAGAAGAAGATGAACTTGAGTTGAGGATGAATCCAATTCAAGAGGGGGAGGATGATGAGTACATCACAACAGCAGAGACGCGCATTGAACTGCAAGGACCAATCACAAGAGCACGGGCACGGTTATTAAATCAGCAGGTGAATTCGTTCTTAACTTCTTTTGCATGTGAAGTTGAGAATAGATTGCTATGTGATGATTTAATTGTTATTAGGAATAATGGAAAAGATCAACAAGTGAAGGAAGGAGGCATTGGGAGCGTGGAGAACCACGTGGGACGTCCACAAGTAGATGGAAACAGTTTACAACTCGGACTTGAGTTCAACTCGGAGTCCAGGAGCAGTCCACCTTAAAACAGACGCCCAGGAGGCATACGGACTCCGTTTTCGACGTTCTACATATGCACGGAAAGAGGAGAAGATAAAATTTCCAATGGTTCTGGTCCCACTTCAAAATTCCTCCGGAGTCATTGGGAATCGTCGAAACAAGTCGAGTCCAAATTTCTGTCCGGTGCTGCGCCACCGAATCGGGCCTTTGGGCCTTGTATCCCGTAAGAGTCCATTAGGGACGCGTCTAATCGTGTTTTGGTCGAACCCTAGCCTATAAATACTGCAGCCGCCGGTCATATTCGGTGGGTTTTGCTTAGATCAATAATATCGCCGTTCTACGGTTTGTGAGACCCTAATTTCACGATTTCCGATCGTGTCTTCTACGTTCTTGCTCGTGTTCTCGATTGCACTTGCAGGGATTAGCCTTCTTGGCGAGGTCAAGCGTGTGCAGCACGGTTGATAACCAACGGAGCCGTGGTGTAGTGATTGCAGGGGTACTCGAACCGCTCGAGTGCCGCGGATCATCAACGTCGAGTTCTCCACCCCAATCGACATACCTTTCGGAAGATCGGGCCTAAACCTACTCATCAATTGGTATCAGAGCTCCAGGTTGCCCGTGAGGTATCTTTGTTTTCCTTCCTTCCATTAGATCGATTTTGTTTCGTACCTAGAGTCCACAAAAAAAGCCACAAAAAAAAATTAGATCGTTTTTACCGCTTTCCAGACTATAGTGCCTGCAGTTTCGTTTTTCAGTTTGCATTGTTGAGTTTGCATTCGTGTGGTTGAGTCTTGTTGCTGGTTTAGCTTTGTGTTTTTTGATTCTAGTTATCGTGTTTCGTCCTTGTTTTCTTGCTATTCGACACCTATTCCACAATCCCTAAATAACAAACCGATCCGCCACGTTCATCGGTTTGCCCTAGCTAGCTGCCTTGCGTGAACTCCCGCATCGCCAGCCCTAGATTAGGTGACAAATCTTTGTGCCATTCATCCTTGAATCATCACACACCACCTCATTAGTTGCTGTGCAAATTCCCGATCGTTTTCGTATCCGTTTGCGAGTTCTGTTCTCAAACCGAGTTGGAATCAACATCCAAAAAAACGTAACTCGGACAGCCTACCTTAAAACGGCCATAACTTTCGCATACAAACTCGAAATCGGGCGAATTTTTTTTTCAAATTTATCTACGCGAAATTTCGCATCTGATTTTCCGTGGCGTAGCCGCGTTCGGCGAAATTAGATTGCCAAAATTCCCCTCGGAAGATAGGCTATCCGGCCTCCGAAGTTTTAGCACGAATTTTAAAGAACCTTCTTGATTTTCTATAGGCCGCATATTACATCCAATTGAGCTGCAAATTTGTGTGCTTCCTATATTTGTGCTACTGAGTAAATAAAAAATATCAAAAAAATATTACAAAAAAGAAAATAAAATTGTGAAGAGCACGCATATTAAAGCAATTGGCCTATACCACTTGGTGCAGTTTGTTTGGTTATGTCATTCTGTCTTTCTTTTGCCTTGATACTTCCTTGTGTTGTGCTAGGCTCTAGGGCACTCAGTTGACCAGCAACAGTTTCCTACATTGAATACTTATTCAACTTTGTTTAGCTGTTAACGATTTTCTGCTTATTAGCCACCATATTGTGCCATCCAAGCTCCACCTTTCTCTTGAGCATAACATGTACCTTTGCAATCACCCCACGCTTCATTGGTTCATCTCACCGTCCACACCACCTGCTGTGTCGGTAAGAACACTTGTAAGAGCGTGGTAAGACGCTTGAGCGAGAGAGATTGTTTTCTTCCACCTTCCACATTGTCACTGTAGTTGATAGGGATAACATTTTTTTTGTTGTCTTTCGTTTCCTACTAACAATGGCAGGAGAAGAAAATAATGACGAATGTGTTCAACATGTTGAGTTACGTGATATGTTCGCCAAATACAACGCATCAACGGAGGAGTCATTGGCGAACTTGACTCGCAAACTGGATGACCTTGCTCTTCGGATGAATACTTTTGAGGCTCGGTTGCCTCTCGCTGGAAGACAAGAAGACAATGCTTATGATGAACTGGAAGATCACAGTAATCAGCCAAGACTGCCACTTTATCGTCAAGGTATGGGAGGTAATAATCATAACAATTATAACCGCCCTCCTGATGATCCTTTTGCTAAAGTGAAATTTACTATACCCTCTTTTTCTGGTGCTTATGATGCTGAGGCTTATCTTGATTGGGAGATGACAGTAGAGCAAAAATTTAATTCCCATCTTGTTCCTGAACAACATAGAGTTCGTCAAGCCACTAGTGAGTTTAAGGACTTTGCTATCATATGGTGGAATGAACTTGTTAAAACTAGAACTGATCCTCCAACATAGTATAGATTAAAGGAAGCTATGCGTGTTCGATTTGTTCCTCCATCTTTTCAGCAGGACCTTCGCAAAAAATTGCAGTGTTTAGACCAAGGTAACATGTCCGTAGAGGAGTATTATCAAGAGTTACAAAAGGGTATGCTGCGTTGTGGGGTAGTAGAGGACATGGATGATAAAATAGCTCGTTTTTATGGGGGGTTGAGGCGTGAAATTCAGGACATTGTTGATTACAAAGAATATGATACTGTTAACAGATTGTTTCAGCTTGCTATGTTGGCAGAAAAAGAATTGCAGGGCCGACAACAACAGCAACAATGCACGAGGAGCAACTTCACGCCGCGTGCAGCAACTACACCATCCAAAACAGCACCATCTTCGGCCCCCCGTGCAGCGACTACACCACCCAATGGCGGCCAACGAACTATACCTGCTGCTCCACCTTCTCGTGTGCCGGAAGGCAGCAAGGCGACATCATTCAAGCCTTCGTCGTCCACTCCTTCTACGGGTCGTACTTCCGACATTAAGTGTCACCGCTGCCAGGGACTTGGTCATATGATGAGAGATTGCCCGAGCAAACGAGCATACATAGCACGCGATGATGGCGGGTATGATAGTACTTCGGATGTTGAAGATGAATATTCTCTTGCTACTGACTTTACAGATCCAAATGACGAACACACCGAAGAAGAGGTACTTGGTACAGCGGCGACGGAGAACTATAGGAGCATCATTGTGCAGCGTGCCTTGAGCTCCAAAGTGGAGACCGACGACAAGCTACAAGGACACAACCTCTTCCACATGTTTCTCGTCGTCAAGGACTGCCGTGTACACACTATAATTGATGGAGGTAGCTGCAATAACTTGGTAAACACGGACGTCGTCAAGAAACTCGGTTTGACAACAAGAGCACACCCTCATCCGTACCACATTCAATGGTTCAACAACAGCGGTAAGGTTCGGGTAACACAAACAGCGAGAATCCATTTTTCAATTGGTTCACACCATGATTTTGCTGATTTTGATGTTGTTCCTATGGATGCTTGTTCTCTTTTATTGGGTCGTCCTTGGGAATTTGATACAGATGCTATTCATCATGGTAGAACCAATAAATATACTCTCATGCATAAGGGAAAGAAAATCACTTTGCTCCCCATGACTCCTGCTGAAATTGTGCATTTTGAGAAGAGTAAAATTCATGAGGGCAAAGCAACTAAATTAGAATCTGAAAAACAGCAAGTTATTAAGTTAAAATCACCATTATTGCTTGCAACTAAATCTGAACTTGCTGATTTATTCGATGCTAAGGGGATGTGCTATGCTTTAGTTTGCAAAGAAGCCATGTTTTCACTTCATGAATTGTCTATTGCATTGCCCCCTGCTGTTGCTAACCTTTTGCAGGAGTTTGAGGATGTGTTTCCCTCCGAGATACCCCCTGGTTTACCACCGATGAGAGGCATTGAACACAAGATCGATTTGATTCCAGGAGCAAGTTTGCCAAATCGTGCAGCATACAGGGCGAATCCACAAGAAACTAAGGAAATTCAGCGACAAGTCCAAGATCTTTTGGACCGCGGGTACATTCGTGAAAGCCTTAGCCGTTGTTCCGTTCCTGTTGTTTTGGTTCCTAAGAAAGATGGTAGTTGGCGCATGTGTGTTGATTGTCGAGCGATTAATAACATCACCATTCGATATCGTTATCCTATTCCTCGATTAGATGACATGCTTGATGAATTGAGTGGTGCTATCATCTTCACAAAAATTGACTTGCGTAGTGGTTACCACCAAATTAGAATGGCACTAGGAGATGAATGGAAAACTGCATTTAAAACCAAGTTTGGACTTTATGAGTGGTTAGTCATGCCTTTTGGTTTAACTAATGCACCCAGCACCTTTATGCGATTAATGAACGAGGTTTTACATGCTTTCATTGGACAATTTGTGGTGGTTTACTTCGATGATATCCTCATTTACAGCAAGTCATATGATGAACATCTTGATCATTTACGTGCTGTTTTTACTGTTTTGAGAGATGCACGTTTGTTTGGTAACCTCGAAAAGTGCGTTTTTTGCACCAATCGAGTCTCGTTTCTTGGCTATGTCGTTTCCTCGCAGGGAATTGAGATGGATGAGGCAACAATTGAAGCAATCACCAGCTGGCCAGCCCCAACTACCGTCACACAGGTTCGTAGTTTTCTTGGTCTTGCAGGATTTTATCGGCGCTTTGTGCGGGATTTCAGCACCATTGCAGCACCTCTACATGAGCTAACGAAAAAGGGAGTTCCATTTCGATGGGGCGAACAGCAGCAACAAGCTTTTGATGCTCTCAAATCGAAGCTTACACAAGCACCATTACTACAACTTCCTGATTTTGACAAGACCTTTGAGCTAGAATGCGATGCAAGCGGCATTGGTATTGGAGGCATTCTCATACAAGGAGGTAAACCCGTTGCTTTCTTTAGTGAAAAACTTCATGGTCCTTCTCTGAATTACTCCACTTATGATAAGGAATTGTATGCCTTAGTCCGTGTATTACAAACATGGCAACATTAACTTTGGTCTAAGGAGTTTGTCATACATTCCGATCATGAATCATTGAAGTATCTTAAGTGTCAAACCAATCTGAATAAACGACATGCTAAATGGATTGAGTTCATAGAGTCGTTTCCATACATCATTAAGCATAAGAAAGGGAAGGAAAATATCATTGCAGATGCATTATCTAGGCGTTATACCATGCTGTCCCAACTTGATCATAAAATCTTTGGTTTGGAAACAATTAAAGCATTATATCCTACTGATTTGGACTTCAAAGTTGCTTTTGAAAATTGTAGAGAAGGAATAACTTGGAATAAATATGTGCTGCGAGAGGGTCTCCTCTATCGTGCTAACAAGCTATGCGTTCCAGCTAGCTCCGTTCGTCTATTGCTTTTGCAGGAAGCACATGGAGGAGGTTTGATGGGACATTTTGGAGTGAAGAAAACTGAAGATGTGCTGTCCACACACTTATTTTGGCCAAAGATGAGGCGTGATGTCGAGCGCTACGTGTCACGATGCACTACTTGCAACAAAGCTAAGTCTCGTCTTAACCCACATGGTCTTTATATGCCTCTTCCTGTTCCTAGTGTACCTTGGGAGGATATTTCTATGGACTTTGTTTTGGGATTGCCTAGGACTAAGAGGGGGAGGGATAGTATTTTTGTAGTTGTTGATCGTTTTTCCAAAATGGCACACTTTATACCTTGTCATAAGAATGATAATGCCTCACACATTGCTGATTTATTTATGACGGAAATTGTTCGTTTACATGGTGTGCCAAATACCATTGTTTCTGATCGTGATGCAAAATTTTTAAGTCATTTTTGGAGAACTTTGTGGTATAAATTGGGAACCAAGTTGCTGTTTTCAACTACATGTCACCCACAAACGGATGGACAGACCGAGGTAGTTAATCCTACTTTATCCACTATGTTACGGGCTGTCTTGAAAACAAATTTGAAGTTGTGGGAGGAGTGTTTACCACATATAGAATTTGCTTACAACAGATCCGTTCACTCCACGACAAAGGTAAGTCCATTCCAGGTAGTGTATGGTTTCAATCCCCGTGCTCCTATTGATTTACTACCTTTGTCTCCTTCTGAAACTATAAATTTGGATGCTACACAACGATCTGAATTCATTCTTAAGATGCATGAAACTACAAAGAAAAATATTGAAATGATGAATGAGAAGTATAGGATTGCAGGTAGTAAAGGTAGAAAAGAAGTAAAACTTGAACCGGGCGATTTGGTGTGGTTACATTTGAGAAAAGAGCGATTTCCCGACTTGAGAAAATCTAAACTTATGCCACGAGCTGCTGGTCCTTTTAAGATCGTTGAAAAGATTAATGATAATGCATATAAGCTTGAATTGCCTCCCGATTTTGGGGTTAGTCCTACATTTAACATTTCAGATTTGCGACCGTACTTGGGAGAAGAAGATGAACTTGAGTCGAGGATGACTCCAATTCAAGAGGGGGAGGATGATGAGTACATCACAACAGCAGAGACGCGCATTGAACTACAAGGACCAATCACAAGAGCACGGGCACGGTTATTAAATCAGCAGGTGAATTCGTTCTTAACTTCTTTTGCATGTGAAGTTGAGAATAGATTGCTATGTGATGATTTAATTGTTATTAGGAATAATGGAAAAGATCAACAAGTGAAGGAAGGAGGCATTGGGAGCGTGGAGAACCACGTGGGACGTCCACAAGTAGATGGAAACAGTTTACAACTCGGACTTGAGTTCAACTCGGAGTCCAGGAGCAGTCCACCTTAAAACAGACGCCCAGGAGGCATACGGACTCCGTTTTCGACGTTCTACATATGCACGGAAAGAGGAGAAGATAAAATTTCCAATGGTTCTGGTCCCACCTCAAAATTCCTCCGGGGTCATTGGGAATCGTCGAAACAAGTCGAGTCCAGATTTCTGTCCGGTGCTGCGCCACCGAATCGGGCCTTTGGGCCTTGTATCCCGTAAGAGTCCATTAGGGACGCGTCTAATCGTGTTTTGGTCGAACCCTAGCCTATAAATACTGCAGCCGCCAGTCATATTCGGTGGGTTTTGCTTAGATCAATAATATCGCCGTTCTACGATTTGTGAGACCCCAATTTCGCGATTTCCGATCGTGTCTTCTACGTTCTTGCTCGTGTTCTCGATTGCACTTGCAGGGATTAGCCTTCTTGGCGAGGTCAAGCGTGTGCAGCACGGTTGATAACCAACGGAGCCGTGGTGTAGTGATTGCAGGGGTACTCGAACCGCTCGAGTGCCGCGGATCATCAACGTCGAGTTCTCCACCCCAATCGACATACCTTTCGGAAGATCGGGCCTAAACCTACTCATCACCAACCACCCGGGTGGCAATCCCCGGGGTGCCCGAAGACGGCTCGGTCCCTGCTCCACAGCCGAGGGTCGAGGTCATCGGCAAGGGCAAGGAGCTGGCGGAGGAGCCGGAGAGTCGGAAGAGGAAGTTACGACAAGCCGACGGAAGGTCCGTCAGGCCCGCTACTTCCGCCTCGGTTCCTTCTCCCCAGGGGGGAAGATCTTCTGCCGCCGTGGCGACTGTCCCCGTAGTGGGGTCCTTCCGGAATGATACTGTTCCTGCAGTGGGATCCTCCCGTGGCGCGTCTGTCCCTGTGGTGGAGCCCTCCAGGGGTGCTAGCTCCGGGTGCACGACTACGGCACCTGGGACGGTGGGAGCCTCCAGGTCCAGGGGTTCCTCCCGATCGAGGAGAGCCTCGACCCGGGAAACACCCGTGGCTGCGACAAGTTCTGGGGGGCCTCCCGGAGCTCCTACGCCGACCATGGCCAGCCCGGAACGTCCGGGAAAAAGGTTCCGCGCAAGCTGGTGTGGAAGCCTTCCAAGGTAATTTTTGATCTTTACCTTGGTTAACTTTTTAATTGTAGCGGTTGTTTGTTAATTTTCTTTATCCATCCTCTGCAGCGTCCCCAAGAAGGGGAGTGAAGCTTCACCCTCGGCCACGATGTCTGAGGCCGGGGGAGCTTCTGCTCCTGTCCTGGTGCCGCCCCAGGTGGTGGCTGAGGCTGCGACAGCTCCGACGCCGGCTGTCGTGGTCATGGACCTCGACTCGTCCCCAGAATTTCCCGTGGTAGCGCCGGACCACGGGAGTGGAGACACGCCAGTGGCACTTGTCTCGGAGGTTGAAGCCCCGGGTCCTAGTGCTGCAGTGGTGGAAGCTCCGGCTGTAGAGCCGGAGGAAGTAGTAGTCCCGGCCTCGGAGCCGGAACTTGTCGAAGCCCCGGAGATTGAGTCGGAGGTGACTGAAGCTCCGGCATACGAGCCGGAAGTCGAGGTAGTTCCGGCAGTTGAGCCAGTTACCTCCGAAGTACCGGTCGCTGAGCCGGTTACTGTTGGAGCGCCGGTCACAGAGCCGGCGGTTGAAGAGGTGAGGGAGCTCGAGCCTCCCTCGGAAGAGGTGTCCCGGCCGGAGGCAGTAGTAGCTCCTGCTCCGGAGGCGACGACGTCGATGGTACCTGCGGCCGAGCCGGAGTGCCTAAGCGAAGTCGCTGGCCCCCTGCCCGAGGGGGCGAATGAAGACTTGGCGGTGGGGCCTTCTTCGATGGCGACTGAGGCCATCCCGGAGGACGGCCCTAGCGCCTTGGAAGCTCAGGTTTCCGCTCTCGTAGAGTGGGACCCAATTTTTGTATGTGAAGACCCGCTGGAACCAGCGGAGGAGACCCCAGCAGGTCCGGAACCCATCCCGCTGTCGATGTCTATCGACAACGCCTGCTCCAGTCTACGTCAGGTCCAACTGGCCTTCTTCCACGACAGCAAGGCTCTTGAAGAGGAGCGCCAAACCCTTAGGCGGTGGCGTAATCGGCTCTACTTTGAGACTAAGCTGGCGCAGTCGAGGCTAGCGGACGACAAGGAGTGGATCAAGCGGGAGAAGATCCGCCTGGAGTACTGGGACAAGCTGCTGGATGAGAGGGAGAGCATGACCCATGCCCTTGAGGCCCAATCCCGGGAGATCCACGATCAGGCCAGGGCTGCCAACGATGCGGCCAATGCTCGGTACGAACAGCTTGAGGCCATCAACGCCGCACTCATCAAGCGCCGAGAGGCACTCGAAGGGAGGGAGAGATGGCTCGAGGACGAAGAGCAAAAACTCCTGGAGCTGCGGGATGACGTCCTGAGGCGGGAAGAGGAGCTCGCCGAGAAAGTAGCTCTGGCTGACAAGGGCCTCGAGGAGCGCACTAAGAAGTTGGAAGAGCGCTGCCTCGAGGAAGAGAAGAAGACCTGGGTGCGGGGGCAGGAACTCTACGAATACGAGTGTGCCCTTGTTGCCCGGGAGAAGAAAGTGGAGGCTAGAGAGAAGGACCTGGTCGATCGTCGGAACAAGATCCACCTCCGGGAGGAGGAGCTCGGAAGACTTGAGAGGCGGGTTGCTGCAAAGATTCAGCAAAACGCCAAAGAAGTTGAGCGCCTCGCCCATGAGAATTCTAAACTGACGGCGGCCAAGAGATCCCTGAAAGAGGTGAAGGTCCTGAAGACGGCGGACTCCCTGCAGATTTGGGAGTTCCTGGGCAAGGCCAATGATGCGCTGACGCCGATGGGTTTTAGCCCCGTGCGCCCAGATGATCCGGAGCCGGAGCCGGACCTTGCGCTGCAGGCGTTGAGCACAGCAGGTAGCAAGCTCTCCAAGGTGGGCGACGTCATCGCGGACCAACTGGAGGTCGAGGGGCAATCCCTGGCGAGGAACGTCACAGAATATGTGCTGACGTGCTACACCAGCCGGAACCCTCAATTTCCTCTGGACCCCGTGCTCGAAGGCCCCATCGAAGGAGAAGGCGAAGCTACCCGAGCCAGCGTGTCGGAGGTCGCCCAGAAGGTCGCCGAGTTCTTCCATAGGATCTAGGACCATCTCTTTATCTCTCACTTGTATTTTCTCTTCTTCTTCCTCAATTTTGCAATCCCTTGTCTCCAGATGTAATCTCCTGTCTCCAGATGAATGAAATCCCCAAATTTTTGCGAATTTCATTTTTTGTCTTCAACATCTTTATCTTCACTTGGCCCCCTGGTAGATGTACACAACTTGATTGTGAACATGTACCAAAAGGATATTGAGTTTTGTTGAAGACGCATTTGCTCCGAACTTGTAGAATTTAGGTCCGAAGTCTTCGATAGTGAAGGTCCCCTGAGGTTGTCGGAGCTTAGAAGCTCCGGCATTGTCCATTGCTGGAGCTTGGTAGCTCCGGCAATAGCCTCTATCAACACGTAGAGCGTCGATAGTTAGTCCTCCGAGGTGTCGGAGCTTAGTAGCTCCGGTAGTGACCTTTGCCAACACTTGGTTTGTTGGCAGCAGACTCCATTTACGGGGTCTTCTCACCATCTTTTACTCATCGTCGACGGTTGACCCCCTAGAGGGAGTCAGAGCTTGGTTAGCTCCGGCTTTTCTCCATCAACGTAGAGTTTATTTTTCCTGCACACTTAAGCCAAGAAAAATGGTAAAATTCGTTCCTTGTCTATAATTTTGTTGCGGCTTACGATTCTCAAGAAAATTTTAAGTTGAACGCGATTTTAGATACAACCGGATGCGTTGTCTTTTCTCTTAGATCCAATTGTCCATGGACCCGCATTACTTCGGCCTGCCGGGGTGTAGGTAGAGTGGCGTACTTAGGGTGCTTGACCAGGCTAAGTCGATAGCGCACTCCGGCCCTAGATTGGCTTGGCGGCTTTCAGGCGAGTTGGCCATAAATGATATTTAAATCCAAAAGATCTGACAATACAACTCGAATCGTATATAAATCGGTCAAACTAAAATTTCTTAAGAATTGCACGTCTCTGTTATAGACAAGAAAGAGAAAAATAAAAATGTCGAGCCTGCACAAAATGAATGCACGTGGAGTCTATTTCACATGAAGATGTCTTTCATTATAGGTCCGGGGTACAGGGCAAACAAGTACACTCTTAGGGTACGGAACCAGGCTAAGTGTGTTTGGTTTCTCGTTTGACCCAGGGTAGTTAGCCACACTTTTAGTCCGGAGACCGTGACAAGTGCTGCATGAGCTTTGCATACCTTTCGGGAAAGGTCCGGCTGCTCTCCCGGAGGAACTACCCGACTCTGTACAATGACTCTATAACATACATTTCAAGTTACTTAAGACTCACCTTCGTGGAATTAAGTGTAGAACTTACGGAGGTGCTCGATGTTCCAAGGATTTGGGAGAGGTGTCCCATCCTCGGTAGCCAAGCGAACGCTTCCGGGACGGGATACTTTGATCACTCGGAAGGGCCCCTCCCAGTCGGGGGAGAGTTTGTTTAACCCTTCTCTGGATAGTATTCTCCGTAGCACCAGATCGCCTTCCTCTAGCTGTCGGTTGTGTACATGCCGCTGGTGATAACGCCGTAGAGCTTGGCGATATCGGGCATTCCGAACAGCTGTTTGGCACCTTCCCTCCTCGAGGAGGTCTAGGTCTTCACGCCGGAGCTGGTCCTGCGTGGCTTCGTCGAAGGTCCGGACCCGAAGCGAACCCAAGGTGATTTCCGGAGGAAGGATTGCTTCAGCTCCGTACACCAGAAAGAAGGGTGTTTCTCCGGTTGACCGGTTTGGAGAAGTCCTGTTGGCCCATAGAGTGGGCGGAAGCTCTTCGATCCAGTTGGCTCCGTGCTTTTTCAAGCGCTCATAGGTGCGCGTTTTGAGTCCTTTAAGGATTTCTGCATTTGCTCTCTCGGCTTGGCCATTGCTGGCTGGATGAGCTACGGAGGTGTAGCAAACTTGTATGCCGAGGTCTTCGCAATATCCTTGGAATGCGGAGCTTGTGAATTGATTCCCATTATCAGTGATGATCTTGTTTGGGACTCCGAATCTGCTTACAATGGATTGCAGAAAGTTGATAGCAGATTGCTTGTTGATTGTCACAACTAGAGTTGCTTCCGACCACTTGGTGAACTTGTCAATGGCGACGTACAGGAACTTGTAACCTCTGACGGCTCTTGGGAAGGGTCCCAAGATGTCCATCCCCCACACAGCGAAGGGCCATGTAGGAGGTATCATTTGTAAGGGCTGAGCAGGTGTATGAATTTGCTTTGCATGAAATTGGCATGCTTCACATTTCTTCACCAGCTCAGTGGCATCCTGGAGCGCTGTAGGCCAGTAGAAGCCATGCCGAAAGGCTTTTCCGACCAGCGTGCGGGAAGATGCGTGGTTCCCACACTCGCCTCCATGGATTTCTGCGAGTAGCTCGCAGCCTTCTTCCCTTGTGATGCACCGCATTAGGATGCCGTTGGCACCGCGCCGGTAGAGATCCCCTTCTACCAGCGTGTATCTTTTAGCCAATCTGACTACCCGGTCAGCGGATACATCATCGTCAGGAAGGATGTTGTCTTTCAAGTAGTTCCGGATCTCCAAGATCCATGCATCGGAACTGACTTGAGCATTTGAGTCTTGCGTGCTGGGTTGCTCGGAGCTTCCGGCAGCAACTACGACCCTTGATGGCTGCCATGGTAACAGGGCCATCGGGACCGTCAGCTTCGGGATGCTGATCTCGCCCCCTTCGTTCAGTTCGGCAGGCTGAACTGTGGGTTTTGAAAACCTCCGGACAAAGATTCCGTCAGGAGCCGGAGCTCCGGTTGACGCTTTGGTCGAGAGTTCGTCAGCTTCAGCGTTGTGGGCACGCTGAACATGGTGGAGGTCTAGGACTTCAAAGTCCTTCTGAAGCATCTGGACTTCAAGGAGGTAAGCAGCTAGCTGGAGATTATTGCAGGAGCATTCACCCTTCACCTACTTGATGATGAGCTGTGAATCTCCTTTGACCAGCAGTTGCTTGACACCGTATGACAGTGCCACCTTTAGTCCGTAGATGAGTGCTTCATACTCTGCCATGTTGTTGGTTGCCTTGAAGTCAAGGTGCACCATGTATTTCACCTTCTCCCCAGTCGGTGCAAGGAGAAGGATTCCAGCTCCGGCCCCCTGCTTCTGCATGGAGCCATCGAAGTAGAGGGTCCAGTGAGGCTCGGTGAAGGTTGGAGCTTGATGCTCCGTCTTCTGCTCGCTGGGGCCCCCAGGGTTTGATGGAGAGGGAGTCCATTCCGCCACGAAATCTGCCAACGCTTGACTCTTGATTGCTTGCCTCGGAATGAATTCGAGATCGAATTCAGCCAATTCCGCTGCCCACTTTGCAATATTCCCAGTTGAATTGGGATTATGCAAGATCGCTCGAAGTGGATAGGAGGTCACCACCGAGACTTTGTGAGCCTGGAAGTAGTGTCGAAGCTTCCTGGAGGCAATAAGAACTGCATAAAGCAGCTTATGCACCTCTAGGTATCGAGTCTTGGCATCATGTAATACTTCACTGATGAAGTATACCGGGCGTTGAATGGTCCGGACCCTCCCGGAGGGGTCCGGAGCTTCCTCTTCATTGATCCGGACCCTGCCGGAGGAGTCCAGATTCTCTTCGGGGACCTCCGGGTTCTGGCTGGAGGAACCCGGAGCTTCTTCAGAAATGACCTGGACCCTCTCAGAGGGGTCTGGGTCTTCTGAAGTGACTTCTTGTGGATTTGAGTCCGGGAGCTGGGACCCAGACTCACTTTCAGGAACCTCCGGACCCTCCTGATGGGGTCTGGATTCCTGAGTATGGGGCAGTTCCGGTCTCTCTGCAACCAGAACCATACTGACAACTTCATCAGTAACTGAAATGTAAAGCAACAAAGGCTCACCAGGGTTCGGAGCTACCAGAATTGGTAGGGTGGTGAGGAACTGTTTCAGCTCCTGGAATGCCTTCTCTACTTCTTCGGACCATTGGAATGGTCCGGACTTCCTCAACAACTTGAAGAATGGAAGTGCCCGTTCCGCCAGTCTTGATATGAACCGGCTGAGGGCCGCTAGACACCTAGTTAACTTTTGGACGTCTTTGATGCGGGTTGGTGGCCGCATGTCTTCAATGGCTTTTATCTTCACCGGATTAGCCTCTATGCCCCGGTGACTTACCAGGAAACCAAGAAGTTTTCCGGAGCTAACCCCGAAGACACACTTGTCTGGGTTTAGCTTCGTGCGGGTGGCCCGCAGCTTGTCGAAGACAGCCTGCAAGGTGTCCAAGAGGGACTCCTTGTTCTTGACCTTGACCACGATGTCATCGACGTACACTTCCACTATGTCTCTGATGAGTTCTTCAAAAGTTTTGTACATAGCTCGTACAAAAGTTGAAGCTGCATTCTTGAGACCAAATGGCATGGCTGTGTAACAATACAATCCATCTACTGTGATGAATGAAGTATGCTCTTCATCCTCCCTAGACATCCTGATTTGATGATACCCAGAATATGCGTCTAGGAAACACAGTAACTCACACCTGGAGGTGGAATCCACTATCTGATCTATTCTAGGTAGTGGGAATGGATCTTTTGGACATGCCTTATTCAGTGTAGTGTAGTCGATGCACATCTGAAGCTTCCCACCGGCCTTGGGCACAACGACTGGGTTCGCCAGCCATTTTGGATGGAAGACTTCTCGAATGAATCCGGCTTCGAGCAACTTCTTCACTTCTTGTCAGCTGAAGTTCTGCCGCTCCACGGATTGCTTCTGAGGCTTCTGATGCACAGGCCGAGCATTGGGGTAAATCTTCAGATTGTGCTCAATCACTTCCCTGGGGATCCCAGGCATTTGTGACGGTTGCCAGGCAAACACGTCAACATTAGCCCGGAGGAAAGTGATGAGCATGAGTTCCTATTTGTCGTTCAACCCTCCCGATATACGGGTGGTTTGCGTGGCATCGGAACCAATTTGGACGACTTTGACGGGAATGTCGGTGTCGCCGCTTGGCTGCACACGGGGTGCAGAGGTTGAGCCTCGTTGACGAATGCTCGGGGGTTTCGGAGCTTGCTCCTGTCTGGAGTCCTCCTCTTGCGCCGTGGTGAGTGCATGGAGCTCCTCCAGAGCAGTTACTCCGGCGGTGCGATCTCCGCGGATCCGGAGAACGCCTACTGGTGTTGGCATCTTCAACACCAGGTATCCATAATGAGCAGCTGCCATAAATTTGTATAGGGCAGGTCTACCTAAGATGGCGTTGAATGGTAAGTTGATCTGAGCAATGTCGAAGACCAACTTCTCGGTGCGATACTTCTCCCGTGTCCCGAAGGTAACAGGGAGAGTTATAGCTCCGAGTGGGGTAATGGCCCCCGGACCTACTCCGGAGAAAGGTCGATAGGGCTGGAGATCCAAAGGTCGGAGCTGAAGCTTGGTAAAAGCTTCAAAGCTTATGAGGTTCAGCCCTGAACCTCCGTCCACCATAACATGATGGAGCTGGATGTTATTGATGGTGGGAGATACCATCAAAGGTAACTGTCAAGCTCCGACCATGCTTCGAGGACAGTACGAAGCATCAAAAGTGATGGATGTGTCCATCCACTTTCGATGTGGCTCCGGTCTAGCTGTAGGAGCTACAGCGGCCATATCGCGCCGCATAGTCTTGATGACGCGACGGGAAGTGATGTCCCATGATCCACCAAAAATGGTGTTCATGGTTTTTCGACGCTCGTTGTCAGAGACGTCAGAGTCATCATCGATGGAGGTGTAGACGGCCTTCAGGACCTTTTTGGGATCCTGAAACCCTAACTCCTCTTCAGCCGGAGCTTCGTCGACCTTCTGTTTTCCTTCCCTCTGTCGGAAAGGGGACCCTTCCCGGCGCTTGCTGTAGCGCTCGGCAAGGTTTTGGACCTCTCGGCAGTCTTCCAAACCGTGGCTGCCCGTTTTGTGAATGGGACACCACACTTTGGGTTTGCCACCGTCTTCGAAAGACGGTCGAGGTCGCTTCTCAGGGCGTGGCCCCCGGCCACCAGGAGTTGCAGCAGCTGCAATGTTGGATGTGCCGGCCGACGGCTTCTTCTTGCTGTTGGTCTTCTTTTTCTTCTTGCCACTCCTGGAGGTAGTGTCTTCTTCTTTGGAGGATTTCTTGTGATCCTCCGAGGCTGGTTTGGAGTGCATTTCACAGCCCTCCGCAGCTCTGGCACATTTGTCTGCCAGGCTGAAGAGTTCCATGACGCTGGTGATCTCTTTGATCGCCAGCTTCTCCAACATCTTCTTGTCCCGTACGCCCTGTCTAAATGCCACAATGACAGAAGCGCTTGAGATAGAAGGGATTGTGTTGCGTACCTGAGAGAACCTCTGGATGAAGGACTGCAAAGATTCTCCCCCTTTTTGCACGACCGCAAAAAGGTCCAGTTCAGTGCCTGGTCGGGTGTATGAACTCCCGAAGTTGGCAGTGAACTGACGGCACAGCTCCTCCCAACTGTTGATAGAGTTGGGTGGAAGGCTCATAAACCAGGACCTGGCGGTCCCGGTTAAGGCCACTGGAAAGTAATTGGCCATTACAGCCTCGTTTCCTCCAGCTGCCAAGATTGCAGTGGAGTATATCTGAAGGAATTCGGCGGGGTTGACAGTCCCGTCGAATTTTTCCGGCAGGTGTGGCCGGAACTTCTATGGCCATCTAACCATGCGCAGGTGCATGGCTAGGGCTGAATAGCCTCCTCCTACCCCTTCCAGAGTAGAAAGGTCCTGAGCTTCCCGTCTTTCACGAGCTCGCTCAATATGGACACGACCATCTTGCTGGCGGTATCGGCGATCAAGCTCCGCCCGGAGGTCATGAGTCGAAAGCCTGGATACCGTATGGGTGCGTCGTGCCCCAGAGGGCAACGACGTCACCTGCAGTGACGCAGATCGTCTCCTGTTGTTGGAGACGTGCGGACCAAGTCTTCCAGACAAAGTCCGCCGCTGCGACGGGGCCCGTCCTGAAGGAGGAGGACCCTGGTTGTTGAGGCGTTCGGCCGCTGCTGCGACCAAATGCTCCACATCGGACCTCCACTGTTCCATTGCATCTCGAGATGCATCCGGAGGTGGTGGACGTTGGAGAAGAGCACGCGCTGCATGGAGCACGTGTTCCGGGTTGTCATGACTTGCCGACGCAGTAATTGACGCCGGCGCACCATCACATTGCCCAGCACGATTTGCTGGAGAAGATGGTGGTGGTGGGAGTGTGGCTCCTTCTAGTGCTGAGGCTCCTGCTGGTGGCTGCCTGTTGGAGGGATTGTCCCCAACAGCCTGAGCAGCAGGTTGGCCGTTGGATGATCCAGCTGCGGAGTTCACCATTCTCGAAAATCTCAGGCGCCCCTACCTGGCGCGCCAACTGTCGACTGTTGGAGTCGGCAGATCTCCTGACACTGCTAAAGTGTTGAAGGAGTTTGTGGTTCGGTGTGGGCGCGCGGAGACTCCAGAAGGTGAATTGTGATTTAACACAGGAGACACTAGGATTTACGTGGTTCGGGCTGCCTGAGCGTAATACCCTACTCCTCGGGTGTGTTGGTGTTGTATTAGCTTGTCACGTATGATTGCTCGTCCACCTCTGTGAACGTCTGTCGAGTGTATCGTCGGCCTGTCCTTTTATAGTACAAGGACAGGCCATTACAAGCTAGCCTGGCCCGACATGTGGCCCCGGCGGTTACTAGTATTGATACACGATTAATTGTTGTTAATGATCCTGTAACGGGCTTCGACAACGCCGTTACAGGTGTTAAGATCGTCCGTTTAAGTGTCATTAATATGGCATTAATGACATTTAATCGGGTCTTGAAGTCCTTGGCTCTCCTTTGAAGATCCGGAGCCGTTACATGGTCTTCAGGAGGTTAGAGGCTGGCAGGTCCGACGATTTGACACGTGGCAGCTCCGGAGCTTGCTGAGGGAAGCAGGTAGCTCCGGGGCTATTAGACACGTGTCAGGTCCGGAGCTTCTCTCGATCTGGGGTTAAGTCTGGAGGTGCCGTTTCAGTACGTGGCCCGGAGCTTCCCCCTTGTGGGCGGTAGCTCCGGGTTAGTCGTACACGTGGCGACCCAGGGATTAACTATGTTGGAGAAGCAGGTCCGGTCATGTCTGACAAGTGGGCCTCCGAGGCTCTTCAATCCAAGTAGACGGCCTTTCTTCGAGATCTTTGTAACCTCAGGGGGGTGTACGGTTTTTAGGGTACCGACAGCATTGTTCAATATAGAGATTTCATTCATAGCATCTTGCAGTTTCTTATCAAGATCATCACAACTAGAACAATGCAAATCAATTGTAGAACAAGAAGCATCTTTTAAGTTTCCAATATTAAGTGCAGCAAGCTTTTTGTTCTTTTCAATTTCAAGTTCAAGTTTATCAAGTGTGGAGGTATGTGCACTTCTATGGGAGGCCAATTGTTCATATATTAAGTCACATGAAGAACAAGAACCATCACTAGGAATCAAGGATTTCAAACGATTAATTTCAGATTCTAGTGACTCAATTATAACGGCATTGTCCCTAAGATTTTTGTCCTTTTTCTTAACAATAACGGTGGCACGAGAAATAGCATCACAAATTGCTTCGCAAGTAGGACATACCTCTTCATTGTCGCTATTGTGTTCTGCCTCCTCCATACTTGATCTTGACTTGGCCGCCATGAAGCACAAGTTTGCCAAATCATCTTCATCTTCATCACTTCCAATGTCCACGTTGCTTGAGCCAAGTTCCTGGAGTGCTAAGATAAAACTGCTCACCAATTGATGTCCTGTAAAACCCTTCTTTCTTCGTATCTTTTGCAAAGGAGTGCTTCGTTCTTGTTTTCTTTTCATCCCAGGAAGTAGGACCTGAAAGGTTAGGGCAATCTGAATGAAAATGTCATGTCTTACCACATTCAAATCATCGTTGAGGTCCGGAGCTTCCTCTCCTTCTAGTTCTTACATTTTGCAATGCTTTTGAGAACAGGGTAGAGATGAGCGCTAGCTCCTCCTCTGGAAACTCCTCAATCTGTTCAAGGGTTAGAGAGGACAGCAAAGCAAGTGTACCACAAGATGATGTTTGACCGGAACTAGGCATGTCATGTTGAGAAACAAAAGCAATAGACTTGTTGGGGTTCTTACGTGAGATTATGTCAATTTTATGAGTTTTTAACTTGGAATATAGCACATCTAAAGTAAGTGAACTCATGACAGTAGATTCATGGATAGATGTGACTTTCATCTCCCAAATTGACATATATAATGCACTTAGCAATTGCCTAGCATTTTCAGCATCTGAAAAATTAACATTAACACTACACAAGTTGCTGAGAATCTTATTAAAGCGAGCAAAAAAGTCATCAATAGACTCACCGGGTTGCATCCCGAAGCGCATGTATTCTTTCTTGAACATGTCTTGCCTTACCTCCTTGATCGTGTTGGATCCTTCGTGGTAGTCACAAAGTGCTTTCCACACATTGTATGCAGATCGGAGGTGTGCAACACGATCGAAGTCGCTTTGTGTTAATCCTTGTATGATCAAGTTCCGTGCCTTGTTGTTGTTGTCGACGTCTCTCAGATTTGTAGCTGTAACTTGATTGTTTGATAGCACTTTGTAAGACTTGTATACCTTCTCCCATATTGCAAAGCCTTGTGCCTGGATGAAAGCCTCCATGCGTGCCTTTCAAATCTGAAAATCAATACCAGCGAACACACAAGGTTTGGCAGAGTACTTCTCCATGATGATTAGTCAAAACACGCGCAAATCACAAATATTAGAGCACCGTGGCTCTGATACCAATTTTAGGATCGAAGAGCACGTGAAAAGCTACCAGAGGGGGGGTGAATGGTAGATTTAAAAATCTTATGCAGCGGAAACAATTAAACCCCAACCCCTTCGGCAGAAAAACGATCTTTTAAAGAAATCATTTGTGAGACTAATCTAAATGTGTTTCACCATGACAAAAGTGATATATATCAGAGATAATCAAGTCACGAAGACAACACAACAAGAATCACTCAAATCCGTTGAGAAAAACTCAAGTTATGATCGAAAGAACAAACAAAGGTCAATCTGCCCTACTCGAGAAAAATTAGTTCTGGAACGCTGCAAAGAAACTCGTGTAGATCATATACCACAAATCCAATGACCGTGAACTTTTGACAGATGATAGATAATCAAGTTTTTAAGACAACCCAAAAAGAATCACGTCAATTGGATCTGTAAAACTCGAGTTATGATAAAACCACCGACGAAAGGCAGTGCTGTCCAGAAACTCAACGAGTAAAACTTGTCTGGAAAAAGTCGGACAAACAAGGCACAAAAGTTCCTTCAAACTACAAATTTTATTCAATAGAACACAAGAGGAACAGCCCCAAAGTCGTGCACCACGAGCTCTAGGCTCCCTTGCTTATATAACCAGCTCGAAAGCCAACTCAACTCAAATCAGGAACGGAATCCTACTCTGTTCACGAATCGTAACTTTCCATAACTGCTTAGGATTCTTCTATACGCAGATAGAAGCAATCTTAAGACTTCCAAACACCTTAGGAATGTATACCACATTCCTAAACAACTCAAATTCGTGACCCACACGAAATCCTATCATAACCAACTCAAATGTTTCCATATTTGAGTCAAACCCGACTCAGCCGCAGCCTGAGTCCATAACCTAGTTGGTTGGACCTTTCCGACCAACACTTTACGTCGACATCTGTTCATCACATCTCAGAACCATGTAGCCACGTCCTTGCACTCCTTGCACACGTTCAAACATCTTCCAATGACGTCCATGATGCCTTCACATGCATTGTTCTTGATTCAATCATGCTGCGCAACCTCCTGATCAGCTCAACCACAATTCCTCCTGAATTTGGTTGTTGGAACCTCATCTCCTCCTTGAGACTAGTCCAATAGATCCCATCACCAGCCATGTCTTGAACTCAAGCAGCACCTGCACATGAATAAACAACCAATCCATACGAGCCCAAGTCCTTGACTTGACTCAAGTTAGGTCCGAACACAACAACTTACGTGAGAACCTCACATAAGCATGTTGCAAAACCACAGTAACACGATATCATTCATGTCAACCAAAAACGCACCAAAAACTTAGCAAATGAATACTAAGCAATCTTTCCAACAATGTAAATCAAGTACGAAGCATTGCAAATGAAAAGCAGAAGCACTGCAGTCAAGTTCCGGACCTTGCCAGAGCAACCCGGACCTTGAGCCGGAGGTAACAAAAGCTAGTAAAACCTAGCGCCGGAACTTACCAAAACTAGTATAACCAACTAAACCCAAAAGCCAGAGCTAGAAAAATCAACTCGGAGCTTAGCAAAAACACGCCGGAGCTAAAGACAAAACTCACCGGAGCTAACCAATGCTAGTCGGATCTTAATAAAAAGGTGTTTTGGTGATAATTAAAACTTTTATCGTCAAAGCAAGTGTATTCACTACGAGCCAATGTATTCAACACACATAGGTCTTACAGAAACACACCCCAAGAGCTCAAGTACAAATAATCTCACACATTGCACAAAGTTATACAGGACCAAACTAGTCTGACTGACCCCGGACTAGTCCAATATCTTTTTGTATTAGATCGGACAAGTCCTCACAATGCGGACTTGTCCACACAGTATAGTTTTCACTGACCGGACTAGTCCAATATCACCATGGACCAGTCCGATATCTCTCTGACTAGAATCGGACTAGTCCTCCCCAGTGCGGACTAGTCCCCCAAACACTTCATGAGTTGCACGAAATCGAACAAGTCCGATAACACCACGGACTAGTCTGATATCTTTCTGATGTCAATCGAACAAGTCCGATGTTAGCACGGACTAGTCCGAAATCCCTCTAACATAAATCGGACAAGTCCTCCAAGTGCAGACTTGTGCCCCAAATTCACTAAGGGATTTACCTGTCCAGACAAGTCTGATATTTATCGGACTAGTCCGAAGATTTCCAGAACCAAATCAGACTAGTCTGCTTTCACTTCAGACAAGTTCGTTATTTCGGGACACTTAGGGTTTCCTACAAGCAGCACACCGGACTAGTCCGGTGTCCACCACGGACTAGTCCGATCTTTCTAAACCCTAACGGTAACTTTTGGGAACCCCATATAAATAGGTGTGCACGGCCCAACTTTCACATCTCTCGACACCCTGCGCCGTCACACCCTCCAAGAGCCTAGAAAACTCATCTCTCCATGCGATACAACGCAAGAAAGCTTAATACTTTGAGGATACACTTTGGATCCAAGGAGAGACACAATTCTTCACTCATTGAGATCTTGGTTTGATTTTCTAACATACTCCTGTGGTTTTCATTTTAATCTTAATAGTGTGTTCTTGGTGGTGTTAATCTTGTAATCTTGGGGAGCCCTCAACTTGTGAGAAGGCCCCTTGAATTTGGTTATTTTCCCTTTGTGATTAGTGAAAAGGATTGGCCTCTGTGGTGATCCAACGAGGGTAGGTTTGGAGAAGACCTGGTCCTTTCGTGGACTCCTCAACGTCGATGTAGGTTGCCTCTGTGGGAACCGAACCACGAGATAAAGAGCTTGTGTTCTTACTTTGCGCATATCGTTCTTACTCTTCATATCTATCTAGGGTTTCAATCAATATTGTTTACATTACGTTGAAACATTGAATATAAGAATAACATGTGCTACATCCTAGTTCATAGTAGTGTGACACTCCAATTACAAGTACATTTCCGCTGCATACAGTCTAGGATCGAGATAATCGATCAAACTTGATCAATCTAGTCCTCACGCACCGGACTAGTCCGCACTCTACCAGACTAGTCCGATATCTTGGGATTTGATCAGTTTGTTAAGTGTTGCAGGTTCCGACTATAATTAAAAAAGGCCTATTCACCCCCCTCTAGGTCACATTCAATTAGTATCAGAGCCACACTCTTCAAAAGGATACTAATCGCTCGAAGAGAACATGTCAGACATGATGGACATACACAAGAGCATCAACCAAGAGAAGGTTGAAGAAGAAAAGAACCAAAAATTGGAGAGGCTCCTCGAGGCCATTCAAGACTTCGAGTATGATGATGAGGAGATGCTGGAACTCAAGGCGCTCCTAAGGAAGAAAACCCTCTCCAAGGGAAAAGTGAAGATCCAAGACGTAAAGAAGAAGAAGGGGAGTAGTCACACTGACTACTCCCGACATCCTTTCAACTACGATCGTCTTAATTCTAGCAATAATCACTATCTATCTATTCCACTTGGAAAAGCCCCACACTTTGATGGCAATGACTACTCAATATGGAGGCAGAACATGAAAATGCACTTGATTTATGTCAATCCTAGTATCTGGCATATTGTTTGTACAGGAATAGATATCCCGGATGACGATGAAGAGCTTACACCAAGCCAAGAGCAAGCAATTCATCGGAATGCTCAAGCTGCAGCAGTCATTACTTCTTCGCTCGGTCGGGACGAGTTCACCAAAGTGGACATATTCGAGATTGCAAAGGAAATCTGGGACACTTCGCAAACTGCACATGAAGATGATCGTGATGTGCGAGAGGCGAATATCGAAATGATCTAAGGCGAATTGGGAAGATTCACCATCGAAGAAGATGAGTCGCCACAAGACATGTACAACCGGCTAAAGACGCTCATCAACAAGGTCTGAGAATACGGAAGCAAGAAGTGGAACGACCACGAGGTGGTGAAGCTCATTCTTAGAGCTTTCATGATTCGCAATGTCACCTTGTGCTCGATGATCAGAGAAAGGCCCGAGTACAAGAAAATGACCCCGGATGAGTTGCTTGGGAAGATCATCAATTTCAAGATGATGGAAAAGCAAGTGAAGCATGTCAAGAAGATTGCCGACCTCACCTCGGCAAAGAAGAAAGGGGTCGCATTGAAGTCCACTTGCAAGCCCTAGTCAAGAGAAGCTCGAGAAGCTCGACTAGAAGAAGACGGTGATGATCAGAGCAGCGACTTGGATGAAGATGACATGATACTATTCATGAAGAAATTCAAAAGGATGATGAAGAAAAGACAAGGGGCTAAATTAAGTGAAGGGAAGTACAAGGAAAAATCAAGAACAAATTTGAGGCGGGCATGCTATAACTGTGGTGAGTATGAACATTTTATAGTTGATTGCCCATATGAAGAAAACAAGAAGAAGACCAAGGAAACAAAGACTCAACCCAAGAAATTCTTCAAGAAGAAGAAGCAAGCTGAATGAGCGCATCTAGGGAAAGAGTGGGACTCAAATGATGAGTCCTCATCCGAAGAAGAAGAGGAGATGGCTAGCATAGCCATCAAGAAGACATCCAAGAAGTCCACTCTCTTCCCCACTCTCGGCGCATGGAAGGGGATCGGCACTTGCCTCATGGCAAAGGAAGGTAAACGAAAGGTAACAACCAAATCCTCTTCCTTGCATTCCTATTCTAGTGACAGTGAAATTGCTAGTGATAATGAAGATATGCTCATTGGCTTAGATAAGAAAACAGCTGCAAAATGAAATTTCTACTTGATCAGCTTGTTGAGAAGGAGAAGTTGATAAACCATCAAGAAGATATGATTATCTCTCAAAAGGAGGAATATCTTGAACTTGACAAGCTTCTTGGACTTGAAAAGGTGCGAAGCAAGTCACTAGAGCTTGAGTTAGCTTCAAGCAAGGAAGCTTGCTTGGAGTTAAGCGACTCAAATGCTACAATCAAGTATGAACTTGCTAACCTAATCAAGGTTAACAAGATCCTTGAGGTACAAGTTGAGTCACTCAAGCCAAGTGACCCTTCATCCTCTTCAAGCTCGCCTTCTCAACTCCTTAAAATTGAAACTGCTTCGACTTGTGCATATGGTAAAGTTGACACTAGCTTGAAAGACAAGTCAACCTCTACCAAGGATAAGCATCCTGCCCAAAGTGGCATATTTGACAAGGAGAAGGTCAAATAAGCATGTAGTGCATACTTGGCCAAAAGACCTCCTAATGTCAAATATGGCATTGGGTTCCTATGGTGAAAAGCAAAATGCTAGAAGCCATAATAATAACAAGGAGAGCATTGTCTTTGTGATGGGAAATTACTCTCAAGCTAGGAAGTCCAACAAAATCAACACACAGTAACACCGGACTAGTCCGGCACCAGCACGAACAAGTCCGGACCTCCAGACAAGTCCGGTGACCTGGACTAGTTCTGTTTATAAACAACAACAGTTGCTATTTAGAACTTTTAATGCATCTTATGTTATAATGAGAAGTAATTTTGGTAAAATTTATGCTCATGATGTCGAGCCACGCCATGGGAACACCAAGTCTCATGTGTGGATGCCCAAATCTCTTGTAACTAACCTCCAAGGACCCAAGCAAGCTTGGGTACCTAAAACCAAGGCTTGATTTGTTGATGTAGGCCTATTCCTCCGGTGGATCTAAATGGGTGCTAGATATTGGTTGCACCAACCATATGAACGGAGAAAGAAGGATGTTCGTTGAGTATGAAGAAAATGAGGATTCAAGCAAGGGCATCTATTTTGGAGACAATAGTAAAGGAAAGGTGCTCGGTACAGGTAGAATTGCCATATCATCTCAACATACTCTTTCTCATGTGTTACATGTTGATTTCTTTGATTATAACCTATTGTCCATATCTCAATTATGTGACAAAGGTTATAATTGCTTGTTCACTAATGAGGGTGTGACCGTCTCTAGAAGGGGTGACAGTTCCATTGCATTCAAGGGTATGTTAAAGGGAAGGCTTTACCTTGTTGACTTCAACAAAGATAATGCCGAACTTTACACATGCTTCATTGCAAAGACCAACATGGGTTGGCCGTGGCATAGACGGCTAGCGCATGTTGGTATGAGGAATCTTCAAAAACTCCTCAAGGGCGATCACATCCGAGGTTTGAAGGATGTTGTTTTTGAGAAAGACAGGTCTTGTAGCACGTGCCAAGACGGGAAGCAAGTTGGAGCAACTCATCCCGCGAAGAACGTCATGAATACAACAAGACCGCTCGAGCTACTTCACATGGATCTTTTCGGTCCAATTGCTTACATAAGCATCGGTGGTAACAAATATGGTTTAGTGATTGTTGATGACTTTTATCGCTTCACTTGGGTTTTCTTTTTACATGATAAGATAGAAACACAAGGAACACTCAAGAAGTTCTTCAAGCGAGCCCTTAATGAGTTATCTTTGAAGATCAAGAACATACGAAGTGACAATGGCACGGAGTTCAAGAACACTCAAGTTGAGGAGTACCTAGATGAAGAAGGGATAAAGCATGAGTTTACAACACCTTACTCCCCTCAACAAAACGGAGTTGCTGAAAGGAAGAACCGAACCCTCATAGAGATGGCAAGAACAATGCTCGATGAATACAAGACCTCCGGTCGGCTTTGGGCGGAAGCAGTTAACACCGCTTGCCACGCCATAAACCGACTCTACCTTCATCGACTACTCAGAAGACATCATAAGAGCTACTCACCGGTAACAAGCGTAATATTTCATATTTTTGGGTTTTCGGTTCTAAATGCTATATTTTGAACAAGAAGCCTAGGACTTCAAAGTTTTCTTCAAAATCCAATGAAGGTTTTTGCTTGGTTATGATTCGAACTCTTACGCCTACCGTGTCTTTAACAAGACCTCCAGACTTGTTGAAGTAGCACATGACGTAGTGTTCGATGAAACTAACGACTTCCAAAAGGAGCAAGTTGATCCATATGTGCTAGAAAGAGAAGAAGCTCTTTGCCAAGCACTAAGAAGAATGGCATTGGGTGAAATTCGACCACAAGAACCACCTCTACATATGCATGAGGAAGATGAACCACAAGAGGAGGCCAATGATCAAAGGGGAGCTTCCATACAAGATCAACCTGAAGAAGGTGAAAATGATCAACAAGTCAATGAGGGCAACTATCTAGGGGGGAAGAAGATGACCATGAAGATTCAAGACCACAAGTCCCACACCCAAGAGTACACCAATTCGTCCAAAGGGATCACCCAATCGACAAAATCATCGGTGATATCCAAAAAGGAGTAACTACTAGATCTCGCATAGCTAATTTTTGTGAGCATTATTCGTTTTTATCCTTTTAGAACCGCACAGGGTTGAGGATGCATTGATCCGGATTGGGTAGTGGCCATGCAAGAAGAACTCAACAACTTCAAACGGAACGAGGTGTGGGAACTAGTCGAAAGACCCAAGTTCAACGTCGTTGGCACCAAATGGTTCTTTCGCAACAAACAAGACGAACATGGGGTGGTGACAAGGGACAAGGCACTTCTTGTGGCCAAAGGGTATTCACAAGTCGAAGGTTTATATTTCGATGAAACCTTTGCTCCTGTAGCTAGACTTGAGTCTATTAGAATATTACTAGCATATGCTACTCACCATGATTTCAAGCTCTATCAAATGGATGTGAAAAGCGCCTTCCTCAACAGACCAATCAAGGAGGAGGTGTATGTGGAGCAACCCCCCGGATTTGAAGATGAAGAGTTCCCCGACCACGTCTTTAAAATGTGTAAGGCTCTCTACAGCCTCAAACAAGCTCCTAGAGCCTGGTATGAGTGTCTTAGAGATTTCTTAATTGAAAATGGTTTTAAGATCAGTAAAGTAGATTATACATTGTTTACAAAGAACTTTGAAAATGATCTCTTTATTTGTCAAATCTATGTTGATGATATTATCTTTGGTTCAACTAACAAATATTTTTGTGAGGAATTTAGTAAGATTATGACAGATAGGTTTGAGATGTCTATGATGGGAGAGCTATAGTACTTCTTGGGATTCCAAGTGAGGCAATAAAAGGAAGGGATGTTCATAAGCCAAACTAAGTACACTCAAGACATACTCAAGAAGTTTGGAATCGACAAGGCGAAGCCTATAAAGACTCCCATGGCAACGAATGGTCACTTGGATCTCAATGAAGATGGACCAAAAGTCGATCAAAAGGTATATCGCTCCATGATTGGATCTCTACTCTACTTATATGCACCTAGGCCAGATATTATGTGGAGTGTATGTTTGTGTGCAAGGTTTCAAGCCAACCCAAAAGAGTGTCATTTGACAGCCATAAAGAGAATCTTGCGGTATTTCAAGCCAACCTAGGTCTTTGGTATACCAAGGGTTCCAAATTCAATCTCATTGGTTACTCTGATGCAGACTATGCCAGATGCAAAATAGATAGAAAAAGTACCTCCGGTACATGCCAATTCCTAGGTAGATCTCTAGTTTCTTGGTCCTTCAAGAAACAAAACTCCATTGCCTTGTCCACAGTCGATTCGGAGAATGTTGCAGCCGGTACTTGTTGTGCACAACTCCTTTAGATGCAACAAACTCTTAGGGATTACGGTTACAAAATGAACCGTATTCCACTCCTTTGTGATAATGAGAGAAATATTAAGATTGCCCATAATCCCATTGAGCACTCTAGGACCAAACACATAGACATCTAGCATCATTTTTTGAGAGACCATTCAATGAAAGGAGACATAGCCATTTCCCATGTCAATACCGAAAAGCAACTAGCCGGTATTTTTACCAAGCCACTAGATGAAAAACGCTTTTGCGAGCTCCAAAATGAACTCAATATCCATGATGCTCGGAATGTGGCTTGAAAACTAGAATACCTGTATGAACTCTTCAAAATATATTGTTTGAGTTGCGAAAATCATCTTTCCCACTTTTCTCCAAAAACTATGTCAACTACTTGATCTTGGTGAATTATGATCATTGCTTGATTGTTGAATGCCTACTGATCATATTCATCAAGATTAATTGATTTGCTTTGCCTCCATATTTTCTTAATAAGTACCTTCGAATATATACGAATGGGCTATGCATTTCTTCTCTGGTGACCACGGACTAGGCCGTGGTCGCCCGGACTAGTTCGCCCATGCAGACTAGTCCGCAGAGTAACTGTAAGTCCTAACTAGTCCGGTCGAACACGAACTAGTCCGATATAGGCTCTAGAAAAGTTCGGACTAGTCCGATTATTTTCGGACAAGTCCGATTTTTTGACTCCATAACCCTAGCCGATGCCAAACCCTAATCCTCTTCATCCTCACAACCTCACTTACGCTATCTCTCCTCGCTCGAGCTCCCAAAGGCGATTTCCTTCATCCTCCATCAAAACTCTTCGTGTTTTGGTGGAAAATGACCTCCATTACTTAGGGATTGAAGACCACGGACTTGTCCACTCCTTCAACCCCTACATCTCAAAGAATCAAGGCCTTTCAGTAAACTCTCATCCCAAACCCTAGAATTCGTGATTTCCTTTGTTGTTGATCAAATAGCTTAGTTCCTTTCACAAAATACATGCTTCCTTGATGTATTACATTGATGCTAAGCTATTTGTGCATTAGGAATCACCATTTGTCTCATAGTTATGGTTTTAGGGGTTGAATACCGGACTAGCCCTGTCCATGCACGGACAAGTCCGGTCACCCGGACTAGTCTGTGCCTGTACACCATACTAGTCTGATTTGTTTTTGAACTCAACCCTAATTACTCATTCCTTAATGCAATTCCTTGTCATCCACTATCATTCATACCTTGTGTAATCCGTTCTCAGGACAATGTCGAGCACCAACGACGAAATTTCCAACTTCGAGGATGAGATGGACCAAGAAGCCTTGCTTCGGTCCCCGATGGGCCAAGGCAAGAAGCGCCAAGAGCGCCCGTCTGAGCCGGCACCCTCTCCTCCGCAGATTAGACGCAAGGTTCTCGTGAAGAAACCTGCGTCAAAAGTTAAGGGTGTGGCTGCAGCAGGCCCTAGCTTGACAACCTCTCGCCATGCTAAGGGCAAAGGAAAGGGGATTGCCACGGGCCCAATTGGCCCCCTCAAGATGTCAGCTCCAAGGCAAGGGGCCCGAGATCCCGCTAGGGAGAAGTTCAATGGCAAGGGCAGCGACACGACTGTGAAGTTCAGAAATGTGGATTGTTATAGCTGACCCAAGCAGGCTGCTGATGGGAGGTTCTGGAGTAATTTCCATGTAGACTTTTACAAGTTTGTCTATCTCCCAATGAAGACCCCAGATGTGCGCAGCCAATGGATAGATTGGGCGCACTTTGAGAGGAAGGGTTGCTCACCTTTTATTGAGGTGGTCGAGGAAGTTGAGAGGCATGGATTGAAGGATTTGTTTGCCTTCCGGAACAACTGGAACGACGAGGTCATTGCTCAGTTCTATGTGACATGCCACTTTGCCAGTGATGAGGAAGAGCGGGTGACTTGGATGACTCATGGATCCAAGTACACCATTACCTATGACAAATTTGCAAGATGGCTACATCTTGAGAGCTCCAGCAATGACAACTTGATCATTCACAACATTGGTGTCATTGAGAAGGACAAGATGAAGTTTCTTTATGACCCAATCTTATAGTTCAATCCTCCTTCCACCAAGAACATGAAGCCTTTCTCCATGGTGCTCAACTGAGTCCTCAGGAAGACCAATTCCCCAAAGGATGGGGATGCTGGAAGTGTTCAGGGATATCTCAGGACCTTGATGAAGGTCATAAGCAAAGACAGAAAGTTTGATGTCTTTGACTACATTTGGAACGACATGGTCAACATCTCTTGCACGCCGAACAGATCCTGTGGCTATGCCCCATACCTGATGTTTATGATTGAGAAGGTCACAGGCATCGAGTTCGTCAAGGATGTGGAGCACACCCCCTTGAGGCCCTAGAAGCCTCAACAAGCAAGTGTTCAAGCTGCTGCTTCTCCTGCATCCAGTGCAGAGGCTCCAGTGAGAGCTAGTGGAGATGCTAGGGCTGCTCCCGCCACTAGGGCCCCTCCTCAAAAGTGGTCACCAAGTGGCATCTTGAAGTACATGTCAGCAATTTTTGCTTCTTGCAAGAAGGCCGAAGTAAACACGCACAAGCTGAACAAGGCGAGAAAGGTCGATATGCGATACGTCAAGGTGAATGTGAAGAACATCTACCAAAAGCTGGAGATCGAGCCCATTGGGTCTCCAGTCATTTCCGATGACTCCGCCTCAGATTTCACCGAGCTCGGGCCCTTGACTCCCTCCGAGCTTGCTTATTTTTGCATTGGGGGCTCGAGTGGAACCGTTCCTCCTCCTCCTCCTCCTTAGCCTAAGAATGAAGATGAAGATGATGAGAGGACCAACAACGAGGCTTGAAGACCTTAGGTCCCTCCTCTCCTTATTTTTTGTGTCTTCATGCCAAAGGGGGAGAGGTTGAGGGGGAGTCTTAGGCTTTATCTGTAGGTTGTGAGGAGAGCTATCTTTTGTATCTTTTGTCTCTTTGTGAGTTGTAAGACTTATATAATGCTCTTTTGATACTTTTGGTCTTGTGATGCAATGTTATGAACTGCTTATGAAGATATTTATGAAATCTGTGATTTTGCTCTAAAAATGACACATATGCTTGTTGTTGATATATTGATGTGAATTATGTCATTGTCATCATGATTATCGTTTATACATACTTAGTTTTGCATCCCACCATAAAGAGTGCACATATGACTTATGTTTTCATTGCTTAATGTGCTTCAAACTCATATGTGCACACTTTATGAAAATCTCAACTTTTTATCATATTTTGTGAAATCTCAATTGGTTGTCATCAATTACCAAAAGGGGGAGATTGAAAGTGCATCTAGGAATCCCTTATTGGTTTTGGTTGATATATGACAAGCAAATGAGATCCTAACCACATTGTTGAGATAAGCACAGGTTCTAATGAAAGAATGAACAAAGCACCAAAAAGAAGAGAATGAGGAGCAATGCGGGAAAGAGCTCAAGAACCAAGTGTAGTAGATCATTGTGTATGGAGTATGTTAAGGAAACACACCCCAAGAGCTCAAGCACAAATAATCTCACACATTGCACAAAGTTATACAGGACTGGACTAGTGGGTCTGACCCCGGACTAGTCCAATATCTTTCTGTACCAGATCGAACAAGTCCTCACAATGCGGACTTGTCCACACAGTCCAGTTTTCACTGACCAAACTAGTCCGATATCACCACGGACTAGTCTGATATCTCTCTGACTAGAATCGGACTAGTCCTCCCCAGTGCGGACTAGTCCCCCAAACATTTCACAAGTTGAACGAAATCGTACAAGTCCGATAACACCACGAACTAGTCCGATATCTTTTTGATGTCAATCGGACAATCCTGATGTTAGCACCGACTAGTTAGAAATCCCTCTGACCTAAATCAGACAAGTCCTCCAAGTGCGGACTTGTTCCCCAAATTCACTAAGGGATTTACCTATCTGGACAAGTCCGATATTTATCGGACTAGTTCGAAGATTTCCAGAACCAAATCGGACTAGTCCGCTTTCACTTCAGACAAGTTTGATATTTCAGGACACTTAGGGTTTTCCTACACGCAATACACCGGACTAGTCCGGTGTCCACCACGAACTAGTTCGATCTTTCTAAACCCTAACGATTACTTTTGGCAACCCCATATAAATAGGTGTGCACGGCCCAACTTTCACATCTCCCGATACCCTGCGCCGTCACACCCTCCAAGAGCCTAGAAAACTCATCTCTCCACGCAATACAACGCAAGAAAGCTTAATCCTTTGAGGATACACTTTGGATGCAAGGAGAGACACAATTCTTCACTCATTGAGCTCTTGGTTTGATTCCCTAACACACTCCTGTGGTTTTCATTGTAATCTTAATAGTGTGTTGTTGGTGGTGTTCATCTTGTAATCTTGGGGAGCCCTCAACTTGTGAGAAGGCCCCTTGAATTTGGTTATTTGCCCTTTGTGATCAGTGAAAAGGATTGGCCTCCGTGGCGATCCGACGAGGGTAGGGTTGGAGAAGACCCGGTCCTTTTGTGGACTCCTCAATGTGGAGGTAGGTTGCCTCTGTGGGAACCGAACCACGGGATAAAGAGCTTGTGTTCTTACTTTGCGTATATTGTTATTACTCTTCATATCTATATGGGGTTTCAATCAATCTTGTTTAAATTACGTTGAAACATTGAATATAAGATTAACTTGTGCTACATCCTAGTTCATAGTAGTGTGACACTCCAATTACAAGTACATTTCCGCTGCATACAGTCTAGGATCGAGATAATCGATCAAACCTGATCAATCTAGTCCGCACACACCAGACTAGTCCACACTCTACCGGATTAGTCCGATATCTCAGAATTTGATCAGTTTGTTAAGTTTTGCAAGTTCTGACTAAAATTCAAAAAGGCCTCTTCACCCCCCCTCTAGGCCACATTCAGTGGTGATGAAGCTGTTTATCATCTTGCGTCCTATGGAACCCTTCTTTTTTTTGTTGGAGTTTCCAAAGGTGGTATTGACCTTGTTCTGCTTTTCTTCACAGGTAGTAGGACCTAAAAGGTTAGGGCATTCTATATGAAAAGTGTTTTGTCTTACCACATTCAAAGCAGCGTTGTGGTCTAGAGCTTCCTCTCCTTCTAGTTTTCATATTTTGCAGTGCTTTTGAGAATATAGTAGAGATAAGTGCTAACTCCTCTTCTGGAAATTCCTCGATCTGCTCCAGGGTTAGTGAGGACAACAAAGCAAGAGTATTGCAAGATGATGATTGGCCGGAGCTGGGCATATCACGTTGTGAAATGAATGCAATAGACTTATTTGGATTCTTACGTGATAAAATGTCAATTTCATGAGTTTTTAGTTTAGAGTAAAGCACATCTAAAGTAAGAGTACTCATGACAGTTGATTCACGAATGGATGTTACATTCATCTTCCATAATGTCATGTCTAATGCACTAAGGATTTGCCTATCATTCTCAGCATCAGAAAAGTTTACATTGACACTACGTAGATTACTGAGAATTTTATTAAACCGGGGAAAAAGTTGATCGATGGACTCACCAGGCTGCATCTCGAAATGCATGTATTCCTTTTTGAACATATCTTGCTTTATCTCCTTGATCGTGTTGGATCCTTCATGGTATTCACAAAGTGCTCTCCACACATCGTACGCCGATCGGAGGTGTGCAACACAGTCGAAGTCGCTCTGAGTTAGTCCTTGGATTATCAAGTTTCAGGCTTTGTTGTTGTTGTCGACATCTCTTAAGTTTGTAGCCGTGACTTGATTGTTTGGCAACACATCGTAAGGCTTGTACACCTTTTTCCATATTGCGAAGCCTTGTGCCTGGATAAAAGCTTCCATGCGTGCCTTCCAAACCTAAAAATCAATGCCAACAAACACACAAGGTTTTGTAGAGTATTTCTCCATGATGATTAGTCAAAACACGTGCAAATCTCAAAGATTAGGGCACCGTGGCTCTGATACCAATTTTAGAATCGAAGAGAACATGAAAATCTACCAGAGGGGGTGAATGGTAGATTAAAACTTTTTTCAGCGGAAGCCACAAAAACCTCTCAGCAGAAAATCAATCTGTTAAGAAATTGTGTGTGTGACTAATCTAGATGTGATTAATCGTGACAAAACCAGTATATACTGTGGAAAATCAAGTCACAAAGAGGTCACAATAAGAATCAAGAAAATCCGTCGATCAAAGCTCAAGTTACGATTGAAAGATTGGACAAAGGTCAATCTGTTCTACCCGAGAAAAACCAGATCTGCAACACCGCAAAGAAACTCGTGTATATCCGAAACCACAAATCCAATGACCTTGAAATTTTCATAGATGATAGATACTCAATTTGTTAAGACAACCAAAAAAGAATCACATCAATTGGATTTGTAAAACTCGAGTTATGATAAAACCACCAAAAAAAGATAGTGTTGTGCAGGAACTTGACGAGAAAAACTTGTCTGAAACAAGTCGGACAAACAAGGCACAAAAGTTCCTTTCAAATGCGAATGTTATTCAATATAACACAAGAGGAACAACCCAAAATTCCGTGATCGCTCTCACGGTCGATACACCCGATCAATCAATCTCTCCTCGAGCTCTGGCTTCCCTCGCTATTTATAACCAGCTCTGTGGGCTATCTCTTCCAAAACACGAACTCTGTTCCTACTCAGAAAACAAATCACATCTAATAATAACTGCTCAAGATCTTCCTATTCACAGATAGAAACAATCTCGAGTCTTCGTAGCAAACTCAGAAACACATCCCGTATTCCTAAACATAATCTATTTTCGTGTAACACACAAAAACTACCATAACCAACTCGATATATCCCATACCGAACCATAACCGACTCCTCCGCAAAGTCATTATCCAATACGATCCAATCCCTCTAATCAGATCTTTCCTTCCATAACCCGTCTTCAGAACCATGTTGCCACGTCATGCACCGCATGCACACGTGCGAACACCTTCCTTCGACATCCAGTTTCCTTCATATGCACTGCCCTTGATTCAATCACCCTGCATTACCTCCTGATCGGCTCAACCACATTTTCTACCGAACTTGGTTGGTGGAACCTCATCTCCTCCCTAAGACTAGTCCAATGGATCCTGTCATCATCCATGACTTGAACTCAAGCAACACCATCACATGAACAAACAAACAATCTGTACGAGCCCAATCTGTGACTTGACTCTCATCAGTTCACAAAGAACAACACCTTACGTGAGCACCCCATGTAAGCATGTTGCCAACCACAGTAAAAGTGGACATTTTTATAACAGCCAAAACCCAACAAAAACTTAGTAAATGAATACAACATTTCAGAATGTAAAACAAGTTCGGAACAATTTAGAGAAACAATAAAATCAAGTTCCAAAACTTGCAAAAACTACTGAGAGCTAAAACAAAGTCAGTTTAATTACAACCAATAGGAGCATCCCAAAGTTAGCAGAACTAGCATCCGCTGAAGCTTGCCAAAACTAGTCGGAACTGGTCAACCCAAAAGTCGGAGCTAGAAAAACATGTCGGAGCCTAACAAAGACATGCCGGAGCTAAAAACAAAGCTCACC
This sequence comes from Tuctoria greenei, assembly GCA_036927565.1. NCBI lineage: Eukaryota > Viridiplantae > Streptophyta > Magnoliopsida > Poales > Poaceae > Tuctoria > Tuctoria greenei. Next base: position 187,727,875 of record JAYESD010000006.1, read on the forward strand.
GAATCTACCCAAAACAAGTCGGATCTATTATCGGACCTTGCAGAAGCTTGGACCTAAAGTTGGACATTGCTAAAAAGATGTTTTGGTAGTATTCAAAACTTTTATCATCAAAGCCAATGTATTCAGCACACATAGGTCTCACGGTGAGCAAAAGCTTTGATATATATTGCGATGCATCAAGATAGGGACTTGGATGTGTGGTCATGCAAGAAGATCAAGTGGTAGCCTATGCATCGAGGCAATTAAAAAAGAATGAACAAAACTATCCTACACACGATATTGAACATGCAGTCGTAGTGCATGCCTTGAAGATTTGGAGACATTACATTCTTGGTCATAGGTGTGAGATTTACACGGATCACAAGCGCCTCAAGTACATATTCGCTCAAACAGATCTAAATTTGAGGCAACGAAGATGGTTGGAGCTCATCAAGGATTATGATGTGGGAATCAATTATCACCCAGGGAAGGCTAATGTCGTGGCCGATGCTTTGATTCGAAAAGTAGTATGCCACCAGCTCACAGTTCGGGAGTTGCCATCCGAGCTATGCAAGGAGTTTGGAAGGTTAAATCTTGGATTTATGGATGAGATGGGAATGATGGAGCTAAATCCGACCTTGGAGCAAGAAATTTGAGGAGGTCAGGCCAAGGATGAGGAAATCCAAGAAATCAAAGAGAGGACCCAAGAAGGAGAGAATTGATATTCTATGAGTATGACCAAGGTGCTCTATGGCTTGGAAAGAGGATTGTTGTGCCTCATGTGAAGCGTCTCTGTGAAACAATATTAAAGGAGGCACATGATTCACCTTACTAAATCCATCCCGACTGTACAAAGATGTACCTGGACTTGAAGACATGTTATTGGTGGGCTAGCATGAAAAAGGACATAGCTGAGTATGTAGCTTTGTGTGATGTGTGCCAACGGGTCAAAGCCAAACACCAAAGGCCAGCTAGGTTATTGCAGCCATTGAAGATTCTGGAATGGAAGTGGGAAGAGATTGGTATGGATTTCATAGTTGGTTTACCTCACACTTCAGTAGGACATGACTCGATATGGGTTATCATAGATCGGTTGATAAAATCAGCTCATTTCATTCCTGTCAAGACTACTTATGGTGGAGCAAAGTTGGCAGAATTGTATATGGGAAGAATAGTGTGCTTGCGCGGAGTACTCAAGAGAATAGTGTCTGATAGAGCTTCTCAATTTACCTCAAGGTTCTGGCAAAAGTTGCACGAGTCAATGGGTAGTCAATTGAATTTCATTTCTCATATCATCCTCAAATGGATGGGCAAACCGAGAGGACAAATCAGATTTTGGAAGACATGCTAAGAGCTTGTGTGCTAAAGTATGGAGGAAGCTGGGACAAAAGTCTGCCATATGCTGAATTTTCCTACAACAACAGTTATCAAGTAAGTTTGAAGATGTCACAATACGAAGTGTTGTATGGGAGGAGGTGTAGAACACCATTGTTCTGGAATGAGACAGGAGAAACTCAAGTGTTTGGGCCTGATGTAATATGATAGGCTAAAAAAGCTAGTTCAGGTAATCGCTGAAAATTTGAGGGCTGCTCAATCACGACAAAAAGGCTACGCGGATAATAGGCAGAGAAACATAGCCTTTGAAGTAGGAGACTTCATATACCTTAAGGTGTCACCTATGTGAGGTCATAAGCAGTTTAATGTGAGAGGCAAGTTGGCACCTCGCTATATTGGACCATTCAAGATTTTGGCCAAATGGGGAGAAGTAGCATATAAAGTTGAAATGCCAGTGCATCTTTCCTATGTCCATGATGTGTTTCACGTTTCACAGCTCAAGATGTGCTTAGGGGTACTAGAAGAACAAGTGCCAATGAGTGAATTGGAATTGGAGGCAGATTTGACTTATGCCGAGCAACCGGTCAAAATCCTGGAAACCAAGGAGAGGGTCACGAGAAACAAGGTCATTCGATGGTGCAAAGTACAATGGAAGAATCATATGGAATCAGAAGGAACTTGGGAACTATAAGATAATCTCAAGAAGGAATTTCCCTATCTCCTTCCTTCTACGTCCAATCTCGAGGGCGAGATTCATTTTAAGGGGGTAGGTTTGTAACACCCTCATGTTCATCCATCATGCATTGCATACATTCTTATACATGTTTAACGTTAAGCAACATAAAACGGAACATGCTTAAAATGAATTAGAAGCTAAAAGTGCATCTAGGCATCCCTTGTGGGTTTTGGTTGATTTATGACAAACAAATGAGATCCTAACCAAATTGTTGAGATGAGCGCATGTTTTAATGAAATTATGAAGAAAGCACAAAAAGAAAGGAGAAAGAGAATCTATATGGAAAAGAGCTCAAGAGCTGAATAGATTAGATCATTGGTTATGGAGTGTGTTGGAGAAACACACCCCAAGAGCTCAAGCACAAGAAAACTCATTCACTGCACAAATTTTCAAAACACTGGACTAGTCCGATACACCCCAGACTAGTCTAATAATCCTTTTATTCAAAATCGGACAAGTTCCCAGTGCAGACTTGTGTGCACAGTCCAGGTTTACATAGACCAGACTAGTTATCACCACAGACTAGTCTGATATCTTTCTGACTAAGATCGGACTAGTCCTACCCAGTGCGGACTAGTCCTCAACACTTCACAGTTTTGCACGAAATCGGACGAGTCCGATATCACCACAGACTAGTCCGATATCCTTTTGATCCAAATCGGACAAGTCCGATATATGCCCGGATTAGTCCGAAAAAACCTCTGACTAAAATTGAACAAGTCCTCCAAGTGCAAACTTGTCCCCAATTCACATAGGGTTTCACCACCACCGGACTAGTCAGATATGTGTCAGACTAGTCGAACTTTTCTAGAGACAAAAACGGACTAGTCCGCCCCTGGCCGGAAAAGTCCGATATTTTGGGGCACTTAGGGTTTCCCACACACCGCACACCAGACTAGTTCGGAGTCCACCACTTCTAGTCCGGACTTTGAAAACTCTAACAGGAACCCTTGGAAACCCTAGTATAAATAGAGGTGCACGGCGCATCTATGATCTCTCTCGACTCCTAGCGCCATCACACCCTCCAAGAGCCTAGAAAACACGTCTCTCCACACAATCCAATGAAATAAAGATCAAATTTGTGTGGATCAACTCTAGATCAAAGGAGAGACACACCTTCACGTTTAAGCTCTTGGGTTTGATTCTCTAACACACTCCTATTGTTTTATTGTGGATTTTATGAGTGTGTTCTTGGTGGTGTTCGATTTGTAATCTTGGGGAGCCATCAACTTGTGAGAAGGCCCCTTGAACTTGGTGATTTATCCTTTGTGATTAGTGGAAGAGAATCGGCCTCCGTGGCGATTCAACGAGGGTAGGGTTGGTGAAGACCCGGTCCTTTTGTGGGATCCTCAACGTGGATGTAGGTTTCCTCTGTGGGAACCGAACCACGGGATAAAATCTTGTGTCAATCTTGTTCTTACTTTTTCATATCACATTCTAGGGTTTACTTGATCTTGCATATTTTAGGTTAAAACCTTGAAACTAAGTATTACCTTGTGCTTTACCAAGTTTAATTGAAGCAACATACTCTAGTTAAATCTTTATTTCCGCTGCATAGAGTACTTAGATCAAGATTATCGATCAAACTTGATTGATCTAGTCCGCATGCACCGGACTAGTGAGCACTCTACCGGACTAGTCCGATTTCTTGGTATTTGATCAAGTTGCTGAGTGTTGTAGGTTCCGACTAAAATTCAAAAAGGTCTATTCACCCCCCCTCTAGGCCACATTCAGAAGAAAAACAACACTTAAAAGTTTGTAGAAGTACGAACTTGTCCGGTTTATACACCGGACTAGTCTGGTTTCCCCTTCTGATGCCCCTTCGGACTTGTCCGTTTTTTGCTGCGGACTAGTCCGATCAAGTCTCTATTCCATTCCGGACTTTTCCGTGATTGAGTGTGGACTATTCCAATTTTTGGTGCAATTTTTGAATAAGTTGTCAAATCCCTAGACTTGTCTGATCTATGCCGGAGTTGTCCATTTTGCTCTCTGGACAAAACCGGATTTCTCTGGACCTCCTGTCGGACTTGTCCGTTTTCGTCTCTTTCTAACATTGGACTTGTCCAGTGTGCTCGACTCAGATTCAATATTTTCCTCCATGACCTGTTGTTGGGTATTTACCTTAATTGGGCCCAAGAACGTCGTGTCTAACCCCTGTGGAGCCTATGTAGGACCCCTACACGGCCTTCATCGCCCTGAACTTGAAATTCACCAAACCCTACCTCTCCAACTCTATATAAGCAACCCAACATCCCAATTTTTCACCTCTTTTCCACAATTGTAAGAAACCCAAATCCTAGTTTGTGAGAGCCGTCATCAAGAAATGATCCAAAAGCAAGGAGGAGAGGGAGAACACGAAGGAGGATCAATCGAGCAAGATCTTCATCGACTTTTTGTTCTTCATCACTAATTCACCCTCATCTCTTCATCACCAACCCTAGATCTCCAAGATTCAAGTGCAGCACACGATTCTCGGTCCTTGGAGTCCTACACACGTTGTACACCTTCTAATTTTCCTTTCCATGCAAATTCAACCCCAATTCTCGCGGGTCAAGAAAACCCTAATTCACAGTTTGTCTATAGGGTGGACTAGTCCGGTCCCTGTACCAGCCTTGTCCGGCCTCTGAATCTGTTTCAGCCTGAATTAATTCCAATTTGAATAGAATTCATTCCAAACCTGTCCAAAGTTGTTAAAAACTATTAGAACCAGTTAGTAAACATTTATATCAACTCATTAACAAGTCTCACCTCACAATTGCATTAATCATGCATTACATGGCATATTGAGTAATATATGAGCATTTATTGATTGTAATGTGTGTTGTGTAGTTTGTTGTGCGGAATAGAAGGTTTTGCTCTAGAGGGTGCTATCGGGGACCTCCAGCACCAGAATTTTGAAGCCTTAACCAAACTCAAGAGCAAGGCAAGTGTCCTTGAACATTTTGATCCTATTTTTAAATGTTTTGATTGCAAAATTGCATGCTTGTGTCAAATTGATGGGAAACCCAAAATAGGTGTCTACTAGTATTGTTGGACCATCCTTGTCGCTTGGGATATATTGTAGAGAGTCGGGAAGGACTTTTCCTTTTTGCTTCGCTTTAATTAATTAGGATGGGAAAACTACCAAATGGCTTAATTGTGAATTAATGAAGCTATGGATGATGAGAAATGATGCATGTGGTTAACTGGTAAACATGGGACTTGGGAGATCTAAGCAAGCATGGACTGTGGACTGGGTTGGATGTTATGGTGGTTTCACTTTCTTTAGATCTAAGGACCGGTTCGTAGAGCGACCATCTAGGATTTACAGTGCCACCACAAGACCAAGTATGGGTGCAGTGTAGCTGAATAATTAGGTGAGCTGCTGGTATTGTATGGACCATTGGATGGTGTGGGGAATGGGAGTCGAGAAGGGCTACCCTGGGAACCGCAAGGCACATGAGGGGGCCCGTGGGTGGGAGAATGGAGATTCAAGTCTGCTTGTGAAACCTTAGTGGGTCCATATATGCTAGTAGACCCTTTATAAAAGCTATTTTGTGATCTCTTTGCCACACACCAAATGAAGTGTGAGACGGCATAAGTGAGGTTCTTAGTCACCGAAAGGCGATGAAATTACAAACATGTGGGTAAAGTGGTACAACCTCTGTAGAGTGTGTCTAAAACTATCACGATAGCCGTGCTAGCAGTCATCAGCAACCTGGACCATCACATGATTAGTGGGAAACATGGTATTTTGGATGGTTTGGTATTGGTTATGGTTATGGTTTGGTATTGATTATGGTTTTGGTTATAGTATGGATATGGTTATGAATTGAATTGTGATAAATGAATATGGTTATTGATGAAAGCGAGAATCTAGAATATGGATGGATAATAAATGCTGATTTCATATTAGGATATTTATGTGGGCTATGATGGGATTATTTCACATAGACATAGTAAGACGCTTTTTACCTGTTTTTAAAAGTACTTTTCAGTAATTAGCCATTATTTATCATCAATTCCTTGTTTAAGCTACATATCATTATTTTCCCACACTTGCTGAGTACGACATGTACTCACCCTTGCAATTCCCCCACCAACAGATTTAGGTGATGTCTAGGAGTATCGTGATCATAATGCAAAGTACTATGTTGTGTGTTGTCGTCGACATGTATGTGGTGTTGCTTGGAGCCGCGCTACCCTTTACGCTTAGTGTTCTTAGTTGCTTAGCTTCATATTTAGATTATTTCCGCTGCTAAAGTTTCATCAATAATGATCATTAGAGTTGTAATTGAGGATTATTTGAGTATTGTAATAAAGTACCTTCTTAATTAACTTATGTTGTGGTAATTTTCTGTTTATAATTTGTGAATCACTTCTGTATGTGTGTTAAACATCCTGGGCACAAATATGCATCACGCTTGGTTCATTTTCGGAACCAGGTGTAACAATTCTTATGGCTTCTAATCTAGCAACAGGAGCAAAAGTTTGATCAAAATCCAGACCTTCAATTTGAGTGAAACGTTGAGCAACTAATCTAGCCTATTCCTAACTACAACCCTATCCTCACTTTGCTTATTTTTAAACACCCATTTAGTTCCAATTAGAGTATGACCTTGAGGTGGAGGTACAAGTTTCCAAACATTATTTCATTCAAAATTTTATAATTCTTCTTGCATGACAACAATCCAAGATTCATTAGTGAGTGCGTGTGATATATCTTTGGGTTCAAAAGAAGCAACAAAAGCAGAATGAGCGTGAGAGTTTGGATCGCAAAACCTGGACCGTATGACTCGTTTGTTCAAGCTCCCAATGATTTGTTGTGGAGGATGAATTTTGAGGGTTCGGAGGGGAGTAGACATTTTACAAGCTCCTTGTTCTTCATGTTCATCACAGATCGAAGAACTTGTGGCTTGAGGACGATCTGTACGAGCTGCAGTCGTTTTTGGTGCTGGTTATGTGTTGACGGCTGTTATATACCAATTTCACCCGTCAATATAACTCAATTATGTGAAGTAAATATCATTTCTTGCACACATCACCTTTTTATTTAACCTATTTCCACTTGTATTTGGAGAAATTGGTACATGCATGTATTTTATACAGAATTGAAGTGAAACAAAGTGTTGGATCCTATAAAATATCATCCCAGACAATCAAGCGCTGACATGTGGCACCACATGGATCAAATGGCCCAGAAACATAAGTATCTGAGGACATCCAACGGTGTAGCACTCATATCAAGGGTTGGGACCAACCTGGAAGCCACCTGGAGAAAGAACAAACCGTTTAGAGCTAGGACCAGGTCGGCTGATCTAGTGGTTCGACCGACCTCTTCCTAGCGCCAAACCCGATCAACTTCCACTTGTTGGCTCCTCCTAGCCTAAAGAAGTCAGTGGTGACTTATTCGCGCGCTTTTGGTGGTGGAAACTGACCCATCTACAAGCTATTAATAGGACCCCTCACCCCTCACTTCAACACACACCACTTGAGCATCATTCTATTGTATACACTAGTTCTCTTAGTCCTTAGTGGAGTTAGGCTATAGGGAGGAGAGCCTCTAGTCCCAAGTCCAAATTGGGGAAGGTATGGCTCATTTATCTTTTCTTATATTTGTTACATTATGCATAATAAAGATATTATCTTTAGTCTTCTTTTATTCATATACTTGGATGAAGCGTTTCTTGTTTGATTGTGGATTCCATGTATGTGGTAGGAATAGTCGTTATGATCATGCCATCATGTCATTATATGATCATCATAAACATTATAAACCCCCACTATAGTCTAAGTAGTTATGATATGATCATGTTAGTATGAATAACTTATGCTATGTCTCAACATTGGTTCAATAATGAATTAGTTCATTGCCTTAGGATGGCTTGTGTCGTGGCTCTTAAGGTATTTACTTAATAAGCTAGCATGGTGCTAGGATAGTTAAGTAGTGTTGGATGTCTCGTAGACCCACAGATTGAAGAGGAAGGCAGTAGGTGGTGACAACCCTATTTGTCATTTGTAATCCTTCACGTTAGGCTATGCCACAGGCTTTTGGCGGGAGTCATCCTAGTATTTCTAGGAGTAAACCTGTGCCCGATGTGTTGAACAACTTACATAAAGATATACCATTGATATGCTCATTAGTATCTAACCCAGGCTATGTATATGTATAGTAGAAGCATTGTAGGAGCAACTTCCCAATTCTTAGTCTAACCTCCATTAGGACTCATCTACTCTTTAGAATGCTTAGGTGTGTGTCACACTACCCATATATTATCAACTTACCCCTGTCTTGATAATTGATTATTATCCCATAGCTTGATCATAAGAGTAGTGTCTACTTTACTCCATTGCCTTCCTTTGGGATAAATACGATACCCTTGAGAATACTCTTGGGTGAAATGCTACACGCTAATTTTCGTCCGCTTGTGGACCTCATCTCTTACTAGAGATGATCTGTGACGTTAAGAAATGTGAAAAAGCATTTATGACACCATTGTCGGGGAAGGCAAAGGAAGTGAAGGATAGCTATCACTCGTGATTAAGCTATAGGTACTAATAGTTATAGACAGGATTACCCTTGTTTGTTTTCTCCTTTTGTGTGAAAACAGGGTAGTGTTGGCTAACACATTTTATGGGATGGCCAACGAGGACGCAAGTAATCAATTGAAAGATTATTCATGGCGTACCTTAACAAATGTCCGATAGGCAACACAATTGCCTTTCGCGGAAGAATTTTAGCTTCCAGTAGGAACCAAACTCATCGATCCCTAACTTAGGGGAGGCTCCAAGAATTGTTCTTGGTTTGCCTCCATCATGGGGTGGATAGTTCGCTCTTCATCCAACACTCATGTCATGGATCGGCTCCGTCAATCCATGACCACCTTTGTGCTGGAGCTGAAGGAGTCCTATTCTCATTCATCATAGATGAGAATATGGTCTCTACTCAAGGAGTGGATTGAAGAGTGCTCTAGTTCCTTTAGCTTGGCATGCACACCACTTAAAAAGGTGGACATGCTATCTAAGGAACTATACCTCCCATTGAAGTATCATGAAGATCAAGCCAATGGAGAAGTGTTTGGATGATCCAAGCCATGGATATTCACATCATTTGTGAAAATTCATGTCAACATGGGACACTTTGGGAATCATTCCTCTAAGACCCATGGGGATTCTTCCTTCCAATCACAACTCCAATGGCTATCACCAACAAGGAGGTCAAGGGTGGAATCAACATCACCCTTGCAATCAAGGAGGCTATGCGGATTTCAAGGGATCTAAGTTCAACTAGACTACCTTGAACTGTCTTGTCCATGGCCAAGCAAGAAATCAAGACAACATCCACATGAAGCCCTTGGCCAAAAACAATAAAATTAAAGATCATTCAAGATCCAAGATGTCCCACAATTACTTGTCAGGATTCCTACCCTTCTACCAAGCCCATGCAGCCTAGGGCAAGTGACATTGTGAATGAAGCGTTTCTTGTTCGATTGTGGAATCCACATGTCATCATGCCCATGAAAACTTTTGATCCATGAATAAAGTATGGGTTAACCTTAAGGAATATCCAGAAGGTCGAAGTGACACCCCTAAAGAAGGAGAAGCCTCACCATGCTCATAAGGAAATATCTTCAAGAGGCAGAAATCGTCGCTACATCAACAAGTGTCCGTAAAGACGACGGAGAGGCTAGGGCCATCATGTGGTCCACATGTCCAAATAACATGCCAAAGGAGATTTGGCATGTCAATCAAGAGAAGTTTTCGACATCTTCAACTCCAGTATTGGACAACAAATCATCAAACTAAAAGGGACGGAGGTAAGTCCCACTCATTAGACTTTAAAAAAATTCGATGAGTCCTTGCCAATAGGTTAATTGGTAGTTATCTCATATTTGATTTCCCAATTTCATATTTGAAATCCCCATCAATCTTTGCATTTGCATTTTGCAAGTTTGAATTTCCACACTTCCATGTTGGAAAGTAAAATTTCCAACCATTATAAAATTAAAATTTTAAATTTGGAAATAAATTTATTTTGCATATGAACCTTGGGCGTAGCCACTTGAATTCATGTTCTTAATTCAAACAAAAAATATTTCCCCTAATATTCAATGCATTTGCATGTTGTTTCAAGTTGGGCAAAACAATTTGGCAAAGGGTACAACTTGCTTTTGAGCTAACGTAACCCGTTTTTGAGTTGTTTTGCTTGTTCTTGATTTTAGTGCAGCCAAGACAAAATTGTGAAAGAGGTTGGAAGGCCCCATCAAGCACATATCCCCCCATCAATCTCATTTTGAGTTCATGGTGGAGGAATACTCAAGACGGTGGTCCAATTGAGGAGCAAGATGAAGCCCATTGAACTCCAACCTAAACTTGGCAGAAGGCATTGAACATAAGGGCTACACCAAAATTCATGGTTGTTTCTCACAGATTTTTGGAGAAATTCTAAAAAGATTTAAGTTACTCTCATTTGATTGGAAATACATACAAAAGCCATATGATACATTAGAATGATATACCTTATGCATATGCTATTTGTCTTCACATTGAGCTTTGTCAAACAAGTATAGAACTATATGAGGTTTCATTCATTACTTTTTGAATTCAAGACTTCACTTGCACATGCTACACTTCTACACTAGAAGTAAGCAAAATCCCATCGTTCCACAATAAAAAGAGAAGCTCCATACCCTTCATGCTTAGTACTCTCTGAAGTTTATTGCATAAAAAGGGAGTAGAAGACATGACTACAAGAAAAATAAAAAAATGCATGCTATCAAAAACACAAAAAAAAAAAGAAAAAAAAAAGAAAAGTAGCCATGTGTTCATCCCTGCAAAATGAGAGTCCGCTCAGAGAGGAGTCATCTCAAATATTCACATTCACTCCATCACACATGCACGAGTTTTAATCAAAATAGTTTTGAATTGATTTCTCCTAAGGCTTGCTTTTTTGACTTGGCAATATTATGTGTTGCAAATGTGCCTACTATAATCCCTACCAAGCTTCACATACAAGCCTTATTTTGTGGTAGGATGAATTGAGGCATAATGCATTGGTGAGGACATATTTCCACTACACATAAAGGAGAGACCGAAAGAATCAAATCGATATATTTAAAATATAAATTGAACTCTGCGGAATTTGAGTAGAACTTGATTTATAGGGTATGTATGCTCCATTTGCTGTTCTATCTTTCAACCACCCATGAATAGGAAATGGCATAAGTCCTATAATGACTTAAGATGGGTGAAGTACCATGCCAATTTTTGCTAAACTAGGTAGAGTATTTTGTTGTGCACATGGTACCTTTGAAAAATGGATTATTGTAGCAACTCCTGATCATCAACCTAAAGTCTGGACTTTGCTCGGGTTGAGCGAAGGATAAGCTTGGGGGAGTTTGTTGACGGCTGTTATATACCAATTTCATCCGTCCATATAACTCAATTATGTGAAGGAAATATAATTTCTTGCACACATCACCTTTCTATTTAACATATTTCCGCTTGTATTTGGAGAAATTAGTGCATGTAGGTATTTTATACACAATTGAATTGAAACAAGGGTTTGGATCCTATAAAATATAATCCTAGCCAATCAAGCGCCGACATGTGAACCACATGGATCAAATGGCCCAGAAATAGAAGTATCCGAGGCCATCCAACGGTGTAGCATCCATATCAAGGGATGAGACCACCTAGAGAAAGAACAGACTGTTTGGAGCCAAGACCAGACCTCTTCCTGGCACCAAACCCGATCAACTTCCACGTGTTGGCTCCTCCTAGCTTGAAGAAGTCAGTGGTGACTAATTCGCACACTTTTGATGGTGGGAACCAACCCTTATCCAAGTTATAAATAGGACCCCTCACTTCAGCACACACCACCTAAGCATGATTCTATTGTATACACTAGTTCTCTTGGTCCTTAGTGGAGTTAGGCTATAGGGAGGAGAGCCTGTAGTCACAAGTCCAAATTAAGAAAGGTATGGCTCATATATCTTTTCTTATATTTGTGACTTTATGCATAATAAAGATATTATCTTTAGTCCTCTTTTATTCATATACTTGGATAAATCGTTTCTTGTTTGATTGTGGATTCCATGTATGTGGTAGGAATAGTCTTTATGATCATGCCTTAATGTCATTATACTATCATCATAAACACTATAAAATCACTATAGTCTAAGTAGTTATGATATGATCATGTTAGTATGAATAACTTATGCTATGTCTCGACATTGGTTCTACAATGATTTAGTGCATTGCCTTAGGATGGCTTGTGCTGCGGCTCTTAAGGTATTTACCTAATATGCTAGCATGGTGCTAGGATAGTTAAGTAGCGTTGGATGTCTCGTAGACCCACGGATTGAAGAGGTAGGTAGTAGGTGGTGACAGTCTTATTTGTCATTTGTAATCCTCCACATTCGGCTATGCCACAGGCTCTTGGCAGAAGTCGTCCTAGTATTGATAGGGGTAAACCCGTGCCCGATGTATCGAACAACTTAGCATAAGGATTCACCATTGATATGCTCATTAGTATCTAACCTCGGCTATGTATATGTATAGTAGAAGCATTGTAGGAGCAACTCCCCAATTCTTAGTCTAACCTCCATTAGGACTCATATACCCTTTAGAATAGATTGCATAGGTGTGTGTCACACTACCCATATATTATGAACTTACCCCTGTCTTGATAATTGATTAGTATCCCATAGCTTGATCATAAGAGTAGTGTCTACTTTACTCCATTACCTTCCTTTGGGATAGATATGATACCCTTGGGAATTCTCTTGGGTGAAATTCTACACGATAGTTTCCGTGCGCTTGCAGACCTCATCTCTTACTACAGATGATCTGTGACGTTAATAAACGTCAACATTGTGGTGCATAATCAATAGCATGATCAACATCATTTGCTTCTCAATTCGTGGGCAGCAGCACCACTTCTTCATCTTCTTCGATGAAAATACTCTCCCCCTATGGATATGGATCTGGACCTGCAATATTAGAGCTAGTACCTGGGCTAGCTTCATCAAAAGAAACCTCACAGTTCTCCACAATTTTGTTAGTGTCAAGTAAAAGCACACGGTAGCCTCTAGTATGAGATGGATAACCAAGAAACATGCCATCAACACATCTAGCTTCAAATTTACCAAGACTACCATGTTTTTTAACAAAGCATTTGCAACAAAAGACCCAAAGTGTGTGACACTAGGCCTATGTCCAAACCGAATTCATATGGTGTTTTTCCTAGCTTAGCACGCAAGAAAAAACGATTTGAGACATAACAAGCAGTTACAATTGCATCTGCCCAAAAATTTCTAGGAGTCTCATATTCATCAAGCATATTCCTAACCATCTCAACTAAGGTCCTGTTCTTTCTCTCTACAACACCGTTTCGTTGAGGTACATAAGGTGAAGAAAATTGGTAATCTATTCCATCAGCACAAAAGTGATCAAACAATTGATTTTTAAATTCAGTTACATTATCAATTCTAATTGCTTTTAAAGATCCTGGTTGATCAATTGATAATCTAAGAAATAAAGTTCTAAAGTGACTAAAATCTTCATTCTTAGATGCCATAGAGTAAACCCAAGAGTATCGAGAATAGTTATCAACAATTACAAGAACATACCATTTAGCTACGAAGGATTGAACACGTGAAGGTCCTACGGTGTCAATGTGCAAAAGTTGACCCTGTTTAGTTGTCATAGTCATTGTAAGAGGAGCATGTGAAGCTGCAACCATCTTAGCATGTCTACAAGAATAGCACACAATTTATTTGTCTCCTTTTAGCTTAGGCAGCCCATGTATGCGATCAAGAGCACTAACACGCGTTAATTGATCAAAGCCTACGTGACCAAGTCTACGATGCCGAAAATATAAGTCCTTTGAATCATTAGCAACTAGACACCTATGCTTAGAGGATGACATATCAAAATCATCTTAAAAAACTCTTCCAAACCGAGACATGCTAAAAAAAGCTCACTATTTGAATCTACAACTTTGCAGGAATTTTAAGTGAAAATAATTTCAAGATTTTCATCTAGCAATTGTGAAACAGCAAGCAAGTTGTATTTCAAATTTTTAACAAGTGCCACATCCTTAAGAGTGTAGTGATGTTTTACTCTAATTTAACCCTTAGCAATTATAGGAGCTGAAGAATTATTGGCAAAAGTAACATTCTCTACACGTGACACGGAAGAGATGGAGGAGAATCATTCTTTGTTACCAGTCATGTGGCGTGAGCAACCTTAATACACAATCCAAATGTTCTCCTTCCTCAAGTATGTGACCTACATAGAAGCACAATATGTCGATGACTCAATATGGGGGTAAGTTAAAAGGTGTTTAGGAAACCAGTACTGAGTCACACGACGTCCACCAGGAATAACATGCGAAAGTTGAGATAAAACAGCAGGTTTATGAGCCAGAGTTTGAGAATTCTTTTTGCCAACTACTGACCTAAGAGGTGCTACATGTGTAGCACTAAAAACAGTAGATTTGGGAGCAAACTTTGCATGTTTTCGACTTATTACAACAGGTTGCATGTTCCTAACATTCGGTTCAGTATGAGCAACAAGTTTTGCTTGTTTGTTGTTTAGCTAGTCTATAACAAAAGTCTATGACATGAACATCTCTACCACAGTAGGTACAATGAAATTTAGCTTTGTTTTCATGTCTAGATGAGCAAGCAACATGTTTATTAGAAGCTGAATGAGACAACACCCCTGCAGATTTGAAAATCACTTCTTTGTGTTTAGGAACTGTTTGAATCGGACTACTTCCTAATGACTTTACAATTTTAGGTAGATGTGCCTTAGCATGAGCATGATAATCAAAACCTAAACTAGTTTTATCATTGCAATACTTGGAAGAATTCAGCAGCAAGTTTAGATCCTTATTCCCATTACAAGACCGCTCTAGTGTCCTATTCATGTAATGAAGTTTCTTTGACAGGTCTAGGTAGTTTTCACATGAAGTTTTTCCTTTCAGTTTGCAATTAGAATAATATTTAACTTCATCAGAATGTAAAGCATTGTTTGATATAGAAATATCATCCATAGCATCTTGTAGTTTCTTATCAAGATCATCACAAGTAGAACAATACAAATCAATTGTAGAACAGCTAGCATCTTTCAAGTTTTTATCATTAAGTGCAGCAAGCTCTCTATTCTTTTCAATCTCACACTCAAGTTTATCAAGTGTGGAGGTGTGTCCACTTCTTAGAGAGGACAATTTTTCATATATTAAATCACATGAGGAACAAGAATCATCACTAGTAATCAAGGATTTCAAATGATTAATTTCAGATTCTAGTGACTCAATTTTAACAACATTGTCCCTAAGCTTTTTTCCTTTTTGTTAACTATAACAGTGTCACGAGAAATAGCATCACACATTTCTTTGCAAGTAGGACATACCTCTTCATTGTCGCTGTTGTGTTATGCCTTCTCCATACTTGATCTTGACTTGCCCGCCATGAAGCACGAGTTTGCCAAATCATCTTCATCTTCGTCACTTCCGATGTCCACATTGCTCGAGCCAAGTTCTTGAAATGCGGAGATAAAGCTATTCACCAATTGGCGTCCTCTAAACCCTTCATTTTCTTGGTATTATTTACAAAGGATTGCTTCGTCCTTGTTTGCTTTTCATCACAGGAAGTAGTACCTGAAAGGTTAGGGCAATCCTTGCGAAAATGTCTTGTCTTACCACTTTCGAAGCATCGTTGAGGTCTGACACTCCCTCTCCTTCTAGTTCTCACATTTTGCATTGCTTTTGAGAACTGAGTAGAGATGAGTGCAAGTTCTTTCTCTGAAAACTCTTCAATCTGTTCAAGGGTTAGAGAGGACAACAATGCAAGTGTTCCGAAGGATGAAGATTGGTCGGAGCTAGGCATGTCACGTTGAGAAACAATTTCAAGTGACTTTCTAGGGTTCTTACATGAAATTATGTCAATTTCATGAGTTTTCAATTTAGAATACAGAACATCCAAAGTTAGTGTACTCATGACAATAGATTCACGAATAGATGTGACTTTCATCTTCCAAATTGACATGTCTAATGCACTTAGTAATTACCTAGCATTCTTAGCATCTAAAAAATTAACATTGACGCTACGCATGTTGCTGAGAATTTTATTAAAGCGAGCAAAGAGGTCGTCGATGGACTCATCTGGTTGCATCTCAAAGCGCATGTACTCCTTTTTGAACATGTCTTGCCTTACCTCTTTGATCGTGTTGGATCCTTCGTGGTAATCACATACAGCTTTCCAAACATTGTACTCAAGTAAACCACCATACATCCAACCCATCTACATACCAGGCTTGCTTAGATCACCCGTTACCATATCAAATTTAACCAGTTCATGTCAACCACAATCTCATTAATGCATAATTAAATTAATTAGTGTAGTTGTTCTTCCATCCCAATTAATTAAGCGAAGCAAAAAGGTAAAAATTTCATCCCGACTCTCTACCATATATTCCAGGTGATAAGGGTGGTTAAACAAAGCTAGTAAACTTCCTACCATAGGATTCCCATCAAATTGACACAAACATGCAGTTTTGCAAACAAAACATTTATTGTTAAAATAGGATCAATATGCTTCAAGGACACTTGCCTTGCTCTTGGGATTGATTCGGGTCAAAGAATTCAAACTCTTGGTGCTGGAGATCCTCCGCGGCGCTCTCTAGCGCAAATCCGTCTAATCCGCACAATAAACATACAAGACAAGAAACACAATCAAAGAGTGCACAAATATTACTCAGGATGACATGACATGCATGATCAATGCAAATGCAAGGTGGAACTTGTTAATAGATTGCTTTTAATGATCACTATCTAGTTCTAATAGTTTTTAACAATTTTACACAGGTTTAGAGTTCACTTGATCAAATTTTAGAATTAATTAAACACAATTTAACTAGGAAAATCGGACTAGTCCACTAGGGACCGGACAAGTCTGCACTTCGCAGAACGGGCGAACTAGTGTTTTCTAGATTGACGTGAAATTTGAGATTAGGGGTCGAATTCACATAAGGAAAAGGAAATAGAAGGTATACCAGGTGTCTAGGACTCCAATGAATCAAGAAACTTGGAGGTAACAATTGGATCTTGATGATCTAGGGTTGATGATGAACTTGGAGATGAATTGGTGATGAAGAACGAAACTTGATGAAGATCTTGATCCTCTTTCGGTTCCTCCGTCTCTTCTTCTTGCTTGGGATCTCCTTCACCCTCCTTGATGGTAGCTCTTTACGAACTAGGGTTTGGGTGGGGTGGAAAGGTGGCAAATAGATGTCAAGCCAAGGGGTGGGGTTTTTTATATAGAGGTGGAGGCTAAGGTTAGATGGGTTTCGAGTTTGAGATGAGTAGATCCTGGTTTAGAGTCCCACATGGGCTCTAAAAGAGTTAGGCAGGACGTCCCTAGGCCCACTTAACATGAAAACCAAGAAACAAGTCGTAAAACAAATGATTAATTCGGAGTCGCGAAATATCGGACAAGTCCGAAAAGGACCAGACTAGTCTGAAGTTGTCCAGAGAGAAATTGAACATCTCTGGCAAAAAATCGACAAGTCCAACTTTAGTCAGAGAGGAAAACGGACATGTCCGCTGGAACACCGGACTAGTCCGGACAAGTCCAGGGACTTAGCAAATTTTCAAGGATTCTTGGAACACCGGACTAGTCTACATAGGGCCGAACAAGTCCGAAAGTGTCCAGAGGGAAAAACAGACTAGTCCGCAGCAAAAACGGACAAGTCTGACCGAGGTCAGAAAGAAATCGGACTATTCCGCACCAAAATCGGACTAGTCCGCACTTTCCAGAATTTTAAGTGCAGTTTTGATCCAAATCAACTTATTTCTCTTTATGTGGATTAATGTTAAACATGTATATGAATGTATGTAGGACATGATGCATGAAAATGAGGGTGTTACAAACCTACCCCCTTAAAATGAATATTGCCCTCGAGATTCGACGCGGAAGAGAAGAGATAGGCAAATTTCTTCTTGAGATCATCCTCCAATTCCCACGTTGCTTATTTTTCTGTGTGATGCTTCCATTGAACTTTACACCATCTAATAACCTTGTTCCTTGTGACCCTCTCCTTGGTTTCCAAGATTTTGACCAGTGGTTCGGCATAAGTCAAATCTGCCCCTAATTCCAATCCTTCCATTGGCACTTATTCTTCCGGTACTCTCAAACACTTCTTGAGTTGGGAAACATGAAAAACATCATGAACATTTGAAAGATGAGTTGGCATCTCCATCTTATATGCTACTTCTCCTCTTTTGTCCAAAATCTTGAATGGTCTGATATAGCGAGGTGCTACCTTGCCTCTTATGTTAAACCTCTTATGACCCCTCATCGGTGACACCCTAAGGTAAACAAAATCTCCCACTTCAAAAGCTAATTTCCTTCTCCAATTGTCCGCGTAGCCTTTTTGTGTTGATTGGGCAGCCCTCAAGTTTTCACAAATTATTTGGACTTGCTTTTCGGCTTCTTGCAACACATCCGGACTAAATACTTGAGTGTCTACTGCCTCATTCCAGAATAAAGGTGTCCTACACTTCCTTCTGTAAAGCGCTTCATATGGTGACATTTTCAAGCTTGCTTGGTAACTATTGTTGTATGAAAATTCTGCATATGGCAAGCTCTTGTCCCAAATTTTCCCATGCTTCAAAGCACAAGCTCTTAACATATCCTCCAAAATTTGATTGGTCCTCTCGGTTTGTCCATTCGTTTGAGGGTGATATGCTGAACTAAAATTCAACCTCGTTCCCAAAGCTTCATGCAATTTTTGCCAAAACCTGGAACTGAACTGTGAACCTCTATCCGAGGCTATCTTCTTCGAAACTCCATGCAAACATACCAATCTTCCCATATGCAGTTCTATGAATTTCTCTCCATTATAGGTGGTCTTGACGAGAATAAAGTGGGCTGACTTAGTTAACCAATCCACAATTCCCCAAATTGAGTCATAACCGGACTGAGTACGTGGTAAACCAACTATGGAGTCCATACCAATCTCTTCCCACTTCCACTCCGTAATCTTTAATGGTTGCAATAGTCCAGCTGGACTTTGATGTTCCGCCTTGACTCGTTGGCACACATCACACAATGCTACGTATTCAGCTATGTCCTTCTTCATGCTAGCCCACCAATAACACGTCTTCAAGTCTTTGTACATCTTTGTACAACTAGGATGAATTGAGTATGGTGAGTCATGTGCCTCTTTTATTATTGTCGCCCGAATATGCTTCACATTAGGCACAACAATCCTCTTACCAAGCCAGAGGGTGCCACGTTCATCCTCATCAAATCTGAATTCTCTCCCTTCATGGGTCCTTTCCTTGATTTCCTGAATTTCCTCATCCTTCGTCTGTGCCTCTCATATTTCTTGCTCCAATGTCGGATTTAACTCCATTATCCGCATCTCATTTATGAATCCGAGATTCAACCGTTCGAACTCCTTGCATAACTCGGATGGCAACCCTCGAACCGTGAGTTGATGACTTACTCCTTTCCTACTCAATGCATCGGCCACAACATTAGCCTTCCCTGGATGATAATTGATTCCCAAAACATAATCCTTGATGAGCTCCAACCATCTTCTATGCCTCAAATTCAGATCCATTTGTGTGAAAATATACTTCAAACTCTTATGATCCGTATAAATTTCACACCTATGTACAAGGATGTAGTGTCTCCAAATTTTCAATGCGTGTATCACAGCTGCAAGTTCCAAATCATGAGTTGGATAATTCTGTTCATGTTTCTTCAATTGTCTTGACGCATAGGCGACCACTTGACCTTCTTGCATGAGCAAACATCCAAGTCCTTGTCTCGAGGCATCGCAAAATATGTCAAAACTCTTGCTTACATCTGGCAAAACCAAAACTGGGGCTGTTGTTAACCTCTTCTTCAACTCCTCAAAACTGTTTGACAAGCTTCAGTCCATTGGAACACCTTCCCCTTCATTAGCAACTCCATCATAGGATTGGCTATCTTGGAGAAGTCCTTGATGAACCGACGGTAATATCCAACCATCCCAAGGAAACTCCTTATTTTCTTTACATTTTGTGGTGGTTCCCACTTCAACACGTCTCTCACTTTTCCAAGGTCAACCAATACTCCTCCTCCTGAGATGATATGACCCAAAAACGACACCTCTCTCAACCAAAACTGACACTTGTTGAACTTGGCATACAATTGATGCTCCCTCAATTTTTGCAACGTAAGCCTCAAGTGTTCCTCATGTTCCTTCTCATCCTTCGCGTAGATCATAATGTCATCAATAAACACCACAACGAACTTAACCAAGTACTCCATGAAGACCTTATTCCTTAGGTACATAAAGTAGGCAGACGCATTTGTCAATCCAAAAGACATAACAGTGTACTCATAAGATCCATACCGTGTCCCAAAAGCTGTCTTGGGTATGTCCAATGGTCTAATCTTGATTTGAATGTATACCGACCTCGAATCATTCTTAGAGAAGACACAAAACCCTTCATCTGATCAAACAAGTCTTCTATTCATGGCAAGGTGTACTTGTTCTTGATTGTTACCTCGTTGAGAGCTCGGTAATCTACACACATCCTTTGGGATCCATCCTTCTTGTCCACAAACAGCACGGGCGCTCCCCAAGGTGAAGAGCTTGGGCGAATAAAACCCTTCTCTAGTTTCTCTTGAATCTGCTTCTTGAGCTCCGCTAATTCCACAGGAGGCCTCCTATATGGCCTCTTAGCTATAGGTGCAGTTCGAGGTATTAAATCAATAACAAACTCAATGTCTGCATCAGGTGGCATACCTGGCAACTCGTCTGGAAAAAACATCCAAAAATTCACACACCATCGGAATCTCCTCAATTGCGGCACTGTCCATATGATTCAGCTCCAATTGCTTCAGTGCTCTTTGAAATGCTTCAAATTCTACGGTGATCCCTTCCTCATTGGTAAACTTTACCGTTTCTTGGCACACTCAATAACTCCATTGTTCTTCCTTAACCAGTCCATACCAAGTATAATGTCCAATCCTTGAGAATCCAAAACAATGAGGTTGGCGGAGAAGTCTACCCCCCTTATTCTAAGGCTTACTTTTGGACATACTATATTTGTCCTCATCTCTCCTCTAGGAGACTTAACTAATAGAGTAAACATCATATGAGAGATAGGAAAACTATACTTGGCGACATACTTCGATACAATGAATGAATGCGATGCTCCAGAATCAAACAACATAGTTGCGGGGTTGTTGTTGGCGAGAAACATACCAATGACCACATGATCCACTTGTTAGCATCCTCGTAGAGACATGGTTCACGTTGCTACGAGAAAAATTTTGTTGTCCCCGGTTTCCTTGTGGCAGTCCTCCATTGGGTCTTGGGTTTTGCCTCGGCGCATTGCCTCCTTGACCAAAGCCTGACTTAGGACATTGATGTGCAAAGTGTCCATCTTCTCCACAAGTATAACACTTCTTAACTCCACCAGAATTATTGGGCGAGCTTGGTTTTGAACATGTGCACCAGGAAAATTAGCACGAGGTGCATAAGGCATTGGAGGCCTAGGTGATTGCATAACAGGGCGCTGTTGCACAAATTGGGTTGGGCGTGGTGCAAATCCAGGGCGATGAGTAGGCACAAAAGAGCTGAAGTAAGGCGCATTGGGCGGTGTGAAGCGATGGCACACATTACTTCCTTGTTGCTGTTCTTGATATGGCGCCTTCCTCTTGTTGTCTTGTTCCATCTCACGTATCTTGTTCTCAACCACAATTGCTTTGTTCACAATCTTCTGAAAATTGGCATAATCACAGTTCAGCAATTGCACTTAGATCTCATTGTTCAAGCCCCTCATGAACATGTATTGTTTCCGTCTGTCCCGGCTCACATCCTCAGACGCATACCTTGAGAGTTGAGTGAATTTATTGAGATATTCACCCACACTAGTTCTTTTGCCTCAAGTTCTCAAATTCTTGCCTCTTCAAAATCAGAATACCTTCCGACACATAATGAGAACGGAAGCTCTCTTTGAATTCGTCCCAAGTAATCCTCTCTTGGTTCTCATGAGCATTGCATATTGAATCCCACTAATCCGCAGCTGCTCCAACTAGTTGATGAGAAGCAAAAAGCACATTCTCCCGGTCACTGCATTGGACAATAGCAAGCTTCTTCTCCACGGACTTGAGCCAATCATCCGCATCCATAGGGTCAGCGGCTTGAGCAAAGGTTGGCGGCCTAGTCCTCATAAACTCTCCCAACCGGTTATGAGGAGGTGGGGGTGGTGGTGGAGGCATGTGGGGCTGATTGTTATTGTTACCAGCCTGCAGCTGTCCCATAGTCAGTATCATGGTCTGCATGAGATGGTTTTGCATGGCCAATAGCTGCTCAATATTAATACCTCCCTGGGCAGATCTTGTCCATTGTTGTTTTGAGGCACTCCATTATTTTCCTCCTCATCGTTCACATCCTTCTGGTTGCAAGTCCTCACCATCTGAAGAAAAGCAAGAGATAAGAATTTAGAAACGTCCTCAACTATATGCATCAAGGGATACGAAACTAAACAACTAACTAGCCTAGGTGGACATGGCAATGCTAAAGCATCCCAAAATCCTCTACTAAGCACACAAGCAAGCAATATATAGCAACAACACACCAAGCCAAAACACATTGATTCCTGAGTGCTTCTATGTGCTCTAAAGTGTCCATTCTATCTAGGCTGCATCCTACGGTCAACCTGTGGCTCTAATACCAATCTGTGACACCCGGTTCCGAAATTGAACCAAGTGAACGCATATGTGTGCCCAGGACATTCAACACACATACACGAGTGCATTCACAAAAGAGTATACAGAAAATTGCCACAAGAAAACATTAATTAACCAAATTTTATTACACAACCATATTATCCTCGAATACAAGTTCTAATGAATATTAATTACAAGTTCAACTAATGAAGTGGAAATAAACTAAATAAGCAAACTAAACAGCTAGGCAGCATAAGCGATAGGGTAGCACAACTCCAATCAACACCACACGCAAAGCTGACGGCAGACACGGCCTAGAACTCCACATTATTGCCATTAAACTCCCAATCCTGACCTGCAACTGTTGGGGGGGGGGGGGTGCAAGAGTGAGTACATGTCATACTCAGCAAGTGTGGAAAGTATGACATGTGGCTGATTCAAATGACGAATATAATAATGGTTGAGTGCTCAAAAGTACATTTAAACATTTGGAAAGCAATATATTACATGTATATGAAATAAACCCATCATAAGCCATGTAGTTATCATAATACCAATCCATATTCCATATCCATAATCATGTACCAATATCCATATTCAATACCAGAATTCAATTCATAAGCATCCATAACCATAATACCAACCATAACCATCCCAAATCCCAATTTTCCTCTAATAATGTGAGGGTCCAGGTTGCTCATAACTGGGAGCACGGCTATCATGATAGTTTTAGACATACTCTACAGAGGTTGTACCGCTTTATCCACGTGTTTGTGATTTTATCACCTTTCGATGACTACAGAATCTCAATTATGTCGTCTCACACTTCCGTAGGTGTGTGGACAAGAGATCACAAAATAGCCTTTACAAAGGGATTACTAGCCAATTTCAAACCCACTAAGGTTTCACCGGTGGTGATGCCTCCAACTGAGCACATCTTCAACCAAGGGGCCCCTCTTGAGCCATCCGGATCCCAGGGTAGTCTCATTAATCATCAACAAACCCAATCCAACTACCCCTTCCGCAAGCATCCTTAATGGTCCAAATAGAACTAGCAAAGTCCTAATTAATCAGCTACGCCGCACCCATACTTGGCCTCATGGTGGCATTGTAAATCCTGGATGGTCGCTCCATGAACCGGTCCTTAGATCTAAAGCAAGTAAACCACCATATATCCAACCCATCCACATACCAGGCTTGCTTAGGTCACCCATTACCATATCAAATTTAACCAGTCCATGTCAACTACAATCTCATTAATGCATAATTAAATTAAGTAGTGTAGTTATTCTTCCATCTCAATCAATTAAGCGAAGCAAAAAGGTAATAATCCCATCCCGACTCTCTACCATATATTCCAGGTGACAAGGGTGGTTAAATAAAGCTAGTAAACTTCCTACCATAGGATTCCCATCAAATTGACACAAGCATGTAGTTTTGCAAACAAAAAAATTATTGTCAAAATAGGATCAATATGCTTCAAGGACACTTGCCTTGCTCTTGGGATTGATTCGGGTCAAAGATTTCAAACTCTTGGTGCTAGAGACCCTCTGCGGCACTCTCTAGCAGAAATCCGTCTAATACACACAATAAACATACAAGACAAGAAACATAATCAAAGAGTGCACAAATATTACTCAAGATGACCTGACATGCATGATCAATGCAAATGCAAGGTGGAACTTGTTAATAGATTGCTTTTAATGATCACTATCTAGTTCTAATAGTTTTTAACAAGTTTACACAGGCTTAGAGTTGATTTGATTAAATTTTAGAATTAATTCAACACAATTTAATTAGGAAAATCGGACTAGTCCGCTATGGACTGGACAAGTTCGCACTTCGCAGAACAGGCGAACTAGGGTTTTCTAGATCGACGTGAAATTGGAGATTAGGGGTTGAATTCACGTAAGGAAAAGGAAATAGAAGGTATACCAGGTGTTTACCACTCCAATGAATCACGATACTTGGAGGTAACACTTGGATCCTGATGATCTAGGGTTGATGATGAACTTGGAGATGAATTGGTGATGAAGAACGAAACTTGTTGAAGATCTTGATCCTTTTTTTGTTTCCTCCTCCTCTTCTTCTTGCTTGGGATCTTCTTCCCCCTCCTTGATGGTGGCTCTTTACAAACTAGGGTTTGGGTGGGGTGGAAAAGTGGCAAATAGATGTCAAGCCAAGGGGTGGGGTTGTTTATGTAGAGGTGGAGGCTAGAGTTAGATGGATTTCGAGTTTGAGATGAGTAGAGCCTGGTTTAGAGTCCCACATGGGCTCGAAAAGAGTTTGGCACGATGTCCCTATGCCCACTTAACGTTAAACCAAAGAAACAAGTCGTAAAACAAAGGATTAATTCGGAGTCGCGAAATATCGGACACGTCCAAATGGACCGGAATAGTCTAAAGTTGTCCAGAGAGAAATCGGACAACTATGGCCAAAAATCGGACAAGTCTGACTTTAGTCAGAGAGGAAAAACGGACAAATCTGCTGGAACACTGGACTAGTCCAGACAAGTCCAGGGACTTAGCAAATTTTCAAGGATTCTTGGAACACCGGACTAGTCTGCATAGGACCAGACAAGTCTGAAAGTGTCCAGAGGCAAAAATGGACTAGTCCGCAGCAAAAACGGACTAGTCTGCACTTTCTAGATTTTTAAGTGCGGTTTTGTTCCAAATCAATTTTAAACTTATTCCGCTTTATGTGGATTAATGTTAAACATGTATATGAATGTATGTAGGGCATGATGCATGAAAATGAGGGTGTTACAGTTCCTAATCACAACCCCATCCTCACCTTGTTTATTTTTAAAACACCCATTTAGTTCCGATTAGAGAATGACCTTGAGGTGGAGGTACAAGTTTCCAAACATTATTTCATTCAAAATTTTCTAACTCTTCTTGCATGGTAATAATCCAAGATTCATTAGTGAGTGCATGTGATATATATTTGGGTTGGAAAGAAGCAACCAAAGCAGAATGAGCGTGATCGTTTGGATCGCAAAACCTGGACCGTGTGACTCGTTCGTGCAAGCTTCCAATTATTTGTTGTGGTGGATGACTTTTGAGAATCCGCAGGGGGGTAAACATTTCACAAGATTCTTCTTCTTCATGTTCATCACAAATCGATGAGCTTGTGACTTGAGGACGACTTGGACCAGCAATGGTGGTTGTCGGTGCTGGTTTAGAATCAAAATCAGGAGCTGGAACAATGTCATTAGCTGCTGAATTTTCGGGCAGCGGCACTACTTCTTCCTCATCTTCAACAAAAATACTCCCCCCCTGTGGATATAGATCCGGACCTGCAATATTTGAGCTAGTATCTGGGCTAGCTTCATCAAAAGACACCTCACAAGTCTCCACAATTTTGTTAGTGTCAAGTAAAAGCACACGGTAGCCTCTAGTATGAGATGGATAACCAAGAAACATGCCATCAACAGATCTAGGTTCAAATTTATCAAGATTACCATGTTTCTTAACAAAGCATTTGCAACCAAAGAACCGAAAGTGTGTAACACTAGGCCTATGTCCAAATCGTAGCTCATATGGTGTTTTACCTAGCTTAGTACACAATAGAACACGATTTGAGACATAACAAGCAGTTGCAATTGCATCAGCCCAAAATTTCCTAGGAGTTTGATATTCATCAAGCATAGTCCTAGCCATCTCAACTAATTTTTTGTTCTCTCTTTCTACAACACCATTTTGTTGAGGTACATATGGTGAAAAAAATTGATGATCTATTCCATTTTTAGCACAGAAGTGATCAAAAGATTGATTTTTAAATTTGGTTCCATTATCACTTCTAATTAATTTTAAAGATCCTGGGTGATCAATCAATAATCTAAGAAATGAAGTTTTAAAGTGACTAAAAGCTTCATTCTTAGATGCCATAAAGTAATTCCAAGAGTATCTAGAATAATCATCAACAATCAGAAGAACATACCATTTACCTTCGAAGGATTGAACATCTGAAGGTCCTACGATGTCAAGGTGCAAAAGTTGACCCAGTTCAGTTGTCATGATCATTGTAAGAGGAGTATGTGAACCTGCAACCATCTTAGCATGCCTACAAGAAGAGCACACAATTTCTTTGTCCACTTTAAGCTTAGACAGCCCACGTATGCGATCAAGAGCACTAACACGCGTTAGATGATCAAAGCCTATGTGAGCAAGTCTATGATGCCAAAAATATAAGTCCTTTGAATCATTAGAAACTAGACACCTATGCTTAGAGGAAGACATATCAAAATCATCTTTAAAAACTCTTCCAAACTGAGACATGTTAAAAATAAGCTCACTGTTTGAATCTACAACCTTGCAACAATTTTTAGTGAAAATAATTTCTAAATTTTCATCTAGCAATTGTGAAACAGAAAGCATGTTGTATTTCAAATTTTTGACAAGTGCCACATATTTCAAAGTGTAGTGATCATTTACCATAACCGAACCCTTAGCAATTATAGGTGTTGAAGAATTATCGGCAGAAGTAACATTCTCTACTCGTGACACAAAAGAGAGGGGGGAGAACCATTCTTTGTTACCGGTCATGTGGCGTGAGCAACCTGAATCCCCAATCCTTCCTTCCTCAAGCGTGTAACCTACATAGAAGCACAATACGTCGATGACTCAATACTGGGGTTAGTCAAAAGGCATTTAGGAATCTAGTACTGAGTCACATGACGTCCAACAGAATAACACACGAAAGCTAACAAGTTTATGAGCCAAAGCTTGAGGATTTTTATACTCAACTACTGACCTACGTGGTGTTACATGTGTAGCACCAAAAACAGAAGGTTTGGAAGCAAACTTTGCATGTTTTCGACTCATTACGGCAGGTTGCATGTTCCTATCATTCGGTTTAGCATGTGCAACAAAATTTGCATGAAGATTATGAGATGTAGCAATCATTCTTTCCTTTTTTTCTATTGTTTAGCTAGTCTATAACAAAAATCTATGACATGACCATATCTACCACAGTAGGTACAATGAAATTTAACTTTGTGTTCATGTCTAGATGAGCAAGCAACATTTTTATTTGAAACCGAATGAGACAACACTTCTGTAGATTTGAAAACCACTTCTTTTTCTTTAGGAACTGTTTGAATCAAACCACTTCCTAATGACTTTACAATTTTAGGTGGATGTGCCTTAGTATGAGCATGAGAATCAAAACCTAAACCAGTTTTATCATTGCAAGATTTAGAGGAATTCAACAGCAAGTTTAGATATTTGTTCCCAGTACAAAACTGCTCTAGTATCCTATTCATGTCATCAAGTTTCCTAGACAATTTTAGGCAATTTAAATATGAAGTTTTTCTTTTTAGTTTGCAATTGGAATAATATTTAACTTCATGAGCATGTAAAGCATTGTTCAAAACAGAAATTCATCCATAACATCTTGTAGTTTCTTATCAAGATCATCACATGTAGAACAATGCAACTCAATTGTAGAACAGCTAGCATCTTTCAAGTTTTTTTCATTAATTGCAGAAAGCTCTCCGTTCTTTCCAATTTCTAACTTAAGTTTATCAAGTGTGGAGGTGTGCGCACTTCTTAATGAGGACAATTGTTCATATATTAAATCACATGAGGAATAAGAATCATCACTAGGAATCAATGATTTCAAACGATTAATTTTAGATTCTAGTGACTCAATTATAACAACATTGTCTGTAAGCTTTTTGTCCTTTTTCTTAACTATAACAGTGGAGCGAGAAATAGCATCACACATTTCTTCGCAAGTAGGACATAACTCTTCATTGTCGCTGTTGTGTTCTACCTCCTCCATACTTGATCTTGATTTGTCCGGCATGAAGCACAAGTTTGCCAAATCATCTTCATCTTTGTCACTTCCAATGTCCACATTGCTTGAGCCAAGTTCCTGAAGTGTAGAGATAAAACTGTTCACCAGTTGGCGACCTGTAAAACCCTTGTTCTTCTTCTTATCGTTAGCAGAGGAGTGCCTTGTCCTTGTTTGTTTTTCTTCTCTGGAAGTAGGACCTGAAAGGTTAGGAAAATCCGAACGAAAATGTCCTATCTTACCACATTCAAAACATTATTAAGGTCCGGAGCTTTCTCTCCTTCTAGTTCTAACATTTTGCAATGCTTTTGAGAACCTAGTAGAGAGATGTGCTAGCTCCTCCTTTTGAAACTCCTCAATCTGTTCGAGGGTTAGAGAGGACAACAAAGCAAGTGTTCCACAGGATGAAGATTGGCCGAAGCTAGGCATGTCAATTTCATGAGTTTTCAATTTAGAATATAAAACATCTAAAGTAAGTGTACTCGTGACAGTAGATTCACGAATAGATGTGACTTTCATATCCCAAATTGACATGTCTAATGCACTTAGTAATTGCCTAGCATTCTCAGCATCTGGAAAATTAACATTAACGCTACACAAGTTGGTGAGAATTTAATTAAAGTGAGCAAAGAGATCGTCGATGGACTCACCTGGTTGCATCTCAAAGCGCATGTACTCCTTTTTTAACATGTCTTGCCTTACATCCTTGATTGTGTTGGATCATTCGTGGTAGTCGTAGAGTGTTTACCACACATCGTATGCAGATTGGAGGTGAGCAACACGGTTGAAGTCGCTTTGAGTTAATCCTTGTATGATCAAGTTGCGAACCTTGTTGTTGTTGTCGACATCTCTCATGTTTGTAGTCGTGACTTGATCATTTGACGGCACGTCGTAAGGCTTGTACACCTTTTCCTATATTGCAAAGCCTTGTGCCTGGATGAAAGCTTTCATACGTGGCTTCCAAACCTGAAAATCCGTACCACTAAAGAGACAAAATTTTGTGGAGTATTTCTCAATGATGATTAGTCAAAAACACGTAAAAATCACAAAGATTAGAGCACCGTGGCTCTGATACCAATTGTAGGATCGAAGAGAACGTGAAAAGCTACCAGAGGGGGGTGAATGGTAGATTTAAAACTTTTTTACCGGAACAACAAAAACTACTCTGTAGAAAATCAATCTGTTAAGAAATCATGTAGATCCAAACCCCTCGATAGAAGTTACGATCGAAAGATTGAATGAAGGTCAATCTATTTTACCCGAGAAAAACCAGATCTGCAACAATACAAAAAAACTTGTGTAAATCCAAAACCACAGTTCCAATGACTGTGAAATTTCCATAGATGATAGAAAATCAGGTTGTGAAGACAACCCAAAAAGAATCACATCAATCGGATCAGTAAAACTCGAGTTTTGATAAAACCACCGAAGCAAGGTAGCGCTGTGCAGAAACTCGACGAGAAAGACTTGAAGAAAACAAGTCGGACGAACAAGGCATAAAAGTTCCTTTGAACTACGAATTTTATTCAATAGAACACAAGAGGAACAGCCCAAAAGTCGCCTCTCACGAGCTATGGCCTCCCTTGCTTATATAACCAGCCCGAAGGACAACTCAAGTCAAACTAGGACTCTAATCCTACTCAATTCACGAATCGAAACTTTACATAGCTGCTCAAGACTCTTCTATACATAGATAGAAGCGATCTCAAGATATCCAAACACCTTAGGAAAATATCTCATATTCCTGAAACAACTCAACTTTGTGACCCACACGAAATCCTATCATAACCAACTGAAATCTTTCCATATTTGAGTCAAACACGACTCAGCCGCAGCCTGAGTCCATAACCTAGTCGGTTGGATCTTTGCAACCAATTTTTTACGTCCACATCTCTTCATCACGCCTCGGAACCATGTATCCATGTCCATGCACTCCTTGCACACGTGCAAAAATCTTCCAACGACGTCCATGATACCTTCATATGCATTGTTCTCGATCCAAACATGTTGCGTGACCTCCGATCAACTCAACCACAATTCCTTCTGAACTTTGCTGTTGAACCTCATCTCGTATCCCGAACTAGAATTGCACAGAGACCTAAAACTGTGACTTTTGGGCTTAGCAGCAATTGAAAGGGCTAGGTGCAAACAATCATCACGTATCAACTAGTTGAGCGTGGGGGATGCAAACAATAAATTCATTCACCTAAAGGCAAATGTGCGTGCTAGGAAAAAAATACATCTCCTGCCTAAAACAGGAGGATGGCCAGTTGGTTTGGTTGCACAAAGATAAGGAGAGAATTCTGCATCACTATTACAGCTCCATCCTTGAACAAGGCAGCAACATCAATATTCATTTGACTGGGATGCACTAGACCTACCTCTGATTCAGAGCACCAGACTCGATGCCCCCTTCACAGAGGATGAAGTTTGGTTCGCCATCAAAGAAATGTCAGTGGAAAAGGCACCAGGACTGGATGGATTCTTCGACGCCTTTTACAAAACGTGTTGGCCATTAATAAAGAGTCAGATCCGTGCTCGCCCACAGCATCTGGAACATACTCAGCAAAGTCTGCCTACTTACTTCAGTTTGAAGGAACACTCAGATCAACATTCCCAATGGTGGTATGGAAGGTTTGGGCACCACCCCAACAAAAATTGGCTGCTGCTCCAAAATAGTGTGCGGACGTCTGACCGCCTCCAACGATGAAGGTGGTCGAACGGGTACTTTTGTTCCTTATGCCGCCGCAACCTAGAAACAGCAGACCACCTGTTCTGTGAATGCCAAGTTTCACAACAAATTTTGTCGGAGGTTAGTTTTTGGGTGGGGGAGCCCGGCATACATCCTTCTACTTGGACTGCGCGGGTGCTGCTTGACCACTGGTTTCAGATGTTGCCTTCTTCATCCACTGCAACCCGCAAGACATGAGTGAGATCGATCACCATTGCAGTCATATGGAGTATCTGGAAGGAGCGTAATGCACACATCTTCCAGGCTGAGGAATGCTCCGTGGGACAGATATTAACAAGCGCTGTCGGACGAACTTCAGATCTGGTGCAGTGTCGGGTGTGCTGGCCTCCGGGCAATACTGCCGAATGCCACTCTGCTCTCCTGAACATCTTGAAGGCAGAGGCTCAATTCTATGTTGTCTTGTCTCCTTTGTCCTTAGTGTGATGTACTCCTTGTACATGTAATGGTTCACCTGTAACTTGCTATATTCTCCTTATAATTGAATGAACCCTTGGGGTTTTTTCGAAAAAAAATGGATCCTGTCACCAGCCATGTCTTGAAATCAAGCAACACCTGCACATGAATAAACAACCGATACTTCCGAGCACAAGTCCTTGACTTGACTCACGTTAGTTCTGAAACCACAACACCTTACGTGAGCACCTCACATAAGCATGTTGCAAATCATAGCAAACTGATATCAGCCATAACCACCAAAACACACCAAAAACTTAGTAAAAGAAAACTAAGCAAACTTTCCATAAATATAAAGCAAGTTTGAAACATTGCAAGTTAAAAGTAGAACCAATTCGATCAAGCTCGGAACCTTGCCAAAGCTAACCAGACCTTGAAACGAAGCTTACCAAAGCTAGCAGAACCTAGCGGTGGAACATACCAAGGCTAGCAAGACCTAGCATCGGAACTTACCAAAGCTAGTAGGACCTAACACCGAATCTTACCAAAACTAGTCGTACCTAGCTAGCGCTGGAGCTTACCAAATCTACATGAACCTTGCGCGGGGCCGAGCAAAGAAACATGCCGAACCTAGCCACAGCAAGTCGGACCTATCCAAAATAAGTCGGACCAAGACAAAGAAGTCGAACCTAGCCAAAATAAGTCGGACCTTGCAGAAGCTACCCAAAACAAGCCAGACCTATCGTCGAACATTGCAGGAGCTCGGACCTAGAGTCAGACCTTGTTAAGATGGTGTTTGGGAGGAGAACATATCTTTGTGACCGGTCATGTGGCGTGAGCAACCTGAATCCACAATCCAAATGTTCTTCTTCCTCAAATGTGTAACCTACATAAAAGCACAATACGTCGATGACTCAATACTGGGGTTAGTCAAAAGGCATTTAGGAATCCAGTACTGAGTCACGTGACGTGCAGAAGGAAAAACACGCGAAAGCTGAGACAAAACAATAGGTTTATGAGTCAAGGTTTGAGATTTTTTATACTTAACTACTGACCTATAAGGTGTTACTTGTGTAGCACAAAAATCAGTAGCTCCGGAGGCAAAAACAGAAGGTCCGGAGGTAAACTTTGAATGTTTTTGACTCTAAATAGCAGGTTGTACATTCAGTTCAATATGTGCAACAAATTTTGCATGAAAGTTATGAGACCTAGCAACCATTATTTCCCTTATTTGTTGTTTAGCTAGTCTATAAAAAAAATTTATAACATGACCATCTCTACCACAGTAGGTACAATGAAATTTAACTTTGTGTTCATGTCTAGATGAGCAAGTAATATTTTTATTTGAAACCAAATGAGACAACACTCCTGTAGATTTGAAAACCACTCCTTTTTGTGTAGGAACTGTTTGAATTAAACCATTTCCTAATGACTTTACAATTTTAGGTGGATGTGCCTTAGCATGAGCATGAGAATCAAAACGTAAACCAGTTTTATCATTGCAAGACATGGAAGAATTCAGCAGTAAGTTTAGGTTCATATTCCCATTACAAAACCGATCTAATGTCCTATGCATGTCATGAAGTCTATTGGACAGATCAAGGCAATTTTCACATGAAGTTTTTCCTTTTAGTTTGCAATTTGAACAAAATTTAATTTCATGAGAACGTAAAGCATTGTTCAATATAGAAATTTCATTCATAGCATCCTGTAGTTTCTTATCAAGATCATCACAAGTAGAACAATGCAAATCAATTGTAGAACAACTAGCATCTTTCAAGTTTTTATCATTAAGTGCAGTAAGCTCTTTGTTCTTTTCAATTTCTAACTCAAGTTTATCAAGTGTGGAGGTGTGCGTACTTCTTAATGAGGACAATTGTTCATATATTAAATCACATGAGGAACATGCATCATCACTAGGAATCAAAGTTTTTAAATGGTTGATTTCAGATTCTAGTGATTTAATTTTAGCAGCACTATCCCTAAGCTTTTTGTCCTTTTTCTTAACAATAATAGTGGCACGAGAAATAGCATCACACATTTCTTTGCAAGTAGGACATACCTCTTCATTGTCGCTGTTGTGTTCTGCCTCCTCCATACTTGATCTTGAGTTGCCCGCCATGAAGCACAAGTTTGCCAAATCATCTTCATCTTCATCACTTCCAATGTCCACATCGCTTGAACTGAACTCTTGAAGCGCGGTGATGAAACTATTGATCATCTTGTGTCCTATGGTACCTTTCTTCTTCTTGTTGAAATTTCCAGAGGAGGTCCGAACCTTGCTTTGTTTTTCTTCTCGGGTGGTCAGACCTGAAAGGTTAGGGCATTCTGTACGAAAGTGTCCTGTTTTACCATATTCAAAACAACGTTGAGGTCCGGAGCTTCCTCTCCTTCTAGTTCTCACATTTTGCAATTTTTTTGAGAATCTAGTAGAGATGAGTACCAACTCCTCTTCTGGAAATTCTTTGATCTGCTCCACGATTAGTGAGGACAACAAAGCAAGAGTATTGCAAGATGATGATTGGCCGGAGCTAGACATATCACGATGTGAAATAAATGCAATAGACTTATTGGGGTTCTTACGTGAGATTATGTCAATTTCATGAGTTTTTAACTTGGAATATAGCACATCTAAAGTAAGTGAACTCATGACAGTAGATTCACGAATAGATGCGACTTTCATCTCCCAAATTGACATATGTAATGCACTTAGCAATTGGCTAGCATTTTCAGCATCTGAAAAATTAACATTGACACTATGCAAGTTGCTGAGAATCTTATTAAAGCGAGCAAAAAGGTCATCAATAGACTCACTGGGTTGCATCTCGAAGCGCATGTATTCTTTCTTGAACATGTCCTGCCTTACCTCTTTGATCGTCTTAGATCCTTCGTGGTAGTCACAAAGTGCTTTCCACACATCGTATGCAGACCGGAGGTGTGCAACACGATCGAAGTCGCTTTGTGTTAATCCTTGTATGATCAAGTTCCGAGCCTTGTTGTTGTTGTCAACATCTCTCAAATTTGTATATGTAACTTGATCGTTTGATGGCACATCGTAAGACTTGTATGCCTTCTCCCATATTTCAAAGCCTTGTGCCTGGATGAAAGCCTCCATGCGTGCCTTCCAAACCTGAAATCAATACCAGCAAACACACAAGGTTTGGCAGAATACTTCTCCATGATGATTAGTCAAAAACACGCGCAAATCACAAAGTTTACAGCACCGTGGCTCTGATACCAATTGTAGGATCGAAGAGCACGTGAAAAGATACCAGAGGGGGGGTGAATGGTAGATTTAAAAATCTTGCGCAGCGGAAACAATTAAACCCCAAACTCTTTCGGCAGAAAAACGATCTATTAAGAAATCGTTTGTGAGACTAATCTAAACGTGTTTCACCTTGACAAAAGTTATATATATCAGAGAGAATCAAGTCAAGAAGACAACACAAAAAGAATCACTCAAATCCGTCGTGAAAAACTCAAGTTATGATCGAAAGATCAAACAATGATCAATCTGCCCTATCCGAGAAAAAACAGTTCTGAAACGCTGCAAAGAAAATCGTGTAGATCATAGACCACAAATCCAATGACCGTGAAATTTTGATATATGATAGAAAATCAAGTTTTTAAGACAACCCAAAAAGAATCACGTCAATTGGATCTGTAAAACTCGAGTTATGATAAACCCACCAATGAAAGGTAGTGCTGTCCAGAAACTCAATGAGTAAAACTTGTCTGGAACAAGTCGGACGAACAAGGCACAAAAGTTCCTTCAAACTACAAATTTTATTCAATAGAACACAAGAGGAACAGCCCCAAAGTCATGCACCACAAGCTCTGGGCTCCCTTGCTTATATAACCAGCTTGAAAGCCAACTCAACTCAGATCTGGAACCTAATTCTACTCTGTTCACGAATCGTAACTTTCCATAACTGCTTAGGATTCTTCTATACGCAGATAGAAGCAATCTTAAGACTTCTAAACACCTTAGGAACGTATCCACATTCCTAAACAACGCAAATTCGTGACCCACACGAAATCCTATCATAACCAACTCAAATCTTTCCATATTTGAGTCAAACCCGACTCAGCCGCAGCCTAAGTCCATAACCTAGTCGGTTAGACCTTTCTGACCAATTCTTTACGTCCACATCTCTTCATCATGCCTCGGAACCATGCAGCCACGTCCATGCACTCCTTTCACACGTGCAAACATCTTCCAATTACATCCACGATCCTTTCATATGCATTGTTCTTGATTCAATCATGCTGCGCAACCTCCTGATCAGCTCAACCACAATTCCTCCTGAATTTGGTTGTTGGAACCTCATCTCCTCCCTGAGACTAGTCCAATGGATCCCGTCACCAGCCATGTTTTGAACTCAAGCAACACCTGCACATGAATAAACAACCAATCCATACGAGCCCAAGTCCTCGACTTGA
Source organism: Tuctoria greenei (assembly GCA_036927565.1). NCBI lineage: Eukaryota > Viridiplantae > Streptophyta > Magnoliopsida > Poales > Poaceae > Tuctoria > Tuctoria greenei. Next base: position 187,764,035 of record JAYESD010000006.1, read on the forward strand.
CTCAAATTAGTTCCGAACACAACACCCTACGTGAGAACCTCACATAAGCATGTTGTAAAACCACAGTAACACGATATCATACATATCAACCAAAACACACCAAAAACTTAGCAAATGAATACTAAGCAATCTTTCCAACGATGTAAAGCAAGTACGAAACATTGCAAATGAAAAGCAGAAGCACTACGGTCAAGTTCCGGACCTTGCAGGAGCAGCCCGTACCTTGAGCTGGAGCTAACAAAAGCTAGTAGAACCTAGCGCCGGACCTTACCAAAACTAGTACAACCAAGCTCCCATTGGAGCTTACAAAACTGGCAGGACCTAGCGCCGGAGCTAACCAGAACTAGTCAGAACAAGTAACCCCAAAAGCCGGAGCTAGAAAAATCAACTTCGGAGCTTAGCAAAAACACAGCGGAGCTATCAAAAACATGTCGGAGCTATCAAAGACATGCCGGAGCTAAAGACAAAACTTCACCGGAGCTGACCAAAGCTAGTCGGACTTTGCTGTAGCTCGGAGCTAGAGTCGGACCTTGATAAAAAGGTGTTTTGGTGATATTCAAAACTTTTATCATCAAGACCAAGTGTATTCACGACAAGCCAATGTATTCAGCACACATAGGTCTCACAGTGGAATCAATATCACCCTTGTAATCAAGGAGGCTATGAGGATTTCATGGGATTTTAGTTAAACTAGCCTACCTTGAAGTATCTTGTCCATGGCCAAGCGAGAAATCAAGACTACATGAAGCCCTTGGCCTAGGACATTAAAGAGCATTCAAAGTCCAAGATATCCTACAATCACTGGTTGGGATTCCTATACTTCGAGCAAGCCCATGCAACTTAGGGCAAGTGACATTGTGGATAAAGCGTTTCTTGTTTGATTGTGGACTCCACATGCCATCATGCCCAAGGAAAACTTTGATATATGATCAAAGTATGGGTTAACTCCAAAGAATATCAAGAAGGTCGAAGTGATACCCCTAAAGATGGACAAGCCTCACCATGTTCATAAGAAGAATATCTTCAAGAGGGAGAAAGTCGTCACTACATCAACAAGTCTTAATCAATATGACGGAGAGGCTAGGACCATCATATGGTTCACATGTCCAACTGACATGCCAAATGAGATTTGTCATGTCAATCAAGATAACTTGTCCACATCTTCAACTCCTGGATTGGACAACAAATCATCGAACCAAACAGGACGGGGGTAAGTCCCACTCATCGAACTTCAAAAAATTCGATGAGTCCTTGCCAATAGGTTAATTAGTAGTTATCTCATATTTAATTCCCTAATTGCATATTTGAAATTCCCATCAACCCTTGTATTTGCATTTAGCATGTTTGTTTTTTCACACTTGCATGTTGGAAAGTAAATTTGCAACCATCATAAAACTAAAATTTCGAATTACGAAATAAATTTATTTGGGTATGAACCTTGGGTGTAACCACTTGAACTCATGTTCCTAATCCAAACTAAAAATATTTCCCTTAATATTCAATGCATCTACAAGTTGTTTCAAGATGGCAAATCAATTTGACAAAGGGTACATCATGCTTTTGAGCTAACATAACCTGTTTTCAAGTTGTTTTGTTTGTTCTTAATTTTAGTACAGCCAGAACAAAATGTGTAAAGAAGTTGGAAGGCCCCATCAAGCGCATATCCCTCCTTCCATCTAATTTTGAGTTCATGGTGGAGGAATGCTCAAGATGGTGGTCCAATGGAGGAACAAGATGAAGCTCAACTCCAACCTCAACTTGGCAGAAGACATTGAACATAAAGGCTACACCAAAATCCATGGTGCTAAGCTTCTCACATAATGATCTTCAACCCGAACTGCTCTTTAACTGAGGTACATTTTTAAAATTTTCCGTCGTCTGAATTGCATTAGGATTGAATGATGTCTGCTTACATTGGTAAGGAAGGTTCACACTTTGTCATCATTCAATTCTTATGCATCCCCACGAGAGTAAGTGTTGGCATTTCTCTTTTGATTCTTTGAAAAGGAATGTCACCTTACTTAGGAATAAATTTAACAAGTACCTAGAATTTCATAAGCATTGCTAAAATTGACTCATACATTTTCTGCCTAGGTAATGCTTATGGAATTACTTAATGGTTGAATTCGTATATAGCAACCTAGGAATAGTGATGCCCATAATTTTGATTTGAAACTCATTCACGCATGGATCACTAAATTTCAAATTCCTAGGAAAGAAATTAAAAATGTTCAGGACGATAAAATTGAGAATCTTGTTTGCCATGACCCAAATGATAAATATTTGTTCTTGTAAAGAACTATGATGGTTAGAATTTTTACAGATGAAGGGATCCATATAGTGTATTTATATCACTTACATTGCTATGAGTAGGATCTTTAGAAAATGTTCAACTTGATTTATCAATAAACCCCACTCCTAGCAATGATTCATACATTGTTCATGGATACACTAGAAATTGGACCAAATGCATCTTTGGTCTTGTTCTTCCTTGTACGTACAAATGAATATTCGATTACCTAACCCGTAAACTCACTTGTACAAGTGTCGGGAGCTAACTATACCTCTCTATCATAGAGATAAAGTTTGTAGGAGTAAAATAACTATGCAGGCATTTAAAGTTCCGATTGTTGGAAACTCTAAGAGGATGGTTGCTACCTATCAGAAATTAAGCCAGAAGGTCAACCATAACTATACGAGGCCAGAGATTTGACATGAAAACCCTCCATGAGCAACCAATGGGCTGGTACGAATATGTGGGAGCATTATGCTCTCAACTATTCTAAGCACTCATTCAAGCTCAAGGGAATTGCAACCATCATTAGGTGTAAGTTATTCCTCTGTGGCTAAAAGATATGATGTACCTTAAACAAGGAATGACAAGATCACATCCAATGTATATTGGGTGCAAGTTGTTCCTATCTGGCCATAAGGTATTTTATACCTTAGCCAAGGAACAACGGATAACACTCAACCCATGTTGAGTGCACGTCATCCCTTTCTGGTTATAGGTATGTTATACCTTAGCCAAGAAATAACTCGTACTCAACATAGGTTTGGTACATTTCACTCCTATGTGGCCAAAGGGTATAATTACCTTAGCCAAGGAATGACGGATCACACCCAATGCATGAGAGGTACAAGTTATTTCTTTATGGCATGAAGGTATGATACACCTTAGCCAAAGAATGACGGAACACACTCAACCATGTTGAGTGCACGTCAGTCTTTTGTAGCTAAGGGTGATCATGACCTTAGCCATATAATTACCAAGTACGTCCAACCTATGGGAACCTTGAGGTGTAGATGAGCAACATTGACAACACTCTCCTCGCCAACACTCATGGAACCCATGGAAGGCAACCCAACATCAACACTCAACCCTCCAATGTCAAAGCCATGCTACAGCAAGGTTAGGCCAACCTCATGGCCTACATCCGTCTTTAGGGTTTCAACCCCTATCACGGACCTTGACCAAGAACAAGCTTGGGGGAGGACCCCACTTGAGGTAACTTATATCACATCCCATTTTCATTCCATTATTTTATTTATTTCTTTCCATTACATTTGCATCTTAAAAAAAGAGATTAATAATAATGTATTATAGGTTAGGTTAATAAAATAAAAGATGTGTGGTAAGTATGATTTGGAATTCACATATGAAATGATGAATAGTTGCTCTGTTTTAATTTTCCTAAGTCCCTAGTTTACAACTTACTACTCTCCAAAATATTGCTTTCATTGGCTAGAATTACTTTTTTCCTTGATTTAGAAATTGTGGGTAGCAAAAGCTTAATCCAATTCTGTAAAAGCCCGCTTTTCGGAAGAACAAAAACGCAAAAATGTGAACTTAAAATTTTGAAAATGGACTTGGAAATCTAAACTCACATGAACCATATGAGTTAACCAATGTTCACTAAAAATAGGGACTTGTTAAAATTTTACATATAGAACATGGTTGCTAATGTATATTGAAACTTAAGGTGTAAAATCCTTAATTTCCAAGTATTCACATTTTCAATGAAAAATTAAAGGAGAAAAGAAAACAAAATAGAGAGAAAGAAAAAGGAATTATTACAACCCTAAAATGGGACATTCAAAAAATTCAAATCTACCGCTGTAAATTTTTCCATGACCTTCTAATATTCCCAATAGACTCTCGGTAAATTTTCAAAATTTTTGGAGCACGTTTTCCATTTATTGGACACGTACTGAGAGTTTAATCAAAGTCGACTTCAAATTTAAACTTTGTACTTAACCTTGTCCAAATCAACTCCAAATTTTTCCCGAGGTTCCTTATGGTTCAGAAAGGTTAACTTCAAACTTTCAGGATTTTTGAACCTAATCTACTATTTATTTCGTTGAATCGAGTATCACCCCTTGAATTCAAATTCAAACTTAAGTTAAAAATTCAACTTGCTCAGTTCTGAAATCTGATTGCACCATAAAATTCTTCACATTTTATTTAGTCATTGGGCCGAAGTTGAATATTTTTAAAGCATGTTTGCTAGCTCTATTTGAAATTGGAAACGAGAAGGGAGGAGAGTGAAGTGGGTCCCACATGTCATGTTTATCCTCACGGCCACAAAACCGAGTTCGCTTCTTCCTCTCCCGGTTCTTATTCATAGCCGCCCGACTCCTCCCTGCTCCACGGCACGCCGCTCGGCCGCCCACGGCACCCCACCTCCCTCTGGCGCCCAACATCGGCCGCCGGCACCGCCCACTGTCCACCACACCGGCCGCTGCTCACTCTGGCCATGCTTCGCCGGTGCCCCGCGCCACTCCACGTCCGTCCGGTCGCGCACGCTCCACTGACCCCACCGCGCCGGCTCGCCCCCCCCCTCCCTTTCGTGCTGCTCCGCCTGGCCGTGCTGCTCCGTCGCCGCGCCTCCCTAGCACCCAGCCGCGCCGCTGCACCTTGCCGCGGTATCGCGCCTCACTCCGCACCCCGCCTGCAGCACCGTCCCCCTGCGCCGCCGACGCCGCATGCGCCTTGCACAAAGCGCCGCCTCACCGCCTAGGCCCTGCTCCTCGCCGGCCGTGCTCCTTGCTGCCGTCTGCTGCTCGCCCGGCCGTGCTTCTGGCCGTCGCTCCCCTGGCACCGCCTCTGTGCGCGTGCCCCAGCCACCACTGCCCTGCGTCTTCACTTCGTCGCACCGCGCCACGCTAGTACCTCCGCCATGCTCCTCTGCTCTCGTGCATCATGCTCGCCTCTGCCTTGCAGCGCCTTGCGTGCACCTTGCCGCACCATGGCCGCACCGCTAGTCTGCTCCTCCCTCTGCATTCAGCATGGTGCCCCAGCTTTTGCCCGTCACCTTCAATGCGAAGTTCCGCGCTGTGGCTATGTCCTCGAAGCAAGATGAATGATTGGTGCAATGGATGAAATGCTGGAACACGCCTTTGACACAATGGTATCGACCACAGGTCCAAGGTTAGCTCTGATTGTGCAAGATTGATTAGATTAGTGACTGCAGCTAAGGTGTTCGATGAAATGTTTACAAGGGAAGAACCAACTTTGTTGATGTTTAGAGCTGGTATGTGATGAAGTGACGGATCAAGTACACACCCAAGATGTTCGGCGAAATGCCTACACAGTGAGCCTTGCCCTGAAATGCCTTGCTTGACGTCACCGAAGTCTGTTCTTCGTGATCACTAATGGTACTCATGTATCGTCAAGCCGTACGTCCATTTTCCACATTGATATCATTCCTCTAGAAATCCCCTAGTTGACCTCCTTTGTCATTTGTATCACGTTGGCCTGTCCGTGCGTGCTCGTGATGCTCCACCATCAGCCGCGTCGACGTCATTGACCATATGACGTCGTCGTGACGTTCTGAGCCGTAATCGTGCCCTGGCATCAAGATGAAGGATTCCTATGATGAGTGTGGTGCTGGAACACAAGCACGACTCGTCGGACAATGGTTGTCAAGCCAAATTAGGTTTTAGTCGATGTGAGGGTGATCAAGTTCTAGGTATAGCCAAGGTGCTCGATAAAATGCCTTCCAGGTCAAACCAAGGTGGTTGGTGATCACCGATGACCTATGGTTGAGTAATGCGAGAACGTTGCGACCGACAAGGAAAACTAGACCAATGGGAACCTTGGATAAGTGTTTCTTGTTCGTGTCGACGATGCTTCCTAACCGTCCGCAGAATGTCTTAACTAGGTGTGCCGTTTCATCGACGACAGGTTCGTCGAGTCGCTTGCCGACGATCGAGTCGACATCACTAACCTTGTGACTCATAAGGTGGTGTTCGGGATTCCGCTCACCACCATGGGCGAGTACGGGTCGATGTGAACGTCGATGAGATGATCTTCCCGAGAGGGCAAAGCACATCGTCGCAACATAGTAATGCCTTATGTTCGAGTTCCAAGAGTTCACCGAGCTCATCTGGACGATCCTGCAAAGGACACTACAATAGTGTCATGAAGAACTTGGACGATGTTTGCGAAGATAGTCGTAGCGATTGATTTACCTAAAGGTCCTCTGAACGTGTCTTGGTACTCACGTCAGGTTAACAATGCTTGTTATGACTCTTTGAGTCCACGCAATGCCGATCTCACTTCTTTTCCAAGTGTCGCTAGGGTTTCACGTCGATTCATCGTAATTCAGAACCCTGCAACCACATTGGTCACTTAATTAGGTTTACTCTGTAATGAGTTTGTGTAACTTCATTGGTCACCTTCTGAGTCGTGGCCTCTTGTTGCACAGTTCACTCATGCCTTAAGCTTTCGATGTCCCCCCCTTGATTCCTTAGTCATTCTTACACTACTAGTCCAACACTTCCACACCATTTAGCTTTATCGTCCTTGAGTGGCATAGCGTCGAGTGTTGAGTGCCAAGTTGCAATGTGTGCTAACATTGCACCTTTCAATTCACATCTCAATACTACTATGACCACTTGAATCCATCCTTTGTTTATCCACACAACAAAGGCATACCTTTTCCTTCTAGTTAGTCTCACCAGTCTTAGAGTTTGTTTAACTTGTTTACTGTAAAGTATATTACATTATGTATTTATATTCATATCATGTCGGTAGGAACGTGATGGTAGGTGATTGATGAGGAGCTTCGCTTGGAGGAGAAGGCCAGGGTGTTACGGCTTGAAGTTCCATGGCGGACTCTTCGAAAGAAGACCAAGCTAATAACAACTGACATTGATATAGATTCGCAAACTAAGGCAAGCCCCGGTTTGTGTTTAAGAGCTTTTCAAAGTTTTCTAGTTTTATTCATTTACGTCTTCAGTAGATATTGTGCATTACGTTCAGGATGCTTGAATACTCCAGATGCATGACCCACAATCCTATTGGTTAATTGGGTAGGTTGATAGCTCGACGTGTAGAACTGCTATGCTAATGTTGTAGGTGATCCGGTAGAAGTCGAGTAGCTGGAAGCTACTCACGAGAGATGTAGAACATATTTCACAGGATTGGTTAGATAGACAATGGCTTAATATAATGAATCTGAGACCGGGTAGGGGATGGATAGGAAGTGACGAGAATTGGAGTCTCGGTCACATAGCCCTGCCTGTGTCGATTAAGACCCATCTGTATGCTGCCCCTTGGACAAGCTTGACTTGTACCGACGACATACTGGATATATGGGCTCCAGTAAATTGACGTAACTCGATAACTGGGATGTCGAGGCCATTAACTCACCATCGATAGGGGTGGGTTGAGGACAGTAAGGTGTAAATCGGTCGGCGGGCACAGAGGTGTTCCGTGCGGAGACTTTCTGTTCGCGGAGGTGAGATGGGTTCGGCGTTTGGGTTTCTTGTGAAAGGTGGCCATATATGACTAGTACTAAAGTGTTACGTAGGTACTGGTGTACTCGCTGAGACTTCTGAATGTGCGTATGTGTCGTGTTGTCTGGGTGTGTCCTTATTGCAATCACTGTCCCTCGCAGTAATAGAGTACCACTTGTTCACTGCGCCATGACGTAGTAAATACTGCAAAAGTCAGAAGAATATGATATATTTAATTATAATTGCTTTGCAACCTTGTATGGCTTAGACATAGTACAATTAAAAGTTTACAGTTTCCCCATACTTTACCTATAATAGCAGTATGTGCTTTTAGCATGTCATATCATCGATAAAGCATTTCTTGTTTGATTGTGGAGTCTATGATGTGCCATGCCTAAAGAATATCATTTGCTACTTAAAACATGATTATAAGCATCCACTTGTAGGCGAGTCGTTTATGCTTTACCACCTATGCTTAGTATTCACCCCTGCATATGTCTAGTGAGACAGGTTAGTCTTGCTGAGCCTTATGCTCATGTTTGCGCTTTAACGAATTTTGCAGGTACTAGGTTTATTTCTGCTGTTCAGGTTGTACATGAGATCTCGTGGTATCGAGATAAATCTCATGTGAAGCACGCCGCTGCTGAATGTTCTTCTTGTTGCAAGTGAGAAGCGTCCTAGGGCATGGATGTCTTCTCTCCTGCTTAGTTAGGTGAGATTATGAGTATGTATTTTCCGCTGCGTGTGTACTTCTATTGTACACTCTTTTATAAACTCTTCTTATTATGAAATGAAAACTTTATACGTTTTGGTATCCTTTTCGTGTGTGCTGTTAGGTGCCGCATCGCACGACACCACCCAATGAGATGCTCGTGGGTGGACCGCGGTCCCCACAAATTCTAAGTTGTTGTAAGATATGATATAGTGATAGGGCTTCTATTCCTAGTTTGAAAGTGAAACTTAGATTTTCGGAGAAATTCTAAAAAAAATTAAGTTACTCTCATTTGATTGGAAATATCTACCAAATCCATATGATACATTACATCGATAGACCTTATGCATATGCTATTTGTCTTCACATTCAGCTTTGTCAAACTAGTATAGACCTAAGTGAGATTTCATTCATTACTTTCTGAATTCAAGACTTCACTTGCACATGCTATACTTTTACACTAGAAGTAAGCAAAATCCCATCATACCATCATTCCACAATAAAAAGAGAAACTGCATACCCTTCATGCTTAGTACTCTCTCCAAGTTTATTGCATAAAAAGGGAATAGAAGACATGGCTACAAGAAAAAAAAGAAAATGCATGATTACATCATAAGCATGAGAAAAAAAGAGAAAAAAAAGGAAAAAAAAAGGAAAAGTGGCCATGTTCCATCTCTGCAAAATAAGAGAGTCTACATCAATAGGAGTCATCTAAAGTATCCACATCTACCTCCATTCCATCACACATGCACAAGTCATGAGTCAAATAGTTTTGAATTGATTTCTCCTAAGGGTTGCTTTTTTGACTTAGCAATATTATGTGTTGCAAATATGCCTACTATATTCGCTACCAAGATCCACATACATGCCTTATTTAGCGTAGGATGAAATTAGGAAAATGCCTTGGTGAGGACATATTTCCACTACACATAAAGGAGAGACTGAGAGAATCAAATTGAGATACTTAAAATATAAATTGAACTCTCCGGAATTTGGGTGGAACTTGATCTCTATGGTATGTGTGCTCCATTTGCTGTTCTATCTTTCAACCACCAATGAATGGGAGATGGCATAAGCCCCATAATGACCTAAAATGGGTGACGTACCATGCCAATTTTTGCAATACTAGGTAGAGTATTTTGTTGTGCACATGATACTTTTGAAAAGTAAAACATAGTAGCAACTCCTGATCATCAACTTAAAGTCTTGACTTTGCTTGGGACAAGCAAAGGATAAGCTTGGTGGAGTTTTTTTTTACGGCTGTTATATACCAATTTCACCCGTCAATGTAACTCAATTATGTGAAGGAAATATCATTTCTTGCACACATTACCTTTCTATTTAACCTATGTCCGCTTGTACTTGGACAAATTGGTGCATGCAGGTATTTTATACAGAATTGGAGTGAAACAAGAAAATGGATCCTATAAAATATCATCCCAGCTAATGAAGCACCGACACGGGGCACCACATGGATCAAATGGCCCACAAATAGAAGTATCCAAGGCCATCCAACGGTGCAACACTCATATCAAGGGATGGGACCCACCCGGCAGTGAACTGGAGAAAGTGAAAGTGCATCTAGGCATCCCTTGTGGGTTTTGGTTGATTAATGACAAGAAAATGAGATCCTAACAAAATTGTTGAGATGAGCGCAGGTTTTAAAGACCTTAGAAGGAAATCACAAAAAGAAAGGAGAATGAGGATCCAAAAGGAAAAGAGCTCAAGACTTGAAAAGAATAGATTTATTTTGTAAAGACTGTGTTGGAGATACACACCCCAAGACCTCAAGTGAAAAATATTGTACTCACTACACAAATACCAGGAAGAGCAGACTAGTCCGATATCCACCGGACTAGTCCGAAATCTCTCTAACTAAAATCGGACAAGTCCCCCCAAGTGCGGACTTGTCCTCAGCTCTTCACATTTGCACCACACCGGACAAGTCCGATATCCATCGGACTAGTCCGAAAGCTCTCTGGCTAAAATTGAACAAGTCCTCCACGTGCGGACTTGTCCTCAGTTCTACATGTTTTCACCAAACCGGACAAGTTTGATATCCACCGGACTAGTCTGAAAACATTCTGACTAGGATGGCACTAGTCCCCACCTTAACGGACTAGTCTGGTATCCATCAACACTTAGGGTTTTTCAAACACGCACATTGGACTAGTGCGGTGTCCACCACGGACTAGTCCGGACCTCACAAACTCTAACGGTAACTTTTGGAAACCCTAGTATAAAAAGAGGTGCACGGATACACAACAAACTCTCTTGACTCCCTGCATCGTCACACCTCCCAAGAGCCCAAAATACTTCTCTCCACTCATTCTAAATTTGGATCAAAGCTTTGAGGAATAGGGATTGGACAAAGGAGAGAACTTGATCTCTCACATACTCTCATTGTTTATTGTACATCTTTTGAGTGTGTTTGGTGGTGTTTGATCATTGTAATCTTTGGGGAGCACTCAAATTTTGAGAAGGCCCCTTTAACGAGTTATTTGCCCCCTTTGTGGTTAATGATTGTGAATCGGCCTCAATGGCGATTCAACAAGGGAAGGGTTGGTGAAGACCCAATCCTTTGTGGACTCCTCAACAGAGATGTAGGTTCCTCCGTGGAATCGATCTCACGATAAAATCTTGTCTCACGTGTTCTTGTTTTACCTTTTATTGTATTCTAGGGTTTGCATAGTCTTGTGTTATTTATATTGAAACGTTAGATTAAACTTGATAATAACAATATCTTATTTCATTGTCATAATTCACTTGAATTGTCAATTACATTCATCTGCATACACTACTAGAACCAAAATTAAAGATCTACTTTTATTATCAATTCCGCTTATATCGGACTAGTCCGCACAGTAACGGACTAGTCCAACCTCCCTGTATTTGACCTCATTGTTAAGTGTTTCAGGGATCGTTAAAAGTTCAAAATGCCTATTCACCCCCCTCTAGGTTGCATTCAATTGGTATCAGAGTCAAACTCTTCAAAAGAGACTCACCGCTCGAAGAGACGATGTCAGAAATCAAGGGCCTCAACCATGAAAAGGGGAATGATGAAGGAAACCAAAAACTGGAGAAACTCCTCAATGCCATTCAAAACTGTGATGATGATGATGATGATGAGGAGATGTTTCACCTCAAAGCTCTTATGTGGAAGAAGGCACTCTCCCATAAATGGGAAGAAGATTGAAGATGATAAGAAAAAGGGGAGTAGTCACACAGACTCCTCCCGATATCCTTTTAACTATAAGCGTTTAAATTATAATAATAGTCATGACTTGTCAATCCCTTTAGGCAAAGCACCTTACTTTGATACAAATGACTACACAATGTGGAGACAAAACATGAAAATGCACCTCATATCTCTTAACCAAAGTCTCTGGCATATAGTGTGTACAGGGATACATATTCCAGATGATGATGAAGAGATAACACCAAGTCAAGAGCAAGCTATTCATCGAAATGCTCAAGCCACAACTATAATTAAATCATCATTGAGCCGAGACAAGTTCACCAAGGTGGATGGACTCGAGATTGCCAAGGAAATCTGGGATACTCTCAAAACCTCACATGAAGGTGATCGTCATGTGCACGAAGCTAAAATTCAGATGATTGAAGGTGAATTGGGAAGATTTGCTATAGAAGAAGGTGAATCACCCAAGATATGTACAATCGACTGAAGTCTCTCATCAACAAAGTTTGAGCTTACGGTAGTAAGAAGTGGACAGGTCATGATGTGAAACTGATTCTTAGGACATTCATGTCTCGGAACTTGACGCTTTGCTCTATGATTAGAGAAAGTCCGCGGTATCGAAAAATGACCTCAGACGAAATTCTTGGCAACATCATCAACTTTGAAATGATGGGGAAGGAAGTCAAGCATGTCAAAGAACTTGCCGACCTTACCTCGACAAAGAAGAAAGGAGTTGATCTAAAAGCAACTTGCAAGCCCGCGTCAAAGGAAGCTCGAGAAGCTTCTGAGGAAGATGATGGTGATGATGAAAGCGGTGATGTCGATGAAGAAGACATGATCTTGTTCATGAAAAAGTTCAAGAAAATGATGAGAAGAAGAAAGAGTGGCAGCTCAAATGATGGAAGACATAGGGACAAACCAAGGCCCAAGATGAGACGTGCATGCTATAATTGTGGAGAGTATGATCATTTCATAGTAGATTGTCCACATGAAGATAATAAGAGGAAGAGCAAAGACAAAAAGCCTCAACAAAAGAAAGTATTCAAGAAAAAGAAGCAATATGGTCAAGCACATCTAGAGAAGGAGTAGGACTCAAATGATGAGTCCTCATCTGAAGAAGAAGAGGAGATGGCCACTATAGCCATCAAGAAGCCTAGCAAGAAGCACTCTTTTTCCAACCATGGGCGCATGGAAGGACACCGACCACACATGTATAATGGCCAAGGAAGGAAAAAGAAAGGTTATAACTAAATCTTCCTCCTCGCTTTCTTTTACTAGTGATATTGAAAATTCTAGTGATGATGAAGACATGCTTAATGGTTTAGATAAAAAGCCTGTTGCTAAAATGAAATTTCTAATGGATACGATTGTTGATAAGGAGAAGCTAGTCAATCGCCAAGAAGATATGATCATTCTCCAAAACGAGGAATGTCTTGAGATTGAAAAGCTCCTAGAGCTTCAAAAGGAGCATAGTAAAGCACTAGAACTTGAGTTAGCTTAATGCAAGGAAGCTTGTTCGAAGTTAAAAGACTCAAACATGACTATCAAGGATGAACTTGCTAACTTAACCAAAGTTAACAAGACCCTTGAAACACAAGTTGAGTCACTCAAGCAAAGTGGTTCTTCATCCTCTTCAAGCTCACCTTCTCAACATATCAAATCTGAAAATGTCATTAATTGTAAATGTTCTAAAAATAACACCAACTTGAAAGAAAAGTCCATCTTGACAAAAGACAAGCATCCCTCCCAAAGTGGCATATTTGACGAGGAGAAGGTCAAATATGTACGCAGTGCATACTCGATCACAAGAACTCCTAATGTTAAATATGGCATTGGGTATTCTTATGGTGAAAGGCCAAATGCTAGAAGCCACAAGAATGACAAGGATTGCATTGATTTTGTCAAGGGAAACTCTTCCCAAGTTGGAAAACATGATCACATTGATAAATTGAACATTGTGAACTCATGTGGACAACAAATCTTGTTTAGAACCTTTGATGCTTCATATGTGCTTATGAAAAATGGCTATGGAAAAGCTTGTGCTAAATAAGTTGGGCCACACCATGAGAACGCCAAGTCTCGTGTGTGGGTGCCCAAATCACTTGTGACTAACCTCAAAGGACCCAAGCAAGCTTGGGTACCTAAGACCAAAGCATAATTTCTTTTTGCAGGCTGATTCATCCGGTGGAGCAAAATGGGTGCTAGACAGTGGATGCACAAATCACAATACTGGAGAAAGAAAAATGAAGACTCAAGCGAAGGCATCTATTTTGGTGATAATAGTCAAGGAAGGGTGCTAGGTACCGGTAAAATTGTAATTTTATCACAGCATACACTTTCTCAAGTTTTACAAGTTGATTCCTTATATTATAACCTCTTGTCCATATCTCAATTATGTGACAAAGGTTATACTTGTTTATTCACTAATGAGGCTGTGACTGTCTCTAGAAGGAGTGATAACTCTATTGCATTCAAGGGTGTGCTAAAGGAAAAACTTTATCTAGTTGACTTCAACAAAGATAAAGCCGAACTTGACACATGCTTGATTGCAAAGACTAACACGGGTTGATTGTGGCATAGACGGCTAGCACATGTTGGTATGAGGAATCTACAAAAACTTCTAAAAGGTGATCACATTCGAGGTTTGAAGGATGTTATTTTTGAGAAAGACAGGCCTTGTAGCGCGTGCCAAATCGGGAAGCAAGTAGGAGCACCTCATCCTGCGAAGAATGTCATGACTACAACAAGACTGCTTGAGCACCTCCACATGGACGTATTTGGTCCAATTGCTTACATAAGCATCGGCGGTAATAAATATGGTTTAGTCATTGTCAATGATTTTGCACGCTTCACATGGGTTTTCTTTTTGCATGATAAGATAGAAACTCAAGGAACACTCAAGAAGTTTCTCAGGCGAGCTCAAAATGAACTCTCATTGACGATTGTCGGTACCCTGCGTATCGGGTACCCCATGGTACCGCAAGAAGTGCAAGAGAGTTCTACCTGTCAAAGTTGAAGGTCTCCTCAGGCCCCACATGTCACACTACACCGAACCCGCACCTCTCATATGGGTAGCTCCGAGGTTGACACGTGTAATGTAAGTCCGGAACTAAACTCCCAACATAGGGAGGTTCTGCAGTTAACACGTGTACAATAACCCCGGACCTAACCCCCACCAGAGAGGAGCTCCGGTGCCACGACGTGTATAGTGGATCTGAACCTAATACCCCGCCAGGGGAAGCTCCAGAGCTGCCACGTGTGGAGCCCCCAGAGTTTCATCATCAACGTGTAGATTGGCGGATCTCCTCCAGCACGGACATTCAAGTGATAATTAAAGCAACGATTACCAAACCTAATTACGTGTCATTAATGTTGTATTAATGACACACGATCAGAGCACTGTTAATAGGGGTAATGCAGCCATTAAAGCACGTTATCACACTATTAACCACGCTTAATACTCATAGACAGTGTATTAGGCTATTAAATACGCCAGGGCCACATGTCGGGCCAGTCAAGCGTTGTAATAGTCAGTCCTTGGATTATAAAAGGACTGACTGCACGATACACAGGCGAGGACAAGTTGAGCCAAGCACTACGCAGACTAGCGATACTCAATAGAACAACACAAAGCCCGTGGAGTAGGGTATTACACTCAGGCGGCCCGAACCTCGTAAATCTCCCGTGTCACCGTCTTGTTCTTGATCTCTGCATGCCCAAACCAATACAAGAACCTCTGCGGCTACAATTTAGTAGTACCTGGGGAAGTGTCGTAGTTACACTTTGACATTTTGGCGCGCTAGGTAGGGGGACCCGAGATCTCAAGATGGTGAACTCCGCCGCAGGATCCTCCAACAGCAACCATGCTGAGCAGCCTGCTAGAGGTAATCCTTCTAACATGCAGCATCCAGCAGTCGCCATTGTCCCGGTGGGTGTCATGCCACCACCACAACCATCTGCTCCAGCAAATAATGTTAGATAGCAGGATGGGGTACTTGTGTCGGTCACAGCATCGACAAACAACAACCCCAGAACGCGCTAAATGCTGCGCGAACCCTGTTGGAGCGCCCACCAGTGCCCGGAGCACCTCAGGGTGCAATGGAGCAGTGGCGCGCTGATGTACAACATCTGGTTGCAGCCGCAGCCGATGCCATCAAAAACCATGGTCCTTCCCCTTCGGGGCAGGCAACAGCTCAACGTAGGATCTTGCCTGGAAGACTTGGTCCTCACGTGTCATAGCACCAACGTCGTGCTGCTTCTCAGTAGGTGAACTCGTTGCCTTCCGAGGCACGACGCACCCACACCATCACAAGGATTCCAACCCAGGATTACAACGCACGCACATACAATCGACCTGGCACTGAACTGGACCTTTTTGCTGTCCAGCAAAAAACAGGGGAGTCGTTACGATCTTTCATCTAGCAATTCTCTCAGGTACGCAATACCATCCCATCCATATTGAGCACCTCTATAATCGTTGCATTCAGACAGGGCGTTCGGGGCAAAAGGATGCTGGAGAAGCTAGCAATCAAAGAAGTCACCAGCGTCACCGAACTCTTCAGCTTAGCAGACAAATGTGCTAAAGGTGCGGAGGGCCGTGAGATGCACTCCAAGCCAGCTCTGGAGGCCAACAAGAAGTCCTCCAAAGCTGAAGCCACTACATCCGGAGGTGGCAAAAAGAAAAAGAAGTCCAACGGAAAGAAGAAACTGTCGGCTGGCGCACCTACCGCTGCGACTGCTACAGCTCCGGGTAGCCGAGGGCCACACCCAAAAATGTGACCTCCTCCTTGATCAAAAGATGGCAACAGCTCCAAGATGTGGTGTCCGATCATAGGATGGACAAACACAGTCTGGAAGAATGCCGAGAGGTCCGGAAGCTTGCCGAGCGCTACAACAAGCGCCGGGAAGAAGCTCCTTTCCGCCAGCGGGAAGGGAAACAAAAAGTTGACGAAGCTCCGGCTGAAGAGGAGCTAGGTTTTTAGGACCCCAAGAAGGTCCTGAAAGCTGTCTACAACACCGTCGACGATGACTCTGTAGGATTGAAGAGCACGTGAAAAGCTACCATAGGGGGGTGAATTGTAGATTTAAAAATCTTATGCAGCAGAAACGATCTGTTAAAGAAATCGTGTGTGAGACTAATCTAAACGTGTTTCACCGGGACAAAAGTGATACATATCATAGAGAATCAAGTCACAAAGAAAAAACAAGTAGAATCACTGAAATCTATCATGAGAAAATCAAGTTATGTTCGAAAGATCGAACAAAGGTTAATCTGTCCTACCCGAGAAAAACAGTTTTGGAACGCTGCAAAGAAACTCGTGTAGATCAGAAATCACAAATCCAATGACCGTGAAATTTTGATAGATGATAGATAATCAAGTTTTGAAGACAACCCAAAAAGAATCACGTCAATTGGATCTGTTAAACTCGAGTTATGATAAAACCACCGACAAAAGGTAGTGCTGTCCAGAAACTCGACGAGTAAAATTTGTCTAGAACAAGTCGGACGAACAAGGCACAAAAGTTCCTTCAAACTATGAATTTTATTCAATAGAACACAAGAGGAACATCCCCAAAGTCGTGCACCAGGAGCTTTGGCCTTCCTTGCTTATATAACCAGCCCTTAGGCCAACACAATCTCAACTAGGACTCTAATCCTACTCAGATCACGAATCGAAACTTTCCATAACTGCTTAGGACTCTTCTATACGCAGATAGAAGCAATCTTAAGACTTCCAAAAACCTTATAAACGTATCCCACATTCCTAAAACAACTCAAATTCGTGACCCACACGAAATCCTATCATAACCAACTCGATACTTTCCATACCGAGCCATAACCGACTCCGCCACAGCTAAAGTCATCAACTGATACAATCCGATCCTTCCAACCAGATATTCCCATCCATAAACCAACTTCGGAACCATGTTGCCACATTATGCACGGCATGCATATGTGCAAACACCTTCCTTCGATGTCCAATAACCTTCACAAGTCTCCACAATTTTGTTAGTGTCAAGTAAAAGCACACGGTAGCCTTTAGTGTGAGATGGATAACCAAAAACATGCCATAAATTGATCTAGGTTCAAATTTATCAAGATTACCATGATTATCAACAAAGCATTTGCAACCAAAGATCCGAAAGTGTGTATCCCTAGGCCCATGTCCAAACCAGAGCTCATATGGTGTTTTACCAAGCTTAGCGCGCAAAAAAAACACGATTTGAGACATAACAAGCGGTTGCAATCGCATTAGCCCAAAATTTCCTTGGAGTTTGATATTCATCAAGCATAGTCCTAGCCATCTCAACTAAGGTTCTGTTCTTTCTTTCTACAACACTATTTTGTTGAGGTACATATGGTGAAGAAAATTGATGATCTATTCCATTTTCAGCACAAAAGTGATCAAAAGATTGATTTTTAAATTTAGTTTCGTTGTCACTTCTAATTGCTTTTAAAGATCCTGGGTGATCAATTGATAATCTAAAAAATAAAGTTCTAAAGTGAATAAAAGCTTCGTTCTTAGATGCCATAAAGTAAACCCAAGAGTATCTAGAATAATCATCAACAATAACAAGAACATACCATTTACCTCCGAAGGATTGAACACGTGAAGGTCCTACGGTGTCAAGGTGCAAGAGTTGACCCGGTTCAGTTGTCATTATCATTGTGAGCGAAGTATGTGAACCTACAACCATCTTAGCATGTCTACAAGAAGAGCACACAATTTCTTTGTCCCCTTTAAGCTTATGCAGCCCACGTATGTGATCAAGAGCACTAACACGCGTGAGATGATCAAAGCCTACGTGACCAAGTCTACGATGCCAAAAATATAAATCTTTGGAATCATTAGCAACTAGACACCTATGCTTAGAGGAAGACATATCAAAATCAGCTTTAAAAACTCTTCCAAATCGTGACATGTTAAAAATAAGCTCATTGTTTGAATTTACAACTTTGGAGCAATTTTTAGTGAAAATAATTTCCAGATTTTCATCTAGCAATTGTGAAACAGAAAACAAGTTGTATTTCAAATTTTTGACAAGTTCCACATCCTTCAAAGTGTAGTGATCATTTACTCTAACCGAACCCTTAGTAAATATAGGGGTTGAAGAATTATCAGCAAAAGTAACATTCTCTACACGTGATACAAAAGAGAGGGAGGAAAACCAATCTTTGTTACCGGTCATGTGGCGTGAGCAACCTGAATTCACAATCCAAATGTCCTCCTTCCTCAAACGTGTAACCTACATAGAAGCACAATGCATCGATGACTCAATACTAGGGTTAGTCAAAAGACATTTAGGTATCCAGTACTGAGTCACACGACGTGCAACAGGAAAAACACGCGAAAGCTGAGATAAAACAGCAGGTTTATGAGTCAAAGTTTGAGGTTTTTTATTCTTAACTACTGACATATAAGGTGTTACTTGTGTAGCACAAAAATCAGTAGCTCCGGAGGCAAAAACAGAAGGTCCGGAGGTAAACTTTGAATGTTTTTGACTCATAACAGCAGGTTGCATGTTCCTGGCATTCGGTTTAATATGTGCAGCAAATTTTGCATTAAAGTTATGAGATCTAGCAATAATTCTTTCCCTTTTCTTTTGTTTAGCTAGTCTATAACAAAAATCTATGACATGAACAACTCTACCACAGTAGGTACAATGAAATTTAACTTTGTGTTCATGTCTAGATGAGCAAGCAATATTTTTATTTGAAACCGAATGAGACAACACTCCTGCAGATTTGAAAACCACTTCTTTTTGTTTAGGAACTGTTTGAATCAAACCACTTCCTAATGACTTTACAATTTTAGGTGGATGAGCCTTAGCATGAGCATGAGAATCAAAACCTAAACCAGTTTTATCATTGCAAGACTTAGAAGAATTCAACAGCAAGTTTAGGTTCTTATTCCCATTACAAAACCGATCTAATTTCCTATGCATGTTATCAAGTTTATTGGACAGATCAAGGCAATTTTCACATGAAGTTTTTCCTTTTAATTTGCAATTGGAACACTATTTAACTTCATGAGAACGTAAAGCATTATTCAATATTGAAATTTCATTCATAGCATCTTTTTGTTTCTTTTCAAGATCATCAAAACTAGAACAATGCAAATCAATTGTAGGACAAGAAGCATCTTTTAAGTTTCCAATGTCAAGTGCAGCAAGCTTTTTGTTCTTTTTAATTTTCAAGTTCAAGTCTATCTAGAGTAGAGGAGTGTGTAGTTCTTAGTGTGGACAATTGTTCATAGATTAAATCACATGAGGGACAAGAATCATCATTAGGAATCAAGGTTTTCAAATGGTTGATTTCAGATTCTAGTGATTCAATTTTAGCATCATTATCCCTAAGCTTTTTGTCATTTTTCTTAACAATAATAGTTGCACAAGAAATTGCATCACACATTTTATTACAGGTAGAACATACCTCATCGTCATCACTGTTGTGTTCTGCATCCTCCTCACTTGATCTTGATCTTGTTTTGCCCGCCATGAAGCATAAGTTGGCCAAATCATCTTCATCTTCGTCACATCCAATGTCCACGTCGCTTGAGCCAAGTTCCTGGAGTGCGGAGATAAAACTGTTCACCAGTTGGCGACCTGTAAAGCCCTTCTTCTTCTTCTTATCATTTGTTGAGGAGTGCTTCGTCCTTGATTGTTTTTCTTCTCGGGAAGTAGAACCTGAAAAGTTAGGGCATTCTGTACGAAAGTGTCCTATCTTACCACATTCGAAGCATCGTTGAGGTCCGGAGCTTCCTCTCCTTCTAGTTATCACATTTTGCAATGCTTTTAAGAACCTAGTAGAGAGAAGTGCTAGCTCCTCCTCTGGAAATTCCTCGATCTGCTCCAGGGTTAGTGAGGACAACACAGCAAGAGTATTGCAAGATGATGATTGGTCGGAGCTAGGCATATCTCGTTGTGAGGCAAATGCAATAGACTTATTTGGGTTCTTACGTGATAAGATGTCAATTTCATGAGTTTTAAGTTTAGAGTAAAGCACATCTAAAGTAAGTGTACT
Source organism: Tuctoria greenei (assembly GCA_036927565.1). Classification (NCBI taxonomy): domain Eukaryota; kingdom Viridiplantae; phylum Streptophyta; class Magnoliopsida; order Poales; family Poaceae; genus Tuctoria; species Tuctoria greenei. Next base: position 187,784,714 of record JAYESD010000006.1, read on the forward strand.
CATGACAGTAGATTCATAGATAGACGTAACTTTCATCTCCCAGATTGACATGTCTAATGCACCAGAAGTTTCCTAGCATTTTCAGCATCAGAAAAATTAACGTTGACACTATGCAAGTTACTGAGAATTTTGTTAAAGCGAGCAAAGAGATCATCTATGGACTTACCGGGTTGCATATCGAAGCACATGTATTCTTTCTTGAACATGTCTTGCCTTACCTCCTTGATCATGTTGGATCTTCGTGATAGCCACAAAGTGCTCTCCATACATCGTATGCCGATCGGAGATGTGCAACGCGGTCGAAGTCTCTCAGTGAGTCCTTGGATGATCAAGTTTCGGGCTTTGTTGTTGTTGTCAACGTCCCGTAGGTTTGTAGCTGTAACTTGATCGTTAGGCGGCACTTTGTATGGCTTGTACACCTTCTCCCATATTTCGAAGCCTTGCACCTGGATGAAAGCCTCCATGCGTTCCTTCCAAACCTGAAAATCAATACCAACAAACACACAAGGTTTGACGGAGTATTTCTTCATGATGATTAGTCAAAATCATGTGCAAATCATAGTGATTGGAGCACCGTGGCTCTGATACCAATTGTAGGATCGAAGAGCACGTGAAAAGCTACCAGAGGGTGGGTGAATGGTAGATTTAAAAATCTTATGCAGCGGAAACAATTAAATCCCAACCCCTTTCGACAGAAAAACGATATGTTAAAGAAATCGTGTGTGAGACTAATCTGAACGTGTTTCACCGGGACAAAAGTGATATACATCATAGAATCAAGTCACGAAGAAAACACAAGAAGAATCACTCAAATCTGTCGAGAGAAACTCAAGTTATGATCGAAAGATCGAACAAAGGTTAATATGTCCTACCCGAGAAAAACAGTTCTGGAACACTGCAAAGAAACGCATGTAGATCAGAAACCACAAATCCAATGACCATGACATTTTGACATATTATAGATAATCAATTTGTGATGACAAACCAAAAAGAACACGTCAATTGGATCTGTTAAACTCGAGTTATGATAAAACCACCGACAAAGGTAGTGCTGTCCAAAAATTCGACGAGTAAAACTTGTCTGGAACAAGTCGGACGAACAAGGCACAAAAGTTCCTTCAAAATACGACTTTTATTCAATAGAACACAAGAGGAACATCCCCAAAGTCGTGCACCATGAGCTTTGGCCTTCCTTGCTTATATAACCAGCCCTTAGGCCAACATAATCTCAACTAGGACTCTAATCCTACTCAGATCACGAATCGAAACTTTCCATAACTGCTTAGGACTCTTCTATACGCAGATAGAAGCAATCTTAAGACTTGCAAACACCTTAGGAACATATCCCACATTCCTAAAACAACTAAAATTCGTGACCCACACGAAATCCTATCATAACCAACTCGATACTTTCCATACCGAGCCATAACCGACTCCGCCGCAGCTAAAGTCATCAACCGATACGATATGATCCTTCCAACCAAATATTCCCATCCATAAACCATCTTCGGAACCATGTTGCCACGTAAGGCACCGCATGCATACGTGCAAACACCTTCCATAGACGTCCAATAACCTTCATATGCACTGCCCTTGATTCAATCATCATGCGCGACCTCCTGAACCGCTCAACCACAATTCCTCCAGAATTTGGTTGTTAGAACCTCATCTCCTCCCTGAGACTAGTCAAAGGATCTCGTCACCAGCCATGTCTTGAACTCAAGCAACACCTGCACATGAATAAACAACCAATCTGTACGACCCCAAGTCCGCGACTTGACTAAAGTTAGTTCCGAACACAAAAGATTACATGAGCACCTCGCATAAGCATGTTGCAAAAAATAGCAAAATGATATCAGCCATATCAACCAAAATGCACCAAAAACTTAGTAAAAGAATACTAAGCAACCTTTCCATAAGTGTAAAGCAAGTTCGAAACATTTCACATGAAAATTTGGAACATTACGATCAAGCTCCAAACCTAGCCAAAGCTAACCGGAGCTTGAGCTGAAGCTTATCAAAGCTAGTACAACCTATCACCGGAGCTTACCAAAGATAGTACAACCTAGCCGGAGCTTACCAAAACTAGTACAACCTAGCGCTGGAGCTTACCAAAACTAGTCGGACCTAGTGTCAGAGCTAACCAAAACTAGTCGGAACTAGTCATCCCAAAAGTCGGAGCTAGGAAAACATGTTGGAGCTATCCAACATAAGTCGGGCCTAGCAAAACATATCGGAGCTTAACAAAGACATGTCAGAGCTATCAAAGACATGCCGGAGCTAAAGACAAAGCTCACCGGAGCTATCCAAAAACACGTCGGATCTAGACAAAGAAAGTCGGACCTATTGTCGGACCTTGCATAAGCTCGGAGCTAGAGTCGGACCTTGCTAAAAAGATGCTATGGCAGCATTCAAAACATTTATTGTCCAAGCCAATGTATTCAGCACACATAGGTCTCACAGACTCTGACGTCTCTGATAATGAGCGTCCGAAAACCCTAAACACCATTTATGGTGGTTCTTGGGACATCACCTCTCGCCGCATCCTCAAGACAATACGGCGAGACATGGCCGTTGCAGCTCCCACTGCTAGGGCGGAGCCTCATCGGAAGTGGATGGACACTCCCATCATTTTTGATGCTTCAGACTGCCCCCGCAACATGATCGGAGCTGGACAACTCCCGTTAATGGTGTCTCTGACCATTAACAATATCTAAATTCACCATGTAATGGTGGACGGAGGTGTAGGGCTGAACCTCATTAGCTTCGAAGCCTTCGTCAAGCTTCAGCTCCAACCTTTGGACCTTCGCCCATCTGGGCCTTTCTATAGGTAGGTTCGGGGGACATTACCCCTCTCGGCTCTATCACACTCTTAGTGACCTTCGGGACTCGGGAGAACTACAGAACAAAGAAGTTTATCTTCGACATCGCGCATATCAGTCTGCCGTTCAACGCCATTTTCGGCAGGCCAACCTTGTACAGGTTCATGGCCACTGCCCATTATGATTATTTAGTGTTGAAGATGCCAACACCTGCGGGTGTTCTCTGGATCTGCAGAGATTGCATATAAAATCCCAGCTTTTCCGTAATATGAAGTTCAGTTAACAGTTTATTTTCAACCATAGTAAAGGTCAATTATGGTTGTACACATGAACTTGATATCATCAAGCATAATTCTTTCCCTCATACTAAAAATTTTATTAACACAAGGTATGGACTTCACCAATGACCCTAGGATAATTCAAGTGACCTCCTTGCAAATTTTGGATTTTCTTGAATGGATTTTTCTAGGGTAAAACACTACGCAGTACTAAATATATTCAAATTAATATGAATATAACACTGTACATTTAGGCCCTGTCAAAATATTCAAATCTGAGGCTATACATTTTTCCATGGCCTTATAATATTCCAAATAGCCTTCCTGCAAAGTTTCAAGATTTTTTAATTCCTTTTGCTATTTTATTTGAGATGCTTAACAAATTCGAGCCATATTTAAGTTCAAATTTTAAATACTATTCAAACTTATTTGAACATAAAATTTTGAACACACCATCATGATCAGCATGACTTGCTTGACATATCCAAGAAGTTTCACAATTTTTGAAACTCATTTGCTAATTAATTCAGTGGCTCCATTGAATTGAATTTAAATTCAAATTAAAATTTGAATTTCACTGAAACTTGATCAACTTGAAGTTTTGATTTCAGAATCAAATTCCAGATATTTATTTGAGGCTATCCACCAAAATCTTGGATTTTTGGATCAAGTTTGGTAGGGGAATTGAAGTTCCAGAGAGGATAGGCTTAAGGGGCTATGGGACCCACTATCCTGTGACTCACAATCGAGCTGCCCCTCTGTTTTCACGATGGCGCTCGGTGGCGACACCTCCCGGCATGCAAGCCACCGAGCTGCCTGCTTGCTTGTGCCGTGGCAAGCTCCCCTCGTCCCTCTATGCCTATTTATACCCCCTGGTCACCGGTGTTGAGTTCCCATTCGGTTTTTACTCCCCACGCCGCATTTCTGCCCCGCTCGGGCGCCGCCGACCTTACCTTGGGATTCCGACGATAACTTGCCGTCTAGCCAAGGATCGATCGTGAGTTCTTTAGCAAACTTGTGCACAACTTACTTGCGCACCTTCTCCATCTTGTGGTTCAGCGTTTTCTCAACCAGTTGCACGGTATTCCGCAGTTTTCCGACGACCGCCGGTGAAGCCGCCAAAAGACCGTCTCTATCCACCGTCGACAAGCTGGAGGAAGCCTCAACAGGCCCAGATTTCTATAAGAGAAAGGAGTGTAATCGCGCCTTATGCATGCTCACCAAGTTTCAAGCCATGCCATGCCTTGTAGCATTCTTATTTCCATTTTTCCCGATGATAGTTCATACCTATGTCTCTAGGTTAGGGATTTAATTCATTTTCTATGTCTAATAAATCTTGGCAATAGTTAAGGGATAGTTTGCCTATCTCCCTGCAAACACTTCGGATCAAAAAGATTTGAAAACCATCAAGTGTTGACCGAGATAGTCGAGTTTTGGTTGCTGCCGGTGAAGAAGCCACGGTTCACCGTCGAACTCTTCATTGCCGACCATTCCACGGCATGTGCACATCCAAAACATCATCCTCATGATCCCAGGAATTTTTCTAGCTTTTTACCGAGCCTTTTTCGCCATCCCCATGCATTTTTGACAATCGCCGAAACCCCAGCTCGGCCGCCATCGTCGCACCACCATTTCCGGCCGTCGCCGCCGTGATTGGACCTCACTATCGTGTTGTGTGGTCAATTTTATGGCTAGGCGGTCAGGGCCGAGTCGAATGGAGGTCGATGCAGCTATCGCGGCGAGCTCGCCGGCGCAGCGCCGCCACGGCCGAGCGGAGCATCGCGAGGTAGACGAAGGTTGTGGGCCCCGCGTGTCAGCGACGCGTGCGAGCGCGCGGATCAGCTGCGGCTCCGGATCCAGTACGGCTGCGCGGATTAACCCCGTGGCCCTCGGTGTGGCCCAATTGCGATTGGCCCATTTAAATGGAGTGGGACCGACTACTTTATTTAAATGTTTTATGTTGGAAGATAATTCCAGGAATTACCCAAACGTCTAAAAATCATTACTCCTAATAGATTTGCTCAAAAATTTCCAAATAAATTTTAGTAGACTCACCTCAACCTCCACTTTGCAGTGATGCAGTTTATTGGACATGAAACTCCCAGAATTTTTATAGTTAATTCCTTTGAGCTAACTGCTTGGGAAATTAATTACCTCTGTTATGTTAAATGGAAAATTACCAATTTTGGTCAGAACACTCTTAATAATGCACTTGATCTCCAGTAAAAAGTTTAAGTTCATTGGACTTCAGTTACTGGGTTGATCAGTGTTCCAAATCTCTATGTAGTTAAAAATAGAGAAAAGTACAAAATCACTTTCAGAAATTTCCCCAAACTTGTAAAATCAGTTTCTCCCTGTAGGAAGCTTAGAAAATTGTGAAACCAATTTTCTAGAACCAGTGAGACTCCCTCTACATGGTACAACCACTGGTAGCCATGATAGACATCTAGAATTACAACCAAAATTCAGAGAAGGTTTATACTTGTAGGAATTTTAGGGACAACAAACTTCCTTGATCATCTCCTGTTCTTTGCAAGAGTCTCTCTTATAGTCTCTAGTATCTACCATAAAAGTTCCAGAGCAATTTAAGATCATAATCTTATTTGATTCACAAGATATTAGCTTGTGAACTTAAATATATTATTTATTTTCAAAGTCATTCATATATAGTATATGCATAACATGTAGTAACTGAAGTCGAGGAGCAGCCGGAAGCTTTGGAAGTTCAGTTGGCAGAAACTAACATTGACTAGGACTCGCATTCAGGCAAACCCCAGTTTGCATTTAAGTTCCTTACAGTGTCTTTGCAGTTTCATTCACCTTACGTCTTCAGATGTTTGTGCATTACATTTAAGGTGTTTGACATCCACTTGCATGACCAAAGAACCCAGGGAGTGGTTAGAATAGCTCACACACTCGTGTAGTAATTGCCATGCTTATATTCATAGGGATCCGGTAGAAGTCAAGTAGTTGGAATCTACTCGCGGGGTAGGATTTTATCACACGGGATGAATTGGATTAAGAAATGTTTTATAAATATGAAATTGAGACCGGTCAGAGATGAGTAGGAAGCGATAAGAGAGGGTCTTGGTCGTATAGCTCTGACCGTGTCAATTAAGGCCCGTGCTGTGTGCGGCCCTGCTGGAGAAGCTTGGATTGTACCGATGACATACTGGAGAAATGGGCTCCAGTAAACTGACGTAGCTTGATACTGGTTTGTCGAGGCATTTCGTTTCGTTTTATAGGCGTGGGTTGAAGGCAGCAAGGTGTAAATTAGCTGGTGGGCACGTCAGAGTACGCTCCACGCAGTGACCTCCTGCTCGTGACGGATTGACCGGTTCGACATTCGAGTGTTGGGTGAAAGGTGGCCATATACGACTAGTACTGAAGTGCTGTGTAGGTACTACTGTATGTACTCGCTGGCATTTCCGAAAGTTCGTATGTGTCGTGTTGACCGGGTGTGTCCTGATTGCAATCACCGTCCCTCATGGTAATAGATACCACTTGTTCACTGTGTCGTGACATAGTAAATACTGAAGAAGTCAGGAGCATATGATGTATTGCATTATATTTGTTTTGCAACCTTGTATGGCTTAGAGATAGCACAATTAAAATTTCACAGTTTCCCCATACTTTACCTGTAATAGCATTATGTGCTTTGTGCATGTCATATCATCGGCAAAGCATTTCTTGTTTGATTGTGAAGTCTATGATGTGTCGTGCCTAAAGAATGTCATGTGCTACTTAAAACATGACTATAAGGATCCACTTGTAGGCGTGTCCTTTATGCTATTCCTTACATATGTTTAGTATTCACCCCTGCATATGTCTAGTGAGACGGGTTAGTCTTGCTGAGCCTTAAGCTCACGTTTGCAGTTAATAAGTTTTTGCAAATTGTACGACTGATGACGGGTTCGAAGACGAGGTTGCACCCCCTTCCGGGTTTACAGCCAAGTGGGAACCCTGCATGCCGTCGTAAGTTGGGTGTTGCTAGTGCGAAGTATCCAGGGTAGGGATGACTTTGCTTTTGCATAGCTAGTGCCGAGAGCATAGCTATGATGTATAGTTCTCTTTCTTGTTCGCTTAGTCTTGTAAAACATCCGCTGTGTTTATAAATAAAGACTTGTTATTGTAATTTGTTCTCATTCTTTTCTTGTATACTGTTGGCTGTCGCATCGCACGATACCACCCAATGAGATCCTTGGACGTCGGGATTTCCGGTCCCCACATCGCACTGCAGGAATAACTGCATTGGGGGAACTCTATGCGCTTGCTACAGTGCAGGATGAAGCACCCATTAAGGACCCAGCTCCGAACCCTCTGAGCATTCGTCATCGAGGCTCTACCTACGCACCTTGTGTGCAACCAAGCGGCGACACCGACGTTCCTGTCAATGTCGTCCAAGTTGGTTCTGATGCTGCTCAGACTACCCGTATATCAAGAGGTTTGAACAACAAATAGGAACTCGCGCTCATCACCTTCCTCCGGGCTAATATCGACGTGTTTGCCGGGTAAATGTCGCAAATGCCTGGGATCCCTAGGGAGGTGATTGAGCACAATCTGAAGATTTATCCCGACGCACGGCAAATACACCAGAAGCCCGAAAGCAATCAATCGAGTGGAAAAACTTCATCCTACAGGAGATCAAGAAGTTGCTCGAAGCTGGTTTCATCCGGGAGGTGTTTCACCCAAAACGGTTGGCAAACCCAGTTGTGGTGCCCAAGGCTGGCGGGAAGCTTCAGATGTGTATCAACTACACCACTTTAAATAAGGCATGTCCAAAGGATCCATTTCCACTACCTAGGATAGATCAGATAGTGGACTCCACCTCCGGGTGTGAGCTATTGTGTTTCTTAGATGCATATTCTAGATATCATTAAATCCAAATGTCTAAGGAAGATGAAGAGCATACTGCCTTCACAAAAGTAGATGGATTGTACTGTTATACTGCCATGCCCTTTGGTCTTAAAAATGTTGCTTGAACATTTGTGCGAGCTATGTACAAAAGATTTGGAGAGCTAATTAGAGACTTGGTGGAAGGGTACGTTGATGACATCGTCGTAAAGATCAAGAACAAGGAGTCACTCCTTGACAATTTACAAGCTGTCTTCGACAAGCTGCGCATCACGCGCACCAAGCTGAACCCGGACAAATGTGTCTTTGGGGTTAGTTCCGGGAAGCTTCTAGGTTTCTTTGTGAATCACCGAGGAATTGAAGCAAATCCAGTGAAGATCAAGGCTATAGAAGATATGCGGCCCCCAGCCTGCATTAAGGATGTCCAAAAGTTAACTTGGTGTTTAGCTGCGCTCAGCCAGTTCATCTCAAGACTGGCAGAGTGGACACTTCCCTTCTTCAAACTCTTGAGGAAGTTCGGACCACTTCATTGGTCTGAAGAAGCAGAAAAGGCGTTTCAAGAGCTGAAATAGCTCCTCACCACACTATCGATCTTGGTAGCTCTGAATCCTGGTGAGCCTTTACTGCTTTATATTTTTGCAACTACAGAAGTTGTCAGCGTGGTCCTGGTCGCGGAAAGACCCGAACCACATCTAGTGCAGGAGCCCAGACACCCCCCAGGAGGGTTTGGAGCTACCTGAAGGCGTGTCTAGGTCCCAGGCCCCAGACACAGAACCTCAAGGCAAAATGCTAGAAGATCAACCTCACTCACCTGAGGGGATTCACCTGGCCGTCCAAGATGATTCGGACCTTTCTAACAAGGTCAGGGTCGAACAAAAAGAAATTCTACACCCCTTCGGGAGGGTCCGGGTCGATGGAGAAGAAGCTCCGGGCCCCTCTAAGAGGGTCTGGACCGTCCAGCGCCCAATATACTTCATCAGTGAAGTACTCCATGACGCCAAGACAAGATACATTGAGGTTCATAAGCTGCTTTATGTAGTTCTTATTGCCTCAAGGAGGCTTCGTCACTACTTCCAAGCCCACAAAATATCAGTGGTAACTTATTTTCCACTACGTGCTATTTTGCATTATCCTAACTCTAATAGGAACATTGCAAAGTGGGCAGCAGAGTTGGCCGAATTCAATCTAGAATTCATGTCACGACAAGCAATCAAAAGTCAAGATTTGACTGACTTCGTGGCAGAATGGACTCCCTGTCCATCAAACCCTGGGGGCCCCAGTGAGCAGAAATCAGAACCCAAGTTTCCAGTATTCACCGAGCCTCACTAGACTCTCTACTTCGACAGCTCCGTGCAGAAGCAGGGCGCGGAGATGGAATCCTTCTCCTTGCTCCAAACTGGGGAGAAGGTCAAGTACATGGTTCACCTTTATTTCAAGGCGACCAACAATATGGCGGGGTATGAAGCTCTCATCTACGGACTCAAGGTGGCACTATCTTATGGTGTCAAACAGCTATTGGTGAAGGGTGATTCACAACTCATCATCAAACAAGTCAAAGGTGAATGCTGCTGTAATAATCCCCAACTAGCTGCTTATCTCCTTGAAGTCCAGAGGCTCCAAAAGGACTTCGAAGTACTAGATCTCCACCATGTTCAGCGTCTTCATAATGTTGAAGCTAACAAACTCTCGACGAAGGCTTCAACCTCAAAGCTCAGCCTGCCGAATTGAGCGAAGGGGGCGAGACCAGCTCCTCAAAGCTGGTGGTCCCGATGGCCCTATTACCACGGCGTCCATCAAGGGTTGTAGGTGCTGTTTGAAGCTCTGAGCAACCTAGCACGCAAGACTTAGAAGCTCAAGTTAGCTCCAATGCATGTATCTCGGAGATCCGGAGTTACTTGTAAGACAATATCCTTCCTGAAGATAGTGTATCCACTGACCGGATTGTCAGATTGGATAAAAGATACACGTTGGTAAAAGGGGATCTCTACCGGCGCGATGCCAATGGCATCCTATTGCGGTGCATTGCAAGGGAAGAAGGCCGCGAGCTCCTAGCGGAAATCCATGGAGTCGAGTGTGGGAACCATGCTTCTTCCCACACGTTGGTCAGTAAAGCCTTTCGGCATGGCTTTTACTCGCCTATGGCACTCCAGGATGTGGTTGAGCTAGTGAAAAAATGTGAAGTGTGCCAGCTCCACGCAAAACAAATTCATACACTGGCTCAATCACTACAAATGATACCTCCTACATGGCCATTCGCTGTGTGGGGCATGCACATCTTGGGAACATTCCCAAAAGCCGTTGTAGGTTAAAAGTTCATGTATGTCACCATCGACATGTTCACCAAATGGCCGGAAGCAACTCCAGTTGTGACAATTAACAAGCAATCAGCAATCAAGTTCTTTTAGTCCATTATATGCAAATTTGGAGTTCCAAACAAAGTCAAAACTGACAACGGAACCCAATTCACAACTGCAGCATTTCAAGAATATTGCAAAGACCTCGGTATACAACTGATCTACGCCTAAGTAGCTCACCCAGCAAGCAATGGTCAAGTTGAGAGAGCAAATGCAGAAATTTTAAAGGGACTCAAGACGCGCACATATGAGCGCCTGAAAAAGCATGGAGCCAACTGGATTGAGGAGCTTTCATCCACATTGTGGGCAAACATGACAACTCCAAACTGGTTAACTTGGGAGACTCCCTTCTTCCTGGTGTACGGAGCTGAAGCAGTCCTTCCTCCGGAGATCACCTTGGGGTCCCTCTGGGTCTGGACCTTCGACAAATCCGCGCAGGACCAGCTCTAGCGTGAAGACCTTGACCTCATCGATGAGGGAAGGTGACAAGTAGCTGTTCGGAATGCACATTATCGCCAAGCGCTCCGGTGCTATCATCAAAGGCATGTGCGCAACCGACAGCTTGAAGAAGGCGATCTGGTGCTTCGGAAGATACTAACTCTTGAAAGGATGAACAAACTTTACCCCAGCTGGGAAGGTCCTTTCCGAGTGATCAAAGTATCCGACCCGGATGCGTTTTCTTGGCAACTGAGGATGGGACTCCACTTCCTAGTCCTTGGAACATCGAGCACCTCTATAAGTTTTATGCTTAGAATCACGGAGGTGAGTTTGTAATTACACACCATGTACGTTATATAGATGCTATACAGAGATGGGTAGGTCCTCCGGGAGAACATCCAGACCCCTCCGGGAAGTTCAAGTACACTTCATACAGTCATAGCACTAAAAGTGTAGCTACCTGCCCGGGGTCAGTACAAGATGTATGATGCACTTAGCTTGGTCCTGTGCCCTAAGTGTGTCCTTGTCTCCCCTGTAATCCAGACCTATAATGAAAGACATTGTTGTGTGAAAACAGACTCCACATGCATTTATTTCTGTACAAGGCTCGATATATCAAATTATTATTTTTACCCTGCTTGTCTATAATGAAGTTGTGCATTTTTTTTAATTTTTAGTCGAAGTAATTCATATGTATTACAAGTTTTATTGATGGTCTCTTTGGATCCTAACATTGCTTCATAGTCTACTTGCCTGAACGCCAAGCCAACATAGGTCCGGAGTGTGCTATCGACTTAGCCTGGCCCTACACCCTAAGTATGTCACTCTACCTATATCCCGACAGGCCTCAGTAGGGTGAGTACTAAAAAAGGCATGCGGATCCAGAAAGATTATACCAATATGCTTCTTATCATGTCGAGTTTCTTCAGATCTAGAACTCAAATAAGAATGATAAGTAACAAATGATTTATAGACAAGAGCACGAATTTTACTATTTCCTTGTCTCAAATGCACAGGAAAAACAAAAACATATAGTGATGGTGGACGACGCTGGAGCTACTAAGTTTCGACATCCTCCAAGGGGGCCTGCCGTCGACATGTCATATGTTGATGGAGGGTACCGTCGGAGCTACCAAGCTCCCACAATCCAAGGGGGCCTACCATCGACGTGTCAGAAATAAAGACTTCGGACCTAAAATCTACAAGTTTGAAGCATTCAAGTCATCAACATACTGTCAAATCCTTTCGGTACATGTACACACTTGAATTGTGCACATATACCAGGGGACAACAAGACAGAGCACAATATATTGAAGACAAAACAACAATAAAGTGAAGTTCATGGCAAAGTGGATTTCATTAATTCGAAGCACTTGATTACAAAATTGGGCTTACAGCAGAGGGCAAAAGGAAAAAGTCCTAGCTACCGGAGGATCTATGTCCTGCGGAAGAATGAGGCGACTTTCTTGGCAACTTCTTGGACGCTGGCCTTGGCGGCATCCTCCTCATCAGCAACGGGACCCTTGAGCACCGGGTCCAGGGAGAATTGGAGGTCTCGGCTCACATAGCACGTCAGCACATTCTACAACATTCGTAGCAAAAAATCTTCCCCTCTGTCTCCAGCTGGTCTACAATGACATCGCCCATCGTGTTGAGCTTGCCGCCAGTAGCATTGAGGGCCACTAGCGCTCGGTCCAAGTCATGCTTCGGATTGTTCGGACGTATAGAACTGAAGCCTAGTGGTGTTAGCGCGTCGTTGGCTCACCCCAAGAAGTCCCACACTTGAATGGACTCTGTCTCCCTCAGGCTCCGTAGCTCCTCCAGTGACCTCCAGGCAGTCGCAAGCTCCAAAACTTCTCGAGCGAGGCGCTCGACCACTTTGGCATGCTGCTGCATATTCTCAGCAACTTGCTTCTTGCAATCGGTCAGCTCCGTCTTCCGGAGGTGGATGCGGATCCGCCTTTCTACCAGGTCTTTTTCCCTGCCTCTCACTTTCCCTTCCCTAGTGGCGACATCAGCTTCTTTTTTCGAGAGCTCCTGCCCCAATTTCCAGTACTTCTCCTTTTCCTCTTTACTCAACTGCTCAAACTTCTTTAAGCGATCCACCAAATTTTGCTCTCCCAGCGTTAGCTTCCGGGCGAGCTCCTCCTCCCTCTTCAAAAGATCCTCTTGCTATTCCAGGAGCTTTGCTTCCCTTGCCTCAAGGTCCGCTCGACGCTTCAAGAGGACCTCGTTTAACTCGTTGAGGTTTTCGTGATGCTCATTAGCAGCATCACTCCTCTCCTTAGCTTGCTCAAGGATCTCCGTAGAGTTATCATCGAGCACCCTGATGGCAGCTTCCTTCTCCTCTAGCAGCTTGTCCCAGTATTCCATTCGACCCTTTTCCCTCTTGGCCCACTCCTTCTGGTCAGCAAGTCTTGTATGAGGAAGCCTGGTATCAAAATGGAGCATGTTACGCCAACGCCTTAAGGTGTTGCGATCCTCCTTCAGGGCTTTGCTCTCATGATCGAAGGCGAGCTGAACTTGTTAAAGGTTCGAGCAGGCGTTGTCTATGGATAACACCTGCGGGATAGGCTCCAGGCCTGCTGGGGTCAATTCCGCTGACCCCAAGGGGTTTACCATAACAAAAATAGGGTCCCACTCTACAAGTGTGGTCTCTTGAGCTTCTGCAGTACTAGGGCCGCTCTTTGGAAGCCTTTCAGCAGCAGCAGAGGAAGAACCCACTGGGGGAACTCCCACCTCCGCAGCGGAAGTCGAAGGCGCTGCTTCCAGTTCTTCAGTTACCGGCTCCGAGGGTGGAGGACCTACTGCCACTTCTTCATGCTGCTCCGGCTCTGGCCCAGATGTCTCTAGAGCAGCTACCTCCGGGGCAACGGTTGGAGCTTCATCCAGTGCCTCTACCACCGTTGGCTCAAGAGCCGGCATGTTAGCCACTTCCAGTTCAGTGACTGGAGCTTCAAGCCTTTCCGGCTCAACAGCCGGACCTTCAATAACTCCTGGCCCAAGGGACGGAGCTTCAACCATCTCCGGCTCGATGGTCGGGGCTTCAATTGTCTCTGGATCAACAGACAGGGCTTCGATGACTTCCGGCTCAAAGGCCGGAGCTTCTAACATCTCCAGCTCCGGCACTGGAGCATTAGCCTTCGGTACCGTTGCCAGAGGTACATCTTCAACTTCTCCCCTGTGGTCTGGTGCTACCACGGGAGCTTCTGGCGAGGACTCTGAATCCAAATCCACGATAGCTGGCACCGGAGCTGTCGTGACTTCTGCCACCACTTGAGGAGGAGGCTCAATGGTCAAAGCCGGAGCTTCAGCATGCGCAACCATAATCGCTGCAACAGATGTCGAAGTCCCTGACTCCTTTCGCGACACCCTGGAAATAAAGGGACGAGAAGATTAAAGACACAACAAAAACAAGATTAGCATTACAAGGCGTGTGCACGATGCTTACCTAGGGATACAACCGCCCCAGTCACCGCATAACCTCTTCTTCTGAGGCCCAAAGCTAGAGCCCACCACGTCTGGTGAGACGACGACTTCGGACCTCAGCTGGGGACCACTTGCGGCAGCCGGAGTCCTCTCGGCCAGATCTTCTCTTGGTCGGAATGAACTCCTAGGCCTGGAGCTCTTAGCCGGCACTAAGGCCGCTGTTGACTGTCCGGAGCTAGCGCCTCTTGAAGACGACTGCATCGGAGAAGGTGTAGCCACAGAAGACCACCCTCGCCGGGGAGAAGGGGCCATTTTAGAAGGAGCAGGCCTAACGGACCTCCCATCAGCATGCTTCAGCTTCCTCTTCCGGCTGGAGGGTTCAGCTGGCTCTTTGCCCTTGCCCTTGCCGATGTCTTTAACCCTCAGGCTCGAAGCAGGGGTGGCCACCTCCTCGGAAGCTCCGGGGATTAAAACCCTGCAAGTACAGTGTTGTTCAACCTCTCCCAGTTCGTCTAGCGCCGACATCTTCCACCGGAGCTCCCTGTTGATCTCTGGAATCATGTTCAAGGGCAGGAAAGCAGCCGGCGGAGCCAAGTCGTCGCCGTCGACTAGCCCATGCTGAAATTTCTTGAGATGAAGCTTCAGAGCTTCGTCATCCAAGTTGGACTTTAGACCGGTTTCAATCTGGTCGTCATCCATCACGCTGTTGAGAGCCCAGTCGAGCTTCTCCCTCTTCCACGCATTCTCGGATCCTGGTCAGGAAAGGGTTAAATGCATCCGACAACTTTGGAACTACACTCCGGGCATTGGTATCAATGTTGGGGAGTCCTTGGGGCAGCTCCAACCTTTCATGCTCCTCATTGCAATGATGACCCAATCCTTCTTCCAGTCATCCCATTTGCCAGAAGGGAATAACTTCAGGTACTTGAAGGGGCAGTTCTTGCGCTTCACAAAATAGTAGAAGCCAAGAAGCTTAGTCCCCTTGCCGGTGGTGTGGACCGTGAAGAAGGTACAGAACAGCTCGATGCAGGGGGGAACACCCACCACATCTCGTAGAAGTGGACGAAGGTTGCCACTAGCAGAAGAGAATGGGATCCAAGATGATACAGCTAGAGACCATAAAAGTCCAGCAGCATTAAGAGAAAGCTTTTAAAAGGTGGGATCAATCCAACCATGGCGTACGCTTAGAAGTACACCATGTCGCCATTTTTCTCCTTCTTGAATGGGAGCTTGCCAGCGCGGATCAAGTGATTGAAGGAGTCACTGGACCACCCCATATAGGTCCGAACCTTCATCAGATCATCCTTGCTCTTGGGGCGGCTCTTGGGAAGACCGAACTCCATCACGGCAAAGTGGAGCAAAGGAAGGGAAATCTAGGCGAAGTTTGGGAGGCTCTGAGTGCAGGTTTGATTGAAAGCATAAAGAGTCCTCAAACCGTGCATACTTTCCTTCTTATGTAAGCCCCCGCGACACTTGGATGGAAACCGCAATGAGAGTGGGGTCACTTTTCAAAAATCTACCCCATCCATGATGAATGGGCCTGGGGCCACCCCGACGAAGTCATCGAGGTCATTACCCCACGCGAACCATTGTCATGATGGGCGGCGGGAAACCGAAAGGCGGCACCCTGACAAGGTGCTCGCAACCGATACGATTGGGAACTGGCGACCTTCAATTGCGTGAGATCCGCACTCAAAGACCTCATTTGTCGTATTCATAACAAGCCACACGTCAATGGTTTAATCCCGGACCATCGCCCCAATGACACATCAGAAGACTTTTGAAGTCGAAGCGTGGGAATCGAGGATGGCCCTACCTCCGGTAGAATAACTTAACCCAAAAGGTTTCTCTCAAAGGTGGGCCCGGGGGCCACTGTCGATACCCTGCGTACCAGGTACCCCACGGTACCGCAATAAGTGCAAGAGAGTTCTACCTGTCAAAGTTGAAGATCTCCACAGGCCCCACATGTCACACTACACCGGACCCGCACCCCTCATATGGGTAGCTTCGGGGTTGACACGTGTATTGTTAGTCCGGAACTAAACTCCCAACATAGGGAAGTTCCGCAGTTAACATGTGTACAATAACCCCGGACCTAACCCCAAGCAGAAGGGAACTACGGTGCCACCACGTGTATAGTGGATCCGGACCTAATACCCCACCAGGGGAAGCTCCAGAGCTGCCATGTGTGGAGCCCCTAGAGCTTCATCATCAACGTGTACATTGGTGGTTACCAAACCTGATTACATGTAATTAATGTTGTATTAATGACACACAATCAGAGCACTGTTAATTGGGGTAACGCAGCCATTAAGGCACGTTATCACACTATTAACCACGCTTAATACTCATAGACAGTGTATTAGGCTATTAAATACGCCAGGGCCACATGTCGGGGCCAGGCAAGCGTTGTAACGGTCAGTCCTTGGATTATAAAAGGACTGAACACATGATACAAAGGCGAGGACAAGCTAAGCCAAGCACTACGCAGACTAGCGATACTCAATACAACAACACAAACCCCGTGGAGTAGGGTATTACGCTTAGGCAGCCTGAACCACATAAATCTCTCGTGTCACCATCTTGTTCTTGATCCCTGCGTGCCCAAACCAATACAAGAATATCCGCGGGCTACAATTTAGTAGTACCGGGGGAAGTGTCGTAGTTACACTTCGACAATGATCGAGAACATACGAAGTGACAATGAAACAGAATTCAAGAATACTCAAGCTGAGGAGTATCTAGATGAGGAAGGAATAAAGCATGAATTTTCAGTACCATACTCTTCTCAACAAAACGGTGTAGCCGAAAGGAAGAACCAACATTCATTGAAATGGCGAGAACAATGCTCGATGAATACAAGACTTCAGACCGGTTTTGGGCTGAAGCGGTTAACACCGCTTGTCACGCCATAAATCGACTATACCTTCATCGTTTGCTCAAGAAAACCTCATATGAACTACTCACCAGTAACAAACCAAATATTTCATACTTTTTAGTTTTTGGTTCAAAATGTTATATTCTAAACAAGAAGCCTAGGGCTTCGAAGTTTGCTTCAAAGTCCAATGAAGGTTTCTTGCTTGGCTATGATTCGAACTCCTACGCTTATCGTGTATTCAACAAAGCCTCTGGACTTGTTGAATTAGCACGTGACATAGTGTTCGATGAGCTCTCGAGTAGAGCAAGTTGGTAAATGTATGCTAGATCAAGAAGAAGCTCCATGTCAAGCATTGAGAAGAATGACACTAGGCGATGTTCGACCACAAGCATGACCTCAAAATCCGAATGAAGATGAACCACAAATGGAGGAAAATGATCAAGGGGAAGATTCCACATAAGATCAACCTCAAGGAGATCAAGATAATCAAAACATTGATGAGGACAACTATCCAGGGAGAGACGAAGAAGATGTTGATCATGAGGATTCAAGACCACAAGTGCCACATCCAAGAGTACACCAAAGCATACAAGGAGATCACCCCGTCGACAACATAATTGGTGACAACCAAAAGGGATTGACAACTCGATCTCGCATATCTAATTTCTATAAATACTATTCTTTTTTATACTCTTTGGAATCATACAGGGTTGAAGATGCATTAAGAGGTGGGCCCGGGGGCCACTGTCGATACCCTGCGTACTAGGTACCTCACGGTACCGCAATAAGTGCAAGAGAGTTCTACCTGTCAAAGTTGAAGATCTCCACAGGCCCCACATGTCACACTACACCGGACCCGCACCCCTCATATGGGTAGCTTCGGGGTTGACACGTGTATTGTAAGTCCGGAACTAAACTCCCAACATAGGGAAGTTCCGCAGTTAACATGTGTACAATAACCCCGGACCTAACCCCAAGCAGAAGGGAACTACGGTGCCACCACGTGTATAGTGGATCCGGACCTAATACCCCACCAGGGGAAGCTCCAGAGCTGCCATGTGTGGAGCCCCTAGAGCTTCATCATCAACGTGTACATTGGCGGTTACCAAACCTGATTACATGTAATTAATGTTGTATTAATGACACACAATCAGAGCACTGTTAATTGGGGTAACGCAGCCATTAAGGCACGTTATCACACTATTAACCACGCTTAATACTCATAGACAGTGTATTAGGCTATTAAATACGCCAGGGCCACATGTCGGGGCCAGGCAAGCGTTGTAACGGTCAGTCCTTGGATTATAAAAGGACTGAACACATGATACAAAGGCGAGGACAAGCTAAGCCAAGCACTACGCAGACTAGCGATACTCAATACAACAACACAAACCCCGTGGAGTAGGGTATTACGCTTAGGCAGCCTGAACCACATAAATCTCTCGTGTCACCATCTTGTTCTTGATCCCTGCGTGCCCAAACCAATACAAGAATATCCGCGGGCTACAATTTAGTAGTACCGGGGGAAGTGTCGTAGTTACACTTTGACAACGATCGAGAACATACGAAGTGACAATGAAACAGAATTCAAGAATACTCAAGCTGAGGAGTATCTAGATGAGGAAGGAATAAGGCATGAATTTTCAGTACCATACTCTTCTCAACAAAACGGTGTAGCCGAAAGGAAGAACCAACATTCATTGAAATGGCGAGAACAATGCTCGATGAATACAAGACTTCAGACCGGTTTTGGGCTGAAGCGGTTAACACCGCTTGTCACGCCATAAATCGACTATACCTTCATCGTTTGCTCAAGAAAACCTCATATGAACTACTCACCAGTAACAAACCAAATATTTCATACTTTTTAGTTTTTGGTTCAAAATGTTATATTCTAAACAAGAAGCCTAGGGCTTCGAAGTTCGCTTCAAAGTCCAATGAAGGTTTCTTGCTTGGCTATGATTCGAACTCCTACGCTTATCGTGTATTCAACAAAGCCTCTGGACTTGTTGAATTAGCACGTGACATAGTGTTCGATGAGCTCTCGAGTAGAGCAAGTTGGTAAATGTATGCTAGATCAAGAAGAAGCTCCATGTCAAGCATTGAGAAGAATGACACTAGGCGATGTTCGACCACAAGCATGACCTCAAAATCCGAATGAAGATGAACCACAAATGGAGGAAAATGATCAAGGGGAAGATTCCACATAAGATCAACCTCAAGGAGATCAAGATAATCAAAACATTGATGAGGACAACTATCCAGGGAGAGACGAAGAAGATGTTGATCATGAGGATTCAAGACCACAAGTGCCACATCCAAGAGTACACCAAAGCATACAAGGAGATCACCCCGTCGACAACATAATTGGTGACAACCAAAAGGGATTGACAACTCGATCTCGCATATCTAATTTCTATGAATACTATTCTTTTTTATACTCTTTGGAATCATACAGGGTTGAAGATGCATTAAGAGGTCCTGACTGGGTGAGAATTGAACAACTTCAAGAGGAACGAAGTATGGGAACTTGTTGAAAGACCCAAGTCCAACGTCGTCAGCACTAAATGGGTCTTTTGCAACAAGCAAGATGAACATAGAGTGGTGACAAGGAACAAGGCACGACTTGTGGCCAAAGGTTACTCACAAGTTGAAAGTCTGGATTTTGACGAGACTTTTCCTCCCATAGCTCGGCTTAAATCAATTCGTATATTACTTGCATATGCTACTCACCATGATTTCAAGCTATATCAAATGGACGTCAAAGGTGCCTTCCTCAATGGACCGATCAAGGAGGAGGTGTACATGGAGCAACCCTCTGGGTTTGAAGATCAAGACTACCCTGACCATGTATTCAAACTGCGTAAGGCTCTCTATGGCATCAAACAAGCTCCTAGAGCATGGTATGAGTGCCTTAGAGATTTTCTAGTTGAAAATGGATTCAAAATTGGTAAAGTTGATTACACTTTGTTTACCAAGCACTTTGATGATGATCTATTCATTTGTCAAATTTATGTTGATGATATCATATTTGGTTCAACTAACAAATCTTTTTGTCAAGAATTTAGTAAAATCATGATAGATAGATTCGAGATGTCCATGATGGGAGAGCTGATATACTTTTTTGGATTCTAAGTGAAACAACTAAAGGAAGGAATGTTCATAAGCCAAACAAAATACACCCACTACATTCTCGAGAAATTTGGCATGGACAAAGTGAAGCCCATAAAAACTCCCTTGGTGACAAATGTACACTTAGACCTCAATGAAGATGGACCTAAAGTGGATCAAAAGGTATACCGTTCCATGATTGGCTCTCCACTTTATTAACGTGCATCTAGGCCTAATATCATGTTGAGTGTATGTATGTGTGCAAGATTTCAAGCCAATCCTAAGGAATGTCATTTGACAGCTGTAAAAAGGATCTTGCGATATTTAGTTCATACACCCAACCTAGGCCTTTGATATCCTAAAGGTTGAAAGTACAATCTCATTGGATATTTCGATGCAAATTATGTCAGATGCAAGGTACATAGAAAAAACACCTCTGGTACTTGCCAATTTCTAGATAGGTCCTTAGTTTCTTGGTCCTCCAAGAAACAAAACTCCATTGCCTTGTCCACAGCTGAAGCGGAGTATATTGCAGTCGGGAGTTGTTGTGCACAACTCCTTTGGATGGAACAAACTCTAAGGGACTATAGTTACAATATGAACCGTGTTCCGCTCCTTTGTGATAATGACAGTGCTATTAAAATTGCACATAACCCTGTTGAGCACTCTAGAACCAAACGTATTGATATCTGGCATCAATTTTTGAGAGACCATTCAATGAAAGGAGACATAGCCATTTCCCATGTCAAAATAGAGAAATATCTAGCCGATATCTTCACCAAGAAACCTGATGAAAAACACTTTTGTGAGCTTCAAAATGAACTAAATATCCTTGATGCTCAGAACGTGGCTTGAAATCTTGCATATTTGTATGCCATCTTCAAAATCAGGTACTTTTTGTGGAAAACTCATATTTCCTTGTTTTTCTTCCAAAAACTATGTTAATTATTAGATCTTGATGAATTATGATCATGGATTGACTGTTGTGTGTTTACTGATAATATTCATCAAGAATATTTGTATGTATTTGTCCTCTATTTCTTTATTAGGCACCTTCAGATATATATAGAAAGGTTTTTATTCTTTCTTGTTGAGGTGACCATGGACTAGTCTTGGTTACCCCAGACTAGTCCGCACACTGCAGACTAGTCCGTGGAGTGTCCACTTGTCCGGACTAGTCCGGTATGACCACGGACTAGTCCGGTATATCTACGTCTTAAACCCTTAGGCCGGTGCAGACCCCCCTTCTTCCTCCTCACAACCACCCTCATGTTCTCTATCCTCACTCAAGTGCTCCCAAGGCAATTTTGCGAGTTCTCCATCAAATACGCTCAAATCTCCATGGGAATCGATCTATATTGCAAGGAGATCAAAGACCCCCGAATAATCCGCACCAAAAACACTTCAAACTCCTCGAATCGAAGGATTTGGTAATCTCTCTTACCAAACACTAAATATTCAATCTTCCTCGGTATTGCTGAAATAGCTTGATTTCTCTTGACAATACATGTTTCCTTGATGTATTCCATCTACTCTATTTAACTTTTGCATTGAGAAACTCCAAATTTCATTTTGCTAGGGTTTGAACAGCCGCACATCGGACTAGTCCATTATCTGTGCGGACAAGTCTGGTGCTTCGTACTAGTCTGCACCAGAGCTACGGACAAGTTTGGTGTGTACTGATCAAATCACTAGCATATCTCAACTCAATGCAATCCCTTGTCACCAATTCTTATCCATGTCATGTATCTGTTCTTTGTCAGGATAATGTCAACCTCAAACGAGAATCTCTCCGACTTTGAGGCCGAAATGGATCAAGAGACATTGCCTCATGCTTCGATGCCTCATTCTGACAAAAGGCAAGATCATGCTGCCGAGTCTTCTCCCACACCACCTAGGGTGCGGTGAAAAGTCCTAGCTAAGAAACCATCTTCAAACGGCAAAGACGTAGTTGGATCCAGCTCGGCGGCTCCTTGCAAAACTATGGGCAAAGGGAAAGGAATTCCTTCTTGCCCTATTGGCCCCATAAAGATGGCTCCTCCAAGACAAAGAAACAGAAGTTCTTTCGAAGAGAGATTCAATGGACAGGGCAGCGATGTCGCTTGGAAGCTCAGGAAGGTTGATGCTTATAGGAGTGGGAAGGTAGCTGCTGATCCGAGGTTTTGGAGTGATTTTCACTCGGACTACTACAGCAGGACCTACCTCACGATGAAGACTCCAGTAGTTCGCAGTTAGTGGAAAGATTGGAACTACATTGGAAGGAAGAGTTGTGATGCTTTTTATGAGCTAGTTGCCGCAACAGAGAGGCATGGTCTAAAGGATCTGTTATCCTTTAGATAC
Organism: Tuctoria greenei; assembly: GCA_036927565.1. Classification (NCBI taxonomy): domain Eukaryota; kingdom Viridiplantae; phylum Streptophyta; class Magnoliopsida; order Poales; family Poaceae; genus Tuctoria; species Tuctoria greenei. Next base: position 187,807,218 of record JAYESD010000006.1, read on the forward strand.
AACTAGAATGATGAAGTAATTGCTCAATTCTTTGCCACTTGCCACTTTTCCGGTACGGATGAAGAAAGAGTAACTTGGATGACTCATGGATCAATCTATTCCATCACTTAAGTTGACTTTGCAAAGCTGTTACATCTTGAGGATACCGGGAATAATGAGATCGTGATCCACAATGACAACCCTCTGGAGAAGGACAAGATGAAGTTCCTCTATGACACTCGTCTTCCTTACTATCCTCCATCAACTAAGAACATGAATCCATTCTTTGTTGTTTTGAATCGAGTGCTTCGAAGACGATTGCTCTTAACGATGGGGATGCAGGCAGCGTCCAAGGTTACTTGAGAACCTTGATGAAAGTGATAAGCAAGAGGAGAAGATTCGATGTGTTTGAATACATTTGGAATGATATGGTGAACATCTCTTGCACTCTGAACAGTTACTGTGGCTATGCGCCATACATTATGTTCATGATTGAGAAAGTCATATGAATTGAGTTTGTGAAGGACATGGAGCACAGTAACTTGAGGCCTCATAAGCCGCCTAAACCTGGTCTCCCAACAGCTCCCTCTGCTTCATCAAGTGAAGATCCCCCTAAGAGCTCAAGAGGAGACAAGGGCTCCCTCTAGCTCTACGGCCCCTCCATCTCGCAAGGGGTCCGCTAGTGTGATAATGAAGTATCTTGCTGCGATCTTTGGTTCTTGCCGCAAATCAGAAGTGAAGCTTCATAAGATCAATAAGGCAAAAAAAGAGAAAATGTGTTACATGAAGGAAAACATCAAAGCCATTTGTCAAAAACTAGAGATTGAGCCTGTTGGGCCTCCTATTATTTCTGAGGACTCTGGATCTGATTTCTTGGAGCTTCCTACTCTCACTGACTCTGAGCTTTCTTACTTTGGCCTTAGGGACACGACGAGTGGTTCCTCTCCTCCTCCTCCTCAGCCTGATGAAAAAGATGAAGAAAGGACAGACAGCGAGTAGATCCCTCCTTCTCTTCCTTTTTGGTGGCTTGATGCCAAAGGGGGGGGATTGAGGGGGAGTCCTAGGTCGTAGCTCAGGTCGAGAGAGAGAGAGAGAGAGTCCTAGATCTCTTTTGTGTATGCTGCTCTTATTTGGTCTTGTAAAACCTATAGTATGTTCTCATTATGCTTTTGGACATGTATTATGAAGTTATGATTATGCTTTACTATGATCAATGTTTTATGCCTTAAAATTGCAATGTGTACTTGATAATCTTTATGATGTTATGATTATGCCTTTTACCTCATTCACATCAACATTATTGCTCACACACACATAGTTTTGCACCCTACCATAAAGAGTGCACATATAAGTAGTACTTCTACATTCACAATTTTTCTCAAAACTCATATGTGCAAACTTTATGAAAATCTGAATTTTCCATCATATTTGTGTAATCTCAATTGGTTTTCATCAATCACCAAAAATGGGGAGATTGAAAGTACATCTAGGCATCCCTTGTGGGTTTTGGTTGATTAATGACAAGCAAATGAGATCCTAACAAAATTGTTGAGATGAGTGCAGGTTTTAAAGAGATTAGAAGGAAATTACAAAAAGAAAGGAGAATGAGTATTCAAAAGGAAAAGAGCTCAAGACTTGAAAAGAATAGATTTATTTGTAAATAGTGTGTTGGAGAAACACACCCCAAGAGCTCAAGTGAAAAAGATTGCACTCACTACACAAATATCAGGAAGAGCGGACTAGTTTGATATCCATTGGACTAGTCCGAAATCTCTCTAACTAAAGTCAGACAAGTCCCCCCAAGTGCGGACTTGTCCTCAGCTCTTCACATTTGCACCACGCCTAGCCACAGCAAGTTGGACCTATCCAAAATAAGTCGGACCTAGACAAAGAAGTTGGACCTAGCCAAAATAAGTTGAACCTTGCAGGAGCTACACAAAACAAGTCAGACCTTGCAGGAGCTCGGACCTTGTTAAAAAGGTGATTTGGTAGTATTCAAAACTTTTATCGTCAAAGCCAATGTATTCAGCACACATAGGTCTCGCAATCCCCCCTCCCCCCCCCCCCCCCCCCCCCGCCCCCCTTGATGAATGCATTGGCAACACCACTTAAAATCCAAACATTGGCTTATTCCCATGAAAAGTTTTGAAAATGATTTCTCTCCCTTTTCGAAAATCAAATGAGATAGAAATAAATTTCTCCCCCTATACATATTTATCCCCCTTGCATACTTCCCCCCTTTGAAAATGTATTCGGCAAGGTACAAAAGAGAGATTTTAATTTGTTATGAGCATATTATAATATATACATATAAAACAAAGCTCATCCAAGTTATACAATCAAGTAACTTACACTATCACAACAATGAGATACATAAAGTAGTGTAAGCCATGCTAGAGATCAAATGTAATTTTTGACATAAGCAAGTCATGATCTCACAAACATAACTATTTCAAAATCTGAAAGCATGACACTTGTTCCTACAATTTTTTTTCTTTTAAGCACAAGTTTTGATCATAAAAATTTGCAAGAGATTATATGATCATTTGCCTTATTCTAACCAACCAAGCCAGTCCTATGTCATTTGATAATCAGAACCTTAAGAACATGGTTTTAGTCATACACAACTTCTTCCAAGTTCATATCTAAGTGCAATAATAAGCCATCTCAAAAGAAGAAGTTTGATGCATGCATATTCTCTTGATCTTTTCTCATTTTTATTTGATCGTAAAAGCTCAACATGTGAGTTGATTACTTGATTAATTATTCATTACTAAAAGCACTTATGAGCATGCAACAAGTTCAAAAACAGCAACAAAGTTTGATCATGAACAGATTTAGTGTAAGTAATTATTTCAATTACTAGTCATGGAAAAAACTACAATATGTATAACATAAGTAATGTAGTAAGAACTTTCAGCATGTAAAAGGAATCACAAAGTCATATATGTATGAAATACTATGCTCATTTTATTTTAAATTCAGATCTCAAATTTGAAAGCTCCCCCTCAATTTAATCCATGAGGATGCATAACCCCTATTTCACTACGAATGAAACAAAAACGAGTGAAATCCAAAGGTTTTGTAAGAAGGTCAGCCAATTGTTGTTCAATATCTACATTGTGAAGCGCAATGTTTCCTTATTCAACATTATTACGGAGATAGTGATACCTAATGTCAGTGTGCTTTGTTCTCGAATGTTACACGGGGTTTTTAGCAATGGAAATGGCACTAGTGTTATCACAAAATAGTGGAACACTATCTAGATCAACCCCATAGTCCTTAATTGTTTGAACAATCCAAAGAACTTGTGAGAAAGCACTGGCAGCAGCTACATATTCATATTCGACTGTGGATTGTGCAACTGAGTTTTGTTTTCTAGAGAACCAAGCAAAAAGTGAATTACCAAGAAAATGAAAAGCACCGGAAGTATTTTTCCTATCAATCTTACAACCCCCAAAATCAGCATCCGAAAAAACTTTCAAAGTAACGGTTGAGGAAGAAAGAAGAAAATACCAAATTCTTGAGTTCCATGTAAGTACCTGAGAATCAATTTGACGGCTTGACGATGTGAAGGACGTGGGGAACCTTGAAACCGTGCACAAAGACATAAGCTCAATTGTATGTCCAGTCTTGATGCCGTAAGGTACAAAAGTGATACGATCATGCTTCTATATTCATTTTGATTGATAGGGTCACAATCTTCATCCAGATCAAGTGTTGTCGTTGTTCCCATTGATGTCCGAAGAGGCTTTCTTTTGTCCATGTTGAAGTTCCTTAGGAGGTCTTTTATATACTTTATTTGATGCACAAAGGTTCCCTCCTTGGTTTGCTTGATTTGCAGCCCCAAAAAGTATGTGAGTTCTCCCATCATACTCATCTCAAATTCTGAACTCATCATAGCTGAAATCTTGGACACAAGATCATGAGAAGCACAACAAAAGATAATATCATCCACATACACTTGAAAGAATAATGAGTCATTGCCATGCTTAAGTTTTATCGACCTTTCCCATGGTAAACCCCTTTTCAAGTAAGAATGTTTTTAACCTATCATACCATGCTCTAGGAGCTTGTTTGAGACCGTAGAAGGCTTTGGATAGTTTGTAAACATGACTAGGAAAATCTGGATTTTCAACCAGGTGGTTGCTTGACATAAACCTCCTCATTTATTTAGCCATTAAGAAAAGCACTTTTGACATCCATTTGATATAACTTGAAACCTTTAGTGGCAGCAAATACTAACAAAATTCTTATGGCTTCTATTCTAGCAACAAGAGCAAAAGTCTCATCAAAATCTAGACCTTCAACTTGAGTGAAACCTTGAGCAACCAACCTAGACTTGTTCCTAATCACAACCCCATCCTCACTCTATTTATTTTTAAACACTCATTTAGTTCCGATTAGAGAGTGACCTTGAGGTGGAGGTACAAGTTTTCAAACATTTCATTCAAAATTTTCTAACTCTTCTTGCATGGCAATAATCCAAGATTCATTAGTGAGTGCGTGTGATATACCTTTGGGTTTGAAAGAAGCAACAAAAGCAGAATGTGTGTGAGAGTTTGGATCGCAAAACTAGGATCGTGTGACTCATTCGTGCAAGCTTCCAATTATTTATTGTGGAGGATGACTTTTGAGAATCTGGAGGGGAGTAGACACTTCACAAGCTTCTTCTTATTCATGTTCATCACAAATCGATGACCTTGTGACTTGAGGACATCTGGACCAGCAATGGTGGTCATCGCTGCTGGTTGAGAACAAAATCAGGAGCTGGAACAATGTCATTAGCTGCTCAATTTTCAGGCAGCAGCACCACTTCTTCCTCATCTTCAACAAAAATACTCTCCCCTTGCGGATATAGATCTGGACCTGCAATATTTGAGCTAGTATCTGGGCTAGCTTCATCAAAAGACACCTCACAAGTCTCCACAATTTTGTTAGTGTCAAGTAAATGCACACGATGGCCTCTAGTATGAGATGCATAACAAAGAAACATGCCATCAACAGATCTAGCTTCAAATTTATCAAGATTACCATGTTTCTTAACAAAGCATTTGCAACAAAAGACCCAAAAGTGTGTAACACTAGGCCTATGTCCAAACCGGAGCTCATATGGTGTCTTACCTAGCTTAGTACGCAATAGAACACGATTTGAGAAATAACAAGCGGTTGCAATAGCATCAGTCCAAAATTTCCTAGGAGTTTGATATTAATCAAGCATAGTACTAGCCATCTGAACTAAGGTTTTGTTCTTTCTTTCTACAACACCGTTTTATTGAGGTACATATGGTGAAGAAAATTGATGATCTATTCCATTTTCAGCACAAAAGTTATCAAAAGATTGATTTTTAAATTCGGTTCCGTTATCACTTCTAATTACTTTTAAAGATCCTGGGTGAACAATTGATAATCTAAGAAATAAAGTTCTAAAGTGACTAAAGGCTTCATTCTTAGATGCCATAAAGTAAACCCAAAAGTATCTAGAATAATCACAATCACAAGAACATACCATTTACCTTCGAAGGATTGAACATGTGAACGTCCTACGGTGTCAAGGTGCAAAAGTTGACCCGGTTCAGTTGTCATGATAATTGTGAGAGGAGTATGTGAACCTGCAACCATCTTAGCATGTCTACAAGAAGAGCACACAATTTCTTTGTCCCCTTTAAGCTTAGGCAGCCCACGTATATGATCAAGAGCACTAACACACGTTAGATGATCAAAGCCTACGTGAGCAAGTCTACGATGCCAAAAATATAAGTCCTTTGAATAATTAGCAACTAGACACTTGTGCTTAGGAAAGACATATCAAAATCATCTTTAAAAACTCTTCCAAACCGAGACATGTTAAAAATATGCTCAGTGTTTGAATCTGCAACCTTGCAATAATTTTTAATGAAAATAATTTCTAAATTTTCATCTAGCAATTGTGAAACAAAAAGCAAGTTGTATTTCACATTTTTGACAAGTACCACATCTTTCAAAGTATAGTGATCATTTAGCATAACCGAACCCTTAGCAATTACAGTTGTTGAAGCATTATCGGCAGAAGTAACATTCTCTACTCGTGACACAAAAGAGAGGGAGGAGAACCATTCTTTGTTACCGGTCATGTGGCGTGAGCAACCTGAATCCACAATCTAAATCTTCTCCTTACTCAAGGGTGTAACCTACATAGAAGAACAATACGTCGATGACTCAATATTGGGGTTAGTGAAAAGGCATTTAGAAATCTAGTACCGAGTCACATGATGTCCAGCAGAATAACACACGAAAGCTGAGATAAAACATCAGGTTTATGAGCCAAAGCTTGAGGATTTTGTACCCAACTACTGACCTATGTGGTGTTACATGTGTAGCACGAAAAATAGTAGGTTTGGAAGCAAACTTTGCATCTTTTCGACTCATTACGGCAGGTTGCATGTTTCTATCATTTAGTTTAGAATGTGCAGCAAATTTTGCATGAAAATTATGAGATCTAGCAATCATTCTTTCCTTTTTCTGTTGTTTAGCTAGTCTATACCACAGTAGGTACAATGAAGTTTAACTTTGTGTTGATGTCTAGATGAGCAAGCAACATTTTTATTTGAAACCGAATGAGACAACACTCCTGCAGATTTGAAAACCACTTCTTTTTGTTTAGGAACTGTTTGAATCAAACCACTTCCTAATGAATTTACAATTTTAGGTGGATGTGCCTTATAATGAGCATGAGAATCAAAACCTAAATCAGTTTTATCATTGCAAGATTGATAGGAATTCAACAGCAAGTTTAGATATTTGTTCCCAGTACAAAACTGCTCTAGTGTCCTATTCATGTCATCAAGTTTCTTAGACAATTCTAGGCAATTTACACATAAAGTTTTTCCTTTTAGTTTGCAATTGGAACGAAATTTAACTTCATGAGCACGTAAAGCATTGTTCAAAATAGAAATTCATCCATAGCATCTTGTAGTTTCTTATCAAGATCATCACATGTAGAACAATGCAACTCAATTGTAGAACAACTAGCATCTTTCAAATTTTTATCATTAAGTGCAGCAAGCTCTCTATTCTTTTCAATTTCTAACTCAAGTTTATCAAGTGTGGAGGTGTGCACACTTCTTAATGAGGACAATTGTTCATATATTAAATCACATGAGGGACATGCATCATCACTGGGAATCAAAGTTTTTAAACGGTTGATTTCAGATTCTAGTGATTCAATTTAGCAACACTACCCCTAAGATTTTTGTCCTTTTTCTTAACTATAATAGTGGCACTATAAATAGCATCACACATTTCTTCGCAAGTAGGACATACCTCTTCATTGTCGCTGTTGTGTTCTGCATCCTCTATACTTGATCTTGATTTGCCCGCCATGAGGCACAAGTTTGCCAAATCATCTTCATCTTCTTCACTTCCAATGTCCACGTCGCTTGAGCCAAGTTCCTGAAGTGCGGATATAAAACTGTTCACCAGTTGGCGACCTGTAAAACCCTTGTTCTTCTTTTTATCGTTAGCAGAGGGCTGCCTTGTCCTTGTTTTTTTCGGGAAGTAAGACTTGAAACGTTATGACAATCCGAACGAAAATGTCCTATCTTACCACATTCGAATCATCATTAAGGTCTGGAGCTTCCTCTCCTTCTAGTTCTAATATTTTGCAATGCTTTTGAGAACCTAGTAGAGAGAAGTGCTATCTCCTCCTCTCGAAACTCCTCAATCTGTTCAAGGGTTAGAAAGGACATCAAAGCAAGTGTTCCATAGGATGAAGATTGGCCGGAACTAGGCATGTCACGTTGAGAAACAAATGCAAGAGACTTGTTGGGGTTCTTATGTGAGGTTATGTCAATTTCATGAGTTTTCAATTTAGAATATAGAACATCTAAAGTAAGTGTACTCATGATAGTAGATTCACGAATAGATGTGACTTTCATCTCCCAAATTGACATATCTAATGCACTTAGTAATTGCCTAGCATTCTCAGCATCTGGAAAATTAACATTAACACTACACAAGTTGCTGAGAATTTTATAAAGCGAGCAAAGAGATCATCGATGGACTCATCTGTTTGCATCTCAAAGTGCATGTACTCCTTTTTTAACATGTCTTGCCTTACCTCATTGATTGTGTTGGATCCTTCGTAGTAGTCGCGAAGTGCTTTCCACACATCGTATGCAGATTGGAGGTGAGCAACACAGTCGAAGTCGCTTTGAGTTAATCCTTGTATGATCAAGTTGTGAACCTTGTTGTTGTTGTTGTCGACATCTCTCTTGTTTGTAGTCGTGACTTGATCATTTGACGGCACGTCGTAAGGCTTGTAAACCTTTTCCCATATTGCAAAGCCTTGTGCCTTGACGAAAGCTTTCATACGTGCCTTCCAAACCTGAAAATCCATACCACTAAAGACACAAGATTTTGCGGAGTATTTGTCCATGATGATTAGTTAAAAACACGTGCAAATCACAAAGATTAGAGCATCGTGGCTCTGATACCAATTGTAGGATCGAAGAGCACGTGAAAAGCTACCAGAGGGCGGTGAATGGTAGATTTAAAACTTTTTTCAGCAGAAGCAACAAAAACTCCTCGGTAGATAACCAATCTGTTAATAAATCGTGTAGATCCAAACTCCTCGGTAGAAGTTACGATCGAAAGATTGAACGAAGGTCAATCTGTTCTACCAGAGAAAAACCAGATCTGCAACACTCCAAAGAAACTCGTGTATATCCAAAACCACGAATCCAATGACTGTGAAATTTTCACAGATGATAGAAAATCAGGTTGTGAAGACAACCCAAAAAGATCACAACAATCGGATTTGTAATACTCGAGTTATGATAAAACCAGCGAAGCAAGGTAGTGCTGTGCAGAAACTCGACGAGAAAGACTTGAGGAAAACAAGTCGGACGAACAAGGCACAAAAGTTCCTTTCAACTATGAATTTTATTCAATAGAACACAAGAGGAACAGCCCAAAAGTCGTCTGTTACAAGCTCTGGCCTCCCTTGCTTATATAACTAGCCCGAAGGCCAACTCAACTCAAACTAGGAATCTAATCCTACTCAATTCACGAATTGAAACTTTCCATAACTGCTCAAGACTCTTCTATACGCAGATAGAAGCGATCTCAAGACTTCCAAACACCTAAGGAACATATCTCATATTCCTAAAACAACTCAACTTCGTGACCCATACAAAATCCTATCATAACCAACTCAAATCTTTCCATATTTGAGTCAAACACGACTCAGCCCCAGCCTGAGTCCATTACCTTGTCAGTTGGACCTTTTCGACCAATTCTTTACGTCCACATCTCTTTATCATGCCTTGGAACCATGTAGCCATGTCTATGCACTCCTTGCACACGTGCAAACATCTTCCAACGACGTCCACGATACCTTCATATGCATTATTCTTGATCCAAACATGTTGCGCGACCTCCGATCAACTCAACCACAATTCCTCCCGAACATGGTTGTTGAACCTCATCTCGCAGCCCGAAGTAGAAATGCACAGAAACCTAAAACTGTGAATTTTGGGATTAGCGACAACTGAAAGGGCTAGGCGCAAACAATCATCACATATCAACTGGTTGAGCGCGGGGGATGCAAACACAAAATTCTTTCACCTAAAGGCAAATGCGCGAGCTAGGAAAAAAAATACATCTCTTGCCTAAAATAGGAGGATAGCTAGTTGGTTTGGTTGCACAAAGATAAGGACAGGATTCTGCATCACTATTACAGCTCCATCCTTGAACAAGGCAGCGACATCAATATTCATTTGACAAAGATGCACTAGACCTACCTCTGATTCAGAGCACCAGACTTAATGCCCCCTTCACAGAGGATGAAGTTTGGTTCGCCATCAAAGAAATGTCAGTGGAAAAGGCATCAGGACCAAATGGATTCTCAGACGCCTTTTACAAAACGAGCTGGCCGATAATAAAGAATCAGATCCTTGTTGTTTTTCACTCCCTACATTGTTAAATGTGGGATCTCTAGCTAAGCTAAACAATGCCACCATTGTACTGCTGCCCAAAACTGATTCGGCTGAATCACTAGGAGGCTTCCGACCTATAAGTTTAATACACTTGGTTTTGAAGCTAGTCATGAAGGTCCTCGCGCTGCGCCTGAGGAAAGAGATGGACACCCTCATTTCAGTGGCGCAAAGCGCCTTCATCAAAAGAAGCTGCATTCAGGAAAATTTCCTCTATGTCCAAAACCTTGCTCGTACCTACCATCAGAATAAGAAGCCAATGCTACTTCTAAAGCTTGATATCTCAAAAGCCATTGACTCCGTCTCTCGAGAGTACTTTATAGAGCTCATGGAGAAAAGTGGCTTTCCTACACATGGGCGGGATTGGTTATCCCTGCTCCTAACCACGACAACCTCATGAGTCTGCTTGAATGGTGCCAATGGACCGGTGATCGCAAATCGTCATGGACTCCGTCAAGGGGATCCCCTCTCCCCCTACATGTTCATATTAGCAATCGACACCCTCTGCCGGCTCTTTCAAATTGCAACAGATGATAGATACTTGTCACCTCTTACTGGGAGGCATGCCCGCTTGCGTGTTTCACTATACGCGGACAATGTGATCCTATTCCTCAAACCGGTTCAGTCTGATGTTCAAGTGACCTTGGATATTCTACGATTGTTTCGTGACTGCACAGGCTTGTGAATAAATATGGCCAAGAGCTTAGTGGCCACCATCAAATCTGATCAAATCAACCTTGATGATGTCCTTAGTAGTTCTGATGGCCACCATGCAGCGTAGCCCCTCACATATCTTGGTCTAACCTTGACCTTGGGAAGGATCTTGTATATCTTCAGAATATACAAGATCGAGCTCTACGGAAGTTAGCAGGCTGGAAGGGTCAAATGATGAGTATTGTTGGGCGCCGAGTCATGGTGCAGTCAGCACTAAGCTCTCTTCCCAGTTATGTCATGACAGTGCTGAAACCCCCCAAAAAATTCTTTAAGGAGCTTGATAAAATTAGAAGATGATTTTTGTGGGTTGGTAATCAGCAGCTACAGGGCGGCAAATGCAAAATTGCTTGGACCCAGGTTTGCCGTCCACTGGACTTCGGAGGCCTTGCCATCTTATACCTGCAGCGTTTAGCCGCGCCCTACGTCTTCATTTGCCTTGGGTCACATGGCGCCACCCAGGCCGCCCCTGGCAAGGCATGGACCTACTTGTTGATGCTACAGACATCGACCTAGCAACCAAAGTAACGATACACGATGGTCGACTGGCCAACTTTTGGCACTCTAGTTGGTTGTGCGGCCAAGCTCTGGCGCATCGATTTCTTCTGCTCTTCAGGCATAGTCGCCACAAGACCAGATCGATGGCAGATGCCTTGCAAAATGATATCTGGATTTGGGACCTGCTGCCAGGATTCACGCTAGAATTGTTGGACGACTATCTGCAATTGCGGACATCCATACAAGACTTGCAGCTGTCTTTGGAGCCTGATGTGCCTGATGAAATAATCTGGACGCCCACAGCATCTGGAACATACTCAGCAAAGTCTGCCTACTTACTTCAGTTTTAAGGAACGCTCAGATCAACATTCCCAGTGGTGGTATGGAAGGTTTGGGCACCACAAAAATTGGCTGCTGCTCCAAAATAGAGTGTGGACGTCTGACCGCCTCCAACGATGAAGGTGTCCGAATGAGTACTTTTGTTCCTTATGCCGCCGCAACCTAGAAACAGGAGACCACCTATTTTGTGAATGCCCAGTTTCACAACAAATTTGATCGGAGGTTAGTGTTTGGGGGGGGGGGAGCCCGGCATACATCCTTCTATGTGGACTGCGCGGGTGCTGCTTGACCACTGGTTTCAGATGTTGCCTTCTTCATCCACCGCAACCCGCAAGACAGGGGTGAGATCGATCACCATTGAAGTCATATGGAGTATCTGGAAGGAGCGTAATGTACGCATCTTCCAGGCTGAGGAACGCTCCGTGGGACAGATATTAACAAGCGCTGCAGGACGAGCTCCAGATCTGGTGCAATGTCGGGTATGCTGGCCTCCGGGCAATACTGCCGAATGCCACTCTGCTCTCCTAAACATCTTGAAGGAAGAGGCTCAATTCTACGTTGTCTAGTCTCCTTTGTCCTTAGTGTGATGTACTCCTTGTACATGTATTGGTTCACCTGTAACTTGCTATATTCTCCTTATAATTGAATGACCCCTTGGGGTTTTTTCAAAAAAAAATGGATCCCGTCACCATCTATGTCTTGAACTCAAGCAACACCCGCACATGAATAAATAACCGATACTTCCGAGCACAAGTCCTCGACTTGACTCACGTTAGTTCCGAAACCACAACACCTTACGTGAGCACCTCACATAAGCATGTTGCAAACCATAGAAAAATGATATAAGCCATAACCACCAAAACACGGTAAAAGAAAACTAAGCAAACCTTCCATAAATGTAAAGCAAGTTCAAAACATTGCAAGTTAAAAGCAGAACCAATGCGATCAAGCTCCGAACCATGCCAAAGCTAACCGGACCGTGAACCGAAGGTTACCAAAGCTAGAAGGACCTAGCAGCGGAACTCACCAAAGCTAGTAAGACATAGCATCAGAACTTACCAAAGCTAGTAGGACCTAATGCCGGAGCTTACCAAACTAGTCAGACCTAGCTAGCGCTGGAGCTTACCAAAGCTACACAAACCTTGCACCGGGCCTAGCAGAAAAACATGTTGAACCTAGCCACAGCAAGTCGGACCTATCAAAAATAAGTCGGACCAAGACAAAGAAGTCGAACCTAGCCAAAATAAGTCGGACCTTGAATCGGACCTTGCAAGAGCTAACCAAAACAAGCTGGACCTATCGTCGGACCTTTTAGGAGCTCAGACCTAGAGTCAGACCGTGTTAAAAAGGTTTTTTGATAGTATTCAAAACTTTTATCATCAAAGCCAATGTATTCAGCACACATAGGTCTCACAGTCCTATTCCCTTTCATCATGGATGAGAATATGGTCTCTACTCAACGGGTGGGTTGAAGAATGCTCTAGTTCCCTTATTTTTGCATGCACACCACTTAACAAGGTGGACATGCTAGCTAAGGAACTACACCTCCCATTGAAGCATCATGAAGATCAAGCCAATGGAGAAATGTTTGGATGATCCAAGCCATGGATATACATATGATTTGTGAAGGGCCACAAATCATTTCCCTAAAACCCATGGGGATTCTTCCTTCCAAACACAACTCCAATGGCTACCATCTACAAGGAGGTCAAGGGTGGAATCAATACCACCCATGTAATCAAGGAGGCTATGAGGATTTCAAGGGATTTAAGTTAAACTAGCCTACCTTGAAGTATCTTGTCCATGGCCAAAGGAAGAAATCAAGACTACATGAAGCCCTTGGCCTAGGTCATTAAAGAGCATTCAAAGTCCAAGATATAACTACAATCACTTGTTGGGATTCCTATACTTCGACCAAGCTCATGCAACTTAGGGCAAGTGACATTGTGGATAAAGCGTATCTTGTTTGATTGTGGACTCCACATGTCATCATGCCCAAGGAAACCTTTGATCTATGATCAAAGTATGGGTTAACTCCAAAGAATATCAAGAAGGTCGAAGTGATACCACTAAAGATGGACAAGCCTCACCATGCTCATAAGAAAAATATCTTCAAGAGGAAGAAAGTTGCCACTACATCAACAAGTCTTAATCAAGATGACGGAGAGGCTAGGACCATCATATGGTTCATATGTCCAACTGACATGCCAAATGAGATTTGGCATGTCAATCAAGAGAACTTGTCCACATCTTTAACTCCTGGATTGGACAACAAATCATCGAACCAAACAGGACGGAGGTAAGTCCCACTCATCGAACTTCAAAAAATTTGATGAGTCCTTGCCAATAGGTTAATGGGTAGTTATCTCATATTTAATTCCCCAATTGCATATTTGAAATTCCCATCAACCCTTGTATTTGCATTTAGCATGTTTGATTTTTCACACTTGCATGTTGGAAAGTAAATTTCCAACCATCATAAAACTAAAATTTTGAATTAGGAAATAAATTTATTTGGATATGAACCTTGGCCGTAAACACTTGAATTCATCTTCCTAATTCAAACTAAAAATATTTCCCTTAATATTCAATGCATCTACAAGTTGTTTCAAGCTGGCAAATCAATTTGACAAAGGGTACATCATGCTTTTGAGCTAACATAACCCATTTTTGAGTTGTTTTGTTTGTTCTTAATTTTAGTACAGCCAGGACAAAATGTGTAAAGAGGTTGGAAGGCCCCATCAAGTGCATATCCCTCCTTCCATCTCATTTTGAGTTCATGGTGGAGGAATGCTCAAGATGGTGGTCCAATGGAGGAACAAGATGAAGCTCAACTCCAACCTCAACTTGGCAGAAGACATTGAACATAAAGGCTACACCAAAATCTATGGTCCTAAGTTTCTCACATAATGATATTCAACCCGAACTTCTCTTCAACTGAGGTACAAGTTTAAAATTTTTCGTCGTTTGAATTGCATTAGGATAGAATGATTTCTGCTTACATTGGTAAGGAAGGTTCACACTTTGTCATCATACAATTCTTATGCATCCCCACGAGAGTAAGTGTTGGCATTTCTCTTTTGATTCTTCAAAAAGGAATGTCACCTTACTTAGAAATAAATTTAACAAGTACCTAGAATTTCATAAGCATTGCTAAAATTGACTCATACATTTTCTGCCTAGGTAATGCTTATGGAATTACTATATGTAGCAACCGAGGAATAGTGATGTCCACCGGACTAGTCCGAAAGATCTGTGACTAAAATCGGACAAGTCCTCCACGTGCAGACTTGTCCTCAGTTCTACATGTTTTCACCAAACCGGACAAGTCCGATATCCACCGGACTATTCCGAAAACTTTCTGACTAGGATGGGACTAGTCCCCAACTTAACGGAGTAGTCCGGTATCCATCAACACTTAGGGTTTTTCAAACACGCACACTGGACTAGTCCGGTGTCCACCATGGACTAGTCTGGACCTCACAAACCCTAACGGTAACTTATGGAAACCCTAGTATAAAAGAAGGTGCACAGCTACACAACAAACTCTCTCGACTCCCTGCGCCATCACACCTCCCAAGGGCCCAAAAATACTTCTCTCCACTCATTCTAAATCTAAAAGGATCAAATCTTTGAGGAATAGGGATTGGACAAAGGAGAGAACTTGTTCTACACGATCTTGAGCTCTTGGGTTTGATCTCTCGCACACTCTCATTGTTTATTGTACATCTTTTGAGGTCTTTCGTGGTGTTTGATCATTGTAATCTTTGGGGAGCACTCAACTTTTGAGAAGGCCCCTTGAACTAGTTATTTGCCCCTTCGTGGTTAGTGATTGTGAATCGGCCTCCGTGACGGCTCAATGAGGGAAGGGTTGGTGAATACCCAGTCCTCCGTGGACTCCTCAACGAAGATGTAGGTTCCTCCGTGGAATCAAACTCAGGATAAAATCTTGTCTCACTTGTTCTTGTTTTACCTTTTATTGTATTCTAGGGTTTGCATAGTCTTGTGTAATTTATATTGAAACATTAGATTAAACTTGATAATTACAATATCTTATTTCATTGTCATAATTTCACTTGAATTGTAAATTACTTTCAGCTTCATAAACTACTAGAACCAAAATTAAAGATCTACTTTTATTTTCAATTCCGCTTATATTGGACTTGTTCGCACCGTAACAGACTAGTCTATCCTCCCTATATTTGACCTTGTTGTTAAGTGTTTTAGGGATCGTTAAAAGTTTAAAAAGCCTATTCACCCTCTCTCTAGGATGCATTCAATTGGTATCAGAGTCAAACTATTCAAAAGAGACTCACCACTCAAAGAGACGATGTTAGAAATCAAGGGTGAAAACAAGGGCCTCGACCATGAAAGGGGGAATGATGAAGGAAACCAAAAACTAGAGAAACTCCTCAATGCCATTCAAAGCTGTGATGATGATGGTCATGAGGAGACGCTTCACCTCGAAGCTCTTATTTGGAAGAAGGCACTCTCCCCAAAAGGGAAGAAGATTAAAGATGAGAAGAAAAAGGGGAGTAGTCACACAGACTACTCCCGATATCATGAGCATTTAAATTCTAATAATAGTCATTACTTGTCAATCCCTTTAGACAAAGCACCTTACTTTCATGGAAATGACTGTACAATGTGGAGAAAAAACATGAAAATGCACCATAATACTCTTAACCCAAGTTTCTGACATATAGTGTGTACAAATATAGATATTCCAGATGATGATGAAGAGCTAACACCAAGTCAAGAGCAAGATATTCATCAAAATGCTCAAGCCGCAGCTATAATTACATCATCATTGAGCCGAGATGAGTTCACCAAGGTGGATGGACTCGTGATTGCCAAGGAAATCTGGGATACTCTCAAAACCGCACATGAAGGTGATCGTCATGTGAACGAAACTAAAATTGAGACGATTGAAGGTGAATTGGGAAGATTTGCTATAAAATAAGGTGAATCACCCAAGATATGTACAATCGACTGAAGTCTCTCATCAACAAAGTCCGAGCTTACGGTAGTAAGAAGTGGACAGGTCATAAAGTTGTGAAACTAATTCTTAGGATGTTAATTCCTTGGAACTTGACGCTTTGCTCTACGATTAGAGAAAGTCCACGGTATCAAAAAATGACCCCAGATGAAATTTTTGGCAAGATCATCAACTTCGAAATGATGGAGAAGGAAGTCAAGCATGTCAAAGAACTTGCCGACCTTACCTCGGCAAAGAAGAAAGGAGTTGCTCTAAAAGCAACCTGCAAGCCCGCGTCAAAAGAAGCTCGAGAAGCTTCTAAGGAAGATGATGGTGATGATGAAAGCAGTGATGTCGATGAAGAAGACATGATCTTGTTCATGAAAAAGTTCAAGAAAATGATGAGAAGAAGAAAGAGTGGCAGTTCAACTGAAGGAAGACATAGGGACAAACCAAGGCCCAAGATGAGACGTGCATGCTATAATTGTGGAAAGTATGACCATTTCATAGTAGATTGTCCACATGAAGATAATAAGAGGAAGAGCAAAGACAACAAGCCTAACCAAAAGAAAGTATTCAATAAAAAGAAGCAATATGGTCAAGCACATCTAGGGGAGGAGTGAGACTCCAATGATGAGTCCTCATCTGAAGAAGAAGAGGAGATGGCCACTATAGCCATCAAGAAGCCTAGCAAGAAGTCCACTCTTTTTCCAACCAAGGGGACATGGAAGGACACCGACCACACATGTCTAATGGCCAAGGAAGGAAAAAGAAAGGTTATTACTAAATCTTCCTCCTCGCTTTCTTTTACTAATGATATTGAAAATTCTAGTGATGATGAAGACATGCTTAATTGTTTAGATAAAAAAACTGTTTCTAAAATGAAATTTCTAATGGATACGATTGTTGATAAGGAGAAACTAGTCAATCGCCGAGAAGATATGATCATTCTCCAAAAGGAGGAGTATCTTGAGATTGAAAAGCTCCTTGAGCTTCAAAAGGAGCGTAGTAAAGCACTAGAACTTGAGTTAGCTTAATGCAAGGAAGGTTGTTTGAAGTTAAAAGACTCAAAAGTGACTATCAAGGATGAACTTGCTAACTTAACCAAAGTTAACAAGACCCTTGAAGAGTTGAGTCACTCAAGCAAAGTGGTTCTTCATCCTCTTCAAGCTCACCTTCTCAATATATCAAATCTGAAACTGTCATTAATTGTACATGTGCTAAAAATAACACCAACTTGAAAGAAAAGTCCTACTTGACAAAAGACAAGCATCCCTCCCAAAGTGGCATATTTGACAAGGAGAAGGTCAAGTATGCACGCAGTGCATACTCGGTCACAATACCTCCTAATGTTAAATATGGCATTGGGTATTCTTATGGTGAAAGGCAAAATGCTAAAAGCCACAAGAATGACAAGGATCGCATTTTTTTGTCAATGGAAACTCTTCCCAAGTTGGAAGAAATGATAACATTGATAAATTGAACATTGTGAACTCATATGGACAACAAATCTTGTTTAGAAACTTTGATGCTTCATATGTGCTTATGAAAAATGGCTGTGCAAAAGCTTGTGCTAAATATGTTGGGTCACGCCATGAGAATGCCAAGTCTCGTGTGTGGGTGCCCAAATAACTTGTGACTAATCTCAAAGGACCCAATCAAGCTTGGGTACCTAAGACCAAAACATAATTTCCTTCTGTAGGCCTATTCATTCGGTGGAGCAAAATGGTGTTAGATAGTGGATGCACAAAACACATGACCGGAGAAAGAAAAATGTTCGTGGAGTATGAACAAAATGAAGACTCAAGAGACGGCATCTATTTTGGTGATAATAGTCAAGGAAGGGTGCTAGGTACCGGTAAAATTGAAATTTCATCACATCATACACTTTCTCATGTTTTACATGTTGATTCCTTATATTATAACCTCTTGTCCATATCTCAACTATGTGACAAAGGTTATAATTGTTTATTCACTAATGAGGGTGTGACCGTCTCTAGAAGGAGTGATAACTCTATTGCATTCAAGGGTGTGTTAAAGGGAAAACTTTATCTAGTTGACTTCAACAAAGATAAAGCCGAACTTGACACATGCTTGATTTCAAAGACTAACATGGGTTTGTTGTGGCATAGACGACTAGCACATGTTGGTATGAGGAATCTATAAAAACTTCTAAAAGGTGATCACATCCGAGGTTTGAAGGATGTTATTTTTGAGAAAGACAGGCCTTGTAGCGCATGCCAAGCCGGGAAGCAAGTAGGAGCACCTCATCCTGCAAGAATGTCATGACCACAACAAGACCGCTTGAGCTCCTCCGCATGGACCTATTCGGTCCAATTGCTTACATAAGCATCAGCGGTAATAAATATGGTTTAGTCATTGTCGATTCTTTTTCACGCTTCACGTGGGTTTTCTTTTTGCATGATAAGACAGAAACTCAAGGAACACTCAAGAAGATTCTCCGACGAGCTCAAAATGAATTCACATTGACGATCAAGAACATACGAAGTGACAATGAAACATAATTCAAGAATACTCAAGAAGAGGAGTATCTAGATGAGGAAGGAATAAAGCATGAATTTTCAGCACCATACTCTCCTCAACAAAATGGTGGAGCTGAAAGGAAGAACCGACCCTCATTGAAATGGCGAGAACAATGCTCGATGAATACAAGACTTCGGACCGGTTTTGGGCTGAAGCGGTTAACACCGCTTGTCACGCCATAAACCGACTATACCTTCATTGTTTGCTCAAGAAAACCTCATATGAACTACTCACCGGTAACAAACCAAATATTTCATACTTTTTAGTTTTTGGTTCAAAATGTTATATTCTAAACAAGAAGCCTAGGGCTTCGAAGTTCGCTTTAAAGTTTGATGAAGGTTTCTTGCTTGGCTATGATTCAAACTCCTACGCTTATCGTGTCTTCCACAAAGCCTCTGGACTTCTTGAAGTAGCACGTGACGTAGTGTTCGATGAAACTAATGGATCTCAGGTAGAGCAGGTTGATCAACGTGTGCTAGATCAAGAAGAAGCTCCATGTCAAGCATTGAGAAAAATGACGCTAGGCGATGTTCGACCACAGGCATGACCTCAAAATCTGAATGAAGAAGATGAACCACAAACGGAGGAAAATGATCAAGAGGGAGCTTCCACATAAGATCAACCTCAAGGATATCAAGATAATCAAAACATTGATGAGGGCAACTATCCAGGGGGAGACGAAGAAGATGTTGATCATGAGGATTTAGGACCACAAGTGCCACATCCAAGAGTACACCAAAGCATACAAAGAGATCACCCCGTCGACAACATAATTGGTGACATCCAAAAGGGATTGACAAATCGATCTCATATAGCTAATTTCTGTGAATACTATTCTTTTGTATCTTCTTTGGAATCATATAGGGTTGAAGATGCATTAAGAGATCCTGACTGGGTGAGAATTGAACAACTTCAAGAGGAACAAAGTACGGGAACTTGTTGAAATAACCAAGTACAACGTCATTGGCACTAAATGGGTCTTCTGGAACAAGCAAGATGAACACGGAGTGGTGTAAAGGAAAAAGGCACAACTTGTGGCCAAAGGTTATCACAGGTCAAAGGTTTGGATTTCGACGAGACTTTTGCTCCAATAGCTAGGCTTGAATCAATTCGTATATTACTTGCATATGCTACTCACCATGATTTCACGCTATATAAAATGGACGTCAAAAGTGCCTTCCTTAATGGGCCGATCAAGGAGGAGGTGTACGTGGAGCAACCCCCTGGGTTTGAAGATCAAGACTACCCCAACCATGTATTCAAACTGTGTAAGGCTCTCTATGGCCTCAAACAAGCTCCTAGAGCTTGGTATGAGTGCCTTAGAGATTTTCTAGTTGAAAATGGATTCAAAATTGGTAAAGCTGATTACACTTTGTTTACAAGGCACTTTGATGATGATCTATTCATTTGTCAAATTTATGTTGATGATATCATATTTGGTTCAACTAACAAATCTTTTTATCAAGAATTTAGTAAAATCATGACAGATAGATTCGAGATGACCATGATGGGAGAGCTGAGATACTTTATGGGATTCCAAGTGAAACAACTAAAGGAAGGAATGTTCATAGGCCAAACAAAATACACCCAAGACATTCTCAAGAAATTTGTCATGGACAAATTGAAGCCCATAAGGACTCCAATGGCGACAAATGGACACTTAGACCTCAATGAAAATGGACCTAAAGCGGATCAAAAAGTATAACGTTCCATGATTGGCTCTCTACTTTATTTATGTGCATCTAGGACTGATATCTTGTTGAGTGTATGTATGTGTGCAAGATTTCAAGCCAATGCTAAAGAATGTCATTTGACAGCCATAAAAGGATCTTGTGATATTTAGATCATATATCCAACCTAGGCCTTTTGTATCCTAAAGGTTCAAAGTTCAATCTCATTGGATATTTTGATGCAGATTATGCCTCATGCAAGGTAGATAGAATAAGCACCTCCAGTACTTGCCAATTTCTAGGTAGGTCCCTAGTTTCTTGGTCCTCCAAGAAACAAAACTCCATTGCCTTGTCCACAACCGAAGCGGAGTATGTTGCAGTCGGGAGTTGTTGGGCACAACTCCTTTGGATGTGACAAACTCTAAGGGACTACAGTTACAATATGAACCATATTCCGCTACTTTGTGATAATGACAGTGCCATTAAAATTGCACATAACCCTGTTGAGCACTCTAGAACCGAACATATTGATATCCAACATCACTTTTTGAGATACCATTCAATGAAAGGAGACATAGCCATTTCCCATGTCAAAATAGAGAAATAACTAACCGATATCTTCACCAAGCCGCTTGATGAAAAACACTTTTGTGAGCTTTGAAATGAACTAAATATCCTTGATGCTCGGAATGTGGCTTGAAATCTTGCATATTTGTATGCCATCTTCAAAATCAGGTACTTTTTGTTGAAAACTCATCTTTCCCTATTTCTCTTCCAAAAACTATGTTAATTATTATATCTTGATGAATTATGGTCATAGCTTGATTGTTGTGTGTTTACTGATAATATTTATGAAGAATATTTGTGTGTCTTTGCCCTCTATTTCTTTATTAGGCACCTTCATATATATATATAGAAAGGTTTTTATTCTTTCCTATCCAGGCCATGGACTAGTCTATGGTTACAACGGACTAGTCTGCACACTGCAGACTAGCCTGCGCAGTGTCCGCTTGTCCGTACTAGTCCGGTATGACCACGGATTAGTACGGTATATCTACGCCTCAAACCCTTAGGCCGGTGTAGACCCCCCTTCTTCCTCCTCACAACCACCCTCATGTTTCATGTCCTCACTCAAGTGCTCCCAAGGCGATTTTGTGAGTTCTGAATCGATCTACATTGCAAGGAGATCGAAGACCCCAGACTAATCCGCACCAACAACACTTTAAACTCCTCGAATTGAAGGATTTGGTAATCTCTCTTACCAAACACTAAATCTTCAATCTTCCTCGGTATTGCTCAGATAGCTTGATTTCTCTTGACAATACATGTTTCCTTGATGTATTCCATCTACTCTATTTCACTTTTCCATTGAGAAACTCCAAATTTAATTTTGCTAGGGTTTGAACAGTCGCACACTGCTCCGGACTAGTCTGCACCAGAGTTACGGACAAGTTCAATGTGTACTGGTCAAATCACTAGCATATCTCAACTCAATTTAGTCCCTTGTCACCAATTCTTATCCATGTCTTGTATCTCTTCTTTGTCAGGATAATGTCAACCTCAAACGAGAACCTCTCCGACTTTGAGGCCGAAATGGATCAAGAGACATTGCCTCATGCTTAGGTGCCTCGTTCCAACAAAAGGCAAGAGCGTGCTACCGAGTCTTCTCCCACCCCACCTAGGGTGCAGTGAAAAGTCCCAGCTAAGAAACCATCTTCAAAGGGCAAAGATGTAGTTGGATCCAACTCGGCGGCTCCTTGCAAACTAAGGGCAAAGGGAAAGGAATTTCCTCTTGCCCGATTGGCCCCGCAAAGATGGCTCCTCCAAGACAAAGAAACAGAATTTCTTCAGAAGAGGGGTTCAATGGAAAGGGCAGCGATGTCGCTTGGAAGCTCAGGAAGGTTGATGCTTACAGCAGTGGGAAGGTAGCTACTAATCTGAGGTTTTGGAGTGATTTCCACTCGGACTACTACAGCAAGATCTACCTCACAATAAAGACTCCAGTAGTTCGCAGTCAATGGATAGATTGGAACTACATTGAAAGGAATAGTTGTGATGCTTTTGATGAGCTAGTTGTCACAGTAGAGAGGCATGGTCTAAAGGATCTGTTATCCTTTAGATACGACTGGAATGATGAAGTAATTGCTCAATTATTTGCCACTTGCCACTTTTCCGTTACGGATGAAGAAAGAGTAACTTGGATGACTCATGGATCAATCTATTCCATCACTTATGTTGACTTTGCAAAGCTGTTACATCTTGAGGATATCAGGAATAATGAGATCGTGATCCACAATGACAACCCTCTGGAGAAGGACAACATGAAGTTCCTCTATGACACTCGTCTTCCTTACTATCCTCCATCAACTACGAACATGAAGCCATTCTATGTTTTTTTGAATCGAGTGCTTCGGAAGATGATTGCTCCTAATGATGGGGATGTAGGCAGTGTCCAAGGTTACTTGAGAACCTTGATTAAGGTGATAGGCAAGAGGATCCAAAAGGAAAAGGGTTCAAGACTTGAAAAGAATAGATTTATTTTGTAAAGAGTGTGTTGGAGAAACACACCACAAGAGCTCAAGTGAAAAATATTGCACTCACTGCACAAATATAAGGAAGAGCGGACTAGTCTGAAATCCATCGGACTAGTCAGAAATCTCTCTGACTAAAATCAGACAAGTCCCCCCAAGTGCGGACTTGTCCTCAGCTCTTCACATTTGCACCACACTAGACAAGTCCGATATGCACCGGACTAGTCCAAAAGCTCTCTGACTAAAATCAGACAAGTCCTCCACGTGAGGACTTGTCCTCAGTTCTACATGTTTTCACCACACCGGACATGTCCAATATCCACCGGACCAGTCTGAAAACTTTCTGACTAGAATCGGACTAGTCTGCACCTTAACGAACTAGTCCGCCATACATCAACACTTAAGGTTTTTCAAACACGCACATCGGACTAGTTCAGTGTCCACCACAGACTAGTCCTGCCCTCACAAACCCTAACGGTAACTTTTGGAAACCCTGGTATAAAAAGAGGTGCACGGCCACACAATAAAATCTATCGACTCCTTGTGCCTTCACACCTCCCAAGAGCCCAAAAATACTTCTCTCCACTCATTCTAAGCCTAAAAGGATCAAATCTTTAAGGATTAGGGATTGGACAAAGGAGAGAACTTGTTCTACACGATCTTGAGCTCTTAGGTTTGATCTCTCGCACACTCTCATTGTTTATTATACATCTTTTGAGTGTGTTTGGTGGTGTTTCATCATTGTAATCTTTGGGGAGCACTCAACTTGTGAGAAGGCTCCTTGAAGGAGTTATTTGCCCCTTTGTTGTTAGTGATTGTGAATCGGCCTCTGTGGCGATTCAATGAGGGAAGGGTTGGTGAAGACCTGGTCCTTTGTGGACTCCTCAACAGGAATGTAGGTTCCTCCGTGGAATCGAACCTCGGGATAAAATCTTGTCTCATGTATTCTTGTTTTACCTTTTATCATTCTAGGGTTTGCATAGTCTTGTGTAATTTATATTGAAACATTGGCTTAAACTTGATAATTACAATATATTATTTCATTGTCATAATTCACTCGAATTGTCAATTACTTTCAGCTGCATAAACTACTAGAACCAAAATTAAAGATCTACTTTGATTTTCAATTCTACGTATATCGGACTAGTCTGCTGTGTAACGGACTAGTCCGGCCTCCCTGTATTTGACCTCGTTGTTAAGTGTTTCAGGGATCGCTAAAAGTTCAAAAAACCTGTTCACCCCCCTCTAGGCTGCAGTTAGAAAGCACACATGAAATGGTGCAAAGACCAGGTCTGCCGACCCCCTCAGCTGTCCGACCTCGTCCTAGAACCAAATTTGGTCATCTTTCACGAGTTGGCTCCTACCGTCTTGATGAAGTTAGTGGTGACTGATTGACGCGCTTTTGATGGCGGGAACCGACCCTTCTCCACCTATAAATAGGACCCCTCACTTCAACACACACCACTTGGGCATCATTCTATTGTATACAAGTTCTCCTAGTTCCTTACGGGAGGTTAGGCTGTAGAGAGGAGTCTCTAGTCCCAATTCCAAACTGGGAAAGGTATGTCTTATGTATCTTTTTTTATATTTGTTATTTTATGCATAATAAAGATATTATCTTCAGTCTTCTTTTATTCATATACTTGGATGAAGCGTTTCTTGTTGGATTGTGGATTCCATGTATGTGGTAGGAGTAATCTTTATGGTTATGCCATATCACTCCTAATCTATCATCATAAACACTACAAACCCCCACTATAGTCTAATTAGTTATGATATGATCATGTTAATATGAATAACTTATGCTATGTCTCAACATTGGTTCAACGATGTTTAGGTTAGTCATTGCCTTAGGGAGGTACTTGTACTCGAGCCTTTAAGGTATTTACTTAGTATGCTAGCATGCTAGGATAGTAACTAGCGTTGGATGTATCTTAGACCCAAGGATTGAAGAGGTAGGCAGTAGGTGGTGACAGTCCTATCTGTCATTTGTAATCCTCCATGTTCGGCTATGCCACAAGCTCTTGGAAGGAGTCGTCCTAGTATTACTAGGGGTAAACCCATGTTCGATATGTTAAACAACTTAGTATAAGGATTCACCATTGACATGCTCATTAGTATCTAACTTAGGCTATGTATATGTAAACTAGAAGAATTGTAGGAGCAACTCCCCAACTCTTAGTCTAATCTCCATTAGGAGTCATCTACACTTTAGAATAGATTTCTTAGGTGTGTGTCACACTACCCATATATTATCACTTACTCTTGTCTTGATAATTGATTAGTATCCCATAGCTTGATCATAAGAGTAGTGTTTACTTTACTCTATTGTCTTCATTTGAGATAAATATGATACCCTTAGGAATACTCTTGGGTGAAATGCTACACGACAGTTTCTGTGCGCTTGCAGACCTCAACTCTTTTGAGAGATGATTTGTGACGAAAGAAACGTCAACAGCAGCCCCGGAGCCTAACTCCAAGGGGAGTCAGGGTGTCCGAGACTGCTAGACATGTGGTGCTTCCAGAGCCCGCCTCTGCGAGGGAGGCCAACCGGAAGCTTCAAACCACGTGGTAGCACCGTAGTCCACTCCTTTGGAGGAACGGGGTCCCGTCCAGCTAGACACGTGGCAGCCTGGGAGCTCGTATCTTCGGGTGAGTCGGGTCCCATCTTGGGGTCTACGTGGCAGTACTGTAGTCCGCCCCTAAGAAGGGATGGGGTCTAGGCTTGCTAGACACGTGGCGCCATTGGACCCTGCCTTAGAGGGGAGGCAGGGTACTTATGTGTTTTTATCTTGTGCGCGAGGGTACCCAATATCCTGGGTACCGATAATACATATTTCAAATTCCAAACTCATCATATCTGAAAACTTGGACACAAGATCATGAGAAGCACAACCAAAGATAATATCATCCACATACACTTGAATGAATAGTGAGTCACTCCCACGTTTAAGCACAAAAAGAGTTTTATCAACTTTGCTCATGGTAAACCCCTTTTCAAGTAAGAATAATTTTGGCCTATTATACCATGCTCTAGGGGCTTGTTTGAGAACATATAAAGCTTTGGACAGTTTGTAAATATGATTAGGAAAATCTGGATTTTCAAAACCGGGTGGTTGCTTAACATAAACCTCCTCATCTATGTAGCCATTAAGAAAAGCATTTTTCACATCCATTTGATATAACTTGAAACCTTTAGATGCAGCAAATGCTAACAAAATTCTTATGGCTTCTAATCTAGCAACAAGAGCAAAACTTTCATCAAAATCTAGACCATCTACTTGGGTGAAACCTTGAGCAACCAACCTAGCTTTATTCCTAAGCACAACCTCATCCTGACTTTGTTTATTTTTAAACACCCATTTAGTTCCAATTAATGTGTGGTCTTGAGGTGGAGGTACAAGTTTCCAAACATTATTTATTTCAAAATTTCCTAACTCTTCTTGCATGGCAATAATCCAGGATTCATTAGTAAATTCGTGTGATATATCTAATGGCTCAAATGAACCAAGAAAAGCAGAATGAGCATAAGAGTTTGAAACGAAAAGCCTAGACTGTGTGACTCGTTCGTGCAAGCTTCCAATATTTTTTGTGGAGGATGACTTTTGAGGACCCGGAGGGAAGTAGACACTTCACAAGCTCATTGTTCTTCATGTTCATTAATAAACGAAGAGCTTGTGGCTTGAGGATGATCTGGACCAGCCATAGAAGTCATTAGTGCTGGTTGTGAATCAAAATCAGAAGCTGGAATAATGTCATTAGCTGTTGAATTTTCAGGCAGCAGCACCACTTCTCCTTCATCTTCAATGAAAATACTCTCCTCCTGCGAATATGCATCTTGACCTGCAATATTAGAGGTAGTACCTGGGCTAGCTTCATCAAAGGAAACCTCAAGAGTCTCCACAGTTTTGTTAGTATCAGTTAAAAGCACATGATAGCCTCTAGTATGAGATGGGCAACCAAGAAACATGACATCAACTGATCTAGGTTCAAATTTATCAAGATTACCATGTTTCTTAACAAATCATTTGCAACCAAAGATCCTAAAGTGTGTGACACTAGGCCTATGTCCAAACCGCACCTCATACGGGGTTTTTCCTAGCTTAGCACGCAAGAAAACTCGATTTGAGACATAACAAGTTGTTGCAGTTGCATCAGCCCAAAACTTCCTAGGAGTTTAATATTTATAAAGCATAGTCCTAGCCATCTCAACTAAGGTTATGTTTATTCTCTCTAGAACACCATTTTGTTGGGGTACATATGGTGAAGAAAATGATGATCTATTCCATTTTTAGCACAAAAGTGAGCAAATGATTGATTTTTAAATTCAGATCCATTATCATTTCTAATTGCTTTTAAAGATCCTGGGTGATCAAGTAAAAGTCGAAGAACTAAACTTCTAAATGACTAAATGTTTCATTCTTAGATGCCATAAAGTAAACCCAAGAGTATCTAGAATAGTCATAAACAAGTACAAGCACATACCACTTACCTCCAAAAGATTGAACACGTGAGGGACATAGAGTGTCAAGGTGTAAAAGTTGTGTCAGTGCAATTTTCATGGTGATTGTGAGTGGAACATGTGAAATTACAACTATTTTAGCATGTCTACAAGAAGAGCAAACAATTTCTTTGTCCCCTTTAAGCTTAGCAGCCCACGTATGCAATCAAAATCACTAACTCTTGTGACATGATCAAAGCCTACGTGACCAAGTCTACGATGCCAAAAATATAAATCTTTTGAATCATTAGCAACTAGACACCTATGCTTAGCGGATGACATATCAAAATCAGCTTTAAAAACTCTTCCAAACAAAGACATCTTAAACATAAGCTCACCATTTGAATCTACAACCTTGCAACAATTTTTAGTGAAACTAATTTCAAGTTTTCATCTAGAAATTGTAAAACAGAAAGCAAGTTGTATTTCAGATTTTTAACAAGTGCCACATCTTTCAAAGTGTAGTGATTATTTACTCTAACCGATATAGGAGTAAAGAATTATCGGCAAAAGTAACATTTTCTACGCATGACACAAATGAGAGGGGGGAGAACCATTCTTTGTTACCAGTCATGTGACATTAGCAACCTGAATCTACAAGCCAAAAGTTCTCCTTCATCAAGCGTGTAACCTACATAGAAGCACAATACATTAATGACTCAATACTGGGGTTAGTCAAAAGGCATTTTGGAATCCAATACTAAGTCACGCGACGTCTAGCAGGAATAATATGCGAAAGCTGAGAAAATACAGCAGGATTATGAGCCAAAGATTGAAAATTCTTGTACCCATATATTGACCTATGAGGTGTTACATGTGTAGCACGAAAAATAGTAGGTTTGGGATCAAACTTTGCAAGTTTTCGACTAATCACAACAGATTGCAAGCTCCTAACATTTGGTTCAGCACGTGTAGAAAGTTTTGCTTGATTGATATGAGATCTAGCTAGCATTCATTGCTTCTTTTCTTGTTTAGCTAGTCCGTCGGTACCCAGCATACCGGGTACCCTCGCGCACATGCTTAAAGCACCTAAGTACTTTGCCTCTCTGCTGAGGCAGGGTCCGATAGTGCCCCGACCTTCCTCAAGTACGGGTTCCAGTGCTGCCACATGGACCTCATGACGGGGCCCAGCTCCTGTAACACCCTCATTTTCATGCATCATGCCCTGCATCCATCATAAAATATGGTCAACATAAGGTCATAGAAAAATGAGCAAGTTTAAAATAAATTAGAAGTAAAATCACACTCAAAAGTTCTATGAAGTACGAACTAGTCCGTTTTTAGTGCGGACTAGTCCGATTTCTCTCTGACCTCCCTCGAACATGTCCGTTTTTGCTACGGGCAAGTCCGTTTTTCTCTCTGTACTGTATTCGGACTTATCTGGTCCATTGTGGACTAGTCCAGTATTCTGATTTCGTTGAAATTTTGCCATGTCCCTGGACTTGTTCGATGTCTAGCGGACTTGTGTGTTTTCCTCTCTGACTAAAATCAAACTTGTTCGATTTTGGCCAGACTTGTCTATTTTCCATCTGACTAAGTTCGTAATTGTCTGATTTCGTCCGGACATGTCCCCTTTTCCCTTGACTAATATCGGACTAGTTCGTCCTATTGTGTACTTGTCCGGTGATCGTGATTCCGAGTTGATCTTTGTTCCACGACGTGTTTTTGGGTTTTACCTTAAGTAGGGCCTAAGGACGTCGTGTCTAACCCTTTTTGGATCCCATGTAGGACCCCACACCGGCCTCCACCCAACACTAACCCTCTACCTCTATATAAACAACCCCACCCCTCAACTTTACATCTCTTTGCCAATTTTGAAACACATCCAAACCCTAGTTCGAGGGAGCTGCCACCAAGGAGAAGAAGGAGTTCTAAAGCAAGAAGAAGAAGAGGAGGAAACGAAAGAGTATCAAGCGATCAAGATCTCCATCGAGTTTTTGTTCTTCATCAACCAGTCGCCTTCAAGTTTCTTGTTCAAGCCTAGATCATCAAGATCCAAGTGTTGCCTCCAAAACCCTTGATCCATTGGAGTTCTAAACACCTGGTATACCTTCTACTCCCTCTTTCTCACATGAGGTCAACCCCGTTTCTCCAAATTCACGTCGATCTAGAAAATCCTGATTCGCTGTTTCTGCGTAGGGCGGACTAGTCCGACCTACAGCGGACTTGTCCGGTCTCTAGACCTAACTACTATTAAATTAATTCCGAATTTAATTGAATCAACTTGAACCTGTTAAAACTTGTTAATAACCATTGTGAATGATTAGTAAACATTAATAGTAACTCATTAACTAGTTTTGCTTCACATTTGCATTTATCATGCATGTCATGACATATTGAGTAGTATATGTCCACTTATTGATTGTAATTCTTGTCTTGTATGTTTATTGAGCGGTTTAGATGGATATTCTCTAGATGGTGTTGCGGAGGACCTCCAGCACCATGAATTTGAGTACTTTGACCCAAACCAAGCCCAAGAGCAAGGCAAGTGTCCTTGAACATATTGATCTAGTTTTTTTTTAAATAAATGTATTGTTTTCAAACTGCATGCTTGTGACAGTTTGATGGGAATCCTATGATAGGGAGTTTACTAGCTTTGTTTAACCACCCTTGTCACTTGGAATACATGGTAGAGAGTCGGGAAGGGCTTTTTACCTTTGCTTCGCTTAATTAGTTGGGATGGGAAAACAACTATACTATTTAATTATGCACTAATGAGATTATGGTTAATATGGACTTGTTAATATGATATGGTAATGGGTGATCTAAGCAAGCATGGTATGTGGATGGGTTGGAAGTTATGGTGATTAAGCTTGCTCTAGATCTAAGGGCAGGTTCATGGAGCGATCATCCAGGATTTACAGTGCCACAATGAGGCTAAGAATGGGTGCGGCGTAGCTGATTAATTAGGGTTTTGCTAGTATTGCACGGATCATTTGGTGCACCGGGGAAGGGAAGTCGGATTGAGTTTGGATTTTTGGCGAGACTCCCTGGGATTCGAATGGCACAAGAGGAGGCCCTTGGTTGAAGATGTGCTCAGTTGGTGGCATCGCCACTGGTGAAACCTCAGTGGGTTTGTACACGCTAGTAATCCCATTGTAAAGGTTATTTTGTGATCTCTTGGCCACACACCAACGGAAGTGTGAGATGGCATAATAGAGGTTCTAGTCACTGCAAGGTGAGGAAATCACGAACACGTGGGTAAAGCAATACAAACTCTGTAGAGTGTCTTAAAAACTATCATGATAGTCGTGCTCCCGGGCATGAGTAACCTGGACCCTCACATGATTAGAGAGGATTTGGTATTGGGATGGTTTGGTGCTGGTTATGGTTGGTATTATGGGTATGGTTATGAATTGAAGTATGATAATTGGACATGGATAATGATGATGGTAATAATCTGGTATATGGATGGATAGTTGATTATGATTTTGTTTTATGTTATCTATGTGGGAGATGATGGGATTACCTCACATAGACATCGTATAATGCTTTTCTACATGTTTTAACGTACTTTTCAACACTTAGCCTTATTATTGTCGTGAATTGTATCAGCTACATGTCATACTTTCCACACTTCCTGAGTACAACATGTACTCACCCTTGCAATTCCCCCACCAATAGTTGCATGTCAGGATTGAGAGTATCACGATATTAATGCGGAGTTCTAGGCTGTGTCTACCATCAGCTTTGCATGTGGTGTTGCTTGGAGCCGCGCTACCCTTTTTGCTCAACTTTCTTATTTTGTTTAGCTCATATTTAGTTTATTTCTGATGCCTTAGTTCAAAAACTTGTCATTAAATATTATTAGAGCTTGTATTCGAAAATATTATGAATTGTGTAATAAAAGTGGTTAATTAATTTTGTCTTGTGTTAATTATCTTGATATATTTTTGTGAATGCACTCGTGTGTGTGTGTTGAATGTCCTGGGCACACATATGCATTCACTTGGTTCATTTTCAGAACCGGGTGTCACAAATTGTTATCAGAGCCACAGATTGACTGTAGGACGCAACCTAGATAGAATGGACACTTTAGAGCACATAGGAGCACTCAGGAAGCGTTGTGTTTTTGGTTCATGTGTTGATTGCTATGTATTGTTGCCTGTGTGCTTAGTAGAAGATTGTGGGATACTTTAGCATTGCCATGTCCATATAGGCTTGTATATGTAGTTGCTTAGTTTCATATCCCTTGATGCATATAGTTGGGGACATTTTCTAAAATATAATCTCTTGCTTTTCTTCAGGTGGTGAGGACTCGCAACTAGAGGGATGCCAATGATAAGGAGGAGGGCAATGAAGCACCTTAGAACAACCAGGGACCTGCAAAAAGAGCTATCAACCTTGAGAAGCTATTGGCTATGCAAAACTAGCTCATGCAGACCATGATACAGACTATGGGGTAGCTGCAGGCTGGCAACCTCATCAATCGGCCTCACATGCCTCCACCGCAACCCCCACATCCTCATAACCGATTGGGAGAGTTCATGAGGACCAGGCCGCCGAATTTTGCTCAAGCTGCTGACCTATGGATGCCGATGATTGGCTCAAGTCCGTGGAGAAGAAACTTGCAATAGTCTAATGTAGTGACTGAGAGAAAGTGCTTTTTGCTTCCCATCAACTAGTAGGAGCAGCTGCGAATTGGTGGGATTCTTTATGCAATGCTCATGAGAACCATGAGAGGATTACTTCGGCCGAGTTCAAGGATACTTTTCGCTCTCATTGTGTGCCCGAGGGTGTTATGATCTTGAAGAGGCAACGGTTTGAAAACTTGAGGCAAGAAAGATCGAGTGTAGGTGAATATCTCAATAAATTCACTCAACTTTCAAGATATGCGCCTGAGGATGTGAGCCGGGACAGTCGAAAACAATACTTGTTCATGAGGGGCTTGATCAATGAGATCTAGGTACAATTGCTAAATTGTGATTATGTCAACTTTCAGAAGCTAGTGGACAAAGCAATTGTTGTGGAGAATAAAGTTTGTGAGATGGAGCTAGATAACAAGAGGAAGGCGCTATACCAGGGACAACAACAAGGAAGTAACATGCACCCTCGCTTTGCACCACCTAATGCGCCATATTACAGCACCCCTGCGCCTGCTCAGCACCCTGGTTATGCATCGCGCCCAGCTCAGTTTGTACAGCAATGCCCTGTCATGCAAGTACTTATGCCTGTAATGCCTTTTGCACCTTGTGCCAATTTTCCTGGTGCAAATGTTCAGAATCAAGTTCGTCCTAATAATTCTGGTGCAGTTAGGAAGTGTTATAGATGTGGAGAAGCAGGACACTTTGCAATTCAATGTCCTAAGTCAGGCCTTAGTCAAGGAAGCAATGCTCCAAGACAGAACCCAAGACCGAATGGAGGAGCGCCACAAGGCAACCGTGGACCGCAGAACTTTGCACGTGGCAACGTGAACCATGTCTCCACGGAGGAAGCTCAACAAGTGGATGATGTGGTTATTGATATGTTTCTCACAAACTCCAACCCGACAACTATGTTATTTGATTCCGGAGCATCACATTCATTCATTGCATCGAAGTATGTTGCCAAGTATACTTTTCCTATCTCTCATATGAGGTATACGCTATTGGTTAAATCTCCTGGAGGAGAGATGAGGACAAATATAGTATGTCCAGAAGTAAGCTTTAAATTAAGGGGGTAGACTTCTTTGCCAACCTCATTTTTTTGGATTCTCAAGGATTTGACATTATACTTGGTATGGACTGGTTGAGGAAGCACAATGGAGTTATTGAATGTGCCACAAAGACGGTGAAGTTGACCAATGACAAGGGCATCAGCATTGAGGTTGAAACAGCTCAACACGCACCGAAGCAATTGGAGCTGAATCACATGGACGGTGCCACAATTGAGGAGATTCCAGTGGTCTGTGAATTCTTGCATGTGTTTCCGGCCGAGTTGCCAGGTATGCCACCTAATCGAGACATAGAGTTTGTAATTTATTTAATACCTGAAACTGCACCTATAGCTGAGAGGCCATATAGGATGCCTCCTAAGGAGTTAGCGGAGCTCAAGAAGTAAATTCAAGAGCAATTAGAGAAGGGTTTTATTCGCCCATGCTCTTCACCTTGGGGAGGGCCCGTGCTGTTCGTGGATAAGAAGGATGGATCACAAAGGATGTGTGTGGATTACTGAGCTCTCAACGAGGTGACAATCAAAAACAAGTATACTTTGCCCCGCATAGAGGATTCGTTTGATCAGATGAACGGTACTTGCGTTTTCTCTAAGATTGATTTGAGGTCAGGTTACATCCAAATGAAGATAAGACCATCGGATATACCCAAAACAGCTTTTCGAACACGGTATTGATCTTATGAGTACACCGTTATGTCCTTTGGATTGACAAATGCACCTGCGTACTTTATGTACCTCATGAATAAGGTCTTCATGGAATACTTGGATAAGTTCGTTGTGGTGTTCATTGATGATATTATGATCTACTCGAGGAGCGAGGAGGAACATGAGGAACACTTGAGGCTCACATTGCACAAATTGAGGGAGCATCAATTGTATGCCAAGTTCAACAAGTGCCAATTTTGGTTGAAAGAGGTGTCATTTTTGGGTCATATCATCTCCGGAGGAGTATCGGTTGACCCAGGAAAAGTGAGAGATGTGCTAAAATGGGAGCCACCACAAAACGTAAAGGAAATAAGGAGTTTTCTTGGGATGGCTGGATATTACCGTAGGTTCATCAAGGATTTCTCCAAGATAGACAAGTCCATGACTGAGTTGTTGATGAAGGGGAAGACTTTCCAATGGACTCAAGCTTGTCAAAACAGTTTTGAGGAGTTGAAGAAAAGGTTAACCACAGCCCCAATATTGGTTTTGCCAGATGTATGTAAAAGTTTTGACATATATTGTGATGCCTCGAGACAAGGACATGGATGTGTGCTCATGCAAGAAGGTCAAGTGGTTGCTTATGCATGGAGACAATTGAAGAAACATGAGCAGAATTATCCAATGCATGATTTGGAACTTGCAGCCATAATGCACGCTTTGTTTGGAGACATTATATTCTTGGTCATAGGTGTGAGGTTTACACGGATCATAAGAGTCTTAAGTATATTTTCACACAAACAGATCTGAATTTGAGGCAACGAAGATGGTTGGATCTCATCAAGGATTATGATGTGGGGATCAACTACCACCCAGGAAAAGCCAATGTAGTGGCCGAGGCTTTGAGTCGAAAAGGAGTAAGTCACCAGCTCATGGTTCAAGAATTGCCATCCGAGCTATGCAAGGAGTTTGATAAGTTGAACCTTGGATTTGTGAATGAGATGGGGATGATGGAGTTAAATCCGACCTTGGAGCATGAAATTCGGGAAGGTCGGACAAAGGATGAGGAAATCTAATAAGTCAAGGAAAGGACCCAAGAGGGAAGAGAATTCATGTTTGATGAGGATGACCATGGTACTTTATGGCTTGGAAAGAGGATTGTGGTGCCTTATGTGAAGCATATTCGGGAAACAATATTAAAAGAGGCACATGACTCACCATACTCAATTCATCCCGGTTGTACAAAGATGTACAAGGACTTGAAGACAAGTTATTGGTGGGCTACCATGAAAAAGGACATAGCTGAATATGTAGCTTTGTGTGATGTATGCCAACGAGTCAAAGCCGAACATCAAAGGCCAACTGGATTATTGGAGCCATTAAAGATTCCAGAATGGAAGTGGGAAGAAATCGATATGGACTTTATAGTTGGTTTACAACATACCCAGTACAGTCATGACTCCATATGGGTAATTGTGGATCGATTAACTAAGTTAGCTCACTTTATTCCCGTCAAGAGCATCTTTAATGGAGGTAAGTTGGTGGAGCTGTATATGGGAAGAATGGTATGTTTGCATGGAGTTCCAAAAAAGATAGTGTCGGATAGAGGTTTCCAATTTACCTCCAGGTTTTGGCCGAAATTGCACGAAGCATTGAGACCAAGGTTGAATTTTAGCTAGCATATCACCCACAAACCGATGGACAAACCGAGAGGACCAATCAGATTTTAGAGGATATGTTAAGAGCTTGTGCTTTGAAGCATGGAAGAAGTTGGGACAAAAGCTTGCCATATGCAGAATTTTCATATAATAATAGTTAACAAGCAAGTTTGAAAATGTCACCTTTTGAAGCACTATATGGGAGAAAGTGTAGGACACCTTTGTTCTGAAATGAGACAGGAGAAAATCAAGTGTTTGGACCTGACATGCTGCAAGAAGCTGAAAAACAAGTTCAGATTATTCGTGAAAACTTGAGGGCTGCTCAATCAAGGCAAAAAGGCTATGCGGACAATAGGAGAAGGAAACTAGCCTTTGAAGTGGGAGATTTTGTTTACCTCAAGGTGTCACCAATAAGAGGCCATAAGAGGTTTTGCATAAGAGGCAAGCTAGGACCTCGATACATTGGGCCATTCAAGATTTTGGACAAAAGAGGAGAAGTAGCATATAAGTTAGAGATGCCAACTTACTTATCAGATGTTCATGATGTCTTTCATGTTTCCTAGCTTAAGAAGTGCTTGAGGGTACCGGAAGAACAAGTGTCAATGGAAGAATTGGAACTACAGGAAGATTTGACGTACGCCAAACAACAGATCAATATCTTGGAGACCAAGGATAGGGTCACAAGAAACAAGATTATTAGATGGTGTAAAGTTCAATGGAAGCATCACACAAAATCAGAGGCCACATGGGAGCTGGATGATGATCTCAAGAAGGATTTTCCCTATCTCTTTCCTTCTACGTCAAATGTCGAGGGCAATA
The DNA here is from genome assembly GCA_036927565.1 of Tuctoria greenei. NCBI lineage: Eukaryota > Viridiplantae > Streptophyta > Magnoliopsida > Poales > Poaceae > Tuctoria > Tuctoria greenei. Next base: position 187,843,714 of record JAYESD010000006.1, read on the forward strand.
TTCATTTTAAGGGGGATAGGTTTGTAACACCCTCATTTTCGTGCATCATGTCCTGCATCCATCATTAAATATGGTCAACATAAGATCATATAAAAATGAGCAAGTTTAAAATGAATTAGAAGTAAAATCGCACTCAAAAGTTCTGAGAAGTGTGGACTAGTCCGTTTTTGGTGCGGACTAGTCCAATTTCTCTATGACCTGCCTCGGACATGTCCGTTTTTGCTGCGGACTAGTACGTTTTTCTCTTTGTACCGTCTTCGGACTTGTCTGGTCCATTGCGGACTAGTCCAGTATTCCGATTTTTTTGAAATTTTGCCAAGTCCCTGGACTTGTCCGGACTTGTCCAGACTTGTCTGATGTCTAGCAGACTTGTCTGTTTTCTTGTTTGACTAAAATCAAATTTCTCAGGTTTTGGCCAGACTTGTCTATTTTTCCACTCACAAAGTTCGAACTTATCCGATTTCGTCCAGACTTGTCCATTTTTCCACTGACTAATATCGGACTAGTCCGGTCTACTGCAGACTTGTCCAGTGATCGCGATTCTGAGTTGATCTTTGTTCCACGACGTGTTTTTGGGTTTTACCTTAAGTAGGGCCTAAGGATGTCGTGTCTAACCCTTTTTTGAGCACATGTGGGACCCCACACCTGCCTGCACCCACCTCAAACTCGAAATCCACCCAACCCTAACCCTCCACCTCTATATAAACAACCCCACCCCTCAACTTTACATCTCTTTGCCACATTCGAAACACACCCAAACCCTAGTTTGAGGGAGCCGCCACCAAGGAGGAGAAGAAGGTCTAGAGAAAGAAGAAGAAGAGGAGGAAATGAAAGAGGATCAAGCGATCAAGATCTCCATCGAGTTTTCATTCTTCATCAACAAGTCACCTTCAAGTTTCTTGTTCAACCCTAGGTCATCAAGATCCAAGTGTTGCCTCCAAAACCCTTGATCCATTGGAGTTCTAAACACCTAGTATACCTTCTACTCCCTCTTTCTCACATGAGTTCAAACCTGTTTCTCCGAATTCACATTGATCTAGAAAACCCTAATTCGATGTTTCTGCGTAGGGCGGACTAGTACGGCCTACAGCGGACTTGTCTAGTCTCTAGAACTAACTACTGTTAAATTAATTCTAAATTTAATTGAATCAACTTGAACTTATTAAAACTTTTTAATAACCATTGTGAATATTAGTAAACATTAATAGTAACTCATTAACTAGTTTTGCTTCGCATTTGCATTTATCATGCATGTCATGACATATTGAGTAATCTATATGCACTTATAAATTGTAATTCTTGTCTTGTATGTTTATTGCGTGGTTTAGACGAATTTGCGCTAGAGGGTGTTGCAGAGGACCTCCAGCACCAGGAATTTAAAGACTTCGACCCAAACCAAGCTCAAGAGCAAGGCAAGTGTCCTTGAACGTATTGATCCAATTTTTTTAAATAAATGTTTTGTTTTCAAACTGCATGCTTGTGTCAATTTGATGGGAATCCTATGATAGGGAGTTTACTAGCTTCGTTTAACCACCCTTCTCACTTGGAATGCATGGTAGAGAGTCGGGTGTAAGACCTATGTGTGCTGAATACATTGGCTTGTAGTGAATACACTTGGCTTTGATGATAAAAGTTTTGAATATCACCAAAACACTTTTTTATCAAGGTCCGACTCTAGCTCCGAGCTACAGCAAGGTCCGATGGTAGGTCCGGCTTGTTTTGGGTAGCTCTGGCTATGTTAGATGCTAGGTCCGACTTCTTGGTAAGGTCCGACTAGCTTTGGTTAGCTCCGGTGAGCTTTATCTTTAGCTCCGGCATGTCTTTGATAGCTCCGGCATATATTTGATAGCTCCGGCATGTTTTTGCTAAGCTCCGAAGTTGATTTTTCTAGCTCCGGCTTTTGGGTTTACTAGTTTCGACTAGTTCTGGTTAGCTCCGGTGCTAGGTCTTGCTAGTTTTGTAAGCTCCGACGGGAGCTTGGTTGTACTAGTTTTGGTAAGCTCCAGCGCTAGGTTCTACTAGCTCTTGTTAGCTCCGGCTCAAGCTCCGGGTTGCTCTGGCAAGGTCCGGAACTTGACCGAAGTGCTTCTGCTTTTCATTTGCAATGTTTCATACTTGCTTTACATTGTTGGAAAGATTGCTTAGTATTCATTTGCTAAGTTTTTGGTGCATTTTGGTTGATATGGATGATATTGTGTTACTGTGGTTTTGCAACATGCTTATGTGAGGTTCTCACGTAAGGTGTTGTGTTCGGAACTAACTTGAGTCAAGTCGAGGACTTGGGCTCGTATGGATTGGTTGTTTATTCATGTGCAGGTGTTGCTTGAGTTCAAGACATGGCTGGTGACGGGATCCATTGGACTAGTCTCAGGGAGGAGATGAGGTTCCAACAACCAAGTTCGGGAGGAACTGTGGTTGAGCTGATCAGGAGGTCGCGCAGGATGATTGAATCAACGGTAGTGCATATGAAGGATACTGAACGTCGAAGGAAGGTGTTCGCACGTATGCATACGGTGCATGACGTGGCAACATGGTTCCGAAGATGGGATAAGGAAGGAAAGATCTAGTTGGAAGGATCAGATCGTACTGGTTGATGACTTTGGCTGCGGCGGAGTCAGTTATGACTCGTTATGGAAAGTATCGAGTTGGTTATGATAGGATTTCGTGTGGGTCACGAATTTGAGTTGTTTAGGAATGTGGGATACGTCCGACTTGTTCCAGACAAGTTTTACTCGTCGAGTTTCTGGACAGCACTACCTTTCGTCGGTGGTTTTATCATAACTCGAGTTTTATAGATCCAATTGACGTGATTCCTTTTGGGTTGTCTTCACAAGTTGATTTTCTATAATCTGTCAAAATTTCACGGTCATTGGATTTGTGGTCTATGATCTACACGAGTTTATTTGCAGCGTTCCAGAACTGTTTTTTTTTCGGGTAGGGCAGATTGACCTTTGTTTGATCTTTCGATCATAACTTGAGTTTTTCTCAACGGATTTGAGTGATTCTTTTTGTGTTATCTTCGTGACTTGATTCTCTCTGATATATATCGCTTTTGTCATGGTGAAACACGTTTATATTAGTCTCACACACAATTTCTTTAACAGATCGTTTTTCTGCAGAAAGGGTTTGGGGTTTAATTGTTTCCGCTGCGTAAAATTTTTAAATCTACCATTCACCCCCCCCCTTCTGGTTGCTTTTCACGTGCTCTTCGATCCTACAATTGGTATCAGAGCCACGGTGCTCTAATCTTTGATATTTGCACGTGTTTTTGACTAATAATCATGGAGAAGTACTCCACCAAACCTTGTGTGTTTGCTGGTATTGATTTCCAGGTTTGGAAGGCACGTATGGAGGCTTTCATCCAGGCACAAGGCTTTGCAATATGGGAGAAGGTATACAAGCCTTACGAAGTTCCATCAAACGATCAAGTTACAGCTACAAATCTCAAAGATGTCGACAACAACAACAAGGCTCGGAACTTGATCATACAAGGATTAACACAAAGCGACTTCGACTGTGTTGCACACCTCCGATCTGCATACGATGTGTGGAAAGCACTTTGTGACTACCACGAAGGATCTAACACGATCAAAGAGGTAAGGCAAGACATGTTCAAGAAAGAATACATGCGCTTCGAGATGCAACCCCGTGAGTCTATTGATGACCTTTTTGCTCGCTTTAATAAAATTCTTAGCAACTTGCGTAGCGTCAATGTTAATTTTTCAGATGCTGAAAATGCTAGGCAATTGTTAAGTGCATTAGACATGTCAATTTGGGAGATGAAAGTTACATCTATTCGTGAATCTACTGTCATGAGTACACTTACTTTAGATGTGCTATATTCCAAGCTAAAAACTCATGAAATTGATATAATATCACGTACGAACCCCAACAAGTCTATTGCTTTTGTTTCTCAACGCGATATGCCTAGCTCCGGCCAATCTTCATCTTGTAGTACACTTGCTTTGTTGTCCTCTCTAACCCTTGAACAGATTGAGGAGTTTCCAGAGGAGGAGCTAGCACTTCTCTCTACGAGGTTCTCAAAAGCATTGCAAAATGTGAGAACTAGAAGGAGAGGAAGCTCTGAACCTCAACGATGCTTCGAATGTGGTAAGACAGGACATTTTTAATCAGATTGCCCTAACCTTTCAGGTCCTACTTCTTGGGATGAAAAGAAAACAAGAACGAAGCACTCCTCTGCAAAAGATACGAAGAAAAAGAAGGGTACCATAGGACACAAGATGATTAACAGCTTCATCACCTCACTTCAAGAACTTAGTTCAAGTGATGTAGACTTTCAAAGTGATGAAGATGATGACGATCTGGCCAACTTATGCTTCATGGCGGGCAAAACAAGATCAAGATCAAGTCAGGAGGATGCAGAACACAACAGTGAAGACGATGAGGTATGTTCTACCTGCAATGAAATGTGTGATGCTATTTCTCGTGCAACTATTATTGTCAAGAAAAAGGACAAAAAGCTTAGGGATAATGCTGCTAAAATTGAATCACTAGAATCTGAAATTAACCGTTTAAAAACTTTGATTCCTAGTGATGATGCATGTCCCTCATGTGACTTAATCTATGAACAATTGTCCACATTAAGAAGTGCACACTCCTCCACTCTAGATAAACTTGAGTTAGAAATTGAAAAGAACAAAGAGTTTGCTGCACTTAATGATAAAAACTTGAAAGATGCTAGTTGTTCTACAATTGATTTGCATTGGTTCTACTTGTGATGATCTTGATAAGAAACTACAGGATGCTATGAATGAAATTTCTATATTGAACAATGCTTTACGTTCTCATGAAGTTAAATTTTGTTCCAATTGCAAACTAAAAGGAAAAACTTCATGTGAAAATTGCCTTGATCTGTCCAATAAACTTGATGACATGCATACGACATTAGATCGGTTTTGTAATAGGAATAAGAACCTAAACTTATTGCTAAATTCTTCCAAGTCTTGCAATAATAAAACTGTTTTAGGTTTTGATTCTCATGCTCATGCTAAGGCACATCCACCTAAAATTGTAAAGTCATTAGGAAGTGGTTTGATTCAATCAGTTCCTAAACAAAAAGTAGTGGTTTTCAAATCTGCAGGAGTGTTGCCTCATTCGGTTACAAATAAAAATATTGCTTGCTCATCTAGACATGAACACAAAGTTAAATTTCATTGTACCTTCTGTGGTAGAGATGGTCATGTCATTGATTTTTGTTATAGTCTAGCTAAACAACAAAAAAGGGAAAGAATGGCTGCTAGATCTCATAACTTTCATACAAAATTTGCTGCACACATTGAACCGAATGTACAACCTGCTGTTTTGAGTCAAAAACATTCAAAGTTTACCTCCGGACCTTCTGTTTTTGCCTCCGGAGCTACTGATTTTTGTGCTACACAAGTAACACCTTATAGGTCAGTAGTTAAGAATAAAAAATTTCAAACTTTGACTCATAAACCTGCTGTTTTGTCTCAGCTTTCACATGTTTTTTCTGCTGCACGTCGCGTGACTCAGTACTGGATTCCTAAATGCCTTTTGACTAACCCCAGTATTGAGTCATCGACATATTGTGTTTCTATGTAGGTTACAAGTTTGAAGAAGGAGAACATTTGGATTGTGGATTCAGGTTGCTCACGCCACATGACCGGTAACAAAGATTGGTTCTCCTCCCTCTCTTTTGTGTCACGTGTAGAGAATGTTACTTTTGCTGATAATTCTTCAACTCCTATAATTGCTAAGGGTTCGGTTAGAGTAAATGATCACTACACTTTGAAGGATGTGGCACTTGTCAAAAATTTGAAATACAACTTACTTTCTGTTTCGCAATTGCTAGATGAAAATCTAGAAATTATTTTCAATAAAAACTGCTGCAAGTTGTAGGTTCAAATAGTGAGCTTATTTTTAACATGTCTCGGTTTGGAAGAGTTTTTAAAGCTGATTTTGATATGTCTTCCTCTAAGCATAGGTGTCTAGTTGCTAATGATTCAAAGGACTTATATTTTTGGCATCGTAGACTTGGTCACGTAGGCTTTGATCACCTAACGCGTGTTAGTGCTCTTGATCGCATACGTGGGCTGCCTAAGCTTAAAGGGGACAAATAAATTGTGTGCTCTTCTTGTAGACATGCTAAGATGGTTGCAGGTTCACATACTCCTCTCACAATGATCATGACAACTGAACCATGTCAACTTTTGCATCTTGACACCGTAGGACCCTCACGTGTTCAATCCTTCGGAGGTAAATGGTATGTTCTTGTTATTGTTGATGATTATTCTAGATACTCTTGGGTTTACTTTATGGCGTCTAAGAATGAAGTTTTTAGTCATTTTAGAACTTTATTTCTTAGATTATCAATTGATCACCCAGGATCATTAAAAACAATTAGAAGTGATAATGGAACTGAATTTAAAAATCAATTTTTTGATCACTTTTGTGCTGAAAATAGAATAGGTCATCAATTCTCTTCACCATATGTACCTCAACAAAACGGTGTTGTAGAAAGAAAGAACAGAACCTTAGTTGAGATGGCTAGGACTAAGCTTGATGAATATCAAACTCCTAGGAAATTTTGGGCTGATGCGTTAGCAACCGCTTGTTATGTCTCAAATCGTGTTTTCTTGCGTGCTAAGCTAGGTAAAACACCATATGAGCTCCGGTTTGGACATAGGCCTAGTGTTACACACTTTCGGGTATTTGGTTGCAAATGCTTTGTTAAGAAACATGGTAATCTTGATAAATTTGAACCTAGATCCATTGATGGCATGTTTCTTGGTTATCCATCTCATACTAGAGGCTACCGTGTGCTTTTACTTAACACTAACAAAATTGTGGAGACTTGTGAAGTGTCTTTTGATGAAGCTAGCCTAGGTACTAGCTCCGATGTTGCAGGACCAGATCCATATCCTCAGGGGGGGGGTATTTTCAAAGATGAAGAAGAGCCGGTGATACTGCCTAGTAGTTCCGAAGTTGACACGTGTCCAGCTCCGGACATTGAACAAGCTCTGGCTATCACCTATGCTGGTCCTGATTGTCCACAAGTCACAAGCTCATCAATCTACAATGAAACTAATGAAGAAGAAGCTTGTGAGACATCTGTTCCCCTATGTTTTTACAAAGATCATCCCCCACAACAGATGATTGGAAGCTTGCACGAACGAGTCACATGGTCCAGGTTTTGCGATCCAAACTCTCATGCTCATTCTGTTTTTGTTGCTTCTTTTGAACCCAAAGATATATCACACGCACTCACTAATGAATCTTGGATTATTGCCATGCAAGAAGAATTAGAAAACTTTGAATGAAATAATGTTTGGAAACTTGTATCTCGACCTCATGGTCACACTTTAATTGGAACTAAATGGGTATTTAAAAATAAACAAAGTGAGGATGGAGTTGTGGTTAGGAATAAGGCTAGGTTGGTTGCTCAAGGTTTCACTCAAGTTGAAGGTCAAGATTTTGATGAAACTTTTGCTCCTATCGCTAGATTATAAGCCATAAGAATTTTGTTAGCTTTTGCAGCATCTAAAGGTTTTAAGCTATTTCAAATGGATGTTAAAAGTGCTTTTCTTAATGGCTACATAGATGAGGAGGTTTATGTCAAACAACCCCAGGTTTTGAAAATCCAGATTTTCCTAATCATGTTTACAAACTGTCCAAAGCCTTATACGGTCTCAAACAAGCCCCTAGAGCATGGTATGATAGGTTAAAAACATTCTTACTTGAAAAGGGGTTTACCATGGGCAAGGTTGATAAAACTCTTTTTGTGCTTAAACATGGCAATGACTCATTATTCGTTCAAGTGTATGTGGATGATATTATCTTTGGTTGTGCTTCTCATGATCTTGTGTCCAAGTTTTCAGCAATGATGTGTTTCGAATTTGAAATGAGTATGATGGGTGAACTCACTTACATTTTGGGGCTGCAAATCAAGCAAACCAAGGAGGGTACCTTTGTGCATCAAACAAAGTATACCAAACACCTCCTAAGGCGCTTCAACATGGACAAAAGCAAGCCTCTTCGGACACCCATGGGAACAGCAACAACACTTGAACTTGATGAAGATGGTGAACCAGTGGATCAAAAAGAATATAGAAGCATGATCGGATCACTTTTGTGCCTCACAGCATCAAGACTGGACATACAATTCAGCGTATGTCTTTGTGAACGGTTTCAAGCTTCCCCACGGGTTTCACACCATCAAGCCGTCAAAAGGATTCTCAGGTACTTACATGGAACCCAAGAATTTGGCATTTTCTTCCTTCTTCCTCAACCGTTACTTTGAAAGCTTTTTCGGATGCTGATTTTGGGGGTTGTAGGATTGATAGGAAAAGTACTTCCGGTGCTTGTCATTTTCTTGGTAATTCTCTTGTTGTTTGGTCCTCTAGAAAACAAAATTCAGTTGCACAATCCACAGCTGAATCTGAATATGTAGCTGCTGCTAGTGCTTGCTCACAAATTCTTTGGATTGTTCAAACACTTAAGGACTATGGGGTTGATCTAGATAGTGTTCCACTATTCTGTGATAACACTAGTGCCATTTGCATTGCTAAAAACCCCGTGCAACATTCTAGAACTAAGCACATTGACATTAGGTATCACTTTCTCCGAGATAATGTTGAAAAAGGAAACATTGTGCTTCACCATGTAGATACCGAACAACAATTGGCTGACATTTTTACAAAACCTTTGGATTGCACTCGTTTTTGTTACATTCGTAGTGAAATAGGGGTTATGCATCCTCATGGCTTAAATTGAGGGGGAGTTTTTGAAACTTGGGAAGTCTATGTGTGAATCTGCAATTAAAATAATATGAGCATAGTATTTCATACATATATGACTTTGCGATTCCTTTTACATGCTGAAAGTTCTTGCTACATTACTCGTGTTATACATTTTGTAGTTTTTGCCATGTCTAGTAATTGGAATAATTGCTTACACTAAAACTGGTCATGGTCGAACTTTCTTGCTGTTTTGAACTTGTTACATGTTCACAAGTGCTTTTAATCATAAATAATTAATCAAGTAATCAACTCACATGTTGAGTTTTTATGAACAAATATAAATTGAGAAAAGATCAAGAGAATATGCATGCATCGCACTTCTTCTTTTGAGATAGCTTATCATTGCACTTAGATATGAACTTGGAAGAAGTTGTATATGACTAAAACCATGTCCTTAAGCTTCTGATTGTCAAATGACATAGGCTTCGCTTGGTTGGTTAGAATAAGGCAGATGCACATATAATCTCTTGCAAATATCATATGATCTAAATTTGTGCTTTAAAAAATAATAAAATGCAGCAACTAGTGTCATGCTTTCAAGTTATGAAATAGTTAAGTTTGTGAGATCATGACTTGCTTAAATTGAAAATTACATATGATCTCTAGCATGGCTTACACTACTTTATGTATCTCATTGATGTGATAGTGTAAGTTACTTGATAGTATGACTTGGATGAGCTTTGTTTTATATGTATATGTTATAATATGCTCATAACAATTAAAATTTCTCTTTTACCTTGCTGAATACATTGTTAAAGGGGTAGAGATTAATCACACATTCAAAAAGGGAAAGATAATGTGCATGGGGAGAGATGATAAAGGGGGAGAGATATGTGAATTTTGAATTTTGAATTTTTGCTTTTCTTTTCATTTTATTTCTGATTTACAAAAGGGGAGAAATTGTTTTCAAAACTTTTAATGAGAATAAGCCAATGTTCGGATTTTAAATGGTGTTGCCAATGCATTCATCAAGGGGGAGATTGTAAGACCTATGTGTGCTGAATACATTGGCTTGTAGTGAATACACTTGGCTTTGATGATAAAAGTTTTGAATATCACCAAAACACCTTTTTATCAAGGTCCGACTCTAGCTCCGAGCTACAGCAAGGTCCGATGGTAGGTCCGGCTTGTTTTGGGTAGCTCCGGCTATGTTAGATGCTAGGTCCGACTTCTTGGTAAGGTCCGACTAGCTTTGGTTAGCTCCGGTGAGCTTTACTCCGGCATGTCTTTGATAGCTCCGGCATATATTTGATAGCTCCGGCATGTTTTTGCTAAGCTCCGAAGTTGATTTTTCTAGCTCCGGCTTTTGGGTTTACTAGTTTCGACTAGTTCTGGTTAGCTCCAGCGCTAGGTCTTGCTAGTTTTGTAAGCTCCGGCGGGAGCTTGGTTGTAATAGTTTTGGTAAGCTCCGGCGCTAGATTCTACTAGCTCTTGTTAGCTCTGGCTCAAGCTCCAGTTGCTCTGGCAAGGTTCGGAACTTGACCGAAGTGCTTCTACTTTTCATTTGCAATATTTCGTACTTGCTTTACATTGTTGGAAAGATTGCTTAGTATTCATTTGCTAAGTTTTTGGTGCGTTTTGGTTGATATGGATGATATTGCGTTACTGTGGTTTTGCAACATGCTTATGTGAGGTTCTCACGTAAGGTGTTGTGTTCGGAACTAACTTGAGTCAAGTCGAGGACTTGGGCTCGTATGGATTGGTTGTTTATTCATGTGCAGGTGTTGCTTGAGTTCAAGACATGGATGGTGACGGGATCCATTGGACTAGTCTCTGGTAGGAGATGAGGTTCCAACAACCAAGTTCGGGAGGAACTGTGGTTGAGCTGATCAGGAGGTCACGCAGGATGATTGAATCAAGGGCAGTGCATATGAAGGATACTGAACGTCGAAGGAAGGTGTTCGCACGTATGCATACGGTGCATGACGTGGCAATATGGTTCTGAAGATGGGATAAGGAAGGAAAGATCTGGTTGGAGGGATCAGATCGTACCGGTTGATGACTTTGGCTGCGGCGGAGTCAGTTATGGCTCGTTATGGAAAGTATCGAGTTGGTTATGATAGGATTTTGTGTGGGTCACGAATTTGAGTTGTTTAGAAATGTGGGATACGTTCCTAAGGTGTTTGGAAGTCTTAAGATTGCTTCTATCTGCATATAGAAGAATCTTGAGCAGTTATGGAAAGTTATGATTCATGATCTGAGTAGGATTGGAGTCCTAGTTGATATTGGGTTGGCCTAAGGGCTGGTTATATAAGCAAGGGAGCCCAGAGCTCGTGGTGCACGACTTTGGGGCTCTTCCTCTTGTGTTCTATTGAATAAAATTCGTAGTTTGAAGGAACGTTTGTGCCTTGTTCGTCCGACTTGTTCCAGACAAGTTTTACTCGTCGAGTTTCTGGACAGCACTACCTTTCGTCGGTGGTTTTATCATAACTCGAGTTTTATAGATCCAATTGACGTGATTCCTTTTGGGTTGTCTTCACAACTGGATGTATATAATCTGTCAAAATTTCACGGTCATTGGATTTGTGGTCTATGATCTAAACGAGTTTCTTTGCAGCATTCCAGAACTGTTTTTTTTTTTTGGTAGGGCAGATTGACCTTTGTTTGATCATTCGATCATAACTTGAGTTTTTCTCAAAGGATTTGAGTGATTCTTTTTGTTTTGTCATCGTGACTTGATTCTCTCTGATATCTATCGCTGTTGTCACGGTGAAACACGTTTAGATTAGTCTCACACATGATTTCTTTAACAGATCATTTTTCTGCAGAAAGGGTTTGGGGTTTAATTGTTTCCGCTGCTTAAGATTTTTAAATCTACCATTCACCCCCCCTCTGGTAGCTTTTCATGTGCTCTTCGATCCTACATCGGGAAGGGCTTTTTACCATTGCTTCGCTTAATTAGTTGGGATGGGAAAACAACTATACTATTTATTATGCACTAATGAGATTATGGTTAATATGCACTGGTTAATATCATATGGTAATGGGTGATATAAGCAAACATAGTATGTGGATGGGTTGGAAGATATGGTGGTTTAGCTTGCTCTAGATCTAAGGACCGGTTCGTGGAGTGATCATCCAAGATTTACAGTGCCACCACGAGGACAAGAATGGGTGCGGTGTAGATAATTAATTAGGGTTTTGCTAGTATTGCGCGGATCATTTGGAGCACCAGGGAAGGGGAGTCGGATTGGGTTTGGATTTGTGGCGGGACTCCCTGGGATCCGAATGGCACAAGAGGGGGCCCTTGGTTGAAGATGTGCTCAGTTGGAGGCATCGCCACCAGTGAAACCTCAGTGGGTTTGTACATGCTAGTAATCCCTTTGTAAAGGCTATTTTGTGATCTCTTAGCCACACACCAACAGAAGTGTGAGATGGCATAATAGAAGTTCTAGTCACTACAAGGTGATGAAATCACGAATACGTGAGTAAAGTGGTACAAACTCTGGAAAGTGTCTTAAAAACTATCATGATAGTCGTGCTCCCGGTCATGAGCAACCTGGACCCTCACATGATTAGAGAGGATTTGGTATTGGGATGGTTTGGTGTTGGTTATGGTTGGAATTATGGTTATGGTTATGAATAAGCATGATAATTTGACATGGACGATGATGATGGTAATAATCTGGTATATGGATGGATAGTTGACTATGATTTCAAATTATGTTATTTATGTGGGAGATGATGGGATTACCTCACATAGACATAGTATAATGCTTTTCTATATGTTTTAATGTACTTTTCAGCACTTAGCCATATTATTGTCGTCAATTGTATCAGCTACATGTCATACTTTCCACACTTGTTGTGTACGACATGTACTCACCCTTGCAATTCCGCTACCAACAGTTGCAGGTCAAGATTGGGAGTATCACAACGCTAATGCGGAGTTCTAGCCCATGCTGCCGTCAGCTTTGCATATGGTGTTGCTTGGAGCCGCGCTACCCTTTTTGCTCAGCTTGCTTATTTCATTTAGCTCATATTTAGTTTATTTCCGATGCATTAGTTCAAAAACTTGTCATAAAATATTATCAGAGCTTGTATTCAAGGATATTATGAATTGTGTAATAAAAGTTGTTAATGAATCTTGTATTGTGGTAATTATCTGGATATCTTTTTGTGAATGCACTCGTGTATGTGTGTTGAACGTCTTGGGAAAACATATGCGTTCACTTGGTTCATTTTCGGTATCAGGTGTCACAGCTCCTCCGAAGAGACGGGCTCCCGAGCTGCCATGTGTCCAGTGGGAAGGGATCCTGCTCCTCCATAAGAGTGGGATCTGGTGCAGCCACGTGGTCCGAAGCACTAGGTAGGCCACCTCCCGCGGAGGCAGGATCCATCTCTACCATGTGTCCCGTAGTCCCACATCCCTAGCTCACCTCAAAGATGGGCTTCGGGGCTGCCACGTGGCCAGCAGTACAAGACCCAGCCTCCCCCGCAGAGTCTAGCTCCCATGCTGCCACGTGTCCTGCAACTTGCTCTAGAGAGTGGTTTGCGAGTTAAGGGGCGGTGCACCTTGTCTAAATCTGGCATTGAATACACGCACCTTCTCCAAGCGCACGACGCGGCTCGCACCTACAGTCAGGTACCACTATGCCCAATCGCATTACAGTGAAGACACCGCAGGCCTAACCCACTCTGCCAAGTGGATAGCTTACGGTGACAGGATAGTTGGACGGAACGTTACGTGCCATCATCAACTGTAGGATCGAAGAGCACGTTAAAAACTACTAGAGGGGGTGAATGGTAGATTAGAAAATCTTACGTAGCGGAAACAATTAAATCCAAACACCTTCGGCAGAAAAACAATCTGTTAAAGAAATTGTGTGTGAGACTAATCTAAACATGTTTCACCATGAAAAAAGTGATAGATATCAGAGAGAATCAAGTCAAGAAGACTACACAACAAGAATCACTCACATCCGTAGAGATAAACTCAAGTTACGATTGAAAGATCGAGCAAAGGTCAATCTGTCCTACCCGAGAAAAACAGTTCCGGAACGCTGCAAAAAAACTCGTGTAGATCAGAAACCACAAATCCAATGATCGTGAAATTTTGACAGATGATAGATAATCAAGTTGTGAAGACAAGCCAAAAAGAATCACGTCAATTGGATCTGTAAAACTCGAGTTACGATAAAATCACAGAAGAAAGGTAGTGTTGTGCAGAAACTCGACGAGAAAAACTTGCCTGGAATAAGTCAGACGAACAAGGCACAAAAGTTCATTAAAACTACGAATTTTATTAATCAAACAATAGGAGGAACAGCCCCAAAGTCATGCACCACGAGCTCTGGTCTCCCTTGCTTATATAGCCAGCCCTTAGGCCAACCCAATCTCAACTAAGACTCTAATCTACTCAAATCACGAATCGAAACTTTCCATAACTGCTTAGGACTCTTCTATATGCAGATAGAAGCAACCTTAAGACTTCCAACCACCTTAGGAACGTATCCCACATTCCTAAAACAACTCAAATTCGTGACCCACACGAAATCCTATCATAACTAACTCAAATCTTTCCATATTTGAGTCAAACACGACTCAGTCGCAGCTTGAGTCCATAACCTAGTCGGTTGGACCTTTCCGACCAATTCTTTATGTCCACATCTCTTCATCACGCCTAGGAACCATGTAGCCACGTCCATTCACTCCTTGCATACATGCAAACATCTTCTAACAACATCCACGACACCTTCATATGATTGTTCCTGGTTCAAACATGTTGTGCAACCTCCCAATCAACTCAACCACAATTCCTATCGAACTTGGTTGTTGAACCTCATCTTCTCCCTAAGACTAGTTCAATGGATAACATCACCAGCCATGCCTTGAACTCAAGCAACACCTGCACATAAATAAACAACCAATAGTTTCAAGCACAAGTCCTCGACTCGACTCACGTTAGTTCTGAAACTACAACATCTTACGTGAACACCTCACATAAGCATGTTGCAAAACATAGCAAAACGATATCGGTCATAACCACCAAAACACATAAAAAACATAGCAAATGAATACTAAGAAAATTTTCCAACAATGTAAAGCAAGTTCAAATATTTCACAGTAAAAGTAGGAACATTGCAATCAAGCTCCGAACATGCCAAAGCTAATCGGAGCTTGAGCCAGAGCTTACCAAAGCTAGTACAACCTAGCGTCGGAGCTTACCAAAACAAGTACAACCTAGCGCTAGAGCATACCAAAGATAGTACAACCTAGCGTCGGGGCTTGCCAAAGCTAGTCGGAACTAGTCAATCCAAAAGCCAGAGCTAACCCACATAAGTCGGACCTAATAAAACATATCGGAGATTAACAACGACATGCCGGAGCTAACCAAAGCTCCCCGGGCCTACCCAAAAACATGTCAGTCCTTGCTAAAAAGATGTTATGGTAACATTCAAAACTTTTATTGTGAAAGCCAATGTATTCAACACACATAGGTCTCACAATCTCCCCCTTGATGAATGCATTGGCAACACCACTTAATATCCGAACATTGGCTTATTCACATTAAAAGTTTTGAAAACAATTTCTCCCCCTTTGTAAAACAGAAATAAAATGAGACAAAGAAATTCTCCCACTGAGAAGAATCGTGCCAAAAACAATTGTGAATATGTGCAATGTTTAATCAATTTCTCCCCCTTGCATACTTATCTTTAAAAATTCACCATATTATCTCTCCCCCTTTGACAATATATTCAGCAAGGTTAAAAAGAGAAATTTTAATTGTTATGAGCATATTAAAACATATACATATAAAACAAAGATCATCCAAGTCATACTATCAAGTAACTTACACTATCACATCAATGAAATACATAAAGTAGTGTAAGCCATGCTAGAGATCAAATGTAATTTTCAATTTAAGCAAGTCAGGATCTCACAAACTTATCTATTTCAAGACCTGAAAGCATGACAATTGTTGCTGCATTTTATTATTTTTCAAAGCACAAATTTTGATCATATGATATTTGCAAGAGATTATATCTGCATCTGCCTTATTCTAACCATCCAAGCCAAGCGTATGTCATTTGACAATCAGAAGCTTAAGGACATGGTTTTAGTCATACACAACTTCTTCCAAGTTCATATCTAAGTGCAATGATAAGCCATCTCAAAAGAAGAAGTGTGATGCATGCGTATTCTCTTGATCTTTTCTCAACTTATATTTCTTAATAAAAACTCAACATGTGAGTTGATTACTTGATTAATTCTTTAAGATTAAAAGCACTTGTGAGCATGCTGCAAGTTCAAAATAGCAAGAAAGTTTGACCATGACCAGATTTAGTGTAAGTAATTATTCCAATTACTAGACATGGCAAAAACTCCAAAATGTGTAACACGAGTAATGTAGTAAGAACTTTCAGCATGTAAAAGGAATCACAAAGTCATATATGTATGAAATACTACGCTCATATTATTTTAAGTTCAGATTCACACATAGACTTATCAAGTTTCAAAAAATCCCCTTCAATGTAAGCCATGAGGATGCATAACCCCTATTTCACTACGAATAAAACAAAAACGAGTGAAATCCAAAGGTTTTGTAAAATGTCAGCCAGTTATTCTTCGGTATCTACATGGTGAAGCACAATGTTTCCTTTTTCAGCATTATCACGGAGAAAGTGATACCTAATGTCAATGTTCTTAGTTCTAGAATGTTGCACGGGGTTTTTAGCGATGCAAATGGCACTAGTGTTATCACAAAATAGTGGAACTCTATCTATATTAACCCTATAGTCCTTAAGTGTTTGAACAATCCAAAGAATTTGTGAGCAAGCACTAGCATATTCAGATTCAGATTCAACCGTGGATTCAACCTGTAGTCCTTAGCTACATATTCAAATTCAGCCGTGGATTGTGCAACTGAGTTTTGTTTTTTGGAGGACCAAGCAACAAGTGAATTACCAAGAAAATGACAAGCACCGGAAATACTTTTCCTATCAATCCTACAACCCCCAAAATCAGCATCCGAAAAAGCTTTCAAAGTAACGGTTGAGGAAGAAGGAAGAAAAATGTCAAATTCTTGAGTTCCATGTAAGTATCTGAGAATCCTTTTGAGGGCTTGACGATGTGAAGCATGTGGGGAGGCTTGAAACCGTGCACAAAGACATACGTTGAATTGTATGTCTGGTCTTGATGCCGTGAGGTAAAAAAGTGATCCAATCATGCTTCTATATTCTTTTTGATCCACGGGTTTACCATCTTCATCAAGTTCAAGTGTTGCTGGTGTTCCCATTGGTGTTCGAGGAGGCTTGCTTTTGTCCATGTTGAAGCGCCTTAGGAGGTCTTTTGTATACTTCGTTTGATGCGCAAAGGTACCCTCCTTGGTTTGCTTGATTTGTAGCCCCCAGAAAGTACGTGAGTTCGCCCATCATACTCATCTCAAATTTTGAACTCATCATAGCTGAAAACTTGGACACAAGATCATGAGAAGCACAACCAAAGATAATATCATCCACATACACTTGAACGAATAATGAGTCATTGCCATGCTTAAGCACAAAAAGAGTTTTATCAACCTTGCCCATGGTAAACCCCTTTTCATGTAAGAATGTTTTTAACCTATCATATCATGCTCTAGGGGCTTGTTTGAGACCGTACAAGGCTTCGGACAGTTTGTAAACATGATTAGGAAAATCTGGATTTTCAAAACCCAGTGGTTGTTTGACATAAACCTCCTCATCTATGTAGCCATTAAGAAAAGCACTTTTAACATCCATTTGATATAGCTAAAAACCTTTAAATGTAGCAAAAGCTAACAAAATTCTTATGGCTTCTAATCTAGCAACAGGAGCAAAAGTTTCATCAAAATCTATACCTTCAACTTGAGTGAAACCTTGAGCAACCAACCTAGCCTTATTCCTAACCACAACCCCATCCTCACTTTGTTTATTTTTAAACACCCATTTAGTTCCAATTAAAGTGTGACCATGAGGTGGAGGTACACGTTTTCAAACATTATTTCTTTCAAAATTTTCTAACTCTTCTTGCATGGCAACAATCCAAGATTCATTAGTGAGTGCGTGTGATATATCTTTGGGTTCAAAAGAAGCAACAAAAGCAGAATGAGCATGAGAGTTTGGATCGCAAAACCTAGACCGTGTGACTCGTTCGTGCAAGCTTCCAATAATTTGTTGTGGAGGATGAATTCTGAGAACCCGGAGGGGAGTGGACACTTCACAAGATTCTTCTTCTTCATGTTCATCACAAATCGATGAGCTTATGACTTGACGAGGATCTGGACCAGCAATGGTGGTCGTCGGTGCTGGCTGTGAATCAAAATCAGGAGCTGGAACAATGTCATTAGCTGCAGAATTTTCGGGGAGCAGCACCACTTCTTCCTCATCTTCAATGAAAATGGTCTCCCCCTGCGGATATGAATCCGGACCTGCAATGTTTGAGCTAGTACCTGTGCTAGCTTCATCAAAAGACACCTCACAAGTCTCTACAATTTTGTTAGTGTCAAGTAAAAGCACACGATAGCCTCTAGTATGAGATGAATAACCAAGAAACATGCCATCAGCGGATCTAGGTTCAAATTTATCAAGATTACCATGTTTCTTAACAAAGAATTTGCAACCAAAGACCCGAAAGTGTGTAACACTAGGCCTATGTCCAAATCGGATCTCATATGGTGTTTTACCTAGCTTAGCGTGCAAGAAAACATGATTTGAGACATATCAAGCAGTTGTAATCGCATCAGCCTAAAATTTCCTAGGAGTTTGATACTCATCAAGCATAGTCCTAGCCATCTCAACTAAGGTTCTGCTCTTTCTTTCTACAACACCATTTTGTTGAGGTACATATGGTGAACTAAATTGATGATCTATTCCATTCTCCGCACAAAAGTGATCAAAAGATTGATTTTTAAATTCGGTTCCGTTATCACTTCTAATTGCTTTTAAAGATTCTGGGTGATCAATTGATAATCTAAGAAATAAAGTTCTAAAGTGACTAAAAGCTTCATTCTTATATGCCATAAAGTAAACCCAAGAGTATCTAGAAAAATCATCAACAATCAAAAGAACATACCATTTATTTCCAAAGGATTGAACACGTGAAGGTCCTACGGTGTCAAAGTGCAAAAGTTAACCCGGTTCAGTTGTCATGATCGTTTTTAGAGGAGTATGTGAACCTGCAACCATCTTAGCATGTCTACAAGAAGAGCACACAATTTCTTTGTCCCCTTTAAGGTTAGGCAGCCCACGTATGCGATCAAGATCACTAACACGCATTAGATGATCAAAGCCTACATGACCAAGTCTACGATGCCAAAAATATAAGTCATTTGAATCATTAGCGGCTAGACACCTATGCTTGGAGGAAGACATATCAAAATCAGCTTTAAAAACTCTTTCAAACCGAGACATGTTAAAAATAAGCTCACTATTTGAATTTACAACTTTGCAACATTTTTTAGTGAAAATAATTTCCAGATTTTCATCTAGTAGTTGTGAAACATAAAGCAAATTGTATTTCAAATTTTTAACAAGTGCCACATCCTTCAAAGTGTAGTGATTATTTACTCTAACCGAACCCTTACCAATTATAGGAGTTGAAGAATTATCAGCAAAAGTAACATTCTCTACACGTGACACAAAATAGAGGGAGGAGAACCATTCTTTGTTATCGGTCATGTCGCATGAGCAACCTGAATCCACAATCCAAATGTTCTCCTTCCTCAAGCGTGTAATCTACATCAAAGAACAATACGTCAATGACTCAATACGGGGGTTAGTAAAAAGGCATTTAGGAATCCAGTACTGAGTCACACGATGTCCAACAGGAATAACACGCGAAAGCTGAAATAAAACAGCAGTTTTATGAGCCAAAGCTTGAGGATTTTTGTACCCAACTACTGTCCTATGAGATGTTACATGTGTAGCACAAAAAACAGTAGGTTTGGGAGCAACCTTTGCATGTTTTCGACTCATTACAGCAGATTGCATGTTCCTATCATTATGTTTAGCAAGTGCAGCAAATTTTGCATGAATGTTATGAGATCTAGCAATCATTATTTCCTTTTTTTGTTGTTTAGCTAGTCTATAATAAAAATCTATGAGATGACCATCTCTACCACAATAGGTACAATGAAATTTAACTTTGTGTTCATGTCTAGATGAGAAAGCAACATTTTTATTTGAAACTGAATGAGACAACACTCCTGCAGATTTAAAAACTACTTCTTTTTGTTTAGGAACTGTTTGAATCAAACCACTTCCTAATGACTTTACAATTTTAGGTGGATGTGCCTTAGCATGAGCATGAGAATCAAAACCTAAACCAGTTTTATCATTGCAAGACTTGGAAGAATTCAGCAGCAAGTTTAGGTTCTTATTCCCATTACAAAACCGATCTAATGTCCTATGCATGTCATCAAGTTTATTGGACAGGTCAAGGCAATTTTCACACAAAGTTTTTCCTTTTAATTTGCAATAGGAACAATATTTAACTTCATGAGAACGTAAAGCATTGTCCAATATAGAAATTTCATTCATAGCGTCTTGTAGTTTCTTATCATGATCATCACTAGTAGAACAATGCAAATCAAATGTAGAACAGCTAGCATCTTTCAAGTTTTTATCATTAAGTGCAGCAAGCTCTCTATTCTTTTCAATTTCTAACTCAAGTTTATCAAGTGTGGAGGTGTGCGCACTTCTTAATGGGGACAATTGCTCAGATATTAAATCAAATGAGGGACATGCATCATCACTAGGAATCAAAGTTTTTAAACGGTTGATTTCAGATTCTAGTGATTCAATTTTAGCAGCACTATCCCTAAGCTTTTTGTCATTTTTCTTAACTATAATAGTGGCACGAGAAATAGCATCACACATTTCTTCACAAGTAGGACATATCACGTCATTGTTGTTGTTGTGTTCTGCATCCTCCATACTTGATCTTCATTTGCTCACCATGAAGCACAAGTTTGCCAAATCATCTTCGTCACTTCCAATGTCCACATCGCTTGAGCCAAGTTCTTGAAGCGCGAAGATAAAATTGCTCACCAATTGACGTCCTGTAAAACCCTTTTTTTCTTCTTATCGCTTGCAGAGGAGTGCTTCATCCTTGTTTGATTTTCATTCCGGGAAGTAGGACCTGTAAGGTTAGGGCAATCTGAACGAAAAATGTCCTGTCTTACCACATCTGAAACATCGTTGAGGTCTGGAGCTTCATCTCCTTCTAGTTCTAACATTTTGCAATTCTTTTGAGAACCTAGTAGAGAGAAGTACTAGCTCCTCCTCTGAAAATTCCTCCATCTGTTCAAGGGTTAGAGAGGACAACAAAAAACAAGTGTACCACAATATGAAGATTGACCGGAGCTAGACATGTCACGTTGAGAAACGAAAGCAATAGACTTGTTAGGGTTCTTACGTGATATTATGTTAATTTCATGAGTTTTTAACTTGGAATACAACACATCTAAAGTAAGTGTACTCATGACAGTATATTCACAAATAGATGTGACTTTCATCTCCCAAATTGACGTATCTAATGCACTTAGTAATTGTCTAGCATTTTCAGCATCTGAAAATTAACATTGATGTTATGCAAATTGCTGAGAATTTTATTAAAGCGAGTAAAAAGTCATCAATTGACTCACCGGGTTGCATCTCAAAACGCATGTATTCCTTTTTGAACATATCTTGTTTTACCTTCTTGGTCTTGTTAGATCCTTTGTGTTAGTCACAAAGTGCTTTCCATACATCGTATGCGGATCGTAGGTGTGCAACACGATCGAAATCGCTTTGAGTTAATCATTGTATGATCAAGTTCTGAACCTTGTTGTTGTTATCGACATCTCTAAGATTTGTAGCTGTAACTTGATTGTTTGACGGCACTTCATAAGGCTTGTACACCTTTTCCCATATCGCGAAGCCTTGCGCCTGGATGAAAGCTTCCATACATGCCTTCCAAACCTAAAAATCAATATCACTAAACACACAAGGTTTGGCAGAGTATTTCTCAATGATGATTAGTCAAAAACACGTGCAAATCATAAAGATTAGAGCACTGTGGCTCTGATACCAATTGTAGGATCGAAGATCACGTGAAAATCTACCTGAGGGGGGGGGGGGGGGGATGAATGGTAGATTAAAGAATTTTACGCAGCGGAAACAATTAAATCCCAACCCCTTCGGCAGAAAAATAATCTGTTAAAGAAATCCTGTGTGAGACTAATCTAAACATGTTTCACCATGAAAAAAGTGATTGATATCAGATAGAATCAAGTCATGAAGACGACACAACAAGAATCACTCAAATCGTCGAGACAAATTCAAGTTACGATTGAAAGATCGAACAAAGGTCAATCTATCTTACCCGAGAAAAACAATTCTGGAATGCTGCAAAGAAACTCATCTAGATCGGAAACCACATATCCAATGACCATGAAATTTTGAAAGATGGTAGATAATCAAGTTGTGAAGACAACCCAAAAAGAATCACGTCAATTGGATCTGTAAAACTCGAATTATAATAAAACCACCGAAGAAAGATAGTGCTGTGTAGAAACTCGACAAGAAAAACTTTTCTGGAACAAGTCGGACGAACAAGGTACAAAAGTTCCTTCAAACTACAAATTTTATTGATCAAACCACAGGAGGAACAGCTCCAAAGTCGTGCACCACGAGCTCTGGTCTCCCTTGCTTATATAACTAGCCCTTAGGCCAACCGAATCTCAACTAGGACTCTAATCCTACTCAAATCACGAATCGAAACTTTCCATAACTGCTTAGGACTCTTCTATACGTAGATAGAAGCAATCTTAAGACTTCCAAACACCTTAGAAACATATCCCACATTCCTAAAAAAACTCAAATTTGTGACCCACACAAAATCCTATCATAACCAACTCAAATCTTTCCATATTTGAGTCAAACACGACTTAGCCGCAGCTTGAGTCCATAACCTAGTCAGTTGGACCTCTCCGACCAATTCTTTATGTCCACATATCTTCATCACGCCTCGGAACCATGTAGCCACGTCCATGCACTCCTTGCATACGTGCAAACATCTTCCAATGACATCAACGATACCTTCATATGCATTGTTCTTGATTCAAACATGTTGTGCAACCTCCCGATCAACTCAACCACAATTCCTCCCGAACTTGGTTGTTGAACCTCATCTTCTCCCTAAGACTAGTTCAATGGATCCCGTCACCAGCCCTTTTTTGAACTCAAGCAACACCTGCACATGAATAAACAACCAATACTTTCGAGCACAAGTCCTTGACTTGACTCACTATAGTTCCAAAACTACAACATCTTACGTGAGCACCTCACATAAGCATGTTGCAAAACATAGCAAAACGATATCGGTCATAACCACCAAAACACATCAAAAACTTATCAAATGAATACTAAGCAATTTTTCCAACAATGTAATGCAAGTTCGAAATATTTCACAGTAAAAGCAGGAACATTACGATCAAGCTTCGAACCTTGCCAAAGCTAACCGGAGCTTGAGCTAGAGCTTACCAAAGCTAGTACAACCTAGCGTTGGAGCTTACCAAAACTAGTATAACCTAGCACCGGAGCTTACCAAAGCTAGTACAACCTAGCGCCGGAGCTTGCCAAAGCTACTCGGAACTAGTCAACCCAAAAGCCGGAGCTAGTAAAACATGTCGGAGCTAACCCACATAAGTCAGACCTAACCAAACATATTGGAGCTTAACAAAGACATGTCAGAGCTATCAAAGACATGCGAGAGCTAACCAAAGCTCACCGGAGATACCAAAAACATGTCGGACCTTACTAAAAAGATGTTGTGGCAGCATTCAAAACTTTTATTGTCAAAGCCAATGTATTCAGCACACATAGGTCTCACATCAACGACTACGCATTGTCCACTAGCATCTGAGGCGGCAAGACAGTGGGTCTTCAAGACATGGTTAGAGGAAGCTTATGAGAGAAGCCTTAGATCTTTAGGTTAAGATTGCCACGGGGCCAACTGTTAGGCCCCGAACCCCACTTGAAGGTGATCAGCATTGTCTATAAAAAGACCGGACCGCCACCGTTAGAAGACATATGCATTCGCACCCAAGAGAGCACACTCTCTAGCAATACAACACATACCGTGGAGTAGGGTATTATGCTCCGACGGCCCGAACCACGTAAAACAATCTTCTCACCCATCTCTCATACGTGTAACCTCGCCTGAGGAGTAAGCCCCGCCGATCAAGATCCTCCACGTGCTGCTCGCATAGCAAGTCTGGGGGATGTGTCGCGGAAACACTTTGATATTTGACGCGCCGAGTAGGGGCTTCTTCCTCTAAAAAGAGGTTGTGCTTTCACGACAATGGTGAACATCAAGACTTTGGATGGCAGTTCCCATGGTCGTCATCCCGTGACAATATCCCACACCAGGGCGCATTCTGATCCGTCATGCCGCCACATAGACACAGCTGGCCAGGGCGGCGCATACCAGGGTATCCCGGCCCAGTCGGCACCCCTGGAACCACCAGCTGCAAGTCCAGAGAGCACTCTGGCAGCAACCAGTGCCCTTCTCCACAACCCACCATCCTTGAATGCCTCCCAAGGAGCGGCCCAGCAATGGGTCCACGACATCGACCACCTTGTCATTGAGGCCACCAACTCCCCCGTCAGAGGGAGACGTCACGTGCTGCGGTCGCACACGACGTCCATCGACGGTTACTCCATTGACTCCCGCTCCACCAGGCTTACTAGCGATGGCAGGATCCCCACGGTTCACCTGAGGGCCGAGCTCGACCGTCGTCGAGCTCATGAAGACAGTCGCGTCATCATCGAGTGGCAGGGGGAGAGACGGCGCATCCTTGAGGCTGAGTATGGCCCTCAAGGGACTGAGCAGGAGGCGTCCTCCGTCCGAGGTGCACCACAGGTAAACCCTCCGCCACCTCCTCATCAAGATTATGCTGGGTCGAGTGCCCCCCAGCACTACTCTGTGTCGCAGGGGCCACAGCAGCAGTACTCTGCGCAGCAGGTGCCACAGCAGCAGTACTCTGCGTAGTAGGTTCCACAGCAGTAGTACTCTACACGGCAGGTTCCATAACAAGTTCTGCGATAGCAAAATGCTCTGCAGCAGCCGCACGTCGTACAGGCTGTAGCCCCGCATTCGCTATACGGTGCGCAGCAGACCACCTAGGGTATGCCGCACCGTACTCTTCTCCGATAAAGGCCATCGGAGGGTGCACAACCCTGGCTACACACCTCCGCCTGACGATGTGGCCATGCAAGTTCTGGCCACAGTTGCCAGAGATGTTTGACAAAAGAGTCAACCCCGATGAGTCCCTGCAGATCTATACAATGACACTCCTTGGTGCAGGAGCAGATGAGCACACCCTGGTGAACTATTTCCCCATTGCCCTGACCAGCTCGGCCTGTTCATGGCTCATGAACCTGCCCGAGGGGTCCATAACCTCTTGGGAAGAGCTCTGCCGGCAGTTAATGGCAAACTTCGGCAGCTCCTACACGCACCCCAATACTGAGCTCGACCTCCACCTCGGTGTGTCAGCACCCAAGGAGATGCTGTGTTCGTTTATCCAGTAGTTCTACAAGGTATGGAACTCCATCCTGAACATCCAGAACCCTTCTGTCATAGTGGCATTCTGGCAGGGATTGCGAGGCAGGAAAATGCTCGAGAAGTTAGCCATGCACAACGTGCAGGACGTCATCGAGCTCTTCTCCATCATCGACCGGTGCGCTAGGGTGGCAGAAGGCTGTCAGTGGCACTCATAGCCCGCCTTCGGGGCGGGTGAAGCCAGCAAGACTCGCGAAGGTGCTACTACCCAGGGTAGTGGCAAAAAGAAGAACAAGAACCGGGTGGCAGCCAGAACAAGCCGCTACAAGGGGCACCCATCGCAGCAGCCGCGGCGACCGATGGTTCCAGACCCCCACACCAAGAAAAACACCCGCGTTAGCCACCTGCTACTGTCGATGGCGTCGAGACCTGCCCGGTACACAATACTCGCAACCACAGCGCGTGATTATGGGAGATTAAGAGGTGCACCGAGCGATACGAAGAGTGGGCACAACAGCACCCTTAAGGCGCACCCTTCCACCAGTAGGAGGGCAAGCAGAAGGTCGACCCCAAGGTCGATGATGACAAGGAGATGGAGTACCAGAATCCTAAATGGGCCATCAAGACAGTCCACCAGGACAAAGACTTCAATGCTAGCAGCGACCATGAACGTCACAAGACACTCCGCGTCATCTTTGAGGGGTCTTGGGATCCCGCATCCCGGAACACGGTCAAGACCTTGCGTCGAGCAGTAGCGTTGATAGCTCCTACCCCACTCCGGCACTGCACCACAGGTGGAAGGAGACACGGATCAGCTTCGACACCTTTGACTGCCCCAAGAACATGGCAGGAGCCGAGATCCTGCCTCTACTGGCCGCCCCCACCATCGCCAATGTCAAGCTCCACCACGGGACCAACCTCAACCTCATCAGTCGTGCGGCCTTCGACCAGTTGCAGATCTCAGTGTCCAAGCTCACCCCCTCGAGCTCGTTCTCAGGGGTGGGACCAAGGAACATCATCCCGTACGGCAACATCGACCTTTGAGTGACTTTTGGGACACCCAAAAACTTCAGGACGGAGAACATCCTGTTCAACGTCATAGAGGTCAGCCTCCCCTTCATCGCCATCATAGGCAGGCCCGCCTTGTCCCAATTCATGGTCGTAGCCACTACGGCTACCTCGTCTTGAAGATGTCAACCCCCTCCGATGTCCTTAAGATCCGTGGAGATCGCACTACTGCGGTATCAACTTTGGAGAAGCTCCAAGAACTTGCAGCAGCCCCAGCACCGGACCTGGGTAGTGTTGGACCAAGTCAGCCTCCGCCGAGCTCGCGTCAGTGCGACTTGTCCGCTGCACCCCGTCTGCAGCCCTCCAACAGCACCGACATTCCCGTCAAAGCTGTCAATATAAGTTCCATCTCTGCCTAGACCACCCACAAGGTAGGGGGCCAAGGCAGCAAGTAGGGACACCCGCTCATCACCCCCCTGGTAGCTAATGTCAACATGTTGCCCAACAACTATCACAATTGCCCTTGGAGCATTGAGCACCCCTAGTTGTCCAATCCTACTGCATGTGGGGCCGCTTGAGGTACCTGCAATGTGTGAGGGGTTCTCACGGTTGCCCCCTTCCTTGGAGTCCTGTGACGCCGGATGGCCTCCCAGGAAAGGTCTACGCTAAGATGGAGGTCCAAGGTGTGTAAACTACTTAGCCTAGTCATGTACCCTAAGCATGCACAACCTGCCTCTCAGCGCTCTAGCCAAGTATAGGGGGCCCGAAGGCTCGCACCCTATGGAAGGTGGGAGCCGAACCCCAAGGCACTAGCGCATTGAATTACCCAAGTCTCATGTGCCAGCTCAGGACAGCTAGACATGACAAAGCTAAAGAAAAAAAGAGGTAAACCGAAGAGAAAAGTGGTCCCTACTCTATCATGTGTGCAGGACATCCAGCTCCGGCACTGCACAAGGGGCTCGCCATCGACGCCCTAACGCGTTGATGACAGTAACAAGCACTGACTCATGAGTACACTCTCCCGCTCTACTCTTGTTGCTAATAGGGTTCGCTTGTGGTAACCTGTATGACCGAGGTCAGCCATCGATGTTGCTACACATCGATGATGGGCAATGCCGAAACAATCAGCTCCAGCACATCCCAGGGGGCCCGCCATCAATGTCCCAATGCGTAACAAGCGCTAATTTGTGAGTACACTCTCCCGCTCCGCTCTTGTTACTAATAGGGTTCTCTTGTGGTAACTTGTATGCCACGGGCTGGCCGTCAACATCTCTACAACGCTGGTGGGCGACGTCGCAGCATCCAGCTCCGGCACCTCCCAAGGGGCCACCACCATCGATGTTCCTCTTTGGCAACGACTATGCATTTCAATGCAAGACCGGTCTCCCCCAGGGGGCCCGCCAGCATCGACTAACCAAGCTCCCGCGCTACATCGAGGGCCCTTCAACAACATCTTGTAGTTAAGTGGTAGGCGTGCCCAACCAGCTGGCCACACCTACCAGGGGGCCTCTAAGGGGATCCCTAGGAAAGACGTCAAACGGCGCAAAGTGTCTACGTCAAGTGTGCGTCCGTTGGTTCCTAAAAAGTAATGAAGATGACATAGTTCTTCAGGTCCTTACACTGCTAAGGACACGGGCAAACAAGTTGAGATGCACAAGACAAGCCAATAAAATGGACATGAATTCAAATTCATTAAAGGTTATTTACAAAGGGGCGAGCCCCGGATACAACAGTGCCCCTGCCTAGGGGTCGTTGGCCTCAATATGTCACGAAATGTGCGGCGAGATGTGTGGTGGCGTCCTTCACTTCTTCCATTGCCGCCTCTTCACTAGCTGTGATAGGGTCATCAACTATCGGGTTCAGAGGTATCTCTGGTAACAACTCCGATAGCACACCAGAACATGGGATGCCACTGTCTCTGCCATCGCTCTCCCATCGTCTTCTAGATGACAAGCCAACTGTTGCTCCTCTAGATTGATCTCTCGGGCATGACACTCTAAAGTCTACTCCCGAGATTGGATTTCAAGCTCTAACAAGAGGAGTTCCTGACACTCTTCTAGGTGCTGCTCCTGATACCGTGCCAGGTTGTTCTCGTGGAGCTCAAGATCTCTGATGCAAGACTGTAGCCTGTCCCGATCTACCTCAGCCCGTGTCCTCATCTCCCAGGCTATCGTCTCTTGCTCAGCAACGGCAACCTCCCGCTCAGCAACAGCGGCCTTGCGGTGTCCCAGAGTCACTCGGAGCCCTTCAAGGGCACTAAGGCGGGCGTCAGCTGCCCGACTAGTCGCCTTGGCATCATCCAGAATCTTCTAGGACACCGCATCCATGGCATTCGCCAAGCGGCACCTCGACTCCAGCTCCTCATCTTCCTTCCGGTGCTCCTCCTTCGCCTCATCGATTCTCGACCTCAGAGGATCCTCCCAGGCCAAGATGTGTTCATCCTCCGCTCGCAGCTATTGACGTTTCTTACGTCATAGATCATCTCTCAAAAGATATGAGCTCCGCAAGCACACGGAAATTGTTGTGTATCATTTCACCCAAGAGTATTCCCAAGGGTATCATATTTATCCCAAAGAAAGGCAATGGAGTAATGTAAACACTACTCTTATGATCAAGCTATGGGATACAACCCAATTGTCAAGACAGGTGTAAGTTGATAATATATGGGTAGTGTGACACACACCTAAGCAATCTATCTAAAGGGTAGATGGGTCCTAATGGATGTTAGACTAAAAGTTGGGGAGCTTCTCCTACAATGCTTCTAATATACATATATATAGCATAGGTTAGATACTAATGAGCATGTCAGTGGAGAATCCTTATGCTAAGTTGTTCAACACATCGGGCACGGGTTTACCCCTAGAAATACTAGGATGACTCATGCCAAGAGCTTGTGGCATAGCCAAACGTGAAGGATTACAAAGGACAGATAGAGTTGTCGCCACCTACTGCCTACCTCTTCAATCTGTGGGTCTACAAGACATCCAACGTTACTTAACTATCCTAGCACCATGCTTGCATATTAAGTAAATACTTTAAGAGTCATGACACAAGCCATCTTATGGCAATGACTAACCTAAACATTGTTGAACCAATGTTGAGTCATAGCATAAGTTATTCGTATGAACATGATCATATCATAGCTAATTAGACTATAGTAGGGGTTTGTAGTGTTTATGATGATAGATTAAGAGTGATATGTCATAATCATAAAGACTACTCCTACCACATACATGTACTCCACAATCAAACAAGACACGCTTCATCCAAGTATATGAATAAAAGAAGACTAAAGATAATATCTTTATTATAAATAAAGTCACAAATACAAGAAAAGATATATGAGCCATACCTTTCCCAATTTGGACTTGGGACTAGAGGCTCTCCTCCCTATAGCCTAACTCCACTAAGGACTAAGAGAACTAATGTATACAATAGAATGATGCTCAAGTGGTGTGTGTTGAAGTGAGGGATGAGGGGTCCTATTTATAGGTGGATAAGGGTCGGTTCCCGCCACCAAAAGCGTGTGAATTAGTCATCAACGAATTCTTCAAGTCGGGAGGAGCCAAAACGTGGAAGCTGACTGGGTTTGGCGCCAGGAAGGGGTCAGCCGAACCACCAGGTCGGTCGACCTGGTCCTGGCTCCAAACGGCATGTGCTTTATTCAGGTGGCTTCCAGGTGAGTCCCATTGACTGATATAACATGTACACATTGTTGGATGGCCTAGGATACTTCTGTTTGTGGGCCATTTGATCCATGTGAGCCATCAACAGCAGCTTCTCCCACTTAGTGGTGAGGGCGCGCTGCGCTCTATGGAGGCTGGACTGCACCAAGTTGATGTTGGACTGCATCGAGTCAATGACGTTGGAGAGGCTCTTTGGTTCTACCGAAGCTATGGAGAGCAGCACAGTGATCATCTCGAGAACCTCTTCCCCCCTTGCGGTGATGAGGTCAAGGCCACCAGCGCCAGGTACCTTGCCGTCGAGAGCCAAGCAAAAGTTGCGGCGACACCCGAAGTGGCACCACCACCATCGCCCGATGCTCCACCTGTTGGAACAGCAGCCTCGAGGGCTGGACCCTCACCTCACCGAGTGGAATACGGCATTACATCCAGCACAGCAGCCGAAGATGCTTCATACTCGTGCTTGGCGCGGGCACCGGAGCGATGCTCTCTTGTAGCGGCTCGGCGATTTGCTCCGCCGATGCAGCTGTGGCCCCCTGGGTTGACATGGGAGCACTCCCAACCACTACCCCAGGCGGTAAGGGCATCACTACAGCTGACAAAGACCTGCATATTGGAGTCAAAGTCTGTTCAAATAAGCAAACAGATAGAACAACGATGCAAGATTCTGTAAGAATACCATACCGATGCCCCCGAAAGCTCCAGAGGGCCTCTAGTTTTGGCAACTTTGAGGTTGTGGGCTCTGCTGTTGATACGGCGGATTGGGTTGATCCGACCAGGCCTCCACCAGAGTCGTGGACGCTACTGTCGACACACATCGGTGTTTCTCCACCGACCCCAACAGCACCACTTCTGGAGCCCCCCCCCCCCCCCCCCCCCGGAGCCGCTGTCGACATCCGTTGCCCAGCTCGTAGCAAAACCGCTAGTGGCCTGAGGCCTCTTGGCCTGGGGCTCCGCAGTTGTAGCGCTCCTGGAGCTCTCAATGGTGCCTTGGACTGCACCAGCAGCGGAGACGCTGGCTGGTGCATCGTCCCCGGTAGATAGCAGACACATCGCTTGGCGGGCGAGACCTCCACTTGAAGTACTGCCAACACCCGAGGCGGAGGATGGGCGATCCATCGGACATTGTCTTAAGGCAAAGGCCACCCTTGGTGGTTCCCTCAGCGGTGAATGAGGACGTTTGTCCTTCACAACTACGACCACCAGCGACTTTCCCTTCTCCGTATTAGGGACTGGCGCATTGCTCTTGCCCCTACCGAAGGACTGGTCTTCCACCCTCCACAGTTCGGAGCTTGGAGCGGGTGCAGACTCTTGTGGAGAGTCGGGGTGATTAGACCACGGTCCACATCTCCAAGACTGATTGCGTCCAGATTTGGCATCTCCCTTAGGATCATCATCTTGAGGTCTCGGTCCGTGCAAAGCGGTGGACAAGGTCGCGGGAGGGTGAAGAAGTCGGAGGACAACGGGTCATCACATTACTTGGACATCACATCAAACACCTCTCGATGGGTCATCTCCATGTCATGACCCGTCACCTGCCAGGTGCCATCTTGCGACCCGAAGTATTGCCACACTGCACAGCAACGATGTTGAAGAGGGGCTAGGCGTCGGCGCACAAAGTCTGCCAGCACCATCAACGACGACAAACCATGGTCCGCCAGGTATCGGATCCTCTCCATAGATGGGGTGTACTCCGGCTCAAATTTCGGGCGCTCCTCCCAGGTCGTCTTCTTGTGTGTCGGCCAATCGGTGGGCAGGACCATGCGATTGTGGGCATCGGCGTGTAGGATCACCCAGTCACCTCTCCTGCCATCCCACCTCACGGCAGAAAGTGGTGTGATCTACTTGAAGGGATTATTGGCCCGCTGCTGGAAGTAGTAGGCACCGAGGAAGTTCGTCTTGCTCTTCCCAGTCCACCTTAGCACGAAGAACTGCTAGAACACCAACACGAATGTGTACACTCCCATGAACATCTCGCAGAAGTGCGAGAACACCGCCGCCACCACTAAAGAGTTCGGCGATAGGTAATGAATTTGGAGCTCAACGACCTCTAGAAGTGTCACAAGGAAGGAGGAAACAATGGAACAAACCCGTAGTACACGTACAAGGTGAAGAAGACTATCTCTTCCTTCCCCAACTTGAGAGGCAGGGAGCCGTGGTGGATCAGATTTTGCGGCTTCTCGTCCTCAGCCAAGCAACCGCCTCACGGGGTCTACATCCACCATATGGGAAGGAGGCAAGTTCAAGGCCATTGAAGCAGGAGTCAAGAACTTTGCAGGTGAGGGAAGCTCGGGTTCTCAAGGAAGATGACGAAGGCTCAAGCGTTGGGGTGTGAGTAAGGAAGGAACGACCTTTGCCCTCAAAGGTTTCCTTTTAATCACCCCGGCGACATTTGAGCACATCGTGCGGGTCGCCTGGGCCTAAAACTCGCTGCTCATCCCACAACATCCATAACAGCAGAGCCGAGGTCCCCTGTCAAAAAGACTAGCCCGAGAGGGCACCCACCTGAGAAGGCAACCCGACGGTTCCCATAAAGGTGGTGCAAGAGCAACGGAAGTGCTGCAGCCACATTGGGAACCGTCGCGATAAAGATATTGTGGAAAGCAAAGATCCTGTCGCCACGACCCCTCAACCAGAAGGTGACGCATGGCCACGATGGCAGAGGCACGCACCGCTTTGGCTGACCAAGACAAAATGAAACACAGCGTGAGAAAGCATGGTTAGGGCTCCACCTTGGGGCTCATCACCTACCCCTAGGGTGGATCTAGGGGCCACTGTCGGTACCAAGCATACCGGGTACCCTCGCGCACAGGCTAAAAGCACCTTAGTACCCTGCCTCCTTGCTGAGGCAGGATCCGATGGCGCCACGTGTCCAGAAGGCCCAGACCCCAGCCTTCCTCAGGTATAGGTTCCCGCGCTACCACATGGACCTCAAGACGGGCTCCAGTTCCCCCGAAGAGATGGGATCCTAAGCTACCACGTGTCTAGTGGGATGGGACCCCGCTCCTCCATAGGACTGGACTCTGGTGCTGTCATGTGGTCCGAATCACTAGGTTGGTCACCTCCCGCGGAGGTGGGCTCCGGCTCTACCACATGTCCTACAGTCCCGGATCCCAGCTAACCTTCGAGATGGGCTCCGGGGATGCCATGTGGCCTGCAGTACAGGACTCGGCCTCCCTCGCAGAGGCTAGCTCTCATGCTGCCAAATGTCCTACAACTTGCCATAGACGGTGGGTTGCGGGAGTTAATGGGTGGCGCGCCTTGTCTAAATCGAGCATTGAAGACACACACCTTCCTCAAGCGCGCGACGCGGCGCACGCCTACTGTCAAGTACTGCTATGCCCAATCGCATCACAGTGAAGACACTACATGCCTACCCCACTCCGCCAAATGGGTAGCTTACGGCGATAGGACAGCTGGACGAGGCATTCCCTGCCATCGTCAATGACTAAGCATGGGCCACTAGCGTCTGAGACGGCAAGACGTCGGGTCTTCAAGGCACGATCATAGGAAGCTTATATGAGAAGCCTTAGATCTTTAGGATAAGATCTTCACAGGGCCACCTGTCGAGCCCAGGACCCCACTTGTAAGGTGTCCGTCCTTGTCTATAAAAGGACCGGACCGCCACCGTTATCGGACATACACATTCACACCTAAGAGAGCACACTCTCTAGCAATACAAAACACAACGTGGAGTAGGACATTACGCTCCAGCGGCCCGAACCACATAAAACCACCATCTCACCCATCTCTCATATGCGCAACCTCGCCTGAGGACTAAGCCCTGCCAATCAAGAACCTCCGCGGGCTGCTGGCATAGCAGGTCCCGGGGAAGTGGCGCGGAAACACATTTACATAGTCTATAACAAAAATCTATGGCATGACCATCTCTACCACAGTAGGTACAATAAAATTATGCTTTGTGTTCATTCCTATATGAGCAAGTCATATGTTTATTAGCAACCGAATGAGACAACATTCCTGCAGACTTAAAAACCACCTCTTTTTGTTTAGGAACTATTTTAATCAGACCACTTCCTAGTGACTTAACAACCTTAAGTGGATGTGCCTTAGAATGATCATGAGAATCAAAACCTAGACTAGTTTTATCATTGCAAGACTTAGAAGAATTCAGCAGCAAGTTGAGGTTCTTATTTGCATTACAAAACCGATCTAGTGTCCTATGCATGTCATCAAGTTTATTGGACAGATCAAGACAATTTTCACATGAAGTTTTTATTTTCAATTTGCAATTAGAACAACAATTAACTTCATGAGGTAAAGCATTGTTCAAAACATAAATTTCATTTATAGAATCATGTAGTTTCTTATTAAGATCATCAGAGTTAGAACAATGCAAATCGATTGTTGAACAACTAGCATCCTTCATGTTTTTATCATTAAGTGCAACAAGCTTTTGGTTCTTTTCAATTCAATCTAAGGTTTATCAAGTGTGGAGGTGTGTGCACTTCTTAAGGAGGACAATTGTTCATAAATCAATTAACACGAGGAAAAAGAATCATCATGAGGAATCAAAGACTTTAATCGATTAGTTTCAGATTCTAGTGATTCAATTTTAACAACATTGTCCCTAAGTTTTTTGTCTTTTTCTTAAGTTCAACAGTGGCACAAGAAATAACATCACACATTTCTTCACTAGAGGGTCATACCTCATCATTGTCGCTATTGAATTCATCTTCCTCCAAACTTGATGTTGAGTTGACCGCCATGAAACACATAGTTGTCAAATTATCTTCATCCTCATCACTTCTGGAGTCCACATCACTCAAGTTGTTGTCTAGTAGAGCGGAGAGGATATCGTCCACCACTTGATGTTTTGTGAAAGTCTTATTTTTCTTGTTGTTGTTGCGAGAAGAGGAATTGAGCTTATTTTTTTATCATGGGTAGAAGGACCTGAAAGGTTAGGGCAATCTGTATGAAAATGTCCTCTCTTACCACATTTAAAGCATCATTGAGAACCACCACTTCCTCTCCTTCTACTTCTCACATTTTGCAATGTTTTGAGAATCGAGTGGAGAGAATTGCTAGAACCTTCTCTAAAAATTCTTCAATCTATTCAAGGGTTAGAGAAGATAGCAAAGCAAGTGTGCCACATGATGAAGATGGACTAGAACTAGGCATGCCATGCTGTGAAACAAGTGCAAGAGACTTGTTGGGATTTTTCCGTGATAAAATGCCAGGTTCATAAGTTTTTAACTTTGAATATAACACATCTAATGTAAGTGTACTCATGACGGTAGATTCACGAATAGATGTAACTTTCATCTCCCAAATTGACATGTATAATGCACTTAATAATTGCCTAACATTTTCAGCATCTAAAAATTTAACATCGACACTACGCAAGTTGCTGAGGTTTTTATTAAAGCGAGCAAAGAGATCATCGATCAACTCATCGGGTTGCATCTCAAAACGCATGTACTCTTTCTTGAAAATATCTTGGATACCTCTTTGATTGTGTTGGATCCATCATAATAGTCGTATAGCGCTTTCCATAGGTCGTATGTAGTTCGGAGGTGTGCAATACGATCAAAGTCGCTTTTAGTCAATCCTTGTATAATCAGGTTGCACGCTTTGTTGTTGTTGTCGACGTCTCTTATGTTTGCAGCTGTAACATCATCATTTGATGGCATGACGAAGTGCTTGAAGATCTTTTCCCTTATGGCGAAGCCTTGCGCCTGTATGTAAGCCTCCATGCGAGCCTCCCAAACCTGAATATCAACACCATCCAACACACAAGGTTTTGTGGAGTATTTCTCCATGATGTTTAGTCAAAACATGTGCAAATCACAAAGCACAAAGCAATATATCTCTAATACCAATTGTATAATCGAAGATCATGTGAAAAGCTACCAGAAGGGGGGTGAATGATAGATTAAAACTTTTTCAACAGAAGCAATAAAAACCCCTCGGCAGAAAATCAATCTGATAAAGAAACCGTGTGTTTGAGTGTTTCCAACATGTTAAAAATGTAACAAATTAGTGTAGATCATATAGAATCAAGTCATGAATACA
Organism: Tuctoria greenei; assembly: GCA_036927565.1. Taxonomy (NCBI): domain Eukaryota; kingdom Viridiplantae; phylum Streptophyta; class Magnoliopsida; order Poales; family Poaceae; genus Tuctoria; species Tuctoria greenei. Next base: position 187,879,727 of record JAYESD010000006.1, read on the forward strand.
CGACAACATGAATCACGAGAAACCGTCAGGTAAAACTCAAGTTATGATCAAAAGATTGAGCAAAAGTCAATTTGTTCTAACAGAGAGCAAATAGATCTGCTACGCTACAAATAAACTCTTGTAAATCAAAAATCACAAATCTAATGATTGTGATATTGTCACAGATGATAGAAAATTGATTTGTAAAGACAACACAAAAAGAATCACGTCAATTGGATCTTTAAAACGCGAGTTATGATCAAATCACTGAACAAAATTCGAACAGCGCAGAAACTCGACGAGAAAGACTTGACGAAAACAAGTCGGACGAACAAGGCACAAAAGCTCCTCTAATATGATTTTTATTGATCAGAACATAAGAGGAACGGCCCAAAGTCGTGCACCACGAGCTCTGGCCTCCCTTGCTTATATAACTAGTGTTTAGGCTAACTCAATCCTAACTGGGGCTCCAACTCCAGTTTCAACCAAAACTTTCCATAACTGTTCAAAACTCTTCCATACGTAGATAGAAGCAATCTTAAGACTTATAAACACCTTAGAAACGTTCCATACATTCCTAAGCAACTCAACTTCATGCTCACCATGAAATCTAACCAAAACAAACTCTAAACCTTCCATAAACGAACTATAACATCCTCAACCGCGGCTTGAGGCATAAACCAGTGGGTTGGACCTCTACGGCCGTATCTTCACGTCCATATATCTTCACCACATCTTGGAACAATGTAGCACGTCCATGCACCCCTTGCACACATGAAAACACTTCCCAACAACATCTACAACACCTTCATATGCATTGTTCTTGATCCAAACATGCTGCGTAACCTCCCGATCAACTCAACCACAATTCCTCGCAAACTTGGTTGTTGAACCTCATCTTCTTCCTAATACTAGTTCAATGGATGTTGCCACCGGCCATGTCTTAACCTCAAGCAACACCTGCACGTGAACAAACAAGCAACTTCTCCGAGCACAAGTCCTCGAGTTGACTCACGTTAGTCCGATAACCACAACACATTACGTGAGCACGTCACATAAGCATGTTGCAAACATAACAAGATAATATCCACCATGATCGGCCAAGCGTATAAAAAACTTAGTACAAAAGCACTAAGCAAACCTTCTATAAGACAAAATGCAAGTCTAAAACATTGCAACTTAAAAAGATAAGAGCCGCACGGAAATTTCAGCAAATGAAAGATTGGACAGTCCAAAGCAACAGCTATGCATTATACGAGAAAAATTTGGACATTCCGAAACACAAAACATGTGCAGCTCACGTGCGTGATAAAATCCTGAAAATTCAGACAATCCGAAGTGGGACTCTCGAGTATATTTAAAACATTGCATATAAACCTTCACGTTTAATATAATTGTCAATGTATTCAGCACATAGGTCTCACACAAAGCCAAACAACACAACCGATTTTAAGAATCTTGAGCTGCTATGCGTGTGGCGAGCTTGGCCATAAAGAGAATAAATGCAAACACAAGAGGCATGGCGGTATAAAGAATGTTCAGCAGGGGCAGAACACTGTCAACATGGTTGGTAGCGAGCCTGAGACTTCAGGCTATGAATTTATTCATGTTGTTCTTATGGCATGTCAATCAGTTGACTGGTGGGTTATCACCGGCTAACATTCATGTATAGGCTGACTTTTATTTGTTTTCTTCTTATCAGGCTACCAACAGTTCCTACATCTTGATGGAAAATGAGTCCCGCACAGTTGTGCATGGAATAAAGAAGGTTATCTTGAAGTTCAGTTCAGGAAAAACAATCACTTTAAAGAATGTTTAGCACATACATGCAATAAAGTGAAACTTGATTAGTGGATCCCTCCTATGTCGGGATGGGTTTAAATTGGTTTTTCAATCCAATAAATTAGTAATTTCTAAGTTTGGTATGATTATTGTAGAAGGCTATGAGTGTGAAGGTCTGTTCCACACATCTTTATTGGATTCTTCAAATAATTTGTTAGAAATGCTCTCGGTGCTTTTAATTTAAATAATGAGTCTTTGGTATGGCATTCAAGATTATGTCATATTAATTTTAGTAGCATTAAACGCATGAGCAGACTAAATTTAATTTTAAATTTTCTGTGGTCAATGGGTCAAGGTGTCAAATTTGTGTGCAACTAAAGCAACAATACAAGCCATTTAAGGTTGTCGAGGAGAGAAATTTGACACCGTTAGAACTGACCATTTTGACCTTTGTGAGATGACTAAAGTATTGATAAAAGGAGGAAATTTATTTTTAAGTTTCATTGACGCCAACATGTGGTAGCACATGGATCAAATGACCCACCCATATGAGTATCCAAGGACATCAAACGGCGTACCATGCCTAAATGGTCAGAGGACCCACCTATCAGCCACCTAGAGGAAGCACACCGCGGATGGGCGCGGCGCGAGGCGACGGCGGCGCTAGGCTAGGGCGGCCAGAGGTGGAGGCGCGACCGCGGCGAGAGGTGGAGAGGTGCGGGTGCGAAAGGATATGAGGAGGAAGGCGCGTCGGGCCGGGTAGTAAACAATTATAACGACGGTTATTTAGTAAACGACGGCCCAACGTCGCAATTAATGTTGTATTTCTGACAAGTCATTTCTACCGTCGTCAATAAGCTCTTGTTCACGACGGTTTAAGTTAACCGTCGTTAATAATTTGCTTAATTACGATGGCTTAGGTCAGCTGTCCCAAATAAGTTAAATACTGATGCACTGTCGTAAATATTTGTAGCTGTCGTTTATCGTCGATTTTCTGTAGTATTGATATCGAGAGAATAATTAGTTCTCCCAACGTCGAATAAATAGAAACGAAGAGAGTAGCTTATTAGCGGAATGCAATTGTGGGAATCACTATACCATGTTCTACATTTCTCCACTATGAACTGTTGGGAAAAATGGATTATCATTAAGAAATTATCTGTTGGCAAATGTGCATCGTTTCAGCTTCAATGGTATCAAACAGAGAAACTGTCGCCATAGCTTGCGTAGATTGTCTAGCTTCTTGCTTGTGTGGTGCGTATTACATATTACAGATTAGTGCTAGTGTTTAGTGCAGAATGCAGAATGACATAAGTGCGCTCATTGTTTGTGAAACGTAGGTAGGCTGGACAAATGTGTGTGTGTGTATATATATATATATATATATATATATATATATATATATATATATATATATATATATATATATATATATATAGAATTGTTGGGTTGCCAAAATGTGAGTGCCACCCAATGTTAGGGAGAGAACGGCCAATTTGCAAATCGCCCTGAGGAACAAGATGTTGAGAAGCAAAAAGCAGTTGAGAACAAAAGTGTGAAGCTAACAGAGAACAGAGAACTAGCTAGATATGAAACGGTTGGACAATGATAAAGTGATGAATATGAATTTGAGTAGGATGACTGAACTGCAAACGCAATACTATAGTAGCATGCAACAGGAGATCATTACAAGACGGTTTGGCTAAGGATCCAGTTGAGTTGCATAGAACATTTTTATTTTGTAATATATGGATCATCTTTATTTCTAATATGTGGACATCTTTATATTGTAACCCGTGGACAATTTTTGTATTGCAATCAGTAGATCATCTTTATATTGTAATCAGCAGAGACCATGGTTCTTATCTAATTACTGGATCATATTTATGTTGTACTAAAAAATACGAATGAATGAGATATGAGGTATCAATTTTAGCAAATCGGTTGCAACATGTTGTGAAATGGATTGCTAAATCTGGTTAGACATTTTTCGGAAATACTAAAAAAACATGCGTCTGAACCGGCGGTTCATTTCAGGCGACAGAGATTCTGCCGGCACTAGCACTGGCGTGACATGCTTAACTGTTTTTTTTTATTTTGTGAATTGTTAATTCGTAATTTGTAAGGATTATGTCACTTGTAAAATAATGAAACGAAATAATTTTGTGATTGATTAACCTATAAAATTAAAGATTAATAATTAATCACAAAAATTAGTGGTTAGTGATAGTAATTAGCAGCTAATTATTCAGTGCCTGAAATTTTCTCAAATTTCAGCCACCTGAAATCTACACAGCCCATTTTCTATATATTAAGAGGTAGCAAATACTTCATCCTCAAATACTTGTAACCAGTCTATGAGGTCTCAATTTTAGCAAATCCGTTGGAGAATGTCGTGAAATGGATCGCTAAATCTGGTTAGACATTTCCTATATATTAAGAGATGGCAAATACTCCCTCCATCCTCAAATATTTGTAACGGATCGGTTCAAAAATAAACTAAACGGTGACAAGTATTTGAGAACGGAAAGAATATAAAATAACAGCTCCATTATAATTGCTCTAAAAGGGATCCCACTTAGATAAGGAATCACCTCTAGGTACTAGTTTTCTCAACTCATGAGCGTATCCTCTTCTCTCCAGTGGTACAATGAGGCCGACAATAATATCGTATTCATAGCACTCGATCGGTGCAAACTCTAGCTGATGCTTATGTTTTGCTAAGTTTGCACCCGTGATGATGTGTTACGTCACTTAATCTTTTTCTCTCTCCTCCTCCCTGTCACCTCCTTGGACCGCTCAGGTGTCGGATTCCTTGTTGGTGGATCCACAATTGAGTCCTTATCTGATCACAGAGTCGGTGGCACGCACACTCTCTTTGTTTAGTTCGCATTGGAGATAGAGATGTGCAATAATGGGAACAGCCTCTCTAATGCTTGCTCAGACATCACTAGCTAGCCTTCTCCTAACTTGTCGGTTTGCACCGCCGCGCTATCAGCGGTGCCATACTGCTGGTATCTGCAATGGCGCAACTTTTCCCATCTCTAATTATTCTTCAGAAGCAAAGTCTTTTGTTTTGTATATTTTGATCTTAGTTAACAAGCAAAATCACGAAGAACAAGAAAAAATAATTTCATGATATCGTCTCTCACAGATTACTTCGTCGGCCTCTGGGTTAACTGCAACTGCCTGTCCTTGACAGCATTCCCTAGGCCTGAAGCAAACTAACTACATACCTCCAATGTTGTGACAGCTTTGCCTAAATATATTGTCTCATGCTATAGAACATGGATAATAACTCAGCATAATGTGATTATTTTGCTAGGTAAATACAAGCTCGCTCATAAGGATGATGATCCTGTTGGATAACCAAAGTACATCGAATGTGGACGCAATACACTCCCACGTATCTCCATAACCATAAGCATGCTCATAAGCTGGGAGCCACTGGTTAGGTAGACGTAGCACCAAATAAAGCGTGCTAGGATGACGTCAGTGCCACTGGCACATTAGGTGAAAGAGCAAAATGACTTAAATGACAACGCTTAGTAGAGCCCTGTACGTGTCTACTAGCGATTTGTCTTCCCTTTTCGAGCACCGGCGCACACAAGTACACACATGTGGGTGACTCATAGCACCACATCTAAACGCTTCACTTAAGCTCGGTGATGAAGCTTGATCAAAAGATTAGGGGGCTGCCTTATTTACTGAGCTCCAAGTAATACAAAAAAGGTAATTTATATGCAAAACAATAGAGTTATTATTCTGACGGTGGACACGGCCACCCCAACAACTGTAAGCTCCACTAATAGTGCTACAATAAGTCTCATCGCAGGCGGCTTCAAACCTATTATCACACGCGGTTTTTAAAACCGCCTAAAACGAAGAGCCTGTGATAATCCGCAATTTCACAGTCGGAGAAGTGAAACCGTCTGTGAAGATAGATTATCACAGACGGTTCTTTACTTAGGCTAGCCGCCTGTGAAGATAAGTCACTACTACAAAAAGCATTTTTACAGGCGTCTCAATTTTTCAAACACAGACGGTCCTTAAAAATATGCGATTGTAATGACGAAAGGTATAATAACCGTCTGTGATGGAAGAACAACACAGGCGGATTTTAAAAAACAACCGTCTGGGTAAATACTCGATCTTCTCAAGCGGTTAATACTTAAGAACCGCCTGCAATAAAATAACATCACAGACGGATTTTAAGAAATAACCGTCTGGGTAAATACATGATCTTCACAGAGGGTTCTTAATTAATAATCACCTGTAATGTAATGAACTTCACAGGCAGTCTTCATTAACAACGGCCTGAGAAGATCATGCATTTTCATCGGCGGTCATTGTTTAAGAATTGTATGTAGTTGTTCAATTATCACAAGCGGTTTTCATTGAAATTACAGGGATGTAGTCATTGCAAATCACAATTGTATGTAGTCATTGCAGGGAAAATTGTATCAGGAAAAAAACACAAATGAGTGGATACTAGTACAATAATGCATTATAGGAAATGCTCGATCACTAGTGAGGCTGGCCTAATTGTGATAATACACCATTAGAGGCTTTACAATTATTCAAAGATAACATCTTTACACACTGAGCACAAGTTTAAGTGAGCCTCTCTCTGTAACAGCTGCAAACAACGACGATGAAGCGCCCTCTCAAGTAGAAAACAAAAATCATGCTACATTCATTGTAGATCAACGATGAAGCTCCCATCGACCAATCTAAATTGTACCGTTCTGCTTGCTCCCGAACACGTCTCTTATATTCCGCTGGATCCTGAAAATATTGACATTATTTAAATTAACAAATGTCGAAGGAGGAGTGAATAACCTACATTGGTCACTAAGTCAAAGTGTCATCTAACCTTGATAAGTAGATTATGGCAATCATTTTCAACATCGGGCACATTTGGCTGATGCACCAAATGCTGAACTTCAAGTAGTATAGTTTTGATTGTAAAAGCACTGCACCATCCCTACGAAATATAATTTAAGCAGAAACCAGTTCAAATAAGTTCGACAACAATTAAGTATTAATTATATGAGCAAAATAGGTCTATCTTACAGTCTCTTGATCAAGAATCCCGATGAAAAGTGATCCCGAATGATGGACATTTGGGTGGAAGAACCCACTTGGAAAGGCGCATCTTGGAGACACCAAGGGATAGTCCTCTGAGAAGGAGATTGTCAGGGGGTAGTGCAACATATATAACCGCCCGTGATAACACAATTATTATAGGCGGGTCGTGCAGCAAATATAACTGTCTTTGATAATAGTGTTATCACAGGCGGATCTTGACCTACATCAAGTCTCCTGTGAAGACAGTTTATCGCAACCAGTTTCTACCATAATAGTAACCGCCTGTGATAATTAGGTTATCACAGATGGTCTTTACCTATATCTAGCCGCCTGTGATAATTGTTTTTTACAGGCAGGTCTAGCCGTTGGTAAATAACCGCATATGATAAGGTATAACCTATGCAGTTCTAGCCGTTGTTATTCCTAATTTCTAGGTCAATTCAATATAATCACATAACAGAAGTCAACTGTCGGTGGTTTGGAACCGGCAAATCTCTCTACACTACTAAAGTGATAGAGGAGTTTGATGTTCGGTGTGGGCGCGCGGAGATTTAAGAAGGTGAATAGTAAATGACGCAGGAGACACAAGAGTTTAAGTGGTTTGGGCTGCCTGAGCGTAATACCCTACTCCACGGGTGTGTTGGTGTTGTATTATCTGTATGAGCTTGTGTTGAGCGTCAATGGCGTGTGTCTAGCCCCTTGAACATGTCGTCGGCCTGTCCTTTTATAGTACAAGGGCAGGCCGTTACAAGTTAGCCTGGCCCGACATGTGGCCCCGGCGGTTACTAGTATTGACACTTATTTAACACATTTAATTGTCCTTAACGACCGGTTAATGGGCTTTGACAGCACCGTTACTGGCGTTAAGGTCGTCCATTTAAGTGTCATTAATATGCTATTAATGACACTTAATCGGGTCTTGAAGTCCTTGATTCCCCTTTGAAGATCCGGAGCCGTTGCGGGGTCTTCCGGAGGTTAGAGGTTGAAGATCCGACGATTGGACACGTGGCAGCTCCGGAGCATACTGTGGGAAACAGGTAGCTCCGGAGCTACCTGACACATTTCAGGTCCGGAGCTTCTCTCGGTCTGGGGTTAAGTCCGGAGGTCCCATTTCGGTACATGGCCCGGAGCTTCCCCCTTGTGGGCGGTAGCTCCGGTTTGTTAGTACACGTGGCGACCCTGGGATTAACCATGTTGGAGAAGCGGGTTTGGTTATATCTGACATGTGGGCCTCTGAAGGTCTTCAAATCAAGTCGATGACTTTTCTTGGAGATCTTTGTAACCTCAAGGGGTGTACGGTTTCTAGGGTACCGACAGTGGCCCCCTGGACCTACCTCCGGGGAAGACCACGGGGGTGAAGTCATTCCGCTGGAGGTGGGTCCATCCTCGCGACATTTGAACTGAGTCTTCAAAGGTCTTCGGAGGTGCCGTTGGCGAGGATTTGGAGTTAAATTCTCGCCGCGTGGCGTATCCCGCGTGCGGCAGATGAGATCTTTGGCGTGCGGATCTCACGCAATTGAAGGTCGCCGGTTCCCGATACGAAAACCGTATCGGTTCCGAGCGCCTTGTCAGGCCGCCGCCTTCGAGTTTCCCGCCTCATTATGACAACCGTTCGCCTCGGTAAGAACCTCGACATGATCGTCGTGGTGGTCCCGGGCCCCCTTGTCATCGGCTGGGTGGAATTTTTGAATGGTATCTTCGACATCCTTGCGGTTTCCATCCAAGCGTTGCGAGGGCTTACTTAAGAAGGAAAGCACGCACCGTCGGGAGTTCTTCACGCCTCCCATCTGATCTTGCGCTCAAACTCCCAACTTGTGATTCGCTCTTCTTCTCTTGCCTAGCCGTGCCGCGATGGAGTTGGGTCTCCGCGAGAGTCGCTTGAAGACCGACGGCGACCTGAAGAAGGTCCGGGCCCTCATGGGATGGTCCTCGGACTTCTTCAACCGCTGGGTCCGCGCTGGTGGAGAGCTCCCGTTTGAGAAGGAGCACGCCGGCGAAATGGTGTACTTCTCCTCGTACGCCATGGTGGGGTTGATCCCACCTTTTTCTTCCTTTTTCTTGATGCTGCTAGACTTCTATGGTCTGCAGTTGTATCATCTCGGCCCCCACTCCATTCTTCTTGTGTCGATTTTCGTCCACTTCTGTGAGATGTGGGTGGGCATCCCCCCTGCATTGAACTTTTCCGGACCTTCTTCACCGTCCATACCACCGGTAGGAGCAATGAGTACCTTGGCTTCTACTACTTCGTGAAGCGCAAGAAGTGCCCATTCAAGTACCTCTGGTCATTTCCCTCTGGGAAGTGGGATGACTGGAAGAAAGACTGGATAGTCGTCAGGGTGGAGGAGCACGAGAGGCTGGAGCTGCCCGAAGGCCTTCCCAGCATCGACACGACAATCTGGAGTGAAGCTCCGGTGCTGGTGGAAGCCTTCAACCCTGTTTTGACCAGAATCCGCAAATGCGTGGAGGGAGGATTGACTCCTCAGGCGGTGTTTTGCAACTTCTTGGCCAACAGGTGGGCGCCGCTGAAGAGGAGAGAGAAACTCGCATGGGCCCTCAACAGCGTGATGGACGACGACCGGGTCGAGATCGGGCTGAAGTCCAACATGGTGGGGAAAACCTTGGAGTTCCACCTCAAGAAGTTCCAGCACGGCATCGACGTCGAAGGCGACGACTTGACTCCACCATCAGCTTTTCTTCCTCTGAACGTAGAAGTGGAGTTCAGCAGGGAGCTCCGGCGGAAGATGCCTGTGCTTGACGACCTTGGTGTCATCGAGAGAAGATCAACCACCGGGGTAGCGATCCCCGGAATGCCCAAGGATGGCTCCGACCCTGCTCCGAAGACGAGGGAAGAGGTCGTCGGCAAGGGCAAGGAGCTGGCGGATGAACCTGTGAGCCGGAAGAGGAAGTTGCAGTACGCCGACGGAAGGTCCGTTAGGCCCGCTACTTCTGCGTCGACTCCTTCTCCTCGGAGGGGAAGGTCTTCTACAACTACGGTGACTGTTCCCGTAGTGGGGTCCTCCCGGAGCGCGTCTGTTCCCGCAGTAGGGTCCTCCTGGAGCGCGACTGTTCCCGCAGTGGGGTCCTCCCGGGGTGTTAGCTCCGGGCATGCGGCTCCAGCACCTGGGCCAGTGGAGGCCTCCAGGTCCGGGGGTTCTTCTCGATCGAGGGGAGCCTCGACTCAGGAAACACCCATGGCCGCGACGAGTTTCGGGGGGCCTTCCGGAGCTTCCACGCCGGCTATGACCAGCCCAGAATGCCCGGGAAAAAGGTTCCGCGCAAGCTGGTGCGGAAGCCTCCCAAGGTAATTTTTAATCTCTACCTTAGATAGTTATTTTAATTGTGGCAACTATTTTTTAATTTTCTTCGTTCATCATTTGCAGCGTCCCCAAGAAGGGGAGTGAGGCTCCACCCTCAGCCACAGTGGCTGAAGCCGTAACGGTGGGAGCTTCTGCTCCTGTCCCGGTGCCGCCCCAAGTGGTGGCTGAAGCTGCGACAGCTCTGGCACTGGCTGTCGTGGTCATGGACCTAGACTCATCCCCAGAAGTTCCCGTGGTAGCGCCAGACCACGGGAGTGAAGATGAGCCAGTGGGACCTGTCCCGGAGGTTGAAGCTCCGGGTCCTGGTGCTAAGATGATGGAAGCTCCGGCTGTTGAGCCGGAGGAAGCAGTAATTCCGGCCTCTGAGACAGAAATTGTCGAAGCCCCGGCGGTTGAGCCGGAGGTGATTGAAGCCCCGGCGTGCGTGCCGGAAGCTGAGGTAGTTCTGGCAGTTGGGTCGGCTACCTCTGAAGCATCGGCCGCGGAGCCGGTCATTGTTAGAGCTCCGTCCACAGGGTCGGTCGATGTTGAAGATCTTCCGGCTCCTCAGCCGGTTGTTGAAGAGGTGACGGAGCTCGAGCCACCATCAGAAGAGGTGCCCAGACCGGAGCCAGCAGCGGCTCCTGCTCCGGAAGTGACGATGTCGGAGGTACCTGTGGCCGAGCCGAAGTGCCCAAGCGAAGTCGCTAGCCCCCTGCCTGAGGGGGTGAACGAAGACCTGGCGGCGGGGCCTTCCTCGATGGCGACTATGGCCATCCCGGAGGACGGCCCTAGTGCCATGGAGACTCAGGGGACCACTCTTGTGGAGTGGGACCCAATTTTTGTATCTGAAAACCCGCTGGAACCAGCGGAGGAGACCCCAGCAGGTCCGAAACCCATCCCGTTGTCACTGTCTATTGACAACGCATGTTCCAGTCTGCGTCAAGTCCAATTGGCCTTCTTCCACGACAGCAAGGCTCTTGAAGAGGAGCGTCAAACCCTTAGGCGGTGGCGTAACCGGCTCTACTTCGAGACCAAGCTGGCGCAGTCGAGGCTAGCGGATGACAAAGAGTGGATCAAGCGGGAGAAGATCCGCCTGAAGTACTGGTGCAAGTTGCTGGATGACAGGGAGAGTATGACTCGCGCCCTCGACGCTCAATCCCGGGAGATCTACGATCAGGCCAAAGCAGCCAATAGTGCAGCCGATGAACGCCACGAAAAGCTTGAGGCCATTAACACTGCACTCATCAAGCGTCGAGAGGCACTTGAAGAGAGGGAGAAACAGCTCGAAGATGAAGAGCAGAAACTCCTAGAGCTGCGGGATGACGTCCTGAGGAGGGAGGAGGAGCTCGCCGAGAAGGTGGCTCTGGCTAATAAGGGCCTCGAGGAGCATGCCAAGAAATTGGAAGAGCGCTGCCATGAGGAAGAGGAGAAGGTCTGGGTGCGAGGGCAGGAACTCTACGAACAAGAGTGTGCCCTTACTGCTAGGGAGAAGAAAGTGAGGGGCAGAGAGAAGGATCTGGTCGACCGCCGGAACAAGATCCACCTCTGGGAGGAGGAGCTCGGAAAACTTGAAAAGCGGGTTGCTGAGAAGATTCAGCAGAATGTTAAAGAAGTTGAGCGCCTCGCCCGCGAGAATTCTGAAATGGTGGCGGCCAGAAGATCCCTGGAAGAAATGAAGGGCTTGAGGACTGCGGACTCCCTACAGATTTCGGAGTTCCTAGGCAAGGCCAACGACGCGCTGACACCGATGGGCTTCAGCCCCGTGCGCCCGGATGATCCGGAGCCGGAGCCGGACCTGGCATTGCAGGCATTGAGTTCGGCAGGCAGCAAACTCTACAAGGTGGGCGATGTCGTTGCGGACCAATTGGAGGTTGAGGGGCAATCCCTGGCGAAGAACGTCGCAGAATATGTGCTGACGTGCTACACCAGCCGGAACTCCCAATTTCCTCTGGACCCGGTGCTTGAAGGTCCTGTCGAAGGAGAAGGGGAAGCTGCCCGAGCCAACGTGTCGGAGGTTGCCCAGAAAGTCGCCCAATTCTTCCATAGGGTCTAGGACCATCTCTGTAGTTCTCCCTTGTATTTTCTCTTCTTCTTCCTCAATTTTGTAATCCCTTGTCTCCAGATGTAATCCCTTGTCTCCAGATAAATGAAATCCCCAAATTTTTGTGAATTTCACTTTTTGTCTTCAACACTTTTGTCTTCACTTGGCTCCCTGGTAGATGTACACAATTTGATTGTGAACATGTATCAAGAGGATATTGTGTTTTGTTGAAGACTCATTTGCTCCGAACTTGTAGAATTTAGGTCCGAAGTCTTCGATAGTGAAGGCCCCCTGAGGTTGTCGGAGCTTAGAAGCTCCGGCATTGTCTATCGCCGGAGTTTGGTAGCTCCGGCAATAGTCTCTATCAACGCGTAGAGCATTGATAGTTAGTCCCCCGGGGTGTCGGAGCTTAGTAGCTCCGGCAGTGACCTTTGCCAATACTTAGTTTGTTGGCAGCAGACTCCATTTGCAGGGTCTTCTCACCATCTTTTATTCAGCGTCGACGACTGGCCCCCCTAGCTTTACCGGAGCTTGATTACTCCAGTGATGTGTAACATCGTAAGCCACCTAGGGGAGTCAGAGCTTAGTTAGCTCCGGCTTTTCTCCATCAACATAGATTTTATTTTTCCTGCACACTTAAGCCAAGAAAAATAATAAAATTCGTTTCTTGTCTATAACTTTGTCGCGGCTTACGATTCTCAAGAAAATTTTAAGTCAAACGTGATTCTGAATACAACCGAATGCGTTGTCTTTTCTTCCAGACCCAACTGTACATGGACCCGCCTTACTTCGGCCTGCCGGGGTGTAGGTAGAGTGGCGTACTTAGGGTGCTTGACCAGGCTAAGTCGATAGCAGACTCCAGCCCTAGGTTGGCTTGGCGGCTTTCAGGCGAGTTGGCCATGAACAATATTTGAATCCAAGAGAATTGACAATACAACTCGTATCGTATATAAACCGGTCGAACTAAAATTTCTTAAGAATTGCACGTCTTTGTTATAGACAAGAAAGAGAAAAATAAAAATGTTGATCCTGTACAAAATAAATACACGTGGAGTCTATTTCACATGAAGATGTCTTTCATTATACGTCCGGGGTACAGGGTTAACAAGTACACTCTTAGGGTACGGAACCAGGCCAAGCGTGTTTCATTTCTCGTTTGACCTAGGGTAGTTAGCCACACTTTTAGTCCTGAGACAGTGACAAGTCTTGCATGAACTTTGGGGACCTTTCGGGAAAGGTCCGGCTGCTCTCCCAGAGGAACTACCTGACTTTGTACAATGACTCTATAACATACACCTCAAGTTACTCAAGACTCACCTCCGTGGTATTAAGTGTAGAACTTACGGAGGTGCTCGATGTTCCAAGGATTTGGGAGAGGTGTCCCATCCTCAGTAGCCAAGCGAACGCTTCCGGGACGAGATACTTTAATCACTCGGAAGGGTCCCTCCCAGCCGGGGGAAAGTTTGTTTAACCCTTCTCTAGATTGTATTCTCTGTAGCACCAGATCGCCTTCCTCGAGCTGTCGGTTGCGTATATGCCGCTGATGATAACACCGAAGGGCTTGGCGGTATCAGGCATTCCGAACAGCTGCTTGGCACCTTCCCTCCTCCAGGAGGTCTAGGTCTTCACGCCGGAGCTGGTCCTACGTGGCTTCATCGAAGGTCCGGACCCAGAGTGACCCCAAGGTGATTTCTGGAGGAAGGATTGCTTCAGCTCCATACACCAAGAAGAAGGGTGTCTCTCCAGTTGACCGGTTTTGAGATGTCCTGTTGGCCCATAAAGTGGGCGGAAGCTCTTCGATCCAGTTGGCTCCATGTTTTTTCAAGCGCTCATAGGTGCGTGTTTTGAGTCCTTTAAGGATTTCAGCATTTGCTCTCTCGGCTTGGCCATTGCTGGATGGGTGAGCTACAGAGGCGTAGCAAACTTGAATGCCGAGGTCTTCGCAATATTCTTGAAATGCAGAGCTTGTGAATTGGGTCCCATTATCAGTGATGATTTTGTTTGGGAATCCAAATCTGCATACAATGGACTCCAAAAAGTTGATAGCAGATTGCTTGTTGATTGTCACAACTGAAGTTGCTTCCCGCCACTTGGTGAACTTATCAATGGCGACGTACAGGAACTTGTAACCTCCGACGGCTCTTGGGAAAGGTCCCAAGATGTCCATCCCCCACACAGCGAAGGGCCATGTAGGAGGTATCATTTGTAGGGGCTGAGCTGGTGTGTGAATTTGCTTTGCATGAAATTGGCATGCTTCGCATTTCTTCACCAGCTCAGTTGCATCCTGGAGTGCTGTAGGCCAGTAGAAGCCATGCCGAAAGGCTTTACCAACCAGCGTGCGGGAAGATGCGTGGTTCCCACACTCGCCTCCATGGATTTCTGCGAGAAGTTCGCAGCCCTCTTCCCTTTTGATGCACCGCATTAGGATGCCATTGGCACCACGCCGGTAGAGATCCCCTTCTACCAGCGTGTATCTTTTAGCCAATCTGACTACCCGGTCAGTGGATACATCATCGTCAGGAAGGATGTTGTCTTTCAAGTAGCTCCATATCTCCGAGATCCATGCATCGGAACTAGCTTGAGCTTTTGAGTCTTGCGTGCTGGGTTGCTCGGAGCTCCCGGCAGCACCTACGACCCTTGATGGCTGCCATGGTAACAGGGCCATCGGGACCGTCAGCTTCGGGATGCTGATCTCGCCCCCTTCGCTCAGTTCGGCAGGCTAAGCTGTTGGCTTTGACAACCTCCGGACAAAAATTCCGTCGGGAGCCAGAGCTCCGATTGACGCTTTCATCGAGAGTTTGTCAGCTTCAGCGTTATGAGCACGCTGAACATGGTGGAGATCTAGGACTTCAAAGTCCTTCTGAAGCCTCTGGACTTCAAGGAGGTAAGCAGCTAGCTGGAGATTATTGCAGGAGCATTCACCCTTCACCTTCTTAATGATGAGCTGTGAATCTCCCTTGACCAGCAGTTGTTTGACACCATATGACAAGGCCACCTTTAGTCCGTAGATGAGCGCTTCATACTCTGCCATGTTGTTGGTCGCCTTGAAGTCAAGGTGTACCATGTATTTCACCTTCTCCCCGGTCGGTGCAAGGAGAAGGATTCCAACTCTGGCCCCCTGCTTCTGCATGGAGCCGTCGAAGTAGAGGGTCCAGTGAGGCTCGGTGAAGGCAGGAGCTTAATGCTCCGTCTTCTGCTCTCTGGGGCCCCCAGGATTTGATGGAGAGGGAGTACACTCTGGCACAAAATCTGCCAATGCTTGACTCTTGACTGCTTGCCTTGAAATAAATTCAAGATCAAATTCAGCCAATTCCGCTGCCCACTTTGCAATATTCCCAGTTGAATTGGAATTATGCAGGATTGCTCGAAGTGGGTAAGAGGTCACCACTTAGACTTTGTGAGCTTGGAAGTAATGGCGAAGCTTCCTGGAGGCAATAAGAACTGCATAGAGCAGCTTATGCACCTCTAGGTATCGAGTCTTGGCATCATGTAGTACTTCACTAATGAAGTACACTGGGCGCTGAATGGTCCGGACCCTCCCGGAGGGGTTCGGAGCTTCCTCTTCGCTGACCCGGATCCTCTCGGAGGAATCTGGATTTTCTTCAGGAACCTCTGGGTACTGGCTAGAGGGACCCGGGGCTTCTTCAGAAGCGACCTGGACCCTCCCGGGGGGGGGGGGGGGGTGGGGGGGTCTGGGTCTCCCGAAGTGACTTCTTGTGGATTTGAGTCTGGGAGCTGGGACCCAGACTGGCTTTCAGGTACCTCCGGACCCTCCCGAAGGGGTCTGGATTCCTGAGTATGAGGTAGCTCTGGTCTCTCCGCAACCAGAACCATACTGATGACTTCATCAGTTGCTGAAATGTAAAGCAACAAAGGCTCACCAGGGTTCGGAGCTACCAGAATTGGTAGGGTGGTGAGGAACTGTTTCAGCTCCTGGAATGCCTTCTCTACTTCTTCGGACCATTGGAATGGTCCGGACTTCCTCAATAACTTGAAGAAGGGGAGTGCCTGTTCCACCAGTCTTGAGATGAACCGGTTGAGGGCTGCTAGACATCCAGTTAACTTTTGGACATCTTTGATGCGGGTTGGTGGCCGCATGTCTTCAATGGCCTTAATCTTCGTCGGATTAGGTTCTATGACCCGGTGACTAACCAGGAAACCGAGAAGTTTTCCGGAGCTGACCCCGAAGACACACTTATCTGGGTTTAGCTTTGTGCGGGTGGCCCGCAGCTTGTCGAAGACAGCCTGCAAGGTGTCAAGGAGTGACTCCTTGTTCCTGACCTTGACCACGATGTCATCGACGTACACTTCCACTATGTCTCTAATGAGTTCTTCAAAAGGTTTGTACATAGCTCGTACAAAAGTTGAAGCTGCATTCTTGAGACCAAAGGGCATGGCTGTATAACAGTACAATCCATCTACTGTGATGAATGAAGTATGCTCTTCATCTTCCCTAGACATCCTGATTTGATGATACCCGGAATATGCGTCTAGGAAACACAGTAATTCACACCCGGAGGTGGAATCCACTATCTGATCTATTCTAGGTAGTGGGAATGGATCTTTTGGACATGCCTTATTTAGTGTGGTGTAGTCGATGCACATCCGAAGCTTCCCGCCGGCCTTGGGCACAACGACTGGGTTTGCCAGCCATTTTGGATGGAAGATATCTCGGATGAATCCGGCTTCGAGTAACTTCTTCACTTCTTGTTAGATGAAGTTCTGTCGCTCTACAGATTGCTTCCGAGGCTTCTGATGCACAGGCCGGGCGTCGGGGTAGATCTTCAGATTTTGCTCAATCACTTCCCTAGGGATCCCAGGCATTTGTGACGGTTGCCAGGCAAACACGTCGACGTTAGCCCGGAGGAAAGTGATGAGCGCGAGTTCCTATTTATCGTTCAATCCCCCCGATATACGGGTTGTTTGAGCGGCATCGGAACCAATTTGGACGACTTTGATGGGAATGTCGATGTCGCCGCTTGGCTGCACACGAGGTGCAGAAGTCAAGCCTCGTTGATGAATGCTCGGGGGTTTTGGAGCTTGCTCCTGTCTGGAGTCCTCCTCTTGCAGCGTGGTGAGTGCATGGAGTTCTTCCAGAGCAATTACTCCGGCATTATGATCCCCGCGGATCCGGAGAACGCCTACTGGCATTGGCATCTTCAACACCAGATAACCATAATGAGCAGCTGCCATGAATTTGTACAGGGCAGGCCTACCCAAGATGGCATTGAAGGATAAGTTGATCTGAGCGACGTCGAAGACCAACTTCTTAGTGTGGTACTTCTCCCGTGTCCCGAAGGTAACGGGGAGAGTAATAGCTCCGAGTGGGGAAATGGCCCCCGGACCTACTTCGGAGAAAGGTCGAGAGGGGTGGAGATCCGAAGGTCGGACTTGAAGCTTAGTAAAAGCTTTGAAGCTTATGAGGTTAAGCCCCGATCCTCCGTCTACCATGACGTGGTGGAGCTGGATGTTGTTGATGGTAGGAGATACCATCAAAGGTAACTGACCTGCTCCAACCATGCTCCGAGAGCAGTCCGAAGCATCAAAAGTGATGGCTGTATCCATCCACTTACGATGAGGTTCCGGCCTGACTGTAGGAGCTACAGCGGCCATATCCCGACGCATAGTCTTGATGACGCGACGGGAGGTGATATCCCATGATCCACCAAAAATGGTGTTCATGGTCTTCCGACGCTCGTTGTTAGAGATGTCAGAATCATCGTTGACAGAGGTGTAGACGGCCTTCAGGACCTTTTTGGGATCCTGAAATCCTAACTCCTCTTCAGCCGGAGCTTCGTCGACTTTTTGCTTTCCTTCCCTCTGTCAGAAAGGAGATTCTTCCCGGCGCTTGTTGTAGCGCTCGGCAAGGTTTTGGACCTCCCGGTAGTCTTCCAAACTGTGGCTGCCCGTTTTGTGAATGGGACACAACACTTTGGGTTTGCCACCGTCTTCAGAAGACGGTCGAGGTCGCTTCTCGGGGCGTGGCCCCCGACCACCCAGAGTTGCAGCAGCTGCAATGTTGGATGTGCCGGCCGACGGCTTCTTCTTGCCGTTGGTCTTCTTTTTCTTCTTGCCACCTCTGGAGGTAGCGACTTCTTCTTTGGAGGATTTCTTGTGACCCTCCGGTGTCCGTTTCGAGTGCATCTCACGGCCCTCCGCAGCTCTGGCACATTTGTCAGCCAAGCTGAAGAGTTCCGTGACACTGGTGATCTCCTTGATCCCCAGTTTCTCCAACATCTTCTTGTCCCGTACACTCTGTCTGAATGCCACAATGATAGAGGCGCTAGAGATAGAAGGGATAGTGTTTCGTACTTGAGAGAACCTCTGGATGAATGATCACATGGATTCTCCCCCTTTTTGCACGACTGCAAAAAGGTCCAGTTCAGTGCCTGGTCGGGTGTATGAACTCCCGAAGTTGGCGGTGAACTGCCGGCACAGCTCCTCCCAACTGTTGATAGAGTTGGGTGGAAGGCTCATAAACCAGGACCTGGCGGTCCCAGTTAAAGCCACTGGAAAATAATTGGCCATCACAGCCTCGTTTCCTCCAGCTGCCAAGATTGCAGTGGAGTAGATCTGAAGAAATTCGGCGGGATTGACAGTCCCATCGAATTTTTCCGGCAGGTGAGGCCCGAACTTCTGTGGCCACCTGACCATGCGCAGGTGCATGGCCAGAGCTGAACAGCCTCCTCCTACTCCTTCAGGAGTAGAAAGGTCCTGAGCTTCTCGTCTTTCACGAGCACGCTCAATATGGACTCGGCCATCTTGTTGACGGTATCGGCGATCAAGCTCCGCCCGGAGGTCATGAGTTGAGAGCCTGGATACCGTGTGGGTGCGTTGTGCCCCGGAGGGCAATGACGTCACTTGTTGTGATGCAGCACGTCTCCTGCTATTGGAAACGTGCGGACCAAGTCTACCAGACAAAGTTTGCCACTGCGACGGGGCTAGTCCTGAAGGAGGAGGACCCTGGTTGCTGAGGCGTTCGGCTGCTGCTGCAACCAAATGTCCCACATCGGCCCTCCACTGTTCCAGTGCATCCCAGGATGCATCCGGAGGTGGTGGGCGTTGGAGAAGAGCACGCGCTGCATGGTGTACGTGTTCAGGGTTGTCATGATTTGCCGATGCAGTGATTGACGCCGACGCACCATCACGTTGCCCAACATGATTTGCTGGTGGGAGTGTGACTCCTGCTGGTGCTGAGGCTCCTGCTGGTGGCTGCATATTGGAGGGATTGCCCCCAACAGCCTGAGCAGCAGGTTGACCATTGGACGATCCAACAGCTGAGTTCACCATTTTCAAAATCTCAGGCGCCCCTACCTGGCGCGCCAACTGTCGGTGGTTTGGAACCGGCAGATCTCTCTACACTACTAAAGTGATAGAGGAGTTTGATGTTCGGTGTGGGCGCGCGGAGATTCAAGAAGGTGAATAGTAAATGACGCAGGAGACACAAGAGTTTACGTGGTTCGGGCCGCCTGAGCGTAATACCCTACTCCACGGGTGTGTTGGTGTTGTATTATCTGTATGAGCTTGTGTTGAGCGTCAATGGCGTGTGTCTAGCCCCTTGAACGTGCCGTTGGCCTGTCCTTTTATAGTACAAGGGCAGGCCGTTACAAGTTAGCTTGGCCCGACATGTGGCCCCGGTGGTTACTAGTATTGACACTTATTTAACACATTTAATTGTCCTTAACGACCGGGTAATGGGCTTTGACAGCACCGTTACTGGTGTTAACGTCGTTCATTTAAGTGTCATTAATATGGTATTAATGACACTTAATCGGGTCTTGAAGTCCTTGATTCCCCTTTGAAGATCCAGAGCCGTTGCGGGGTCTTCCGGAGGTTAGAGGTTGAAGATCCGACGATTGGACACGTGGCAGCTCCGGAGCATACTGTGGGAAACAGGTAGCTCCGGAGCTACCTGACACGTGTCAGGTCCGGAGCTTTTCTCGGTCTGGGGTTAAGTCCGGAGGTGCCATTTCGGTACATGGCCTGGAGCTTCCCCCTTGTGGGCGGTAGCTCCGGTTTGATAGTACACGTGGCGACCCTGGGATTAACCATGTTGGAGAAGCGGGTCCGGTTATATCTGACATGTGGGCCTCCAAAGGTCTTCAAATCAAGTAGATGACTTTTCTTGGAGATCTTTGTAACCTCAAGGGGTGTACGGTTTCTAGGGTACCGACATCAACAATATCATCACAGAAGTCAACAATATCATCACATAATTCATGTCACGGAAGTCAATTTCACTAAAACAATATACATATGTACAAGTTACGGATACAGTTCATCTCATAGTTTACAAGTTTTCACTAAAAACTGCTTCTATTGGCATAGTCGCAAAGTTCTGGCACATCAGCTATTGCACCATTCTCATCAAAGAACTTCCCTCTTTTGTGCAAAATTTCGCGACGAATGAATTGACAGAGTTCAGCAGTAATCTTGTCGACTTCTCCACTAGGAATACTTCTACAAACCGGTCATTCTTCATTCACATTCTCCGTGTGCTACAATGAAACACATAGCAAGGTTTATAATGTGTTGGTTTGAACAATCTCAAAGTATAGATCAAAGTGAGAGTATACATGAATTTATTTGGTATTTTTGGAGTAGTTGTACTATGAGAAATTGAATTTTGAAGTTGGAATCAAAATATGAAAATAATTTTTCTTGTAATATTGAACAGCAGAGAATATAAGTATTAAACTATGCTAGTTACAATGAAAATAAAACATAAAAGAAAATAAGATATCGACATTAAATATAACTTACATCCTCATGATTCACTCTATATTCGCTGGCGGTCCGAAGATGCTTGCATACATAATACCCTCATAAGACACTTCCAACAGACTGCTTCGAACAAGCATAATACATTTTAATGTCCAATGCAGTCGTATTAGAAGGTCTCGCACTGCCAAGCCATTCCGCGTAAAACCGCCAAGCACTGTAATACTGAAATATCATATAAAACTTGTCAACACATTCTAAATGTGTGTAAATTAAAATTATTGAATAAACATACAATTTCAAAATGGAAAGGAAATCTTTGTAACGATATGGTGGGAAATCGGCCGAGTCCAAGACTGTTGTCATTCCCTATGTTGGCTTGATGAAGATCATTATGTAGTGATTACTGCAAACATACAAACACACATGTTAACAATTACCAATAATTGCTATTTCAATGTCATGTGTCGAACATACTCGAAGTGGTACGGAGCCTTTACGAGGTCCTTGCCGTCTCTGACAAAGTTCACATCGCATGTCCTATGTAAGCTACAACTTTTATCCTTCTATCTTTCTTAAGTTTTGCGATTGCTTTTTCAAAATCTTTTTTTTTCATGTGCTTGAACTTTGCTGAGTCTTGATCCGCCTTGACGTCGAATAGCGTCTTTGCAATCCGTGTAGGGTCAAGGATGCCTGTCTTGCGTTCCATCTTTTCATTATCCATGTATTGCATCCTATTGAAGGAGTCCAGAATTGTTATAATCTCATGAAATGTGTATGTGTGTAGTAAGAAAAGCAAATGCAAAATATTAGAGGCACGTACAAGCACCAGATGAGCAGCAGGTTGATTTCGAGCATGCCCCGATGAAAAAGTGGATGCATCTCTTCAAATAAAATGACTCGTCTATCTTCTCCAGTGCTTTAGAATGCTTCTTTTAGAATACGAAATGTGACGCAATCAATCTCATATTTTGTGCTGGCAAGGATGTACCACTCATGCATTGTTTTGAGCGGGGCAGGTTGTTTACTAAGTTGTACGGATGTCATTAACAGCTTCCCATTCTTAAATTCAGGAGGAACATCCTCAAGCTTGTATATTGGAACTCCTTGTTTAATTAAAGCCATCCGCCGATTATACATGAAATCATCTTCTTCCCACTCCTTGATATCTCCTAATGCTGGCTCATGAGAAGAACGAGATGCACTCGATTTTCTAATATTTTCCTTCATAGTTTCCAAATACTTTGACACTTCTGATGAAGGTTTCTTAATTTCATATGGGCTAACTTTGATGGGCACCGATGATCGAGGAGTAGTCGTCAGAAGTTAGACACTAGCTTGCTGTTGAACCTGTTGTTCAACTGATTGCTCTTTACTCCCAGCAGCTGGCTCTAGTACTACATTAATTTTTTGCTCAACTGGTTGCTCTTTACTAGCAACAGCTTTCTCTGGTACTGCTTGAAACTGTTGTCCAACTTGTTGCTCTTGGATATCTTTACTAGCAAGGTTACTATCATCCTTGTTGAGACATAGGGAGAGTGGATCATACTGCACTGGGAGTGGATCTTCCTAGACTTTCGTCTTAGAAGATGGGGTTGCAGTATTTCGAGATGCGATGGGGCTAGAAATTGGCTCATCATCCAATACGATATCGCGTCGGTGCTGAAGGATTAATTGGTTGACAGCCTGCCCCAGAGTTGCGATCCCCTCAGGTGTGACGTGGTCTATTTCATAATCTTCATAATCATTATCAATGATCTGAAGAACTTGCACCACAACATAATACAACAGAAGTGGATTCCCGTTGAATTCACGATCAGGCTTTGCCATAGCAGTGGCAACCTGTTTGGTTTTGTTCTCTGCTCTGCCGCTCGGGACAAGATGACGACAAGATTTTTCGTTAGCAATATCATCGACAGAGAACTTATGGGTTAACCATGAGCCTGGCATAGAACCAACACTGCTAGGGTAGGCAGTTGGAGATACTAATTGCTCCTTTGGCACCGGAACCATCGCTGTACTCGGTACCACTAATTGTCCCGATTATCTAAGTTGTTCCATTATTTCTTTCATATTTTCTTTAACCTTTTGAGCAATCGTTTTATCAAGTGTTTTCTTACACTTCTCATGTCTTCTATATGTATCTTTATTTTTAGGGAAACCATCTAGCTAAGACATTTGAGAAGAGAGTACTGCTCGAACCCGTCGGCTGTGTTCAGTGTTTCCTAAGATAGCGGTAAGTTGGTGATTCTCCCTCATCGTCTTGAAGAGACACTTCTGTTGCTTTTCAATTACTTCTTTCATTTTAACCTTGATTTCATTCACAGAGTCAGGCTTTTCAAGTTTGCCCTCGCTGGTCAAACCTGACCGAGCAAAGACCCACCGCTGAGTTCTCTCATTGCAGCCATCTAATGGGTGAGGATTGCCCTTACTGGTAATTTCGTCTAATATATTATTCCATTTTTGGACTTTGGGGGCATATCCGGCATACCCCAAGCGATTATGGTATTTGTTCTTTTTTGCAAGCTCTGACCTAGTTGCACTTAGAGCTTTAGCATCAGGTGTGGTCTTTTGACAAACAAGCTCTTGCCACTGAGCTTGTGTGATTTTTCCCATCTTCTTCGGGCTAGGGACCTTATTGGCCTTATCATAAGCATTCATCTCACTCTTCCAACCACGAAACTTCTTGCCGCAAGAGACCAATGTTGCTTTCTTTACAGCTTCTTTCGTGCCTTTTGGGAACTTGAATTGTTTCTTTATTCTTTCCCACAACTCATTCTTGGTCTGCTCGGGTAATTTCCTCCAATTCTCAGTTGTGATCGGCACGAGCTCCCTAACAAGAAAATCGCATGCATTACGATACTTGGTAACTGAATCCAGTGGTTCTTGGGGAAGCCCACCTGGACTGACCCTTGTTATGTACATGATGCGGTTCAATAGACCCTTATTGGGACCTCGTTGCCCTCGTTTCCGCTTGAGTGAAGCTGAGGATTCATCCATTGGAGAACCTTCTGCGGTTTTAGGAGCCGAGTCACCTTGTTGTCTTTGCGATTAATCTAGATAGAAAAGAATTATAAGACTTCGTATACTTCACAACCAACATTAACTTGAACTACTGAAGTTAAGATTCGTGATCTATTCCTTGTTGGTAGGATCATATTCCGGGTCGAGATCCTCTGAAGTCTTTTTAATTTTTATATTAGGAAAAGGATCCAATGGACTGTGAAAGGAGCCTGAGCTGCTAGAGTCAGTAAACTCCATATTGTCTTCTTTATTGTTACTACCAACACCAGTCTTCTTAGGGATTTCCATGCTAGAACTAATAAGACAAAAAATATAATAAATGGCATATTAACTCTACATGAAGTGTTGCATAAAGAAAAACATTGAAGCATTCTAGGATTTGATAAGGCATTCTAGGGTTTAAGGCGACTGACCAAAAGGTTCCTATACATTGCGACCTAACTGGGTCCCACATGTTAAGGTCTCAAAAAAGTGTGGAAAGATTCCCTTAGGCTTGCCAAGTTGTGGCTGAAAATTTGAGCACCTAACCTTAGTCAAGTTAGGCAAAAATTTGTGGCAAATTATGGCAACCTTAGTATATAAACCAAACATCCCCTTTGTCCACAATTTTCAAATAGAGAACATTGATATTTATAGAAACAATATATTGCAAACTTGTTACACACATCCTCAGGATTCCATAAATGTAAATTATGAAGTCTTTTGATGATCCTACTAGAAATTACGATCCAGACAGCAACTGAATACATAACTGTCCAGATTCTGGACTGTTACGACACCTTAAACAGTACTTCATTTTGGACCTAGTGAAAGCATCTAGGCCCCCATGAGGTACGATTTCGGTGATTAATGACAACCATTGGATTTTACTAATGAATTTGTGGATGCAAGGTCTCCCAATCAAATGAAATCCATATGAATATGAATATCAACCACTGATCATTGGAGACCCCTAAACAATCATTTTATCAGATCAATAAATGTTTTGAAGATTAGAAGTAAAAGCTCATATGTCAAAGTCATTCAACCATAAATGACAACACTCAATGCTTGACAATCATCAGAAGAATACTTACAACAAGTGTCTAAGAGGTCAATCGAGAAAATTCCAAAAGAATCACTTAGAAACAACTCGAAGCAAACAAAATCAACTCGCCAGATCAACCAATGTTTCCAGAGAACAACACATCAGTCGAGTTGGTTCAGTAGAAGAAGAAGACCTCAGAACAAAGCACTCGCCAAATCATCCGATGTTAAGGGCAAAGCTACATCGGTCCATCAGTACAGTAAGCAATATCCTTGGACTAAGTGTAGCACCGGATCATCCGATGTACAACAATGAACACATCGGTCAATCACTCCAGTAAGCATCAAGTCTTAACCAATTCTGGAGGAAGAGCCATCGGATCATCCGATGAGAAGACAAGTGCAACATCGGTCTAACAACAGTCATATCTGACACAGTGACATCAGCTAATTTGGCTTTGACCGATGATAACTGAAGGGGAGACATCGGATCATCCGGTGTTCGCAGAGCAGTGATGTCAGCCTACTTTTCCAACGGCTATTTCGTGGAGGCTGGCTATTTATACCCCTTCAACCTGTCAAATCGATAAGTCTTGATCACCAGACATACTCTACACATCCTCAAGCATTCAAGACATTGTGCCATCAATTCTACATCTTTTAGACCACTTACACACCAAGAGATAGGCTAGAACTAGCTAGAGAGAGCTTGTGTGCCTCCATTCTTGGTGAGTGGAATCTCTAGTGTAGTGAGAGCTGTAAGGGAGTGTCCCTTGGTGTTTGTAACTGAGAGAGACTTCCGGAGCTTGCCAAGACGGTTGTGGAAGCCCGGAGGATCCAAGTTGTACAAGGCTTGAGCTCCACTTTGCCGAGGTTGGCAAACGGAGAAAGATAGTGAAGATCCCTAGTCTCGGTGACTTGGGTGTGGCTATACCTTTTGGTGGGTGCCGCAACGTGGATGTAGGAAGATCTTGACGATCTTGCCGAACCACGGGATAAATCCTCGTGTCTCCTCGGGAGTTTGCATTATCTTCCTCTCCCTTACACTTATGCATTTCGTATATTGCAAAGTCACTATTCATTTGAATGCATAGGTTGGTTGTGTAGGGAATTGGGCTTTTAGTAACTAAGTTTTATTACTTTAAATTTTGAAAAGAAGCCCAATTCACCCCCCTCTTGGGCATTCGATCCTTACAATTGGTATCAGAGCGAGGTTGCTCATAGGATCATTCTAGCTTCACCGCTAGATAGCTAAAATGGCCAAGGTTGGGGGTTCGTTTCCTATCTTCGAGGGCAAGAACTTTGCCTATTGGAAAGCATGCATGCACGCCTATCTAGAGGCCATTGCTCCCGAAGTATGGGAAGCGACCCACGCGGGGTTTGGTGAGCAAAATTATATTGGTGATCAAATTAAATGGGATGCTAAAGCTAGGAATGCAATCTATGAATGTATTAGTCAAGATATGTTTGCTAGGATTGCTAGCAAAGAAAGGGCTTGTGAAATTTGGGCTTGCTTAATAGAGATTCATGAGGGTTCCTCTCGAGTCAAGGAACTTAAATATCACATGCTTAAAGCAAAATATGATGAATTTAAGATGTTCTCTCGCTTGAATATACTTATTGAAGAAATTAATGCTCTTGACATTGCTTCTCTTAGCAAAGGACTCATCAACCGCAAGATCATCATGCTCCTTCCCAAGCCAAAGTACAACATCATCAACTCCATGCTTCAAAAGGAGTCTCTTGACCACATTGAGGTTTCAGAACTCATTAGAGAAATTCACGCTCATGAGATGAGTGTACTTGGGATGATGGAGCAATCATATTCAAAAACAATTGCTCTAAAGGCCTCCACCAAGAAAACAAGCCTCAAGAATAAGAAGGTGGTTGAGCCTAGCTCAAGTGAAGAAGAGCAAGCATCAAGTGAAGATGACGATGATGAGCTTGCATTGATGATGAGAAAGTTCTCACGCTTGAACTCCAAGATTACTAAGAAGGGATACACCTTTAATCCCAAGAAGAAAGCATTTCTACCAAGGAGAGATGATCACAAGACTTGCTACAATTATGTTGATCAAGGCCACATCTCCTATGATTGTCCAAAACCGGACAAAAGAAGAGAGAACTACAAGAGCAAGCATCGCAAGCTTGAAGATAGTGAAAATGATGAAGAAGAGGCCAAACCCAAACCAAGATCCTTTGGGAAGAGGAAACATGACAAGGGCAAGAAGGAAAGACTCTTCCCAAAGAAGAGAAATGGCCCACAAAAGGTGTTCATGTGTGAGGCAAATGAATGGGTCACCGACGAAGATTCAAGTTGATGAGATCATGCATATTATTATTGCACCTACAAACATGACACAATGTTTAATTGTTTGGGATCCTGGCTCAAGTGAATGTGCACTCTTATTTGATAGATAAGATCAAGATGGCGCATTATGTCATCCACCACCTTGGCCTCCTCCTTTGATGCACACAAAAAGATTTGATGGCGTTGCATATTTGGACCAACACATGAGAGAATATGAACTTGAGTCGAGGACGACTCCAATTCAAGAAGGGGAGGATGATGAGTACATCACTTCTATGGATACAAACAACACTCCATTGAACATACAAGATGCAATCAATAGAGTTCATACACAACAATTAATTTCAAAGGTGAACTCGTTCTTATATATTTCCTTATATGTTTTTAAGCATAGATTGCTACATAATGATTTATTTGTGATTAGGATCCATGGAGAGGTTCAAGGAGTACTTGGAGGGAGTATTAGGGACATGGAATACCAGAGAATTCGTTCAAAGAAGATGGAAACCGAACCAAACTCCAAATCGTATCCAACTCGGAGTCCAGGAGCAGTATGCACTAAAACGGACGCCCAGGACGCATACGAACTCCGTTTTGGACGTTCTACATATGCACGGAGAGGGGAGAGAATAAACTTTCCAATGGAGCCGGTACCATGTAAACATACCTTAGGAGTCGACGGGAATCGTCGAAACAAAATCAAGTACAGAATCTGTCAGGGTGCTGCGCCACCGTATTGGACCATTGGGCCTTGTATCAAGTCTAAGTCTATTATTTTCGTGTCTTAGGGTTAGGTCACGACCCTAACACCCCCTTGGACTTCCTCCCACCTATATATACTCTATAGTAGCCGCTATAGACAATTGGGTTTTGCTTAGATCAATAATATCGCCGTTTATCGGTTTGTGAAACCCCAATTCAGCAATTTCAGATTGCTTCTTCTACGTTCTTGCTTGTGTTCTCGGTTGCAGGGATTAGCCTTCTTGGCGAGGTCAAGCGTGTGCAGCACGGTTGATAACCAACGGAGCGGTGGTGTAGTGATTGCAGGGGTTGTTCATGTTCTACTCGAGAGCCTCGGATCATCAATGTCGAGATCTCCACATCAATCGACTTATCCATTACCTTTCGGAAGATCGGGCCTAAACCTACTCATCTTTTTCCTATCAATTGCCTTGGACGTCCTCCCACCTATATATACTCCATAGTAGCCGCCATAGACAATTGAGTTTTGCTTAGATCAATAATATCGTCATTTATCGGTTTGTGAAACCCCAATTCAGCAATTTCAGATCATACATATTATTATTGCACCTACAAACATGACACAATGTTTATTTGTTTGGGATCCTCGACTCAAGTTCATCTTCTCTCATGTGTTGGTCCAAATATGCAACGCCATCAAATCTTTTTGTGTGCATCAAAGGAGGAGGCCAAGGTGGTGGATGACATAATGCGCCATCTTGATCTTGTCCATCAAATAAGAGTGCACATTCACTTGAGCCAGGATCCCAAATAAATAAACATCGTGTCATGTTTGTAGGTGCAATAATAATATGCATGATCTCATCATTCTCCCCTTCTTTATGACAAGCCGTCCTCGGCTTGCTCGTATGTCCAGGAAAAAGGATTACTTTGGGGGTAGAATGAACAATGTCCATATTGCACAACCGCAGTGAACAATGCTTCGTTTTTTTTGTTGTCCTTGCTGCAATAAAAAAATACTAGAAAAATTTGACAAGATATTATTAGCGTTAGTACATTCATTTACTAGACCATGTTGTTGCAGCACAAAAGGAGCTTCCTCATTTGAACATATGTAAACTTTATGCACCATAAACATACCACTATGTTCATATTTTCCTATAGCATGAAAAATATTTCTACTTAACAAAGGCAATTCAGATTGAGAAAATATTAACTTCTCTACGATATCTAGATCACAAAGAGTGTCAAATTCAATATAGCCCAAAGTATTTAGAGAAGATAACAATTTCAGCTCATCCCTTTCACAAGTAATTGGAATCAAATTCTTAATTTCAGCACATGTGGGTGATAAAGTATCAAATTCATTCAGTTGTTCTAGCATAGGTACAATATAATTATTGGCACACAACTCATTTTTAACAGAAGGATCAGCAGGAAAATCAACATGTAGCAATGGTGTATCAATAAAAGATTCCACTAGTCACTCCTCGACAATAGCATGTTTGGTGAAAAAATTCAGAACATCCAAAAACTTCTCACCTTCAACAAGTGTGTTGTGATATTCGTTACCTTTATTCTCATTTTCAGCAGTAATTGTGGGTGAAATATGAATTGATAGATCTGAATTTTCACTGGAGTTGTTGAACACCTCATTCGCTTTTGGATTTTCTACAATTATTGGTTCTTGTTCGTGCAAAAGGTCAGGCATAGGAGGAGGTACAACAATAAAATTCTTCTCAAGCTCATGTATTTCATCTTTGCAATTGGATACACTAGTAAATGTTTCTCGCATAAGAATTTTCATATCTTTCTATGTTCGAGGTTTTTCTAAATCATTTAAATTGTTCCACCAAGTTAATGCACAACCTACTAATGCACTTGCAATATTTCTAATCTTCCTCCCCTCACACATATGACATTTTCCAAAAATTTTATCCAACTCTATTTCCCAAGCAATATATTCATCATAACCAAGACCATCAAAAGAAGGAAAAGATGGGAGAATGTAATTACTTATTGTTGAAGGAGTTGTAAAGGTGGTCTGAACGTCATGTGCAACCTTGGTTGATGTTTGATTTTTAGTGAGCAACTCCATCATCGTCTTCATCATGTCAATCATCTCAGCATATAATGCATGATTCTTGCTTTTACCTGACATTGTTAGTAGCAAACAAAAGACAACAAAAATAATATGTTATACCTATCAACTACAAATGATAATGGCAATGTGGGAGTGGAATCTCACACTCTCAAGAGTCTTACCACGCTCTTACAAGTGTTCTTACCGACACTGCAGGTGGCAAACGGTGGCTGGTATGAAGAAACCAAAGAAGCGTGAGATGATTGCAAAGGTGTATCGATTCTGCTCAAGAGTAACGTGTATCTTGGAAGGCACATTATATGTAGCAAGGATTAGCAACAATGAAATCAGATAGTAAAGTTGAATAAGTGTCCAAAGTACTTGTCAAAGTTGCTGGCCTAAATGTGTTCCTAGTAGTTCAAGCTAGCAAGACATGAGACAAAACTAGATGACACAAAGAATGCAAGCACTTCTGTTTTTTTTTGTTGTTTTTTCCTCTTTTTTTGTGCGGCTTTTGTTTCTGGTTTTGCACTTGCCTTTTTCTTTTTTTCTTCCTTTTTTTTCAGAATGTGCTGCAAGGGAAGAACACAATGAAAATCAATCCAAGATATCTCGTGTGTCTGTCACAGATTTTCTGCTCAATCTTCCAAGGACAAATAGGCACACTTATATGCTCCAAATTGGAAAACTTAGAACAGCAAGATTGTAGATATATCTCTCCTCTTTAATTTCTATATATGGAAGACCTATTTTGGAAACGAACAATAGGAGATATTGCCCCCGAAATACAGACTGTTCAGAATTTTTAGGTCAATAACAGATTCGAATCCTATGCAATTTAGACATCGATAACTATATTTTCTGGGCAAATGATGAATATGAAAGTTATAGAGCACTTCTTAAGCTTTCCAGAAAGTATAAGAACACCAAAATCCAAGTTCGTATGTGCGAGATATGATGAAAATACCAAACTGGACAGAGGTGAATCTAATCTGGACGTGATGACGTGATTCAAAAGGATGAATCACACAATGCAAAACTCAAACTAAGACCAAAAAACACTTTCTAAACCAGCAATATGACTCAACAACGGACACAAACTCACCAAAACCAAACTGAATAACAAAGTTGCAAAGGGCTCAATGGTGGTTTGGACAAAGCGATGAACAGATCTACTAAACTGCAAATTTTTTGTGGCTTTTTTGTGGACTCTAGGTATGAATAACAAAACTAATGTAGTGGATAGATGAATTACCTAACGGGCAACCTGGAAATCTGATACCAATTGATAGGAAAAAGATGAGTAGGTTTAGGCCCGATCTTCTGAAAGGTAATGGATAAGTCGATTGATGTGGAGATCTCGACGTTGATGATCCGAGGCTCTCGAGTAGAACACGAACAACCCCTGCAATCACTACACCATCGCTCCGTTGGTTATCAACCATGCTGCAGACGTTTGACCTCGCCAAGAAGGCTAATCCCTGCAAGTGCAACCAAGAACACAAGTAAGAACGTAGAAGAAGCAATCTGAAATTGCTGAATTGGGGTTTCACAAACTGATAAACGGCGATATTATTGATCTAAGCAAAACTCAATTGTCTATGGCAGCTACTATGGAGTATATATAGGTGGGAGGACATCCAAGGGGGTGTTAGGGTCGTGACCTAACCCTAAGACACGAAAATAATGGACTTAGACTTGATACAAGGCCCAATGGCCCAATACGGTGTCGCAACACCCTGACAGATTCTGTACTTGATTTTGTTTCGACGATTCCCGTCGACTTCTAAGGTATTTTTACATGGGACCGGCGCCATTGGAAAGTTTATTTTCTCCCCTTTCCGTACATATGTAGAACGTCCAAAACGGAGTTCGTATGCGTCCTGGGCATCCGTTTTAGTGCATACTGCTCCTGGACTCCGAGTTGGATACAATTTGGAGTTTGATTCGGTTTCCATCTTCTTTGAACGAATTCTCTGGTCTTCCACGTCCCTAATACTCCCTCCAAGTACTCCTTGAACCTCTCCATGGATCCTAATCACAAATAAATCATTAAGTAGCAATCTATGCTCAAAAACATATAAGGAAATATATAAGAACGAGTTAACCTCTGCAATTAATTGTTGTGTATGAACTCTATTGATTGCATCTTGTATGTTCAATGGAGTGTTGTTTGTATCCATAGAAGTGATGTCCTCATCACAAGTGATGAAGAGAGTGAAGCGGAAGAAGAAAGGTTGGCCGGCCTTGCCATTGCCAACAATGATGACTCACCTCTTCATCCACCGCCCATGTCCCTCATGGCGAAAGGTAACACCAAGGTATGTGACGACTCTAGCGATGATGAGCTTTCCCTGATGATTTAAATTCTTTAATAAATGAATATCATGCTATCATTAAGAGGGAAAAGAGTAAGGTTAAAACTCTTGAAGAAACTCGTGCTAGACTTGAGAGTGCTAACCTCAATTTGCTTGACAAGTATGAAAGCATATTTAAAGAGCATGACACGCTCAAATCCCATGTCAAGCAAATTGAGGAAGATAAGGCTAAAATCAAGTTAGATAATCATGAGCTTAACTTAGCACACCAAACACTCTTGGTAGAGCACACCAAGTTAATACAAGAACATCAAACACTTAACCTTGCCCATGAAGCGCTTGATCAAGAATTGAAAAATATAAAGAAACAAACTCTTAATGATAAGGTGTTCATGACTTCTCATGCCACTAATGCTTTGCACAAGTCTTTGCCTTTGAAAGAGAACACTAGGGAGAAGGACTTGTTGGAAGAAATTGAGAGTCTCCGCACTAGTGTGGCTAGACTATCAAAAGGAGAAGTCAAGCACAAGGAAATCCTCTTCCAACAAGCAAAGGCCTTCAAAAAGAGAGGACTTGGATCCTTCCCGGTGCCTAACAAAGGAAAGGTGCCCTCACCGGAGCTTAGAACAAGCTTCATCAAGGAAGTTGGTTCTTATTGCCAACATTGTGAGGTCATCGGTCACCACACAAAGGAGTGTCCTCTTCGTAACCGACCTTCTCCAAAATTGCCTACTAACTACAAATCTACTTTCAATGATCATTATTATCTCTTGAGTAAAGTAGATGACAAGGTGAAGGCAAGGTTCATTGGCAAAGACATGAAGGGCATGAAGGGGAAGCTCCCCAAGCAACTTTGGGTCCCAAAAACACTTGTATCACACATACAAGGACCTAAGTTGGCTTGGGTGTCTAAAGTTAAAAATTGAATTCATGTGTGTAGGTGAACTACAAAGCCAGAGGAAAGCATTGGGTACTCGATAGCGGGTGCACTCAACATATGACCGGAAATGATGGTATGTTCACCACCATAGAAAACCCCAACAATCATGAACAAGTCACCTTTGGTGATAACTCTAAGGGAAAGGTAATTGGGTTAGGTAAAATTGCTATTTCAAATGACTTATCTATTTCTAATGTTTTGTATGTTTAGTCACTTAGTTTTAATTTACTTTCTATTGCACAACTATGTGATCTTGGACTAACGTGCACCTTTAGCAAAAGTGATGTTGTGTGAGTAGTGAGACAAGCCAAGAACTAGTCATCAAAGGATTTCGGCATGGACACCTCTACCTAGTAGACATCTCCAACAAGGATGCTAGCTTGACCACTTGCCTTTTCACTAAGACAAGCTTGGGTTGGCTATGGCATCGACGCATAGCGCATATAGGGATGAGCAAGCTCAAGAAGTCATTCAAGCTTGGGATGGTGACTGGCGTGAAGGATGTTACATTTGAGAAGAACAAGATTTGTAGCGCTTGTCAAGCCGGGAAGCAAGTTGCTTCACACCACCCAATGAAGACAATGGTGTCAACCTCCAAGCCACTTGAACTACTCCACATGGACCTCTTCGGACCGTCCACATATCAAAGCCTTGGCGGTAACCTCTATTGTCTTGTTATAGTTGATGACTACTCTCGCTATGCTTGGACTTTATTTCTAGGTGACAAGAGTGAAACTCCGGAAGTGTTCAAGACCTTCGCCAACCGCGCTCAAAGGGAATTTCAACTTCCCATCATGAAGGTCCAGAGTGACAATGGCACCGAATTCAAGAACTACAACATTGGAGAGTGGTGTGACCGTGAAGGTGTGAAGCATGAATTTTCGGCCACATACACCCCTCAACAAAATGGTGTCATTGAAAGGAAGAACAAGACTCTCATCACTCTTGCACGAGCAATGCTTGATGACTACGACACGTCGAAGATGTTTTGGGCCGAAGAAATCAACACGGCGTGCCATGCCGCAAATAGGGTCTACCTACATCGCCTACTTCAAAAGACCCCGTACGAGCTTCTCAATGGGAGAAAGCCCAACATCTCCTACTTTCGAGTCTTTGGGTGCAAGTGCTACATATATCGCAAGAAAAGGCTCAGTAAGTTTGAAAGAAGATATGATGTTGTTATATTTCTTGGTTATGCATCAAACTCAAAAGCATATCGAGTATTCAACCAAACCTCCGGTTTAGTTGAGGAAAGTTGTGATGTTGGGTTTGATAAATCTAATGGCTCCCAAGAGGAGAGTTTTGGTCATGATGAAATAGATGATGAGCCTCTACGAGAAGCCATGAAGAACATGACCATTGTAGACGTCAAGCCTAAAGTTGAGGAGAGCCATGATCAAGGGGGAGCTTCAAGTTCCAACATCAACACCTCCATGGCGCCTCAAGTTGACGAAGAAGAGAAGGATGATCCATTGCCAACTTAAGACTCACAAGCCACACAACATCAAGAAGAAGAAGAAGAAGTCCATGATCAATTCCAACCACAAGAGGAGCAACACGCATCACCATCGCCAAGTGCTTCACAACCACTTATGAGGCATGGATACATCTCTAAGGCGCATCTGATGGACCAAATCATCGGAAGTCCGTCAAGGGGTGTAAGTACACGTTCTCGCCATTTCGCTTCATTTTGTGAGCACTACTCGTTTGTTTCATGTGTAGAACCCACTCACATTGAGGAGGCACTCCAAGACCCAAATTGGGTGATGGCTATGCAAGAAGAACTCAACAACTTCATCCGCAATGAAGTTTGGGTGTTCGAGGAGCGACCCAAGAACAAGAACGTCATCGGAACAAAGTGGGTGTACCGCAACAAACAAGACGAGAACGGAGTTGTGGTCCGCAACAAGGCAAGACTTGTGGCCAAAGGGTTCTCGCAAGTGGAAGGACTAGACTTTGGGGAGACATTTGCTCCGGTCGCTCGGCTAGAAGCCATCCGTATACTTCTTGCCTTTGCATCACATCATAATATTAGACTTTATCAAATGGATGTGAAAAGGGCCTTTCTTAATGGTTACATTAACGAGCTTGTTTATGTTGAACAACCGCCCG
The DNA here is from genome assembly GCA_036927565.1 of Tuctoria greenei. Lineage (NCBI taxonomy): Eukaryota > Viridiplantae > Streptophyta > Magnoliopsida > Poales > Poaceae > Tuctoria > Tuctoria greenei. The sequence continues at coordinate 187,915,156 of JAYESD010000006.1, forward strand.
GGTTTGAAGATCCGAGGAATCCTAATCATGTGTATAGGTTGCACAAGGCGCTCTACGGGCTCAAGCAAGCACCTAGGGCGTGGTATGAAGGACTACGACATTTCCTTATCATGCAAGGATTCAAGATCGGGAGGGTGGACACTACACTCTTCACCAAATACATCAACGGAGATTTGTTTATTTGTCAAATTTATGTTGATGATATTATTTTTGGTTCAACTAACGAAGCTCTTAGCCATGAGTTTGGCAAAATGATGTCTAGGGAATTCGAGATGTCAATGATTGGAGAGCTCAACTTCTTCCTTGGATTTCAAATCAAGCAACTTCAAGAGGGGACCTTCGTATATCAAGAGAAGTACACCAAGGACCTCTTGAAGAAATTTGAGATGGGAGATTGTAGCTCAAGAAGCACTCCAATGGCAACAAATTGTCATCTCGACGCGGATAAGGACGGTAAACCTATTTACCAATCTTACTACCGTTCTATGAGTTGGTTCATTGCTTTATCTTATCGCATCTAGGCCCGATATCATGTTTAGTGTATGCTTATGTGCTCTCTTTCAAGCGGCACCTAAAGAATTGCATAGGAAGGCGGTCTTTAGGATACTTAGGTATCTTAAGCATACCCCTAGTGTGGGCTTGTGGTACCCTAAAGGTGCAAAATTCCATCTCTTGGGATACTGGGATTTGGACTTTGCCGGATGTCGCGTGGATCGCAAGAGTACCTCCGGTGGGTGCCACTTGCTTGGGCGTTCCCTAGTATCTTGGTCTAGCAAGAAGCAAAATTCCGTCGCCTTGTCCACGGCGGAAGCGGAATATATAGCTACCGGTGCATGTTGTGCCCAAATTCTTTATATGAAGCAAACCCTTTTGGACTTTGGTATTAAACTTGGTTGTGTGCCTATCCTTTGTGACAATGAAAGTGCGTTTAAGATAGCTAAAAACCCCGTTCAACACTCCCGCATTAAGCACATTGATATTCGCCATCATTTCTTGAGGGACCATGAAGCTAAGGGAGACATATCTTTGCGAGGTGTTAGGTCCGAAGAACAATTGGCAGATATCTTCACTAAACCACTAGATGAGAAAACTTTTTCTAGGCTAAGAAGTGAGTTAAATGTGCTAGATGCAACGAACGTCATGTAAGAATGCATCACATATAGGTCTTCTCTAACTTTCAAAGGATAGGGGTGAGCAAGGGTTGGCTTGGGATGGAGGTTCTTTTGGATTTTTCCAAGGCTTGGAGAGTGGCTCTACCTGAAGAAGCCTTTGAAAGGATCAAATTTGCCAAGATAGATTTATTTTATGCCTTGCATGATGCTTGCCATATAGACTTGCACTCATATTTAAATCTCTTGCATTATAAAATGTTTGGCATTGCATACGGTAGATTGTCACAAAGGGGAACCCACCTCATGAGAAAGAGACTTGTTTGAAATGCAATATCTCAACTCATATGATGTGGGAAGAACAAAATGTTAGGTGCATTAAAGCCTAAAGGAACATGCTTTAAAGAGATAGAAGTCTTCATCCTCTAGCTCACAAAGCATGGGCCTTACATTTTATTTGGATATTTTTTCTCCCTATTTTCTTCGGTGTTCTATTTGCTTTAAGGCTTAGCCAAGTTATTGGCAATTAGCATTTTTGAGGGGTAAGGAGTTGCCCAAAAAGTCCTAAGACATGTGTTTCTCATTGTTTGTTTGTTTGGTCAAAGGACATATATGGGATGTTGCTGTTTAGTAGTCATCGGATTATCCGATGCTCAGGCCAGACCATCATCGGATCAGTTGGTGTTCAAAGACCAAGAGCCAGCTCAGTCAGTATCTCAATTCAACCGACGAGTTCATTCTGAAAAACATCGGTCCATCCGATGTTCACTTTTCTGGAACTGTGCCAAATTCCAACGATGTTATTCCCTTCAACGTCGGTCCATCCGGTGTCAACGGTACCTTTTGAAAACCCTTACTGTGACATTCGACCGATGCCTCTATCTTTTAACGTCGGTCCATCCGGTGTTAAATTTTTGGCTAGGGTTTGGGACCCACTTTTTAAACACCCCTTTGCCTCCCTCCTCTTTCAATTCGTCATCGCTCTGAGCACTCAGGGTTCTTAGGCACTTGGATCCCTTTTTGGTGTCTTGATGCCAAAGGGGGAGAAGAGTTAGAGAGTCAGGGGGAGGGTTGCTTAGAGGGTTGCTTAGTCTCAGGGGGAGTCTCTATCTTTTGTAGTTTGGTGCTTATCTTTGTAATTTGGTGTTTTTGCTACTCATTTGCTATTTATTGAGTATTCATGTGCCACTTATTCTCTTGAGTTATTAATCGATTGAGCTTTCGCGTTATTACTCTCTTTTGAGTCTTATGCCAAATCTTGTACTCATTGCATATCTTCTTGAGTATCGTACTATCAAATTCATTATTATGCCTCATTGCTGTGTTGTCATCAATCACCAAAAAGGGGGAGATTGAAAGCATCTAGGCCCCCATGAGGTACGGTTTCTGTGATTAATGACAACCATTGGATTTTACTAATGAATTTGTGGATGCAAGGTCTCCCAATCAAATGAAATCCATATGAATATGAATATCAACCACTGATCATTGGAGACCCCTAAAAATCATTTTATGAGATCAATAAATGTTTTGAAGACTAGAAGTAAAAGCTCATATGTCAAAGTCATTCAACCATAAATGACAACACTCAATGCTTGACAATCATCAGAAGAATACTTACAACAAGTGTATAATAGGTCAATCGAGAAAATTCCAAAAGAATCACTTAGAAACAACTCGAAGCAAACAAAATCAACTCACCGGATCAACCGATGTTTCCAGAGAACAACACATCGGTTGAGTTGGTTCAGCAGAAGAAGAAGACCTCAGAACAATGCACTCACCGGATCATCCGATGTTAAGGGCAAAGCTACATCGGTCCATCAGTACAGTAAGCAATATCCTTGGACTAAGTGTAGCACCAGATCATCCGATGTACAACAATGAACACATCGGTCAATCACTCCAGTAAGCATCAAGTCTTAACAATTTCTGGAGGAAGAGCCACCGGATCATCCGACGAGAAGACAAGTGCAACATCGCTCTAACAACGGTCATATCTGACACAGTGACATCAGCTAATTTGGCTTTGACCGATGATAACTGAAGGGGAGACATCGGATCATCCGGTGTTCGTAGAGCAGTGATGTTAGCCTACTTTTCCAACGGCTATTTCATGGAGGTTGGCTATTTATACCCCTTCAACCTGTCAAATCGATAAGTCTTGATCACAACACATACTCTACACATCCTCAAGCATTCAAGACATTGTGCCATCACTTCTACATCTTTTAGACCACTTACACACCAAGAGATAGGCTAGAACTAGCTAGAGAGAGAGCTTGTGTGCCTCCATTCTTGGTGAGTGGAATCTCTAGTGTAGTGAGAGCTGTAAGGGAGTGTCCCTTGGTGTTTGTAACTGGGAGAGACTTTCGGAGCATGCCAAGACGGTTGTGGAAGCCCGGAGGATCCAAGTTGTACAGGCTTGTGCTCCACCTTGCCGATGTTGGCAAACGAAGAAAGATAGTGAAGATCCCTAGTCTCGGTGACTTGGGTGTGGCTATACCCTTTGGTGGGTGCCGCGACGTGGATGTAGGAAGATCTTGACAATCTTGCCGAACCATGGGATAAATCCCCGTGTCTCCTCAGGAGTTTGCATGCTCTTCCTCTCCCTTACACTTATGCATTTCGTATATCGCAAAGTCACTATTCATTTGAATGCATAGATTGGTTGCATAGGGAATTGGGCTTTTAGTAACTAAGTTTTACTGCTTTAAATTTTGAAAAGAAGCCCAATTCACCCCCCCTCTTGGGCATTCAATCCTTACACCTAGTTATTGCGTGTTTTAGCCTTAGCGTTGAATAGTAAATTGATAAAGGACTCTTTAAGTTTTCGAGACATGTACAGATATGCATAGGTTTCTTTTCTAATTTAAGAATTATGGCTGTTCAAAGTTTAGAAATTTTCTAGCTGTTTCAGATAGCACTGTACATAGGTACTAACTTCAACTCCAGTTTCGAATTAGTTCTAAACCAAATTTGAGGTAAAAATGAATAGAAAAGTTGTAGAATAGATCTTCCCCTTTCAAAAAATGTATCACAATAGACTAGAAGAGCTTTCTACAGATAATTATGGCAAAAATTCAGATGCTTGTTCATATAGTTTCAGAACAGCAACTGATTTAGTTAGAGAAGATTTTCATCACCTTACAAAGGTCTATGGCTTGAAGGTCAATACAAAAGTTACAGAATACTTCAAGATCTTTCCAAAAAGTATGCCTACCCTTTTCGCTACAGAAGGATAACCAAGGATGCTACCCTTTTTGAATTCTCAAACCCTAACCAAGGAAATCTATGCAAGGCATCATTTGACTCGGCCGGCAACGAGGGCGAGGAGGGAGGCGGCACGGGGATGGAGGAGGGAAGTTCGAAGGGTTTAAGGTTTACCGTGAAGCTCGGTGGCGACGACAATGAATTCGCTCGGCGTACCTGGAAGTGACGAGGGCAAAGCAAATGGACAACGGTGAAGCTTGGTGGCGACGGCAAAGCTCGGCGGTGACGGCGAAGCTTGGCGGCGACGGCAGCAAACACTTGGCGGCAAACGAAATTTTGGCAACTTGACGGCATCTAAGTGTTTCGCCCGCGTTAGGTTTTTCCAATGCAGCCCGAGGGTTATATATAGACGCCTATTTTCTCAGGTGGATCTTAAGTACCGACCGCCTGGGAGGAGGGTTATCTCAGGCGGGTTTTACTTACCAACCGCATGCGATTATCTCAGGCGGTTGGTAAATAAAACCTGCCTGAGACAAACATCTTCTTTGGCAGTTATTAAGTATTAACCGTCTGAGAAGATCTTTGCTTCTTCTTAATTAATATTCTTGATTAAATGTGAGGCCCTTAAAAAGGCAAAATTCCACTTTCTTGTAATATTATTGATTAGTAAAGGTTACCATTAAATTTTACTTCATAAATCCTTTGAAATTGGTCAGAACATAAAAAAACATATAACAATTGCTATTTTTCATTTTTCTATCTTGATGAATATAATGATTTTTTCATTTATTTTTTCAATGGACATTTTAATTCATCATACCAACCTCTATGTATTTTTTCAGATTTTTTTAAATTTTTTTGAATCAATGTGTGTTCATAATTTGATGAATGCCTCATATGTATATGAGCATTTAGTTAGGATGATAGATAATTTGAATTTTGACATGTTGGAATGCTTTAAAAAAATTAACAAAATTCATACATGTATAAATAATACAAATATGTTCATACAAACAAATTTCAGTGAAGGATCTTTTTTTAGGAGATACACAAAAGTGAATAATATGTGAGTAGAAATTAATTTGATATTTACCAAAACATTACAATGTCAGCTACAAGTTTTAAAATATTTAGTTCGGGTGGTAGATGTTAATTTTTGAAAATTATAGAAGAAAGAATAATCGAATTTGGACTCAATTTGCAAAATCTATACATGTTTGAGTATTTATATTCGAATCTAAATAAAAAAGAAGCAAGGGAAAAGGAAACTGATGAACATGCTCGGGCATTATCTCAGGCGGTTGGTAAGTAAAACCCGCGTGAGATAAACATCTTCTCAAGCGGTTATTAAGTATTAACCGCCTAAGAAGATCTTTACTTCTTCTTAATTAATATTCTTGATTAAATATGGGGCCCTTAAAAAGGCAAAATTCCACTTTCTTGTAATATTATTGATTAGTAAACGTTACCATTAAATTTCACTTCATAAATCCTTTGAAATTGGCTAGAACATAAAAAACATACAACAATTGCTATTTTTCATTTTTCTATCTTGATGAATATATTGATTTTTTCATTTATTTTTTCAATGTACGTTTTTATTCATCATACCAACCTCTATGTATTTTTTCAGATTTTTTTTTAATTTTTTTGAATCAATGTGTGTTCATAATTTGATGAATGTCTCATATGTATATGAGCATTTAGTTAGGATGATGGATAATTTGAATTTGACATGTTGGAATGCTTTAAAAAAATTAACAAATTTCATACATGTATAAATAATACCAATCGTCTAAGAAAAAGTTAAAAACCGTCTGTGAAAAACGGACGCCAATATGAAGACCCCTTACCACAGTCAAAATGTAACCCTAGAGAATTTGTATCGACGCCGCAAGGCTGCCGAATTTTCCCTGCGCCGCGCCGCCGCCCAGACCGTATTGCCGCGCCACCGCTCCGCCGCACAGCCCGCACTACCGCGCCGCCGCTCAGCCCGCCACCGCCACGTCTCCACCCAGCCGGCCCACCGTGCTGACGCCTCTGCAAGGTAAATGTAGTTTCCTTACTTTTTCTTTGTATATTTTCATTAGCTGATAAGCTGCTAGTTTTGTGTGTTTTGGTATATGGATTGTGTCCTTTTGGATGTGTAAGGACTGTATGGATTGTGTTCTGGTATATTGATGTATGGACTATATGGATTGTGTCCTTTCTGTGTGTTCTGCTAGTTCGGTCTTTTAGATATTGATGTATGGACTATATTGTAATAAGCTTATTGTAGTTTGTACCTATTATGTGACATGAATATGATGTTTAATTAACAGATGATATTGTAATATATATAAAATGTATGAAGTTTACTCGAACTTGTAATTGTAGTTTTATGTGTTTTCCTTTTCAATATGTTACTCGTGTGTGCGTACCTCCTGCTTGCATATATTTCGAAGGAGTGATTAGGGTTAGCTTTCTAGAGATGGTTCTATAACTCACTCATTTAGTTACCATTGTTGGATGGGATCCGACGTGAAGATATAACGGATCGGATCCCACTCATATGATACAGTCTTGTTATGTCTCTGTAAATTCATTTTATAGAAGACCTTTAGGGAATATTTGTGGCCAAATTTTGTAAATGTGACAAAAAATCTATTATTGAAGCACGGACCGTCGAGCGTGGATGTATAACATGCCAAGACCCGATCCTATGTACATTCATAATGTTGCAAATTTTATTGAAGCATCCAAGAGACATGCGAAGTTGCAAAAGATAGATGACATATTATGTCCATGTATCGAATGCGAAAATAAGATTGCTTGGACAGATACTATAGTAATCCAATCTCATTTGGTGAAAAGAGGTTTTAAAAAAACAACACAATATGGACAGAGCATGGTGAGTTAGATACACATGATGTGGATGAAGATGATGAGAGAAGTTCAGATGATGATGATAATGTTCATATCGATGATGGTAGTGACAATCAAGATGGTGATGATGATGATGAGTTCGATTGTGAGGAGATGTTGCGTCACATTGACCCATATGTATTGGCTTCTATGGAAGCAAGAAAATGTTTAAGTAAAATGGAGACATTGCAGAATGCGGCGATAGAGCTTTTATATGATGAATCAAACGGTTGTGATAAAGAGTTTACTACATTGCGTGCAGTCTTAGAACTACTAAAGTTGAAAGCTACGCACGGATGGTCCGATTGTAGTTTCTCTAATCTTTTGAATCTTATGGCAGAAATTCTTCCAAATCCAAATAAACTACCCAGAAGCACTTATAAAGCGAAGAAACTTCTTTGCCCGATGGCACTAGGTGTGACAAAAATACACGCTTGTGTGAACCATTGTATTCTGTATCGCAAAGAGCATGAGCTCGCAACTAGATGCCCCATTTGTGGTGTCAGTAGATATAAGAAGGACTACAATCACTAGTATGTTACCAACATGAAAAAGTCTCAGAAGGATAAGAAGTTTATTATTGGTTCTGAAGGTGACAATGACGATACATCTGGCAATGCAGACGGGAAGAATAAGAGAAAAATTTCTGCCTTGGTGATGTGGTATCTTCCGGTAATTGATTGCTTGAAGCGTTTGTTCTCAAACCCTAGGGAGGCTGAACTTATGCGTTGGCATTACGAGCAATGCAAGAAGAATGAAAAACATATTCAACACCCTGGTGATGCAACGCAGTGGAAAAATTTTGATATTCAGTATCCAGAATTTGCAAGGGAAATCAGAAATGTGAGGTTTGCCTTGGGTACAGACGAAATGAATCCGTTTGGTGAAAAAAGGAGCATACACAGCACATGGTTCGTAGTCTTAACGAAGTACAACCTACCGACGTGGTTGTGTCACAAAAGGAAACATATGTTGTTATTTGTTCTTATCCAAGGTCCGAAACAACCCGACATCGAAATTGATGTATTCTTGGAACCTTTAATGGAAGATATGGAGAAATTGTGGAATGAAGGGGTACGTACATGGGATGAGTACAAGTGGGAGTATTTCACGCTAAGAGCAATGATATTCGTTACCATGCATGATTATCCCGGACTGTTTACATTATCGGGACAAATGAAAGGGAAGAAAGGTTGTGTAAGGTGTGTGGATAGAACTGGATTTCTATACCTCACTTCATCCAGAAAGACGGTGTACATGAGACACCGATGGTTCTTGACAGATACACACAAGTATAGGAAGATAAAAGAACAATTTGATAACAAAATCGAAAAAGATATTGCACCAAAACCTTACAGTGGAAAACTTGTGTTCGAAATGGTCAAGAACATTCATATTGCTTTCGGTAAGGGCAAAAAATGTAATGGAATTAAGAGAAAGAAAAGTACATCTTCGGATGATACAACTGACATGGCTTTCAAGAAACAATCAATTTTTTCAAGTATCTTCCATATTGGAAGAATCTGGAATTTTGCCATAGTATTGATTTGATGCCCGTTACAAAGAATATATTTGTCAGCATCATTGGGACCTTGCTGGACATGCCGACGAAAACAATGGACGTATTAAATTCACATATGGACCTAGTAAATCTTGATTTGAGACCAGAGCTTCATCCAGTAGAAAAGGTGAACGGGAAGCATTACCTTCCCCCAGCCGGCTACAACTTGACGCTAGAAGAGAAAAAAGAAATTTGCGAATGCTTGCGTGGGATGAGTTTCTCATCCAATATCCACAAACTAGTCTCGATGAAAGACTTGTCTTTATTCGGTTATAATTCTCACGACTGTCAGATGATGATGACAGTGTTCCTTGCCATTGCAATAAGAGTCATCAACCTGAGCATTTAAAAGTTGTCATCACACGTTTGTGTTACTTCTTTAGTGTAGTATTGCAAAAGGTGATAGCACGTGAAGATTTAGACTATCTGAAAACATACATCGTCGAGACTATGTGCAAGCTTGAGATGTGTTTCCCACCATCCTTTTTTGATATGCAAGTACACCTAATCATACATCTTGTTGATTAGATAAAAGCATTGGGGCCACTATATTTACATCATATGTTTTCGTTGGAGAGATATTTAGGAGTATTAAAAGGTTATGTTCGGAACTGTGCTCACCCAGAGGGTTCAATTATGGAAGGATACACCACTGAAGAAGTGATTGAGGGTTGCACTGATTACATCAAAGATGGAAAATCGATAGGTGTGCCTATACCATTAGATGAGGGTAGACTACATGGGAGAGGCAAAGTGGGTAAGAAAAATTTCATCGTTCAAGATTACAAGAATGTACACCATGCACATTTTGGTGTACTACAACAGCTCGCAATAGCTGAGTCGTACATCGAGGAACACCAAATTGAGCTTCGTGATAAAAACCAAGACCGCACAGAGGATTGGATCATGAAAGAGCACAGAAGATGTTTCACTGAATGGTTAATAAACAAAAATATACCATACGGAAACACTATAGAGGAGGCAACAATGAAGAATTTAGCTTCTGGCCCATCTGCTTTGGCGACATCATGGCAAGCATATGACATCAATGTTTACACATTTTACAAAATAGTGGTGTTCGTATTGAGTCTTACGATTCACAAGGGCAAAAGACCACATACTTCGGGTTCATAGAGGAAATATGGGAACTCGATTATGGCGAAAGAATGGTAATGCCCATATTTAAGTGCCAATGGGTCAAACATCCTGATGGTGTGAAAGTGGACAATTACAGGCTGACACTGGTAGACTTGAATAAAGTGGGTTATAAGGATGACCTGTGGGTTCTTGCCGATAGTGTTGCACAAGTTTTTATGTTCAAGATCTAGAAACTGAGAAGATGCACGTAGTTGTTTCTGGAAAGCAAAATATTGTTGGGGTTGAGAATATGGGAGATAATGAAGAGAAATATAATCAGTATGAGGGGATGTACCTTTTCACCGAACCAGAAAACATCAAGCGCGTAGAGAGAAGCATTAAAAAGAATTTGAAACCCTATATACGAGAAGATGTCAATGCTGGAAAAAATGTATGATATATATTGTATATATTTGTATCTTCTAAAATCAACTTAGAACAATGCTCTATTTCAGCTTTAGATAGCATGTTTCGAACATTATTAAATTCAGCTTCTATTTTGAACATTATTAAATTCAGTATGTGTATATAAATTTCTTCTGACCTATGATGATTAGGCTTGCCTTCCAACAGCTCGGTTCCAAACAACATCTAGAAGCACAACTCTTGAAGCTCCTGTCAAGCTAATCCCTTCACAGCAAGCTCTTTTAGATGCAAGTAACACCCGAGACTCATCATTTGGTTTGTTAAAAGCTTCAATTGAAGTCTGACGATACTTCCCGTCCATTTGAGGGCTTGTTTGGATAGGAGTGGATCAACTTCAATATAAGTGGTTTGAGGTGGATTGAGGAGAAAATTAGTTTATTCTTCACACCAATCCACTTCAATCCAATTAGATTGAGTACACCCAAACAAGTCATGAAAGATTTCTTTCTCTTCTCTCCATTTTAAAAACTTACGAAGATGCTACTTTATCAGTTCTAATGGCTGAATATATTGACTACAAATTAGTACCATCTCTCTTAGTGCTTCACACAAGCGACTGTGACACCCGGTTCCGGAAATAAACCAAGTAAATGCGTATGTGTGCCCAGGATGTTCAATGCACATACACGAGTGCATTCACAAAAGAGTATACAGAAAATTACCACAGAACAAGATTAATTAACCACTTTTATTACACAAACCATATTATCCTTGAATACAAACTCTAATGAATATTAATGATAAGTTCAACTAATGCAGTGGAAATAAACTAATTAAGCAAACTAAACAGCTAGGCAGCATAAGCAATAGGGCATAGCGCAACTCCAATCAACACCATAGACAAGCTGACGGTAGACACGGCCTAGAACTCCGCATTATCGCCATTAAACTCCCAATCCTGACCTGCAACTATTGGGGGGGATTGCAAGAGTGAGTACATGTCGTACTCAGCAAGTGTGGAAAGTATGACATGTAGCTGATTCAAATGATGAATATAATAATGGTTGAGTGCTGAAAAGTACATTAAAACATTTAGAAAAGCAATATATTACATGTATGTGAAGTAAACCCATTATAATCATAAGTAATATCACAATACCAATCTGAATTCATTACCATCATCAATAATTCCAGATTTCACCATTTGCCAATAACTATATTCAATACTAGAAATTAATCCATAACCAGCCATAACCAGTACCAACCCATAACAATTCCAAATACCATCCCAATACCGAGTTCCCTCTAGTCATGTGAGGGTCCAGGTTGCTCATAACCGGGAGCACGGCTATCATGATAGTTTTAGACACACTTTGCAAAGGTTGTACCGCTTTACCCACGTGTTTGTTATTTCATCACCTTTCGATGACTATAGAATCTCAATTATGCCGTCTCACACTTCCGTAGGTGTGTGGCCAAGAGATCACAAAAAAGCCTTTATAAAGGGATTACTAGCCTATTTAGACCCCACTGAGGTTTCACCGGTGGTGACGTCTCCAACTGAGCACATCTTCAACCAAGGGCCCCCTCTTGAGCCATTCGGATCCCAGGGTAGTCCCACCAATGATCAACAAACCCAATCCGACTACCCCTTCTCCGAGCAGCCTTAATGGTCAAAATAGCACCGGTAAAGCCCTAATTAATCAGCTATGCCGCATCCAGTGGCACTGTAAATCCTGGATGGTCGCTCAACGAACTGGTCGTTAGATCTAAAGCAAGTAATCCACCATACATCCAACCCATCCAGATACCAGGCTTGCTTAGATCACCCATTACCATATCAGATTTAACCAGTTCATGTCAACCACAATCTCATTAATGCATAATTAAATTAATTAGTGTCGTTGTTCTTCCATCCCAATTAATTAAGTGAAGCAAAAAGGTAAAAATCCCATCTCGACTCTCTACCATATATCCCAGGTGACAAGGGTGGTTAAGCAAATCTAGTAAACTTCCTATCATAGGATTCCCATCAAATTGACACAAGCATGCATTTTTACAAACAAAACATTTATTTCCAAACAGGATCAATATGCTTCAAGGACACTTGCCTTGCTCTTTCTGTTGGTTCGGGTCAAAGCCTTCAAACTCTTGGTGCTGTAGATCCTCCGTGGCACTCTCTAGCGCAAATCCTTCTAATCCACACAATAAACATACAAGACAAGAAAAACAATCGAATAGTGCACAAATATTACTCAATATGACATGACATGCATGATTGATGCAAATGCAATGTACTCCCTCCGTCCCATTCCAACTCTATTTCTGGAAATGGTCAAAGTCAAACTCATTTAAGTTTGACCAAGTTTATGTAAAAATATATAAATCTCTAAGATATAAAATAAATATGTTGTGAAAATATAATTCATGGTGAATCTAATAGTACTAATATAGTGTTACGAAAGATAATATTTTTTCGTGTAGATTTGGTCAAAGTTAGATTAGTTTGACTTTGACTAATTCCAGAAATAGAGATGGAATGGGACAGAGGGAGTAGAACTTATTAGTAGATTGCTTTTAATGATTACTAACTAGTTCTAATAGATTTAACAAGTTTATACAGGTTTGGATTTGATTAGATTTACTTTTAGAATCAATTCAACACAATTCAGTCAGCAAAATCAGACTAATCTGCAGAAGGCCGGACTAGTCCGCACTTCGCAGAACTAGCAAACTAGGGTTTTCTAGATCGACGTGAATTTGGAGATTTGGGGTTGTATTCACGTAAGGAAAAGAGAATAGAAGGTATACCAGGTGTTTAGAACTCCAATGAACCAAGAAACTTGGAGGCAACACTTGGATCTTGATGATCTAGGGTTGGGGATGAACTTGGAGATGAATTGGTGATGAAGAAAGAAAGCTTGGTGGAGATCTTGATCCTCTTTTGTTTCCTCCTCTTCTTCTTCTTGGTTGGGATCTCCTCCTCCCTCCTTCATGGTGGCTCTCCACGAACTAGGGTTTGGGTGGGGTGGAAAAGTGGCAAATAGATGTCAAGTCAAGGGGTGGGGTTGTTTATATAGAGGTGGAGGCTAGGGTTAGATGAATTTCGAGTTTGAGAGGAGTAGAGGCCGTTTTAGGGTCCCACATGGGCTCTAAAAGAGTTAGGCATGACGTCCCTAGGCCCACTTAACATGAACCCCAAGAAACAAGTCGTAAAACAAAAGATCGATTCGGAGTCGTGAAATATCGGACAAGTCCAAAAAGGACCGGACTAGTCCGAAAATGTCCAGAGAGAAAATTGGACAAGTCTGGACTAAAATCGGACAAGTCTGACTTTAGTCAGAGAGGAAAACGGACAAGTCCGCTAGAACACAGGACTAGTCCGGAAAAGTCTAGGTACTTAGCAAATTTCAAGGATTCTTGGAATATCGGACTAGTCCGCACAAAATCAGACAAGTCCGAAAGTTTCCAGAGGCAAAATTGGACTGTCCGCAGCAAAAATGGACAAGTCCATTTTTTGTCAGAGAGAAATCAGACTAGTCCTCACTAAAATCAGACTAGTCCGCAATTTTCAGCATTTTAAGTGTGGTTTTGTTCCAAATCAATTTTAAATGTTCCAAATAAATTTTAAACTCGTTCCTCTTGATGTGGAGCATGTATATGAATGTATGTAGGACATGATGCATGAAAATGAGGGTGTTACAAACCTACCCCCCTTAAAATGAATCTCGCCCTCGAGATTCGACGCGGAAGAGAAGAGATAGGGAAATTCCTTCTTGAGATCATCCTCCAACTCCCATGTTGCTTCTTTTTCTGTGTGGTGCTTCCATTGAACTTTACACCATCGAATAACCTTGTTCCTTATGACTCTCTCCTTGGTTTCCAAGATTTTGATCGGTTGTTCGGCGTAAGTCAAATCTTCCTCTAGTTCCAGTTCTTCCATTGGCACTTATTCTTCTGGTACTCTCAAGCACTTCTTGAGCTGGGAGACATGAAACACATCATGCACATCTGAAAGATGAGTTGACATCTCCAACTTATACACTACTTCGCCTCTTTTTTCCAAAATCTTGAATGGTCCAATGTAGCGAGGTGCTAGCTTGCCTATTATGTTAAACCTCTTATGACCCCTCATCGGTGACACCTTGAGGTAAACAAAATCTCCCACTTCAAAGGTTAATTTCCTTCTTCTAGTCCGCATAGCCCTTTTGTCTTGATTGGGCAGCTCTCAAGTTTTCACGAATTATTTGGACTTGCTTTTCGGCTTCTTGCAACACATCCGGACCAAATACTTGAGTTTCTCTTGCCTCATTCAAGAATAAAGGTGTCCTACACTTCCTTCCATAAAGCGCTTCATAAGGTGACATCTTCAAACTTGCTTGGTAGCTATTGTTGTATGAAAATTCTGCATATGGCAAGCACTTGTCCTAACTTTTCCCATGCCTTAAAGCACAAGCTCTTAACATGTCCTCTAAAATCTGACTGGTCCTATTGGTTTGTCCATCCGTTTGAGAGTGATATGCTAAACTAAAATTCAACCTCGTTCCCAAAGCTTTATGTAACTTTTTCTAAAACCTAGAAGTGAATTGTGAACCTCTATCCGAGACTATCTTCTTTGTAACTCTATGCAAACATACTATTATTCCCATGTACAGTTCCGCCAATTTCTGTCCATTATAGGTGGTCTTGATAGGAATAAAGCGAGCTGACTTAGTTAACCGATCCACAATTACCCAAATTGAGTTGTAACCGGACTGAGTACATGGTAAACCAACTATAAAGTCCATACCGATTTCTTCCCACTTCCATTTCGGAATCTTTAATGGTTGCAATATTCCAGCTGGCCTTTGATGTTCCGTCTTGACTCGTTGGCACACATCACACAATGCTACATATTTAGCTATGTCCTTCTTCATGCTAGCCCACCAATAGCAAGTCTTCAAATCTTTGTACATCTTCGTACAACCGGGGTGAATTGAGTAAGGTGAGTCATGTGCCTCTTTTAATATTGTCTTTCAAATATGCTTCACATTAGGCACGACAATCCTTTTTCCCAGCCATAAGGTACCATGTTCATCCTCATCAAATCTGAATTCTCTCCCCTCTTGTGTCCTTTCCTTGATTTCCTGAATTTCCTCATCCTTGGTCTGTGCCCCTCGAATTTCTTGCTCCAATGTTGGGTTTAACTCCATTATTCCCATTTCATTCACAAATCCGAGGTTCAACCTTTTGAACTCCTTACATAACTCGGATGGCAACTCTCGAACCGTGAGTTGATGACTTACTCCTTTTCTACTCAAAGCATCGGCCACTACGTTGGTTTTTCCTGGATGATAGTTGATCCCCAAATCATAATCTTTGATGAGCTCCAACCATCTTCGTTGCCTCAAGTTCAGATCCTTTTGTGTGGAGATATACTTAAGACTCTTGTGATCCGTATAAATTTCAAACCTATGTCCAAGGATGTAGTGTCTCCAAATCTTTAATGCATTTACCACGGCTACAAGTTCCAATCGTGCGTTAGATAATTCTGTTAAGGTTTCTTCAATTGACTCGATGCATAGGCGATCACTTGACCTTCTTGCATGAGCACACATCTAAGTCCTTGTCTCGATGTGTCACAATAAATATCGAAACTCTTGCTTACATCCGGCAATATCAAAACGGGGGCTGTTGTTAACCTCTTCTTCAACTCCTCAAAACTGTTTTGACAAGCTTGAGTCCATTGGAAAGCCTTTCCCCTTCATTAGCAATTCCGTAATTGGCTTGGCTATCTTGGAGAAGTCCTTGATGAATCGACCGTAATATCCAGCCATTCCAAGAAAACTCCTTATTTCCTTTACATTCTGCGATGGTTCCCACTTCAACACGTCTCTCACTTTTTCAGGATCAACCGAAACTCTTCCTCCTGAGATGATATGACCCAAAAACGACACCTCTTTCAACCAAAACTGAAACTTGTTGAACTTGGCATACAATTGATGCTCCCTCAATTTCTACAGCGTAAGCCTCAAGTGTTCCTCATGTTCCTTCTCATCCTTCGAGTAGATCATAATGTCATCAATAAACACCACAACAAACTTATCCAACTACTCTATGAAGACCTTATTCATGAGGTACATAAAGTACGCAGGTGCACTGGTCAAACCAAAGGACATCATGGTGTACTCATAAGATCGAAACCGTGTCCTAAAAGCTGTCTTGGGTATGTTCGATGGTCTAATCTTCATTTGAAAGTATCCCGACCTCAAATCAATCTTAGAGAAGACACAAGCACCCTTCATTTGATCAAACAAGTCTTCTATGCGTGGCAAGGTGTACTTGTTCTTGATTGTTACCTCGTTGAGAGCTCGGTAATCTACACACATCCTTTGGGATCCATCCTTCTTGTCCACAAATAGAACATGCGCTCCCCAAGGTGAAGATCTTGGGCGAATAAAACCCTTCTCTAGTTGCTCTTGAATCTGCTTCTTGAGCTCCGCTAATTCCATAGGAGGCATCCTATACGGCCTCTTAGCTATAGGTGCAGTTCCAGGTATTACATCGATAACAAACTCAATATCTCGATCAGGTGGCATACCTGGCAACTCGTCTGAAAAAACATCCAAAAATTCACACACCACCAAAATCTCCTCAATTACGGCACCGTCCATATGATTTAGCTCCAATTGCTTCGGTGCAGTTTGAGATGCTTCAAATTCTACGGTGATGCCTTCCTCATTGGTCAACTTCACCGTCTTCGTGGAACACTCAATAACTCCATTGTGCTTCCTGAACCAGTCCATACCAAGTATAATGTCCAATCCTTGAGAATCCAAAACAATGAGGTTGGCGGAGAAGTCTACCCCCTTATTCTAATGCTTACTTTTGGACATACTATATTTGTCCTCATCTCTCCTCTAGGAGACTTAACCAATAGAGTAAACTTCATATGAGAGATAGGCAAACTATACTTGGCAACATACTTCGATGCAATGAATGAATGCGATGCTCCAGAATCAAATAACATAGTCATAGGGTTGGAGTTCGCGAGAAACATACCAATGACCACATCATCTGCTTGTTGAGCATCCTCCGTAGAGACATGGTTCATATTGCCACGAGCAAAAATGTTTTGTCCATGATTCCCTTGCGGTTGTCCTCCATTGGGTCTTGGGTTTTGCCTCGGCGCATTGCTTCCTTGACCAAGGCCTGACTTAGGACATTGATGCGCAAAGTGTCCGACTTCTCAACAAGTATAGCACTTCTTAACTCCCCCAGAATTATTGGGACGAACTTGGTTTTGAGCATTGGCACCAGGATAGTTGGCATGAGGTGCAAAAGACATTAGAGGCCTAGGTGCTTGCATAATAGGGCGCTGCTGCACGAACTGAGCTGGGCGCGGTGCATAACCGAGGCCCTGTATAGGAGTAGAGGAGCTGTAATATGGTGCATTAGGAGGTGCAAAGCGAGGGCGCACATTACTTCCTTGTTGCTGTCCTTTATATGGCGCCTTCCTCTTGTTCTCTTGCTCCATCTCACGGACCTTATTCTCCACAACAATTGCTTTGTCCACAAGCTTCTGGAAATTTGCATAGTCACAGTTGAGTAGTTGCACTTGGATTTCATTGTTCAAGCCCCTCATGAACAAGTATTGTTTCCGGCTGTCCCGGCTCACATCCTCAGGTGCATACCTTGAGAGTTGAGTGAACTTGTTGAGATATTCACCAACGCCCGATCTTCCTTGCCTCAAGTTCTCAAATTATTGCCTCTTCGAAATCATAACACCTTCCGGCACATAATGAGAACGGAAGCTCTCTTTGAATTCCACCCCAGTGATCCTCTCCTAATTCTCATGAGCATTGCAATATGAATCCCACCAATCCGCAGCTGCTCCAACTAGTTGATGATAAGCAAATAAGACCTTCTCCCGGTCACTGCATTGGACAATAGCAAGCTTCTTCTCCACGGACTTGAGCCAATCATCCGCATCCATAGGGTCAGCGGCTTGAGCAAAGGTTGGCGGCCTAGTCCTCATAAACTCTCCCAATCGATTATAAGGAGGTGGGGGTGGCGGTGGAGGCATGTGGGGCTGATTGTTAATGTTGCCAGCCTGCAGCTGTCCCATAGTTTGTATCATGGTCTGCATGAGCTGGTTCTGCATAGCCATTAGCTGCTCGATATTGGTAGCTCCATGAGCAGGTCCTTGTCCATTGTTGTTCTAAGGTGCTCCATGGTTCTCCTCCTCATCATTAGCATCACTCTGGTTGCGAGTCATCACCATCTGGAGAAAAGCAATAGGTAAGAATTAGAAAACGTCCCCAACTATATGCATCAAGGGATATGAAACTAGACAACTAACTAGCCTGCGTGGACATGGCAATGCTAAAGCATCCCAAAATCCTCTATAATGCACACAAGCAAACAATATATATAGCAAACCACACACCAAGCAAGAACACATCGATTCCTCAATGCTCTATGTGCTCTAAAGTGTCCTTTCTATCTAGGTTGCGTCCTACGGTCAACCTGTGGCTTTGATACCAATCTGTGACAACCGGTTTCGAAAATTTAACCAAGTAAACGCATATGTGTGCCCAAGATGTTCAACACACATACACGAGTGCATTCACAAAAGAGTATTCAAAAAATTACCACAGAACAAGATTAATTAACCACATTTATTACATAAACCATATTATCCTCGAATACAAACTCTAATGAATATTAATGACAAGTTCAACTAATGCAGCAGAAATAAACTAATTAAGCGAACTAAACAGCTAGGCAGCATAAGCAATAGGGCATAGCGCAACTCCAATCAACACCACAGGCAAACTGATGGTAGACACGACCTAAAACTCTGCATTATCGCCATTAAACTCCCAATCTTGACCTACAACTGTTGGGGGGGAATAGCAAGAGTGAGTACATGTCGTACTCAGCAAGTGTGGAAAGTATGACATGTAGCTGATTCAAATGACGAATATAATAATGGTTGAGTGCTGAAAAGTACATTAAAACATTTGGAAAAACAATATATTACATGTATGTGAAGTAAACCCATCATAATCATAAGTAATATCATAATACCAGTTTGAATTCATTACCATCATCAATAATTCCAAATTTCACCATTTGCCAATAACCATATTCAATACCAGAAATTAATCCATAACCAGCCATAATCAGTACCAACCCATAACAATCCCAAATACCATCCCAATGCCGAGTTCCCTCTAATCATGTGACGGTCCATGTTGCTCATAACCGGGAGCACGACTATCATGATAGTTTTAGACACACTCTGCAGAAGTTGTACCGCTTTACCCACGTGTTTGTGATTTCATGACCTTTCGATGACTATAGAATCTCAATTATGCCGTCTCACACTTCCGTAGGTGTGTGGCCAAGAGATCACAAAATAGACTTTATAAAGGGATTACTAGCCTATTTAGACCCACCTGAGGTTTCACTGGTGGCGATGTCTCCAACTGAGCACATCTTCAACCAAGGGTCCCCTCTTGAGCCATTCGGATCCCAGGGTAGTCCCACCAATCATCAACAAACCCAATCCGACTACCCCTTCCCCGAGCATCCTTAATGGTCAAAATAGAACTGGTAAAGCTGGTAAAGCCCTAATTAATCATCTACGCCGCACCCATACTTGGCCTCGTGGTGGCACTGTAAATCCCGGATGGTCGCTCCACGAATCGGTCCTTAGATCTAAAGCAAGTAATCCACCATACATCCAACCCATCCACATACCAGGCCTGCTTAGATCACCCATTACCATATCAGATTTAACCAGTTCATGTCAATCACAATCTCATTAATGCATAATTAAATTAATTTGTGTCGTTGGTCTTCCATCCCAATTAATTAAGCGATGCAAAAAGGTAAAAATCCCATCCTGACTCTCAGCCATATATCCCAGGTGACAAGGGTGGTTAAACAAAGCTAGTAAACTTCCTATCATAGGATTCCCATCAAATTGACACAAGCATGCAGTTTTGCAAACAAAACATTTATTTCAAAACAGGATCAATATGCTTCAAGGACACTTGCCTTGCTCTTGCGGTTGGTTCGGGTCAAAGCCTTCAAACTCTTGGTGCTGTAGATCCTCATTGGCACTCTCTGGCGCAAATCCATCTAATCCACACAATAAACATACAAGATAAGAAAAAAAATCAAAGAGTGCACAAATATTACTCAATATGACATGACATGCATGATTGATGCAAATGCAATGTAGAACTTGTTAGTAGATTGCTTTTAATGATTACTAACTAGTTCTAATAGATTTTAACAAGTTTATAAAGGTTTGGATTTGATTAGATTTACTTTTAGAATCAATTCAACACAATTTAGTAAGCAAAATTGGACTAGTCTGCGGAAGGCCAGACTAGTCCGCACTTCGTAGAACTAGCGAACTAGGGTTTTCTAGATCGATGTGAATTTGGAGATTTGAGGTTGAATTCATGTTAGGAAAAGAGAATAGAAGCTATACCATGTGTTTAGAACTCCAATGAACCAAGAAACTTGGAGGCAACACTTGGATCTTGATGATCTAGGGTTGGGGATGAACTTGGAGATGAATTGGTGATGAAGAATGAAAGCTTGGTGGAGATCTTGATCCTCTTTCGTTTCCTCCTCTTCTTCTTCTTGGTTGGGATCTCCTCCTCCCTCCTTGATGGTGGCTCTCCACGAACTAGGGTTTGGGTGGGGTGGAAAAGTGGCAAATAGATGTCAAGCCAAGGGGTGGGGTTGTTTATATAGAGATGGAGGCTAGGGTTAGATGGATTTCGAGTTTGAGAGGAGTAGAGGACGGTTTAGGGTCCCACATGGGCTCTAAAAGAGTTAGGCACGATGTCCCTAGGCCCACTTAACATGAACCCCAAGAAACAAGTAGTAAAACAAAAGATCAATTCGGAGTCGCGAAATATCAGACAAGTCCAAAAATGTTCGGAGAGAAAATTGGACAAGTGTGGCCTAAAATCAGACAAGTCCGACTTTAGTCAGAGAGGAAAACGGACAAGTCCTCTAAAACACCAGACTAGTCCGGAAAAATCTAGGGACTTAGCAAATGTTCAAAGATTCTTGGAATATCAGACTAGTCCGCACAAAATCGGACAAGTCCGAAAGTTTCCAGAGGCAAAATCGGACTAGTCCGCAGCAAAAATGGACAAGTCCGTTTTTAGTCGGAGAAAATCGGACTAGTCCTCACTAAAATCGTACTAGTCCGCACTTTTCAGCATTTTAAGTGCGTTTTTGTACCAAATCAATTTTAAATGTTCCAAATAAATTTTAAACTTGTTCCTCTTTATGTGGGTTAATATTAAACATTTATATGAATGTATGTAGGGCATGATAAATGAAAATGAGGGTGTTACAGCGACGAATCATACAACTTCAATCACAAATCTTGTTTTTACCATTTTCATAGGAATTTGACCTTAATCTTTCAAGCATAGATTTATAAATAATTGAAGCCTTCTCATCAGACATGTTAATGGTAGTTACAAGTGAAGGGTGTGTCAAAGCTAATGAAATCTCAACGGGATTGAAGACAAAGAGATGCTGCATATGAGTGACAATGTCCAGGTTAGACAGCATGAAGCTATGATGGCAGCCTTCAACATGAAAACTGATGCCAAGGTTATGTTTGCATCAACCATGACATGTTGTGAGGTTATAACACATGTTCGGGCAAGCATAACCTTGGTTGCCCCCAACAAGTGTTATACCCTCATGACATGCCTTGGTTGACGCAAGCATAAACTTGGCATCACTTTTCATGTTGTTGAAAGTTGTCATCATAGCTTCACGCTGTTTAACCTGGACATTGCCACTCATATGCATGATCTCTTTATCTTCAGTCCGATTCAGATTTCATTGGATTCGACACATCCTTCACTTATAACTGCCATTAACATGTGTGATAAGGAAGTTTCACTTATTTGATAAATCTATGCTTGAAAGATTAAGGTTAAATCCCTATGAAAGTGTAAAAACAGGATTTGTGATTGAAGTTGTTCGCTTACTCGCTTGTGTGAAGCACTAAGAAAGAAGGTACACTACCAGGATTTTGGTTTATTGCAACGAAAAAAGTCGTTGCAATAGGTCGAAATTCGTCGCGATAGGTTGTTGTCGCAACAAAATAGAACGTCGCGTCGAGTTATTAGGATCGCTGAGCAAAGTTCGGACGTGGAGTTCGTGTGTGCCCGTGCGCCCTGCAAGATTCGGTCCGCTCGCGTACATGGCAATCATCAGGGCAGGGTGGTACAGTCGCGGGAACCGGGCAGTACGCCCTTGGCTGTAAGATTTGGAGCCTGAACATACGTGGCAACCATCTGGGGATGCAACTTCGGTGCTCCCGTTTGTGCTTCCATGCGTACTCCGTGCTTATGTGTCATCATCTAATTGGTTGAAGTTAAATCAGAAACTATGTTAGGTAAATGAAAGGGGTCCTGACGCCACGAAAAAGTGAATCGTGGCCACACATCCTAATTGCTACGATTCGGGTCTGTGGCCATTGATACTAACGCCACGAACCAGAGTAACGTGGCAACACATCCTAATGCAACGATTGTGTTCCGTGGCGATAGATCCTATAATGCCACGAACCAGTAATTCGTGGCAACAGATCCTAATGCAACGATTGTGGTCCCGTGGCGATAGATCCTATTGCCACGAACCAGTGAATCGTGGCAAGACATCCTATTGCAACCATTGTGTTTCATTGCATTAGTATACTGACACCACGAAAATGTGAATTGTGGCAACACATCCTAATTGCTATGATTGAGGGCCGTGGCCATTGATACTAACGCCACGAACCAGAGTATCGTGGCAACACATCCTAATGCAACGATTGTGCTCCGTGGCGATAGATCCTGTAACGCCACGAACCAGTAATTCGTGGAAACAGATCCTAATGCAACGATTGTGGTCTGTTGCATTAGCATCCTGACGCCACGAAGCAGTGAATCGTGGCAAGACATCTTAATGCAACGATTGTGTTTCATTGCATTAGTATCCTGACACCACGAAAAAGTGAATCATGGCCACATATCCTAATTGCTACGATTGGGGTCCGTGTCCATTGATACTAATGCCACGAACCAGAGTATTGTGGCAACACATCCTAATGCAACGATTCTGTTTTGTTGCATTACGGTCCAAATGCAACTGTTTGCTGATTTGTGGCAACAGATCCTAATGCAACGACTGTGTTCCGTGGCAATAAAGCTGTAACGCCACGAACCAGTAATTTGTGGCAACAGATCCTAATGCAACGATTGTGTTCCGTGGCAATAAAGCTGTAACGCCACGAACCCGAGTATTGTGGCAACACATCCTAATGCAACGATTCTGTTTTGTTGCATTATGGTCCAAATGCAACTGTTTGCTGATTCGTGGCAACAGATCCTAATGCAACGACTGTTCCGTGGCAATAAAGCTGTAATGCCACGAACCAGTAATTTGTGGCAACAGATCCTAATGCAACGATTGTGTTCCGTGGCAATAAAGCTGTAACGCCACGAACCAGTAATTCATGGAAACAGATCCTAATGCAACGATTATGGTATGTGGTGATAGATCCTATAACGCCACGAACCAGTAATTCGTGGCAACAGATCCTAATGCAACGATTGTGGTCCATTGCATTAGCATCCCGACGCCACGAATTAGTGATTCGTGGCAACAGATCCTAATGCAACGATTGTGTTTCGTTGCATTAGCATCCTGACGCCACGAAAATGTGAATTGTGGCCACACATCCTAATTGCTACGATTGGGGTCCGTGGCCATTGATACTAATGCCACGAACCAGAGTATCGTGGCAACACATCCTAATGCAACGTTCTGTTTCGTTGCATTACGGTCCAAATGCAACTGTTTGCTGATTTGTGGCATCAGATCCTAATGCAACGACTGTGTTCCGTGGCAATAAAGTTGTAACGCCACGAACCAGTAATTCGTGGCAACAGATCCTAATACAATGATTGTGTTCTGTAGCAATAAAGCTGTAACGCCACGAACCATTAATTCGTGGCAACAGATCCTAATGCAACGACTGTGGTCCGTGGCGATAGATCCTATAACGCCACGAACCAGTAATTCGTGGCAACAGATCCTAATGCAACGATTGTGGTCCGTGGTGATAGATCCTTTAATGCCAGGAACCAGTAATTCGTGGCAACAGATCCTAATGCAACGACTGTGTTCTGTGGCATTAGCATCCTGACACCACAAACTAGTGATTCGTGGCAACAGATCCTAATGCAACGATGGTGGTCCGTTGCATTAGCATCCTGACGCCATGAACTAGTGATTCGTGGCAACAGATCGTAATGCAATGATTGTATTCCGTGGCGATAGATCCTAGTGCCACGAACTAGTGAATCGTGGCAAAAATCCAAGCTTACTGCAACGATTTAGTATTCGTTGCAGCACAATCGTTGCAACAGGTTGGAATCCTTGTAGTGGTACTGATTTCTAGTCAATATATTTAGACATTAAAACTGAGAAAGGAGCATATTCCTAAGTTTTCAAATGGACTGGAGGGAAAGAAATCGTTCAAATGGATGGGAAAATCCAACCAAGGATCGTCAGACTTCAAATTGATGCTTTCAACAATCCAAATGATGAGCCACGGGTGTTACTTGCATCTACAAGAGCTTGTTGTGCAGGGATTAGCTTGACAGGAGCTTAGAAGCATCACAGGCGGTTCTTAAAAAACAACCGCCCGTGGAAATCATGTATTTTCTCAAGCGTTGGTTAATTAAGAACCTCCTGTGATGTTAGCTACATCACAGGCGGTTCTTAATTAATAACCGCCTGCGAAAATACATGATTTCCATGGGCGGTTTTTGTTTAAGAACCGCCTGTGATGTGCTGTCATCACAGACGGTTATTGTATCATTCGCCATCACAGTCGCATTTTTTTACGGACCGCCTGTGTTTGAAAAATCCAGGCGCCTGTGAAAATACTTTTTGTAGTAGTGTAATATATAATATTAAGCTATCATGCACCGATCAATTAAATATCTAAAGCTTAAATTAACGGGGAATGATGTGTATTTCATTTATACTTCAAAAAGCTGTTCACATGCATGGATGCTCTCTCATGCGTCAGTTTTTTATAATTTATTTTAATAAATAATGTTTGCTATAGGTTCTGAAGTCGAGACATAATTGTTAAGAAAGTTTTGTTCTCCAACGTGGACTTTAACCGAGTCCACCCGCACCCTAATCGGGGGTGCACAACCGTCACCACGGTCTGGCCCCCTCTCACATTGTGCCACCTATAAAAGAGACTCATTACCAGTTAACAAGAAGTTAACACTGCAAGGATTCCGGTTTATCGCAACAAAAAATTCGTCACAATAGGTCGTTTTTCGTCGCAATAGGTCACTATTGCAACGAAAAAGAGTGTGGCGATAGTTTTTACGAATCGTCGTAATAATTCCCGTGTCGATAGGTTATTGTGACGCCTTGACATCCGTGGCAAATAGTATGGTATTGCAACGATTTCACATCGCTGGTAAATAGTACGCTATTGCAATGATTTCACGTATTTCGACGATATAACGTATTGCAATGAATAGTACGGTATTGCAACGAGTTCACAATCGTGGAAAATAGTACGGTATTGCAACAATTTCATATCGTGGCAAATAGTATGTATGTTATTACAACGATTTAACGTATTGCAACAATTTAACGTATAGCAACGAATAGTATGGTATTGCAACGATTTTACATTCATGGTAATTGTATGTGATTGCAACGATTTTGCAGCTGTGGCAATAGTACGATATTGCAACGATTTCATATTGGTGACAAATAGTATGTTATTGCAACGATTTAGCGTATTGCGATGATTTAACGTATTGCAACGAATAGCATGGTATTGCAATGATTTCACATTCGTTGTAATAGTATGTGATTGCCATGATTTCTTGTTCGTGGCAAATACTACAGTACTGTAACAATTTTACATCCGTGGCAAATACTATAATATTGCAACAATTTATGGTATTGCGACGATTTATGGTATTGCAACGAATATCACGGTATTGCAACGATTTCACATTTGTAGCAAATAGTATGGAACTGCAATGATGCCACAGCCGTGGCAAATAGTATGGTACTGCGACGGTTTAACGTCCGTAGCAAATAATATGTTATTGCAACGAGTGCACAAACGTGGTGAATAGTAGTGTATTGCAACGATTTCAAATCCGTGGGAAATATTATGGTACTGCAACGATTTCACATCCGTCGCGAATAGTTGGGTATTGCAACGATTTCTTATCTGTGGCAACAGGTTCGTAATGCAATGTTTTCTGATCTGTGGCAATAGGTTTCTAATGCAATGTTTCCTGATCTGTGGCAATAGGTTCATAATGCAGCATTTTCTTATATGTGGCAGTACGGTTGTAATGCAATGTTTAATGATTTGTGGTGATAGAGGTATAATGCAACATTTTCTCATCTGTGGTAATAGTGTTGTATTGCAACATTTTCTGCATGGTGGCAATAGCAATCTAGTGCAACGTTTTTTGAGTCGTGGTCAAATGTTTATGCTGCAATATTTTGTAATTCATGGCAATAGCTTCCTATTGCAAAAATTTATCATTCATGACAAGAAATTCGTAATGCCACATTTTATAATTAGCGGTAGTAGAATCCTAATGCACCAGATTTGAAAATTAGTGGCAACAGAAGCACGAGTTTAATAATAAACATCCATCAATTGATATTGCAACACGCATAACAACACTCAAGTATTACGGTCGCGACGTCTTTGGATGTAAGTTTGCCTAAGATGACCGGGACTAACTGTTGCAGTAGGTGGCTTTTGGTGGTTCCTTGGTTGGACCTTTTATGGAGTGGTCTCCATCATCATTTTGTGCATTTCAGCCATTGAGACGCGCATGTCCTGCATTTCCTTAGCTGTTTATTCATGATCAGCTGCTATCTGACCTTGCAAGTTCTGGATTTGAACGTTTAACTTTTCATTCTTTTGGTTTATGCAGTCCATCTGGGTGGTTAAGCTATCATTTCTTCCTTCCAACTCCTGTACTATGTGATTGAGGCCTGCATTGCTATCTTCTAAGTTTTGAACTTGATCGTTGAGGTGTACAGACATCTGGAAACGCATACGTTCACGTTCAGGACCAGTTGGGTTAGCCATATAACCACGCCCCCGAACCTGTGATCCTACACAACCGATTGAGGATCTATAACAATGTTGGAAGATGTGGTTTCTCTCCTCATTTGGAATTGGGCCTCCCTGCTCAGCTTCCATGTCGTCACTTGGGCACATGCCTGGATCTATATACGAAAAGAAAAGTCACAGGTAAATTGCAAATATTTATTTAATTGGGGATTGTTTGAAGTGTTACTCACATGTACAGCTTCTCCCTGCTTGTTTGCCCAGTCACTGTTCTTCAACAAATGGCTTGCATCCCACAATTTTATGTCATTGGGTTCTTCTCCGGTCTTTGGGTCCCGCTACATAAAATACAGGTAAAATTCAACATGTCGGCATACATATTGTTTGCAGTGCAAAGTGAAAGCGTGATTTATTTTTCATATCTTCTCGTAACTAAGTTGAGTGTAGGATTTGGAGCCAAGCAAGTGACTTGCCTTTTGTCTTCTTCAACTTTGAGAATTGGTCCTGCTAATTGGCTGCAATAATTTTAAGAATTAATTCTACGAATGAATGTAAATCAAATAGGTTTTGTATGATGCAAAGCTATTAAAAAGTTAGCTGACCTTGAATCGCTCGGACCCAAAATATTCTATTAGGTGCAACCACTCGGACGCCGTTACGTCAGCAGGCTTGTTTTGTATACGTTCTTCATCAGTAGAGTAACTCTTATAGGTGGCATGCAAAGTCGAGCGCCACCCCTTGTAGTGCTCACCAGCAATTTTCAAAATCTTTCTTGCGCTCTCCAGTGTGTCCTCCATGTCCCAGGAATCCTGTACATTGTATAACAAGTTGTTGTAAACGTACAAGATGGAGATTGCAAGAAAAAAATACTTGTGTGTGGGTGTGACAACGCTAACTAGAATGTCTCGTACTATATCTCTCTTGTTACTATGGCCAACCTCTGCCCACTTCCTTGCACCGTTGAGGGATGCATGTATTTTTGTAAACATAACCACATCATAGACAAAGTGCCGCTGGTTAATACCAACCGCATCACCCAACGTAGTGGAGAACTGAATTGGTAGCTTCACATGCTCCGTTCTACTAACTTGGGATGCATAGCGTATTCTAGCAACCTTAAGTCCTTTAGCCACACTTCTTCCAAACTTCTTTCCTTCTATTGCATTGATTCAAACGGTAAACAATTAAAGCAAATTACTGCCTGGCAAGTTTGGTATCATGTACAAATAGTGTGAAAAGAAGAAAAGTGAGATGTTCGTACTATCTTCAGGACGAGTGCGGCAAATACGGGTGTGGGAGGACTGCGTCCCAGCAGCATTTTGTTCTATATTACTCCCTCCTGGTTTATATTAATTGTCGTATCAGACCAACAAATGAATTAAAATGAACTAGTTAGGACTGTCTGAACGACAACTATTTTGATCGGGGGAGTACATTGTTGACTTCTTTGTTGTTGTTCATACCCTAAAATGAGCCATCAGGTACACATGTCAGTGGTGGTACTGCACTCGTAGTACTGCAGAGGATTTTCAGTCCAACAGCGAAGCAGGCAAGATTGAGAGGGGGCAGGCATGCAGCTAGCAACGCTAGACTAGACAAAGATAGGGTTCGCCGGTTCGTTCTGACTGACATCAGCCGGAGCGCGTCTCAAGGTGAATTATTAGTTGCAGGGTAAGTAATGAACGCTAGCGGTAGTAAATGGCGAATGCAAGACAGATAAGGTAGGCAGCTTGTGAGATTGAAATCCTCTGCAATACTGCACCTGCATTAGCTGCCACTGACATGTGGGCCCATGAGACATCAGGTCCACTTGTTAGTGGCAGGTACTACAGGTGTAGTCCTGCATAGTCCAAGCTTGCGACACTTGACAAAGCGAGGGTTCGGTCTAGCCGAGATCACCAGGAGCAACTCTCGAGGAGGATTGGTGGCAGGGCGAGTAATGACCAGGGATTTGCGGGCGGCGGGGTCATCATGGCATGCGAAGGATGGGACGTGGCGATGGGCGAGGGAGACGCGTCGGAGAGGAGACTGAAGTGACCAGTAGCAGGGCATGGGCGCTGGTGCCGGCCGGAGTGGCCGGTGGCGAGAGAGCACAACGTGGAGGCATCAAAAAAATCATGCCATCACACAGGCTGATGAATTGTTAACTATAAAGACTACTAAGAAAGTAGAATCGCAAGGCATGCTAAAACAATTAGTAGAGCCTAGGAAAGAATGCAAATGACCATAATACACCCATCATCAATACATCTAAAGGACCGAACGTAGTCTCTCAAAATGCTCAAAATTCAATTCTAAAGGAGTAAAAAACTACTCTTTATTTTTTTGTTTGACATTCGGACTTCAGTTCCAGTTCATTTTTAGTTCACTTTTTTTGTAAGAAACATCAATTAAAAAGATAAGGAGGGAGTAACATGCCCTGCCAAAACAAATGGCACGGTAGAGAGGCAGGTAGCATGTGATGTGATATGGGTAGTCGAAAGCTACCGATAGAGTTGGAGTGGGACATTTTTTAAGCTCCAGAAGTAAAGTTACGCTGGGACGGAAGGAGTATTTCTGGTTTGTATATCTATACCTGCTGTTGGTTCAGGCATCGTAGTACTAGAGAGCGAAGAACCTTGGGATTCCAAAACATCATGTGTTACAATATTCTTTGCATACCATGCAAAGGATTTAATGTTTTCTAAATTTTTTTAATTTTGATAGTAAACACGTTTATAGTTATACCAGGTGCTTGTTGGTCACCATGAATGCTTGTAGATGACATCACAGTTTCATGTCTTGTTCCTAATGTAAAGAGCATTGTACGTAGTCATTCCAAATAACAGTGATAACGTCATATTACATGACCGACGTAGATTTTGGATCAGACGGTGTGGTTCTTATAAACTGCAGTGTTTGTTTCGAACGGAGGAATTAGAAATGAAGGAATAGAAAAATGTACGATCCGAGAAAGCCAAAAGAAAGAAAAAATAGTGTAAAACCGTGGGAACTGAAAATCTTAGGAATATAAATTTGTAAAACAGGAATGAGAGTAATACATTTGGAGTGGTTGTTTAGATAACCCGTGCGTCATTTACTTCTAAATATAGAAATAACATACTACCTCCGGTTTTTAGTATTTATCGTTTCAGGCCAGGATTTGAACTAGAAATACACTACCGTAATAAGCTGTTGGAATGACATTTATTTTGGGACATATGTAGTATATGCTATATATATATATATATATATATATATATATATATATATATATAACTAAATTCGTGAAACAGAAGACCACATTTCTTCTTTGTTAATTTATTTAATCTTCGTATATCAGGATGGATCGTGTAGAACTAGCCCAAAATTGCATGGATTGTGTAGAACCAAGCCAATATAGCTCTATAAAAAGACAACATGGATCGTGTAGTTTACCTAGCACAAAATTGGAGTCTGGGATGTGATGTCGCAGGGAGGTGTTGGCGACAAAGAGGTTCGGTAGAGCCTGTCAAACTTGGTCGCCCGGCGTTGTACCTACGAGTCAACACCACCAAGAGCTTCGATGCGTCACTGCGAGATCCATGGGGAAAAATTGTAAAAACCATGGGAAATGAAAACATGAGAATTTCTTAGGAATACAAGTATGGAACACAGGACAGAGAGACAATACATTTGGAGTACTGCGAGATCACCGGAAGGGTGGGGCAGCGGTGTCAGGAATGGAGTCTAGTGTTTACATTTATACTCATCATGGCTGAAATAGGGTTATGATAGGCGGGACTAAAATTGGAGGCGCGGGGAGTGAAAACTGAATTGTCAAAATCTCAATTGTGGCGCGCCAAGAAGAACGAAAAAATTTTCACGGGCATGGAGAATTTGATGCTAGCCGTGCCCTTGTGCACACATGCAATCATGTTAATTACATGTCATGTCGTGTTGATTCAAGCACATGGTGCATGTAGCTAGAGGGGTAGACTTCTTCGGACAACTTGCTCGCTTCTTAATTCATCTTTGTTGCCGTGCATGGAGATCAAAATCTAAAAGCAGTCATCTGCTAGCTAGTGGGACATTCCAAAAAAATACGAACAAAAATATGAATCGCCAAATGTATATGTGCTAATGCAAACGATATGCAAATACAGAACACCCAAGTCCACGAAAGGACGATGGCAAACAATCAAAATTCTGTAACATTAATCACAATGAAATGATAACATGTAGTATACTACTAAAAATACATTTTCACATGCGTCGACGAAAAATGAAAAAATTGAGTGAAAGAACAAAGAAAGAGGAGAAACACAACCTCAACCACGATCTCAATGGAGTTTCAACCAAGAGTCGTCGATTGTCACAACACAACGAATTCTTGGCTAGACATTGAACTACAGTTATCTCGCCCATTTTTCAGAAAGGAGTTGTTTTTTGATACTGCATAGGACGCATTGTTCATGAACAGAAAAGACATTTATCATTAAAATAAAAACAACACATAAATTACAACAAGAACTACGAAAGTACATAGAAAACAAGAAAAAGAAAAACTACAAATACTACTCTACTCGGAGTTGGAGGAGATCTCCTCCACCTCCTTCTCTGCTGCTGCCGCCTCCTCCTCCTCCGCCGATGCCGCCGCCGCCTCCTCCGCCGATGCCGCCACTGCTGCTACCTCCTCCGACAATTGAGTTCGAAGCTTCCGAGCGACAGTCTACAGACGATGTTGCGGCCCTCCACCCCAGCCACCTCCACGATCATCTCATAGAGGACATTGAGATGACTGGCCACAAACCCTAACCTGAAGCAGTAGAGGCCGGTGGTGTCCATGCTGGTGCAGACGGGAAGTTTCCCAAGACCCGACGGTCACACGAGCAATATGTATTAGAAAATACATCCCGGAACAATTTGTCGAGCTTTTTTGCACGCTCGGTGGTGGCGGAAAGGTGCTCGGTGGCCTCCTTCAGGCACCGATCGAGTTCATAGAAGCGGTGTTCGACGAGGCAGATAGTCTCATCAACCCAAACGGTATAAGGAGGTGCGGGTGCCGCCTCCAATTCCACCAGCATTGGTTGCGATGGAAACGGAGAAGGAGGTTCGGAGGACATTGACAGCCTGGAGCGATTCGGTGCGGGGCTACCCATTTGTGCGGCAACGGAGGTGCGGAGAAAGAGCGAGAGGTGGTCGGTGATGGTGCAGTAGTGAAGCAAGAGAAGTGTGGAGGCTACAATCGATGGAGTGGTGCGCTGGAGATGCAAGAGGACGGGTGTGGCTTTATAGCGGGTCATCGTCTAAGCGCGCGAGTGGAGATGATTGGAACCTTCGAAAACTGCGCTTTCGAACCGGTGGGTGGGTCGGAGTTAATCCAAACCGTAGTTTGCCTCCGCTAGGTTATCGCAACGGCTCGATGCATCCCATCTAGGCTTCACGGGCAGTTTCTTAATATGACACGCAAAAGGTCCGGGGTATGCAGTGCCCCAACTGGCATACTTTGTAGGTTCGTCCGGCGGTGTTTCAGTTTTTCAGCTCCAGTTTTTAATTTGACATGCAAAGGGCCCACCGGCCCAAGGTATATGCAATGTTCTAGTTTTTTTCAGTTTGTCAGGCAAAAGACCTCGATCATGTTTTATGATATTACGTGTTTTCTCTTTTTGTTGAAAGATCATCATGTATAGTTGAAGGATCGTCACAAAAGATAAGAAAAAAGTACAAGATGATCAACACACCACACATTCATTCATTAACTCATATATATTTATATATCACAAACCCTCGTTCATGTTTTTCTCAATTTGACACACAAAAGACCTGGATCATGCATCTTTGATGATGTTAGGTGTTCTCTAATTTTGTTGAAAGATTGTCACATTTGAGGCTCGTTGATCATGTTTAAGGGTGTAGCAAGCATGGACAAGTAACATGCACTTGAAAACCTCGCGATCATGTTTGATGACAACATTATTACGTGTTTTCTCTGCTTTTTGTTGAAACATCGTCATATATAGTTTGAGGCTCGTTGATCAAGTTTGGGGCATGACAACTAACATGTTATATATATAGTTTTCCCTTTCTGTTGAAAGATCGTCATATATATATATATATATATATATAGTTTGAGGCTCGTTGATCATATGTTTCGGCCATAGCGTAGCATGCTTTGACAACTATAACATGCATGTGAGAGAGACGTCGATGATCATATATGATGACGTTACGCATGTTTTTTCTCTTTTTGTTGAAAGATCGTCATATATATATATATATATATATATATATATATATATATATATATATATATATATATATATATATATATATATATATATATATATATATATATATATATATATATATATACTCCCCCCGTCTCCATGAACTTGTCGCTTTGTAGTTCATTTTTAACTACAAAGCTACAAGTTTGAGGCTCGTTGATCATATGTTCAGGGCGTAGCATATATATATGCATGGACAACTATAACATTAATGCAAGAGAGACGTCGATGATCATGTAAGATATGTTGTTATGCGTGGTTTCTCTCTTTTTGTTGAAATATCGTCATGTTTGAGGTTCGTTGATCATGTTTGGAGCGTAGCAAGCATGAACAAGTATAGTTCATTGCATCAAAATATGTTGCCAAGTATAGTTTGCATATCTCTCATATGAAGTTTACTCTATTGGTTAAATCTCCTGGAGGAGATATGAGGACAAATATAGTATGTCCATAAGTAAGCCATAGAATAAGGGGGGTAGACTTCTTCACCAACCTCATTGTTTTGAATTCTCAAGGATTTAACATTATACTTGGTATGGACTGGTTGAGGAAGCACATAGGGGTCATTGAATGTGCCACGAAGATGGTGAAGTTGACCAATGAGGAAGGGATCGCCGTAGAGTTTGAAGCATCTCAAACCACACCAAATCAATTAGAGCTAAATCATATGGACGGTGCTGCAATTGAGGAGATTCTGGTGGTGTGTGAATTTTTGGACGTGTTCCCATATGAGTTGCCAGGTATGCCACCTGATCGAGACATAGAATTTATTATTGATTTAATATCTGGAACTGCACCTATAGCTAAGAGGCTGTATAGGATGCCTCCTAAGGAATTAGCGGAGCCCAAAAAGCAGATTCAAGAACAACTAGAGAAAGGTTTCATTCGCCCAAGCTCTTCACCTTGGGGATCACCCATTCTTTTTGTGGATAAGAAGGATGGGTCGCAAAGGATGTGTGTGGACAACCGAGCTCTCGACGAGGTGACCATCAAGAACAAGTACACCTCGCCATGCATAGAACACTTGTTCGATTAGATGAAGGGTGCTTGTGTCTTCTCTAAGATCGATTTGAGGTCTGGTTACTTTCAAATGAAGATTAGGCCATCGGACATACCCAAGACAGCTTTCAGGACACGGTATGGATCTTATGAGTACACCGTGATGTCCTTTGGATTGACAAATGTTCCTGCGTATTTTATGTACCTCATGAATAAGGTCTTCGTGGAGTACTTGGATAAGTTTGTAGTGGTGTTCATTGTTGACATTATGATGTACTTGAAGGATGAGAAGGAACACGAGGAACACTTGAGGCTGACATTGCAGAAGTTGAGAGAGCATCAATTGTATGCCAAGTTCAACAAGTGCCAATTTTGGTTAAGGGAAGTGTCGTTTTTGGGTCATATCATCTCTGGAGGAGGAGTATCGGTTGACCCCGGAAAGGTGAGAGATGTACTGAAATGGGAACCACCGCAAAACGTAAAGGAGATCCGGAGTTTTCTTGGAATGGTTAGGTATTATCGTGGATTCATCAAGGTTCCAAGATAGCCAAGCCAATGACCGAGTTGCTAAGGAAGGGGAAGAGTTTCGATGGACTCATGCTTGTCAAGAGAGTTTTGAGGAGTTGAAGAAAAGTTTAACAACAACCCCAATTTTGGTTTTGCCGGATGTGATTAAAAGCTTTGATATTTATTATGATGCATCGAGACAAGGACTTGGATGTGTGATCATGCAAGAAGGTCAAGTTGTTGCCTACGAATCGAGACAATTGAAGAAACATGAGCAGAATTATCCAACGCATGATTTGGAACTCGCAGCCGTGGTACACGCATTGAAAATTTGGAGACACTACATTCTTGGTCATAGGTGTGAAATTTACACGGATCATAAGAGTCTCAAGTACATATTCACACAAACGGACCTGGATTTGAGGCAACGAAGATTGTTGGAGCTCATCAAAGATTATGATGTGGGAATCAACTATCACCCGGGAAAAGCCAATGTAGTGGCCGATGCCTTGAGTAGAAAAGGAGTAAGTCATCAACTCACGGTTCGAGGATTGCCATCTGATTTATGTAAGGAGTTTTAACGGTTGAACCTCGGATTTATAAATGAGATGGGGATGATGGAGTTAAACCCGACTTTGGAGCAAGAAATTTGAGAGGGTCAAACAAAGGATGAGAAAATTTAGGAGATCAAGGAAAGGACCCAGGAGGGGAGAGAATTCAGATTTGATGAGGATGATCATGGTACTTTATGGCTTGGAAAAAGGATTGTTGTACCTAATGTGAAGCATATTCGGGAAACAATATTAAAGGAGGCACATGACTCGCCATACTCAACTCACCCCTGTTGTACCAATATGTACAAAGACTTGAAGACGTGTTATTGGTGGGCTAGCATGAAGAAGGACATAGCTGAATATGTAGCATTGTGTGATGTGTGCCAACGAGTCTATGCGGAACATCAAAGACCAACGGGTTTATTGCAGCTATTGAAGATTCTGAAATCGAAGTGGGAGGAAATTGGAATAGACTTTATAGTTGGTTTACCGCGTACTCAGCCTGCTTATGACTCAATATGGGTAATTGTGGATCGGTTGACAAAATCAGCTCACTTTATTCCCATCAAGACCACCTTTGACTGAGTGAAATTGGCTGAACTGTATATGGGAAGAATAGTATGTTTGCATGGAGTTCCAAAGAGGGTAGTTTTGGATAGAGGTTCTCAATTTATCTCCAGATTTTGGCAGAAATTGCATGAAGCATTGGGAACAAGGTTAAATTTTAGTTCAACATATCACCCTCAAATGGATGGACAACTGAGAGGACCAATCAGATTATGGAGGACATGTTAAGAGCTTGTGCTTTGAAGCATGGGAAAAGTTGGGACAAGAGCTTGCTATATGCAGAATTCTCATATAACAATAGTTACCAAACAAGTTTGAAGATGTCACCATATGAAGCACTTTATGGAAGGAAGTGTAGGACACCTTTGTTCTGGAACAAGACAGGGGAGAATCAAGTATTTGAACCTCACATGTTGCAAGAAGCTGAAAAACAAGTTCAGGTTATTCGCGATAACTTGAGGGCTGCTCATCAAGGCAAAAAGGCTATGCGGATAATAGGAGAAGGAAACTAGCCTTTGAAATAGGAGATTTTGTTTACCTCAAGGTGTCACCAATGAGAGGTCATAAGAGGTTTAACATAAGAGGCAAGCTAGCACCTCGATATATTGGACCATTCAAGATTTTGGACAAAAGAGGAGAAGTAGCGTATAAGTTGGAGATGTCAACTCATCTTTTAGATGTCCATGATGTGTCTCATGTTTCCCATCTCAAGAAGTGTTTGAGAGTACCGGAAGAACAAGTGCGAATGGAAGAATTGGAGCTAGAGGAAGATTTGACTTATGTCGAGCAACCGATCAAAATCTTGGAAACCAAGGAGAGGGTCACAAGGAACAAGGTTATTAGATGGTGTAAAGTGCAATAGAAACATCATACAGGATCGGAAGGAACATGGGAGTTGGAGGACAAACTCAAGAAGGAATTTCTCTATCTCTTCTCTTCCACGTCGAATCTCAAGGGTGAGATTCATTTTAAGGGGGGTAGGTTTGTAACACTGAAAATTCATCTAGGCATCACTTGTGGGTTTTGGTTGATTTATGACAAACAAGTGAGATCCTAACCACATTATTGAGACCAGCACAGGTTTTAATGAAAGAATGAAGAAAGTGCCAAAAAGAAAGGAGAATGAGAATCAATTTGGAAAAGAGCTCAAGAGCTAAATAGAATACATCATTGTGTAGGGAGTGGGTTGGTGTAACACATCACAAGAGATCAAGCACATAAAAATCCTCACACACTTCACATTTTCACAGGAAAAATGGACTAGTCCAACATACATCGGACTACTCCGATATCCTCTCTAGATAGGTTCGGACAAGTCCAGCCAATGCATACTTGTCCGCACCGGAGTAGTCGGATAATGCCTCTGACAAAAATCGGACAAGTCCTCCAAGTGCGGACTTGTCCTATATTCACTAAGGGCATCACCACACCGGACTATTCCGATATCACCACGGACAAGTCTGAAAACCTTTCTGACTAAAATCGGACAAGTCTGCTCCGAGCTGGACAAGCCCGTTATTCCTGGACACTTAGGGTTTCCTGCAGGCTGCACACCGGACTAGTTCGGACTCCACCACGGACTAGTCTGGACCCTCAAAACCCTAACGGTAACTTTTGAAAACCCTAATATAAATAGATGTGCATGGTCCAACTATCAACTCTCTCGACCCCCTGCACCGTCACACCCTCCAAGAGCCTAGAAAACACATCTCTCCATGCAATCCAATGCAAGAAAGATTAATCCCTTGAGGATTCACTTTGGATCAAAAGAGAGACACAATTCTACACGTTTGAGCTCTTGGGTTTGATCTCTAACACACTCTTGTTGTTTCATTGTTGATCTTACGAGTGTGTTCTTGGTGGTGTTTGAATTGTAATATTGGGGAGCCCTCAACTTGGGAGAAGGCCCCTTGAACTTGGTGATTTGCAGCTTTGTGATAATGGAAGAAGAATTGGCCTTCGTGGCAATTCGACGAGGTTAGGGTTAGTGAAGACCTGGTCCTTTCGTGTGATCCTCAACATGGATGTAGGTTGCCTCTGTGGGAACCGAACCACGGGATAAAAATCGTGTGTCAAACTTGTTCTGAAATTTCTCATATCATATTCTAGGGTTTGATTGATTTTGTCCTCTTATGTTAAAACATTCAAATCAAAGTTAATTTGCAGTACACTTAACTTCATTGACTCAATACTTGCAAGTTACATACTATATTCCGTTGCACACTGCGCTTGTATTGAAATCATTGATCGAACTTGATCAATTTAGTCCGCACGCACTAGACTAGTCCGCACTGTACCAGACTAGTTTGATATCTCGGGGTTTGTTCTATATGTTAAGTGTTGCAGGTTCCGACTAAAATTCAAAAAGGCCTATTCACCCTCCCTCTAGGCCACATTCAATTGGTATAAGAGCAGGACTCTTCGCAAGAGACTAATCGCTCGAAGAGAACATGTTGGACGTGAAGGATGTGCACAAGAGTCTCAACCAAGAGAAGGTTGAAGATGAAAAAACTCAAAAATTGGAAAAGCTCTTTGATGCTATCCAGGACATCGAGGACGATGATGAGGAGATGCTTGAACTCAAGGCGTTCCTAAGAAAGAAAGCACTCTCGAATGGGAAAGTGAAGGTTGAGGATGAGAAGAAGAAGAAGAAGGGGTAGTCACACCGACTACTCCCGATATCCTTTTAATTATGATCATTTAAATTCTAACAATAATCATTACCTATCTATTCCCCTTGGAAAAGCCCCACACTTTCATGGCAATGACTACTCAATGTGGAGGCAAAACATGAAAATGCACTTGATCTCACTCAATCCAAGCTTGTGGCACATTGTGGTTACAGGAATAGATATCCCTGACGATGATGAGGAGCTCACGCCTAGCCTAGAGAAAGCAATCCATCGAAATGCCCAAGTTGCAGCAGTCATTACATCCTCTCTAAGTCGGGACGAGTTCACCAAGGTGGATGGGCTTGAGATTGCTAAAGAAATCTGGGATACATTGCAAACCGCACATGAAGGCGATTGTCATGTTTGAGAAGCGAAGATCCAAATGATCGAGGGCGAATTGGGAAGATTCATCATAGAAGAAGATGAGACGCCACAAGACATGTACAATAGGTTAAAGACGCTCATAAAAAAGGTTCGAGCATACGGAAGTAAGAAGTGGAACGATCACGAGGTGGTGAAGCTCATCCTTAGATCTTTCATGCCTCACAATGTCCCTTGTGCTCGATGATTAGAGAAAGCCCCGGGTACAAGAAAATGACCCCGGATGAGCTACATGGGAAAATCATCAATTTCAAGATGATGGAAAAGCAAGCAAAGCATGTCAAGGAGATTGCCGACCTCACCTCGGCAAAGAAGAAAGGGGTCGCCTTGAAGTCCACTAGCGAGCCCTTGTCTAAAGAAGCTCGAGAAGCTCAACAAGAAGAGGACAGCGATGATGAGAGCGGCAAAATTGACAAAGAAGACGTGATCCTCATCATGACGAGATTTAACAAAATGATGAATAGAAGACAAGGTGGAAAATCAAGTGAAGGAAAATACAAAGAAAAGTCAATACCAAAGATGAGGCGGGTTTGCTACAATTGTGGTGAATATGAACACTTTATAGTTGATTGCTCGTATGAAGAAAATAAGAAGAAGACCAAGGAAACAAAGCCTCATCCCAAGAAATTCTTCAAGAAAAAGAAGCAAGCTGGACAGGCGCACCTAGGAAAGGGGTGGGACTCAAATGACGAGTCCTCATCCGAAGAGGAAGAGGAGATGGCCAGCATAGCCATTGAGAAGACAACTAAGAAGTCCACCCTCTTCCCAAATCTCGGCGCATGGAAGGGCAACAACACTTGTCTCATTGCAAAGGAAGGTAAACGAAAGGTAACAACCAAATCCTCTTCCTTGCATTCCTATTCTAGTGATAGTGAAGTTGCTAGTGATAATGAAGACATGCTCATTGGCTTAGATAAGAAAACAGTAGCAAAAATGAAATTTCTACTTGATCAGCTTGTTGAGAAGGAGAAGTTAATCAACCGTCAAGAAGATATGATTATCTGCCAAAAGGAGGAATATCTTGAACTTGACAAACTTCTCGAACTTGAAAAGGAGCGAGGCAAGTCACTGGAACTTGAGTTAGCCTCAATCAAGGAAGCTTGCTTGAAGTTAAGCGACTCAAACACCACCATCAAGGACGAACTTGCTAACCTATCCAAGGTTAAAAAGATCCTTGAGGTACAAGTTGAGTCACTCAAACAAAGTGACCACTCATCCTCTTCAAGCTCACCTTCTCAACCACTTAAAACAGAAGCTGCTATTACTTATTCATGTGCTAAAATTGACACTAGCTTGAAGGAAAAGTCAAGCTCTACCAAGGTCAAGCATCATTCCCAAAGTGGCATATTTGACAAGGAGAAGATCAAATATGCACGTAGTGCATACTTGGTCACAAGACCTCCTAATGTCAAATATGGAATTGGTTATTCTTATGGTGAAAAGCAATATGCTAGAAGCCATAAAAATAACAAGGGTAGCATTTCCTTTGTGAAGGGAAACTCCTCTCAAGCTAGAAAGACCAACAATGCTAATAAGTCCATGGTAGTCAACACATACAATAACCGGACTAGTTTGGTCCTTACTCGGACAAGTCCGGTCCTCCAGACAAGTTCGGGTTCCCAGACTAGTTCGGTTTATAAACAACAACAAATATTATTCAGAACTTTCGATGCATCCTATGTTCTAATGAGAAGCAATTTTGGTAAAATTTATGCTCATTATGTTGGGCCACGCCATGGGAACACCAAGTCTCAAGTGTGGGTGCCCAAATCTCTTGTAACTAACCTCAAAGGACGCAAGCAAGCTTGGGTACCTAAAACCAAGGCATGATTTTTTTGTGGGCCTATTCCTCTGGTGGATCAAAATGGGTGTTAGAAAGTGGTTGCACCAACCATATGATCGGAT
This sequence comes from Tuctoria greenei, assembly GCA_036927565.1. NCBI lineage: Eukaryota > Viridiplantae > Streptophyta > Magnoliopsida > Poales > Poaceae > Tuctoria > Tuctoria greenei. The sequence goes on from JAYESD010000006.1 coordinate 187,956,446, forward strand.
AAAGAAGGATGTTCATTGAGTATGAAGAAAATGAGGATCTAAGCGAGGGCATCTATGGAGACAATAGTCAAGGAAAGGTGCTCGGTACCGGTAAAGTTGCTATATCGTCTCAACATACTATTTCTCATGTGCTACATGTTGATTCATTAGATTATAACCTGCTTTCCATATCTTAACTATGTGACAAAGGTTATAATTGCTTGTTCACTAATGAGGGTGTGACCATCTCTAGAAGGGGTGATGGTTCCATTGCATTCAAGGGTATGTTAAAGGGAAAGCTTTACCTTGTTGACTTCAACAACAATAAAGTGGAACTCGACACATGCTTGATTGCAAAGACCAACATGGGTTGGCTGTGGCATAGACGACTGGTGCATGTTGGTATGAGGAATCTTCAAAAACTCCTCAAGGGCGATCACATCCGAGGTTTGAAGGATGTTGTTTTTTGAGAAAGACGGGCCTTGTAGCGCGTGCCAAGCCGGGAAGCAAGTTGGAGCATCTCATCCCGCAAAGAACGTCATGACTACAACAAGACCTCTCGAGCTACTTCACATGGACCTTTTCGGTCCAATTACTTACATAAGCATCGGCGGTAACAAATATGGCTTAGTAATTGTCGATGATTTTTCGTGCTTCACTTGTGTTTTCTTTTTGCATGATAAGACACAGACTCAAGGAACCCTGAAGAAGTTTGTCAAGCGTGCCCAAAATGTGTTCTCATTGAAGGTCAAGAACATACGAAGCGACAACGGCACGGAGTTCAAGAACACTCAAGTTGAGGAGTAACTAAATGAAGAAGGGATAAAGCATGAGTTTTCAACACCTTATTCCCCTCAACAAAATGGAGTTTCCGAAAGGTGGAGTTGCCGAAAGGAAGAATCGAACCCTCATAGAGATGGCAAGAAGAATGCTCGATGAATACAAGACCTCAGATCGGTTTTGGGCGGAAGCGGTTAACACCGCTTGCCACGCTATAAATCGACTCTACCTTCTTCGACTACTCAAGAAGACATCATATGAACTACTCACCGGTTACAAGCCAAATATTTCTTATTTTCGAGTCTTTGGATCTAAATGCTATGTTTTAAATAAGAAGTCGAGGACTTCAAAGTTCGCTTCGAAGTCCGATGAAGGTTTCTTGCTTGGCTATGACTTGAACACTTGCGCCTATCATGTCTTCAACACAGTCTGCGTACTTGTTGAAGTAGCACGTGACGTAGTGTTCGATGAAACTAACGGCTCCCAAAAGGAGCAAGTTGATTCATGTGTGCTAGATAGAGAAGAAGCTCCTTGTCAAGCATTGAGAAGAATGGCGTTGGGTGATGTTCGACCACAAGAGCCACCTCCACAAACGCATGAGGGAGATGAACCACAAGAGGAGGCCAATGATCAAGGGGGAGTTTCCACACAAGATCAACCTCAAGAAAACAAAAATGATCAACAAGTCTATGAGGGCAACCATCTAGGGGGAGAAGAGGAAGATCATGAAGGCACAAAACCGCAAATGTCACACCCAAGAGTACACCAATGCATCCAAAGAGATAACCCAATCGACAACATCATCGGTGACATCCAAAGGGGAGTAACAACTAGATCTCGCATAGCTAACTTTTGTGAGCATTACTTGTTTGTGTCCTTTTTGGAACCACGCAGGATTGAGGATGCATTGAAAGATCCGGACTGGGTGGTGGCGATGCAAGAAGAATTGAACAACTTCAAACCGAACGAGGTGTGGGAACTCGTCGAAAGACCTAACGCGAACATCGTCGGCACCAAATGGATCTTCCGAAACAAACAAGGCGAACATGAGGTGGTGACAAGGAACAAGGCACGACTTGTGGCCAAAGGTTATTCACAAGTCAAAGGTTTTGATTTCGATAAACATTTGCTCCCGTAGCTGGACTTGAATCAATTAGAATATTGCTTGCATATGCTACTCACCATGATTTCAAGCTCTACCAAATGGATGTGAAAAGCACCTTCCTCTATGGTCCAATCAAGGAGGAGGTGTACGTGGAGCAACCGCCCGGATTTGAAGACAAAGAGTTCCCCGACCACGTCTTTAAACTGCGTAAGGCTCTCTACGGCCTCAAACAAGCTCCTAGAGCTTGGTATGAGTGTCTTAGAGATTTCTTAATTGAAAATGGTTTCATGATTGGAAAAGAAGATTATACACTATTTACAAAACACTTTGACAATGATTTATTTATCTGTCAAATCTATGTTGATGACATTATCTTTGGTTCGACTAACAAATCCTTTTGTAATGAATTTTGTAAGATTATGACAGATAGGTTTGAGATGTCTATGATTGGAGAGCTGAAGTACTTCTTGGGATTCCAAGTGAGACAACAAAAGGAAGGGACATTCATAAGCCAGACCAAGTACACTCAAGACATACTCAATAAGTTTGTGATGGACAAGGTGAAGCCTATCAAGACTCCCATGGCTACTAATGGACACTTGGATCTCAATGAAGATGGACAAAGCATGGATCAAAAGGTATATCACTCCATGATTGGATCCTTACTTTACCGATGTGCATCTTGGCCTGATATTATGTTGAGTGTATGTTTGTGTGCGAGATTTCAATCCAATCCTAAGGAGTGTTACTTGACAGCCGTTAAAAGGATCTTGAGATATTTGGTTCATACACCCAACCTAGGACTTTGGTACCCCAATGGTTTTAAGATCAATCTCATTGGATACTCTGATGCAGATTATGTCAGATGCAAAGAAGATAGAAAAAGTACCTCCGGCACCTGCCAATTCCCAGGTAGATCCCTAGTTTCTTGGTCCTACAAGAAACAAAATTCCATTGCCTTATCCACGACCGAAGCGGAGTATGTTGCAGCCGGGAGTTGTTGTGCACAACTCCTTTGGACGCGACAAACTCTAAAGTATTATGGTTACAATATGAGCCGTATTCCACTCCTTTGTGATAATGAGAGTGCCATCAAAATTTGTTATAATCCAGTTGAACACTCTAGAACCAATCACATAGACATCCCACATCAATTTTTGAGAGACCATTCAATGAAAGGAGACATAGCTATTTCCCATGTCAACACCGAAAACAACTAGCCGATATATTTACCAAGCCACTTGATGAAAAACGGTTTTGCGAGCTCTAAAATGAACTAAATATCCTTGATGCTTGGAATGTGGCTTGAAAACTTGCATACCTCTATGGACTCTTCAAAATGTATTGTTTGAGTTGCGAAAATTATCTTTCTCAATTTTCTCTAAAAACTACTTCAACTACTTGATCTGGATGTATTATGTTCATTGTTTGATTGTTGTATTCTTACTGATCATGTTCATCAAGAATATTTTATTTGCTTTGCCCCCCTATCTTCTTAATAAGTACCTTTGAATATATACGAATGGGATAAGCAATGTTTTTCTGGTGACCACGGACTAGTCCGTGGTTACCCGTACTAGTCCACCCTTGCAGACTAGTCCGCAGAGTTTCCAGTAGTCCGGACATGTCCGACTTAGGGCGGACTAGTCTGATTTAGGCTCTGGAAAAGTTTGGACTATTCCAATTATTTCCCGACAAGTCCGATTTTTTGACTCCATAACCCTAGCTGTCGCCAAACCCTAATCTACTTCATCCTCACACTTGCCTCACGCTCTCTCTCTCTCTCCTCTCTCGAGCTCCCTACGGTGATTTGGCAATTCCTCCATCAAAACTCTCCAAGTTTGGGTGGAAAACGACCTCCATTGCTCAGGGATTGAAGACCACGGACTTGTCCGCACCTTCAACCCCTCCATCTCCAAGAATCGAGCAATTTCGGTAAATTTTCATCCCCAACCCTAGAAATCGTGATTTCCTTCATTGTTGGCCAAATAGCGTAGTTCCTTTCACCAAATACATGCTTCCTTGATGTATTACATTTATATTGAGCTATTCTTGCATTGAGCAACACCATTGGCCATCTAGTTAGGGTTTAGGGTGATGAACATCGGACTAGTCCGGTCCATGTACAGACAAGTCCGGTCACCCAGACTAGTCTGTACCTGTACGCCAGACTAGTCCGATTTTTTCTGAACTCAACCCTAATTACTCATTCCTCAATGCACTTCCTTGCCATCAATTCTCATCCATAACCTTGTGTAATCCATTCACAGGAAAATGTCGAGCACCAACGACGAGATCTCTGACTTCGAGGCCGAGATGGACCAAGAAGCCTTGCTTCGGTTCTCGACGGGCCAAGGCAAGAAGCGCCAAGAGCGCCCATCCAAGCCAGCATCCTCACCGCCTCAGGCTCGACGCAAGGTCCTTGCTAAGAAGCCTATGTCCAAGGCTAAGGACGCAGTCGGCTCCAGCTCGGTAGCTCTTCGCCAAGTGAAGGGCAAGGGCAAAGGGATTGCCACGAGCCCAATCGGCCCACTCAAGTTGCATGCTCCGAGGCAGGGAAACAAAGATCCCTTTGAGGAGAAGTTCAACGGCAAAGGAAGCAACACTACTTCCAAACTGAGATTCAGTGATTGCTACAACAGTTCCAAGAAAGCTGCCGATGCTAGGTTTTGGAGCAACTTTCATGCAGATTTCTACAGTTCGGTCTACCTCACTATGAAGACCCCAGTTGTGCGCAATCAATGGATTGATTGGGCGCACTTTGAAAGGAAGAGCTGCTCGACTTTTGATAAGTAGTTCAAGCAGAGGAGAGGCATGGCTTGAAGGATCTCTTTGCCTTCCAGAACAACTGGAACGATAAAGTCGTTGCCCAATTTCATGATACTTGTTTCTTTGCCAGTGATGAGGAAGAAAAGGTGACTTGGATGACTCATGGATCAAAGTACAACATCACCTATGACAAATTTGCAAGGTTGCTACATCTTGATAGCTCAAGCAACAACCACTTGGTCATTCACAACATTGGGGTCCTTGAGAAGGACAAAATGAAGTTTCTCTATGACACCTGCTCTACTTTCAACCCTCCTTCCACCAAGAATATGAAGTAATTCTTTCTGGTCCTCAACAGGGTTCTGAGGAAGACTATTGCCCCGAAGGATGGGGATGTAGGAAGTGTCCAAGGCTATCTCAGGACACTGATGAAAGTGATTAGCAAAGACAGGAAGTTTGATGTCTTTGATTACATATGGAATGACATGGTGAACATCTCCTGCACTCCTAACAGGTCCTGTGGCTACGCACCTTACTTGATGTTCATGATTGAGAAGGTCACAGGGATAGAGTTTGTGAAGGACGTGGAGCACACACCTCTGAGGCCCCAAAAAGCCTCCTCAAGCCACAGTTCAAGTTGCTCCTTCTCCAATGTCTGTGAAGAGGCACCAAGGAGAGCTAGAGGTGATGCAAGGGCTGATCCCACCACTAGGGCCCCTCCCCAAAAAGGGTCTCCTAGTGGAATCCTAAAATACCTGGCAGCGATCATTGCCTCATGCAAGAAGGCAGAAGTGAACACCCATAAGCTGAAAAAGGCGAGGAAGGCCGATATGTGGTATGTCAAAGAAAATGTGAAGCACATTTGCCAGAAGCTGGAGATCGATCCCATTGGATCTCCAGTCGTTTCTGATGATTCAGCCTCAGATTTCACCGAGCATGGGCCTTTGACTGCCTCCGAGCTTGCTTATTTTGGCATTGGGGGCTTGAGTGGATCTGCTCCTCCTCCTCCTCCTCCTCCTCCTCCTCCTCCTCCTCCTCGGCCCGAGAATGAAGACGAATATTATGAGAGGACCGACAGCGAGGACTGAAGATCTTAGATCCCTCCTCTCCTTCTTTATGGTGTCTTGATGCCAAAGGGGGAGAGATTGAGGGGGGGTTACTAGGTCTTAGCTATAGTTTGAGAGATGAGAGCTTCACTTATGCATCTTTTATCTCTTTTGAGTTGTAAGACTTCATATTATGCTCTTTTGGTACTTTTAATGTTGTGATGAAATGCTATGAATGATTTATGCTCATATTCATGAAATCTGTGATTTTGCTCTATAATTGACATGTATGTTTGTTGTTGATATACTGATGTCAATTATTTCACTGTCATCATGACTACTGCTCTCACTCATTTAATTTTGTATCCCACCATAAAGAGTGCACATATCTCTTATGTTTTCATTGCTAAATAAGTTTCAAGCTCATATGTGCACACTTTATGAAAATTCTTCATTTTTATCATATTTTGTTAAATATCTATTGGTTGTCATCAATCACCAAAGAGGGGGAGATTGAAAGTGCATCTAGGCATCCCTTGTGGGTTTTGGTTGATTTATGACAAACAAGTGATATCCTAACCACATTATTGAGATGAGCGCAGGTTTTAATGAAAGAATGAAGAAAGCACAAAAAAGAAAGAAGAATGAGGATCAATTCGGAAAAGAGCTCAAGAGCTGAATAGAATACATCATTGTGTAGGGAGTGTGTTGGTGTAACACATACCAAGAGATCAAGCACATAAAAATCCTCACACACTTCACATTTTCAAAGGAAAAACGGACTAGTCCGATATACATCGGACTAGTCCGATATCCTCTCTGGACAGGTTCAGACAAGTCTAGCCAATGCGGACTTGTCCGCACTAGACTAGTCCGATAATGTTTGGACTAGTCTGATAATGCCTCTGACTAAAATCGGACATGTCCTCCAAGTGCAGACTTGTCCTATATTCACTAAGGGCATCACCACACCGAACTAGTCCGATATCACCACGGACAAGTTCAAAAACCTTTCTGACTAAAATCGGACAAGTCCGCTCCTTGCCGGACAAGTCCGATATTCCTGGACACTTAGGGTTTCCTGCACGCCGCACACCGGACTAGTCCGGACCCTCGAAACCCTAACGGTAACTTTTGAAAACCCTAATATAAATAGATGTGCACGGCCCAACTATCAACTCTCTCGACCCCCTGCGCCGTCACACCCTCCAAGAGCCTAGAAAACACATCTCTCCACGCAATCCAACGCAAGAAAGATTAATCCCTTGAGGATTCACTTTGGATAAAAGGAGAGACATGATTCCACACGTTTGAGCTCTTGGGTTTGATCTCCAACAGACTCTTGTTGTTTCATTGTTGATCTTACGAGTGTGTTCTTGGTGGTGTTTGAATTGTAATCTTGGGGAGCCCTCAACTTGTGAGAAGGCCTCTTGAACTTGGCGATTTTCCCCTTTGTGATAGTGGAAGAAGAATTGGCCTTCGTGGTGATTCGACGAGGATAGGGTCAGTGAAGATCCGATCCTTTCGTGGGCTCCTCAACGTGGATGTAGGTTGCCTCTGTGGGAACCGAACCACAGGATAAAAATCATGTGTCAAACTTTTTCTTAAATTTCTCATATCATATTCTAGGGTTTGATTGATTTTGTCCATCTTACGTTAAAACATTCAAATCAAAGTTAATTTGAACTACACTTAACTTCATTGACTCAATACTTGCAAGTTACATACTATATTCCACTGCACACTGTGCTTGTATTGAAATCATTGATCGAACTTCATAAATTTAGTCCGCACGCACTGGACTAGTCCGCACTGTACAGGACTAGTCCAATATCTTAGGGTTTGATCTGTTTGTTAAGTGTTGCAGGTTCCGACTAAAATTCAAAAAGGCCTATTCACCCCCCTCTAGGCCACATTCAAACACCCTCATTTTCATCTATCATGCATTGCATACATTCCAATACATGTTTAATATAGAGCAAGTTTAAAATAAATTAGAAACAAAACCACACTTAAGAATTCTGGGAAGTGCGGACTAGTCCGATTTTGGTACGGACTTGTCCGATTTCTCTTTGACTTCAAATGGACTTGTCCGTTTTTCTGCATACTAGTCTGTTTTTCCCTCTGGACCATTTTGGACTTGTCCGGTCATGTTCAGTCTAGTCTGGTGTTCCAATTCTTTGAAAATTTCGCTAAGTCCCTGGACTTGTCCGAACTAGTCCGGTGCTCCAGCGGACTAGTCCATTTTTCCCTTTGATTAAAGTCAGACTTGTCCGATTTTTTGCCAGACTTGTCTGTTTTTCCCCTCTAGATAAGGTCGGACTTGTCTGATGCCCAATCCGGACTTGTCCGATTTCCCTCTGTCCAACTTCGGACTAGTCCGGCCCTTTTCAGACTTGTCTGATAAATTGCGACTCCAAGTTGATCTTTTGTTTCACGACTTGTTTCTTGGGTTTAACGTTAGGTGGGCCTAGGGACGTCGTGCCTAACTCTTTTAGAGCCCATGTGGGACTCCAAACCGGCCCCTACTCATCTCAAACTCGAAATCCATCTAACCCTAGCCTCCACCTCTATATAAACAGCCCCACCCCTTGGCTTGACATCTATTTGTCACTTTTCCACCACACCCAAACCCTAGCTCGTGAATAGCCGCCATCAAGGAGGGAGAAAGAGATCCAAAACAAGAATAAGAAGAGGAGGAAACAAAATAGGATCAACATCTCCATCAAATTCGCGTTCTTCATCACCAATTCACCATCAAGCTCTTCACCAACCCTAGATCGTCATGATCCAAGTGTTGCCTCCAAGACCCTTGATTAATTGGAGTTCTAAACACCCTCTATACCTTCTACTTTATTTTCTTTACGTGAATTTAACCCCAAATCTCTAAATTCATGTCGATCTAGAAAACCCTAATATGTTGTTCCTGCACAGTGCGGACTAGTCCGGCCTACTATGGACTTGTCCAATTTTGCAATCTAAATTGTGTTGAATTAAATATAAAATTAGATCGAATCAAATCCAAACCTTTATAAACTTTTTAAAATCTAATTGAACTAGTTAGTGATCATTAAAAGCAACTCATTAAAAAGTTCCACCTTGCATTTGCATTAATCATGCATGTCATGTCATATTGAGTAATGTTTGTGCACTTTTTGATTGTAATTCTTGTTTGTATGTTTATTGTGCGGATTAGACGGATTTGCGCTAGAGAGTGCCGCGGAGGTTCTCCAACACCAAGAGTTTGAAGGCTTTGACCCGAACCAATCCCAAGAGCAAGGCAAGTGTCCTTGAAGCATATTGATCCTATTTCTAAAATAAATGTTTTGTTTGCAAAACTGCATGCTTGTGTCAATTTGATGGCAAATCCTTTGATAGGAAGTTTACTAGCTTTGTTCACCACCCTTGTCACCTGGAATTCATCGTAGAGAGTCGGGAAGGGCTTTTACCTTTTTACTTCGCTTAATTAATTGGGATGGAAAAACAACTATATCATTTAATTATGTGTTAATGAGATTATGGTTAATATGAACTTGTTAATATGATATGGTAATGGGTGATCTAAGCAAGCCTGGTATGTGGATGGGTTGGAAGTTATGGTGGTTTGCTTGCTTTAGATCTAAGGACCGGTTCATGCGAGAACAAGTCAGCACTACAGTGCCACCACAAGGCTAAGTATGGGTGCGGTGTAGTTGATTAATTAGGGATTTGCCAGTGGTATTCGGACCAATACGGATGCTCTGGGAAGGGGTAGTCGGATCGGGTTTGTTGATGATTGGTGGGACTACCCTGGGATCCGAATGGCTAAAGAGGGGGTGCTTGGTTGAAGATGTGCTCAGTTGGAGGCATCACCGCCGGTGAAACCTCATTGGGGTATAAATAGGCTAGCAATCCCTTTGTAAAGGCTATTTTGTGATCTCTTGGCCATGCACCAAAGGAAGTGTAATTGGCGTAAGGAAGGTTCTTTAGTCGCCGACGGGTTATGAAATCACAAACACGTGGGTAAAGTGGTACAAACTCTGCAGAGTCTAATAAAACTATCATGATAGCCATGCTTCCGGTTATGAGAACCTGTACAACTTACATGATTAGAGAGAACTTGGTATTGGGATGGTTTTTGGGATGGTCATGGTTTTGTAATGGTTATGGCTGGTTATGAATTAAATTCTAATATTGATTATGGTTATTGGTAATGAAAAATCTGGTATATGGATTATGGTAATGAATATGGATGGGTATTATGATGATTACATGGTTTATGATTGGTTTATTTCACATACATACAATATATTGCTTTTACAATGTTTTAATGTACTTTTCAGCACTTAGCCACTATTATTGTCATCATTTGAATCAGCTACATGTCATACTTTCCCACACTTGCTGAGTACGATATGTACTCACTCTTGCAATTGCCCCACCAATAGTTGTAGGTCATGATTGAGAGTTTAACGATGATAATGCGGAGTTCTTGGCCGTGTCTACCGTCAGCTTTGCCTGTGAAGTGTTGGAGCTGCGCTATCCCTTTTGCTTAGTTGCTTATTAGTTAATTTCTGCCGCATTAGTTCAAACCTGTCATTAATATTCATTAGAGTTTGTACTCGAGGATAATATGGTTTTTGTAATAAAATAGTTTAATTAATCTTGTCTATAGTAATTTTTTGTATATCCTTTTGTGAATGCACTCGTGTATGTGTGTTGAACATCCTGGGCACACATATGCTATCACTTGGTTCAATTTCCGAACCAGGTGTCACATTCTCCTCCTCCTCCTCCTCCTCCTCCTCCTCCTCCTCCTCCTCCTCCTCCTCCTTCTTCTTCGGCTCCTGGTAGGGCGGGGGCGCCTCCCGCGGCGGAGACGGGAAGCCCAGTTTCCTGGACATCGTCGCCACCAGGTTGTCGCGGTCGGCGATGCCGAGCTCGTCCGCCAGCGTGTCCTAGAGGATGTCAAGGCAACCGGCCAAGTGCATCATGCCGAAGACGTAGTGGCCCGTGGTCCCCATTGCAGCATACTCTGGAAGGGGACCAAGCCCAAGGCGACGCATGGAGCGCGATGTATTGTCAAATACATCACGCGTCATCTTCCGGAGAACCCACTCCTTGTCCGGGGGGTCGATCGGGGACGCTTCCCCTTGGCGTCCTTCGACGGGCTTGGCGGCGGCGTTTTCTTTTCAGCCATGGTGTTCTTGGTGCGGTTTTGGGAAGAGAGGAAGAGTTGTTGTGCGGAGAAGACAATGGCGTGCCCGAGTGATCTTATAGCATAGTAGCAGCCTGGTTGTTCGTCTCTCGACGTGCGCAATAGTGGTAATGTGTAACACCCTCATTTTCATGCATCATGCCCTACATACATTCATATACATGTTTAACATTAACCCACATAAAGAGGAACGAGTTTGAAATTGATTTGGAACATTTAAAATTGATTTGGAACAAAACCGCACTTAAAATGTTGAAAAGTGCGGACTAGTCCGATTTTGGTGAGGACTAGTCTGATTTCTCTCTGACTAAAAACAGACTTGTCCGTTTTTGCTACGGACTAGTCTGATTTTGCCTTTGGAAACTTTCGAACTTGACCGATTTTGAGCGGACTAGTCCGATATTCCAAGAATCCTTGAAAATTTGCTAAGTCCCTGGACTTGTTCGGACTAGTCCGGTGTTCCAGTGGACTTGTCCATTTTCCTAAAGTCGAACTTGTCCGATTTTTGGCCAAACTTGTTCGATTTCTCTCTGGACAACTTCGGACTAGTTCGGTCCATTTCGGACTTGTCCGATATTTTGCGACTCCGAGTTGATCTTTTGTTTTACAACTTGTTTCTTGGGTTTCACATTAAGTGGGCCTAGGTACGTCATGCCTTACTCTTTTAGAGCCCATGTGGAACTCTAAACCGGCCTCTACTCATCTCAAACTTGAAATCCATCTAACCCTAGCCTCCACCTCTATATAAACAACCCCACCCCTTGGCTTGACATCTATTTGCCACTTTTCCACCCCACCCAAACCCTAGTTCGTGGAGAGCCACCATCAAGGAGGAAGGAGGAGATCCCAAGCAAGAAGAAGAAAAGGAGGAAACAAAAGAGGATCAAGATCTCCACCAAGCTTTCGTTCCTCATCACCAATTCATCTCCAAGTTCATCCCCAACCCTAGATCATCAAGATCCAAGTGTTACCTCCAAGTTTTTTGATTCATTGGAGTTCTAAGCACCTGGTATACCTTATATTCTCTTTTCCTTACGAGAATTCATCCCCTAATCTCCAAATTTACGTCGATCTAGAAAACCCTAGTTCGGTAGTTCTGCGAAGTGCGGACTAGTCCGGCCTTCTGCAGACTAGTCCGATTTTGCTGACTAAGTTGTGGTGAATTGATTCTAAAAGTAGATCTAATCAAATCCTAACCTGTAGAAACTTGTTAAAATCTATTAGAACTAGTTAGTGATCATTAAAAGCAATCTATTAACAAGTTCTACCTTGCATTTGCATCAATCATGCATGTCATGTCATACTGAGTAATATTGTGCACTCTTTGATTGTGTTTCTTGTCTTGTATGTTTATTGTGTGGATTAGACGGATTTGCGCTAGAGAGTGTCGCGGAGGATCTACAACACCAAGAGTTTGAAGGCTTTGACCCTATTCAACCGCAAGAGCAAGGCAATTGTCCTTGAAGCATATTGATCCTGTTTTGAAATAAATGTTTTGTTTGCAAAATTGCATGCTTGTGTTAATTTGATGGGAATCCTATGATAGGAAGTTTACTAGCTTTGTTTAACCACCCTTGTCACCTGGGATATATGGTAGAGCGTCGGGATGGGATTTTGACCTTTTTACTGCGCTTAATTACTTGGGATGGGAAAACAACTATACCACTCAATTTAATTATGCATGGATGATATTATGGTTAACATGAACTGGTTAATATGATATGGTAATGGGTGATCTAAGCAAGCCTGGTATGTTGATGGGTTGGATGTTGTGGTGGATTTGCTTGCTTTAGATCTAAGGACCAGTTCGTGGAGCGACCATCCAGGATTTACAGTGCCACCACGAGGTCAAGTGATAGGTAAAGAGATGAGGATGAGTCCCGATCTTCCGATAGGTAATGGATAGGTCGATTGATGTGGAGATCTCGACGTTGATGATCCGAGGCTCTCGAGTAGAACACGAACAACCCCTGCAATCACTACACCACCGCTCCGTTGGTTATCAACCGTGCTTCACACGATTGACCTCGCCAAGAAGGCTAATCCCTGCAAGTGCAACTGAGAACACAAGCAAGAACAAGGTAGACACGATCTGAAATCGCGAAGTTGGGGTTTCACAAACCGAAGAACGGCGATATTATTGATCTAAGCAAAATCCAATTGTTCATGGCGGCTACTATGGAGTATATATAGGTGGGAGGACGTCCAAGGGGGTGTTGGGGTCGTGACCTAACCCTAACACACGAAAATAATGGACTTAGACTTGATACAAGGCCCAATGGCCCAATATGGTGGCGCAGCACCCTGACAGATTCTGTATTTGATATTGTTTCGACGATTCCCGACGACTCCCAAGGAATTTTGACATGGGACCGGAGCCATTGGAAAGGTTATCCTCTCCCCTTTCCGTGCATATGTAGAACGTCCAAAACGGAGTTCGTATGCGTCCTGGGCGTCCGTTTTAGTGTGTACTGCTCCTAGACTCCGAGTTGGATACGATTTGGAGTTTGGTCGGTTTCCATCTTCTTTGAACGAATTCTCTGGTCTTCCACGTCCCTAATACTCCCTCCAAGTACTCCTTGAACCTCTCCATGGATCCTAATCACAAATAAATCATTAAGTAGCAATTTATGTTCAGAAACATATAAGGAAATATATAAGAACGAGTTCACCTCTGAAATTAATTGTTGTGTATGAACTCTATTGATTGCATCTTGTATGTTCAATGGAGTGTTGTTTGTATCCATAGAAGTGATGTCCTCATCATCCTCCCCTTCTTGAATTGGAGTCGTCCTCGACTCAAGTTCATCTTCTATCATGTGTGGGTCCATATGTGCAACACCAGCAAATCTTCTTGTAAGCATGAAAGGAGGAGGCCAAGGTGGCGGACGACATAGCGCACCATCTTGATCTTGTCCAAACAAGAGCGCACATTCACTTGAGCCAGGATCCCAAACAAATAAACTTTGTACCATATTTGTAGGTGCAATGATAATGTGCATGATCTCGTCACCAAGTATGGGTGCGGCGTAGCTAATTAATTAGGGCTTTGCGAGTGTTATTTGGACCATTAAGGATGCTCGGGGTAGGGGTAGTCAGATTGGGTTTGTTGATGATTGGTGGGACTATCCTAGGATCCGAATGGCTCAAGAGGGGGCTCTTGGTTGAAGATGTGCTCAGTTGGAGACATCGCCACCGGTGAAACCTCAGTGGGGTCTAAATAGGCTAGTAATCCCTTTGTAAAGGCTAATTTGTGATCTCTTGGCCACACACCTAAGGAAGTGTGAGACGGCATAATTGAGATTCTATAGTCATCGAAAGGTGATGAAATCACAAACACGTGGGTAAAGTGGTACAACCTCTGCAGAGTGTGTCTAAAATTATCATGATAGCCGTGCTCCCTGTTATGAGCAACCTGGACCCTCACATGATTAGAGGAAACTTGGGATTTGGGATAGTTGGTTGGTTATGGTTATGGTTTGGTAATGGTTATGGATGGTTATGAATTAATTTTTGGTAGTGAATATGGATGTTTGTATATGATGATGGATACGGAATATGGACTGGTATTATGATAACTACATGGATTATGATGGGTTTATTTCATATACATGTAATATATTGCTTTTCAAATGTTTTAATGTACTTTTCAACACTCAAACATTATTATATTCATCATTTGAATCAGCCACATGTCATACTTCCCACGCTTGTTGAGTACGACATGTACTCACTCTTGTAATCTCCCCCAACAGTTGCAGGTCAGGATTGGGAGTTTAATGGCGATAATGCGGAGTTTTAGGCCGTGTCTACCATCAGCTTTGCCTGTGGTGTTGCATGGAGTTGCGCTATATCCTATTGCTTATGCTGCCTAGCTGTTTAGTTTCATATTTAGTTATTCCCGCTGCATTAATTTGAACTTGTCTTCAATATTCATTAGAGTTTGTATTCGAGGATAATATGGTCGGTGTAATAAAATTTGGTTAATTAATCTCATTCTGTGGTAATTATCTGTATATCATTTGTGATGCACTCGTGTATGTGTGTTGAACGTCCTAGTCACACATATGTGTTCACTTGGTTCGTTTTTGGAACCGGGTGTCATAGATTGGTGTCAGAGCCACAGGTTGACCGTAGGACGCAACCTATATAGAATGGACACTTTAGAGCACATAGGAGCACTCAGGAATCAATGTGTTTTTGTTTGGTGTGCTGTTTGCTATATATTGGTTGCTTGTGTGCTTAATAGAGGATTTTGGGATGCTTTAGCATTGTCATGTCCGCGTAGGCTAGTTAGTTGTCTAGTTTCATATCCCTTGATGCATATAGTTGAGGACGTTTTCTAATTCTTATCTTTTGCTTTCCTTCAGATGGTGAGGACTCGCAACCAGAGGGATGCTAATGATGAGGAGGAGAACCATGGAGCACCTCAGAACAACAATGGACAAGGACATGGCCAAGGAGCTATTAATATTGAGCAGCTATTGGGTATGCAAATCCAGCTCATGCAGACCATGATACAAACTATGGGGCAGCTGCAGGTTGTCAACATCAACAATCAGCCCCACATGTCTCCACAGCCACCCCCGTCTCCTCATAACTGGTTGGGAGAGTTTATGAGGACTAGGCCGCCAACCTTTGCTCAAGCCGCTGACCCTATGGATGCGAATGATTGGCTCAAGTCTGTGGAGAAGAAGCTAGGTATTGTCCAATGCAGTGATCGGGAGAAAGTGCTTTCGCTTCTCATCAACTAGTTGGAGCAGTTGCGGATTGGTGGGATTCTTATTGCAATGCTCATGAAAATTAGGAGAGGGTTACCTAGGCTGAATTCAAGGAGAGTTTTCGTTCTCATTATGTGCCCGAGGGTGTTATGATCTTGAAGGGGCAAGAATTTGAGAACTTGAGGCAAGGAAGATCGAGCGTGGGTGAATATCTCAACAAATTCACTCAACTCTCAAGGTATGCCCCTGAGGATGTTAGTCGGGACAGCCGAAAGCCATACTTGTTTATGAGGGGCCTCAACAATGAAATACAAGTGCAATTGTTCAACTGTGATTATGCCGATTTTCAGAAGCTTGTGGAAAAAGCAATTGTGGTGGAGAACAAGGTCCGTGAGATGGAACAAGAAAACAAGAGGAAGGCGCCATATCAAGGACAGCAACAAGGAAGTAATGTGTGCCCTCGCTTTGCGCCTCCTAATGTGCCATATTACAGCTCCTCTACTCCTATACAGCACCCTGGTTATGAACCGCGCCCAACTCAGTTTGTGCAGCAGCGCCCTATTATGCAAGCACCTAGGCCTCCAATGTCTTATGCACCTCGTGCCAACTATTCTGGTGCCAATGCTCAAAACCAAGCTCACCCCAATAATTCTGGTGGAGTTAAGAAGTGCTATACTTGTGGAGAAGTTGAACACTTTGTGCATCAATGTACTAAGTCAGGCCTTGGTCAAGGAAGCAATGCACCGAGGCAAAACCCAAGACCCAATGGAGGACAGCCACAAGGGAATCGTGGACAGCAGAATTTTGCTCGTGGCAACGTGAACCATTTCTCTACGGAGGATGCTCAACAAGCGGATGACGTGGTCATTGGTATGTTTCTCGCCAACTCCAACCCCGCGACTATGTTATTTGATTCTGGAGCATCGCATTCATTCATTGCATCAAAGTATGTTGCCAAGTATAGTTTGCCTATCTCTCATATGAAGTTTACTCTGTTGGTTAAGTCTCCTGGAGGAGAGATGAGGACAAATATAGTATGTCCAAAAGTAAGCCTTAGAATAAGGTGGTAGACTTCTCCGCCAACCTCATTGTTTTGGACTCTCAAAGATTGGACATTATACTTGGTATGGACTGGTTGAGGAAGCACAATGGAGTTATCGAGTGTGCCACGAAGATGGTGAAGTTAACTAATGAAGAAGGGATCACCGTAGAATTTGAAGCAACTCAACATGCACCGAAGCAATTGGAGCTGAATCACATGGATGGTACTGCAATTGAGGAAATTCTGGTGGTGTGTGAATTTTTGGATGTTTTTCCAGACGAGTTGGCAGGTATGCCACCTGATCGAGACATTGAGTTTATTATTGAATTAATACCTGGAACTGCACCTATAGCTAAGAGGCCATATAGGATGTCTCCTATGGAATTATCGGAGCTCAAGAAGTAGATTCAAGAGCAACTAGAGAAAGGTTTTATTCGCCCTAGTTCTTCACCTTGGGGAGCGCCCGTGCTGTTTGTGAACAAGAAGGATGGAACCCGAAGGATGTGTGTAGATTATCGAGGTCTCAATGAGGTGACAATCAAGAACAAGTACACTTTGCCCCACATAGAAGACTTGTTTGATCAGATGAAGGGTGCTTGTGTCTTCTCTAAGATTGATTTGAGGTCGGGATACTTTCAAATGAAGATTAGACCATCAGACATACCCAAGACAGCTTTTAGGACACGGTACGGATCTTATGAGTACACCATGATGTCTTTTGGATTGACAAATGCACCTGCCTACTTTATGTACCTCATGAGTAAGGTCTTCATGGAGTACTTGGATAAGTTCGTTGTGGTGTTTATTGATGACATTATGATCTACTTGAAGGATGAGAAGGAACATGAGGAACACTTGAGGCTTACGTTGCAGAAATTGAGGGAGCATCAATTGTATGCCAAGTTCAACAATTGTCAGTTTTGGTTGAAAGAGGTGTCGTTTTCGGGTCATATCATCTCAGGAGGAGGAGTATCGGTTGACCCCAGAAAAGTGAGAGACGTGTTCAAGTGGGAACCACCACAAAACATAAAATAAATAAGGAGTTTTCTTGGGATGGCTGGATATTACCGTTAGTTCATCAAGGACTTTTCCAAGATAGCCAAGCCAATGACGGAATTGCTAATGAAGGGGAAGGCTTTCCAATGGACTCATGTTTGTCAAAAGAGTTTTGAGGAGTTGAAGAAGAGGTTGACAACAGCCCCAGTTTTGATATTGTCGGATGTAAGCAAGAGTTTTGACATATATTGCGACGCCTCGAGACAAGGACTTGGATGTGTATTGATGCAAGAAGGTCAAGTGGTTGCCTATGCATCAAGACAATTGAAGAAACATGAGCAGAATTACCCAACGCACGATTTGGAACTTGTAGCCGAGTTACATGCGTTGAAGATTTGGAGACACTATATTCTTGTACATAGGTGTGAAATTTATACAGATCACAAGAGTCTTAAGTATATCTTCACACAAATGAATCTGAATTTGAGGCAACGAAGACGGTTGGAGCTCATCAAAGATTATGATTTGGGGATCAACTATCATCCGAGAAAAGTCAATGTAGTGGCCGATGCTTTGAGTAGAAAAGAAGTAAGTCATCAACTCACAGTTCTAGAGTTGCCATCGGAGTTATGTAAGGATTTCGAACGGTTGAACCTCGGATTTGTGAATGAGATGGGAATAATGGAGTTAAATCCAACCCTAGAGCAAAAAATTCGAGAAGCACAAGCCATGGATGAGGAAATTCAGGAAATCAAGGAAAGGATCCAAGAGGGGAGAGAATTCAGATTTGATGAGGATGAACATGGTACCTTATGGCTGGGAAAAAGGATTGTCGTGCCTAATGTGAAGTATATTCAGGAGACGATATTAAAAGAGGCACATGACTCACCTTACTCAATACACCCCGGTTGTACCAAGATGTATAAAGACTTGAAGACATGCTATTGGTGGGCTAGCATGAAAAAGGACATAGCTGAATACGTAGCATTGTGTGATGTGTGCCAACGAGTCAAGGCGGAACATCAAAGGTCAGCTGGACTATTACAACCACTAAAGATTCTGGAATGGAAGTGGGAAGAAATCAGTATGGACTTCATAATTGGTTTACCACATACTCAGTCCGTTTACCACTCAATTTGGGTAATTGTGGATCGACTAACTAAGTCAGCCCATTTTATTCCCGTCAAGACCACCTATAATGGAGAGAAATTGGTGGAACTGTATATGGGAAGAATAGTATGTCTGCATGGAGTTCCGAAGAGGATAGTGTCGGATAGAGGTTCCCAATTTACTTCCAGGTTTTGGCAAAAGTTGCATGAAGCTTTGGGAACGAGGTTGAATTTTAGTTCAGCGTATCACCCTCAAACAGATGGACAAACCGAGAGGACCAATCAGATTTTAGAAGACATGTTCAGAGCTTGTGCTTTAAAGCATGGGAAGAGTTGGGACAAGAGCATGCCATATGCAGAATTTTCATACAACAATAGTTACCAAGAAAGTTTGAAAATGTCACCATATGAAGCACTTTATGAAAGGAAGTGTAGGACACCTTTATTCTGGAATGAGGCAGGAGAAACTAAAGTATTTGGTCCAGATGTGTTGCAAGAAGCCAAAAAGCAAGTCCAAATAATTCGTGAAAACTTGAGGGCTGCCCAATCAAGACAAAAGGGCTATGCAGACAATAGGAAAAGGAAATTAGCCTTTGAAGTGGGAGATTTTGTTTACCTCAAGGTGTCACTAATGAGAGGTCATAAGAGGTTCAACATAAGAGGCAAGCTAGCACCTCGCTACATTGGACCATTCAAGATTTTGGACAAAAGAGTAGAAGTAGCATATAAGTTGGAGATGCCAACTCACCTTTCAGACGTACATGATGTCTTTCATGTTTCCCAGCTCAAGAAATGCTTGAGAGTACCGGAAGAACAAGTGCCCATGGAAGGATTGGAATTAGAGGAATATTTGACTTATGCCGAGCAACTGGTCAAAATCTTGGAAACTAAGGATAGGGTCATAAGGAACAAGGTTATTAGATGGTGTAAAGTTCAATGGAAGCACCACACAAAAAAAGAAGCGACATGGGAATTGGAGGATGATATCAAGAAGGAATTTCCCTATCTCTTCTCTTCCGCGTCGAATCTCGAGGGCGAGATTCATTTTAAGGGGCGTAGGTTTGTAACACCCTCATTTTCATGCATCATGCCCTACATACATTCATATACATGTTTAACATTAACCCACATAAAGAGGAACGAGTTTAAAATTGATTTGGAACATTTAAAATTGATTTGGAACAAAACCGCTCTTAAAATGCTAAAAAGTGCGGACTAGTCCGATTTTTGTGAGGACTAGTCCGATTTCTCTATGACTAAAAACGGACTTGTCCGTTTTTGCTACGGACTAGTCCGATTTTGCCACTGGAAACTTTCGGACTTGTCCGATTTTTGTGCGGACTAGTCCGATATTTCAAGAATCGTTAAAAATTTTCTAAGTCCCTGGACTTGTCCAGACTAGACCGGTGTTCCAGCGGACTTGTCCGTTTTCCTCTCTGACTAAAGTCAGACTTGTCTGATTTTTGGCTAGACTTGTCCGATTTCTCTCTGGACAACTTCGGACTAGTCCGGTCCTTTTCGGACTTGTCCGATATTTCGCGACTCCGAGTTGATCTTTTGTTTTACGACTTGTTTCTTGGGTTTCACGTTAAGTGGGCCTAGGGACGTCGTGCCTAACTCTTTTAGAGCCCATGTGGGACTCTAAATCGACCTCTACTCATCTCAATCTCGAAATCCATCTAACCCTAGCCTCCACCTCTATATAAATAACCCCACCCCTTGGCTTGACATCTATTTGCCACATTTCCACCCCACCCAAACCCTAGTTCGTGGAGAGCCACCATCAAGGATGGAGGAGGAGATCCCAAGCAAGAAGAAGAAGAGGAGGAAAGGAAAGAGGATCAAGATCTCCACCAAGCTTTCATTCCTCATCACCAATTCATCTCCAAGTTCATCCCCAACCCTAGACCATCAAGATCCAAGTGTTACCTCCAAGTTTCTTGATTAATTGGAGTTCTAAACACCTGGTATACCTTCTATTCTCTTTCCCTTACGAGAATTCAACCCCTAATCTCAAAATTTACGTCGATCTAGAAAACCCTAGTTCGCTAGTTCTGCGAAGTGCGGACTAGTCCGGCCTTCTGCAGACTAGTCCAATTTTGCTGACTAAGTTGTGTTGAATAGATTCTAGAAGTATATCTAATCAAATCCAAACTTGTATAAACTTGTTAAAATCTATTAGAACTAGTTAGTGATCATAAAAAGCAATCTATTAACAAGTTCTACCTTGCATTTGCATCAATCATGCATGTCATGTCATACTGAGTAATATTTGTGCACTCTTTGATTGTGTTTCTTGTCTTGTATGTTTATTGTGTGGATTAGACGGATTTGCGCTAGAGAGTGCCGCGGAGGATCTACAACACCAAGATTTTGAAGGCTTTGACCCTATTCAACCGCAAGAGCAAGGCAAGTGTCCTTTAAGCATATTGATCCTGTTTTGAAATAAATGTTTTGTTTGCAAAACTGCATGCTTGTGTAAATTTGATGGCAATCCTATGATAGGAAGTTTACTAGCTTTGTTTAACCACCCTTGTCACCTGTGATATATGGTAGAGAGTCGGGATGGGATTTTTACCTTTTTGCTGCCCTTAATTACTTGGGATGGAAAACAACTATACCACTCATTTTAATTATGCATGGATGAGATTATGGTTAACATGAACTGGTTAATATGATATGGTAATGGGTGATCTAAGCAAGCCTGGTATGTGGATGGGTTGGATATTATGGTGGATTTGCTTGCTTTAGATCTAAGGACCGGTTCGTGGAGCGACCATCCAAGATTTACAGTGCCACCACGAGGCCAAGTATGGGTGCGGTGTAGCTGATTAATTAGGGCTTTGCCAGTGCTATTTGGACCATTAAGGATGATCGGGAAAGGGGTAGTCGGATTGGGTTTGTTGATGATTGGTGGGACTACCCTCGGATCCGAATGGCTCAAGAGGGGGCCCTTGGTTGAAGATGTGCTCAGTTGGAGACATCGCCACTGGTGAAACCTCAGTGGGGTCTAAATAGGCTAGTAATCACTTTGTAAAGGCCACTTTGTGATCTATTGGCCACACACCTAATGATGTGTGAGACGGCATAATTGAGATTCTATAGTCATCGAAAGGTGATGAAATCACAAACATGTGGGTAAAGCGGTACAACCTCTGCATAGTGTGTCTAAAACTATCATGATAGTCGTGCTCCCTGTTATGAGCAACCTGGACCCTCACATGATTAGAGGAAACTTGGGATTTGGGATGGTTGGTTGGTTATGGTTATGGTTTGGTAATGGTTATGGATGGTTATGAATTAATTTCTAGTATTGAATATGGTTGTTGGTATATGATGATTGTAACACCCTGATTTTTCAAGTTTTGGCAAATTAAAAATTTAAATAGGAATTTAGAGTTAATAATGGGAGGAAACTGTTTTTATAAATAAAAATATAAAATATGTGCATCTCATAATGTATTTTGCATTTTGCATTCATCCTCATGTATTGAAAATTTATTACCAAAATAAATAAGATAAAAAGAAATTTGTTTACCAGAGTAAGTACATTAAAATAAATTAAATTAGCATAACGAATATGGAAGAAAAGAAATAAAAAGAAAAGGAAAAGAAATAAATCGTCTATGCACATGCATTCATATTTAGATATATAAAATGAGTAACTAGATCTATTAAAATCAAAATAGAAATTTTATACAATAGAAAAGTAATTAGAAAAGAAAATTATAGAAGAAGATGAATAATAATAATAATGATAATAATCATATATAAAAAATGTATATTTGTGAAACCTAATGAAAACAAATAAAAATATATATATATATATATAAATAAATAATATATAATAATAATATATATAAAAATATAAATAATAATAATAATGAAAAAGAGAAAGTATAAAAATATATATAAAAGGAAAAAAAAGAAAAAAAAAACACCCGCCCGCTGGCCAGGCCGAACCGGCCCAGCTAGTGCGCGACCCCCAGCCGCCCGGCCCAGCATCGTGTGCTCGCTCGCTCGCGCGCGCCGCCCGCTCGCTCGCGCGCGCCGACCGCGTTGACCCCGCCCGCCGAGCGCCTCCCGCGCGCCCGGCCGACCGAGCCACCCTGCGCTGACCCAGCACGCCCTGTCGGTCCCAGGCCGACTCGGCCCGTGCCACGCGCCCGAGCTAGGTACCGAGTCGATCCCAATGCCAAGTATGGGTGCGGCGTAGCTGATTAATTAGGGATTTGCCGGTGCTATTTAGACCATTAAGGATGCTCGAGGAAGGGGTAGTTGGATTGGGTTTGTTGATGATTGGTGGGACTATCCTGGGATCCGAATGGCTCAAGAGGGGGCCCTTGGTTGAAGATGTGCCCAGTTGGAGACATCGCCACCGATGAAACCTCAGTGGGGTTTGAATAGACTAGTAATCCCTTTGTAAAGGCTATTTTGTGATCTCTTGTCCATACACCAAAGGAAGTGTAATTGGCGAAAGGAAGGTTCTCTAGTTGCCGACGGGTGATGAAATCACAAACACGTGGGTAAAGTGGTACAAACTCTACAAAGTCTATTAAAACTATCATGATAGCCGTGCTCCCTGTTAAGAGCACCTGGATGACCTACATGATTAGAGGGAAATTGGGATTTGGGATGGTTATGGTTTTGTAATGGTTATGGTTGATATTATGATTATGGTTATGGTTATGGGATGGAATTATGGTTTATGACATTGATTATGGTTATTGGTAATGGTGAATTATGGACTGGTATTATTATGGTTAAATGGTTTATGATGGGTTTACTTCACATAAATATGATACATTGCTTTTCCAAATGGTTTTACTGTACTTTTCAGCACTTAGCCATTATTATTGTCGTCATTTGAATCAACCACATGTCATGCTTTCCACACTTGTTGAGTATGACATGTACTCACTCTTGCAATCCCCCCAACAATTGCAGGTCAGGATTGTGAGTTTAATGGCGATAATACAGAGTTCTAGGCCGTGTCTACCGTCAGATCTGCTTGTGGTGTTGCATGGAGCTGTGCTATCCCTTATGCTTAGTCTGCTTAGTTGCTTAATTAGTTTATTTTCGCTGCATTAGTTGAACTTGTCCAAAATATTCATTAGAGTTTGTATCCGAGGCTAATATGGGTTGTGTAATAAAATTTTATAATTAATCTTGTTCTGTGGTAATTTTCTGTATACTCTTTTATGATTGCACTCGTGTATGTGTGTTGAACATCCTGGGCACACATATGCGTTAGCTTGGTTCATTTTTCGGAACCGGGCGTCACAGATTGGTATCAGAGTCACAGGTTGACCGTAGGACGCAGCCTAGATAGAATGGACACTTTAGAGCACATAAGAGCACTTAGGAATCGATGTGTTTTTGCTTGGAGTGATGTTTGCTATATATATTGTTTGCTTGTGTGCTTAATAGAGGATTTTGGGGTGCTTTAGCATTGCCATGTCCATATAGGCTAGTATAGTTAGTTGTTTAGTTTCATATACCTTGATGCATGCATATAGGTTGGGATTCTTTCTATCTTCATTCTTGTCTCTACTTCTGTGGAAGATTGTCACTACAAGAAGATTCATAACCCCAGATGAAGCTACATGGAAGCGTGAAGATGTTATCAAGGATTTTCTCATCTCTTCTTTAATCCGTCCGAATCTCGAGGGCGAGATTCCTTTAAGGGAGGTAGATTTGTAACATCCCAAAATTTTCAAACATGGCTAATTTAAATATGAAAGGGATTTCAAAATTTTTATTTCCAAATCTCTTCTTCAGCCTATCCGAATCTCGAGGGCGAGATTCATTTTAAGGGGGGTAGAATTGTAACACCCTGATTTTTCAAGTTTTCGCAAATTAAAAATTTAAATAGGAATTTAGAGTTAGTAATGGGAGGAAATTGTTTTTATAAATAAAAATATAAATATATGCATTTCATATTGCATTTTGCATTTTGCATTCATCCTCATGTATTGAAAATTTATTACCAAAATAAATAAGGTAAAAGAAATTTGTTTACTAGAGTAAGTACATTAAAATAAATTAAATTAGCATAACGAATCTGGAAGAAAAGAAATAAAAAGAAAATGAAAAGAAATAAATCGTCTATGCACATGCATTCATATTTAGTTATATAAAATGAGTAACTAGATCTATTAAAATCAAAATAGAAATTTTATACAATAGAAAAGTAATTAGAAAAGAAAATCATAGAAGATGAATAATAATAATAATAATAATCATATATAAAAAAATATATATTTTTGAAACCTAATAAACAAACAAATATATATATAAATAAATAATATATATAATAATATATATAAATATAAATAATAATAATAATGAAAAAAAAAAGAAAGTATAAAAAATATATATAAGGAAAAAAATAAAAAAAACACCCGCCCGCTGGCCCGGCCGAACCGGCCCAGCCAGCGCGCGGCCCCCAGCCGCCCGGCCCCGCATCGCGTGCCCGCTCGCTCGCGCGCGCCGACTGCGTTGACCCTGCCCTCCGAGCGCCCTGCGCGAGCGCCTCCCGTGCGCCCGCCGACCGAGCCACCCCGCGCTGACCCAGTGCGCCCCATCGGTCCCAGGCCGACTCGGCCCCTGCCATGCACCCAAGCCAGGTATCGAGTCGATCCCTGCTGCCGCGCCTATATAAACGCCCGAGGGACTCGTATTTTTCCCAACGCGAGAAATAACGCCGCCACCAGAAAACCCTAGCTCGGTAGAGAAAAGAACAGAGGCACCCGGAGTTGCGCCGCCAAGAAGAAAAAGAGAGGAAAAAGACGGAGGAAGAGGAAGAAAAAGAGGAGGGTGCCGCCGTTTGCCGGAGATCGTCGTCGTCGCGTTGCCTCGTCGCGCTGCCGGAGGACCGTTGCGCCATCCGCTTTGTCTACACGTCGCCTTCGCCCTCGCGATCTTCAAACCCGTCGCATCTACAGTAGGATTCGTTTTTCCGATGCGAATTTTAGCGATGTATTAAATCTAGTAGACATAATTTAATCGTAGTTGCACCATAAATTTATTTTCAGTCGCATTAATTCTTGCTAAAACCCCCGTAAACTCGTATGAACACGTATGAACCAGTTGCATCTAATTAATAAACAACTATAGTTAATTAATAATTGAGCCTTGCATGCATGCATGTCATCGCATGTTGATTTATGTGTGTGCATCGTGTTGATTTGTATATGTTTTCTTGTATGTGTGATCGTGAGTAGAGGGAGGTGCTCAAGAAGTCGTGTACGAGGATTTCGAGAACCAAGAGTTTGAAGGCTTTGACCCTAATCAACAGCAAGAGAAAGGCAAGTGTCCTTGAAGCATATTGATCCTATTTTAAAATAAATGTTTTGTTTGCAAACTGCATGCTTGTGTCAAATTGATGGGAGTCCTATGGTAGGAAGTTTACTAGCGTTGTTTGACCACCCTTGTTGCCTGAAATTTATGGTAGAGAGTCGGGAAGGGCTTTTTACCTTTTTGCTCCGCTTAATTAATTGGGATAGGAAAACAACACTACACATTTAATTATGCATTAATGATATTTTGGTTAATGTGAACTGGTTAATATGATATGGTAATGGGTGATCTAAGCAAGCCTGGTATGTGGATGGGTTGGATGATATGGTGGTTTGCTTGCTTTAGATCTAAGGACCGGTTCATGCGAGAATAGGCCAGGACTACAGTGCCACCACGAGGCCAAGTATGAGTACGGCGTAGCTGATTAATTAGGGTTTTGCCAGTGCTATTTGGACCATTAAGGATGCTCGGGGAAGGGGTAGTCGGATTGGGTTTGTTGATGATTGGTGGGACTACCCTGGGATTCGAATGGCTCAAGAGGGGGCCCTTGGTTGAAGATGTGCTCAGTTGGAGACATTGCCACCGGTGAAACCTCAGTGGGGTCTGAATAGCCTAGTAATCCCTTTGTAAAGGCTATTTTGTGATCTCTTGGCCATACACCAAAGGAAGTGTAATTGGCGAAAGGGAGGTTCTCTAGTCACCAATGGGTGATGAAATCACAAACACGTGGGTAAAGTGGTACAAACTCTGCAGAGTCTATTAAAACTATCATGATAGTTGTGCTCCCGGTTAAGAGCACCTGGATGACCTACATGATTAGAGGGAAATTGGGATTTGGGATGGTTATGGTTTGGTAATGGTTAATACTATGATCATGGTTATGGTTATGGGATGGAATTATGGTGTATGAAATTAATTATGGTTATTGGTAATGGTGAATTATGGACTGGTATTATTATGGTTACATGGTTTATGTTGGGTTTACTTCACATAAATATGATACATTGCTTTTCCAAATGGTTTTACTGTACTTTTCAGCACTTAGCCATTATTATTGTCGTCATTTGAATCAACCACATGTCATACTTTCCACACTTGCTGAGTATGACATGTACTCGCTCTTGCAATCCCCCCCCCCAATAGTTGCAGGTCAGGATTATGAGTTTAATAGCGATAATGCGGAGTTCTAGGCCGTGTCTACCGTCAGCTTTGCCTGTGGTGTTGCATGGAGCTGCGCTATCCCTTATGCATAGTCTGCTTAGTTGCTTAATTAGTTTATTTCCGCTGCATTAGTTGAACTTGTCATAAATATTCATTAGAGTTTGTATCCGAGGCTAATATGGGTTGTGTAATAAAATTTGATAATTAATCTTGTTCTGTGGTAATTTTGTGTATACTGTTTT
This sequence comes from Tuctoria greenei, assembly GCA_036927565.1. NCBI lineage: Eukaryota > Viridiplantae > Streptophyta > Magnoliopsida > Poales > Poaceae > Tuctoria > Tuctoria greenei. Next base: position 187,983,895 of record JAYESD010000006.1, read on the forward strand.
GTGATTGCACTCGTGTATGTGTGTTGAACATCCTGGGCACACATATGCGTTAGCTTGGTTCATTTTTCGGAACCGGGCGTTACAATGATGGATATGGAATATGGACTGGTATTATGATAACTACATGGCTTATGATGGGTTTATTTCATATACATGTAATATATTGCTTTTCAAATATTTTAATGTACTTTTCAGCACTCAACCATTATTATATTCGTCATTTGAATCAGCCACATGTCATACTTTCCACACTTGTTGAGTACGACATGTACTCGCTCTTGCAATCCCGCTCAACAGTTGCAGTCAGGATTGGAAGTTCAATGGCGATAATTCGTAGTTCTAGGCCGTGTCTACCGTCAGCTTTGCCTGTGGTGTTGCATGGAGTTGCGCTATACCCTATTGCTTATGCTGCCTAGTTGTTTAGTTGCATATTTAGTTATTTCCGCTGCATTAATTTGAACTTGTCTTCAATATTCATTAGAGTTTCTATTCGAGGATAATATGGTTTGTGTAATAAAATTTGGTTAATTAATCTCGTTGTGTGGTAATTATATGTATATCGTTTGTGATGCACTCGTGTATGTGTGTTGGACGTCCTGGGCACACATATGCGTTCACTTGGTTCGTTTTCAGAACCGGGTGTCACATGATGGGATGCAGATCGGTTCCAATTGAATTCAAAGATGTGCATGTGCTGCGCGCGTTTAAGGTGCCTCGGTAACTGGCGTGCACGTAAGCTCAGTGCGCCCGGTCGCATCAGCCGCCTGTACAAATGGCTACGGCTTCAAGGACCAAACCTTATGCAGCAAACAGCAACATATAATACTTCCTCTGCCCCAACTCAACTCTATTTCTATTTTTGTCAAACTTACCTTTGAGCAATGATTTATATGGAATTTATTAACTTCAATAACATGTACTAGATTGTATATTATTGAAATATTTTCATGGTGAATCTAAAAGTACAATTCCTGTATTGGTTAAAAAATCAAAATTGCGTAAATCATTGGTCAAAGATTGATTTAACGAAACCTAAGGCCCCCTTTGGATAAGGAATTGAAAAATACAAGAATAGGAAAAACATAGGAATTGCAATTGTATGTTTAAGCAATCCTATAGGAATTGAAAATATAGGAATTGAGATAAGAAGCCCTTTGGCAGCATCACAGGGAAAACAAAGGAACCTGCAACATGAGCCATGAAATAAAAAAGAGGTCCAAGCTCATGTTATGTTTCCTACAAAATTTAGCAAAGAAATCCATTCCTATAGAAACTACCCTTTGTTTTTCTTACGAGCCAAATGGTCATGTAGGAAAAAATCCTTTACAGATCCTATCCTTCAAAATTCTTTTGCCATTCCTTCAATCCAAGGGGAGCCTAAAAATAGAGTTAACATGGGACACACGACGGAGGTTATGGTGCACCGGCACACCCGGACCGTACGTGTACCCGGCCAGCCGTGTAGCTTCATTTTATATTTTATTCCCTAGGCGTAAAAGTTTCCTCATCCTCCCTGTTTGCTCTTCTCTAGGCTTAAAAGTTTTATATTTTACAATATTTTTACATATGTAATATGCACATAGGATATATCACTTGATAGTTTTGCAAAAAAAATGGAGGAGAAATATGTATATCCCATGCAACTACGTAAATCCACCCGAATTAATTAGCTAGTTACTTTTTAAGATGATAAAAATTATTATCCTTTTCTAAGTGAGGTGGTCGGGGTAGATGATGTGGCATAATAGCTTATGTGGCATGCCAATGTGGATATCCAACTCAGACTAAGGATGAAAGTGAAACAATTGTGTGAAGCCGAGGGACTAAATAATTGACCCATTTGAAAGTTCAAAGACCAAAAACTGAGTTTTGATTGAAAGTTTGAGGATGAAGTTGTGTATTGTTCCAATTCTGAATGAGCCAAGAGCTTGCGAGCTTGATGAGCACTGTCAATGTTTTGAGCAGTGATTGGTTTATGCCATCATCAAATCTGGAGTAATTTTTCTAGATCATTTGGGGCCAAAAATTAGTTAACACGCTATATATGAGGAGAAAGATTAGGATATGCTACCTTTTGCTTGTGTTGAATAACCCTGCGCTGTGGACAACATATCCGACACTTCATTCTGTTCGCTAGGATCATTCTGCCCCAAGTCATCTGGGGCAGCAGGCGGAGGACCTTGATCATCAGGATAAGGTCCTGGCAAGAAATCATTGGTCAAAGGTAAGTTTGACCAAAGCTAAAAATACAGTAGAGTTGGGACGGGGGGAGTACTTTACAGACCGCTTTGCAGACCCCGCTACGGGCGATCTCCTGCCTCCTGGCAACTCCAGCAGTTAAAGTAGCGTACAGCTGCACTTTATAAGCCATAACTCCAGCGCTGGTCTTTTGTTTAGCCCAGTTTGCATCAAAGGAAACTCACGGGACAGTTTAAACGAATGGAATCCTCCGGAAGGGAAAGACATTCATACATAGTTTAGAAGCCATAACCATCACTACGCGTCTACGTGTGTCTCATCGTCTTCTCTGCGCGTACTAAAGACACACCATCCTCTTCTCCGCGACACACATCGGCCATCCTCTTCTCCGCGCGTACTCTTTCTCTTCGTCTCCGTTGCATGTGTCCTCATTGTTTCCCTTTGAAGCCCATGGAATTCCCCTTGTCGCACGATATTGCGGTCCTGATCGCCGGGTGGGTCATCGCAACCTCCCCGCAGCCCATGGATGACCTCTCCAGTCTGCGCGCCACCTGCAGGGCCATGCACACAGCGTGTCGGGATCGCGCCGTGGGCAGGCGCGTGGCGCTGGAGCGGGAGAGCATCTGCAAGGGGAGCTACGACGCCCTCGTGGAGCGCCTGGTAATCATCGGCAACCCTCATGCATGCTACATCATTGGGTTTGACCTCATCGTCAAGGACGGTCTCGCGCAGTCGGGCACCCAGTTCCTTGCCCGGGCGGCCACGAACGGCCACATGGTGGTGGCCTACGTTCTCGCTCCGCTACGACACCGATTGCGGGGCTTGCGATGCCCTCGAGTATATCCGGTAGGTCGAAGGTGAGGCCCATGTCGGCTACAACGCGGTCGGGTCTGTCGCGATGAAGTGGACCAACACGGAGTGCTGCCGTTGTCGGCATGAAGCCATGGAGAGTGTCTATGGTGTCGCCTGGACGTTCCTGGGCAGACCTCCTCTAGGACAGCCACCGATGGCGGTGCCCAACATTGACGATGACGCTTGGCGCTGCCCAACAGGGGGAACCAAGAAACTGCCCACTGCGACAGGCAAGGGTGGGAGGAGTGGAGAGTCTTCTGTACTGAGAACTGTAGGATTAAGCACGAGCATGACCGGTTCTGCCGTCAAGCGTTGTACTATTTGGGTTATATTCCCTCCATTCCCTTTTGGATATGATGCACCCTTAGTTCTCCCAACGCCAATTAAAAGCGAACAAGGGGAGTATATAAAATAAACTAAGGCATGCTGAAGTATTTCCCCTATGCGCGCTCGTCTTTGATGAATGTTGCACTTGTTGTGTTTCCCCTATGCGCGCTCGTGTTTTGTTTAGCCCCGTTTGTATCAAAGGAATCTCACGGGACAGTTTAAAGAAATTGATTCCTCCAAAATTGAAATACATTCAATCAAAGTTTGGAACAAAGGAAATCAGTGTTCCCTTTCGGGGGAAATACATTCAGCATATTCCTCATTTTTCTTCGCGATTTCGCCAGATATGTGGCACAGCGGACCGCCATCTTCTGGGATCATCAGCTGCGGACAAAACCAACAGGGGTCGATGGAGAAGTTTGCCATTAATGAGCGACGATTCATGAAGAAACAAATCTGCCTAAGAGGAACAATGGGTTATTTGGAGGTTGCGGTTTCTTGGGAGTCTCCAAAGTATTATATTATAAAGCGAGACAACATGGATACGGGATGCACCTGGGGGCAAGTGCATACCATTCTTAGATGGTGCCACCTGTTTCTGGCAGTTCGATCTACCGTCCATGATCCTCAATAGTGCGCTTCTGAGCTCAAACGGAAGCTAAAATATCTCAATTGCCACGATCAGTGAATGGCGATTGAAGACACGAAGGAAGTACGTGGCACCATCTAAGAACGGTATGCACTTGCTCTCCGGTGCATACCGTATCGAGAAATTTTTTCTCCCACAGCATGGGTAGTGGTAGCTAGAGGTGACACCGTATGAAACTATTGTGTATAGGAGTAGTGGTAATGATGACATCATGTATAGGGGCATAGGGCCAATGGTAAAACTTTCGGCCTGTTCCAGTCCTTGCAATAATAGCATCGTGACTGTTCAAATTTCGGCAGGAAAACAACATGGCAAAACGTGAAAAGAAAAAACATCAAAAAATAAGAACAGAAACACAGCATCACGACTTGGATTAATCTACGTCAATCGATTTCTGTTTTATAGTTCCGTTCTTCAGGCTCTTTCAACTTAAATCTCATATGTAGTACCTATTTTTTTCTAACATTTTTCTCTTTCATTCTTTTCTTTTCTAGAGTTCATTGTCTCCACTTTTCTTTTCTTTTCTTTTCTTGAGTTCATTGTCTCCACTCTAGAGGCCCCCAGTGTGGAGGGTCACACAATTCAATTCACGCACAAAGTGGGTTAAAGGGGAAAATATGGCGTCGTTAAAGGAGATGTTTTTCGATAAAAGGAGAAATTTTTAATTTCACAAGCAAAATGGCCAGCGTATGCAGGGAAAAACAGTTTATGCTTATAAAAAATCATGGTTTGCATCCCTCTCGGTTATCGCAACGGCTCGACGCGTCCCATCGGCTTCACTGACAGTTTTTTAATTTGCCACGAAAAGGGCCCAGTGCTTATATAAAAAACATCCGCCCCATACACACCTCATCCACGTTCTGCTCGATAGCGTCCGCACGCCGTTGAACGGAGTGGGGTCGAGTCTTGTACGACATCTTCAATCAGATGTGTAACTACAATAGGGTGTGTTGCCTTATATTCTCGTTGCAACGAGCTCAACTTTCCGAGGTGGGACAAATCGTTCACACCTTGTCAAAATCGCTCGCACGAATTCGTTACGGACATCGCACGCGGGGGCAGACGTAGGGAATGTGCCAGGTGACCAGTGCACAACCTGGGCCCAGGTACCAGCATGAAAATGACAAGGATACGATTCTTGGAATTAATCCTGGCGTTATCCCAGCTATGTTCGGCCATCATACGACCTTGTTTTGATAGGAGTGGACCCACTTCAATCTAAGTGGATTGGAGAGTATTGAGATAAAAATTAGTTCATTTTCCACTTCAATCCACTCCAATACAAGTAGATTGAAGTTATCCAAACAAAGCCTACATGATCATCATGACAAATAATGCAATTATGCTCAGATGTGTCGTACACGTCTTAATTTTCTCTTATATATTATTGTTTGAGGCTTGATGATAATGTTTTGGGGCGTATAGCATGTGCATGGACAACTAGCAGAGTATTTAAGACCCCAATCATGTATGTTTCATGTCGATGTGAATTATATACTACGTGTAGTTTCTCTTTTTGATGTTGGATATCGTCCAGAGTTGTAGGCCCGTTGATCATGCATCATTGGGGCATAGCATGCATGGACAAGGCCTCAAACTCTGACGATATCCACCATCAAAAAGACAAAATATGTACGTATTGGTTGATCATGTTTGGGGTGCATGCATGTTAGACATAGAAAAGCCCGTGGTCATGTTGTACAAAACTAACATGCATACCTCATCTATGATATGTGCGTACGTATGATTAACTAACATGCATACCTCATCTATGATATATCAGGGTAGATGATATAGCTTATGTGGCATGCCAATGTGGATGTCCAACTCATACTAAGGATGAAAGCGAAACGGTTGCTTGAAGTTAATGGACTAAATAATTGACCCATTTGAAAGTTCAAGGACCAAACTGAGTTTTGATTAAAATTTGTAGTATGAATCTAAGTATTGTGCCAATTCTAAACGAGCCAAGCTTGAGCTTGCCAGCTTGATGAGCTCAAGCTCGAAAAGTTCGAGTAAGCTCATTTATTGTTGTCATCTATGATATGCGTACCTATTTTTTTCTAACATTTTTCTCTTCCTTTCTTTTCTTTTCTGGAGTTCATTGTCTCCACTTTTCTTTTCTTTTCTGGAGTTCATTGTCTCCACTCTAGAGGCCCCCGGTGTGGAGGGTCAGACAATTCGATTCACGCACAAAGTGGGTTAAAGGGGAAAATTTAGCATTGTTAAAGGAGATATTTTTGATAAAAGGAGAAATTTTTAATTTCACACGCAAAGGGCCCATCGTATGTGGGGAAAAACAATTTATTCCTATAAAAAACTGCGGTTTGCATCCCTCTCGGTTATGGCAACGGCTCGACGCGTCCCATCGGCTTCACTTGAAGATTTTTAATATGACACGTAAAGGGCCCAGGGCTTATATAAAAAACATCCGCCTCGTACACGCCTCCTCCACGTTCCGTTCGACGCCTTCCGCACGCTGTTGAACGGAGCGGGGCCGAGTCTTGTACGACATCTTTTTCAATCGGATGTGTAACTACAATAGCGTGTGTTGCCTTATATTCTCGTTGCAACGAGCTCAACTTTCCGAGGTGGGACAAATCATTCATACCTTGTCAAAATCGCTCCCACGAATTCGTTACGGACACCGCGCGCAGGGGCAGACATAGGGAATATGCCAGGTGACTAGCGCACAACCTAGGCCCAGGTACCAGCATGAAAGTGACAAGGATATGATTCCTGGAATTAATCCTGGCGTTATCCCAGTCATGTCCGGCCATCATACGACCTCATTTTGATAGGAGTGGATCCACTTGAATCAAAGTGGATTGGAGAGTATTGTGATAAAAATTAGTTCATTTTCCACTTCAATCAAATCCAATACAAGTGTATTGAAGTTACCCAAACAAAGCCTACATGATCATCACGACAAATAATGCAATTATGCTCGGATGTGTCGTACATGTCTTAATTTTCTCTTATATATTATTGTTCGAGGCTCGATGATCATGTTTTGGGGCGTATAGCATGTGCATGGACAACTGGTAGCGTATGAAATACCTCGATCATATATGTTTCATGTTGATGTGAATTATATACTACGTGTAATTTCTCTTTTTGATGTTGGATATCGTATAGAGTTGTATGCTCGTTGATCATGCACCATTGGGGCGTAGAATGCATGGACAAGGCCTCAATCTATGACGATATCCATCATCAAAACACACAAAACACATACGTATTGGTTGATCATGTTTGGGGTGCATGCATGTTAGACATAGAAAAGCCCTCGATCATGATGTACAAAACTAACATGCATACCTTATCTATGATATGTATGTACGTATGATTAACTAATAAACATACCTCATCTATGATATACCGGGGTAGATGATATAGCTTATGTGGCATGCCAATGTGGATGTCCAACTCAGACTAACGATGAAAGTGAAACCGTTGTTTGAAGTTGATGGACTAAATAATTCACTCATTTGAAAGTTCAAGGACCAAACTGAGTTTTGATTGAAAGTTTGAGGATGGAGCTGAGTATTGTGCCAATTCTAAACGAGTCAAGCTTGAGCTTGCCAGCTTGATGAGCTCAGGCTCGAAAAGTTCATCTGTTGCATCTACATCTTACGGTTATTACATCTTTTCATTTAACCCCTTCCACCACCATCACCCCTCCATCTGTTGGAGGGGTTAAATAAAAAATTTCTACTACCGTAATTTAGATCGATCCAACAGTTGAAGATAGTTGATTGCACGATTGCACCAAATATCTTATTACATTCTAGTTGAATCCAACTTTAAAACAGGAAATCTTTTGACACAGATTAATCCAGTCGTGTTGTTTTTCTCTTCTTGTTTTTGTGATGTTTTATTTTTTTCTTGTTTCGTGATGTTGTTTTTCATGTGTTGTACTTACTCCTTCCCATATTAATTGTCATTAATAATCAGGACAAGTTTTGTAGTTCAAATATGAACTAAAAAATTTGTTCTAATAACGACAAGTAATATAGGAAGGAGGGAGTAATGTTTTATGATAATGAACTCAATATTGTCCGTCTGTTCCATCTGTTATTTTGTTTTCTATATGTTGTTTAGTGAACTATCTATTCTATTTGTATTCTCTGTAAATGAACGACCCTCCACACCGCCAGTGGCCTCTAAAGTGGTCTGTGGGATACTTTAGCCGCTGGAGGTGCTAGGAGATCGCCCACAGCGGGGCCTGCAAAGCGGTTTGTAAAGTACTATACAGTACTAACAGGTAGCGATGACTGGAAAGAAAAGTGGACACAATGAACAGAGAGAAAAGAAAATAAAGGACGAGAAAAATGTTAGAAAAAGATAGGTAGAACTCCAACGTACCACTGGCCCTATGCCCCTATACGTGGTGTAACCATTGCCACTACTCCTATAGGTGGCCAGAAGTTATTACCACCGCTTGAAGAGAAGTGCTGCAGACTAGATGGGTCGATTAGTTTATTTTGTGTTTATTGGGGATTATGTAATAGCTAGTTTTGTCGATTAGCGATGACTGGAATGAAAAGTGGAGACAATGAACAGAGAGAAAAGAAAAGAAATGACAAGAAAAATGTTAGAAAAAGATAGGTAGTACGTACGTACGAATTAAGGTGAAAGAGAGAGGAGAACCAAACTATAAAACAGGAAATGTTTGCGCAGATTATAGTCAAGCATAGTATGTTATCTCTATTGATTACAGGATATTATTCTTGTGCTGATGTTGAAAACAGAGCGGTTCCATTACTTCGTGCGTCCCATCAGTGCATGCAAGAGGTGTGGGTCCCATAGGCTGTGGGTTCACATGTCAGCCACCGTTAATGCACCTGTAGTACTGCAGAGGATGTGGAATCCGCCATCGCCAGAAGGCGAACCATCACTACGCGCAACCTCCATCAGAACGCGTGGAGAAGACGATGGTGTGTGTCTTTATATAATATCTCCATCGTCTTCTCCGCGCGTACTCTATAGACACACCGCTGTCTTCTCCGCATGTACTCTAGCTTCCGCTTTGTCTCCACCTCGCACACCCTCATTGGTTCCCTTCGCAGCACGGTGACATTGAAGCCTATGGATATGTCTTTCACGCACGATATTGCGGTCGAGATCGCAGGACGCGTCGCCGAAGCTCCCTGCGACCCTTGGACGACCTCTCCAGTATGCATGCCACCTGCAAGGCCACGCCTGCGGTGTGCCGGGATGGCGCTGTGGGCAGGCGCGTGGCGCTGGAGTGGGTGACCTGGAGGATGTGGCGCGACCCGGGGCGGTACAAAGCCCTCATGGAGAACCTGGCCATTGTCGGCCACCGTCATGTGTGCTATGTCACCGGTCTCAAGCTCGTTTTCATGGTCGATCGCGTGCAGCAGGGCGCCTAGTTTCTCGCCTGGGCGACGAGGGCCGGCCACATGGAGACGGCCTACGTCCTTGCCCTACTCCGCTACGACGCTGACTGCGGGGCCCATGACGCCGTCGAGTATATCCGGCAGGTCGAAGGCGACATCGACATCGGTGAGAAAGCGGTCGGGTTTGTCACCATCATGATGGCCAACAATGAGTGTAGGCGGTGTTGGAGTCAATCTCTGGATGAAATCCGTAATCTGACGTGGGCGCATCCGCGCCCTCCTTCAAGACCGCCGCTAGTGTCGCTTCCCAACAAGGAGGTTGACCCGTGTACGGCTGCCGGCTGCGGGAAGCAAGGGTGGAGCGGCTGCAGGGTCTTCTGTAGTGAAGACTGTAGGATTAGACACGAGAATTTTGCATTCTACCATGAGGTGCGGTATGAGCTATATATAAGAGACTTATAAGGTTGTGTGATGTTGTTTTTCTTGTTTCATGATGTCGTTTTTCTTATTTTGTAGTAATGCTTTATATTGATGAACTCAGTGTTGTTCGTCTGTTCCAACTATTATTTTGTTTTCTATCTATTTGTTTAGTGAACTATCTGTTCTATCTGTATTCTCTATTAATGAACGACCCTCCACACCGTCGGTAGCCTCTAAAGTGGCCGATACGGTACTTTAGCTGCTGGAGGTGCCATAGGAGATCGCCCGTAGCGGCGCTTGCAAAGCGGTCTGTAAAGTACACCCTCCGATATCAATATTTTTGTCATTTCAGACAAACAAAATGAAATAAAAATGAACTGGCCAAAGCTATTCTAACGACAAATATTTTGATACTGGAGGGGGTACTACCTCCAGATTTTTTTAATTGACATTTCAAACAACCACAACAATTAGGAAACAACTACGAAACGGTGTCTGGACGACAAATAAAATGAACTAGAGGTAGTAGTATAAAGTACTAACAGGAAAACACAACAGGTAGCGACCAATGCTTGAAGGGAAGTGTTGTGGACTAGATGTATCGATTAGTTTATTCTGTGTTCATTGGGGATTATGTAACAGCTAGTTCTATCTATTAGTTTGTTGCCTGGAATGGTACGTTAAACACTACTGTTTGGTTTCATTGATGTTTATATCTACTGTAGTATTTAATTCTTGTTTATATCCTTGTATTGTTGCGGCTCAAGAGACATTATGCGTATGCTTTATTTTGATCGGAATACCACCCCCATTGCTATATTAACTTATTTAGATAACAAATTGCCATAGCCAGACGCGCGCCCGTAGATGGGCTCACGCGTCATGGGGACGAACACCAAGCGTCCCAGCGCAGTTTCGGCCCACGAAAACAAATTGACTCAACACAGTTTCAACCCACGAATAACAAGCGGCCTAGCGTAGTGTTGGGCCTACTCTGATAGCTTCACGTATGCTTTGTCCTGGCTGCCTACCCGTGGGACCCTTCGATCCACAACGGCCCCACTCCCAATTATACGAAACACAGTTGGAGGAGCATCCGTTGGCAGCCACGCTCTTGGAGGAGCATCCGCCGACTGCCACACTCTTGGAGGAGCATCCACCGGCCACCACGCTCTTGGAAGAGCATCTGCTGGCCACCGGCGTGGAGGAGCATTCGCCGGCCGCCGCACGTGGAGGAGCAACAGCGCTAGGTACAATTGCTCACATAATGTTATTGTAGTTCTACCCTCTTACGGATATGCTGATTGAATTTTAGGAAGCGATGTCAGAAGATAATACATGGATGGGAAAAGACAGACGTACAAAGGAGTGGCAGGATGGAATGAAGTCATTTTTAAATTTAGCATTCCAGAGCACTCGTGAAGAAGAAACTAAGCCTTGTCCTTGCATGAGATGTCGTAATATTTGTCACGGCGCACGCAAGGAAGTTCATCTTCACTTGCTTCTTAATGGGATGTCATTTTATTGTACTTGTTGGGTACACCATGGAGAAAACAAGTTGATAAAAATATTGTTGAGCAATCAGCGAATAATGAGGAGATAATTTCTGATGATGCTGCTATGGAAAATATGATGTTCAGTCTACTTAGAGGCACTTATCATGGTGGCACTTTAGCAGATCTTGATGATCCAGAAAATGCTATAAACCAGCAGGAGCCGTGTGCAAAGGCATTCTATGACTTATTAAATGATGCCAAAAATGAGTTGTATCTAGGTTGTGAGAATGTGACCCAATTATCCTTCATTGTCAGGTTGTACCAGATAAAGTGTTTAACTGGTTTGAGCAAAAAAGCGTGTGAGTTGATCCTTGAACTATTCTCATATGTGCTTCCAGAGGGCCATTGCATTCCTAATACACTTGATAAAGTTCAGAAGGTTGTTCGTGACCTCGGGCTAAACTACGAAAAGATCGATGCATGTGTCAATGACTGTGTGTTATTCCAGAAGGACTATTCTCTGCTAGATTGATGCCCAAAATGTGGTGAATTAAGATGGAAAAACAGTACTGGTGGGGATGCTAGAGAGGCTTTACCTTGTGGAAAAGCCAAGAAGCTTGTAGCACGCAAGATTCTATGATACTTCCCTCTTATTCCCCGTCTTCAAAGGTTTTATATGGCAGAATCAACGGCATCAAACATGCACTGGCACAAAGAAGAACGTATTGATGATGGAATATTATGTCATCCTGCAGATTCGAAAGCATGGAAATATTTTGATAGCATTCACCCAAATTTCTCATCTAATCCTCGCAACGGTAAGACTTGGGCTAGCATATGATGGTTTCAATCCTTTTGGAGTAATGAATGTTTCTTACAGTACATGGCCTATGATTCTAATCCCTTATAATCTACCACCTTGGTTGTGTATGAAGCAGCGTTATTGGTTGATGTCAATGATAATTCCTGGGCCAAAGTCACATGGAAACAACATTTATGTCTATCTACAGCCTTTGATTGATGATCTTTTGAAATTATAGTATGATGGTGTTGAAACATACGACCGTTCAAAGAAAGAGACATTTCTCATGTGAGCTTCTATAATGTGGACAATAAATGATTTTCTAGCATATGCAATGTTATGTGGATGGAGCACAAAAGGTAAGCTAGCATGTCCATACTGCCATGTAAACACTGACGCCTTGTGGTTGAAACATGGACAAAAGTATTGCTACATGAGTCATCGTTGTTTCCAACCTCAGAATCACAGGTGGCACCGAGACAAAGCTTCTTTCAAGAACAAGATAGAGAATAGAGAGGCTCCAACATCACTCTCCGGTCACGAAGTACTCAAACAATACGAGACTTTTGATCAAGTGAGTTTTGGACAGACGAATAATAAGAGAAAGTGCACTGAGGAAGATAGGTGGCATAGTTGACAGAAGAAAAGTATATTTTTTCAGCTCCCGTATTGGTAGACATTGCTAATAAGGCATAACTTGGATATCATGCACACTGAGAAAAATATTTGTGATAGCATATTGATGACATTGCTTAATATGGATGGTAAAACAAAAGATAGTCTACAAGCTTGTCTTGATATGCAGGAAATCGGTATACGGCCAAAGCAACATCTGGTGGGTATGAAAGGGAAGTATGATTGTTCATCAGCACCATATACTTTGCATAAAGATCAGGAGACCACCTTGTGCAAGTTTTAAGGGGATGTGAAGATGCCCGATGGTTATGCCTCAAACATCAATAGATGTGTGGACATAACAACACATAAGGTATCAGCTCTAAATACTCATGACTGCCATATTATATTTTAGAAGTCCCTTCCTATTGCAATATGTGACATATTGCCCGAAAAGTTTGTTGCACTTTTAATTGAGTTTAGCAGATTCTTTTCTGGAATTTGTTCTAAAGAATTGGCAGAACTAGATTTGGATAAGATGATCAAACAATTTCCAGAAACAATTTGTAAGCTTGAGATGTTGCTTCCTCCCGCTTTCTTTGATATGATGGTACATCTTCCAATCCACCTTGCAGAAAAAGCTCGCTTGGGTGGACCTGTTTCTTACAGATGGATGTATTAAGTTGAGAGGTACCTTGGTACATTGAAGAGGTATGTACGTAACAGAGCTCACACAGAGGGTTCTATAGCTGAGAGACATATTATAGAAGAGTGTATGACTTTTTGTAGTCAGTTTTTGATAATATCAGCACCAAGCTTAATAGGCCATAACGTCATGAAGCTATAGCTAGGAATAAACCTTCTATCGAGTCTAATATATTTACAGAAGTTGATAATTCTAAAGAAGGGTTTAAAGGGGGCCAACTTACTGTAACACCCACTATTTTTAAGAGGGAAAAATTGTAAAATGAATTTCTCTTGAGATAAAAAACAATTTCTTGGGAATAAAATTCATATAAGGCAAGTTGCATCATGTTTGAATGATTGTGTGAATTTTTTAAAATTTAAATTTGCTAGAAATTTGGTTTACAAATTCAAATCATAAAAGAGAAGAAAAAGAAAATAGAAAAGAAAAAGAAAAGGGAAAAGAAAAAGGAAAAATGCCCCTGGGCCGAATTCCCGCCCCACCCACTTCCCTCCTCATTCCCGCGTCGGCCCGCGCCCTTCTCCCACCCTCTCTCTCTGCCGCCCGGACCCCGCATGTCGGCTGCGTCTTCCTCGCGCCCCCGCCGCTCCCGTAACGCACGCGCACGGCGCCGCCCCCATTTCCTCTTTTCAATGCCATCCGTTTCTCTGCAGTCAAGCACCGGCTAGTGCTCTATGATGGCACCATTAGTTTCTCATCCAAACCCCTATAAAAACCCGGCCGATTCCCCTCTGATTTCACCATTCCCGACGCCCAAACCCTAGCCGCCGGCGAGCTTGGTAATGGCGTTGATGTTCCCATGAATTCACCCACTGTCTCACCTCGAAACCTCGCCTAACACTTTTGTCGTGTCCCCAGGAGACCGCCGGTCATCTTCGTCGGGAGTTATCTCCGCTGCGTTGCCGTTTTCATCGGGCGCCGACGAGCTCTGCCGCCCTCCATCGTCGCCGGCTAGCCTCTGTCCAATTTCTGGTGAGACTCCCGTGCGACAACCTCTGGTGAGACCCCTGTGCCCTCCTCTTCATTTTGCGCTATTTAGATGTGCCTTATAGCCTCTTCTGCGCAATTTTGGTCATCGTCGGCGAGTCCGCCGCCGCGCGCGTGCCACCGCAGTCGCGCGTGTGCCGCCGCCGCCGCGCACCGCCCCTGCGTCGTCGCTCCCGCCTTTCGGGGTGATGTGGCCCTCTGTCGGCCGTTCATTTTGAATTGGCGGCCGAGATTAAAACCAAGCGTACCCCTTCGGTTAATTTAATCTGGGCCCTCGATTTTAAATCCGACGGCCCGCATTCAAACCCTTTTTCCCACCGCTGGTTTTGCGCCCAAGCCCCTGGAAACTTGCGGGCTACCCCCTGGGTTTCTCTGGAATTCAAGTCTAGCCCCTAGAAATGTCAAACTAGCCCCTGGACTTTCTGGAAATTAGTAAAATACTGGTTAAATTAATAAAAACTATTTTAAAGCCCCTGGAAAATTATAAAATAGCAAATAAATTCTGGAAAATTGTAGAATAAACCTCAGACTTAATAAAAATTATTTTTAACCACTGGAATAGTTCTGTTTTTACAGAAAAGCCCCTGTTAGTTCTAGAAATTAAATAAAAGTCCTTAATTTGTATAAAATAATTATAAAAACAGATTTAAATATGTTTTATTTATTTTTATTTCTGTATTATTAATTCATTTAACTTGCTGAAATAGTCATAAAAATACTTTTAAGTATATTTAGTTCATAGAAATTGTTTCGCACATAGAAATAATTAGTAAAAATAATGTAAAATTGTAAAAATTTACATTATTGATTATAAATCTAATTTAAGCTTATTTTGAAGGATAAAAATATCTAAAATATAATATTAGGGTTCTAATAAATATAAAAATGGTATAAAAATCTATAAAATATGTTTTACTCAATAAATTTCATTTAACTTTAAATTCTCATCAATGGATGTATGTCTATAATAAAAACCAACACTAAAATCACTTTTGCGTAGGAATTT
The DNA here is from genome assembly GCA_036927565.1 of Tuctoria greenei. Taxonomy (NCBI): domain Eukaryota; kingdom Viridiplantae; phylum Streptophyta; class Magnoliopsida; order Poales; family Poaceae; genus Tuctoria; species Tuctoria greenei. The sequence goes on from JAYESD010000006.1 coordinate 187,999,317, forward strand.
GTGTTTATTAGAATTGTTTGCATTTTATTATGTTCTTATTGTATGTTATTTTTTCGTGCATCATCGTAATTTTAGAATCGGGGCCAGAACCCACTTTTAATCTTCAAGAGCAACAATTTTCAGACGACCCCGAAGCACAATTTGCAGGCAAGTTCCTTGACCATCTTGCACCCTTTTTGTTATGTTCTAGTTAGTTGCATGCTAAATTAAAATATGAATCCTATGTTATGTTTTCCTAGATTTTCCACAATATTCCTTGTCAACATGGTTCGGGTGTTTTACTATAAAATTAGTTTACGCTTAGCCATGCTTTAATGAAATATGGTCTATTCTACAATATTACATTTGAAGTACTTTGATTCATGAATTGATGGCTATAATGGAATTAGTAGATAGGAATCTGATAGGGGTTTTGTATGGATTGGTGCATGCATGCACAAGACCTTGGTTTGGGGCTTGACACCTATCGGATTCTAAGGACCGGTTTATGGAAGAAGTTGCTAAACCATTTAGTATCACCACATAATTGTATATGGGACAACTTGGTTTAGTAATTTGGTCTCTCCCGATGTAGCATAGGTAATTGATCAGGCGGGGAATGGGCTTTGTCTTGGGATCCGCATGGCTCAAGAGGGGGCTACTCCTGGCGGAAGGAAAATAGACTCCAGGTGCGGGAGCGGTTAAACATTAGAGTACCCATTGCAAGTCGGGAGAACCATCGGAAACACCTCGTAGTGAACTCCTGGCCCCACACCTATGGAAGTGTGTAATTGTGGTTAGCTACCACGGGCATCAGGGAGGTTTATCTTAGTCCACCTGGCAACAGAGGACGAAATCACGAACTGTGGGTAAAGGATACACACTCTGCAGAGTTTTGTCAAACTGTCTAGACAGCCTTGCTCACGGACACGAGCGGCTTGGAAACCAAATTCATAATTAGCACATGGTTACATAATAGATGGTTTAGGTTTGGTTTTACCTGGATTAATTTTGGGGTGTTGGTTGGGTTTTCACCTAGATGTAGGTGCTTAATAAACAATTAAGAGTAGGTTGTTACTGCTATAGTGCTTAACCTATTAATTGCCTTCCTTGTTGTGAACCACACATGTCATAACTTCCCAACTTGTGAGTACCATTGGTACTCAAACTTGTTAGTTGCATATTTTTTCCCCACAGTCTACGAAGACGCTGAGGTGGAGAACCAGGACTTCTATGGAGATCCCGAAGAGATGTTCTAGGTAGGCGCTCCCCTGTGCAACGCCTGTGTTTGGAGCCCTTGTTATGTTTTCCGCTGCTTGTGTACTTTTATTTTAGACCTGGAAGGTCATTTATGTAATAAGGTGATGTACTCGAACATGGTATTTTATTTGGTATTACACTTTCGTCTACACATGTATGAGTTGAACTGATCCTGGCATACATGTGGAAAGCATCTGGTTTTCTTCTTATTACCAGGTGTGACAAAGTGGTATCAAAGCCATGTTGCCCGTTTGACACAAGCCTAGATAGAAAAGGACGATTTAAGGACTTTACTATTTTCAAATATTATTAATTAAAAAAATTCTTTGTATTCTTTACCTTGTACTTTTTTCACTTACTCCTTAATTTGTTTCATTACTGACACTCTTCTGTTTCAAAATTTTAGATGGCCAACTTCAGGAGAACCGCTCGATTTCCACTGGAGGCTATGTCCCTAACCGAAGGATTGCTGCCCGCCGTACCCCGCTCAACGATCCTCGACGTGCGGTGGTGATACATACTGATGGGAGAGCTGCAGGACGACTCCGACGTTGACTTCAGGCCATACTGCACGATGCCGGCTACAGGCACGAGAGACTGGCACTCACCTACCACTCCATCGGGATGCAGCGCCCCTACCGGATTGAGTGGTCATGCAAGCTATTTGTCTACTATGGGGATGAACTACTCATGGTGCACCGTACTCCTGCCGCGAGGAGCTACCGACGTCACGCTGAGCAGGATGTCAGTTGGGAGGCCATCACCTTTTGGAGTCACACTTACCGCTACCATCTTCGAAACGCGGTGCACGCCTACACTCCCCAGCGTCCGAGCGGCACTGGCAACTTTGTCACCGGGTACGTGGAGCGCCTCGGCATTTGCCTCCACAAGGCTCAGCAAGAAATTTAGGATGTACGTGACCTTGCAGCTCACTATGAAAGGCAGGTGAGGAGGTACTGTCGGATCACCCACGAGGACCCAGATGGGTATGCTTCAGACACCTCCACTTGGATTCTGGACTCTCCTGATCGTCGTGTCGGATGTGGCGACACTAACTCTCTGGACCAGTCTTCAGACGAGGAGCCAGATTCTAAGGAGCCTTCTGTACCGCAGGAGCCAGCCAACTCTCTTCCGCATGGCAATGAGTCTCGTGGTAGAAACTCGGGATATGATGGAGATGACGATGAGGACCCGGACGAGGAGGACGATCCCGAGGAGCGAGAGTAGACTCCGACCTGCCCTACGACTCAAGATTAAGACACTTACCCATGAGTTGTAATAAGAGCGATGTTGTAGCGATATGTGTAATCTTGAGTTGTATGATTGTTTGCTTTGAGAACTTGATTATCCATGTTTGAGTTTGCTTAATGAAATTACCTTTATTTCTTTTATTCCTTATTGATGCATATAGTGGGAAAGTCGTATAGAATAGCTTCTATCTTATCTCCTCATTCTATAACAACACCCCAATCTCAGATGGCAGGAAGAGGAAGAGGACGTGGACGTGGTGTGCCACCCAATCAAGACAATGAAGTCCCGCTACCTCAATGGAATGGACGAGGTGCCCGTGGAGCACCAGCTGCAAATCAAATGCATCATATGATGGCTATGCAGCTTCAAATGATGCAAAATTTAACACAAATTGTGAACAACATGCAACAGGCCCAGCAAGCACCCCCACCCCCTCCACCACCACCACCACCACCACCACCTCCAAGGTTTTGCTTAAGGGACTTCATGAATACTCAACCTCCACGCTTTTCCAACGCCGTGGAACCTATGGATGCTGACGACTGGATTAATACAATTGAAAGTAAACTGAGGATTGTTCAATGCGAAGGAAGGGAAAGGGTGTTATTGGCATCACATCAACTCCATGGACCTGCAGCTGATTGGTGGACTGCTTATACTGCATCCCATGGCAACCCAGTCAACATCACTTGGGAGGAGTTCAGAGAAAGCTTCCGCAATCATCACGTGCCTGAAGGAGAAATTCAAGCCAAGCGTCTGGAGTTCCTAGCACTGAAGCAAGGGAACATGAACATACGGGGGTATTTGAACAAGTTTACACAACTATCTCGGTACGCCCCTGGAGATGTTGACACTGATGCCAAGAAACAGTTTTGTTTCAAGGAGGGACTGGACAAAGAGATACAGTTGATGATGTCTTCCAGTGACTATGCTAGCTTCCAACATCTGGTGGACAAAGCTTTTACAGTAGAAAGAAAGAAAAAGGAATGTGAAGGAGAAGACCGCAAAAGGAAGATGATGATGGGGCAGTCTTCAAGCAACAATCGTCCTCGCTTCAACCCGCAACAGTCAGGACACATGAATCGTCCCATGGGCAATAATCAAGGTCAGTGGTACATCAACAACTCTTTATTCAGGCCTCAAGCTCAGTATGCTCGTCCACAGTACCAGAACCTGGAACCGCAACGCCCTCAAATGTATCAACAACGTCCTATGACTTCAAACCCTCGACCAACTGGGCAATCACAGCAAAATCAAAAACGAAACAAGGCTCAAGACACCAGTACTCGGGGAGCTTGCTACATATGTGGTGACAAGGGACACTACTCCAAAAACTGCCCGAAGAAGCTATCACAGCAGAACCCGTCCAGGGGAAGGGTCAATCAGGTTGTTTTGGAGGAAGCCCAAGACGCATCGGATGTGGTGATCGGTACGTTCCCTGCTGATTCCCATCCTTCTACAGTATTGTTTGACTCTGGTGCAACACATTCATTCATAGCAAAAGAATTCATAAGAAGACATGGAATGACTGTTACATTAATGAATCAAGTATTAGTAGTCAACTCTCCTGGAGGAGAGATGTTGACAAGGCAAGTATTCCCTAATGTAAGCATAAGCATTAGGGGGGTAGCATTCTTAGCAAACCTTACAGTGCTGGAGTCACAAGGAATAGACATTATTCTCGGAATGGATTGGTTAACCAAGTACAAAGGAGTGATCCACTGTGCCACCAGAACAGTATGCTTAACTCATACAGATGGCACAAACATGGAGTTTCGTCCTGAGCAAGCCCCAGTTCAGAAAATACGACTCAATGAAGTTGAAGGAGTACAAGAGATCAAAGTTGTTTGTGACTTTTCGGATGTGTTTCCTGAGGAACTACCGGGTATGCCCCCTGACAGAGATATTGAATTCACCATTGAATTAGTGCCTGGTACAGCACCAATTTACAAGCGACCATACAGGATGGATGATAAACAATTGACAGAATTGAAGGATCATATCAATGAGTTGTTAGCAAAAGGATACATTCGTCCAAGTTCCTCCCCTTGAGGAGCTCCAGTGATATTTGTGCCCAAGAAAGATGGCACACAGAGGTTGTGTGTGGATTATCGCGCACTCAACACAGTAACTATCAAGAACAAGTATCCTTTACCAAGGATTGAGGATTTGTTTGACCAGATGAGAGGTGCTTTTGTGTTCTCGAAGATTGATCTGCGTTCAGGGTATCACCAATTAAAGATACGACCCTCGGACATACCCAAGACGGCATTTGTTTCGAGATATGGATTATATGAGTATACAGTCATGTCTTTTGGCTTGACTAATGCCCCAGCTTATTTCATGTACCTTATGAATAAGGTGTTTATGGAATACCTGGATAAGTTTGTCGTGGTGTTTATTGACGACATTTTGATATTCTCCAAAAGTGAAGAGGAACATGAGGAGCACCTAAGGTTGGCCTTACAAAAACTTCGTGAACATCAGTTGTATGCAAAGCTAAGTAAATGTGAGTTCTGGTTGAAGGAAGTGTCATTTCTGGGACATGTTACATCACAAGGAGGAATAGCAGTAGACCCTAGTAAGGTGAAAAATGTTCTGAATTGGAAGACACTAGAAAATGTTGGGGAAATCAGGAGTTTCTTGGGTATGGCTGGCTCTTATCGCCGATTCATCAAAGGATTCTCAAAGATATCTCGTCCGTTAACAAAGTTACTTGAGAAGGGAGTTGTATACAAGTGGACACCAGAATGTGAAGCCAGTTTTTCAGAGCTAAAGAAAAGATTGACCACTGCTCCAGTGTTGATTATGCCTGATATGCAGAAAGAATTTGCAGTCTACTGTGATGCATCTAGCCAAGGACTGGGATGTGTATTAATGCAAGAGGGACATGTAGTAGCCTATGCTTCCCGTCAACTCAGAAAGCATGAAAGAAATTATCCCACTCATGACTTGGAGTTAGCAGCTGTAGTGCATTCATTGAAATTATGGAGGCATTATCTGATTGGAAAAAGAACTGAAATTTATACGGACCACAAGAGTTTAAAGTATATCTTCACCCAACCAGATCTAAATCTCAGACAACACAGATGGTTGGAACTTATCAATGATTTTGATGTCGGAATCAACTATCATCCTGGGAAAGCTAATGTGGTCGCAGATGCATTAAGCAGATCAGCTCAATGCAATAGCTTGGCACTGCAAGGTCAACAACCGCAGATATGTGAGGAATTCGCAAGACTAAACCTTAATATCGTGACTAATACTGAGGTAGTGTCTATGGAAGTAGATTCCATGCTAGAGAAGGATATTCGTGAAGGGAAAAAGAATGATAAGTGGATTCAGAAGATTAAGCAACTAATGAAAGAAGGAAAAGCACCAGACTTTAAACAAGATGAACAGGGAACTTTATGGTTGGGGAAGAAAATATGTGTACCTGATATCAAGGAGATCCGAGAACTGATACTGAGAGAATCCCATGATTCATCATATTCTATTCATCCAGGAAGCACAAAGATGTATCAAGATCTAAAGGATCGGTATTGGTGGCATGGAATGAAGCGTGATGTGGCGGAGTATGTAGTTGTGTGTGACACATGTCTGAAGGTCAGAGCAGAACATCAAAGACCCGCAGGGTTACTTGAACCAATTAAAATTCCTGAATGGAAATGTGAAGAAATAAGTATGGACTTTATTGTGGGATTGCCAAGAACTCAGTCTGGATACGACTCTATATGGGTCATAGTGGACCGTTTGACCAAAGTGGCTCACTTTATCCCACTAAAAGAAAGCTATTCTGGTTCAGGATTGGCATAAATATATATGGCAAGAATTGTATGCCTGCATGGAGTACCGAAGAAAATAATATCGGATAGGGGTACTCAGTTCACTTCTAGATTTTGGCAAAAGTTGCATGAGTCTATGGATACCCGACTGAATTTCAGCTCGGCATATCATCCGCAAACTGATGGTCAAACGGAGCGCACTAATCAAATTCTTGAAGATATGTTGAGAGCATGTGCTTTGAAAAATAGTAGGAGTTGGGATAAAAATCTACCGTATGTCGAATTTTCTTATAATAACAGTTATCAAGCCAGTTTGAAGATGTCTCCGTTTGAAGCTTTGTATGGACGGAAGTGCAGAACACCATTGTTTTGGAATCAAACTGGGGAAAGCCAAGTATTTGGGCCTGAAGTGTTAAGGGAAGCTGAGAGACAAGTACAAGAAATCCGGAAGAATTTGAAGACGACTCAGTCAAGGCAGAAGAGTTATGCGGATACTCGACGCCGTGATTTGTCATTTGAGATTGGTGATTATGTGTATCTCAAGGTGTCACCCGTGAGAGGGTTGAGACGATTCAAGGTGAAGGGAAAATTATCACCCCGATATATTGGTCCTGTCAAAGTATTGGAGAAAAGAGGAGAAGTAGCCTATCGGCTCGAGTTGCCATCTCACTTGTCAGATGTGCATGATGTATTCCACGTGTCACAATTGAAGAAATGCTTAAGAGTCCCTGAAGAACAATTGACATTGGAAGCAGTAGACGTACAAGAGGACCTGACTTATGCAGAACAACCTGTTAAGATTCTCGAGACGATGGACGAGTTACGAGGAGTAAAGTTACTCGTATGTGCAAAGTTCAATGGAAACATCACTCTGAAGAAGAGGCGACTTGGGAAAGAGAAGAACACCTCAAAGCGGAGTTTCCCAGTCTATTCCGTTAGGACGTCCAAATCTCGAGGGCGAGATTTCTTTTTAGGGGGGTAGAATTGTAACACCCACTATTTTTAATAGGGAAAAAATTTGTAAAATGAATTTCTCTTGAGATAAAAAACATTTTCTTGGGAATAAAATTCATATAAGGCAAGTTGCATCATGTTTGAATGATTGTGTGAATTTTTGAAAATTTAAATTCGCTAGAAATTTGGTTTACAAATTCAAATCATAAAAGAGAAGAAAAAGAAAACAGAAAAGAAAAAGAAAAGGGAAAAGAAAAAGGAAAAATGCCCCTGGGCCGGATTCCCGCCCCAGCCCACTTCACTCCTCATTCTCGCGCTGGCCCGCGCCCTTCTCCCTCCCTCTCTCTCACTCTCTGCCGCCCGAGCCCCGCATGTCGGCTCCGTCTTCCTCGCGCCCTCGCCGCTCCCGTAACGCACGCGCACGACGCCGCCCCCATTTCCTCTTTTCAATGCCATCCGTTTCTCTACAATCAAACACCGGCTAGTGCCCTATGATGGCACCATCAGTTTCTCAGCTGAACCCCTATAAAAACTCGGTCGATTCCCCTCTGATTTCACCATTCCTGATGCCCAAACCCTAGCCGCCAGCGAGCTTGGTAATGGCGCCGATGTTCCCATCAATTCACCCACTGTCTCACCTCGAAACCTTGCCTAACACTTTTGTCGTGCCTTTAGGAGACTGCCGGTCATCTTCATCGGGAGTTATCTCCGCTGCGTCGCCGTTTTCATCGGGCGCCGACGAGCTCCGCCACCCTCCATCGTCGCCGGCTAGCCTCCGTCCAATTTCCGGCCGTGCGACAACCTCTGGTGAGACCCCCGTGCCCTCCTCTTCATTTTGCGCTATTTAGATGTGCCTTATAGCCTCTTTTGTGCAATTTTGGTCATCGCCGGCGAGTCCGAAGCCGCGCACACGCCGCCGCCGCCGCGCGCCGCCCCTGCATCGTCTCTCCCGCCTTTCGGGGTGATGTGGCCCTCTTTCGGCCGTTCATTTTGAATGGGCGGCCGAGATTAAATCCCAGCGTACCCCTTCGGTTAATTAAATCTGGGCCCTCCATTTTAAATCCGACGGCCCACATTCAAACCCTTTTTCCCGCCACTGATTTTGCGCCCAAGCCCCTGGAAACTTGCGGGCTACCCCCTGGGTTTCTTTGGAATTCAAGTCTAGCCCCTAGAAATGTCAAACTAGCCCATGGACTTTCTGGAAATTAGTAAAATACTGGTTAAATTAATAAAAATTGTTTTAAAGCCCCTGGAAAATTATAAAATAGCAAATAAATTCTGGAAAATTGTAGAATAAACCCTATACTTAATAAAAATTATTTTTAACCATTGGAACAGTTCTATTTTTATAGAAAAGCCCCTGTTAGTTCTAGAAATTAAATAAAAGTCCTTAATTTGTATAAAATAATTATAAAAACAGATTTAAATATGTTTTATTTATTTTCATTTCTGTATTATTAATTCATTTAACTTGCTGAAATAGTCATAAAAATACTTTTAAGTATATTTAGTTCATAGAAATTGTTTTTCACATAGAAATAATTAGTAAAAATAATGTAAAAATTGTAAAAATTTACATTATTGATTATAAATCTAATTTAAGCTTATTTTGAAGGATAAAAATATCTAGAAATAAATATTAGTGTTCTAATAAATATAAAAATGGTATAAAAATCTATAAAAATATGTTTTACTCAATAAATTTAATTTAACTTTAAATTCTCATCAATGGATGTATGTCTATAATAAAAACCAACCCTAAAATCACTTTTGCGTAGGAATTTGTGTTTATTTGAATTGTTTGCATTTTATTATGTTCTTATTGTATGTTATTTTTTCGTGCATCGTCGTAATTTTAGAGTCGGGGCCAGAACCCACTTTTAATCTTCAAGAGCAACAATTTCCCAGCGACCCCGAAGCACAATTTGGAGGCAAGTTCCTTGACCATCTTGCACCCTTTTTGTTAAGTTCTAGTTAGTTGCATGCTAAATTAAAATATGAATCCTGTGTTATGTTTTCATAGATTTTCCACAATATTCCTTGTCAACATGTTTCGGGTGTTTTACTATAAAATTAGTTTACGCTTAGCCATGCTTTAATGAAATATGGTCTATTCTACAATATTACATTTGAAGTACTTTGATTCATGAATTGATGGCTATAATGGAATTAGTAGATAGGAATCTAATAGGGGGTTTTGTATGGATTGGTGTATGCATGCACAAGACCTAGGTTTGGGGCTTGACACCTATCGGATTCTATGGACCGGTTTATCGATGAAGTTGCTAAGCCATTTAGTATCACCACAGAATTGTATATGGGACAACTTGGTTTAGTAATTTGGTCTCTCCCGATGTAGCATAGGTAATTGATCGGGCGGGGAATGGGCTTTGCCTTGGGATCTGCATGGCTCAAGAGGGGGCTTCTCCTGGCGGAGGGAAAATAGACTCCAGGTGCTGGAGCGGTGAAACCTTAGAGTACCCATTGCAAGTCGGGAGAACCATCGGAAACACCTCGTAGTGAACTCCTGGCCACACACTGACATAAGTGTGTAATTGTGGTTAGCTACCACAGGCATCAGGGAGGTTTATCTTAGTCCACCTGGCAACAGGGGACGAAATCACGAACTGTGGGTAAAGGATACACACTCTGCAGAGTTTTGTCAAACTGTCTAGACAACCGTGCTCACGGACACGAGTGGCTTGGAAACCAAATTCATAATTAGCACATGGTTACATAATAGATGGTTTGGGTTTGGTTTTACCTGGATTAATTTTGGGGTGTTGGTTGGGTTTTCACCTAGATGTAGGTGCTTAATAAACAATTAAGAGTAGGTTGTTACTGCTATAGTGCTTAACCTATTAATTGCCTTCCTTGTTGTGAACCACACATGTCATAACTTCCCAACTTGCGAGTATCATTGGTACTCAAACTTGTTAGTTGCATATTTTTTTCCCCCCAGTCTACGAAGACGCTGAGGTGGAGAACCTGGACTTCTATGGAGATCCCGAAGAGATGTTCTAGGCGGGTGCTCCCTCGTGCAACGCCTGTGTTTGGATCCCTTGTTATGTTTTTCCGCTGCTTGTGTACTTTTATTTTAGACCTGGAAGGTCATTTATGTAATAAGGTGATGTACTCGAACATGGTATTTTATTTGGTATTTCACTTTTGTCTACACATGTATGAGTTGAACTGATCCTTGCATACATGTGGAAAACATCTGGTTTTCTTCTTATTACCAGGTGTGACACTTACTATGGTGGAACTACATAACATCAGGCATTATATTATTTCTAATGTTGAAGAGGCCGCTCCATGGATCGAGTACGTATAACTCAGATGTTCTATACTATATTGGATCATGCTTATTATAGATGGATTATTTAATTTTGTGCCCTTTTCAGTGAGCATTTTGAAGAGCTGAAAAAGATTCATTCTCGTGATTTTTAAAAACGCCGTAGAGATGAGTTTGTTTATTGGTTTCAGAAACGAGTAAGTACATGCAAGTTTTTACTTTGATGAAATATTGAACAAATATGTGTTCTCAAGTTGGTTTATCGATGACCCCTTTTATACTAATGTGTACAAATTACGACATTACACAAAGAAGGCAAAGTAACCAATTATTTGTATGCATTATCTAGAGGACCTGATCGTCGGGCACTTTTTTTAGTCGATCATTCATAAATGTCTTCTTATTTCAAACAGCAGAGGTTGAAAAAGATTTACAGACACAAAACAGTTGTGTTGTTGTTCGGGATGGTGATCATGAGTGGTATGGAGTAATCAATAAAATGATTTCTGTTGATTTTGAAAAACATCAAGAGGTTATGTTATTTGAATGTGAGTGGTTTGATCGGCCTCGTTCCGATCAGAGCCAAAGCAGAGGCTACAAAATGGTTCAATACGGAATGATAGATGTCGACACTACTCTTTCTCAATTTAAGTATGAGCCTTACATTCTAGCCACCCAAGCATAACAAGTTTTTTACGTTCGAAGTGTGAAGCAACCTAAATGGGATACAGTTGTTAAAAGGAAGCCACAAAACCTTTATTCCATGCCCCCTGGAGACAGTGAAAATAATGTCACTGAGACGATGGAGGCTGATGTGACACTCGGTTCGAAAAATGAACCAAGTGAACGCATATGTGTGCCTAGGATGTTTAACACACATACATGAGTGCACTCACAAAAGGATATACAGAAAATCACCACAGAACAAGATTAATTAACAACTTTTATTACACAAACCATAATATTCTCGAATACAAGCTCTAACGAATATTAATGACAAGTTTGAACTAATTCAGCAAAAATTACTAATTAAGCAACTAAGCAAAAGGGATAGCGCAGCTCCAACACTCTACAAGCAAAGCTGACGGTAGACACTGCCTAGTACTCCACATTATCATCGTTAAACTCTCAATCCTGACCTGCAACTGTCCGTGGGGAATTGCAAGGGTGAGTACATGTCATACTCAGCAAGTGTGGAAAATATGACATGTAGCTGATTCAAATGACGACAATAATAATGGCTAAGTGCTGAAAAGTACATTAAAACATTTGAAAAGCAATATATTATATATATGTGAAGTAAACCCATCATAACCCATAAGTGATATCATAGTACTAGTCCATATTTCATTACCACCAACCAGATACCAGATTTCACCTTTACCATTAATCATATCCAATATCAGAAGTTAATTCATAACCAACCATAACCATATCATTAACCAAAACAATTACCAATACCAAACCATCCCAATACCAAGTTTCCCCTAATCATGTGAGGTTCCAGGTTGCTCATAACCGGGAGCACGGCTATCATGATAGTTTTTTTAGACTCTGCGGAGTTTGTACCACTTTATCCACGTGTTTTTGATTTCATCACCTTGCAGTGACTATAGTGTCTCAATTATGCCGTCTCACACTTTCTTAGGTGTGTGGCCAAGAGATCACAAAATAGCCTTTACAAAGGGATTACTAGCCTATTTAGACCCCACTGAAGTTTCACCGGTGGCGATGCCTCCAAGTGAGCACATCTTCAATCAAGGGCCCCCTCTTGAGCCATTCGAATCCCAGGGTAGTCCCACCAATCATCAACAAACCCAATCTGACTACCCCTTCCCCGAGCATCCTTAATGGTCCAAATAGCACTGACAAAGCCCTAATTAATCAGCTACGCCGCACCCATACTTGGGCTCATGGTGGCACTGTAAATCCTAGATGGTCGCTCCATGAACCGGTCCTTAGATCTAAAGCAAGGAAAACCACCATAACATCCAATCCATCCACATACCATGCTTGCTTAGATCACCCATTACCATATCATGTTAACCAGTTTATATTAATCATGATCTCATAAATGCATAATTAAGTTAAGTGGTATAGTTGTCTTCCATCCTAATTAATTAAGCAAAGGAAAAAAGGTAAAAAGCCCTTCCCGAATCTCTACCATAAATTCCAGGTGACAAAGGTGGTTATACAACGCTAGTAAACTTCCTATCATAGGATTCCCCATCCAATTGACACAAGCATGCAGTTTTGTAACACAACATTTACTTTAAAAATAGGATCAATATGCTCCAAGGACACTTGCTTTGCTCTTGGGATTGATTCGGGTCAAAGCCTTAAAACTCTTGGTGCTGTAGATCCTCTGAAACGCTCTCTAGCGCAAATCTATCTATTCCGCACATGAACATACAAGACAAGAAACACAATCAAAGAGTGCACAAACATTACTCAATATGACATGATATGCATGATTAATGTAAATGCAAGGTAGAACTTGTTAATGAACTATCAATGATGTTTATTAATCAATTACAATGGTTATTAACATGTCTACATAGGTTTGGAGTTGATTCGATCAAATTTTAGGATCAATTCAACACAATTTAGATTGCAAAATCGGACAAGTATGCAGAGGGCAGACTAGTCCGCACTGCGCAGGAATACCATATTAGGGTTTTTTAGATTGACGTGAATTTGGAGATTTGGGGTTGAATTCACGTAAGGAAGAGGAAGTAGAAGGTCTATCAGGTGTTTAGAACTCCAATGAATCAAAGATCTTGGAGGCAACACTTGGATCTTGACGATCTAGGGTTGATGAAGAACTTGATGGTGAATTGTTGACGAAGAATGCAAAGTTGATGGAGATCTTGATCCTCTTTCGTTTCCTCCCCTTCTTCTTCTTGTTCTAGATCTCCTTCTCCCTCCTTGGTGGCGTCTATTCATGAGCTAGGGTTTGGGTGTGGTGGAAAAGTGCCAAATAGATGTCAAGCCAAGGGGTGGGGTTGTTTTTATAGAGGTGGAGGGCTAGGGTTGGGTGGATTTCGAGTTTGAGATGAGTAGAGACCGATTTGGAGTCATATGTGGGCTATAAAAGAGTTAGGCATGACGTCCCTAGGCCCACTTAAAGTAAAGTGAAAGAAACAAGTCGTGAATCAAAAGATCAACTCGGAGTCACGATTTATCGAACAAGTCCGAAAAGGGATGGACTAGTCCGAAGTTAGATAGAGAGAAATCGGACAAGTCCAGACTGGACATCGGACAAGTCTAAACTTATCTAGAGGGGAAAACATACAAGTCTGGCTCAAATCGGACAAGTCCTACTATAGTCAGAGGGAAAAACGGACAAGTCCGCTGGAATATCGGACTCGTCCGGACAAGTCCAGAGACTTAGCGAAATTTCAAGCAATTTGGGATACTGGACTAGTCCGCTATGGGGCGGACAAGTCCAAAAATATTCAGAGGGAAAAACACACTAGTCCGAAGCAAAACGGACAAGTTCGATGGAAGTCAGAGAGAAATTGGACTAGTCCGCACCAAAATCGGACTAGTCCGCACTTTCAAGAATTCTTAAGTGTGGTTTTGCTATCAATTCATTTTAAACTTGTTCCTTTTTATGTTACTAAATTTTAAACATCTTTAATGATGGATGCAGGGCATGATGCATGAAAATGTGGGTGTTACAAACCTACCCCCTTAAAATGAATCTCTCCCTCGAGATTCGACGTGGAAGAGAAAAGATAGGGAAATTCCTTCTTGAGATCATCCTCCAACTCCCATGTTGCCTCTGATTCTGTATGATGCTTCCATTTAACTTTACACCATCTGATGACCTTGTTTCTTGTGACTCTCTCCTTGGTTTCCAAGATTTTGACCGGTCATCCGGCATAAGTCAAATCTGCCTCTAATTCCAATTCTTCCATTGACACTTGTTCTTCTGGCACCCTCAAGCACTTCTTGAGCTAGGAAACATGAAACACATCATGGACATCTGAAAGATGAGCTGACATCTCCAATTTATACACTACTTCTCCTCTTTTGTCCAAAACTTGAATGGTCCAATGTATCGAGGTGCTAACTTGACTCTTATGTTAAACCTCTTATGACCTCTCATTGGTGACACTTTGAGGTAAACAAAATCTCCCATTTCAAAGGCCAGTTTTCTTCTCCTATTGTTCGCATAACCTTTTTTCCTGGATTGAGCAGCCCTCAAGTTCTCACGAATTGCCTGAACTTGTTTTTCAGCTTTTAGCAACACATCCAGACCAAATACTTGAGTTTCTCCTGTCTCATTCCAGAATAAAGGTGTCCTACACTTCCTTCCATATAGTGTTTCATAAGGTGACATCTTCAAACTTGCTTGGTAAATATTGTTGTATGAAAATTCTGCATATGGCAAGCTCTTGTCCCAACTTTTCCCATGCTTTAAGGCACAAGCTCTTAACATATCCTCTAAAATCTGATTGGTCCTCTCAGTTTGTCCATCCGTTTGAGGGTGATATGCTGAATTAAAATTTAACCTTGTTCCCAGTGCTTCATGTAATTTTTGCCAAAACCTAAAGGTAAAATGAGAACCTCTATCTGATACTATCTTCTTTGGAACTCCATGCAAACATACTATTCTCCCCATATACAGTTCTGCCAATTTCTCTCCATTAAAGTGATCTTGACAGGAATAAAGTGAGCTAACTTGGTTAACCGATCCAGAGTTACCCAAATTGAGTCATAACCGGACTGAGTACATGGCAATCCAACTATAAAGTCCATACCGATTTCTTCCCACTTCCATTCTGGGATCTTCAATGGCTGCAATAATCCAGCTGGTCTTTGATGTTCCGCCTTGAATCGTTGCCACACATCACACAACGCTACGTATTCAACTATGTCCTTCTTCATGCCTGCCCACCAATAACACGTCTTCAAGTCTTTGTACATTCTGGTACAACATGGGTGAGTTGAGTATGGCGAGTCATGTGCCTCTTTTAATATTATCTCCCGAATACGCTTCACATTAGGCACAACAATCCTCTTACGAAGCCATAGGGTACCATGTTTATCCTCATGAAATCTGAAGTACCTTCCCTCTTGGGTCCTCTCTTTAATCTCCTGAATTTCCTCATCATTGGTTTGACCCTCTTGAATTTCTTGCTCCAGGGTCGGATTTAACTCCATCATCCCCATCTCATTTACAAATCCGAGTTTCAACCGTTCAAACTCCTTACATAGCTCAGATGGCAGCCCTTGAACCATAAGTTGATGACTTACTCCTTTTCGACTCAAGGCATCGGCCACTACATTGGCTTTTCCCGGGTGATAATTAATTCCCACATCATAATATTTGATGTGCTCCAACCATCTTTGTTGCCTCAAATTCAGATCTATTAGAGTGAATAGGTACTTGATACTCTTATGATCCATATAAATTTCACACCTATGTCCAAGGATATAATATCACCAAATCTTCAATGCGTGTACCACGACTGCAAGTTCCAAGTCATGTGTTGGGTAATTCTGCTCATGTTTCTTCAATTGTCTCGATGCATATGCAACCACTTGACCTTCTTGCATGAGCACGCATCCAAGTCCTTGTCTTTATGCGTCACAATAAATATCAAAAGTCTTGCTCACGTTCGGCAATATCAAAACTGGGGTTGTAGGTAACCTCTTCTTCAACACCTCAAAACTCTCTTGAAAAGATTGAGTCCATTAAAATGCCTTCCCCTTCATTAGCAACTCTGTCACTAGCTTGGCTATCTTGGAAAAGTTCTTGATGAATCGACGGTAATATCCAACCATCCCAAGAAAACTCCTTATTTCTTTTACGGTTTGCGGGGGATCCCATTTCAGCACATCTCTCACTTTTCCGGGGTCAACCGATACTCCTCCTGAGATGATATGACCCAAAAATGACACCTCTTTCAACCAAAAGTGGCACTTCCTTAATTTGGCATACAATAGGTGCTCCCTCAATTTCTACAACGTAAGCCTCAAGTGTTCCTCGTGTTCTTTCTTATCCTTCGAGTAGATCATAATGTCATCAATGAACACCACAACGAACTTATCCAAGTACTCTATGAAGACCTTATTAATGGGGTAAATAAAATACACAGGTGCATTCGTCAATCCAAAGGACATCATGGTGTACTCATAGGATCCATATCGTGTCCTAAAAGTTGTCTTGCGTATGTCCGATGGTCTAATCTTCATTTGAATGTAGCCTGACCTCAAATCAATCTTGGAGAAGACACAAGCACCCTTCATTTGATCAAACAAGTCTTCTATCCGTGGCAAGGTGTACTTGTTCTTGATGGTCACCTCGTTGAGAGCTTGGTAATCCACACACATCCTTTGCGACCCATCCTTCCCGTCCACATGTAGAACGGGCGCACCCCAAGGTGAAGAGCTTGGGCGAATAAAACCCTTCTCTAGTTGCTCTTGAATCTTCTTCTTGAGCTCCGCTAATTCCTTAGGAGGCATCCTATACGGCCTCTTAGCTATAGGTGCAGTTCCATGTATTAACTCAATAACAAATTATATGTCTCGATCAGGTGGCATATCTGGCAACTCGTCCGGAAAAACATCCAAGAATTCACACACCACTGGAATCTCCTCAATTATGGCACCGTCCATATGATTCGGCTCCAAATGCTTCAATGTATGTTGGGACGCTTCAAATTCTACGGTGATCCCTTCCTCGGTGGTCAACTTCACCGTCTTCGTGGCACATTCAATGACTCCATTGTGCTTCCTCAACCATTCCATACCAAGTATAATGTCCAATCCTTAAGAATCCAAGACAATGAGGTTGGCAAAGAAGTCTACCCCCTTATTCTAAGGCTCACTTTTGGACATACTATATTTGTTCTCATCTCTCCTCCAGGAGACTTAACCAATAAAGTAAACTTTATATGAGAGATAGGCAAACTATACTTGGCAACATATTCTGATGCAATGAATGAATGCGATGCTCCAGAATCAAATAACATAGTCGTCGGGTCAGAGTTCGCGAGAGACATACCAATCACCACATCATCCGCTTGGTGAGCATCCTCTGTAGAGACATGGTTCACGTTGCCACGAGCGAAATTCTGCTGTCCATGGTTCCCTTGTGGCTGTCCTCCATTGGGTCTTGGGTTTTGCCTCGGTGCATTGCTTCCTTGACCAAGGCCTAACTTAGGACATTGATGCGTAAAGTGTCCAGCTTCTCCACAAGTATAGCTCTTCTTTGCTATACCAGAATTTTGACGGACTTGGTTTTGAACGTTTGCACCAGGAAAGTTGGCACAAGGTGCCAAAGGCATTGGAGGCCTAGGTGCTTGCATGGCAGGGCGCTACTGCACAAACTGAGTCGGGCGTGGTGCATAACCAAGCCGCTGTACAGGAGCAGAGGAGTTGTAATAAGGAGCATTGGGTGGTGCGAAGTGAGGGCGCACATTACTTCCTTGTCGCTATCCTTGATATGGCGCCTTCCTCTTGTTGTCTTGCTCCATCTCCCAGACCTTGTTCTCAACCACAATTGCTTTGTCTACAAGCTTCCGGAAGTTGGCATAATCACAGTTGAGCAATTGCACTTGGATCTCATTGTTCAAGCCCCTCATGAACAAGTATTGCCGGTTGTCCCGGCTCACATCCTCGGGCGCATACCTTGAAAGTTGAGTGAACTTATTGAGATATTCACTCACACTTGACCTTCCCTGCCTTAAGTTCTCAAATTGTTGCCTCTTCAAAATCATAACTCCTTCCAGCACATAATGAAAATGGAAGCTCTCCTTGAATTCCGCCCAGGTGATCCTCTCTTGATTCTCATGAGCATTGCAATAAGCATCCCACCAATTGGCAGCTGCTCCAACAAGTTGATGAGATGCAAAGAGCACCTTCTCCCGGTCACTGCATTGGACAATACCTAGTTTCTTTTTCACGGACTTGAGCCAATCATCAGAATCCATAGGGTCAGCGGCTTGAGCAAAGGTCGGTGGCCTAGTCCTCATGAACTCTCCCAACAGGTTATGAGGAGGTGGGGGTGGCGGTGGAGGCATGTGGAGCTGATTGCTGATGTTACCAGCCTGCAGCTGTCCCATAGTTTGTATCATGGTCTGCATGAGCTAGTTTTGCATGGCCAATAGTTGCTCAATATTGATAGCTCCATGAGCAGGTCCTTGTCCATTATTGTTCTGAGGTGCTCCATTGTTCTCCTCCTCATCATTGCCATCCCTCTGGTTGCGAGTCCTCATAATCTGAAGGAAAGCAAGAGATAAGAATTTAGAAATGTCCCCAACTATATGCATCAAGGGATATAAAACTAAACAACTACCTACACTAGCCTACATGGACATGGCAATGCAAAAGCATCCCAAAATCCTCTATTAAGCACACAAGCAAACAATATATAGCAAACAGCACACCAAGCAAAAACACATCGACTCTTGAGTGCTCCTATGTGCTCTAAAGTTTCCATTCTATCTAGGTTGCGTCCTACGGTCAACCTGTGGCTCTGATACCAATTTGTGACACCCGGTTTCGAAAATGAATCAAGTGAATGCATATGTGTGCCCAGGACGTTCAACACACATACACGAGTGCAAACACAAAAGGATATATAGAAAATTACAACAAAATAAGATTAATTAACCACTTTTATTACACAAACCATAATATCCTCGAATACATGCTCTAACGAATATTAATGACAAGTTTGAACTAATGCAGCGGAAATAATTAATTAAGCAACTAAGGAAAAGGGATAGCGCAACTCCAACACTCCACAGGCAAAGCTGACGGTAAACACAGCCTAGTACTCTGCATTATCATCGTTAAACTCCCAATCCTGACCTGCAACTGTTGGTGGGGGAATTGCAAGGGTGAGTACATGTCGTACTCAGCAAGTGTGGAAAATATGACATGTAGCTGATTCAAATGACAACAATAATAATGGCGAAGTGCTGAAAAGTACATTAAAACATTTGAAAAACATATATTATATATATGAAGTAAACCCATCATAACCCATAAGTGATATCATACTACCAGTCCATATTTCATTACCACCATCCATATACCAGATTTCACCTTTACCATTAATCATATCCAATATCAGATGTTAATTTATAACCAACCATAACCATATCATTAACCAAAACCATTACCAATACCAAACCATCCCAATACCAAGTTTCCCATAGTCATGTGAGGGTCCAGGATGCTTATAACCGGGAGCATGGCTATCATGATAGTTTTATTAGACTCTGTAGAGTTTGTACCACTTTACTCACGTGTTCGTGATTTCATCACCTTGCAGTGACTATAGAATCTCAATTATGTCATCTCACACTTCCTTAGGTGTGTGGCCAAGAGATCACAAAATAGCCTTTACAAAGGGATTACTAGCCTATTTAGACCCCACTGAGGTTTCACCGGTGGCGATGCCTCCCACTGAGCACATCTTCAACCAAGGGCCCCCTCTTGAGCCATTCGGATCCCAAGGTAGTCCCACCAATCATCAACAAACCCAATCCGACTACCCCTTCCCCGAGCATCCCTAATGGTCCAAATAGCACTGGCAAAGCCCTAATTAATCAGCTACGCCGTACCCATACTTGGCCTCATGGTGGCACTATAAATACTAGATGGTCGCTCCATGAACCGGTCCTTAGATCTAAAGCAAGCAAAACCATCATAACATCCAACTCATCCACATACCATGATTGCTTAGATCACCCATTACCATATCATGTTAACCAGTTCATATTAATCATGATCTCATGAATTCATAATTAAGTTAAGTGGTATAGTTGTCTTCCATCCCAATTAATTAAGAAGCAAAAAGGTAAAAAGCCCTTCTCGACTCTCTACCATAAATTCCGGGTGACACGGGTGGTTATACAACGCTAGTAAACTTCCTATATAGGATTCCCCATCAAATTGACACAAGCATGCAATCTTGTAAACAAAATATTTACTTTAAAAATAGGATCAATATGCTTCAAGGACACTTGCCTTGCTCTTGGGATTGGTTCGGGTCAAAGCCTTCAAACTCTTGGTGTTGGAGATCCTCCGCAACGCTCTCTAGCGCAAATCCGTCTATTTCACACAACGAACATACAAGACAAGAAACACAATCAAAGAGTTCACAAACATTACTCAATAGGACATGATATGCATGATTAATGCAAATGTGAGGTAGAACTTGTTAATGAGCTATTAATGATGTTTATTATTCAATTACAATGGTTATTAACATGTCTACACAGGTTTGGAGTTAATTTGATCAAAATTTAGGATTAATTCAACACAATTTAGATTGCAAAATCGGACAAGTCCGCATGGGGCCTGACTAATCCGCACTGTGCAGGAACAACAGATTAGGGTTTTCTAGATCGACATGAATTTGGAGATTTGGGGTTGAATTCACGTAAGGAAGAGGAAGTATAATGTGTACCAGGTGTTTAGAACTCCAATAAATCAAGGATCTTGGAGGCAACACTTGGATCTTGACGATCTAGGGTTGATGAAGAACTTGATGGTGAATTGTTGACGAAGAACGCGAACTTGATGGAGATCATGATTCTCTTTCGTTTCCTCTTCTTCTTCTTCTTGCTCTAGATCTCCATCTCCCTCCTTGGTAGCGGCTATTCAAGAGCTAGGGTTTGGGTGTGGTGGAAAAGTGGCAAATAGATGTCAATCCAAGGGGTGGGGTTGTTTATATAGACATGGAGGGCTAGGGATGGGTGGATTTCGAGTTTGAGATGAGTAGAGGCCGGTTTAGAGTCCTACATGGGCTCTAAAAGAGTTAGGCACGACATCCCTAGGCCCACTTAAAGTAGAACCCAAGAAACAAGTCATGAAACAAAAGGTCAACTCAGAGTCACGATTTATCAAACAAGTCTGAAAAGGGTCGTACTAGTCAGAAGTTGGACAGAGAGAAATCGGACAAGTCCGGACTGGACATTGGACAAGTCTGAACTTATCTAGAGGGGAAAAATAGACAAGTCTGGCTAAAATTGGACAAGTCTGACTTTAGTCAGGGCGAAAAACAGACAAGTCCGCTAGAATACCGGACTAGTCCAGACAAGTCCACGGACTTAGTAAAATTTCAAGCAATTTGGGATACCGGACTAGTCCGCTATGGGCCGGACAAGTCCGAAAATATTCAGAGGGAAAAACAGACTAGTCCGTAGCAAAATGGACAAGTACGATGGAAGTCAGAGAGAATTCGGACTAGTCCGCACCAAAATTGGACTAGTCCACACTTTCTGAAATCCTTAAGTGCGGTTTTGCTATCAATTCATTTTAAACTTGTTCCCTTTTATGTTACTAAATTTTAAACACGTTTAATGATGGATGCAGGGCATGATGCATGAAAATGAAGTTGTTACAGCTGAGACGTTTGATGATCGACGACTTACTAATATAAATGAGGATAGGACCGCATGGGATAGGAATGACATTGAGGGAGCAACCGATGAGAACATGGACGACGACAATGACAACGACGATACATATATCAATGATGGATTGTACCTCCAATATTGGGGGGGGGCAGCGAAGATGATGATTTTTTTTCATATAAGTACTGTGTGAGCTAGTTGTACGTGAACTATTTGATTTTTTTTTAAGATAGAAGCCGCTATTCTATTTGGCAGCAAGCTTAGAAGCAAGCCGATATTCAATCATGGTGAATCATGGCAAAAGTTCCTAATGCAACGATTGTGTTCTGTGATGATAGATCCTAACGCCACGAACTGGTGAATCGTGGAAAAAGTTCGTAATGCAACGATGTTCCATGGCAATAGATCCTAACACCACGAATTGGTGAATTGTGGTGAAAGTTCCTAATGCAATGATTGTGATTTGTGACAATAAATCCTAATGCCACGAACTGGTGAATCATGACAAAAGTTCTAAATGCAACGATTGTGTTCCGTGGCGATAGATACTAATGCCACGAACCGGTAATTTGTGGCAACGTATCCTAATGCAACGATTGTGTTTTCGTGGCGATAGATCCTAACGCCACAAACTAGTGAATCATGACAATAGATCATAATGCAACAATTCTATTCCGTGGTGATAGATCCTAATGCCACGAACTGGTGAAGTGTGGAAAAAGTTCCTAATGCAACAATCGTGTTTCGTGGTGATAGATCCTAATGCCACGAACTGGTGAATCGTGGCAAAAATTCCTAACGCAAAGATTCTATTCTGTGGTGATAGATCCTAACACCACGAACCGGTAATTCGTGGCAACATATCCTAATTCAACGATTGTGTTTCATGGTGATAGATCCTATCGCCACGAACTGGTGAATCGTGGCAAAAGTTCCTGATGCAATGTTTATGTTTCGTGGCAATAGATACTAATGCCACGAATTGGTGAATCATGGCAAAAGTTCCAAATGTAACGATTATGTTACGTGGCGATAGATGCTAATGCCATGAACCGGTATTTTGTGGCAACAGATCCTAATACAACGATTGTGTTTCGTGGTGATAGATCCTATCGCCACGAACTGGTGAAGCGTGGCAAAAGTTCCTAATGCAACGATTGTGTTCCATGGTGATAGATGCTAACGCCACGAACTAGTGAATCGTGGCAACAGATTCATGGTGATAGATCCTAATGCCACGAACTATTGAATCGTAGCAACATATCCTAATGCAACCATCGTGTTCCATGGAGATAGATGCTAATGCCACGAACTAGTGAATCATGGCAACAGATTTGTAGTGACAGATCCTAATGCCACGAACTAGTGAATCGTGACAACATATCCTAATGCAACGATCATGTTCCGTGGCGATAGATGCTAATTCCACGAACTAGTGAATTGTGGCAAAAGACCAAGCTTACTACAACTATTTAGTATTTGTTGCAGTACAATCGTTGCACAGGGCATAATCCTTGTAGTGTAACAATAAGATAATCATTCTAACATCCGATTATTAAGGGCACAACAGTGAGCGGAAAGGTCATGCCCGGACACCACCACCACCATCTCATGTCGTCGGCCTCTCCACCATCAACCAGCTGCTCCAGGCCACAGCTGCAGCACCGCCGCCATCTCCGCCAAGCACCACGCGTGACCACGTTGCTCACGGTGCCATCGCCTCCCAGTCGCCAGTCTTCTATACACGAAGGTATATAGACTTATGGTATTTATGGATCCACATCTATGTTTATATATTTGCTATCATTCCAATTAGTATCGTTCATCAAATGTTTTGCCTTGATTTGCCTAAGATCCCGATAGATCTAGCCTCTAGGGGACCTTAGCAACCAACAATGGTATCAGAGTTGTCGGTACCCTACGTACCAGGTACCCAAAGTTACCGCAAAAAAAGCTACGGAGTTCCACCTATCCGAGTTGAAGACCTCCAAAGGTTCCACATGTCCCGCAGCACTGGACCCGCCTCCCTCATTCGGGTAGCTCTGGCACTACCACGTGTAACTCAAGGTTGGAGCTAACTCCCCGCATAGGCAAGCTCCAGTCATGCCACATGTCCAGTGACTCCAGACCTAACCCCCAATAGAGGGAAGCTCCGATCTTGCCACGTGTATATTAGTTTCGGACCTGCCTCCCCACAGAGGGAAGCTCCATAGCTTCCACGTGTCGAGCCTCCAGACCTAAGCTTACAACAGGAAGACTATCGGATCTCCAATAGTGCGGACATTCAAGGGGCAATTAAAGTAGTCGTTACAAGACCTGATTATGTATCATTAATGCCATGTTAATAACACACGATCAGAGGACCTTTAGTACCAGTAACGCTGTCATGAAGGCGCGTTATCACACTACTAATCACAGTTAATATATACAGATCGTGAATTAGGTAATTAAAACCACCAGGGCCACATGTCGGGCCAGGCTAAGAATGTAACGGCCAGTATTGTGACTATAAAAGGGCTGCACCGCACGGTACAGACGACAAGCTCACACGCTGGGAGAACTCCAAGCAACACACACTCATGCATACAACAACCACCCGTGGAGTAGGGTATTATGCTCAGGCGGTCCGAACCACGTAAAACCTCTCGTGCCACTGTCTCGTTCATAATCTCACATGCACCCCAATCTATTACGAACCTCCGCGGACTACAATCTAGTAGTACCAGGGGAAGTGTTGTCTACACACTTTGACAAGGGCCATCCTAGTAGGCTTTCTATTCGGGATTAAGTCACCGTAGAAATTATAAGGAGGTGAATTACTTGGATCCGAATAAGAAATCCCGAAATCCCGATTCAATCTTGTATGGAACCCTAACCCTAACAAAAATCAGTAAGTAAGGTCGGCGGTTGGAGACTCACCAATGCGGTCTTCATCACCACAAGTACCAGAGTTGCGCCGTCACTAGGATCCTGGAAGTCGCCGATGAGCCACCGCACATGGATGCGCTCTCGCTTGCTCGGAGGTTAGGGCGCCACCAAGGTCCCGCTCGATGGCGACGCGTCCACCTATCGGTGGGCGCACCCGTCGGTGAGTGGGCCCAAGGCGGTGCCACCTTACCGCCCTGTTTGCCGTCTTCCTTGTTGAGCTCGGCGTCGCTCGATGTGGGAGAGAAAACGGGCGGGCAGAAAGTGAGTAGGGTTTGGGGGTGGGAGCTCGGGCACGACGCCTTTTTGTGCATCCGATATGCCTGCGCAGCTGTCGGATTTCATCCGACGGTGGAAGGAGCGTCGGGCCATCTCTGCAGCTCACACAAGCGGACTTCAACTCGGCAGATGGTCAGCTAGGGCGTTGAGCACCATAGCGTGCCGACCTGGCTCCTCCAAAAACCCAGGATTCAGCTTTTTGGGCCTAGTAAGAATGTTGTTAAGGGAGCCGGCTGTGGGCCATTTTTTGTCTCCATTGGGCCATCTGCAAAATTCTTTAAGAATTACTTAGTATTGTTAGATGTGGATTTTTGAGCCACTTTTCAGCTGCAGGCCTTGACATTTTAGCTGATTCCTTTTTATTGATTTTCTCCTCGTAGGCTCGATTATTTTTTATTAATTAATTTCTATTTAACAGAATTCATTAATAAATATGGTAAGCAAAGTTTTGTAGTAATTAGCAATAAAAAATAATGTAGTAAGATGTTTTGATTATTTTATTGCAAAATTAAGTATATCAGTAAGGGTAAGAATTCATTGCTATGGAGACGTAAGGTTATTTAGATAAGTTTTTCCAATTTTTTATGATTTGGAATTTTGTTGTTGTTTGGGAATAATGATATATATATATATATATATATATATATATATATATATATATATATATATATATATATAGTAAGTTCACCAATTTCTCATAATGTGGAAATTGGTGTAGTGCTAAGAATTCCAATTTTTTAATAATTTGGAAAATTAGTAATAAGAATCAGTAAGTTTCATTTTCCCAAACTATTTAAATTCACTAATTTACATTTATCTATGAATTGCTGTAATATTTAGTATTTATGTAGCAAAATTGATATTTCTCAGTATAATTAAAATAATATTATTCTGCTACTATGTATAAATAAGTATGAATTAAGTACATTAGCTTCCGCTTTTAAGTGTTAAGTTTATGACTTTCTAGTTAAAAAATTTTCACCAACGTGAGAAATTTTGATTAGAATACTTTGAGTAAGCTTTCACTATGTTTAAATACTTAGTTATAAGTTTAAGTGCCCAATCTTTTTTCAAGTAATTAGTAATTTATATAAGTTTTAGTATTTAGCTAATTAGTGTAAGTATGATTAGTATGATTTAACGTTGTAATTTTAAGTATTTAGCTATCAGTTTAAGTATTTAGTCATCATTTAAGTAGTAAGTCATTGTTTTAAGTTTTTAGTATTTTAGAAACTAGTGTTTAAGCATGAGGCAATTTTCTTAAGTTTAAGTAAGATTTCATGTTATGAAAAAAAATCTGATTTAGACAGTGAATAAATATCTCGTTAGCATGGTAATTTTATATTCCGATCAGCGTCACTGGTAAAATTTTACTATAATATTGTAATAAGTTGATTTGGGAATTTTATGCTACTTCCTAAAAGTGACGTAAAATTAATGTTTAATCTTATTAGGAAATTAGATTTTGCCTCATATTCATCTTTTATTGAGTAACATGATGATCCAATTATCATGATTAAGATTAGTAAGTTCTCGTTAAGATTCAGATGTACATAGTGTGCATGTGCATGTAAATTTAGTAAGTTTTCTTTTAAGTTTCCTCTGCTTTACAAGATTAATTAGTTTAAGTATTTTTCTAATTAAATTGGATCCAATGTGAAAATTTATTTAGAAAATTGATATGACAACATGATATTCATTATTATCATACAAGTTGATCAGAATGATGATTATGATTAAATCAGTTTGTCCCATTAAGCTTAGTCTTTTTGAATAATTGAGTATGGTAAAAATTTAGCTGCCGCTGTCATCTTTGGTGTGGTAAATTTATTGAGTAACCAACGTGAAAAATAAATTTATTGTGTGTCTTAAGTTTATTAAGATCTTTTGTATTAGTGTATAACAATTATGTTGAGTAACAAATGTGAAAGACAAAATTTTCATACTTTAATATGTCGTGTTTTGTCAACTAACCTACGGGAAAGACAGAACACGTCTTTAAATAATTTTTAGTTCGTAAAGAATTTCGTTGAGTAACCAACGTGAAAAACGAAATTAGTACATTTTTAATGTCTTGTTTTGTCAAGTAACTAACGTAAAAGACAAAACACATATTTTTTAGTTGTTTAAGTAATTTTTAGTTCATAAAAAATTTCGTTGAGTAACCAACATGAAAATCGAAATTTATTATGTTATGAATTTAGTTTGTTTTGTCAAGTAACTATGTGAAAGACAAAACACAACTTTTGTAGTTCATTAAGATAATTAAGTTATTGTATATTCTGTTGAGTAACCAACGTGAAAGACAAAATATTCTATATTGATTAAGATGTGTTAAGTATTATATATTTTGTTAAGTAACCAACGTGAAAGACAAAATATTCTATGTTAATTAAGATGTATTAAGTGCTGTATTTTATTGAGTAACCATCGTGAAAGATAAAATACAATATTGTATTTAGTCATGAATGTTTTATTAAGACTATGATCTAAATGTTGCATACACTTAGTAAATGGAATTAATTTCATTTAAGTAATTAAGTTTAAGATTAATTCAGATTGAATTCTGAATATATATTTTCTCAGATATAAAAGGATTACTCATTCCTTAAGTTTTATTATAACAATTAAGTCGATTCATAAGGAATTATCTCGTGCGATGAGCAAATCAGGTATGTCTTTTGTATGTTATTTAGTTTTTTAATAAGTATTTCATGTCGATAAGATCTTAAGTAAATAAAAAATTTTACGAGAGCATTCTCATTGTATCATTAATACTAAAATAATTAAGAATTGAAGATTTTCAGATAAATGTATCTTCAAATATATATTTTAGTACTAGTTAGAATTGTTGTTTTACAGTTTATTTAGTGGTCGCATATCATGATAGCATATTCTTGAAATGTGCAATTCTGTTATTAAAATTAAGTTATTTGTCATGGAACTCGAGAGTAAGAATTAAACTTTCATATTTTGACATTGTCAAATATGATGAGCATATTGTTTAGAATCATTCGATCATTAAATGATAGAATAAACTTTTATATTCTAAAAATAGGTGATGTACTCCCATTAGTACTAAGTGATGTTATTAGGATACAAACTAAGTAATATAATTATCTTCTCATAATAAGTATTGTAAATTGTCTTCGAAATTATGGCACTATTGTATAGGCCATATTTTGAGGGGGGGGGGGTTGCAGGTTTATCACTAAGATGATGAGTGATATCATTAAGTAATAGATCGTTCATCATTAGGACCTCACACTTTCCAGCTTTTAAATAATGCATTGCATGCATATTAATAAGAATGATCTATACGATAAGGGGGAGTACAATATATATTATCGTCTAATACCCCGAATTAGAAATGTACGACTATTCCATTACATTTTATTAAGTTTGTAAGGAAATATAACATAATTATGGGAGTGATCTGGTAAGATGAGACATTAGTGTTTTCACTCTGACTTTACTTAATTAAGTTGATGCTAATAAACATCGTATAAGTTATATATAATTAGAATTACCCAAATAATTATAAGTATGATATTCAGAAGATAAGATTATTACTAAGAAAATAAGTTGTGATTTTGTTGGCTTTTCATAAGATTGAAGATCCTCATTTTGAAATGAGGTATTATAGTCTTCTTAAACTATGACTAAATTAGGGGAGTTTGACATCTAAAGATACTGATCTTGAAAATAAGTGTTTTGTGTAATCACTTTTTTTAAGATTCATACTTTATGATGTCTTACCGATATCGTGATAACAATGTTGGGCATTGTTCTTACAATACCTGCTATGTTATTTCATCATTAGTGGCCAATAATGATGAAGAGTGAAAGCGGTCTCATTTAAGATCACAAATAGGTCAACAAATGTGTTATGAAATTCAAATGATGATGATCACACTTCATAAGAATAAGTCGTAAGTGATTGTCACTCATTTGAATGACTTAAGAATTTTAGTTTTCTAATGGAGTCAAATTAGTAGACTGTAACGAGTCTATAAAAGCTAACATGACTCTAAAAAGAATAATAAATGTTTTTGAGGTAAGTGTCATCGTAAGATGTTCATAAGTGTGACATTTCTTAATGAGTTTATTTGAGAATGTTTTAGATAATTTGAACCATGAGTTATGTCATGTAAGTTAGTGAAGTGAGATATTTTAAAGTAAATCCATACATGGATTGAAATAAGAGTATCCAAGCTAAGAATATCTCACGTTCAATAAATTCACAATAGATTTTGGGTATTTTAAGATATTGAGAAGGACAATAAGTGTTTATCTTAAGAGAATAAAGTTAAGTATCTATTACAGGATGATGTACTGCAGTAATAAATAATATTGATCAACTATTAAAGAGTAAGTATATTGTCCTCATCGTTATTAAGTTAAGATCTTGGTGAGGTTTCTTAGTTGTTAGTATGTAAGTTGCAATAAGATATAATAATGGGGTATTTAGAGTATCAAATCATGCATATGTACTATAGTCATAAGAATGTGTAGTATGCATAGATTAAGTTCACGTATGCTCTTATGGTCAAAGGTGATAAGTATAGGAACCAATCATAGATCGATCGAATAAAATCAGTTTCATGTACTTCTGCTGTCAGAAGTTTTTAAGTTTGCTCAATTAATGATACACCATGACATAGTTTAAGTAACCGGGATATTTTGGCATAAGTAAATTCAATCTAGATATAGAACAATGGTTTAGAAAAAAAAAAGAAAATTTTTTGAAGTTCTATAAGTGACTCAGGCTTTATAATAAGATGAGTAAGAATTAATGTCATTTAGATGAATTTTAGTAAGACCTAGTTTTACGAGATGTGTAGCAAAATCCACAATCAATTGCTAACACTCGTATTTTGGAGTTTTATTGTGGAAAAGCTCCAATCGAGCGGTCACTACATCATGAGTGATGTATACTGAATATTATTTAAGCATGAGCACGTCGAGCAAACACTATAATTATTGTTATCCAGTTTTTAAAAGTGGTCGACAGCATTAAACCACATAAGATGTTAATTTCAATTGCAACAAGTCAAGTGTGTAGCCAAACACATTGATATTAGTTTGCAAATGATAAAATCCAGGATCATACTATTGTTTTGAGCAAATCGGTGACAAGCAGTTGCTTGCGGTATGGTTTACAAAAGGTCTTCCACCCAAGTGTTCAGTAGACAAAAAGTCGACTTGGGTTTAAGGAGGAGCCTAATATCAACTGGATACTAAGGGGGCCATTAAGGGTAAGGTTACTTCTAAATATGAGATGTATCGTAGTCGTTCGAGTCAGATAGCACGTAACTGGCTATTCTTGATGTGACATGTCCTATATGTCAAATATATAGAAGCTAACACTAAGTTCAAAATTAAGTAAGTATAAGTTTTATTATTAAGTATTAAGTCAGTCTTGATCAAGGAGATCAAGGAGGAGAATGTTAGAATGTTTTGATCTCCAATGTGGACTTTAACTGAGTCCACCTGCGCCCTAATCGGGGGTGCACAACTGTTACCACGGTCTGGCCCCATCTCACATTGTGCCACCTATAAAAGAGACTCATTACCAGTTAAAAGCAAGTTAACAATAACATAATCACTCTAAGATCCGATTATTAAGGGCACAACAGTGAGAGGAAAGGTCATGCCCGGACAGCACCGCCGTCGTCTCATGTCGCCGGCCTCTCCACCGTCAACCAGCTGCTCCATGCCACAGCTGCAGCACCGCCACCATCTCCGCCAAGCTCCACATGTGACCACGTCGCCCACAGCGCCATTGCCTCCGAGTCACCAGTCTTCTATGCACAAAGGTATGTTGACTTAAAGTATGTGTGGGTCCATATCTCTGTTCATGTATTTGCAGTCATTCGAATTAGTACCATTCATCAAATGTTTTGCTTTGATTTGCCTAAGATCCTGGTAGATCTAGCCTCTAGAGGACCTTAGCGACCAACAATAATATCATATATTAAGTTACTATAAATTGTCCAATTGCATCCAAAAAATTAAACGGGTAGAAAAGGGTTGTCAATTTATTTATACTTAAACATTCCTCTCACGTGGAGCCTCACTTAGGCCTTAGATATGAAATAAAAGTTGGTTGTATTATAACTCAATATGATATCAAATCTACTATATACTCGCTAAGTGCATCCAAAAAGTTAAGTTCAGAGGAAAGGAAAGCAATTTACTTACTTCAACTCTTAAAATATGTCCTGAGCAAAGTACCACTGTCAAGTGCACACTACGCAACATTTGGATGATATTAAGTTCTGGCTCGTGCCATCCCATCCACGGCACCACGACGTGTCAGCGTAGACGGTTAACTGAAGCACGGGACGATCAGTTTACTTCCACTGATGGTGACCCTTCCATTGTCAGGTGCGGAGGTAACTCTATTTCCTCCACATGACAAGGGCACAATATTAGTATAGTCTCCTCGTTTTATAAATCACTACAGGATTCCGACGATTTGCGACGGCCAGGACCATCGCAAATAAAAGAAAACCGTCGCAAATAAGCTATTTGCGACGGCTTTCGTTATTTGCGACGGTTTTTTGCCGCCGCAAATAACTCGTCGCAATTAATCGTATTTGTGACGGCTTGCAGCTGCCGTCGCAAGTTATTGCCCGGGGGCTGGTGGGCCCCGCATCTGTATTTGCGACGGCCAGGCCGTCGCAATTTAAGGCCTATTTGCGACAGTCAGACCGTCGCAAATAAGTTCAGCCGGCAGGGCCCCACGTGTCATCCCACGGGACCCACTTGGCTATTTGCGACGGCCTGGTTGTCGCAAATAGCAGAGGCTTAATTGCGACGGCCTAGAACCTTATTTGCGACGGTACTGTATAAAAAGCCGTCGCAAATAAGTATCTTTATTTTTTTATAAAAAAAATAGAAAATACTACCCAGCTCGATGGCCAGAATCACATAACAGAAGCAATATATCACACACAAACATCATCACAATCACAAACAGCATTCTTGATACATCTCACATGATTATCAACAAAGCAAACAAGGGATCACTCGCCCGTCTGACCTCCGTAGCCACCTCCGAAGCCACCTCCGAAGTTGAAGTTGTCGTCGCGCCTTATTCCAGGTGGCGTTAGCGACGGCGACGGCGTTTGTGCAGTCGTCGCAGATCCCTGCAATTAATAAAACTTGGAGTTAGAATATAAATGTATCAACATCTCTCTCCCTCCCTTCCTCTCCCTCTATCTCCATCTAGATCCCCCTCTCTTCCTCTTTTTTCATTTCATTCTCTCTCTATCTCAATATATCTTTCTCTCTCACTCTATCTCTCTATTGCTATCATTTTCTCTCTATCTCCCTCCCTCTATCTCTATCTACATCTCCCTCCCTCTATCTTCCTCTCCCTCTATCTCCATCTACATATTCCTCTCTCTCTTCATTCCTCTCCCACTCTATCTAACTATCTCTCACTCTTTCTTCTATCTCTCTCTTTCCTCTATGTCAATCATTTTCTTCTATCTAATTATCTCTCTCTTTCTTCTATATCAATCCTTTTCTTCTATCTAACTATCTCCCTCTTTCTTCTATCACAATCTTTTTTCTCTATTTTCCTCCCTCTTCTAACTCCATCTCTCACTCTATGTAACTATCTCTCACTATCACTCTATTTTCTCGCTTTATTTTCGTTAAATTGAGATAAATTAGAATTGTTAAGTTAACATAGAAAATTACGTGACCCGCAGAAGAAGGATCGCCTGGAAGGACCGGTGGTAGTAGCGGTAGCTGGATTCCCAGAACTTTCGCCCGAGCCATGGCCTGTCATTGCAAACATTAAATACTATCTATTAGTAAGTCATTTACGTTGAATTACTGAAAACTTTAGTTTTTATTTTGTTACCTCCATTGCTTCCCGCATCTGCGCCAACGCTGCTGCCTGGGTTTGGATCGTGGCCTCCATCGCGACCCTTTGGTGTTCTGCCTCCCTCCTTTCCTCCTCATGTCGCCTGAAGTTGTCTTCTACAGTTTGTCGGAGGTACTGCATCTCAATGTCTGTCTGCGAGACGCGACGACCTGCCCTGCCCACCGAAGAAGCCTGCATGGAGCTGCCTCTCGCAGGTCTCCCCGCCCTCGAGTCGACAACTCCGTCGAATATAGCGAGCCTATAAAAAAGAGAGTCAGTAATATCAAATTGAAATATCTTGAATACTTTGAATTGAAAATGATAAAATGACTTATAAACACACCTTTCGTGTGCTTTTCCACCTCCGCTTGCATACGCGGCTTGAGGATCGATTGGTTCACGTTCCCAATCAAAATCTTCGCCGTGTATCTTCCTAGCCTCCTCCCCGTACTTAGCCTGCAAAACAAGGAAACCGTGTAAGTTCAACAATACATATAGTTATATTTAATATGAATAATTTCTAAACTTACCAATCGCTCGGCTACAGCCTGACTGCACCCCTGAGGCTGAGAAGGGTCTCTGTGACCTCTCTTCCAAATCTCAGCAGGGGTCGGCGGCACCCCCATCTCGCGCTCCTGTCAATACGTGTTAGTACGAACAATATATTATGAATATATAAACATAAGTTACATACACTTACCATGCGTTTAGCTAAACACAAGTGATTATCTTGCCCGTGTATGCTCTTCCCCTCGACCCCTCTGCACTCTCGAGCCTTCTCGGACTTAGATTTAAACTCATCACTAGCCCAGTAGTGACAAAGAGCCCGAAATGCATCGGTTCGACCCTGCAACCAGCTCACGTGGCCCTGCACATAGTTGGAAGTCGTTAAAAATACCATCGAGGAAACTATCAGAAAAAATACTTACTACGCCCCACGTACCTACGCATACTCCTCCTCTATCAGGTGCATCTCGCTGTCTTGCCGGAAGTGTAGCATGTGCTGCTGGTTCGCCTTCAAGTGCTCATTAATAATTTGAATATGGGCGTTCGACAAAGCTTGTCGAAGCGCCATGGCAGCATTGTAGTGAAACACTCGCCTCGCATCCTCAAACAGGCGAGGGTCGTTCGGGTCCTCTAAATTATATCTTGTCTGCGATAAAGAATATATTGAAGAGATGTTCATTAAAAGAGCTTAAGAGTTAAAAATTAGAAACTTTTTTACATACTTACCATAAAATCGGCCTATACGGCCTCCTGAAGGTTGCCGTGCTCCTGGTGATGGACGCGTGCGTAGTCCTCCCACGAAAGAGCAGGCACCCCGTCAATGACCCCGGGATAGTGCAAACGCACTAAGGACCTGAGGACACCGTTCATCGGTCTGTGGTGTATCTCACTGGTGAAAGACGTGTCGTCCCAAATCCTGCAAGATATTTATTGATTCATTACTTAAGTAACCAAAAGAAACTAAAATTGAACACTATAATTTTTATTACCTGTCTCTGACTGGACGAATCACGATCCACTATGAAGGGACCGCAGGAGGACTAACAAAGTGAGTCCTCCTCGTCCTCTGCGTCTGCTGGGGCGCCATGTCAGGTGACCCAGACGGCTCGTCACCAGCCGAGCCAAAGGCCTCAGGAACAGAAGGATTGCCAGCCGAGGGCTGGCTGGCCAAGGGCTGGCTCACTGAAGGGTAGCCAAGGTCAACTGGCGCCGCAGCCTCTGAGTCAGACGGTGAGGACTGCAACATTCAAATGATTCATAAGTAAGTTTAATGTGAAATTGAATTTAAATAATTTGTCAAAAATGAGTGAAATTTACCCGTGACGAAGCTCTAGAGCTGCTCAGAATGTGCCCCAGTAGTTGAGAGCATCTGCTCCTAGTCAACGAGGCACCAGCGAAAGTGTCCTCAGGTCTAGAGGGGTAGAACCCCCTCGTCGGCGGCACCTTCTTACCCTTCTTTGACGCCATCCTATTTTAATTAGATAATCAGTAAATATGCAAATAAAATATACAAAATTCATGTTACTATCTTCAAGAAAACATTACTTGTAATCACTTTCAAAATTCATCAACATCATTATCTTGTGCCTGTGCCCTACTCCTTAAACCAGCCCAACGATCTTCCATCGTGGACGATTCTAATTTCCGTTTTCGCATATCATCTGCCTCTACATCTTCAATGTCTTCAACATCTCCAACTAATTGGTCGAGTCCTGCACCAAGCTCGACGATAAAAGTGTCTGGCAACTCTTCTTCTTGGTACACTTCTTCAACGTCTTCGCTATCATGGTAACCATCATCTCAGGAGTATATAACCGCTCACGAGGATTCACCTTATATACCACCCACCAAGCACTGAGCTTCGTGCATGGATAAGGTAGATAATACACTTGTTCCACTTGACGTGCAAGAACAAATGTATCGTAACCTCGTAGTCGGTCCTTATGTTTCACTTCCACCATTCCAAATTGGTTTTCTCGAGTTCCATGAGTGCGATCAAACCAGTCACAGTCAAAGAAGACAACTCTAAGGGTCTTATTTTCAGTAAAAGTAAATTCAAAGATTTTGTTAATGATCCTCCCATAATAATCGGTTAAATTTCCTTAAGTGTCTATTACTCTCGTCACAACACCAGAATTTGATGTTGTCGTGAGAGGACGAAGAGCTTCAAAATGAGTTGCACGGAATCAAAAGCCATTTACGTCATATCGACCATAGCTTCTAACATTCACCAATCCATAAGATAGCTGCCGCAAATCTTCATGGACATTGTGAGTCCGACACTGTCATAAATGATCGTGAGTTAAAATAATACTTCTTTAATAATAGCAATTTACAATACATAGAAGACGAGAGATTATTACATAATCTCGGAACCAGGATAAGAAACTCTGCCCCCCATTTATTCCTTCTTTTCGCATCCCTTCTACTTGTTTGGCCGTAGGTTGATGCCTATGTGCCAACATTGTCTGTGGAACTCGTTGAACATGACAAAATATCTTTTAGAATACATGTGTAGCAAAATATGTCGATTAGCATAAATATAGGACAAATACTTACTCAAAGTATTCCTGCATGCCTTCTATATTTGCGTACATGTAGAGTAAAGCAACAGTCCTTTCATGTTCGGATAGCACGTAGGTCGTGTAGTTATCAACGGTGTTGCCGCTCATGTTACGCTCCTGATGCATGACATCAATGTTGTGCATTAGAATCAACGACTTCACATACAGTAGCTCCCAAAGTCCACATATGTGAGTCTAATTGTGTTCCTCTCCATAACCTACGAAATATCCAGGACCACCTTCATCAGGCACCAGTTTGTCCAACACATCAGAAATTTCTGACCCGTTGAGACGCTTCAGTGGTCCTTTAGTGACAACAGTGTTCTTTCGAAGGACCTATGCTGCCTAAATATGTGATTTGAGGGCAGCCAACGTCTGTGACAATCGAAGTAACATATTTTGCATCCATGAGTTAGTCGAAAGCAATCCGTGTCTGAAGCACATATCGGACACGTTAGACGACCGTGAGTGCTCCATCCGGAAAACATGTCGTATGCCAGCAAATCATGGACGGACCACAAATAAGCAGCTCGAAGGTTGAATTTCTGCTTCTTGTAACTGTCGTACGCTTCGACTCCTGTCCACAAGACTTTCAATTCTTCAATCAGCGGTTTTAACATGACTTTGAGACGTGACGCGGGATGATCAGATCCAGGTACAATGAGGCTGAGAAAAATGAACACGTTCTTCGTACAAAAAGCAGGTGGCAGGTTGTACGAAATGACAAAGACGGGCCAACATAAGTATCGCGTGGCATTCGTACTGAACAGTGAGAATTCGCCTATCGCTAATCCGATACGAACATTCCTCGCATCACGAGAAAAGTTTGGATCGAAACGGTCTAGCGCCTTCCATGCATCAGCGTCGGACGGATGCGTCAAGAATTCTTTGTTCTCACATTTACCTTCTTTGTGCCATCTCATATGTCTTGCGGTTCTTTTTGAAAGAAACAACTGCTTCAATCGAGGTGTCACAGGCAAGCAACGAAGCTTCTTATGTGCGACATCTGTCATCACATTATCGCCATCGTCATTAACAACTTCGACATACCTCGATTTACCACATTTCAAGCACATCTTCTCATTGGCGTGCTCTTTCCAGAATAGCATGCAGTTTTCTGGGCACACATCGATTTTCTCATACTTCATACCGAGACCAGATATCTTGATCTTTGAATGATACATATCTGGTGGCGCATTGTGAGGTTGTGGAAGGATATCGCAGATCAATTTCATGAGATCATTGTAGCAGTTGATGGAAAAAAAGTATTTGGATTTAATTGCCATAAATCTGGTCAAGAAAGCAAGTATGGCCACAACCGTGTGTTCATGCAACGGCTCTGATCCTCCGCTTCCAGAGATTCTAGCATCTCATCCATCCTATCAACGTCTGTTATATCATCATCCTCATCCACTTCTGCTATGACTCGAGAATTAGTCTCGCCGTGAAAGGTCCACACTTCATAATGTGGAGTGAAACCGTTTCGATATAAGTGAAACAAAAGCTCCAATCTTCTCAAAAACTTGGTGTTTCGGCATTTTGTACATGGGCACCGCACCATATCTTCCGTTGACAATGAAAATGCTCGATCCAAAAATTGATCTAACTTGATGTACCACTCAT
The DNA here is from genome assembly GCA_036927565.1 of Tuctoria greenei. Classification (NCBI taxonomy): domain Eukaryota; kingdom Viridiplantae; phylum Streptophyta; class Magnoliopsida; order Poales; family Poaceae; genus Tuctoria; species Tuctoria greenei. The sequence continues at coordinate 188,037,005 of JAYESD010000006.1, forward strand.
CCGAGTGACCACCCGTTCTGCTCTTCCAGCCAGTATACATCCAACTGCGGTCTTCACCCATGTTTGGCTCTGCAGTTTAACACGAATTATTATTGTTTCATTGTTATGTTATGTCACGGCCCTACAACCGAGGCAGATAGATCCTAAACCCACCCAAGAGTGACCGAGCGGAGCGTGCTTATGATGAGATGTGTGATCTGGATTCGAACGAAATTTCGGCAGCATAATCCCGCTGTTCTCCACTACACGCCCAAAAATGGTGCAACAGAGAACAACAGGGTTACGCCACCGAAATCTCGTCCAAATCCGGACTCGCGTCTCATCACAAGCCACGCCCCATCGGTCACTCCGAGGCTGTCCAAAAAGGGATAATTCCGAACCTGCACGTCTCACATGCCAATGGCATGTGAGACGTGCCGATCCGAAACGGGTAATACATTGCTATAGGTTACGTTGCTCATTTTCATTTCGAGGTTATTTAAGAGAGAGGAAATAACTATAGAAAGAGTGAGAGGAAAGTTGGTCTTAGATGACAATTCCACATCCATTTCCACCGTCCACGCAATCGCGGGTCATTGACGTCCTTACCAACCCGTTCGCTTCCATGTCGCGTTGACGCATACGGTACCACTACTATGGTCTATACGGCACGATCACACTTATTGCGTGTCGTGCCCTTCTGGGTTGGTCCGAGCCGGCCCAAAACCCCTTTATTTACATATATTAAGTATTCACTCAAAAACATTAAATATCAATAAACAATAAGCACCAATAAAAAAATAAATATCAAACATTAGACAATATGTTATATGAGTATGTGTATGATCATTGGCAATGAAGTAGCAATGAAGTAGGATCATCTAAATATAACTAGCAATGTATGATCATATATGAGCACGTATATGAGCACGCACAATTTAAAACATTGCATCAGCTACCCTGAACACCCTCCCTTTTCACTAGTTTTGTACCCGTGTAATGAAATATGTAGTGTGTTAGATGAATTATAACATCATCTGTTTTTTCATACAACTTAATGAAGATCATAAACATCCATGCTGTGATATATTTTGCTTCTCATCTAATCACTATTTTAGTGTTTCAACAACCAATCACTCGAAAATAGAATATTGCTCTATATTTGGTGAATAATGTACCTGTAGTCCTAGTAACAAACCTAAGACTGACTTACTAATGTAGAAAAATAATCCCTACAATTATCATGGTCAATCAATTTCACTATATCAATTCATGCCACGTCATCTTGAAATACAACTCTACATGATGCATGCCACGTCATCTTGAAATACAACTCTACATGATGCATTATAGCTATTGTAACCCTAGCTACCATGCATGATTCCCTATTGTGCATCCATATACTTTGTAGGAATAACTCCCTATTGTCCATATAGTTCTTAAAATGAACTCAGGCAAAAAAAAAAAGCGGAGCTCACCTCGGTGCCGGAGGCGTCGGGGGCCGGGGGCGCGGCAGGCCAGGGCGGCGGGGGCGTGGCGGGCTGAAGCCGGCGAGGCCGGGGGCGGCGAGTCCGGGGGTGCGGCGGACCAGGGGCGGTGAGGCCAGGGGCGGCGTGGGCTCGGCGGGCCGGCGGCGGGAGCGGGGGCGGCGGGGCCGGGGGCGGAGCGGAGCGGCGGCGGCGCGCGTAAGGATAAGACAAAGAGAATGAGTTCGGGCCGACGGTATAGGACTTTAACTTGCGACGGCCGGTTTAATTGCAACGGCCCTAGGGTTGGCCGTCACAATTAATACTATTTGCGACGGCTAACGGAAAAGGCCGTCGCAAATAAGCTTAATTTGCGACGGTCTTCTTATTTGCGACGGCTATTTCAGAAACCGTCGCAAATAAGTGTATATTTGCGACGGTTTATCTAATTGCGATAGCCATTTGCGGGCCGTCGCAAATAGGTTTATTTGTGACGGCCGGCTGTTGCAAATACGGCTGGCCGTCACAAATGATCGCGTTTCTTGTAGTGAATTATTATTATTATTAGAAAATAAGTTTAATATAAATAAATAGAAGTGTTATTTTGAACGATAATAATTTAATAACAGAGGAATATATAGTAGTTGGGATACGACTGCACACTTTGCCTCCTCTAGGAAAATTATATACGCTTAATTTGTCGACCGTGATGGTGCCAGGATTGGCGGCTAGTTTATGCGTGCGTGATGATGCAGAGATCATTCTTTTTTCTTTTTTGAGCCTTAACTGATGGGTTTGGTTGGCTATGGATGCATTCGTGTTTGATGCTCTTTTGCGTTATTTTGTGGCGAGTTGGTGATGCAGATGGCATCCTAATGTTAGGCCGGGATGAGATCACCCAACAAATGAAAACGTCGCGGGTGTGGGGGTGATGAGGGTTTCCACGAGCTGATGCAAAACCGATCATGGATCAGTGCAAGTGCGGGAACTGCATTATATCCAATCAAGTCCTTGCCCGGTTCAGTTTCGCGGAACAGATCATCACGGACAACGCGATGACGGTGCACATTACACATCAAACTGAGCAATCTGAATGGCTTTCACAAAGCAGATAATGAGTCAGACTCGGTGCTTTCCTTTGAAACGCGATATTTTTTTTACACATCAAAGCGTTGCCTTTGCCGGATTTTCTCACATGGCACAGCACTACAGAGTAGTGAAATTGAAAGAGAAATCAATACACGCAAAAGCGCAGCTGGGGTAGTGGTATCATAGTACCCTCCCACGGTATATACTGACCGGGGTTAGATTTCCCGGATGTTCAAATAATGTGTTTATTTTGTTTATTAACCAAGTATTTTTTATATTTATTTTATTTCTCGCCATCTCAATCTTTGGTGTGCATTCGAGAAACGAACTTCAGCTTTACTGTACGTCAGTACTGTTATTTCTCAACCATATTTGCCAAATTGCCTTTGGTTGCATTTTAGTCAACCACAGTTGTATCATATAGGATTCTGTGACGCAGCTTTTGTGTATGAATGGAAAATTTATCTTCGTAGTGTATCTGACGAATGTCAATAATTTTATGTTGCTCTCCTCTATTGGCATCATATCAGGATATCAGCAAGTCACAATGTGTGATAATATCGGGAACCGAGAGAGACGGAGGAACAGTTCAGTCGTTCAAATAATGTGTTTATTTTGTTTATTAACCAAGTATTTTTTATATTTATTTCTTTTCTCGCCATCTCAATCTTTGGTGTGCATTCGAGAAACGAACTTCAGCTTTACTGTACGTAAGTACTGTTATTTCTCAACCATATTTGCCAAATTGCCTTTGGTTGCATTTTAGTCAACCACAGTTGTATCATATAGGATTCTGGGACGCAGCTTTTGTGTATGAATGGAAAATTTATCTTCCTAGTGTATCTGACTAATGTCAATAATTTTATGTTGCTCTCCTCTATTGGCATCATATCAGGCTATCAGCAAGTCACAATGTGTGATAATATCGGGAACCGAGAGAGACGGAGGAACAGTTCAGTCGTTATTGGGCCAGCAATTTTTATGGCCTCTTGAATATTGGGGCAGAAAAATATAGCCCAACTTGAGTACTGAGAAAACACGGTAATTCTTCCAATCCACGTTCGCTCAACCCTTGCTCCCGTGGCCTAGCCCGTTAACATCTAAGGCTGGCCCATTCTAGAAGATAAGCAGGGTACGTGAGCGGGCTTAAGACTGCTCGCACGGGAGACCACTAAAACGACAGCGACTCGATATTTAGAGGTCCTGCCGACGCCGTCCATCCGCACCAAGAGCCGCTATCGTAGCAGGGGCTACAATTCACCGTTACAAATAAAGATCTCCTGTAGTACCTCTACAAAGAGAGAGACGAAGTCGCGAAGCACGAGCCGGTACCGACAGTTTTCTTCGCGCGCTCGATGAAAGCTATGTAGAAGGGAGGACAACGGTGAGGCAACTGTAACACGCGGCAAGCATGGGGGAGGGGCCGAGCGCGGTGGCGAAGCACGGTGGCGAAGCACGGTGCGCGACGAACATGGGGGGCGGGGGGAGGGGGCAGCGGTCATCGAGTGAGTGTTGTGCCGCTCGGTACGGGGCGAGCGCGGGTAGGTGGGCCAACATGTCGGCCTTTGGATCAACCAAGCGCGACGATAGATGGAAGGGGTGATCGCAATGAGGAAGTTGGCGATTGGCGAGAGGAGGCGGAGGTTGGAGAGGAGAGGGCTGGCAAGAGGATATATCGAAGCAGGAGAGGGGTGGCGGCGACGAGCCAATTGCTATTATGGATCTCTAAACAAGTGGTTTCGACAAAATGACACTTTTACCCGAGGCTTTGTTAAAATAACTTTTTTAACATGCGCACACCGTTATAATAGCATTATCATATATTTTAGATCATTTTCTTATTTCTTTTCTATTTTTCTTTTTTTTTCCAGATCTGAACACTACAAGAAACGTGAAACAGGGCGTCGGGAAAGAGCACCACCAGTTCATCACAAAGTATCTGACATGTTCAACACAAGATGAGAATGAAAACAAAGGTCACATGTTCACATAAAGTTCACAAAGTGGTAATGAAAACAACATTCACGCATTATTGTTGGAACCTCTGCCACTCGCACCTTCCTCGTTCAAATTCAGAAAATCATCACAACCTTACAAATGATCAGAATCCTGCAAGAAACAAATATAAGTTACACTTTGCATTTATACTTATAATTCGAGTGTATTAATCTCTCTAAAATGTGCTAATTGACCTATTTGTTACAAAACTTACAAATATGCTAATTCGACTCAAAATCGCTAAGTGTTATTCAAATTAACCTATGTTTTTATGAAAAATAATGATTTAGAAATCATACCGCTGTGGCTGGAGTTATTGATGGTTGAGTCTGTCCCGAATTAAAGGGCATCAGTGGTAGAACACCTAGATATGACTGCAATCGAGGAGCCAACAACGACAAAAATCTTTGAGGTTGTAGAACAAATGGTTGACCACTCTCAGAACTCTGTTACACATATGGTTAGAATTATGTATTATAACTCAATATAATAAGACATGTGGTGATACCTGTGATGAGGAACCAACATGTTGTCCTGGCTGCATTGGACTAGGCATACCACCTTGAGCGAAGAACTACATCAAGTAAAGATATTTAGTTAAGTTAATTTAACACATATAGTAAAGAGTATTGTAACTTGAATAAAATATACAAGTATATCTGCGACATCATGTCAAACCGAGATGGTTGTGGTGTGCTGAACGGAGAACCGGTGCTACCGTGACTCATAAACTTCATCAAGTAAATTATTTGTGAGATCTTAAGTGAAATATTTTAAAATCGAATAAATTGCTCAATTGTTAAGATTACATGTTACCTATGCCATATGCAAATATTGCATCTGTTGTTGCACCTGTTGTTGTATCTGTTGTTGCATCTGCTGCATCTGCATCTCTGTTTGGTGCTGCTGTTGTTGATGTTGCAACTGCATCTGCATCTCTTCTTGAGTGCATCTCAATTCTTCTCTTAATGCATATGTCTATGTAGTAGACTAGGACCTACTAAAACTAGCATTGGAGTGTCGTCGCCTAACATAGGCCTCACGATCAACATACCCGTCGCCCAACCCAAGTATACAAAATATACAAGTGCGATAATTGACATTCATTAACTTAGAAACATCATTATCTTTACACATAACTCTCATGCGGTACACCTCCACCGGCTTCGTATGTCGCACTCACATCCAACAGCACTCTTACATAATCCACCTCATCTCCATGATTTTTCCTGAAGCACTCAACATATTTCGCCCGCAAGGATGCAATGAGTTCATGACTAGATGTAATAAAAGATAAAATGACTTGTATAGATCATACTTACCACTTTTTGCGTTGCTGCCTCGTCACACAATTGCTCCGGGCGATTTGGGTCTGGACCTCTATGCCCCTTAAGGTAAACCTAAAAAAGCTAGGAGACAGCATGTTGCAATAACAAAATTTGAAGTTTAATCAATATAATTATTTGAAGCAATATAAGTATGATTTTAAGAATTCATACCATTCTTTGTTCCACCCACGCATGTCCATCCTACACATAGTAATGCTTTTCAGGCTTGCTCGTTCGATTTTTTCGGTTTCTATCCGAAACTAACTTGAACTCCTCTGATGCCCAGTACTCACTTAACCATTCCTAAGCTTCCGGACTCACACATATCCAATCCACGTTGCTATTCAAGTACTCCTCCTTAGTTAGATGTAATTTGGCTTCTTCATTTTTTGATATACGTGTCAACAACTTAGTCTTGGAGTACACAATCACAACTTTGATTCGAGCATCGGAGAAGAAGTCCTTTGTGCGCCTTTTTGCTGACTCATGGAAAACCGCTCTTGCATATACTTCACTCTCACCTTCCTGCAAACAAAACACACCCTGCAATACAAACAACAATTTATGTCAATCAGAACAAGATAAAATATAATTGAAGGGCTATGAATACACTTACCCAAAACATATCCCAAACTCTGTTCTGACAAGTACCCGAAGGGGCATACTCTTTCAGTGTATAGTGATCCCAACTATGCACGGCAATTCTTCGACCGTCCAACACAACCATCTCGGGAAAGCAAAGTCGGATGGTGTTTCTCAACTCCATGTTAATTACTCATCGATGCCGCCTGCCATTCCAATTAACCTCGACCCAACACCTAGTACCCTTCGGCTTTACAACTATCCGCTCATCCAAGCTTTTGCTTGGAGTACATAAAAGGTGTCTCTGTAGTCTTTTTTCCATACTTTAACCTAATAGCATCAGTGTCAGCCATACATATGGGACAACACAATTGTCCATGAACACACCAACCAGCCCAAATGCCATATGCCAACAAATCATGGATCGACCATAGATATGTGACACATAAAGTAAATTCACATTTCAGATGATTGTCATATGCCTTTACACCATGCCATAACTCTTTCAGCTCTTCAATCGACGGCTGCATAAACACATTGATTTTCTTCCCAGGTTGTTTAGGGCCAGAAATGATAGCCGTGAGAAATATGTATCCTTCATTCATGCACATGTTGGGAGTAAGATTGTATGGCATGATAAATACAGACCAACAAGAGTATGGGCTGCTACTGGTGCTAAAAGGAGTGAAACCATCTGTTGACAATCCAAGACGAACATTTATGGGATCTCTTGCAAACTTTGGATCAAAACAGTTTAGAGCTTGCCATGCCGCGCCATCAGAAAGATACGTCATAATATCTTTATCATCGCTTTCACGTATCCCTTCAGAATGCCACCTCATCCGTTTATCTATTTCTTGGGACAGGAACAACCGTTTTAGCCTTGTTGTGACAGGCATGTACCAAAGCTGTTTAATCGGTACTTTTGTAGTTATTTCCTCTCCATCATCGTTCAGAATCTTGACATATATAGATGCATTGCAATGCATACAATGGGTATCGTTCATGTGTTCCTTCTAAAACAACATGCGATTATTATCGCACGCATCAATCTTCTTATAGTTCATGCCCAGTTCGTTCAAAATCTTCTTAGAGTGGTATATGTCTTCCAGCATCTTATGCCCAGATGGAAGGAGATCACTAATCAGCTTCAAGATACCATTATAGCAATTGTTTGTGAAATTAAACTTGGACTTCAATGCCATAACCCGTGTCACCGCCTGTAGAACGGTCACATTGGTGCTCTCATGCACTTTTTCACCTGAGGCGGCAAGAAGGTCATAACCTCCTTCACCTCCTTCGGCGTTGACCCCTCTTCGTACTCTCTACCAATGTCCTCTAACATCTCATCTATCCGATCATCATCCTCGTTTCTATCCGACTGATTGTCATGAACCATCTCCCCATGCTCATACAATACTAGGTAGTCAGGCATAAAACCGTGCTTGCAAAGGTGCAACTCAATTTTATCCTTATATAGATGTCGATGATTCTTACACTTGCTACACGGACACTTCGCAAGATGAGCACCACTAGCAAAGGATTGGTTGATGAAAACATCTGCGATACGAGCCCATTCCATAGTGTGCGCACCACTTGAACTCAAACCATCATACATCGCTTTACGATTGTCACTCATTTTTTAGCTTATACCTTCAAAGTAGAAAATGCAAAAAATCTAATAGATAATACACACAGATCATATAACTATATATGAGATGTATCGTTCTTTTACGGGTGACAACACGGAGACACACTCTACATTACCTAGTGGACATAATGGCATCATTCAAATCGCTAATTAAATTTATATATGTTACTCTTCCAACAAACATACATTAGAAATTTATTTTAACTCAACTTTTCAGTTTGCAACTAATAGCTAAAAATGTATGTTAAAATACATTTCAAACATACATTTTAACTCAATTAATAGCTAGAAATGCAACTAATAGCTAGAAACATGCATACATTAGAAATTTAACTAATTAATACCTAGAAATGCAACTAATAGCTAGAAATATACATTAAAAATTAAACTAATAAACTGAAATGCAACTAATATAGCTTAGACTATACCTTGACCATGGAGGGCGGCGGCGCACGGGCAGAGGGCGTCGGCGGGGCGAGCGCCGGAGGGGCCGGAGAGCAGGCGGAGCCGGAGGGACGGGCGCTGAAGGTCAGAGGGCCGCGGCGCGCAACAGAGGGCGGCGACGCGCAGGCAGAGGGCGGGCGGCGCGCGTGCAGAGAGGGCAGTGGATGTGTGGAGCGTGGGCGCAGGCGGGAGTGAGGAGCGCGGGCGCGGGCGGGAGTTAGGGTTTACCTTTTCGCGTGATCTGGGCCCACTTATAGCCGTTGGTGTGCTGCCCCCGACGCCTATAAACTAAAACCATTGGTGCGTCCTCGGGACCCGACGGCCATAGCTGTCAAACCTCACCACACGTCGCGACCTGCATTCGGGCCCACTATAAAACCGTTGGTGTCCCCGGGTAAACCGACGACATTATTATAGCCATCTGTTTTTGACGTCTAGCCGATGGCTATAAAGTTATGTCCGTCAGTTATCCAGCTCATGCTGACATACTTAATTAAAGCCATTGGCTAGCCGACGCTCATAACTTTATAACCGTTGTCGGTATCCTGCATACCGGTTACCCCAAGATACCGCAAGAAATGCTAAGGAGTTCCACCCGTCGGAGTTGAAGACCTACAAAGGTTGCATGTGTTACATAGTACTGGACCCGCCTCCCTTGTTTGGGTAGCTCCGGAACTGCCACGTGTAACACGAGGCCGGATCTAACTCCCTTCATAGGGAAGCTCCAGTCTTGCCACGTGTCCAGTGACCCCGGGCCTAACCCCCAATAGAGGGAAGCTCCGGTGCCGCCACGTGTCAAGCCTCCGGACCTAGGACCTTAACGAAAGACCGATAGATCTCCAACGGCTTGGACTTTCAAGGGACAGTTAAAGCGATAGTTGCAAGACTTGATTACGTGTCATTAATGCTATATTAATGACACACGATCTATGTTCTGTTAATAGGGGTAACGCCGTCATTAAGGTGCGTTATCACACTATTAATCATATTTAATACTCATAGATCATGTATTAGGGTATTAACTACGACAGGGCCACATGTCAGGCCTAGCAAGTGATGTAACGACTAGTCCTTAGACTATAAAAGGGTTGCGCTGCACGCTACAGGGACAAGCAAGCTGATATGCTCACAAGCACGACAGATATTCATACAAACAACACACAACCCGTGGAGTAGGGTGTTACGCTCAGGTGGCCCGAACCACGTAAAATCCTTGGTGTCTTCATCTTGTTTGTAATCTCACGCGCGCCCCAACCAATCAAGAACCTCCACAGGCTACGATATAGTAGTACCAGGGGAAGTGTCGACCGCACACTTCGGCATTTGGCGCGCCAAGTAGGGGGGCCTTTGAGATTTCAAGATGGTGAACTCTGCCGCAGGATCATCCAACGGCAATGTTGCGCAACCTGCTGGGGGGAATCCCTCCAATGTGCAATAGCCAGCAGGCGCTGTTGTCCCGGTGGGTGTCGCACCACCTCCACCTGCTCAGGCTAACAATGTTGGACAGCGGGATGGGGTCCTTGTGTCGGTCATGGAATCGACACTGAGAACCCCGAGAATGAGCTGATTGCTGCGCGTACTCTTATGGAGCACCCAACGGCACCCGGAGCACCTCAGGGTGCAATGGAGCAGTGGCGCGCTGATGTGCAATAGCTGGTTGCAGCCGCAACCGATGCCATCAGCAACCAAGGTCCTCCCCGTTCAAGGCAGGCACCTTATCAGCATAGGACCTTGTCAAGAAGACTTGGTCCTCACGCATCACAGAACCAGAGGCGTGCTATGTCTCAGCAGGTGACATCACTGCCCTCCAGGACATGTCGCACTCACACCGCGTCAAGACTTTCGACACATGATATGCGGTCAGAGCTTGATTGCCGTTATAGACAGCAGGATGACCGTGTCCACATCGACCGTGCTCATGAAAGGTGAGAGGCTCTTGAAAACCCTCCTCCTTCGGGAGTGGGGGGTGGCTTCTCAGCCCTGGCCATGCACCTGCACATGGTCTGATTGCCTTAGAAATTCTGGCCTCATCTGCTGGAGAAATTCGATGGGACTGTCAACCCCGCTGAGTTCCTCCAGATATACTCCACCGCATTCTAGTGGCGAGTGGCAATGAGGCTGTGATGGCCAACTACTTTCCGGTGGCTCTGACTGGGACAACTAGGTCCTGTTTCATGAGTCTTCCGCCCGACTCCATCAACAGTTGGGCGGAGCTATGCCAATAGTTCACCGCCAATTTCGGGAGCTCCTACATCCGACCAGGCACCAAACTGGATCTTTTTGTTGTACAACAAAAATCGGGAGAATCGCTACGATCCTTTATCCAGTAGTTTTCTCAAGTATGCAATACCATTCCCTCTATCTTCAATGCATCTATCATCATGGCATTCAGACAGGGTGTCAGAGACAAGAAGATGTTAGGGAAGCTGGCGACGAAGGAGGTCACCAGCGTCACGGAACTCTTCAACCTGGCTGACAAGTGTGCCCGGGCTACAGAGGGCCGTGAAATGCACTCCAAGCCAGCTCCGGGGGCCAACAAAAAGTCCTCCAAAGCTAAAGCCACTACCTCCGGTAGTAGCGAGAAGAAGAAAAAGTCCAATGGCAAGAAGAAGTCGTCGACCGGCACGTCTACTGCTGCAGCAGCTGCAGCTCCGGGCGGCCGGGGGCCACGCCCCAAAAAGCGGCCTCGACCATCATCTGAAGATGGTGGCACTCCCAAGATGTGGTGTTCGATCCACAATACGGGCAAACACAACCTGAAGGATTGCCAGGAGGTCCAAAATCTTGTCGAGCGCTAAACAAGCGCCGGGAAGAAGCTCCTTTCCGTCAGCGGGAAGGAAAACAAAAAGTCGATGAAGCTCAGGCTAAAATGGAGCTAGGCTTCCAGGACCCCAAGAAGGTCCTGAAGGCTATATATAACACAGTCGATGATGATTCTGACGTCTCTAACAACGAGCGTCGGAAGAGCCTCAACACCATCTATGGAGGGTCCTCGGACATCACCTCTCGCTGTGTCCTCAAGACTATGCGGCGGGAAATGGCTGCTGCAGCTCCTACCACCAAGGCAGAACTCCATCGGAAGTGGATGGACACTCCCATCACTTTTCATGCAACAGACTGCCCGAGGAACATGACCGGAGCTGGTCCACTGCCATTGATGGTGTCTCCAACCATCAACAACGTCTAACTCTACCATGTCCTGGTAGATGGAGGAGTTGCACTCAACCTCTTCAGCTATCAAGCATTTTCGAAGATCCAGCTACGACTCTCAGACCTTCGCCCCTCACGTTTGTTCTCCGGAGTAGGTCCGGGGGCCATCTGGCCTCTCGGATCCATTACACTCCCAGTGACCTTCGGAACTCGGGAGAAATACAGGATTTAGAAGCTGGTCTCTGACTTCGCACACATCAGCTTGCCCTTCAACGCCATCCTAGGCAGTCCTAACTTGTATAGTTTCATGGCCGCAGCACAGTACGACTATTTGGTGTTGAAGATGCCGACACCTTCATGTGTTCTCTGGATCCGCGGAGATCGCACTACGGGAGTCACTGCGCTGGAAGAACTCCACGCACTTGCAACGGCGTAGGAGGGAACCTCCGGCAAGGAGCTAGCTGCTCAACCACCGAGTGCTCGTCACTGAGGCTCCATCTCTGCACCACGTGTGCAGCCAAGCGGTGACACCGACGTTCCCATAAAAGTCGTCAAAACTGGTTCCGATGCTGCCCAGACTACCCGTATATCGGGAGGTCTGGCAAGGAACTCGCGCTCATCACTTTCCTCCGGGTGAATGTTGACGTGTTTGCTTGGCAACCGTCACAAATGCCTGGGATCCCTAGGGAGGTGATTGAGCATAGCCTGAAGATTTATACCGACGCACGACTGGTACACCAGAAGCCCCAACTGTAATCAGTCGAGCTACAAAACTCCATCCGTCGAGAAATCAAGAAGCAGCTCGAAGCTGGTTTCATCCGGGAGGTTCATCATCCAAGATGGCTGGCAAACCCAGTCGTTGTATCCAAGGCCGGCGGGAAGCTTCGGATGTGTATCGACTACACCACCTTAAATAAGGCATGTCCAAAAGATCCATTTCTACTACCTAGAATGGATTAGATAGTTGACTCCACCTCTGGGTGTGAGCTATTGCATTTCTTAGATGCATATTCTAGTTACCATCAGATCCAAATGTCTAAGGAAGATGAAGAGCATATTGCCTTCATAACAGTAGATGGATTGTATTGTTATACTGCCATGCCTTTCGGTCTCAAAAATGCTGCTTCAACTTTTGTGCGAGCTATGCACAAAACCTTTAGAGAGCTTACCAGGGACCTGGTGGAGCTGTACGTTGATGACATCATCGTGAAAGTCAAGAACAAGGAGTCACTCCTTGACAACCTACAAGCCGTCTTCGACAAGCTACGCATCACGCGCACTAAGCTGAACCCTGACAAGTGTGTCTTCGGGGTTAGCTCCGGTAAGCTCCTTAGATTCTTGGTGACTCACCGAGGAATTGAGGAAAACTCAACGAAGATCGAGGCTATTAAAGACATGCGGCCCACAGCCCGCATCAAGGACGTTCAGAAGCTAACTGGATGTCGAGCTGCGCTCAACCGATTCCTCTCAAGACTGGTCGAGCGAGCGCTTCCCTTCTTCAAGCTTTTGAGGAAGTCCGGGACACTTCATTTGTCCGAAGAAGCAGAAAAGGTGTTCCAAGAGCTCAAGCAGTTCCTCACCGCATTACCAATCCTGTAGCTCCGAACCCTAGTGAGCCTCTTTTGCTTTACATTTCAGCAACTATGGAGATTGTTAGTATGGTCCTAGCCGCGGAAAGACCAGAACCACTTCCAGTTCAGGAGCTTCGACCCCTCTGGGAGGGTCCAGAGCTACCTAAAGGCGAGTCTGGGTCCCAGCTCCCAGGCATGGATCTTCAAGGCGAAATGCTAGAAGGTCAACCTCTCTCATCCGAGGGAGTTCATATGGCTAATCAAGAAAATTCGAACCCCTCCGGGAAAGTCCGGGTTGAACAAGAAGAAGTTCCAGACCCCTTTGGGAGGGTCCAGGAAGCTCAACAAGAAGGTTCGGACCCCCGCGGGAGGATCTGGGTCGATGGAGAAGAAGCTCCGGGCCCCTCGTAGAGGGTCCAGACCGTCCAACGGCCAGTGTACTTGATTAGTGATGTACTCCACGACGCCAAGACTCGATACATTGAGGTGCATAAGCTACTTTACACAGTTCTTATTTCTTCAAGGAAGCTTCGTCATTACTTCCAAGCCCACAAGACATCAGTGGTAACCTCCTATCCACTGCGTGCTATACTGCATAACCCTAGTTCTACTAGGAACATTGCCAAGTGGGTAGCGGAGCTGACAGAATTCGATCTTGAATTCCTGCCTCGACAAGCTATCAAAAGTGAAGCATTGGCTGATTTCGTGGCGGAGTTGATGCCTTATCCATCAAATCCTAAGGGCCCCAGTGAGCAGAAGCTAGAAACCAATGTCCCGTCTTCAACGAGCCTCATTGGACCCTCTACTTCGACGGCTCCGTGCAGAAGCAGGGGGACGGAGCTGGAATACTTCTCCTCGCTCCGACCGGAGAGAAGGTAAAGTACATGGTGCACCTTGATTTCAAGGTGACCAACAACATGGCGGAGTATGAAGCTCTCATTTATGGGCTCAAGGTGGCGCTATCATATGGCGTCAAACAGATGCTAGTGAAGGGTGACTCGCAGCTCATCATCAAGCAAGTTAAAGGCGAATGCAGCTGCAACAACCCTCAACTCGCTTCTTACCTCCTTGAAGTCCAAAAGCTCCAAAAGGACTTTCACGTCCTGGATCTCTGCCATGTCCAGTGTCTCAATAACACCGAAGCTGACGAACTCTCAATGAAGGCCTCAACCAGAGCTCCGGCTCCCGACGGAGTCTTTGTTCGGAGATTGTCAAGACCAATGTCTCAGCCTGCCGAACTGAGTGAAGGGGGCGAGACCATCACCTTGAAGCTGGTGGTCCCTGTGTCCTTATTACCATGGTGTCCACCAAGGGTCATAGGTGCTGCAGGAAGCTCTGAGCAACCTAGCACACAAGACTTAGAAGCTCAAGTTAGCTCTGATGCATGGATCTCGGAGATCCGAAGCTACTTGAAAGACAACCACCTTCCTGAAGACGATTTATCCACTGACCGGATCATCAGATTGGCTAAAAGATACACACTAGTAGAAGGGGATCTCTATCAGCGCGGTGCCAACGGCGTCCTAATGTGGTGCATTGCAAGGGAAGAAGGTCGCGAACTCCTCGTGGAGATCCATGGAGGCGAGTGTGGGAACCACACCTATTCCCGCACGTTGGTCGGTAAAGCCTTTCGGCATGGCTTCTACTGGCCTACAACACTCTAGGATGTAGTCAAGTTGGTGAAAAAGTGTGAAGCATGCCAGTTTCACGCGAAACAAATTCACACACCAGCTCAGTCACTGCAAATGATACCTCCTACATGGCCATTCGCTGTGTGAGGCATGGACATTTTGGGTCCTTTCCCAAAAGTCGTGGAGGTTATAGGTTCCTATATGTCGCCATCGACAAGTTCACCAAGTGGCCGGAAGCTACTCCAGTTGTGACTATCAATAAGCAATCAGCTATCAAGTTCTTGAAGTCAATAGTCTGAATATTTGGAGTTCCGAACAGAGTCATCACTGACAACGGAACCCAATTTACAAGTGCAGCATTTCAAGAGTATTGCGAAGACCTCGACATTCAAGTCAGCTACGCATCAGTAGCTCACCCAGCAAGTAATGGCCAAGCCGAGAGATCAAATGCAGAAATATTAAAAGGACTCAAGACATGCACATATGAGCACCTAAAGAAACATGGAGCCAACTGAATCGAGGAGCTTCCATCTGCACTGTGGGCGAGCAGGACAATGCCTAACCGGTCAACTGGAGAAACTCCTTTCTTCCTGATGTACGGAGTTGAAGCAGTCCTTCCTCCCAAGATCACCACGGGGTCACTCCGGGTCTAGACCTTCGACGAAGCCGCGCAGGACCAGCTCTGACATGAAGACCTTGACCTCATTGACGAGGGAAGGTGTCAAGCAGCTGTTCGGAATGCACGTTATCGCCAGGCGCACCAGCGCTATCATCAAAGGAATGTGCACAACCAACAGCTCGAGGAAGGCGATCTGGTGCTGCAAAGAATACTAACTTGTGAAGGGATGAACAAACTTTCCCCCAGCTGGGAAGGTCCCTTTCGAGTGATCAAAGTATCCCGTCCCGGATGCATTCGCTTGGCAACTGAGAATGGGACCCTGCTTCCTAATCCTTGGAACATCGAGCACCTCTGTAAGTTTTATGCTTAATATCACGGAGGTGAGTCTATAATTACACACAATGTAAGTTATGGAGTCCATACACAGAGTCGGGTAGGTCCTCTGGGAGAACATCCGGACCCCTCCGGGAGGGTATGGGAAGTTCATGCAACAATCGACACAATCACAACACTAAAAGTGTAGCTACCTACTCTGGGTTAGAACAAGATGTATAGCACACTTAGCCTAGTTCCGTACCCTAGGTGAGTCCTTGTCTCCCCTGTAATTCGGACCTATAATAAAAGACATTGTTGTATCAAAGCAGACTCCACGTGCATTAATTTTGTACAGGCTCATTTTCTTATTACCCTAATCCTTCTTGTTTTCAACGAAGTTGTGCAATTCTTTTTGAATTTTAGTCCAAATTAATCATATGTTGTATGAGCTATATTATCAATTTTTTTGGATCTTAGAATTGCTCGACGGTCTACTCACCTAAACGCCAAAGCCAACATAGGTCCAGAGTGTGCTATCGACATAGCCTGTTCCAGCATCCTAAGTACGTCACTGTACCTTCATTTTGGCATGCCTCAGTAGGGCAGGTCCAGAAGGCATTTGGATTTGGAGAGATTGCATCAATATTCTTGTATCATATTGAGTTCCTTCGGGTCTAAAATTCAAATAAGAATCGCAAGTCGCAAATGAGTTACAGATGGGAGGACGAATTTTACTGTTTTCTTATTTTTAATGCGCAGAAAAAAATGGAAAACTCATGACGATGGTGGATGATGCCGGAGCTACTAAGCTCCGACATCCCCCAAGGGGGCCCGCCGTGAACGTTTTGTACGTTGAATGTGGGCACCATCGGAGCTAACAAGCTCCGACAACTCCCATGGGGGCCAATCGTTGACGTGAAGAACAAAGGACGATCTATACGTTGATGGTGGAACCGTCAAAGCTAGAAAGCTTCGATGTTCTCAGGGGGCCCGCCATCGACGTTTTACTCATTGACATTGGGTGCTGTCGGATCTAACAAGCTCCGACAGCCCCAGGGGGCCTGTCGTCGATGTTCTAAGCATTAACAGCAGGCGCCATAGGACCTATCAAGCTCCGACACCCCCAAGGGGCCCGCCATCGATGTTTCATGCTTTAACAGTGGGCGCCATCGGACCTATCAAGCTTCAACAACCCCAGGTAGCCCGTCGTTGATGTTTTATGCGTTGATAACGGGCGCTATCGGATCAACCAAGCTTCGACAACTCCCAGGCAGCCCGCTGTCGACACAACAAAGGGTCATTGGAGCTGTTGGAGGTAAACTTTGGACGTAAAGGCTACAAGTTCGAAGCGTTCAAGTCATCAAAACATCGTCAAAACCTTTTGGTACATGTTCACAATCAAATTGTGTACACATACCAGGGGGCTAACAAGATAAAGAACAATGCATTGAAGACAAACATAAAATAGAATATAAAATGGAATTCATTCATTCAAACAAGGGATTTCATTCATCGGAAGTATTGGATTACAAAATGAGGATTACAGCAAAAGGCAAAAGGAAAATGTCCTAGCTACTGGAGACTCCAAGTCCTGTGGAAAAACAAGGCAACCTTCTCGGTAGCTTCTTGGACGCTAGCCCTGGCGGCATCATCCTCTTCGACAATGGGTCCTTCAAAGACCGAATCTAAAGAAAGTTGGGGGTATCGACTCTTGTAACATGCCAGAACATACTCGGCGACGTTTTTAGCCATAGATTTCCCCTCCGTTTCCAGTTGGTCGACGATGAAATCACCCATCGCGTCGAGTTTGCTACCAGTAGAGCCAAGCGCCACTAGTGTCTTGTCCAACTCCAGTGCTGAGTTCTCCGGACGTACCAAACTAAAGCCAAGTGGCACTAAAGCTCTGTCGGCATGCCCCAAGAAGTCCCAGACCTGCTGAGACTCAGTTGCTCTTGAGATCTACAACTCCTAGCCGTCGCAAGCTCCGAACTGCCCCGAGCGAGGCGCTCGACCACTTTGGCATGTTGCTGAATGCTCAGCTACTTGCTTTTCTCAGTCGGCAAGCTCTATCTCCTGGAGGTGGATGCAGTTTCGCCATTCGGCCAGGTCCTTCTTCCTTCCTCTTACTTTCCCTTCTCTGCTGGCAACATCAACTTCTCTTTTAGAGAGCTCCTGCCCAGCTTCTAGTGCTTCTCGTCCTCTTGCTTGCACTGCAGTTCAAGCTTTTTTGTGCGGTCAGCCAAGTTTTGCTCTTCCAGAGACAATTTCTGGACGAGCTCCTCCTCCCTCTTCATGATATCCTCCTGCATCTCCAGGAGCTTCTCTTCCCTCTCATCTAGGTCCGCTCGGTGCTTCAGGAGAATCTTGTTCTATGTGTTGAGGCTGTCTTGACATTTGTCAACAGCATCATTGCTTTTTATAGCATGTTCGAGAATCTCCCAAGATTTAACATCAAGGGCCATGATGGAGGCCTCCCTCTCTTCCAGCAAGTGGCCCCAATATTCCATCTGGGC
Organism: Tuctoria greenei; assembly: GCA_036927565.1. Lineage (NCBI taxonomy): Eukaryota > Viridiplantae > Streptophyta > Magnoliopsida > Poales > Poaceae > Tuctoria > Tuctoria greenei. Next base: position 188,055,341 of record JAYESD010000006.1, read on the forward strand.
TTCTACTTCTCAACCCACTTCTTTTGGTCAGCAAGCCTCGTCTGCGCCAGCTTGGTCTCGAATTGAAGCTTGTTGCGCCAACGCCTCAAGGTGTGGCGCTCCTCCTCAAGGACCTTTTTGTCGTGGTCGAATGCGAGCTGGACTTGACAGAGGCTCGAGCAGGCATTGTCAATAGACAACTCCAAGGGAATAGGCTCCGGACCCGCCAGGGGTCTTCTTCGCTGGCTCAAAGGGGTCTTCAAGCACAAAAATTGGGTCCCACGCCACAAGCATTGTCCCTCTCGGTCCTGCAGCACCAGGGCCGAACTCCGAAAGATCTACAGCTTCTACTGACGTCAACGAGGGTCCTACTGAGGGAACTTCAACCTCCAAGGCTGACGCCAAAGGTCCTCCCGCCGAATCTTCAATTGTCAACTGTAGGTGGAGGGTCCACCGCTGACTCTTCTGGGTGCTCCGGCTCAGACATGGGCGCCTCCGGGGTAATCACCTCCAGGGCAGATGTTGGAGCTTCGTCCGAAGCCTCAGCCACCGCCGGCTCAGGTGCCAACACATCCAATACATCCAGCTCAGGTGCTAGAGCTTCAACCGTCTCTAGCACGAAGGTCAGAGCTTCAACAACCACCGGCTCACGCACCGGCTCTTCAACAACTTCCAACACATGCGCCAGATCTTTGGTTGCCTCTGGCTCAAATGTCGGAGCTTCTGCCATCTCTATGTCATGCGCTGGAGCTTCAGCCGCCAGCACTGCTGCTACAGGCGCATCTTCACAAATGTCCCCCCCCCCCCATGGTCCGGCGCTACCACGGGAGCCTCTGGTGTCACTTCGGGATCCAAATCCAAGACAGCCGGCGTCGGAGCTGTCGTGACCTTAGCCACCACTTGGGGAGACGCAGGGATCGGAGCTGGAACTTCCGCCTGCACAGCCTCAGTCGCTGTGGCGGGTGCCAAAGCTTTTGTGCCCTTCTTCATTGCCCTGTAAACAAAGAATCAAAAGATTCAATAAATGACAAAAATAAAACCAGCAACTCAAGGTGTGGACATAATGTTTACCTTGGGAGGTTACCACTCCAACTGGCGCATAATTTCTTCATCGGGCTATTAGAGCCAGAGCCCACCGTGGTCGGTGTGGCCGGAGCTCCGGATTGCTGCCTGGGACTTGTCGCCATCTACGGTGTCGCCTCAGCCGGAACCTCCCTCGGCTGGGAAGGACTTCTGGACCTAGAGCCCATGCCCGATGCTGGGACCGGAGTTGATCATCCGGAGCTAGCACCCCTTGAGGACGCCTGCGCCGTAGGAGGCGTGGCTGCCGAAGATCTACCTCACCGAGGAGAAGGAGCAGTTGTAGTTGGAGTGGGCCTGACATGGCTCCCGTCAGCGTGCTTCAACTTCCTCTTCCGGGTGGAAGATTCGGCCGGCTCCTTGCCTTTGCCCTTGCCCTTGATAGCGTCATCCACTTTCTGGCTTGGGGTAGTGGGGTCCATCCTATCTGAAGCCCTGGGCATTGCTACCATAGAGGTTGACCGCCTCTCCACCTCGCCGAGGTCGTCCAACACTGGCATTCTTCTCCGGAGCTCCCTACTGATCTCTGTAATTATGTTGAGAGGCAGGAGGGCAGCCGACGGAGCCAAGGCATCGGGGGAGATGGCTCCATTCTGGAACTTTTTGAGATGTAGTTTCAAAGCCTCATCATTCAAGTTGGTGTTACAAACCGACTTCAATCCCATGCGAGCCACTCCGTGATCTTCAGCGGAGCCCACCTGTTCACCAAGAAATTGCCGAAGACCATCTGAGCAGTCACCCCTCCTTCTACGCATTATTGGATCCTTTACAGGATGGGCTTGTACGCATCTGACAGATCCGGAACTACGTTTCTGGAGGTGTCAACATTGGGAAGGCCCTTGGGCAGCTCTAGCCTCTCGTGCTCCTCCACGGTGATGATCACCCTATCTTTCTTCCAATCGTCCCACTTGCTGGAGGGGAAGGACTTCAAGTACTTGAAGGGGCAGTTCTTCCACTTCACGAAGTAGTAGAAGCCGATCAGCTTCGTCCCCTTTCCGATGGTGTGGACCGAGAAGAAGGTCCGGAACAGCTCTATGCATGGAGGCACACCAACCCACATCTCGAAGAAGTGGACGAAAGTCGCCACAAGCAAGAGAGAGTGGGGGCAGAGGTGGTGAAGCTGGAGGCCATAGAAATCCAGCAGCATCAAGAAGAAGGTTGAAAAAGGTGGGATTAAACCAACCATGGCGTACACTGAGAAGTACACCATATCCCCGGTGCACTCTTTCTTGAAGGGGAGCTTGCCGAAGCGGATGTCAAGATTGAATGAATCGCTGTACCACCCCATGTAGGCCCGGACCCCCGACGGATCTTCGTTGGACTTGATCCTGCTGCGGGGAAGACCCAACTCCGTCGCGGCAAAGTGGAGCGAAAGTTGGAAAAGCTAAGCAAAGGTTGGGAGGCTCTGAGCTCAAGTTTGAATGAACGCATAAAGAGTCCTCAAATCGTGCGGGCTTTCCTTCTTAAGTAAGCCTCCGTAACGCTTGGATGGAAACCGCAATGGGACCAAGATTGCGTTTTCAAAAATTTACCCTGCCGATGACGAATGGGTCCGGGTCCACTCTGGTAGAAAGTCGAAGTCATTACCCCAGGCGAACCATTGTCATGATGGGAGGTTGGAAGCCCGAGGGCGGCAGCCTGACAAGGCGCGTGGAACCGATACAATTTTCGCATTGGGAACCGGCGACCTTCAATTGCGTGAGATCCGCACGCGAGGATCTCACCTGCCGCATTCAAAAGAAGCCACACGACGATGGTTTAACGACGGACCATTGCCCCAACATCACATCAGAAAACCTTTGAAGTCGCAACACTTGAATCGAAGATGGCCCCACCTCCGGTAGAATAACCCAAAGGGTTTCTCCTGAAGGTGGGTCCAGGGGCCATTGTCCATACCCTGCGTACTGGGTACCCCAAGATACAACAAGAAATTGCAAGGAGTTCCACCCGTCCGAGTTGAAGACCTACAAAGGTTGCACTTGTTACACAGTATTGGACCCGCCTCCCTCGTTTTGGTAGCTCCAGCACTGCCACGTGTAACACGAGGCTGGATCTGACTCCCTTCATAGGGAAGCTCCGGTCTTGCCACGTGTCCAGTGACCCCGGACCTAACCCCAGTAGAGGGAAGCTCCGGTGCTGCCACATGTATAGTGGCTCCAGACCTGCCTCCCCACGATGGGAAGCTCCAGAGCCGCCACGTGTCGAGCCTCCGGACCTAGGACCTCAACGAAAGACTGACAGATCTCCAACGGCTAGGACTTTCAAGGGACAGTTAAAACGATAGTTGCAAGACCTGATTACGTGTCATTAATGTTATATTAATGACACACGATCAGTGGGCTGTTAAAAAGGATAACACTGTGATGAAGGCACGTTATCACACTATTAATCATACTTAATACTCGTAAATCGTGTATTAGGCTATTAAGTATGCCGGGGCCACATGTCGGGCCAGGCAAGTGATGTAACGGCCAATCCTTAAACTATAAAAGGGTTGCACTGCACGCTACAGGGACAAGCAAGCTGACACACTCACAAGCGCGACATATATTCATACAAACAACACACAACTCGTGGAGTAGGGTGTTACGCTCAGGCGGCTTGAACCACATAAAATCCCTGGCGTCTCCATCATGTTCGTAATCTCACGCGCGCTCCAACCAATCAAAAACCTCCGCAGGATACGATCTAGTAGTACTGGGGGAAGTGTCGACCGCACACTTTGACAACTGTCGGGATTTGAAAACCGACGCTTTTAATCAAATAAATGCGATGAGCCCGACGTCTTGTTTAGAACCGACGGGCATTTGCCTGTTTCTGTAGTGATCACCCTCATGTATGTACATATGGCACACCAGTCGCATGGTTGTATGTAGCCCTACAATGGACTGATAAACTTAATGACGAACTCTGTAGTTTATCTTTTGCACCATTGATTTTGTCCGTCTTGTTTGTTTTTGGTGTTTGCAATTTAATGGCTCGCCACTTGCGTCACTTGTTGTCCAATTTCTCTGCACAATCCAGTATAACCATCCCTTATTAATGAACTTCATTTGTAGACTAACTGGGAAGGTGGTTACTACCCACTAACAGTCTCATTCTCGAAAGATTATCCCATGGTACCTCCAAGATGTGCCTTTTCACCTGAGTTTTTTCACCCGAATGTCCATCGCTCAAGAGCACTCTGCCTTGGGTTCTTGATCAAGAGATTGTAAGATAGACTTATTTTGCTCAAGTAATTAGTAATTGTTGCCAAACTTCTTTGAAGTGGTTTCTTATGTTGCTTAAATTGATATTTCGTAGGGGTAGTGTCTTGATATTACTGTCAAAATTTTACTACTTGAAGTTTGGGAGCAAGCTTGACAGTACAGTTTAGATCGATAGATAGAAGCATCATAGAAATATAAGTCTGAAATGTATAGTTTAGAGGGCACGCAATGTGTATAAACTGTGAATTGTAAAATGTATATGTGTGAAATTGCTTATATATATATATATATATATATATATATATATATATATATATATATATATATATATATGAGTTGAAATGCATATCCTAGATTTCTTGGGATGGGCCGAGTGGCTGTCATGGCGCTAACAACGCAATTATTGTTGGGGTTGACAATGTGGGAGATAATGAAGAGGAATATAATCAGTATGAAGAGATGTACCTTTTCACCGAACCAGAAAACATCAAGCGCGTAGAGAGAAGCATTAAAAAGAATTTGAAACCCTATATGCGAGAAGATGTCAATGCTGGAAAAAATGTATATAGCAATGCGAGATGATATATATTGTATATATTTGTATCTTCTGAAATCAACTTAGAACAATGTTGGTATATGGATTGTGTCCTTTTGCATTTGTGTACATATGCGTTTGGACTCAATGATTTGGAAGTTTGGAAGTTTGGTCTTTCTTCAGATAATGATGTCTCGGGCGTGTAGCCGATTGAAGGAGGAGCGCTTGGCGTGGCGCAAGAACCATCCCCATGTATGTACATATGGCACACCGGTCACATGGTTGTATATACATATGTATCTGTAATGGACTGATGAACTTAACTGTAGTTTGTTTTTCCGTGTTGTTTGTTTTTGGTATTTTCAATTTCTCCGCGTAGGGTTTCTCTGCGAAGCCTGAATCGGGAGATTTATTGAAGTGGCAGTGCATCGTCCCCGGTAAAGAAGGGGTAAGTCATGAAGAACAAGCACAATATGAGTTTAACTATCGTCCTCCTATTAATAAATTTCTTTTGCAGACTGAATGGGAAGATGGTTACTACCCCCTGACAATCTCCTTCTCTGAGGACTATCCCTTGGTGCCTCCAAGATGCTCCTTTCCAATTGGGTTCTTCCACCCAAATGTCCATCGTTCGGGAGCACTCTGCATCGGGATTCTTGATCAAGAGACTGTAAGATAGACCTATTTTGTTCATGTAATTATTACTTATAATTTTTGTCGAACTTATTTGAACTGGTTTCTTATATTGCTTAAATTATATTTCGTAGGGGTGGTGCAGTGCTTTTACAATCAAAACTATACTACTTGAAGTTCAACGTTTACTGCATCAGCCAAATGTGCCTGATGTTGAAAATGATTGCTATAATCTACTTATCAAGGTTAGATGACACTTTGACTTAGTGACCAATGTAGGTTATTCATTCCTCCTTCGACATTTGTTAATTTAAATAATGTCAATATTTTCAGGATCCAGCGGAATATAAGAGACGTGTTCGGGAGCAAGCAGGACGGTACAATTTAGATTGATCGATGGGAGCTTCATCGTCGATCTACAATGAATGTAGCATGATTTTTGTTCAGTGTGTAAAGAAATTATCTTTGAACAATTGTAAAGCCTCTAATGGTGTATTATCACAATTAAGCCAGCCTCACTGGTGATCGAGCATTTCCTATAATGCATTACTGTACTAGTATCCGCTAGCTCATCTGTGTTTTTTTCCTGATACAATTTTGCCTGCACGACTACATGCGGCTGTGATATATAATTGCAACTACATCCCTGTAATTTCAATGAAAACCGCTTATGATAATTAAACAATGACCGCCACTGAAAATACATGATCTTCTCAGGCCGTTGTTAATCAAGAACCGGCTATGAAGTTCATTGCATTACAGACGGTTATTAATTAAGAACCGCCAACGAAGATCATGTATTTACTCAGACGGTTGTTCCTTAAAATCCATCTGTGAAGTTCATTGCATTACAGACGGTTATTAATCAAGAACCGCCAACGAAGATCATGTATTTACCCAGACGGTTGTTTCTTAAAATCCATCTGTGAAGTTCATGGCATTGCAGACGGTTGATAATTAATAACCGTCTGTGAAGATCATGTATTTACCCATACGGTTGTTTCTTAAAATCCGCCTGTGAAGTTCATTGCATTGCCGACGGTTAATAATTAATAACCGTCTGTGAAGATCATGTATTTACCCAGACGGTTGTTTCTTAAAATCCGTCTGTGAAGTTCGTTGCATTACAGGCGGTTCTTAATTAAGAACCGATTCTGAAGATCATGTATTTACCCAGACGGTTGTTCTTTAAAATCCGCCTGTGTTGTTGTTTCATCACAGACGGTTATTATATCATTCGTCATCACAGTCGCATATTTTTAAGAACCGCCTGTGTTTGAAAAATTGAGGCGCCTGTAAAAATGCTTTTTGTAGTAGTGTAAGTGATGATAAATCAATACAGGTTTGGGCACTCTTGGTGCCGACGGCCATCCATGCATGTGCATCCAAGAATCCAACAACAAAGATGGTATGCAGCCATGCAGGCGACTAGGCGAGGTCCCTATTACCGATATATTGGAATCTTGATTCTTGTTAAGCTGTCGAGCTAATTGATGGCCGTCGTTAATACGGGCCAGACAGGGCTGATCAATCTGGCGTGGCTTCCTACAGGGACAGAAAGAGACGTAAACTGCTGACGGATTTGTATGCTACACCAAATTACTACAGCACGATCCTTGCTTTATTCCCTCGACATAGAAACCCTGAGAATGAAGGCAGATACATACACCATACAGAAGAAAGAACCAGTTTATTGATCGTGTGGTGCCACGTAGTCATCAGTTCAGACAGACAGACGCGCGCATGTGGTTCCTACAAATTCAGCAGGATGCGCATGTTAAGCGATCGCGATCATGAGCTAATTTGGACTGTATGCCCACGTTCTTCTTAGTAGATACTGTAGATTACTTAACACATGGATTGTTAGTACCAGTAGCAGTAGTGCTAGTCGATCATTCGCCAGCATGCAGGTCCCATGATTAAAGAGTTAAGACTGCTCTTTCATAACGGGTCGAGCCTGTCGTAACAGATGCTCAGATGCATCATGCATCGCCTGCAGCAGCAGGAGTGCAGGAGAGAATCGATGCACCGGCTAGCGGAGGACGGGCACGGGGCGACTGGGATTTGTTGTTTCCGCTAGCAGATCACGAGAGGCGTACGGTAATCTCAACGCGGCAGTCCAGTGGTACGTACTCGCGAGTGTGCAGAGAGGCGGAGACCCGGCAGCTGATATACAATGCATCGTGCGCGTGGAGTGAAAAACGGCTGATCTACGGCATATATCTGCACCTGAGTCGATCGAGAGGACATTCACTACTACAAAAAGCATTTTTACAGGCGCCTCAAATTTTTAAACACATGCGGTCCTTAAAAATATGCGACCGTGATGACGAATGATATAACAACCGCCTGTGATGAAAGAACAACACGGGCGGATTTTAAAGAACAACCGTCTAGATAAATACATGATCTTCACAGACGGTAACCGCCTGTAATGCAATGAACTTCACAGTCGGATTTTAAGAAACAACCGCCTGGATAAATACATGATCTTCATAGGCGGTTCTTAGTTAATAACCGCTTGTAATATAATGAACTTCACAGACGGTTCTTAATTAATAACGGTCTGAGAAGATCATGTATTTTCAGCGGCGGTCATTGTTTAATAACCGTATGTAGTTGTTCAATTATCACAAGCGGTTTTCATTGAAATTACAGGGATGTAGTCGTTGCAATTATCATAACCGTATGTAGTCGTTGCAGGGAAAATTATATCAGGAAAAAACACAGATGAGCGGATACTAGTAAAGTAATGCATTATAGGAAATGCTCGATCACCAGTGAGGTTGGATTAATTGTGATAATACACCATTAGAGGCTTTATAATTGTTCAAAGATAATTTCTTTACACACTGAACAAAAATCATGCTACATTCATTGTAGATCGATGATGAAGCTCCCATCGTTCAATCTAAATTGTACCGTCGTGCTTGCTCCCGAACACGTCTCTTATATTCCGCTGGTCCTGAAAATATTGACATTATTTAAATTAACAAATATCGAAGGAGGAATGAATAACCTACATTGGTCACTAAGTCAAAGTGTCATCTAACCTTGATAAGTAGATTATAGCAATCATTTTCAACATAAGGCACATTTGGCTGATGCAGCAAACGCTGAACTTCAAGTAGTATAGTTTTGATTGTAAAAGCACTACACCACCCCTACGAAATATAATTTAAGCAATATAAGAAACCAGTTCAAATAAGTTCGATAACAATTATAAGTAATAATTACATGAACAAAATAGGTCTATCTTACAGTCTCTTGATCAAGAATCCCGATGCAGAGTGCTCCCGAACGATGGACATTTAGGTGGAAGAACCCAATTGGAAAGGCGCACCTTGGAGGCACCAAGAGATAGTCCTCAGAGAAGGAGATTGTCAGGGGGTAGTAACCATCTTCCCATTCAGTCCGCAAAAGAAATTTGTTAATAGGAGGACAATGGTTAAACTCATATTGTGCTTACCGGGGGCGATGCACTGCCACTTCAATAAATCTCCCGATTCAGGCTTCGCAGAGAAACCCTACGCGGAGAAATTGAAAATACTAAAAACAAACAAGACGGAAAAACAAACTATAGTTAAGTTCATCAATCCATTACAGATACATATGTATATACAACCATGTGACCGGTGTGCCATATGTACATACATGGGGATGGTTCTTGCGCCACGCCAAGCGCTCCTCCTTCAATCGGCTACACGCCCGAGACATCATTATCTGAAAGACCAAACTTCCAAACTTCCAAATTATTGAGTCCAAATGCATATGTACACAAATGCAAAAGGACACAATCCATATACCGACACACAAAACTGGCAGATTATGAAAATATACAAAGAAAAAGGTGGCATGCAATGCATAGTAAGGAAACTATGCGAATTTACTTAGGTACCTCGTAGCGCGATGTGGGACTAGGCAGAGGCATTCCTCCGCGGGGTCTTTATATAGGCGTCAGTTATTCATAGGCGATTTTTAAAATTTTCACAGGCGGTTGGTATTTAATAACCGCCTCTGATGCTGTTAAGCTCCTGTCAAGCTAATCCCTACACAACAAGCTATTGTAGATGCAAGTAACACCCGTGGCTCATCATTTGAATTGTTGAAAGGATCAATTTGAAGCCTGACGATCCTTGGAAGGATTTTCCCATCCATTTGAACGATTTCTTTCCCTCCTTTCCATTTGAAAACTTAGGAAGATGCTCCTTTCTCAGTTTTAATGCCTAAATATATTGACTAAAAATCAGTACCCACTTTCTTAGTACTTCACACAAGCGAGTAAGCGAACAACTTCAATCACAAATCTTGTTTTTACACTTTCATAGGGATTTAATCTTAATCTTTCAAGCATAGATTTATCAAATAAGTGAAGCTTCCTTATCACACATGTTAATGGCAGTTATAAGTGAAGAATGTGTCGAAGCTAACAAAATCTGAATCGGACTGAAGATAAAGAGATCCTGCATGAGTGGCAATGTCCAAGTTAAACAGCATGAAACTATGATGACAACCTTCAACAACATGAAAAGTGATGCCAAAGTTATGCTTGCATCAACCAAGGCATGTTGTGAGGGTATAACACTTGTTAGGGCAAGCATAACCTTGGCCAGAATCAGAAATAACGCCACCGTGGATTACTCTAAAGCCGCCATGGATTACTCTGAAGTTTTCTCTATGCGTACTCGGTAAACTTCAGAGTAATCCATGGCGCCTTCAGAGTAATCATTGGTGGCGTGATTTCTGATTTTCGCCAAGGTTATGCTTGCCCCAACAAGTGTTATACCCTCACAACATGTCTTGGTTGATACAAGCATAACCTTGGCATCACTTTTCATGTTGTTGAAGGCTGTCATCATAGCTTCATGTTGTCTAACCTGGACATTGACAATCATATGCATCATCTCTCTGTCTTCAGTGCCGTTGAGATTTCGTTAGCTTCAACACACCCTTCCCTTGTAACTGTCATTAACATGTCTGATGAGGAAGCTTCAATTATTCATAAATCTATGCTTGAAAGATTAAGGTCAAATTCCTATGAAAATGGTAAAAAAAGATTTGTAATTGAAGTTGTACGTTTCGTCGCTTGTGTAAAGCACTAAGAGAGATGGTACTGATTTGTAGTCAATATATTCAGCCATTAGAACTTATAAAGTAGCATCTTTGTAAGTTGTCAAAATGGAGAGAAGAGAAAGAAATCTTGCAGGGCTTGTTTGGGTGTACTCCTATCCAAACAAGCCCTCAAATGGACCGGAAGTATCGTCAGACTTCAATTGAAGCTTTTAACAATCCAAATGATGAGTCTCGGGTGTTACTTGCATCTACAAGAGCTTGCTGTGAAGGGATTACCTTGACAAGAGCTCAAAACAGAAGCTGAATTTAATAATATTTGAAACATGCTATCTAAAGCTGAAATAGAACATTGTTCTAAGTTGATTTCAGAAGATACAAATATATACAATATATATCATCTCGCATTGCTATATACATTTTTTCTAGCATTGCCATCTTCTCGCATATAGGGTTTCAAATTCTTTTTAATGCTTCTCTCTACGCGCTTGATGTTTTCTGGTTCGGTGAAATGGTACATCTCTTCATACTGATTATATTCCTCTTCATTATCTCCCACATTCTCAACGCCAACAATATTTTGCTTTCCAGAAACAACTACGTGCAACTTCTTAGTGTCTGGATCTTGAACATAAAAAACTTGTGCAACATTATCGGCGAGAACCCACAGGTCATCTTTGTAACCCACTTTATTCAAGTCTACTAGTGTCAGCCCGTAATTGTCCACTTTCAAACCATCAGGATGTTTGACCCATTGGCACTTAAATACGGGCATTACCATTCTTTCGCCATAATCGAGTTCCCATATTTCCTCTATGAACCCGAAGTATGTGGTCTTCTGCCCTTGTGAATCATAAGCCTCAATACGAACACCACTATTTTGTGCAACACTCTTACCGTCTTTTTCTTTAGTGTAAAATGTGTAACCATTGATGTCATATGCTTGCCATGATGTCACCAAAGCAGATGGGCCAGAAGCTAACTTCTTCATTGTTGCCTCTTCTATAGTGTTTTCGTATGATATATTTTTGTCCATTAACCATTCAGTGAAACATCTTCTGTGCTCTTTCATGATCCAGTCCTCTATGCGGTCTTGGTTTTTATCACGAAGCTCAATTTGGTATTCCTCGATATACAGCTCAGCTATTGCGAGCTGTTGTAGTACACCAAAATGTGCATGGTGTACATTCTTGTAATCTTGAACAATAAAAGTTTTCTTACCCACTTTGCCTCTCCCACGTAGTCTACCCTCATGTACCGGTATAGACACACCTATCGATTTTCCATCTTTGATATAATCAGCGCAACCCTCAATCACTTCTTCAGTGGTGTATCCTTCCATAATTGAACCCTCTGGGTGAGCACAGTTCCGCACATAACCTTTTAATACTCCTAAATATCTCTCCAATGAAAACATATGATGTAAATATAGTGGCCCCAATGCTTTTATCTGATCAACAAGATGTATGATTAGGTGTACATGCATATCAAAAAAGGATGGTGGGAAACACATCTCAAGCTTGCACATTGTCTCGACGATGTATGTTTTCAGATAGTCTAAATCATCACGTGCTATAACTTTTTGCGATACTGCATTGAAGAAGTAACACAAACGTGTGATGACAACTTTTATATGCTCAGGTTTGATTACTCTTATTGCAATGACAAGGAAAACTGTCATCATCATGTGACAATCGTGAGAATTATAACTGAATAAAGACAAATCTTTTATCGAGACTAGTTTGCGGATATTGGATGAGAAACTCGTGGGCACTTTGATCCCACGCAAGCATTCGCAAATTGCTTTTTTCTCTTCTAGCGTCAAGTTGTAGCTTGTTGGGGGAAGGTAATGCTTCCCGTTCGCCTTTTCTACTGGATGAAGCTCTGGTCTCAAATCAAGATTTACTAGGTCTATACGTGAATTTAATCTGTCCTTTGTTTTCCTCGGCATGTCCAGCAAGGTCCCAATGATGCTGTCAAATACATTCTTTGTAACGTGAATCAAATCAATACTATGGCAAAATTCCAGATTCTTCCAATACGGAAGATATTTGAAAAAAAATTGATTGTTTCTTGAAAGCCATGTCAATTGTATCATCCGAAGATGTAATTTTCTTTCTCTTAATTCCTTTACTATTTTTTCCCTTACCGAAAGCAATATGAATGTTCTTGACCATTTCAAACACAAGTTTTCCACTGTAAGGTTTTGGTGCAGTATCTTTTTCGATTTTGTTATCAAATTGTTCTTTCATCTTCCTATACTTGTGTGTATCTGTCAAGAACCGTCGATGTCTCATGTACACCATCTTTCTGGATGAAGTAAGGTATAGAAATCTAGTTCTATCCACGCACCTAACGCAACCTTTCTTCCCTTTCATTTTTCCCGATAATGTAAACAGTCTGGGATAATCATGCACGGTAACGAATATCATTGCTCTTAGCGTGAAGTACTCCCGCTTGTACTCATCCCATGTACGTACCCCTTCATTCCACAATTTCGCTATATCTTCCATTAAAGGTTCCAAGAACACATCAATTTTGATGTCGGGTTGTTTCAGACCTTGGATAAGAACAGCTAATAAGATATATTTCCTTTTGTGACACAACCACGTCGGTAGGTTGTACATCGTTAAGACCACGGGCCATGTGCTATGTATGCTCCTTTTTTCACCAAATGGATTCATTCCATCTGTACCTAAGGCAAACCTCACATTTCTGATTTCCTTCACAAATTCTGGATACTGAATATCAAAATTTTTCCACTGCGTTGCATCACCAGGATGTCGTATATGTTTTTCATTCTTCTTGCGTTGCTCGGAATGCCAACACATAAGTTCAGCCTCCCTAGGGTTTGAGAACAAACGCTTCAAGCGATCAATTACCGGAAGGTACCACATCACCAAGGCAGGAATTTTTCTCTTTTTCTTCCTGTCTGCATCGCCAGAAGTATCATCATCGTCACCTTCAGGACCAATAATAAACTTCTTATTCTTCTGAGTCTTTTTCATGTTGGTAACATACTGGTGATTGTAGTCCTTCTTATATCTACTGACACCACAAATGGGGCATCTAGTTGCGAGCTCATGCTCTTTGCGATACAGAATACAATGGTTCACACAAGCATGTATTTTTGTCACACCTAGTGCCATCGGGCAAAGAAGTTTCTTCACTTTATAAGTGCTTCTGGGCAGTTTATTTGGATTTGGATGAATTCCTGCCAGAAGATTCAAAAGATCAGAGAAACTACAATCGGACCATCCGTGCATAGCTTTCAATTTTAGTAGTTCTAAGACTGCACGCAATGTAGTAAACTCTTTATCACAACCGTTTAATTCATCATATATAAGCTCTGTCGCCGCATTCTGCAATGTCCCCATTTTACGTAAACCTTTACTTGCTCCCATAGAAGTCAGTACATATGGTTCAATGTGACGCAACATCTCCTCACAACCGAACTCATCATCATCATCACCAGCTTGATTATCACTACCATCATCGATATGAACATTATCATCATCTGAACCTCTCTCATCATCTTTATCCACATCATGTGTATCTAACTCACCATGCTCTGTCCATATTGTGTAGTTATTTTTGAAACCTCTTTTCACCAAAGGAGATTGGATTACTATGGTATCCGTCCAAGCAATCTTATTTTCGCAGTCGATACATGGACGTAATATGTCATCTATCTTTTGCAACTTCGCATGTCTCTTGGATGCTTCAATAAAATTTTTTTTTTGACCGGTGTGCTTCAATAAAATTTGCAACATTATGAATGTACATAGGATCGAGTCTTGGCATGTTATACATCCACGCTCGACGATCCATGCTTCAATAATAGAATTTTTATCAGATGTACAAAATTTGGCCACAAATATTCTCTAAAGGTCTTCTATAAAATGAATTTATAGAGACATAACAAGTATGATTAGGGCGACTAATGTAGGAGACGGGCGAAGTCTTGAGGCGGACGGAGTCAAAGTCGTCGAGAGCAGCAAGCAGGGGTGAAGGATTGAAGTCATGGGGCAAACAGGCCCAGTGGCATGGGCTAGGTTTGGGTGGGATCTAGGGATGGCAATTATACTCACGGGTATGGGTGGATTTTTGCCGCCGCCCCTGACCTGACGAGATGGAGAGGCGCGCTGCTGGAGCGTGGCACGGCTCCACTTCACCACTTCGCTAGCTTCTGCACCCTGCCACCATTGATGTCACCTAGCAACGAGGAGGTATGGTCGCCAATAGCCAACCCTACTGCAGCTTGAGGCGGACGGAGTCGAAGGCGTCGGGAGCAGCAATCGGGGGTGAAGGATTGAAGTCGTGGGGGAAACAGGCCCTGCAGCATGGGCTAGGTCTGGGTGGGATCCGATCCGTTATATCTTGACGTCAGATCCCATCCAGCATACCAGAACACAATCCATACAGTCCTTACACATGCAAAAGGACAGAATCCGTATACCAGAAGACACAAAACTAACATCTTATCAGCTAATGAAAATATACAAAGAAAAAGTAAGGAAACTACATTTACCTTGCAGAGGCGTCAACACGGTGGGGAGGCGTCAGCACGGTGGGCCGGCTAGGTGGAGAAGTGGCGGTGCGGGGTTGAGCAGCGGCGCGGCGGTATGGGCTGGGCGGCGGAGCAACAGCGCGGCGCAGGGGAAATTCAACAGCCTTGCGGCATCGATATAAATTCTCCAGGGTTGCGTTTTGACCGCGGTGAGGGGTCCTTATATAGACGTCGGTTTTTCACAGGCGGTTTTTAACTTTATCTCAGGCGGGTTTTACTTACCAACCGCCTAAAAACATATTAATCAAGCATATTAATTAAAAGAAGTAAATATCTTCGCAGGCTGTTGGTACTTAATAACCGCCTGAGAAGATGTTTATCTCAGGCGGGTGTTACTAACCAACCGCCTGAGATAATGCCCGATACTGTTCTTTACTAAGGGGGCCGCGCGGAGTGGTAGATGGAGCAGTTGGTTTACCGCGCATTGAAAGGTCGCGCCTCGGGAAAAAAAGGTCGCGCACGGACTTTCACAGGCGCATTCGATGATTCTTTCTTTTACATTTGACTGAACATATTTGTATCATTTAAACATGTATGAATTTTGTTAATTTTTTAAAAAGCATTCCAACATGTCAAATTTCAAATTATCCATCATTCAAACTAAATGATCATATACATATGGGGCATTCAACAAATTATGAACACACATTGATTCAAAAAAATTTAAAAAAAATCTGAAAAAATTCATAGAGGTTGGTATGATGAGTAAAAATGTCCACTGAAAAAATAAATGAAAAAAGCATTATATTCATCAAGATAGAAAATGAAAAATATCATTTGTTCTATGTTTTTTATGTTCTGACAAATTTCAAAGAATTTATGAAGTGAAATTTAATGGTAACCTTTACTTATCAATAATATTACAATAAAGTGGAATTTTGCCTTTTTAAAGGACCCACATTTATCAAGAATATTAATTAAGAAGAAGTAAATATCTTCACAGGCAGTTGGTACTTAATAACCGCCTGAGAAGATGTTTATCTCAGGCGGGTATTACTTACCAACCGTCTGAGATAATGCTCGATAATGTTCTTCAGTTTCCTTATCCCTTGCTTCTTTTTTATTTAGATTCCAATATAAATACTCAAACATGTTTAGGTTCTGCAAATTGTGTTCGATGATTCTTTCTTCTACATTTGTATAAAATTAACATCTACCACCTGAACAAAATATTTTTAAAAATTGTATAGCTGACATTGTAATGTTTTGGTAAATATCAAATTAATTTCTACTCACATATTATTTACATTTGTGTATTTCATAAAAAAAAAAAATTCCTTCACTCAAAATTGTTGGTATGAACATATTTGTATAATTTATACATGTATGAATTTTTTTAATTTTTTTAAAAGCATTCCAACATGTCAAACTTTAAATTATCCACCATTCTAACTAAATGCTCATATACATATAAGACATTCATCAAATTATGAACACACATTGATTCAAAAAAATTTAAAAAAATCTGAAAAAATTCATAGAGGTTGGTATGATGAGTAAAAATGTCCACTGAAAAAATAAATGAAAAAAGCATTATATTTATCAAGATAGAAAAATAAAAAATAGCATTTGTTGTATGTTTTTTATGTTCTGACCAATTTCGAAGGATTTATAAAGTGAAATTTAATGGTAACATTTACTTATCAATAATATTACAAAAAAGTGGATTTTTGCCTTTTTAAAGGATCACATTTAATCAAGAATATTAATTAAGAAGAAATAAATATCTTCACAGGGGGTTGGTACTTAATAACCGCCTAAGAAGATATTTATCTCAGGCGATTATTACTTACCAACCGTCAGAGATAATGCCCGATACTGTTCTTTAGTTTCCTTATCACTTGCTTCTTTTTATTTAGATTCCAATATAAATACTCAAACATGTTTAGATTCTGCAAATTGTGTCCAAATTCGATAATTCTTTCTTCTACATTTGTATAAAATTAACATCTACCACCTGAACAAAATATTTTTAAAACTTGTATAGCTGACATTGTAATGTTTTGGTAAATATCAAATTAATTTCTACTCACATATTATTCACATTTGTGTATCTTATAAAAAAAGTTCCTTCACTCAAAATTGTTGGTATGAACATATTTTTATAATTTATACATGTATGAATTTTTTTAATTTTTTTAAAAGCATT
This sequence comes from Tuctoria greenei, assembly GCA_036927565.1. Classification (NCBI taxonomy): domain Eukaryota; kingdom Viridiplantae; phylum Streptophyta; class Magnoliopsida; order Poales; family Poaceae; genus Tuctoria; species Tuctoria greenei. The sequence goes on from JAYESD010000006.1 coordinate 188,072,566, forward strand.
CCAACATGTCAAACTTCAAATTATCCACCATTCTAACTAAATGCTCATATACATATGAGGCATTCATCAAATTATGAACACATATTGATTTAAAAAAATTTAAAAAAATCTGAAAAAATTCATAGAGCTTGGTATGATGAGTAAAAATGTCCACTAAAAAAATAAATGAAAAAAGCATTATAATCATCAAGATAGAAAAATGAAAAATATCATTTGTTGTATGCTTTTTATGTTGTGACTAATTTCAAAGAATTTATGAAGTGAAATTTAATGGTAACCTTTACTTAGCAATAATATTACAATAAAGTGGAATTTTGCCTTTTTAAAGGACCCACATTTAATCAAGAATATTAATTAAGAAGAAGTAAATATCTTCACAGGCGGTTGGTACTTAATAACCGCCTGAAAAGATGTTTATCTTAGGCGGGTATTACTTACCAACCGTCTGAGAAAATGCCCGATACTGTTCTTCAGTTTCCTTATCTCTTGCTTCTTTTTTATTTATATTCCAATATAAATACTCAAACATGTTTAGATTCTGCAAATTGTGTCCAAATTCGATGGTTCTTTCTTCTACATTTGTACAAAATTAACATCTACCACCTGAACAAAATATTTTTAAAACTTGTATAGCTGACATTGTAATGTTTTGGTAAATATCAAATTAATTTCTACTCACATATTATTCACATTTGTGTATCTCATAAAAAAAAGTTCCTTCACTCAAAATTGTTGGTATGAACATATTTGTATAATTTATACATGTATGAATCTTTTTAATTTTTTTAAAAGCATTCCAACATGTCAAACTTCAAATTATCCACCATTCTAACTAAATGCTCATATACATATGAGGCATTCATCAAATTATGAACACACATTGATTCAAAAAAATTTAAAAAAATCTGAAAAAATTCATAAAGGTTGGTATAATGAGTAAAAATGTCCACTGAAAAAATAAATGAAAAAAGCATTATATTCATCAAGATAGAAAAATGAAAAATAGCATTTTTTGTATGTTTTTTATGTTCTGACCAATTTCAAAGGATTTATGAAGTGAAATTTAATGGTAACCTTTACTTATCAATAATATTACAAGAAAGTGGATTTTTGCCTTTTTAAAAGACCACATTTAATCAAGAATATTAATTAAGAAGAAGTAAATATCTTCACAGGCGGTTGGTACTTAATAACCGCGTGAGAAGATGTTTACCTCAGGCGGGTATTACTTACCAACCGTCAGAGATAATGTCCGATACTGTTCTTCAGTTTCCTTATCCCTTGCTTCTTTTTTATTTAGCTTCCAATATAAATACTTAAACATGTTTAGATTCTGCAAAATGTGTCCAAATTCGATGATTCTTTCTTCTACATTTGTATAAAATTTACATCTACCACCTGAACAAAATATTTTTAAAACTTGTATAGCTGACATTGTAATGTTTTGGTAAATATCAAATTAATTTCTACTCACATATTATTAACATTTGTGTATCTCATAAAAAAAGTTCCTTCACTCAAAATTGTTGGTATGAACATATTTTTATAATTTATACATGTATGAATTTTTTTAAAAGCATTCCAACATGTCAAACTTCAAATTATCCACCATTCTAACTAAATGCTCACATACATATGAGGCATTCATCAAATTATGAACACACATTGATTCAAAATTTTAAAAAAAATTTGAAAAAATTCATAAATCTTGGTATGATGAGTAAAAATGTCCACTAAAAAATAAATGAAAAAAGCATTATATTCATCAAGATAGAAAAATGAAAAATATCATTTGTTGTATGTTTTTTATGTTGTGACCAATTTCAAAGAATTTATGAAGTGAAATTTAATGGTAACCTTTACTTAGCAATAATATTACAATAAAGTGGAATTTTGCCTTTTTAAAGGACCCACATTTAATCAAGAATATTAATTAAGAAGAAGTAAATATCTTTACAGGCGGTTGGTACTTAATAATCGTCTGAGAAGATGTTTATCTCAGGCGGGTATTACTTACCAACCGTCTGAGATAATGCCCGATATCTCCTGCTTCTTTTTTATTTAGATTACAATATAAATACCCAAACATGTTTAGATTCTGCAAATTGTGTCCAAATTCGATGAGTCTTTCTTCTACATTTGTATAAAATTAACATCTACCACCTGAACAAAATATTTTTAAAACTTGTATAGCTGACATTGTAATGTTTTGGTAAATATCAAATTAATTTCTACTCACATATTATTCACCTTTGTGTATCTCATAAAAAAAGTTCCTTCACTCAAAATTGTTGGTATGAACATATTTGTATAATTTATACATGTATGAATTTTTTTAATTTTTTTAAAAGCATTCCAACATGTCAAACTTCAAATTATCCACCATTCTAACTAAATGCTCATATACATATGAGGCATTCATCAAATTATGAACACACATTGATTCAAAAAAAATTTAAAAAAATCTGAAAAATTTTATAAAGGTTGGTATAATGAGTAAAAATGTCCACTGAAAAAATAAATGAAAAAAGCATTATATTCATCAAGATAGAAAAATGAAAAATAGCATTTTTTGTATGTTTTTTATGTTCTGACCAATTTCAAAGGATTTATGAAGTGAAATTTAATGGTAACCTTTACTTATCAATAATATTATAAGAAAGTGGATTTTTGCCTTTTTAAAAGACCACATTTAATCAAGAATATTAATTAAGAAGAAGTAAATATCTTCACAGGCGGTTGGTACTTAATAACCGTGTGAGAAGATGTTTACCTCAGGCGGGTATTACTTACCAACCGTCAGAGATAATGCCCGATACCGTTCTTCAGTTTCCTTATCCCTTGCTTCTTTTTTATTTAGCTTCCAATATAAATACTTAAACATGTTTAGATTCTGCAAATTGTGTCCAAATTCGATGATTCTTTCTTCTACATTTGTATAAAATTTACATTACCACCTGAACAAAATATTTTTAAAACTTGTATAGCTGACATTGTAATGTTTTGGTAAATATCAAATTAATTTCTACTCACATATTATTAACATTTGTGTATCTCATAAAAAACGTTCCTTCACTCAAAATTGTTGGTATGAACATATTTTTATAATTTATACATGTATGAATTTTTTTAAAAGCATTCCAACATGTCAAACTTCAAATTATCCACCATTCTAACTAAATGCTCACATACATATGAGGCATTCATCAAATTATGAACACACATTGATTCAAAAAAATTTAAAAAAATTTGACAAAATTCATAAATCTTGGTATGATGAGTAAAAATGTCCACTAAAAAATAAATGAAAAAAGCATTATATTCATCAAGATAGAAAAATGAAAAATATCATTTGTTGTATGTTTTTTATGTTGTGACCAATTTCAAAGAATTTATGAAGTGAAATTTAATGGTAACCTTTACTTAGCAATAATATTACAATAAAGTGGAATTTTGCCTTTTAAAGGACCCACATTTAATCAAGAATATTAATTAAGAAGAAGTAAATATCTTTACAGGCGGTTGGTACTTAATAATTGTCTGAGAAGATGTTTATCTCAGGCGGGTATTACTTACCAACCGTCTGATATAATGCCCGATACTGTTCTTCAGTTTCCTTATCTCTTGCTTCTTTTTTATTTAGATTACAATATAAATACTCAAACATGTTTAGATTCTGCAAATTGTGTCCAAATTCGATGATTTTTTCTTCTACATTTGTATAAAATTAACATCTACCACCTGAACAAAATATTTTTAAAACTTGTATAGCTGACATTGTAATGTTTTGGTAAATATCAAATTAATTTCTACTCACATATTATTCACATTTGTGTATCTCATAAAAAAAAGTTCCTTCACTCAAAATTGTTGGTATGAACATATTTGTATAATTTATACATGTATGAATTTTTTTAATTTTTTTAAAAGCATTCCAACATGTCAAACTTCAAATTATCCACCATTCTAACTAAATGCTCATATACATATGAGGCATTCATCAAATTATGAACACACATTGATTCAAAAAAATTTAAAAAAATCTGAAAAAATTCATAAAGGTTGGTATAATGAGTAAAAATGTCCACTGAAAAAATAAATGAAAAAAGCATTATATTCATCAAGATAGAAAAATGAAAAATAGCATTTGTTGTATGTTTTTTATGTTCTGACCAATTTCAAAGGATTTATGAAGTGAAATTTAATGGTAACCTTTACTTATCAATAATATTACAAGAAAGTGGATTTTTTCCTTTTTAAAGGACCACATTTAATCAAGAATATTAATTAAGAAGAAGTAAATATCTTCACAGTCGGTTGGTACTTAATAACCGTCTGAGAAGATGTTTACCTCAGGCGGGTATTACTTACCAACCGTCAGAGATGATGCCCGATACTGTTCTTTAGTTTCCTTATCCCTTGCTTCTTTTTTATTTAGATTCCAATATAAATACTTAAAAATGTTTAGATTCTGCAAATTGTGTCCAAATTCAATGATTCTTTCTTCTACATTTGTATAAAATTAACATCTACCACCTGAACAAAATATTTTTGAAACTTGTATAGCTGATATTGTAATGTTTTGGTAAATATCAAATTAATTTCTACTCACATATTATTCACATTTGTGTATCTCATAAAAGAAAGTTCCTTCACTCAAAATTGTTGGTATGAACATATTTGTATAATTTATACATGTATGAATTTTTTCAATTTTTTTAAAAGCATTCCAACATGTCAAACTTCAAATTATCCACCATTCTAACTAAATGCTCATATACATATGAGGCATTCATCAAATTATGAACACACATGATTCAAAAAAATTTGAAAAAACTCATAGAGGTTGGTATGATGAGTAAAAATGTCCACTAAAAAAATAAATGAAAAAAACATTATATTCTTCAAGATAGAAAAATGAAAAATAGCATTTGTTGTATGTTTTTTATGTTCTGACCAATTTCAAAGGATTTATGAAGTGAAATTTAATGGTAACCTTTACTTATCAATAATATTACAATAAAGTGGAATTTTGCCTTTTTAAAGAACCACATTTAATCAAGAATATTAATTAAGAAGAAGTAAATATCTTCACAGGCGGTTGGTACTTAATAACCGCCTGAGAAGATGTTTATCTCAGGCGGGTATTACTTACCAACCGTCTGAGATAATGCCCGATACTGTTCTTCAGTTTCCTTATCTCTTGCTTATTTTTTATTTAGATTACAATATAAATACTCAAACATGTTTAGATTCTGCAAATTGTGTCCAAATTCGATGATTCTTTCTTCTACATTTGTATAAAATTAACATCTACCACCTGAACAAAATATTTTTAAAACTTGTATAGCTGACATTGTAATGTTTTGGTAAATATCAAATTAATTTCTACTCACATATTATTCACATTTGTGTATCTCATAAAAAAAAGTTCCTTCACTCAAAATTGTTGGTATGAACATATTTGTATAATTTATACATGTATGAATTTTTTTAATTTTTTAAAAGCATTCCAACATGTCAAACTTCAAATTATCCACCATTCTAACTAAATGCTCATATACATATGAGGCATTCATCAAGTTATGAACACACATTGGTTCAAAAAAATTTAAAAAAATCTGAAAAAATTCATAGAGGTTGGTATAATGAGTAAAAATGTCCACTGAAAAAATAAATAAAAAAACATTATATTAATCAAGATAGAAAAATGAAAAATAGCATTTTTGTATGTTTTTTATGTTCTGACCAATTTCAAAGGATTTATGAAGTGAAATTTAATGGTAACCTTTACTTATCAATAATATTACAAGAAAGTGGATTTTTTCCTTTTTAAAGGACCACATTTAATCAAGAATATTTGTAAGACCTATGTGTGCTGAATACATTGGCTTGTAGTGAATACACTTGGCTTTGATGATAAAAGTTTTTAATATCACCAAAACACCTTTTTATCAAGGTCCGACTCTAGCTCCAAGCTACAGCAAGGTCCGACGATAGGTCCGGCTTGTTTTGGGTAGCTCCGGTTACGTTTGATGCTAGGTCCGACTTCTTGGTAAGGTCCGACCAGCTTTGGTTAGTTCCGGTGAGCTTTATCTTTAGCTCCGACATGTCCTTGATAGCTCCGACATATATTTGATAGCTCCGGCATGCTTTTGCTAAGCTCCGACGTACTTTGTCTAGCTCCGGTTTTTGGGTTGACTAGTTCCGACTAGTTTTGGTAAGCTCCGGGTCTAGGATCTACTAGTTTTGGTAAGCTCCGGATCCAGGATCTACTAGTTTTGGTAAGCTCTGGCGCTAGGTTCTACTAGCTTTTGTTAGCTCCGGCTCAAGCTCCGGGTTGCTCTGGCAAGGTACGGAACTTGACTGCAGTGTTTCTTGTTAGCTCCGGCTCAAGCTCCGGGTTGCTCTGGCAAGGTCCAGAACTTGACTGAAGTGCTTCTGCTTTTCATTTGCAATGTTTCGTACTTGCTTTACTTGTTAGGAAAGATTGCTTAGTATTCATTTGCTAAGTTTTTGGTGCGTTTTGGATGATACGGTTGATATCGTTTCTAATGTGGTTTTGCAACATGCTTATGTGAGGTTCTCACGTAAGGTGTTGTGTTCGGAACTAACGTGAGTCAAGTCGAGGACTTGGACTCGTATGGATTGTTTGTTTGTTCATGTGCAGGTGTTGCTTGAGTTCAAGTCATGGCTGGTGACAGGATCCATTGGACTAGTCTAGGGAGGAGATGAGGTTCCAACAACCAAGTTCGGGAGGAACTGTGGTTGAGCGGGTCAGGAGGTCGCGCAGGATGATTGAATCAAGGGCAGTGCATATGAAGGTCGAAGGAAGGTGTTCGCACGTATGCATGCGGTGCATGACGTGGCAAAATGCTTCTAGAGACGGATTATGGAAGGAAGATCTGATCAGAAGGATCGGATCGTATCGGTTGAAGACTTTGGCTGCGGCAGAGTCGGTTATGGCTCGATATGGGAAGTATCGAGTTGGTTATGTTAGGATTTCATGTGTGTCACGAAATTGAGTTGTTTAGGAATGTGGGATACGTTCCTAAGGTGTTTGGAAGTCTTAAGATTGCGTCTATCTGCGTGTAGAAGAATCTTGAGCAGTTATGGTAAGTTCCGATTGTGATCGGATTAGGATTAGAGTCCTAGTTGTATTGGGATGGCCTAAGGGCTGGTTATATAAGCAAGGGAAGGCCAAAGCTCGTGAGAGACGACTTTGGGGCTGTTCCTCTTGTGTTCTATTGAATAAAATTCATAGTTTGAAGGAACTTTTGTGCCTTGTTCGTCCAACTTGTTCCAGACAAGTTTTACTCGTCGAGTTTCTGGACAGCACTACCTTTCGTCGGTGGTTTTATCATAACTCAAGTTTTTCTGATCCAATTGACGTGATTCTTTTTGGTTTGTCTTCACAACTTGATTGTCTATCATCTGTCAAAATTTCACGGTTATTGGATTTGTGGTTTTTGATCTACACGAGTTACTTTGCAGCACTCCAGAAACTGTTTTTCTCGGGTAGGTCAGATTGACCAGTGTTTGATCTTTTGATCATAACTTGAGTTGTTCTCGACGGATTTGAGTAATTCTTTTTGTGTTGTCTTCGTGACTTGATTCTCTCTGATATATATCACTTTTGTCACGGTGAAACACGTTTATATTAGTCTCATACACAATTTCTTTAACAGATCGTTTTTCTACTGAAGGGATTAGGGTTCTATTGTTTCCGCTGTGTAAGATTTTTAAATCTACCATTCACCCCCCTCTGGTAGCTTTTCACGTGCTCTTCGATCCTACAATTGGTATCAGAGCCACGGTGCTCTAATCTTTGTGATTTGCACGTGTTTTTGACTAATCATCATGGAGAAGTACTCCGTCAAACCTTGTGTGTTTGCTGGTATTGATTTTCTGGTTTGGAAGGCACGCATGGAGGCTTTTATCCAGGCACAAGGCTTTGCAATATGGGAGAAGGTGTATAAGCCTTATGATGTGCCACCCAATGATCAAGTCACGGCCACGAACCTCCGGGACGTCGACAACAACAACAAAGCCCGAAACTTGATCATCCAAGGACTCACTCAAAGCGACTTTGATCGTGTCGCACACCTCCGGTCAGCATACGATGTTTGGAGAGCTCTCTGTGATTATCATGAAGGCTCCAACACAATCAAGGAGGTAAAACAAGATATGTTCAAGAAAGAATATATGCGTTTTGAGATGCAACCAGGTGAGTCTATCGATGACCTTTTTGCTCGTTTCAATAAAATTATCAGCAACTTACGTAGTGTCAATGTAAATTTTTCTGATGCTGAGAATGCTAGACAACTTCTTAGTGCATTAGACATGACAATATGGGAGATGAAAGTAACATCTATTCGTGAATCAACTGTCATGAGTTCTCTTACATTAGATGTACTTTATTCTAAACTAAAAACTCATGAAATTGACATCCTAGCACGTAAGAACCCAAACAAGTCTATTGCATTTGTCTCACAACGTGATATGTCTAGCTCCGGCCAATCATCATCCTGCAATACTCTTGCTTTATTGTCCTCACTAACCCTGGAGCAGATCGAAGAAATTCCAGAAGAGGAGTTGGCACTCATCTCTACTAGATTCTCAAAAGCATTGCAAAATGTGAGAACTAGAAGGAGAGGAAGCTCCGGACCTCAACGATGTTTTGAATGTGGTAAAACAGGACACTTTCGTACAGAATGCCCTAACCTTTCAGGTCAGACCACCCGGGAAGAAAAACAAAGCAAGATCCGGACCTCCTCTGGAAATTCCAACAAGAAGAAAGGTACCATAGGACGCAAGATGATCAACAGCTTCATCACCGCGCTTCAAGAGCTCAGTTCAAGTGATGTAGACTTTGAAAGTGATGAAGATAATGATGATCTGGCCAACTTATGCTTCATGGCGGGCAAAGCAAGATCAAGATCAAGTCAGGAGGAAGCAGAACACAACAGTGACGATGATGAGGTATGTGCTACCTGCAATGAAATGTGTGATGCTATTTCTCGTGCAACTATTATTGTCAAGAAAAAGGACAAAAAGCTTAGGGATAGTACTGCTAAAATTGAATCACTAGAATCTGAAATTAACCGTTTAAAAACTTTGATTCCTAGTGATGATGCATGTCCCTCATGTGACTTAATCTATGAACAATTGTCCACATTAAGAAGTGCACACTCCTCCACTCTAGATAAACTTGATGAAGAAATTAAAAAGAACAAAGAGCTTGCTGCACTTAATGATAAAAACTTGAAAGATGCTAGCTGTTCTACAATTGACTTGCATTGTTCTGCATGTGAAAATCTTGATAAGAAACTGCAAGATGCTATGAATGAAATTTCTATGTTGAACAATGCTTTACGTTCTCATGAAGTTAAATTTTGTTCCAATTGCAAACTAAAAGGAAAAACTTCATGTGAAAACTGCCTAGACTTGTCCAAGAAACTTGATGACATGAATAGGACACTAGGTCGGTTTTGTAATGGGGATAATAATCTAAACTTGCTGCTGAATTCTTCCAAGTCTAGCAAAGATAAAACTGGTTTAGGTTTTGATTCTCATGTTCATGCTAAGGCACATCCACCTAAAATTGTAAGGTCATTAGGAAGTGGTTTGATTCAAACAGTTCCTAAACAAAAAGAAGTGGTTTTCAAATCTGCAGGAGTGTTGCCTCATTCGGTTTCAAATAAAAATATTGCTTGCTCATCTAGACATGAACACAAAGTTAAATTTCATTGTACCTTCTGTGGTAGAGATGGTCATGTCATAGATTTTTGTTATAGACTAGCTAAACAACAGAAAAAGGAAAGAAAAATTGCTAGATCTTATAACTTTCATGCAATTAGAAAAACACAACCTGCTTTAGTGAGTCAGAAATTTGAGAAGGTAGCTTCCAGACCTTCTGGTAAGAAATCCGCAAAAGCAGCTCCGATAGTTCCGATAGCTTCAAGAGCTACCGGATCTTCTGTTGTTCCCTCTGGAGCTTCAGTTTTTGCCTCCGGACCTTCTGCTTTTACCTCCGGAGCTACCGGTTTTCACTCTAAACAAGTAACAACTTCTAAATCAACTGTTAAGAAAAGAAAACCTCAATCTTTGACTCATAAACCTGCTGTTTTATCTCAGCATTCGCGTGTTTTTCCTGGTGCACGTCGCGTGACTCAGTACTGGATTCCTAAATGCCTTTTGACTAACCCCAGTATTGAGTCATCGGCGTATTGTGCTTCTATGTAGGTTACACGCTTGAGGAAGGAGAATATTTGGATTGTGGATTCAGGTTGCTCACGCCACATGACCGGTAACAAAGATTGGTTCTCCTCCCTCACCTTTGTGTCACGTGTAGAGAATGTTACTTTTGCCGATAATTCTTCAACTCCTATAATTGCTAAGGGTTCGGTTAGAGTAAATGATCACTACACTTTGAAGGATGTGGCACTTGTCAAAAATTTGGAATATAACTTGCTTTCTGTTTCACAATTGCTAGATGAAAATCTAGAAATTACTTTCAATAAAAACTGCTGCAAAGTTGTAGATTCAAATAGTGAGCTTATTTTTAACATGTCTCGGTTTGGAAGAGTTTTTAAAGCTGATTTTGATATGTCTTCTTCTAAGCATAGGTGTCTAGTTGCTAATGATTCAAAGGACTTATATTTTTGGCATCGTAGACTTGGTCACGTAGGCTTTGATCACCTAACGCGTGTTAGTGCTCTTGATCGCATACGTGGGCTGCCTAAGCTTAAAGGGGACAAAGAAATTGTGTGCTCTTCTTGTAGACATGCTAAGATGGTTGCAGGTTCACATACTCCTCTCACAATGATAATGACAACTGAACCATGTCAACTTTTGCATCTTGACACCGTAGGACCTTCACGTGTTCAATCCTTCGGAGGTAAATGGTATGCTCTTGTTATTGTTGATGATTATTCTAGATATTCTTGGGTGTATTTTATGGCGTCTAAGAATGAAGTCTTTAGTCACTTTAGAACTTTATTTCTTAGATTATCAATTGATCACCCAGGATCATTAAAAGCAATTAGAAGTGATAATGGAACTGAATTTAAAAATCAATTTTTTGATCACTTTTGTGCTGAAAATAGAATAGATCATCAATTTTCTTCACCATATGTACCTCAACAAAACGGCGTTGTAGAAAGAAAGAACAGAACCCTAGTTGAGATGGCTAGGACTATGCTTGATGAATATCAAACCCCTAGGAAATTTTGGGCTGATGCGTTAGCAACCGCTTGTTATGTCTCAAATCGTGTTTTCTTGCGTGCTAAGCTAGGTAAAACACCATATGAGCTCCGGTTTGGACATAGGCCTAGTGTTACACACTTTCGGGTCTTTGGTTGCAAATGCTTTGTTAAGAAACATGGTAATCTTGATAAATTTGAACCTAGATCCAATGATGGCATGTTTCTTGGTTATCCATCTCATACTAGAGGCTACCGTGTGCTTTTACTTGACACTAACAAAATTGTGGAGACTTGTGAAGTGTCTTTTGATGAAGCTAGCCCAGGTACTAGCTCCGGTGTTGCAGGACCAGATTCATATTCTCAGGGGGAGGGTATTTTCGAAGATGAAGAAGAGCCGGTGATACTGCCTGGTAGTTCCGAAGTTGACACGTGTCCAGCTCCGGACATTGAACAAGCTCCGGCTGTCACCTCTGCTGGTCCTGATCGTCCACAAATCACAAGCTCATCAATCTACAATGAACCTAATGAAAAAGAAGCTTGTGAGACATCTGTTCCCCTACGTTTTTACAAAGATCATCCCCCACAACAGATGATTGGAAGCTTGCATGAACGAGTCACACGGTCCAGGTTTTGCGATCCAAACTCTCATGCTCATTCTGCTTTTGTTGCTTCTTTTGAACCCAAAGATATATCACACGCACTCACTAATGAATCTTGGATTATTGCCATGCAAGAAGAGTTAGAAAATTTTGAAAGAAATAATGTTTGGAAACTTGTACCTCCACCTCAAGGCCACACTTTAATTGGAACTAAATGGGTATATAAAAATAAACAAAGTGAGGATGGTGTTGTGATTAGGAATAAGGCTAGGTTGGTTGCTCAAGGTTTCACTCAAGTTGAAGGTCTAGATTTTGATGAAACTTTTGCTCCTGTCGCTAGATTACAAGCCATAAGAATTTTGTTAGCTTTCACAGCATCTAAAGGTTTTAAGCTATATCAAATGGATGTTAAAAGTGCTTTTCTTAATGGCTACATAGATGAGGAGGTTTATGTCAAACAACCACCAGGTTTTGAAAATCCAGATTTTCCTAATCATGTTTACAAACTGTCCAAAGCCTTATATGGTCTCAAACAAGCCCCTAGAGCATGGTATGATAGGTTAAAAACATTCTTACTTGAAAAGGGGTTTACAATGGGAAAGGTTGATAAAACTCTTTTTGTGCTTAAACATGGCAATGACTCATTATTCGTTCAAGTGTATGTGGATGATATTATCTTTGGTTGTGCTTCTCATGATCTTGTGTCCAAGTTTTCAGCAATGATGAGTTCTGAATTTGAAATGAGTATGATGGGTGAACTCACTTACTTTTTGGGGCTGCAAATCAAGCAAACCAAGGAGGGTACCTTTGTGCATCAAACAAAGTATACCAAAGATCTCCTAAGGCGCTTCAACATGGACAAAAGCAAGCCCCTTCGGACACCAATGGGAACAGCAACAACACTTGAACTTGATGAAGATGGTGAATCCGTGGATCAAAAAGAATATAGAAGTATGATCGGATCACTTTTGTACCTTACAGCATCAAGACCGGACATACAATTCAGCGTATGTCTTTGTGCACGGTTTCAAGCTTCCCCACGTGTTTCACATCGTCAAGCCATCAAAGGATTCTCAGGTACTTACATGGAACTCAAGAATTTGGCATTTTTCTTCCTTCTTCCTCAATCGTTTCTTTGAAAGCTTTTTCGGATGCTGATTTTGGGGGTTGTAGGATTGATAGGAAAAGTACTTCCGGTGCTTGTCATTTTCTTGGTAATTCTCTTGTTGCTTGGTCCTCTAGAAAACAAAGTTCAGTTGCACAATTCACAGCCGAATCTGAGTATGTAGCTGCTGCTAGTGCTTGTTCACAAATTCTTTGGATTGTTCAAACACTTAAGGACTATGGGGTTGATCTAGATAGTGTTCCACTGTTCTGTGATAACACTAGTGCTATTTGCATTGCTAAAAACCCCGTGCAACATTCTAGAACTAAGCACATTGACATTAGGTATCACTTTCTCCGTGATAATGTTGAAAAAGGAAACGTTGTGCTTCACCATGTAGATACCGAACAACAATTGGCTGACATTTTTACAAAACCTTTGGATTTCACTCGTTTTTGTTACATTCGTAGTGAAATAGGGGTTATGCATCCTCATGGCTTAAATTGAGGGGGAGTTTTTGAAACTTAGGAAGTCTATGTGTGAATCTGAAATTAAAATAATATGAGCATATTATTTCATACATATATGACTTTGTGATTCCTTTTACATGCTGAAAGTTCTTACTACATTACTCGTGTTATACTTTTTGTAGTTTTTGCCATGTCTAGTAATTGGAATAATTACTTACACTAAATCTGGTCATGGTCGAACTTTCTTGCTGTTTTGAACTTGTTGCATGCTCACAACTGCTTTTAATCATTAAGAATTTATCAAGTAATCAACTCACATGTTGAGTTTTTATGAACAAATATAAATTGAGAAAAGATCAAGAGAATATGCATGCATCGCACTTCTTCTTTCGAGATGGCTTGTCATTGCACTTAGATATGAACTTGGAAGAAGTTGTGTATGACTAAAACCATGTCCTTAAGCTTCTGATTGTCAAATGACATAGGCTTGGCTTGGTTGGTTAGAATAAGGCAGATGCGCATATAATCTCTTGCAAATATCATATGATCTAGATTTATGCTTTGAAAATAATAAAATGCAGCAACTAGTGTCATGCTTTCAGGTTTTGAAATAGTTAAGTTTGTGAGATCATGACCTACTAAAATTGAAAATCACACTTGCTCTCTAGCATGGCTTACACTACCTTATGTATTTCATTGATGTGATAATATAAGGTACTTGATAGTATGACTTGGATGAGTTTTGTTTATATGTATATGTTATAATATGCTCATAACAACTAAAGAGGGAGAGATAATTTGTTTATATCTCATAACAATTAAAATTTCTCTTTTACCTTGCTGAATACATTGTCAAAGGGGGAGAGATTAATCACACATTCAAAAAAAAAGGAGAGATAATAAAGGGGGAGACATTTTCATTTTCAAAAAGGGGGAGAGATTTTCATTTACGTTTGTTTTTACAAAAGGGGAGAAATTGTTTTCAAAACTTTTATGTGAATAAGCCAATGTTCGGATTTTAAATGGTGTTGCCAATGCATTCATCAAGGGGGAGATTGTAAGACCTATGTGTGCTGAATACATTGGCTTGTAGTGAATACACTTGGCTTTGATGATAAAAGTTTTTAATATCACCAAAACACCTTTTTATCAAGGTCCGACTCTAGCTCCGAGCTACAGCAAGGTCCGACGATAGGTCCGGCTTGTTTTGGGTAGCTCCGGTTACGTTTGATGCTAGGTCCGACTTCTTGGTAAGGTCCGACCAGCTTTGGTTTGCTCCGGTGAGCTTTATCTTTAGCTCCGACATGTCCTTGATAGCTCCGACATATATTTGATAGCTCCGGCATGCTTTTGCTAAGCTCCGACGTACTTTGTCTAGCTCCGGTTTTTGGGTTGACTAGTTCCGACTAGTTTTGGTAAGCTCCGGGTCTAGGATCTACTAGTTTTGGTAAGCTCCGGATCCAGGATCTACTAGTTTTGGTAAGCTCTGGCGCTAGGTTCTACTAGCTTTTGTTAGCTCCGGCTCAAGCTCCGGGTTGCTCTGGCAAGGTCCGGAACTTGACTGCAGTGTTTCTTGTTAGCTCCGGCTCAAGCTCCGGGTTGCTCTGGCAAGGTCCGGAACTTGACTGAAGTGCTTCTGCTTTTCATTTGCAATGTTTCGTACTTGCTTTACTTGTTAGGAAAGATTGCTTAGTATTCATTTGCTAAGTTTTTGGTGCGTTTTGGATGATACGGTTGATATCGTTTCTAATGTGGTTTTGCAACATGCTTATGTGAGGTTCTCACGTAAGGTGTTGTGTTCGGAACTAACGTGAGTCAAGTCGAGGACTTGGACTCGTATGGATTGTTTGTTTGTTCATGTGCAGGTGTTGCTTGAGTTCAAGTCATGGCTGGTGACAGGATCCATTGGACTAGTCTCAGGAGGAGATGAGGTTCCAACAACCAAGTTCGGGAGGAACTGTGGTTGAGCGGGTCAGGAGGTCGCGCAGGATGATTGAATCAAGGGCAGTGCATATGAAGGTCGAAGGAAGGTGTTCGCACGTATGCATGCGGTGCATGACGTGGCAAAATGCTTCTAGAGACGGATTATGGAAGGAAGATCTGATCGGAAGGATCGGATCGTATCGGTTGAAGACTTTGGCTGCGGCAGAGTCGGTTATGGCTCGGTATGGGAAGTATCGAGTTGGTTATGTTAGGATTTCGTGTGTGTCACGAAATTGAGTTGTTTAGGAATGTGGGATACGATTCTAAGGTGTTTGGAAGTCTTAAGATTGCTTCTATCTGCGTGTAGAAGAATCTTGAGCAGTTATGGTAAGTTCCGATTGTGATCGGATTAGGATTAGAGTCCTAGTTGTATTGGGATGGCCTAAGGGCTGGTTATATAAGCAAGGGAAGGCCAAAGCTCGTGAGAGACGACTTTGGGGCTGTTCCTCTTGTGTTCTATTGAATAAAATTCATAGTTTGAAGGAACTTTTGTGCCTTGTTCGTCCAACTTGTTCCAGACAAGTTTTACTCGTCGAGTTTCTGGACAGCACTACCTTTCGTCGGTGGTTTTATCATAACTCAAGTTTTTCTGATCCAATTGACGTGATTCTTTTTGGTTTGTCTTCACAACTTGATTGTCTATCATCTGTCAAAATTTCACGGTTATTGGATTTGTGGTTTTTGATCTACACGAGTTACTTTGCAGCACTCCAGAAACTGTTTTTCTCGGGTAGGTCAGATTGACCAGTGTTTGATCTTTTGATCATAACTTGAGTTGTTCTCGACGGATTTGAGTAATTCTTTTTGTGTTGTCTTCGTGACTTGATTCTCTCTGATATATATCACTTTTGTCACGGTGAAACACGTTTAGATTAGTTTCATACACAATTTCTTTAACAGATCGTTTTTCTACTGAAGGGATTAGGGTTCTATTGTTTCCGTTGTGTAAGATTTTTAAATCTACCATTCACCCCCCCTCTGGTAGCTTTTCACGTGCTCTTCGATCCTACAATATTAATTAAGAAGAAGTAAATATCTTCACAGTCGGTTGGTACTTAATAACCGTCTGAGAAGATGTTTACCTCAGGCGGGTATTACTTACCAACCGTCAGAGATAATGCCCGATACTGTTCTTCAGTTTCCTTATCCCTTGCTTCTTTTTTATTTAGATTCCAATATAAATACTCAAACATGTTTAGATTCTGCAAATTGTGTCCAAATTCAATGATTCTTTCTTCTACATTTGTATAAAATTAACATCTACCACCTGAACAAAATATTTTTGAAACTTGTATAGCTGATATTGTAATGTTTTGGTAAATATCAAATTAATTTCTACTCACATATTATTCACATTTGTGTATCTCATAAAAGAAAGTTCCTTCACTCAAAATTGTTGTTATGAACATATTTGTATAATTTATACATGTATGAATTTTTTTAATTTTTTTAAAAGCATTCCAACATGTCAAACTTCAAATTATCCACCATTCTAACTAAATGCTCATATACATATGAGGCATTCATCAAATTATGAACACACATTGATTCAAAAAAATTTAAAAATTTTTTGAAAAAACTCATAGAGGTTGGTATGATGAGTAAAAATGTCCACTGAAAAAATAAATGAAAAAAACATTATATTCATCAAGATAGAAAAATGAAAAATAGCATTTGTTGTATGTTTTTTATGTTCTGACCAATTTCAAAGGATTTATGAAGTGAAATTTAATGGTAACCTTTACTTATCAATAATATTACAAGAATGTCGATTTTTGCCTTTTTAAAGGACCACATTTAATCAAGAATATTAATTAAGAAGAAGTAAATATCTTCACAGGCGGTTGGTACTTAATAACCGCCTGAGAAGATGTTTATCTCAGGCGGGTATTACTTACCAACCGTCTGAGATAATCTTCTTCTCAGACGTGTTTTAATTAATGATGAACACACTACACATTCATTCATTCACACAGTTGAAGAACACACAAGACACTAATTCATTAACAATATTCAATCACACATCTCACAAAAGAACACACAAGATGCACAATATTTACACAAGAACACACAAGTACACACAAGATACACAAGTAATATTCAATCACATAGATAAACAAAGATAGATTTCATTCATTAACAATATTTACAAAACAGAAGCAACTAAAAACAACAAAGAGAAAAACTAATTAAATCCTATTCCTACTCCTACTCCTCTTCCTCCTCCTCCTCCTCGTCCTCCGGTGGCGACTCCGGCGCCGGTGCAATAAGAGACAGGGCCGGTTGCACCGGCTGCACCGGCGGTGCAACCCCGAGGTTGCTAGCCGTCGCCTCCACCAGCGTTCTACGGCCCTCGGGGCCAAGAACCTGGGCCATCGTCGTGAACAGAATGTCGAGATGATCAGCCACCCCCGTAAGGGCGTAGAGGTAGTGGGCCATGGTACCCATTTCAGGATACTCTAGAAGGGTACCCAACCCCAAGGCACTCATGGCGCGAGACGTATTGTTGTACGCCTCTTGTGCCATGAGGAGGCGCTGCTCGGTGTTGATCTTCTCGGGGGAGCTGCAACATAGTTTCTTGCAAGATGGCTCCCTCGGAGGGCTTGGCGGCAGAAGGTCGGCCATAGTGGTGTTGGGTCGTCGAAGCAGAGGAAGATGAAGAAAACAAGAGGATTCAAAGTGAGCAACACGCTTGTGGAGAACTAAAGGGTCATAGCGCGTCTTTAAGGCCGCGTGGAGCAGTTGGTTTACCGCGCATTGAAAGGTCGTGCCTCGGGGAAAAGAAAGGTCGCGCCTCGGGGAAAAGAAAGGTCGCGCACGGACGTCGACACATCTTCACAGGCAGTTGGTACTTAAATACTGCCTGAGAAGAAGTTTATCTCAGGCGGGTATTACTTACCAATCGCTTGAGATAATTGTATCTTCTCAGGCGGTTGGTAAGTAAAACCCGCCTAAGGTAACAATCTTCTCAGACGGTTGGTACTTAAAATCCACCTGAGAAAATGGGAGTCTATATATACCCCTCGGCAGCGTTGGAAAAACCTAACCCGAGCAAAACACTTAGACGCCGTTAGGCTGCCAAAATTTTGTTTGCCGCCAAGTGTTCACCCTCGTCACTTCCAGGTACGCCGCCGAGCTTCGCCGTCGCCGAGCTGCACCGTCACCGAGCTTCACCGTCGCCACCGAGCTTCGCCCTCGTCACTTCCAGGTACGCCGAGCAAATGCATTGCCGTCGCCGCCAAGCTTCAAGGTAAACCCTAAAGCCTTCGACCTTCCATCCTCCTTCGTCGTGCCGCCTCCCTCCCTGCCCTCGCCGCCACATTGCATATCATTGGTTAGGGTTCGGGAATTGGAAAATGGTAGGCATCCTTAGTTAGGGTTCGGTGGAATTCGAAAAACTGTCAAGTTCGGTGGCATCTTTGGTTAGGGTTCGGTGGGTAGGCATCCTTGGGTTGTCGGTGTACTTCCATCAATTCTACGCAGCAGCAGTTCCAGCAACCCAATGTCCTCACCTGACCGGAATTCGAATACGTAATGAACTGGAATATTCATGGTGACTCACACTCGATACACAAAATGAGTTAGGTTGAGGGGGTAATTGCAATGAGAACTCTATTGGAAGTAGGTGTGTCCATCTTCTAGCGGTGCTGGATGCCAAACATATGATTGTTTTACTCTAATACGTAGGATTGTGATGATAATGGCCATATTGGCACAATTGAATGAAATTAGTGGCTACGATTTGCATTTTTTAGTACAATGGTCAAATTGAAATACATGAACACGTACAATAAACATATATGTATCTTATCCTTTGGAGAATGATATATTACTATGTTGAATAATTCTTGCTGATAGTGTAGCTGTTATATGACTATGAGTTTGTTTATTGAATAGCTTATTCAATCATGATGATGTGAAGAATTACAGAAGGATTGCATGCGTTAAAACAATTATGTATCCCATTATTGAACTCAGCTTAATATTAAGACATTTCACAGGAAAAAGTTTATGTACCCATTTATGATTTGTTAGCACCATTTGTATCAAACTAGATATATTGGGACTTCATTTTTGTTGGATGATCTGGGTATCTGGTGCACCCAGTAGAGGAGTCGAACTTGGACTTTGGACAAAGTTGCGGAAACACCAGTCTAGGGGTATATGATTGTTCTAGATAAAGTAGATTTCGTCCTTAACGATATTAGTAGAGTCCTACTCTGAATAGAGTTAGGAGTCAGATTCAGTTTAGAAACCAGTCCTAGTCCTAGTACGAATTGAGTTACAACCCATATAGGATTTGGAGTCACATGAAGGGGGATTTCAAAAATAAGCCCCCAACCCCTCAACCTGGTTAATCCCATCCTATCAGAAATATTCCACCAAAGGTTTCATATGCCCAGACTTGATCAAGTCACCTAAACCTCGTGAACCTCTAGAACTCACCAAGTTGATCACTATAGGAGGCGCCGACTTCCCTGTCCTGTTTTCTAAACAGCCAGGACAATTGACCATCCCAAAAATCCTTGGTGCCATCATATGTGGGGTACGTAATGCCTTTCATGATGGCTGAACCTGCTGCCATGATGAGCCCATTTGGTGCGGCTGGGCACACCGGGATTAGATTTTGGCGAATGTTTCCAGATTCCTGATTCGTTTGAGAATGTGGGTCTTTTATCTCTTTTTACTGTGCAAATCCCACGGTTGTAGAGATGATCGCTGAAAAAGAGTGTCTCTTCTCGCCTGCAGCTACTTCGTCTCGCCTCACCTCACCATCCAAATCCAAGTGCCACACTTTGCGATTCTTTATACTAGAAAAAGGATGGAGGATTTGCTTTTTGTCCCTTGCTTGATCAGTTATAGGTCCGGAGCTAGGCGCCACCTAGTAAACCTCAAGAACGTGGTCGCCACTCTGAACGAAGCTAGCCTATTTAGAATAAAACGATAAAATTGCCATTGCTGTTGATCAACTTTAACATGCTTGTCACCCTTGCAATGTATAGGAACCTTTTGGTCAGTCGCCTTAAACCCTAGAATGCCTTATCAAATCCTAGAATGCTTCCATCTTTTTCTTCATGCAACACTTCATGTAGAGTTAATATGCCATTTATTATATTTTTTGTCTTATAAGATCTAGCATGGAAAGCCCTAAGAAGACTGGTCCTGGTAGTAACAACAAAGAAGACAATATGGAGTTTACTGACTCCAGCAGTTCAGGCTCCTATCACAATCCATCGGATCCTTTTCCGAATATAAAAATTAAAAAGACTTCAGTGGATCTAGACCCGGAATATGATCCTGCCGACGAGGTATGGATCACGAATCTTAACTTCAGCAGTTCAAGTTAATGTTGATTGTCAAGTATATGAAGTCTTATATTTTTTTTTCTGCCTAGATTAATCGCAAAGACAATGAGGTGACATCGGCTCCTAAAACTGCAGAAGGTTCTCCAATGGATGAATCCTCAGCTTCACTCAAGCGGAAACGAGGGTAACGAGGTCCCGATAAGGGTCCATTGGACCGCATCATGTACATAACAAGGGTCGGTCCAGGTGGGCTTCCCCAAGAACCACTGGATTCAGTTACCAAGTACCGTAATGCATGCGGTTTTCTTGTTAGGGAGGTTGTGCCGATCACAACCGAGAATTGGAGGAAGTTACCCGAGCATACCAAGAATGAGTTGTGGGAAGAGATAAAAAACAATTCAAGTTCCCGAAAGGCACAGAAGAAGCTGTAAAGAAAGCAACATTGGTCTCTTGCGGCAACAAGTTTCGATGCTAGAAGAGTGAAATGAATGCTTATGTTAAGGCCGATAAGGTCCCTAGCACAATGAAGATGTGAAAAATCACACAAGCTCAGTGGCAAGAGTTTGTTCGTCAAAAGAGCACACCCGATGCTAAAGCTCTAAGTGCAACTAGGTCAGAGCTTGCAAAAAATAACAAATACCATCATCGCTTGGGGTCTGCCGGATATGCCCCTAAAGTCCAGAAATGGAATAAGATATTAGACAAAATTACTAGTAAGGGCAATCCTCACCCATTAGAAGGGTGCGATGAGCGAACTCAACGCTGGGCCTTTGCTCGGTCAGGTTTGACCAGCGAGGGCAAACTTGAAAAGCCCGACTCTCTGAATGAAGTAGAGGATAAAATGAAAGAAGTAATTGAAAAGCAACAGAAGGGTCTCTTCAAGCCGAAGAGGGAGAATGACCAACTTACCGCTATCTTAGGAAACCCTGAACACATCGGACGGGTTCGAGCGGTCTCTTCTCAAATGTCTTGGCTAGATGGTTTCCCTAAAGATAAAGACACATATAGAAGACGTGAGAAGATTAAGAAAACACTTGATGAAACGATTGCTCAAAAGGTCAAAGAAAATATGCAAGAAATAATTGAACAACTTAGACAATCAGGACAATTAGTGGCACCGAGTACAGTGATGGTTCCAGTGCAAAAGGAGCAATTAGTATCTCCAACTGCCTACCCTAGCAGCGTTGATTCCATGCCAGGCTCAGGGTCAACCCATAAGTTCCCTGTCGATGATATTGCTAACGACAAATCTTGTCGTCTTCTTGTCCCGATAGGCAGAGCAGGGAACAAAACCAAACAGGTTGCCACTGCTATGGCAAAGCATGATCGTGACTTCATCGGGAATCCACTTCCGTTGTATTATGATGTGGTGCAAGTTCTTCACATCATTGATAATGATTATGAAGATTATGAAATAGACCACGTCACACCTGAGGGGATCGCGACTCTGGGGCAGGCTATCAACCAATTAATCCATTGGCACCGACGCGATATCGTGTTGGACGATGAGCCAATTTCTAGCCCCGTCACATCTCCAAATACTGCAACCCCATCTTCTAAGGCGAAAGCGCATGAAGATCCACTCCCAGTCCAAGAAGATCCACTCCCCCTATGTCTCAGCAAGGATGATATCCAAGAGCAACAAGTTGGACAACAGCTTCAAGCAGTACCAGAGCAAGCTGTTGCTAGTAAAGAGCAACCAGTTAAGCAACAACTTGAAGTAGTACTAGAGCCAACTGTTGGGAGTAAAGAGCAACCAGTTGAACAATAGGTTCAACAACAAGCCAGTGTCCAACTTCCAACGACTACTCATCGATCATCAGTGCCTATCAAATTTACCCCATACGAAAATAAGAAACCTTCATCAGAAGTGTCAAAATATTTGAAAACTATGAAGGAAAATACTATAAAATCAAGTGCATCTCGTTCTTCTCATGAGCCATCATTAGGAGATATCGAGGAGTGGGAAGAAGGCGGTGTCATGTATAATTGGCGGACGGCTTTAGTTAAACCTGGAGTTCCAATATACAAGCTTGAGGATGTTCTTCTTGAATTTAAGAATGGGAAGCCGTTCATGACATCCGTACAACTTAGCAAACAACCCGTCCAGCTCAGAAGAATGCATGAGTGGTACATCACTGCCAGTACAAAATATGGTCTTAATTGCGTCACATTTTGTATTCCAAAAGAAGCATTCTGGAGCACTGGAGTGGATAGACGAGTCATTTTATTTGAAGAGCTGCATGCCCTTTTCCATCGGGGCATGCTCGAAATCAACCTGCTGCTCATCTGGTGCTTGTAAGTGCTCTAATATTTTGTATTTGCTTTTCTTACTACACACATACGCATTTCATGAGATTATAACAATTCTAGACTTCTTCAATAGGATGCAATACATGGATAATGAAAAGTTGGAGCGCAAGACAGGTATCCTTGACCCTACGAGGATTGCAAAGTCGCTATTCGACATCCAGGCGAATCGAGACTCAACACAATACAAACACATGAAAAAAAAAGATTTTGACAAATTAATCTCAAAACTTAAGAAGGATAGAAAGACAGAAGTTGCAGCTTACATAGGACATGCGATGTTTAACTTGTCAGAGACGGCAAGGACCTCGTAAAGGCTCCGTACCACTTCGAGTAAGTTCGACACATGACATTGAAATAGCAATTATTGGTAATTGTTAACACGTGTGTTTGTATGTATGTAGTAATCACTACATAATGATCTTCATCAAGCCAACGCAGGGAATGGCAACAGTCTTGGACTTGGCCGATTTCTCACCAGATCGTTACAAAGATTTTCTTTCCATTTTGAAACTGTACGTTTATTCAATAATTTTAATGTACGCATATTTAGAATGTGTTGACAAGTTTTATATGACATTTCTTGTATTACAACGCTTGACGGTTTTACGTGGAACAGCTTGGCGGTCAGAGACCTCCTAATACGAATGCATTGGACCTTAAAACGTATTATGCTTGTCCGAAGCAGCATGTTGGGAGTGTCTTATGGGGGTATTATGTATGCGAGCATCTTTGGACCGCCGGCGTATATAGAGTGAATCGTGAGGATGTAAGTTATCCTTAATGTCGATACCTTATTTTTTACTTTTGTGTTTCATTTTCATTATAACTAGCATAGTTTAATGCTTATATTCTCTGCTGTTCAAAATTACCAGAAACATTATTTTCATATTTTGATTCCAACTTCAAAATTCAATTGCTCATAGTACAACTGCTCCAAAAATACCAAATAAATTCCTGTATACTCTCACTTTGATCTATACTTTGAGATTGTTCAAACCACTACATTCTAAACCTTGTTATGTGTTATATTGCAGCACACGAAGAATCTGAACGAAGAATGGCCAGTTTGTAGAAGTATTCCAAGTGGAGGAGCCGACAGGATTGCTGCTGAACTCTGTCAGTTCATTCGTCGTGAAATTTTGCACAAAAAAGGGAAGTTCTTTGATGAGAATTGTGCAGCAGCTGATGTGCCAGAACTTTGCGACTATGCCAATAGAAACAATTTTTAGTGAAAACTTGTAAAATTTGAGATAAATTGTATCTGTAACTTGTACAAATGTATATTGTTTTAGTGAAATTGACTTCTGTGATGATAATATCGTTGACTTTTGTTCTGTGATGATATTGTTGTTTTTTGTTCTGTGATTATATTGAATTGACCTGGAAATTAGAAATAACAGCAGTAGTACTGCATAGTTTATACCTTATCACATGCGGTTATTAACCAACGGCTAGGCAGTGAAAAACAATTATCACAGGCGGCTAGATACAAGTAAAGAACCATCTGTGATAACCTAATTTTCATAGGCGGTGACTGTTATGGTAGAAACTGATTGTGTTAAAAGGTCTTCACAGACAGCTGATGTAGGTAAACGTCCGTCTGTGATAACACCATTATCATAGGCGGTTAGTTATGCTTCAATACCCGCCTTTAATAAGACATTTTATCACAGACGGTTATATATGCTGCACGACCCGCCTATGATAAAATATCTTCACAGGCGGCTAGCCTAAGTAAAGAACCGCCTATGATAATGTGTCTTCATAGGCGGCTAGCCTAAGTAAAAAACTGCCTATGATAATGTGTCTTCACAGGCGGTATCACTTCTCCGCCTGTGAAATTGCGGATTATCACAGGCTCTTTGTTTCAGGCGGTTTTAAAAGCCGTTTGTGATAATAGGTTTGGAGCCGCCTGTGATGAGGCTTATTGTACTAGTGATTACTGGTACCATGGCTGCAGCATGCTTAGCTTCCGTCTCTGTTCGGTTCGTCCTGCTGCTGGGCGTTGCCGCGGTGGTCTCGGCGCAGCTGTCGGCGACTTTCTACGACTCGACGTGTGCCCGAGGGCACTGGCGACGATCAAGAGCGCCGTGACGGCGGCGGTGAGCAGGGAGCCCCGCATGGGGGCATCCCTCCTCAAGCTCCACTTCCACGACTGCTTCGTCCAAGCAAGTCTTCTTTTCTTCCCCTCTGTTTCTGCTGCATTTTCTAGATGTTGATGCGTGCTGTGACGTCACTACTACAGAAAGCATTTTTAAGGGCGCCTCGATTTTTCAAACACAGACGGTCCGTAAAAAAATACGATTGTGTTGACGAATGATATAATAACCACCTGTGATGACTAAACATCACAGTCGGATTTTAAAAAACAATTGTCTGAGTAAATACATTATTTTCTCAGGCGGCTATTAAATAAGAACCGTCTGTACTGTAACAAACTTCACAGACGATTTTTAATAAACCACCGCCTGGCTAAATACATGATTTTCATAGGTCATCATTGATTAAGAACTGTATGTACTGGTTCAAACTTCACAAGCGAATTTTATTGAAGAACCGTCTAGGTAAAGTCATTGTTTTCACAGGCTGCTTATTAATTAAGAACCGTCTGTAATGCTGATAAGCTCCAGTCAAGCTAATCCCTTCACAACAATCTCTTGTAGATGAAAGTAACACCCGTGTCTTATCATTTGGATTGTTACAAGCTTCAATTGAAGCCTGACGATACCTTGGAAGGATTTTCCCATCCATTTGAAAGATTTCTTTCCCTCCTGTCCATTTGAAAAACCTACAAAGATGCTCCTTTATCAGTTTTAATGGCTGAATATATTGACTAAAAATTAGTATCTTCTCTCTTAGTGCTTCACACAAGCGATAAAGCGAACAACTTCAATCACAAATCTTATTTTTACCCTTTCATAGGGATTTGACCTTAATCTTTCAAGCATAGATTTATCAATGACTAAAGCTTCCTTATAAGACATGTTAATGATAGTTATAAGCGAAGGTTGTGCCGAAGCTAACAAAATCTAAATTTGAGTGAAGACAAAGAGATCCTACATATGAGTGACAATGTCCAGGTTAGATAGCGTGAAGCTATGATGGCAGCCTTCCACAACATAAAAAGTGATGCTAAGGTTATGTTTGCATCAACCAAGGCATGTTGTGAGGGTATAACACTTGTTGGGACAAACATAACACTTGTTGTGAGGGCATCACTTTTCATATTGTTGAAGGCTGCCATCATAGTTTCACACTATCTAACCTGGACATTGTCACTCATATGCAAGATCTCTTTGTCTTCACTCCCTTGAGATTTCGTTAGCTTCGACAAACACTTCACTTGTAACTACCACTAACATGTCTGATGAGGAAGCTTCACTTATTGATAAATATTTGCTTGAAAGATTAAGTTCAAATCCCTATGAAGTAACAAAAACAAGATTTTTGATTGAAGTTGTTTGCTTCATCACTTGTGTGAAGCACTAAGAGAGATGATATAAATTTTTAGTCAACATATTCAGCCATTAGAACTGATAAAGTAGCATCTTTGTAAGTTTTTGAAATGAAGAGAAGGAAAAGAAATCCTTCAAATGGATGGGAAAATCCTTCCAAGGTATCGTCAGGCTTGAATTGAAGCTTTTAACAATCCAAATGACGAGTCTCAGACGTTACTTGCATTTACAAGAGCTTGCAATGAAGGGATTAGCTTGACAGGAGCTTCAAGAGTTGTGCTTCTAGATGTTCTTTGGATACCAACTGTTGGAAGGCAAGTCATCAGCATCATAGGTCAGAAGAAATTTGTATACACATAAAATTTGATAACTTATGAAACAGGTGAAGATGATAAATATGATAGGCAAGCCGAAAAGGATCACTTGTCCAAATTAGTCTTCTCTATAGAAGATGAATTTAATAATATTCGAAACATGCTATCTAAAGCTGAAATGAAGCATTGTTCACTGCTAAAATAAGTCTCACCTCAGGCGGCTCCAAACGTATTATCACACGCGGTTTCTAAAACCACCTTAAATAAAGAGTTTGTGATAATCTGCATATTTCACAGGCGAAAAAGTGAAACCTTCTATGATAATGGTATTATCACAGACGATTCTTTACATATGACTAGCCGCCCGTGAAAACACATTATCACAGGCGGGTCTTACAATATATATAACCACCTGTGATAATGGTGTTATCACAGGCAGATCTTTACCTATGACAAGCCACTTGTGGAGACAATTTATCACAGCCGGTCTGTACCATAACAATAACCGCCTGTGATAATGAGGTTATCACAGGTGGTTCTTTACCTATATCTAGCCGCCTGTGATAACAATATTTCACAGGTGGGTCTAAATAACCGCCTGTGATAAGGTATACCCTATGAAGTACTACCTATTGTTATTTCTAATTTTCAGGTCAATTCAATATAATCACAGAAGTCAACAATATAATTATAGAAGTAAACAATATAATCACAGAAGTCATCTCACGGAAGTCAATTTTACTAAAATAATATACATATGTACAAGTTACACATATAAGTCATCTCATAGTTTACAAGGTTCACTAAAAAATATTTCTATTGTCATAGTCGCAAATTCTGCTACATCAGCTACTACACCATCCTCATCAAAGAACATCCCTCTTTTGTGCAAAATCTCGCGACACACGAATTGACACAGTTCACCGGCAATCTTGTCGGCTCCTCCATCAGGCATACTTCTAGAAATCGGCCATTCTTCATTCACATTCTTCGTGTGCTGCAATGAAACACAAAACAAGGTTTAGAATGTGTTGGTTTGAAAAATCTCAAAGTATAGATCAAAGTGAGTATACATGAATTTATTTGATATTTTTGGAGTAGTTGTACTATTAGCAATTGAATTTTGAAGTTGGAATCAAAATCTGAAAATAATGTTTCTAATAATATTGAACAGCAGAGAATATAAGTAATAAAATACGCTAGTTACAATGAAAATTTTCCCATCTTACTCGGGATAGGGACCTTATCGGTCTTAACATAAGCATTCATTTCACTCTTCCAGCCGCGAAACTTTTTACCACAAGAGACCAATGTTGCTTTATTTACAACTTCTTCCATGCCTTTCGGGAACTTGAATTGTTTCTTTATCCTTTCCCACAACTCAGTCTTGGCCTCCTCAGGTAATTTTCTCCAATTCTCGGTTGTGATCAGCACGATCTCCCTAACAATAAAACCGCATGCATTTCGGTACTTTATAACTGAATCCAGTGGTTCTTGGGAAAGCCCACATGGACCGAACCTTGTTATGTACATGATGTGGTTCAATGGACCCTTATTGGAACCTCGTTGCCATCGTTTCCGCTTGAGTGAACTTGAGGATTCATCTATTGGAGAACCTTCTGCGATTTTAGGAGCCGAAGTCACCTCGTTGTCTTCGCGATTAATCTAGGTAGAAAAGAATTATAAGACTTCATATACTTGACAACCAACATAAACTTGAACTACTGAAGTTAAGATTCGTGATCCATACCTCGTCGGCAGGATCATATTCCAGGTCGAGATCCTCTGAAATCTTTTTAATTTTTATATTCGGAAAAAGATCTGATGGACTGTGAAAGGAGCCTGAACTACTGGAGTAACTAAACTGCATATTGCCTTCTTTATTGTTACTACCATCAACAGTCTTCTTAGGGCTTTCCATGGTAGAACTAATAAGACAAAAAATATAATGAATGGCATATTAACTCTACATGAAGTGTTGCATGAAGAAAAAGATGGAAGCATTCTAGGGTTTGATAAGGCATTCTAGGATTTAAGGCGACTGACCAAGGTGACTGATCAAGTTCCATTCTAGGGTTTGAGGCGACTGACCAAGGCATTAGCTAGGCATGTGTATTGCTTGTATCAAAAGCCGACAAGAACAATTACATAACCAATTAAACAATAAAAATGCACAATTCACAGTTCACATTGATTAAATCAAAAATTAAACAATAACCAATGTTTTCAAGTCGCCTAGTCGACCCTAGTCGCCTACCCACTGACTAGGTCAACTAGGACGACTAATTGTCGACTAGGGCGACTAATCGATCCTCGTCGACCCTAGTCGGTCCTCTAATCGTCCAGAACATTTTTATGTCAATGTCTAGTCGATCCTATATATATCAACATATATAATTATATACTAGGTGTATAGCACACATACCTTTAGTGTAGCAATTAGCAAACAAAATTCAGAAGCAAATTAATTAAAAAATAGCAATAGTTTACTGTTTCAGAACAGAACTTTATAACTACGATAACTTTAGATATCACTATTTCAGTTCGAGATAACATCAGAGTTTAGATCCTTCTAGTCTACAACTGTTCTCAAATTATTCTAAAGGCCAAAAGATTCTAAGTTTGTAACAGATTCAAAAACAACAACAAATTCTAACAGATTCAATAACAATTCACAATGCACAATTCAACCAACAATTAAACAACATTACATAGCATAATCGGGTCGCCGATGAGGAGGGAAATGTTGGTGGGGGAGGAGAACAGGTGGGGAGGGAGGGGGCGCTGAGGAGGCCGGGTGGGAGGGGGACTCGGTGGGGGGGGGGGGGGGGGGGGAGGGGGTGCCCAATTGGAGGCCAGCGTGGAGGGGAGCTCGGCCGGCATCCATGGAGGGGGCTCGGGTGAGGCTGGGTAAGAGGGGGGGCTCGAGTGATGTTGGGTGGTGGCCGCTGTGGAGGAGGGTGAGAGGGAGACGAGCTTACTTGGCATGGAGGAGGGAAAGAGAACAGCGGCGAGTGCGGGCGCAGCGGCGGGCGAGGGCAAAGATCGGCGTACCTGGACAGAGAGGAAGGAAGCGGCAAGGGCGAAGCTTGGCAGCGAGACCAAAGCTCGACGACGATGGTGAAGCTCGGCGACGAGGGCGGCAAAGCTCAACAGCGAGGGCGGCGAAGACATGGCGGCAAATGAATTTGCAGCCTGGCAGCGTCTAAGTGATTTCGCTCGAGTTAGGTTTTTCCAACGCAGCCAAGGGCTATATATAGATGCCTATTTTCTCAGGCGGTTATTAACTACCAACCGTCTTAGAAGAGGATTATCTCAAGCGGTTATTAATTATCATCTGCCTGCGAAGATGTATTTATCTCAGATGGTTGATAAGCAATATCCGTCTGAGATAAATACTTTTCTCAGGCGGTTATTCAGTACCAACCGCTTGAAAAGATCTTTATGTAAGCTTAATTAATATTCTTGATTAAATATGGGGCTTTTTAAAAACCCAAATTCCACTTTCTTCTAATATGCTTGAGTATTAAAGGTTACCATGAAATTTCACTTCATAAAGGCTTTGAAATTGGTCAAAACATAAAAAACAAGTAACAATTGATATTTGTCATTTTTCTATCTTGATGAATATAATGATTTTTTCATTTACTTTTTAAATGGAACCTTTTAGTCATCATACCAACCTCTATGAAATTTTTCAGATTTTTTTAAATTTTTTTGAATCAATATGTGTTCAAAATTTGATGAATGCCTCATATGTATATGAGCATTTGGTTAGAATGATGGATAATTTGATTTTTGACATTTTGGAATGCTTTACAAAAATTAGCAAAATTCATACATATATAAATAAGACAAATATGTTCATACAAATAGATTTTACTGAAGGATCCTTTTTTGGAAGATACATAAATGTGAATAATATGTGAGTATAAATTAATTTGATATTTACCAAAACATTACAATGTGAGCTATAGAAGTTTTAAAATATTTGGTCCAGGTGGTAGATATTAATTTTTGAAAAATATAGATGAAAGAATCATCAAATTTGGACTCAGTTTGCAGAATCTATACAAGTTTGAGTATTTATGAATCTAAATAAAAAAGAAGCAAAGGAAAAGAAAACTGAAGGACAGGCTCGGGCCATTATCGCAGGCGGTTGTTTAGTAACAACCGCCTGTGAAGCAGTTAAAAGCCGTTTGAAAAAATAATTACTGAGTCTAATGTTTATTAATATTCTTGTCTAAAATGAGGAGCCTTTTAAAAGCCCAAATTCAACTTTCTTGTAATATGCTTGAGTATTAAAGGTTACCATTAAATTTCACTTCATAAAGCATTTGAAATAGGTCAGAACATGGAAAACAAATAACATTGGCTATTTGTCATTTTTCTATCTTGATGAATATAATGATTTTTTTCATTTAGTTTTTCAATGGAACTTCTTAGTCATCATACCAACCTCTATGAATTTTTTTCAGATTTTTATTTTTTTTGAATCAATATGTGTTCAAAATTTGATGAATGCCTCATATGTATATGAGCATTTGGTTAGAATGATGGATAATTTGAATTTTGACATTTTGGAATGCTTTAAAAAAATTAACAAAATTCATACATATATAAATAAGACATATGTTCATACAAATAGATTTCAGTGAAGGATCCTTTTTTTGGAAGATACATAAATGTGAATAATATGTGAGTATAAATTAATTTAATATTTACCAAAACATTACAATGTGAGCTATAGAAGTTTTAAAATATTTAGTCCATGTGGTAGATATTAATTTTTGAAAAATATAGAAGAAAAAATCATCGAATTTGGACTCAGTTTGCAGAATCTATACAAGTTTGAGTATTTATAATGGAATCTAAATAAAAAAGAAGCAAAGGAAAAGAAAACTGAAGGACAAGCTCAGACCATTGTCGCAGGTAGTTGTTTAGTAACAACCGCCTATGAAGCAGTTAAAAGCCATCTAAAAAAAATAATTACTGAGTCTAATGTTTATTAATATTCTAGTTTAAAATGAGGAGCCTTTTAAAAGCCCAAATTCAACTTTCTTGTAATATGCTTGAGTATTAAAGGTTACCATTAACTTTCACTTCATAAAGCATTTGAAATTGGTCAGAATATGGAAAACAAATAACATTGGCTATTTGTCATTTTTCTATCTTGATGAATATAATAATTTTTTCATTTAGTTTTTCAATGGAACTTCTCACTACTACAAAAAGCATTTTTACAGGCGCCTCAATTTTTCAAACACAGGCGGTCCTTAAAAATATGCGACTGTGATGACGAATGATATAATAACCGTGTGTGATGAAAGAACAACACAGGCGGATTTTAAAGAACAACCGTCTGGGTAAATACATGATCTTCACAATCGGTTCTTAATTAAGAACCGCCTGTAATGCAATGAACTTCACAGACGGATTTTAAGAAACAACCGCCTGGGTAAATACATGATCTTCATAGACGGTTCTTAATTAATAACCGTCTGTAATGCAATGAACTTCACAAACGGATTTTAAGAAACAACCGCCTGGGTAAATACATGATCTTCGTTGGCAGTTCTTAATTAATAACCGTCTGTAATGCAATGAACTTAACAGATGGATTTTAAGGAACAACCGTCTGGGTAAATACATGATCTTCGTTGGTGGTTCTTAATTAATAACCGTATGTAATGCAATGAACTTCATAGACGGTTCTTGATTAACAACGGCCTAAGAAGATCATGTATTTTCAGTGGCGGTCATTGTTTAATTATCATAAGCGGTTTTCATTGAAATTACAGGGATGTAGTTGCAATTATCACAACCGTATGTAGTCGTGCAGGCAAAATTGTATCAGGAAAAAAACACAGATGAGCTAGCGGATACTAGTATAGCAATGCATTATAGGAAATGCTTGATCACCAGTGAGGCTGGCTTAATTGTGATAATACACCATTAGAGGCTTTACAATTATTCAAAGATAATTTCTTTACACACTGAACAAAAATCATGCTACATTCATTGTAGATCGACGATGAAGCTCCCATCGATCAATCTAAATTGTACCGTCCTGCTTGGTCTCGAACACGTCTCTTATATCCCGCTGGATCCTGAAAATATTGACATTATTTAAATTAACAAATGTCGAAGGAGGAATGAATAACCTACATTGGTCACTAAGTCAAAGTGTCATCTAACCTTGATAAGTAGATTAAAGAAATCATTTTCAGCATCAGGCACATTTGGCTGATGCAGCAAACGCTGAACTTCAAGTAGTATAGTTTTGATTGTAAAAGCACTGCACCACCCATATGAAATATAATTTAAGCAATATAAGAAACTAGTTCAAATAAGTTCGACAACAATTATAAGTAATAATTACATGAACAAAATAGGTCTATCTTACAGTCTCTTGATAAAGAATCCCGATGCAGAGTGCTCCCGAATGATGGACATTTGGGTGGAAGAACCCAATTGGAAAGGCGCATCTTGGAGGCACCAAGGGATAGTCCTCAGAGAAGGAGATTGTCAGGGGGTAGTAACCATCTTCCCATTCAGTCTGCAGAAGAAATTTATTAATAGGAGGACGATGGTTAAACTCATATTGTGCTTGTTCTTCATGACTTACCCCTTCTTTACCGGGGACGATGCACTGCCACTTCAATAAATATCCCGATTCAGGCTTCGCAAAGAAACCCTACGCGGAGAAATTGAAAATACCAAAAACAAACAAGACGGAAAAACAAACTACAGTTAAGTTCATCAGTCCATTACAGATACATATGTATATACAACCATGTGACCGGTGCGCCATATGTACATACATGGGGATGGTTCTTGCGCCACGCCAAACGCTCCTCCTTCAACCGGCTACACGCCCGAGACATCATTATCTGAAAGACCAAACTTCCAAACTTCCAAATCATTGAGTCCAAACGCATATGTACACAAATGCAAAAGGACACAATCCATATACCAACATTGTTCTAAGTTGATTTCAGAAGATACAAATATATACAATATATATCATCTCGCATTGCTATATACATTTTTTCCAGCATTGACATCTTCTCGCATATAGGGTTTCAAATTCTTTTTAATGCTTCTCTCTACGCGCTTGATGTTTTCTGGTTCGGTGAAAAGGTACATCTCTTCATACTGATTATATTCCTCTTCATTATCTCCCACATTGTCAACCCCAACAATATTTTGCTTTCCAGAAACAACTACGTGCAACTTCTCAGTTTTTGGATCTTGAACATAAAAAACTTGTGCAACATTATCGGCGAGAACCCACAGGTCATCTTTGTAACCCACTTTATTCAAGTCTACCAGTGTCAGCCCGTAATTGTCCACTTTCAAACCATCAAGATGTTTGACCCATTGGCACTTAAATACGGGCATTACCATTCTTTCGCCATAATCGAGTTCCCATATTTCCTCTATGAACCCGAAGTATGTGGTCTTCTGCCCTTGTGAATCATAAGCCTCAATACGAACACCACTATTTTGTGCAACACTCTTACCGTCTTTTTCTTTAGTGTAAAATGTGTAACTATTGATGTCATATGCTTGCCATGATGTTACCAAAGAAGATGGTCCACAAGCTAACTTCTTCATTGTTGCCTCTTCTATAGTGTTTTCGTATGATATATTTTTGTCCATTAACCATTCAGTGAAACATCTTCTGTGCTCTTTCATGATCCAGTCCTCTTTGCGGTCTTGGTTTTTATCACGAAGCTCAATTTGGTGTTCCTCGATGTACGGCTCAGCTATTGCGAGCTGTTGTAGTACACCAAAATGTGCACGGTGTACATTCTTGTAATCTTGAACAATAAAAGTTTTCTTACCCACTTTGCCTTTTCCATGTAGTCTACCCTCATGTACCGGTATAGGCACACCTATCGATTTTCCATCTTTGATGTAATCAGCGCAACCCTCTATCACTTCTTCAGTGGTGTATCCTTCCATAATTGAACCCTCTGGGTGAGCACGGTTCCGCACATAACCTTTTAATACTCCTAAATATCTCTCCAACGAAAACATATGATGTAAATATAGTGGCCCCAATGCTTTTATCTGATCAAAAAGATGTATGATTAGGTGTACTTGCATATCAAAAAAGGTGGTGGGAAACACATCTCAAGCTTGCACATTGTCTCGACGATGTATGTTTTCAGATAGTCTAAATCTTCACGTGCTATCACCTTTTGCGATACTGCATTGAAGAAGTAACACAAACATGTGATGACAACTTTTATATGCTCAGGTTTGATTACTCTTATTGCAATGGCAAGGAAAACTGTCATCATCATGTGACAGTCGTGAGAATTATAACCGAATAAAGACAAGTCTTTCATCGAGACTAGTTTGCGGATATTGGATGAGAAACTTGTGGGCACTTTGATCCCACGCAAGCATTCGCAAATTGCTTTTTTCTCTTCTAGCGTCATGTTGTAGCTGGCTGGGGGAAGGTAATGCTTCTCGTTCGCCTTTTCTACTGGATGAAACTCTGGTCTCAAATCAAGATTTACTAGGTCCATACATGAATTTAATCCGTCCTTTGTTTTCCTCGGCATGTCCAGCAAGGTCCCAATGATGCTGTCAAATACATTCTTTGTAACGTGCATCAAATCAATACTATGGCAAAATTCCAGATTCTTCCAATACGGAAGATACTTGAAAAAAATTGATTGTTTCTTGAAAGCCATGTCAGTTGTATCATCCGAAGATGTACTTTTCTTTCTCTTAATTCCTTTACTCTTTTTTCCCTTACCGAAAGCAATATGAATGTTCTTGACCATTTCAAACACAAGTTTTCCACTGTAAGGTTTTGGTGCAGTATCTTTTTCGATTTTGTTATCAAATTGTTCTTTCATCTTCCTATGCTTGTGTGTATCTGTCAAGAACCGTCGATGTCTCATGTACACCGTCTTTCTGGATGAAGTGAGGTATAGAAATCCAGTTCTATCCACACACCTAACGCATCCTTTCTTCCCTTTCATTTGTCCCGATAATGTAAACGGTCCGGGATAATCATGCACGGTAACGAATATCATTGCTCTTAGCGTGAAATACTCCCGCTTGTACTCATCCCATGTACGTACCCCTTCATTCCACAATTTCGCCATATCTTCCATTAAAGGTTCCAAGAACACATCAATTTCGATGCCGGGTTGTTTCGGACCTTGGATAAGAACAGATAATAAGTTTTTTTTTCATTTTGTGACACAACCACGTCGGTAGGTTGTACATAGTTAAGACCACGGGCCATGTGCTGTGTATGCTCCTTTTTTCACCAAATGGATTCATTCCATCTGTACCCAAGGCAAACCTCACATTTCTGATTTCCTTCGCAAATTCTGGATACTGAATATCAAAATTTTTCCACTGCGTTGCATCACCAGGGTGTCGTATATGTTTTTCATTCTTCTTGCGTTGCTCGGAATGCCAACGCATAAGTTCAGCCTCCCTAGGGTTTGAGAACAAACGCTTCAAGCGATCAATTAACGGAAGGTACCACATCACCAATGCAGGAATTTTTCTCTTATTCTTCCCGTCTGCATCGCCAGAAGTATCATAATCGTCACCTTTAGGACCAATAATAAAACTTCTTATTCTTCTGAGTCTTTTTCATGTTGGTAACATACTGGTGATTGTAGTCCTTCTTGTATCTACTGACACCACAAATGGGGCATCTAGTTGCGAGCTCATGCTCTTTGCGATACAGAATACAATGGTTCACACAAGCGTGTATTTTTGTCACACCTAGTGCCATCGGGCAAAGAAGTTTCTTTGCTTTATAAGTTCTTCTGGGCAGTTTATTTGGATTTGGAAGAATTTCCACCAGAAGATTCAAAAGATCAGAGAAACTACAATCGGACCATCTGTGCGTAGCTTTCAACTTTAGTAGTTCTAAGACTGCACGCAATGTAGTAAACTCTTTATCACAACCGTTTGATTCATCATATAAAAGCTCTGTCGCCGCATTCTGCAATGTCTCCATTTTACTTAAACCTTTGCTTGCTCCCATAGAAGTCAGTACATATGGTTCAATGTGACGCAACATCTCCTCACAATCGAACTCATCATCATCATCACCAGCTTGATTGTCACTACCATCATCGATATGAACATTATCATCATCTGAGCCTCTCTCATCATCTTTATCCACATCATGTGTATCTAACTCACCATGCTCTGTCCATATTGTGTAGTTATTTTTGAAACCTGTTTTCACCAAATGAGATTGGATTACTATAGTATTCGTCCAAGCAATCTTATTTTCACAGTCGATACATGGACATAATATGTCATCTATCTTTTGCAACTTTGCATGTCTCTTGGATGCTTCAATAAAATTTGCAACATTATGAATGTACATAGGATCGGGTCTTGGCATGTTATACATCCACGCTCGACGGTCCATGCTTCAATAATAGAATTTTTGTCAGATTTACAAAATTTGGCCACAAATATTCTCTAAAGGTCTTCTATAAAATGAATTTACAGAGACATAACAAGTATGATTAGGGCGACTAATGTAGGAGACGGGCGACGTCTTGAGGCGGACGGAGTCAAAGGGGGAAACAGGCCCAACAGCATGGGCTAGGTCTGGGTGGGATCCGGTCCGTTATATTGGGAAACAGGCCCAGATGCATCTTATATATATTACAATAGCATCTGTTAATTAAACATCATATTCATGTCACATAATAGGTACAAAAAGGAAACAATCCATATAGTCCATACATCAATATACCAGAACACAATCCATACAGTCCTTACACATGCAAAAGGACAGAATCCATATACCAGAACACACAAAACTAACAACTTATCAGCTAATGAAAATATACAAAGAAAAAGTAAGGAAACTACATTTACCTTGCAGAGGCGTCAGCACGGTGGGGAGGCGTCAACACGGTGGGCTGGCTGGGTGGAGAAGTGGCGCTGCGGGGTTGAGCAGCGGCGCGGCAGTATGGGCTGGGCGGCGGAGCGGCGGAGCGGCGGCGCGGCGCAGGGGAAATTCAACAGCCTTGCGGCGTCAATATAAATTCTCCAGGGTTGCGTTTTGACTGCGGTGAGGGGTCCTTATATAGACATCGGTTTTTCACAGGCGGTTTTTAACTTTATCGCAGGCGGGTTTTACTTACCAACCGTCTGAGAAGATGTTTATTAATTAAGAAGTAAATATCTTCACAGGCTGTTGGTACTTAATAACCGCCTAAGAAGATTTTTACCTCAGGCGGGTATTACTTAACAACCGTCTGAGATAATGCCAACTGAACAAAATATTTTTAAAACTTGTATAGCTGTCATTGTAATGTTTTGGTAAATATCAAATTAATTTCTACTCACATATTATTCACATTTGTGTATCTCATAAAAAAAAGTTCCTTCACTCAAAATTGTTGGTATGAACATATTTGTATAATTTATACATGTATGAATTTTTTAAATTTTTTTAAAAGCACTCCAACATGTCAAACTTCAAATTATCCACCAGTATTCATTGACACTTGATTGAAATATGTACAAAACACAAGAAATATGTACAAGAACACTTGATTGAAATCCTAAAACTAAACTACAGCCCCGCCTCCTCCATCCTCTCCGCCAACTTCTCAAACCACGCCAAGCGGTCCTCCTCCGACTTGTTGTCGTCGTCGTAGTCGTCACCATGGTGGTGGTCGCCGTCATCGTCGCCGTCGTCGGAGGAAGACTCATCGTCGCTGTCGTCAGAGGATGACTTGTCGTCATCATCGTCATCATCATCGTCGTCGTCATCGTCGTCGTCCTCCTCCTCCTCCTCCTCCTCCTCCTCCTCCTCCTCCGGCGACGATGCAGCAGGAGAGTGGGTCGGCTGCTCCGGCTGAGCCGATTGCTCCGGCTGTACCGGTGGCTCCGGCTGCACCGGCAGTGGAACGCGCTGGTCGTCATTCACCCTCTCGGGGGAGCTGCAGCATATCCGCTTGCAGGGTGGCTGCCTCGGCGGGCTAGGTGGCGGAAGGTTGGCCATGGCTGTGGTGGTTCGTCGGCGCCGGGCTAGGAGAGGTGGAACGATGGAAGAAGAAGAAAGGAGTGCAAAAGTTCTGTGCTTGTACATAACCGACGACGCGCCTTATATATGGTCTGTGCGGAGTAGACGAGGGAGCGGTTCATTTCCCGCGCATTGAACTCTTTGCAGACCTCGTACGGCGCACAATTAAACCACTGTGGAAGACGATCTTCAGAGATCCTTCCGTCGCACGCGTCCCTGCACCACGACTTCTCAAGTTCTCCGCAGACCTCGTGCGGCGCGTCAGTTAATTAACACTTCTCAGGCCGTTAATTAACATATTGTAGTTTCAAAAATGTTTATCTCAGGCGGGTATTACTTACAAACCGCCTGAGAAAAAAAGAAGTAAAAATCTTCACAGACGGTTGGTACTCACCAACCGTCAAATAATATATTTATCTCTGACGGGTATTACTTAACAACCACCTGAGATAATTCCTGATACGGTTCTTCAGTTTCCTTATCCCTTGCTTCTTTTTTATTTAAATTCCAATATAAATACTCAAACATGTTTACATTCTGCAAATTGTGTTCAAATTCAATGATTCTTTCTTCTACATTTGTATAAAATTAACATCTACCAACTGAACAAAATATTTTGTTCATTGCGCATTGAACTCTTTGCAGACCTCGTGCGGCGCACAATTAAATCACTGTGGAAGACGATCTTCAGAGATCCTTCCGTCGCACGCGTCCCTGCACCACTGCTTCTTAACTTCTCCGCAGACCTCGTGCGGCGCGTCAGTTAATTAACATCTTCTCAGGCCGTTAATTAACATCTTGTAGTTTCAAAAATGTTTATCTCAGACGGTTATTACTTAACAACCGCCTGAGATAATGCCCGATACTGTTCTTCAGTTTCCTTATCCCTTGCTTCTTTTTTATTTAGATTCCAATATAAATACTCAAACATGTTTACATTCTGCAAATTGTGTTCAAATTTGATGATTCTTTCTTCTACATTTGTATAAAATTAACATCTACCAACTGAACAAAATATTTTGTTCATTGCGCATTGAACTCTTTGTAGACCTCGTGCGGTGCACAATTAAACCACTGTGGAAGAAGATCTTCAGAGATCCTTCCGTCGCACGCGTCCCTGCACCACGGCTTCTTAACTTCTCCGCAGACCTCATGCGGCGCGTCAGTTAATTAACATCTTGTCAGGCGGTTGGTACTTACCAACTGCCTGCGAATATATTTATCTTGGGGACGGGTGTTACTTAGCAACCGCCTGAGATAAGCCCATGGAGTTCCCCTTGCCGCACGATATTGCGGTCCTGATCGCGGAATGGGTCGCCACAACCTCCACCCAGCCCATGGACGACCTCTCCAGTCTGCGCGCCACCTGCAAGGCCATGCACGCGGCGTGCTGTGATCCCACCGTGGGCAGGCGCGTGGCGCTGGAGCGGGAGAGCAGCTGGGAGTGGTTCCAACGGCACGGGAACAGGAGCTACAACGCCCTCGTGGAGCGCCTGGCCAACATGGGCAACCCTCATGCATGCTACGTCACCGGGTTCGACCTCGTCTTCAACTACTGCCGCGCGCAGGCACAGCGGGGCACCCAGTTCCTTGCCCGGGCGGCTGCGAACGGCCACAAGGTGGCGGCCTACGTCCTCGCCATGCTCCGCTACGACGTCGATCGCAGGGACCGCGACGCCCTAGAGTATATCCGGCAGGTCGAAGGTGAGGCCCACGTCAGCGACAACACGGTCGGGTCCATCGCGATGAAGAGGACCAACAAGGAGTGTTGCCGGTGTTGGAATCAAGCCATGCAGAGGCTCGACGTTTTCGTGAGCTGGAGGTTACAGCGTAGGCCTCCTCCCGGACCGCCGCCGGTGGCGCTGCCCGACATTGACGATGACGTTTGCCGCTGCCCAACAGGGGGGAACCAGGGGCCTGCCCGCTGCGGCAGGCGAGGGTGGTCCGAGACTGTCTTGTGTACTGAGAACTGTAGGATTGAGCGCGGGTATGACCTGTTCTCCCAAAACGTGTTGTACTCTATGGGTTATATTAAAAATGTCCCCTGAAAAATAAATGAAAAAAGCATTATATTCATCAAGATAGAAAAATGAAAAATAGCATTTGTTGTATGTTTTTTATGTTCTGACCAATTTCAAAGGATTTATGAAGTGAAATTTAATGGTAACCTTTACTTATCAATAATATTACAAGAAAGTGGATTTTTGCCTTTTAAAGGACCACATTTAATCAAGAATATTAATTAAGAAGAAGTAAATATCTTCATAGACGGTTGGTACTTAACAACCGCCTGAAAATATATTTATCTCAAGCGGATATTACTTACCAACCGTCTGAGATAATGCCCGATACTGTTCTTCAGCTTCCTTATCCCTTGCTTCTTTTTTATTTAGATTCCAATATAAATACTCAAACATGTTTAGATTCTGCAAATTGTGTCCAAATTTGATGATTCTTTCTTCTACATTTGTATAAAAATAACATCTACCACCTGAACAAAATATTTTTAAAACTTGTATAGCTGACATTGTAATGTTTTGGTAAATATCAAATTAATTTCTACTCACATATTATTCACATTTGTGTATCTCATAAAAAAAAAGTTCCTTCACTCAAAATTGTTGGTATGAACATATTTGTATAATTTATACATGTATGAATTTTTTTAATTTTTTTAAAAGCATTCCAACATGTCAAACTTCAAATTATCCACCATTCTAACTAAATGCTCATATTCATATGAGGCATTCATCAAATTATGAACACACATTGATTCAAAAAAATTTAAAAATATGAAAAAATTCGTAGAGGTTGGTATGATGAGTAAAAATGTCCACTGAAAAAATAAATGAAAAAAGCATTATATTCATCAAGATAGAAAAATGAAAAATAGCATTTGTTGTATGTTTTTTATGTTCTGACCAATTTGAAAGGATTTATGAAGTGAAATTTAATGGTAACCTTTACTTATCAATAATATTACAAGAAAGTGGATTTTTGCCTTTTAAAGGACCACATTTAATCAAGAATATTAATTAAGAAGAAGTAAATATCTTCACAGGCGGTTGGTACTTAACAACTGCCTGAAAATATGTTTATCTCAGCCGGGTATTACTTAACAACCGCTTGAGATAATGCCCGATACTGTTCTTCAGTTTCCTTATCCCTTGCTTCTTTTTTATTTAGATTCCAATATAAATACTCAAACATGTTTAGATTCTGCAAATTGTGTCCAAATTCGATGATTCTTTCTTCTACATTTGTATAAAATTAACATCTACCACCTAAACAAAATATTTTTAAAACTTGTATAGCTGACATTGTAATGTTTTGGTAAATATCAAATTAATTTCTACTCACATATTATTCACATTTGTGTATCTCATAAAAAAAAGTTCATCCACTCAAAATTGTTGGTATGAACATATTTGTATAATTTATACATGTATGAATTTTTTTATTTTTTTTTAAAAGCATTCCAACATGTCAAACTTCAAATTATCCACCATTCTAACTAAATGCTCATATTCATATGAGGCATTCATCAAATTATGAACACACATTGATTCAAAAAAAATTTAAAAAATATGAAAAAATTCGTAGAGGTTGGTATGATGAGTAAAAATGTCCACTGAAAAAATAAATGAAAAAAGCATTATATTCATCAAGATAGAAAAATGAAAAATTGCATTTGTTGTATGTTTTTTATGTTCTGACCAATTTTAATGGATTTATGACGTGAAATTTAATGGTAACCTTTACTTATCAATAATATTACAAGAAAGTGGATTTTTGCCTTTTAAAGGACCACATTTAATCAAGAATATTAATTAAGAAGAAGTAAATATTTTCACAGGCGGTTGGTACTTAACAACCGCCTGAAAATATATTTATCTCAGGCGGGTATTACTTAACAACCGCCTGAGATAATGCCCGATACTATTCTTCAGTTTCCTTATCCCTTGCTTCTTTTTTATTTAGATTCCAATATAAATACTCAAACATGTTTAGATTCTGCAAATTGTGTCCAAATTCGATGATTCTTTCTTCTACATTTGTATAAAATTAACATAGATGAACAAAGATAGATTTCATTCATTAACAATATTTACAAAACAGAAGCAACAAAAAACAACAAAAAGAAAAACTAATTAAATCCTACTCCTACTCCTCTTCCTCCTCCTCCACCTCCTCCTCCTCGTCCTCCGGCGGCGACTCCGGCACCGGTGCAACAGGAGACAGGGCCGGCTGCACCGGCTGCACCGGCTGCAACCGGTGGTGCAACCCCGAGGTTGCTAGACGTCGCCTCCACCAGCGTTCTACGGCCCTCGGGGCCAAGAACCTGGGCCATCGTCGCGAACAGAATGTCGAGACGATCAGCCACCCCCGTGAGGGCGTAGAGGTAGTGGCCCATGGTACCCATTCCAGTATACTCTGGAAGGGCACCCAGCCCCAAGGCACTCATGGCGCGAGACGTATTGTTGTACTCCTCTCGCGCCATGAGGAGGCGCTGCTCGGTGTTGATCTTCTCGGGGGAGCTGCAACATAGTTTCTTGCAAGGTGGCTCCCTCGGAGGGTTTGGCGGCGGAAGGTCGGCCATAGTGGTGTTGGGTCGTCGGAGCAGAGGAAGACGAAGAAAACAAGAGGATTCAAAGTGAGCGATGCGCTTGTGAGCGATAGCGCGTCTTTAAGGCCGCGCGGAGTGGAAAAGAAAGGTCGCGCCTTGGGGAAAAGAAAGGTCGTGCACGGTTGGTGAGGGGTCTTTATGTAGGCGTTCATCAAATTAAGAAGAAGTAAATATCTTCACAGGCCCATGTTTAACTCAGGCGGGTGTTACTAACCAACTGTCTGAGATAATTGTATCTTCTCAGGCGGTTGGTAAGTAAAATCCGACTGAGGTAACAATCTTCTTAGACGGTCGGTACTTAAAATCTGCCTGAGAAAATGTGAGTCTATATATACCCCTCGGCAGCATTGGAAAAACCTAACCCGAGCGAAACACTTAGACGCCATTAGGCTGCCAAAATTTCGTTTGCCGCCAAGTGTTCGCCCTCGTCACTTCCAGGTACGCCGCCGAGCTTCGCCGTCACCGAGCTTCGCCGTCGCTGCCGAGCTTCGCCCTCCTCACTTCCAGGTACACCGAGCGAAGCCATTTCCGTCGCCGCC
The DNA here is from genome assembly GCA_036927565.1 of Tuctoria greenei. Taxonomy (NCBI): domain Eukaryota; kingdom Viridiplantae; phylum Streptophyta; class Magnoliopsida; order Poales; family Poaceae; genus Tuctoria; species Tuctoria greenei. The sequence continues at coordinate 188,116,527 of JAYESD010000006.1, forward strand.
GAGCTTCAAGGTAAATCCTAAACCCATCGACCTTCCATCCTCCTTCGCCGTGCTGCCTCCCTCCCCGCCCTCGCTGCCGCCTTGCATATCCTTGGTTAGGGTTCGGAAATTAGAAAATGGTAGGCATCCTTGGTTAGGGTTCGGTGGAATTCGAAAAACTGTCAAGTTCGGTGACATCTTTGGTTAGGGTTCGGTGGGGCAAGATTTATGTGGATGATTATATCACGATAAATTGGTAGTTGGTTTTGTGTGTCTGAAACTGTGAAATCAGTAGCATTTCATCTTCTGGTAGTTTGCAGAGATAAAACTGTCAAGTTCGAATGAATAGGAGTTACTCCCTTCGTCGTGGATGGTTATATCACGATAAATTGGTAGTTGGTTCTGTGTGTCTGAAACTGTTATGACACATTAGTGGTAAACATGATTCTAGACTCTAGTAACAGCAGTATATTCCCTATTTCTGTCATCGGCCTTGCATATGCCACATAATTCTCTATTAGGGGCGAGATTTAGCTATATTTGGTTAAGTTGACCAAATTTGGCTAATTTTGGCTAAGTTACATTAGATATAGTTATACTTGACTAATTTTGACTAAGTTATGCTATATTTAGCTATATTTGGCTACTTTTGCTTAGAGTTAGCTATGCTAGACTAAGTTTGGCTAAGTTTGCTTTTATTTCTCTAAGTTTCATTTGAGCAATTGTAGCTAATCTGTGCTACCAAAGATGTCTGCACTTGTGGCTCCATCAGCTTCATTTGAGCAATTGTACCTAATCTGAGCTACCAAAGTTATGCTATATTTAGCTCTGAAGCCAAACAAGTTGCTGGCCAACTCATTTGTGATGCCAGGAGCATCCCCACCACCATATCTAGGTACCACTAGGTGTGGCGATGGAGTCTGAGCATATGATGCCGATCTCTATGATACAAGAATTTAGTTAGACCTATATAACTTCAAAAATGTGTTTTGGCTAAATTTACTTAATTGAGCCAAAATTGAGAAAATTTGTTTAAAATATGACCAAATTTAGTTATGCCATTTATTAGATTTTTTGTCTTATTATATCTAGCATGGAAAGCCTTAAGAAGACTGGTCCTGATAGTAACAACAAAGAAGACAATATGGAGTTTACTGACTCCAGCAGTTCAGGCTCCTATCACAGTCCTTCGGATCCTTTTCTGAATATAAAAATTAAAAAGACTTCAGTGGATCTAGACCCGGAATATGATCCTATCGACGAGGTATGGATCACGAATCTTAACTTCAGTAGTTCAAGTTAATGTTGGTTGTCAAGTATACGAAGTCTTATAATTTTTTTCTGCCTAGATTAATCTCGAAGACAATGAGGTGACATCGGCTCCTAAAACCGCAGAAGGTTCTCCAATGGATGAATCCTCAGCTTCACTCAAGCGGAAACGAGGGCAACGAGGTCCCAATAAGGGTCCATTGGACCGCATCATGTACATAACAAGGGTCGGTCCAGGTGGGCTTCCCCAAGAACCACTGGATTCAGTTACCAAGTACCGTAATGCATGCGGTTTTCTTGTTAGGGAGGTTGTGCCGATCACAACCGAGAATTGGAGGAAATTACCCGAGCAGACCAAGAATGAGTTGTGGGAAAAGATAAAGAAACAATTCAAGTTCCCGAAAGGCACAAAAGAAGCTGTAAAGAAAGCAACATTGGTCTCTTGCGGCAAGAAGTTTCGATGCTGGAAGAGTGAAATGAATGTTTATGTTAAGGCCGATAAGGTCCCTAGCCCGAGGAAGATGGGAAAAATCACACAAGCTCAATGGCGGGAGTTTGTTCGTCAAAAGAGCACACCTGATGCTAAAGATCTAAGTGCAACTAGGTCAGAGCTTGCAAAAAAGAACAAATACCATCATCGCTTGGGGTCTGCCGGATATGCCCCCAAAGTCCAGAAATGGAATAAGATAATAGACGAAATTCTTAGTAAGGGCAATCCTCACCCATTAGAAGGGTGCGATGAGCGAACTCAACGCTGGGTCTTTGCTCGGTCAGGTTTGACCAGCGAGGGCAAACTTGAAAAGCCCGACTCTCTGAATGAAGTAGAGGATAAAATGAAAGAACTAATTGAAAAGCAACAGAAGGGTCTCTTCAAGCCGAAGAGGGAGAGTGACCAACTTACCGCTATCTTAGGAAACCCTGAACACAACGGACGGGTTCGAGCGGTCTCTTCTCAAATGTCTTGGCTAGATGGTTTCCCTAAAGATAAAGACACATATAGAAGACGTGATAAGTTTAAGAAAACACTTGATGAAACGATTGCTCAAAAGGTCAAATAAAATATGCAAGAAATAATGGAACAACATAGACAATTAGGACAATTAGTGGCACCGAGTACAATGATGGTTCCGATGCAAAAGGAGCAATTAGTATCTCCAACTGCCTACCCTAGCAGCGTTTGTTCCGTGCCAGGCTTAGGGTCAGCCCATAAGTTCCCTGTCGATGATATTGCTAACGACAAATCTTGTCGTCTTCTTGTCCCGATAGGCAGAGCAGGGAATAAAACCAAACATGTTGCCACTGCTATGGCAAAGCCTGATCGTGACTTCAACGAGAATCCACTTCCGTTGTATTATTATATGGTGCAAGTTCTTCAGATCATTGATAATGATTATGAAGATTATGAAATAGACCACGTCACACCTGAGGGGATCGCGACTCTGGGGCAGGCTGTCAACCAATTAATCCTTTGGCACCGACGCGATATCGTGTTGGACGATGAGCCAATTTCTAGCCCCGTCGCATCTCCAAATACTGCAACCCCATCTTCTAAGGCGAAAGTGCATGAAGATCCACTCCCAGTCCGGGAAGATCCACTCCCCCTATGTCTAAGCAAGGATGATATCCAAGAGCAACAAGTTGGACAACAACTTCAAGCAGTACCAGAGCAAGCTGTTGCTAGTAAAGAGCAACTAGTTGAGCAACAGCTTGAAGTAGTACTAGAGCTAGCTGCTGGGAGTAAAGAGCAATCAGTTGAACAACAGGTTCAACAACAAGCCAGTGTCCAACTTCCGACGACTACTCCTCGATCATCAGTGCCTGTCAGAGTTAGCTCATACGAAAATAAGAAACCTTCATCAGATGTGTCAAAGTATTTGGAAGCTATGAAGGAAAATATTAGAAAATCGAGTGCATCTCATTCTTCTCATGAGCTAGCATTAGAAGATATCGAGGAGTGGTAAGAAGACTGTGTCATGTATAATCGGCGGACGGCTTTAGTTAAACCAGGAGTTCCAATATACAAGCTTGAGGATGTTCCTCCTAAATTTGAGAATGGGAAGCCGTTCATGACATCCGTACAACTTAGCAAATAACCCATCCAGCTCAGAAGAATGCATGAGTGGTACATCACTGCCAGCACAAAATTTGGTCTTAATTGCGTCACATTTCGTATTCCAAAAGAAGCATTCTGGAGCACTGGAGTAGATAAACGAGTCATTTTATTTGAAGAGCTGCTTTCCCTTTTCCATCGGGGCATGCTAGATATCAACCTGCTGCTCGTCTGGTGCTTGTAAGTGCTCTAATATTTTGTATTTGCTTTTCTTACTACACGCATACGCATTTCATGAGATTATAACAATTCTGGACTTCTTCAATAGGATGCAATACATGGATAATGTAAAGTTGGCATGCAAGACAGGTATCCTTGACCCTACTAGGATTGCAAAGTCGCTATTCGACGTCCAGGCGAATCGAGAATCAAGCCAGTACAAACACATGAAAAAAAAAGATTTTGAAAGAGCAATTGCAAAACTTAAGAAGGATAGAAAGGCAGAAGTTGCAGCTTACATAGGACATGCAATGTTGAACTTTGTCAGAGACGGCAAGGACCTCGTAAAGGCTCCGTACCACTTCGAGTAAGTTTGACACATGACATTGAAATAGCAATTATTGGTAATTTTTAACACGTGTGTTTGTATGTTTGCAGTAATCACTACATAATGATCTTCATCAAGCCAACGCAGGGAATGGCAACAGTCTTGGACTTGGCCGATTACCCACCAGATCATTACAAAGATTTCCTTTCCATTTTGAAAAAGTACGTTTATTCAATAATTTTAATTTACGCACATTTAGAATGTGTTGACAAGTTTTATATGACATTTCTTGTATTACAGCGCTTGGCAGTTTTACACGGAGCTTGACGATCAGAGACCTCCTAATACGAATGCATTGGACATTAAAATGTATTATGCTTGTCTGAAGCAGCCTGCTGGGAGTGTCTTATGCGGGTATTATATATGCGAGCATCTTCGGACCGCCACCGTATATAGAGTCAATCGTGAGGATGTAAGTTATCCTTAATGTTGTTACCTTATTTTCTTACTTTTGTGTTTCATTTTCATTGTAACTAGCATAGTTTAATGCTTATATTCTCTGCTGTTCAATATTACCAGAAACATTATTTTCATATTTTGATTACAACTTCAAAATTCAATTGCTCATAGTACAACTGCTCCAAAAATACCTACTAAATTCTTGTATACTCTCACTTTGATCTATACTTTGAGATTGTTCAAACGAACACATTCTAAACCTTGTTATGTGTTATATTGCAGCACAAGAAGAATCTGAACGAAGAATGGCTGGTTTGTAGAAGTATTCCTGATGGTGGAGCCGACAGGATTGCTTCTGAACTGTGTCAGTTCATTCGTCGCAAAATTTTGCACAAAAAGGGGAAGTTCTTTGATAAGAATGGTTCAGCAGCTGATGTGTCAGAACTTTGCGACTATGCCAATATAAACAGTTTTTAGTGAAAACTTGTAAACTTTGAGATGAATTGTATCTGTAACTTGTACATATGTATATTGTTTTAGTGAAATTGACTTCTGTGATGATAATATTGTTGACTTTTGTTCTGTGATGAAATTGTTGTTTTTTGTTCTGTGATTATATTGAATTGACCTGGAAATTAGAAGTAACAACAGTAGTACTGCATGACTGTGAAAAACAATTATCACAAGCGGCTAGATACAAGTAAAGAAACATCTGTGATAACCTAATTTTCACAGGCAGTGTCTGTTATGGTAGAAACCGGCTGCGTTAAAGGGTCTTCACAGACGGTTGATATAGGTAAACTTCGTCTGTGATAATACCATTATCATAGACGGTTAGTTATGCTTCAATAACCGTCTGTAAAGACACGTTATCATTGACGGTTAGTTATGCTTCAATACCCGTCTGTGAAGACACATTATCATAGACGGTTAGTTATGCTTCAAAATCCGCCTGTGAAGACACATTATCATAGACGGTTAGTTATGCTTCAAAACCCGCCTGTGAAGACACATTATCATTGGCAGTTAGTTATGCTTCAATACCCGTCTGTGAAGACTCATTATCATAAGCAGTTAGTTATGCTTCAATAACCGTCTGTGATAAGACATTTATCACATGCGGTTATATATGCTGCACGACCCGCCTGTGATAAAGTATTTTCACAGGCAGCTATTATAAGTAAAGAACCGCCTATGATAACCTGTCTTCACAGGCGGCTAGCCTTAGTGAAGAACTGCCTATGATAATGTGTCTTCACAGGCGGTTTCACTTCTCCACCTGTGAAATTGCGGATTATCACAGACTCTTCATTTCAGGCGGTTTTAAAAGCCATCTGTGATAATAGGTTTGGAGCCGCCTGTGATGAGGCTTATTGTAGCAGTGTCTTAGTCATCATACCAACCTTTATGAATATTTTTCAGATTTTTTAAAATTTTTTTGAATCAATGTGTGTTCAAAATTTGATGTATGCCTCATATGTATATGAACATTTGGTTAGAATGATGGACAATGATATGTTGGAATGCTTTAAAAAATTAGCAAAATTCATACATGTATAAATAAGACAAATATGTTCATACAAACAGATTTCAGTGAAAGATCCTTTTTTTGGATGATACAAAAATGTGAATAATATGTGAGTATAAATTAATTTGATATTTATCAAAACATTATAATGTTAGCTATACAAGTTTTAAAATATTTGGTCCTGGTGGTACATGTTAATGTTTGCAAAATATAGAAGAATGAATCATCGAATTTGGACTCAATTTGCAGAATCTATACATGTTTGAGTATTTATATTGGAATGTAAATAAAAAAGAAGTAAGAGAAAAGAAAATTGAAGAACAAGCTCGGGTCATTATCGCAGGTGGTTGATTAGTGAAGAACCGCCTGTGAAGCAATTAAAAACTGTCTACAAAAACTGCCTAAGCTTTATTAATTTTTATCAGAGGCGGTTGTTTCGTGAAAAACAGCCTGTGAAAACCGAAGCCTATATAAAGGACCCCTCGAAGACCACAGAAAACCTAACCCGAAAGATTTTCCATCGACGCCGCCAAGCTGCCAAAATTTTCCACTGTGCACGGGCCGATACTGCATTCATCAGTTGATCAAGCTTCGAACGGAGAAAAGGTTAGAAGAGATTTCTTCTTCACTGTTATAATTTCAATTTGTTGTCCTATTTTCAGGTTCGCTTTTTTGAGTTTGCATACGCCTCCAGCCCCCCCCCCCCCCCCCCTCTTGCCACCCACTTGAGATTTGTAGTAGGTTTGAAGGATTAAAGGTTGAAGGATGTGGTTGAGTCTCCCCTTGAGCTCACCCATGAATTTTATAGAAGAAGTAGATTTGAAGGATTAAAGGTTGAAGATGAATACAAGCACATCACTTGTTCGATGAAATGTTTCAATGAATAAGCCTAACTTCAAAAATCTATTATGGCCACTGAGAAGCTGAGAAAATTATGATACAAATTTTCTTGGAACCCTTATGAATAGGCCTACATGACACCAGTATTCACTCATATGATACAAACTTGTTATGTCTTTGTAAATTCATTTTATAGAAGACCTTTAGAGAATATATGTGGCCAAATTTTGTAAATCTTACAAAAATTCTATTATTGAAGCATGGACCATCGAGTTTGGATGTATAACATGCCAAGACCCGATCCTATGTACATTCATAATATTGCAAATTTTATTGAAGCATCCAAGAGACATGCAAAGTTGCAAAAGATAGATGACATATTATGTCTATGTATCGACTGCGAAAATAAGATTGCTTGGATAGATACTATAGTAATACAATCTCATTTGGTGAAAAGAGGTTTCAAAAAAAAGTACACAATATGGACAGAGCATGGTGAGTTAGATACACATGAAGTGGATAGAGATTATGAGAGAGGTTCAGATGACAATAATGTTCATATCGATGATGGTAGTGACAATCAAGATGGTAATGATGATGTCGGAGGATGATTCCGGCAATTCTCCTAGTACTACCTTTGGTAGCCCGCGGAGTTTCTTAGTTCGGTTGTGGGCGCGCGGAGATACAACAAGATGGCGATTTGACACGAGGATTTCGTGGTTCGGGTCGCCTGAGCGTAATACCCTACTCCACGGGTGTGTGTTGTTGTTGTATTGAGCGTCTGAGTGCTTGTGTGTAAGAGAGGGCAAAAGAAAAGTCCCCATGTGTATCGCTCGATTAGTCCTTTTATAGTACAAGGACTGGCCGTTACATCGTTAGCCTGGCCTGACATGTGGCTCTAGCGGTTACTGATGCTTAATACACAATTAATGTATTCAATTCCCCTTAACAGCTAGGTAACGCGCCTCAATAGCGGCGTTACTGGTATTAAGAGTCCTCCGATTGTGTGTCATTAAGACAGCATTAATGACACATAATTAGGTCTTGGAGTCTTTAATGTTCCTTGAAGGTCCAAACCGTTGGAGGTCCACCAATCTGCCTGTTGTTGTTGAAGGTTCGGCGGTTGGACGCGTGGCAGCTCTGGAGCTTACTGTCTTGGACGAGTAGGTTTGGTGCTGTTGCACACGTGTCGGTACCGTAGCTTCCCTCTGTCATGGGTTAGGTCCGGGGGTGTCACATAGGTATCTAGTATGGAGCTTTCCCATGTATGGAATGTAGCTTCGGTTTTATGATACACGTGGCTTCACTGGGACTAACCATAGAAGGGAGGCATGTCTGGTTCCGTGTGACACGTGAGGCCTTCGAAGGTCTTCAACTCAGATAGGTGTAATTCCTTTGCACTCTTCGCAGTTCCAAGGGGTATCTGGTACGCAGGGTACCGACAGTGGCCCCCTGGGCCCACCTCTGGAAGAGACCTTTTGGTTTAAGTTATTCTGCCGGAGGTGGGTCCACCTTACGATTTCTGCGTTGTGTCTTCAAGGGTCTTTGGATGTGCTGTTGAGGTGGTGGTTCGCAGTTAAACCATCGTTGTGTTGCATCTTCAGGATGCGGCAGGTGAGATCTGCGCGTGCGGATCTCACACAATTGAAGGTCACCGGTTCCCAATATGAAAACCGTATCGGTTCCGCGCACCCTGTCAGGCAGCCGCCCTCGGGTTTCCCGCCTCTCATGATGACAACTGTTCGCCTGGGGTAAGGACCTCGACTTGATCGTCTGGGTGGCCTTGGGCCCCCTTGTCATTGGCAGGGTGAGGTTTTTGAACTGTATCCTTTTCCCTTCTGCGGTTTCCATCCAAGTGTTGCGGGGGCTTACTTAAGAAGGAAAGTGCGCACCATTTGGGGATTCCTTACACCTTCATTTAAACTTGCGATCAATCCTCCAAACTTTTGCTTGCTTTTCCTCTCTCGCCCCGCCGTGCTGCGATGGAGTTTGGTCTCCGCAAGAGCCGTCTCACGACCGACGGCGATTTGAAGAAAGTTCAGACCTACATGGGGTGGTCCAGCGACTCCTTCAACCACCTGGTCCGCGCTGGCAAGCTCCCATTCAAGAAGGAGTGCGCCAGCGACATGGTGTACTTTTCTTCGTACACCATGGTGGAACTGATCCCACCTTTCTCGACTTTTCTCTTGATGCTATTAGACTTCTATGGTTTGCAGTTGTACCACCTTGGCCCCCACTCCATTCTTCTCGTGTCCACATTCGTCCACTTCTGCGAGATGTGGGTGGGTATTCCCCCCTGCGTCGAGCTTTTCCATACCTTATTCACCATCCACACTACCGGCAAGAGTGACGAGTATCTTGGATTCTAATATTTTGTGAAGCACAAGAAATGTTCCTACAAGTACTTGAGGTCGTTCCCTGACGACAAGTGGGACGACTAGAAGAAGGATTGGATTGTTGTCATGGCAGAGGAGCATGAGAAGCTGGAGCTGCCTGAAGGTCTTCCCAATGTTGACACAGACGCCTGGAGCGAGGCTCCGGTGCTGTCGGAGGCCTTCAAACCTGCCGTGACCAGGATCCGCCAATGCGTGGAAGGAGGAGTGACTCCCCAGGCAGTCTTTTGCAACTTCCTGGTCAACAGGTGGGCTCCGCTGAAGAAGAGGGAGAATCTCTCTTGTGCCCTCAATAGCGTGATGGACGATGACCGGATTGAAACTAGTTTGAATTCCAATTTGGATGGTGCCGCTTTGGAGCTTCATCTCGTGAAGTTCCAGCACGGCATCGATGTCGAGGGCGACGACTTGACTCCGCCGGCGGCTTTTCTCCCTCTGAACATGGAGGCAGAGTTCAGCAGGGAGCTCCGACAGAAGATGCTGGTGCTTGACGACCTCGGTGAAGTTGAGAGGCATCTGACCACCAGGTTGGCGATCCCCGGAGCTTCCGAGGGTGGCTCTGCTTCCGCCCTGAGACAGAGGGCTGAAGTCATTGGCAAGGGCAAGGAGTTGGCCAAGCCCTCCAGCCGAAAGAGGAAGTTGAAGCACTCTGACGGGAGGCCCGTTAGACCTGCTCCTTCCACGACGGCTCCTTCTACCCGGCGAGGGAGGTCTTCGACAGCGATGACAACTCCAGCATCGATGTCTCCCTGGGGCGCCAACTCCGGCCGTGTGGCTCCGGCTCTGAGGCCAGCTAAGGGATCCAGGACTGAGGGTCCTTCCCAGTCAATAAAGGCCCCAACCGAATCACCACTGACGGCGGTAGAAAGCTCTGAAGAGCCTTCCGGATCTACTACTCCAGTTGCGACTGGGTCGGGCTCTGAGCGCCTGACGAAGAGATTCTACGCTAGCTGGAGCGGAAGTCTCCTAAGGTAAATTTGCTTTTTTACCTCAGTTGATTATTTTTTTGTAATCAAATTTTGAGTATATTTGGCCTTCATCCACAGGGTCTCCAAAAAAGGGACCGAAGCTCTGGTTCTTGTGACAGCAGCTGATGCTGTGCAGACGGAGGTTCCAGCTCCAGTTCTAGCGCCGCCCTAGGTGGTAACTGAGGTTTCGGTAGCTACAGCACCAACTATCGAGGTTCTGGACCTCAATTCATCTCCCAAAGTTCTCGTGGTAGCGCCAGACCATGGGAATGAAGATGTACCAGCGGCGCCAGTTCCGAAGGTTGAAGCTCCGATTTTGGATGCTGTGATAATGGATGCTCCGGCCTCAAAGCCGGAGGTAGCTGCAGTTCCGTCCTTAGAGCCGAATGTTACTGAAGACACGACGACGGAGCCGGTGGTTGATGAAGTTCTGGCGCCTGAGCCAGTTGTCGAGGAGGTGCCGGTGCCCGAACCGGTGGATGTTGAAGCACTAGCGCCTGAAACAGCGGTGGAGGAGGCACTAGCGTCGGAGTCAGAAGTGGCCTCAGCTCCAGTCGAATCTTCAACGCCTGCCCCAGAGGTGGTGGTTCCGGAGTTACCCACGCCTGAGCCAGGGTGCAAAGACGAAGCGACCGGTCCTCTGCTTGAAGGATCAGCTACTGACGACCTGGCGGCGGGCCCTTCGGAGTCGACTCCGGAGGTAGAAGCTCCCATTGCCGGACCTTCCTCAGCGGCGACCGAGGCTATCCCGGAGGGCGGCCCTAGCACCGCGGAAGCTTAGGGGACCGCTCTTATATGGATAATCCACTGGAGTCAGCGGAGAGGACCCCGGCAGGTCTGGAGCCAATCCCCCTTTCGTTATCCATCAACAATGCCTGCTCCAGCCTTCGTCAGGTCCACTTGGCCTTTTATCATGACAGCAAGGACCTCGAGGAGGAGCGCCAAACCCTTAGGAGGTGGCGCAACCGGCTCCAATTCGAGACCAAGCTGGCGCAAACAAGGCCGGCCAACAACAAGGAGTGGGTCAAGAGGGAGAAGGCCCGAATGGAGTACTGGGGCCAGCTGCTGGACGAGAGGGAAAGCATGGTGCAATCCCTTGACAACCAGTCCTGGGCTATACACGAACAGGCTGTGGCTACTAATGAAGCAGCGAAAGATCGCCAGGAGAAGCTCAGCACTATCCACGAGAGTCTCGTCAACCGTCGGGAGGCTCTTGAGGAGCGGGAGAAAAAGCTCAAAGATGAAGAGCAAAAACTCCTGGAGCTGAGGGATGACCTCATGAAGAGGGAATAGGAGCTCGCCCAGAGGTTAGCACTGGGTGACAAGAGCCTCGTAGAGCGCACCAAGAAGCTGGAGGAGCTCTGCGAGAGCGAGGAGAAGAAGGCCTGGCAGCAGGACCTCACCAAGAGGGAGAATGAAGTCGCTGCTAGGGAGAAGAAGGTGCGGGGCTGGGAGAGAGACCTGGTTGACCGCCAGAACAAGATCCATGTCTGGGAAGAGGAGCTTGCCAACCTCGAAAAGCAAGTTGCTAAAAGGATTCAGCAGCACGCCAAAGAGGTTGAGCGCCTTGCTCGGGAGGGTTCGGAGCTTGCGGCGACCAAGAGGTCCTTGGAAGAGATGCGAGGCTCAAGGGCTGCAGAGTCCCAACAAGTATTGGACTTCTTGGGCAAAGCCAATTACGCGCTGACGCCTCTGGGCTTTAGTCCCGTGTGTCCGGACGATTCAGAGTCAGAGCTGGACCATGCATTGAAGGCGTTGAGCTCGGCTGGCAACAAAATCAACAAGATGGGCGATGTCATCGTGGATCAGTTGGAGACTGAAGGAAAATCCCTTGCGCAGAACGTCGCAGAGTACATGATGATGTGCTACACAAGCCAGGATCCTCATTCTCACTAGATCCGGTGCTTGAAGGTCCCATCGATGGAGAGGGAGATGTCGCGAAGGCCAGCGTGTCGGAGGTTGCCCAGAAGGTTGCCTCTTTCTTCCGTAGGATTTAGGACTTTCTCCTTGTGCTCCCACTTGTATCTTCTCTTCTTTTCTCCAATTTTGTAATCTCTTGTCCTGAGATGAATGAAATCCAAGAAATTTATGAATTTCATTTTTTGTTTTCGTCTTCAAGCTTTGTCTCACTTGGCCCTCTGGTAGATGTACACAATTTGATTGCGAACATGTACCAAAAGGATATAGCATTTTGTGGAAGACTTGCGTGCTTCGAACTTGTAGAATATAGGTTTGAAGTCATCGACAGCAGGTCCCCCTGAGGTTGTCGGAGCTTAGTAGCTCCGGCTTCGACCATTGTCAACACGTAGAGCATCAACAGTTGGTCCTCTGGGGTTTGTCAGAGCTTAGTAGCTCCGGCAGTGACCACCGTCAATACGTAGAGCGTCGACAGCAGACCCCATTGGGGTGTCCTTCTACCTTCTTTTCTTCACGTTGATGGCTGGCTCCCTGGACTTACCGGAACTTGATAGCTCTGGTGACACCTACTATCAATATTTAAAACATCGACAACGGGCCACCTTAGGGGATGTCGGAGCTTTGATAGCTCCGACATCATCCACCATCATCATGAGATTTTTATTTTTCCTGCACACTGAAGTCAAGAAAAATAATGAAATCCATTTCTTATCTATAACTCGTTTGCGGCTTACTATTCCCGACAGAAATTTTTAGGTCGACAGCAATTCTATATACAATCAAGTGCATTTGCTTATTTTCTCCAGGTCCGATTTTTTTCTGGACTCACCTTACTCAGTCCTACTGGAGTGTAGGTAGAGTGGCGTACTTGGGGTGCAGGACCAGGCTAAGTCGATAGCACAATCCGAACCTAGATTGGCTTGGCGTTCAGGCGAGTAGGCCATTCAACAATGTTAAGACCCGAAAGAATTAACAAAGCAACTTGAATTATATATGAATTGTTCGAGCTAAAGTTTCTTGAGAATCGCACAACTTTGTTATAGACAAGAAAGAGAAAAATAAAAAAGAATGAACCTGTACAAAATAAATGCACGTGGAACCTGTTTTCACATAATGATGTCTTTCATTATAGGTCCGGGGTACAGAGGAAACAAGTACACTATTAGGGTACGAAACTAGGCTGAGTGTGTTGCATTTCTTGTTTCACCCAAGGTAACTAGCTACACTTTTAGTTCTGAGACTGTGTCAAGTGTTGCTTGAACCTTGCAGACCTTTCGGGAAAGGTCGGCCGTTCTCCCGGAGGAGCTACCTGACTCTGTACAATGATGTTATAACATACATCATATGTAATTATAGACTCACCTCCGTGATATTAAGCGTAGAACTTACGGAGGTTCTCAATGTTCCAAGGATTAGGGAGCGGTGTCCCATCCTCGGTTGCCAAGCGAACGCTCTGGGACGGGATACTTTGATCACTCGAAAGGGTCCTTCCCAGCTAATGGAAAGTTTGTTTAACCCTTCTCGAGTTTGTATTCTCCATAGCGCCAGATCGCCTTCCTCGAGCTGTCGGTTATGCACATGCCTTTGGTGATAGCGCCGGAGCGCTTGGCGGTATCGTGCGTTTCGAACAGCTGCTCAACACCTTCCCTCTTCAACGAGGTCAAGGTCTTCACGCCGGAGCTGGTCCTGCGTGGCTTCGTTGAAGGTCCGGACCCGGAGTGACCCCAAGGTGATTTCTGGAGGAAGGACTGCTTTAGCTCCGTACACCAGGAACAAGGGTGTCTCTCCAGTTGACCGGTTTGGAGTTGTCCGGTTTGCCCACAGGGTGGGCGGAAGCTCTTCAATCCAGTTGGTTCCATCTTTTTTCAGGCGCTCATATGTGCGCGTCTTGAGTCCTTTTAGGATTTCTGCGTTTGCTCTCTCAGCTTGGCCATTGCTTGCCGGGTGAGCTACGGAAGCGTAGCTGACATTAATGTCGAGGTCTTCACAATATCCTTGGAATGCAGAGCTTGTAAATTGGGTCCCATTGTAAGTTATGATCTTGTTTGGGACTCCAAATCTGCATACTATGGACTGCAAGAAATTGATAGTTGATTTCTTGATAATTGTCACAACTGGAGTTTCTTCTGGCCACTTGATGAACTTGTCAATGGTGACATACAGGAACTTGTAACCTCCGACGGCTCTTGGGAAAGGTCCCAAGATATCCATCCCCCACACAGCGAATGGCCGTGTAGGAGGTATCATTTGTAGGGGTTGAGCTGGTGTGTTAATTTGCTTCACATGAAACTGGCATGCTTTGCATTTCTTCACGAGCTGACTTGCATCTTGGAGCGTTGTAGGCCAGTAGAAGCCATGCCAGAAGGCTTTACCGACCAGCGTGCGGGAAGACGTGTGGTTCCCACACTTGCCTCCATGGATTTCTGCAAGGAGCTCGCAGCCTTCTTCCCTTGTGATGCACCGCATTAGGACGCTGTTGGCACCGTGCCGGTAGAGATCCCCTTCTACTAGCGTGTATCTTTTAGCCAATCTGACTATCCGGTCAGCGGATACATCATCGTCAGGAAGGATATTGTCTTTCAAGTAGCTCTGGATCTCCGAGATCCATGCATCAGATATTGCTTGAGCATTTGAGACTTGCGTACTGGGTTGCTCGGAGCTTCCGACAGCACCTACGACCCTTGATGGCTGCCATGGTAATAGGGCCATCGGGACCGACAGCTTTGGGATGCTAGTCTCGCCCCCTTCACTCAGTTCGGCAGGCTGAGCTGTGGGTTTTGACAACCTCCGGACGAAGGTTCCGTCAGGAGCCAGAGCTCCGGTTGACGCTTTCGTCGAGAGTTTGTCAGCTTCAGCATTATGGACACGCTGGACATGGTAGAGATCCAAGACTTTGACGTCCTTCTGAAGCCTCTGGACTTCAAGGAGATAAGAAGCTAGTTGGGAATTGTTACAGGAGCATTCACCCTTCACCAGTTTAATGATGAGTTGCGAATCTCCCTTGACCAACAGCTGCTTGACCCCGTATGATAGTGCCACCTTTAGTCCATAAGTGAGTGCTTCATACTCCGCCATGTTGTTGGTCGCCTTGAAGTCAAGGTGGACCATGTATTTTACTTTCTCCCCGGTTGGAGCGAGGAGAAGGACTCTAGCATCGGCCCCCTTATAAGACCTATGTGTGCTAGTCTCGCCCCCTTCACTCAGTTCGGCAGGTTGAGATGTTGGTCTTGACAATCTCCGGACGAAGGTTCCGTCGGAAACTAGAGCTCTGGTTGAAGCTTTCGTCGAGAGTTCGTCAGCTTCAACGTTGTTGAGACGCTGGACATGGCAAAGATCCAGGACTTTGAAGTCCTTCTAAAGCTTCTGGACTTCAAGTAGATATGCAGCTAGTTGAGGGTTGTTGCAGCAACATTCACCTTTGACTTGTTTTATAATGAGCTGTGAATCACCCTTTATCAACAGCTGCTTGACACCATATGATAGTGCCACCTTGATACCATAGATTAGTGCTTCATACTCCGCCATGTTGTTGGTCGCCTTGAAGTCAAGGTGAACCATGTATTTGACCTTCTCCCCGGTCGGACGAGGAGAAGGATTCTAGCTCCGGCCCCTTGCTTCTGCATGGAGCCGTTGAAGTAGAGAGTCCAGTGAGGCTTAGTGAAGACCGAAACCTTGGGTTCTAGCTTCTGCTCACTGGGGCCCCCAGGATTTGATGGAGAGGTGGTCTATTCCGCCACAAAGTCTGCCAATGCTTGACTCTTGATCGCTTGTCTTGGGATGAATTCAAGATCGAACTCGGCCAATTCTGCTGCCCACTTTGCAATGTTCCAGTAGAGTTGGGGTCATGCATGATTGCACGCATTGGATAAGAGGTTACCACTGAAATCTTGTGAGCCTGGAAGTAGTGATGAAGCTTCCTATAGGCAATAAGAACTGCGTAGAGCAGCTTATGCACCTCTAAGTACTGAGTCTTGGCGTCATGGAGTACTTCACTGATGAAGTACACTGGGCGCTGGACTGTCCGGACCCTTTTGGAGGGGCCCGGAGCTTCCTCCTTATCAACCCGGACCTTCACAGAGGGGTCCGGACCTTCTTTGGGGACCTCCAGGTTCTTGCTAGAGGAAGCTGGAGCTTCTTCTGGAGTGACCCGGACCTTCGCAGAAGGATCCAGATCTTCTTGTTCAGCAACAGTAATTCCTTCATTTGAAGGAGGTTGATCCTCTGGCATCTCGCCTCGAGGATCCAGGTCTGGGGGCTGGGACCCAGACTCGCCTTCAGGTAGTTCCGGACCTTCCCGGAGGGGTCTAGATTCCTGAACTGGGGATGGTTATGGTCTTTCCGGAACCAGGACCATGCTGACAACTTCATCAGTTGCTGAAATGTAAAGTAGAAGTGGCTGACCAAGGTTCGGAGCTACCAAAGTTGGTAGAGTGGTGAGGAGCTGTTTTAGCTCTTGGAAAGCCTTTTCTACTTCTTCAGACCATTGGAATGGTTCGGACTTCCTCAATAATTTGAAGAATGGTAGCGCCCGGTCCGCCAGTCTTGAGATGAACCGGCTGAGGGCAGCTAGACATCCAGTCAGCTTCTGGACATCCTTGATGCGGGCTGGTGGCCGCTTGTCTTCAATAGCTTTAATATTCGCCGGATTTGCTTCTATTCCTCGGTGGTTCACCAAGAATCCAAGAAGCTTTCCAAAGCTAACCCCGAAGACACACTTGTCTGGGTTCAGCTTTGTGCGTGTGATTCGCAACTTGTCGAAGACAGCTTGCAATGTGTCAAGAAATGACTCCTTGTTCTTGATCTTGACGACGATGTCATCGACGTACACTTACACTACATCTTTGATGAGCTCTCCAAAAGTTTTGTACATAGCTCGCACAAATGTTGAAGCAGCGTTTTTGAGACCGAATGGCATGGCCGTGTAACAGTACAATCCATCTACTGTGATGAAGGAAGTATGCTCTTCATCTTCCCTAGACATTCTGATTTGATAATATCCAGAATATGCATCTAGGAAATAGAGTAATTCACACCCGGAGGTGGAATCCACTATCTGATCTATTCTAGGTAGTGGAAATGGATCCTTCAGACATGCCTTATTTAGTGTAGTGTAGTCAATACACATTCGAAGCTTCCCGCCAGCCTTGGGTACAACGATTGGGTTTGCCAGCCATTTTGGATAGAAGACTTCCCGGATGAATCCAGCTTCAAGCAACTTCCTCACTTCTTGACGTATGAAGTTTTGTTGCTCTACTAATTGCTTCTAAGGCTTCTGATGTACAGGCCGAGCATCAGGATAAATCTTCACATTGTGCTCAATCACTTCCCTAGGGATCCCAGGCATTTGTGTCGGTTGCCAGGAAAACACGTCGACGTTAGCCCGGAGGAAAGTGATGAGCGCGAGTTCCTATTTGTTATTCAGACCTCCCAATATACGGGTGGTCTGAGCAGCGTCGGAACCAATTTGGACGACTTTGACGAGAATGTCGGTGTCGCCGCTTGGTTGCACATGAGGTGCGGAGGTTGAGCCTCGATGACGAATGCTCGGAGGCTTTGGATCTTGCTCCTTTCCGGATTCTTCCTCCTGCACTGTAGCAAGCGTGTGGAGTTCTTCTAGGGCAATAACTCCGGCAGTGCAATCTCCGCGGATCCAGAGAACACCTGATGGTGTTGGCATCTTCAACACCAAGTAGCCATAATGAGCAGCAGCCATGAATTTGTACAAAGCTGGCCTGCCCAAGATGGCGTTGAATGGTAAGTTGATCTGCGCCACATTGAAGACAACCTTCTCGGTCCTGTAGTTCTCCCGAGTTCCAAAGGAGTGTAATGTCACCGAGTGGAGTTATGGCCCCCGAACCTACTCTGGAGAAAGATTGGGAGGGGTGAAGATCCGAAGGTCGGTGCTAAAGCTTGACGAAGGCTTCGAAGCTTATGAGGCTCAACCCCGAACCTCCGTCCACCATTACATGGTGGAGCTGGATGTTATTGATGGTCGGAGATACCATCAGCAGAAGTTGACCAGCTCCGATCATTTTCCGCGGGCGGTCCGAAGCATCGAAAGTGATGGCAGTATCCATCCACTTCCAATGAGGCTCTACCCTGGCTGTAGGAGCTAAAGAGGCCATGTCCCGCTGCATTGTCTTGAGGACACGGCGGGAAGTGATGTCCCATGAGCAACCAAAGATGGTGTTCATGGTCTTCCGATGCTCGTTGTCAGAGACGTCGGAGTCGTCGTCAACGGAGGTGTAAACAGCCTTCAATACCTTTTTGGGGTCCTGAAAGTCTAGCTCCTCTTCAGTCGGAGCTTTGTCGACTTTTTGTTTTCCTTCCCTTTGACGGAAAGGAGCTTCTTCCCGGCGCTTGTTGTAGCGCTCGACAAGGTTTTGGACCTCTCGGCAGTTTTCCAGGTTGTGGCTGTCCGTCTTATGTATGGGACACCACATCTTGGAGTTGCCACCGTCTTCAGACGATGGCCGAGGTCGTTTCTTGGGGCGTGGCCCCCAGCCACCCGGAGCTGCAGCAGCTGCAGCAGTAGGTGTGCTAGCCAACAACTTCTTCTTATCGTTGGACTTTTTCTTCTTCTTGCCGCTCCTGGAGGTAGTGGCTTCACCCTTGGATGATTTTTTGTTGGCTTCCGGAGGTTGTTGGGAGTGCATTTCATGGCCTTCCGCAGCCTTGGCACACTTGTCTTCCAAGCTGAAGAGTTCCGTGACGCTGGTGACTTCCTTAGTCACCAGCTTCTCCAACATTTTCTTGTCTCGAACGCCCTGTCTGAATGCTACAATAATAGTAGTGCTTGCTATAGAAGGAATGATATTTTGTACCTGGGAGAACCTTTAGATGAAAGATCGCAAAGACTCTCCCCCTTTTTGCTTGACAGCAATAAGGTCCAGTTCCGTGCCTGGTCGAGTGTATGAGCTCCCGAAATTGGCGGTGAACTATTGGCACAACTCCACCCAACTGTTGATGGAGTCAGGCGGAAGGCTCATGAACCAAGACCTGGCGGTCCGAGTTAAAGCCACAGGGAAATAATTGGCCACCACGGCCTCATTTCCCCCAGCCGCAAGGATAGCGGTGGAGTAGATTTGAAGAAATTCGGTGGGATTGACAGTCCCGTCAAATTTCTTCGGCAGGTGAGGCCGGAACTCTTGCGGCCATCCGACCATGCTTAGGTGCATGGCCACGGCAGAGCAGCCTCCTCCTACTCCCTCAGGAGCAGGGCTGTCCCGAGCCTCTCGCCTATCGCAAGCACGCTCGATGTGAACGCGGTCATCTTGTTGCCGTTAACGACGATCGAGCTTAGCCCGGAGGTCGTGAGTCGAAAGCCTTGTTACCGTGTGGGTACGTCGGGCCCCGGAAGGCAGCGACGTCGCCTGTTGAGATGCAGCACACCTCCCGTGCTGCGAAGATTGCAGATCGAGTCTACCTGACAAAATCTGACGCTACAATGGGGCCCGCCTCGAGGGGGGAGGACCTTGATTGCTGATGCGATCGGTTGTTGTTGCAACTAGATGATCCACATTAGCTCTCCACTGCTCCATTGCACCCTGAGGTGCCCCTGGAGGCGGTGGATGTTGGAGAAGAGCACGCACAGCGTTATGCGCATGTTCGGGGTTGTTGTTCGTCGATGCAGTGACCAACACGGACACCCCATCTCGCTGTCTAGCCTGATTCACCGGAGCGGACGGTGGCGGCGGTGGCATGACTCCTGCTGGGGCCACAACACTTGGTTGCTGCTGCATTTTGGATGGATTGCCTCCAGCAGGCTGCACAGCGTGGTTACCGTTGGATGATCCAGCAGCAGAATTCACCATCTTTGAATCTCAGGCGCCCCTACCTGGCACGCCAACTGTCGGAGTATGATTCCGGCAATTCTCCCGGTACTACCTTTGGTAGCCCACAGAGTTTCTTAGTTCGGTTATGGGCGCGCGGAGGTTCAGAGCAAGATGGCGATTTGACACGAGGATTTATGTGGTTCGGGCCGCCTGAGCGTTATACCCTACTCCACGGGTGTGTGTTGTTGTTGTATTGAGCGTCTGAGCGCTTGTGTGTCAGAGAGGCCAAATGAAAAGTCCCCCTGTGTATCGCTCGACCAGTCCTTTTATAGTACAAGGGCTGGACGTTACATCATTAGCCTGGCCCGACATGTGGCCCTGGCGGTTACTGATGCTTAATACACAGTTAATGTATTCAATTTCCCTTAACAGCGTGGTAACGTGCCTTGATAGCAGCATTACTGGTATTAAGGGTCCTCCGATCGTGTGTCATTAAGACACCATTAATGACACATAATCAGGTCTTGGAGTCTTTAATGTTCCTTGAAGGTCTGAACTGTTGGAAGTCCACCAATCTATCTGTTGGTGTTGATGGTCCGGCGCTTGGACGCGTGGCAGCTCTGGAGCTTACTATCTTGGACGAGTAGGTCCGGTGCTGTTGCACACGTGTCGGTACCGGAGTTTCCCTCTGTCGGGGGTTAGGTCCAGGGGTGCCACACAGGTATCTAGTCCGGAGCTTTCCCATGTATGGAATGTAGCTCTGGTTTTATGATACACGTGGCAACACTGGGACTAACCATAGAAGGGAGGCAGGTCCGGTTCTGTGTGACACGTGGGGCCTTCAGAGGTCTTCAACTCAAATAGGTGTAATTCCTTTGCACTCTTCGTAGTTCCAAGGGGTATCTGGTACGCAGGGTACCGACAGATGATGATGAGTTCAATTGTGAGGAGATGTTGCATCACATTGAACCATATGTATTGACTTCTATGGGAGCAAGTAAAGGTTTAAGTAAAATGGAGACATTGCAGAATGCGGCGATGGAGCTTTTATACGATGAATCAAACGATTGTTATAAAGAGGTTACTACATTGCGTGCAGTCCTAGAACTACTAAAGTTGAAAGCCACACACGGATGGTCCGATTGTAGTTTCTCTGATCTTTTGAATCTTTTGGCAGAAATTCTTCCAAATCCAAATAACTACCTAGAAGCACTTATAAAGCAAAGAAACTTATTTGCCTGATGGCACTAGGTGTGACAAAAATACACGCTTGTGTGAAGCATTGTATTCTATACCGCAAAGAGCATGAGCTCACAACTAGATGCCCCACCTGTGGTGTCAGTAGATATAAGAAGGACTACAATCACCAGTCTGTTACCAACATGAAAAAGTCTCAGAAGAATAAGAAATTTATTATTGGCCCTGAAGGTGACTTCTGGCGATACTTCTGGCGATGCAGACGAGAAGAATAAGAGAAAAATTCCTGCCTTGGTAATGTGGTACCTTCGAGTAAATGATCGCTTGAAGCGTTTGTTCTCAAACCCTAGGGAGGCTGAACTTATGCATTGGCATTCCGAGCAGCGCAGGAAGAATAAAAAACATATTCAACACCCTGGTCATGCAACGCAGTGGAAAAATTTGGATATTCTGTATCCAGAATTTGCAAAGGAAATCAGAAATGTAAGGTTTGCCTTGGGTACAGACGGAATGAATCCGTTTGGTGAAAAAAGAAGCATACAAAGCACATGACCCGTGGTCTTAACAATGTACAACCTACCGACGTGGTTGTGTCAGAAAAGGAAATATATCTTGTATCTAATCTTATCCAAGGTCTGAAACAATCCGCCATCGAAATTGATGTGTTCTTGGAACCTTAATGGAAGTTATGGCAAAATTGTGGAATGAAGGGGTACGTACATGGGATGAGTACAAGCGGGAGTATTTCACGCTAAGAGCAATGATATTTGTTATCGTGCATGATTATCCCAGACTATTTACATTATTGGGACAAATGAAAGGGAAGAAAGGTTGTGTAAGGTGCGTGGATAGAACTTGATTTCTATATCTCCAGAAAGACGGTGTACATGAGACACTGACGGTTCTTGACAGATACACACAAGTATAGGAAGATGAAAGAACAATTTGATAACAAAATCAAAAAAGATACTGCACCAAACCCTTACAGTGGAAAACTCGTGTTTGAAATTGTCAAAAACATTCATATTGCTTTCGGTAAGGGCAAAATATGTAAAGGAACAAAGAGAAATAAAAGTACATCTTAGAGTGATACAACTGACATGGCTTTCAAGAAATAATCAATTTTTTTCAAGTATCTACCGTATTGGAAGAATCTGGAATTTTGCCATAGTATTGATTTGATACACGTTACAAAGAATGTATTTGACAACATCATTGGGACCTTGCTGAACATACCAAGGAAAACAAAGGACGGATTAAATTCACGTATGGACCTAGTAAATCTTGATATGAGACCATAGCTTCATCCAGTAGAAAAGGCGAACGGGAAGCATTACCTTCCCCTAGCCAACTACAACTTGACACTAGAGGAGAGAAAAGCAACTTGCGAATGCTTGCGTGGGATCAAAGTGCCCACAAGTTTCTCATCCAATATCTACAAAGTACTCTCGATGAAAGACTTATCTTTATTCAGCTATAATTCTTACGACTATCACATGATGATGACAGTGTTTCTTTCCATTGCAATACGAGTCATCAAACTTGAGCATATAAAAGTTATCATCACACGTTTGTGTTACTTCTTCAATACAGTATTGCAAAAGGTGATAGCACGTGAAGATTTAGACTATCTAAAAACATACATCGTCAAGACTATGTGCAAGCTTGAGATGTGTTTCCCACCATCCTTTTTTGATATGCAAGTACACCTAATCATACATCTTGTTGATTAGATAAAAGCATTGGGGCCACTGTATTTACATCAAATGTTTTCATTGGAGAGATATTTAGGAGTATTGAAAGGTTATGTGTGGAACCGTGCTCACCCAGAGGGTTCAATTATGGAAGGATACACCACTGAAGAAGTGATTGAGGGTTGCGGTGATTACATCAAAGATGGAAAACCGATAGGTGTACCTATACCAGTACATGAGGGTAGACTATGTGGGAGAGGTAAAGTGGGTAAGAAAACTTTTATCGTTCAAGATTACAAGAATGTACACCGTTCACATTTTGGTCTACTACAACAACTCGCAATAGCTGAGTCGTACATCGATGAACACCAAATTGAGCTTCATGAAAAAAACCAAGACAACACAGAGGACTAGATCATGAAAGAGCACAAAATATGTTTCACTAAATGGTTAATGGACAAAAATATACCATAAAGAAACTCTATAGAAGAGGCAACAATGAATAAGTTAGCTTCTAACCCATCTGCTTTGGTGACATCATGCAAGCATATTAAATCAATGGTTACACATTTTACACTAAAGAAAAAGATGGTAAGAGTGTTGCACAAAATAGTGGTGTTCGTATAGAGGCTTATGATTCACAAGGGCAGAAGACCACATATTTCGGGTTCAAAGAGGAAATATGGGAACTCGATTATGGCGAAAGAATGGTAATGCCCGTATTTAAGTGCCAATGGGTCAAACATCTTGATGGTGTGAATGTGGACAATTATGGGCTGACACTGGTAGAGTTGAACAAAGTGGGTTATAAAGATGACCCGTGGGTTCTCGCTGATCGTGTTGCACAAGTTTTTTATGTACAAGATCCAGAAACTTAGAAGATGCACGTAGTTGTTTTTGGAAATCAAAATATTATTGGGGTTGAGAATGTGAGAGATGATGAAGATGAATATAATCAGTATGAAGAGGTGTACCTTTTCACCGAAACAGAAAACATCAAGCGCGTTGAGAGAAGCATTAAAAAGGATTTGAAACCCTATATGCGAGAAGATGTCAATGTTGGAAAAAATGTATGATATATATTGTATATATTTGTATCCTCTGAAATCAACATGGAACAATGCTCCATTTCAGCTTTAGATAGCATGTTTCGAACATTGTTAAATTCAACTTCTGTAGAGAAGACTAATTTGGACAAATGATCTTTTTTGGCTTGTTGACTATCATATTTATCACCTTCACCTGTTCTCGAATTGTATGTGTATATAAATTTGAAAGTGCATCTAGGCATCCCTTGTGGGTTTTGGTTGATTTATGACAAACAAATGAGATACTAACCATATTATTGAGATGAGCGCAGGTTTTAATGAAAGAATGAAGAAAGTGCCAAAAAGAAAGGAGAATGAGATCAATTCGGAAAAGAGCTCAAGAGCTGATTAGAATACACCACTGTGTAGGGATGTGTAGGGAGTATGTTGGTGTAACACATCCCAAGAGCTCAAGCACAAAAATGCTCACACACTTCATAGTTCACAGGAAAAACAGACTAGTTCGATATACACTGGACTAGTCCGATATCCTCTCTGGACTGGTTCGGACAAGTCCATCCACTGCGGACTTGTCCGCACCAGACTAGTCCGATATTGTCCGAATAGTCCGATAATGCCTCTGACTAAAATCGGACAAGTCCTCCAAGTGCGGACTTGTCCTATATTCACTAAGGGCATCACCAAACCGGACAAGTCCGATAACAGCACGAACAAGTCCGAAAACATTTCTGACTAAAGTCGGACAAGTCCGCTTTTAGCCGGACAACTCCGATATTTCTGGACACTTAGGGTTTCCTGCACGACCCACATCGGACTAGTCCGGACTCCACCACGGACTAGTATGGACCCTCGAAACTCTAACGGTAACTTTTGAAAACCCTAATATAAATAGATGTGCAAGGCCCGACTATAAACTCTCTCGACCCCCTATGTCGTCACACCTTCCAAGAGCCTAAAAACACATCTCTCCACAAAATCCAACGCAAGAAAGATCAATACCTTGAGGATTCACTTTGGATCATAGGAGAGACAAGATTCCACACGTTTGAGCTCTTGGGTTTGATCTCTAACACACTCTTGTGGTTTCATTATTCATCTTATGAGTGTGTTCTTGGTGGTGTTTCAAATTGTAATATTGGGGAGCCCTCAACTTGTAAGAAGGCCCCTTGAACTTGGTGATTTGCCCCCTTTTGTGATAGTGGAAGAAGAATTGGCTTTCGTGGCAATTCAACGAGGTTAGGGTCAGTGAAGACCCGGTCCTTTCGTGGGCTCCTCAATGTGGATGTAGGTTGCCTCTGTGGGAACCGAACCACGTGATAAAATCTTGTGTCAAACTAGTTCTTAAATTTCATATTGTATTCTAGGGTTTTGTCAATCTTGCATAACCTATGTTAAAACTTTGAAACAAGAATTGTTTTGCATTATACTTGGTTGTGTTGACTCAATACTTACAAGTTACATACTATATTCCGCTGCGTACTGTGTTTGTATTGAGATTATTGATCAAACTTGATCAATTTAGTTTGCACGCACCGGACTAGTCCGATATCTCGGGATTTGATCAGTTTGTTATGTGTTGCAGGTTCCGACTAAAATTCAAAAAGGCCTATTCACCCCCCCTCTAGGCCACATTCAATTGGTATCAAAGCATGTTTCTTCGCAAGAGACTAATCGCTCGAAGAAAACACGTCGGACATGAAGGATGCGCACAAGAGTCTCAACTAAGAGAAGGTTGAAGACGAAAAAGCTCAAAAACTGGGAAAGCTCCTTGATGCTATCCAAGACTTCGAGGACGAGGATGAGGAGACCCTTGAACTCAAGGCGCTCCTAAGGAAGAAAGCACTCTCAAAAGGGAAAGTGAAGGTCGAGGACGAGAAGAAGAAGAAGGGGAGTAGTCACACCAACTACTCCCGATATCCTTTTAATTACGATCGCTTAAATTGTAACAATAATCATTACCTATCTATTCCTCTTGGAAAAGCACCACATTTTGATGGCAATGACTACTCAATGTGGAGGCAAAACATGAAAATGCACTTGATCTCACTCAATCCATGCTTGTGGCACATTGTGCTTACAGGAATATATATCCCCGACGATGATCAGGAGCTCACGCCTAGCCAAGAGCAAGTAATCCATCAAAATGCCCAAGCTGCAGTAGTTATCACCTCATCACTCAGTCGGGACGAGTTCACCAAGGTGGATGGACTCGAGATTGATAAGGAAATATGGGACACATTACAAACTGCACATGAAGGCGATCGTCATGTGCGAGAGGCGAAGATCGAAATGATCGAAGGTGAATTGGGAATATTCACCACTGAATAAGACGAGTCACCGCAAGACATGTACAACCGCTTAAAGATGCTCATCAACAAGGTTCGAGCATACAGAAGCAAGAAGTGGAACGATCACGAGATGGTGAAGCTCATCCTTAGAGCTTTCATGCCTCGCAACGTCACCTTGTGCTCGATGATTAGAGAAAGCCCTGGGTACAAGAAAATGACCATGGATGAGTTGCTTGGGAAAATCATCAACTTTGAGATGATGAAAAAGCAGGCAAAGCATGTCAAGGAGATACCGATCTCACCTCGGCAAAGAAGAAAGGGGTCGCTTTGAAGTCCACTTGCAAGCCCTTGTCTAAAGAAGCTCGAGAAGCCCAACAAGAAGAGGACATCGATGACGAGAGCAGTGACATCGATGAAGAGGGCATGCTCATCTTTATGAAAAGATTCAAGAAAAAGATGCAGAAGAGACAAGGGGGAAAATCAAGTGAAGGAAAATATAAAGAGAATTCAAGAACAAAGTTGAAGCGGGCATGCTATAACTGTGGTGAAAATGACCACTTTAGAGTTGATTGCCCATACGAAGAAAACAAGAAGAAAACAAAGGAAACAAGACCTCAACCCAAGAAATTCTTCAAGAAAAAGAATCAAGTTGGACAAGCACATCAAGGAAAGGAGTGGGACTCAAATGACAAGTCCTCATTCGAAGAGGAAGAGGAGATGGCTAGCATAGCCATCGAGAAGACATCCAAGAAGTCCACCCTCTTCCCAACTCTAGGCGCATGGAAGGGCATCAACACTTGCCTCATGGCAAAGGAAGGTAAACGAAAGGTAACAACCAAATCCTCTTACTTGCATTCCTATTCTAGTGATAGTGAGGTTGCTAGTGATAATGAAGACATGCTCATTGGCTTAGATAAGAAAACAGCAGCAAAAATGAATTTTCTACTTGATCAACTTGTTGAGAAGGAGAAGCTGATCAACCGTCAAGAAGATATGATTATCTCCCAAAAGGAGGAATATCTTGAACTTGACAAACTTCTCGAACTTGAAAAGGAGCGAGGCAAGTCACTGGAACTTGAGTTAGCCTCAAGCAAGGAAGCTTGCTTGAAGTTAAGCGACTCAAACATCACCGTCAAGGATGAACTTGCTAACCTATCAAATGTTAACAAAATCCTTGAGGTACAAGTTGAGTCACTCAAACAAAGTGACCCCTTATCCTCTTCAAGTGCACCTTCTCAACCACTTAAAACTGAAGCTATTATTACTTGTTCATGTACTAAAACTGACACTAGCTTGAAAGACAAGTCAACCTCTACCAAGGACAAGCATCCTTCCCATAATGGCATATTTGACATTAGGAGGTCACAAGACCTCCTAATGTCAAATATGGCATTGGTTATTCTTATGGTGAAAAGTAATATGCTAGAAGCCATGAAAATAACAAGGAAAGCATTGCCTTTGTAAAGGGAAAACCCTCTCAAGCTGGAAAGTCCAAAGTAAAAACATATGATCACCGGACTAGTTCTGTCCGGACACGGACAAGTCCCGTTCTCCGGACAAGTCTGATTTCCCAGACTAGTCCTATATATAAACAACAACAACAACTATTATTCAAGACTTTCGATGCATCCAATATTCTGATGAGAATAAATTTTGGTAAATTTTATGCTCATTATGTTGGGCCACGCCATGGGAACACCAAATCTCATGTGTGGGTGCCCAAATCTATTGTAACTAACCTCCAAGGACCCAAGAAAGCTTGGGTACCTAAAACCAAGGTTTGATTTGTTTTTGTAGGCCTATTCCTCCGGTGGATCTAAATGGGTGCTAGACAGTGGTTGCACCAAACATATGACTGGAGAAAGAAGGATGTTCGTTGAATATGAAGAAAATGAGGATCCAAGCGAGGGCATCTATTTTGGAGACAATAGTCAAGAAAAGGTGCTCGATACTGGTAAAATTGTCGTATCATCTCAACATACTCTTTTTCATGTGTTACATGTTGATTCCTTAGATTATAACCTGCTGTCCACATCTCAATTATGTGACAAAGATTATAGTTGCTTGTTCACTAATGAGGGTGTGACCGTCTCTAGAAGGGGTGATGGTTCCATTGAATTCAAGGGTATGTTAAAGGGAATGTTTTACCTTGTTGACTTCAACAAAGATAAAGCCGAACTTGACACATGCTTGATTGCAAAGACAAACATGGGTTGGCTGTGGCATAGACGGCTAGCACATGTTGGTATGAGGAATCTTTGAAAACTCCTCAAGGGCGATCACATCCGAGGTTTGAAGGATGTTGTTTTTGAGAAAGACAGACCTTGTAGCGCGTGCCAAGCCGAGAAGCAAGTTGGAGCACCTCACCCCGCGAAGAACGTCATGACTACAACAAGACCGCTCGAGCTATTTGACATGGATCTTTTCGGTCCAATTGCTTACATAAGCATCGGCGGTAACAAATATGGTTTAGTGATTGTTAATGACTTTTCACGCTTCACATGGATTTTCTTTTTGCATGATAAGACATAAACTCAAGGAACCTTGAAGAAGTTTTTCAAGCATGCTCAAAATGAGTTTTCATTGACCAGCAAGAACATTCAAAGCGACAAGGGAACGGAGTTCAAGAACTCCCAAGTTGAGGAGTACCTAGACAAAGAAGGCATAAAGCATGAGTTTTCAGCACCTTATCTCCTCAACAAAATGGAGGTGCCGAAAGGAAGAACCGAACCCTCATAGAGATGGCGAGAACAATGCTCAATGAGTACAAGACCTTGGATCGATTTTGGGCGGAAGCGGTTAACACCGCTTGCCACGCCATAAATCCACTCTATCTTCATCGACTACTCAAGAAGACATCCTATGAGCTACTCACCGGTAACAAGCCAAATATTTCATATTTTTGAGTCTTTGGTTCTAAATGCTATATTTTGAACAAGAAGCCTAGGACTTCAAAGTTTGCTTTGAAGTCCGATGAAGGTTTCTTGCTTGGTTATGATTCAAACTCTTACGCCTATCGTGTCTTCAACAATACCTCCGAACTTGTTGAAGTAGCACGTGACGTAGTGTTCGATGAAACTAACGGCTCCCAAAAGGAGCAAGTTGATCCATGTGTGCTAGATAGAGAAGAAGCTCCTTGTCAAGCATTGAGAAGAATGGCATTAGGCGAAGTTCGACCACAAGAGCCACCTCTACATGTGCATGAGGAAGATGAACCACAAATGGAGGCCAATGATCAAGGGGGATCTTCTGCAAAAGATCAACCTCAAGAAAACAAAGATGATAAACAAGTCAATGAGGGCAACCATCTAGGGGGAGAAGAAGAAGATAATGAATTCACAAGACCGCAAATGCCACACCCGAGAGTACACCAATGCATCCAAAGAGATCACCCAATCGACAACATCATCGGTGACATCCAAAAGGGAGTAACAAGTAGATCTCGCATAGCTAACTTTTGTGAGCATTACTCTTTTGTGTCCTTTTTGGAACCACGCAAGATTGAGGATGCATTGAGAGATCCGGACTGGGTGGTGGCCATGCAAGAAGAACTGAACAACTTCAAACGAAACGAGGTGTGGGAACTCGTCGAAAGACCCAACGCGAACGTCATCGGCACCAAATGGGTCTTCCGCAACAAACAAGATGAACACGGGGTGGTAACAAGGAACAAGGCACGACTTGTGACCAAAGGGTATTCACAAGTCGAAGGTTTGGATTTCGATGAAACCTTTGCTCCCGTAGCTAGACTTGAATCAATTAGAATATTTCTTGCATATGCTACTCACCATGATTTCAAGCTCTACCAAATGGATGTGAAAAGTGCCTTCCTCAATGGTCCAATCAAGGAGGAGGTGTACGTGGAGCAACCGTCCAGATTTGAAGACAAAGAGTTCCCCGACCACGTCTTTAAACTGTGTAAGGCTCTCTACGGCCTCAAACTAGCTCCTAGAGCTTGGTATGAGTGTCTTAGAGATTTCTTAATTGAAAATGGTTTCAAGATTGGAAAAGCAGATTATACACTATTTACAAAACACTTTGACAATGATCTCTTTATCTGTCAAATCTATGTTGATGACATTATCTTTGGTTCAACTAACAAATACTTTTGTGAAGAATTTAGTAAGATTATGACAAATAGGTTTGAGATGTCTATTATGGGAGAACTGAAGTACTTTTTGGGATTCCAAGTGAGACAACAAAAGGAAGGGACATTCATAAGCCAAACCAAGTACACTCAAGACATACTCAAGAAGTTTGGGATGGACAAGGCAAATCCTATCAAGACTCCCATGACTAATAATGGACACTTGGATCTCAGTGAAGATGGACCAAGCGTGGATCAAAAGGTATATCGCTCCACGATTGGATCCTTACTCTACCTATGTGCATCTAGGCCTGATATTATGTTGAGTGTATGTTTGTGTGCGAGATTTCAAGCCAATCCTAAGGAGTGTCATTTGACAGTCGTTAAAAGGATCTTGAGATATTTGGTTCATACACCCAACCTAGGCCTTTGGTATCCCAAAGGTTCCATGTTCAATCTCATTGGATACTCCGATGCAGATTATGTCGGATGCAAAGTAGATAGAAAAAGTACCTCCGACACCTACCAATTCCTATGTAGATACCTAGATTCTTGGTCCTCCAAGAAACAAAATTCCATTGCCTTATCCACGGCCGAAGCGGAGTATGTTGCAGCCGGGAGTTGTTGTGCACAACTCTTTGGATGCGACAAACTCTAAGGGACTACGGTTACAATATGATTTGTATTCCACCCCTTTGTGATAATGAGAGTGCCATCAAAATTGTTCATAATCAAGTTGAACACTCTAGAACCAAACACATAGACATCCGACATCACTTTTTGAGAGACCATTCAATGAAAGGAGACATAGCCATTTCCCATGTCAACACCGAAAAGCAACTAGCTAACATATTTACCAAGCCACTAGATGAAAAACGTTTTTGCGAGCTCCGAAATAAACTCAATATCCTTAATGCTCGGAATGTGGCTTGAAAACTTGCATACCTGTATGAACTCCAAAACATATTGTTTGAGTTGCGAAAATCATCTTTCTCGATTTTCTCCAAAAACTATTTGAACTACTTGATCTTGATGAATTATGGTCATTGCTTGATTGTTGTGTGCTTACTGGTCATATTCATCAAGATTATTTGATTTGCTTTGCCTTCCTATTTTCTTAATAAGTACCTTTGAATATATATGAATGGGCTAAGCATTTCTTCCCTAGTGACCTCAGACTAGTCCGTGGTTACCCGGACTAGTCCGATTATTTTTGGACAAGTCCGATTTTTTTACCCCATAACCCTAGCCGCCGTCAAACCCTAATCTTCCTCACCCTCACACTTGCCTCAAGCTTTCTCTCTCCTCGCTCGAGCTCACCATGACGATTTGGCGATTCCTCCATCAAAACTCTCCAAGTTTGGGTGCAAAATGACATCCTTGGCATTGGGATTGAAGACCATAGACTTATCCGCACCTTCAACCCCTTCATCCCCAAGAATCGTGCAATTTTGGTAAATTTCCTCCCGAACCCTAGAAATCGCTATTTCCTTTGTTGTTTATCAAATAGCTTAGTTCCTTTCACCATATACATGCTTCATAGGTGTATTACATTGATATTGAGCTATTCTCGCATTGAGCAACACCATTGGCCGTCTAGTTAGGGTTTTGGGTGATGAAAACCGGACTAGTCCAGTCCATGTACGGACAAGTCCGGTCACCCGGACTAGTCCGTACCTGTACACCAGACTAGTCCGATTTTTTCTGAACTCAACCCTAATTACTCATTCCTAGATGCAATTCCTCGCCATCCATTCTCATTCATACCTTGTGTAATCCATTCTCAGGACAATGTCGAGCACCAACGACGAAATCTCTGACTTTGAAGCCAAGATGGACCAAGAAGCCTTGCTTCGGTCCTCGGCGGGCCAAGGCAAGAAGCGCCAAGAGCACCCATCCGGGCGGCTCCCTCTCCTCCCCAGGATCGACGAAAGGTGCTCGCCAAGAAGCCTGCCTCCAAGGCTTCAACTGGTGGTGGCCCTAGCTCGGCGACTGCTCGCCAAGTTAAGGGCAAGGGCAAAGGAATGGCATCGGGCCCCGTTGCCCCCCTAAAGATGACAGCTCCAAGGCAAGGGACCCGGGATCCCTCCAAGTTCAATGGCAAGGTAAGCGACATGGCTTCCAAATTCAGAAGTGTGGACTGCTACAGCCGGCCCAAGCAGACCGCCAATGGAAGGTTCTGGAGCAACTTCCATGCGGACTTCTATAAGTTCGTGTACCTGACAATGAAGACCCCAGTGGTGCGCAACCAATGGATAGATTGGGTGCACTTTGAGAGGAAGGGTTGCTCGCCTTTTGTTTAGGTGGTCAAGGCAGTTGAGAGGCATGGATTGAATGATTTGTTTGCCTTCCGGAACAATTGGAACGATGAGGTCATTGCTCAGTTCTATGCTACATGCCACTTTGCAAGTGATGAGGAAGAGCGAGTGACTTGGATGACTCATGGATCCAAGTAGACCATTACCTATGATGAATTTGCAAGATCGCTACATCTTGATAGCTCCAGCAATGACAACTTGATCATTCACAACATTGGTGTCCTTGAGAAGGACAAGATGATGTTTCTTTATGACCCCCACACAACTTTCAACCCACCTTCCACCAAGAACATGAAGCCTTTCTTCATGATGCTCAACAGGGTCCTTAGGAAGACCATAGCCCCGAAGGATGGGGATGCGGGAAGTGTCGTAGGCTACTTAAGGACATTGATGAAGGTCATAAGCAAAGACAAGAAGTTTGATGTCTTTGACTACATATGGAATGACATGGTGAACATCTCGTGCACTCCCAACAGGTCCTATGGCTATGCCCCTTACCTGATGTTTATGATTGAGAAAGTCACAGGGATAGAATTTGTGAAGGATGTGGAGCACACCCCATTGAGGCCACAAAAGCCTCCTCAAGCAACAATCCAAGTTGCTCCTTCTCCGGTGTCTAGTGAAGAGGCACCAAGGAGAGCCAGAGGTGATGCAAAGGCTGATTCCACCACTAGGGCCCCTCCCCAAAAAGGGTCCCCTAGTGGCATCTTGAAGTACTTGGCAACTACTTTTGCCTCTTGCAAGAAGGCTGAAGTGAACACGCACAAGCTGAACAAGGTGAGAAAGGCCGATATGCGGTACGTCAAGGAGAATGTGAAGAACATTTGCCAGAAGCTGGAGATCGAGCCCATTAGATCTCCAGTCATTTCCGATGACTCGGACTCAGATTTCACCAAGCTCGGGCCCTTGAATCCCTCCGAGCTTGCTTATTTTTGCATTGGGGGCTCGAGTGGATCCGCTCCTCCTCCTCCCCCTCCTCAGCCCGAGAATGAAGACGAAGATGATGAGAGGACCGACAGCGAAGACTGAAGTTCCTAGATCTCTCCTCTCCTTCTTTTTGGTGTCTTGATGCCAAAGGGGGGGATATTAAGGGGGAGTCATCATTAGGTCTTAGCTGTAGGTTGCGAGATGAGAGTCTCTCTTATGCATCTTTTTGTGTCTTTTGAGTTGTAAGACTTACTAGTGTGCTCTTTTGGTACATTTAATCCTATGATGAAATGCTAACGAAATCTCAACGGGACTGAAGACAAGGAGATCCTGCATATGAGTGGCAATGTCCAGGTTAGACAGCATGAAGCTACGATGTTGAAGTTTTCCATCATAGCTTCACACTGTCTAACCTGGACATTGCCACTCATATGCAGGATCTCTTTATCTTCAGTCCAATCCAGATTTCGTTAGCTTCGGCACACTCTTCTCTTATAACTGCCATTAACATGTGTGATAAGGAAGCTTCACTTATTAATAAATCTATGCTTGCAAGATTAAGGTCAAATCTCTATGAAAGGCTAAAAACAAGATTTGTGATTGAAGTTGTTCACTTCCTCGCTTGTGTGAAGCACTAAGAGAGTAGGTACTGATTTTTAGTCACTATACTTAGGCATTAAAACAGAGAAAGGAGCATCTTCCTAGATTTTCAAATGGACATGAGGGAAAGTGTGACACCATGTTCCAAAAATGAACCAAGTGAACGCATATGTGTGCCCAGGACGTTCAACACACATACACGAGTGCATTCACAAAAGGATATACAGAAAATTACAAATTAATTATCAAACTTTATTACACAATTTATATTATCCTCGAATACAAGCTCTAATGAATATCAATGACAAGTTTCAACTAATGCAGCAGAAATAAACTAATTAAGCAAACTAAGCATAAGGGCATATATGCGCGGCTCCAATCAATACCACAGGCAAAGCTGACGGCAGACACGTCCTAGTACTCCGCATTATTATCATTATACTCCCAATCCTGACCTGCAACTGTTGGTGGGGGAATTGCAAGAGTGAGTACATGTCGTACTTAGCAAGTGTGGAAAGTATGACATGTAGCTGACTCAAATGATGATATAATAATGGCTAAGTGCTGAAAAGTACATTAAAATATTTGAAAAGCAATATATTACATGTATTGTAAGTAAACCCATCATAAACCATGTAGTCACCATAATACCAGTCCATATAATTACCATCATCCATATTCTAGATTTCACATTACCAATAACCATAATAAATACCATAAACCGTAATACCATCCTATAACCATTACCAAACAATCCCAAATCCAAGTTTCCTCTAATCATGTGGGGGTCCAGGTTGCTCATGATAGTTTTAAGACACTCTAGAGGTTGTACCGCTTACCCGCGTGTTTGTGATTTCATCACCTTTCAGTGACTAGAACATCTATTATGTTGTTTAATACTTCCGTCGGTGTGTGGCCAAGAGATCATAAAATAACCTTTACAAAGGGATTACTAGTTTATTTAGACCCCACTGAGGTTTCACCGGTGGCGATGTCTCCAACTGAGCACATCTTCAACCAAGGGTCCCCTCTCGAGCCATTCAGATCCCAGGATAGTCCCACCAATCATCCACAAGCCCAACCCGACTACCCCTTCCCCGAGCATCCTTGATGGTCCAAACAGCACTGGCAAAGCCCTAATTAATCAGCTACGCCACACCCATACTTGGCCTCGCGGTGGCACTGTAAATCCTGGATGGTCGCTCCACGAATCGGTTCTTAGATTTAAAGCAAGCAAACCACCATAACATCCAACCCATCCACATACCAGGCTTGCTTAGATCACCCATTACCACATCATATTAACCAGTTCATGTTAATCATAATCTCATAAATGCATAATTAAGTTAAGTGGTGTAGTTTTTTTCCCATCCTAATTAATTAAGCGAAGCAGAAAGGGTAAAAAGCCCATCCCGACTCTCTACCATAAATTCTAGGGGACAAGGGTGGTTAAGCAAAGCTAGTAAACTTCCTACCATAGGATTCCCATCACATTGACACAAGCATGCAGTTTTGCAAACAAAACATTTATTTTAAAACTGGATCAATATGGTCAAAGACACTTGCCTTGCTCTTGGGATTGGTTCGAGTCAAAGCCTTGAAACTCTTTGTGCTGGAGGTCCTTCACAATGCTCTCTAGTGCAAATCTGTCTAAACCGCGCAACAAACTTACAAGACAAGAAACACAATCAAATAGTGCACAAATATTACTCAACATGACATGACATGCATGATTAATGCAAATGCGAAGAAAAACTAGTTAATAAGTTGCTTTTAATATTAATAAATCAATTACAATGGTTATTAAAATGTCTACACAAGTTTGGAACTGATTCGAGTCAATTTAGAATTTAATTTAACACAATTTGACCAGGAAAATCAGACTAGTCCGCTAGGGACCGGACAAGTCCGCTCTTCGTAGAACTATTGAACTAGGATGTTCTAGATCGACGTGAATTTGGAGATTTGGGGTTGAATTCACGTAAGGAAGAGGAAGTAGAAGGTATACCAGGTGTTTAGAACTCCAATGAATCAAGGATTTTGGAGGCAACACTTGGACCTTGACAATCTAGGGTTGATGAAGAACTTGGAGATGAATTGGTGATGTAGAACGAAACTTGATGGAGATCTTGATCCTCTTTCATTTCCTCCTCTTCTTCTTGTTCTAGATCTCTTTCTCCCTCTTTGGTAGCGGCTATTCACGAGCTAGGGTTTGGGTGTGGTTAAAAAGTGGCAAATAGATGTCAAGCCAACGGGGGGGGGGGGGGGGGGGGTTGTTTATATAGAGGTGGAGGGCTAGGGTTGGGTGGATTTCGAGTTTGAGATGAGTAGGGGTCGGTTTGGAGTCCCACATGGGCTCTAAAAGAGTTAGGCATGACGTCCCTAGGCTCA
This sequence comes from Tuctoria greenei, assembly GCA_036927565.1. Taxonomy (NCBI): domain Eukaryota; kingdom Viridiplantae; phylum Streptophyta; class Magnoliopsida; order Poales; family Poaceae; genus Tuctoria; species Tuctoria greenei. The sequence goes on from JAYESD010000006.1 coordinate 188,152,803, forward strand.
ATTAAAGTAAATCCTAAGAAACATGTCATGAAACAAAGGATAAACTCAGAATCGTGATTTATCAGACAAGTCCGCAACAGGGCCAGACTAGTCCGAAGTTGGACAGAGAGATATCGGACAAGTCCGGACTGGACATCGAACAAGTCTGAACTTATCCAGAGGAAAAAAAACATACAAGTGTGGCCAACATCGGACAAGTTCGACTTTAGTCAAAGGGGGAAACTGACAAGTCCGCTGAAAAACCGAACAAGTCTGGACACGTCCAGGGACTTAGCAAAATTTCCAAAGATTTGGAACACCGGACTAGTCCGCACAATACCGGACAAGTCCGAAAGTTTCCAGAGGAAAAAACTTACTAGTCCGCAGTAATACGGACAAGTCCAATGGAAGTCAGAGAGAAATCGGACTAGTCCACACCAAAATCGGACTAGTCCGCACTTCGTAGAATTGTTAAGTGCGGTTTTGCTCTAAATTCATTTTAAACTTGTTCTTTTTGATGTTTCTTAATGTTAAACATATTTAATGATGGATGCAGGGCATGATGCATGAAAATTAGGGTGTTACAAACATACCCCCCTTAAAATGAATCTCTCCCTCGAGATTCGATGCTAAAGAGAAGAGATAGGAAAATTCCTTCTTTATATCATCCTCCATCTTCCAAGTTGCTTCTAATTCTGTATGATACATCCATTGCACCTTGCACCATCGAATAACCTTGTTCCTTGTGACTCTCTCCTTGGTTTACAAGATTTTGACCGGTTGCTCGGCATATGTCAAATCTACCTCTAGTTTTAATTCTTCCATCGACACTTGTTCTTCTGGTACCCTTAAGCACTTCTTGAGCTGGGAAAAATGAAAGACATCATGAACATCTGAAAGATGAGTTGGCATCTCTAGTTTATATGCTACCTCTCACTGTTTGTCCAAAATCTTGAATGGTCCAATATAGCGAGGTGCTAGCTTGCCTATGATATTAAACCTCTTATGGCCTCTCAGTGGTGACACTTTGAGGTAAACAAAGTCTCCTACTTCAAAGGCTAGTTTTCTTCTCCTATTGTCCGCATAGCCTTTTTGCCTTGATTGAGCAGCCCTCAAGTTTTCCCGAATAATCTGAACTTATTTCTCAGCTTCTCGCAACATATCCGGTCCAAATACTTGATTCTCCCCTGTCTCATTTAAAAACAAGGGTGTCCTACACTTCCTTCCATATAGTGCTTCATATGGTACCATCTTCAAACTTGCTTGGTAACTATTTTTGTATGAACATTCTGCATATGGCAAGCTCTTGTCCCAACTTTTCCCATGCCTCAAGGCACAAGCTCTTAACATGTCTTCCAAAATTTGATTTGTTCTCTTGGTTTGTCCATCCATTTGAGGGTGATATGCTGAGCTGAAATTTGACCTTGTTCCCAATGCTTCATGCAGCTTTTGCTAAAACCTGGAGGTAAATTGAGAACCTCGGTCTGACACTATCCTCTTTGGAACTCCATGCAAACATACTACTCTTCCCACATACAGTTCCGCCAACTTCTGTCCATTAAAGGTGGTCTTGACGGCAATAAAGTGAGCTTATTTAGTTATACGATCCACAATTACCCATATTGAATCATAACCGGACTGGGTTCGCGGTAGTCCAACTATGAAGTCCATACCGATTTCTTCCCACTTCCATTTCAGAATCTTCAATGGCTGCAATAATCCAGATGGCCTTTGATGTTCCGCCACACTCGGTGGCACACATCGCTCAATGCTACATATTCAGCTATGTCCTTTTTCATGCTAGCCCACCAATAACATGTATTCAAGTCTTTGTACATCTTCGTACAACCGGGATGAATTGAATATGGCGAGTCATGTGCCTCCTTTAATATGGTCTCCCGAGTACGCTTCACATTAGGCACGACAATTTTCTTACCAAGCCATAAAGTACCATGTTCATCCTCATCAAATCTGAATTCTCTCCCTTCTTGGGTCCATTCCTTGATTTCATAAATTTCCTCATCCTTGGTCTGACCTTCACGAATTTCTCGCTCCAAGGTCGTATTTAATTCCATTATTCTCATCTCATTCACAAATACGAGATTCAACCGTTCAAACTCCTTACATAACTCAGATGGCAGCTCTCGAACTGTGAGTTGGTGACTTACTCCTTTTCTACTCAAGGCATCGACTACTACATTGGCTTTTCTTAGGTGATAATTGATTCCCAAATCATAATCCTTGATGAGCTCCAACCATCTTCACTGCCTCAAATTCAGATCCGTTTGTGTGAATATGTACTTGAGACTCTTATAATCCGTGTAAATTTCACACCTATGATCGAGAATATAGTGTCTCCAAATGTTCAATGCATGTACGACGGCTCCAAGTTCCAAATCATGCGTTGGATAATTTGGCTCATGTTTCTTCAATTGTCTCGATGCATAGACAACCACTTTACCTTCTTGCATGAGCACACATCCAAGTCCTTTTCTTGATGCATCACAATAGATATCAAAACTCTTGCTCACATCCGGCAATATCAAAACTGGGGCTGTGGTTAGCCTCTTCTTCAACTCCTCAAAACTTTCTTGACAAGCTTGAGTCCATTGGAAAGCCTTCCCCTTCATTAGCAATTCTGCCATTGGCCTGGCTATCTTGGAGAAATCCTTGATAAACCGATGGTAATATCCAGCCATTCCAAGAAAACTCCGGATTTCCTTTACATTTTGCGGGGGTTCCCACTTCAACACGTCCCTCACTTTTCTGGGGTCAACCGATGCTCCTCCTCCTGAGATGATATGACCCAAAAATGACACTTCCCTTAACCAAAACTGACACTTGTGAACTTGGCATACAATTGATGCTCTCTTAATTTCTACAATGTAAGCGTCAAGTGTTCCTCATTTTCCTTCTCATCCTTCGAGTAGATCATTATATCATCAATGAACACCACAACGAACTTATCCGAGTACTCCATGAAGACCTTATTCATGAGGTACATAAAGTAGGCAGGTGCATTGGTTAATCCAAAGGACATCATGGTATACTCATAAGATCCATATCGTGTCCTAAAAGCTGTCTTGGGTATGTCCGACGGTCTAATCTTCATTTGAAAGTAACCTGACCTCAAATCGATCTTAGAGAAGACACAAGCACCTTTCATCTGATCAAACAAGTCTTCTATGCGGGGCAAGGTGTACTTGTTCTTGTTGGTCACTTTGTTGAGAGCTCGGTAATCCACACACATCCTTTGTGATCCATCCTTCTTATCCATGAAAAGAAGAGGTGCTCCCCAAGGTGATGAGCTTGGGCGAATAAAACCCTTCTCTAGTTGCTCTTGAATTTGCTTCTTGAGCTCCGCTAATTCCTTAGGAGGCATCCTATATGGCCTCTTAGCTATAGGTGCAGTTCCAGGTATTAAATCAACAACAAATTCAATGTCTTGATCAGGTGGCATACCTGGCAACTCATCAGGAAACACATCAAAAAATTCCCACACCACTGTAATGTCCTCAGTTGTGACACCGTCTATATGATTCAGCTTCAATTGCTTTGGTGCGTGTTTAGATGCTTCGAATTCTATGGTGATCCCTTCCTCATTTGTGAACTTCACCGTCTCCGTGGCACATTCAATGACTCCATTGTGCTTCCTCAACCAGTCCCTACCAAGTATAATGTCCGATTCTTGAGAATCCAAGACAATGAGGTTGGCAAAGAAGTCTACCCCCCTTATTCTAGGCTTACTTTTGGACATACTATATTTGTCCTCACCTCTCATTCAAGAGACTTAACCAATAGAGTAAACTTCATATGAGAGATAGGCAAACTATACTTGGCAACATATTTCGATGCAACGAATGAATGCGATGCTCCAGAATCAAATAACATAGTGGCCGGGTTGAAGTTTACGAGATACATACCAATCACCACATCATCCGCTTGTTGAGCATCCTCCGTAGAGACATGGTTCACGTTGCCACGAGCAAAATTCTGCTGTCCACGGTTTCCTTGCGGCGCTCCTCCATTGGGTCTTGGGTTCTGTCTGTGATCATTGCTTCCTTGACCAAGACATGACTTAGGACATTGATGTGCAAAATGTCCAGCTTCTCCACAAGTATAGCACTTCTTTGTTGCACCAGAATTTGGGCGGACTTGATTCTGAATGTTTGCACCAGGAAAGTTGGCACGAGGTGCATAAAGCATTGGAGGCCTAGGTGCTTGCATAACAGGGCGCTACTGCACAGACTGAGCTGGGCGCGGTGCAAATCCAGGGCATTGCACAGGAGCATAAGAGCTATAATAAGACGCTATGGGTGGTGCAAAGCGAGGGCGCACATTACTTCCTTGTTGTTGTCCTTGATATGGCGCCTTCTTCTTGTTGTCTTGCTCCAACTTACGGATTTTGTTCTCAACCACAATTGCTTTGTCCACAAGCTTCTGGAAGTTGGCATAATCACAATTGAGCAATTGCACTTGGATCTCATTGTTCAAGCCTCTCATGAACAAATATTGCTTTCGGCTGTCTCGGTTCACATCCTTAGGCGCATATCTTGAAAGTTGAGTGAATTTATTAAGATATTCACTCCCGCTTGACCTTCTTTGCCTTAAGTTCTCAAATTCTTTCCTCTTCAAGATCATAACACCTTCCGCCACATAATGAGAATTGAAGCTCTCCTTGAACTCAGCCAAAGTGATCCTCTCCTGATTCTCATGAGCATTGCATAGCAAATCCCACCAATCGGCAGTTGCTCCAACTAGTTGATGAGAAGCAAATAGAACCTTCTCCCGGTTGTTGCATTGGACAATAGCTACCTTTTTCTCCACAGACTTCAACCAATCACCCGCATCCATAGGGTTAGCGGCTTGAGCAAAGGTCGGCGGCCTATTCCTCATAAACTCTCCCAACTGTTTATGAGGAGGTGGGGGTGGTGGTGGAGGCATGTGGGGCTGATTGTTGTTGTTACCAGCCTGCAGCTGTCCCATAGTTTGTAACATGGTTTGCATGAGCTGATTTTGCATAGCCAATAGCTGCTCGATATTGATAGCTCCATGAGCAGGTCCTTGTACATTGTTTTTCTGAGGTGCTCTATTATTCTCCTCCTCATCATTGCCATCTCTCTGGTTGTGAGTCCTCACCATTTGAAGAAAAGCAAGAGATAAGAATTTAGAAGACGTCCCCGACTATATGCATCAAGGGATATTGTCGGTACCCTAAAAACCATACACCCCCTGAGGTTACAAAGATCTCAAGGGGAGGACATCCACTCAAATTGAAGACCCTCGGGGGCCCACTTGTCAGACATAACCGGACCTGTTTCTCCAACATGGTTAGCCCCTAGGTTGCCACGTGTACTGTCAGACCGGAGTTATTACCCGCAAGGGTGAAGCTCCGGGCTAGCTACTGAAACGGCACCTCCGGACTTAACCCCTGACCGAGAGAAGCTCCGGACCTGACACGTGCCAGGCCGCCCCGGAGCTTCCCGCTTCCCACAAGCAAGCTCCGGAGCTGCCACGTGTCCATACGTCGGAGCTAACCGCTTCAAACCCCCGGGAGACGTTGTAACGGCTCCGGATCTCCAAAGGACAGTTGCAGACTTCAAGACCCGATTAATTATCATTAATTCCACATTAATGACACTTAATCGGACGATCTTAACACCTGTAACGGCACTGTCGGAGCCGTTACAGGGTTATTAGCAACAATTAATCTCGTGTATCAAGACTAGTAACCGCCAGGGCCACATGTCGGGTCAGGCTAACTTGTAACGGTTTGTCCTTGTGCTATAAAAGGACAAACCGACGATACACGGGAAAAGAAGGCTGGAACACACTCAAGCTCACAAGTTAATACAACATACACACACCCGTGGAGTAGGGTATTACGCTCAGGCGGCCCGAACCACGTAAACCACTGTGTCACTCGAGTCCAATCGTGGTTCACCTTCTTGGATCTCCGCGCGCCCACACCGAACTACAAACTCCTCCAACACTTCCATAGTGTCAGGAGATCTGCCGACTCCAACAGTCGACAGTTGGCGCGCCAGGTAGGGGGCGCCTGAGATCTTCAAGAATGGTGAATTCTGCGGCTGGATCATCCAACGGGCAACCTGCTGCTCAGGCTGTCGGAGGCAATCCCTCCAACATGCAGCCACCGGCAGGAGCCTCAGCACCAGTAGGAGTCACACTCCCACCACCACCATCTTCTCCGGCAAGACATGCCGGACAACATGGTGGTGCACCGGCGTCACATTCTGCGCCGGCAAGTCGTGACAACCCAGAACACGCGCTCCATGCAGCGCGTGCTCTTCTCCAGCGACCACCACCTCCGGATGCATCTCAGGGTGCCATGGAGCAATGGAGGGCTGATGTTGAGCATTTGGTCGCAGCAGCGGCCGAACGCCTCAACAACCAGGGTCCACCTCCTTCAGGGCGGGCCCCGTCGCAGCGACGGACGTTGTCGGGAAGACTTGGTCCACATGTCTCCAACAACCGGAGAAGAGCTGCGTCACAGCAGGTGACGTCGTTGCCCTCTGGGGCACGACGCACCCATACCGCATCTCGACTTTCAACACACGACCTCCGGGCGGAGCTTGATCGCCGTTACCACCAACAGGATGGCCGTGTCCATATCGAGCGAGCTCGAGAAAGACGAGATGCTCAAGACCTTTCTACTCTGGAAGGAGTAGGAGGAGGCTGTTCTGCCCTAGCCATGCACCTGCGCATGGTTAGATGGCCACAGAAGTTCCGGCCACACTTGCCGGAAAAATTCGACGGGAGTGTCAATCCTGTAGAATTTCTGCAGATATACTCCACTGCGATCCTAGCAATTGGAGGAAACGAGGCCGTAATGGCCAATTACTTTCCAGTGGCCTTAACTGGGACCGCCAGGTCCTGGTTTATGAGCCTTCCACCCAACTCTATTGACAGTTGGGAGGAGCTGTGCCGTCAGTTCACTGCCAACTTCGGGAGTTCATACACCCGACCGGGCACTGAACTAGACCTTTTTGCGGTCGTACAAAAAGGAGGAGAATCTTTGCGGTCATTCATCCAGAGGTTCTCTCAGGTACGTAACACAATCCCTTCTATCTCAAGCGCTTCTGTCATTGTGGCATTCAGACAGGGTGTGCGAGACGAGAAGATGTTGGAGAAGCTGGCGATCAAAGAGATCACCAGCGTCACGGAGCTCTTCAGCTTGGCAGATAAATGTGCCAGAGCTGCGGAGGGCCGTGAAATGCACTCCAAACCAGCCTTGGAGGATCATAAAAAATCCTCCAAAGAAGAAGCCGCTACCTCCGGGAGTGGCAAGAAGAAAAAGAAGACCAACGGCAAGAAGAAGCCGTCGGCCGGCACATCCAACGTTGCAGCCACTGCAACTCCTGGTGGCCGGGGGCCACGCCCCGAGAAGCGACCTCGACCGTCTTCTGAAGACGGTGGCAAACCCAAGATGTGGTGCCCCATTCACAAAACGGGCAGCCACAGGCTGGAAGACTGCCGAGAGGTCCAAAACCTTGCCGAGAGCTACCACAAGCGCCGGGAAGGGTCTCCCTTTCGACAGAGGGAGGGAAAACAAAAGGTCGATGAAGCTCCGGCTGAAGAGGAGTTAGGGTTTCAGGACCCCAAAAAGGTCCTGAAAGCCGTCTATACCTCCGTCGACGATGACTCCGACGTCTCCGACAACGAGCGTCGAAAAACCATGAACACCATCTTTGGTGGATCATGGGACATCACTTCCCGTCGTGTCATCAAGACTATGCGACGGGATATGGCTGCTGTAGCTCCTACAGCTAGACCGGAGCCACATCGAAAGTGGATGGACACACCCATCACTTTTGATGCTTCGGACTGTCCTCAAAGCATGGTCGGAGCTGGCCAATTACCCTTGATGGTATCTCCCACCATCAACAACATCCAGCTCCATCATGTCCTGGTAGACGGAGGTTCGGGGCTTAACCTCATCAGCTTCGAAGCTTTCACTAAGCTTCAGCTCCGACCTTCGGACCTCCAGCCCTCTCGACCTTTCTCCGGAGTAGGTCCGGGGGCCATTACTCCACTCGGAGCTATTACTCTCCCTGTTACCTTCGGGACCCGGGAGAAGTATCGCACCGAGAAGTTGGTCTTTGACGTCGCTCAGATCAACTTACCATTCAACGCCATCTTGGGTAGACCTGCCCTGTACAAATTCATGGCAGCTGCTCATTATGGATACCTGGTGTTGAAAATGCCAACACCAGTAGGCGTTCTCCGGATCCGCGGAGATCGCACTACCGGAGTCACTGCTCTGGAGGAACTCCACGCACTCACCACAGCGCAAGAGGAGGACTCCAGACAGAAGCAAACTCCACAACCTCCGAGCATTCGGCAACGAGGCTCGACCTCTGCATCCCGTGTGCAGCCAAGCGGCAACACCGACATTCCCGTCAAAGTCGTCCAAATTGGTTCCGATGCCGCTCAAACCACCCGTATATCAGGAGGTTTGAACGACAAATAGGAACTCGCGCTCATCACTTTCCTCCGGGCTAACGTTGACGTGTTTGCTTGGCAACCGTCACAAATGCCTGGGATCCCTAGGGAAGTGATTGAGCATAATCTGAAGATTTACCCCGACGCTCGGCCTGTGCATCAAAAACCTCGGAAGCAATCTGTAGAGCGACAGAACTTCATCCGACAAGAAGTGAAGAAGTTGCTCGAAGCCGGATTCATCCGAGAAGTTTACCATCCAAAATGGCTGGCAAACCCAGTCGTTGTGCCCAAGGCCGGCGGGAAACTTCGGATGTGCATCGACTACACTACGCTGAATAAGGCATGTCCAAAAGATCCATTCCCACTACCTAGAATAGATCAGATAGTGGATTCCACCTCCGGGTGTGAGTTACTGTGTTTTCTAGACGCATATTCTGAATATCATCAAATCAGGATGTCTAGGGAAGATGAAGAACATACTTCATTCATCACAGTGGATGGATTGTATTGTTACACAGCCATGCCTTTTGGTCTCAAGAATGCAGCTTCAACTTTTGTACGAGCTATGTACAAAACTTTCGAAGAACTCATCAGAGACATAGTGGAAGTGTACGTCGATGACATCGTGGTCAAAGTCAAGAACAAGGAGTCCCTCTTGGACACCTTGCAGGCTGTCTTCGACAAGCTGCGGGCCACCCGCACGAAGCTAAACCCAGACAAGTGCGTATTCAGGGTTAGTTCCGGAAAGCTTCTTGGTTTCCTGGTAAGTCACCGGGGCATAGAGGCTAATCCGACAAAGATAAAAGCCATTGAAGACATGCGGCCACCAACCCGCATCAAAGACGTCCAAAAATTAACTGGATGTCTAGCAGCCCTCAGCCGGTTCATTTCAAGACTGGCGGAAAAGGCACTTCCCTTCTTCAAGTTACTGAGGAAGTCCGGACCATTCCAATGGTCTGAAGAAGCAGAGAAGGCATTCCAGGAGCTGAAACAGTTCCTCACCACCCTACCAGTCTTGGTAGCTCCGAACCCTGGTGAGCCTTTACTGCTTTACATTTCAGCTACTGACGAAGTCGTCAGTATGGTTCTGGTTGCGGAGAGACCAGAACTACCTAATACTCAGGAATCCAGACTCCTTCGGGAGGGTCCGGAGGTTCCTGAAAGCGGGTCTGGGTCCCAGCTCCCAGACTTGAACCCACAAGAAGTCACTTTAGAGGACCCAGATCTCTCTGAGAGGATCCAGGTCATTCCTGAAGAAGCTCCGGGTTCCTCCACCCAGAACCCGGAGGTCCCCGAAGAGAGTCTGGACCCCTCCGAGAGGGTCCGGATCAATGAAGAGGAAGCCCCGGACCCCTCCGGGAGGGTCCGGACCATTCAACGCCCGGTATACTTCATCAGTGAAGTGTTACATGATGCCAAGACTCGATACCTAGAGGTGCATAAACTGCTCTATGCAGTTCTTGTTGCCTCAAGGAAGCTTCGACACTATTTCCAAGCTCACAAAGTCTCAGTGGTGACTTCATATCCACTTCGAGCGATCCTGCATAATCCCAATTCAACTGGGAATATTGCAAAGTGGGTAGCGGAATTGGCTGAATTCGATCTTGAATTCATTCCGAGACAAGCAATCAAGAGTCAAGTGTTGGCAGATTTCGTGGCAGAATGGACTCCCTCTCCATTAAACCCTGGGGGCCCCAGTGAGCAGAAGACGGAACCTCAAGTTCCAACCTTCACTAAACCTCATTGGACCCTTTACTTCGACGGCTCCATGCAGAAGCAGGGAGCCGGAGCTGGAATCCTTCTCCTTGCACCAACCGGGGAGAAGGTGAAATACATGGTACACCTTGACTTCAAGGCAACCAACAACATGGCGGAGTACGAAGCACTCATCTATGGATTAAAGGTGGCACTTTCATATGGTGTCAAGCAATTGCTGGTCAAAGGAGATTCACAACTCGTCATCAAGCAGGTGAAGGGTGAATGCTCCTGCAATAATCTCCAGCTGGCCGCTTACCTCCTTGAAGTCCAGAGGCTTCAGAAGGACTTCGAAGTCCTAGACCTTCACCATGTTCAGCGTGCTCACAACGCTGAAGCTGACGAACTCTCGACCAAGGCGTCAACCGGAGCTCCGGCTCCTGACGGAACCTTTGTCCGGAGGTTGTCAAAACCCACAGTTCAGCCTGCCGAACTGAACAAAGGGGGCGAGATCAGCATCCCGAAGCTGACGGTCCCGATGGCCCTGTTACCATGGCAGCCATCAAGGGTCGTAGGTGCTGCCGGAAGCTCCGAGCAACCCAGCACGCAAGACTCAAATGCTCAAGTCAGTTCCGATGCATGGATCTCGGAGATCCGGAACTACTTGAAAGACAACATCCTTCCTGACGATGATGTATCCGCTGACCGGGTAGTCAGATTGGCTAAAAGATACACGTTGGTAGAAGGGGATCTCTACCGGCGCGGTGCCAACGGCATCCTAATGCGGTGCATCACAAGGGAAGAAGGCTGCGAGCTCCTCGCAGAAATCCATGGAGGCGAGTGTGGGAACCACACATCTTCCCGCACGCTGGTCGGAAAAGCCTTTCGGCACGGCTTCTATTGGCCTACAGCGCTCCAGGATGCCACTGAGCTAGTGAAGAAATGCAAAGCATGCCAATTTCATGCAAAGCAAATTCATACACCTGCTCAGTCCTTACAAATGATACCTCCTACATGGCCTTTCGCTGTGTGGGGGATGGACATCTTGGGACCCTTCCCAAGAGCCGTCGGAGGTTACAAGTTCCTGTACGTCGCCATCGACAAGTTCACCAAGTGGCCGGAAGCTACTCCTGTTGTGACGATCAACAAACAATCTGCAATCAATTTTCTACAATCTATCGTGAGCAGATTCGGAGTCCCAAATAAGATCATCACTGATAATGGGACTCAATTCACAAGCTCCGCATTTCAAGGATATTGCGAAGACCTCGGCATACAAGTTTGCTACGCTTCCGTAGCTCATCCTGCCAGCAATGGACAAGCCGAGAGAGCAAACGCAGAGATCCTTAAAGGACTCAAAACACGCACTTACGAGCGTTTGAAAAAGCACGGAGCCAATTGGATCGAAGAGCTTCCGCCCACTCTATGGGCCAACAGGACTTCTCCAAGTCGGGCAACCGGAGAAACACCCTTCTTCCTGGTGTACGGAGCAGAAGCGATCCTTCCTCCGGAAATCACCTTGGGTTCCCTCCGGGTCCGGACCTTCGACGAAGCCGCGCAGGACCAGCTCCGGCGCGAAGACCTAGACCTCCTTGAGGAGGGAAGGTGCCAAGCAGCTGTTCGGAGCGCCCGATACCGCCAAGCTTTACGGCGCTATCACCAGCGGCATGTACACAACCGACAGCTCGAGGAAGGCGATCTGGTGCTACGGAGAATACTATCCAGAGAAGGGCAAAACAAACTCTCCCCCGGCTGGGAAGGACCCTTTCGAGTGATCAAAGTATCCCGTCCCGGAAGCGTTCGCTTGGCTACCGAGGATGGGACACCTCTCCCAAATCCTTGGAACATCGAGCACCTCCGTAAGTTCTACACTTAATTCCACGGAGGTGAGTCTTAAGTAACTTGAAATGTATGTTATAGAGTTATTGTACAGAGTCGGGTAGTTCCTCCGGGAGAGCAGCCGGACCTTTCCCGAAAGGTTTGAAAAGCTCATGCAACACTTGATACAGTCTCCGGACTAGAAGTGTGGCTAACTACCCTGGGTCAAACGAGAAACCAAACACACTTAGCCTGGTTCAGTACCCTAAGAGTGTACTTGTTTCCCCTGTACCTCGGACCTATAATGAAAGACATCTTCATGTGAAATAGACTCCACGTGCATTCATTTTTGAATAGGCTCGACATTTTTATTTTTCTCTTTCTTGTCTATAACAGAAATGTGCAATTCTTAAGAAGTTCTAGTTTGACCGGTTTACGTACGATTCGAGTCGAATTGTCGGATTTTTTAGATTTAAATATCGTCTGTGGCCAACTCGCCTGAAAGCCGCCAAGCCATTCTAGGGCCGGAGTGCGCTATCGACTTAGCCTGGTCAAGCACCCTAAGTACGCCACTCTACCTACATCCCGGCAGGCCAAAGTAAGGTGGGTCCATGGACAATTGGATCTAAAAGAAAAGACAATTCATCCAGTCATACTAAAAATCATGTTCAAACTTAAAATTTTCTTGAGAACCATAAGCCGCGACGAAGTTATAGACAAGGAACGAATTTTACTATTTTTCTTGGCTTAAGTGTGCAGGAAAAATGAACCAAAGTTGATGGAGAAAAACCGGAGCTAACCAAGCTCCGACTCCCACCAGGGCGTCAACCGTCGGCGTTAACTAAAAGATGGTGAGAAGACCCCGTCACTGGAGTCTGTTGCCAGCAAACCAAGTGTGGCAAGGGTCATCGCCGGAGCTACTAAGCTCCGACACCTTGGAGTATTAACTATAGACGCTCAACGTGTTGGTAGAGGCTATTGCCGGAGCTACTAAGCTCCGGCGATGGACAGTGTCGGAGCTTCTAAGCTCCGACGACTTCAAGGGACCTTCACTATCGAAAACTTCGGACCTAAATTATACGAGTTCGAAGCAAATTTGTCTTCAACAAAACTCAACATCCTTTTGGTACATGTCCACAATCAAATTGTGCACATCTACCAGGGGGCCAAGTAAAGATAAAGATGTTGAAGATAAAAAAATGAAATTCACGAAAAATTGGGGATTTCATTTCATCAGAAGACCGGAGATTACATTTGGAGACAAGGGATTACAAAATTGAGGAAGAAGAGAAGACAAGTAAAGGCTAAGAGAGACAGTCCTAGACCCTATGGAAGAACTCGGCGACCTTCTGGGCGACCTCCGACACGCTGGCTCGGGTAGCTTCGCCTTCTCCTTCGACGGGGCCTTCAAGCACCGGGTCCAGAGGGAATCGAGGGTTCCGGCTAGTGTAGCACGTCAACACATACTCTGTGACGTTCCTAGCCAGGGATTGCCCCTCGACCTCCAGCTGGTCCGCGATGACGTCGCCCACCTTGGATAGCTTGCTGCCCGCAGCACTCAACGCTTGCAACGCAAGGTCCGGCTCCGGCTCCGGATCATCCGGGAGCACAGGGCTGAAACCCATCGGCGCCAGCGCATCGTCGGCCTTGCTCAGGAACTCCCAAATTTGCAGGGAGTCCGTCTTCCTCAGGCCCTTCATCTCTTCCAGGGATCTCCGGGCCGCCGCCAGCTCCGAATTCTCGCGGGAAAGGCGCTCAACTTCTTTGGCGTTTTGCTGAATCTTCGCAGCAACCCGCTTCTCAAGTCTTCCGAGCTCCTCCTCCCGGAGGTGGATCTTGTTCCAGCGATCGACCAGGTCTTTCTCCCTAGCCTCTATTTTCTTCTCCCGGGCGACAAGGGCACACTCGTACTCGTAGAGTTCCTGCCCCCGCACCCAGGTCTTCTCCTCCTCCTCGAGGCAGCGCTCTTCCAATTTTTTAGTGCGCTCCTCGAGGCCCTTGTCCGCCAGAGCTGTTTTCTCGGCGAGCTCATCCTCCCGTCGCAAGACGTCATCCCGTAGCTCCAGGAGTTTTTGCTCCTCATCTTCGAGCCGCTTTTCCCTTACTTCAAGTGCCTCTCGGCGCTTGATGAGTGCGGTACTGATGGCCTCGAGTTGATCGAACCGAGCGTTGGCCGCGTCGTTAGCAGCCTTAGCTTGGTCATGGAACTCCCGGGATTGAGCGTCGAGGGCGTGAGTCATGCTCTCCCTCTCGTCCAGCAGTTCACCCCAGAGCTCCAGGCGGACCTTCTCCCGCCTGACCCATTCCTTGTCATCCGCAATCCTCGACTGCGCCAGCTTAGTCTCAAAGTGGAGCCGATTACGCCACCTCCTAAGGGTTTGGCGCTCCTCTTCAAGAGCTTTGCTGTCGTGGAAGAAGGCCAGTTGGACCTGACGTAGACTGGAGCAGGCATTGTCGATGGACATCGACAGAGAGATGGGCTCCGGACCTGCCGGGGTCTCCTCCGCTGGTTCCAGCGGGTCTTCACTTACAAAAATTGGGTCCCACTCTACAAGAGTGGAACCCCGAGCTTCCAAAGCACTAGGGCACTCCTCCGGGATGGCCTCAGTCGCCACCGAAGAAAGTCCCGCCACCAAGTCTTCATTTGCCCCCTCAGGCTGGGGGCCGGCGACTTCGTTCAGGCACTCTGGCTCCGCCACGGGTACCATCGACGTCGTCGCCTCCACTGGCTCCGGCCGGGACACTTCTTCTGAGGGAGGCTCAGGCTCCCTCGCCTCTTCGACCACCGGCTCTGTGGTCGGCGCTCCAGCAATCACCGGCTCTGCGGCCGGCGCTTCCACAATCACCGGCTCTGCAGCCGGCGCTCCAATAATTACCGGCTCTGCGACCGGAGCTTCGGAAGTAACCGGCTCAACTGCCGGAACCACTTCAACTTCCGGCTCGCATGCCGGGGCTTCAGCTACCTCCGGCTCAACCGCCGGGGCTTCAGCACTTTCCGGCTTCGAAGCCGGGACCGCTACTTCCTCCGACTCAACAGCCGGAGCTTCTACTTCTGCAGCACCAGGACCCGGAGCATCAACCTCCGGAACGGGTGCCGCTGGCGCATCTTCAATCCCGTGGTCCGGCGCTACCACGGGAACTTCTGGAGATGAGTCGAGGTCCATGACCACGACAGCCGGCGCCGGAGCTGTCGCAGCCTCCGCTTGGGGCGGCACCGGAGCTGGAGCAGAAGCCCCCGCAGCCTCAAACACTGTGGCTGAGGGTGGAGCTTCACTCCCCTTCTTGGGAATGCTGCAGATAAAGAACGAAGAAATTGAGCAAACAGATGCTATAATTAAAAGTTAATCGAGGTAAGCAAGAAAAATTACCTTGGGAGGCTCACGCACCAGCTTGCGCGGAACCTCTTTCCCGGACGTTCCGGGCTGGCCACGGTCGGTGTAGGAGCTCCTGGAGGACTCCCAGGACTTGCCGTGGCTGCGGGCGTTTCCCGGGTCGGAGCTCTCCTTGATCGGGAGGAACTCCTGGACCTGGAGGCCCTCACCGCTTCTCGTGCCGGAGTCGCCTGTCCGGAGCTGGCACCTCCGGAGGGATCCACCACGGGGACAGCCGCACTCCGGGAGGATCCCACCGCCGGAACAGTAGCGCTCCGAAAAGACCCCACCACGGGGACAGCCGCCACGGCGGTGGAGGATCTTCCTTCCTGAGGACGGGGAACTGGGGGGGAGGTGGCAAGCCCGACGGACCTTCCGTCAGCATGTCGCAGCTTTCTCTTCCGGCTCTCCGGCTCCTCCGCCAGCTCCTTGCCCTTGCCAATGACCTCAGCTCTTGGCTGAGAGACAGGGGCGGAGCCGCCTTCAGACAACCCGGGGATCGCCAACCGGGCAGTTGATCTTCTCTCGACGACGCCAAGGTCGTCAAGTGCGGGCATCTTCCGCCGGAGCTCCCTGCTGAACTCAACTTCCACGTTCAGGGGGAGGAAAGCCGGTGGCGGAGTTAAGTACTCTCCGTCAACATCGATGCCGTGCTGGAATTTCTTGAGGTGAAACTCCAAGGACTTCCCCACCATGCTGGACTTCAACCCGGTCTCAACCCGGTCCTCGTCCATCACGCTGTTGAGGGCCCAGGCGAGCTTCTCCCTCCTCTTCAGCGGCGCCCACCTGTTGGACAAGAAGTTGCAGAACACCGCCTGGGGAGTCAATCCTCCCTCCACACATTGGCGGATCCTGGTCAGGGCGGGGTCGAAAGCTGCCGCCAGCACCAGAACTTCGCTCCACACCGACGTGTCAATGCCGGGCAGACCGTCTGGCAGCTCCAACCGCTCATGCTCCTCCACCCGGACGACTACCCAATCCTTCTTCCAGTCATCCCACTTCCCGGAAGGGAATGACCGGAGGTACTTGAACGGGCACTTCTTGCGCTTCACAAAGTAGTAGAAGCCAAGGTACTCGTCACTTCGGCCGGTGGTTTGGACGGTGAAGAAGGTGCGGAAGAGCTCGATGCAGGCAGGGATGCCCACCCACATCTCGCAGAAGTGGACAAAGATGGACACAAGGAGAATGGAGTGAGGGCCAAGGTGGTATAGCTGCAGACCATAGAAGTCCAGCAGCATCAAGAAGAAAGAAGAAAACGGTGGGATCAGCCCCACCATGGCGTACGAAGAAAAATACACCATCTCGCCGGAGTGCTCCTTTTTAAAGGGAAGCTCCCCGCCGGCGCGGACCGAACGGTTGAAGAAGTCCGACGACCACCCCATGAGGGCTCGGACCTTCTTCAGATCGCTCTCCGTCTTCAAACGACTCTCACGCAGACCCAACTCCATCGCAGCACAGCTAGGCAAGAGAAGAGGAGCAAAGCACGAGTTGGGAGTTTGAGCGCAACAACAGATGGAAAGCGTAAAGAACTCCCGACGGTGCGCTTTCCTTCTTAAGTAAGCCCTCGCAACGCTCGGATGGAAACTGCAGGGGAGTCAAGGATACTACTCAAGAATTCAACCCTGCCGATGACAAGAGGGCCCGGGACCACCCTGACGATCAAGTCGAGGTTCTTACCCAGGCGAACAGTTGTCATCACGAGGCGGGAAACCCAAAGGCGGCGGACTGACAAGGCGCGCGGAACCGATACGGTTTTCGTATCGGGAACCGGCGACCTTCAATTGCGAGAGATCCGCACGTCAAAGATCTTATCTGCCGCCTGAGGTGCGCCACGCGTCGGGACTTAACCGTAAAGCCCCGCCAAAGGCACCTCCAAAGACCCTTGAAGACCCAGTTCAAGAGTCGCAAGTGTGGACCCACCTCCGGCGGAATGACCTCACCCCGTTGGCCTTCCCCGGAGGTAGGTCCAGGGGGCCACTGTCGGTACCCTAAAAACCATACACCCCCTGAGGTTACAAAGATCTCAAGGGGAGGACATCCACTCAAATTGAAGACCCTCTGGGGCCCACTTGTCAGACATAACCGGACCTGTTTCTCCAACATGGTTAGCCCCTAGGTTGCCACGTGTACTGTCAGACCGGAGTTATTACCCGCAAGGGTGAAGCTCCGGGCTAGCTACTGAAACGGCACCTCCGGACTTAACCCCTGACCGAGAGAAGCTCCGGACCTGACACGTGCCAGGCCGCCCCGGAGCTTCCCGCTTCCCACAAGCAAGCTCCGGAGCTGCCACGTGTCCATACGTCGGAGCTAGCCGCTTCAAACCCCCGGGAGACATTGTAACGGCTCCGGATCTCCAAAGGACAGTTGCAGACTTCAAGACCCGATTAATTATCATTAATTCCACATTAATGACACTTAATAGGACGATCTTAACACCTGTAACGGCACTGTCAGAGCCGTTACAGGGTTATTAGCAATAATAATCTCGTGTATCAATACTAGTAACCGCCAGGGCCACATGTCGGGTCAGGCTAACTTGTAACGGTTTGTCCTTGTGCTATAAAAGGACAAACCGACGATACACGGGAAAAGAAGGCTGGAACACACTCAAGCTCACAAGTTAATACAACATACACACACCCGTGGAGTAGGGTATTATGCTCAGGCGGCCCGAACCACGTAAACCACTGTGTCACTCGAGTCCAATCGTGATTCACCTTCTTGGATCTCCGCGCGCCCACACCGAACTACAAACTCCTCCAACACTTCCATAGTGTCAGGAGATCTGCCGACTCCAACAGTCGACAGATATGAAACTAAACAACTATCTATACTAGCCTACATGGATATGGCAATGCTAAAGCATCCCAAAATCCTGTACTAAGAACACAAGCAACAATATATAGCAAACAACACACCAAATAACAACACATCGCTTCCTGAGTGTTCCTATGTGCTCTAAAGTGTCCATTCTATCTAGGTTGAGTCCTACGGTCAACCTGTGGCTCTGATACCAATTTGTAACACACGGTTCTAAAAATGAACCAAGTGAACGCATATGTATGCCCAGGACATTCAACACACATACACGAGTGCATTCACAGAAGGATATACAGAAAATTACCACAACAAAAATTAATTATCAAATTTTATTGCACAATTCATATTATCCTCGAATACAAGCTCTAATGAATATCAATGACAAGTTTCAACTAATGCAGCAGAAATAAACTAATTAAGCAAACTAAGCATAAGGGCATATATGCGCGGCTCCAATCAACACCACATGCAAAGCTGACGGTAGACACGGCCTAGTACTCTGTATTATCATCGTTATACTCCCAATCCTGACCTGCAACTGTTGGTGGGGGGAATTGCAAGAGTGAGTACATGTCGTACTCAGCAAGTGTGGAAAGTATGACATATAGCTGATTCAAATGATGATATAATAATGGCTAAGTGCTGAAAAGTACATTAAAACATTTGAAAAGCAATACATTACATGTATGTGAAGTAAACACATCATAAACCATGTAGTCATCATAATACCAGTCCATATTCATTACCATTATCCATATTCCAGATTTCACATTACCAATAACCATAATAAATACCATAAACCATAATACCATCCCATAACCATTACCAAACCATCCCAAATCCAAGTTTCCTGTAATCATGTGAGGGTCCAGGTTGCTCATAACTAAGAGCACGACTATCATGATAGTTTTAAGACACACTCTGCAGAGGTTGTACCGCTTTACCCACGTGTTTGTGATTTCATCACCTTTCAGTGACTAGAACCTCTATTATGCTGTCTCACACTTCTGTCGGTGTGTGACCAAGAGATCATAAAATAGCCTTTACAAAGGGATTACTAGTCTATTTAGACCCCGCCGAGGTTTCACTGGTGGCGATGTCTCCAACGGAGGAAATATTCAACCAAGGGCCCCCTATTGAGCCATTCGGATCCCAGGGTAGTCCCACCAATCATCCACAAAATCAATCCGACTACCCTTTCCCCGAGCATCCTTGATGGTCCAAATAGCACTGGCAAAGTCCTAATTAATCAGCTACGCCGCACCCATACTTGGCCACGTGGTGGCACTGTAAATCCTGGATGGTCGCTCCACGAACCGGTCCTTAGATCTAAAGCAAGCAAACCACCCTAACATCCAACCCATCCACATAGCAGGCTTGCTTAGATCACCCATTACCTTATCATATTAACCAGTTCATGTTAATCATAATCTCATAAATACATAATTAAGTTAATTGGTGTAGTTGTTTTCCCATCCCTATTAATTAAGCGAACCAGAAAGGGTAAAAAGCCCATCCCGACTCTCTACCATAAATTCCAGGTGACAGGGGTGGTTAAGAAGAGCTAGTAAACATCCTACCATAGAGTTCCAATCAAATTGACACAAGCATGCAGTTTGGCAAACAAAACATTCTGTGAGACCCATGTGTGTTAAATACATTGGCTACGACAATGAAAGTTTTGAATACTACCAAAACACCTTTATCATCAAGGTCTGACTCTAGGTCCGAGCTCCTGCAAGGTCCGACGATAGGTCCGGCTTGTTTTGGGTAGCTCCGGCAAGGTCCGATGTAAGGTCCGACTTGCTTTGTCAAGGTCCGACTTCTTTGTCTAGGTCCAACTAGCTTTGGTTAGCTCCGAATCGAGGTCCGACTAGCTTTGGTTAGCTCCAGCTCTAGGTCTGACTAGCTTTGGTAAGCTCCGGCGCTAGGTCCGACTACCTTTGGTTAGCTCCGGTGCTAGGTTCTACTAGCTTGGTAAGTTCTGGCGCTAGATCCTATTAGTTTTGGTAAGCTCCGGTTTAAGGTCCGATTAGCTTTGGCAAGGTTAGGAGGTTGATCGCCGTCGTTCTTCTTTTTAACTTGAAACAATTTGAACTTGCTTTACATCTATGGAAAGTTTGCTTAGTATTCTTTTACTAAGTTTTTGGTGTGTTTTGGTGGTTACGACTTGTATCATTTTGCTATGGTTTGCAACATGCTTATGTGAGGTTCTCACCTAAGGTGTTGTTGTTATCGGAACTAACGAGAGTCAAGTCGAGGACTTGTGCTCATAAGTATCAGTTGTTTATTCATGTACAGGTGTTGCTTCATTTCAATACATGGTTGGTGACGGGATCCATTGAACTAGTCTTAGGGAGAAGATGAGGTTCAACAACCAAGTTCGGGAGAAATTGTGGTTGAGTTGATCGGGAGGTCGCACAACATGTTTGAATCAAGAACAATGCATAAGAAGGTTTCGTGGACGTTGTTGGAAGATGTTTGAACGTGTGCAAGGAGTGCATGGACGTGGCTACATGGTTCCAAGGCGTGATGAAGAGACGTGGATGTAAAGAATTGGTCGGAAAGGTCCAACCGACTAGGTTATGGACTCAGACTGCGACTGAGTCGTGTTTGACTCAAATATGGAAAGTTTTGAGGTTGTTATGATAGGATTTCGTGTGGGTCATGAATTTGAGTTATTTTAGGAATGTGAGATATGTTCCTATGGTGTTTGGAAGTCTTAATATTACTTCTATCTGCGTATATAAGGGTTTTGAGCAGTTATGGAAAGTTTTGATTCGTGAATTGAGTAGGATTAGAGTCCTAGTTTGTTTTGGGTTGGCCTAAGGGATGGTTATATAAGCAAGAGAGGCCAGAGCTCGTGGTATACGACTTTTGGGGTATTCCTCTTGTGTTTTATTGAATAAAGATCGTAGTTCAAAAGGAACTTTTGTGTCTTGTTCGTCCGACTTGTTCCAGACAACTTTTTCTCGTCGAGTTTTCTGCACAGCACTACCTTTCTTTGGTGGTTTATCATAACTCGAGTTTTACAGATCCAATTGACGTGATTCTTTTTGGGTTGTCTTAACTACTTGATTATATATCATCTGTAAAAATTTCATGGTCATTGGATTTGCGGTATTTCATCTACATGAGTTTCTTTGCAGTATTGCAGATCTATTTTTTACTCGGTAGAACAGATTGACCTTTGTTCGATCTTTCGATCGTAATTTGAGTTTCTCTCAATGGATTTGAGTGATTCTTGTTGTGTCATCTTTGTAACTTGATTCTATCTGATATCTATCACTTTTTTCACAGTGAAACATGTTTAGATTAGTCTCACACACGATTTCTTTAACAGATCATTTTTCTGCCGAGTGGTTTTCATTGCTTCCGTTGAAAAAGTTTTAAATCTACCACTCACCCCCCTCTAGTATCTTTTCACGTGCTATTTGATCCTACAATTGGTATCAGATCCACGATGCTCTAATATTTGTGATTTGCACGTGTTTTTGACTAATCATCATGGAGAAATACTCCGCAAAACCTTGTGTCTTTAGTGGTATTGATTTTCAGGTTTGGAAGGCACGTATAGAAGGCTTCATCCAGGCACAAGGCTTCGCAATATGGGAGAAGGTGTACAAGCCTTACGAAGTGCCGTCAAACAATCAAGTTATAGCTACAAATCTGAGAGATGTCGACAACAACAACAAGGCTTGGAACTTGATCATACAAGGGTTAACTCAAAGCGACTTTGACCGTGTTGCACACCTACGATCTGCATACGATGTGTGGAAAGCACGTTGCGACTACCACGAATGATCTAACACGATCAAGGAGGTAAAACAATATATGTTCAAAAAGGAATACATGTGTTTTGAGATGCAACCCGGTGAGTCAATTGATGATTTCTTTGCTCATTTTAACAAAATTCTCAGCAACTTGCGTAGTGTCAATGTTAATTTTTCAAATGCTGAAAATGCTAGGAAATTACTAAGTGCATTAGACATGTCAATTTGGGAGATGAAAGTCACATCCATTCGTGAATCTACTGTCATGAGTACACTTACATTAGATGTTCTTTATTCTAAATTGAAAACTCAAGAAATTGATATAGTTTCACGTAAGAACCCCAACAAGTCACTTGCATTTTTTCTCAATGTAATATGCCTAGCTTTGGCCAATCTTCATCTCGTGGTACACTTGCTTTGTTTCCCTCTCTAATCCTTGAACAGATTGAGGAGTTTCCAAAGGAGGAGCTAGTACTTCTCTCTACTAGGTTCTCAAAAGCAATGCTGTTAAAATTGAGTCACAAGAATCTGAAATTAATCGTTTGAAATCTTTGATTCCTAGTGACGATTCTTGTTCCTCATGTGATTTAATATATGAACAATTGTCCACATTAAAAAGTGTGCACACCTCCACACTTGATAAACTTGAGTTGGAAATTGAAAAGAACAGAGATCTTGCTGCACTTAATGATAAAAACTTGAAAGATGCTAGTTGTTCTACAATTGATTTGCATTGTTCTACTTGTGATGATCTTGATAAGAAACTACAAGATGCTATGAATGAAATTTCTATGTTAAACAATGCTTTAAGTTCTCATGAAGTTAAATATAGTTCTAATTGCAAATTAAAAGGAAAAACTTCATGTACAAATTGCCTTTATCTGTCCAATAAACTTGATGACATGCATAGGACATTAGATCAGTTTTGTAATGGGAATAAGAACCTAAACTTGCCGCTGAATTCTTCCAAGTCTTGCAATGATAAAATTGGTTTAGGTTTTGATTCTCATGCTCATACTAAGGAACATCCACCTAAAATTGTAAAGTCACTAGGAAGTGGTTTGATTCAAACAGTTCCTAAACAAAAAGAAGTTGTTTTCAAATCTGCAGGAGTCTTTTCTCATTCGGCTTCAAATAAAAATGGTGCTTGCTCATCTAGACATGAACACAAAGTTAAATTTCATTGAACCTACTGTGGTAGAGATGGTCATGTTATAGATTTTTGTTATAGACTAGCTAAACAACAGAAAAAGGAAATAATGATTGCAAGATCTCATAACTTTCATGCAAAATTTGTTGCACTTGCTAAATCGAATGATAGGAACATGCAATCTGCTGTAATGAGTCAAAAACATGCAAAGTTTGCTTCCATACCTACTGTTTTTCGTGCTACACATGTAACATCCCGTAGTACAGTAGCTGGGTACAAAAATCCTGAAGCTTTGGCTCATAAACCTGCTGTTTTATCTCAGCTTTTGCGTGTTTTTCCTGCTGCACGTCGTGTGACTCAGTACTAGATTATTAAATGCCTTTTGGCTGACCCTAGTATTGATTCATCGACGTATTGTTCTTCTATGTAGGTTACACGCTTTAGGAAGGAGAACATTTGGGTTGTGGATTCAGGTTGCTCACGCCACATGACGGATAACAAAGAATGGTTTTCCTCCCTCTATTTTGTGTCACGTGTAGAGAATGTTACTTTTGCCGATAATTCTTCAACTCCTATAATTGCTAAGGGTTCAGTTAGAGTAAATTATCACTACATTTTTAAGGATGTGACACTTGTTAAAAATTTGAAATACAACTTGTTTTATGTTTCACAACTGCTAGATGAAAATCTAGAAATTATTTTCACTAAAAATTGCTGCAAAGTTGCAAATTCAAACAGTGAGCTTATTTTTAACATGTCACGGTTTGGAAGAGTTTTTAAAGCTAATTTTGATATGTCTTCCTCTAAGTATAGGTGTCTAGTTGCTAATGATTCAAAGGACTTATATTTTCGCATTGTAGACTTGGTCATGTAGGCTTTGATCATCTAACGCGTGTTAGTGCTCTTGATCGGATACGTGGGCTGCCTAAGCTTAAAGGGGACAAAGAAATTGTGTGGTCTTCTTGTAGACATGCTAAGATGGTTGCAGGTTCACATACTCCTCTCACAATGATCATGACAACTAAACCGGTTCAACTTTTGCACCTTGACACCGTAGGACCTTCACGTGTTCAATCCTTCGAAGGTAAATGGTATGTTCTTGTGATTGTTGATGATTATTCTAGACACTCTTGGGTTTACTTTATGGCATCTAAAAATGAAGCTTTTAGTCATTTTAGAACTTTATTTCTTAGATTATCAATTGATCACCCAGAATCTTTAAAAGCAATTAGAATTGATAATGGAACCGAATTTAAAAATCAATCTTTTGATCACTTTTGTGCTGAAAATGGAATAGATCATCAGTTTTCTTGACCATATGTACCTCAACAATACGGTGTTGTAGAAAGAAAGAACAGAACCTTAGTTGGGATGGCTAGGACTATGCTTGAATATCAAACTCCTAGGAAATTTTGGGTTTATGCGATTGCAACCGCTTGTTATGTCTCAAATCGTGTTTTCTTGCGCGCTAAGCTAGGTAAAACACCATATGAGCTCCGGTTTGAAAATAGGTCTAGTGTTACACACTTTTAGGTCTTTTGTTGCAAATTCTTTGTTAAGAAACATGGTAATGTTGATAAACTTTAACCTAGATCCATTGATGTCATGTTTTTTGGTTATCCATCTCTTACTAGAGGCTACCGTGTGCTTTTACTTGACACTAACAAAATTTTGGATACTTTTGAGGTGTCTTTTGATGAAGCTAGCCCAGGTACTAGCTCAAACGTTGCAGGTCCGGATCCATATCCACAAGGGGAGAGCATTTATATTGAAGATGAGGAAGAGGTGGAGGTGCTGCCCGAAAATTCAGCAGCTAATGACATTGTTCTAGTTCCTGATTTTGATTCAAAGCCAGCACCGACGACCACCATTGCTGGTCCAGATCCTCCTCAAGTCACAAGATCATCGATTTTTGATGAACATGAAGAAGAAGAAGCTTGTGAAGTGTCCACTCTGAAAAGTCATCCTCCACAACAAATTATTGGAAGCTTGCATGAACGAGTCACACGGTCCAGGTTTTGCGATCCAAACTCTCATGCTCATTCTGCTATTGTTGCTTCTTTTGAACCCAAAGATATATCACACGCACTCACTATGGAATCCTAGATTATTGCCATGCAAGAAGAGTTTGAAAATTTTGAAAGAAATAATGTTTGGAAACTTGTACCTCCACCTCAAGGTCACACTTTAATTGGAACTAAATGGGTGTTTAAAAATAAAAAAAGTGAGGATGGGGTTGTAGTTAGGAATAAGGCTAGGTTGGTTGCTCAAGGTTTCACTCAAGTTGAAGGTCTAGATTTTGATGAAACTTTTGCTCCTATTGCTAGATTAGAAGCCATAAGAATTTTGTTATCTTTTGCTGCATCTAAAGGTTTTAAGTTATATCAAATGGATGTTAAAAGTAGCTTTTCTTAATGGCTACATATATGAGGAGGTTCATGTCAAACAACCACCGAGTTTTGAAAATCCAGATTTTCCTAATCATGTTTACAAACTGTCCAAAGCCGTATACGGTCTTAAACAATCCCCTAGAACATGGTATGATAGGTTAAAAAACATTCTTACTTGAAAAGGGGTTTACCATGGGCAAGATTGATAAAACTCTTTTTGTGCTTAAGCATGGCAATGACTCATTATTTGTTCAACTGTATGTGGATGATATTATCTTTGGTTGTGCTTCTCATGATCTTGTGTACAAGTTTTCAGCTATGATGAGTTCAGAATTTGAGATGAGTATGATGGGAGAACTTACGTACTTTTTGGGGCTGCAAATCAAGCAAACCAAGGAGGGTACCTTTGTGCATCAAATGAAGTATACAAAAGACCTCCTAAGGTGCTTCAACATGGACAAAAGCAAGCCTCTTCGGACACCAATGGGAATAGAAACAACACTTGAACTTGATGAAGATGGTGAACCCGTGGATCAAAAAGAATATAGAAGCATGATCGGATGACTTTTGTACCTCACGGCATCAAGATCGGACATACAATTTAGTGTATGTCTTTGTGCACGGTTTCAAGCCTCCCTACGTGCTTCACATCTCAAGCCGTCAAAAGGATTCTCAGGTACATACATGGAACTCAAGAATTTGGCATTTTTATTCCTTCTTCCTCAAACGTAACTTTGAAAGCTTTTTCAGATGCTGATTTTGGGGGTTGTAGGATTGATAGGAAAAGTACTTCTGGTGTTTGTCATTTTCTTGGTAATTCACTTGTTGCTTGTTCCTCTAGCAAACAAAACTTAGTTGCACAATCTATAGCTGAATCTGAATATGTAGCTGCTGCTAGTGCTTGCTCACAAATTCTTTGGATTGTTCAAACACTTAAGGACTATTGGTTTGATCTAGATAGTGTTCCACTATTTTCTGATAACACTAGTGCCATTTGCATTGCTAAAAACCCTGTGCAACATTTGAGAACAAAGCACATTAACATTAGGTATCACTTTCTCCGTGATATTTTATAAAAAGGAAACATTGTGCTTCATCATGTAGATACCAAACAACAATTGGCTGACCTCATAGCTCAAATTACAGGGGAGTTTTGAAACTTAGGAAGTCTATGTGTGAATCTGAATTCAAAATAATATGAGCATAGTATTTCATACATATATGACTTTGTGATTCCTTTTACATGCTAAAAGTTCTTACTACATTACTCATGTTATACATTTTGTAGTTTTTGCTATGACTATTAATTGGAATAATTACTTACACTAAATCTGGTCATGATCAAAATTTCTTGCTGTTTTGAACTTGTTGCATGCTCATAAGTGCTTTTAATCATAAAGAATTAATCAAGCAATCAACTATTCACATGTTGAGCTTTTATGATCAAATAAAAATGAGAAAAGATCAAGATAATATGCATGCATCAGACTTCTTCTTTTGAGACTGCTTATCATTGCACTTTGATATGAACTTGGAAGAAGTTGTGTATGACTAGAACCATGTCTTTAAGCTTCTGATTGTTAAATGATATAAGCTTGGCTTGGTTGGTTAGAATAAGGCAGATGCGACATATAATTTCTTGCAAATGTCATATGACCTGAATTTATGCTTTGAAAAATAATAAAAATGTAGCAACAAGTGTGATGCTTTCAGGTTTTGAAATAGTTAAGTTTGTGAGATCATGACTTGCTTAAATTAAAAATTACACTTGATCTCTAGCATGGCTTACACTACTTTACGTATTTTATTGATGTGATAGTGTAAGTCACTTGATAGTATAACTTGGATGAGCTTTGTTTTATATGTATATGTCATATTATGCTCATAACAAATTAAAATTTCTCTTTTGTACCTTTCTAAATATATTGTCAAAGTGGGAGAAATTGGTCACACATTGCACACATTCACAAGTGTTTTGGCACAATTCTTCTCGGGAGCAGTGTACATCCTTAGGGGGAGAATTTTTGTTTTTCTTCTTATTTTATTTCTGATTTACAAAAGGGGAGAAATATGTATAGGAGGAGAAAATTATTTTCAAAACTTTTCATGTGAATGAGCCAATGTTCGAATTCTAAGTGGTGTTGCCAATCCATTCATCAAGGGGGAGACTGTGAGACATATGTGTGCTGAATACATTAGCTATAACGATAAAAGTTTTGAATACTACCAAAACACCCTTTTAACAAGGTTCGACAATAGGTCCGACTTGTTTTAGGTAGCTCTAGCAAGGTCTGATATAAGGTCCGACTTACTTTGTCTAGGTCTGACTTGTTTTAGTTATGTCCGACTTGCTATTGCTAGGTCTGACATGTTTTCGCTAGGTCCGACTAGATTTGTAAGCTCTGACGTTAGGTCCTCCTAGCTTTGGTAAGCTCCGACGCTAGGTCCTACTAGCTTTGGTAAGCTCCAGCACTAGGTCCTGCTAGCTTTGGTAAGCTCCGACTCAAGGTCCGGTTAGCTTTGGCAAGGTCCGATGCTAGTCTGCAATGGTTCTGCTTTTATCTTGAAATGTTTCAAACTTGTTTTACAGTTATGGAAAGTTTGCTTAGTATTCTTTTACTATGTTTTTGATGTGTCTTGGTTGTTATCGTTTTTGCTATGGTATGCAACATGCTTATGTGATGTGCTCACGTAAGGTGTTGTGGTTTCGGAACTAACCTGAGTCAAGTCGAGGACTTGTGCTCGGAAGTATCAGTTATTTATTCATGTGCAGGTGTTGCTTGAGTTAAAGACATGGCTGATGACAGGATCCATGAACTAGTCTTAGGGAGAACATGAGGTTCAACAACCAAGTTCAGAAGGAATTGTGGTTGAGTTGATCGGGGGGTTTTGCACCATGTTTGAATCAAGAACAGTGCATATGAAGGTATTGTGGACGCCATTGGAAGGTGTTTGCACATGTGCATGGAGTGCATGGACGTGGTTGCATGGTTCCAAGGTGTGATGAAGAGAAGTGGACGTAAAGAATTGATCGGTAAGGTACAACCTGCTGGATTATACCTCAAGCTACGACTGATGTGGTTATGGTTTGTTTAGGGAAGGTTTAGAGTTTGTTTTGGTTAGATTTCGTGTGGGTCACGAAGTTGAGTTGTTTTTAGGAATGTGGGATATGTTCCTAAGATGTTTTAAAGTCTTAATATTGCTTCTATCTACGTATAGAAGAGTCTTGAGCAGTTATGGAAACTTTCGATGGAAACTAATAGGATACGAGTCATTGTTTGGTTTGGGTTGGCCTCATGGCTGGTTATATAAGCAAGGGAGGCCAGATCTCATCGTATATGGACTTTGGGCCTATTCCTCTTCTGCTTTGATCAATAAAATTCATAGTTTAAAGGAACTTTTGTGCCTTGTTCGCCCGACTTGTTTCAGACAAGTTTTTGTCGTCAAGTTTCTGTACAACACTACCTTGCTTCAGTGGTTTTATCATAACTCGAGTTTTACAGATCCAATTGAAGTTATTCTTTTTAGGTTGTCTTCACAACTGGATTATCTATCATATGTGAAAATTTCACGGTAAATGGATTTGTGGTTTCTGATCTATATGTGGTTCTTTGCAGTGTTACAAATCTGGTTTTTACTTTGTAGAACAGATTGACCTTTTTTCGATCTTTCTTGCTGTTTTGAACTTGTTGCATGCTCACAAGTGCTTTTAATCATAAAGAATTAATCAAGTAATCAACTCACATGTTGAGTTTTTATGAACAAATAGAAATAAGAAAAGGTCAAGAGAATATACATGCATCACACTTCTTCTTTTGAGATGGCTTATCATTGCACTTAGATATGAACTTGGAAGAAGTTGTGTATGACTAAAATCATGTCCTTAAGCTTCTGATTGTCAAATGACATAGGCTTGGCTTGGTTGGTTAGAATAAGGCAAATGTGACATATAATCTCTTGCAAATGTCATATGTTAAAAATTTGTGCTTTAAAGAAAAAAATTGTAGCAACAAGTGTCATGCTTTCAAGTATTGAAATTGTTAAGTTTGTGAGATTATGACTTGCTTAAATTGAAAATTACATTTGATCTCTAGCATGGCTTACACTACTTTATGTATCTCATTGTTGTGATAGTGTAAGTTACTTGATAGCTTGATTTGGATGAGGTTTGTTTTATATGTATATATTATAATATGCTCATAAGAATTAAAATTTCTCTTTTGTACCTTGCTGAATACATTGTCAAAGGGGGAGAAATTGATCACACGTTGTGTTTTTGGCACGGTTGCACGATTCTTCTCAGGGGGAGAAATATGTATAGGGGGAGAAATGTATTTCTATCTCATTTGATTTTCAAAAAGGGGGTGAAATTGTTTTCAAAACTTTTCATGCCAATGTTCAGATTTTAAGTGGTGATGCCAATGCATTCATCAAGGGAGAGATTGTGAGACCTATGTGTGTTGAATACATTGGCTATGGCGATGAAAGTTTTGAATACTACCAAAACACCTTTATCATCAAGGTCTGACTCTAGGTCCGAGCTCCTGCAAGGTTGACGACAGGTCCGACTTGTTTTGGGTAGCTCCGACAAGGTCCGACTTGCTTTGGCAAGGTCCAACTTCTTTGTCTAGGTCCGACTAGCTTTGGTTAGTTTCAACTCTAGGTCCGACTAGCTTTGGTAAGCTCCGGCGCTAGGTCTGACTAGCTTTGGTTAGCTCCAGCGCTAGGTTCTGCTAGCTTTGGTAAGTTCCAGCGCTAGATCCTGTTAGTTTTGGTAAGCTCCAGTTCAAGGTTCGGTTAGCTTTGGCATGGTTCGGAGCTTGATTGCAGTGGTTCTGCTTTTTAACTTGCAATAATTTGAACTTGCTTTACATCTATGGAAAGTTTTCTTAATATTCTTTTACTAAGTTTTTGGTGTGTTTTGGTGGTTATGACTGATATCATTTTGCTATGGTTTGTAACATACTTGTGTGAGGTGCTCACCTAAGGTGTTGTGGTTATCGGAACTAACGAGAGTCAAGTCGAGGACTTGTGCTCGAAAGTATCAGTTGTTTATTCATGTTCAGGTGTTGCTTGAGTTCAATACATGGTTGGTGATATGATCAATTGAACTAGTCTTAGGGAGAAGATGAGGTTCAACAACCAAGTTCGGGAGGAATTGTGGTTGAGTTGATCGGGAGGTCGTGCAACATGTTTAAATCAAGAACAATGCATATGAAGGTTTCGTGGACGTTGTTGGAAGATGTTTGCACGTGTGCAAGGAGTGCATGGACATGGCTACATGGTTCTGAGGCGTGATGAAGAGATGTGGACGTAAGGAGTTGGTCGGAAAGGTCCAACGGACTAGGTTATGGACTCAGGCCGCGGCTGAGTTGTGTTTGACTCAAATATGGAAAGTTTTGAGTTGGTTATGATAGGATTTCGTGTGGGTCACGAATTTGAGTTGTTTTAGGAATGTGGGTTATGCTCCTAAGGTGTTTGGAAGTCTTAATATTGCTTCTATTTGCGTATAGAAGGGTCTCGAGCAGTTATAGAAAGTTTCAATTCGTGAATTGAGTAGGATTAGAGTCCTAGTTAGTTTTGGATTGGCCTAAGGGCTGATTATATAAGCAAGGGAGGCCAGAGCTCATGGTGTATGACTTTTGGGTTGTTCCTCTTGTGTTTTATTGAATAAAGATCGTATTTTAAAGGAACTTTTGTGCCTTGTTCGCCCGACTTGTTCCAGACAACTTTTTCTCGTCGAGTTTTCTGCACACCACTACCTTTCTTCAGTGGTTTTTATCATAACTCGAGTTTTACAGATTCAATTGACATGATTCATTTTTTATTGTCTTCACAACTTTATTATCTGCCATCTGTCAAAATTTCACGGTCGTTGGATTTGCGGTTTTTGATCTACACGAGTTTCTTTGCATTATTGCAGATCTGTTTTTTACTCGGTAGAACAGGTTGACCTTTCTTCGATCTTTCAATCGTAGTTTGAGTTTCTCTTGACGGATTTGAGTGATTCTTGTTGTGTCATTTTCGTGACTTGATTCTCTCTGATATCTATCACTTTTGTCACGGTGAAACACATTTAGATTAGTCTCACACACGATTTCTTTAACAGATCATTTTTGTCGAGGGGTTTTCATTGCTTCCGCCGAAAAAGTTTTAAATCTACCATTCACCCCCCTCTGATAGATTTTCACGTGCTCTTCGATCCTACACATTTATTTCAAAAATGGATCAATATGGTCAAGGACACTTGCTTTGCTCTTGGGATTGGTTTGGGTCAAAGCCTTCAAACTCTTGGTGCTGCAGGTCCTCCGCAACGCTCTCTAGCGCAAATCCGTCTAAACCGCGCAACAAACATACAAGACAAGAAACACAATCAAAGAGTGCACAAATATTACTCAATATGACATGACATGCATGATTAATGCAAATGTGAAGCAAAACTAGTTAATAAGTTGCTTTTAATGTTTATTAATCAATTACAATGGTTATTAACATGTCTACACAGGTTTGGAACTAATTCGAATCAATTTAGAATTTAATTTAACACAATTTAACCAGGAAAATCAGACTAGTCCGCTCTTCGCAGAACTAGCGAACTAGGGTTTTCTAGATCGACGTGAATTTTGAGATTTGGGGTTGAATTCACGTAAGGGAGAGGAAGTAGAAGGTATACCAGGTGTTTAGAACTCCAATGAATCAATGATCTTGGAGGCAACAAATAGATCTTGACAATCTATGGTTGATGAAGAACTTAGGCATGAATTGATGATGTAGAACGAAACTTGATGGATATCCTTATCCTCTTTCGTTTCCTCCTCTTCTTCTTCTTGTTCTAGATCTCTTTCTCCCGTCTTGGTGGCAGCTATTCACGAGCTAGGGTTTGGGTGTGGTTAAAGTGACAAATAGATGTCAAGCCAAGGGGTGGGGTTGTTTATATAGAGGTGGAGGGCTATAGGGTTGGGTGGATTTCGAGTTTGAGATGAGTAGGGGTCGGTTTGGAGTCCCACATGGGCTCTAAAAGAGTTAAGAACAACATCCTTAGGCCCACTTAAAGTAAAACCTAAAAAACAAGTCAGTGAAACAAAAGATCAACTCAGAGTCGCGGTTTATTGGACAAGTCCGCAACAGGGTCGGACTAGTCCAAAGTTGGACAGAGAGATATCGGACAAGTCCGGACTGGACATCGAACAAGTCCGAACTTATCCAGAGGAAAAAAACAGACAAATCTGGCCAAAATCGGACAAGTCCAACTTTAGTCAGAGGGAAAAACGGATAAGTCCGCTGGAAAACCGGACAGGTCCGGACACATGCAGGGACTTAGCAAAATTTCTAAGGATTTGGAACACCGGACTAGTCCGCACAAGACTAGACAAGTCCGAAGGTGTCCAGAGGGAAAAACAGACTAGTCCGCAGCAAAACGGACAAGTCTGATGGGAAATCGGACTAGTTCGCACCAAAATCGGACTAGACCGCCCTTTCCTGAATTGTTAACTGCAGTTTTTCTCTAAATTCATTTTAAACTTTTTCCTTTTTATGTTACCTAATGTTAAACATATTTAATGATGGATGCAGGGCATGATGCATGAAAATGAGGGTGTTACAGAAAGAAATCCTTCAAATAGATGGGAAAATCCTTCCAAGGGATCGTCAGGCTTCATTGAGGCTTTTAACAATCCAAATGATAAGCCATGTGTGTTACTTGCATCTACAAAAGCTTGCTGTGTAGGGATTAGCTTGACAGGAGCTTATCAGCATCACATGCAGTTCTTAATTAACAAGCAGCCTGTGAAAACAATGACTTTTCCCAGGCGGTTCTTTAATAAAAACCACTTGTGATAATTGAACCAGTACATATGGTTCTTAAACAATGACCGCCTGTGAAGATCATGTATTTACCCACGCTGTCGGTACCCTAAAAACCATACACCCCTTGAGGTTACAAAGATCTCAAGGGGAGGACATCCACTCAAATTGAAGACCCTCGGGGGCCCACTTGTCAGACATAACCGGACCTGTTTCTCCAACATGGTTAGCCCCTAGGTTGCCACGTGTACTGTCAGACCGGAGTTATTACCCGCAAGGGTGAAGCTCCGGGCTAGCTACTGAAACGGCACCTCCGGACTTAACCCCTGACCGAGAGAAGCTCCGGACCTGACACGTGCCAGGCCGCCCCGGAGCTTCCCGCTTCCCACAAGCAAGCTCCGGAGCTGCCACGTGTCCATACGTCGGAGCTAGCCGCTTCAAACCCCCGGGAGACGTTGTAACGGCTCCGGATCTCCAAAGGACAGTTGCAGACTTCAAGACCCGATTAATTATCATTAATTACACATTAATGACACTTAATCAGACGATCTTAACACCTGTAACGGCACTGTCGGAGCCGTTACAGGGTTATTAGCAACAATTAATCTCGTGTATCAATACTAGTAACCGCCAGGGCCACATGTCGGGTCAGGCTAACTTGTAACGGTTTGTCCTTGTGCTATAAAAGGACAAACCGACGATACACGGGAAAAGAAGGCTGGAACACACTCAAGCTCACAAGTTAATACAACATACACACACCCGTGGAGTAGGGTATTACGCTCAGGCGGCCCGAACCACGTAAACCACTGTGTCACTCGAGTCCAATCGTGATTCACCTTCTTGGATCTCCGCGCGCCCACACCGAACTACAAACTCCTCCAACACTTCCATAGTGTCAGGAGATCTGCCGACTCCAACTGTCGATAGTTGGCGCGCCAGGAAGGGGGCGCCTGAGATCTTCAAGAATGGTGAATTCTGCGGCTGGATCATCCAACGGGCAACCTGCTGCTCAGGCTGTCGGAGGCAATCCCTCCAACATGCAGCCACCGGCAGGAGCCTCAGCACCAGTAGGAGTCACACTCCCACCACCACCATCTTCTCCGGCAAGACATGCCGGACAACATGGTGGTGCACCGGCGTCACATTCTGCGCCGGCAAGTCGTGACAACCCAGAACACGCGCTCCATGCAGCGCGTGCTCTTCTCCAGCGACCACCACCTCCGGATGCATCTCAGGGTGCCATGGAGCAATGGAGGGCTGATGTTGAGCATTTGGTCGCAGCAGCGGCCGAACGCCTCAACAACCAGGGTCCACCTCCTTCAGGGTGGGCCCCGTCGCAGCGACGGACGTTGTCGGGAAGACTTGGTCCACATGTCTCCAACAACCGGAGACGAGCTGCGTCACAGCAGGTGACGTCGTTGCCCTCTGGGGCACGACGCACCCATACCGCATCTCGACTTTCAACACACGACCTCCGGGCGGAGCTTGATCGCCGTTACCGCCAACAGGATGGCCGTGTCCATATCGAGCGAGCTCGAGAAAGACGAGATGCTCAAGACCTTTCTACTCTGGAAGGAGTAGGAGGAGGCTGTTCTGCCCTAGCCATGCACCTGCGCATGGTTAGATGGCCACAGAAGTTCCGGCCACACTTGCCGGAAAAATTCGACGGGACTGTCAATCCTGTAGAATTTCTGCAGATATACTCCACTGCGATCCTAGCAGCTGGAGGAAACGAGGCCGTAATGGCCAATTACTTTCCAGTGGCCTTAACTGGGACCGCCAGGTCCTGGTTTATGAGCCTTCCACCCAACTCTATTGACAGTTGGGAGGAGCTGTGCCGTCAGTTCACTGCCAACTTCGGGAGTTCATACACCCGACCGGGCACTGAACTAGACCTTTTTGCGGTCGTACAAAAAGGAGGAGAATCTTTGCGGTTATTCATCCAGAGGTTCTCTCAGGTACGTAACACAATCCCTTCTATCTCAAACGCTTCTGTCATTGTGGCATTCAGACAGGGTGTGCGAGACAAGAAGATGTTGGAGAAGCTGGCGATCAAAGAGATCACCAGTGTCACGGAGCTCTTCAGCTTGGCAGATAAATGTGCCAGAGCTACGGAGGGCTGTGAAATGCACTCCAAACCAGCCTTGGAGGATCATAAAAAATCCTCCAAAGAAGAAGCCGCTACCTCCGGGAGTGGCAAGAAGAAAAAGAAGACCAACGGCAAGAAGAAGTCGTCGGCCGGCACATCCAACGTTGCAGCCACTGCAACTCCTGGTGGCCGGGGGCCACGCCCCGAGAAGCGACCTCGACCGTCTTCTGAAGACGGTGGCAAACCCAAGATGTGGTGCCCCATTCACAAAACGGGCAGCCACAGGCTGGAAGACTGCCGAGAGGTCCAAAACCTTGCCGAGCGCTACCACAAGCGCCGGGAAGGGTCTCCCTTTCGACAGAGGGAGGGAAAACAAAAGGTCGATGAAGCTCCGGCTGAAGAGGAGTTAGGGTTTCAGAACCCCAAAAAGGTCCTGAAAGCCGTCTATACCTCCGTCGACGATGACTCCGACGTCTCCGACAACGAGCGTCGAAAAACCATGAACACCATCTTTGGTGGATCATGGGACATCACTTCCCATCGTGTCATCAAGACTATGCGACGGGATATGGCTGTTGTAGCTCCTACAGCTAGACTGGAGCCACATCGAATGTGGATGGACACACCCATCACTTTTGATGCTTCGGACTGTCCTCAAAGCATGGTCGGAGCTGGCCAATTACCCTTGATGGTATCTCCCACCATCAACAACATCCAGCTCCATCATGTCCTGGTAGACGGAGGTTCGGGGCTTAACCTCATCAGCTTCGAAGCTTTCACTAAGCTTCAGCTCCGACCTTCGGACCTCCAGCCCTCTCGACCTTTCTCCGGAGTAGGTCCGGGGGCCATTACTCCACTCGGAGCTATTACTCTCCCTGTTACCTTCGGGACCCGGGAGAAGTATCGCACCGAGAAGTTGGTCTTTGATGTCGCTCAGATCAACTTACCATTCAACGCCATCTTGGGTAGACCTGCCCTGTACAAATTCATGGCAGCTGCTCATTATGGATACCTGGTGTTGAAAATGCCAACACCAGTAGGCGTTCTCCGGATCCGCGGAGATCGCACTGCCGGAGTCACTGCTCTGGAGGAACTCCACGCACTCACCACAGCGCAAGAGGAGGACTCCAGACAGAAGCAAACTCCACAACCTCCGAGCATTCGGCAACGAGGCTCGACCTCTGCATCCCGTGTGCAGCCAAGCAGCGACACCGACATTCCCGTCAAAGTCGTCCAAATTGGTTCCGATGCCGCTTAAACCACCCGTATATCAGGAGGTTTGAACGACAAATAGGAACTCGCGCTCATCACTTTCCTCCGGGCTAACGTTGACGTGTTTGTTTGGCAACCGTCACAAATGCCTGGGATCCCTAGGGAAGTGATTGAGCATAATCTGAAGATTTACCCCGACGCTCGGCCTGTGCATCAGAAACCTCGGAAGCAATCTGTAGAGCGACAGAACTTCATCCGACAAGAAGTGAAGAAGTTGCTCGAAGCCGGATTCATCCGAGAAGTTTACCATCCAAAATGGCTGGCAAACCCAGTCGTTGTGCCCAAGGCCGGCGGGAAACTTCGGATGTGCATCGACTACACTACGCTGAATAAGGCATGTCCAAAAGATCCATTCCCACTACCTAGAATAGATCAGATAGTGGATTCCACCTCCGGGTGTGAGTTACTGTGTTTTCTAGACGCATATTCTGGATATCATCAAATCAGGATGTCTAGGGAAGATGAAGAACATACTTCATTCATCACAGTGGATGGATTGTATTGTTACACAGCCATGCCTTTTGGTCTCAAGAATGCAGCTTCAACTTTTGTACGAGCTATGTACAAAACTTTCGAAGAACTCATCAGAGACATAGTGGAAGTGTACGTCGATGACATCGTGGTCAAAGTCAAGAACAAGGAGTCCCTCTTGGACACCTTGCAGGCTGTCTTCGACAAGCTGCGGGCCACCCGCACGAAGCTAAACCCAGACAAGTGCGTATTCGGGGTTAGTTCCGGAAAGCTTCTTGGTTTCCTGGTAAGTCACCAGGGCATAGAGGCTAATCCGACGAAGATAAAAGCCATTGAAGACATGCGGCCACCAACCCGCATCAAAGACGTCCAAAAATTAACTGGATGTCTAGCAGCCCTCAGCCGGTTCATTTCAAGACTGGCGGAAAAGGCACTTCCCTTCTTCAAGTTACTGAGGAAGTCCGGACCATTCCAATGGTCTGAAGAAGCAGAGAAGGCATTCCAGGAGCTGAAACAGTTCCTCACCACCCTACCAGTCTTGGTAGCTCCGAACCCTGGTGAGCCTTTACTGCTTTACATTTCAGCTACTGACGAAGTCGTCAGTATGGTTCTGGTTGCGGAGAGACCAGAACTACCTAATACTCAGGAATCCAGACTCCTTCGGGAGGGTCCGGAGGTTCCTGAAAGCGGGTCTGGGTCCCAGCTCCCAGACTTGAACCCACAAGAAGTCACTTCAGAGGACCCAGATCTCTCCGAGAGGATCCAGGTCATTCCTGAAGAAGCTCCAGGTTCCTCCACCCAGAACCCGGAGGTCCCCGAAGAGAGTCTGGACCCCTCCGAGAGGGTCCGGATCAATGAAGAGGAAGCCCCGGACCCCTCCGGGAGGGTCCGGACCATTCAACGCCCGGTATACTTCATCAGTGAAGTGTTACATGATGCCAAGACTCGATACCTAGAGGTGCATAAACTGCTCTATGCAGTTCTTGTTGCCTCAAGGAAGCTTCGACACTATTTCCAAGCTCACAAAGTCTCAGTGGTGACTTCATATCCACTTCGAGCGATCCTGCATAATCCCAATTCAACTGGGAATATTGCAAAGTGGGCAGCGGAATTGGCTGAATTCGATCTTGAATTCATTCCGAGACAAGCAATCAAGAGTCAAGTGTTGGCAGATTTCGTGGCAGAATGGACTCCCTCTCCATTAAACCCTGGGGGCCCCAGTGAGCAGAAGATGGAACCTCAAGTTCCAACCTTCACTAAACCTCATTGGACCCTTTACTTCGACGGCTCCATGCAGAAGCAGGGAGCCGGAGCTGGAATCCTTCTCCTTGCACCAACCGGGGAGAAGGTGAAATACATGGTACACCTTGACTTCAAGGCAACCAACAACATGGCGGAGTACGAAGCACTCATCTATGGATTAAAGGTGGCACTTTCATATGGTGTCAAGCAATTGCTGGTCAAAGGAGATTCACAACTCGTCATCAAGCAGGTGAAGGGTGAATGCTCCTGCAATAATCTCCAGCTGGCCGCTTACCTCCTTGAAGTCCAGAGGCTTCAGAAGGACTTCGAAGTCCTAGACCTTCACCATGTTCAGCGTGCTCACAACGCTGAAGCTGACGAACTCTCGACCAAGGCGTCAACCGGAGCTCCGGCTCCTGACGGAACCTTTGTCCGGAGGTTGTCAAAACCCACAGTTCAGCCTGCCGAACTGAACGAAGGGGGCGAGATCAGCATCCCGAAGCTGACGGTCCCGATGGCCCTGTTACCATGGCAGCCATCAAGGGTCGTAGGTGCTGCCGGAAGCTCCGAGCAACCCAGCACGCAAGACTCAAATGCTCAAGTCAGTTCCGATGCATGGATCTCGGAGATACGGAACTACTTGAAAGACAACATCCTTCCTGACGATGATGTATCCGCTGACCGGGTAGTCAGATTGGCTAAAAGATACACGTTGGTAGAAGGGGATCTCTACCGGCGCGGTGCCAACGGCATCCTAATGCGGTGCATCACAAGGGAAGAAGGCTGCGAGCTCCTCGCAGAAATCCATGGAGGCGAGTGTGGGAACCACGCATCTTCCCGCACGCTGGTCGGAAAAGTCTTTCGGCACGGCTTCTATTGGCCTACAGCGCTCCAGGATGCCACTGAGCTAGTGAAGAAATGCAAAGCATGCCAATTTCATGCAAAGCAAATTCATACACCTGCTCAGTCCTTACAAATGATACCTCCTACATGGCCTTTCGCTGTGTGGGGCATGGACATCTTGGGACCCTTCCCAAGAGCCGTCGGAGGTTACAAGTTCCTGTACGTCGCCATCGACAAGTTCACCAAGTGGCCGGAAGCTACTCCTGTTGTGACGATCAACAAACAATCTGCAATCAATTTTCTACAATCTATCGTGAGCAGATTCGGAGTCCCAAATAAGATCATCACTGATAATGGGACTCAATTCACAAGCTCCGCATTTCAAGGATATTGCGAAGACCTCGGCATACAAGTTTGCTACGCTTCCGTAGCTCATCCTGCCAGCAATGGACAAGCCGAGAGAGCAAACGCAGAGATCCTTAAAGGACTCAAAACACGCACTTACGAGCGTTTGAAAAAGCACGGAGCCAATTGGATCGAAGAGCTTCCGCCCACTCTATGGGCCAACAGGACTTCTCCAAGTCGGGCAACCGGAGAAACACCCTTCTTCCTGGTGTACGGAGCAGAAGCGATCCTTCCTCCGGAAATCACCTTGGGTTCCCTCCGGGTCCAGACCTTCGACGAAGCCGCGCAGGACCAGCTCCGGCGCGAAGACCTAGACCTCCTTGAGGAGGGAAGGTGCCAAGCAGCTGTTCGGAACGCCCGATACCGCCAAGCTTTACGGCGCTATCACCAGCGGCATGTACACAACCGACAGCTCGAGGAAGGCGATCTGGTGCTACGGAGAATACTATCCAGAGAAGGGCAAAACAAACTCTCCCCCGGCTGGGAAGGACCCTTTCGAGTGATCAAAGTATCCCGTCCCGGAAGCGTTCGCTTGGCTACCGAGGATGGGACACCTCTCCCAAATCCTTGGAACATCGAGCACCTCCGTAAGTTCTACACTTAATTCCACGGAGGTGAGTCTTAAGTAACTTGAAATGTATGTTATAGAGTTATTGTACAGAGTCGGGTAGTTCCTCCGGGAGAGCAGCCGGACCTTTCCCGAAAGGTTTGAAAAGCTCATGCAACACTTGATACAGTCTCCGGACTAGAAGTGTGGCTAACTACCCTGGGTCAAACGAGAAACCAAACACACTTAGCCTGGTTCAGTACCCTAAGAGTGTACTTGTTTCCCCTGTACCTCGGACCTATAATGAAAGACATCTTCATGTGAAATAGACTTCACGTGCATTCATTTTTGCATAGGCTCGACATTTTTATTTTTCTCTTTCTTGTCTATAACAGAAATGTGCAATTCTTAAGAAGTTCTAGTTTGACCGGTTTACGTACGATTCGAGTCGAATTGTCGGATTTTTTAGATTTAAATATCGTCTGTGGCCAACTCGCCTGAAAGCCGCCAAGCCATTCTAGGGCCGGAGTGCGCTATCGACTTAGCCTGGTCAAGCACCCTAAGTACGCCACTCTACCTACATCCCGGCAGGCCAAAGTAAGGTGGGTCCATGGACAATTGGATCTAAAAGAAAAGACAATTCATCCAGTCGTACTAAAAATCGTGTTCAAACTTAAAATTTTCTTGAGAACCATAAGCCGCGACGAAGTTATAGACAAGGAACGAATTTTACTATTTTTCTTGGCTTAAGTGTGCAGGAAAAATGAACCAAAGTTGATGGAGAAAAACCGGAGCTAACCAAGCTCCGACTCCCACCAGGGCGTCAACCGTCGGCGTTAACTAAAAGATGGTGAGAAGACCCCGTCACTGGAGTCTGTTGCCAGCAAACCAAGTGTGGCAAGGGTCATCGCCGGAGCTACTAAGCTCCAACACCTTGGAGTATTAACTATCGACGCTCAACGTGTTGGTAGAGGCTATTGCCGGAGCTACTAAGCTCCGGCGATGGACAGTGCCGGAGCTTCTAAGCTCCGACGACTTCAAGGGACCTTCACTATCGAAAACTTCGGACCTAAATTATACGAGTTCGAAGCAAATTTGTCTTCAACAAAACTCAACATCCTTT
Source organism: Tuctoria greenei (assembly GCA_036927565.1). Lineage (NCBI taxonomy): Eukaryota > Viridiplantae > Streptophyta > Magnoliopsida > Poales > Poaceae > Tuctoria > Tuctoria greenei. The sequence continues at coordinate 188,194,060 of JAYESD010000006.1, forward strand.
TGGTACATGTCCACAATCAAATTGTGCACATCTACCAGGGGGCCAAGTAAAGATAAAGATGTTGAAGATAAAAAAATGAAATTCACGAAAAATTGGGGATTTCATTTCATTAGAAGACCGGAGATTACATTTGGAGACAAGGGATTACAAAATTGAGGAAGAAGAGAAGATACAAGTAAAGGCTAAGAGAGACAGTCCTAGACCCTATGGAAGAACTCGGCGACCTTCTGGGCGACCTCCGACACGCTGGCTCGGGTAGCTTCGCCTTCTCCTTCGACGGGGCCTTCAAGCACCGGGTCCAGAGGGAATCGAGGGTTCCGGCTAGTGTAGCACGTCAACACATACTCTGTGACGTTCCTAGCCAGGGATTGCCCCTCGACCTCCAGCTGGTCCGCGATGACGTCGCGCACCTTGGAGAGCTTGCTGCCCGCAGCACTCAACGCTTGCAACGCAAGGTCCGGCTCCGGCTCCGGATCATCCGGGAGCACAGGGCTGAAACCCATCAGCGCCAGCGCATCGTCGGCATTGCTCAGGAACTCCCAAATTTGCAGGGAGTCCGTCTTCCTCAGGCCCTTCATCTCTTCCAGGGATCTCCAGGCCGCCGCCAGCTCCGAATTCTCGCGGGAAAGGCGCTCAACTTCTTTGGCGTTTTGCTGAATCTTCGCAGCAACCCGCTTCTCAAGTCTTCCGAGCTCCTCCTCCCGGAGGTGGATCTTGTTCCGGCGGTCGACCAGGTCTTTCTCCCTAGCCTCTATTTTCTTCTCCCGGGCGACAAGGGCACACTCGTACTCGTAGAGTTCCTGCCCCCGCACCCAGGTCTTCTCCTCCTCCTCGAGGCAGCGCTCTTCCAATTTTTTAGTGCGCTCCTCGAGGCCCTTGTCCGCCAGAGCTGTTTTCTTGGCGAGCTCATCCTCCCGTCGCAAGACGTCATCCCGTAGCTCCAGGAGTTTTTGCTCCTCATCTTCGAGCCGCTTTTCCCTTCCTTCAAGTGCCTCTCGGCGCTTGATGAGTGCGGTACTGATGGCCTCGAGTTGATCGAACCGAGCGTTGGCCGCGTCGTTAGCAGCCTTAGCTTGGTCATGGAACTCCCGGGATTGAGCGTCGAGGGCGTGAGTCATGCTCTCCCTCTCGTCCAGCAGTTCACCCCAGAGCTCCAGGCGGACCTTCTCCCGCCTGACCCATTCCTGGTCATCCGCAATCCTCGACTGCGCCAGCTTAGTCTCAAAGTGGAGCCGATTACGCCACCTCCTAAGGGTTTGGCGCTCCTCTTCAAGAGCTTTGCTGTCGTGGAAGAAGGCCAGTTGGACCTGACGTAGACTGGAGCAGGCATTGTCGATGGACATCGACAGAGAGATGGGCTCCGGACCTGCCGGGGTCTCCTCCGCTGGTTCCAGCGGGTCTTCACTTACAAAAATTGGGTCCCACTCTACAAGAGTGGAACCCCGAGCTTCCAAAGCACTAGGGCACTCCTCCGGTATGGCCTCAGTCGCCACCGAAGAAGGTCCCGCCACCAAGTCTTCATTTGCCCCCTCAGGCTGGGGGTCGGCGACTTCGTTCAGGCACTCTGGCTCCGCCACGGGTACCATCGACGTCGTCGCCTCCACTGGCTCCGGCCGGGACACTTCTTCTGAGGGAGGCTCAGGCTCCCTCGCCTCTTCGACCACCGGCTCTGTGGCCGGCGCTCCAGCAATCACCGGCTCTGCGGCCGGCGCTTCCACAATCACCGGCTCTGCAGCCGGCGCTCCAATAATTACCGGCTCTGCGACCGGAGCTTCGGAAGTAACCGGCTCAACTGCCGGAACCACTTCAACTTCCGGCTCGCATGCCGGGGCTTCAGCTACCTCCGGCTCAACCGCCGGGGCTTCAGCACTTTCCGGCTCCGAAGCCGGGACCGCTACTTCCTCCGACTCAACAGCTGGAGCTTCTACTTCTGCAGCACCAGGACCCGGAGCATCAACCTCCGGAACGGGTGCCGCTGGCGCATCTTCAATCCCGTGGTCCGGCGCTACCACGGGAACTTCTGGAGACGAGTCGAGGTCCATGACCACGACAGCCGGCGCTGGAGCTGTCGCAGCCTCCGCTTGGGGCGGCACCGGAGCTGGAGCAGAAGCCCCCGCAGCCTCAGACACTGTGGCTGAGGGCGGAGCTTCACTCCCCTTCTTGGGAACGCTGCAGATAAAGAACGAAGAAATTGAGCAAACAGATGCTATAATTAAAAGTTAATCGAGGTAAGCAAGAAAAATTACCTTGGGAGGCTCACGCACCAGCTTGCGCGGAACCTCTTTCCCGGACGTTCCGGGCTGGCCACGGTCGGTGTAGGAGCTCCGGGAGGACTCCCAGGACTTGCCGTGGCTGCGGGCGTTTCCCGGGTCGGAGCTCTCCTTGATCGGGAGGAACTCCTGGACCTGGAGGCCCTCACCGCTTCTCGTGCCGGAGTCGCCTGCCCGGAGCTGGCACCTCCGGAGGGATCCACCACGGGGACAGCCGTACTCCGGGAGGATCCCACCGCCGGAACAGTAGCGCTCCGAAAAGACCCCACCACGGGGACAGCCGCCACGGCGGCGGAGGATCTTCCTTCCTGAGGACGGGGAACTGGGGGGGAGGTGGCAAGCCCGACGGACCTTCCGTCAGCATGTCGCAGCTTTCTCTTCCGGCTCTCCGGCTCCTCCGCCAGCTCCTTGCCCTTGCCAATGACCTCTGCTCTTGGCTGAGAGACAGGGGCGGAGCCGCCTTCAGACAACCCGGGGATCGCCAACCGGGCAGTTTATCTTCTCTCGACGACGCCAAGGTCGTCAAGCGCGGGCATCTTCCGCCGGAGCTCCCTGCTGAACTCAACTTCCACGTTCAGGGGGAGGAAAGCCGGTGGCGGAGTCAAGTACTCTCCGTCAACATCGATGCCGTGCTGGAATTTCTTGAGGTGAAACTCCAAGGACTTCCCCACCATGCTGGACTTCAACCCGGTCTCAACCCGGTCCTCGTCCATCACGCTGTTGAGGGCCCAGGCGAGCTTCTCCCTCCTCTTCAGCGGCGCCCACCTGTTGGACAAGAAGTTGCAGAACACCGCCTGGGGAGTCAATCCTCCCTTCACACATTGGCGGATCCTGGTCAGGGCGGGGTCGAAAGCTGCCGCCAGCACCGGAACTTCGCTCCACACCGACGTGTCAATGCCGGGCAGACCGTCTGGCAGCTCCAACCGCTCATGCTCCTCCACCCGGACGACTACCCAATCCTTCTTCAAGTCATCCCACTTCCCGGAAGGGAATGACCGGAGGTACTTGAACGGGCACTTCTTGCGCTTCACAAAGTAGTAGAAGCCAAGGTACTCGTCACTTCGGCCGGTGGTTTGGACGGTGAAGAAGGTGCGGAAGAGCTAGATGCAGGGAGGGATGCCCACCAACATCTCGCAGAAGTGGACAAAGATGGACACAAGGAGAATGGAGTGAGGGCCAAGGTGGTATAGCTGCAGACCATAGAAGTCCAGCAGCATCAAGAAGAAAGAAGAAAACGGTGGGATCAGCCCCACCATGGCGTACGAAGAAAAATACACCATCTCGCCGGAGTGCTCCTTTTTAAAGGGAAGCTCCCCGCCGGCGCGGACCGAACGGTTGAAGAAGTCCGACGACCACCCCATGAGGGCTCGGACCTTCTTCAGATCGCTCTCCGTCTTCAAACGACTCTCACGCAGACCCAACTCCATCGCAGCACAGCTAGGCAAGAGAAGAGGAGCAAAGCACGAGTTGGGAGTTTGAGCGCAAGAACAGATGGAAAGCGTAAAGAACTCCCGACGGTGCGCTTTCCTTCTTAAGTAAGCCCTCGCAACGCTCGGATGGAAACTGCAGGGGAGTCAAGGATACTACTCAAGAATTCAACCCTGCCGATGACAAGAGGGCCCGGGACCACCCTGACGATCAAGTCGAGGTTCTTACCCAGGCGAACAGTTGTCATCACGAGGCGGGAAACCCAAAGGCGGCGGACAGACAAGGCGCGCGGAACCGATACGGTTTTCGTATCGGGAACCGGCGACCTTCAATTGCGAGAGATCCGCACGTCAAAGATCTTATCTGCCGCCTGAGGTGCGCCACGCGTCGGGACTTAACCGTAAAGCCCCGCCAAAGGCACCTCCAAAGACCCTTGAAGACCCAGTTCAAGAGTCGCAAGTGTGGACCCACCTCCGGCGGAATGACCTCACCCCGTTGGCCTTCCCCGGAGGTAGGTCCAGGGGGCCACTGTCGGTACCCTAAAAACCATACACCCCCTGAGGTTACAAAGATCTCAAGGGGAGGACATCCACTCAAATTGAAGACCCTCGGGGGCCCACTTGTCAGACATAACCGGACCTGTTTCTCCAACATGGTTAGCCCCTAGGTTGCCACGTGTACTGTCAGACCGGAGTTATTACCCGCAAGGGTGAAGCTCCGGGCTAGCTACTGAAACGGCACCTCCGGACTTAACCCCTGACCGAGAGAAGCTCCGGACCTGACACGTGCCAGGCCGCCCCGGAGCTTCCCGCTTCCCACAAGCAAGCTCCAGAGCTGCCACGTGTCCATACGTCGGAGCTAGCCGCTTCAAACCCCCGGGAGACGTTGTAACGGCTCCGGATCTCCAAAGGACAGTTGCAGACTTCAAGACCCGATTAATTATCATTAATGACACTTAATCGGACGATCTTAACACCTGTAACGGCACTGTCGGAGCCGTTACAGGGTTATTAGCAACAATTAATCTCGTGTATCAATACTAGTAACCGCCAGGGCCACATGTCGGGTCAGGCTAACTTGTAACGGTTTGTCCTTGTGCTATAAAAGGACAAACCGACGATACACGGGAAAAGAAGGCTGGAACACACTCAAGCTCACAAGTTAATACAACATACACACACCCGTGGAGTAGGGTATTACGCTCAGGCGGCCCGAACCACGTAAACCACTGTGTCACTCGAGTCCAATCGTGATTCACCTTCTTGGATCTCCGCGCGCCCACACCGAACTACAAACTCCTCCAACACTTCCATAGTGTCAGGAGATCTGCCGACTCCAACAGTCGACACACGCGGTGGTTAATTAAGAACCGCCTTTGAAGTCTGTTAGAGTACATGTGATTCTTAATTAATAGCCGCCTGAGAAAATCATGTATTTACTCGGACAGTTGTTTTTTAAAATCCGTATGCGATGTTCTGTTATCACAGACGGTTATTGTATCATTCGTCATCACAGCCGCATTTTTTACAGACCGTCTGTGTTTGAAAAATCGAGGCGCCTGTGAAAATGCTTTTTGTAGTAGTGGTTCTAAGTTGGTTTCAAAGGATACAAATATATATAATATATATCATACAATTTTCCAGCATTGACATCTTCTCGCATATATGGTTTCAAATTTTTTTTAATGCTTCTCTCTACGCACTTGATGTTTTTTGGTTCGGTAAAAAGGTATATCTCCAACATTGACATTTTCTTGCATATGTATATTGTTTTAGTGAAATTGGCTTATGTGATTATATTGTTTTAGTGTAAACTATGAGATGACTTTTGTATTGATTTTGTGAAATTGATCTGGAAATTAGAAATAACAGCAGGTAGTATTGCATAGGGTATACTTTATCATAAGCGGTTCTTTACCTACGGCTAGACCTGCCTGTGATATTATATTATCACAAACGGCTAGTTGTAGGTAAAGAATCACCTGTGATAACTCTATTATCACAAGCGGCTACACTTAGAGTACAAATCGGCTGTGATAAATTGTCTACATAGGCGGCTATTAATAGGTAAAAATTCGTATGTGATAACAACATTATCATAGACGGTTATTGTACTAACCGACTATGATAAAGTATCTTCATAAGCGGTTAGTAATAGGTAAAGAACCGCCTGTGATAAACCCATTATTATAGGTGGTTTTACTTTTCCGTCAATAAAATTGCAGATTATCGCAGACTCTTCGTTTCAGGCGATTTTGAAAATCGCGTGTGACAATACGTTTGAAGCCCATAAATGAAGCTTATTATAGCAGTGTGTGACATGCATACAGGGATGCGACGCGTTGCTGCTGCTGGCCGAAGACACGGCCAACTTCGCCGGCGAGCAGGGGTTCCAACCAGAGGCTCGCTACGAGGCTTCAACGTCGTGGACCGTCTCCTGCGCCGACATCCTCACCGTCCCCATGCGTGTCTCCACCATCACCGTACATGTGAGACCGTTTGTATCAAATTGTGCCATGTGGTTTGTTAGATTTTTCGTTTTCGTTTTTGCAGCTAGGAGGGCCTCCGTACACCGTGCTGCTTGGAAGGGGGGACTCCACCGCGAGCCTGTCTCTGGCCAACAGCGACCTCCCTTCTCCAAACGCCAGCCTCATCAGCGGCTTTGCCAGGTAAGGGCTAAGCGCCACCGACATGGTCGCACTGTCAGGTGCATGCAACACATGTATATGCCCTTCATTTGGAAAAAATATTAATAAAGATTGCTGACATGTACATATCTTACTGTGACGCTCGGTTCCGAAAATGAACCAAGCTAACGCATATGTGTGCCCAGGATGTTCAACACACATACACGAGTGCAATCACAAAAGAGTATACAGAAAATTACCACAAAACAAGATTAATTATCAAATTTTATTACACAAACCATATTATCCTCGAATACAAGCTCTAATGAATATTAATGACAAGTTCAACTAATGCAGCAGAAATAAACTAATTAAGCAACTAAGCAAACTAAGCAAAAGGGATAGCGTAGCTCCATGCAACACCACAGACAAAGTTGACGGTACACACGGCCTAGAACTCCGCATTATCGTCATTAAACTCACAATCCTGACCTGCAACTGTTGGGGGGATTGAAAGAGTGAGTACATGTCGTACTCAGCAAGTGTGGAAAGTATGACATGTGGCTGATTCAAATGACGACAATAATAATGGCTAAGTGCTTAAAAGTACAGTAAAACTATTTGGAAAAGCAATGTATCATATATATGTGAAGTAAACCCATCATAAACCATGTAACCTAATAATACCAGTCCATAATTCACCATTGCTAATAACCATAATCAATGGCATAAACCATGATTCCATCCCATAACCATAACCATAATCATAATATCAACCATAACCATTACCAAACCATAACCATCCCAAATCGTAATTTCCCTCTAATCATGTAGGTCATTCAGGCGCTCATAACCGGGAGCACGGCTATCATGATAGTTTTAATACTCTACAGAGTTTGTACCACTTTACCCACGTGTTTGTGATTCCATCACCCGTCGGTGGCTAAAGAACCCCCCTTATGCCAATTACACTTCCTTTGGTGTAAGGCCAAGAGATCACAAAATAGCCTTTACAAAGGGATTACTAGTCTATTCAGACCCTACTGAGGTTTCACCGGTGGCGATGTCTCCCACAGAGCACATCTTGAACCAAGGGCCCCCTCTTGAGCCATTCGGATCCCAGGGTAGTCCCACCAATCATCAACAAACCCAATCCGACTACCCCTTCCCCGAGCATCCACAATGGTCCAAACAGCACTAGCAAAGCCCTAATTAATCAGCTACGCCGCACCCATACTTGGCATCGTGGTGGCATTGTAGTCCTGGCCTATTCTCGCATGAACCGGTCCTTAGATCCAAAGCAAGCAAACCACCATAACATCCAACCCATCCACATACCAGGCTTGCTTAGATCACCCATTACCATACCGTATCGACCAGTTCACATTAACCAGAATATCATTAATACATAATTAAATGTGTAGTGTTGTTTTTCCATCCCAATTAATTAAGCGAAGCAAAAAGGTAAAAGCCCTTCCCGACTCTCTACCATATATTCCAGGTGACAAGGGTGGTTAAACATATCTAGTAAACTTCCTACCATAGGATTCCCATCAAATTGACACAGCATGTAGTTTTCAAACAAAACATTTATTTTAAAAACAGGATCTATGCTTCAAGGACACTTGCCTTGTTCCGACAGATAGGGTTGCTCAAGCGCTTCGAAGTCTTGGTTCTGGAAATCCTCATACACGACTTCTTGAACACTTCCTTCTACTCGTGATCACACATACAAGAAAACATATACAAATCAACATGATGCACACACACTAATCAACATACGATGACATGCATGTATGTAAAGATCAATTATTAATTAACTATGGTTGTTTATTAATTAGATGCAAATAGTTCATATGTGTTCATACGAGTTTACGGGGGTTTTAGCGAGAATTAATGCGTCTGAAAATAAAAAGACGATGCAATTAAAATCAATTTACATCTATTAGATCTAATACGTCGCTAAAATTCGCATCGGAAAAACGAACCCTACCGTAGATGCGACGGCTTCGAAGATCGCAGGATGAAGGTGATGCGTAGACGAAGTAGATGGCGCAAGGGTCCTCCGGCGGCACAACGACGACGACGATCTCCGGCGGACGACGGCACCCTCCTATTTTTCCCTCCTTTTTCTTCCCTGGCGGTGCCTCTGTTCTTCTCTTTTTTTCTACCGGCGGCTAGGGCTTTTCATGGGCGTCTCTGGCAGCACCATTGATTTCTGGGGTCGGGAAGGTACGAGGGCATCGTCCCTTTTATAGATGCAAAACACGGTGCTAGGGCCGGCGCTGAAGTGGTCAACGCGGCCGGGCAGAGCGCGCGGGAGCGCGGGGCCACGGGGCACGCGGCCCGGGCGGGGGCGCGCTGGGCGCGGGAGTGCGGGGTGGGGCCAGGCGCGGGAGCGGGCAAGCGCGCGCGATGGGGCCGGTCGGGCGGGGGCGCGGGGCATCGCGCGCGGGGAGCTGGGGCGCTGGCGCGGACCGGACGGGGGCGCTTGGGGTCGCGTGGGGTCAACGGGGGCCGAGCGAGGCACGCGGGTTGGCCAGGCGCGCAGGATCGCACCGTCGGGCGGGGCGCGCTGGGCGCGTGGGACCAGCTAGCGGGCGAGCGCGGGGTGCACGCTGGCTGGGCCTGTCGGCCTGGCTGGCGGTGCCCCTTTTTTTTCCTTTTTTTTAATTATACTTTCTTCTTTTTTATTTATTTTTTCTTTCATATATAAATATTAATATTTATTATTAATATTATTTTATATTTATTCTCTAATACATGTTTTTTACTATTATTTTCTTTTCCTTCTTTCGCTACACATTTATGTATATTTTATCTTTTATATTCTTTTATTCTACTAATCTTTAATGCATGATGATGTATGCAATGCATGATGTAAAAATTTAGGGTGTTACACTTACATATGTACATCCTCACGTGCAGGAGCCCAGACAATCGGACAGGCGCAGTCCACCAACTTCCGGACCCGGCTATACGGCGAGTCCAACGTCAACTTGGTGGTCGCGGCCACGCTCCGGACCAAGTGCCCGCAGTCCGGCGGCGACGGCAACCTCGCGCCGATGGACCTGGCAACGCCAACGCGTTCGACGGCGCCTACTTCAGCGGCCTGCTCTAGCAGAGCGCCGTGCTCCACTCCGACGAGCAGCTCTTCAACGGTGGCTCCACCGACGTGCTCGTTCGCACCTACGCATCCAATGTCTGGCAGTTCCATGCCGACTTAGCCACGTCAATGGTTCGCATGGGTAGCATCGGCGTGCTCACTGGGAATCAGGGGCAGATCAGAGTCCAGGGTGAACTGATGACTAGAGCCCTGCTGTTAGTAAGCCTGACACGTTACTTGACCGTTTGGCTGTACTGCATATTTGTTTAGCGTCGTTGAACGAAGGAACCAGACTGTGGTTGGGGCGGCGTGCTGCATGCTGAAGGCAAAGGACCTCCCAGGCACGTTCTGGGGGAGGCGATCATGACGGCCGTGTACGTCCTCAACCGGCCATCAACGAAGGGAGCCGGTGGCAGAACGCCGTACGAGCTGTGGACCGGCAACACGCCTTCAGTTCATCACTTGCGCACTTTCGGGCGCGTGGCTCATGTCAAGGACACGAGGCCACACCTGCACATGCTTGATGACAGAAGCAAGCCCATGATTTTTTGTGAGATATGAAGCCGGGTCAAAGGCATACTGGGCTTACGATCCGACGACAAGGCGGCTGCACATCACTCGCGACGTGGTGTTCGACGAGGACGCGAAGTGGTGCTGGGGGAATGACAAGATCAACAGCAAGTTCATCGTGGAATATGTGCAGGTTGGCCAACCAGAGGTGGTGATCACACGCCATGAGCAGCAGACAGCGTCCCCTGTTCCCGGAGCAGGCGCGGTGGCATCCCCTGTTCCAGAAGGAGGGGCTGTATCACCAGCTATTGCACAAGTCTCACTGGGACCGGCGGTTGTGCATGTGTCGCCTCCGGCTGATGTAGGAATGCAACAGGATGCGAACCACAACGACGAGGCACCACTGCGGTTCCGCACATTGCGGAACATCGACGATGCTGGGCCGGCGTTCGGGCTCGCCCAGCCCGAGCCAGCGGCAGATCTGTTGATGGTGGACACGGAGGAACCAGCGTTGTTCCAGGAGGCACTTGCGCACGAGTGTTGGCGTCAAGCCATGCTCGATGATATGACGGCGATAGAGGCGAATGGAACGTGGAAGCTGGAGGAAGCACCGGCCGGCATCCGCCCGATCGGCCTCAAGTGGGTCTTCAAGACGAAGAGGGACAAAGCTGGCATCGTCACCAAGTACAAGGCGCGGCTCATGGCTAAGGGATACGTGCAGCAACAGGGCATGGACTTCGACGAGGTGGTCGCGCCAGTGGTGCGGCTCGAGTCTGTGCAACTCTTGCAAGCCTACGCGGCGGGACAGGGATGGCCAATCCATCACATGGATGTGAAATCAACATTCCTCAATGGGGAGTTACAAGAAGAGGTCTACGTCGCGCAGCCACCGGGATTCATCGTCCGGTAAGGAGACAAAGGTGCTGCGCCTGTCAAAGGCGCTCTACGGACTACGCCAAGCACCTCGCGCATGGTACTCCAAGCTGGATGCCGTCCTGCTGGTGCTCGGCTTTCATCACAGTGAGTCGGACCACGCGGTGTACATGCGAGGGGGAGGTCAACGATATCAAGACCGACTCATTGTTGGAGTGTACATCGACGATCTTGTGATCACGGGTGGCAACCTCGACGAGCTCAAGCAGTTCAAGGAGGAAATGAAGAGCACCTTTCAGATGGCAGATCTTGGTCTACTGTAGTACAACCTTGGGCTGGAGGTGAGTCAAGGTGAAGATGGCATAACAGTGAGACAAAGGGCATATGCATGAAGATTTTAGCTGCTGCAGGCTTGGAGGGGTGCAACCCAAGCCATATTCCCATGGAGAGCAGATTGAAGCTCAGTAAGTCAAGCACTGCACCTCTTGTTGATGCTACTAAATATAGGAGGATTGTGGGGGCCTTGAGGTATCTGGTAAACACAAGGCCGGACCTTTCATATGCTGTAGAGTATGTGAGCAGATTCGTGGAGAAGCCCACAACGGAGCATCTTCTAGCTGTGAAGAGGGTGTTGAGGTACATTGCAGAGACAGTGGACTATGGATGTTACTATGGAAGGAAGAAAGGAGGTGATGTCCTGATCGGCTATAGTGATAGCGATCTTGCTGGGGACATTGACACATGCAAGAGCACCACAGGAGTGCTTTTCTTCTTAAATGGCAGTCTTGTCACTTGGCAGTCTCAGAAGCAGAGACTGGTGGCCCTATCAAGCTGCGAGATAGAGTACATCGCGGCCGCCACAGCAGTGTGTCAAGGGATTTGGCTTAGCAGGCTCCTAGCAGAGTTCAAAGGGGAGATAGAAGCTGATCCATTCATACTGAAGATCGACAACCAGTCAGCCATCCAACTGAGCCAAAACCCTGTGTTCCATGACCGCAGTTAGCACACTGATACAAGATTTCACTTCATTAGGCAGTGTGTAGAAGAAGGCAGGGTAATTGTGGAACATGTCAATACTGGCAGTCAGCTGGCTGACATCCTGACGAAGTTTCTTGGCCGGGATCATTTTGTTGAGCTGCGTACAAGACTCGGCCTCGTCAAGATAAGTGAAGGGCGTCAGGCTTAGGGGAAAAATTGTTAGTAAGCCTGACACGTTACTTGACCATTTGGGTGTACTGCATATTTGTTTAAGCATCTAGCTTAGTGGATTGCATGTTGATCAAGTCATCTACATATGTGGGCATGAGCACCAACTTTTGGTCGCCACAACGCGCACTAGCGGCGTTTCGAGAATCACTCTGGACGCCGGGAAAACTGGACGTTGGCACGCGAAGATAGCTGAGCGTGGGCATGTTCCTTGGCTTAGCTTAATTGTAGGCATGTTTACTTGTACTCTTTGCATAATAAAAGGAAGAGAAAACAGAAAAGGCTGCAGTCAGTTCGCAGCGCAAAAACTCACGTGTGTGTTCATGGTGTCCAGATCGGTGTTGAATTGATTTTCGCTATCACTGATCCTAACACCTGCCACATTCGTCTAGCCTAGCGCCATAAAGCATTCTAATAAGAGAACCGGCCCGAGGGCGGAGTGACCAGCAGCTCGGACTGTAAGAGCTGTCCGCTCCGGACGCTACTCTCTTTTAAAGTATCTCGAGCACTATTCTGTGTGTAAAAAAAAAAAACAGTCTAATAAGGCAAGTACGAATGATGCTGCTTCCATAGTGGCGTTGGCAGTCATTTGTTCAAAGGGAAAAAAGGAAGAATTAGAAAGCACACACTATAGGAATCGCGATAATAGATGACGGTCAGAAACCATCGTTTATAAGGACTATACAATCGTCTATAACTTATAGACGACAGTATAATTTTATAGACAACGGTTTCCGGTCGTCTACGATTATTTGTCGTCTATAAAATTATAGACGATGGTAACCATCGTCTATAAATTAATTGACGACGACCAAATTTAGTTGTCGTCAATAAGTTAACTCCATCCACGTGGCAGCAGAGGAACTTTATTGACGACGGTCTGCGAGAAACCGTCGTATATAAGGACTCTTATATATGACGGTCAGTAAGGAACTGTCGTCTATAAAGACTCTTAACGACGACCATCAGAAAACCATCGTCTACATGGTTTGCATTTTTTTAAAAAAAAATAGAAAACTTTGCCCGGACTTCGAGACCAGCCCTGACTCGATGCCAGCTGACATAGGCATATATATCACAATAAGCATTTCAAAAATACTATACACACACCACACTACACACTTTGCGAGTTCATGAAGCCCAAACCCTAAAGACAAAGAACCAGGATAGGAACATGATTCTTGGAAAGACTTGCAAAATATTAAAAGTGTTAGAAGCAGGAAAATGACTCAATATTCTATCAAGGATATTGAGTCATGCTGGCAAGGAACTAGCATGCTGGTAAGGAGTGTCACTTGTCTACTGAACTACTACTACCCTCAGAGGAAGCAAGTTTTTGTCTTCAGTTGAGAGACACCTTTTGAAAGGATCTGTAAACTTACATTCATGTTTCATGTGATTTTGAATGTAAAGCAAAATCTTGAGTCGGTACAAGTTTCTGTTTGTTCTTTTTAGAAAGAAAAAAAACACAACACCCGTCCGCTGGTGAAATTAGAGATAGAAAAATACTGACCTGACTATCACACGCTACCTCGTCCGCTGCCATCTGAGTTCGGAAAGTCATCCTCCTACAGTCGTCCAAGTGCCAGAATCTAGAACGACAGAGTTTGAGCCTCTGTTCTCAATCGCTTTGATATGCAAGTGTGGTTAGACAAGTTATAAGTATAAAAATGCATATTTTACTAAATTTGACTAAGTTTAACTAGTTTCAGCTATTTTGAATAATTTTGTACCTGTGCTCTTGGCATTGGCACCCATGGCTTCTCAATCGATGATGGCGCCCACTGTGAAAAGTCACTGGGGTAGTGCAAATGGACTAGACGGCCCAAGACACCGTTCACCTGCTGGCGGTGTCCTTGACCCGTGAACGAACAATCCCCCCAAGACTTGATACATGATGCTCAATTAGTATATATATAGGCCTCAAAATATCTAAATTGAATTATTAAATATTTACTTACCTATTGCCAATCAGACGAATGATGATCCGATCGTATGGGTTTGCAGGAGCCACTGAAGGCACCACGTAATGGCTCCTCCTAGTCCGCCGTTGTTGAGCCGGCTCCACATCAGGTGACCCAAAAGTGGGGTCACCCGACTGCACTGACTCCGAATAAGGAGGCTCCGAAGAAGGCTTCGAAGCATGCACCGAAGAAGGAGGCACGTTAGCCTTTGTGTCCTCGGATGTAGAGTCGTCTTGACAATTTTAAAGATTCATTACTTATGTAATTTATGAAATTAAATGTTCTTTACTTGTTGTGACCGCTGTACATATCCTCGTGATGACTTCGGTAGATGGCTCACCAACTGAGCCCGTCTACCCCTGCTAAGCTGACTGTCTTGGAATACCTCGTCTCCTCTCGTGGCTCTCAGTGACAGAAAGCTCTGCGCCTCTGCCCCCCCCCCCCCCTCGGTTGTCTACTGCTGCTTGACAACATCCTGTTTAAAGGAAAATTTGCTAATGAATTTAATGGAAAATATAGAAGAGGAAATAAAAGATGAAAGAAATGTTCCTTGTACTCAATTTCAAAATTCATCAGCATCACGATCATGTACTCTACTTTGTAAAGCGGACCATCGATCTTTAGTCGTGGTAGTTGTCCATTTTCATTTTTGCATCTTAGAAGTCTCTACATCTTGTGAATCTCCAACTAAGTAATCAAGTCCTAAACCAGACTCGATGACAAAAGAGTCCGGCAACTTTTGTTCTTGGTAAACAACATCAACCTCATCATCAAGGTATCCAACATTGTCTGGTGTATATAACCTCTCATGGAGATTCACCTTGTATACAACACCAAGTTTTAAGCTTTTCACATGGATAATATAGATAATACACTTGCTCGACTTTCAGGGTGAAGGAGTTGATGAGTTGTCCATCGATCTATACAGTCACGCTGAAAGCTTAATCGGTATAGGGTGGCCGGTTCATGGGAGGGACCCTTTCATCAGTGAATCCTAACCTATGGATGATGACCATTTCTCGATCGGTAATGGAACAAAACTACCGACAATGACCCTGGGATAACACAACTGTTTGCATACATCCTTTCGAAGGGCAGGGAAAGCACGCATTTTAACACCACTTTGATAAGAAACACGTTGTTCACTGTAATGCTTACTGTGTCCAGCTCGAGCAGCTTGCTGCTGCGCGCCTTGTGTTCCACGTGCTTCTGAGATTTTTCTTCGACGATGATGCTTTCGTGTATAGGTAGTTTTTTTGACAATGGAACGAGGTTACTGTCTCAGTGCCTATACAACCGTACCCAAGCAAAGGGAGTGCACAACAATTCAACACAACCAATACTTAAAGTTTACACGTCCGAGATGGCAAGATCGATCACTGGACGAGCAAAATAAGAAATTAGAAAAGGAACCATGTCTATGCTTCGATCCTATTGCTAAACATCCATCCAAATTCCACAACGACCTCTTTGATGACTACGTTAAAACTTGTTCTTTCTTCTTCCTTCTAGCAATGAAGCATCTTTAGGACTGAAAACTACTCTACTTGTGATCATCACACTGACAAAAGAAACATGAGCGATAATAATCAAATTTGACGAAGTGAGCAAAGACGTTCCCATAATAAATGGCCATTCCATCACCGACCTACGAGCCAATACAAGGTCAGCCCCGATCGACGTTGAGTTGAGAAACATGTGATACATATTGCAGCCCAGAAAAGCTTCAGGGAACAGCTAAACAAAACTGTCCATGAATCACGCAAAAACTTCAATTTCGGATCCTCCTTGCCATGAGAAGCTCAAAACAGCTTATCAACCACTGCCCAACAGCGTCAATAGAAAAGCAAAGAAACAAAAATCCAGGGTATTGAAACTTTGAAATGCGACATGCCAAAGCAGTAAATTTTACGAGGCATGTACATCCTACCCTTATTTTCTTAACAAACTTAGGCCAAGGCTAACTAGAGGACTAATCAGTTCTTAGCTTACAGTCCCATTTTATGTAACTTCACTAGTAGCCACTACAGCAAATGCATGCGTTCAACATAAGGATTGTGCATTCAATGTTATAAATTTCCCACTAAATCAAAGTTGTGGCGGAATCTGTAAGTGCTAATCAAAGTGCTAACACTATGTAAGAAACCCAAATAGGCACCACAAGAAACGGGCAATTGGCCGTCGGTTCCCAGAAAGGCCATCGGGGCCGTCGCATTTAATTAACTAAGAGTGTCGGTACTTTAAAACCGACGGACATAAAATTATGGACGTCGGTTGGCCGATGTCTCTGATATGCTAGAAGGCGATTGTCTCTGATAAGGTTAAGGTAGACGAGCCCGCTTCAGCGAGGATCTCACATGGCTCGGTTGAACGTATAAGGAGACGCGTTACTATACAACCCGTCTCAGTGAAGTAGATATCTAAGACGTGTCCTCCTCTCTGACAAATGGGAGATGCGCTTTAACTGAGCATGACTCATATTTTTTTGTAACTGAGATGGAGTTTCTTTGGCGTACATCTTCTTTCATTATCGAAGCCAACACGTCTCCCATATTGACCGGTCAAGCACGTCTCCTTTTGGCATGGAAGCGGGCTCGTCTCCCATTGCCTCTATAGAGAGACGTGCATTAAATCGATTCGCCTCGATTTTCTATTGCCCTTTTGTGACCTCCCAACTATGGCAGAAAAAGTGGCTATCAGTTCTGCCCTGCTCTTGCCCTGTTCGTTCCCTCTTTAGAGGTGCTCTTCAAAAAGTCTTGCGGTGATTATCAGTGGATCTTAAAATAAAGGATTAGTCATCTCCTCTTCTATTTCTTACTATTTTTTATCCCTTTAGATCTTAACTATCAGTGGCTTCAAATTTGTTTGATTGAGCTCTTCTTTTCTATACGATGTCGTTGGATCGAAGTTGGATGTATGGGCCGCACCTTTGCAAAGAATATATCCAAGGGGTAGATGCATTTATCAATTTTGCGAAGAAAGAAATGTTGAATAACATTAGAGGGACTATTTGTTGTCCTTGCAAACACTGTAAGAATGAGAAGAGATATTGCACAGATGATGTGTTAAGGTCACATTTGATCACGCATGGATTCATGGTAGATTATCGATGTTGGAACAAATATGGGGAGGAGGGGCTTAATGAAGAAGAAATGAAAGATTCATATCTGGAGAGGGAGGTCCCTATCGGTGTCGAAGAAGATCACGACGACGATGTGAAATGCTAGATATATCAGGATTCACCGATGACGATATTGAGTTTCAGGTGCATAATATAGAGGAGATGGTACACAATGTCGAGAGACATGGCGACGACGATATGTACAGTAATGGTGAACTTGCAAATTATAAGAAGATGTAGGAAGACTAGAAGAAGCCATTGTATCATGGTTGTGCAGCTAGGTACACCAGACTGTTTGCAATGATAAAACTATTTTAGTTGAAGGCGAGCAACGGATGTAGTGATTATAGTTTTAAGGAATTGTTGACGCTCCTTAAGGACATTTTACCCTAAGGCAACACAGTCCCTACGACAATTTATGAGGCAAAACAGATAATCTGTCAACTGGGTTTGGAGGTGGAAAAAATCCACGTGTGCAAGAATGATTGCATTTTATATCGTGGACCTGAGTACGAAAATCTCGAGAAATGCCCTATTTTTGGAGTGAACCGATTCAATTGTAGGAAAGACAACGGTGATGACGAGAACTGCAGTAGAAGAAAAAAAGGGACTAAAAAGGTGTTTTGGTAGTTTTCTATCATTCCTTGTTTGAAGCGTTGTTTTGCAAACAAGGAGTCAAAATTGTTGCGATGGCACAAAGAGAAGCATAAGCATAATGCTAGAATAATAAGACATCCTGATGATGCCACACAATCGCGAGACATTGATTCATGAAATCCTGAATTTGCCATTGATCATAGGAATATTAAGATCCTAATGAGCACCGATGACATGAATCCTTTTTTGAACAGTAGCACACATAGCACATGGCCAATTGTGCCAACAATTTTGAACCTTCCTCCTTGGTTGTGCAACAAACAAAAATATATTATGATGTCAGGACTGATATCGGGACCACAACAACCTGGGAATAACACTAACACTTATTTCAGGTCTCTGGTAGAAGATCTAAAGCAATTGTGGTACAACGATGGAGTGCACATCTTGGATGACCACAAGCGTGAGTACTTTCGCCTCAAAACCATTTTATTTGTGAGTGTTAGTAATTCTCCAGCGGCACGTAATTTGTCCGGACAGAGTAAGAAAGTAGGTTGCAGATCTCCATATTATTTAAGAGAAACAGACTCACAGTACTTGAGCGAGTCACGAAAAATAGTGTACATGGAACATCGATGCTACATTCTACTGAAGCACTCGTTTCAGAGTATGAAGGATAATTTCAATAGTGACACTAAGAAGAGACATCCTCCACCTCTTCTCATGGGTCATGAAGTCTATGAAATGGTCAAGGATATCGATGTGGTCCTTGGTAAGCGGAAAAGGACTGGCAAAAATACTAGCAAAGATAACATGTGGAAGAAGCAATCGATTTTTTGGGAGCTACCGTATTGGAAAGACTTAGACATCCGTCATTCGATTGATGTGATGCACGTTAAGAAGAATGTGTGCGAGAGCCTACTCGGGACATTGCTTAACACGGATGCGAAAACTAAGGACTATGGACATGCACAGGCAGATCTAAAGAAAATGGGAATAAGGCCTGAGTTGTGGGTCAATGACTCGGTAAAAGGAACGTAACTACCCACATCATGCATCACCCTTTCAAAAAATGAAAAGAAAGAGTTTTGTGGGTTCTTGAAAATGTAAAAGTACCATCCGACTTATCGATGAACGTATCAAGGCTTAGTTAATTTCCAGATCTCAAAGTAGCTCCCAGTGTGAAGTCTCATGATTACCATGTATTGCTTACGCAGATGATTGCCGTTGGAATTCAGAATATCCTATCGGTCAATATTTGGGAGGCTATAATGAAGTTTTGCTTTTTCTTCAATGCAATTGGTCAAAAAATACTATGTGAAGAAGATCTCGAGTCATTGGAAAAAAGGCACTATGAAACTTTATGCTTCCTTGAGATGTATTTCCACCTACCTTTTTCGACATCAGTGTCCATTTCACAACTCATCTTATTAAGGAGATAAAGCTACTTGGCCATTTGTTCCTTCACGAGATGTATGTGTACGAGAGATTCAACGGGATACTGAAGTCCTTCGTTAGAAATTGAGCTTACCCTAAGAGCGGCATGGTACAAGGATACTCTACAAAGGGATCTATAGAGTGGGATCTAAACTACACGGACCTGAGTAACCCGATTGGTGTTTACAAGTCTCATCATGAGGGGAGGCTCATAGGAAAAGGGACCATTGGGAAGAAGGATACAACTCCAGATTCACATTTGTTTTTCCATGCTCATTTCCACGTGTTGCAACACATGTCCATTGTGTCGGAGTACCTCGATGAGCACAAGGAGGTGGTGCTTAGATATAATCATGGCTGCAATGAATCATGGTTAGCAAATTAACACATGAGAAAATTCATTGGCTGGCTCCGGGATCGGATTTCTCACTCATCGGATACTCAAACAAGTGAATATCTAAAAAAGTTGGCTCGCGGTCCTATATTAACAGTTATTACATATCAAGAGTACGAAATAAATAGATACACGTTCTACATTGTAGAGCAAGATAATAAAAGCACGTATCGGAATAATGGTGTCCGTGTTGATGCTTATAATGTTGCGGGCCAAGACAAAGACATGTATTATGGTCAAATACAAGAGATTTGGGAGCTTGACTTTTACTGATTTAAGATTCCTCTTTTCTGTTGCAATTGGGTTCATGGAATCAAAGGTGTTGTACAAGACAAGTATGGGTTCACTAGCGTTGATCTTAACCGTCAAGGATATAAGTTGGAGCCTTTTGTGTTAGTAGAACACGTTGCTCAAGTGTTCTATGTTCCAGACACAACAAATAAAAGACTTAAAATGGTTATACATGGAAAATGACAAATCGTTGGAGTCGAGAATGCCGTCGATGAGGAAGAGTTTGACCAATTTGATGAGATTCCTCCTTTTGTCACCTCGATGATCAAGCCAAGAATACCATCGGCCAACAAACTTCCTTACTTGCAGAACGGCCACCATGAAAAAGTCAAGAATTTCAAAAAACCAAGACCGCGACGTAAAGTACCAAATTGATTGTATGTAAATATGCTCAAATATGTGAAACTATGGTCAATTGAGCAAAAAAAATGACTTCCATTTGGATATTTGTGTGATATATGCTCAAATGTGTGAAAATATTGCCATTTGAGTGAAAATTTGACTTTCATTGGTCATATGTGCTCTGTTTTTTATGGAGAAGTATTGATGCCTTGTGTTCTGTTTCTTAAGGAAGCACTACTGAATATAGTGCTTGCTCTGCCATGGAAAATGGGAGACGAATGTGATGCAAGATGCACCTCAAAATGTCGTGTCTCTCATGCAATATAATGGGAGAGACGTATTTATCAAGAGCGCATCTCCGATTTTGATGCTTCGAATTCTACGCGAATGGCATTATTGACAACGGCTCGCATTAATTCAAAAGAAAAGAGATGTGCTCTTATAAAGCGCGTCTCTGATATGGGATTACATACGTGTGGGACCCAATTATTCTTTTTGTTGGAGCAAAAGGGAGACACGCCCGACAGTGGCTCTTCTGAGGCGCGTCTCAGATTATTGCCCTAAGGTACTTTTAGCTCTCTCGCTCACTCTCTTCCCAACAATTAACAAAACTTTTTTACATTTTAGCTCTCGTGCGCTGATCACTTTTCGCCCTAGAAACTGCTGTCATGTCGTACCCTTCCTGGAGCATGCTGCCACATCAGTCCCCTTCCTCGAAGCTTGTCACCACCTCGACACTACCCTCTTGATCGTTGTCGTGCTGGCGCCATCGTCCCTCGACTGCCCGTCGACCAGCTCGACACTGCTGTAATAAGGTTTGTTCGCGCTTTGGTTGGAGTCGAAATGGTCCTCGCTTTGGTGGTTCACCAGTCAATGTTCAGTATATTTTCGGAGTACTACGCTTAGAGTACTACACTTTCGTTGGAGCAAAAATGGTCTACGATTTGGTGGTTCACCGATCAATGTTTAGGTATGTTTCTTGAGTCCTACGCTTAGAGTATTACGCTTTGGCTAGTAAAAGTCAATGTTTAGTATATTTACGAAGGAATGTGCACCTGTAACTTGTGCGATAGACTTGTGACAATCTATTATTTAATGATTGCTTGGTTTGTTTTGTCCTTACACTTGGCACATAGATCTTTTCTTATTAAGGTACAAATGTCATGAGAGAATTTGCTCCCTTATGTGACTGTTTGTGCGAATGTGACTGAAATTTGATAATGTTCTGCAGGATTTTAGTGAATTTTTGTGAATTTGAAGATGTCTCTGTCGGAGCATCAGTAGCATATTGAAGAGGATGCTCAACAGCACACTCAACATCAGACTCATGAAGAGGATGCATCTGCCTCTGGTAACACAAGAAAGAAAAGGCCATGGATGACGTGGCTGACAGAAGTTTTGATTGTTGATGAGGCCAATGATAAAGGCTTACCCCTGGATCATAATGTGAATACAAGACTGTCCAGAATTTATGGTCTAGTTGCTCGGGAAAGGGTGCCGCTAAACCTGAAGAGATTCGATCACTTGATCAAAAATTGAAAGTGCATCTAGGTGTCCCCGTGGGTTTTGGATGATTGATGGCGACAACTAAGATACTAATGAGTTGATATGATCTTAAGCACAAATGTGATGGTTAAAGTGAGACAAAATTCCTCAAAAAGGGAAAGGTTGAAACAGGAGTCGAAGACTCAAGCAAATAAATTAGGGTTTCTATTGTGTCGAGTTTAGACTAGCTGTATCAAGTGTGAGGGTGGTTGTATCATGTGCAATGAGATCATCAGAGAGGGCTCAAAGTGGTAGTTTAGAGAAAACCCTAAGTGAGAAGCCCATTTGAGAGAAAACCCCCTAGTGATCGGACTTGTCCGGGCCTCAGGCCGGACTAGTCTGGGGTAGCCAGCTTAGTCCGTTTTGGGTCAGACTAAATGTCTCTTGATGAGTTTTTACTTTTCCGTATGGGTACAAACTAGTTCGTTCTTCCCTTGGTGAGCAGATTTGGAGCTAAGTCCTGGGAGGACGGACTTGTCCGTCACATTGGCCGGACTAGTGTGGACCCCCAGAGTAGTCCATTTTGGGACGGACCAAAGAATTCTGGATGAGTTCGGACTTGTCCGTTGTGACACAGACTATTCCATTTGAGACTTGGTGGGAAAACCAAGCCAAACCCTAGGAGGCCTGACTTGTTTGCGCCCCAGTGGCTGGACTAGTCCGGGCCTACCCATTTTAGTCCATTTTCAACCAGACTAAACCTTTCTAATCTACTTCGGACTAGTCCGAGTTGCCATGACCGTTTGAAATTCAAACATTTGGTGCGCACGTCATCTGTTTTGTCGATCAATGACGTGAAATTGTCGGTGGTCCCAAGAGGCCAGACTAGTCTTTGGTACAGGGTCGGACTAGTCCGGGTTTGGGATGTTTTCAATGATTAGTTGTCAGGACCCCTATAAAAAGGGGACACCTGACTCCTATTTGAATACTCTGGAACCTTAGAGCTGCCACAACCAACCTAGAGCCTTCCAAAGCCTTCTACTTCGCCTTCTAGGCCTCTAAGATTAAATATTGACGAGATTAGGATTTGGGAAGGGGAGTGAAGAAAGATCATCGTGCTTTGGCTCTCGGTTTGATCTCTTGCACTTGTATTGTATTATGTGGCTTGTGTGAGTTGAGGTTCAAGTGCTCCTTGCTGTATTGATTCGTGGGAGCCTCAACTTGTGAGCAGTCCCAATCAAACTTGGTGATTACCCTTTGATATAGTGGAAACCAAGCAGGCCATTGTGGTGGCTTGGTGAGAAGAGGGTCAAGTGAGACCCGGTCCTTGTGTGGACTTCTCAATGTGGATGTGGGCTTCTTCGTGGAGCTGAACCACAGGATAAATCTTGTCTCACTTTTCGCTTTACATTTCGTAATCACTAGAATTGCTATTAGGGTTCATATTGTTCTTCATTTTGATCTTTGTTAAAATCTTATAACCTAACTGCTTACACTTGTTAATCTATCCAAAAGAGGTCGATCCTCCAGCTCTAGATCCTTAAAAAAGTTACTAGATTACTAGACATTGCATCCACCTTTGGTGAACCTAAATTCCGCAAACAACTTGTAGAAATCAAGTTTTTAGGTTTTCACGCTGTGCTGAGCGGACTAGTCCGGCCCTGTCCAGACATGTTCAGTCTCAGGAATTAAAACTTATTTGATTAAGCAATTTAAGGTCATATTGCCTATTCACCATCCTCTAGCCGACTTTCAATTGGTACCAGAGCAAGGTTTCTCCACCAAGAGTCTAAAACTCGGAGAGGAAATGCCCGGAAGGGGTGACAACGAGATCCCGGTGATAGTCGATGATGACATGACGAAGAACATCGATGTCCTTCAAGATGATCCAAATGACGACGATGAAGTTCGTCTACTTAAGGCGCGGCTTTGTAAGAAGCTTAATTTACCCAAGAAGGAGATCAAGCCGATCGCTCCAATCAACACCGATAATGGCAGTAGTTCACAAGACTAGTACCGATATCCTTACAACTATGAGCGATTAACTAAAAGCAATCATTACTTATCTATCCTTATTGGCAAACCTCCTTAATTTGATAGAAATGACTACTCTATGTGGAAGCATAATATGAAGATGCATCTCATTTCTTTAAACCCTAGTTTGTGGCAAATTGTCTTGACAGGTGTGCATCTTCCCAAGAATGAAGAAGACATTACTCCGGAGCAAGTCGTCCTCCTCCATCGCAATGATCAAGCGGTTGGAGTAATCACCTCCTAATTGACTCGAGAGGAGTTCAACCACATTTAAGGATTTGAGGTGGCTAAGGAAATATGGGACACCCTCAAGACGGCTCATGAGGGCAACCGTTTCATACGGGAGGCAAAGATGGAGATGATTGAAGGAGAACTTGGGAGCTTCACTATCATGGATGGTGAGTCTCCCCAAGACATGTGCAATCAACTCAAGACCCTCATCAACAAAAGTCGATCTTATGGAAATACCCGGTGGACCGACCATGATGTGGTAAAGAGGATGATTCGAGCATTCATGCCTTGAAACTTCACTCTTTGCTCACTAATTTGTGAGAGTTCTGGATTCCATAAGATGACTCCCGAAGAAGTACTAGGGAGGATCATCAATCATGAGATGATGGAGCAAGAAGCTATGTTCTACCGATATACAAAAGATCTCCTCCTCCAACAAAAGAGATGCTACATTCAAGGAAACATCTTCAAGATCTCAAGAAAAGGGAGAAAGTGATGAAGAGAGCCCCGACACCGATGAGGAGGAGGCACTCTTCATCGACAACTTCAAGAGGATGTGGAGAAGAAAGAGGGGGAGCTACCATCATGAAGACAAGAGCAAATACAAGCCCAAAACAAGATCAAAGATGGCTTGCTACAATTGTGGGGAATACGACCACTTCATTGTTGATTGCCCACATGAAAAGAACAAGAAGAATAAGGAGGGCGAGTCTCAAGAGAAGAAACACTTCAAGAAGAAGACACAATCCGGACATGCCCACCATAGGAAGGAGTGGGATTCAAATGAATAATCCTCCTTCGATGAAGAAGAGAAGATAGCAACCGTTGCTATGAAGAAGTCAACCACAGAGAACGAGCTCTTCCCCAACTTGGAGAATTCAAGGCCAACTTGCCTCATTGCCAAGGAGGGAAGAAAGAAGGTTAAATCAAAATCATCCTCTTCAATTTCTTCACATGATGATTTTGATAGTAGTAGTGAAAATGAACATATAGTAAAAGTACTTTGAAAAGATTGAGGTTGTTAACCGATGAGATATTTGAGAAGGAAGAGTTCATCAACCGTCAAGAGGACATGCTCATCCAACAAAAGGAGAGATGTCAAGATTTTGAGGAGCTCTTGGAGCTTGAAAGAGAAAGAAGCAAGACACTTGACCGTGAACTCGCTTTGAGCAAGGAAACTTGCTCAAACCTTGAGAACACCACAATTGTGCTAAAGGATGAACTTGTTAGCTTGACAAAAGTTAACAAGATCCTTGAAACGCAAGTAGAGTCTCTCAAGGTCAATGCACCTTCTTTCTCTAAAAGCTCACCTTCCACAAATATCAAATCTGAAACACCTCAACCTTGTAAATGCTCTAACTTAATTCTAAAAATTAAAGATGAGCTCAAGTTGGCACAAAACAAACAATCACCAAAAGGTGGCATCTTTGACAAGTGGAAGATGGCATATTCACGTAGTGCATACACCAACACTAGACATCCTCTTGTCAAAGATGGTCTTGGCTATTGTAAGGAGAAGAGGCAAAACGATAAAACTCTCAAGAATGGCAAAGACTTGATTGTTTTTGTCAAAGGAGGTTCATATAACACTAATAAATAAAAGAACATTGCTACATCTCATAACATGCCTAAAAAGGAACCCCATCCTTTGTTCCATGATTTTGATGCTTCATATGTGTTATTAAGGAACAAGTTTGGGAAAGCTTATGCTAGTTATGTTGGGCCACACCACAAGAGTCCTAAACTTTGTGTGTGGGTGCCCAAGTGCCTCTTGACAGCCATCAAAGGACCCAAAAATGCTTGGGTACCTAAAGCCAAGGCTTAAATCCTTTTTGTAGGCATACTCCTACAGTGGAATGTAACACCCATATTTTATGTACAAAAATTCGCTCAAACCCTTGATCATTGTAGCATGCATTTTTGGGTGAATTTTTGGTGTTCAAACGAGTAGCAAACGTTCAAATTTGAATTTGAATTC
The DNA here is from genome assembly GCA_036927565.1 of Tuctoria greenei. NCBI lineage: Eukaryota > Viridiplantae > Streptophyta > Magnoliopsida > Poales > Poaceae > Tuctoria > Tuctoria greenei. The sequence goes on from JAYESD010000006.1 coordinate 188,219,953, forward strand.
AAATCAAAAGAAAAGAATTGAAAAGAAAAAGAAAAACAAAAGAAACCCCCTGATGGGCCAAAACCCATCCCAGCCCACCTTACCCCTCCTCTCTCCCGCGGCCCAACCCTTCCCCACTCCCTCTCTTCTCTCTCTGCCGGGCGGGGCCTGCCTGTCATCCCTCCCAGGGAGCAACCGCCTCCCTTCCTTCCCGCGTCGCGCGTGCAACCGCCACCCCCGCGCCCACTTCTTCCCCCTCCCTCGGAACCACTCCCCCTGCTCCAATTTCGGCCGAGCGCCACAACCGCACCCCCCTCCACGCTTTAGAGGAGCCGACGCCCCATTTTCGCCTCTCCCCGAGCTCCCTCTCTAACCCTAACCCTCCATCGCTGGTGAGTACCCCTGCACACGCGTTCCCGCCACTGCAGTCCCCCTGCTCCCCACTTTCTTGGCCTCACGTGCTCACCGCTCCACCAGTAACACACCGGGCAAGAGATCGAGGGGAGATCACCGAGGTTTCACCAAGCTCGATGTGCACCGACGCCACCGCCGCCATTCCTCGTCGCCGACCCCTCTCCGGCCGAATTCAAGCCTAGCTACTCCCCTAGGTGAGTTCTCTGTTCCCCCCTCTTCCGTTCCATGTCCTCAGCACCTTGTTTGGGCGCTTGTTTCGCCGTTTTGGCCACCTCCGGCGAGCTCGCCGCCGCGGGCGTCTAGCGCCGCCGCGACGGGCGCCGCCGATGTCGCCAGAGGCGACGTGGCTCAACTGGAGCCGTCCATTTCCGGCCAACGGCCACAATTAGAAGATCGTACCGGTTCGTTACTTTAAATCTCGTGCGTCCATTTTAAAATCGACGGCCCACGTTGAATCCCCTTTTCCCGTCGCCGGAATTGCACCCAGGCCCCTGGAAACTTAGTTGCTACCCCCGGTGCTTCTCTGTAATTTGAGTCTAGCCCCCAGAATTCGCGGACTAGCCCCTGGATCCCTAAAAATTGGTTTTAATCATTTAATTAAGCATTCTAACCCCTGTAATTTTGTAGAATAATGTATTTAGACCCTGTACAGTGTAGAAAACTATTTATTTAGCCCTTGGACTTTTATTTATTTGCTGAATAGGGTTTTTAATTGTATTTGAGGTGTAGAAATTAGATAAAAATGGTAATTAAGTGTAGGAATGTTATGAAAAATTGTTATAATCTATTTTATGCTGTGAATTAATTGTAGTGTTCAGATGAAATATATTTGGTCCATGGAATATTTATTATAAATGTTTTAAAATACATTTTTGCTATAGAAAATTCAATAAAAATGGTTTTAGGCTATAATAAAATCCCAAAATTGTAGGAAAAATATAAAATGCATACTTTGGCCATGTTAAGTGATAACTACCTCGTAGGGACGCATTAGTGTAGGATTTTGTGCTTATGTGTATGTGTGATGTATTGTTTTGCGTGCCCTTTACTTATTTAGCTTTATTCTATTCTTGCCATGCTTGGGCATATGTCTAGAGTCGTATTACGACCCTAATCTTAACCTCCAAGACCAAGACTTCGTCAACTCTCAAGTCTTCAACGAAGGCAAGTGCCCTTGACCATCTTGTACCTATTTTAGGAATTTAGCTAGTTGCATGCTAATGAAATTGATGTCCTACTTCATGTTTACATGCCTTGTTCCTTACTATTCCTTGTTACCTGAAATGGGGTGGGAAGTAGATAGGCTTTATTTATGCTTAGCCATGCTTAGATGTTGGGATTGGGATTTCATACAAATGTTCTATGCTCAACTTTATGGTTACTTTAAATTGGTGATGAATATAGATAATGTTAGTGGATAGGAATCTGGTGGTTGGTTAGTTTTGGTATGGTGCATTTTGCACGAGACCCGGGATTGGGGTTGTTACCACCGGATTCTAAGGACCGGTTTATGGAGGAAGCCACTAAGCTTTATAGTACCACCACGAGACTGAGATGGGGCAGCTTGGTCAATTAATTAGGTTTCTCCCGATGAACTGCTAGTGGTTGGATGGTGCGGGGAATGAGGCGGGTGATCTGCTCTTGGAACCGCAAGGCTCAAGAGGGGGCTCTGGGGCGGAGGGTTACTCTGAGAATCCTCAGTGGTGGAAACCTTAGAGGGCTAGCACTAATCGGGAGTACCTTTGTAAAGACCATGTAGTGATCTCCTGGCCTCACACCAAAGGAAGTGTGAAATGTGGTTAGCTACCACGGGCAATCGGGGAGGTTCACTTAGTCCACCTGGCAACAGGGGATGAAATCACTGCTTGTGGGGGAAAGGGTACACTCTCTGCAGAGATTTGGTAAAACTGTCATGACAGCCGTGGTCACGGACAAGAGCGGCTTGGGGCCAGATCATAATTAGTCTATGGTTGGGAAATGATGGTTCATTATGATTCAAGTACTTTCATTATCATTAATCATGTGTTGATTATTTATTGAATTATGATATTGATAATTGGAAACTAAGGATAGGTTCTAAGCATAGTGCTAAGCCATATTTGGCCTTTCCTTGCTCTAGCCAATCATGTCATTCTCTTCCCGCACTTGTTGAGTACTCTATGTACTCAATCGTTTAATTTTCCATTGGAATATGAAGAAGAAGAAGCTACACCGGAGGATTTCTTCGTCAATCCGGAGGACTTGGCTTAGGCTGGCGACCATACGCGCAACGGCTGCCTGTGGAGATGAAGCCCCGCTTTCCTATCTTGCTTTCTGTAGTAATGAACTGTTTAGTGTTGTAATAGATGTGGTTTGTATTTGTAGACCTTTGGGTCATACTGTAAGACTATTTATGTAATCGAACATGGCAATGTAATGGTATTTCACTTTCATCGACGCATGTACGATTCAACTGATCTGGCGTACATGTGATTAGCGTCTGTTCATCTTTACGATGATCGGGCGTGACATGGAACCAAGTGGGTTCTTGATAGTGGTTGCACTAATCATATGACTGGAGAGATGAAGATGTTTGTAGAGTATGAGGAAAATGAAGATCCAAGTGAAGGAATCTATATTTGGGACAATAGCTAAGGAAAAATCCTTGGCATCAGAAAAATTTCTATATCCCCTAATCATACCCTTTCAAATGTTTTTCATGTTGATTCACTTGATTATAACCTCTTGTCCATATCACAACTATGTGACAAAGGTTATAAATGTTTATTCACTAATGAGGGTGTGACTGTCACAAGGAGAAGCAATGACTCAATTGCTTTTAAGGGTGTACTCAAGGGAAAGCTCTATCTTGTAGATTTCTCCACAGATAAAGCCCAACTTGATACATGCTTAATTGCAAAAACCAACATGTGATGGCTTTGGCATAGAAAGCTAGCCCATGTTGGGATGAGGAATTTGCAAAAAATTCTTAAGGGTGAGCACATTCGAGGTTTTAAGAATGTTGTGTTTGAAAAGGATAGACCATGTAGCGCATGCCAAGCTGAAAAGCAAGTTGGAGCCCAACATCCATCCAAGAACATCATGATGACAACAAGACCATTGGAGCTTCTACACATGGATCTCTTTGCTCCAATCATCTACGTAAGCATTGACTGTAACAAATATGGTCTTGTAATTATTGATGATTTCTCATGTTTCACTTGGGTGTTATTTTTGCATGATAAAAGCGAGACTCAAGGTGTCCTCAAGAAATTCTTGAGGAGAGCTCAAAATGAGTTCTCCTTGAGGATCAAGACTATAAGGAGTGACAATGACACCGAATTCAAGAACACTCAAGTTAAAGAATTCTTGGATGAAGAAGGCATCAAGCATGAGTTCTCGGCCCCTACTCCCCTCAACAAAATGGGGTGGCCGAGAGGAAGAATAAAACTCTAATTGAGATGTCAAGAACCATGCTTGACGAGTACAAGATGTTGGACCGGTTTTGGGCAGAAGCGGTTAACACTGCTTGCCATGCCATAAACCGGTTGTATCTTCACCGCATTCTTAAGAAGACGTCTTATGAGCTCCTTACTGGTAAGAAGCTAAACATCTCTTACTTTCGTTTTTTTGGGAGCAAATGCTACATTATCAACAAGAAGCCTAGGACTTCGAAGTTTGCTTCTAAGTTTGATGAGGATTTCTTGCTTGTTTATGACTCAAACACTTACGCCTATCGTGTCTTTAACAAATCCTCCAGAATTGTTGAAGTAGCACGTGACGTAATGTTTGATGAAACTAATGGCTCCCAAGTGGAGCAAGTTGATCATCATGTGCTAGATCAAGAAGAAGCTCCACAAGTGGTGATAGGAAGGATGACACTTGGATACATTCAACCACAAGAACAATCTCAAAACCCAAGTGACCATCCCATGCATCAAGCAAGTTCTTCCTTAAATGATCAAGTTCAAGACCCTCAAGATGCGCTCCAACAAGATGAAAATCGAGGCATCGATCAAAGGGGAGACAATGAAAATGAGGATGACGAAGATGAAGATTCAAGACCTCAAGGACCACACCCAAGAGTACATAAAAGAGTTCAACCGGATCATCCCGTTGACAACATCCTAGGAAACACCTCCAAGGGGGTAACTACTTGATCTCGTGTTGCAAACTTTTGTGAACATTACTATTTTATTTGTTCTTTGGAGCCTCACAAGGTTGAAGAAGCACTATGAGATCCGGGTTGGGTGATGGCCATGCAAGAAGAGCTGAACAACTTTGAAAGAAATCAAGTATGGAAGCTTAATGTGTTGTCATCAACCACCAAAAAGGGGGAGATTGAAAGTGCATCTAGGCATCCCCGTGGATTTTGGATGATTGATGATGACAATTAAGAGACTAACGAGTTGAGCTGATCTTAAGCACAGGTGTGATGGTTAAAATAAGACAAAATTCCTCCAAAAGGAAAAGGTCAAAATAGGCGTCAGAGACTCAAGCATCGAAATTAGGTATTCTATTGTGTCGAGTTTAGACTAGTTGTATCAAGTGTGAGGGTGGTTGTATCATGTGAAATGTGATCATAAGAGAGGGCTCAAAGTGGTAGTTGAGATAAAAATGTAAATGAGAAGCCCATTTGAGAGAAAACCCCCCAGTGACCAGACTTGTCCGGGCCTCAGGCCGGACTAGTCCGGGGTAGCCAACTTAATCCATTTTGGGTCGGACGAAATGTCTATGCATGAGTTCGTACTTGTCCGTATGGGTACGGACTAGTCCGTTCTTCCCTTGGTGAGCAGACTTGGAGCTAAAACCTTAGAGGCCGGACTTGTCCGCCACATTAGCCAGACTAATCCAGACCCCAGAGTAGTCCAGTTTGGGACGGATCAAAGAATTCTGGATGAGTTCGGAATTGTCCGTTGTGACAAGGACTAGTCCGTTTGAGACTTGGTGGGAAAACCAAGCCATCCCCTAGGAGGCCGGACTTGTCCGCCCTAGTGGTCGGACTAGTCTAGGCCTACCCAGTTTAGTTCGTTTTCAACCGGACTAAACCTTTTTGATCTACTTCGGACTAGTCCGTTATTGGCGGGACTAGTCTGGGTTGCCATGACCGTTTGAAATTCAAATGTTTCGCGCACACGTTTGTCGGTGGTCCCAAGATACTGGACAAGTCCGAGTTTGGGCTGTTTGCAACGATTAGTTGTCGGGACCCCTATAAAAAGGGGACCCCGGCCCCTATTTGAATACTCTGGAACCCTAGCGCCACAACAACCGACCTAGAGCCTTCCAAATCCTTCTACTTTGCCTTCTAGGTCTCTAAGATCTAATCTTGAAGAGATTAGGGTTTGGGAAGGGGAGTGAAGGAGGATCATCATGCTTTGGCTCTCGGTTTGATCTCTTGCACTTGTGTTGTGTTCTGTGGCTTGTGTGAGTTGAACTTCAAGTGTTCCTTGCTGTATTGATTCATGGGAGCCTCAACTTGTGAGCAGCCCAAATCAAACTTGGTGATTACCCTTTGATATAGTGATACCCAGGATGCAACCGACAACCAGGATAATCAGGGGTGGGGGCACCTAATAGGAGACATGCAACTAGTATTGAGAGTCTCCCTGTTATTGCCGCAGTGAACCTGCCTGTAAATAATCCGCAACGTGCTGTAACAAAGTTCATCTTGGATTACCTAAATAAAGGAGACATGCTTCCTTATAGCGCGCCTCAGATCAGTCAACAAATATGCGACTGGCTATCATAAAGCCCGTCTCGGATTAGTCAATAGATCTGTGATGTGTTGTATTAGAGCTTGTCTCACATGTACACTGATGGGCGACGTGTGCAATGCCCGTCTCCAATGACCGCGTAAAGCCCGTCTGTTATGACTCAACGAAAGTATGCGCGCTTTCTTTGAGCTTGTCTCGCACTTAGTCTGATCAGCGAGCGCTTGCCGCTCGTCTCTGATGACAACGTAATGCGAGACGTGACGACGGAGATGCACCGTTTGTGCGTCTCCCTTCTTCGTTCGGGCACGTCTCGGATGAGCCTTTCTTACGTAGTGTAAAATGGCGCTAATCAAAGTGCTAATCACTAAAAATGCTAGGCCACGTTGGGCCCGCTGGGAAGGGGTGCTGTGGAGGGGGTGCCGGGAGGTTGCGGTGCACTAGGAGGGGGCGCGTGGAGGGGGCAGCGCCTGGGGAGAGGGTGCCGAGGAGGGGCACTGTTGAGGGTGCAATGCACGGGGAGGGGGCGGCGGGGAGAGGCGGCGGCGTACCTTGTCGGCGCGGTCCCTCTCAGTGGATGGCGTCGGCGGCCCTCGCCGATTGTGGATGGCAGCGGCGGCCCTCAACGGCGGCAGTGGAGGCGGGCGGCAGCGGTTGTAGTTAGAGGAGCTCGGGTGTGAGCCAAATGAGGAGCGCGCGAGGCAGGGGGCTGAGAAATAATCCCTAATTGTAATTGACAACGGTGTAGGTCAACCGTCGTTAGTTATGGCTTAATTGACGATGATCAAAGGAAACCGTGGTCTATAGCCGCTCGGGTGGGCCCGATTGTTGGCCCCTATTGTCGATGGGGCTAATTGACGATGGTTCACTATCGTCTTTTAGTTATAGACGACGGTAGCAGCTCAACTGTCGTCAGGCGTAATTGACGACAGTTGGATTTAGCCATTGTTAATTACTTAACTGACGATGGCACCGCCGTCAATTAATTTGGCCATCGTCTATTTTCTCGGTTCCTGTAGTGACATATATCTGGTTCTGTACTTTTGTTCCAGCCTTTACCTATATGGTTCTGACAATATTACATTTATGACATGTGCATATGTGTTTTTACATAACAATTAAGACTGGAGGGCAATATAGACAATTCAAATTGGAGCCCCCCCCCCCCCCCCCCCCGCGGCAAGAAGGGCCACGTCTGACCAGTCCACAGCCCCACCGCCAAGGTCGAGGGTGAAGGTGAGCCACCAGGCAGTTCCGCTACCGCGTGGGGCCCTCAAGACCCACCACGCCCTGCACTTTGACGATGACGCGGCGGTGGATGCGGTGATGACGAATGTGGCGCCGCTCATGGTGCGAGGATAGGGAGCGCGGATGCGGCCTAGATAGAGGAGCGGCTAGGGTTCGATGTGGATCGAAAGGTGGGGACCGAAGTGAAATGGGAATATTTTCGTGGATTTGTTTACTGGCACACAAAATACCTGTTATTTTCGTGGGCCTTGCTTCCGGCCTACAAAAATAGCTATTTTTTTGTGAGCCCGATCCTCGGCCCATGAAAATTTTTTCTTGTGATGTTCCGTAGCCGCCGGGGCACCGTCACCGGGGCATTAGAGCGATCACCGCGTCGAACATGACGGCGAGACGGAGAGATGAACTCGCACGTCACGCTGAAAGGCTCAACTACTTTCTGTTGCTCTGTTTTTCAATATCTTTCACTTCACAAACACCCGTACATGTGGCTGTGCGTATCCACATGGGGATTAGTATCCTCTGTTTCACTTTGTCCTACATACTTACACCATGGTTAACTAAATAATAAAAGGTAACAGTAATTAACGAAAACACATAAAGAGAATACATCTTCGACACATCAGGCTTCTTCAACCTTTGGCGTGACATCTCCCCCTGCGCCATTCTGTGCTTTTCCCCAAGCACTGAGCTCTGGAAACCACTTCAACCACTTATACCAGTCCTCCCATGTAGTAGAGCCTTCAGAGACACCCGCCCATTGAAGACATACCTGTGGAACAGCATGATTGCCTTTTTAACCAGCCGTCTGTCCACAATATGCAGAGGCTTCAGTTCTAGAGCATCAAGCTTGATCACCTTTAGAAGATCAGCGAAGACCGGAGTGTAGTTGGGTGTAAAACATTTAAGTTGGGACACATGAAAAACTGGATGAATTTGAGCTTGCTCAAAGAGTTCTAGCTTGTAAGAAACTTCGCCAATCTTTTGCACAATCTTGAATGAACCATAGAATTTGAAAGCAAGCTTTGGACAGAGTCGATTCACCACCGAAGTCTGAGCATAGGGTTGTAGCTTGAACAAAACAACCTCTCCCACTTGAAAATCTCTTTCAGTTCTGTTGGCATCCGCTCTCTGTGTTAATCCTGTTTTGGGCCATGGGCATATGCTTTTTTAGAAGTTCAGTATGAACTGCTTTGTCAGACATGATCTCTGCCACAGTTTTATCAATAGAATCAGACAACTCCGGTGCAGCCACAATGTTTGGACCACAGCCATAGAGAGCCTTAAATGGTGAAAATCCAATTGCCGAGTGGTAAGATGTGTTATACCAAAACTCGGCCAACGGTAACCAAGTCTGCCATTTGTGTGGTGACTCATGAATAGCACAATGTAAATAAGTTTCCAAACATTGATTAACCTGCTCACTTTGACCGTCAGTTCGCGGATGGTACGCAGTTGATAACAGCAACTTGATGTCCATCGAAGAAAAGAGCTGCTTCGATACCTGGCTTGTAAAGATTTGATCCCTGTCCGACAAGAGAGATTTAGGAACTCCATGCAGTTTTACAATGTTATCACCGAGCAACTTGGCTACCTTAGCAGCTGTAAAACGGTGTTTCATTGAAAGAAGGTGCACATATTTTGAGAGATGATCAACCACAACCAAAATGGTATCATAGCCATTAGACTTTGGTAATCCTTCAATGAAGTCTAAAGTCAAATCCTGCCAAACATTGTGAGGCACAGGTAATGGTTGCAGTAAGCCGGCATGGTGCTTCTTTTCAGTTTTAGCTTCTTGACATACGGTGCACTGTTGGATAAAATCAGTGACTTCTTGCTTGAGGCCTGACCAGAAGAAAAGCTTTTTAACACGCTGGTAAGTCTCTTGAATACCTGAGTGGCCTCCGATAGAACTGTCATGTAAATCTGATATGACTTAGTCCTCAAAGCCGAGTTGTGTCCTATCCAGATTCTAGCACCCTTCCTGATTAGTCCCTGGCTCAATAAATTCCCATATTCATCCGGTCTTTTAACAGCCAGCTGTGCTAACAACTTCTGAGCATGATCTTTAGTGATATAGGAGTTTCAAACCTCATGCACCTATAATGGTTGTACTTCAGACTTAGTACAGATAGCCATGATAGTACCAACCAGTGACAACGCATGAGCCATAGAATTTTCTTTACCTTTCTTGCAGACAATTTTGAAATGAAGGTTCATCAACTTTAACATAGCTCTCCTCTGCAAATCAGATTGTAGTGGCTGTATTTTCAAGAAACTCAGTGCCTTGTGGTCAGTTTTGATTATAAACTCATTGCGTTGCAAGTATTGCCTCCACTCGTCGATGGCCAAAATGAGTCCTAGAAACTCTTATCCGTGTATAGAAAGTTGCTTGGTTCTTACTGTCATTGCTTTACTGAGAAAGGGGATCGGCCTGCCGAGCTGCATAAGGACTGCACCAAACCCCAAGTCGCTAGCGTCAGTCACGATAGTGAAGAGCACATCAAACTGAGGAGGGGCAAGAACTGGTGTGGTGATCATTGCTTGTTTCAGTGCCTGAAATGCCTATCAGCATTGTCATCCTAATGGAAATTCTTCTTTTTCAGCAATGTTGTTAGTGGTTTGGCAATAATACCGTATCCTTGCACGAACTTCCGGTAGTACCCCGTAAGACCTAAAAAGGACCTCACCTCAGTCACAGCGGAAGGAACAGACCATTTTTCGATCACTGAAGTCTACTAGGATCAGTAGCAACTCCCTCCCTTGAAATGGTATGCCCCAAATAATTCAGTTGAGTCTTGACAAAAGTGCACTTTGATCTTTTTGTTGTAAAACTGATTTTCTTTCAGCTTGGTCAGAACCATTCTAAGATGTTGCAAATGTAACTCTAAAAGTGCATCTAGGCTAAATTTCCGTAAGTTTTGATGATTAATGACAACAATTATAAGACTTGACAACACTTAAGGGACTAATGAGCATTGTGAGTGAAAGTACAGGTGATTGAAAATAGAATGGATTTGGAGACACTCAAAAAGGAAAAAGAGTAAAAAGGCGGTGAAAAACTCGAAGAATAGAATTTAGGGTTTAAAAATTCTTTGAGTCGAGTTTAGCCTTGTAGTAGAGTGTGTTCAACAAGTCAAAGTGTTGAGAATCACCTAAGAGCTCATAGTCTGTTTATGTTTAGTTGGAGAGACCAAGTTGAGACAGCCTTATGGATAAAGCCGCAGCTGGAAGGCCGGACTAGTCTGGCGACATCAGACAGATCTGATGTTAGGCAGACCAAGAGTTGCTCTGTGAGTTTGGACTTGTACGGTTGGGGCCGGACTAGTACGTGGTGAGTAGGTCTGAGCCTTTCTGGGACTAAGTCCAGAAAGGCCAGAACAGTTCACCTAGGGGGCCCAGACTAGTCCGCCCTAGCAGACTTGTCTGTTTCTAGCCGGAACAAGAGTTTCAGTGTGAGATCTTACTAGTCCGTTATGGGTCAGACTAGTTCATTTGGAGTTTAGAGGTGGCTGTAGTGACTAAATCCTAGTAGGTCGGACTTGTTCGTCCTGAGCGGTTGGACTAGTCCAGGTAGCTAGACTTGTCTGTTCTCATCGAGAACAGCAGTTTTTGTGTGAGATCGGACTAGTACGTTCTTGGACAGACTAGTCAGTGGTTTTGTGACCGTCTGAATTCAAAAGGTGGTGGAGACTTTTGTGGTTGTTCAAGAGTGAAGTAAGTGGTCCCCTCAGCCCGGACTAGTCTGTGGTTGAAGGCCGGACTGGTCCGCACTTTTTTGGGGGCAATGGCTAAGTGTCAGGACCCTATAAAAAGGGATCCCCGGCTTTCCTTTGCCCACTCTCGAACCATAGTGCCGCCATAGACTTACAAGAGCCTTACTACACCTTCCTCTTCACATCTTTGAGCCCTAAGAGCGAATCTTGAGGGTTTGTGGGATTTGTGAGAGAAGAGAGAAGGGTTGAGCATTGCTTTGAGCTCTTGGTTGATTCTCTCGCTTTGAATTGTTGATTTGAGTTCTTTTGAGACTTGATTTGTGATCTCTTCATGTTGTAAGTTTGTGGGAGCCTCAAATTGTGAGTTGCCCCATGGATCATTGTATTCACTCATGATTTAGTGGAAGATCAAGCCGACCTTTGTGGTGGCATGGTGAGGATAGGGTTGAGAGAGATCCGATCCTATGTTTACTCCTCAACGGGGATGCAGACTTCTCCGTGAAGCTGAACATTGGGATACAATCTTGTGTCCCTTGCCTTGATTTATCCTCGCTCTCTGTTAGATCACTTTTAGGGTTCTTTGTGTTCTTTGTCTAAATCTTATGATCCACCGAGTTCTAGTTGTTTCTACTTCGTGCGATTACTATACTAGACTGCTAAGTTGTTCTACTTCATATTCCATTAAGTTAATCTCAAAAACACACATAAAAATCTCACCTTTTGTGCACTTTACTTAGCTGACCGGGCTAGTCCCCCAGGTCGGACTAGTCCGCACTCTGTATTCTGATTAAGTTTTTATTAAGAAAATTTCAAATTGTAGCCTATTCACCCCCTCTAGGCAACTTTCAATTGGTATCAGAGCCTAACTCTTCCTAAAGCTTAACCACTTGGAGAGGAGATGGGGGAAAACGGCTAGAAGGAATTGCCGATCGAAGACACCACCGGTACCAGTGAGAATAGTGGAATAAAGAACAGGGGTCCAAGTCTTCACCCTCTAAGAACGACAACACGCAGAAGACCAAGCCAAAGCCTCCTCCCTTTGACGTCGAAAGCGAAGATGAAGATGAAGAAGTGAAGCGCCTTGCGGATCTACTTCAAAAAGCAAGAGAAGAATCCAAGAGGAGGAGAAGGCTTGAGAAGGAGAAGAAACTCAAGAGGAGTGAAGAAGATTACACTCGATATCTTTTTAACTAGGAGCGCTTGAACTCCCATTCTAACTACTTGTATATTCCTTTGGGCAAACCTCCACATTTCGATGGCACTAAATATACCATGTGGAAGCATAACATAAAGCATTATTTCTCTCAATCCTACGCTTTGGCATATTGGTTGCACAGGTGTAGATATCCCCGTGGATGATGAAGATCTTACTACTGAGCAAGAGCAACAAATCCACCGTAGTGCCCAAGCTGCAGCCGTGCTCAACTCGTCCTTGAGCCAAAAAGAATTTAATAAAGTGGACGGGTTGGAGCAAGCCAAAGAGATTGGGAACACACTCAAGATTGCACATGAAGGCGACCGATCTATACAGGAGGTGAAGATTGAGATGATCGAGGGGGAACATGGAATACTTGCCATGGAAGGTGGCGAGACCCCTGAAGAAATGTACAACCGACTAAAAACCCTCATCAATAGGAGTCGGGCATACAAATCCAAGCAGTGGACGGAGCGTGAATTGGTCAAGAGGATGATAAGAGCTTTGATTCCCCAGAATGTGACCCTTTGCACCCTCATCCGAGAGAGTCCCAACTTTCACAAGATCACTCCGGATGAGATGCGTGGGAAGATCATTAACCACGATATGATGGAGATGGAGGCACGCCATGTCAACAACCTTGCCAAGGTCACATACTCGAAGAAGAAGGGTGTTGCTCTCAAAGCCTCACCCAAATCAAAAGGCAAAGGAATGCAAGCTTCAAGCAATGATGAAGAAAGTAAAGAAGAAAGCACCGACATGGATGATGAGGAGTTTTATTAGGTGTGTGTCACACTGCCCCTTCAAATTACTTATCCATCCTACCGGATCCGCCACTAGAAAACCCTCTTCTATCCTTGATCTTGTCTCTCGTCTATCTTTCCTTCCTTTGGGATAAACAAATACGATACCCTAGGGAATACTCTCAGGTGAAGTGCTACAGCCGTACTTTCCATGCGCTTGCAGAACTCATCTTTCTTTGCGTTACGATAGCCTAGTGCCTTTGCAGAACTATCCCTGCTGCTAGGATGACCTATAGACGTTAAGAAATACCAACAAGAATTTCTGGCGCCGTTGCCACAAAAGGGACAAAAGATTTTCATGATCATGTGGTAGATAGGATTCTAGTAGGTATTTAGTAGGATAACCATCCATTGTTTTTGCATTGCTTGATGTGAAAACAAGATAGTGTATGACCGGTTTCCGTTTGCCGGCTAACTACATAGAAGATCCCGAGTCACTGCTGAGAAGAGTTCGACCTCGTGTATTTCTTCCTCGGATGATCTTGTCGGTAAGGAAACCTGTCATTTCCGCACCATCACGCTCCAAGTCAATGTCCCAGAAGACCCCTCGTGAGTTCTGGGCTCCCTCTACTGACAATGTGCCTACTGGGCCCAATGTAACCACGTGAGACATGAACTTTGAGATCAAGACTGGCCTAATCACTATGGTTCAGGCTAATACCTTCTATGGGAAAGACAACGAGGATGCCAGTGCTCACATGCACCAATTCCTCGAGATTTGTAGCACTTTTAAGATGAAGGATGTTGCACCTGATGTCATCCGCCTTAGATTTTCTCTTCACCCTCGTAGGGAGAGCAAAATAGGGGTTCTATGTGAACCGAAGTGCTATAAATACTTGGGAGAAATGTTCTTCAACATTCATCGCCATGTTCTTCCCGTTGGGCAAGACTAATGTCCTACGTAGAAGAATTTTATGTTTCCAGCAGGATCCCAAGGAATCCATTCCCAAGGCTTGGGAAAGGCTGCAGGAGTATATCCTATCGTATCCCCGCCATGGGATGGATGATTGGCTCATCATCTAAAACTTCTACAACGGGCTGACTCCGTCGGCCCGTGATCATGTGGATGCTGCTGCTGGAGGAGCCTTCTTCTCGCTTACTGTTCCCAAAGCTAAGGAGTTAATTGAGAAGATGATTTCCAATATGGGTTGGAGCGATGAGCACTCCAGTCCCAACAGCGAGGCATGCACACCTTGAAAGAGATGGACATGATCGCTGCCAAATTGGACCTCCTTACGAAAAAGCTAGACTGTAAAGCGAGTGGTGAACTATTTGGCACCGTCCAAGCCTTAGACTCTCACATGACATGTGAAGTCTGTGGCAACACGGGTAATATAGGATTTGACTGCCCTAAGACCCATGAGGATGCCTTATACTTGGCCAATAACGGGAGTTACAACAACAACAATGGCTACCGCCCAGGAGGTCAATGGTGGGGCCAACCACACCATTTCTTTCAAGGAGGCTACAACAACAACAACGGCAATGAGAACCAGTTTCACTTGAGGGAGCTTGCCATTAGCCAACTAAAGATCAATGATGCCCTATCTAAGAAGTTGTCGGCTAATGACAAGACTCTAGAGAACATCAATACCAAGGTTGAAGGCTTAGCTTCTACCTTCAAGAATCATTTGAGCTTCAACAAGATGTTGGAAACCCAGTTAGCTCAACTGGCCGCTGTTGTCCCTCTATTGGAGAATGGGAAGATCCTGAGGCAACCCGAGGCTTCCCTAGAGAATGTGAGTGTAGTGGCTACGAGAGGTGGAAAGATCACTCGCGACCCATCGTACCCCACTCAAGAGGAAACAATAGTTGAAAAGAATAAAGAAGAAGTTTCTCCTAAGAAAGGAGAAAATCTTATTGAGAGAATGGCAATGGAATTTGCGGAAACTACCTTTATGCCATTCCCCCAAAGAATCCAGAAGCAAACTGTGGATGAGCTATTCAATCACTTTGTTGAGGTCATCCAAAAGATCCACATCAATGTGCCCTTGATAGATGCAATGCAAGTACCCACTTATGCTTGCTATCTTAAGGATATATTGAAAAAAAAAGCGACCATTGCCCACCATAGAGGTTGTCAAGCTCACTAAGGATTGTAGTGCTACTTTCCTCAGCACACTTCCGAAAAAGAAGAAAGACCTAGGATGCCCTGCTATATCCCGCTCCATTGGCACACAACACTTTGACAAGGCACTTTGTGACCTTGGTGCAAGTGTTAGTGTCATGCCAAAGGTGGTCTTCGACAAGCTGAACTTCACCACGCTATCTCCAACACCAATACAACTCTAGCTGGCCGATTCATTGGTCCGCTACCCCACGGGTATTGCCAAAGACGTTCTAGTGAAAATTCGAAGCTGCTTCATATCCATGGACTTCGCGATGCTCGACATGGAGGACAAGAAGGAAACCTTGCTCATTCTTGGGTGCCCTTTCCTTAGCATCGTGGATGCTCGCATCGATGTGGGAGCTGGAAAAATCTGCTTCCATATCAATGGCAAGGAGGAAAAGTTTGACTTTCATCCAAGGAAGGAGCAATGCTCCATGATCAAAATCAAGTATGGCCCGAATATCAAAAACATCAAGGAGGTCAAAGTTACGCCACACGAAGTGGACTTCCTCATTGGATTTATGAGGAAACTAATTTATGAGGAAACTCCAACTTTTCGCCCACGTCGACAATTCAAAAAGATGGAGAAGCCAGGACCGTCCGAACGGCCAAAGTCCACAAAGCCGCCAAGGAAGGTGTGGCATAAGAAGCCAGGCGAGCCCGCTATGCCCACTTCTTAGGGGCCGGAGGCTGAAAAATGAGCATCAAGATGATGGAGAAAAATCCATCTCATTGGATTTTGGATGGGACCTCGCCAATAGGTCAATTTGGTGGTTGTCCCATTTTTTATTTTTTCACCATCATTTGGATTTTTTTTGCATTTTTCCATAGCATGTTTTGACTTTTCTTAGAGGGTTGAAAATTGTAGTCTCAGCATAGATTTATTTTTCATTTTTAGAAAAGACAAAAATAAAAATATTGAATTTGGGAATGTTTTATTTGAGAAACAATTTTTCGGAGAAAATTTGTGGTTGATTCATCCAACGGCTCAAAATCTAGCCGTTGGGGAGCCCCTTGCCAAAAGAGGAGACACGAGGCCCACCTATAGGTCGGTCGACCACCCTAGTCGGCTGAGTTGGGGAGACCGCCATTTCAGCCCTCTCCTCTAAGGGCTATATTCTTGCCCCTTGTGACAGTTGGGAGGTGCTACACTATTTATACATGCCCAGGTGAGTGTGTTGTTTCACACTTCACCTCCCCAACTCACTCTCACACTTGCTAAAGAATTGTTGTGCACTTTGTTGCAACACTTCTCCCAAGTTCAAGCCAAAAAGATTTGCTTTGATTCTCATTTGCATTTGCAAGTTGCTCTCAAATTGGCAAAACAATTCGCCAAGGTTTCCCGTCTGGTTTTCGCTAACGTACCCTGTTTCGAGTTTGTTTGTTTTGTTCTCAAGTTGTGCAGCCATGAAGAGCATGAAGAAGTTGTTTGGTAAGAGGAAGGGACATTCATCAAGCTCAACCATGGGAGGAACTCAAGCTCACACCTCTCCCCCGAGCCTATACTAAGTCCACGGTGGAGAGGTGCGCAGGAAGACGTCCCGATGGAGGAAGATGATGCTCCACTCCACCTCCTGAATGAAGACGACCTCGACTTAAGGAGTGACATTAAATGATAAGCCTACAACATCCTCTCAGATTGTGAGTTCGCCCACACAAAGGCCTACGATCTGAGACTACTACCCAAAATTGGTATGGATTCTGAATACTTTACTGTGTGGCATGCATTACGATAGGATAATTGTGCTCAAATAGATGAGGAAGGTTCATGCCTCCTCACTGTTCAATTCCTATGCACCCTTAAATTAGGATTTGAAGGGTTTTTTAGATTTTTTAAAAATAATTTATCCTATGGAAGTAATTTAGTGAACTCCTAGGCTTCCATAGACGTTGTTTGATAGATTTAGATGCTTTGCCTAAATTTAACAAACAAAGTGTGACACCTGGTTCTGAAAAATGAACCAAGTGCAGTATATGTGCGCCCAAGATGTTTAACACACATACACAAGTGATTCACAAATGATAAACAAATAATTACCACAGCTCAAGTTATTAAAAAAGCACTTTTATTACAGTATTCCAATAATCCTCAAAATACAACTCTAATGATCATTAATGATAATACTACTGCAGTGGAAATAATCTAATTAAACAACTAAGCAAATTAAGCATAAGGGATAGCACAACTCCAAGCAACACCACAGGCAAAGCTGACGGCAGCACACAACCTAGAACTCCTCATTAACATCGTAATACTCCCAATCCTGACCTACAACTGCTGGTGGGGGAATTGCAAGGTTGACTACATGTCATACTCAGCAAGTGTGGGAAAGTATGACATGTAGCTGATACAAATGACGAAAATAATAAAGTCTAAGTGCTGAAGGGTACATTAAAACATTTGAAATGCAGTATATTATATGTATGTGAAGTAAACCCATCGCATCCCACAATGATTATCATAGTATAAGTCCATATTCCATATCCATCACCATTATACCAGATTTCACTATTTCTATTAACCATATGCAATACCATAATTCAATCCATAACCAGCCATAACCATCTACCAACTATAACCAGTACCAAACCATCCCAATACGAAACCATCCCAATACCAAATCCCTCTAATCATGTGAGGATCCAGGTTGCTCATGACTGGGAGCACGGCTATCATGATAGTTTTTTTAAGACCCTGCAGAGTTTGTACCGCTTTATCCATGTGTTCGTGATTTAATCACCTTTCGATGACTAAGAACCTCCCTTATGCCCATGACCCATTGGTCACATTACACACTTCCTTTGGTGTGTGGCCAAGATATCACAAAATAGCCTTTACAAAGGGATTACTAGTATGCACAGACCCACTAAGGTTTCACCGGTGGTGATGCCTCCAACTGAGCACGTCTTCAACCAAGGGCCCCCTCTTGTATCATTCGGTTCTCAGGGAGTACTTCCACAAATCCAAACCCAATCCTACTCCCCTTTCTCAGTGCGCCAAATGATTTGCGCAATACTAGCAATACCTTAATTAATCAGCTACGCCGCACCCATACTTGGCCTCGTGGTGGCACTGTAAATCCTGGATGATCGCTCCATGTACAGTCCTAAGATCCCAAGCAAGCATACCACCTTAACATCCAACCCATACCACAAACCGTGCTTTCTTAGAACCCGCCCTATTCCATATTACCAATTTTCTCAACATCTATCAATGCATAATTAAATAACTTGGTTATTTCCCCATCCCAATTAAGTTGAGTGAAGCAAAAGGTAAAAAGCCTTTTTCGGCTCTCTACCATGTATTCCAGGTGTCAAGGATGGTTAAACAAAGCTAATAAACTTCCTATCATAGGAGTCCCATCAAATTGACACAAGCATGCAGTTTTGAGAACAAAACATTTATTTGAAAAATTGGGTCAATAGGTTCAAGGACACTTCTCTTGCTCTTGAGCATGGTTAGGATCAAAGACTTCAAAATTTTGGTACTGGAGGTCTTCTGCAGCACTCTCTAGAGCAAATCCTTCTATTCTGCGCAACAAACATACAAAAAAATAATTACAATCAATAGATGCCCATATGTTACTCAATATGACATGACATGCATGATTAATGTAGTTACGTAGTAAAACTTGTTAATGAGTTGCTATTATTGTTTACTAATCAATTACAATGGTTCTTAACAAGTTTATACAGGTTCAAGTTGATTCAATTAAATTCAGAATTAATTTAATAGTAGTTAGATCTAGAGGCCGGACAAGTCCGCTGTAGGGCTGGACTAGTTCGCCCTACGCACAACCAGCGAGCTAGGGTTTTCTAGATCGACGTGAATTTGAAGAAACGGGGTTAAACTCACGTGAGAAAGAGAAGGTAGAAGGTATACCAGGTGTTTAGAACTCCAAAGAATCAAGAGTTTTGGAGGCAACACTTGGATCTTGATGATCTAGGGTTGAACAAGAAACTTGAAGGTGACTTGTTGATGAAGAACAAAAACTTGATGGAGGTCTTGTTCACTTGATCCTCTTTCATTTCCCCCTCTTCTTCTTGTTGTTAGATCTCCTCTTGGTGGTGGCTCCCACAAACTAGGGTTTTGGGGTTCTTTCAATTGAGGCAAAGAGTTGTAAAAGTGGGGTGTTGGGTTATTTATATAGGCATGGAGGGTTAGGGTTGGGTGGATTTCGAGTTTGGGGGTGGGTGCAGGCCTGTCTGGGGTCCCACATGGGCTCCAAAAGGGTTAGACACGATGTCCTTAGGCCCTACTTAAGGTAAAAACCAAAAACACGTCGGGGAACAAAAGATCAACTCGAAATCGCGATCACCGAACAAGTCCACACTAGGCCGGACTAGTCCGGTTGCTAGTCAGAGAGAAATCGGATAAGTCCGAACTATATCGGACAAGTCCTATATTAGTCAGAGGAAAAATAGACAAGTCTGGCCAAAATCGGACAAGTGCGATTTTAGTCAAAGGGGAACACGAACAACTCCGCTAGATATCAGACAAGTCCAGACAATTCCAGGGACTTGGCAAAATTTCAAGGAATCGGAATACCAGACTAGTCTGCAATGGACCAGACAAGTCCGGAAATTATACAGAGACAAAACCGGACTAGTCCGCACCAAGAACAGACAAGTCTGCACTTCTAAAAACTTCTAAGTGCGGTTTTGCTTCTAATTCATTTTAAACTTGCTCATTTTATATGACTTAATGTTAACCATATTTAATGATGGATGCAAGGAATGATGCATGAAAATGAGGGTGTTACAAACCTACCCCCCTTAAAATGAATCTCGCCCTCGAGATTCGATGTAAAAGGAAAGATATAGGGAAAATCCTTCTTGAGATCATCTTCCAGGTCCTAAGTTGCCTCTGACTCTGTGTGATGCTTCCATTGAACTTTACACCATATAATAATCTTATTTCTTGTGACCCTCTCCTTGGTTTCCATGATCTTGACCAGTTGCTCGACATACGTCAAATCTGCCTCTAGGTCCAACTTTTCCATTGTCACTTGTTCTTCTGGTACCCTCAAACACTTCTTGAGCTGGGAAACATGAAAAACATCATGTACATCTAAAAGATGAGCTGACATCTCCAACTTATATGCTACTTCTCCTCTTTTGTCCAAAATCTTGAATGTCCCAATGTATTGAGGTGCTAGCTTGCCTCTGATATTAAACATCTTATGACCTCTCATGGGTGACACTTTGAGGTTAACAAAGTCTCCCATTTCAAAGGATAGGTTTCTCCTCCTATTATCCGCATATCCTTTTTGTCTTGATTGGGCAGCCCTCAAATTTTCACGAATAACCTGAACTTGTTTCTCAGCTTCTTGCAGCATGTCAGGTCCAAACACTTGATTCTCTCCTGGTTCACTCCAAAACAAGGTGTCCTACACTTCCTTCCGTATAGTTCTTCAAAAGGTGACATCTTCAAACTTGCTTGGTAACTATTGTTATACAAAAATTCTGCATATGGCAAGCTTTTGTCCCAACTTCTTCCATGCTTCAAAGCACAAGCTCTTAACATATCCTCTAAAATCTGATTGGTCCTCTCAGTTTGTCCATCCGTTTGAGGGTGATATGCTGAGCTAAAATTCAACCTTGGTCCAAATGTTTCATGCAATTTCTACCAAAACCTGGAGGTAAATTGAGAACCTCTATCCGACACTATCTTCTTTGGAACTCTATGCAAACATACTATTCTTCCCATATACAGTTCTGCCAACTTCTCTCCATTAAAGGTGGTCTTGACAGGAATAAAGTTAGCTGACTTAGTTAACCGATCCACGATTACCCACATGGAGTCATAACAGGACTGGGTACGCAGTAAACCAACTATAAAGTCCATTCCAATCTCTTCCCACTTCCACTCTGGAACCTTTGATTCCAGCTGGCCTTTGATGTTCAGCTTTGACTCGCAGGCACACATCACACAAAGCTACATATTCAGCTATGTCCTTTTTCATGCTAGCCCACCAATAACATGTCTTCAAGTCCTTGTACATCTTTGTACAACTAGGATGAATTGAGTATGGTGAGTCATGTGCCTCCTTTAATATTGTCTCCCAAATATGCTTCACATTAGGCACGACAATCCTTTTTCCAAGCCATAAGGTACCATGGTCATCCTCATCAAACCCGAATTCTCTTCCCTCTTGGGTTCTTTCCTTGATCTCTTGGATTTCTTCATCCTTTGTTTGAACCTCTCGAATCTCCCGCCCCAAGGTCGGATTCTCCATTATCCCCATATCATTCACAAATCCGAGATTCAACCCTTCAAACTCCTTACATAACTCGGATGGCAATTCTCGAACCGTGAGCTGATGACTTACTCCTTTCTGACTCAAAGCACCGGCCACTACATTAGCCTTCCCTGGATGATAGTTGATCCCCACATCATAATCCTTGATAAGATCCAACCATCTTTGTTGCCTCAAATTTAGATCCGTTTGCGTGGATATGTACTTTAGACTCTTGTGATCCGTATAAATCTCACATCTATGACCAATGATGTAATGTCTCCAAATCTTCAAAGCGTGCACTACGGCTACAAGTTCGAGATCGTGCATAGTACAATTTTGCTCATGCTTCTTCAATTGTCTCGATGCGTAGGCTACAACTTGACCTTCCTGCATAAGCACACATCCAAGTCCTTGTCTCGAGGCATCACAATAGATATCAAAGCTTTTACTGACGTCTGGTAAAACTAAGACCAGTGCGGTGGTTAACCTCTTCTTTAGCTCCTCAAAGACGTCTTGACAAGCAGGAGTCCATTGGAAAGCTTTCCCCATCATTAGCAATTCTGTCATTGGCTTGGCTATCTTGGAAAAGTCCTTAATGAACCGATGGTAATATCCGGCCATCCCAAGAGAACTCCTTATTTCCTTTACATTCTGTGGTGGTTCCTATTTCAACACGTCCCTCAATTTTTTGGGGTCAACCGATACTCCTCCTCATGAGATGATATGACCCAAAAATGACACCTCTTTCAACAAAAATTGGCACTTGATGAACTTGGCATACAATTGATGCTCCCTCAATTTTTGCAATGTGAGCCTCAAGTGTTCCTCATGTTCCTCCTTGTTCCTCGATTAGATCATAATGTCATAAATTAACACCACAACAAACTTGTCCAGGTACTCCATGAAGACCTTATTCATGAGGTACATAAAATAGGCAGGTGCATTTGTCAATCCAAATGACATAACTGTATACTCATAAGATCCGTACCGTGCCCAAAAAGTTGTTTTGGGTATATTTGACGGTCTTATCTTCATTTGAAAGTAGCCTGACCTCAAATCAATCTTGGAGAAAACACAAGCACCCTTCATCTGGTCGAGCAAATACTCTATACGGGGCAATGTATACTTGTTCTTGATCGTCACCTCGTTGAGAGCTCGGTAATCCACACACATCCTCTGAGATCCATCCTTCTTAACCATGAAAAGTACAGGTGCTCCCCAATGTGAAGAGCTTGGGCGGATAAAACCCTTCTCTAGTTGCTCTTGAACTTGCTTCTTGAGCTCCGCCAACTCCTTAGGAGGCATCCTATATGGCCTCTTAGCTTTAGGTGCAGTTCCAGGTATTAATTCAATAACAAATTTGATGTCGCGATCAGGTGGCATACATAGCAACTCATCCAGAAACACATCCAAGAATTCACACACCACTGGAATCTCCTCAATTGCGGCACCGTCCATGTTAATTAGGTCCAATTGCTTTGGTGCATGTTGAGTTGTTTCAACCTCAATGCTAATCCCCTCCTCATTAGTCAACTTCACCGTCTTTGTGACACATTCAATGGCTCCATTGTGCTTCCTTAAGCAGTCCATACCAAGTATAATGTCCAATCCTTGAGACTCCAAAACAATGAGGTTGGCAAAGAAGTCTACCCCCCTTGTTCTAAGGTTTACTTTTGGACATAATATATTCGTCCTCATCTCTCCCCCAGGAGATTTAACCAATAGAGTATACTTCATATGAGAGATAGGCAAACTATACTTGGCAACATACTTCGATGCAATGAATGAATGCGATGCTCTAGAATCAAATAACATAGTCGCCGGGCTGGAGTTTGCGAGAAACATACCAATTACCACGTCATCCGCTTGTTGGCCTTCCTCCATGAGACATGGTTCACATTGCCACGAGCAAAATTCTGCTGTCCACGGTTACCTTGTGGTGCTCCTCCATTCGGTCTTGGGTTCGTTCTTGGAGCAATGCTTCCTTGACCAAGGCCTGACTTAGGACATTGAAATGCAAAATGCCCTGCATCACCACAAGTATAGCACTTCGTTGTTGCACCAGAATTATTTGGACAAACTTGATTCTGTGCATTTGCACCGGAAAAATTGGTACGAGGTCAAAAGGCATTGGAGGCCTAGGTGCTTGTATGATGGGGCGCTGCTGCACAAACTGAGGTTGAGCTGGATGAGGTTGATAACCAGGGTGTTGAGCAGGCGTAAGGGTGCTGTAATATGGCGCATTGGGTGGTGCAAAGCGAGGGCACACATTGCTTCCACTACAGGAATCCGTCGATAGGGCATCGGCCATATGAGCATCGGTTGCCTACATAAACCGACACTCATAAGGTAAAGGCGTCGGTGAACTGACGCACTTAGCCGACGAAGTATATTGGACGCCTTTAACGTCTAAGTGCGTCGGGGCCGACGCATTTATTATCTATGTGTGTCGGTTTCTAACAGCTGACACACTTAAAGGTAAATCTATCGGCCACGGTGACCGATGCACTTAAGTCACTTATATGCGTTCGTTTTGACCGAAACGACGCACATAAGTAGACACATGGCGGATTCACCGAGCGAATGTTTGTGCGTCGGTCTAGTAGAAACCGATGCATATAATCAACTTAAGTGCGTCGGTTTGCAGGGACTGACGTATATAATGTGCCGTGTGGCCGTCCTCCAGTAGCCAGCTATGGGCGTCGATTTAGACAAAACTGACACACATAACGTGTTTTTTTAAAATGTTTATTTTCTCTCCCTCCCCGGATGGGGAGCCTCCATTTTACACACAACAGCAACATATATAAAGCATAATAGTTTTCAAACATATGACCATACACAAGTTCTCAAACATAGCACCGTACAAAAGTTTTGAAACGTTTCAAACACAATCACAACAAAACACAAGCACAACAGTTCGAAAATGAGTAAATGAAATTCAAATGTCGTCGTGGGAGCCTCCACTCGCATGTTCTCCGCTCCCATCTCCTCCACTCACACCTCCGTCGTTGATGTTAAAGAAAGCATCGACACCTTCAGGTGTTCCGTGATGAGATCCCTGCAATAGATCACAAATAAAATACAAACTTAATAACGTAACATGTTAACTCCTACTTACTTAATAACAAACTTTAAAAAGGAGAAGCATATTGATTTGAACTAAAACTTATCAACACACTCTCGTATCTCCTCTCACTCTCTCTAACTCTCTCGCCCTCACTCGCTCTCCTACTCTCTCTATCTCTTCTCCTCTCCTTCTATATCTTTCTCTCCAGCTCCCTCTCTATCTATCTCTTCTTTTCTCTCTATCTCTCCCTCTCTCCCTCTATATATTTCTCTCCCTCTCTATCTATCACTTCTTTTCTCTCTCTATGTCTTCTTCTCCCTCTATATCTATCTCTGCCTCTCCCGCTCTCTCACTTGTTCCCTCTTTCACTTCATCTATCCGCTAGTATTTCCCTTATCTTTTTAATATTGTGGTAATTAATATGTGATGTTATAATGAAAATATTGTAACAAGTATGCAAGTCATACATACCGCTGCGTCTCCTTGTGATGGGTGAGTCTGCACCATAGGGAAAGGCATTGGTGGGAAAACTGCTTGAAGTTGTGAGAATATAATAAGAACCATTTTGGAATCAAATAAAGTGGTCAAATGCAAAAATTATAGTTTACCTGGATTATTTTGCTGCAATCCAGAAGCCAATAGTGATATAAATCCGTAAGGTTGTGGAACATACGATTGACTACTCTCGGAACCCTGCAACACAAATGTTTACGATATTGCATTATATAATTGAAGTCAATAAGATAAGTAGTTTTACCTGTGAGGAGCCAATCTGTGGTAGTGCTGGCTGCATTGGTCGAGGACCAAACTGAGAACTAGAGCTACCTTGAACCATGAACTGCATCAAGTAAATTAGTTGTGATATCTTGAGTAGATACATTTGTAAATTGAATAATATTTTCAAATAAGAAAATTACATGTTACCTGAGACATATACAAATAATGCATCTGTTGCTGCAACATCTGTGTATGTTGCTATTGTTGTTGCAGCAACATCTGTGTCTCTTGTTGTTGTTGTTGCATATCCTCCTTGGTGCGTCTCAATTCTTCTCGTAATTCAACCTCTTTAGATGATTGAAATCGACTACCACTAACATTGGACGGCCGTCGTCTAGCATAGGCCTCACGCTCTACATATTCGTCGCCTAAACCAAGTCTATAAAAAAAACAAGTGTGAAGAATCGACATTCATTAACGTACAAATCATCATTATCTTTACACATACCTCCTATGCGGTAGACCTCCGCCGGCATCGTATGCTGCATCAGCATCCAACGGCTCTCTCAAATAGTCTGAATCAGGTCCATGATTCTTCTTGAAACACTCAACATACTTTTGTTGTGATACATTTAGTTAACAGATTAATGTAATACAAGATAAATTGAGTTGATGGATAAAAGCAACAAAGAATCAACATACGTACCAATTTCTGCGTTGATGCCTCGTCACACAACACCTCCGGGCGATTCGGGTTTGGACCTTTTTGCCCCTTAAGATAAACCTCAAAAAACATAGGAGGCGTACCAGTTTCAGCTGTCTGCAATATCAAAATCAATAATTTATTCAATGCAATTAAATGAAGTAATCTATGTATGAATATAAGAATTCATACCATCCTTTGTTCCATCCGAACATAACCATCCGGCCCGAAGAAATGCTTTCCTGGCTTGCTCTTCCGGTTTCTTCGGTGTCTATCAAAAATATTTTTGAACTCAGCTGAACCCCAATACCCGCATAACCATTCCCAAGCCTCCATATTCGCACAAATCCAATCCACATGACTTTGCAAGTACTCCTCCCTAGTGAGGTGAATTTTGGCTGCTTCTTTGTTTGTCATAGGCTGGAACATCACCATCTTGTAGTAGACGGTCACAGCCTTGATCTGTGCCTTAGAGAAGGAGTCCTTGACACGTCTCTTTGCTGCATTATGAAAAACTGAACAAGCATATGCTTGACTCACACCCTGCTCCAAACGAAACCTACCCTGCATACAAGTAACAATTAATGTCAAATAACAATAAGATGTAACGTAATGGAAACAATCAAAACAAACTTATCGAGAAGATCTCCCAAACTTTATCCTGACATGTACTCGAATCGCCATACTCTTGAAGCGCATAGTGATCCCAACTATGCGCTGCAATCCTTTGACCATCTACTAATACCATCCTGGGATAACAAAACCGAATGGTGTTTCCCAACTCGGTGTTAACAACTCGTCAATGCCCCTTTCCACTCCATCCAAGCTCCACCCAGCACCTAGTACCCTTCGGCCTTATAATTGTCCGCTCGTCCATACTTTTACTTACACCACATAAAAGGTGCCTCCGCAGCCTATACATAAAAAATACATAAAATTAGTTAATTGAAAAGATTTAATAAACTTGTTAGTTAATTAAAAATATTACCTAAAGGGGCATCGATCGGGGTGTCCTAACTCTTCTAGCTCTACCCTTCTTGCAATCCTAGCATCTCGTTCGGGATCCTCAGGCTCTTCATCTTTTTCCTCGTCATCTCCCTCATTCCCACCATTAGAAGAGGTCCACCACCCAACAGTATCTGAGCCTCCTCCTGAGACTCGTCCTGAGCCTCACCACGAGCCTCCAGTTGAGCCTCCTCCTGAGCCACCTTCCTGCTCCGACGTCTACCTGACAGCCTCTGGTTCCTCCCCGTACAACTCCTCGTACGTCGGGCAATGATCTGTCACCTGTGTCGAACCTCGTGCAGGCTCGCTCGACGTCGACTCTACCACACAACTCAAAAACTGCCTCTTCCTCTGCTCACTGTAAGAAGTACCCTGAAAATATAAATAAAGAAGTAGGTACAGAAGCAAGAAACAATAGACAATTAATATTAATATTTAAATGTATGTAAAAAACAAGTACCTAAAGCGGGTCTGGCTGGCTCGAAGTAGAACTGTGAGTGGAGGCTGAAGATCCACTACCCTTCTTACTCTTCTTCTTCCCCAAACTTGCCAAAAGCTTAAACATCTGAGCACATTTTTATAGAAATGATTAGTATAAAACATTAGATAATAAATAAAGAATGTACACAATAATATTAAAAATCTAAAAAAGCATACAATATAAATAAAAAATCATCAACATTACAATCTGCTTCTGTCACGCGTGCATTAAGATCTTCACGTATCTCTTCTTCCATCTCTTCCTCTTCACTCTCTTCCATCTCTCCCTCTTCTTCATCATATCTATCCTCTTCTTCCAAAATCCTTTTCTTCTTTTCCATAATTCTTTGTGATTGCCGAACACGTTTTCTTGAAGGGCTAGCTTGTTCTTCAGACATCAACTCTAACGTATCATTAGCAATTTCTGCGAGTCCTATCTTAAAAGATATCATAAAATTTTCTGCTTCCTCAACTTCATCCTGATAGATAATACCATCATCTTCTTGAATCTCTATATACTCATCATAACGATGAGGGTGCACTTCAGGGTTAACTGTATACACAACCCACCAATTTTTCAAATTTGGGTGAGGATAACTTAAATAGTACACTTGTACCACTTGATTCGCAAGTACAACATTGTTGTTATGGGTTGTGTATCATGACTTATGGTTGACCTCCACCATTTCAAAATCATCAACTCGTGTGCTCGATGATGGATCAAACCATTCACAGTCGAAAATCACAAGTTGAAGTGTTTTTGGACTGCCAAATGTGTTCTCTATTATTTTTTTAAGAGCACCGTTGTATTCTGTCACTTTTCCACTACCCTCTCCAGCAGTTATCATTACTCCACAGTTTGTAGTGGCAGCAAGTGGATGACTTGCTTCTAAACTAGCCGTTCGAAAATGATATCCGTTGATATCGTACCTGCTAAATTATGTTGCTCTCAATTGACCATGCGACATCTGTCGCAAGTCATCGAAGATGTTGATATCTTTCATACACTACATAAATAAACAAAGTTAGCATCTTATGATAAAAATGTGAACTAGTATTGAAAGAAAAAATGGATACAAAATTACATGTTCATGAAACCAGTCCACAAGGCTTTTTGCACCGTTTATGCCATGCTGACGCATCTTATCCAATTGTCTTTGTGTAGGTTTTCGTGAAGATTTCCAATACAACTTGTAAAACATTTCAAAATATGGTAACACCTCCTCCATGTTGAAAAATATGTAAAGCATGGTGTAGTTCCTCTCTTGTGCTGAAATATAATGAGAATTAGCAGCCCCAACACCTTTACCCTTCCATTGAAAAATCTTAAGCTCACTCGTAGATTGCTCTTCTACATTATGATATCGTGTGACACTTGTATTCACGTTGTTGGCACGTGAAAAATATTTGCTAGAGAAGTTAGTAATCTCTTTAGCTGCAAATGCTTCTGCAATACAACCCTCAACTCTTGCTTTGTTGCGCACTGTAGCTCTAAGTTTCTTCAATTCTCTTTCTTGGCTATACATCCACCTGAATTGTGCAGAACCTGCTACCAATGCTTCATGAGGTAAATGCACCAGCAAATGTTGCATAACATTCATAAATCCAGGCGGGAACACTTTTTCCATCTTACATACAAGCACAACAATTTATTTCTCCCACCGTCACATCATCTTTTTTGACACTTCCTTAGCAAATATATGTCTATAAAAGTAGCTAAGTTCAGCAAACATCTTCCACAAATCGGTTTTGAAGTAGCCACAAAACATTACCCGTATAAGTCTCTCCATAATAATTTGATAATCATGGCTCTTCAACCCATTCAGTTTACCAGTGTTGAGATTAACACATCGTTTTATGTTTGCTGCATAGCGGTCTGCAAACTTCATTGTTTTCAACCAACTAAGTATTTGCTTTCTTTCTTCTGGTCTAACACAGTATGGAGCTTGTGGCCTACTTTCATTTCCGCTTGCATTTGTTATAACCTTAAGCCCAGGACGATCGCAAATATCAGCTAAGTCTTTCCTCACACTCAAATTATCTTTAGTTTGACCAGTAAAATCAAAACACATGCTTATGATGCTTTCAACGACATTACGCTCCTGGTGCATCAAATCTATGTTGTGCGGTAAAAGCAACGCTTTTGCATATGGTAGCTCCCAAAGAAAAGAAATATGAGTCCAGTTGTGTTCTGTACCATACCTTTCGAAACCAACTTCAGCGAACTCTTTTAACTTTGCATGGCATGCCATTTTTTGTTCGCTTGTCAATCGACGAGGGGGTCCTCTTGTAACACTTTTGCCTTTTCGAAATGATCGTGTATCACTCCTGTAAGGGTGATTTGAAAGAAGGAATCGTCGATGGCAATCAAAGAAGCTGACTTTTCTTCCATACTTCAACCTGAAGGCATCGGTGTCAGCCATACATATGGGGCAACACAATTTTCCATGGACACACCAACCAGCCCAAATGTCTTATGCCAACAAATCATGTATCGACCATAGATATGCGGCACGTAAAGTAAATTCACATTTCATATGACTGTCGTATGCCTTTATGCCTTGCCATAACTTTTTCAACTCCTCAATTAACGGTTGCATAAACACATTAATTTTCATCCCAGGATGTTTAGGACTAGGAATGATGGTCGCGAGGAATATGTATCCTTCTTTCATGCACATGTTGGGAGGGAGATTGTAAGGCATAATAAAAACAGGTCAACAAGAGTATGGACTGTTACTTGTGCTGAAAGGAGTGAAACCAGCTGTTGACAATCCAAGACGCACATTTCTTGGATCTTTACCAAACTCTGAATCAAAATGGTATAGAGCTTGCCATGCCTCGCCATCCGAAGGATGTACCATAATATCTTTGTCATCGCTCTCACGTAACCCTTCTGAATGCCACCTCATCTGCTTCGCTGTTTCTTCAGAAAGGAACAACTGTTCAAGCCTGGACGTGATAGACATGTACCGAAGCTATTTAACCGGTACCTTTGTACTTATTTCCTCCCCATCATCATTCAAAACCTTCACATGTCTAGATGCATTGCAATGCATACATTGAGTATCGTTCTGGTGTTCCTTCCAAAACAACATGCAATTATTCTCGCACGCATCAAATTTCTCATAGCTCATGCCCAGACCTTCCAAAATCTTCTTTGAATGTTATATATCTTCCAGCATCTTATGTTTTGCCGGAAGCAGATCATTGATCAACTTCAGGATACCATTGTAGCAATTGTTTGCAAAATTGAACTTAGACATTAGCCCCATAAGTCGTGTGACCGCCTGCAGAACGGTCACACTAGCGCTCTCATATGCTTTTTAATCCGTGGAGGCAAGAAGTCTGTAAAACTTCTTCACCTCCTCTGGCAGTGACTGCTCTTCGTACTCTCGACCAACATCTGTCATCATCTCATCCATCCAATCTTCATTCTCTTTTCCGTCTGACTCACTAGCATCATCCATCTCTCCATGCTCACACCACACTAGATAGTCTGGCATAAATCCGTGCTTACAAAGGTGCAGCATTATTTCAGACCTCTCCAAACGTCGATGATTCTGACACCTGCTACACGGACATTTCACAAAACGAGCACCACTAGGAAATGTTTGGTTCACGAACACATTTGCAATTTGTGCCCATTCCAATGTGTACACACCATCTAAACTCCATCCTTCATACATGTGGGGACCGGAGTCCACACATCCGAGGATCTCACTGGGTGGTGTCGTGCGATGCGGCACCTAACAACACACACAAAAAGGATACCAAAACATATAAAGTTTTCATTTCATAATAAGAAGAGTTTACAAAAGAGTGTACAACAGAAGTACACACGCAGCGGAAAATACATACTCATAATCTCACCTAACTAAGCAGGAGAGAAGACGTCCATGCCCTAGGACGATTCTCACTAGCAACATGAAGAACATTCAGCAGCGGTGTGGTTCACATGAGATTTATCTCGACACCTCGAGTCTCATGTACAACCTGAACAGCAGAAATAAAACTAATACCTGCAAAAATTGTTAAAGCGCAAACGTGAGCATAAGGCTCAGCAAGACTAACCCATCTCACTAGACATATGTAGGGGTAAATACTAAGCATAGGTAAGGAATTGCATAAATGGACTCGCCTACAAGTGGATCCTTATATTCATACTTTAAGTAGCAAATGAAATTCTTCAGGTGCGGCACATCATAGACTCCACAATCAAACAAGAAACACTTTGCCGATGATATGACATGCCCAAAGCACATAATGATATTACATGTAAAGTATGGAGAAACTGTAAACTTTTAATTGTACTATCTCTAAGTCACACAAGATTGCAGAACAATTATAATTCAATACAACATATTCTTCTAGCTTCTTTAGTATCTACTACGTCACAACTCAGTGAACAAGTGGTACTCTAAATCGCGAAGGATGGTGATTGCAATCAGGACACACCTGGAATACACGACACATACGCCTACTCGGAAGTACCTTTCACTGTACTCCTATCCCACGTCGTATGTTGCCACCTTTCACCCGTAATCCCGATGTCGAACCAGTTCTACCGTCCCAAAAGTAAGGTCCTAACCGAGCCCGTCGAAGTTGCTCCTTAGAGGTTCCCACCTTACGATCATCTTCCCCTGAAGGACGGTGGTATAAGTTTCAACACGAGGGTGCCCGAGTTACATCAGTTTAATGGACCCCATTAATCCATTATGTAACCGGTACTGTTCAAACTTGCTCAACAGGGCCGCACACGAGACGGTCCTTAACCGACACAAACGGGGCTACAAACCAACCTCCACATTTGCCTTACCCTTACCGCCCAGGCCCAAATGTGGTCACAAGCATTATCCCCCTCATTAGGGCTCAGACAACCTTGCGCGTCCCGTCCTACAGGAGCATCCCTGTCCACATCTCCAATTATTAAGAGTGAACACTTTGGTAACATCTCGCGAGTAGATTCCCCTACTCGACTCCTCTTGCAAGTAGAATAAACTACTTGACTTGTGGTCAATAAAATTGACCCTCTCGCGAGTAGATTCCAACTACTCGACTTCTACCGGATTTCCTATACATTAGCAAAGCAGTTACTACAGGTAAAATAATAAATCTTTCCAACCCTCCCATAGGATTTATGGATATGCAAGTGGAGTATCAAACACTTTATACGTAATGCACAATATCAACTAAAGATGTAAGTGAATAAAACTAGAAAAATTCTGAAAAGCTCTTAAATGCAAACTGGGGCTTGCCTTAGTTTGCGCTAAGTCAATGTCAGTCGTTAAGTCTTGTGCTTTCCTCCAAAGAGTCTGCCAAGGAACTTCAAGTGGAAACACCTTGACCTTCTCCTCCAAGCGAAGTTTCTTGTCGATCACCTATCAGCACGTTCCTATCGACATGATATGCATATAAGTAATTAAGTAATTTAATAATAGACTCCTCGGGGTTGTGTAAACTTTAAGAACGAGGAGTTTGACTAGGAAGGACAGATATGCCTCTGTTGTGTGGGTAACCAGAGGATGAGTCAAGGTGGACATAGTAGTGTCGGTATGAACTGAAAGGTACAACATAAAGCTACATTGCAACTTAGCATACCACACTTCAAGCTATGCCACGTGAGATTGACAATTCTGAATGGGGAAGAAGTGTTGGGCGGAGAAGTGTAAGGACGACCCAAAAATCAAGGTGGGACATCGGAAGCTTGAGTATGAGTGGAGTGTACAAGACGAAGGTCGCGATTTAGGAGTCGACCAATGAACTTGACTTAACTCATAAAGGAGTAAAGCTAGTTATAACTGAGAAGTGTTGCCGCAGGGTTCAAGAATAGGATGAATCAAGGTGGAACCCTACCGATACTTGGGAGTGAAGTGAGATCGACATTGCTTGGACTCAAAGAGTCATAAAAAATCCTATTATCCTGATGTCAGTACCAAGACAACATTCAAAGGACCTTTAGGTAAATCAGTCGCTACGACTGTCTTCACAAGCATTGTCCAAGTTCTTACATGACACTATTGCAGTGTCCTTTGCAAGATTGTCCAGATGAGCTCGGTGACTCCTGGAACTTGAACTTAAAGCAGTACTATGTAGCGACGACGTGCTTTGCCATCTCGAGAAGATCACCTCATCGACGTTCACATCAACCCGGACTCGTCCATGGTGATGAGCGGAATCCCGAACACCACCTTATGAGTCACAAGGTTAGTGATGTCGACTCGGTCGTCGGCAAGCAATTCAACGACCTTGCCAGCTATGAATAGGCACATCTAGGTAAGCAATTACTCGAATGGTTAGGAAACATCGTCGACACGAACAAGAAACCCTTATCCAAGGTTTCCCTTGGTCTAGTTTTCCTTGTCGGTCGCAACGTTCTCACTTTACTTAACCATAGGTCATCGATGATCACCAACCTCCGTGGTTTGACCTAGAGGGCATTTTATCGAGCACCTTGGCTATACCTAGGACTCAATCACCCTCACATCGACTAAAACCTAATTTGGCTTGACAAGCATTGTCCGACGAGTCGTGCTTGTGTTTCAGTATCACACACATCACAAACATCCTTAATGTCAATGCCAGGGCACGATGACGGCTCAGAGCGTCACGACGACGTCATGTGGTCAACGATGTCGACGCGGCTCATGGTGGAGCATCACGAGCACGCACGGACAAGTTAACGCGATTCAAAAGACAAAGAAGGTCAACTTGGGGATTTCTAAAGGCATGATATCATGGCGGAAAATGGACGTACGGCTTGACGACACATGAGTACCCTTAGCAGTCACGACGAATGGACCTCGATGACGTCAAGCAAGGCATTTCAGGGCAAGGCTCACCTTCTAGGCATTTTGCCAAACATCTTGGGTGTGTAACTTATTCCTTCACTTCATCACCATTCAAAGAGCATCATGGCACATATCTTGGTTGATTGCCACATCATTCTACCCCTGCATCACATACTAGTTCTAAACATCAACAAAGTTGGTTCTTTCCTCGTGAACATTTCATCGAACACCTTGGCTGCAGCACTGTTCAACTAATCTTTGCACAAATCAGAGCTAACCTTGGACCAATTGTCGATGTTGGTGTGTCAACAACGTGTTCCCGCATTTCATCCATCACACCAATTATTCGTCTTGCTTCTAGGACATAGCCACGGTGTGGAACATCGCAACGATGTCGAGGAGGAGCAGACAGGCACGGCCACGACACACGGGCGAGCAGTAAAGCGCAGCAAGGAGCTCGACCATGGTGGCAATGGCGTGTGGTAAAGTGCGGCCAAGGCGCAGACAACGGTCACTGTGGCGCTGGAGGTGCTACGGCGGGGAACGCGGCGACGATGGCCGAGCATCGGCTACAGTTGGTGTCACAGATGGCAATGAGGTGTTGCAGCTCAGCGAACATCAAAGAACCATTGGCAGCCAAGGCGCGGAAATGTCGAGCAAGGGGAGCACCAAGAGCGGCATAGACGGAGCGGCCTGCAGCAGTGGCACGGCAGCCATAGCGTGCGACCAGAGGGCATGGCAAGAGGTGTGCAGCCGCGACGAGTAAAAGGACCCAGCATGCTGGAGCTGGAGGAGGGTCGGAGGATGCCGAGGCAGCGGCATGAACGGACATCGCAGAGAGCCGCCACTTGAGGGAGCCAAGACAACGGTGGCATCGCGCACGTGTCCAGGCACCGGGGCACCGAGAGACACAGGGCGCGTCGGCATCTACGCTTGGATGGTGGGCTTGGACGGCGGTGAGGGCGGACATCGTAGGGAGCTGGGCCAACGGAGGGGAAGCGACACGGAGTAGAGGCCGGTGCACGGCGAGAGGGCGCGGCAAGAACGCGCGCGGCCAGGGCATGCAGCTGATGGGGAGCCGCGTATGGCAGCGGTTGAATGGGAGGACGGCGAGCCGGCTAGGATGGGGTGGCGCTGCAGGCGGCCGAGGCAGATGGTGTGGGGACCGGGGCGAGCGGCGGCTGGCATTAGCGCGGCAGGGAGAAGCTGGTGAGGAGGCACGCGGGCTGGCGGGGGAGGCGCGCGGGCCGACGGCCGACGGGGCGCCGGAGGGAAGCAGGGTGCCGTGGGGTGCCGCAGGAGCAGAGGCGGCGCTCAGAACCGTGAGTTGTGTGGTGCAAGAGGATCGCCAAAACTGAAGCGAGGCTTCCGTTTCTGCCTTCGGGGTGAAGAGATAAGCAGAGAGGATGAGGAACAGAGGTGAATTGTAGTTGGCTGGGCAAACAGCTGCGTGTAGTTTTGCATGCAGGTGCGTGGCACCACGGCAAGAGAAAAATAGAGGCGGTTCCTTGTTTCCATGGCTGACCTATGGGGCCCACAACACTCTCCTCCCTCATTCTCCTTTCCAATTTCAAATAGAGCTAGCCAACATGCTTCAAAAATCTTCAACTCTGGCTCAATGACTAAATAAAATGTGAATAATTTTATGGTGCAATCAGATTTCAGAACTGAGCAAATTGAATTTTTAACTCAGGTTTGAATTTGAATTCAAGCGGTGATACTTGATTCAATTAAATAAATAGTAATTTAGGTTCAAAAATCCTAAAACTTTGAAGTTTACCTTTTTGAACCATAAGGAACCTCGGGAAAAATTTGGACTTGATTTGGACAAGGTTAAGTACAAAGTTTAAATTTGAAGCCGACTTTGATTAAACTCTCAGTACGTGTCCAATAAATGGAAAACATGCTTCAAAATTTTTTGAAACTTTACCGAGAGTCAATTTGGAACATTAGAGGGTCATGGAAAAAATTACAATCTTAGACTTGAACTTTTCTGAATGTCCCATTTTAGGGTTGTAATAATTCCTTTTTCTTTATTTCTATTTTGTTTTCTTTTCTCCTTTAATTTTTCATTGAAAATGTGAATACTTGGAAATTAAAGATTTTACACCTTAGGTTCCAATACATTAGCAAACATGTTCTATATGTGAAATTTTAACAAGTCCCTATTTTTAGTGAACATTGGTTAACTCATATGGTTCATGCGAGTTTGGATTTCCAAGTCCATTTTCAAAATTTTTAAGTTCGCATTTTTGCGTGTTTGTTCTTCTGTAAAGCGGGCTTTTACAATCCTTCCCCCTTAAAGGAATCTCGTCCCGAGATTCTAGCAAAGTAGAATAACAGGAACGATGAGGGAACGATCCGTAAAAGAGGGTCATTGACTAAGGAAAATGGAAATGCCCTTAAAGACTTGGGTTCTACAAAATAGTGATTATCTTCAGGCATATTAAGAAATTCTAAAGTTTGCTTCAAGTGATTCCAGTCTTTAGGTTGATAACCTTGACAGGAGGCTCGACATGAAAATATCACATCATAAAACTTGGGTCTTAAAAAGTTATGTTGAGGTCTTCTTCTTTCTGTCAAAATGAAGTAACCTTCTTCATTGAGGAGGTACTTAGAGTTCTATGATAGTTAAGCGTCCTTAACTCTTGATGTTTCTCTTATGAAGACTTTTCTGCTTTGGTTTTGTAGCCGAAGCAATGCCATTAGGCAATACAAGTCAAAGAGTTTCAAAGTTTGGTAATCAATAATAATTTCGTGAATAGAAAGATTTTAAGGTTCTAGCGAGGTCGAGAAGTCAATAAGAAACTCCTCGCAGCTAGAAATAGTCAGTTGCCAGTACTCAAGGCGATTTGAGTTTCAACAAGTCAAGGACAAGGACTCAACTGTGTTTTAGTCACAAGGTTTCCCTTGTGCTACTCAAGATAATGAAACCAGTCGAAGGCGTTGCGAACGATAAAATTGATCACAACTCAAAAATGTTAGGCACTACTTAAGTATCTAAACGGGGTCACATATCCTTGCTGAAAACTCATTAGTAATTACGTTTCATGATGCATCACAAACCGGATGATGTTATGCAGACACAATGCAACTCTGCGGATAACTATGCAAGGTATGGTGCATTTAGTATTATGCTTTGAGCAATAATAGGTAAGACAACTCAAACAAAAACAGAAGTACCCTAGATACAGAAGGATTAAGTGACTTGGTCATTAAAAGTGTCGAACGACGAATGTCACTTTCACGTCTTGACCAAGTTCAAGATTTTCAAGGTAAGAACATTTGCAATGAATGATGAGGTTCATCTCAAGGCAACAGAGTGTACATAATGGAACAAAACGATTGAACTTCTTGTTGATGTGATGTTCCCTGAAGCTTGCTAATCACAGCTTACGGGTAGTTGTGATTCCTTAACAAAGGGTCAGGTTTTTCATCACGTAGGATCCCTAGGGTAGTATGTCTAACCTTTAAAAGATGTGGTAGGGTTGCCTTCAGAAGTTGCAAAGAGTGTAACCTTTGAAGAGTAAGGTTCTCATCACTTCCGTAGGTTGCACAAAGTGGTTGACAAGGTACTGTGCTAGGCATGACCTTGGTTAGTGATCCACGTTCTTGTTAAAGAATCTCCAGCTCATACTACTCACATATGGCTTCTCGTCTCAGAGACTGAAGCAAGGGAGTGGTTTAGCGTGAATAATAAACTGACTTCTTTAACTCAATGATCGAGTTCCCCAAGAGACGGGGTTCGAGAAGATCTGTTAATTAAGCTTCTCATTGACGCAATGAGTCAATGTTGTACTCGGTCCTACTTACTTGAGCATTACTTCCATCACGTTGGTTCGGTGTCGATGTACCCTGGTATGACACCTTGGTGAACATATCATTTTGATTACTAGATGCATTCATTCCCCCTTAAGGTTTAAGCTAGGTAAGCGAGAAACATATCCCAAACGATCCTTATGGGGAGGGTCGTCGACTAATAGAAGTGCAACACATGCTCAATACACCCTTAAAGTGTGAGGTGCATGGTTGCCTAATTAGAACATGAGCCACCGAGCCAAAGAGATTTGATTGAGTTTAATACTCAACTCTAATGATAATTAATGTTGAATCACAACACCTGTGATGTTCTGAAACTCCTCGAGTTGAACTCGAGAACCAAATGCCTAACAAAAACCAAAAGGTTCAAACTGGCCAGACTATGGTGACAAACGACCAGTCTGGACCCAAACTCGATTTTTGATCCAGTTAATGGCAAAATCAGATCTCGAGGTGAATAACAAAGTTAAAGTACACTTCAATAACTTTCCAAAAAGTATTGGTTTGCCTCTAGATAATCTCTTGTTTGCAAGTTATGCTATTTTAAAGTCAGCAGATTTTTCAGCACTTTCAGCAGAACCTGCTTAAAAAGTAGCAGTTTTGATCTAAAGTTTTCAGGCTGTTCTGATGGAAATCTGGAAATATTCTTATATACAAAGTTGTACCCAATGTAATAATATTTCCATAATGTACTTACTTGTCTCCACATCAGTCCTGGTTCAAAAGATATGAATTTTTGAAGTTGGGTAAAATTTCAGCATTCAGAATTTGAATTCAGTTCAGATTGACCACTCTGCATTCAAACTCGATTTGGAATTGGTAGATGACCGATTCAGGTCTGGATCCAATTGCAAAAATTGTAGCTGACTCTCTAACCTTTCCAACGGCTACTCGCGTGACACCATGGATCAAGGGTCTGTGAGTTATGGATTAAATTCAGAGGTGTACATATTGCTGTCCAGTTCGGGTGTGCCTGGACAGTCTCTGCGATTATCCAAATTTCACCCACTTAAAAAAATAAATTTTGGTCTTGATCTGAATAGAGAACTTGTAAAGTACTTCCAAAACTTTCTAAGAATTACTTACTTTCCCTCGTAGCACTTCTGGTTGAGAAGATATGGCATTTGCAAGTTGACAGTTTTTCTAAAAATTTGGACAGCACCTCCTTTGTTTAAGGCTGATTTTGTCCGCAATTTTCAGATATACAAACGTCAACATTTGCAAAAATAATACATAGCAAACTTGTTGCATACATTCTCAAGATTCCAGAAAGGTAAAACCCGAAGCCAATCGATGATGCTACTCAAAGCTAGGGTCTAAACAACAACTAAATCCAAATCTGCCAGATTCGGAAATGTCACGACACCTTAAACAATACTTCGATTTAGACCATGTTATTGCGAGTTTTAGCCTTTGTGTTGAATAGAAAGCTGATATAGAACTCTTTAAGCTTTCCATAAATGTATTGCATAGGTTGCATTTCTAGTTTAAGAGTTGTGGCCGTTCAAAGTTCAGAATTTTTCTGACTGTTTCAGATAGCACCTATATACATGTACTATCTTCAACTCCAGTTTCTAATTAGTTCTAAACTCAATTTGAGGTAACATTGAATAACAAAGTTGTAGAATAGAGCTATTACCCTTTCCATAAATGTATCATTATGGAATATAAGAGCTTTCTACAAAGAGTTATGACAAAAATTCATATGCTATCTTACACAGTTTCAAAACAGCAGCTGAGTTAGTTAGAGAGGATTTTCACCATCTTACAATGGTCTTATGGCTGGGGGGTCAATATAAAACTTATAGAAGACTTCAAAAGCTTTCCAAAAAGTATTCATTTGCCTTCATATCTCTCCATATGAAAGAGATATGTATTTTTGAAGTGGAACAAGGTGTTCATGTTTCAGAAATTAATTTGACAGGACTTGGTTGGTTTATTGCTGATTTCATCACTGATTTTCAGATGGATAACCTCACAATTTGACAGCAAGTCCCATTACAAACTTGTTGTACAAGTCGCAAGGTTTCCGGAAATGTATTACACGAAGGTATTCGACGATTCTATGAAGAGTTATGGTTGAAATGCCGAGGCTAGTTCATTATATCAAAGAGGTGAAGAAATGCTGGTTTCTAATGATTTGGATGAGTTTCCCCAGTGTTGTTCTATCCAACTCGTCCATAGAGAAGTCGTCGAGGACCTGAAGATCTCCCCCATCCCTATAGCATACTACGATATCCTATGAAGTTTAACTAGAAGCATATATTGACATAATCGAGCTATATTCCGTCAAGAGTACACAAAAGCCTTAATCTTCATCCTTCTTCGCATTGCACTATCCATGTCAAAACTTTGACCTAAAACTTTCCAGCAACTGGGAGTTGGATCTTACAAGATGATAATGAAGCCATTCTTTCGTGGGGGATGGTCAAAGTATCAATTGTGATACTGATGGTACTACGTTCCTTACTAAAGAAAAGTCTAACCGGTATATCTGGATACGTCTATAGGTGGTCCTAGTATCGATCACTCACAAACGGTTGCTACACGGATCGCTACCGGAGTTAGTGTACGTGCAGAAGACAAACAATCCCCTTTCACACCTTCACACCTCAAGGGCGGCACGGGGAAACACGACAGGCAGTCACAATAATATATATGAAAGTAAATGCATACGACTCTGGTATGAGTCGCCCTCGAGCGAAGTCATGCCTCGAGGTACATGGTTGTACTACGTATGTACAGCAAAGACTCCCGTACGAACCGGCTTATACACGCTCGGGCATACATGTTTCACATGATCCCATAAAATATGAATAGTTTTAGAGATGCATACTATCGTTTTATACACCACCCGACGGGGGCTCCCACTAATTTTGTGTCACGCTGGGGTACCGCGTGTCATATGTTCTCAGAAACATGGAAAGTTTCAGAGACTCATATTGACTTTCCGTGCAAAGCCA
Organism: Tuctoria greenei; assembly: GCA_036927565.1. Lineage (NCBI taxonomy): Eukaryota > Viridiplantae > Streptophyta > Magnoliopsida > Poales > Poaceae > Tuctoria > Tuctoria greenei. The sequence goes on from JAYESD010000006.1 coordinate 188,260,895, forward strand.
CGAAAATATCACATACCACATCTCGTATGCAGAGCTTACCGAGATTGATACGCTCTCGATAGCGTACCTTACCTCTTACCTTGAAGACAGAGCGTTGTTACAAAATAATATAACAAGTTAGTTCACCATCTTTATAACTTATGCTAGTAATAGTTCTTAATGGGCATATAGCTAAACCTCACTTGACTACTTTGGAGTTTTCCAAAATAGGCTCTTTTCGAGCGTGCTATTCCCAATGAAGCTCTAATACCATGTCTGTGGGGACCGGAGTCCACACATCCGAGGATCTCATTGGGTGGTGGCGTGCGATGCGGCACCTAACAGCACACACAAAAATGATACCAAAACATATAAAGTTTTCATTTCATAATAAGAAGAGTTTACAAAAGAGTGTACAACAGAAGTACACACGCAGCGGAAAATACATACTCATAATATCAACTAACTAAGAGGGAGAGAAGACGTCCATGCCCTAGGACGATTCTAAATAGCAACTTGAAGAACATTCAGCAACGGCGTGGTTCACATGAGATTTATCTCGACACCTCGAGTCTCATGTACAACCTGAATAGCAGAAATAAAACTAATACCTGCAAAAATCATTAAAGCGCAAATGTGAGCATAGGGCTCAACAAGACTAACCCGTCTCATAAGACATATGCAAGGGTAAATACTAAGCATAGGTAAGGAATTGCATAAATAGACTCGCCTACAAGTGGATCCTTATATTCATATTTTAAGTAGCAAATGACATTCTTCAGGCACGGCACATCATAGACTCCACAATCAAATAAGAAACGCTTTGCCGATGATATGACATGCCCAAAGCAGATAATGCTATTACAGGTAAAGTATGGAGAAATTGTAAACTTTTAATTGTACTATCTCTAAGTCACACAAGGTTGCAAAACAATTATAATTAAATACAACATATTCTTCTGGCTTCTTTAGTATTTACTACGTCACAACTTAGTGAACAAGTCGTACTCTAAACCGCGAGGGACGGTGATTGCAATCAGGACACACCCGGAATACACGACACATACGCCCGCTCAGAAGTACCTTTCACTGTACTCCTCTCCCACGTCGTATGTGGCCACCTTTCACCCGTCATCCCGATGTCGAACCAATTCTACCATCCCAAAAGTAAGGTCCCTAACCGAGCCCATCGATGTTGCTCCTTAGAGGTTTGCACCTTACGATCATCTTCCCCCAAAGGACGACAGTATAAGTTTTGACACGAGGGTGCTCGAGTTACATCAGTTTAATGGACCCCATTAATCCATTATGTAATCAGTACTGTTCAAACTTGCTCAACAGAGCCGCACACGAGACGGTCCTTAACCGACACAGACGGGGCTACAAACCAACCTCCACATTTGCCTTACCCTTACCGGCCCAGGCCCAAATGTGGTTGCAAGCATTGTCCCCCTCATTCGGGCTCAGACAACCTTGCGCGTCCCGTCCTACAGGATTATCCCCGTCCACATCTCCAATTATTAAGAGTGAAAATTTTGGTAACATCTCGCGAGTAGATTCCCCTACTCGACTCCTCTCGCAAGTAGAATAAACTACTTGACTTGTGTTCAATAAAATGTGACCCTCTCGCGAGTAGATTCCAACTACTCGACTTCTACCGGATTTCCTATACATTAGCGAAGCAGTTATTACATGTGAAACTGTAAATCTTTCCAACCCTCCCATAGGATTTATGGATATGCAAGTGGAGTATCAAACACTTTATATGTAATGCACAATATCAACTAAAAACTTACGTGAATAAAACTAGAAAAATTCTGAAAAGCTCTTCAATGCAAACTGGGGCTTGCCATAGTTTGCGCTAAGTCAATGTCAGTCGTTAAGTCTTGTGCTTTCCTCCAAAGAGTCTGCCACGGAACTTCAAGTGGAAACACCTTGGCCTTCTGCTCCAAGCAAAGTTTCTTATCGATCACCTATCAGCACGTTCCTATCGACATGATATGCCTATAAGTAATTAAGTAATCTAATAATAGACTCCACGGGTTTGTGTAAACTTTAAGAAGGAGGATTTTGACTAGGAAGGACAGATATGCCTCTGTTGTGTGGGTAACCAGAGGATGAGTCAAGGTGGACATAGTAGTGTCGGTATGAACTGAAAGGTACAACATAAAGCTACATTGCAACTTAGCATACCACACTTCAAGCTATGCCACGTGAGATTGACAATTCTAAATGGTGAAGAAGTGTTGGGCGAAGAAGTGTAAGGACGACCCAAAAATCAAGGTGGGACATCGAAAGCTTATGTATGAGTGGAGTGTACAAGAAGAAGGTCGCGATTTAGTAGTCTACCAATGAACTTGACTTAACTCATAAAGGAGTAAAGCTAGTTATAGCTGAGAAGTGTTCCCGCAGGGTTCAAGAATAGGATGAATCAAGGTGGAACCCTAGCGATACTTGTGAGTGAAGTGAGATTGACATTGCTTGGACTCAAAGAGTCATAACAAATCCTGTTAACCTGATGTGAGTACCAAGACAACATTCAAAGGACCTTTAGATAAATCAGTCGCTACGACTATCTTCACATGCATCGTCCAAGTTCTTACATGACACTATTGCAGTGTCCTTTGCAAGATTGTCCAGATGAGCTCGGTGACTCCTGGAACTCAAACTTAAAGCATTACTATGTAGCGATGACGTGCTTTGCCATCTCGGGAAGATCATCTCATCGATGTTCACATCAACCCGGACTCGTCCATGGTGATGAGCGGAATACCGAACACCACCTTATGAGTCACAAGGTTAGTGATGTCGACTCGATCGTCGGCAAGCGACTCAACGACCTTGCCAGCTATGAATAGGCACATCTATGTAAGCAATTACTCGAATGGTTAGGAAACATAGTCGACATGAACAAGAAACCCTTATCCAAGGTTTCCCTTGGTCTAGTTTTCCTTGACAGTCGCAACGCTCTCGCTTTACTTAACCATAGGTCATTGGTGATCACCAACCTCCATGGTTTTACCAAGAAGGCATTTTATCGAGCACCTTGGCTATACCTAGGACTCGGTCACCCTCACATCGACTAATACCTAATTTGGCTTGACAAGCATTGTCCGACGAGTCGTGCTTGTGTCTCAGCATCACACACATCACAAACATCCTTCATCTCGATGCCAGGGTACAATGACGGCTCGGAGCATCACGACGACGTCATGTGGTCAATGACGTCGACGCGGCTTATGGTGGAGCATCACGAGCACGCACAGACAAGCATCACGAGCATCATCGAGGTCAACTTGGGGATTTCTAAAGGCATGATATCATGGCGGAAAATGGACGTATGGCTTGACGACACATGAGTACCCTTAGCAGTCACGACGAATGTACCTCGATGATGTCAAGCAAAGCATTTCAGGGCAAGGCTCACCTTGTAGGCATTTTGCCGAACAACTTGGGTGTGTACTTGATTCTGTCACTTCATCACCATTCAAAGAGCATCTTGGCACATATCTTGGTCGATTGCCACATCATTCTACCCCTGCATCACAGACCAGTTCTAAACATCAACAAAGTTGGTTCTTTCCTCGTGAACATTTCATCGAACACCATGGCTGCAGCACTGTTCAACTAATCTTTGCACAAATCAGAGCTAACCTTGGACCAATTGTCGATGCTGGTGTGTCAACTACGTGTTCCTGCATTTCATTCATCACACCAATCATTCGTCTTGCTTCCAGGACATAGCCACGGCGCGAAACGTCGCGACGATGTCGAGGGGGAGCAGACAGGCACGGCCACGACACACGGGCGAGCAGTAAAGCGCAGCAAGGAGCTCAACCATGGTGGCCATGACGCGCGGTAAAGTGAGGCCAAGGCACGGACAAGGTCACTGTGGCGCTGGAGGTTCTACAGCGGGGAACACGATAACGATGGCCGAGCATTGGCTACAGTTGGTGTCACAGATGGCAATGAGGTGCTGCAGCTCGGCAAACATCAAAGAACCATTGGCAGCCAAGGCGCGGAAATGGCGAGCAAGGGGAGCACCAAGAGCGACATAGACGGAACGGCCTGCAGCAGCGGCACGACAGCCATAGCGTGCGACCAGAGGGCATGGCAAGAGGTGTGCAGCTGCGAGGAGTAAAAGGGCCCAACATGCTAGAGCTGGAGGAGGGCTGGAGGATGCCGAGGCAGCGGCATGAACGGACGTCGCAGAGAGCCGCCACTTGAGGGAGCCAAGACAACGGCGGCGTCGCGCACGTGTCCAGGCAGCGGGGTGCCGAGAGACGCAGGGCGCGTCAGCATCTGCGCTTGGATGGTCGGCTTGGACGGCGACGAGGGTAGACGTCGTAGGGAGCTAGGCCAACGGCGGGAAGCAATACGGAGAAGAGGCCAGCGCACGGCGAGCGGGGTGCGACAAAAACGCGGGCGGCCAGGGCATGCGGCTGATGGGGAGGCGCGCATGGCGGCGGTTGAATGGGAGGACGGCGAGCCGGCGGGGATCGGGTGGCACTATAGGCGGCCTGGGCAGCTAGTGTGGGGACCGTGGTGAGCGGTGGCTGTTGTTGGCGCGACAGGGAGAAGCTGGTGAGGAGGCGCGGGGGCCGGAGGGGGAGGCGCACGGGCCGATGGGGCGCCGGAGGGAAGCAGGGTGCCGTGGGGTGCTGCAGAAGCAGAGGCGGCACTCAGAACCGTGAGCTGCGTGGTGCAAGAGGATCGCCAAAACTGAAGCGAGGCTTCCGTTTCTGCCTTCGGGGTGAAGAGATAAGCAGAGAGGATGAGGAACAGAGGTGAATTGTAGTCGACTAGGCAAACAGCTGCGTGTAGTTTTGCATGCAGGTGCGTGGCACCACGGCAAGAGAAGAATAGAGGTGGTTCCTTGTTTCAATGGCTGACCTGTGGAGCCCACAACACTCTCCTCCCTCATTCTCCTTTCCAATTTCAAATAGAGCTAGCAAACATGCTTCAAGAATATTCAACTCTGGCTCAATGACTAAATAAAATGTGAATAATTTTGTGGTGCGATCAGATTTCAGAACTGAGCAAGTTGAATTTTTAACTCAGGTTTGAATTTGAATTCAAGCGGTGATACTTGATTCAACGAAATAAATAGTAATTTAGGTTCAAAAATCCTGAAACTTTGAAGTTAACCTTTTTGAACCATAAGGAACTTCGAGAAAAATTTGGAGTTGATTTGGACAAGGTTAAGTACAAAGTTTAAATTTGAAGTCGACTTTGATTAAATCTCAGTACGTGTCCAATAAATGGAAAATGTGCTTCAAATTTTTTTGAAACTTTACCGAGAGTCAATTTGGAATATTAGAAGGTCATGGAAAAATTTACAGTCTTAGATTTGAACTTTTCTGAATGTTTCATTTTAGGGTTGAAATAATTCCTTTTTCTTTCTCTCTATTTTGTTTTCTTTTCTCCTTTAATTTTTCATTGAAAATGTGAATACTTGGAAATTAAAGATTTTACACCTTAAGTTCCAATACATTAGCAAACATGTTCTATATGCATTTTTGTTCTTCCGTAAAGTGGGCTTTTACAATACATCACCTTACGATCGTCACCCATTTTTCAACTTATACCTTCAAAGCAGAAAAATCATTATAATTAGTTTATTTTCATATTATGTGACAGTCACTACCACTAGGCAGATAGGTCCTAAACCCACCCAAGAGTGGTCGAGTGGGGCGTGCTTATGACGACACGCGTGGTCTAGATCCAGACAAAATTTCGGCAGCATAACCCCACTGTTCTCCACTGCATGCTCGAAAATGGTGCAGCAGAGAACATCAGAGTTATACCGTCAAAATCTCGTCCAGATCCAGACTCGCGTCTTGCCACAAGCCATGCCCCCCCTCCCCCCGATCCACTCCCAGGCTGTCCAAAAAGGGACAATTCCGAACCTTCACGTCTAATCCACTCCCACGCTGCCAATAGCATGTGATACGTGCCGATTTGAAATGGGTAATAAAATTCTATAGGTTACATTCCTCATTTTCATTTTTCAATAATTTACGAGAGAGGAAAGAACAAGACATAGGAGGAAACTTGGTCAGAGTTGAAAGTTCTATGTCCGGATCCACCGTTCAGGCGCGGTTAATTAGTCGTCCTCATTGTCGCCGTACACATCTGTGCTCGTCTTAACGCATACTTCGCAACTAGAATCATCTTTCACTACAATCCTCTAAAGCTACCATAATTATAAAAATATTTACTATATTAAAAACACATAATTAGTCATCATATCGCAAATGCTAAAAACAAGCAATCACTTGTATGATACGAACTTTTAATCACGTTCAAATCATATAGCATAATGAATATGAATCACATTCACGAGTTAGCAACTATATAATATCAATAACATTCACGAGTTAACACTAATCACATATTATGATAATGCATTGCTTTCACAAGTTAGCAACTATATGATATAACATTCAACTCTAATCACATACAACTCTAATCACGTACTCGCAATGCACCTAATATGTTACCTTCGCACTTAGGGTTGAACCGACGGGCGAAGTGGATGGGGGCACCGGCGGTCGAGGCGAACAGGGCACTGGACATTAGCCGTAGGAGGGCGCTGGACGGGGGAGGAGGAAGGGGGACGCCGGCGAGGGGGCGGGCAAGGCGGCAGGTCGAGGCGGGACAGGGGCGGCGCCGGCGGCCAAGCCGGACAGAGGGGGCGGACGGGGGGCCGGACTGGGAGTCGAACGGGGAGACAGAGGGGACGCCGGCCGGCGGGCCAACGGGCAGGGGGCGCCAGCAAGGCGGCAGGGTGGTCGCGGAGCTGGCGGCGGCAGTGGCGGGCGAGTTGGGTGCTCTCGGGCGCGTGTGGAGAATGGAGTACGCGTGGGAGAAGAGAGGAGTGCGAGAAGGGATTAGGTTTCGAGTGGGGCCCACTTAAGAGCGTCGGTTTCTACCTGGCCGACGCTCTTAGAGCCTGAGCCACCCGGGCCCGCAGTATGAGCGTCGGTTTAACCGACGCATATATTAAGCATTGGTCTGGCCGACACATTTAATATGTGCGTCAGTTGGATCCATAAAACCGATGCCTCTAACTTATGGGTGTCGGTTTCCAAAAACTGACACCCCTAGACGTGTTAAATGTGTCGGGGCCGACACATATAGATAAACCGACACCCTATTAATCGTTTCCTGTAGTGTTCCTTGTTGTCCTTGATATGGTGCCTTCCTCTTAGTTTCTAGCTCCATCTCACAAACCTTGTTCTCAACCACAATTGCCTTGTCCACTAGCTTCTGGAAGTTTGCATAATCAAAGTCGAGCAATTGTACATATATCTCATTGTTCAAGCCTCTCATGAACAGGTATTGCTTCCGGCTGTCCCGACTGACATCTTCAGGGGCATGCCTTGAAAGTTGAGTGAACTTATTGAGATATTCATTCACACTTGACCTTCCTTGCCTTAAGTTCTCAAATTCTTATCTCTTTAGGATCATAACACCTTCTACCACATAACGAGTACGTAAGCTATCCTTGAATTCTGCCTAAGAAATCCTCTCAAGGTTCTCATGAGCATTGCAGAAAGAATCCCACCAATCTGTAGCTTCTCCAACTAGTTGATGAGAGGCAAAAAGCACTTTCTCCGATCGCTGCATTGAACAATGGCTAGCTTCTTCTCTACGGATTTGAGCCAATCATAAGCATCCATATGGTCGGCAGCATGAGCAAAGGTTGGTGGCCTAGTCCTCATAAAACTCTCCTGACCGGTTATGAGGCGGTGGGGGTGGCGGTGGAGGCATGTGGGGCTCATTGTTGTTGTTGCTAGCCTACAGCTATCCCATAGTCTGTATCATGGTTTGCATGAGCTGGTTTTGCATAGCCAATAGCTGCTCAAGGTTGATAGCTCCTTGGGCAGGTCCCTGGTTATTCTGAGGTGCTTCATTGCCCTCCTCCTCATCTTTAGCATCCCTCTGGTTGCGAGTCCTCACCATCTAAAGAAAAGCAAGATATAAGAATTTAGAAAACGTCCCCAACTATATGCATCAAGGGATATGAAACTAAACAACTAACTATACAAACCTATATGGACATGACAATGCTAAAGCATCCCACAATCCTCTACTAAGCACTCAAGCAACAATACATAGCAATCAACATGCCAAACAAATCACAATGTTTTCTGAGTGTTCCTATGTTCTCTAAAGTGTCCATTCTATCTAGGTTGCGTCCTACGGTCAACATGTAACTCTGATACCAATTTGTTACACCCGGTTCCGAAAAATGAACCAAGTGTAGTATATGTGTGCCCAGGATGTTTAACAGACATACACAAGTGATTCACAAATGATAAACAGATAATTACCACAGCTCAAATTATTAAAGAAGCACTTTTATTACAATATTCCAATAATCCTCAAGATACAACTCTAATTATCATTAATTATAATACTACTGCAGCGGAAATAATCTAGTTAAACAACTAAGCAAATTAAGCATAAGGGATAGCGCAGCTCCAAGCAACACCACAGGCAACGCTGATGGCAGCACACAACCTAGAACTCCTCATTAACGTTGTGATATTCCCAATACTGACCTACAAACGCTGGTGGTGGAATTGCAATGGTGAGTACATGTCGTACTCAGCAAGTGTGGGAAAGTATGACATGTACCTGATACAAATGACGACAGTAATAAAGGCTAAGTGTTGAAGGGTACATTAAAACATTTGAAAAGCAGTATTTATATGTATGTGAAGTAAACCCATTGTGTCCCACAATTATTACCATAGTATAAGTCCATATTCCATATCCATCACCATTATACCAGATTTCACCATTACCGTTAACCATATCCAATACCATAATTCCATCCATAACAAGCCATAAACATACTACCAACCATAACCAGTACCAAACCATCCCAATACCAAACCCCTCTAATCATGTGAGGGTCAATGTTGCTCATGATCGGGGGCACGGCTATCATGATAGTTTTTTTAAGACTCTATAGAGTTTGTACCGCTTTACCCACGTGTTCATGATTTCATCACCTTTCGGTGACTAAGAACCTCTCTAATGTCCGTGATATATCGGTCATATTACACACTTCCATTGGTGTGTGGCCAACAGATCACAAAATAGCCTTTACAAAGGGATTACTAGTATGTACAAACCCACTGAGGTTTCACCGGTGGTGATGCCTCCAACTAAGCACATCTTCAACAAAAGGCCCCTTCTTGTGCCATTCGGATCCCAGCGGAGTCCCGCCACAAATCTAAACCCAATCCCACTCCCCTTCCCCGGTGCGCCAAATGATCCGCGCAATACTAGCAATATCCTAATTAATCAGCTACGCTGCACCCATACTTGACCTCATGGTGGCACTGTAAATCTTGGATGATCGCTCCATGTATAGTCCTATGATCCCAAGCAAGCATACTATCTTAACATCCAACCCATACCATGAACCGTGCTTGCTTAGAATCTGCCCAGTTCCATATTACCAATTTTCTCAACATCCATTAGTGGATAATTAAATAACTTCGTTGTTTCCCCATCCCAATTAAGTTGAGCGCTGCAAAAGGTAAAAATTCCTTCCCAACTCTCTACCATGTATTCCAAGTGACAAGGATGGTTAAACAAAGCTAGTAAACTTCCTATCATTGGAGTCCCATCAAATTGACACAAGCATGCAGTTTTGAAAACAAAACATTTATTTTAAAAACTGGATCAATATGTTCAAGGACACTTCCCTTGCTCCTGAGCTTGGTTTGGATCAAAAACTTCAATATTCTAATACTAGATGTCTTCTGCAGCACTCTCTAGAGCGAATCCTTCGATTCCACGCAACGAACATACAAAACAATAATTACAATCAATAGATGCTCATATGTTACTCAATATGACATGACATGCATGATTAATGAAATTACATAGTAAAACTAGTTATTGAGTTGCTATTATTGTTTACTAATCAATTACTATGGATCTTAACAAGTTTATACAGGTTCAAGTTGATTCAATTAAATTCATAATTAATTTAACAGTAGTTAGATCTAGAGGCCAGACAAGTCCACTGTAGGGTCGGACTAGTCCGCCCTACGCACAACTAGCGAGCTAGGGTATTCTAGAACGACGTGAATTTAGAGAAACGGGGTTGAATTCATGTGAGAAAGAGAAGGTATACCAGGTTTTTAGAACTCCAAAGAATCAAGAGTTTTGGAGGCAACACTTGTATCTTGACGATCTAGGGTTGAACAAGAAACTTGAAGGTGACTTGTTGATGAAGAATGAAAATTTGATGGAGATCTTGTTCACTTGATCCTCTTTTGTTTCCTCCTCTTCTTGCTTTTGTTAGATCTCCTCTTGATGGCGGCTCCCACGAACTAGGGTTTTGGGGTTCTTTCAATTGAGGCAAAGAGATGTAAAAGTGGGATGTTGGGTTGTTTATATAGGTGTGGAGGGTTAGGGTTGGGTGGATTTCGAGTTTGTGGGTGGGTGGAGGCCGGTGTGGGGTCCCACATGGGCTCCAAAAGGGTTAGACACGACGTCCTTAGGTCCTACTTAAGGTAAAAGCCAAAAACACATCATGGAACAAAAGATCAACTGGGAACCGCGATCACCGGAAAAGTCTGCACTAGGCTAGACTAGTTCGATCGCTAGTTAGAGAGAAATCAGATAAGTCCGGACTATATCGAACAAGTCCACACTTAGTCAGAGGAAAAACAGACAAGTATGGCCAAAATCGGACAAGTCTAATTTTAGTAAGAGGAGAACACGGAGAAGTCCGCTAGATATTGGACAAGTCCAGGGACTTGGCGAAATTTCAAGGAATCGGAATACTTGACTAGTCCGCAATGGACCGGACAAGTCCGAAAATTGTACAGACACAAAACCGGACTAGTCTGGACCAAAAACGGACATGTCCGCACTTCTCAAGACAAGTGCGGTTTTGCTTCTAATTCATTTTAAACTTGCTCATTTTTATATGACCTAATGTTAACCATATTTAATGATGGATGCAGGGCATGATGCATGAAAATCAGGGTGTTACCCAAAGTCCTTGGCATGACTTAACTGGTGAAGTAGTGTGTAAGAACCCTAGGAATAGCCACTTTCAAAACCCCACTATACGTTTTTCATGCATAGATGGGTAGCTGACTATGTTTCCTAGAGGGGATGTTAGGATTGTGCGAGATGATGAACTTAGAACCCTTTATGTCATGGTTAAAAAGATTAAAATTGCTCCTGTTAAGGCTATGATGTCACAATGGTTAGAAACACTAAAATGACAGGACAAATTGAATGTACTTCATTAATTACTTGCATTGCTATGAAAGTAGGGGCTCTAGAAAATGCTTTAATTGAATATATTCCAGCAGCCTGCTACATAATAGATGAGGATTATCTAGTGCAAGGACGCTCTCTTAAACATGATCTAGATGGATCCTTAGTGTTTTTCTATCCCAGCCATGTAAATGAAATTCAGTTACCCGACCCGAATTTCCATTTATACAAGTGACCGAAACTAACCATTGCTCTTTAACCTATTGAAGAGGCTCGTATGAGTAATGTATCTAGCGAGGTTACAAGGAGCCATTCACGTAGAGCAGCCATGGGGATGCCACCGTGATTCCCTCTCACCTATGAGTACCAAGAAGAAGTGGATCCAATGGGTGATTGTTGACGGTCCTTAATTGCCAAATCTGAACTTCAATTCACTGCATAAAAGCTATGGATTGGACAACCAACATAGTGGTAGGAGTTATTTACTAACTATCTCCACAATTGTTGGTGCAATTGTGTATGCAGGTGAATTATGCCCATAATTAGAGGTTTACAGAGACCAATCCAAGAAACACACCTTTCGACCAATCAGGCGCAAGCACGAGATTCTTGGGCCCACATGGAGGAGAAAACCAACTAAAAATGAGGGGAATCACCCATACCCATGATGGGGCCCCACAAAACAGCCTCCCGGAAGAAAAACACCGCGTTTGGGGCCACCAGAAAGTCGGCTGAAGTGCCAGTTCCGCTGACTAGGTAAACCCGCCAAACGCGGTCAACCGCCACATGTTGGCTCCTAACACCGTGGAGATCACGATGGCGACTGATTCCCTTGCTTTTTCTGGTGCCAAACTGACCTTTGGAGGGTATAACTAGGGGGTAGGGGCTCCCTCACTCCACACACTAAAAGCTTGAGACTAGTACTCCACTCGAAAGGCGTAGTGCTGCCTAAGTGCTTAGAAAATAGGAAGAGAGTGAGAAAGAGGAGGAGGTGGAGGAGGCTCTGGCTTGTCAGGCTTCTTCCACTTAAGGATAGGGTTCAGGCTTGTCGAACCCTCTCAACCTTTGTACCTCGACAGTTCTTCGCATCTCAAGTAAGGTACATGATTTACAATAGAGTTCATTTATTTAATTCAAGCTGCTATTGATCGACTTGCTTTGAATTAGAAACCCTTCTCTTCGGAAATCCACTCTATCTCTTGCCTACAACCAAACTTTGTGTCCTTGGGTGAACCAGTTAAACGATTAGCACACACGTTCCTTGAATTTGATACACTTGGGAATACTCTTTAAGGGGAAGTGCTACAACGGTTTCTCCGTGCGCTTGCGGCTTTCATCTGTGATGTACCAGCCGTCAACAAGCCTTTCTATACAAAGGAATTAACTTGCTTGTTCGTTCATTGCTCTATTCATTTAGAGGCCCTAGTCTTTGCGCGAGAGGTTACGGAAGTAATCAATAGCATAGATGTGGTGTCTAAGCTTGACGTTACCTTTGATTATCTTGTAGTCCATGAGTTGTAGAGGTAGGCGATAGGTGGTGATAGCCCTATCCGTCCGTTGTAATCCTCCACATTTGGCTACTACGTAGGCTCTTGGCGGGAGTCGCCTGGCAGACCAGGGTAAGCCCGTTCCCAATACAAGCAGCTATTGGTCGACTTGACTTAAATTAGAAACTCTTCTCTTAAGATATCCACTCTACCCCTTGTCTACCACCAAGCTTTGTGTCCTTGGGTGAACTAGTTAGAAGATTAGCACACACGTTCCTTGGATTTGATACCCTTGGGAATACTTTTAAGGGGATATGCTACAACAGTTTCTCCATGCAGCAGCCCTATTACCAATTTATGGCTCGCTCCCACTCCTGCATTGCTGCACACCGCGCCTCGGCCTCCTTCACCACCAACCCTTGCTCGCTGCCATGGCCACGCTGGTAACGTCGAGCACCGCTGTGGTTTGGTCGTCTCGCTCAACATGGGCGATGATAGACCCTTGCCGGTCAGGGATGATTGGGATCTTCGCCCCGGCAAGATATTTCAAGCGAAGGTCTGCCACAAGTTTCACTCCACGGTTCATCATCTGGGTTCCTCGCACAAGGGCTCCTTCTCCATGATTGCAGCCTTTCAAAGGTACACATTTCGTCTCTCGAAGAGTGCAGTTGGTTGGGCTCTTTGTTCGGTGCTGGGTGGATCACCTCTAGATTTTCATGTTCAACAACTACAAGAGCGTTCATTTCGCTTCTCGGTGGCCAGCAAACAAGTTGGGCTGCTGATCAATGCCAGGAGGAGGATCATGACATCAACCTTTGATGTGTACTTCCACCTTTGGCGCATGGGAGGGCCAGACTGGATCTCCGAGTACAGGAAGTGGGAGCAGGAACATGGGGAAAGTTGGACAACGGTTTCAAGAAAGAAGTCAGTAAACAGGAGGGTTTCCTTCGCCTCCCCAATCTGGCAACATTCTCCTGAGAAAAAGGCATCCCCAACGGTAAAAGGGTCGTGGCTCGGAAAAATTTTCTGTGATCTTCATCAAGCTTCAAGAAGTGCCGCCAGACTCTGCTTTCCGGCTAATCGAAACCTCGTCGGAGCTCATCGACCGGCCACCGCGAAGGGAGGTACGTGGCACAACAATCAATACAACTTTTTGAATTCTCGGGTGGACAATGGGAAGTCTGGTCCCACACCATTCATGCCCCACTGGCCTCCGACGCCATGTAGCGTGAACAATCCGGCGCATGCCCCTAATGCGACCGCGTTGAGCAGTAGAACCCTAGACTTAGCCCTAGTACGAGGGAGGTCAGCGAGTGTTCTCGTCCGAAGGGGGGTAGAGCCCTTCCAGTCTCAGTCTCGCAAGGTCCCGAGGGAACTCGGCGAGGACAAGACAGCAAGCAGGAGAGGGAACCGAGGGTGCCAAGCGATCATGACGCTCTGGAGCCGGATGTGAAACGCTGCTATAAATGCCTCAGTCCATTCCATCTGAAACTCCAATGCCACAATAAGATTCGCTGTAATCTTCGCCTCCAGAGAAACTTGGGTGTGGTGCAAGAAAAGCACACCCCTCATTAAGGCTAGTGGCCTCTCTCTGGAACCGTCCTCCGCCATCGTCACCCACAAACTCAACGGCCCCCTCAACTTCTCCCCAATCGCTCCATCTTCCTGGCTCCTTCACATCCATCTCCATTGCTCTCTCGCCGGCCAACTCCCTTGGTCTCATGGCGAACTTCCCGATTGATCCCACCAGGTTCTTGGCCAACCAACACTTTGACTTCCTGGATGGAGGTGCGGACAGGCTACCGAGGATGGTGGTTCACCTGCTCGGGCATCATCACCCGGCACACGAGGACTTTGCAGTGGCAGTGGATGTCGAACGCGTTCTGGCGGAAGACCAGTATGATGACTTCAGGCTCAGGATCCAGAACTTCCTCATGCAAGATATGGGTATCACTGTCACTTTCTCTTGTCTCACACCTCTGGGCATAGCTTTGTTTGCGTTTCAGACCAGCCTGTTTCAGGATCTTCTACTGATGACAGAGCCAATCATTGTGGATGGGGTCCATGTGTCTTTCATCAGGCGTGATTTTGGAAGGAACCATCGGACGCATGAGTTTGGTTGTGTCGGATGGTTCATGATCGTGGGGTATCCGTTAGACTACAGATCAGTGGAAGCCATTGAATTGGCGGTTTCCAGATTTGGCAAGTTACTTCAATGGCACACAAGCCCGAGGGCGCTAGGTTTCATTCTTGTTAAGTGTCTTTACACCCATGCTAGGCTGGTCCCCAGAAGCCTAGTCCTGCGTCAAGGTACCAGGGATGGTGTCGGCTACTCTTGGTCCTGTCCGGTTTACATCCTTAACTGGATAAGCCCGCATGGCTTTGGAGAAATCCACTGGGGTGTCCCCCCGGAAGATGACTTGCCAGAGGATGGCAACCCACACCCCCTTCAAGAACCAGAACAAGAGGGGGAGCACCAGCAGGAGGACGACCCCGAGGCAGACGCAAACTAGGTAGTGCACAACGACTAGCAGCAAAACAATGATGGATGGGAATCCTGGGGGCCGCCACCGCCCCCTCCGCACAAGGAGATGGCCATCCCCTCCGATGCTCGTACTCAGGATGACTCCTCCAATGTTGCTAACACTGTACACACCACTGCCAGAGCACCGTGGACTGGATCACAACCTTACTCTCTGGCTAACCCTGATGATGTCACACAGCAGCCAGACTGGATTCGCCCCTTTGATTTCGTGGGGCTGAGAAGAATGCTCCAGGTGGCTTTCCCCAACTCCCCGTTGGCTTGGTGAAACGTGCAGTTCAGTGAGCCCAATGGACAAGGGGGGTTCAGTAAGGTCCTCGCCATGTCCCTCACCAACACTGCCGATCAGCAGAGCACTCAGCAGAGCAAGAACCAGAGCCCAGGCCAATCCTCTGTGGTCATCAAGGACATCACCTAAGAGCCAACTGCTGGCACAGACAGGAAGAAGGGTAAACAACTAGTGAAGTCTCTGAAGCCAGCAGTGGGCGACCTAATAGGCCCCTCCTACTCCAACAAGACATCGGAAGCTATCAAGCTAAGGAGGAGCCCGCGGCTGCAACTGATCAGGCAAGGACACCGGTCGACCCCCCCACCTACTCAGGAGGATGATTCCAGTGCTGGCGCACCTGCTGATCCTTCTCTGCTCAATCTATTCCCAGGTCCAGTCAGATTCCCCAGCCTTGACTCTATTGCCTCTATCTGTCCCTACCTTGAGCTCCCCATCGCTTTGCTGCTGGCGACAACGGTAAAAGACTGCGGCGTTCTACCTGAGGTGGCGCGCCAGATGATGTCCCTCCCGGAGCTGGATGACGATGTCGACCAACAACCTTAATCTACTGGGAGCGGAGGGCGCAGGGGACACTGGGAGCTGTTTGGCTATTTTTCAAACTGCTGGTTATTATGTCTTTTGGGATGTCGATGTTCTATACTTGGGTGTAGTTGTGATGATCAGCACTTGTTATTTTGCTACGCTTTCGTTTAAGCATAGTTACTGTTGTGGGAACCTGCTCACTTGGACCGGTTGGTGGCCTGAATCTAAGGCCATGTCAGTTATTCCTTTCTGGAGTCTTTTGGTTATGATGTGTTACATTGTTGCTTGGCCTAATTACCTGATACATGCTGGCTGTTGGATTAGTTGCTGGTTTCTACATTCTAGCCTTTGGGGGCCGGCCACCTAGTGGATGCTGCCTTGGGTGTACGTTGAGTCGCGTTTGTACAGGCCCCAGCCTCTCCCCTCTGGTCGGGATTACATCCCAGTCTGCCCCTTTACCTACTACGATTATATATGGCGCACAATTTAAACCGTAACTGGAATGTTTTTAACTGGAACATCCGTGGTCTCAACAGTACTGATAAATAGCAGGCAGTCAAAGCCAAAATAGAGGAGGTTCATGAATGTAACATCTTCTGTATTCAAGAGACTAAAAAAGAACATATTGATATATCTTTCCTTAAGCGATTGGCGCCCAGAAGATTCAACAAATTCGCTTTTGCACCATCCAGGGGTGCCTCAGGAGGTATACTAGTTGGCTGGAATGATAATCTGCTTCATCGGGAGTCTCTAGAAATTAGGGACTTTGCCATTTCCATGCAGTTCACATCTCGGCAGAATGGGGTCGTTTGGCACCTGGTCTCAGTCTATGGACCTTGTCAAGGTCCTCGCCGGCAAGAATTCATTGAGTGGTTATGGAACCTAGATTTGCAACCGCAAGAGTTATGGATGACAATGGGGGATTTCAACTTCTATCGTCAAGCTAGTGATCGTAACTGCACCGAAGCAAATGCAGGTGACATGCAGACTTTCAATAGTATCATCCTACACTTGGGACTTATTGAAATCCCTTTACAAGGAAGGAAATACACTTGGAGCAACATGCAACAGTATCCCCTGCTTGAACAACTAGATTGGTGCTTTACTTCAACGCAGTGGTCTCTATCATTCCCAAACTCCACACTTCGACCGCTAGCTAGGGACACCTCAGACCACATTCCGCTAGTGGCCCAGATCAGCACTACCATACCCAAAGCAAAATGCTTCAGATTCGAGAACTACTAGCTCAGACATCCCCAATTTTCTCCATTGTTAAAGACTCGTGGGATCAGCCCCTAGCCACAGTTGGAAGTGCTAAGAGAGTATCTGCTAAATTAAAGCGACTGAGATACAAGCTAAACAAGTGGAGCAGAACACTGGGTGGCCTGAATAAACTGATCAAGCGATGCAATGAAGTTATTCTGATCATGGACACAATGGAAGAACAAAGGACACTATTTCCGCAAGAATGCAGCTTCAGAAACATGATCAAACACCAACTTTCTCAGCTTATCAAGCAACAAAATGATTACTTGAGACAACGCTACACAGAGTGATGGGCCATGCTTGGAGATGAGCCAACAAAATTCTTCCTGGCTGCGGCAACGGAAAGATATAGGAGAAACAACATCCCAGTCATTCAGGACGACCAAGGAGTAGAGCTGATGGACCATGGGCACAAAGCTTCCGCTCTCTGGAAGGAATTCAATGACAGGTTAGGGCAATCTGACCTGACTCATCAATGGCCACAAATTCAGCAATGGGTTCTGCCCAGACAACACTTACAAACCCTATGCAACCCAGTCACCAGAGAGGAAGTTGACGCCACAATCAAGGCTATGCCAAGTGATAAAGCTCTAGGTTCAGATGGGTTCAACACAAAATTCTTTGAAGCATGTTGGCACATCATTATGGAAGATATATATCTGCTCTGCTCGGATTTCTTCAATAACAACATCAGTATCCAGCCACTAAATAGCTCTTTAATCACTTTCATCCCAAAGATCAACAATCCCAGCAGGGTTACAGACTACAGGCCCATATCACTCCTGAACACCACTGTCAAACTGATCACTAAAATACTCTCAGTACGATTGCAGGAAGTCATCACAACCATCATCTACAAAAATCAATATGGCTTCATCAAGAAAAGAACCATCCAGGACTGCTTGGCATGGGTCTTTGAATACCTCTACCAATGTAAAAAAACCAACACATGTATCATAGTACTCAAACTAGACTTTGAAAAAGCCTTTGACAAGGTGGAACATGACTTCATCTTACACATGTTGTGAGTTTTTGGTTTTCCTGATCAGTGGATCAAATGGGTAAAAGACATCCTATCAACTGCTATTTCTTCAGTGCTTCTCAATAGAGTACCAGGCAAGACGTTCCAATGCAGAAGAGGTGTTTGGCAGGGGGACCCCCTGTCAACCCTTCTATTTGTATTGGCAGCCGATCTCCTGCAAATCTCAATCAACAAAGCAGTGGAGTTGGGCTTCTAACATTGCCACTGCACCAAGGAACAAATGTGGAATTCCCAGTGGTCCAATATGCAGATGACACTATCCTAGTTCTTAAGGCTAATCAAAGAGAGCTCTTCTTTCTGAAAAACCTATTGCAATCTTTCGGAGGAGCGACAGGTCTAAAAGTGAATTGGGGAAAATCAAGCCTAATGCCAATCAACATTGATGAAGAGGATACCACAATCCTTGCAGCCACACTGGGCTGCACCATTGGCTTATTTCCATTTACATACTTGGGATTGCCTAGGAGCCTTGACAGACCAAAAGCAGACGCCTTTGAAGGGCTTGTCTCACGGGTACAGAAGACGCTAACCGGAGCAGCAACATGGTTATCAATGGCTGGTCGATGCACACTCATTAACAACATCATATCCGCTATACCTATTTATGCCATGTGCACTATGAAGCTGAGAAATCCAGTCATTCAAGCAATTGACAAAGCCAGGAAGCAATGCTTGTGGAGAGGCTCGGATATCACTGGCAAAGGCCGGCCCCTAGTGGCCTAGCATCAAGTGACAATACCAAAGGAAAATGGGGTCCTAGGTCTCAAAGACCTCACTACAATGAATGAAGCCCTACTAATGATATTCCTCTAGAAAATCTATAACAAAGCTGACATCCCCTGGGTCCATCTAATCCATCAACGTTATTGTAACAATGGTAAGCCACTACATGGCACAAAAGGAAAAGGATCCTTCTGGTGGAGGGACGTAGTGAGACTATCTGACTCATTTCTCAAGAATTTTAAAGTCAAAGCTGGAAAAGGGGACCCAATTCGGCTCTGGCAGGATCAGTGGGAAGGTCACTTGCTCAGAAGGGACATGCCTCGCCTGCACTCCTTCACAAAAAAAACCCAGCATCTCAATGGCCCAATTTCTCAGCAGGCCAGATCATCTTAGCCATTTGTTCCAACCGATGTCAGACGAAGCCTTGCTGGAATTGGTCAACCTGGAAGCACTGCTGGATGAGGTTTCTCACAGGGACCCCTCGCAAGATGTATGGAGTCCGGCAGGGGGAGTAAGGATATTCAGCTCCAAGAATATCTACAACAACTGCTACAACCACATCAAGCCACCAGCACCCTTTAGCTGGATTTGGGCTTCGAGGGTGGTAAAGAAAATAAAGATCTTCATGTGGCTTATGTTTCTGGACCGGCTCAACTCACGCAACCACCTGAAGAGAAAGAACATAGTCATTGATGGGACTGACTACACCTGCGTGCTCTGTGTAGACAATGTGGAGGAACTCACTTACCATCTCTTCTTTAGTTGCTCCTTCAGCATGGTATGTTGGAACGTTCTTGGGGTTCATTGGGATCATGACATCCCTTTCTTCGACACTCTGCAGAAGGCCAAGCACAGTTGGAGTCGTCGAGCCTTCATGGAAATCTTCTCTATAGCGGCCTGGGAGATTTGGATTGTTCGTAACAACTTCATTTTTAGAAACTCTCCCCCTATTGTAAATGCCTGGAAACGATCCTTCATTGCTTCTACCAGGCTTCAAGCTTGTCACTTTAAGCCTGAGGATAGAGACTGTGTGCTCCCGTGGCTACAGAGCTTGTAAGGGATGTTCCTCTCTCTGGATCAGCTAGTCAAGTGCTGATGTGCCTTTGTAACTTAACTCTATTTCGCTTTTTAATATTATTTCATAACTGTCGGGGTTCTCCCTTGCAGTTTTTATTGGTAAAAAAAATAGTTTCTCCATGCACTTGCGGATTTCATATGACGTACTAGTCGTCAACAGTGATGCACCCGATTGGACCCAACCTCAAAAGTATGAGGCATGAGGATCGTCGTGTTAAGAGTGGGCTACCACCAGAGGGAGCTCAAGCTCCAGTAGCTTGCCTCCTAAATGGATGGGTACACAACGTTTCTTTTCGGCCCGAGGTTATTGTGACCTTGGCCAAGGAATGGCAGAACTCACCCAACGGAAGGGAGAACTTGAAGTGAGGACCGACTACATCTTCAACTCACTTCAAGACCACATCCAAGGTACCCACGACTCGCAGCAACAAATCAATTAAATTTACCATGTCAAATTTTTTTTACCAAATCCTCATGGGCATCTAGGAAGATTTTGAGACAGTGCCCATTTACTTTAAATGGCCCTCATCATCTTGGAGTGTGATGGCCCCATAGATGAAGTTTCTATTATGGTAAATGGTCCTTCCCATTTACTTTGAAATTTCCCATGTCCAAAGAGTTTTATCCTAGAATTAAAGAGAAGGACTTAATCTCAGGCTTAAACTCCTTTGGCGTAATCCATTTATCATGTCATCTCTTGGTTCTTTCCTTATAAATCTTGGCACTATGGTACACCTTATCCCTCTATTCCTCAAGTTCTGAGATTTTCCTCAAATGGTGCTTTCCATCCTTATCAAGATCCATGTTCCACAATTTTATGGCCCAATTAGCTCTATGTTCCAACTCTACAGGAAGATGGCAAGTCTTCCCATAGACAAGTTGAAATGGATACATGCCGATGGTGTCTTGTAGGCAGTTCGATATGCCCACAATGCGTTGGGTAGTTTCTGCTTCCATCCCATTCCCGTTTCCAAGACGGTCTTTTGTAGAATATTCTTGATCTTCTTGTTAGATGTTTCTGCCTGACCGCTTGTTTGTGGGTGGTAGGGAGTAGCAATGTTATGCTGAACTCCAAGCTCCCTAAGAAAGCTTCGGAAGATCTTATCAATGAAATGAGACCCTCCATCACTTACGCCATTCGGGGGAGTGCCAAAGCGTGGGAAAATGATCTCATGGAACATTTTCCTAGCATGCCTAGAGTTGGCATTTTTGCAAAGCAATGCCTCTACCCATTTTGACACATAATCAATGGCCACCTGAATATACTCGCACTCATGGGACTTTCAAAAGGTCCCATGAAGTCAATACCCCACACATCAAATAATTTGACTTGAAGATTATATGTGAGGGGCATGGCATTACGAGTAGTGATTCCTCCATGCTTTTGGCATTTCCAACATTGGCGAATGAATTCTTTGGTATCATCATACATTGAAAGCCAATAGAAACACTTTGTCAGATCTTTGCCTGAGTACGGTAAACACTGTAATGATTGTTGACGGTTGTTATATGCTAATTTTGCCCATCAATATAACTCAATTATGTGAAGGAATAAATATTTCTAACACACACCCTACTTAGATTTAACATAATTCCAGTTGTACTTGGAGAAATAGTGCATGCAGGAGTTTTTATGTAGAAATGATGGAGGATGAGGGGGGCAATCCCAAAAAGTGACACCCCAGCCAATCACATGATGACATGTGGAACCACATGGATCCATGACTCATTCCCAGGCGTAGCCGAGGAGATCCAATGGTGTATCACCTGAGAAGAGGATAAGGGCCCACCTGGAAGTCACCCCGAGGAAGCACACCCGAAGGGGGCCCAGGAACAGGTCAGTTGACCCCTCTAGTCGGATGACTTGGCCCTAGTGCCAAACCAGATCTTCCTCCACGTGTTAGCTCCTCATGACTCTTTGAAGGCTGTGAAGACTGATTCGCACATTAATTGTGGTGGGAACCATCTCAACTCCGTGTATAAATAGGGGGGGTGCCTCACTTCTCACACACAACACTCAAGCATTCTCTCTTGTATTACACTAGTGCTCTTAGTTCGCTAGTGGAGGTTAGGCTATAGAGAGAGCCTCTAGTCCCAAGTCCAACTTGGGAAAGGTATGGCTCATGTATCTTCTTTTGTATTTATGACATTATACTTTATAATATTAATATTAGACTTTATTTATTTATACACTTGGATGAAGCATTCCTTGTTTTGTTGTGGAGTCCATGCATGTGTTAGGTGTAGATATCATTATAGTGTAGTTATAATGCCTTTATTATATTATCATAAACATCATACACCTCCACTATAGCCTAATTAGGTATTAATATGATTATGTTAATATGAGTAATGTAGTGCTTGGTTCCAACATTGGTTTCAACGATGTTTAGGTTAGTCATTGCCTTAAGTTACCTGTACTCGAGCCTCTAAGGTCTTTACTTGTTATGTAAGCTCGGTGCTTAGATAATTAAGTAGTGTTGGATGTCTTGTAGACCCACAGTTTGTAGCGATAGGTTGCAGGTGGTGATAGCCCTATCCGTCCTTTGTAATCCCCCATGTTCAGCTACAGCGTAGGCTCATGGCACGAATTGTCCTGATATTCTCAGGGGTAAATCCATGCCCGATATATTGGACCGCTAAGCCCTAGTACTAATAGTTAGCATAGCCATATGTACACTAGTTGACAATGTATATGACTGAAAGTGTGTCTAGGCTTATGGGTTTTGGTTGATTTATGACAAACAAATGAGATCCTAACAAAATTGTTAAGATGAGCGCAGGTTTTAAGGAAATTAGGAAGAAAGCGCAAAAAGGAAGGAGAATGAGGATCTAAAGGGAAAAGAGCTCAAGAGATGGAAAGATTAGATTATTTTGTATGGAGTGTGTTGGAGAAACACACCCCAAGAGCTCAAGTGAAAGAAATTACACTCACTGCACAAAATTCAGCATGTGCGGACTAGTCCGATATTCACCGGACAAGTCCGATATCTCTCTGACTAGAAACGGACAAGTCTCCACAGTGTGGACTTGTCCGCAGCACTCCACTTTACACAGCACTGGACTAGGCCGATATCAACCGGACTAGTCTGATAATCCTCTGACTACAATTGGACAAGTCCTTCAAGTCCGGACTTGTCCTTAGGCCTACAATTTTTCACTACACCGGACAAGTCCGATATCCACCGGACTAGTCCAAAAACTCTCTGGCTAAAATCGGACAAGTCTCTCCAAGTGCAGACTTGTCCTTAGTCCTACGCATTGTTCACCACACCAGACTAGTCCGATATCCATCAAACTAGTCCGAAAAGTTTATGTACCAGATCGGACTAGTCCACACAATAACGGACTAGTCTTGTATCTCTCAACACTTGGGTTTTCTCACACACACGCACACCGTACTAGTCTGGTGTCCACCACGGACTAGTCCGAACATCGCACTAAGGGTAACTTTTGGAAACCCTAGTATAAATAGAGGTGTATGATGAGGACATCACAACAGCAGAGATGCACATTGAACTGCAAGGACCAATCACAAGAGCATGAGCACGATTATTAAATCAGTAGGTGAATTCGTACCTAACTTCTTTTGCATGTGAGTTTGAGAATAGATTGCTATGTGATGATTTAATTGTTATTAGGAATAATGGAGAAGATCAACAAATGAAGGAAAGAGGCCTTGGGAGTACGGAGAACCAGCTGGGACGACTACAAGTTGATGGAAACAATTTACAACTCGGAGTCCAGGAGCAGTCCACCTTAAAACGGACGCCCAGGAAGCATACGGACTCCGTTTTCGACGTTCTACATATGCACGGAAAGAGGGGAAGATTAAATTTCCAACGGTTCTGGTCCCACCTAAAAATTCCACCAAAGTAAAAGGGAATCTTCGAAACAAGTCGAGTCCAGATTTCTGTCCATTGCTGCGCCACCGAATCGGGCCATTGGGCCTTTTATCCCGTAAGAGTCCATTAGGTACGTGTCTAATCGTGTTTTGGTCGAACCCTAGCCTATAATACTTCATCCTCTGGTCATATTCGTTGGGTTTTGCTTAGATCAATAATATCGCCGTTCTACGGTTTGTGAGACCCCAACTTCGCGATTTTTTGATCGTGTCTTCGATGTTCTTGCTCGTGTTCTCGGTTGCACTTGCAGGGATTAGCCTTCTTGGCAAGGTCAAGCGTGTGAAGCATGGTTGATAATTAACAGAGCCATGGTGTAGTGATTGCAGAGGTACTCGAACCGCTCGAGTGCCGCGGATCATCAACGACGAGTTCTCCACCCCAATCGACATACCTTTCAGAAGATCGGGCCTAAACCTTACTCATCAATTGGTATCAGATTTCCAGGTTGCCCGTGAGGTATCTTTGTTTTCCTTCCATTAGATCGATTTTGTTTCATACCTAGAGTCCACAGAAAAGCCACAAAAAAATTAGATCATTTTTACAGCTTCCCAGACTATAGTGCCTGCAGTTTTGTTTTTCGGTTTGCATTGTTGAGTTTGCATTCATGTGGTCGAGTCTTGTTGCTGGTTTAGCTTTGTGTTTTGGGTCCTAGTTATCGTGTTTCGTCCTTGTTTTCTTGCTATTCGACACCTATTCCACAATCCCTAAATAACAAACCGATCCACCACGTTCATCGGTTTGCCCTAGCTAGCCGCCTTGCGTGAACTCCCGCATCGCCAGCCCTATATTAGGTGACAAACTTTTGTGCCATTCATCCTTGAATCATCACACACCACCCCATTAGTTGCTGTGCAAATTACCGATCGTTTTCATATCCGATTGCGAGTTCTGTTCTCAAACCGAGTTGGAATCAACATAAAAAAAAACATAACTCGGACAGCCTACCTTAAAACGGCCATAACTTTCCCATACGAACTCAAAATTGGGCGATTTTTTTTCAAATTCATCTACGAGAAATTCGGCCATGTAAATGAAATTTAGTTACCTGACCCGAATTTCCATTTATACAAGTGACCGAAACTAACCATTGCTCTTTAACCTATTGAAGAGGCTCGTATGAGTAATGTCTCTAGCGAGGTTACAAGGATCCATTCACGTAGAGCAGCCATGGAGATGCCACCGCGATTCCCTCTCACCTATGAGTACCAAGAAGAAGTGGATCCAATGGGTGATTGTTGGCGGTCCTTAATTGCCAAATCTGAACTTTAATTCCCTGCATAAAAGCTATGGATTGGACAACCAACATAGTGGTAGGAGTTATTTACTAACTATCTCCACAAGTGTTGGTGCAATTGTGTATGCAGGTGAATTATGCCCATAATTAGAGGTTTACACGGACCAATCCAAGAAACACACCTTTCGACCAATCAGGCGCAAGCACGAGATTCTTGGGCCCACATGGAGGAGAAAACCAACTAAAAATGAGGGGAATCACCCATACCCATGATGGGGCCCCACAAAACATCCTCCCGGAATAAAAACACTGCGTTTGGGGCCACCAGAAAGTCGGTCGAAGTGCCAGTTCTGCTGACTAGGTAAACCCGCCAAACGCGGTCAACCGCCACATGTTGGCTCCTCACAGCGTGGAGATCACGATGGCGACTGATTCCCTCGCTTTTTCTGGTGCCAAACTAACCTTTGGAGGGTATAACTAGGGGGTAGGGGCTCCCTCACTCCACACACTAAAAGCTTGAGACTAGTACTCCACTCCAAAGGTGTAGCGCTGCCTAAGTGCTTAGAAAATAGGCAGAGAGTGAGAAAGAGGAGGAGGAGGAGGCTCTGGCCTGTCAGGCTTCTTCCACTTAAGGATAGGGTTCAGGCTTGTCGGACCCTCTCAACCTTTGTACCTCGACAGTTCTTCGCATCTCGAGTATGGTACATGATTTACAATAGAGTTCATTTATTTAATTCAAGCTGCTATTGATTTACTTGCTTTGAATTAGAAACCCTTCTCTTAGGAGATCCACTCTATCTCTTGCCTAGAACCAAAGTTTGTGTCCTTGGGTGAACCAGTTAGAAGATTAGCACACACGTTCCCTGAATTCGATACACTTGGGAATACTCTTTAAGGGGAAGTGCTACAACGGTTTCTCCGTGCGCTTGTGGATTTCATCTGTGATGTACCAGCCGTCAACAAGCATTTCTATACAAAGGAATTAACTTGCTTGTTCTTTCATTGCTCTATTCATTTAGAGGCCCTAGTCTTTGTGCGAGAGGTTACGGAAGTAATCAATAGCATAGACGTGGTGTCTAAGATTGACGTTACCTTTGATTATCTCGTAGTCCATGAGTTGTAGAGGTAGGCGATAGGTGGTGACAGCCCTATCTGTCCGTTGTAATCCTCCACATTTGGTTACTATGTAGGCTCTTGGCGGGAGTCGCCTGGCAGACCAGGGTATGCCCGTTCCCAATACAAGCAGCTATTGGTCGACTTGCCTTAAATTAGAAACTTTTCTCTTAAGATATCCACTCTACCCCTTGCCTACCACCAAACTTTGTGTCCTTGGGTGAACTAGTTAGATGATTAGCACACACGTTCCTTGGATTCGATACCCTTGGGAATACTTTTAAGGGGAAGTGCTACAACAGTTTCTCCGTGCAGCAGCCCTATTACCAATTTATGGCTCACTCCTGCTCATGCTTCGCTGCACACCGCGCATCTGCCTCCTTCATCGCCAACCCTTGCTCGCCGCCATGGCCGCGCTGGTAACGTCGAGCACCGCCGTGGTTTGGTCGTCTCACTCAACATGGGCAATGATAGACCCTTGCCGGTTAGGGATGATTAGGATCTTCGCCCTGGTAAGATATTTCTACCGGAGGTCCTCCACAAGTTTCACTCCACGGTTCATCATCTGGTTTCCTTGCCCAAGGGCTCCTTCTTAATGATCGCAGACTTTCGAAGGTACACATTTCGTCTCTCAGAGAGTGCAGTTGGTTGGTCTCTTTGTTCGGTGCTGGGTGGATCACCTCTGGATTTCCATGTTCAACAACTACAAGAGCGTTCGTTTTGCTTCTCTATGGCCAGCAAACAAGTGGGGCTGCTGATCAATGCCAGTAGGAGGATCATGACATCAACCTTTGATGTGTACTTCCACCTTTGGTGCACGGGAGGGCCAGACTGGATCTCCGAGTACAGGAAGTGGGAGCAGGAACAGAGGGAAAGTTGGACAATGGTTTCATGAAAGAAGTCAGTAAACAGGAGGGTTTCCTTCGCCTCCCCAATCCGGCAGCGTTCTCCTGCGAAAAAGGCAACCCCAACCGGTAAAAGGGTTGTGGCTCGGAAAAATTTTCTGTGATCTTCATCAAACTCCAAGAAGTGCCGCCGCACTCTGCTTTCCGGCTAATCGGAAGCTCGTCGGAGCTTATCGACTGGCCACCGCGAAGGGAGGTACGTGGCACAACAATCAATACAACTTTTTGAATTCTCGGGTAGACAATGGGAAGTCTGGTCCCACGCCATTCATGCCTCACTTGCCTCCGACGCCATGGAGCGTGAACAATCCGGCGCATGCCCCTAATGCGACCGTGCTGAGTAGTAGCAACCCTAGACTTAGCCCTACTACAAGGCAGGTCACCGAGTGTTCTCGTCCGAAGGGGGGTAGAGCCCTTCCAGTCTCAGTCTCGTAGACCCACAGTTTGTAGCGATAGGTTGCAGGTGGTGACAGCCCTATCCATCCTTTGTAATCCCCCATGTTCGGCTACGGCGTAGGCTCGTGGCACGAATTGTCCTGATATTCTTAGGGGTAAATCCATGCCCGATATATTGGACCTCTAAGCCCTAGTACTCATAGTTAGCATAACCATATGTACACTAGTTGACTATGTATATGACTGAAAGTGCGTCTAGGCTTGTGGGTTTTGGTTGATTTATGACAAACAAATGAGATCCTAACAAAATTGTTAAGATTAGCACATGTTTTAATGAAATTATGACGAAAGCGCAAAAAGGAAGGAGAATGAGGATCTAAAGGGAAAAGAGCTCAAGAGATGGAAAGATTAGATTATTTTGTATGGAGTGTGTTGGAGAAACACACCCCAAGAGCCCAAGTGAAAGAAATTACACTCACTGCACAAAATTCAGCATGTGCGGACTAGTCCGATATTCACCGGGCTAGTCCGATATCCATCAAACTAGTCCGAAAAGTTTATGTACCAGATCGGACTAGTCCACCAATAACGTACTAGTCTAGTATCTCTCAACACTTAGGGTTTTCTCACACACACGAACACCGGACTAGTCTGGTGTCCACCACGGACTAGTCCGAACATCGCAAACCCTAAGGGTAACTTTTGGAAACCCTAGTATAAATAGAGGTATATGATGAGGACATCACAACAGCGGAGACGCACATTGAACTACAAGGACCAATCACAAGAGCACGAGCACGGTTATTAAATCAGCAGATGAATTCGTTCCTATCTTCTTTTACATGTGAGTTTGAGAATAGATTGCTATGTGATGATTTAATTGTTATTAGAAATAATGGTGAAGATCAACAAGTGAAGGAAAGAGGCCTTGGGAGCATGGAGAACCAGCTGGGACGTCCACAAGTTTATGGAAACAGTTTACAACTCGGACTCGAGTTCAACTCGGAGTACAGGAGCAGTCCACCTTAAAACGGACGCCCAGGAGGCATACGGACTCCGTTTTCGATGTTCTAGATATTAACGGAAAGAGGATAAGATAAACTTTCCAATGCCTCTGGTCCCACCTCAAAATTCCACCGGAGTCATTGGTAATCATCGAAACAAGTCGAGTCCAGATTTCTGTCCGTTGCTGCGCCACCGAATCGGGCATTTGGGCCTTGTATCCCGTAAGAGTCCATTAGGGACGCGTCTAATCGTGTTTTGGTCGAACCCTAGCCTATAAATACTGCAGCTGCCGGTCATATTCAGTGGGTTTTGCTTAGATCAATAATATCGTCGTTCTACTGTTTGTGAGACCCCAACTTCACGATTTTCTAATCGTGTCTTCGACGTTCTTGCTCGTGTTCTCGGTTGCTCTTGCTGGGATTAGCCTTCTTGGCGAGGTCAAGCGTGTGCAGCACGGTTGATAACCAATGGAGCTGTGGTGTAGTGATTGCAGGGGTACTCGAACCACTCGAGTGCCGCGGATCATCAATGTCGAGTTCTCCACCCCAATCGACATACCTTTCGGAAGATCGGGCCTAAACCTTACTCATCAATTGGTATAAGATTTCCAGGTTGGCCGTGAGGTATCTTTGTTTTCCTTCCATTAGATCGATTTTGTTTCGTACCTAGAGTCCACAGAAAAGCCACAAAAAAAAATTAGATCGTTTTTACCGCTTCCCAGACTATAGTGCATGCAGTTTCGTTTTTCAGTTTGCATTGTTGAGTTTGCATTCATGTGCTCGAGTCTTGTTGCTGGTTTAGCTTTGTGTTTTGGGTCCTAGTTATCGTGTTTCGTCCTTGTTTTCTTTCTATTCGACACCTATTCCACAATCCCTAAATAACAAACCGATCCACCACGTTCATCGGTTTGCCCTAGCTAGCCGCCTTGCGTGAACTCCCGCATCGCCAGCCCTAGATTAGGTGACAAACTTTTGTGCCATTCATCCTTGAATCATCACACACCACCCCATTAGTTGCTATGCAAATTCCTGATCGTTTTCATATCCGATTGCGAGTTCTGTTCTCAAACTGAGTTGGAATCAACATAAAAAAAACGTAACTCGGACAACCTACCTTAAAACGGCCATAACTGTCGCATACGAACTCGAAATTGGGTGATTTTTTTTCAAATTCATCTACGCGAAATTCGGCCATGTAAATGAAATTCAGTTACCTGACCCGAATTTCCATTTATACAAGTGACCAAAACTAACCATTGCTCTTTAACCTATTGAAGAGGCTCGTAAGTGTAATGTCTCTGGCAGGGTTACAAGGAGCCATTCATGTAGAGCAGCCATGGAGATGCCACCCCGATTCCCTCTCACCTTTGAGTACCAAGAAGAAGTGGATCCAATGGGTGATTGTTGACGGCCCTTAATTGCCAAATCTGAACTTCAATTCCCTGCATAAAAGATATGGATTGGACAACCAACATAGTGGTAGGAGTTATTTATTAACTATCTCCACAAGTGTTGGTGCAATTGTGTATGCAGGTGAATTATGCCCATAATTAGAGGTTTACAGGGACCAATCCAAGAAACACACCTTTCGACCAATCAGGCGCAAGCACGAGATTCTTGGGCCCACATGGAGGAGAAAACCAACTAAAAATGAGGGGAATCACCCATACCCATGATGGGGCCCCACAAAACAGCCTCCCGGAAGAAAAACACCGCGTTTGGGGCCACCAGAAAGTCGGCCAAAGTGCCAGTTCCGCTGACTAGGTAAACCCGCCAAACGTGGTCAACCGCCACATGTTGGCTCCTCACAGCGTGGAGATCACGATGGCGACTGATTCCCTTGCTTTTTCTGGTGCCAAACTGACCTTTGGAGGGTATAACTAGAGGGTAGGGGCTCCCTCACTCCACACACTAAAAGCTTGAGACTAGTACTCCACTCCTAAGGCGTAGCGCTGCCTAAGTGCTTAGAAAATAGGAAGAGAGTGAGAAAGAGGAGGAGGAGGAGGCTCTGGCTTGTCAGGCTTCTTCCACGTAACGATAGGGTTCAGGCTTGTCGAACCCTCTCAACCTTTGTACCTCGACAGTTCTTCGCATCTCAAGTAAGGTACATGATTTACAATAGAGTTCATTTATTTAATTCAAGCTGCTATTGATCGACTATCTTTGAATTAGAAACCCTTCTCTTAGGAAATCCACTCTATCTCTTGCCTTGCAACACCCTCATTTTCATGCATCATGCCTTGCATGCATTCATATACATGTTTAACATTAACCCATAACAAGAGGAACAAGTTTAAAATTGATTTGGAGCAAAACCGCACTTAAAAATGTAGGAAAGTGCGGACTAGTCCGGTTTTGCTGAGGACTAGTCCGATTTCTCTCTGTCTAAAAACGGACTTGTCCGTTTTTGCTGCGGATTAGTACGATATTTGCCTCTGGACAACTTCGGACTTGTCTGATCTTGTGCGGACTAGTCCGATATTCCATGAATCCTTGAAAATTTGTTAAGTCCCTGGTCTTGTCCGGACTAGTCCGGTGTTCCAGCGGACTTGTCCGTTTTCCTTTCTGACTAAGATCGGACTTGTCCAATTTTAGGCCAGACTTGTCCGATTTTCTCTCTGGACGACTTCGGACTAGTCCGGTCCTGTCCGGACTTGTCCGATATTTCGTGACTCCGAGATTGACCTTTTGTTTTACGACTTGTTTCTTGTTTTTCACGTTTAGTGGGCCTAGGGACGTCGTGCCCAACTCTTTTAGAGCCCATGAGGGACTCTAAACCGGCCTCTACTCATCCCAAACTCGAAATCCATCTAACCCTAGCCTCCACCTCTATATAAACAACCTCACCCCTTGGTTTGACATCTATTTGCCACTTTTCCACCCACCCAAACTCTAGTTCGTGGGGATCCACCATCAAGGAGGGAGGAGAAGATCCCAAGCAAGAAGAAGAAGAGGAGGAAACGAAAGAGGATCAAGATCTCCACCAAGTTTCGCCCTTCACCACCAATTCATCTCCAAGTTCATCACCAACCCTAGATCATCAAGATCTAAGTGTTACCTCCAAGTTTCTTGGTTCATTGGAGTTCTAAACACCTGGTATATCTCCTATTCTCTTTTCCTTACGAGAATTCAACCCCTAATCTCAAAATTCACGTCGATCTAGAAAACCCTAATCTGCTGATCTCGTCAAGTGCGGACTTGTCCGGTCCCTAGCGGACTAGTCCGATCTTTCTGGTTAAATTATGTTGAATTGGTTCTAAAATTTGATCTAATCGAATCCAAACCTGTATAAACTTGTTAAAAGCTATTAGAACTAGTTAGTTATCGTTAAAATCAATCTAGTAACAAGTCCTACCTTGCATTTGCATTAATCATGCATGTCATGACATATTGAGTAATATTTGTGCACTCTTTGATTGTGTTTCTTGTCTTGTATGTTTATTGTGTGGATTAGACGGATTTGCGCTAGAAAGTGCCGCAGAGGATCTACAACACCAAGAGTTTGAAGGCTTTGACCTTAATCAAA
The DNA here is from genome assembly GCA_036927565.1 of Tuctoria greenei. Taxonomy (NCBI): domain Eukaryota; kingdom Viridiplantae; phylum Streptophyta; class Magnoliopsida; order Poales; family Poaceae; genus Tuctoria; species Tuctoria greenei. The sequence continues at coordinate 188,293,167 of JAYESD010000006.1, forward strand.
AGCAAGAGCAAGGCAAGTGTCCTTGAAGCATATTGATCCTATTTTGAAATAAATGTTTTGTTTGCAAAATTGCATGCTTGTGTCAATTTGATGGGAATCCTATGGTAGGAAGTTTACTAGTTTTGTTAAACCACCCTTGTCACCTGGAATTTATGGTAGAGAGTCGGGAAGGATTTTTACCTTTTGCTTCGCTTAATCAACTGGGGTGGGAATAACTATACCACTTAATTTAATTATGCATGGATGAGATTATGGTTAACATGAACTGGTTAAATATGGTATGGTAATGGATGATCTAAGCAAGCCTGGTATGTGGATGGGTTGGATGTTATGGTGGTTTGCTTGCTTTATATCTAAGGACCGGTTCATGCGAGAATAAGCCAGGACTACAGTGCCACCACGAGGCCAAGTATGGGTGCGGCGTAGCTGATTAATTAGGGTTTTGCTAGTGCTGTTTGGACCATTGTGGATGCTCGGGGAAGGGGTAGTCGGATTGGGTTTGTTGATGATTGGTGGGACTACCCTGAGATCCGAATGGCTCAAGAGGGGGCCCTTGGTTGAAGATGTGCTCAGTTGGAGGCATCGCCACCGGTGAAACCTCAGTGGGGTCTGAATAGACTAGTAATCCCTTTGTAAAGGCTATTTTGTGATCTCTTGGCCATACACCAAAAGAAGTGTAATTGGCATGAGGGAGGTTCTTTAGTCGCCGACGGGTGATGAAATCACAAACACATGGGTAAAGAGGTACAAACTCTGCAGAGTCTAAATAAACTATCATGATAGCCGTGCTCCCGGTTATGAGCGCCTGGATGACCTACATGATTAGAGGGAAATTGGAATTTGGGATGGTTATGATTTGGTAATGGTTATGGATAATTTCTGGTATTGAATATGGTTATTGACGATGGTGAAATCTGGAATTATTTATGATGGTAATGAATTTAGTTTGGTACTATGGTATTACTCGTGATTATGATGGGATTACTTCACATACATATAATATACTGTTTTTCAAATGTTCTACTGTACTTTTCAGCACTTTTCCATTATTATTGTCGTCATTTGAATCAGCCACATGTCATACTTTCCACACTTGCTGAGTACGACATGTACTCACTCTTGCAATTCCCCCCACCGTTGCATGTCAGGATTAGGAGTTTAATGGTGATAATGCGGAGTTCTAGGCCGTGTCTACCGTCAGCTTTGCCTGTGGTGTTGATTGGAGCTGCGCATATACATACCCTGTCGCTTATGCTGCATAGTTGCTTAGTTGCTTAATTAGTTTATATCCGCTGCATTAGTTGAACTTGTCATCAATATTCATTAGAGCTTGTATTCGAGAATGATATGGTTTGTGTAGTAAATATGATAATTAATCTTGTTCTGTGGTAATTTTCTGTATACTCTTTTGTGATTGCACTCGTGTATGTGTGTTGAACATCCTGGGCACACGTATGCGTTAGCTTGGTTCAGTTTTCGGAACCAACATCACAGATTGGTATCAGAGCCACAGGTTGACTGTAGGACGCAGCCTAGATAGAATGGACACTTTAGAGCACATAGGAGCACTCAGGAATCGATGTGTTTTTGCTTGGAGTGCTGTTTGCTATATATATTATTTGCTTGTGTGCTTAATAGAGGATTTTGGGATGCCTTAGCATTGCCATGTCCACCTAGGCTAGTGTAGCTAGCTGTTTAGTTTCATATCCCTTGATGCATATAGTTGGGGACGTACTCTAATTCTTATCTACTGCTTTTCTTCAGATGGTGAGGACTCGCAACCAGAGGGATGGCAATGATGAGGAGGAGAACAATGGAGTACCTCAGAACAACATCGGACAAGGATCTACTCAGGGAGCTATCAACATCGAGCAGCTATTGGCCATGCAAAACCAGCTCATGCAGACCATGATACAAACTATGGGACAGCTGCAGGCTGGCAACAATATCAACAATCAGCCCCACATGCCTCCACCGCCACCCCCACCTCCTCATAACCGATTGGGAGAGTTTATGAGGACTAGGCCGCCAACCTTTGCTCAAGCCGCTGACCCTATGGATGTGGACGATTGGCTCAAGTCCGTGGAGAAGAAGCTAGCTATTGTCCAATGCAGTGACCGGGAGAAGGTCTTGTTTGCTTCTCATCAACTAGTTGGAGCAGCTGCGGATTGGTGGGATTCTTATTGCAATGCTCATGAGAATCAAGAGAGAATTACTTGGGCCGAATTCAAGGAGAATTTTCGTTCTCATTATGTGCCCGAGGGTGTTATGATATTGAAGAGGCAATAATTTGAGAATTTAAGGCAAGGAAGATCAAGTGTGAGTGAATATCTCAATAAATTCACTCAACTCTCAAGGTATGCGCCTGAGGATGTTAGTCGGGACAGCCGGAAGCAATACTTGTTCATGAGGGGCTTGAACAATGAGATCCAAGTGCAATTGCTCAATTGCGATTATGCCAATTTTCAGAAGCTTGTGGACAAAGCAATTGTGGTTGAGAACAAGATCCGTGAGATGGAGCAAGAAATCAAGAGCAAGGCGCCGTATCAAGGACAGCAACAAGGAAGTAATGTGCGCCCTCGCTTTGCGCCACCCAATGCGCCTCATTACAGCTCCTCTATTCCTGCTCAGCGCCCTGGTTATGCACCGCGCCCAACTCAGTTTGTGCAGCAGCGCCCTGTTATGCAAGCACCTAGGCCTCCAACGCCTTATGAGCCTCGTGCTAATTTTCCTGCTGCAAATGCCCAAAAGCAAGCTCACCCCAATAATTCTGGTGGGGTTAAGAAGTGTTATACTTGTGGAGAAGCTGGACACTTTGCGCATCAATGTCCTAAGTCAGGCCTTGGTCAAGGAAGCAATGCACTGAGGCAAAACCCAAGACCCAATGGAGGACAGCCACAAGGAAGCCGTGGACAGCAGAATTTTGCTCGTGGCAACGTGAACCATGTCTCCACGGAGGATGCTCAACAAGAGGATGATGTGTTCATTGGTATGTTTCTCGCCACTCCAACCCCGCGACTATGTTATTTGATTCTAGAGCATCGCATTCATTCATTGCATCGAAGTATGTTGCCAAGTATAGTTTGCCTATCTCTCATATGAAGTTTACTCTATTGGTTAAGTCTCCTGGAGGAGAGATGAGGACAAATATAATATGTTCAAAAGTAGGCCTTAGAATAAGGGGGGTAGACTTCTCCGCCAACCTCATTGTTTTAGATTCTCAAGGGTTGGACATTATACTTGGTATGGACTGGTTAAGGAAGCACAATGGAGTTATTGAGTGTGCCACGAAGACGGTGAAGTTGACCAATGAGGAAGGGATCACCGTAGAATTTGAAGCATCTCAAACCGCACCGAAGCAATTGGAGTTGAATCATATGGACGGTGCCACAATTGAGGAGATCCCGGTGGTGTGTGAATTTTTGGATGTTTTTCCGGACGAGTTGCCAGGTATGCCACCTGATCGAGACATTGAGTTTGTTATTGATTTAATACCTGGAACTGCACCTATAGCTAAGAGGCCGTATAGGATGCCTCCTATGGAATTAGCGGATCTCAAGAAGCAAATTCAAGAGCAATTAGAGAAGGGTTTTATTCGCCCTAGTTCTTCACCTTGGGGAGCGCCTGTGCTGTTTGTGGACAAGAAGGATGGATCTCAAAGGATGTGCATGGATTACCGAGCTCTCAACGAGGTGACCATTAAGAACAAGTACACCTTGCCCCGTATAGAGGATTTGTTTGATCAGATGAAAGGTGCCTGTGTATTTTCCAAGATTGATTTGAGGTCGGGATACTTTTAAATGAAGATTAGACCATCAGACATACCCAAAACAGCTTTTAGAACACGGTATGGATCTTATGAGTACACCGTGATGTCTTTTGGATTGACAAATGCTCCTGCCTACTTTATGTACCTCATGAATAAGGTCTTCATGGAGTACTTGGATAAGTTCGTTGTGGTGTTTATTGATGATATTATGATCTACTCGAAGGATGAGAAGGAACATGAGGAACACTTGAGGCTTACGCTGCAGAAATTGAGGGAGCATCAATTGTATGCCAAGTTCAACAAGTGCCAGTTTTGGTTGAAAGAGGTGCCATTTTTGGGTCATATAATCTCAGGAGGAGGGGTATCGGTTGACCCCAGAAAAGTAAGAGATGTGTTGAAGTGGGAACCACCGCAAAATGTCAAAGAAATAAGGAGTTTTCTTGGGATGGCTGGATATTACCGTAGATTCATCAAGGACTTTTCCAAGATAGCCAAGCCTATGACGGAGTTGCTAATGAAAGGAAAGGCATTCCGATGGACTCAAGCTTGTCAGAATAGTTTTGAGGAGTTGAAGAAAAGGTTGACAACAGCCCCAGTTTTGGTATTGCCGGATGTAAGCAAGAGTTTTGATATTTATTGTGACGCATCAGGACAAGGGCTTGGATGTGTATTGATGCAAGAAGGTCAAGTGGTCGCCTATGCATCAAGACAATTGAAGAAACATGAGCAGAATTACCCCACGCACGATTTGGAACTCGTGGCCGTGGTACATGCATTGAAAATTTGGAGACACTATATTCTTGGACATAGGTGTGAAATTTATACGGATCATAAGAGTTTGAAGTATATTTTCACACAAACGGATCTGAACTTGAGGCAACAAAGATGGTTGGAGCTCATCAAAGATTATGATTTGGGGATCAACTATCATCCGGGAAAAGCCAATGTAGTGGCCGATGCTTTGAGTAGAAAGGGGGTAAGCCATCAACTTACAGTTCGAGAGTTACCATCCGAGCTATGCAAGGAGTTTGAACGGTTGAACCTTGGGTTTGTAAACGAGATGGAGATGATGGAGTTAAACCCAACCTTGGAGCAAGAAATTCGAGAGGCACAAACCACAGATGAGGAGATCAAGGAAATCAAGGAAAGAACCGAAGAAGGGAGAGAATTCAGATTTGACGAGGATGAACATGGTACATTATGGCTTGGAAAGAGGATCGTTGTGCCTAATGTGAAGCACATACGGGAGACAATATTAAAGGAGGCACATGACTCGCCTTACTCGGTTCACCCAGGTTGTACGAAGATGTACAAAGACTTGAAGACTTGCTATTGGTGGGATAGCATGAAGAAGGACATAGCCGAATATGTTGCATTGTGTGACGTGTGCCAACGAGTCAAGGCGGAACATCAAAGGCCAGCAGGGTTATTGCAGCCACTGAAGATTCCAGAGTGGAAGTGGGAAGAGATTGGTATGGACTTCATAGTTGGATTACCGCGAACCCAATATGGCTATGATTCAATATGGGTCATTGTAGATCGGTTGACAAAATCAGCTCACTTCATTCCTGTCAAGACCACATATACCACTGTGAAGCTAGCAGAATTGTATATGGAGCATATTGTGTGCCGACATGGAGTACCGAAGAAGATAGTCTCGGATAGAGGTTCTCAATTTACTTCCAGGTTTTGGCAAAAATTGCATGAAGCCTTGGGAAAGAGATTGAATTTTAGTTCAGCATATCATCCCCAAACGGATGGGCAAACCGAGAGGACCAATTAGATTTTAGAGGACATGTTAAGAGCTTGTGCTTTAAAGCATGGGAAAAGTTGGGACAAAAGCTTGCCATACGCGGAATTTTCATACAATAATAGTTACCAAGCAAGTTTGAAGATGTCACCATATGAAGCGCTTTATGGGAGGAAGTGTAGGACACCTTTATTCTGGAATGAAGCAGGGGAAACACAAGTATTTGGTCCGGATGTGTTGCAAGAAGCCGAAAAGCAAGTCCAAATAATTCGTGAAAACTTGAGGGCTGCCCAATCAAGACAAAAAGGCTATGTGGACAATAGGAGAAGGAAATTAGCCTTTGAGATAGGAGATTTTGTTTACCTCAAGGTGTCACCAATGAGAGGTCATAAGAGGTTTAACATAAGGGGTAAGCTCGCACCTCGCTATATTGGACCATTCAAGATTTTGGACAAAATAGGAGAACTAGCGTATAAGTTGGAGATGCCAGCTCATCTTTTGGATGTACATGATGTCTTTCATGTTTCCCAGCTCAAGAAGTGTTTGAGAGTACCAGAAGAACAAGTTCCAATGGAAGAATTGGAACTAGAGGAAGGTTTGACGTATGCCGAGCAACCGGTCAAAATCTTGGAAACCAAGGAGAGGGTCACAAGGAACAATGTCATTAGATGGTGTAAAGTTCAATGGAAGCACCACACCGAAAAAGAAGCGACCTGGGAATTGGATGATGATCTCAAGAAGGAATTTCCCTATCTCTTCTCCTCCGCGTCGAATCTCAAGGGCGAGATTCATTTTAAGGGGGGTAGGTTTGTAACACCCTCATTTTCATGCATCATGCCTTGCATGCATTCATATACATGTTTAACATTAACCCATAACAAGAGGAACAAGTTTAAAATTGATTTGGAGCAAAACCGCACTTAAAAATGTAGGAAAGTGCGGACTAGTCCGGTTTTGCTGAGGACTAGTCCGATTTCTCTCTGTCTAAAAACGGACTTGTCCGTTTTTGCTGCGGATTAGTCCGATATTTGCCTCTGGACAACTTCGGACTTGTCCGATCTTGTGCGAACTAGTCCGATATTCCATGAATCCTTGAAAATTTGTTATGTCCCTAGTCTTGTCTGGACTAGTCCGGTGTTCCAGCGGACTTGTCCGTTTTCCTTTCTGACTAAGATCGGACTTGTCCGATTTTAGGCCAGACTTGTCCGATTTTCTCTCTGGACGACTTCGGACTAGTCCGGTCCTGTCCGGACTTGTCCGATATTTCGTGACTCCGAGATTGACCTTTTGTTTTACGACTTGTTTCTTGGGTTTCACGTTAAGTGGGCCTAGGGACGTTGTGCCCAACTCTTTTAGAACCCATGAGGGACTCTAAACCGGCCTCTACTCATCCCAAACTCGAAATCCATCTAACCCTAGCCTCCACCTCTATATAAACAACCCCACCCCTTGGTTTGACATCTATTTGCCACTTTTCCACCCACCCAAACCCTAGTTCGTGGGGAGCCACCATCAAGGAGGGAGGAGAAGATCCCAAGCAAGAAGAAGAAGAGGAGGAAACGAAAGAGGATCAAGATCTCCACCAAGTTTCGCCCTTCAGCACCAATTCATCTCCATGTTCATCACCAACCCTAGATCATCAAGATCCAAGTGTTACCTCCAAGTTTCTTGGTTCATTGGAGTTCTAAACACCTGGTATAACTTCTATTCTCTTTTCCTTACGAGAATTCAACCCCTAATCTCCAAATTCACGTCGATCTAGAAAACCCCAATCTGCTGATCTCGTCAAGTGCGGACTTGTCCGGTCCCTAGCGGACTAGTCCGATCTTTCTTGTTAAATTATGTTGAATTGGTTCTAAAATTTGATCTAATCGAATCCAAACCTGTATAAAATTGTTAAAAGCTATTAGAACTAGTTAGTTATCGTTAAAAGCAATCTAGTAACAAGTCCTACCTTGCATTTGCATTAATCATGCATGTCATGACATATTGAGTAATATTTGTGCACTCTTTGATTGTGTTTCTTGTCTTGTATGTTTATTGTGTGGATTAGACGGATTTGCGCTAGAAAGTGCCGCTGAGGATCTACAGCACCATGAGTTTGAAGGCTTTGACCTTAATCAACAGCAAGAGCAAGGCAAGTGTCCTTGAAGCATATTGATCCTATTTTGAAATAAATGTTTTGTTTGCAAAATTGCATGCTTGTGTCAATTTGATGGGAATCCTATGGTAGGAAGTTTACTAGTTTTGTTAAACCACCCTTGTCACCTGGAATTTATGGTAGAGAGTCGGGAAGGATTTTTACCTTTTGCTTCACTTAATCAACTGGGGTGGGAATAACTATACCACTCAATTTAATTATGCATGGATGAGATTATGGTTAACATGAACTGGTTAAATATGGTATGGTAATGGATGATCTAAGCAAGCCTGTTATGTGGATGGGTTGGATGTTATGGTGGTTTGCTTGCTTTAGATCTAAGGACCGGTTCATGCGAGAATAAGCCAGGACTACAATGCCACCACGGGGCCAAGTATGGGTGCAGCGTAGCTGATTAATTAGGGTTTTGCTAGTGCTGTTTGGACCATTGTGGATGCTCGGGGAAGGGGTAGTCGGATTGGGTTTGTTGATGATTGGTGGGACTACCCTGGGATCCGAATGGCTCAAGAGGGGGCCCTTGGTTGAAGATGTGCTCAGTTGGAGGCATCGCCACCGGTGAAACCTCAGTGGGGTCTGAATATACTAGTAATCCCTTTGTAAAGGCTATTTTGTGATCTCTTGGCCATACACCAAAGGAAGTGTAATTGGCATGAGGGAGGTTCTTTAGTCGCCGACGGGTGATGAAATCACAAACACTTGGGTAAAGAGGTACAAACTCTGCAGAGTCTAAATAAACTATCATGATAGCCGTGCTCCCGGTTATGAGCGCCTGGATGACCTACATGATTAGAGGGAAATTGGAATTTGGGATGGTTATGGTTTTGTAATGGTTATGGATGGTTATGGATAAATTTCTGGTATTGAATATGGTTATTGACGATGGTGAAATCTGGAATTATTGATGATGGTAATGAATTCAGTTTCGTACTATGGTATTACTCGTGATTATGATGGGATTACTTCACATACATATAATATATTGTTTTTCAAATGTTCTACTGTACTTTTCAGCACTTTGCCATTATTATTGTCGTCATTTGAATCAGCCACATGTCATACTTTCCACACTTGCTGAGTATGACATGTACTCACTCTTGCAATTCCCCCCACCGTTGCAGGTCAGGATTGGGAGTTTAATGGTGATAATGCGGAGTTCTAGGCCGTGTCTACCGTCAGCTTTGCCTGTGGTGTTGATTGGAGCTGCGCATATACATACCCTGTCGCTTATGCTGCATAGTTGCTTAGTTGCTTAATTAGTCCGCTGCATTAGTTGAACTTGTCATCAATATTCATTAGAGCTTGTATTCGAGGATGATATGGTTTGTGTAGTAAATATGATAATTAATCTTGTTCTGTGGTAATTTTCTGTATACTCTTTTGTGATTGCACTCGTGTATGTGTGTTGAACATCCTGGGCACACGTATGCGTTAGCTTGGTTCAGTTTTCGGAACCGGGCGTCACATGCCTACAACCAAACTTTGTGTCCTTGGGTGAACCAGTTAGAAGATTAGCACACACGTTCCTTGAATTCGATACAATTGGGAATACTCTTTAAGGGGAAGTGCTACAACGGTTTCTCCGTGCGCTTGCGGATTTCATCTGTGACGTACCAGCCGTGACCAAGCATTTCTATACAAAGGAATTAACTTGCTTGTTCATTCATTGCTATATTCATTTAGAGGCCCTAGTCTTTGCGCGAGAGGTTACGGAAGTAATCAATATCATAGACATGGTGTCTAAGCTTGACGTTACCTTTGATTATCTCGTAGTCCATGAGTTGTAGAGGTAGGTGATAGGTGGTGACAGCCCTATCCGTCCGTTGTAATCCTCCACATTTGGCTACTACGTAGGCTCTTGGCAGGAGTCACCTGGCAGACCAGGGTAAGCCCGTTCCCAATGCAAGCAGCTATTGGTCGACTTGCCTTAAATTAGAAACTCTTCTCTTAAGATATCCACTCTACCCCTTTCCAACAACCAAGCTTTGTGTCCTTGGGTGAACTAGTTAGAAGATTAGCACACATGTTCCTTGGATTCGATACCCTTGGGAATACTTTTAAGGGGAAGTGCTACAACAGTTTCTTCATGCAGCAGCCCTATTACCAATTTATGGCTCGCTCCCACTCCTGCTTCGCTGCACACCGTGCCTCCGCCTCCTTCACCGCCAACCCTTGCTCGCCGCCATGGTCGTGCTGGTAACGTTGAGCACTGCCATGGTTTGGTCGTCTCGCTCAACATGGGCGATGATAGACCCTTGCCAGTCAGGGATGATTGGGATCTTCGCCCCGACAAGATATTTCAAGCGGAGGTCCGCCACAAGTTTCACTCCACGGTTCATCATCTGGGTTCCTCGCCCAAGGGCTCCTTCTTCATGATCGCAGCCTTTCTAAGGTACACATTTTGTCTCTCGGAGAGTGCAGATGGTTGGTGTGATGCCCGGTTCCGAAAACTGAACCAAGCTAACGCATATGTGTGCCCAGGATGTTCAACACACATACACGAGTGATTCACAAATGATAACCAGATAATTACCACAGCTCAAATTATTAAATAAGTACTCTTATTACATAATTCATTATATCCTCGAATACAAGCTCTAATGAATATTAATGACAAGTTCAACTAATGCAGCGGAAATAACTAATTAAGCAACTAAGCAAACTAAGCAAAAGGGATAGCGCAGCTCCATGCAACACCACAGGCAAAGCTGACGGTAGACACGGCCTAGAACTCCGCATTATCGTCATTAAACTCACAATTCTGACCTGCAACTGTTGGGGGGATTGCAAGAGTGAGTACATGTCGTACTCAGCAAGTGTGGAAAGTATGACATGTGGCTGATTCAAATGACGACAATAATAATGGCTAAGTGTTGAACAGTACAGTAAAACCATTTGGAAAAGCAATGTATCATATTTATGTGAAGTAAACCCATCATAAACCATGTAACCATCATAATACCAGTCCATAATTTACCATTGCCAACAACCATAATCAATGTCATAAACCATGATTCCATCCCATCACCATAACCATAACCATAACCATAACCATAATATCAACCATAACCATCCCAAATCCCATTTTCCCTCTAATCATGTAGGTCATCCAGGCGCTCATAACCGGGAGCACGGCTATCATGATAGTTTTAATACTCTGCAGAGTTTGTACCACTTTACCCACGTGTTTGTGATTTCATCACCCGTCGGCGACTAAAGAACCTCCCTTATGCCAATTACACTTCCTTTGGTGTATGGCCAAGAGATCACAAAATAGCCTTTACAAAGGGATTACTAGCCTATTTGGACCCCACTGAGGTTTCACCGGTGGCGATGCCTCCAACTGAGCACATCTTCAACCAAGGGCCCCCTCTTGAGCCATTCGGATCCCAGGGTAGTCCCACCAATCATCAACAAACCCAATCCGACTACCCCTTCCCCGAGCATCCACAATGGTCCAAACAGCACTAGCAAAGCCCTAATTAATCAGCTACGCCGCACCCATACTTGGCCTCGTGGTGGCACTGTAGTCCTGGCTTATTCTCGCATGAACCGGTCCTTAGATCTAAAGCAAGCAAACCACCATAACATCCAACCCATCCACATACCAGGCTTGCTTAGATCACCCATCGTATTGACCAGTTCACATTAACCAGAATATCATTGATGCATAATTAAATGTGTAGTGTTGTTTGTCATCCCAATTAATTAAGCGAAGCAAAAAGGTGAAAACTCTCCCCGACTTTGTACCATGTATTCCAGGTGACAAGGGTGGTTTAACAATTCTAGTAAACTTCCTACCATAGGATTCCCATCAAATTGACACAGCATGCAGTTTTGCAAACAAAACATTTATTTTAAAACAGAATCAATATGCTTCAAGGACTCTTGCCTTGCTCCGGCGGATGGGGTTGCTCAAGCGCTTCGAAATCTTGGTTCTGGAAATCCTCGTACACGATCTCTTGAGCACTTCCCTCTACTCGTGATCACACATACAAGAAAATACGTACAAATCAACATGATGCACACACATTAATCAACATGCGATGATATGCATGCATGCAAAGTTTAATTATTAATTAACTATGGTTGTTTATTAATTAGATGCAACTAGTTCATACGTGTTCATATGCGTTTACGGGGGTTTTAGCGGGAATCAATGCTGCTGAAATTAAAAAGATGACACAACTACGATCAAATTACGCCTATTAGGTTCAATATGATCGCTAAAATTTGCATCGGGAACATGGCCTACCGTAGATGCGATGGCTTCGATGATCGCGAGACGGGGACAATGCATACACGAAGTAGATGCGCAGGGTCCTCCGGCGGCACGACGACGGCGACGCGATGGCGACGACGATCTCCGGCGAACGGTAGGGCCCTCCTCTTTTTCTTCTTCTCCTTCCCCTCTTTTTCCCTGGCGGCGTAGAGGTACCCCTTTTTTCCTGTACCGGCGGCGGGGCCTTTTCTTTTCTAGGCGGCGGCATTTTCTGCTCTCGGGAAAAAAACCCTACGGAACTCGCGTCCTTTATATAAGCGGTGGGACGCGGCATCAGGAGCCGAGTCGGTCACGGGTCGCGTCGATCGCGGGAGTCAACCGGGAGTCGGGCGCCAGGCGTACGCGAGCGGGACCCAGCGGCGCGTGGTTCGGCGCGGGCTCTGCGCGCGTCGGGTGGGCGGCAGGCGCGGGAGTGCGGTACGGCGGGGTTAGCGGGGTGGGGTCCAGCGGTGGGGCCCGGGCGAGCGCGCAGGCGTTGCGGGATTCGACGCGGGAGGCCGGGGCATCGGGAGCGGGGCCCAGGCGCACGTGGGCCGGTCGGCGCGCGGGGACGCGCACGGGATCGCTTCGGGGTCGGCGCGGTGCGGGTGGGGTGGGGCCCGTGCGGTGCGAGGGAGGCGGGAGCGGGGCGTGGGATTCGGCGGGGTGGGCGGGAGCCGGGAATCGGGGCGTGGGATTCGGGCGCGTCGATGCGGCCGGTTGCGCGGGAGGGCGGGGATCGCGGGGCCCAGGGTGCGTGGCGGGAGCGCGTGGCTGGCTGGGCCGGTACAGCCTGGCCGGCGGTTAGTTTTTTCCTTCTTTTTTTATATTTTTATTATTATTATATATTTTATTATTTATATTTTATTTATCTTATTCATTTTATTTATTTATTATTATATATATATATTTATTATAATTTATTTATATATATTTCTTTTTAACTATTATTATTATTTTATATTTATTCCCTAATACATGTTTTAGGCTATAATTATTATTTTCTATTTCTTCTTTTGCTACATACATTTGTATATATATGCTCCATCTTTTATGTTTTATTATTTTTCTTTTATCCTACTAATGTTTAATGCATGATCATGTATGTCATGCATGATGCGAAAATTTAGGGTGTTACAAACCTACCCCTCTTAAAGTGAATCTCGCCCTCGAGATTCGACGGCGTGGAGAAAAGATGCGGGAATTCTGCCTTCAGGTCTTCTTGACGTTCCCACGTAGCTTCGGCTTCTGTATGGTGTTCCCATTGCACTTTGCACCAACGGATCCTATTATTTCTCGTGACCCTTTCCTTCATGTTCAAAATCTTGATAGGTTGCTCGACATAGGACAAATCCTCCTGAAGTTCTAACTCGTCCATCGGCACTTGTTCTTCTGGTACCCTGAGACACTTCTTGAGTTGAGAGACGTGAAACACATCGTGTACATCGGAGAGATACGTCGGCAGCTCAAGTCGATATGCTACTTCTCCTCGTTTGTCCAAAATCTTGAATGGTCCAATATAACGAGGTGCGAGCTTGCCTCTTATGTTAAACCTCTTATGACCTCTCATAGGTGACACCTTGAGGTAAACAAAATCTCCTATTTCAAAGGCTAATTCCCTTCTCCTATTGTCCGCATAGCCTTTTTGTCTTGATTGAGCAGCCCTCAAGTTTTCCCGTATTATTTGGACTTGCCTTTCAGCTTCTTGTAACACGTCGGGACCAAACACTTGATTCTCTCCGGTTTCATTCCAAAACAAGGGAGTCCTACACTTCCTTCCGTATAGTGATTCATAGGGTGACATTTTCAAACTTGCTTGGTAACTATTGTTGTACGAAAATTCCGCGTATGGCAAGCTTTCGTCCCAACTTTTCCCATGCCTTAAAGCACAAGCTCTTAACATGTCCTCTAAAATCTGATTGGTCCTCTCAGTTTGTCCATCCGTTTGAGGATGATATGCTGAACTAAAATTCAACCTCGTTCCCAAAGCTTCATGCAATTTTTGCCAAAATCTGGAGGTAAATTGAGAACCTCTATCCGAGACTATCTTCTTAGGGACTCCATGTCGACACACAATATGCTCCATGTATATTTCGGCCAATCGTGCAGCTGTATACTTGGTCTTCACAGGGACAAAATGAGCTGACTTGAGTAAGCGATCCACAATTACCCAAATTGAGTCATACCCGGACTGAGTACGTGGTAACCCAACTATGAAGTCCATTCCAATTTCTTCCCACTTCCATTGTGGAATCTTCAACGGTTGCAATAATCCGGCTGGCCTTTGATGTTCCGCCTTGACTCGTTGGCACACATCACACAGTGCTACGTATTCAGCTATGTCATTTTTCATGCTGGCCCACCAATAGCATGTCTTCAAGTCCTTGTACATCTTTGTACAACTGGGATGAATTGAGTACGGCAAGTCATGTGCCTCCCTTAATATTATCTCCCGAATATGCTTCACATTAGGCACAACGATTCTCTTTCCAAGCCATAAGGTACCATGTTCGTCCTCATCAAATCTGAATTCTCTCCCTTCCTCAGTCCTTTCCTTGATTTCCTTGATCTCTTCATCCGTGGTTTGTGCTTCTCGAATTTCTTGCTCCAAGGTTGGGTTTAACTCCATCATCTCCATCTCATTTACAAACCCGAGGTTCAACCGTTCAAACTCCTTACATAACTCGAATGGTAACTCTCGAACGTGAGTTGATGACTTACTCCTTTTCGGCTCAAAGCATCGGCCACTACATTGGCCTTTCCCGGATGATAGTTGATCCCCAAATCATAATCTTTGATGATCTCCAACCATCTACGTTGCCTCAAGTTCAGATCCGTTTGTGTGAAAATATACTTCAAACTCTTATGATCCATATAAACTTCACACCTATGTCCAAGGATATAGTGTCTCCAAATCTTCAATGCGTGTACCACGGCTGCGAGTTCCAAATCGTGTGTAGGATAATTCAACTCATGTTTCTTTAGTTGCCTCGATGCATAAGCTACCACTTGGCCTTCTTGCATGAGCACACATCCTAATCCTTGTCTTGATGCATCACAATATATATCAAAACTCTTGCTCACATCCGGTAATACTAACACCAGCGTGGTTGTCAACCTTTTCTTTAACTCCTCAAAGCTATTCTGACAAGCTTCAGTCCATTGGAACGCCTTTCCCTTCATTAGCAACTCCGTCATAGGCTTGGCTATCTTGGAAAAGTCCTTGATGAATTGACGGTAATATCCAGCCATTCCAAGAAAACTCCTTATTTCCTTGACGTTTTGCGGTGGTTCCCACTTCAACATGTCTCTCACTTTTCCGGGGTCAACCGATACTCCTCCTCCTGAGATTATATGACCCAAAAATGGCACCTCTTTCAACCAAAACTGGCACTTGCTGAACTTGGCATACAATTGATGCTCCCTCAATTTATGCAGCGTAAGCCTCAAGTGTTCCTCATGTTCCTTCTCATCCTTCGAGTAGATCATAATGTCATCAATAAACACCACAACGAACTTGTCCAAGTACTCCATGAAGACTTTATTCATGAGGTACATAAAGTAGGCAGGCGCATTTGTCAATCCAAAAGACATCACAGTGTACTCATAAGATCCATACCGTGTCCTGAAAGCTGTCTTGGGTATGTCCGATGGTCTAATCTTCATTTGAAAGTATCCTGACCTCAAATCAATCTTGGAAAACACACATGCACCTTTCATCTGATCAAACAAATCCTCTATACAGGGCAAGGTGTACTTGTTCTTGATGGTCACCTCGTTGAGAGCTCGGTAATCCACACACATCCTTTGTGTTCCATCCTTCTTGTCCACAAATAGAACGGGCACTCCCAAAGGTGAAGAACTAGGGCGAACAAAACCTTTCTCTAGTTGTTCTTGAATCTGCTTCTTGAGCTCCGCTAATTCCATAGGAGGCATCCTATACGGCCTCTTAGCTATAGGTGCAGTTCCAGGGATTAAATCAATAACAAACTCAATGTCTCGATCGGGTGGCATACCCGGCAACTCATCTGGAAACACATCCAAAAATTCACACACTACCGGAATCTCCTCAATTGCGGCACCGTCCACGTGATTCAGCTCCAATTGCTTCGGTGCGGTCTGAGATGCTTCAAATTCTACGGTGATTCCTTCTTCATTGGTCAACTTCACCGTCTTCGTGGCACACTCAATAACTCCATTATGCTTCCTCAACCAGTTCATACCAAGTATAATATCCAATCCTTGAGAATCCAAAACAATGAGGTTGGCAGAGAAGTCTACCCCCCTTATTCTAAGGCTTACTTTTGAACATACTAGTAAACTTCATATGAGAGATAGGCAAACTATACTTGGCAACATACTTCGATGCAATGAATGAATGCGATGCTCCAGAATCAAATAACATAGTTGCGGGGTTGGAGTTGGCGAGAAACATACCAATGACCATGTCATCCGCTTGTTGAGCATCCTCCGTAGAGACATGGTTCACGTTGCCACGAGCAAACTTCTGCTGTCCATGGTCTCCTTGTGGTTGTCCTCCATTGGGTCTTGGGTTTTGCCTCGGCGCATTGCTTCCTTGACCACGGCCTGACTTAGGACATTGATGCGCAAAGTGTCCAGCTTCTCCACAAGTATAACACTTCTTAACCCCACCAGAATTATTGGGACGAGCTTGGTTTTGAATATTGGCTCCAGGAAAATCAGCACGAGGTGCATAAGGCATTGCTTGCATGACAGGGTGCTGCTGCACAAACTGAGTTGGGCGTGGTGCATGACCAGGGCGCTGAGCAGGAATAGAGGAGCTGTAATAGGGTGCATTGGGTGGTGCAAGGCGAGGGCGCACATTACTTCCTTGTTGCTGTCCTTGATATGGCATCTTCCTCTTGATTTCTTGCTCCATCTCACGGATCTTGTTCTCAACCACAATTGCTTTGTCCACAAGCTTCTGAAAATTGGCATAATCGCAGTTGAGTAGTTGCACTTGGATCTCATTGTTCAATCCTCTCATGAAAAAATACTGTTTCCGGCTGTCCTGACTAACATCCTCAGGCGCATACCTTGAGAGTTGAGTGAACTTGTTGAGATATTCACTCACGCTTGATCTTCCTTGCCTTAAGTTCTCGAATTCTTTCCTCTTCAAGATCATAACACCTTCCGGCACATAATGAGAACGGAAGTTCTCCTTGAATTCCGCCCAAGTGATCCTCTCTTGATTCTCATGAGCATTGCAATAAGCATCCCACCAATCTGCAGCTGCTCCAACGAGTTGATGAGAAGCAAATAGGACCTTCTCTCGATCACTGCATTGGACAATAGCAAGTTTCTTCTCCACGGACTTGAGCCAATCATCAGCATCCATAGGGTCGGCAGCTTGAGCAAAGGTTGACGGTCTAGTCCTCATAAACTATCCCAATCGGTTATGAGGAGGCGGGGGTGGCGGTGGAGGCATGTGGGGTTGATTGTTGATATTGCCAGCCTGCAGCTGTCCCATAGTTTGTATCACGGTCTGCATGAGCTGGTTTTGCATAGCTAGTAGCTGCTCGATATTGATGGCTCCATGAGCAGGTCCTTGTCCAATACTGTTCTGAGGTACTCCATGGTTCTCCTCCTCGTCATTGACATCCCTCTGATTGCGAGTCCTCACCATCTGAAGAAGAGCAATAGGTAAGAATTTAGAAACGTCCCCAACTATATGCATCAAGGGATATGAAGCTAACCAACTAGCTATACTATCCTAGGTGGACATGGCAATGCTAAAGCATCCCAATATCCTCTATTAAGCACACAAGCAAACAATATATATATATATATATATATATTCCTGAGTGCTCCTATGTGCTCTAAAGTGTCCATTCTATCTAGGCTGCATCCTACGGTCAACCTGTGGCTCTGATACCAATCTGTGATGCCCGGTTCCGAAAACTGAACCAAGCTAACGCATATGTGTGCCCAGGATGTTCAACACACATACACGAGTGATTCACAAATGATAACCAGATAATTACCACAGCTCAAATTATTAAATAAGTACTCTTATTACATAATTCATTATATCCTCGAATACAAGCTCTA
This sequence comes from Tuctoria greenei, assembly GCA_036927565.1. Lineage (NCBI taxonomy): Eukaryota > Viridiplantae > Streptophyta > Magnoliopsida > Poales > Poaceae > Tuctoria > Tuctoria greenei. The sequence continues at coordinate 188,311,177 of JAYESD010000006.1, forward strand.
ATGAATATTAATGACAAGTTCAACTAATGCAGCGGAAATAACTAATTAAGCAACTAAGCAAACTAAGCAAAAGGGATAGCGCAGCTCCATGCAACACCACAGGCAAAGCTGACGGTAGACACGGCCTAGAACTCCGCATTATCGTCATTAAACTCACAATTCTGACCTGCAACTGTTGGGGGGGATTACAAGAGTGAGTACATGTCGTACTCAGCAAGTGTGGAAAGTATGACATGTGGCTGATTCAAATGACGACAATAATAATGGCTAAGTGCTGAACAGTACAGTAAAACCATTTGAAAAAGCAATGTATCATATTTATGTGAAGTAAACCCATCATAAACCATGTAACCATCATAATACCAGTCCATAATTTACCATTGCCAACAACCATAATCAATGTCATAAACCATGATTCCATCCCATCACCATAACCATAACCATAACCATAACCATAACCATAATATCAACCATAACCATCCCAAATCCCAATTTCCCTCTAATCATGTAGGTCATCCAGGCGCTCATAACCGGGAGCACGGCTATCATGATAGTTTTAATACTCTGCAGAGTTTGTACCACTTTACCCACGTGTTTGTGATTTCATCACCCGTCGGCGACTAAAGAACCTCCCTTATGCCAATTACACTTCCTTTGGTGTATGGCCAAGAGATCACAAAATAGCCTTTACAAAGGGATTACTAGCCTATTTAGACCCCACTGAGGTTTCACCGGTGGCGATGCCTCCAACTGAGCACATCTTCAACCAAGGGCCCCCTCTTGAGCCATTCGGATCCCAGGGTAGTCCCACCAATCATCAACAAACCCAATCCGACTACCCCTTCCCCGAGCATCCACAATGGTCCAAACAGCACTAGCAAAGCCCTAATTAATCAGCTACGCCGCACCCATACTTGGCCTCGTGGTGGCACTGTAGTCCTGACTTATTCTCGCATGAATCAGTCCTTAGATCTAAAGCAAGCAAACCACCATAAAATCCAACCCATCCACATACCAGGCTTGCTTAGATCACCCATCGTATTGACCAGTTCACATTAACCAGAATATCATTGATGCATAATTAAATGTGTAGTGTTGTTTGTCATCCCAATTAATTAAGCGAAGCAAAAAGGTGAAAACTCTCCCCGACTTTTTACCATGTATTCCAGGTGACAAGGGTGCTTTAACAGTTCTAGTAAACTTCCTACCATAGGATTCCCATCAAATTGACACAGCATGCAGTTTTGCAAACAAAACATTTATTTTAAAACAGGATCAATATGCTTCAAGGACTCTTGCCTTGCTCCGGCGGATGGGGTTTCTCAAGCGCTTCGAAATCTTGGTTCTGGAAATCCTCGTACACGATCTCTTGAGCACTTCCCTCTACTCGAGATCACACATACAAGAAAATACGTACAAATCAACATGATGCACACACATTAATCAACATGCGATGATATGCATGCATGCAAAGTTTAATTATTAATTAACTATGGTTGTTTATTAATTAGATGCAACTAGTTCATACGTGTTCATATGCGTTTACGGGGGTTTTAGCGGGAATCAATGCTGCTGAAATTAAAAAGATGACACAACTACGATCAAATTACGCCTATTAGGTTAAATATGATCGCTAAAATTCGCATCGGGAACATGGCCTACCGTAGATGCGATGGCTTCGATGATCGCGGGATGGGGACAATGCGTAGACGAAGTAGATGCGCAGGGTCCTCCGGCGGCATGACGACGGCGATGCGATGTCGACGACGATCTCCGGCGAACGGTAGGGCCCTCCTCTTTTTCTTCTTCTCCTTCCCCTCTTTTTCCTTGGCGGCGCAACTCTCTGGTGCCCTTTTTTTCCTGTACCGGCGGCGGGGCCTTTTCTTTTCTAGGCGGCGGCGTTTTCTGCTCTCGGGAAAAAAAAACCTACGGAGCTCGCGTCCTTTATATAAGCGGTGGGACGCGGCATCAGGAGCCGAGTCGGTCACGGGTCGCGTCGATCGCGGGAGTCAACCGGGAGTCGGGCACCGGGCGTACGCGAGCGGGACCCAGCGGCGCGCGGTTCGGCGCGGGCGCTGCGCGCGTCGGGTGGGCGGCGGGCACGGGAGTGCGGTACGGCGGGGTCAGCGGGGTGGGGTCCAGCGGCGGGGCCCGGGCGAGCGCGCAGGCGCTGCAGGATTCGGCGCGGGAGGCCGGGGCGTCGGGAGCAGGGCCCAGGCACACGTGGGCCGGTCGGCGCGCGGGGACGCGTGCGGGATCGCTTCGGGGTCGGCGCGGTCCGGGTGGGGTGGGGCCCGTGCGGTGCGAGGGAGGCGGGAGCGGGGCGTGGGATTCGGCGGGGTGGGCGGGAGCCGGGAATCGGGGCGTGGGATTCGGGCGCGTCGGTGCGGCCGGTTGCGCGGGAGGGCGGGGATCGCGGGGCCCAGGGTGCGTGGCGGGAGCGCGTGGCTGGCTGGGCCGGTACGGCCTAGCCGACGGTTAGTTTTTTTTTCTTCTTCTTTTTTTATATATTTTTATTATTATAATATATTTTATTATTTATATTTTATTTATTTTATTTATCTTATTCATTTTATTTATTTATTATTTTATATATATATATATTTATTATAATTTATTTATATATATTTCTTTTTATCTATTATTATTATTTTATATTTATTCCCTAATACATGTTTTAGGCTATAATTATTATTTTCTATTTCTTCTTTTGCTACATACATTTGTATATATATGCTCCATCTTTTATGTTTTATTATTTTTCTTTTATCCTACTAATGTTTAATGCATGATCATGTATGCAATGCATGATGCGAAAATTTAGGGTGTTACAGTTGGGCTCTTTGTTCGGTGCTGGGTGGATCACCTCTGGATTTCCATGTTCAACAACTACAAGAGCATTCATTTCACTTCTTGGTGGCCAACAAACAAGTGGGGCTGCTGATCAATGCCAGGAGGAGGATCATGACATCAACCTTTGATGTGTACATCCAACTTTGGCGCACGGGAGGGCCAGACTGGATCTCTGAGTACAGGAAGTGGGAGCAGGAACAGAGGGAAAGCTGGACAATGGTTTCAAGAAAGAAGTCAGTAAACAGGAGGGTTTTCTTCGCCTCCCCAATCCGGCAACGTTCTCCTGCAAAAAATGAAACCCCAACGGTAAAAGGGTTGTGGCTCGGAAAAAATTTTGGCGATCTTCATCAAGCTCCAAGAAGTGATGTCGGACTCTGCTTTCTGGCTAATCGGAAGCTCGTTGGAGCTAATCGACCGGCCACAGTGAAGGGAGGTACGTGGCACAACAATCAATACAACTTTTTGAATTCTCGGGTGGACAATGGGAAGTCTGGTCCCACGCCATTCATGCCTCACTGGCCTTCGACGCCATGGAGAGTGAACAATCTGACGCATGCCCCTGATGCGACCGCGCTGAGCAGTAGCAACCCTATACTTAGCCCTACTACAAGGGAGGTCGGCGAGTGTTCCTGTCCGAAGGGGGGTAGAGCCCTTCCAGTCTCAGTCTCGTAGACCCACAGTTTGTAGCGATAGGTTGCAGGTGGTGACATCCCTATCCGTCCTTTGTAATCCCCCAGGTTCGGCTACGGCGTAGGCTCGTGGCACGAATTGTCCTGATATTCTCAGGGGTAAATCCATGCCCGATATATTGGACTGCTAAGCCCTAGTACTCGTAGTTAGCATAGCCATATGTACACTAGATGACTATGTATAATACTGAAAGTGCGTCTAGGCTTGTGGGTTTTGGTTGATTTATGACAAACAAATGAGATCCTAACAAAATTGTTAAGATGAGCGCAGGTTTTAAGGAAATTAGGAAGAAAGCGCAAAAAGGAAGGAGAATGAGGATCTAATAGGAAAAGAGCTCAAGAGATGGAAAGATTAGATTATTTTGTATGGAGTGTGTTGGAGAAACACACCCCAAGAGCTCAAGTGAAAGAAATTACACTCACTGCACAAAATTCAGCATGTGCGGACTAGTCTGATATTCACCCGACTAGTCCGATATCTCTCTGACTAGAAACAGACAAGTCTCCACAGTGTGGACTTGTCCGCAGCACTCAACTTTACACAGCACTAGACTAGGCCGATATCAACCGGACTAGTCCGATAATCCTCTGTCTAAAATTGGACAAGTCCTTCATGTCCGGACTTGTCCTTAGGCCTACAATTTTTCACTACACCGGACAAGTCTGATATCCACTGGACTAGTCCAAAAACTCTCTGGCTAAAATCGGACAAGTCTCTCCAAGTGCGGACTTGTCCTTAGTCCTACGCATTGTTCACCACACCAGACTAGTCCTATATCCATCGAACTAGTCCGAAAAGTTTATGTACCAGATCGGACTAGTCCACACAATAACGGACTAGTCTGGTATCTCTCAACACTTAGGGTTTTCTCACACACACACACACACCGGACTAATCTGGTGTCCACCACGGACTAGTCCGAACATCGCAAACCCTAAGGGTAACTTTTGGAAACCCTAGTATAAATAGAGGTGTATGATGAGGACATCACAACAGCGGAGATGCACATTGAACTGCAAGGACCAATCACAAGAGCATGAGCACGGTTATTAAATCAGTAGGTGAATTCGTTCCTAACTTCTTTTGCATGTGAGTTTGAGAATAGATTGCATGTGATGATTTAATTGTAACTAGAAATAATGGAGAAGATCAAAAAGTGAAGGAAAGAGGCCTTGGGAGCATGGAGAACCAGATGGGACGTCCACAAGTTGATGGAAACAGTTTACAACTCGGGCTCGAGTTCAACTCGGAGTCCAGGAGCAGTCCACCTTAAAAGGGACGCCCAGGAGGCATACGGACTCCGTTTTTGACGTTCTACATATGCGCGGAAAGATGATAAGATAAACTTTTCAATGGTTCTGATCCCACCTCAATATTTCACAGGAGTCGTGGGGAATCGTCGAAACAAGTCGAGTCCAGATTTCTGTCCGTTGCTGTGCCACCGAATCGGGCCTTTGGGCCTTGTATCCCGTAAGAGTCCATTAGGGACGCGTCTAATCGTGTTTTGGTCGAACCCTAGCCTATAAATACTGCAGCCGCCGGTCATATTCGGTGGGTTTTGCTTAGATCAATAATATCGCCGTTCTACGGTTTGTGAGACCCCAACTTCGCGATTTTCCGGTTGTGTCTTCGACGTTCTTGCTTGTGTTCTTGGTTGCACTTGCAGGGATTAGCCTTCTTGGCGAGGTCAAGCGTGTGCAGCACGGTTGATAACCAACGGAGCGGTGGTGTAGTTATTGCAGGGGTACTCGAACCACTCGAGTGTCGTGGATCATCAACGTCGAGTTCTCCACCCCAATCGACATACCTTTCGGAAGATCGGGCCTAAACCTTACTCATCAATTGGTATCAGATTTCCAGGTTGCCCATGAGGTATCTTTGTTTTCCTTCCATTAGATTGATTTTGTTTCGTACCTAGAGTCCACAGAAAAGCCACAAAAAAATTAGATCATTTTTACCGCTTCCCAGACTATAGTGCCTGCAGTTTTGTTTTTCAGTTTGCATTGTTGAGTTTGCATTCATGTGGTCGAGTCTTGTTGCTGGTTTAGCTTTGTGTTTTGGTTCTAGTTATCGTGTTTCGTCCTTGTTTTCTTGCTATTCGACCCCTATTCCACAATCCCTAAATAACAAACCGATCCACCACGTTCATCGGTTTGCCCTAGCTAGCCGCCTTGCGTGAACTCCTGCATCGCCAGCCCTAAATTAGGTGACAAACTTTTGTGCCATTCATCCTTGAATCATCACACACCACCCCATTATTTTCTGTGCAAATTCTAGATCATTTTCATATCCGATTGCAAGTTCTATTCTCAAACCGAGTTGGAATCAACATAAAAAAAACGTAACTCGAACAGCCTACCTTAAAACGGCCATAACTTTCGCATACGAACTCGAAATTGGGCGGTTTTTTTTCAAATTCATTTACACGAAATTCAGCCATGTAAATGAAATTCAGTTACCTGACCCGAATTTCCATTTATACAAGTGACCGAAACTAACCATTGCTCTTTAACCTATTGAAGAGGCTCGTATGAGTAATGTCTCTAGCGGGGTTACAAGGAGCCATTCACATAGAGCAGCCATGGAGATGCCATCGCGATTCCCTCTCACCTATGAGTACTAAGAAGAAGTGGATCCAATGGGTGATTGTTGACGGTCCTTAATTGCCAAATCTGAACTTCAATTCCCTGCATAAAAGCTATGGATTGGACAACCAACATAGTCGTAGGAGTTATTTACTAACTATCTCCACAAGTGTTGGTGCAATTGTGTATGTAGGTGAATTATGCCCATAATTAGAGGTTTACAGGGACCAATACAAGAAATACACCTTTCAACCAATCAGGCGCAAGCACGAGATTCTTGGGCCCACATGGAGGAGAAAACCAACTAAAAATGAGGTGAATCACCCATACCCATGATGGGGCCCCACAAAACAGCCTCCCGGAAGAAAAACACCGCATCTGGGGCCACCAGAAAGTCGGCCGAAATGCTAGTTCCACTGACTAGGTAAACCCGCCAAACGCGGTCAACCGCCACATGTTGGCTCCTCACAGCGTGGAGATCACGATGGCGACTGATTCCCTTGCTTTTTCTGGTGCCAAACTGACCTTTGGAGGGTATAACTAGGGGGTAGGGGCTCCCTCACTCCACACAGTAAAAGCTTGAGACTAGTACTCCACTCCAAAGGCATAGCGCTGCCTAAGTGCTTAGAAAATAGGAAGAGAGTGAGAAAGTGGAGGAGGAGGAGGCTCTGGCTTGTCAGGCTTCTTCCACTTAAGGATAGGGTTCAGGCTTGTCGAACCCTCTCAACCTTTGTACCTCAACAGTTCTTCGCATCTCAAGTAAGGTACATGATTTACAATAGAGTTCATTTATTTAATTCAAGCTGCTATTGATCGACTTGCTTTGAATTAGAAACCCTTCTCTTAGGAAATCCACTTAGTGTCCTTGGGTGAACCAGTTAGAAGATTAGCACACACGTTCCTTGAATTCGATACACTTGGGAATACTCTTTAAGGGGAAGTGCTACAACAGTTTCTCCGTGCGCTTGCGGATTTCATCTGTGATGTACAAGCCGTCAACAAGCATTTCTATACAAAGGAATTAACTTGCTTGTTCATTCATTGCTCTATTCATTTAGAGGCCCTAGTCTTTGCGCGAGAGGTTACGGAAGTAATCAATAGCGTAGGAGTTTTGTCTAAGCTTGACGTTACCTTTGATTATCTCGTAGTCCATGAGTTGTAGAGGTAGGAGATAGGTGGTGACAGCCCTATCCGTCCGTTGTAATCCTCCACGTTTGGCTACTATGTAGGCTCTTGGCGGGAGTCGCCTGGCACACCAGGGTAAGCCCGTTCCTATACAAGCAGCTATTGGTCGACTTGCCTTAAATTAGAAACTTTTCTCTAAAGATATCCACTCTACCCCTTGCCTACCACCAAGCTTTGTCTCCTTGGGTGAACTAGTTAGAAGATTAGCACACACGTTCCTTGGATTCAATACCCTTGGAATACTTTTAAGGGGAAGTGCTACAACAGTTTCTCCATGCAGCAGCCCTATTACCAATTTATGGCTCGCTCCCGCTCCTACTTCACTGCACACCGCGCCACCGCCTCCTTCACCGCCAACCCTTGCTCGCTGCCATGGCCGCGCTGGTAATGTCTAGCACCGCCGTGGTTTGGTCGTCTCGCTCAACATCGGCGATGATAGACCCTTGCCAGTCAGGGATGATTGGGATCTTCGCCCCGGCAAGATATTTCAAGCGGAGGTCCACCACAAGTTTCACTCCACGGCTCATCATCTGGGTTCCTCACCCAAGGGCTCTTCTTCATGATCGCAGCCTTTCGAAGGTACACATTTTGTCTCTCGGAGAGTGCAATTGGTTGGGCTCTTTGTTCGGTGCTGGGTGGATCACCTCTGGATTTCCATGTTCAAAAACTACAAGAGTGTTCGTTTCGCTTCTCGGTGGCCAGCAAACAAGTGGTGCTGCTGATCAATGCTAGAAGGAGGATCATGACATCAACCTTTGATGTGTACTTCCACCTTTGGCGCACGGGAGGGCCAGACTGGATCTCCGAGTACAGGAAGTGGGAGCAGGAACAGAGGGAAAGCTGGACAACGGTTTCAAGAAAGAAGTCAGTAAACAGGAGGGTTTCCTTTGCCTCCCATATCCGGCAACGTTCTCCTACGAAAAAGGCAACCCCAACGGTAAAAGGGTTGTGGCTCGGAAAATTTTTCTGTGATCTTCATCAAGCTCCAAGAAGTGCCGCCGGACTCTGCTTTCCGGCTAATCGAAAGCTCGTCGGAGCTAATCGACCGGCCACCGCGAAGGGAGGTACGTGGCACAACAATCAATACAACTTTTTGAATTCTTGAGTGGACAATGGGAAGTCTGGTCCCACGCCATTCATGCCTCACTGGCCTCCGACGCCATGGAGCGTGAACAATCTGGCGCATGCCCCTGATGCGATCGCGCTGAGCAGTAGCAACCCTAGACTTAGCCCTACTACGACGGAGGTCGGCGAGTGTTCTCGTCCGAAGGGGGGTAGAGCCCTTCCAGTCTCAGTCTCGTAGACCCACAGTTTGTAGCGATACTTTGCAGGTGGTGACAGTCTATCCGTCCTTTGTAATCCCCCATGTTCGGCTACGGCGTAGGCTAGTGGCATGAATTGTTCTGATATTCTCAGGGGTAAATCCATGCCCGATATATTGGACCGCTAAGCCCTAGTACTCATAGTTAGCATAGCCATATGTACACTAGTTGACTATGTATATGACTGAAAGTGCGTCTAGGCTTGTGGGTTTTGGTTGATTTATGACAAACAAATGAGATCCTAACAAAATTGTTAAGATGAGGGCATGTTTTAAGGAAATTAGGAAGAAAGCGCAAAAAGGAAGGATAATGAGGATATAAAGGGAAAAGAGCTCAAGAGATGGAAAGATTAGATTATTTTGTATGGAGTTTGTTGGAGAAACACACCCCAAGAGCTCAAGTGAAAGAAATTACACCCACTGCACAAAATTCAGCATGTGCGGACTAGTCCGATATTCACCGGACTAGTCCAATATCTCTCTGACTAGAAATGGACAAGTCTCCACAGTGTGGACTTGTCCGCAGCACTCCACTTTACACAGCACTGGACTACGCCGATATCAACCGGACTAGTCCAATAATCCTCTGACTAAAATTGGACAAGTCCTTCAAGTCCGGACTTGTCCTTAGGCCTACAATTTTTCACTACACCGGACAAGTCCAATATCCACCGGACTAGTCCAAAAACTCTCTGGCTAAAATCGGACAAGTCTCTCCAAGTGCGGACTTGTCCTTAGTCCTACGCGTTGTTCACCACACAAGACTAGTCCGATATCCATCAAACTAGTCCGAAAAGTTTATGTACCAGATCGGACTAGTCCACACAATAACGGACTAGTCTGGTATCTCTCAACACTTAGGGTTTTCTCACACACACGCACAGCAGACTAGTCTGGTGTCCACCACGGACTAGTTCGAACATCGCAAACCCTAAGGGTAACTTTTGGAAACCCTAGTATAAATAGAGGTGTATGATGAGGAAATCACAACAGCGGAGACGCACATTGAACTGCACGGACCAATCACAAGAGCACGAGCACGATTATTAAATCAGGAGGTGAATTCGTTCCTAACTTCTTTTGCATTTGAGTTTGAGAATAGATTGCTATGTGATGATTTAATTGTTATTAGGAATAATGGAGAAGATTAACAAGTGAAGGAAAGAGGCCTTGGGAGCATGGAGAACCAGTCGGGACGTCCACAAGTTGATGGAAACAGTTTACAACTCGGACTCGAGTTCAACTCGGAGTCCAGGAGCAGTCCACCTTAAAACGGACGCCCAGGAGGCATACGGACTCCATTTTAGACGTTCTACATATGCACGGAAAGAGTAGAATATAAACTTTCCAATGGTTCTTGTCCCACTTCAATTCCACTGGAGTCATTGGGAATCGTTGAAACAAGTCCAGTCCAGATTTATGTCTGTTGTTGCGTCACCGAATTGGGCCTTTGGGACTTGTATCCCGTAAGAGTCCATTAGGGATGCGTCTAATCGTGTTTTGGTCGAACCCTAGCCTATAAATACTGCAGCCGCCGGTCATATTCGGTGGGTTTTGGTTAGATCAATAATATCACCATTCTACGGTTTGTGAGACCCCAACTTCGCGATTTTCTGATCATGTCTTTGACGTTCTTGCTCGTGTTCTCGGTTGCACTTGCAGGGATTAGCCTTCATGGCGAGTTCAAGCGTGTGCAGCACGTTTGATAACCAACGGAGCTGTGGTGTAGTGATTATAGGGGTACTCGAATCGCTCGAGTGCCGCAGATCATCAACGTCGAGTTGTCCACCCCAACCGACAAACCTTTCGGAAGATCGGGCCTAAACCTTACTCATCAGTGTACGGCCATACAACCAACTCTCTCGACTCCCTGCGCCGTCACACCTTCCAAGAGCCCAAAATTAACATCTCTCCACACATTCTAACCCTAAAAAGATCAAATCTTTTAGGATTAGCAATTGATCAAAGGAGAGACTTGTTCTACACATCTTGAGCCCTTGGGTTTGATCTCTCGCACACTCTAATTGTTTTATTGTATATCTTTTGAGTGTGTTTGGTGGAGTTTGTTCTTGTAATCTTTGGGGAGCCCTCAACTTGTGAGAAGGCCCCTTGAATGAGTTATTTGCCCCTTCGTGGTTAGTGGAAGAGAACCGACCTCCGTGGAGATTCAATGAGGCAAGGGTTGGTGAAGACCCGGTTCTCCGTGGACTCCTCAACGGGGATGTAAATTCCTTTGTGGAATTGAACCTCGGGATAAATCTTTTCCACAAGTGTTCTTATTTACTTTTCATCATAATCTAGGTTTTGCTTAGTATTGTAAGATTCACCATGAAACATTGTGTCATACTTGATCATTGCAATATATTGGTTCATTGGCTTAATACACTTTACTTGTAATCTAATTTCCGCTGCATAGTTTGCTAGACATAGAATTGTCATTTTACTTTGATCTTTTAGTCCGCGCACACTTTACTAGTCCGGTATGGTGCGTACTAGTCCGGCCTCCCAGTATTTGATCCATCTGTTAAGTGTTTCAGGGTCTGACAAAAGTTCAAAAAGCTTATTCACCCCCCCCCTCTAGGCTACATTCAATTGGTATCAGACCCAAACTATTTAAAAGAGACTCACCGCTCGAAGAGACGATGTCAGACAAAAAGGATGTACACAACAACTCCAACAAAAAAAGGGTGATGATGAAAAGACCCAAAAGCTAGAGAAGCTCCTCGACGCCATTCAAGACTGTGAGGTCGATGATGAGGAGATGCTCCAACTCAAGGCTCTTCTGCGGAAGATGGCACTATCTGCAAAATGAGAGAAGAAGACTCAAGATGAGAAGATGAAGGGGAGTAGTCACACTGACTACTCCTGATATTCTTTTAACTATGAATGTTTCAATTCTAATAATTGTCATTACTTCTCAATTCCTTTAGGCAAAGCACCTTACTTTGATGGCAATGACTACTCAATGTGGAGACAAAACATGAAAATGCACCTTATATCTCTTAACCCAAGTCTTTGGCATATAGTGTGTACAGGGATAGATATCCTGGATGATGATGAAGAGCTAACTCCAAGCCAAGAACAAGCCATTCATCAGAATGCTCAAGCTGTAGCTGTGATCACTTCATCACTGAGCCGAGACAAGTTCACTAAGTTGGATGGACTCGGAAATTTCCAAAGAGATATGGGACACTCTACAAACTGCACATGAAGGTGATCATCATGTACGCAAAGCCAAGATTGAGATGATTGAAGGTGAATTGGAAGATTCGCTATAGAAGAAGATGAATCACCACAAGATATGTACAATCGTTTGAATTCTCTAGTCAACAAAGTCTCACCATATGGCAGCAAGAAGTGGAATGATCATGAAGTCATGAATTTGATTCTTAGAGCATTCATGCCTCACAATGTGACTCTTTGCTCTCTGATTAGAGAAAGCCTCAGGTATCGGAAAATGACCCCTGACGAACTTCTTGGCAAGATTATCAACTTTAAAATGATGGAGAAGCAAGCCAAGCATGTCAAGGAAATTGTCTATCTTACCTCGGCAAAGAAGAAAGGAGTTGCTTTCAAGTCAACTTGTAAACCCGTATCAAAAGAAGCTCGAGAAGCTCGTGAAGAAGACGACAGCAATGATGAAAGCAGTGATGTCATGAAGAAGACATGATCTTGTTCATGAAGAAGTTCAAGAAAATGATGAGAAGAAGAAATGGTGGTAGCTCAAATGAAGGAAGACATAGGGACAAACCAAGATAAAAAATGAGGCGTGCATGCTATAACTGTGGAGAGTAGACCATTTCATAGTAGATTGTCCACATGAAGAAAATAAGAGGAAGACTAAAGACAACAAGCCTCAACCAAAGAAAATGTTCATGAAAAAGAAGCAATATGGCCAAGCACACTTAGGGAAGGAGTGGGACTCCAATGATGAGTCCTCATCTGAAGAAGAAGAGGATATGACCACCATAGCAATCAAGAAGCCTACCGAGAAATCCAGCCTCTTCCCAACCATCGGCGCAAGGAAGGACACCGACCACACGTGTCTAATGGCCAAGGAAGGAAAAAAGAAAAGTCAGAACTGAATCTCCCCCCTCACTTTCTTTTACTAATGACATTGATAATTCTAGTGATGATGAAGATATGTTTAGTGGTTTAGATAAGAAAACTTCTTCTAAGATGAAATTTCTAATGCATAAGCTTGTTGATAAGGAGGAGCTAGTTGATCGCCAAGAAGATATGATCATCGTCCAAAAGAAGGAATATCTTAAGATTGAAAAGCTCCTTGAGCTTGAAAAGTAGCGAAGTAAATCACTGGAACCTGAGTTAGCTTCAAGCAAGGAAGCTTGTTTGAAGCTAAAAGACTCAAACGTGGCTATCAAGGATGAACTTGCTAACTTAACCAAAGTTAACAAGATCCTTGAGACACAAGTTGAGTCACACAAGCAAAGTGGTTCTTAATCGTCTTCAAGCTCACCTTCCCAACATATAAAATCCGAAACTGTTATTGCTTGTACATGTGCTAAAAACAACACCAACTTGAAAGAAAAGTCCAACTTGACAAAAGACAAGCGTCCCTCCCAAAGTGGCATATTTGACAAGGAGAATGTCAAGTATGCACACAGTGCATACTCGGTCAAAAGATCTCGTAATGTTAAATATGGCATTGGGTATTCTTATGGTGAAAAGCAAAACGCTAGAAGCCACAAGAATAACAAGGAACACATTGCTTTTGTCAAGGGAAACTCTTCTCAAGTTGAAAAAAAAATAACCTTGATAAAATGAACATTGTTAACTCATATGAACAATGACTTTTATTTAGAACATTTTATGCTTCAGATGTACTTATGAAAACTGCTTATGGAAAAAATTATGCGAAATATGTTGGGCCACGCCATGAGAACACCAAGTCTCGTGTGTGGGTGCCCAAATCACTTGTGACTAACCTCAAAGCACCCAACCAAGCTTGGGTACCTAAGACCAAGGCATAATTTTTCTTTTGCAGGCCAATTCATCCGGTGGAGCAAAATGGGTGCTAGATAGTGGATGGATTGTTGACGGATCCTAAGGTATACTAACAATTCATCCCCGACAACAGCACCAGAAATTCTTGTTGGTATTTCTTACGCACCATTAACTAAACATATCCAACAGATATGTCAGAAATGCTTGTTAATGGTTCTATTGGATCACAGAGTGAATTCCGCAAGCGCACAGAGGTATCATTGTAGCATTTCCCCTTAAGAGTATTCCCAAGGGTGTCATTTATTTGATCCCAAAGGAAGGCGGGGTAGAGATATAACAATCATCATGTGGAAAGGGTAGAAAAGTCTAGATAAGAATCTAGTAAGGATGGATAAAATAATAGTGGAGGTAGTGTGACACACACAAAAGCTTTCAAGTCTAAGGGGGATAAGAGGATCCTAGAGGTTAGTTAAGGTTGAGAGTTATGGAGGTACTCCTACTATGCTCTATTGTACATATACATAGTCGTCTAAACTAATTATCCATAAGCTAGATCAATAGTGAATACTTATGCTATGTGGTTCAACACATCGGGCACGGGCTTACCCCTAGCAATACGAGGGCGACTCTCGCCAAGAGCCTGCGTCATAGCCGAACGTGGAGGATTACAAAGGACAGATAGGGCTGTCACCACCTACTGCCTACCTCTTCAATCCGTGGGTCTACGAGACATCCAATGCTACTTAGCTATCCTAGCACCATGCTAGAATATTAATTAATTACCTTAAGAGCCTAGGCACAATCCATCCTAAGGCAATGAATTGAATCATCATTGAACCAATGTTGATACACAACATAATTATCCATACTAACCTAGTTATGTTATAATTAACTAGACTATAGGGGGGGGCTATAGGTTCTATGATAATGAGATATGTCCATGATGAAACAGTCATAGAAGCTATACCTTCCACATACATGGACTCCACAATCAAACCAGAAATGCTTTGCCCAAGTATATGTATAAGTAGAGACTAAAGATACTATCTTTATTATACATAAAGTCACAATTTCAAGAAAGAATACATGAGACATACCTTTCCCAGTGTAGGATTGGGAAGAGAGAGACTTCTTACTCCTTTCCCAATTTGGACTTGGGACTAGAGACTCTCCTCTCTACAACCTAACTCCTCTAAGACTATGGATGATAGTGTATACAATAGAGATGAAGCTCAAGTGGTGTGTGTTGAAGTGAGGGGTGGGGGTCCTATTTATACTAGTGTTGAGGTCGTTTCCCGCCACCAAAAGCGCGCGAATTAGTCACCATTGACTCCAGGAAGCCGGGAGGAGCCAACACGTGGAGGCTGACCGAGTTTGGTGCAGAGACCAGGTCGGCCGACCCCCTGGTTTGGCCGACCTGGTCATTGCAAGAATTCTCGTGTGCTTTCTCCAGGTGGCTGCCAGGTGGGTCCTATTAATGTATAAGGGTGATACACCGTTGGATCTCCTCGGATACTTCTGTTTGTGGGCCATTTGATCCATGGGATGCCACGTGTCGTCGCCTGATTGGCTGGGATGATATTTTATAGGATTGGTCCCTCTACATTTCCTCATTTCCTGCATAAAATGTTGCATACACATATTTCTCCGAGTCCAAGTGGAATTGGGTTAGATAGAAAGGTGATGTGTGCAAGAAATGATCAATCCTTCACATAATTGAGTTAAATTAATAGATGAAATTGGTATATAACAACCATCAACAAACTCCCCCAAGCTTATAATTTGCTCATCCCGAGCAAAGTCAAGACTTTAGGTTGATGATTAAGAGTTGCTACAATGTCTTATTTTCAAAAGTATCTAACGCACAACAAGATACTCTACCTAGTATTGCAGAAATTGACTATGATACTCTACCTTTCTTAAGTTATCATGGGGCTTATGCTTTTTCATATTCATGAGTAGTTGAAAGGTAGAATAGCAAATAGAGCAAACATAGCCTAGAAATCAAGTTCAACTTAAATCTTGGAGAATTCAATTTAGATATTAAGTGCCTCAATTTGATTCTCTCAGTCACTCCTTTGTGGATAGTGGAAATATTTCCTCACCAAAGCATTGTGCCTCTACTATTCCTACTCATTGAATATGGCTTGTATGTGGAGCTTGGTAAGGAAAGTAAGTAGGCATCACTACAGGAAACTGATCCATAGACGACGGCCAGAAACCATCGTCAAGAAGGACGAAACTGTCATCTATAAGTTATTGACGACGGTATATCCTTATAGACGACGGTTCCTGGCCGTCGACGACTAATAGTCGTCTATAAACTTATAGACGACGGTAACCATCGTCTATAATCTTGTTGACGACGGCCAGAACAGGCCGTCGTTTGTGGTTGGCCAGTGCCACGTGGCAAACCGGGAGGCTTATTGACGACGGTGCATTATCACCATCGTCTAAAAGGGCCTGCCACGTGGCTCCCCTACGGGACTTATAGACGACGGTCAGTTAAGACCGTCGTCTATAGATCCTGCCACGTGGCTCCCCCTGCGGGTCTCATAGACGACGGCTTGGTTGTACCGTCGTCTATTGCTTTATAGACGATGGTACTGTATAGAAAACCGTCGTCTATAAAGAATAGACGACGGTACTATATAGAAAACCGTCGTCTATAAAGCTCTTGTAGACGACGGTTTGGTCATACCGTCGTCTACAAGCCTTATAGAAGACGGTACTGTATAAAAACCGTCGTCTATAAGGTTAGCAATTTTTTTTAAAAAATAGAAAATGCTACCCGGCTCGATGGCCAGAATACAGAACATCACAAAACAGATATGTACACTCATCCACATCACAAAACATGCAGAACATAACAAATATCAAAGTCACTCATCCACATCAAACAAATGACACTATCGACACTACATATGACTACTACCCCGACCACTACCGGAGTGAGGAAGCTCCTCGTCGTGCCCTCCATGCGGTGCAACCTGCGGTGATGGTGTGCGAGCCTCCGTCCCCGATGTCTGTGATTTAAAAGTATGATTAGCCAAGTTAATAGTAATAAATACATATTGAACTAAGTTTTAGCAATTTTGACCAAGTTTCATCAATATCAACTAAGTTCAAGCAATTTTAACTAAGTTTGAGATAGTTTGAGCAAGTTTCATCAATATCAACTAAGTTTGAGTACTTTTCACTAAGTTTTAGCAAGTTTTAGCAATTTTGACCAAGTTTCATCAATATCAACTAAGTTCAAGCAATTTTAACTAAGTTTGAGATAGTTTGAGCACGTTTCATCAATATCAACTAAGTTTGAGTAGTTTTCACTAAGTTTGAGCAAGTTTTAGCAATATTGACCAAGTTTCATCAATAACAACTAAGTTTAAGCAATTTTAACTAATTTTAGCAATTTTGACCAAGTTTCATCAATATCAACTAAGTTTGACCAATTTTAGCTAAGTTTGAGCAAGTTAGAGCAAGTTCCATCAATATGAACTAAGTTTGAGCAATTTTCACTAAGTTTGAGTAAGTTTTATCAATTTTGACCAAGTTTTATCAATATCAATATCAATATGAACTAAGTATACTAGTTATGACTAAATTAAAATAGATGTGTACCTGGGCTCCTATCGGGAACTGCAACTGCGGTAGCTCCAACGGTGGCGGCGCCCAATGCGGAAAAACTGCTTGCTGTCCTGCCGCCACAGCCTGCAAAATACAGACCACATCAATTCACATAACATTTTTATATGACAAGTAATAAGTACAATAGTCAGAGTTCAGAATTTACCTGAAAGGCAGTTTGCCACTGTAGCATGAACGAGTTTTGATACTCGTCTCGAGCCCTCAACGCCGCTGCCTGCATCGCGTCCCTCGCCACGAGCGTCTCGTCCCTAAGTCTGAGAGCTGCCTGCATCCTCTGCAACTCCTCAGGGACGCTCTGTAGCTCTAGCTCCGCAGCTCTGCTGCTGCTGCTGGATCCACCCTGCTGCGATGAAGAGGCTCTCGAGGCAGAGCGCGCCTCCCTCGAGTACACCACCCAATCAAAGATACCCATCCTATATAATGCAGTAATATGATTATTTTTGTGTATCATTGAAAGTTCATGATAGTAAACAAAAAATAAGAAATATCACCGTCCATGAGGTTTACCACTGCCGCTTGCGTACGCAGCTTGACCGTCAATTTCCGCAGCATGCACATAATCAAAAGCATCTCCTCGCAGCTTCCACACCTCCCGTCCGTAGTTTACCTGGAAATGCAGAAAAATAACATCTTCAGAACTGTCACGAGAGAACGTAATTAACATAACAAATTAACTTACCACCGCATCTGTAGCTGCCTGAGAACACAACTGATCAGGCTGCGAGGGGTCATCTCCTGCATGACCCCTCTGCCACACCTCGATATGTGTCGGCTGCCGACCAAGCTCTACCTCCTATGGATACGTGTTAGTACAATGAAGATAATATAATTACTTCAATAAAATTCGAATAACACTTACCATCCGTTTAGCCTTACGGACGTATCCTTCCCCACCTAAGCGATGTTTCGATTCCTTCCCTCGACTGTCTCTACGGGTCTGGGACAAGTCTCGAAAGCCATCGGTCGCCCAACGAGCACACAAGGCAGCGTAGGCGTCTGGCCGAGCCTCAAGCCACGCTACGCTGACCTGTACATAATTTATTATTGGATTGAAAACATTTTGCACAATACAATAATGAATCAAAGTGGAATGAAAACATTTACCTCTAAGTACTGCTCCTCCGTCAGGTACTTGTCGGCCACATCCCTGAACTGTCCGGGCTCACCCTCGTCCAGATGCAACTTGAAGTACGCCTTGGTAGCTTGAATGCGAGCCGTCGAAAGCGACTGCGTCACAAGCTTCCTCGCGCAGTTATGCCAGACGAAGCGAGCATGTTCTAGTTGCGTGGCCTCGTCCTCCAAACGGTATAGTGCCTACAATATATTTGTATTAAACAAGTATTCTTAATCTATATAATACTACAAATGTATTACAAACATTTTCATTATACGTACCATGAAGTCGTGCCATACGGCCTCCTGATGGTTGCCGTGGGCAAGGTCCACGGCCCTAGCGTAGTCGTCCCAGGACGTAGCAGCTACCCCGTTCATCACACCGGGGTAGTGCAACCGAACTAGACGACCCAGGACACCGTTCACTTGCTGGTGGCATCCCCGACCAGTAAACGAACAGTCATACCAAGACCTGTTAATTGATTCTCAATTATTATTTATATAAGTCTAATAATATGTAAATTGAAATGTTAGAGATTTACTTACCTATCGCCAACCGGGCGAATAACAATCCGATCATCTGGGTTAGCTGGAGCCGGAGGAGGAGCCACGTAGTGACTCTGACGAGTCCGTCGCCTAGGAACCGGTACCTCGTCAGGAGCCGGCTCTGAATCGTGGTCCTGATCAGGCCCGGAAGGAGGCTCTGAAGTGGTCTCCAGCTCAGGCTCTGAAGCAGGCCCTGAAGTGGGCTCCGGAGGATCCCTAGTCTCCGAGTCCTCAGACGTGGAGGAAGCCTAACAATTTATAAGATTCAAACTATAGAATAAAGAATTACTTAAATAAATATTGTCATTAAATGTTCGTTACCTGTCGTGACCGCTGGACAGGAAGATGGCTCATCAACTGAGCCCGTCGAACGCCGGTAGACTGACTGCCCTTGAAAGCCGGGTCTGGCAGAGGACGAGAACCCTGAGTCTCGGAACTCCGTCATCTGCTCCCGCTGGACTGACTGCCCTCGACCTGGGCTGTGGGAGGCAGAAAGGTCCGTGCCGATCGTCGTCTGCTACTCAACGACATCCTATTCAAAGCAAAATTTGGTTATAAGTTTTATAGAAAGTTTAGAAAAATAAAGAAGAGATTAAAGAAACGTTACTTGATTTTAAAATTCATCAGTATCACGATTATGTAATCTACTCCGTAAACAAGACCATCTATCTCCCGTCGTGCTTGTTTGCCGTTTTCGTTTTCTCATCGCACGAGTCTCTAGATCTTCTACATCTCCAACTAAGTCATCGAGTCCTTCACCAGGCTCGACGACAAAATAATCTGGCAACTCTTCTTCTTGGTAAACAACGTCAACCTCATCTTCATGGTACCCGGCATTGTCTGGTGTATATAACCATTCATGAGGATTCACCTTGTGTACAACCCACCAAGCATTAAGCTTTTCGCATGGATAACGTAGATAATACACTTGTTCGACTTGGTGTGCAAGGACGAATGTGTCGTGACCTCGTAGTCGCTCCTTGTGTTTGACTTCTATCATGCCGTATTGGTTTTGTCGAATTCCATTGTTATGATCGAACCAATCGCAATCAAAGAAGACTACTTTGAGGACTTTATTCCCGGCAAAATTGAATTCAAGGATTTTTCTAATAATCCCATAGTAATTAGTTTCACGTCCCTGTGCATCAATGGCCCTCGTCACAACTCCGGTATTACATGTTGCCCTAAGAGGACGAAGTGCTTCAAATTGAGTTGAACAAAATTGAAATCCACTCACGTCGTATCGACCAAAGCTTTTAACTTTAATGGATCCATACGACAATTGTCGCAAATCTTCATGGACTTCGGTTTGTTTTTTGCATTGTCCAACAAATGACGTTAGCATACTTTCATGTCTCAAAACAACATGTAATTAGTAAGAGAGAACATTACATGATCTCGAAACCATGTTTGAAAGTTCGGCCCCCCATTTACTCCATAATGTCGCATCGATTGTATTTGCTTGCTCGTAGGTTGTTGCTTAGATTTCCAATATTGTAGATCGAACTCCCTATTAAAGAAAAAATTAGAATGATCAACATAGATGTATAACACTACACGTCAATTTCTATAGATTTTCGAACAAACACTTACTGGAAATAAGTGTCCATCCCGTCTGTGTTCGCGAACATATACAACAAAGCAGCTGTCTTTTCATCTGTTGAAGCACTGTAGCTCGCCTCACTACCTACAGTGGTGCCTCTCGTCTGAAAAATGTTGAGGTCGCTACAAGGGGGTTCTTCGTCCATATTGTAACACAATGTGGAAGCATTAACATTGTGTTCTTCTGCAAAATAGGCACTTGAAAAGTATCCTATCTCCTGCAGTGTAAATGCTTCAGCAATGCATCCTTCAACCCTTGCCCTATTGTGAACCATTGGTTTCAGATGTTTGAGTGCTCTTTCAATGTGGTACATCCATCGATACTGAACAGGACCACCAACCTTTGCTTCATACGGAAGATGGATTAGAAGATGTTGCATTGGATTGAAAAATCCAAGAGGGAAAACTTTTTCCATCTTACATAGAAGCACAGGTATCTCTCTTTCCAACTTCTCCATCATATCCTTTGTGATTTCTTCAGCACAAAGTTGTCTATAAAAGTAGCTAAGCTCGGCTAACACCTTCCAAACCGCATCGTCAAGATAGCCTCGAAACATAACCGGCAGAAGTCTTTCCATGATTATGTGGTAATCATGACTTTTCAACCCAGTGAGATTTCCAGTCTTGACATTCACAGCTCTTCTCAAGCTAGCTGCATAGCCATCTGGGAATTTCAACTTTTTCAACCACCTCATGACTTCTTTTTTTTTCCTTTGCTCTAAGACAGAATGAAGCTTGTGGTTTGCCACAGCTTCAGATAGCTCAAGTGTCGGTCGGTTACAAAGCTCAGCCAGATCCTTCCGGGCCTTGATATTGTCTTTCGTTTTGCCCGTAATATCGAAGCAGGTGCTGATGATGCATTCGGCCATGTTACATTCCTGGTGCATGACATCAACGTTATGCATTAGAATTAAGGACGTCACATATGGTAGCTCCCATATTCCAGAAATATGAGTCCAATTGTGGTCTACTCCGTAACCAACAAAATATCCAGGACGATCTTCATCTGGCACAAGATTTTTTAACCTTTCAGCAATCTCCGAACCATTCAGACGCTTCGGTGATCCTTTTTTTACAACGGTATCCTTCTTGAAGGCATTTCTCTGCTGCCTGAACACGTTATTGGGCAGTAAAAACCGTCGATGACAATCAAAATAAGATATCTTGCCACCATGACTTAGACGAAAGCAGTCTGTGTCGGAACCACATATTGGACATGTCAAGCGACCATGAGTACTCCAGCCAGAAAACATGCCGTAAGCTGGAAAATCGTGAACAGACCACAAGTATGCAGCACGAAGGTTAAATTTCTGTTTTTTCGAACAGTCGTACGCTTCAATACCTGTCCATAACATTTTCAACTCTTCAATCAACGGCTTCAACATCACGTTCAGCTGTGAACCAGGATGATCCGGACCAGGTATAATAAGGCAAAGGAACATGAACTCATACTTCATACAAAGAGATGGCGGCAGGTTGTATGGAATAGCAAACACGGGCCAACAAGAGTATGGTGTGGCGTTTGTACTAAACGGTGAGAAACCATCTGTCGCCAAACCGATGCGAACATTTCTTGCATCATTGGCGAAATCTGGATCGAAACGATCAAGCGCCTTCCAATCTTCACCGTCAGACGGGTGCACCATCATTTCGTTATTCTCACGTACACCTTATTTGTGCCACCTCATATGCCTAGCTGTTTTTTTTTTGAGAGAAACAAACGCTTCAACCTAGGTGTGACAGGCAAGTAGCGAAGCTGCTTCTGTGCGACTTGAGTCATTACTTTTGCACCGTCTTCATTAACAACTTCGACAAATCTCGCTTTATCACACTTTAAGCACCTATTCTCATTGGCATGCTCTTTCCAGAAAAGCATACAGTTGTCTGGACACATATCAATCTTCTCATACTTCATACCAAGACCAGAAATCAATTTCTTTGATTGATACATATCCTTAGGCAATTTATGGGGTTGTGGAAAGGCATCTCTGATCAAGTCGATAAGGTCGTTGTAGCAGTTGTTAGAAAAGAAATACTTAGACTTAACTGCCATAAATCTAGTCATGAATGTGAGGAGTGTCATTTTGGTGTGTTCATGCAACGGCTCTTCTGAAGCTTTAAGAAGCGTGAAAAACGCTTCAGCCTCTGTTGTAGGAGGATCCTCCGTCAATTCAGGATTTAGGGCCTCAAGCATCTCGTCCATCATATCAACCCCTGTGTTGTCATCCTCATCTCGATCTTGTACGACTTCACAAGGTGTCTCACCGTGAAAGGTCCACACCCCATAACGTTGCATGAAACCGTTTCGACACAAGTGAAACGTCAACGTCACTTTGTCAAAACACTTCGCATTCTAACATTTGATGCATGGGCACCGCACCTTACTGTTGTCTGACAACGAGAAAGCTCGTTCTATGAAAGCATTTGTCTTCGTAAACCACTCCTCTGAGTGATTCCCATCCTTTTTCCAACCAGTATACATCCAAGTGCGACCTTCAGCCATGTCTCACGGTATACCTTCAAAGCAGACAAATCATTATTAGTTTCATTGTTAGGTTATGTCACGGCCCTACAACCTAGGCAGATAGGTCCTAAACCCACCCAAGAGTGACCGAGCGGAGCGTGCTCATGACGAGACGCATGGTCTGGATCCGAACGAAATTTCGGCAGCATAACCCCGC
This sequence comes from Tuctoria greenei, assembly GCA_036927565.1. NCBI lineage: Eukaryota > Viridiplantae > Streptophyta > Magnoliopsida > Poales > Poaceae > Tuctoria > Tuctoria greenei. The sequence continues at coordinate 188,334,366 of JAYESD010000006.1, forward strand.
TGTTCTCCACTACACGCCCAAAAATGGTGCAGCAGAGAACAACAGGGTTATGCTACCGAAATCTCGCCCAGATCCAGACCCGCATCTCGTCACAAGTCACGCCCCCTCAGTCACTCCCAGGCTGTCCAAAAAGGGACAATTCCGAACCAGCACATCTCACATGCCATGGCATGTGAGACGTGCCGATCCGAAACGGGTATACATTGCTATGGGTTACGTTGCTCATTTTCAATTTGAAGTCATTTAAGAGAGAGGAAAGAAGTAGAGAAAGAGAGAGAGGAAAGTTAATCGCGGGTCCAGCTCCACCGTCCACGCAATCGCGGGTCATTGACGTCCTGACAAATCCGTTTGCTTCTGTGCCACCTTTATGAATAAGTTATCACTACAACAGTCTATACGACACGAACGCATTTATTGTGTGTCATGCCGTGTCGGGTCCGGCCAGGCCGGCCTGAAACCCTTTATTTACATATATTAATTAATCTCTCAATAGCAGTAAATATTTATAAATAATAAGTACCAATTAATGAACAACATAATAAACTATGTAATAAACAATTATTTATGAACAACATTATAAACTACCTAACTAATGATCACTCGGGGCGTCGATCATGAGCCGCTCCACCTCGAGGAGCGCAAGGAGCTAACTAATGATTGTTGTATGGTCCAAATTAAGGTGAGGAGAGAGCGAGAGACAAAGAGAGAGGGGGTGAGGAGAGAGGCTGAGGGGGAGAGAGAGCTAGAGGGAGATGAAGAGAGAGGGGGAGAGAAAGAGGTAGAGGGAGATGAAGAGAGAGGGACAGAGCTAGAGGGAGGAAGGGAGATGGAACGAGATGAGGAGAGAGAGATGTGCTTGAGATGCTCTTTGACGGTGAGTCTGTGCTCGCGTAGTGGACATAGCTGGATCGGCGCCGGCACCCCTCCATTCTTTTAACCTTGATGTGACGGAATTTCCGCCAAATAGTAGGAGAAAAAAAGGCCATGAAACCATCATGTGTAGGGGGTGATATTAACTTATCTAGCATCTAACAAAAACATCTAGCATCGAACAATAACATGTACCATCTAACTAGCACTTGAATATAGCATTTGAATCAATTAAATCAATGAATCTAGCATTTGAAAAAAGGCCATGAAACCATCATGTGTAGGGGGTGATATTAACTTATCTAGCATCTAACAAAAACATCTAGCATCTAACAATAACATGTACCATCTAACTAGCACTTGAATCTAGCATTTGAATCAACTAAATCAATAAATCTAGCATTTGAATCAACTAAATCACTGCACGGACGAGGGAGGGAGGGGAGGGAAGAGCGGCGGTGCTGCACAGTGGCCGGCGGTGGGGAGGAGCCGGCAAGGAGGGGGCGCGCAGTGGTAGTGGGGAGGGGTCGGCGAGGAGGGGGCGGTGGCGGTGGGGAGGGGCCGGCGGGGGAGGGCGGTGGTGCGGCCGGCAGTGCCGCCGAGGCCGAGGCGGCCTCTAGAAGGAGGAGGCAGCGGCCAGGGCGGCGCGCGAGACGAGCCGGGACGGCGGCGGGGAAGCGCGCGGTGGTGCGGGGGCGGGCACGACGGTGGCGGCACGTGGCGGGGTCGGGGGCGGCGGCGCGGGCGCTGCGGGATGGGAGGCATCGGGGCGGCGCACCGACGAGGGAGGGAGGGCGGCGGGGAGGGCGTACCTGGGCCGAAGGTGGCGGCGGGGTCGACGACGGCAGCGGGGGGCTCGAAGGCGGCGGCGGGCTCCAAGGCTCACGACGAAAGACAGAAACGCGTGCGCGGGAATGAGCGAGTGAGAGGAAGCCAAAGGGTGCGGCAGCGGTTATTTAGCCTTAATAGACGACGGTTTTCGTCCACCGTCGTCTACAAGGCCCTAGTTGACGACGGTTGACCTAGGCCGTCGTCAAGTATTTCCTTGTAGACGACGGTTCAGATGGGCCGTCGTCTACAACATTATGAATGGGCCCGACCCTGGGCCGAAGCAGACGACGGCCCTTGTTGACGACGGTCGGCCGTCATTAGATACCTAATAGACGACGGTCTAGGTCAACCATCGTCTACAAGGTAATACTTGACGACGGTGCTTTTTAGCCGTCGTCTACTACTTACTAGACGACGGCCCCGTCGTCTATTTATTTGGCCGTCGTCTATTCACCTGTTTCCTGTAGTGCATATTTGCATCACATATATTGCTACGTCAAAAGAGTAAGCCTTAGGAGAATTCAAATCAAAACTTTTTTGATTCAAGACTAGTGCATGTGTGATGGAGTGGAAGTGGATGTGGATACTTGAGATAACTCCCTTTTTGGTATAATCTCTCTTTCTTTTGCAAGGATGAAACATGGCTACTTTTCTTTTCTCTTTTTTTTTTCTCATGCTTATGATGTAAGCATGTCTTTTTTTCTTTTTTTTTCTTTTTTTTTATTTTTTTTTATTTTGTAGCCATGTCTTCTACTCCCTTTCTTTGCAATGAATTTTGAAGAGAGTGCTAAACATGAATAACATGGAGTTTCTCTTTTTGTTGTGGTGTGGTGGATATGATGGACATTTTGCTTACTTCTAGTGTAGAAGTATAGCATGTGCAAGTGAAGTCTTGAATTCAAAAAGAGTTGAATGATTTCTCACATAGGTCTATACTAGTTTGACTAGGCTCAATGTGAAAGCAAATATCATATGCATAAGGTTTTGTCTATGTATGAATATCATATGGCTTTGGTAAGTATTTCCAATCAAATGAGGGAAACTTAAATCTTTTTAGAATTTCTCCAGAAATCTAAGTTTTACTTTCAAACTAGGACTAGCAGCCCTATTACTAATTCTAGTCTTGCAACAACCTAGAATTAGATCAAGCTTTTGCTACCCACAACTTCCAAATTAAGGTAAAAGTATTTCAACCAATGAAAGCAATATTCAGAGAGTAGCAAGTTGTAAACTAGAGACTTAGGAAAATAAAACAGAGCAACTATTCATCATTTCATCTATGTGAATTCTAAATCATTCTTACCGCACATCTTTATTTGGTGAAAGCAAATCTAACCTATATATTTTTTTAAAATGCAAGGTGGATGATGGATGGATGGAAAATAAATATGCGAGGAATGTGATACATGTTACCTCAAGTGGGGGTCCTCCCCCAAGCTTTTTCTTCAACTACCTCCGTGATAAGGGTTGAACCCTTGATGACGGAAGTATGCTGCAAGATCGGCTTGTTGTAGTTGTAGCGCTGTGTTGAAGTTGGTGAATTGAGCGTCCATGTGTTGTTGCCAATCCTGGATACCTTGGTCATGCTCCTAGAGTGTGCTGTATATGTCACCCGTTCTCACTTCAAGTTATCCCATACGTCTAGTGAGGTCCGTCATTCCTTGGCTATAGTCATGATGACTTCTAGCCGAAGAGGAACGACGTCCTCTCATGGACGTTGGGGGCAAGCTGCTAGAGCTTGAAGTGGATAAGGGTGGATCCCTTTGCCATTCTTGCCAAGATGATCCCCCAGTCTCATACGTCGGAGGTTGAGTCCATCCGGGCGCATAACCCCTTGGGTTCTCTCCCTCTTGGTATTCATGGACCGGAGAGATTATTGGTCGCATGCTTGTGGCTGCAGCCCTCGCACAATTCCTTGTTACCCTGCCAGAGACATTACTTCTTCTTGCTTCCTCAAGAGGAAGAAGGTTGATGGTTAGCCTCCGGCATTTGTACAAATGAAAATCCGGGTTAGGTAACCTAATTTCATTGACAAAGCCGGGATAGAAAATTATCAAGGACCCATCTTGATCATGCATAATGGTATGCCCTTGCACTAAATAGTCTTCATCAATTAATTCTCTTTCACTTTCAATATATTCAAATGAAGAGTATTTAAGTGCTCCTACCCTATAAGCAATATGAGTAATCAATGAAGTGCATTCAATTGGTCCTAATTTTGAGATGTAATCTAACCATTGTGTCATCATGGCTTTGACTGGAGCAACTTTTATCTTTTTAGTCATGGCAAACAAAATTTTCAATTCATCATCTCGCACAACCCTAACGTCTCCCCTAGGGAACATAGTCATAGCCACCCATCAATGCATGAAGTGTAAGGTAGGGTTTTGGATGTGGCTATTCCTAGGAGCCCTACATGTGACCTCACTAGTTAGCTCATGCCAAAAACTTTGTTTGTTAAACTTAGGCAAATTGTCTAAATCTAGCAAACACTGTTTATGGAAGCCTATGATGCTACCTAATTCTTTCCATAGGATGTTGTATTCTTTATGAAATAATCTAAAAGCAATATCATCAAATCCTACTCTTAGCGTGCAAAGGAATTGGATAGTGAGAAGTTGTGAACCTTTCTCCTCTATGTGAGCAAAGTCATCAAATCCAATTGCATGCCAAATGGAAAGAAATTCGGAGTCCATACCTATCTTGGAGATCAAATGTGGATCATAAGCCTTGGTGTGGCAGAACTCACGATCTTGGAGAAGCCTGCGTGCTTGATCTTCAACTTCGCTTCAGATGTCGAGGTCGTTGTCATGAAGAAGTTGGTGTGGGTCGCTTCTCTCTACCATGGGAGTGTCCTCACACACACTTCTCCTCCTTGGGCTTGTACCCATGGAAGAGAGGTGTGCACTAGAACCTTCACCATGGCTTGAGCTTGCAGCCTCCTTCCTCTTTCCGAACAACCTCTTCATGTCTTTTTGAGTTCAACAAGAAAGAATAAAACAAGGCAAGAAAAGTCCGAAAAGAAACGATGTTTGGAAAACAAAACTCTCAACGAATTTTCTCCTCTTGAAAGCTTGAGTGTAAAATGCAAATGCAAACAAAAGAAAATCTTTTTGGGGATGGATTTGAGCAAGAGTGTTGCAATGAAGAGCAAGAAAAACAAGGTGAGCTAGAGAGTGACTTTGGGAGGTGTAAAATGATGTGGTGTGTGAAGAGAGGTGCTCCTCACAGCCATAATTTATAGGGTGCACCCTCCAACAGTCACTTGGGGTTCAAAATGTAGCCGTTGGAGGAAGAGGAGCCAATTTGGCTCCACTCCCTGTTCGGTCGACCAAGGGATTCAGTCGACCTGACAGGTGGCCTCCCTAGTTCCCCTTTTGGCAAATGGCTCCCCAATGGCTATAAAGTTAGCACGCTGGTGCAATGCCATATGTGCAGCTCGGAAAAATTGTTTTTCAAATAAAAACCCTTTTTAGAAATCCAACAAAAAATTTTCTTTTGAAAAGAAAGAAAGAAAAATGATAGTTGAGAATATAAGATTCTCAACTCGCTAGGGAAAATCAAATATGCAATGGGAAAAATCCAAATGGGGTGAAAAAAGAAAGAATGGAAAATAAAGTGGGATAACTACCAATTTAACCTATTGGTGTAGGTCTCACCACCGTCCGATGAGATGGACATTCCTCCGTCTTCATTTCACATTCAGGCCCAGAGGGATGGGCTCGGACAGCTTGTCGTGCTTCTTCCGCCATTCCTTTTTTGGCGGCTTGGTGGACTTGGGCCTTCGAGAAGGTCCAGATGATTTTGTTGCCTTTGGATATCGGCATGGTCGAAACGACGGATTCTCCTCGTAGATTGATCTTCTCATGAATGCAATGAGTGAGTCCACCTTTGGAGGTGTGACTTGAACCTCTCTGATGTGTTTATCATTCGGCCCATACTTGATTCGAATCATGGAGCATTGTTCTGATTTTGGCCGAAAGATAAACCTTTCCTCCTTGCCATTGATATGGAAGTGGATTTCTCCAGCTCCCACATCTATGCGAGCTTTTGCAGTGCTTAGGAATGGACACCCAAGAATGAGTGGTGTATCTTTCTCAGTGTCCATGTCTAGCACCACAAAATCCACGGGTATGAAGCAGTTCCAGATCTTCACCGGGACGTCTCCAGCAATACCCGCTGGATAACAGACTGAAGAGTCAGCTTGTTGTATCTGCATTGGTGTTGGAGTCAGCTCTATGAAGTTTAGCTGGTCGAACACAACCTTGGGCATCACACTAACAATTGTTCCCAGATCACAAAGTGCCTTGTCAATGTGGTGAGCCCCAATTGAGCATGAAATGGTAGGACATCCAAGGTCCTCCTTCTTTTCAGGAAGCCTATTGAGGATGGCTGCACTGCAGTCTTCCGTAAGCTTGACGACCTCAGTGGTGGGAAATGGCCGTTTGCTGTTCAATACGTCCTTGAGATAGTGAGCATAAGTGGGGACTTGCATTGCATCAATCAAGGGCACATTGATGTGGATCTTTTGGATGATCTCAACAAAGCGGTTGAATTGCTCATCCACTGTTGGCTTCCTTTGTCTGTGAGGGAATGGCAATAAGTTGGTGTCTTCAAAGTGTGGCCATTCTCTCACCAAGTAATCCACTTGGGACATCCTCCTTCTCAGGATCAGTTGTCCTCTTTTCTTGTGTGGGATATGGTGGGTCATGAGTGGTTTTTCCTCCTCTCGTAAGCACTGCATTAACGTTCTCCACTGGGGCTTCTAGCTGCCCCGAAATTTTGTTGTTTTCTAATGGAGGGACAACTGCAGCAAGTTGTGCCAACTGAGTCTCCAACATCTTGTTAAAGCTCAGTTGATTCTTGAATGCTGAGGATAGTCCTTCAATTTTTGCATTGATATTCTCTAGGGTCTTGTCATTAGCTGACAGCTTCTTGGATAGGGCCTCGTTGATCTTGAGCTAGCTAATGGCAAGTTTTCTCAAGTTGGGCTGATTTCCAGGGTTGCCACTGTTATTGTACCCTCCTTGAAAGAATGGGCGTTGTTGACCCCACCCTTGACCTCCTGGACGATATGCATTGTTGTTGTTGAAATTTCCGTTCTTGGTGAGGTATAGGGCATCCTCAGGAGTTTCTAGGCAATCATTGCCCATATGACCTGTGTCGCCATAGACTTCACACGTGATGTGAGAGTCTAGGGAATAGGCATTGCCTGACACTTCACAACTGGCTTGTCCATCATTTTTCTTCATTAGGAGGTCCAATTTTGCAGCGATCATGTCCACCTCCTTCAAGGTGTGCATGCCTCGCTGTCGGGTATGGAGACGCTCAACGTTCCATACCATGTGGGACACCATCTTCTCAATAAGATATTTAGCTTTTGGCACCATCAATGAGAAGAAGGCTCGTCCAGCAGTAGCATCCAAATGGTCACGAGCTGATGGGATCAGCCCGTTATAGAAATTCTGAATAAGGAGCCAGTCATCCATCCCATGGTGGGGACAGGCTAGGATGTACTCCTGAAGCCTTTCCCATGCCTCGGGAATAGATTCCTTGGGCTCTCACTGAAAGCTGGAAATCCTTCCACGTAGGGCATTGGTTTTGCCCAACGGGAAGAATTTGGCGAGGAATGTCGTAGAACATTTCTCCCAAGTGTCTACTGCACTTCGGTTCGCGTAGAACCACTGTTTCGCTCTCCCAAGGAGATAGAACGGGAACAGTCTCAGACGGACCACATCTAGAGACACGTCCTTGATCTTAAAAGTGTTGCAGATCTCAAGGAATTATTGCAGGTGAGCACTTGCATCCTCGTTAGCTTTCCCACAGAATGGGTTTGCTTGCACCATAGTGATAAGGCCAGTTTTGATCTCAAAGTTCACATCTCCTATGTTAACAGTGGGCCCAATAGGAACATTTTTAGCAGAGGGAGTTGAGAACTCACGAAGGGTCTTCTAAGCCATTAGCGTTTGGATTATTGGTGCAGAAATGCTGGCTTGCTTTGCCGCTCGAATCTTCTGAGGAGTAACGACACGGGGTCAGTCTCTCAGAAGAGATTCGGGATCTTCAACAAAGTTTTTCGACAGGCGGAAACCAGACATACACTACCCTGTTTTCACATTTAAAATGCAAAAACAAAGAATGGTTCTATCATATTCATTCAATCATGTTATATATCTATTTGCCTTCCCCTGCAACGGCGCTAGAAATGCTTGTTGATGGCTCCTAAAGTATACTAACAAATAATCCCCGACAACAGCGCCAGAAATGCTTGTTGGTATTTCTTACGCACCATTAACTAAAAATATCCAACTGATGTGTCATAAATGCTTGTTAATGGTTCTTCTAGATCACAGAGTGAATTCCGCAAGCGCACGGAGGTATCATTGTAGTATTTCCCCTTAAGAGTATTACCAAGGGTGTCATTTATTTGATCCCAAAGGAAGGCGGGGTAGAGATATAACAATCATCAAGTGGAAAGGGTAGAAAATTCTAGGTAAGAAACTAGTAAGGATGGATTAAATAATAGCTGAGGTAGTGTGACACACACAAAAGCTTTCAAGTCTAAGGGGGATAAGAGGATCCTAGAGGTTAGTTAAGGTTGAGAGTTATGGAGGTACTCCTACTATGCTCTATTGTACATATACATAGTCTAAACAAATTATCCATAAGCTAGATCAATAGTGAATACATATGCTATGTGGTTCAACACATCGGGCACGGGCTTACCCTAGCAATACTAGGGTGACTCCCGCCAAGAGCCTGTGGCATAGCCAAACGTGGAGGATTACAAAGGACAGATAGGGCTATCACCACCTACTGTCTACCTCTTCAGTCCGTGGGTCTACGAGACATCCAATGCTACTTAGCTATCCTAGCACCATGCTAGCATATTAAGTAATTACTTTAATAGCCTAGGCACAATCCATCCTAAGGCAATGAATTGAATCATCATTGAACCAATGTTGATACACAACATAATTATCCATACTAACCTAGTTATGTTATAATTGTCTAGACTATAGTGGGGGTTTATAGGTTCAATGATAATGAGATATGTTCATGATGAAACAGTCATAGAAGCTATACCTTCCACATACATGGACTCCACAATCAAACAAGAAATGCTTTGCTCAAGTATATGTATAAGTAGAGACTAAAGATACTATCTTTATTATGCATAAAGTCACAATTACAAGAAAGAATACATGATCCATACCTTTTCCAATGTAGGATTGGGAAGAGAGAGACTCCTTACTCCTTTCCAAATTTGGACTTGGGACTAGAGGCTCTCCTCTCTACAACCTAACTCCTCTAAGACTATGGATGATAGTGTATACAATAGAGATGAATCTCAAGTGGTGTGTGTTGAAGTGAGGGGTAGGGGGTCCTATTTATACTAGAGTTGAGTTCGGTTCCCGCCACCAAAAGCGCGCGAATCAGTCACCATTGACTCCAGGAAGCCGGGAGGAGCCAACACGTGGAGGCTGACTGAGTTTGGTGCAGAGACCAGGTCGGCTGACCCCCTAGTTCGGCCGACCTGGTCATTGCACCAATTCTCGTGTGCTTTCTCCAAGTGGCTGCCAGGTGGGTCCCATTGATGTATATGGGTGATACACCATTGGGTCTCCTGGGATACTTCTGTTTGTGGGGCATTTGATCCATGGGATGCCACATGTCGTCGCCTGATTGGCTGGGATGATATTTTATAGGATTGGTCCCTCTACATTTCCTCATTTCCTGCATAAAATGCTGCATACACATATTTCTCCAAGTCAAGTGGAATTGGGTTAGATAGAAATGTGATGTGTGCAAGAAATGATCAATCCTTCACACAATTGAGTTAAATCGACGGATGAAATTGGTATATAACAGCCGTCAACATGGACCAATCACATGATCGGAGAAAGAAGAATGTTCGTGGAATATGAAGAAAATGAAGATCCAAGCGAAGGCATTTACTTTGGTGATAATAGTGAAGGAAGGGTGCTTGGTATAGGTAAAATTGCAATTTCATCACAACATACTCTTTCTCATATTTTACACATTGACTCCTTGGATTATAACCTTTTGTCCATATCTCAATTATGTGACAAGGTTTATAATTGTTTATTCACTAATGAGGGTGTGACCGTCTCTAGAAGGAGTGATAACTCGGTTTGCATTCAAGGTTATGTTAAAGGGAAAACATTATCTAGTTGACTTCAACAAAGATAAAGCCAAACTTGACACATGCTTGATTGCAAAGACCAACATGGGTTGGCTGTGGCATAGACAGCTAGCACATGTTGGTATGAGGAATCTTCAAAAACTCCTTAAAGGCGATTACATTCGAGGTTTAAAGAATGTGGTTTTTGAGAAAGACAGGCCTTGTAGAGCGTGCCAAGCTGGGAAGCCAATAGGAGTACCGCATCCCGCGAAGAATGTCATGACTACAACAAGACTGCTTGAGCTCCTCCACATGGATCTATTCGATCCAATTGCTTACATAAGCATCAGCGATAATAAATATGGTTTAGTCATTGTTAATGATTTTTCACGCTTCACGTGGGTTTTTTTGCATGATAAGACAGAAACTCAAGGAACCCTCAAGAAGTTCATCAAGCGTGTCAAAATGAATTCTCATTGAAGATCAAGAACATAAGAAGTGACAATGGGACATAATTCAAGAATGCCCAAGTTGAGGAGTATCTAGACGAGGAAGGGATAAAGCATGAATTTTCAGCACCATATTCTCCTCAACAAAACGGAATGGCTGAAAGGAAGAACCGAACACTTATTGAGATGGCGAGGACAATGCTCGATGAATACAAGACTTCGGACCGGTTTTGGGCTGAAGCGGTTAACACCGCCGCTTGTCACGCCATAAACTGACTATATCTTCATCGTCTGCTCAAGAAAACATCGTAAGAACAACTCATCGGTAACAAACCAAACATTTCATACTTTCGATTTTTTGGTTCAAAACACTATATTCTCAACAAGAAGCCTAGGGCTTCGAAGTTTGCTTCAAAGTCGATGAAGGTTTCCTACTTGGTTATGATTTGAAATCCTACGCTTATCGTGTCTTCAATAACGCCTCTAGACTTGTTGAAGTAGCACGTGACGCAGTGTTCGATGAAACTAACGGCTCCATGAAGAGAAAGTTGATCAATGTGTGCTAGATCAAGAAGAAGGTCCATGTCAAGCATTGAGAAGGATGGTGTTGGGCGATGTTCGACCACAAGAGCCACCTCCAAATGAGAATGAAGAAGATGAACCACAAGTGGAGGAAAATGATCAAGGGGGAACTTCCACACAAGATCAACCTCAAGAATATCAAGGTGATCAAAACATCAATGAGGGCAACTATCCATGGGGGTGGGGGGGGGAGAAGATGATAATCATGAAGATTCAAGACCACAAGTGCCACATCCAAGAGTACACCAAAGCATCCAAAGACATCACCCCGTCAATAACATAATCGGTGACATAAAAAAGGGAGTAATAACTCGATCTCGCATAGCTAACTTTTGTTAACACTATTCTTTTGTATCCTCGTTGAACCATACAAGGTTGTAGATGCATTAAAAGATCTGGATTGGGTGATGGTGATGCAAGAAGAATTGAACAACTTAAAACGGATTGAAGTGTGGGAGCTTGTTGAAAGACCCAAGTTCAACATCGTTGGCACTAAATGGGCTTTCCGCATCAAGCAAGATGAACACAGAGTGGTAACAAGGAACAAGGCATAACTTGTGGCCAAAGGGTACTCACAAGTCGAAGGTTTGGATTTTTATGAGACTTTTGCTCCGTAGCTAGGCCTGAGATTTT